>OZ005601.1:7500-4807500 GCA_963930655.1 Myrica gale
AGATATTCCATCATGTACTGAGCATTTTGTTTCTGGTGTTTTTTCTTCTTATTTTGTCCTCATTTTTCCTATTCTTGTTGAATCAATAGGTTTGTCGTTAAAGCTTGGCTTCTTGCAGGTTGACATATTTATTCGGAAGTTGATCTCGATCCAGCTGTTCAACATATCAGTTTCGTACTCGAATCTGAAATCGAAAGAGCTCCCTTCGTCTTTCATATTGGATTTGATGAGATGGTTGATCTTTTGCTCTCTGCACTTAACCATGCTTCTATTATCTCTACACCAGTCTCCTCTGCTTTTGTCGTCGTGGATTTCAAAAACATAACCGTCGACGAATTCCTTAGCACTGTCGTGGAGGAAAATAAAGCAGAACCTACCGACGAACTCTTAAGCACCATCGTTGAAAAAAAATAATGGTCGACGAATTCAATAGCACCGTGGAGGAAAAAAACAGAACTTACCGACACAATCTCTTACCGTCGATAATGTGTTAAGACAACATACATTTTTCTCCGTTGGTGAAAACCAACGACGTCCTCCTCACGTCGAGCAAAAATTTTCACCGACTATAATTTGTCTCCGTCGGTGAAAAACATCGACGTCCTATGCACGTCGAGTAAATTAGTCGTCGACTTGAATTTGTCTCTGTCGGTAAAATCCAACGACGTACTCTCCACGTCGACAAAATTCATTCTCAACTTCTATTTTTTTGTCGTTGAAAATCTATGACAAGCCACCTTCTCCACGGCTTCATCCATGACGGAAAGTTGAACATGAACAGAACCAAAAACGACGCCATTCTCACGTCGACGGAAAACTGCAACTTCGACCACACCATTCTTCACGTCGGCATTAAAGGGGCATCGCCGACCAAGTTAGGCTGGTGAAAGGCTTCTCCCGACTAATGCTGGGTGTTTTGCCCGACGGTAAATCCAATCGGTGTAGACATTCTTTGCCGACGAAGAAGTACAGAGGTGGCTGACAGTCAATCCGGACGAAGCATCACCGACGAACGTTCGACCACCGCATAACGTAGTCAAAGACAAAAGCCGACGATAAACCTATTATCTGTGAAGACTGGTTTCATCGTTGATGAGGAAGTTTCTTGTAGTGTAATACGAACATCGTCCAAGCAAGCAAAACCAGATACCAAATCTGGGGCCTAAAGTTTCTTCTCAAGTATACAACAAATAGCAAGATGTGATGACATAAGATGAAGAAATCGTTCTCAACTGTGTTGATCTGGCTTCAAAAATCAAATTAAAGCATTTTATAGAAAAGCAATTACCTGTTTGAGTAGCATGAGACCCGTAATGGACTTCCTTCTGGGACTTCCTTCAAATGTCCAGTGGTTGGCAGTATCAAGTGACAAAGGTACTGTTCATATATTCATCCTTAGAATATATGAACAGTATAGCACTTCCCAGCCCAGTCGAGCACTGCTCAAGGGCTGGCACTGTTTCATCAGAATTCTTCAACTTCCCTAGATGCCCTTATTTCTCCAAATACCGGTGCCAATCCCAGTTCATCATTTTCTTTCATGAGAGGTAAGGGAGTTGCCAATGAATAATGGATTTAAACTTGGCATTAATACAATAAACAGTTTGCCTGGATATTTTGCAACCTTGCACTAAGGATTGATGCTAGACCAAACTGATTTTGCATTGTTTTTTCTTGGCAATATTTTCCAGGCCTTCGAATTTGTTAAACATGAACACGAGGAACTTTTGACTATAGAGATAAATTATGAAGTGTCTACTATAGAGATACATTCACTGTGTTCGCTATCTGGCCTTCTAGGGGTGTCCATGGGATAGGCCAAGACTATAATTCGGGATGTTTGAGGGTAGAAATTTTGGGTATTGGGGTTTGGAAAATATTATAAAGTAAAGATATTTTATGGGAGTTGGTGAAAAAGTGAAGAGAGAGAAGATTTTTAATAAATATTATAATAATAAATAATTATGTGATTAATTTTTTATTATGAACCTTAAATTTTTTGGCCCAAATTATTGGGGCTCAAACAAGACCGAAATAACATTCATAGGGGCAAAGGCCCAGTCTAGTCCTAGGACAACGTGCGTGTGTCCAACACAGCTGGGCTAGCCTGTTATATGATTACTTTATTGCATGAAATTGTTGATGTGCGTTTTGTTTAACAACACAATGATTAGAATTTAGAGTTGAAATGGTTAATACTTTGAATATTGAACTAAAAGGTTAAAAGGCAAGAACATGAATCATCTCAAAGATGGAAGTAGGGCTGTTCAGTGCCACCGGAAAATTCCGGTGGCACCGGCCCCTGCACCGGCACCGGCACCGGGAACCCGGGGGACCGGGAAACCGTTGTAGGTGCCGGTGTCGCATTTTGGGGGAAACCCGGGGGTATTCCCGGTTCCCGGGTTCCCCGGCACCGGGAACCGGGTTCTCCCCCCCCCCCCCACACACACACACACATGGCACGCACGCTCTGTTTTCATACAAAAGCCTAAACCGTCATTCTAGCTTAACAAAGAAGCTCAGCAAGCCACACTTTCGTCCATTCATATGGCAGCATGTCAAAGACTTCATTTACAGCGAATCTGGAGTCTCCTGTGCGATGACAAACCAATGCTGCTGGTTCGAAGACTTGCTGGGATAGGGGGAGAGTATTTAGGGTTTTTCTTTTTGTTTGTTTTTTCGTTTTGGTGCTTCTGAGAGGCTAAATTGAAGGGTCGGACTGAAGCTAATTTGGGGTTTTTCTTTTTGTTTGTTTTTTCGTTTTGGTACTTCTGAGAGGCTAAATTAAAAAGTTTTTCTGTTCACATTTGTTATTTTTGCTGCTACAAGATTGAAAGATTAGTAGAACTGATGGTCATTTTGCTGTGTCCAGAGGTTGCTGAAACTGATTTGAATTTGGAGGAATCTTTTTCCGTCCATGCTGGTATAGCCCACACCCGATGGGCAACTCATGGAGAGCCTGCTTCACGGAACAGTCATCCTCAGAGTTCTGACGATGGAAATGAGTTCTTGGTTGTTCATAATGGAGTTATCACTAACTATGAGGTATGTTCAAGATCTTTGCGGTTAGACATTTCATTTTTGTAGTATTTTTCAGCTACTCTATAACATGGTATACTTGACTTATGTGTTCTCTTAATGTAATAATAAAAAATAGTCAATTGAAGGAGGAACTATCTCCTATTATTGTTCTTGGGATTAGTTTGAGTCTGTGTCTACGAATAGCTAAACAATGTGGATCTATGATTTTTTGTGGTGGGATGGTACTTTGGTAGCCTGTTTCGTGAGGATCAAACTGATGTCACCATGGATATGCTTCCCCGTGCATCCTTAATTAGGTTCACATTTATGCTGATATGAGTTCCCGTGTATGTCCTTAATTATGTTCACATTTTTATTTCATACTCTGATTTCTAAATGCATATCCCATTCACTCTCATCCATATGAAAAGCTTTTCTCAAGCTTGTGTTGGCCTTTTTTATGTTTGTATATTGCTAGTTAGCAGTGGGCACACCCACAAGTGGGCAAATTGCTTGTATTGTTATATTCTTGGTATGTTTAAACTGGTTGTTGGATGGTAAACGTTCATTATGTTATCTATCTATTTTATCATATTCTGGTTGTAAACTTTGACAGTATCCTTATTATCTATGGGCCTTTGCTGATCTATTTTCTTAGAGGGCTGATAGGAAAACTAGTTGACTTGTTTGATAACATATAAGATCCTGCACTAAACTACTGGCTATGTCCCTCTGCTAAAGCATCAGTATAATAGTTTGAAAGTACTGATATGGATTGAATCTAGGACTCTCATCATGAATGACTGACAAGACTCGTTACATGTGAAGATATTACATGACTTTAGCAATTAACTATCCATTATCAAACTTTGCAAAACATCTTTATATGTTCTGAAGTGAGAGAACCCCACATTCCCATATACCCCAGTGTTCAAGTTCCAAAAAGCTCAAATCTATGCAAATTCTGTGTGAGTTTTAACAAGTCACGATTTGGCAAGGGTGCCCTCTTGCAGTCTGGTTTTTCTGAATCTTTTCAGTTCGCAAGTATTTGACATCTGCAAAGTTTCTGTCACAAAATATTTAGAGCTTTCATATGCAGTTTAGAATATAAAAGAAATAAGAGTGAAGTCTTCTCACTCAAATCTGCATGCTCAAATGATTTTGTGGTTCTAACGGTATTACATTGTGTCACAAAAGACATACCTTACTTGCTATTCCTTTGTATTTGGAGTGTTATTTTGGAACCACGCAAAGGAAATGTAAGTGCTTATTTCTTATATATCCATATTCTACTTTATGTGGGAAAAAGTTTATGTCAATTCGGCTGAACTGCTTAAGTACATAGTTCCTTTTAAGTGATGTTCTGTCCATGAACTGAATTTCAGATTCAGACAGAGCAGTACGTAGCTAATTTGATTAGCCTCATCCCTAGCTTCTCTATATTACACTGTCTAGCAAACCAGACAATTATATCATGTGGGCTCATGCACACACCAAACAAAAAAACAAAGTGCAGGAAAATGACCTGTCTGAAGAACTTTTTGGTTAGTTTCTTAGTCATTCTCTAAGTGAGTATGCTTTATGGTTGAGGTGCTGGATAAGTGACTCTGCTGTAATATTTGATCTCAATGTCTGACTTTTACTGTCTTTCTAGTTGTAGAATGTTGTGAAGTTTGCTTAAGGATACACAAAGGGATGTAATTAAAAGAACTAATGGAAAAATTAGTAGTATTTCTTCTTATCAGTTATGCTATGCTTAAGGGTTATAATCAGTTGCTTGTTTTGTGTTGTATATCAGCCTCCATGGGATACAGAAGTTGGCGAGAAGTTTATAATTCACTACACTTGTGGATGTGATTATAATTTGAAGGTAGTTTTCTTTTTCTCTTATTATTTATTTTGTGGATGCTTCTCTGTTTGTCAGCTTCGGATAATTTGTTTCCAATTAGAGAAAAGAGTGGAAAATATTAGATTTTGGGTTGGATTATTGATTTTGGATTGGATTGTATTAGTTTAGATTGTATTATTGATTTTGGATTGAATTGGATTGTATTAGTTTGGATTGGATTGGATTGAATTGTATTAGTGTAGAGTTTATATTTTCTATGTGCATAATATATTAAAAAAATGGTTCAATATGAATGTAGGATTACCGGAAACCGCCACCGCTAAAACCGCCACCGCTAAGGGCCAGTTTTTGCCCTTAACGGTGTAGGTGTAGGTGGCATTTTTTTTAAAAACCGGCATATCCGGTGTAGGTGCCGGTTTTGGCCAAAACCGGCACCTACACCGGGGTTGAACAGCCCTAGATGGAAGTGCTAGGGACGGAAGTTCTTCAAGGATGTAATGAAGGAATATTAAAAATGAAAAAGCTCATGCTGCTCTCGGTCGGTCTGGGATAAAGTCCATCAATCCCAAGCTGGCCTAAAACTTGGAGAAACTGGCCCTCCTTGCCTATGGATCTGTTATCTTGTCCAAAGCCCTAATATTTTCAGGCTGGATTGGGGAGGCCCAATGCTGCCCCTTCAACCATCTGAGATTTTACGGCTCAATACTGTGTTAAACATTCAACTCTTCTTCTCTTTTTTTTTTTTGGTAAGTTAAGCTTTCTACTCATCCCAACTCACCTTTCTGAACACCCTTCAGTAGTTTTCCGAAAAGTATGGGTGGAATCCTATAGTGCCTTTCTTCTCTTTTATCTGACCCTCTCTCTGATGCTTCCCAGGCGTTTTACCAAAATATTTCAGCTCAGAATGGTCATTTGCTCAGTTCCACTTGCCAGAAGACACACAATTCATTGCAGCATTTGGATCTCAGAATACCCTCATAATAGTTGGCATGGATGGGAGGTATGGAACTATACTATTTGTTGGTTTACACTTCTACATTGGGAGTGTTTTCCTTGTATCGAAGTAGTTTTCTTTTTTTATGCTTATAAGGGTACATGAACAAGGTTGATGCTAAATCAATCCTTAAAACTGACTCTTATTTGATCCTATTCCAGTAGTTGCTTCAGATCAGTTCCATTTTACAGATTCTCAAGACATTTTATCTAACAATATGTCATCTCTCGTCTCAACGGACACAACAACATCTTTATTCCTTCCATTTATGTGAACATGTTATATTTAATTATTTACCCAATTCTTTATACTTCTCTGACCTCATCAGTATCATCTTTACACTACAAAAAAAGATCTATAGCAGCGGTCGCTAAAACCGCCGCTATAGGGTATTTTTCGCGGCGTTTTAAAAAAAACGCGGCTAAAAGGGGGTCTGTAGCGGCGGTCACAGACTGCCGCTATAGACCTCTGTAAACGCGTTTTTTTGCAAACCGCCGCCAAAGGAGAGTATTTAGCGGCGGTTGCTATAGCGGCTGTCACTGCGGCGGTCAATGAAAAGAGGGTCTACAGCGGCGGTCACATTGATCGCCGCTGCATCTCGTACCTTTAGCAGCGGTTTTAAAACAAACCGCTGGGTAAGGTATACCTATAGCGGCGGTCTTTGTAGTGACCGCCGCTATAAGTGTAATTGTAAAAAAATGAAAAAAAATATGAAAATTAAAATTTTATTTGTTATTTAAAGTTAATAATTATTTTATTGACTATTTATTCCTTTTTATACATAATTTTATTTTGTCACATGTTTTAAAAAAATTTTAAGAGACCTACTTAATAAAATATGAAATTAGAGAGTGTTATGAATATTGAATTTGTTATATAGAATTGGGGCACTTTTCGCGCACGTGTCGGTTTTTTTGTCATAACTTTGGCTACGAGTACTCGATTCGCGCCCATGACCCCAATTCGGAAAGCTCTTTTCAGCGCGCACGTTGTTGTCACCTAGCTACACTTTGGTGCACCTCGTTTCGAGCCCTAAATCCGCTGTTTTCCCTCTCAAAAACCTATTTTTAGTTATGATTTTCTTTTCTTTACCATTTAGGAATTATTTTTGAACCCGATTTGGGTCATGTGGCTTTATAATTTTAGTTTACCAGAATAAAAGAACATTTAGCTATTTTAGCCCGGTTTGTGGTTTTTTTTTGGGACATACACGATTATTTTGAATTGGTTATATGGAATTAGAAATAATGTTACGACAGTTATATCTATGATTGTTATGGTAATTGTATTTTTATTGACTAAATCTAAGTAGTTTAGACATCTATTATCATATGCTTATAATGACCAAATATATTTGTAATAATCAGTAATATAATAATATTTAATTATGACATATGATTTAATTTCAAACAATAAAACGCTGCCGTTCCTTCCCTTCTTTAAAAACTCCTCCCGCCCTAAAAAACTCGAAAATTCCCCCTCCCCGCGCCCTAAAACGCGAACCTCTCAGCCTCTGAATGAGCCCCTCTTCCCTAAAATGCGAACCTCTCAGCCTCCCTCCGATCCCGTTTCTGTACGCTTATTGCCGAAACCGAATTCGGTTTTCTGCAGCTTCCTCGAGTGCGTGAATCTCCGCGCTCTTGCTCTTTGGACGCACGCGATTTTCGGGTCGTTTGTCGCAGTCAGGAGAATTTCTCAAGGTCTGGAGCGAGGCAACACCTGCCATTCAACTTCAGGTAATTTTTCCTGTGTTAATTCCCTTTATTTTCTATCTGTCTCCGGTTTTCTCTCTCTTAAAAGCAACTGCCTCTCTTTTTCTCTCTCTAGCTTGGTACACGAATCTGCCTGGAATTTCTTCTTTTCGGTGAGAATCTTGTTTAAGAATTGTTTGGTTTTGTTGGAGGACTTTGGTGGGAGGAAAATATTGAGAAGCTGACCTCAAGATTTCAATGCCTTTTTTATTCTCTCTCTCCCTGTAAAACAATTTATTTTTTCAATTGAAACATTTGAGTGGGTTGGGTCATACAGTTCATACATCGTCATCAATACGCGTTGCGTCTTCGTGTTGGTTTCTTGTAAGCATAAAGCTTGCAAATCTCCTCCTTCGTCTTGTTGTTGTTGCCTGACCATAGGTGCTCTCATCCGGACATTCTGCAGCGTGTGGGAAACGAAAGAAGAAGAAGAAAATAGTTTTGTTGTTTCTCAGAATACCTGCTTGTTTGATCTTGTAATTTTGTATTGAAAAGTTCAATCTTTTTACAAGGAACCTTTAATCAGTAACCAGGCAGAGCATGATGTTTATTGTTGTTGAACGATCCGCGTCAGCTCTTGGCTGTTTATATTGCATATGTCTCGTTAGCTCTAGATTGTTGGTTGCTTTGTCTTTTGGATCTTGGCTTGACAATTTTGGGGTTTTGCAACTTATGAATGCAGATCAGGGTGGAAATCTTGAGGCTGACCTGTAGAAGTTTGAATTTTTGTGCTTGAATTGGGAATTCTGATTCAAAGAAAGACACAGTGCTTGGTATCTCTGATGAAATGCAATTCAACCTTTGATAATTAATACAGTTAAAATTTTATTTTTCTAAGGTACTACTAAGCGTAGTAATGGTTCAATGGATCCAGTCTCTTCTTCATCTTCTCATGTCATGCCTGTCTTTAATTGAATTTTATGCTGTGCGCACATAAGAATTTTACTTAGCTATAGATGTATATTTGCAGCATGATACTGATTGTTTTCTTTTGATGCTCAGATCTTTGATGGACACAATGGAAATGCAGCTGCCGTTTTCACAAGGGAGCATTTGTTGAAAGAACGTGGAAGAGTATGTATATTTGAAAGTTCTCATTTATTGTGTATTATTGGATAGAGTTATCAAACTGTTCTTCATTGTTGCAGGAGAGAGCGTGTAACAGCAAGTGGAGGTGAAGTGGGGAGACCTAGTATTCTAGGGGGTCCTGAGGTAAGGTGCCCTTTTTTTTGTTCTAAAAAATTGCAGAACCATATAGAGTGGGCTTTCATGTTAAAGAAGTTCCTCCCCAATTATGTTGGTGTGCTATTCCATATTGGGTAATATGTGACTTTTAACCCCTTCAGATTGGTCCCCTCCTTTGTTGGCCAGGGGGTTTATGCCTCTCTAGGTCAATTGGTGACATGGATGTTGGGGAGTATATAGTTCCGATACCATATGTCAAACAAGTGAAGGTATTTGTTCTTTCTCTACTTATTTTCTTTGATCAGTTATCTTCGATTCTTTTTGAGAATATTTTGTCCTTAATGTTCTGTCTGTGAACTATATGGACTATAGCTGTCTTCACTAACCTTCTTATTTTATAACAGCTTTCAAATGCAGGTGGGAGGCTTGTAATTGCATCTGATGGCATCTGGGATGCCTTATCTTCGGAAATGACTGCAAAATCTTGTCGGGGGTTGCCTGCTGAACTTGCTGCTAGGCAAGTTGTTAAGGTGATTTTACTTTGTTGCTGTGCTATATCTCTTGGCGAGTAATGCTTGAAATACCATGTCTGAAAGCTCTATTTTTCAGGAAGAGGTCCCATAGTTCTGTTAACAAACTATCAAAGAAGTTATCAGCTGTTGGTATCGTGGAAGAATTATTTGAAGAAGGTTAGTCTAACTCTCTCTTCTCTTTAAAGGGAGAATGGTTCATTATTTAGTCTAGGGAAAATTATATGGAATGAGAACATTGTTTTCATGTTGCTATTTCGACTTGGCTATTTTCCTTATACTAACTTAATTTCCATGCAAATGATTCTCCTGGTTTTATGCTATTCTGGCAGTTCCTCTGCTCTTTTTTGGTGATAAATGTCATTCATTTACATTTTTTAATCTAAAAACTCAACTTTAAGAATTGAGGGTCATTTTTTATTTGAAATTGGGAAACATTTTTTTTTACCCATCTCGACCCGATTCAATGAAAAGTGTTTTACGGTTTGAAATGAGATTTTTTGTGAAGCTTAGTCCATGGAGCGGGAAATTTTTTTTTGACCCTGCAAACCTATAGCGGCGGTCACTAACCGCGGCTATAGGTTGAACCTGACCGCCGCTATAGACCTATAGCAGCGGTCATATTAGGTCTGTAGCCGCGGTCGGTGACCGCCGTTACAGACCTTTAGCGCTGAAATAGCGCAACTGCGCTCGGGTTTATATCGGCGGTTTCGACCGCTGCTACGTGACCACCGCTATAGACCCGAGGTCTTCACCAGCGGTCGCCCAAACCGCCGCGATAGATCTATGCCGACAGAGCTATAGAGTCGGTCGCGACCACCGCTAAAAAACCGCTACTATAACGTATAGCAGCGGTTTTTTGACCTATAGCAGCGGTTTCCGACCGCTGCTATAGGTCCTTTTTTTGTAGTGTTATCTGCAGCTGATTGTGTCTCACGATTTCCCCATTACTCATTAAATTTCTTTTTTTATGTAGAGAAGCTCTTTTCGCACTTGGAATTACTTTATTTAAAGATGACATGAATAATGTTACAGAAATATGTTTTTGTATAGCAATTTCAAGGTCAGGCTAGAATTCAATTTCTATTGATATAGTTATATATTTAACATAAAAAAGTATTCTCTGCCCCCCTTTATAAAAATCCTTTCTTCATCCCTAGATATGCTTGACAGCTTGAGGTCCCAGTGAAATTTATCTCTGAGACATCCACGCTATTAAAAAGAAGGGGACCAGATATCTGATTGCTGCAATATTTAGCAAAATCATTATGCAGGACTACTTTCAATTTTCTTTTGTCAGGCTTGGACTATCTTTCTTACCCGTTTTCCCGTGTTATCAGTTTCTACAGGTGCAGATTCCATCCAGTACATTGGGGGGGGGGGGGGGGTGGTTACGGCAGGAATATATACGCTTTCTAAAAACTGATTGTAGACCCATATAGGGATTCTTCTCATCATGTGTAAATATGTTGCCTGAATGAGAAGCTCAGTATTTTGCAGTTTCTTACCGTATATTATATATGGGGAAATGGTGATGGTAATTGGTGAAATGCAACTGTTACTCTGGATGAAAATCTGTTGACACGTATTACAGCAACGTTCTCTGGCGGATTTGATCTGGTTCCGCTTCAACTTGAGCTCGTTCTAAGAATGACAATTTGCTTGTTTCCCCTTAGAGAATGCACGACACTGGGTTAAAAGGGACTCCTCGAACACATTACTTGGGCTTTGATTTTGCAATTTTGTCCAAAGATTGGGTGTATTTTACCCAATTGGAATGGTGAATAATTGGTTTCAGCAACAAATTCCTAGTGAGCATCAACCAAACGGGATCCTACCAGACTTGATTGGCAAATAAAAGCTAGTTTGTCATGATGCGAAAGCAGCTTTAGACAAGTGAGCTAATTGTGAGGGATTTGGAAGAGTTTCAGTATAGATGAGCTTCGGGATTTATGACGTGGTCAATAAAGTTATCAAAGTAAGAAGTTAATGAACAAGCTTGGTCCGGACGAACAATTTCAATACTCAGCAATCCGCAACCGAGGGTTTTTAACTTATTCCCGTTCCGTCTGTGACTTCTCGCCACCCGCTCACTCCCTTCAACAGATTAACCACGCATCTCTAAAATTTGTTGGAATACTCCACTGACCTCGCTAAAAGTCCTCTCAACTTCTAAACACGAGCATGCATTATCCGTGTTTTCGGACTGTTTGTAGAATTTCAATCTCCTAGGATTCTACATTCGCCCAAAACTACATATCGTTTACTTTTCTCTGTTCAACACAAATGGGGGGAAAAGAAAAAAACGAAAACGAAAATATACATTAATTTGGATGCTGAAACAGAAGACACTTATAATTTCCATGTGAAATGCTGCAGAGCATGAAATTCATCTGATTCATATACTAATTACCACATTTGTTTCGCATGACACTGGCATGCTAATAGAAATTCCATGTTAGTGGTCGTAGATTTTATTCTTAATAAGACATCCAACGACACCATTGGTCATGAGTAATGAAAAGGTAGGAGTGCCTGATATTCCCCATCTCTACTCCCTCCCAGCTGAATCCCGCCGAACTTAATGCTTAGATCTTAGATCTTAGACTTCTCGTGTCATCCAGTACAATCATCACCTTCCCAATTGCTTTTCTATCTCTGATGGCAGAAAAGGCTAGGCTGGCCTGTCAGGAACAAGTGTTTTGAGTCCATCAGATGATACATCTCCAACTACTAAAATGAAGGCCTACATTCATCTAAAATCGCAATTTAGACTACTTTAGACTACGCCTGTCGCAACTTACAACGGGATGCACAACTAGGCTGCCGAAGAACCTACCACAAGCATGTGAGGTCCAATTCTGTTATAGGCCTTCTGAAATGCCAATTACTTCGAAACAAAAATTGGTAACAAGAACATCCAAAAACCCTCAACCATTCTTAAGGCCTTCTTAAGGCCTCACAGTATATCCAAACCCTGCCACAACACCCCCCCAAAAAGAAAACGAAGGAAACAAGAAAGAAGAAGAAGCATTGTGTCATTCCTATTTATAGAATTTGAAGCAACCAATAAAATATGCTTCAAATTGGAATTACTCCTATTCAAACCCATTGCAGCCTTAGCAAATTTGGATGAGTAACTGTGAACAACCTAGGAGATTGTCTAAATGTTAATGAAATGACAACCCACTGTACTTCAAGGTGTTACAATGCACTGGCTTCAATATAACTTTTAAGCAACTGTATCACAAAAACTGGACGAGGGGATCTGCCGTCCTCTTTCATAAACTGGAAAAGAGCAAGAGTCTATTTCTATTCATAGGCTACAATGTACTGTAAGTAGATGCAATAAGAGAGAAAGAGAGAGGAACCAGCTAAACAAGCCCCTTCCATCCCTCTCTACATCCCTCCCTCCACCCCCTGCTAGTTTCTTGTGGCTTTTTCTTTGTTTCCTTTATCTTTTCTTCCCCTTCTTTTTTTTCTTCTTTTTACAGAGCAACTCAAGGCCTCCATCGACACTCGTGTGTCTCACCCTCGATCTCCCTAAACCCTGCTCAACCACAGCCTCCAAGTCTCGCACCATTCTCTCCCATGCATGAGCCCTATGCGCCCCCAATGGGAGTGCATGAATCTCAAGCACCTCCGAGTTGAGCAACAGATTCTGAGCTCTTACTTCCCCACTTTTGCTAGGAGCTGCCTCCAGTCCATGCTCCTCCAACCAAGGCCGTTAGAATCAAGTTTTCGTCAGCAGCTCGCCTCGCCCCAGCCATCAGCAGTGCACATTTCAATGCTGTGGACTCCAAATGCCACTGCAGACGATCAAAAGCAACCTGATCTATGGATCGCTTCTCTTAATGCTATAAGGGCGGCTAATCATGGGACTGGAACTACTTTGTAGATCCATTTCCCTTTCTTAAATTTGGCTCTAATGCACTGTAATACTTTATTTGGTGAGCTTGTTGGGGTCTCCCATCCCACTTATGTACCTGTTGTCTTTCAATATTCGAATTTTACTTGCTCAAAAGAGGGAGAAGGATGAAAAAAATCCCACTCCGGCGCCAAGCCTTTTGTTCTGACAAACCTAAAGAAAGCTTTATTGGGGATTGCCCAACGTCAGTATTCAAGGGTTGGGAAACCTACTCGAGCCTGAAACTTGAGCTGACTGTAACCCTCATTGACCTTCAATACCTGAATTGGAGCTCTAAGTTCTGAAATGTTCCAACCGTAAAGTGCCTAGGAATTGGTTTAGGCTGTGTGTATATATGTTTTGCCTAAAGCTTCACTTTTCTTTTTCCTTTTTTTTTTGGAGGGGGGGGGTGTTGAAGAGAAAGAGCTCAACGATATCTGACCTCTGACAGGCTATAAGCATGAGAAACGTGGATAGTAATCAAGCCTCTTGCCATCCATGAGAGTAGCTCCCTCAAAGAATCTTCAAGAACAGCCGGCCGATGTATTTTGTAGCTACCCCAGTAAAGTCCATGCACCGTCCAATTCTGGTGAAGAGACATAAAAACCGAGAGGTATTCCAGTTTGACAATGAGAATATAGAAAAAATTCCACTAACTCATTTAACTGGGAAAGGCAAAAGTGGCCCTTGTTCTAGCAGGGTTGACAATCAGTCTGCTTTGGATACTATAGATCTAGGGAGTAGTATCCGTATTAACGCTTTCTCCAAAATCACATGTAATCGTACCTTGACGAGGGCGATGTTAGCAGGTATGATAGGGACCTCCCCGCTGGCGAAGCCAATGACCAGAATGTTAGCACCCCAATTCAAAAGCCTAAGTGTTTCTTTCGTCAGCTTGCCTCCGACTGGATCGTACAAAACATCAACCCCTTTGAGCTTTCTAGCCAGGAGGAAGTCCTTGGCACTTTGGGTAACATTTTCATAGCTCAAGTCCACTACATGATCAACACCCAATGACTTCAAGAATCGCACCTTCTCAGTTCCCCTGGAAATCCACGCACAACAGCGAATCGAAATGAACCAAGAATTCACCTCAAGAGAAGCGAAGAGAAGAGAAAGTACCTAGCCACGGCAATAACAATGGCCCCGCAAACCTTTCCAATCTGAACAGCAGCAAGTCCAACACCCCCAGCTGCACCGAGAACCAGCAATACCTGACCAGAGCTCAGCTGAGCCCTGTGGACAAGTGCCACGTGTGATGTTCCATACGCAACCGGAAGTGCAGCAGCGCGCACCATATCACATCCCTCTGGTACTCGGAACCTTCAATTACAGTAACACATACAATTTACAAAAGCAGAAAGTTTAAATTTTGAGACTTTCTTGGAAGATAAAGAAGACTGACAGTTGGGACTGGTCCGCAACGATGAACTGAGCGAAGGAACCGAGGCTGGCGACGGAACAAACGGGTTCTCCGACTTTGAATTTGGAAACATTGGTACCCACGGCATCGACGAATCCGGAGTAATCGGAACCCGGGATAAAGGGAAGTGGAGGCTTTTCCTGGTACTTGCCCTGAATCTGCAGGTAATTCGCGAAGTTCAAGCTGGTGGCTTTGATCCTCACCCTCACCGCTGTAGGAGAATCCACTTCAGGGATCGGGTGGTTCTTGCTCAATTCTATGGGAGAATTCCACTGCTCTTCTGTTGTGGGATCACCCAATTTTCTGCACAACAGCGCTTCCATTTCTTTTCAGTTTACTCTCCTCTTTTTCTCTCTCCCTCTCTTTGTTTCAGGGCTTACGCTGTTGTGACACATTCTTTTTCGTTTTTATATTCTTTAACATCTGTTGGTAAATCCCAGGCGCAGCTCGTATCCGTATAATTACTTTTTCACCCAGCCTCAAAAAAAGTCTCACCGAAATACTCTTACCCCAGGTTTTTTTGTCTTGGAAACTAGCGATGGGCAGAATTTTCACTTCTAGATGAACCGACAGTAATCATGTGACTTCGAATCTTATGAGAAAACTGAAAAAAAAATGAAAAGGCACGATGTCGTTTCTTAAATAAGAAGGGTTATAGTCTGCGTTGTTGGTTCCTTTAGGGAGTGGCAAAGCAAAGCCCTTCATCTTTCTTCAGGACGGAAAGCTTGATATAATCCCCTAGAGGGCTTTGTTTTTTTGTTCTTGTGACTCTTTCGTTTTGTACTTATCAGTACTCCTGTTGCTCATTTGGCGGTTCTAAACGAGATAGAGCAACTAGGCCATACAACCAGATGAGGTGCGTGGTGGCTGCGTTTCAATTTCAGGAAAATCTGCTCTTGCCTGGCCATAGTGCTCCTCATTCCTTCCCCCGCGGTAGAATTCAATTTTCTTCACAAATTCGGGGAAGCCACGGATTTCCTTATGGACAAGGATTTGCCTCGCTTCTCAAACAACATCCCCTTCTACCTCATGCATCTACTTCTTCTTCTTCTCTTACTGCATCCGGTGCCGAATTTTCTGGTACCTGTCTCCTTTCCCTCCTTTATCTTCATGTAAATCATTTTTGTTCGTTTCTCTGACCATGGAACTTCCAACAATTTAGATAATATCGTTGCCTTTCATTTTCAGGCTCTTTTTCCCCCCCTGGGTATATGCTGTTGTTGCGGTTGTTTTCTTTATTTTCTGTTTTTATGTTTTCGCTATAAGGATTAAAAACATACTCGAGAGCATACTGCATTCATGCCTTTTTTTCTGAGCATTTTGCATACATTCGTCTACGAGTGATATGTGTACGCACCCAAGGTAGGTTTAGTTCTCATAGTATACTAGGGGAACGAAAGGAAGACCTTCAGAATTGGTTACTGTCCGTCAGTTTTCTAGATTCTATCAGCAAGCTTATTTCTTGTTTCTAAAATCAATGAATGATGTTGACTACTATCTAGAAGTTGTAAGGCTAGTTCTAACATATCTTCTGTGTCCTTCAAATCTCCAGAGCCATTATTGGATTCGAGTACAAAGCAGAAAAAGCAGAGAATAGCTGGCATAGATCAGGATGAATTATTGGATCCAGCACTTTTAGCTGATCTCGACAGTTGTTTTTGTGAGTTTAAAGGCGTGCAGATACACTACAAGGTATATGATCCAGAATCACAAGCGCATAAATCGTCTCAGAATCATAATCTTTCTCTACTTCCTCACCAAACTAAAAAGATTCGACTTCCGATTATTTTACTACATGGCTTTGGAGCATCTGTTTTCTCATGGAATCGTGTCATGAAGCCTTTGGCAGAGCTCACTGGCTCCAAAGTTCTTGCTTTTGATAGACCAGCCTTCGGGTTGACATCAAGGGTAAAATTCTCCACGCATTCACCTCCTGGTAACAAGGACAGAAAACCTCTTAATCCATACTCCATGGCATTTTCAGTGCTAGCAACCTTATACTTCACTGATTTCCTATCGGCTGAGAAGGCAATTTTGGTTGGGTAAGTAATTGTCTCATCTTGCATTGTTCTACCGTTAATTGCTTTGATTTAGTCGGAAGCCCACTGCAGAATTCCATTCCAGCACATAGTTTGGCAGTTATTTGATTGGATGGGGTGCTATGTTGGATCCTACTTTAGGAATCCCCTTTTCCAAAGATAGACTGATAAGCACCACAATTAAATATTTTCCCTAGATGGATGGTATCCTTCTTCTTCTTCATGTTCTATGTTTCTTTCCGTTCTTAATCAGTTGACTCACATTAGAATTCAAACCTTGTTTTGTGAACTATATTGTTGGCCGTTATACCTTTTCTCTGAAGCCAAGATGTTCTGAACCTCGCAAAGAATGACTTTCCAGGCATTCAGCTGGTTCCCTTGCAGCAGTAAATTCCTATTTTGAAGCTCCAGAACGTGTTGCTGCCCTGATCCTTGTTGCTCCAGCAATTTTAGCCCCACTTACTGTGCCTAAGGTTGTAGAAGGAAAAGAATGGGCAAGAGCAAACCAGATGGAAGAAGAAAGCTTCAATATAAGCATTCTCAGGAATCTTTTTGTCAACCTTTCCAAGATTTTTTCGATGTTTTTTAAGTTTGTTGCTCAGGCCATAATGCGTATAGTGAAGGGGATGGCAGTTATGCTGAACTCTGTGTACAAAAAACTTTTGTCAGCTATTTTGCACTCTGCCTTGGCCGTGATGCTGGTAATGGATTTCTTTCCAGATAATTCATACTGTACTTGGTCTAAGTGATTTGTGGACCCTGTTGATTCAATTAATTAATTATGAAAACCAAGACTAAATATAAATGGCTAAATGTGTTTTGCAAACTTTTGGTCCAAATGTTTTGAGTCCCTGACTTTTCAAGCATCCAACTCAAAAGCTTAAATAGTTAGGTAGGAATGATTAACATGTATAGATACCCATCACTAGCCTTACACCAAACTGAAGTGGACTGCTTAGCATCCCCTTTTGTGTGAAGACAAATACAAGCTGAAACCTAGAATGAGCGGGAGTGACAAAGAGAAAGGGGCCTGACACATGGAGTCTGTGAACCAGCAGAGCAAGCTCTGTTACCACATTTGAACATCTAACCCAAAAGCCTAAACTTTTAGGCGGAGTGACCAGTAAGTGCATTTACCCCTACGTCAAACTGATGGTGCTAACTTAAAATTGACTAGGCATCTTTAGAGAATGCAAGTCATCTTGCTCAATCCTTTAATATTGCATAGTCAGATTCAACTATTAACTCAACTCTCTGAAGCTTTCCTCCCCATTTTATTCAAATTTCAGGATTCATGCCATGAAGGTAATCTTGTGCAATATGTAAGAATAATCTGATTGATTAAGCATTGTTGTTGCTCTTTTACTTTTCATTTTTATGGGCGGAGAGAGGGGGTGGGGTGTGGGGGAATATGTAGTATTGTCTCGTTCCTTCTTGAAGTTCAACCCATAATGCAGTATTTGTTGCAATGAGCTACCCTGATTGCCTAGTTGATACTGACATGGCCACATCATTCTCAGGTAAGGATAGTTATCGATAAATTTGGTATAGCTGCCATCCAGAATGCATGGTATAACCCAAGTCAGGTCACTGAACATGTCCTATATGGTTATACGAAGGTATCTCTCCCTCTCTCTCTCTCTGTGTCTGTCTCCCTCCTCTCCAAAAAAAAATAAAAAATGAAATTCATCAAGTTTATCGTTCACCGGTGTTAACCGAATGCAGCCATTGAGAACTAAGGGATGGGATAGGGCGTTGGTTGAATACACCACAGCAATGCTTACTGACACCGAGTCTGAGTCAAAGCCGCCACTGGTAGAAAGACTCCAAGAAATCACCTGTCCTGGTAATTCCATTAAAATTATTCCTTCCTGCTTAGTTAGTGCTTTCTACATTGGGACAAGAGTTCCAAAATTTAGCCAGTGAGATGAAAGAGAAGACAGGTAGTAGTATACATTGTACTAATTAACAAGTTGACTTATTGATCTGTGTCAAAGACTGCGTCAAGTCAAGAAAAAAGCTCATTCACGGTTCACACTATGTCCTCGTCAACCCAATGTCAGAAAAAGGCAAAATTTGGATCACTAATGGGGCTAAAAGTGCAGATGAAACACCGTGTTTGGCTGGAAAAAGTTTGTCTTTGAACTAAGGAATTGTTCGAATGGCCCATATATGGCAACATTTGATTTATTTAGTGGTAGATAGTTCTCCTCTTCATTTTAAGGATGCTGGCTGGTTCATTGGTCCAGTTCCCATGTCTGAGTCATGTATTTAGTAAAAGCTGGACCTCTTGTTTTCTCCTAGTTGTTTGTTACTTGTACTCCATTTAATTTCTTATCAATTAGTGGAAATCCATAGAACGGAACAGTGATATTGGATCGTTTTTTAAACTCAGTACTGATTGTTACTGGTGATAATGACCGAATTGTGCCTTCTTGGAATGCACGGAGACTTGCACAAGCTATACCTGGATGTTACCTCGAAGTAATTAAGCATTGCGGCCATTTGCCCCATGAAGAGAAAGTGGAGGAGTTTGTTCCAGCCGTTGAAAAGTTCCTGAAAAGAGTTTTTGGTGAATCAGAGCAGTGTCTGCAAGCTGTGACATGAAGTTTTTCTTTCCTTCTTTTTTCACTCATTAAACTGCAGATTGAATGAGAGCAACCAAAGTACAGATGTGAATTGCTGCTATTTCCAATATCACACATTAGGATGCGGAAACATTGTTCAACCAATTAGTGAAAAGATAGTTGTAATGTTTCTTTGATGTACACGATAAGTGGGATAGTTATATATTACTTTGATGAACATAATTCGGATGACCACTGGTTGTTATACTTGTAATCTAACTCTTACACTTAATTACTACACAGGTACATCTGATTCATTCGGGACTGTAGGGTTTTTTTTTTTCTTTTGAATGGTGTGCAATATCAGATACCATATGACAAGCAATCAGTTGTTTTCTGTTGTGAGATCTGTTTTCACGTACAGATAGACCAAAACCTCAAGGAAAGTTCCTGTTATTGATGAAATCTTCTCCCATTGAAGTAGATTGATCAATACGCAAGAACCGCATAGAAACCTCACTCCATTTAAACATAATTACAGCAGCTGCGTACTGCATCTTACAAAGGAGGATCAGTCGATATGGTAAGACTAGCATCCTGTAAGCCTGCAGGAACATCAAATCCTGACATAAAGTCATCGCCAAATATCACAGCACCAGCTGCCAGCGCTCCGGCGCCTACTCCCATTCCAAAAACAGGTCCCCTGCCACGACCAGGTGCTGCTCCAGATGGACGCATATTTATGTAAGTCTCTGACAAACGATCTGTTGTGGGTAGAAAAGTTGGCATGTAACCCACATTCGAAGGTGGGGGCGGCGGTGGAGGAGTTCTGGGTGAATTGTAGCTTGGTCCACCTGCTGGGGTGTAGCTTGGTCCACCTCCCGATGGATTGGAATTGTTTGAAGGAAACGACGTTGGATGGGAATATGGGGGCTTCGACTGTAATTGATTTTGTGGCCGATAGTGGGGAATTAGAGGCAGCTGCGTAGCTTGAGCTGGGCCATCTCCAGTAGCCAGGGTGATATTATTGCCGTGATCCGTGATCCTAAATCCGTCCTCGTTACCTGCAAAAACGCGGGTTCTGAATTAATGATCACATACTTAAAAACTCAATCCCAAGTGGTATCCATTGGTGAATGCCTACTTATATACGAGCTTGGCTCTTCTTTTTCCTCACAAATACGAATGGAAATATCGACAAATCCTTGAGGTTTGCTCGAATTCCTTTTCCGCAATTGATAGCTCCCTGTTTCTTCCGTTACTGGCCTTGGATCCCCATTATTCTTGACCTGCTTAGCCAAAAATTCTCTCAGGACAACATTTGCTGTGCCCTGAAGCCTTTCTCTAAGGAATATGGGCTCTCTACTATAGACTTCAACATTTAGTGTCAGATCTTGGTAGTTCGTCTGCGAGTCATCAACCAAGGCAGCGAACTTGGTTTTCCAGGTCGGATTTGCATTTCCGGAAGCCTCAATTTTGGTGCAATATTTATTATTCGGATCAATCCATCCTACAGCAAACCATTGGAGCGTCCAAAGCGATGAAGAATGCCGGAGACCTCTTGCAGATATGAGGCAGACTTCAACCCAGTATTTCCCCATATTCACTTTTTCGGGTGAGGAAATGAGAGATGTGGAGTGAATTTTTGTTTAGTAACCAAGAAGAAGCAAAGTTATACTGGAAAGAGAAAAAGTGTTGTTTTGCCTTAGCTGTAAGGCAACATTTTTTTTTCTAAATAGCTGTAAGGCAACATTACTTTGAAGTCAAGTAAATTCTTATCCCTTGGCACCATTTGCAGGTCATCAAAAGCTACCTTTTCCCAGCAAAGTGCATCACAGATTGGCAGGAATCTCTGAATAGTACTCCTTCGGTAACATAAACCCTGGCTACAAACGTGCCAAGCATACCAATTTTAGGGAATTTCATGACATTTGAAAGCTCAACAAAAGATCAATAAGATTAAAACTCCATTCTGAATTGATTTGTCTGGTTTAGCAACTGTTCTTAAGAGCAGTTTTTCTCACTTGAAAGCAAGAAATCAGAGAAATCCCAAAAGCCAGTATATAATCATTCCACAGCAATCCGAATTGCGTTCATAACTGTATGCAGAACGCTAAGAGAGTCCCAATTACAATAATATGAAACACGGGTTCCAAATAAAGCTGACAAAACTCTTGTCATCTTCACCTTCTTATGGGGCATGTTTAGCTCAAATGATTCGATGGCAGATGAAGAGGATTCTGTAAGTGGTGGAGCTAACTAGAGCTATGAACCTGCACGTTACTATTTGATCGCCTTTGTGAAAGGTTGAAACTTCCTCAAGTACATCATTGTCGTGGAGCCCAAAATGTCATCTCCAAATCCACACGCTTGGAAAAACAGCCTGACAAAGAATTTTGGGGAATCAGTGATCCACAATACCAGAAAAGAGTTCTTAGTTAATTTTTCACGTAGAAATATATATCTCGGAATCATATGCAGCTTTGTCAAGGTTATGTTACCTGTGTAGGCGGTTTTCCCTGTGTATCATGGTGTTTGTCTAAACTACAGTTTTAACAAAATTTTACCAAAATTTTAACATCCTTACTTTTTCATTCTCTCTCCTTACTTTTTCTCTAACTTTTTTTTTACTTTTTTCACTTTTTTACTTACTTTTTCATTCTCTCTCTTACTTTTTCTCTAACTTTTTCACTTTTTCAATTCTCTCTCTTCAACCTTTTTACCAACTCCTAAAATTTTACTAAAATTTTAGCCTAACAAACACCACCATATTTTGTTATATCAATAAAGGATCTTACTTGCTTGCCGGAAAAAGAAATCTCGCCATCATATGCAGAATACAATCATGCACGCTTATGTTGCTTGTTAACTAGGACAGCCTAGATGGCACATTTCCAGTGGAATATGGGAGGAACCCACAGCCCTGACAAGGGAATGGCCCGTTCCACCTGACCTGGCATCCGCACTCGTAAAGGTTGTAAATTTTTCTAGTATTAGAGACCTCTATCAAAAAGAGTTCGCCGCTTTGTACAACTTTGTTAAAAATTGTTGATATCCCATCCTCTTCCAGTCTATGAGAGGTAAAGGCTGGGGTTATGAGAGGTAAAGGCTGGTAGGATCTGGTGAATGCCACCAGAATATTCAATGCCGTGTGGGCCAGATTTTATTTACCAAACAAGAGTTAAGTTTCGACCACAGCATTGAAATCTAACATTCAACCAAGTTAGTAAAAGTACCTCCCATTCTAGGAGCAAACAGCTCATTTTTTTTTTCCTTTCTGATTAATGCGTCAAAGTGCTAATTACAGAACAGCCTCACAAAGCAGAACCTGCCTGGGAAGACAGGTAGAAGTAAAAAAGCCAAATAAACTAGAGTCTACGGCCCATTTAGCTAGCAGCGAATATTTTCTGAGTACGAGGGAAATTTTGACCGAAGCATTGAAATCTAACATTCAACCAAGTTAGTAAAAGTACCTCTCATTCTCGGAGCAAACAGCTGATATGTCATGTATGCCTCTGCTTGCAAGCATTCTGAAAAAAGGTAAATGTTAGCTCGGGGGGGGGGGGGGGGGGGGGACAAAGGACGTTATGATGCGTGCATATCAATTGAATTGATGAATTGGATGCTCTGGTACTCATCAGTGTAAGGAGCACAGAATTTAGATGAACTGGATTAAATTAACTCGGGGGGGGGGACTAATTTAGGAGGAAAAGAAACTCACGGGAGATCAAAACGTTCTTTCTTCCTCGCCCAGAAAACCAAAAGAAAGAAAAGCCGTTCTTTCTATAGAAGTAATATCAACTCAATGCACAATTAAACAAATAAGAAGATAATTGGAGATAGAACTGACCAACCTTACGATTCTTCCAACAATCAACCTGCCAATGCCCATTTTCCGCAACGAAGGGATAACCTGGGTGAGTCAAAGCGCAATTATATATATACGTAAATGTTAACCATCTAGCTAGTTGACAGTAAAAAAAGAATGGGCCCAATCGTAATCTTGTTTACATAACACTCGCATAGAATCTGAAGTAGAGACCAATACTTAATTCTTCTACAGGAATCTGGCAATTCAAGAACGGCATCCCACCCATCATTAATCGTCTTCATGGATATGACAATAGTTTGGACATACCATGATATCATAGATGGAAGCAGTCAATCCAAAATCGGAAACAGCGCGGCCAAAGCCTACCAGCTGACCGTTGAATGGCGTGACCGGCACCACTTTCTGGAACCAATCTCTCAGACCCAGTATCTCAGTCGGTTTTTTTGAAGCTTCCAGAGAAGAAGCAGAGTACGATGACGATGACGATTCAGTAACCAATAAAACATCTGTCGGTTTGCAGAACACGGAAATGACGATTGAGCTATAGGAGAGAGCTATAGTGAGCTTGTGAATGTCCACAGGTTCGACTCTGATGGTGCCTTCGGAGTCATCAGAGTTAGGGAGTCGATGACAGGAGTGGTTAGAGGCCCTGTAGAGGTCTTTGAGCTTCTCTGGATTTATGTGTGATGGGGTTGTGGATATGTATACTGGGACTAATGCCGGCGGTTTTAATGGTTTCTTTAGCAGCGCTCTCCTTTCCTTTTCAATTCCGCTTTTCCTTCTGGTGGTAACCCATCTTAATTCCATGTACTTGGACGGATAACCCTGTTGCATTTGTTTTAGGCTACCTCCTGCAACAATATCCATCTCTCTCTGAGCTGAATCAATTCAAAGTCGATCGGTACAAAAGCTATTTAAATTGCTTTCTTTCTTTTTTTTTCTTTTTCTTAACCTTCTTATCCCGAGTAAACTATTTACCTTGTCTTTCTCTGCGACTCGAGTCTCGAGACTCCCTCTCTTTTTTTTTTCGAAGCAGTGTTTTTAAAAAATATAGAGGGGAGTGTGGACAACTGGAAATACCACCAGCGAATTCTAAAATCTATCCAACTCGGCCCAATTGCAGGGGATGTTAGTTTTTTTTTTAAAAAAAAATTATAAGATTTCGATTGAATCGTCAATATTTTAATAGATTAAAATTTTATAATTTGTTTGGGTAAAGATTTTTAAAAAAATTAAACTAATTTAATTTTTATTAAAATTTATAAAAAGTTATAGAGAAAAATAATTTAATATAATTATTTAATAAAAAATATTAAAATTAGATTATAAAAAATACTGACATTTTTTACTTTCTCCTGCAGCCACCTCGAAAAACGTTTTTTTCGTAGGCCTCCAAAAACGTTTTCAATTGCGTACCTGACGTTCCAGAAATTCCTTCGCCAATCAAACCATCCATCCCCGCCGGTGCGTTAGTCCCACGTTGTTTAGCAATGTGGGATGTTGGAAAACAAAAGTTTATAAATAGCCTCTATGTAACCTTTTAATTTCATAAGTGAGAATATTAATAAATCTAATATGGATATTCTCATAATTGGATCTCACTTATTAAAGTATAAATAATTTTTATTTCTTACATGGTATCAGAGTAAGATTTTCGGTTTTAGTCCGGTTACCTTCTGGCTATCATTCGGCTTAGTACCGGCGACCATTCGACTCAGTACCGATATCTTCTCGGCTCAGTACCGACGACTTCCCAACCCAGTACCGGCAATCTTTGTTATTATTTTGGGATAAATGCAAAATCAGTCCCTATACTATATGCAAAAATCGATTTAGTCCCTGTGATATGAAAAGCATCGATTTAGTCCCTGTGATTCTATTTTCGTTTGATATTGGTCCTCCATCAGGGACTGATTTTATCACTTTCTGAAATCACAGGGACTAAATCGATGTTTTTCATATCACAGGGACTAAATCGATTTTTGCGTATAGCACAGGGACCAATTTTGCATTTATCCCTATTATTTTTCCTATAATTATTTTTTTTTAATTCCAAACTCAAGGTTTGTCCACCTTGAGTTTGCAGGGGAGTGTTGAAATGTGGTGTAGTCTCATATTGTTAGGATGTTGAAAAACAAAAGCTTATAAATAGCCCCCAAGTAACTTTTAATTTCATAAGTGAAAATATTAATAAATTCAATATGAATATTCTCATAATTTGATGTTTCACGTATTAAAGTATAAATAATTTTTATTTCTTACACAGGTTCCAGGGCCATGACAACATTGACAAGACATCTATGCCTTTAAAAATTCAACAAGTGCCAAGAAAAAAATTCAAGAATTGGCCAAATGGAACCGAGGTTGCTGGTTACGGAAGCTCGACCCTGTTCCTGAAGTCAAAACGTACCCGCTGTGCTTGTAGGATATTTTCCATTCAATCTACTTCCAGTTTTTTAGGATCAGAGAAATTGATAACAAAGAAAGAGAAGTATAGCCAGACTGATTGATATTGCCATTGTGTAAAACACTCACAGCCTTTCCTAGATGGACGATAAGCACAACAATTAAATCTCATACTTTCCCTAGATGGATGGTAGCCTCTCCTATTTGAACTTTTGCATGTGAGATGCATTTGCATTTGATCCTTTTTGTCTGTCAAACTGGTAATACAATAATCAAACCAGGTCTTTACCGTTGATTATCATCGTGAGGAGCGTAGTAAGCAATCCATCGTTGTGTAAAACACTCAAGAGACCCGAAAAATAAAATATTTTTTCTTATTTGCATGCTAAAACTCATATAAAAGTTCGAAGATAAAAACAAGAGAGTGTACTCTTGTACCCGGAGGCATATGAATCCAAGCCGTGCGACTAGAAACCGATAAGAGTTTCACTTCCAACCAAATTCGCTGGCAGACCTCAAAATTCAGAGAGGAAAAGATGGCAAGCAATATAACACAATGTTCCCCAGGATGAGTCGATTAGAGGTATCATTGACTCCTATTTTTCGGTTCCTTTCCCGTTCGATCCTGTTATTCCTGCGTCAATCCTTCTAATGAGTAGATGCACACCGTACCCAGGCTCTACAATCATCCTATAAGCAGGACAATGTCGGTATGTGGGAGATAGGGAGAGAGCGAACTTGGAGATAACAAGACACAGGACAATTTTCAATTGAACCATCGCAAAGTTTCTTCCCAAGCACAAGCGAGGACCCAATCCAAATGGGATATAGGCTTGGGGAAACTTGCAAGCCTTGGAGACACCATTTGTGAATCTCTCTGGTTTGAACTCATTGGCATCCGGCCCCCAAATATTTTGATCCCGGTGCAGAGTAGGGATCAGAGTCCACAAACATACACCCTTGGGAACAGTAATATTTCCAACTTGGGTGTCTTCAAGGGCCTCTCTTGAAACGAAGGCTGCGGGTGGATATAGACGCAAGACTTCATGAATCACAATAGTCACCTGTAACGTTGGATTAATGTCAATTAGTACCAAAGCAAAAGTTTCTGACTCCTCGATATTCATTTAACATCCTATCTATACCGTCTTTAACTGCAGGACTGAATTTATATCTGCTAGACCGTTCGGGCAAACTTGAGCCACCTCCCTCCTTATACGAGCTTGCCACTCTGGATGTAAAGCCAGTAGCATCAAACACCAGGAGGCCGCAACAGCAGTGGCTTCATGCCCTGCAAAATATATAGTCTTGCAGTTGTCAACTATGAAGCGCTTGGATGAATCCTTGTCCAGACATTCATCATTGATGGCCGCCTCCAATATCAACTGCATTAGATCCTTCTCAGATGAAGATGTCTCCAAGCACGGTTGTTCGCGTTCTTTCACTGCCTTCCAGATCAGTGACTCGATCTCTCTCTCCAAACTGCTGATCTCCTTTTGGTTCATCACTCTAAGAGAACTGCTGTTAGTTGCATGCAAAAATTGATCATTCGTTGTGATTTTTTTCACTCCTTATGATTTAAAGTATACACGTTGCATCACATAGAAGGCTTCCTTCTTTCTTTTTTTCTTGCTGGAATGTAGAAAATTGAGATGATCCTACAGATTACAATCAAACCAAGACAACTGTACAAAACAAATTAACTGATCATTCTTTAAGCGCTTGATCATGGTGTGAAAGTTTAAAGAGATGGGAGAAATTCTAGTCCTGGATTCTATAAACTTCGGATTTCCCTATGCCAAGTGGGCAACAACAGTCAAAATTTATGATATCTTTCTCTCTCTAGAAGAACCACTGCATCACATGTTAGCTGTCATTTGGTGCAAAAGATTCCTAAGATTTATATTGCCTGCGAGAGAGAGAGAGAGAGAGAGAGAGAGGCCGCAAATGATCAAGGATGACGGAAGTTAACAAATGTTAGGAAGACTTTACATACCGCAACCTAGTAATCCCAAAAAGGAAGCCTTGCTGAGAAATAGCTTTCTGAAGCCTTCTAAGCTTTAGGAAAATTTCTTTGCCTTTGAAATAAGAGCTCCCAAAACAAGCCCTTGAGATCACATCTGCTGAGACACCCTTCAAATCTTCGTCCACTTGAATGTCTGCTGTCACACCACCTTGAGATTCGATGCAATCTTCCCATTTTTTCAGCAACGGTTCTGCCGACTCAAGCATTTGCCCCGCCATGCCCTGCAACGTCAATGATCACGACCTTTCCTGTTGATCAGATTAGAAATGAAGCCTATGGACATCTATTATGTGATGAAAAAATGTCCTCAAATTAAGTTCTGTTAACCTAGTCTTTGTATCTCACAGATTGGTCTCTTAGAAAGGGCGGAGATAAGATTTAAAGCAAGCATATTCAGGAGAGCTTGACACAAATTTTTATCCATTTTTACCTTGACTTTGTCCATGAAGAACTCAGGTGCAACAATTTTCCTTTGTTGTGCCCAAGTAACGCCGTTGGACCTCAAAATGCCGTTGCCGAGCATGGGTGAAAGTCTTTTTGTTAGATAAGAAGGCTTACCCAAGTCCAAAGTGATACACAGGTTCATTTCCTTTACAAGCTCCGGTTGATTGACATATAAGTGTTGCCTCGTCCCCGTAGAATATGTATAAATTAGGCCTGCGTTTCATAGTGTCCATTTTACCAAGTGAAGCATATGATGCATGACCTATCAAATTTCAAAATATGCACAAGGCCACGAGAGGTTTCTTTTTTCGGAACTAAAAGAAACAATCTTTGGATCTTACGGGCCACCATTAAACCAGCTAGTTTCGTATTTGACACCATGCCACCTGTTTTTTTCCTAATTTTTGTAATTTTAATTATAATTATTTTTTAAATGAAATAATACCTAAAATAAAAATGGTATTAAATAAATGAGTCTAAACTAAGCTAACCAAACATGCCTTTATTTTTAAGGGTTAATGTCCTTTTTAGTCCCTAGGTTTTGGGGCGCTGTTCTTTTTAATCCCTAGGTTTTATTTTTATTCAAAACAGTCCCTAGGTTATTTACGTTTGTCTTTTTAGTCCTTCCGTCCAATTCCGTCACTCCCGAGCCCAGTCAGCTAACGGCGGGACACGTCACACCCAATAGAATATTGCCACGTGTACTATTTTTTTTTTTTTTTAAAAATTCCACATGGTTAAAAAAAAAAAAACCAAAGGATGTTCCCGTGGCCACCTCCCCGTCGCCGGCGAAGGGTGGCCGGGGGCTCCCCCGTCTGGCCACCCCCGTTCGCGCGAGGGAGCCCAGATCTGGGCTCCCTCGCGCGAAGGGTGGCCTCCCTGGCCACCACCGAGCGACGGGGAGGTGGCCACGGGAACATCCTTTGGTTTTTTTTTTTTTAACCATGTGGAATTTTTTTAAAAAAAATTAGTACACGTGGCAATATTCTATTGGGTGTGACGTGTCCCGCCGTTAGCTGACTGGGCTCGGGAGTGACGGAATTGGACGGAAGGACTAAAAAGACAAACGTAAATAACCTAGGGACTATTTTGAACAAAAATAAAACCTAGGGATTAAAAAGAACAGAGTCCCAAAACCTAGGGACTAAAAAGGACATTAACCCTATTTTTAAAAACCAAAACCAAAACTAAAATTTAAACCTAAACTCGTTTACAAAGAAGGTCTAGACAGAGCGAAAGTTTAGTATTGCTTTATACGAGGGTCCAAACAACTTCTGAAAACGACTGTTACCATCCTAGGGTGCGTTTGCGATCCAAAATTTTACCCCCTCTAAAATTTTAACACAATTAAATATTACAATATAATCTCTCTCTCCCCATCAAATCATTACTATTTATTACAAAAAAATATAAAAAATTACCTCTCTCTTCACTTTTTCACTAAACCCAATACCTAAAATTTTAACAACACTAAAATTTTACAACACAAACACAACCTATATATATCATCTTTAAAATAAATGTCTGTATGGAAATTCGAAATACTAATGTGATTTCCAACTTTCTTAGAGATCAATTAATATTTACTGCCACACATTTTTTTTTTCAAAAATAGGTCTGGTCACGTTGTAATACGTCTGTATAGTCATAGGATTTATTTTTTCCCAGTTCAACAAAATTACATGTTCCCGTGATATATTTTTTCCCTGAACATTGAATATATGCTTCGTTTTTCGATATATGCCATCTTAACTCTATCTTTAGCTTGAGTATCATTTATTTGATTTAGTTAAGTATCTGCCCAAAAACTTCAGATTTTCGATATCTGTGGACTTGTTTTTTCATATTGCAGCAGTCAAGTATAAGGTGTTTTATTTATTTATTAAATACTTGATTTAATAACAGATCATCATTTCATCCCGATAATTTGAATGGAATCTTTTGGGTTTTGAAATATTGAGTTTCGAAATTTCTTAAATAATAAAGGTAAACAAATGTGCAAGTAAATATATACCCTATAAGTAATTAGTATTCTTGAGAGAGTGTGGTTGCCCTCTCTTTAGAAACTCTCCGCTCCCATTGTGTCTGCCCTCTTTTCCCCATATCTATCTTCAGAAGCGGGTTGCTCCTCTCGTCTCCCTCTTCTTTCCTTATCTCTCCCCTGCCCATCCTCCCTTGGTCAACCTTTACCCCATTACCTCCATTTCCATCCTTTTTTTGACGTATTTTGTGGTCATTTTCACTGTTAGATCTAAAATGTTTGGAGGGTTTTTAGGTAACACGTAGCATAGGGACGAGCCAAGCACCTTTGGGCATTCATCTTTGCCTTTCCCGACGGCGGTTGGCCGGTGCGTGAAGGTCCATGCGCGTGCGGATCTCACGCGCCAGCCTCTTTTATGCTCATCTTAGGTTGCTCGGGGTGGTCTTCCCCGGCCATGCATTCTGATCAGCCACGTTTGGTCCAAGGAGTTCATGTTGTGTGTTTTGTTATCTTCTTTTTTGTTTAAACATTTCATTTCAATGGATTTTTGTTGGGAGGATCTTGTTGTGACTAAGCACAATTTGGTCGTTTTCAATGGCCCTGAAGCTTCATCCATGTGGCTAGCCAACAATGCTCTCTCTTTTGTGTTGTTGATGACGAGCCTTCGGGGTAGTGGGAGCGAGGTATTCGACCACCCCATCCTCTGGCGACTGTCTCTTGTGGCAGAATTAACTTTGGGTCTTTGGACCCGTTTTTAAATTATGAGCCTTCTGACCCATTTGTTTGAGGTCTGCATGGCTATTTGGATTCAGACATTTATAGCCAATAGGTGTACAACTCTTTAGGCTTTACTAATTATTGTATTGGGCTTTATGCCCCTATTCTTAGGACATGTTAGTTTTGGTAAAATTTTAAGTATGGTGTGAATATTTAGGTGTTGGTGGATTTATATTGGTATTTGTGTAAAATTTGTTGAGTTGTATTGATGTTTTTTAAAAAATATTGAGTTATATTGATATTTGTTTATAAATAATAATGTGATGTTAATTTTATAAAATTTGATTCAAATTCTACGAATTTCATCAAAAGCAACGTACCCTTAAGCTTCGTTTTCTGACTTCCCTTTAATCCGTTAATGAAAATTGACTCCGCATTTCCTCGGGCCTTATCCAGAGTGAGCTGACTTGAGTCAACCGGGCGTCTCTAAAAATATCTAATTTCACACAATTTGAGGAGAAGAAAGGAAAGTAACAGTGACAGAGAGGCATGTGTCTTTCTCAGGGACTGCTTAACTAGACATGCACAGACGAGCTTTTCTGTTTAGATTAATGATTAATACGAGAAAGAACACAAACTTTTCTTTTCTTTTTTTCCCCCTAAGCAGAAATACTTTTCAGGCGACTAGAAAGAGTAAAATTGATGGAAGGAGCTGGAATATTAGGCAGTCGAAAAGAAAGAGTAAGACGTAGAAAAAAAAAAAAAAGAGTAAGGAACATACCGTATTCTTTTCTCCACAGTTCAAAATATGGGAAGAGGGTGGAAGTGTAGTCGTGGGCTACAATTTCAGTATGATTTGGTGCTTCCGTCGCCTGGGATTGGATCTTGTGCATCTCAGATAGATTCCCGTATAAAAAAGAAGGAGGAGGCCCTTTGATACCTTGTATTCGCAGCTTCTTCCTGATCCTTTCGGGCTTTAACCATACAGTGTTGTACAGATGAAAAAAGAAGCCAACCAGACCCATAACAACCAGGGAAAAAATCATTCTCATCGGAAGAGGGACAACCCTCATCATCTCGTCCTACCCTTTGCTCGTTCTTCCACTTGCAGTTATATTTGTTCATATACTCTATTGGAGATGACCCAGGTAACGACAAAGATTATTGGGAAAAAACAAATTGAGGAGACAGAACAGAAACCCAGGTGAAGACCAGTTATATAGATAGCACGAATAGTAGACATCAAGCTTTGCATGAGAGAGCTAGCCGCTCGGTAGTCCGGAGAACAGATGATTTGTCGAAAGACCTCGAGGCGACATTTATCGGCGAATTGGAGCTGAAGGGGATAAGGATATAAGATTTATATGCGGTGTCTGATGAGCATCTTCGGTCACGGTCTAGCTGTAAACTTTTCATGGCAATTATAAATTGTCCTGATGATAACTGGATACTGTGAATTAATTTTTTTTGTCAGAAATCAACAGCGAATCCCTTATGATTTGGAGTAAAATAAAATTTTATCATATTAAGCAAATGCAGTCACTATCGCGGAAAGTGAAAATACATTGAATGTAGTAGTAGAATTTCTCCGGCACCATAAATAAATGCCGACAAGTTGGGACTAAAGTCGTTTGACAGCGTCAACGCCACGGTATATGTTTTCTAATTGATTGGACCTCTCTCTCTCTCCTCGATAATTCAAAAGCCTCATGCGACTACGGCAAGGCGAACCGCATCGCACGATATTTCTAGAGCACGTTCGGTTAAATAAAATTTTTAGAATTTTTTTAAAATTTTAAAATATTAAAAATTTTACAATTAAATATTATTTTTAATATTATATAAAAATAATTAAAACACGTATATCAGTAAAGTTAACTTCACCTAAAAATTCTCGTAAAAAATTCTCAAAAAACTTCCTAACCGACCCTCTAAATTTAAAATTTAGCCCGAAAAGTCTTATTTTATTATTTATCATTTAACAAAAATAGTAAATAACATAGCCTATTTTTTTAATCAAATAAAATAACATAGCCTATTGGTTTCAAAATTCATATATTTAACTAAAAAAAGATTATTTTTTTTCTAAGCACTAAAAAAAAATTCAAAATCCATATATTTCTGAACTTGGTATTTAGGATATAGAATCGAAACCTCATCCAGATTTTATCATTAAGTCGTTAGAATATTTCCTTCATCATTAATTTATTATAATATTTTCAGTGATCTAGTTGACATATGAAAATAATTAAGTAAAGATTATGATGTTAATTAATAAAATTATGGAATTAGTGACAAATTCATTCTATTATAATTGATTCTAATTTGATAAAGATTACAATTTGATTGATTATGATTTGACATATTTTTTGATGGAATCAACAAATTAAAATATGTAACAGATTGAGGGTCTCTGACCTAGTCTATAAATAGAGGCTTGTGTATATCATCTAATGCACACTCTATGAGGCATAGGTATAGGTTGGAAGGGCCTCAATTTTCTTTTTCTTTTTTCTCTCTGTGCTAATAATTCTTGTTTTAGTTTTGTAGAATTATTTTGCAGAAATTATGTTCAGGAGGTAAGCGTTACTATTCTCTAAATTCCGTTGCATATAAAATCATGTTGATTTTGATTTTGCTCTATCATAAGTGATGAACACTAAAATTTTAAAATAAATATTAATATTAATAGTTAAATTAATAAAAAAAGACCAATCTCCCTTGCATCTTTGATGGGAATCAGATGGAGATTCATGTGACACGATTGGTGAAATAGTAACCCTTTCCAAAAATTCATGTTTTTTAAGATAATCTTTTGTTACAATAGAAGAAGAAAATGATGTGGATTATTCAAGAATCGAAATCGATTTGCTTTATACAAATAAGATATCAATGAACTTCTATGAAATGATTTGGCAGAATTTGGCCAATTGTCTTGGTATGGGATATCATTAAGAAATAAGAACATGTGTTATCAAAAGATTTTCTATAATCCTGACAGAAAATTATAGATAATCTTCGTACGAAAAAATTATAGAGAATCTCCATCTGTTTCCCATCAAAGATGCAAGGGATATCTGTCTGTCTTTTTTAGTTTTATTAATTTAACTATTTATATTTATATTTATTTAAAATTTAGTTTTCATCACTTAACGAAATCTGGATGAGGTTTCGATTCTATATCCGAGATCCTGAATTCAGAAATATGGATTTTGAAACCAATACGCTGTGTTATTTACATTTTTGTTAAATGATAAATAAAAGAAGACGTTTCGGGCTAAATCCCAAATTTAGAAATATGGATTTTGACACCAATACATTATGTTATATACATTTTTGTTAAATGATAAATATAATAATACGTTTCGAGTTACATTCTAAATTTAGAAAGATGGATTTTGAAACCAATACGCTATGTTATTACAAATTTTGTTAAATGATAAATAAATCCCAAATTTAGAAAGATGGATCTTGAAACAAATACGCTATGTTATTTACTTTTTTGTTAAATGATAAATAAATGAAGACCTTTTCCATGAATTTTGAAATCAATACACTATGTTACTTGTATTTTTGTTAAATGATAAAGAAGAGTTGCCAGAATTTTAGTTGGCAAATATAATTAATTCAAAATTTTAACAAAAAAATAATTTTAAAATAATCTTTCTTCCTATCAAAACATATATTTTCATTACAATAAACATAAAAAATTCGCTCAAATCATCTATCTCTTCACTTCTTTACCAACTCTCATCAAATTCTATTTTTTTTTTACTACTTTCTCACAAAATCTAATAAAAACTTGGTATAAATGCAAAATTGATTCGTGTGGGAAAGTATGCAAAAATCAATTTAGTCCATGTGATATTAAAAGCATAAATTTAGTTCCTATGATTCTTACTTATATTTGTTGTTAGTCCCTAATCCTCATTTCGTTAGCTCATTTAACGGAACTAACTCTACACGAGGCTTCATCATCGTGTCATTGCTCCACCTTAACTCAAAAACCCTATCCCCTCATGTCTCTCATTTAGTCGACATTTTCTTCTTCCTCAAGTTCTATCCCCAATTTCTCTCATTCTCATCTTTTACCATAACCTTAATTCTTAAATGAAAAACTCATTAGGTTCGAAATACCAAGCTTTCCCTCATGGTTGACAGATAAATTTATTCTCTGGCTGGTAGTCCTCTGCTCATCTTCAACCATGAAACGACAACTATCTCTCTCTCTCTCGTTTTAAGCAAAAGAAAACTACGTCAAAAACTAATTTTACCCAAATTGTTAGGTGACGTCATTGTTACAGGTAGTATGCTCTCACTTCAAGACCTCTGCGCTCCTCTAAACCATTCTTCAAGCCCTCCTTGGGTACCCTCATTTCCTTCTCTTTTCCTATCTACGTACAACTTATTTATTTTTTTGGGTTAATTACAAAAAATCCCCCACGAACTTATACTTCAATCTCAAATACCCACATAAACTCGAACTCGTTGTAACTCACCCCCACAAACTATATTTTTCATTGCGATTTCATTCCTCAACCTACTGAAGTTGTTATATCGAATGGTTTTTGTCTCACTTAAATGACACATGACCTTCTTCTTACTTGAAAAGACGAATTTAACCAGCTTGATTCTAAGTGAGTCATCTTTTTTTTTTAATAAAAAAATCAGTTAATTACATATTATTTTTTGGCTCTACAAATTGCTAAAAGCATTGTAGAAGACTATGGATGACTCAAACGAGGGTAAATTTATCTTTTCAAGTAAAGAGAAGGTCACGTGTCGTTTAAGTGGAACAAAAACTGTTCGCTATAACAATTTTAGTAGGTTGAAGGATGAAATTACAACGAAAAGTATAGTTTGTGAATGTGAGTTGCAACGAGTTCGAGTTTATGGGGGTATTTGAGATTGTGGTATAAGTTCGTAGGGGTTTTGTAATTAACCCTATTTTTTTTTTCGGGAAATTATACTTTGCACCCCTGAACTATGGGGTATCTGATAGTTTGCACCCTCTGTCGCGATTTCGTGACATTGGACCCCTAAACTTCTGATTTCTGTCGATTGCCACCCCAAAGCCAATTTATCCGTTAAGACTGGCGGTATTAAGAGCATGTGTCGTCCACGTAAGGCACTTAAAAATTTTCTCCCAATTTTGCCCTTATTCTATCTGTTTATAATTTATAATTTGCATTTCCTTTCTTTTGCCCAGCACCCACGAAGATCTGGCCTTCATCCCCTCCCCGAAGTCATTTTCTGAGCCATAGTGGTGCCTAAGTTGTGCATCCTGTGCTTTCATGCTCACTTGGGTCTAGCACCTAGCTGCAGAATATATTCATCTCTATGGTTCTCATTTGGAAAGCGCAAGTGGTCTCGAAACCCGAACCGTCTACAGGGAAAGAAAAGCAAAAAAAAAAAAGCGGAGCCAGTTGGCTTCTTTAGCTTTATCCATCTTTGCCATTGTCGTTTTCAGCTAGCAGACAACTTTTTTCCCAGCTCTTTCTTTCTAGTTTTGCATGGTGGGGCAGTGTGTGCACTAGGGTAAAAGCTAGCTAAAAACCAAAAACATTATCTCGTTCTTCCTAGCCTCGTCCCAGGCGATTCTGGCACCTGAAAGCCAGGCAATTTAGCTGGCAAACAGTGGTACAAAAAAAAAGATAAGCCACCAAGTTGTGCACAAATGTCCAATTATCCAACAACAGTAATCTATGCACCTCCATTCCTTAGGCTGCGTTTTGTTCCTCTTCTTCTGCTCCCTCTTATTGTATACTACTACACTCTTAACCTTTGGAGAGACACCTTCATCTTCCTCGTCAACTTCTGGGTTCACAAAAGATTGAAGTCCCAATGGAAAACACCTCACAGGCCCCAAATACCATAGCTTAGCAAACCGAATAATGGAACCCATGATATACCAAAATAACTTAGAATTCATCGATGATAAGAAGAATAAGAGCAACCCATAAAAAGGATTACGAGAAAGTTTGAGAAACAGAGTGACACATTAGGGTGGGTGTTGAATTATAGTGCAGAGAAAGTTATGGTCTTGAAACAGTCGTTATGGAGCAAGCCCACGTGGTGAAGAAAAAGGAGAAGCTAATGGGTGTGCTGTCGGTAGGGGTAGCGACTCAGAAACAAACAGCTGAGAGGAAAAACAAAAAGAGAAAAAGAAAACAGAATATTTTTCGCCTACTTCCTTGATGTGGTGGATGCACGATGTATCAGAGTGTGCACATCTACATAAAGTCAAGTTTTTCACCAAGACACTTGTCTTGGCCTTTACATGGAGACCTTTATCAGCTGTTACCACCATAGACGGTTACACATTATGCTTAGGCTTTAATGTGGATGTCCTTTCTAGTCTTTTACACCTCACACTCTCTCTCACTCTTCACTCTTTAACGCAAAACAACACCGAGTGTAAAAGAGAACAGGAAAAAACAAATATTTGCTGGGTAGTGTTCCTTGTGAAAATGGTAATTCCCAATGTGGGCTGCGTTTTCTATGGGGAAGAAAACTGGATATGGATAATGGAGATGAGAAAGATGTCTATCCCTGGCGTTGTAGGCTAGATCTTCGTGGGTGTTGGGCAAAAGAAAGGAAATGCAAATTTTAAATTCTAAACAGATAGAATGGGGGGAAAATGGGAAGAAACTTTTTAAGTGTCTCACGTGGATGACACGCGCGCTTAATATTGTCAGTCTTAACGGATAAATTGGCTTCAAGGTGGCAATCGACAAAAATCAGAAGTTTGAGGGCCCAATGCCATGAAATCGAGACAAGCGGTGCAAACTACCAGGCACCCCATAGTTCAGGGGTGCAAAGTGTAATTTTTTTTTTTGAATGTTTGGTTATTCATCTTGAAATTTTTTACTAAGGTATTCCACAAACATGATGTTATTCCCCAATTCTAAATAATCACATATTCTGATTCTCCTCACATTATTCCCCTTTATTCTATTTTCTCACAATCTTACATTATCAAAGGTCTCAATATATACATGAAATCAATTGTGTTTTCTTATTTGTCTAGGGAAAGAAAAGTCGGATGAGGATATCCTCAATGATTTGAACACTAAATTTGATTTTATGTCCATTGAAAAAAAGCAGGTGCCAAATAAGACTTGAATTTGACGAGTGAGAGTGAAGAGAAGAAAGGTGATTTGCCTGAATATGCAAGTGCAGGGTCTTCCTTTCACTTACGTCTGACACATCTAATTCCTCATTGGATGCAATTCAGATATTGGTGGTAGGGTGGAGAATTTTGCAGAGGAGCACGAGGAGAAGGACGATCTATGTAATGTTTCTGATTGTAAAACGGTGCATTGAGTGAAAGAGCAATAGTGAGAGCCTACGACCTGCAACAATGGCGTCTCGCACATCAACAAAGGTGAGAGTTTAACCCACCTGAGAGAAGCTGGTAGAAATGGGGAAGTGCAAATTTGAATTCAAATTAAGTAGAAATAAGGGCTCAAATCATAAAGCATGTTTAGCGGTCTAAATGGACTTTAGGCCCATTAACCCTAAACAAACCTAGAAAATTTAACAACTTTAAGGTTAAATAAAGTTTCATAATTTCATGATTCTTTTTATTTTCCTTTGGATTTTGGTATCTCCAGACATGTCATATTTTTTGAGAAACAAACAACTCACCTACTCATTTATTCAATGATTTACTAAAAGATCCAAAACATACGAGATCAAACAAGAATAAATAGATGTAATTTGTCCCCAACCAAACATAAAAAGTCTAGAGAGAGGGTCCTCCTCTCTAGACTTCCCCCATTTTCTCGCTTATGCAACTCATTCTCCAGATCTCTTTCGTTCTTTAGGCGACCAAAGGAGGAGGACCTCCTCCTGTCCACACATCTCCTGATCGGTCGTTGGCCGGTCAATATCTGTTTTTCATTGTTGTCTTACTTCTTAAAATAATGGTGGTTCTTACTTCGGTAAAGTTTTCTCTACGACGGCAAGGCGTTTTCTGGTGAGCATGCACCTCTTGGTCGACATCAGCAGATACAGATCCATGACGTCATTTTTGTTCGACGGTCTAACACCAACTTCTGGATCTAACGCACCACTCCGAAGGCTCGTGGATCTGACACGCCTGGTGTTTCTTTCTCCTTTTTTGGCCGAGCTTGTACTCTGTAGGCTCTTTTATTGCAGGTATTGGTTTGAGTCCTCTATCTCTGGCGATGGTATACGTCGTTCTCAGCGGAATTGTGTTGTGTCCCGAGTCTTTGGACTCGGGTTTAGCTGGTGGGTCTGTGGACCCAGTTGGGTGTGGCCCTTATGACCTATAGTGCTAGGACCCTTATGATCCTTAGGTTGTTTATGGCCTTTTGGGCCTTTGAAAATGATGTAGTGGGTCTTTGTGCTCCATTTGAAGTTTTCGGCTATAATTGGTTCCGAATTCAATACTTGTATTTTCCTCCTCTGTGAAATGAAATCTACCGGTACTCAGAAAAAGGATGTAATTTGTACTCAAGTTTTCTTTCCTAAATTTTTGTAATGTTAAAATATCCAGTATCACTATTAGAGAAAAAAATTATAGTGAATTAGGAGTTTCATTTTGCTAAGATAAGCGCTAAGCACTAGGGGTGAAAACCGACCCCTCGGTTCGGTTTTCAGCCCCTACCATCAACCGAACCGAGGGGTTCGGTTGATGCAAAATAGGGACTGACAACCGCACCGAGAGGTCTCTAGACCGGCCGGACCGACGACATTCGGAGGCGGTCGGTGTTCGGTCGGTCCCTATGCACTCAAATCACCCAAATCACCTCCACCAACAACCCGAATTCCTCAAATTGCAGCCACCACCAACAACCCAAATCACAACCAATCACCACCACCAACCCAAATCCCAGCCACCACCAACCACCCAAATCGCAGCCACCACCAACAACCCAAATATCAGCTAACAACAACTGCCCAAATCGTACTAGACCAAGAGAGAGAGAGGACGAGGGAGAGGGAGATCTAAGAGAGAGAGAGAGAGAGAGCAGATCTGCGTGAGAGAGCAGATCTGAGAGAGAAGAGGAAGGGGGAAGGGTCGTGAAGGGGGGAGAGGGAGGGGAACTGGGTGAGAGAGTCAGATCTGAGAGGGGGAGGGGAGGGGGAAGGGTCGTGAAGGGGGGAGGGGGAGGGGAACTGGGTGAGAGTCAGATTTGAGAGGGGGAGGGGGAGGGGGAAGGGGAAGGGTCGTGAGTCGTGAAGAGGGGAGTGGGAGGGGAGTTAGGAAATAAATTAGAAGGGGGGTTTAAAAAAAATAGTGAAATTACCTGGGGGCCCTCGGTTCGGCCCGGTTCGGCGCCTTGGGCCCCCAAAACCGTTGGCCAAACCGAGGCCCTCGGTTTTGAAATTTTTTGGGCCGACAGCCGAATTGGGTTGTCCCAGAACCGGCCGGGCCCAATCGTTTTCGGCCGGTTTGGGTCGGCCCGGTCGGTTCCGGCCCAAATCTGTTCAGCCCTACTAAGCACTGCACTTGTACTGTTTTCCACCCACCAGAGTGGAAATTTATTCAATTTGGGATTTTGAAAAGGGCATGGATCGGACAAGAAGAAAAAGATCAGACAAGAAAAAAAGATCAGACATAACACACTGAAATCTTTTATTTTATTGGGGCACAACACATTGAAATCAATCACTCTCTTTTCAAAACATAAATAAAAAAGCAGTTTACTTCTGTCAGGAAGAGTGGAATAGAATCGGGCCTCGTCTTCTTCTTCCTAGTTAGGAAGAAAATTGAGGTATTTGGATGGCAAGAGAGCTAGATCCTGGGTTTTATCTGAGAGGGATGTAAACCGAAACATTAGATTTGTGGTTGTAATTGAGGTGCAAGAAAGCAAAGAAATATAGGTCGATTATCGTATAAATTGTTTAGCTTTAGGGCTTCATCTTTGTGATAAGTCTGGCGACAGGCAAATGGAAGGCGGAAGGAGGATGTCGGCGAGTCCTCGGCCTTGCAATGGAAGGCGGGTCCTGGCAAAGAAGCGAGCACGCGGGGGCGGCGTGGATGGGTTGGTCAACAGCGTTAAGAAGCTTCAGAGACGGGAAATCAGTTCCAAGCGTGACAGAGCTTTTGGTATGAGCGACGCTCAGGAACGCTTCCGTAACATCCTTTTGCAGGTCTCTTTTGGTCTTTTTCCTTTCTCATTCCCCTTGTTAGGATTCCGACGCTTCTTCTTTTCACTTGTTTTTTTTAGTTTTTTTCATTTCTTTTTCTTGTTCTTCTCCGAAGATTATGAGGTACCAATTGCGGGGCTTAGTGTTAGTGGAATATCTTTGGCGCTGGTTTTTGCATTAGTAGCTTTAACGTATATTGGCCGTGGAGTATGTTGTACGAGTGTTCAGGAATATTAGTAGACGCGTTTGGGTCCATACTCAAGCTTATCGCCACTCCTCTCATTCCGCCAGGTCTCTCTACAAATAGAGATAGAGATGACGAGGACTGGTCTCATTTACCTACTCTTGTTATTATTCCAATTCAATAAAGAGCCCTGATATTATTCTGGTGGCATTCACCGAAGCCAAAATGCTTATCATAGGGTATTTTTGGTGGATAATCTACCTTCACACACACGAACAAAGAATTAGATATTTGCAAGGTCATTATTGGAAATAAATCATTTTGGCAGTCCTGAGAAGTTGCTTTTATTGCTTTGCTAATCTTCCCCTCTCACACCGGCCGTGTTGGTGGTGGGAGGAAGAAACGTAAGAGAAGACTTATTTTTCACTCCAACACAGGAAAGCGACTAGGTTAAACAGGAATTCATGCTCAAATTTGTGAATAAGGACACAATCCTGTGATTTGCAATTAAATTATTCTTTATTTTGATTCAGTTGAGGAAAGAAAACCTTGACTTTCCTTTTTATGTAAATTAATATGAACGTGTGTACTTATGTGTAATACACAAGTGCGCCTTCTAAATTTCTAATGTTCTGATCAATTCATGGATAGGAGGAATATGATACCCATGATCCAAAAGGTCATTGTTCCATGATATTGCCTTTTCTGAGGAAGAGGTCAAAGATAATTGAGATTGTAGCAGCACGTGACATTGTGTTTGCTCTTGCACAATCTGGTGTTTGTGCAGCATTTAGCCGAGGTACAGATGTAGTTCCGTATTTCTAGACTATTTTGGGTATACTCTGAAATCCCATTTGAATATGAAAGTTGGACGTAATGAGGGGATTGTATTGTTGCCCTTGTTGGATGCAGAGTGTAATCAGAGGATATGCTTTCTGAACTTCAGTCCTGATGAAGTGATACGGAGCTTGTTTTATAATAAAAACAATGACTCACTTATCACAGTTTCTGTGTATGCTTCAGACAATTTCAGTTCCTTGAAGTGCAGAAGCACAAGGATTGAGTAAGTGATTCTTATTTCTCTGCTCATTCAACTCCCCCCCCCCCCCCCCGAAAAAAGAGAGAAAAAGATGGCTCCAAAGAAAGAAGGAAAAGAATCTCAAACCTATGGTCAATTATCGCAATTTTTGTTTGTTTGTAATTGGTGAAATTGTTGTCTGTTCATATATTCCAGATACATAAGGAGGGGCAAACCTGATGCTGGCTTTGCACTTTTTGAATCTGAGTCACTGAAATGGCCTGGCTTCGTTGAGTTTGATGATGTCAATGGGAAGATACTCACTTATTCTGCACAGGATAGGTAAATATTCTGTTAAGCAAGTACTCTTTTTTACTAGTTATGATTATCTATTACGCAGTTCGTTTATTGTTTTGACGTGTTTTTTTTTTCTTTTCACTCGTGTTAGTATTTATAAGGTGTTTGACTTGAAAAACTATACAATGTTGTACTCCATATCCGATAAACATGTTCAAGAGATTAAGATCAGGTACATGCTTTCTTTATACACATGTACAGTATTAGTAATTTGTGTAATTTTGTATGGACTTCTTGAGAATGAATATGTTGCTTGCAAAGTCCTCTCACCCCTCTCTCGCCGGTCTTTTTTTGTTTTTGTTTTTCGTACTTACTTAGGTTGCCCTTCTTTGATTATTTTTCCGAGCAGTCCAGGGATCATGTTGTTGATTTTTACCAAAGCAAGCAGCCATGTTCCCCTTAAGATTCTTTCGATCGAGGATGGAACTGTTCTCAAGTCTTTCAATCATCTCCTTCACCGGAATAAGAAGGTGGATTTTATTGAGCAGTTTAATGAAAAGCTACTGGTCAAGCAAGAAAATGAGAATCTGCAGATTCTCGATGTAAGGATTGGTCTTGACATCGTTTATTAGTATTGGTTCATTTGTATTCACATATCTGACTACCATTAGCTGTAGGTGCGCAATTTTGAGCTGACAGAAGTCAGCAGAACTGAATTTATGACACCATCAGCATTTATATTCCTGTATGAGAACCAGTTATTCCTGACATTTAGAAATCGAACTGTGGCTGTCTGGAACTTCCGTGGGGAGCTTGTGACGTCATTTGAGGATCACCTTCTGTTGCATCCTGACTGCAACACTAATAATATATATATCACGAGTGACCAGGATCTTATTATCTCTTACTGCAAGGCTGATTCTGATGATCCACTGTCTGAAGGAAATGGTATATTTTTTTCCTCCTTAGAGTTTGCTGTATGAAATGGTAAGATAGCACAAAGATCCAGAAGTGTAGCATATTTGAGGTGGAGAATTGGTCTTCTTTTGGGTCTGAGATGTTAGCCTGATGTCTAACCAGCAGTAGCTGCTCAAATTATATTATTTCGTTTGTGTGTGGGATATTTGTTGAGTTATAGTCTATTATTGCTACTATCCTGTGAATAGTAGATGCGACATTACTGCTCTCTTTTGTGATGAAGAGCAAAATGAAATCACTATAGACAACAGGCATGGTCTAGGTCACGAATGGTCCAACTGATGGTTTCTTGAATCTGTTCAAAGTTCTCATACAACTTGTTTTAGGTCTTTTCAATGTTCTTATATACAAAAGTAGACCTCTAGTATTTACTTGTGTTGTATGGTGCGAGTTGGTATAAAAAGATCTCCCAGAGTAGGCTGGGAATTGGTGTGTGCATTTTAGATCATCAACATGAAGATACCAGAATGGTTGATAGAAGAATTGAGTAGTGAATGTTGTCATTTGCGTTTATAGTGTTAGTGTTGTGGCTGTATGTTGAATATGCACACGTGGGATTGTAAACAGGTTGAGTCCTACGTTGGAAAGAGGCCACAATTGTGGATGGTTAATATAGCATAGTTGAGCCCATTTTTGAGAGTACAACTTTAACCAGTATCAAAGGAAAAATACAAGGAACTCTTTTGGGACTTGTCTCCAACTCACTTCTCGATAGGACCGGGTAGCGGTGGAATCAGGGCAACTCCACCCCCAAGCGCCACCGCTACCGGTTTGGGCGGATGGGTAATTTTTACCATCGCCCCCACCAAAAAGGAAAACCGCTCCATTGGTGGGGGCTGTTTTACGGTGGTGGTAGGCAATTACCACCAATCACAGAGATAGAGAGGGATAGTTGAGAGAGAGAGAGAGAGAGAGAGAGAGAGAGAATCACAGGGGGAGGAGACCTCTATCTTTTTTGGTGTAGGGCTGTGCAACGGCACCACTGGTGGGCTGTTTAACCGGTGCTGCTGCTGAAAGCCGGTCATTGCCCCACTGCAGTAGCAAGACTGGTTCTCATTTTCGACCCCCCTCCCCCGGTGAACAAGGTAGAGAAGGACTGGGATTAGAAGCCAAGTGAAATTTGGTCTTCTAATCCTACAAGGAGTAGACTATCTAATCTTAGAAGAAATAAATTAGCATTCACCCAATTCTAGTAGAACTAAGATTCGCACATCTACTATAATTCCAACACTGTATCTGCCATATCTGATTTTAATTATTTGTTTGTCAGAAAAGGAGTCTTTTATTTTGGTTAAATATCTTCGGTTGTACAGCAACTTGGAGCATTTGTTCTATAAATTATCTCTCTTAACATTCTTTTGCTCTCTTATGCAGCAGGATCAATCAATGTCAGTAATATTCTGACTGGGAAATGCCTTGCTAAAATTAGAGCCAGCAACAGCTTCCCTATGGAAAATGAATGCAGTTACAGTGACAATAGCAGTTGCTCTTTGAAGAAGCAGACTCATGCCTCCAGACTTAGAAGCACGGTTGTGGAAGCCTTGGAAGATATTACTGCTCTCTTTTACGATGAAGAGCGGAATGAAATCTATACTGGCAATAGGCATGGTCTAGTTCACGTGTGGTCCAACTGAGAGTTTCTTGATTTTGTTCCGAGTTTTTCTTATAGATTTATTTATTAAGCTCTTTCAGATGAACGAATCGACTGTCCTACCACTCTGAGAACTGGCACTCTACCATTTAATATGCTGTTATACCAACTCATTTTCAATCTGGGTATCAAATTCCGAGAGCCGTACGCGGTTTTAACGTTGACATTCTAGTCTCTGCTTTAAATTGCAGACTGCACACAAACCAGGGGATTTGGTGACATACCAGTAGTTCCTCTTTATGAAATGGGGGAATGCAGATCCAAGATGAAGGAAGGCAAAGACTCGGAGAAGAGTTGAATACTGGTGGGTCGGCGGAACGATATCTTGGTAGCATGGCTCCATGGTTGTATATCCTGCCGTGGGAAGCTTGATAGTTTCATGTTGGTCATGTCATAAATTTGGACTTACATTATGTCTTAGAAATATGTATCGTATACATTCTTTTGAGTAAGTATTTACGTAGATATTCTTTTAATGCTTTTTATCGCCGAATATTCTGACTTCAACAGTCCAGCAATATCTATGCCTAATGCGTTTAACATTTCAGGATAAAGTAGAAACACGTTTTAAAACATGAATCCTAATGCCTAATTTCACGTTATTGGAGAAAGGATGTACGAAAAAGTCGTCGCGATTCGAACTATTGCATAATAAAATAGTTGTAAGTAATTTATTTTTGTAATTGCCTTGTCTAATTTTGAAATGTCACTCTTTGATTTGAAGCCAATCGGTACGTGCACTCTTTTTTTTTTCTGCTAAGATTCGGTACGTGCACTCACTCATATTAAGAACTTGTGGTTTTGCACCTCAGTCGTACGCGCTGCACTCTCTTTATTTTCTTTACTTACTACCTTCTCACTGCTCCGCTCACTTTGTGCCTCCTCTTGCTCACACCATACATGAATTTGAGCTCCCATTCAAAAGACCTCTGCCTACAAAGGGACATATAGAGAGACTGAGAGCGAGAGAGATTTTTAGATCTCCCAGCTGAAGGTAAATAGACAATCTGCTTTTTCGTTTTTTAATTCATAAACTCGTTCGCTCACACTTTTCTAGTTCGGAGATCATTCTCATTCAGTTCTGCTTTGGTTTTTCTAGTACTGCATTAGCAATATGTTTATGGTATTTTTAAGCAAAAGTGAAGCTTATTCGAATACTACAACTATCGTGCCTTAGATTTCAAGTAGAACTCGAACGCTCTCTGTCGGGCTTCGTACACGGAATGCTTCCGGGTTCCCATTGCGGACACTGGATCTGACGACGGTGCAGCGCTCTCTCTCTCTATAAAAGTCTTTTCTGGAATAACTAACAGCATATTGCTCATTCTGAAAACGTTATAGACAACCAATCAAGCTACTTACCCATCTGAAATTTCCTAGATCTTTCATTGGAAACAGCATAATAAATTCTCGGAGGAGGTACCATTTTGACGCAATAAAGAATGTAAATACTTGAAGATTTACCCGAAATAAAAAGGTTGAAGACTTAGTTTGAAGGGAGATGGGTCATCGCTTCAATGGCAAAAGGGGTGCACTAATCTAGGCTTCAAAATCACATATCATCATGGTGCGCCTTGATTGGATGCTTGGACTTATAAGTATTTTGAGCCCATCATCTCTGATTCTCCTCAAGGATGTGCGTATTATGCCTTGGCTTATGTAGGAACAAGATTGCTCTCCAATAACCCTCTTTTTTAAAGGGGTCGGTTATTTACATGAAAGTATGCATGTTGACTTACCAGCCTTACTCGTTGCATGTTATTGAAGTTCTTAAGTCATTTAGCTTTATGGTATTCAGTTCATTCAGTAACTGACATTTTTATCAACTGACCCCATAGACAGTATTGTCCATCAGAACAAACACCTGAATGAGTTGATTTTTTCATCTCCTTGACCTGCGAACAACTTTATTACTGTTTGTAGATATCTTCGTCAAAGTTTTTGATTTAATAGCTAATATTAGATTTCTTTTGTCTTGTCTCAAAGTGTGACTTTGATATATGGTTTATGTGTGTTTTGTCTACATCTTCTGCTGCTGCTAACTTGTTTGTGCGTTCAGTTTATGTTTGGGACTGAGTTCACCAGTAGTTGATGTACATATTATACAGTTATGTAGAACTGTAAAGCATGTGGCATGCAAAATATTAGGCACCTTGGCTACTTGAGGATTTTTTCTCGTCTCTGATTATTTAGATTTCCTGTACATTTAGAGTCAAATCAAGGCATCGGCAATTTCAGCTGGGATTAACACAGTTTTTTGTTTCTTCTTGTTTGGGTTGCTTGGCTGCTGCAGGAAGCTGACTGAATGGAGTTTGGAATTGATGCCGATGCACCTTTAGATTATGCTGTAATTCAGATTTTACCCGAGGAAAACAGGTTATGATTCTTCTAAAGGATAGTATCTGAAGTATTTAGAGGAGATGGATCTGATGAAGACAGTTGATTAATGTTCTTCAGACCAAATTACTTCTAGCTAAAACTATTCTGCTAAAAGAATTATCTGAATCGGTTCTTGCTCTCTCTGTGTTTTGTTTTTTTTTCCTCGCATTTGATCAACCATCTTTCGGTACAACAAAATAAGATTTTTGGGGTTAACCTCTAGTTTTCCATTTTGAATATCAAGTGCTTAGCTTTCCTGTATACCCAACAATACTGAAATGCCCGGTAAACCATAATTGAATAAGATATTCAAGACTGAATGATAAAAACTTGGATTGGAGTCAAATCTATGGCGACTTTGAAAGTATAGCTCATCTGTTTCGCTCCCATACTCCGCTTGAATCACTGGCCAAATCTTTTCTTGAGCACTATTTCGAAAATATAGCTCAGTATGGATGGGTAACTCAGTTGTTCAACATGCTCCCTGTCATGGCTATCTCTGGGTACTTATAGACATATGTATCATCAGTGTGATGCTCTTGTTAAGTGGTTCGTGGTTAGTGATGGATACTCTTCTCTGAAATGTTTGGGGTCAGGAGTGGGGCTGTTAGTTACGAGGCATTAATTTACAGTGACGACAAGGTAGAAAAACTGGCAACTGGACTTCTTAAAGAACTGCTGCTGCAACTACCCAAAGTGAATGATTGGTATGCCAAAGGATCTAATGCTAGCTTCAAACTCCAACTACCGGGAAACCTCAATGGCGCTGCATGGTTCACAAAATCAATTTTAACCAGGTTCTCATCATCTAAGTGTTTCTTATTCCTTTTCATTTCTTGGGCTTTTTGTCTTTGTATGCTTCATGCGTACTAGGGTTTTGCCCCTCTTTTGCTCTTTTCTAATTAAAAGCTGCATAATTGTTTGAAATATTATTTGCTCAAAGGTTGCTCTTCTTTCTGATTTAGTTTGTGCATCTGTTCCTCTGAATACTACAACTCTCAATCTTTCTTCTCAGATTCCTACGTATCATTGGTTCAGCAGATTTAATAGATGTTATTAACGCTATTGAAGACGAGATGTCTCAATTGGAGGAAACGAAAAAATTTCATCTCTCTTTATATGGCCAGGTGTATTTTCTCGCGTAACTTAAATTGATGTTGGAATCTGTATGGTGGTTTGTCAACAATTATTTTCTTTTCTCAGGACTCTCACAATCGCTATGGAACTTTGGAAGCAGGTAATTTTGGTTGTCTAATCATAAAAGGAAATTGGGTGCATTAAACACATACTTGTGTTGCTCTCACATGTTTCATGTCGTCATGAGCTCTTTTATAATTGTTGCTGTTGATCAAACAAAGGTGGCGGCTCAACTTGTATGCTTTTATTCTTCCATTTTTCACAAAATCATAGTTTTGAGGGATCTGTATTTTCTTTTAAGAGTTCAGCGAAAAATGAGGATATTTTCTGCTGTAAATAATAAAAAGGCTAAATTAATCTATTAGTTCATATGGTTTACACTTTTCTCGATTTAGTCCTTAGGATAAAATTTTTCCTACTGAGATCCTTGGGGTAGGGACTCTTTTCCCAGTTAGTTCTTCCCTCTACCCTATTAACGGAAGTGATGCTAACGGTGACAATAAAAAATTGAAATAAATCATAAAAAATAAATTAAATGAGAAAAATATGCAGAAAAATACTAAAAAATTGAAAACCTTCACTCCTTCAAAATTATATAGTAAATTAAATAAATAACTCGAAAATGCAAAAAAAAGACAAAATTGAATTAATATTTTTAATGATATTTTTCTCATTTAATTAATATTTTATCTTTTTTGTTTTATTTTAATTTTTATTGTCACCATGAGCCACATCAGTTCCGTTAGTAAGGTGGACGAAAGGTCCAACTTGAAAAAGGGTCCCTACCCCCAAGGATTTTTTTTTGATAAATAAGACAGTTTTATTAAAAAGAAAAAAGAAAAAACACAATGGAGTCAACAGTACAAGAGAAAATACTGAAGAGACCAAAACACCAACAGGAAAACCCACCCTCCCCTAACCCACTAGCCTACAACACTTTCCCAAAAAAACAACAGCACACCCACCCGCATCCCAAAGGAGACCCCTAACAGTCCAACCCAAAGGTCATAGTCTTCCTAGCGGTCGAAGAAGACCCTTCATAATTAACCGAAGACTTCAAGCCCTTCAACTCCCTGATCCTCCCCCCTGATTTTCTAGATGTTTTCGACCGAATCGGCACCCGATCATGTTCCAACGCTGCAAAGAGCTCCCTCATCCTTTCCTCTTGGCCACCACAAGACACCCAACTATCTCACCCACAGAGGAAACCATGTCCAGGACCCACGCCGGAGATTCTCCCCCCAAAGCTTTATGAGGGAAACTAACCGCCAAGGGTACGGTCGAGGTAAAACTTCCATCCTCCGTCACTAAAGACCCAACAACACTATTATCAACACAAACAACAGCCCCTTGAATGGTCTCAGAGCTCTCACCGAGCTTCTCCAAGTTCACGGGCTCCACATACAATCCAACCTCCATTTCTAGAACTGTCTTGGAATTCCCAACACAAGACCGGGTCTTAGACAACCCCCGGGCACACTCCTCCACCTCCATCCCACCTGAGAGAGCCCCAGAAGCAATCTCCACCATTGGTCTCGCCAGTGCGTCGGAGCTCCCAACACCAATATCCTGATCATGGACCCCCTCCATCAGGACACCACACGGGAGCTTCCCAACCTCATTATCGGCCCGGTCTATCTCCAAAAGGCATAAAGACGACGCCCCCAGCAAGCCAGAAGGGAAGCGGGCAGAAACAGCCCCGACATCGATCGATTGTTCCGGCACCGACGAGTCATCGGAACCCGTCCCTGCCACCACAGACGTCGTCGTCGAGGGCCTGTCGTCCACCGACAGAGTGTTCCGGTCAGCACCAGAGTTCATCTCCAGCGGATCGGAGATGGCGCAGTTATCGGGTTCAAAAGGGGTTCTCGGGTCATCCATCCCCTCCTGCCCATCGCCCGGATCTGCAAGCCCACCCGGCCCAGAACCAAGCCCAGCCAAGAACTTCATCGTATCTGCAACCAACTGGATCCCTTGTCCATCCTGACACGTTGGGTCAGGCAGCCTAAAACCCACTGGGTCCACCACTCCGCACTCCACCCCTTCCGAATCAGAAGAGCTCACGTCCTTGGGCCCACTTGAAAAGATACCCAGCCCTTACGGAAGCCACATCTTGGCTTAACTGAACTGGACCCCCACAATCTTTACAAGCAATGCCCGAATCAAGAAAGGCAACCTCACCCATCAAGCAAAAGGCCTGAATAAGGGCCTCCAGTTCCATTTTTAGGCCCATTAGCCTAGTTCGAAAGTGATTCGAACAGAAAGCCACGCCCGAATTCGCCAACGAAGACGCACTGAAACACCCCCCCTTGGGACCTGAACTGTCAGCTGCCACAACGGCAGGTGCCGTCCTTTTTGCCGCATTCGCAGATGTAGCACTAGACCCCATTGCAGCTTTCGGCTTGGCTTCAAAATTTGAAAGAAGCATGCCGGAGATTGGTGGATAATCCCTCTTAACGGCATCGGCAAATGATACACCTACCCTCCAACCCGTAGCATTCGACGATGAACCTCCTCGCCTCCAACCCACACCTCTGAGCCAGATATGCTCTGGAAGCTTCATTGAACCTCAACGAAAAAGGACTATCATCAGCAGCCGCCAGCAACTTGCTAGCCAAATTTGCCAACCAAACAGCACCAAACCGACCTAAGGAAATAGTGCTAAAACCCTTTCTACTCCATTCAGACACCTTGATCGTACCACCAGTACTGACTGAGACTTGGAATTCTTTGGCTTCTATTCTAAAACACCGAGAGAACCCCATCTTAAAGACGCAGACCAGTTACTTCATAGTTCTCTCCATGTCCTACAACGGGCATGGAGAGAGAGAGATGCCGACGACAAATAAAATCCTGGCTTTGTCCCTGCTATGTTACATGGAACCAGCATATCATGATGATGGTTGTCCCTACCCCCAAGGATTTTAGTAGGAGAAAATTTTCCCTAGGGACTAAATTGGGAAAAATATAAACCATGGGGACTAACGGATTAATTTAGCCTAATAAAAAACTAGGAAGATTGAATGCTGAGTGATAATACAGATCTACCTGGACTGAGACTAATGCTATAGAATATATCTCTTAGAGCTTATGTTTTTGATAAGCCAGTTTGAGAGACAAGGAAATATTGGCTACCAATGTCAGGATGGTTAAGAGTGAGTGTTAGTATCATCTTGCTCGAAAAACGCAGATAGAAATTTCACGTAAGATACAAACTCAATTGAGACATAAAATTTATGTCTGAAGCACGTCAACTTTTGAGCATGTCTCTAGTGTGGTTCTCTTTATTCCGGCTCTTTAGACTTCCACTGCTCTTTTAATCAATAAATTATGAAGCAAGGTCTTTCTATTGGTTCCTTTCTGTTGTTGCTGTTGATGGTTAGACCTCTGGCAGGGTCCTATATTGTTGATGCTCATGTTTGCATTTCTGCAAACATCAACAGTCGTGTCTGACAGTTCTCTGGAAGAAAAGCCTGTACCTTTGTGTGTGTGTGTGTGTTGGGGGGGGGGGGGGAAGAGATGGTCCTATGAGAGATCATTATTGTTGATTCCCTAGACCTTGGAAAAAATGGTGTAATGCAGTTCTACCTCATGCCTTCTCTTCATCCCATATCACCTGAACATATCTTAACATAAAAGCGATTGCTAAAAAGGGAAATGATGATCCCTAGATCTAGGATTGTAAATGTCGCAACTTTCAATCTCAAACTGCTAAATAAGATGCCCGGATGATTTTAAACATGTTAGGCCTCCGTCCCCCAATGAAACAAAACATTATGCTTACAATAACATTTAAGCCCATGATTTGAGTGAATTTCGTACTCTCTTCCGAATTAACTCAATTAATTTAAACTTATTTTTTTGTTCTTTATTCTTGTTTGTTATTGTTGTTGTTGTTTTTTTTTGTTGGGGGGGGGGGGAGGTTGCAAATGTGATAATTTTGTGTCAGTTTAGTTACCACATCATTTTCTGTTTGTTAATTCATTTATATTCACTTCAATTGTTGTTGTTCTAGAAAATATGGTGCTATACTATAGTGATTCCTTCAAGATGTATGGAAATTCTATTTAGTGATATTAAAATAAACTTTTCTCATTGAAGCAGAATCAAGGCTAAGTGGACTGAACTTTAGGGTGACTGCGTGTGTTTGATTTTTTTTCCATATTAAGTGAAAATTTGGACATCCAGAGTTCATCAATGTTTATGGCTGTAGCTGTTCACTTTTTAACAGATTGCTGCAACTCGATTGATGTGGCACCAAGTTCCAAGGTAATCATTTTTCCCTTCAATGTTTTGTAGTAGACTTTCAGTTTTTTAAGTCTGATTGCAATATTTAGATATTTATTCCATCTGCAATTGCATTAAATTGATATGGGCAGCTAATGCAACTAGTTCGACATGAACAACCTGAAGTCAACATCTCTTCATCAGATGTTTCAAAGTATGTTGTTTTGTTTGTTATGTTTCAGTTAGCAGCTTTAGTTTATGTTATTTATCAAGTTATTTCTTGAGCGCCACTACACATGGAAAATGTGCTGCCAGAAGTGAACTGTTGCGAGCTATGGACTTAAGGCTTACAGCATTAAGAAGAGAGTTAACTGCAGCTTTTAACAAGGTTGTTGACGACAGTTGGTCCTGCAAAGAAATTGCTGATTTAGCACAATTTTCTCAACATTTCGGAGCAACAGCTTTAAAGTAAGTTGCCTGCCAAATAAAAGGTGCTTTGGTCTTCTAATTTAACAATGCATTTATCTGTATTTTGCTGGTGACATGGTTAAGTTATCTGAATAGTTTAGTGCAGGTTTCTGACAATGGGATTTCATCATGTGATTCTGCATTGCAGGAATTCTTTGTACAAAGTTTTAGAAATGAACCAGGAGAGCCAGCATATTGATCCTGTAAATGATGAGAAGGCCTCATCAACTTGCAGTCCAACAAATGACAATATGACCAAGGAAGATGAGAATGCTCGGCTATCAGAACCAGCACATGCAGTTACACCAGTAAAATATGGAGTTTCACCTGCAAAAGTTGCAGAGGTTGAGCGGGAGAGCTCGACAGAGAGTGAGGAGTTGTCTGACTCAAGTGATGAGCGTCAGACATCTGCAGAAGGAAGTCGAAATCCTATAAGATCTTCATCCCCCAGACGTTTGGCATCTCCAATGCGAAGGATTCAAATAGGAAGAACTGGATCACGGAGGGCTGCTGCCTTATCAATTAAAAGCCTCAATTATTTTCCTGCTAGGGAAAAGGCATTGTCTCATAGGGATGAGGCTGGAAACAATGGTGAAGATGAAGGATTTGAAGTACCTACTGGAAAACATGAGATAAATGTACATAGAATTAGTGTCCAAGATGCAATAAATCTCTTTGAAAGCAAACAGAGGGATCATGCTGTGGATTCTCAGAAACGAAGGTCCTTAACAAACATATCCATCTGTGGAAATAAATCTGTATTGAGAAGATGGAGTGCAGGTGTTGGTGAAGCTTCTTCCCAATGTCAGCCAGAAATTGTTTCTGAAGACTATGCTCCAGAGACTCCCATAAATGCAGCAGATGTTGATTTTTCAGTCTCTTCTGTAGGAGTGATGTTGGAGACTGAATTTAGATCTAAAGTTCAGAATCTTGTGGAGACAGAGGGAGCTGATGTGGGATTTGATGAGGAGAAAGCTGAAGGATATGATCCAAGATATACTCCAGCAGACACATATGACTTTCCAGCACATGCTAAAGAAATCAAAGGAGAGGAAATTCATAGAGAATTAACGGCTGCGAAAGAATGGAATAGAAAAAATGAAGCAGAGCTGGACAAAATAATGGTGCAAGTAAAGGAAAATAAGCCCATTAGGCACGCTAAGTCTCAAACTAGCAGAAATAAAAGTTCTTCTTCTGAGCAGATATGTGGGTTTTATGACCACCATAAGGAGAAGAGGTCTGAAAAACTCAGAGGAAAAAATGCTAGAAAGGGAGCTGAGAAAGAAATACAATTTAGACCAATGCAGCAAATTCTTAATGGGAGGAAAGCTGAAATGGCCTCCAAGAATGGGAATGATGGTAAAAGAGTTGTTATGCATAATCCCCAGGGATCACATAAACGTTCATCTCGACCGGTGAATTCCAAAAGAGAAATCTCAAATCCATCTGTTACAAGCATTGTTTCATCAAAAGCAACACCCCTGCCTGCTACACGTAAATCATGGCCATCAACACCATCACCAAGAACAAGAGGGACATCACCAGGTAAAACTCCTGGTGGCATATCGTCTGCTGTAACTACACCAACACGTCTGAAATGCCATCCAACACCGTCACTTCCTCAACCAAGCCTAAAAGCTGAAAATTCCCTACCGCGGCAGAGAAATTTAAAGGTTAGTCGGAGTGATCATGACAGGACCGCGAAGGGTGTGAATGAGAAAAGGCAAGAAAGAATGCCAAGCTCTAGCAAAACTACCAAAATAAAGTCTGTGAAAGGTTATGGAGACTGTCCTGGTGTGGTTCCCAAAAAGCCTATTTTCTATGACAAAGTGCCTAAGAAAAGCAGTGCAGTCCCCCTGGATTCAAAACCTTTTCTCCGTAAGTGTTCACGGACTGTCCCTGGTGTTAGTCCTGTTAACAAGAAAAAAGATTCTCTTCAGTTGGATGAATCTGTGACAAGCTGCAGAAACTTAGGGGAACATCAAGAGAGTGAGGCAATTGTTAGTGCTTCTGACATGTTCAGCCAGCATCAAGGGGGAGATGATGTTTCACTGAATCTTCACGATGGAGCTAGGCAATCAGGAACTCAGATAAATAGCCACCAGCAATGTGGTGAGACTGAGAACTGTGAACAAGTTGCTGCTCATGGTGATAACGACTTAAACAATAAGGCAGAGAGTTCAGTGGAACTTCAAGCTGAAGAAGAATCAATAATTTCCCCCAGTGCCTGGGTGGAAATGGAAGAGCACCAGCAACTACCTATTCCATCTGATCTCAGCATATCTCAACATGCATCTCCAGCCAATGTTGCACCTGTTGGATGGTCAAGTCTACGTGTTCGCCATTCTTTGTCCCAGATGCTGCAAGAAGAAAGTAGTGAACCTGAAAGCATTGAGTGGGGAAATGCTGAAAATCCTACTGTCATAGTCTGCCAAAAGGATGCACCTAAAGGATTGAAACGGCTTTTGAAGTTTGCTCGAAAGAACAAGGGGGATGCTAATGGCACTGGATGGTCTAGCCCATCCGTCTTTTCCGAAGGTGAGGATGATGCTGAGGAGTCTAAATTGTTCTATAAGAGAAATGCCGACAATCTTCTTAGAAAGGCTGCTCTTCAAGCGAAGAACTTTACTCAGCAAAAGACTTCATTATGTGAAAACCATGGAAGAAGTTTGGATTCTGGTGAACTACTCCCTGGTATATTTTCCACTTCCTTGAACATTTTTCTCCCCCACCCTATTGTTAGTAATCCTTGTTCGCTGTAACATTGCATCCTCATCTTCTTGAACTCCTCCATTTAGTCACCAATACTACTAGAATAGTTATAGGTTAGGTTTTCTTGGTTTGATCCGTTTCTGACTGACTGTGATGCTGTATGTCATGGATGTTCTGTATACAGCTCAATCAAATTTAAGCAAACTCAATGATCACTTTCGTTCTCACAAAGGTTAGTGTTCATTGATGATCTGCATGTCCGAAACTCTTGATCCTTTTGTTTGATATAGGTTCTCTCCATTCCTTTGCTATTATTAATCTTTTTCTGATTTCTGTCATCCAATAAGCTTGACTATGTTCGTGTTTCAGCTGCAAGGTCGTTCTTCTCACTTTCTGCATTTAGGGGAAGTAAACCAAACGAGACAAAGCATCAGTGATGATAAGGATCATCATATAAGATAAACTATTAATTATCTGCCTTCTCTCTAGTGCAATGTACAAGCAAAGCAGAAGTATCTGGCTCTTCCTACGCTGCTGTACTCCATAATGTTTTGCATGTAGAGATGATGGCGTCATCCCTATGCTTGCAGGTTGCGTTGGTGAGAGAAGGGGGTCTCTGTAACTTCCAACCGTCATGGTATTTGATTTGCATCCCTGTGAACATCTGGGGTTTGGGTTTGGATTTTCAGTATAGTCCCTTGTACTGTTGATCCCTCTGTTTTGTGCTTTTGTTTTTTCTCTTTAATAAGATTGTCTTATCAAAAAAAATTTGCTGAGGAATCTCTTCGTTGCTTTGGAACATTAATGACTTCGTAATTGGTGTACTCTTTGAGAATTTGACCAGATTTTTTACTTGGTAGATGCCATTTTAGTGTATCCAATTAGCAAAAGTAAGCTTTGCTTAGGTCTACGTTATTTAGATAGCTCGTTTCCTGTATTGCCTCTACATGTTTTTTACTCCCATGGAACCACATTTTAAGCTGCCTCTTCAAGGTCATCTTGTAAATCGACCCAGTTATACAAAATTTCATCTGGATCACCAACGCTGTGAGAAGTTTTGAGACTCACCCTGTCTAATAAGATTGGTCGCTGGACAAGAGCCTGTATGCTGGTTCGAGCTGTATCTTAGTTTTGAATACTAATGCCCGGAGGAAGAGGGCAACGAAAGAAAAATTCGGGCACTTACTTTCAAAGGGAAAAGAAGAAGAAAGACATTCGTGGACTGCTTTCTTGAGGATCACCTTACAGTTTCATTTCTTTAGCTAGCATCGCCAAGACTTAAATTGCAAAACGCTTGGGTGACGATGACATTATCACTACTGTTAACATGATTGTTGTATAATTATTATATACTGGTAGGGAAGAGGATACGGTCAACTACCATCACTATCGCTACTGTCAATATAATTATTGTATCATTATTAGACAGGTAGGGAAAGAAGATACGGTCATAACAGTATGAAGATCAGGATTTTTTGCAATTTATTGTCAGAATAATATGGAGCAATTTACAAAGTTTTAGACACGTGAGTTTTATTATAGGGCTCATGCCGTTTGAAATTTTATATGGGTATCATTAGAAAATATAAGATTTATATGGGATATCTATCTTTCTCAAAATTGTAGGTGTAATTTGAGAGGATTTCGATTTGACTATAACCAACTTGCTGGTTTATGTATCTTGAATCTTGTAATTGTCTTTAGTGTTCCTAGAATTTGGCATGACACCAAGTACTAGTACGTGAAGTATTTATTATTCACGCTTACTTTTAATTCTCAAACTATCAAAACCATGCCCTCGAGTTTTAAAAGAAAGAAATCCTTTTACTTACATTATTGCATATATTTTTTCAGGCAGGTACACTTCGCATATTTTTCACTTTCGGGGTATAAGCTTTTTTGTAGCTTGAGCCTTGAGGGCAACAGATTCCGAGTTGAAAGATCGGAGACTTCAAAGTCTGTTCTCTTTTCTAGTATCTAATGGGGATTGCTAATGGTGATATTCAGATCCATTGACAAGTTAACAAAAACATTCAAAAAGGTGTTTCTCATGATTTTTTTTTTTTTATGATATTCTTAGTTGAGCTCATTGACAACTTAACAATCGCCGTGTGGAACTCCAGTTTTACGCTTCAAATGGTTTTGAGCAGTTTTACCAAAACACCTCTTAAAATGATTTATTGCACGCCCCTTTTATCCCGAGGCCTTGTATTATCCACTAACCTTCTAAGTTCAAGTACCTAGGCCTACAAGTCATAATCTTAAATGATTAAGAAAAAAATATACTTCTATCACCTCCGAAACTATCATTAATCTCGGACACCTTACACCCTTTTTTTCGGGGTAACGACCTTACACCCTTTTTCAATAGTTCATAATTTGCAAATCCTATTAAATTGTGGCCCTTGAAATCCACGAAAAATATGTCACATGGCATGATCTTCACAATTAGATATAACGTGAAGTGCAGCAATATGCCATAGATGATGGTTTCAGGTCCACATCACAAATTATGTGGAAAAATAAGGATGCATAATAGTGTGATTTCAAGTGATATGCATACTGTAATTTCCTCTTGAGATCGATATGCGGGTCGCACAAGAACTTCGAGAGTGCATGTGCTTCAATACTTGTGTCACATGACTCTACCACTAGAGTTTTACCAAAAACTATTACGTAGGCTCCTAGCATCTCTTCAAAACATTGCGCATGCCACTGAAGTAGTCGACTCCAAGGCAAGAAAAAAAATTAGAATGTACAAGTCTCAATAGATCAAATGTCACTCACTAGGCAAAACTAGATCTAGTGATGTTCAGAGCATTAGCCACGACTAGTAGTTAGCACTGAAAAAATTTGTATTGTTAGCATTACATTCTCATCTGAAATTTCTCCTCAGTAAGACTGAAAGGACCGGACCTTTATTGAACAAACTTGTCAGTTTCTCCTCTAAGGGATAGCAGATATGGGAACATCATGTCTGCATGAGATCCATAATAACAAGAAAATATTTCACTGACTCGATTTATGTTCTTGGCAGCAGCACAATTCCCCATGGATAGCTGAATAGACGAAAGCTTCACAAGTTCATTTCCAAGGACAATGTGATTAGGACCATAGAGCTTTTCCAAAATCTGACACAAACAAAAGCAATCGCAATTTCATATATCAATCCTTTATAGTATATCAAAGCCGTGAGTGAAAAATTGCACCTATCGCCCTATCAATGCAAGAAATCCTACTTTCCTATTGTACCATGTCAAATACTAAAACGATTGTTTCTAACAAAAGCAAAATAGTAATGTCAATAAAATGTTTATTGCCAAACATCCATTACCGTCAATGATGGCCCCCCATGCATCAAATTCTCTTCCATTTGCCAAACTGATAGGCAATTTTGGGGGGAAGAGCAAGCATGACTGAGATAACGAGTAACCCATCCAAGTTTCTCACAATTACCGTTCCTAAGAGAAACAAAGTCGCAAAACTGCTGAGATGTACCCAAATCTATCTCTACATGTCTAACCCTTAGTTTCTTATGTAACTGTCCTAAACAATGATTTAGCTCAGCTATTCCCAAGGTCATTGGCACAGAAATGTAAACGGTCAATTGATCCCAACCCTTTTCAGAAAATTAATTACCAATTTTACATGTCCAGATTTGACCTTGAGCCTTGAACAGTTGAGTATGCCCAAACTCACTGTGCCTACCTTCACCAAGGCAATATATTCCCTCCGACCAGGACAGATAAGTTCAATGGCTCCTGGCAGTGGCAATTACCATGTTATTACAGGATTGAAACTTATATATTACCTTCTTTACCCTGTTGGAGGGGTAGACCTCATATTATACCGGTATCTCTTTTGGTTGGGCAGATCTTGATGTGCTTGGCTTGAAGGATCGAGCCCATGTTCTAAATTGATGGGTGCACCTATTAACAGAATTTTAAAATATGTGCTCCACTTTGGAATTTTCAAATCACCATTGGTCCCAAAAGCTTAAGTAGATAGTAAGAGGTTGGTCTATTTTTTTTTTGATAAGTAAAATCACATTAGAAATAATGAAAATAGTACAAAGGACTATACCGAAGACACTACTCCAAACAAGCAAGAAAACTGAAGGTTGGTCTAATTATTTATGTTATGTTTCTAACACTTCCCCTCCCGTAGGGTGAACTTTCCTTTAAAATGTAGGCCCAACATGTAGAATACATAATAGAAATGGAGATTCAAACATGAAGTGAAGGTTCGAACTTAGGACCTCTACCCTGATACTATGTCAAAACTCCACTTGTTCCAAAAGTTCAAGTTTATAGGAAGATATTGATTATTACTTAAGTTAGGTTTCTAACAAAATGATGGAGATTGCCCTGAAAATAACTGCACGAACCATAAATCATCCTCCCACATTATGCTAATCGCTATAAAATAAAGCAACTAGTTCAATTGCAGAATAATACAATTGTGATTATGGATATTTTACCTCAATAGATGCTTCACAATGGTCTGCGGCAAGATGTAAATCTCCAATCAAACAAAATGCCTGAGCTAGATTGTCCTCTACCTACAAATATCACATCCTATATTCAGTCATTGATGCAGCCAACAGGCCAAACTAACCAGACCATAAAATTGGTGATAAGATGTTTTCTGTCGGTTCAGCATCCAGCCCTCAATTCCATGTTTTGAGAGCTTATATGATGGTCAGTGACTCTTAGTAGTCTTTTGATTAGACACGAAGGAACTCCACATTCGAGAGAATGAAATTGTATCAAATTAGGACCTATAAAGCCACCTCTGCAAAAATCAGAACAAGAATCTTAATGACGTAGTTCTTTCACTACAAAAATCTCTAATTTCTGGGGCTCCTCCTTATCAACCTTCCATCTAATTGTTGAAGCATCTTTTGGCCGCATCAGTTACCATAACACTTCCAGTTGTAACTTCTGCCAAATGTATGTTCGTGTGATTACAGTGCATAGTAGATGGAGTTATTGTCATTTGGTGTTGATCCACATTTTTCAGTTTTCACCACTCAGACATTTCAATAGATCTTTTATTTGCAATTATTAGAAACAATAGACACTACCCTCGAAAAAAGGAGGGGTTGAAAGGAGGTTGGCCATAACTCACTTCTGCAATTTCCTTGTTATATGCATGCAAAGTTGATCTCAGCAGACAAAGAGAACCTAGTGCATCCGTAAGGGTAGTACTTGAGATTCCTCTTGAAGCTATTGCATCCTGCAACCTGTCAGGAATTGTAGTCCCTCAAAAAAACTAGGGGTGGGACATATGTACTTACGGAAACAAGTAAGCTAAAATTTCTGTCTTCCAAAAACTAAGATACCTTCAGTAGTAAAAGTAAAAGACAAACTCTTGTTAGGTGACCCAATAGTTAAAAAGAAGAGTAAATACACTTTACACCCTCAAACTATAAGGGTCTTAACACTTTGCATCCCAAACTATTATTTTTGTCATATTGCACCCATAAACTATTGATTTCCAAACACTTTGTATAATCCGTTAATTTTTTTTGTCAATTTGACCCCTGTTTAGATGGCACAATTTTTTTTTCACTACCTTCAATATTTTTTTACAAACTCCAACAGCTTTTTACAAACTCCAATAACTTTATACAAACTTCAACAACTTTTTCACCAATCCCAAGAGAATCTACATTACTTCCAACAACAAAAATTTCACCAGAATATTTTTTTGCTCATCCAAACACAAGCTGAATGGAAAGTGATTCTTTGGCAAATGAAAGAACAATTTTATCTCCATAATTTTTTTGACAGTGACATTTTTACGAGGGTAAAATCATAGGAAAAAAAATCAATTTCTGTCAAATTGACGGAACATTTTAACAAAGGGTGCAAAGTGTGAAATCAATAGTTTGTGCGTGCAATGTGATAGAAATAATAATTTGAAGTGTTAAGACCCTCGTAGTTGGAGTGTAAAATGTAATTATCCCTAGAAAGAATGTAGCTAAGGATCCTAAAATCGCGAAGCTTCAATGAGATCCGTGTAACATACCTTCTAATGGAAATCCAAGCTTTATTAATTGAGGCAAATGAAGATTTCAGATCACAATAAGAACCGCACTTCAAGCAATATCCAATATCAATGTGAAGGGGGCCGTTGCTTTGAATACATTTCAACAAATCAACCTGTAAAAACATCAGAAATTTCAGCAACAGACAAGAAACCTAGACATTTTTCTTTCAGAAACTCCTGAGGTCAAATAACGGTCAAAGCAGATGTTCACAAGTGGTATGAAATCAACTTCATGCATAGACAGAACTAGACTCTACACTTCAGGATTCAACATTCAGCTGCAATATTTTAAATTCAAATAACTGCAAGCTCATTTGCCTGCAAGCTTTTCTTGTTTGTTTTTAATGCTCAACCAGAAGTACAAAGTTCTGGATGGTTAAGCACATCCCTTATTTTTAGGTTTGGATATGATATCTTGCTTCTCAGGTTTCGATAAGAACTTCCGATACAACACAAAGACCATGCTACATCCAATATGCCTGATGGTTAACCATATTTTACATTTTGGAGAATATAAAATACCTGCAAATAGGGCTCCATGCTGTGTATTTCCGTGGCACTTTGGAAGTGCTTAGTTTTCCCTTTTTCACAGTTAACCACACTGCTATCCAACACTATCCCAGGACAATTTGGATTGACACAGTGAAAAGCATTTATAACCAGGTCAGAGAGATTCACTTCTGCACAAGCACTGCACTCACATCTAAATGAGTACTGATCTTCTAGAAACTTACGACGCTCTTTACAGTCCCACTGGCCAACCTGAAAAGACCAAACTGCACTTTACATTCTGAATTAGTTATTTTTCCTTAATATTTATTGTGCCAAAATGAGAGGAAAGGGTTGGTTGGTTAGCAGGTACAGGCAAAGCTATGACCTGCTTTCTGAGTAACTGTAGTTCAAGGCACAGAGGTCCTACTTGTTAGGAGCGGAAATACCTGTGGACCATAGGACAATTCCAGGGGACACCCTGCCGCGACATACTCCGTTGTTCGTATAAAGAGGGTACGTGAAAGGAAATATGCATCAATATTTGGCTGGCAAGAATGGTTGAACAAACTGCCAGCTCTATAAATAGCTTGACCTACTCTGACCTATGAGTAACAGAAACAATAAAGCATGATTAAGGGGCAGTCTTTTCTCCCGCGTATAAGTACATGATCACAGGTAAAAGAAAACTTCAACTATTGCCAACACAGTCTCATAGATTTTGCATTGACAAATCACAAAGAGACTGCATATTGCAAATGGAGTGGGAACAAAAATGAAATACTATGTATACCACCTGCTCCACATTACTAGTTAAAGCCCCCTCACTGTGTGAAGATTTTCTGAACAGATCTGATAATCCATTGACATCAGCTGATTTCATACGAACAATTGCCATAGAATTCACCCTAATTTGAGATATAAGTACGACAATCTGCATCAACAGGAGAATGAAATCTAACAGCTCTTCAGAAAGATCAAGAGAACATTCATACCCATAACGACACAGAATGATGTTTACAAGAGTGACAATAGTCGAATAGTATGACATATAAGAAATATGATTCAGATCCTCTCTGACTTGATGCACAAATGAGATGGTCTAATTCGAAGAAGAAAAAAGACAGCATGCATTGAAAGCTGTAGGGAATACACAGCCCGGTAATTAATACGGGTAGCATTGAATGTCTAAGGGCCCACATATTGTCTATCTCTCTTCGATTTGGACCATTCAATTTGTGCATTAAATTGGAGAGGAACCTATCCTAAGAAATATGTGTTGTGTGAGAGAAAAAAGTTCTCTCCAAAAGCCTACGTAAAAAAATCAACACATGAAGCATCTTGCTTAGTATTTCATATGTTCGGATTCAACTCACTGTCATATTAGGGTTTAGGGTTAGAAGAATTTATTTACGCTTTAGTATTTTCATCCTTCTTTCTCCAGTATTTGCAGGTTAAGGAATAAGCTGAAGTAGGCTGGATGAAGAGAGGTGCATGAATAGGCCTTGGAAAGATGATTTGCAATCTCAGGATGGAAGTTGTAATCTTCTAACCTTCATATTGGTACACAAAGATCTACATGTACAAAAGAGAATATTCACACATTTCCATACACCAAGATATCTAGCGACACTCTACCAAAGAATAGGAAGGAAGAGCTTTGACACCTGTTAAGAAGTAAGATCTCACCTAAGGTCTACTCATATTCCACTAAATCTCTACCAATGACATACTTTTGCTTCCTAGAAATATCAACTTTTGTCATGGCCCATGGGGGATAGTTTCTCAAAGATAACAAAAGAAATAAGAGGTACTGCCAACCCAGTGTATTTTTAGACCTAGAACATATTTCTGAAAGAAGCAAGGCCCTTTGTAATCTTTCAAAGCCCAAAGGAAACACAAAGATTGAGAACATAAGAAGAGGAGGATGAACAGGGAAAAAACCGTACCGATTATACAAGAAGCTACCGAGAGTCCCGCTAAAAGGATCTCTTGAAATGGGCTATTCAAATACAAAAGACTCCAATTTTCAGCCCTAAATCAAACTAGGGCAAGTTCATAGTTTCAAGAACTGCCAAAGATTGAACAGAACATTGAATTTCTAATTTTTTTTTTCTAATACATTTGTGCTGATTCAAAACTCTTACCACACAAATTAAACACAAACACAAAAACGTTACCAATGCAGGAACACTTATCTTTTATGTATAAAAGATTGGCTTTCACACAGGAAGACAGAGACGACCGGTCTTTGCTTCAAGGAAAAAGGACGGGTATTTCATGATGATGCTGACATTAGCTTAACTGGTTTATATATTCAAGACCAATGAGGTGATCTGCTTGGTTCTGGTTTTTCTTTTTTATAGATACGAGGAGGTTTCTATTTGCTGGGTGCAATTGAGCTGGCCATATCTTTTTTTAATGAAATTCATTCATAATAGTATCAGGAAGAGAAATACAGTTTCTTAGACAGGTGAAGCATAAAGCTTTGACAGGCATGTTAAATTGCTGAAAGGCCATTGGGATTCAGCTTAGAAGAACATGATTACATTTTATTATTTTATAATTTAATAAAATAGATCTCGACCATATATCTCAGAATTTTTATATTCAATACAGTAACAGACAATACAATCACATTGAATTTACATTTAGCAGGCCTCCCCTTAGGGTGTGGTGTCTCCTCTTTGCCTATTAAGTATCTTGGCCTCCCCTTGGGTGCTTCTTTCAAAAACACTCACATTTGGGATGGGATCATTGAGAGGATGGATCGTCGTTTGGCGGGATGGAAGAGCATGTACCTTTCCAAGGGCGGTAGGTTAACTCTTATCAAATCTACTCTCTCGAGCTTACCTTCATATTTCCTTTCTTTGTTCCCTATTCCGGCGGGTGTTGCAAGTAGGATGGAGAAAATTCAACGGGACTTCCTTTGGGGAAGTGATGGTGACGCCCATAAGCTCCACCTTGTGAAGTGGAATACGGTGTGTTCTCCGCTGTATGATGGAGGGTTGGGCATTCGCAATATTAGAAAGTTTAATACGACGTTAATAAGCAAATGGTTATGGAGGTTTGCCATGGAAAGGGATAGTTTGTGGAGGAGGGTAATTGCTGCAAAATATGGTTGCATGATTGGAGGTTGGCATACTTCTCTCGATCGTGGCCCTTATGGGGTTAGCTTGTGGAGGTTCATTAGCAAAGGGTGGGGTGCCTTTAGTAAGCACATTCGGTTTAAGGTGGGGAGTGGTGCTAATATTCGCTTCTGGCATGATGTATGGTGTGGTGAGCAGCCCTTGAGTCTCACTTTCCCTCCGGTTTTTTCCGTATCTCGTTGTAAGGAAGCTATGGTGGCGGATTTTCTGGTAGAGGATGGTGGTGTAGTGACTTGGAATGTTCCGTTCTCTAGAGATGCTAATGACTGGGAGTTGGAGGATTTCGATGCTTTCTTCGCCTTAGTGTACGGGGTTACCATAAGTCGCGGGGAGGAGGATGTGCTCGAGTGGATGGGCTCGAAGGATGGAAAGTTTTCTGTTAGTTCGATGTATGCTGCGTTCAGAGGAGGGGCTGCTCCCTCTTTCCAGTGGAAGGATGTTTGGCGTTCTTTGTGCCCTATGAGGGTCTCTTTCTTTGTGTGGGAGACATCTCTTGGCAGGTGTCTAACTACTGATAACCTTCGTCGAAGAGGCTTCATTATTGCCGACTGGTGCTTCTTATGCCGATGTAGTGGGGAGTCTGTTAATCATGTTCTGTTGCATTGTCCCTATGCTTGTGGGCTTTGGTCCCATGTGCTTTATATCTTGAATTTTCAATGGGTTATGCCAGAGAAGGTGGATGAGCTGCTGAGGTGTTGGAAGAGAAGCCTAAGAAATCCCATAGCCCAGGCTATTTGGAGAATGATCCCACATTGTATCTGGTGGTGTCTTTGGCGTGAGCGTAACAGTAGATGTTTTGAGGATTGTTCCTTGTCCTTGGATAGGTTGCAGGGTGTCTTTCTTTCTTTGTTGTTCTCTTGGGGGAACTCGATGCTTGGTCTCCCCTTTCTTGATTTTGCTGATTTTCTGGCTTGTTTAGAATAATGTATGCGGTATAGTCTTTGTACTGTATTCCTTTTCTAATGAGATTGGCTTACTTATCAAAAAAAAAAGAATTTACATTTAGCAGGTCTAAAAAGGCCAGTTAAAATTTGAGTTAATAAAACGGTATATATGCTGATGACCGCCAATATTAAATCTACCTACAGAAACAGCATTCTTGTCCTGAACTTGACAGGTGAAATTCAAGGGGATGTTAAATTTTCTTGTTTTGCTAGGTAATTAACTCACAGTACACGGGATTTGAACCTGCAACCTCACACAGCAACCATTATTTGGGGTGGAAAGGCCTTTAGGTCCAAAGGGCATTAGAGCTAGTAGATTAGCACTTAGCTTGTGGATATTGCAGATGTCTGCAACCAAGTAATCTAATATGGAACAAAATGTTGTGGGTGATTCTGTGCGTCACTGTGGCAGAGAGAGAGAGAGAGAGAGAGAGGGAGAGAACAACCTGTGCTGTAGAAACCCCATTTATTGGAAGTTCAATGCCAGAAGATTTTTGAAGACAGCATAACAGTATGATGGAGAATATATGTAATTCCAATTTGCTTTCTGGACGAATATCTTTATAGTTGTGAGAAAGCTTCTGAAGAAAGCAATAAAGGTGATGAGAAGCCAAGTTACACACATATGATCAACTGAACTAAAAATCAACATACAATGTTAGTCGTGGAATATACCAACATTTCTGCGAAGTTGGTAGTATCCGCAAGACTTCTTTGTGCTATAGACTTTATTAGCACTCGTCCAGCCAAAACTATGTCAGATGGCAATATTGCAGGCCAGTGTACACCTTGACATTCATGCTTGTGTTCAGGGATATCAGCATCTGGCCCAGAATCATAGCTAAGAGGAATCTCCGAAATATACCTGTCGAGATTATCAGATAGATTTCCCTCAATCCCATGATTCAAGGAATAATTCTTAGACACATGTCCTCCAGCTCGTATTTGGCAGTGCTGCGAGCAATACAACGGTATTGAACATGACATACATGGGACTTTATCTGGTGGTAGGTCATTCAAGCAGTAATGACAATGAGTTTCCCGGCAATGCTTCAGTATTATCTGCAAGTAGGCCAGGCATTGGCTCTATTAACAAAAAAATAATGAGAATAGCATGCATTCCTAAGGAATAGATGGGCATGATGACGATGGTGACCATGACAAAGACAACGAAAATAGGGTGTATTCATTCAGTCTTATAGAATCATCATGATCATAACGATGACAACAACATGGTTTATTCATTTAGTCCTTCATTGTGCAACAACAGATATAAATGTCACAAGACTAAAACAAGAGGTATTACTGTGACTGGAGTACTATATTTTCAGGTTACAGATCATCATTGTCATTGTCATCATCTTACTCTCATCTTACAACAATAGATATGTCATCAGATTTTTTTTTGATAAGTAAGTTAAACTTTATTAAAGAAAAAGAGAGTCGATAGTACAAGAGACTATATTGATAACAGCTAGAGCATACAAGCTAAAAAACTTAAAAAATCTAGAAAACCCACAAAAGGACACCCTAAAACCGAATTAGCCCACATAAAAAGAGAATGCAACATAGAACCCCTAGACTAGCCATAGACAAAGTTGTGTCCTCAAAACACCTCTCATTCCTTTCCCTCCACAGATTCCACCATATGCAAGCAGGGATCATCTTCCAAATGACCAAGGCAATTGGATCCTCAAACTTCCTCCTCCAACAATACAAAACATCCACCACCTTCCTAGGCATAACTCCATCATAGTTAAGAATGCTCAGCACGTGCGCCCACACTCCTCTAGCCACTGAGCAATGAATAAGGATACGTCATCAGAAGATAAGATCATAATGTATTTCTGTGTTCCGAATTACTGCCTTTCATGTGGACTTCTGTCCCATGATATTATCTTTACCCAAATACGGACCCCAAATTTTAATAGGGTCTGTGCTCTCCTTCAAACAACTAGACAAAGCCTTTCCAATTGCTAGTTTCTTTGTGGTCCTTTATCACAACTCTTACAAAATTTGCATTTGATCAGATCCTCCTGAATTTGGCAACACCAAATAAAGCACCTGGCAAGGCACAACGTAGACGTTGTGTCCACAGTGTTCTCTATTGATCCCTTTCTTTCTCCTGGTCTTCGGCCAGTGGCAGGAGCAGCAAAGCGGCCCCAGTGGACGCTGGCTACCAGCCAGCTGACAGGACATGCACTTTAAACCATTTCTACATCATTTTTATACACAACACCATGAAGATGAGGAAGCTTAGCTGCCACCAAAGGTAAGTGCTAGGAAAAGAAGGCAGCAATTAGGACTTCTTGAGAAGGGCTCGAGCACAGTTTGTAATGTAGTCAAAACGATCAAACCACTAGGAAAAGAATGAGCAACTAGCACTTTTTGAGAATGTAGCTGCTTTTTCTATGTGTGGTTTCCAGGACAGTCTTTTATAGTTATGATCAACCATATATTTTTCGCTACATTGCAAATAGATAATCATTTCCTTATGACTCCCCTCTACACTCTCATAAGTGCATGTGTCTAGTGGGTTTTTTTTTGGGGGGGGGGGGGAGAATCCAAGAAGTATAGACACATACCAATATTTTCTAATTCTGCTTTGGGAACATTTACCGAGACCAAGTGCTCAATAAAGGTCTCACCCATGTCTAGTTAGTATTCATCATTCGAGCTCTCTAGTTGTCTTAAACATCATATCTATTGCAGCGCTCTCTATTTGATTGTAAAAGTACTTTTTTACAAAAGGAAACAGAATATGACAAGCTAGTAGATCACCAAACACGAATCTTTTCTAGCAACACTACAATGTATACGGCATGAGTTGCCGACATGCAGTTAGAAGCAATCTTCTGGATTGAAGCACTAAGAATTGAAGGAAACTTAAGAGGTCATGATATCACAGTTGAAGCAAATTCTAGCTCATACCATGGCATAAGGTTCTTCAACATGAACCAAGGAAGCTGGAGGGATGTCACATGGTGATACCATCTCCCTTCCTTTATTTGTTGTGGTGACACATTTCAGTTTTATGTGCTGCGGCTCATCTGTCCAAAAGTTCTCTGTGAGCAACACTACACTATGCAAATTTCTATATGATCAAAAATAAAACTTATAATTAATGCACTAAAGATGATATAGACAATCTTAAACATTTCAGAACTAAAAACGAGTATTGTTCAATAGAAGCTTATATCTTCAGAAAATGCTTCAGAAACACAAATAAAACCTGAACTGAAAGTTTTATTATGAGCAAACCCATAACCTTAGCTAGTAGGTGGATAGGATGAAGAAGTGCACATAATAATGCGGAATTCCTCAAAAGAAACTATTGTAAGCATGCATAAAACAAGATTCCATTATGGGATAGAGATCTCAGACACTGGAAAGACCCTCCTATAACCATCCTCCATTAAAATTTCTCTACTGCATAGCCAAAACATAAGAAACAGCGTCTTGCTTTTGTACTTGAAGATAAAAATATACAAAACTAAGATTCCATTATTGTTCCCCTATCTTCTGTCCGTCAAAGACAATAACAAGGTAGCACCAGCATCTTCAGCTACCAAAAACAACACAAGAAACAATATCCCCACACCACACCACCCATCACATCAAATACTTAATCTCCTTCTCTTCCCTACACAAGATTAACAAAGCTATTATCAAACAACTCTTAACACTTCCAATTTTCTAGCCTCAGTCCATTAATTACAACGAGAGCAAACCATATTTCAGTGGACCAAAGGAAACTTAATCCTTTCCTCTTCCAACCCATAAAATTCTCTACTTCTCCAATCTAATACATAAAGTAGTTCATGAATAGAAAGAGAAACGAGTGGAAAAACTAGTTGAAGTACTCCAGATAAGAGCAAACCTTCCAACCTTAAGAAATCACATCTTCCATCGAGTCAAACATCTCTACATCATCTGCATGACAGAGTTTCAATCCTATAGCAGCCTTAAAATGCACTCCCAAAATGCATATCAAGAAAATCTATAGGTAATCTTCCAATAACCTTTGTCGGGAGAAAAAGAGAAAGTATTTTCCTTTTATATACCTCAACTACGTAATGCAACAAGATTAATTGGTCAATCCCTGATAACATAAGACGCAGATACATTGCAGAGGGCTTTATAAGAGTTCTTTAAAGAGTTGAACAGAAGTTTTATCATTCCCCACTTCCAGCCAAAGGGTTTCCCACAGGAGGTTTACTATTACTCAATGTAATCATAGAATTTCACAGCAAGAAGAAAAATTTTCAAACTGAAAGCCATGCAACAATTATAAACAACCTCAAATTCCAAGAGGAGTCAAAGGAGCAGTTTGAGTCCACAGTGTACAATATCCAGGATACCGACTTAATCTGCCTGAACTTCACTCACACAAGGATAGATGAATCACAAAAAGACACAATTAACATATATGGATATTTAACACCATCTTACCCAAAATCTCCAACTTCTTCTGATCAAGTAGTACTGAACTTGCTGAACTCCTATGTTGGTCTGAAATTATTTTGAGCTCATTTTCTATTTCTCTATTTCCACCCAATGACAGCTCAACTTTATGGGCAATATTCAAGTCACGGGCTGCATCTTCATGGTTTCCCAGAGATACATTCACTTTACCTCTCCGATACCAGGCCTGCAGCAAGGACAAGTTATATTTGGAGATGACCACACACTACTTTCCAACAAGAAATACATGCACATAAGCGCATCTATTTGAAATCAATAGTCATATGGCTTCCAATAAATATGAGTCAATCATGTCCAAAGTAATGATACAAGCCTTGGATAGAAATCTGCAATGCACTCAAATGGCCTTGTCGACTCTCTTTTAAACCGCATCTAGGTTCCTCGAACACTATGATATCCAACATTGGGAAAATCCTTAATCAAGTTAGCTGACAAGTAGAGTGTACAATCCAGCCACAAGTATATTAAAGGGGGATATCTAGAAAAAAGATATCACATGTACAGAGTATTAGAAAACCAAAACAGAAGTAATAACAATCCTCAAAATAGTGCTGTGTAGAACCTCACAAAACCAGACCCAATTTAACAGGAGGAATAGGATTTCTTCCCGGGCTGGTCCAAGAAGCATTGCTAGGAGATACTTCTCAGTAATTGGGCTTAGAAACAAAACAAAGAGAAGAGAAAATGTACGATATGTACCTTATTGTAACTTGTAATGAATCATGGCCAACCTCAAAAAAAAAACCCAGAGCAGTTGTTCCTTTATTTTATTTGTATTCGTTGTGCTATATACTTAGAAGTAATACAATACATCACAAAGTATAATAAACGGATCCTTGCTTTTATTTTTTATTTTTATTTGTTTTCAATAGCTCAAGCGCTTAAGCTCGAACAATAAGGAAAAATTAGTTAAAATTTTGGAATTTTGGAATTTTATTGTGCTTGGTAGCCGTTAAGAAAACAAACTTATGTTCTCGGGAACAGAAGCATGAAACGCACCAACCAAACACCCCAGTTTCCAAAATCAGAGATCATTTTGCTAGATAAAAGCAAAAATTAAAGTATGGAAAGAGCAGAAAACTCCTCCATGATGGGGACAATTCTGGGTAGGTAGGAGTGCCAAAGGGAAGAGAGAGGGGGGGGGGGTTGTAGCGAGATATTGCCTCCCCAGTTGCGAGAGGGGGAGATCATCCTCCCATGATAGTCACAGGTGGTAATGTTGCCTCTGCAACAGCAAAGGTGGAGATCTCCTCCCCTGCCACGGGCAGGGACCTTGCGGTGGTGAAGATCACCACCTCACTGGTTGCAGACGGGTGTTTTTTTTTGTAAGTTTTTTTAGACAAAACAATATCATCTTTTTCCAATCAGCTGATGAACTATTCTTTTTACCCACCTTTTCTACATAATCTCAACCAGAACAGAACATAAACCAATGGTAGTGTATATTTGATGCCATCTTTAACAGGTGTGTCTAATATCCCAAATTTGAAAGAAAGCGATGATGCCACCTTGGTTGCCATTTTGTGGATTTTGTTGATTTTGTTAGTTTCATGGTTTGTTTAGACTAAGTGTTTTCGGTATAGCCCTTTGTACTGTTTTCGCTTTTTCTAATGAGATTGGTTACTTATCAAAAAAAAAATGTCATCTGTCTGAGTGTTGTATCTTGAACATAATTTGCACTTATGAATCATACTTTCATATTTATATTCCAAAGACAAGATTGCAGAAAAAAGAACATGAGAAAAAGTTGATATTGGGGTCTGTCTAACAACAACTAGCTTTTTAATTTTCATTGTCTTCCCCAAACCACAACTAATTTATTGAACAGATACACTGAACTCATAGACCAAATAATTTTTAATGGAGAGGTATTTACCCATCTCTAATAGCATCACAGGAAAGCTATATGAGAACCTGACAAGAGCATTACCTTGGCATAGCATGGAGAAATCTGAAGAGCTCGATTGCAATCTTGATGGGACTCCTTCAAAAGGTCCAGTTTCTGAAAGATGGAGACAACACTAGATAAGCAAAGGAGCATATCTACTTAAAACACGAGGAAAAAATATCAACGCTTTCTCGGTCAGATAAAAATTATCTGTTCACCAAGGCCTCATTCTCAGCAAGGTCCTCGTTTGTACTTTCATATTTGTAAACTGTAAATACTTTCTGAGAAAGAGGAGAGATAGAGAGAGAATTATATATTCACCAACAGTAAAGAACGTCTGACAGACAATTCTAGGAGTTGGACTCACATGCAGCACAAAAGCCCGATTCAGATACAAAGTTGCAGCTAGATTTTTGTCCATGTCCTCAGCATCAATTGGAGCAAGTCGTAGCGCCTGTTTTTCTTGCATAGAAAAAAGAAAGCATTTGTAATTCCTCTTCAATCTAGAGATATCATCAAGGGGAATTCAGGTCCTTTTAGGCTAGTGATTTGATGGCATTGAGTAATCTTATTGATCCAATTAAAATCGCATAAACTAATTAAAATCCAAGCTTCTTGAAGCACCTAGTTATATTAGAACAGTCCCTCCTTCCTTATTTTGACTTCTGAGTTTTACCTTCAAGTAATTCAATTTAAGGCAGCACGTCTATAGAATAACGTTTCAAGTCCATTTAAGCCAGCTCTAGTTACCACGAGTGTGGTCAAGAAAAAACCACCCTATTTCATGTCTATTCTATTCGAGGTAGGATAACGTTCTGGGTCTTTCTAGACCAATCACAAATCAGCTCTAGTAGTAGCTATGGCTTAGGTTTCAGGATTTTCAAACCGATCCAAATTGTTCCTTCATAGTAAAAAATAAGAAGAGCAGATTATCCATATCTGCAGTACAAAGATTGTAAAATCAACTGTGAGACCTCGGAATAGCAAGTTAGAGCCATGGCGTAATCTTCGTTCAAGAAGCACTGATTGCCCTTCCGCTTCAATTCCAAAGAGGCATCCTTATTCTTACCACAGAGACTCCTTTCCGGATCCGTCAAATCTCTAACCATCTGTGAATACAAAATCTCATTTCTGCTTGTGTTTTTAAACCAATAAACGGGAAAACAAAGAATAATAATAACAACGAGATGAAACAATATGCATGCGCTTTGCTCACCTGGTGAAAGGGTTCCACATCAGAGAAAAAGTCGAGGAGAAAAGAACACGTTCGGGGAAGCTCATCAGGGGTGCTCTCTGACACCATCCGCTTTAGGCTGTCTGGAATGAGGGATTTCAACTTCTCCATGTGTAAGGTTGAGAAACCGGACTTCCTCTCTGTTATTGCGGCTCATAGGGACATTCTGCTCCAGCTTCCTTCGCAGCACTAGAGTACTCTGTTGAGTGTTTACTGCAGATCGCAAGGAAAAAAAAAAAAAACTCCAAACCGTATTAATATTAAAAAAAGAGTATTTATCGAATTATCTCAATTTACACTTTTTTTTATCTATCTTTACAGACCTTTTATAAAATCCATAAAATCTACCACTATTCTTAATAATAAAATTTTTTTCATTTTTTTTTACACAACCGTAAAGTACTGGACTGCAAAGTAGATCCCTACCTGGGCGAGACGACAACAAACTTCATGTCAACTGCTATCGCAAACCAACATATGCAGCCGTGCGTCCAAGTGTAACTGTGGAATCTAGTGAGGCCTGAAAGAGTTGGCTAAGATTTGGTTCAGGACCCCACCAAAGAATGAAACTAACGAAATGGAGGATTAGTCCTTTTAATGGCGGAAAGTGACAAAATATTGGTGTCTTGGCCTCTTGGCGCCCATAGACTATCGAGACTTCCACACAAAGTAACGCTAAAGGAGAGCGGAGTTGTAAAACACACCACTCAGATTTCCCTTGTCAGCAGGTGCAATAAGCTTGTCGATATCATCCTTAGTTATTGCTTTCCTGTGAGTTTGTCTTGGTATTAGGAAATCATCATTCACCGAGTCGGAATTAAATCTGGATAAAGGCAATATTTTTCCTCTTTTTGGAGACTATTTTAGGCTTAATTGGCAGCATATTCAATTCTTAGGGATGACTCAATAGTTGGTTGTAATGTCACTGAAACAAAGGTTGAGAGACCAGGAATATCCAGAGCTCATAGAAAAAACTTGGTGAGACAGATTTTTCAATTACGAGTTCTCATATTCTCATCATTACTTGTAAGCATTGTTGTTTACGAATCTACAGATATGTCAGAGGAGGTAGAGTAATATCAGGCGAATATCTGGCAGGTTCTCTTCGTGTGAGTTCCCCTCCCTCCCCCCTAATCTTCAGTGCATCCAAAATCATTTCATTTTTCAGGAATTTTAATTGAATGGTTCAATAACTCTCCCTGGCCTTTCCGTGACCATAGCTCGTTTTTGTCTTTTTTTGGTAGATCAGCTTCCTTCTCATTTAGTTATGATCCTCTTATCCTTCAACTTCGGTACTCTCTCCCTACATCCCCATAGTCGAGAAGAGTGACGATGAATTCTGTATTATGCCCTGGTTAACACTAATTTCTTTTGAATGCTAGGAGAGAATACAGACTACTTTATACAGGACAATGCCTGCCCTTTTACAGAACATAGACGAATCATGCTTTTGCTTTTTCTTTTTCTTTATAATGACCTTTATTTTCCCTCTCTCTCTCTCTCTCGGATTCCCTAGTCACTTTGCTTTTGTACATGGAATACGTTCTTGGAGTTTTACAAAGTTCCAAGTGCTGAATATAAGCTGGACCTTTTTCTTTTCGTTGTTCTGCAAAAGTGAACTTTGCTTCCCCCCACCCCTCTCCTCTCCTCTCTCCGAAATGAAAAAGGCTGAAAAAAGCTTTTCATAAAGGTAATTTTACCACAGACAAAGAATCTGAGACATGTTCTCTCAATAACTAGAAAGCCTTGCTTTATCCATCTGATGGTAGGAGGTAGCTTCTCAACCGATCCTCAGTTATTCATACGGTGAGGACGAGTATTTATGAATTGCCTGTATATTTCACTAATTACTTCATTAAAGATCACAACTTTAGATTTTGACGTTTAAGAGTAGAATTATGTAACCAATTTATAAACAACTATCCAAATCCATTATCATGTTTCTACAAATATCGGGATTTATTCTGCTTGCATGAATGAACCGACTACCATTGAAATTCTCTGCAGAAGCTTTAGAAGTCCTTTTTTCCAAATATTATGTTGATTTCTCGGTGCCGTCTTTTGTCGCTTTCTTTTGTCTAATTAATTGTAATCTCTGACAGAAAAAGTACTGACCCTCGATTTATTCTGTAGTGAGTAGAATACAAGACCTTTCTGTGTGAAAGTTCTGATGTGCTTTATACCTGCTATGCTTCCAAATTTAAGGCACCGTCAGTGCTAATTGCTGAAGAATTTCTCCAACAAACCTACCTTCATTGGGGGGAAGGACGAACTTCATTCGGTAGCAGCGGGATATCGAGTCATTGGTAACACCGCCTTTTGCTTATCAGGAAACTGCTCGACTTTAGTCTTCTTTAAGATGGTAAATGACCCGTGCGTCCCCTAAAACCACACTCAGGTTTGTTTAATGGTGTTCAATTCATCTTTCTGGACCAGAGGAACGTCAAGAACTGCTGTAGTCAGACTCGGCGTAATTTCTTCATTTCAAAGAGAACAAATATCCATGAAGTCCCAGTCCTTCATACAGATGCTTATGTGCTTTATCTTCATATTTGCCATCTTTCCGCTGGTCATTTTTGCTGACCTGAAATCCGACAGACAAGCCCTCCTTAATTTTGCTGCTGCTGTCCCTCATTCCCGAAAACTCAACTGGAATTCTACAGCTCCAATTTGCAGTTTCTGGCTTGGCGTTACTTGTAATTTAAATCGATCCCGTGTGATCGCCATCCATATTCCGGCAGTTGGGCTTTATGGCTCCATCCCAGCCAATAGCATTGGGAGACTAAATGCTCTTAGGGTCCTAAGCCTACGATCTAACTTCCTCAATGGAAACCTTCCTCCTGATATTCCCTCTATTCATTCCCTCCGACGCCTCCACCTCCAACATAACAATTTCTCCGGTTTGTTTCCTGCCTCTCTCTCCCCGAAACTCAATGTGCTGGATGTCTCCTTTAACTCTTTCTCTGGTAACATTCCACTCACAATTCAGAATCTGACGCGACTCACAGTGCTGAACCTCCAAAAAAATTCTCTCTCCGGAGCCATCCCCAACCTTAAACTGCCAAAGCTCAAGTTTCTGAATCTTAGCTACAACAACTTAAACGGTTCCATTCCATCTTCCCTCGGAGTTTTCCCTTCTTCTTCGTTTGTTGGGAATTCTCTACTATGTGGGCCACCTCTTAAGCATTGCTCTGCAATCTCCTCCTCACCTTCTCCTTCACCTTCTTACTTGCCACCCTCGGCAGCAATACCCCAAAACCAAAACTCTATTCCCGACAAGAAATTTGGCCTTGGTTCTACCATTGCTATAGCTATTGGGTGCTCCGCAATGCTTTTTCTCCTATTTCTAATGATCTCAATATGCTGTATGAAGAGGAAAGATGGTGATGTCAGTGGTGTCTTCAAAGGGAAGTCCTCTCGTCGTGGGAAGAACGAGAAGCCTAAGGACTTTGGGAGCGGGGTGCAGGAAGCTGAAAAGAACAAACTGTTCTTCTTTGAGGGATGCTCTTATAATTTCGATCTTGAGGACTTACTGAGGGCTTCGTCCGAAGTTCTTGGAAAGGGGAGTTATGGAACCGCATATAAAGCTGTTTTAGACGAGGGGACTACGGTGGTAGTAAAAAGATTGAAGGAAGTAGTGGCCGGAAAGAAAGAGTTTGAGCAACAGATGGAGGTTGTAGGGAGGGTTGGACAGCACCCAAATGTCGTTCCACTCCGTGCTTATTACTATTCCAAGGATGAGAAGCTATTGGTTTACAACTACATGCCTGCTGGCAGCTTGTTTACACTCTTGCATGGTATGCTAGATCTTAACCCTGTGACATCGTATCATTCTACTTCATTACTGCACTCTCGAGTTTCTTTTTCACCAATTATGCAGCCATAAAATGTAGCGATAGCTGTTTGAATATAGCTCTTAGCATTCTGTGAAATTTATGAGGTCCTCCAGGCTCCAGCCAAGTTCTAAGAGAAACTACAGAAACAAGAACTGAACGTCAAAGATATACCATATCATACCCGGTTTAGAACAATTGTCTACGGAATAGCCTCCTTTTTAACTGCCTAAGGCAGAGAGAAACGTGGTTGTACTTGAAAAGTAATACTGAATTTGAACCTTTAATGGAGGGTAAATGAAAACCCGCACCTCATGTAATACATGAGGGAGCACAATTTTTTCTATTTGACAAACCAACTACGTGCAATCCTATGACTGTCTTTCCTACAAAAAATTCCTACAATCAGCATTGTGTGCAAGATTTGCAATGTCTGTCTTTCCTATTGCAATCCTATGACTCGTTGCGTCACTCTTATGGTTCCCACAAAATAGGAAACAGGGGTGCAGGAAGGACTCCACTGGATTGGGATTCAAGAGTCACGATTTCTCTGGGAATCGCCAGAGGAATTGCCCACATTCATTTTGAGGGTGGTGATAAATGTACCCATGGCAACATCAAGTCCTCTAATGTCCTTGTCACGGAAGAACTCGACAGCTGCATCTCAGATGTTGGCTTGACTCCTCTAATGAGCTTCCCCGCAACCATGTCTCGAACCGCAGGATACCGTGCTCCGGAGGTGGTTGAAACACGGAAAATCACTCAGAAAGCCGACGTTTACAGCTTTGGTGTGGTCCTTCTTGAGATGCTGACAAGCAAAGTCCCATTCCAATATCCAGGATACCACGATGCAGTGGTTGATCTCCCGAGATGGGTCCGCTCTGTTGTTCGCGAGGAATGGACAGCCGAGGTTTTTGATGTGGAGCTGCTGAGACACCCATTTGTGGAAGAGGAGATGGTGCAGATGCTTCAGATTTCACTGGCATGTGTGGCAAAGGTGCCTGATATGCGGCCCAAAATGGATGAAATCGTCAAGATGATAGAGGAAATTCGGCAGTCTAAGGGGAAGAACCGCACATCTTCTGAATCAGAGTATGATTTGCCTACCCCATGATTCCACGAAGGTTTCTAGCATTTTGCCATATGGAGTTAAAAGACTTTTAGGCTACTGAGTTACCCATATATATGTGTGTGTGTGTGTGTGTGTGTGTGTGTGTTCATCTACGTCTATAAGGTTATGGCTATTGGGGAACGCCCAGCGGTAGGGGGTTTCTTCATCTTGAGAACTCCTGTGTCCTAATATTCTTGGTCTGGTTTTAATGCAGACTTGTAGTTTCATAATTCGTATTGTTGTACTGGGAAACAGTTATTGCGGGCAACTGATGAGTTAGTCCACCTGAAAGCCTTGAGTTCATCAGCTACTATTTGGGTGCCAACGTACGCCCGTATCATTGAAGTCTTATAAGTAAGTTATAATAAGCAAGCGCAACGATGAGTAAAATAAATCATATGAAAACAACCTCTTGTAGTTTGGAGGAGATCATAATAGTCGATGAGTAAAACTTGTGCCAAAGCACCAACCTTGCAATTCAGTTTCTGAAAAAAGTGGATTACATAACATTTTCATGATTAAAAAAAAGTGTACTTGTGGGAATTTCGCTATTGCATCGGGATCGATTATCGTTTCAATTCGATGTTTCAGAGTGGACATTCATTTGCCAGTTGCCACCATAAATAACGGAGACGGACGGTATTCCGAACATGATGGTCATAAAATAAAAAATCATTACTTCAATCCGAGCGAAGCCACAGCCTTTGCAAGGAAGCCGAAGAGCAGAAAAGGCGTGGAGAAGAAGGGGCTATGATCACTATCCAAGACATACACATCAGATGGCGGCCACCTCTTTATCATCGCCTCCTGTTGCTCCGGTTTCACCACCCGATCCTGCGCAGTCTTAATGTAGATCCTTGGCACCGTATCTACGACATGATCCTCCGCAAAACGGGCAGTAAGTAGCGCTTTGATTGGTCCTGGCCTCAGAAGCATCCCAGCTAGGGTGGAATCCTAAGGGGGAAACCCAGTTCCATTGCTTTTGTTCTCAAGAGGACAAAATGACGAAAAACAATATATAGTTGAAGCAGTTGGGGACAAAATTACCTCTCGGGGGCTCAAATGGTAGATGATTTTGCGTTGAAATTCTTTCTTGACAAGAGCGCTCGTTGGGGGTTGATCAGGACCCAATCCGAATCCAAACTCGTATACTGCGCCAAATTCAGATAAGTCCGGTGCTCCCTGTTTCATACAAAATTAAGCAGGCCAGGTTAATTACTCCTCTTATTAGCGGCAAATATAATGACTTTCGTACTCCTTTGAAAGCAGTTGCATTACTTATCTTCTCGCTTTTTTTGTCCCCGAATCACGGACTAGTCCGTGATGCTTGTCAGTCCGATGTCAATCATTGGAGGGAGATACAATAATATAGCCAAAATGTGCGATTAAAACTAAACTAGCACACGAGCGCTGTCGGTCGGCAAAGAAAAAGATTCAAAAGCCTATATAAACTTAAAAGGTTTGGCTTTGGCTGTCATCGGACGACATGGCATGACGGCAAGATATGCCTGGCTAGCTAGAATAATTGTAGAGTGGAATGCAATTAAAGCGGTAGGAACTGGAAAGAGAATTTCTTGGGATCATCAAGTACGCCCGCGAGGCGTCATGGAGTCTGGAGAATCGGAGATGGTCTCCCAGCAACGGAATTGGCATGGTTCATGCCATTGAACAGATGGACTTCGTCTGGGTAAAGGGTGTAAGGCCTCGGGCAGGTGAGGCCGGCCCGTCAGATTTCTGGGATTCCTAGACCTGCATGTGAGCCCACGTTCCTGAGGGGACAATGATGACACCCTGGCCACCTCATCATATTATATTATTAATTTATATGTATGTATATATTACGGGAAAAAAAAAGTGTTATGGCACTCCTAATTGGTAAGCCAACAGCCCAACGCGACCACTAGCTTTGTTTAGTTATCGGGGTTAACGGCGTAATGTTTCTGGATTAGCAGAGTTGGTGGATAGGGCCATTTGTTCGTGAAGACAGTTGGCAGCTCTCTCTCCAGTCTCCCCCATTAATTAATACTCTCACCCAGAGGGAAGGAATGACTGTCTGAAAATCCTTGCCTGTGTTTTCAGTTCTGCCACGCTCAAATGCGATCGCTGAAGCTAGTTTTCTCATGCTAAAGTAACTACTAACTACTATGGCGCATGACCTAATTACTTCAAAGCAAATGAGCTATATATAAAAGAGATGAGAACCAAAACTGGTACTGAACATATATATGGTCAGAAAAGCATTACAATTCTGATGTCCTCATCTGTCAGGTAACCCGATTCGAGCATGGTTGCTGCCACATATACCGCTAGGCGGATTTTCTTTGCGAACTTACGAGTGGCCTGAGTTACGCTGAGTCCTCCTGCACTATGCCCCACTATGATTACCTGCGATTTGCGAAAGAAAGAAGACGTCATCAGAGATTGATTAGATGACTAAACCATATAGTACACGATCCCATTAAAATTTTAAAAAACCGTATATTTTGAAAAAGAGAAAGGCCACAACCTGTTCATTGTCGGGCAAACTAGACATGAAGTCCATGAGTGGCTTATTGTAGTCATCAAACGAAAGAAGCGAATCGGGATCCGTTTGATCTATTCCGGCGCTTTTGAGGTCTATACATGACACCCTGTAGCTGGAATTCTCCATCAGGCACCGGATTTTGTACCAGCACCAACCTCCCCCACTTATGCCGTGCACCAGCACGAAGTGTGTCTTCAAGGGCACCACTGTCTCGGTCAAGCTAACCCCATCTCCCATGGCTTCCTTGCTCGATCTTTCCGCCAACATAAGCTAGCGTTCCCAAGCGGCGTCCTAGGACAATCTTCCTCCTATATAATTTCTTCTTCTCTTCCCGGTCGTTGATATTATAGTTATATATAGACTTGGGAATATTAGTCACGCGGTGTCATCATATATGCTGGCATCTAATTAACCAACTATTCAAAAATATTTTTGGAGTTTTGTCTACAGGGCTCATGCCCACTATAAGAAACACTATAAGAAAGTTTCTTTAACGAGGTCAACTCGCTTCTGCGTTGAATTCCGTCAGACGCACTCTTACTGTACTAGGATATTATCTAGTGGTTCACATGGCACCAAACTGCGTCAGCGCTTTCCTCATGATCTAAAGACATGTTTGAATAAGATATTGAGCATTCTTAGCGAAGAGATATTTGGAAATGGAGATTTGCCGCTAAGAAGAGGGGGAAGAATAATATTTTGTATTTCTCTTATCCCAGGACATACTTAATTCATTGATTAATATTGCGTCTGTACGTTCGCTAATATGGTTTAATTATTCTTTACTCCAATTGAAGTTCTGAACTTATTTATTTGCTTATTTACAGTTGGGGGTCAACAATATCCTTTTCCTTTTTGCTTACTGGTTAGTTGAACCTGCAAAATGCAGATTGCAGATAAACTTGATGGGGTTCCTTATCCCTTAACTGTACCCCTTGGCCACAAAAGGACACGAAATGTCGTATTTTCTGCCCAAACAATGGGAGGATAGAGACACCGAGCAAAAAAGCAATCCTAAAGATGGAGAAGAAGAAGCACATGATCTCACTACAACAAACGAACGACTCCTAAACAACTTCAAAATAAGCAAAAAAAAAAAAAAACGAAACCAGATTTTTTTTTTTAAATCAATGTTTCTCCATATTTTTTCCTGTGCGCGCTTTAAAATGTTTATAGCCCTTCAAGTATCCGCTATATGCTCCGAGAAATCGGGGTGAGTTTCTTAAACAAAAAAATTGCATTTCAATTCTTCTCTCTCTATGATCTCTGTCTTCTTCTTCTTTGTTTTCTTGCCAGCCGTTCTTCTTTGTCAGGTGACAAATATTTTTTCGTGTGAGCAGATTAAAATCGATGAAGCCGCCAGGAAGATGAGAACTTTTTTTTTCTAAGCAAAAACTTCATTAGACTAGAAAACGCAGGAAAATACAAAAGAAAAAAACCAGAGCGGGATACAAGCATCAATGAGGATCCATAGGATCGTCAGCTGATAAGACCCGCAGAGGCAGAGAAGCTACATCCAGAAAATCAAAAACGAAAGCTTTAGAAACCCAATCAGCAAGATGATGAGCTGCAGTATTTTGTCTTCTAGGGGCCCATTGCACACACCAATCTTGATGTCTGCGCAACATCTCTTGAAGCTGATTTGCAATTGCCACCAGAGGGCCTTCCACGAGAAAATCAGCCTCATTCACGATTTTACAAGAGATCAAAGAGTCACTTTCTATAATCACCCGTTGACCTTGGATAGCTTCTGCAGTTTGACAAGCCAAAAGGATTGCTCTCAACTCTGCCTCCAAAGGATTGGAGGTTAGAGCATAATCACTACGAGCACATGTGAAACGTCCACATTGATCTCTGGCCAAGGTTGCCAAAAAACACAGATTCCCTCTATCCGCAGCATCACAGTTAAGCTTCAGGACTCCATCCCAAGATGGGAACTGTTTTGTGTTTTATACTGCATATATATGATGTGTCCTTTCCAAGAAAAGCAAAAAGGTCCCGACCATGGTGATTGAGCAATGAATGACCTCCTCCCAAGAAAACAGTAAACAGTACTCCGTGCAATGTTGTGTCATATCTCAAAAATAATTCCGATAAATGTACACTCTTTATTTTGGGGCGGCCAAAAAAAGAAGGAAGAAGCAACCGGGGGCCTTCATTGGGAACTTAAGCCTTCCCATGAAGTGAGCATCCGTGAAAGATGAGTTAACAAGTAGGTAAGCCATGTCAATTGTACTTGCATTATCATTACAGAATGGAGTTTTATCAGACTGTGTACGCATTTGCTGAAGAAATTTTGAGGCTTGAAAGTTGAAGGTAGGAAAATAATTGAATTTTAGGTGAGGTGTAGCTTTCGGACGTTGGAGAAGGAAGACTCCTACCAAATTTTAATTACTAAAAACTCATTTGGACTGATTCATATAGTCGCCATCTTAATAACGAAGTTGCCAACCATTTCCACCGGCACAAACAAAAAACAAAAGAAGAAAAGATTTGTCTGCTCTAATTGAGATGGCGACAGCCACTGATTAAATGCAATTTAAGCTAAGTCTAAACTTTATCCGATGGCGTACTGGGTCTGGAACTGAAAGGCCGCTTGTGCGTTTGCACTAACAAAGGTTGAAATGTAGAAGCATAATTTTATTGCAATTTTAGTTTAGGCCACATGTAGCCCAATTATCTACTAACATAAATGTTGACTGTGTTTATATTTGAAACTATTTAAGAAACGATGGATGTATTATGTGGATTACATTTTTTTATTTGTTCATAAAGTTCTCAAAAGTCAAAATCCCGTAGTGTTTGATATCTTGATAGCTTCCTTCCACGTTCCACGGCGGAAAAAAGTATAACAAATTGTTTGATGTACGAGACAGGGCAGGGCAGGGCGAAATCAAATGGACGCCAACGATTTACCAAAGTGTTGAATGGACGCTTCCATTCACTAGAAGCTAAAAGAGAGAGAAAGCCGTTAATTTTGAATAAGATAATCAATCATTTAAGCGAAGCGGCTTATGGCGTACAGGAGCTTCAGGAAAGGTCCTTGTTTCAATCGCAAAAAAGATTAATGGTCCCCAGCTCAAAAGTTGATTTAACTGCCACTTGGCAAAAACAAAAATCGCATTCCTTTCCCTTGAGCACACGAGTATTCGCATAAGGTTTACAGATCATGGAAAAAAATCCTGAAGATCCACGCCTCTCTGTGTCCCCTGTTGGGTGGAAGACAATTTCGCTCGGTACATAGAATTATTTGTCAGCTCCACGTTTGATTGTCTCCACGAGTGCGTGACAGAAGTTTTCTTCTTTTCTTTCTTCTCCTGAATGCGTGCCAGTGGACTCTGCAATTTGCATTTCCCTTACCATAGGGTGGGATTCCCAGAGGGGGACACTGCTCATTGCCTTCAGATCACGACAGATAAAAATAATACGGGCCGGCCACTCGATCGGCTCATTGCCTTCGGATCACGAAAAAAGAGTTGCATGCATATATATTGATAGAATTAGATGACAAGGCGAAACGTTCTTCCTTGTTCGGTCTTAATTTGCTTCAACAGTTCGACGTATATAGCAGATGCCACTTTAGTAATTTTTCCTAAATCAAATTTGTACTTTGCAGAAATTTTTCTATCACAAAAATCATCAACAATGAATCTCAAGAAGAGGATTTGGTGCTGTTTCACAAAATATTCGTACAAAACAGGAAATAAATAACTGGCAGGAGAAAAAATAAATATTATTGTTTTCTCCCTGATTAAAAAAAAGGCTTAAATTCACTTTATACCCACGTGGTGTTTGTATATTTCAAATATATTCATCGGGTAATTCACTTTAAACGGAAAAGCTTATTTCAGGAATACAAAATTAACCTCGCATGAAGCATGCAATGACTTTATCTGATTCTTTTAAGGGTCTCGCCGGCGGTTTTCGTTTGGTCTATATTTAGGGTCCTTTTGGACCGTGATCTAGAAAAAAAAAAAAGATAATGGGCGAAGAATAAAACAATATAAAAGTAGTGAAAGAGTGAGTGTACTGACTGACCTTTCGGGTTATATATCTGAATACTGAGTAGAAGCGAGGAGACGGCAAAGCGAAGTGTAGGAGTAGGACCTCAAATGCCAACCGAGTCGGTAAATAGGATGAAGATATCTGTGGATGATTTAAGAAAAGGAAACCTTTACCTCCTAATTCAAAATGTGAAGGCGCATGTGATGAGCCAAACGGTCCACTTACTCCCGCCGGGCCGACAAATTCAAAATTTTAAACCCACTCCCCCTACAGCAATAGAACAAAGTATGATTTTATACCTTACTTACAAGCATAATATGTAGAGAGTAGACATAACATATATTATAGATATAATAAATTACAGACATAATTAAATTAAAAAATTGTAGAGGATCTTTATCTTAAAATATAGAAATCAATACAGTTTGATGAGTTGGTTGATCGTCTACAAATTTCAGATCATGTTAATCTTTAACTTCTTTTATTATGTTTTTCTATTTCAGGTCTTTTGGGGCGTTGAGATTATTTCAAATTTTATCCAATGCGAAATAATCTGATTTTCATTTGTTTTTAACTATTGCTTTCTCTTTTTGGCCTTTTACTAAGAAACTTTAAAACAATTTCCGAACCAAGTAATCTTAGGACCAGGGCCGGCCGAAAGGGGTAAGCAGCTTAGGCGGCATAAGCTCCTTCCTCCCCCAAGCAAGGCTCAAATAAGAATGTCTGATTAAGCCAAAAAAAGAAAGTATATTTCATATATAAAGTTTTGTTTTGTGAAATCATTTTTTAGGGTCTCAAAAATTGTTTATTCTCCTTAATATTGAATGGCTAGAAACTTAGCCGTCCAGCCCACTACAAAGGAGGTAGAGCCAAGACCAGATATCGAGGTAGTTGGCTGAAAATTCCATTGTCTAAAGACGTCTGTACCGGTGGTTAGGTGTTCATGTGAGCAAAACCATTTTGAGATCGAACACCCCCAAGGAGTTCATCCTTTTAATTTTCTTGTACAAGTTTTTTTATCCATAGAAGCCTGCTGACTGCTGAGAGTCCCTATCATGAATGAACGAGGCGAAGAAATTGAATAAGGCAGGATGAATGAAGCGAAGAACTTGGACAGGACAGACTTACGCTGTTACGCATCTGTAAGAGGTGGAACAAGCAACTCTTTAGTACCACGTTGGTAAAAACTTGTGAGATAAGTTGGTTTATCATTTCTTGAGCTCTACTTGTTCGTTCCAACATTCAACGATAGATAGTTGTGTTTCCCCTGTAATTGTAGAAGAATGTCGTTTTTCCCGTAAAACAATTCCATTCCAAATTAATTGGTCGCGGTGCTATTACGATCTCTGCTGCAGTGGTCGCTTCATTGCATCCTCGCCTTTTCTAAGACAAATCCTATTTTGGTATTTCCCTTCAGTTGTTTTATGCTTCGATCATCCTTTCTTGGCTAAAATTCTTGGTCATACCATAGTATCAACCACCACTTCTCAGTATTCTTTTCTAACCAATTATGTAGCTTTTACTATTGGTGCTAGCATGATGCTTACTTTATCATTACTCCTAAATATCTTGCAGTGTCCACATATTGTAATTTTCAAAGTTGGCTGAGGTTTTCAAATGGCGACAACACAAACAAAGAAGTCAAATTCTTGTGGGCGGGAATGTCATATGGGTCCCGAGAATTCTGAGTGGCTGGCAAAAAATCTCGAGGGTAAGCAGCTTTAGACAAACTCCTCTCGTTGACAGTTCTCTATTCTGGTTGACCGCTTTTCTAAACCCCATCAAAGTGCTGAAATGAAGAAGTGACATTTATCTTCTCGTTCTATGATTAGAGAATGCGATATTGTTCACCTTTTTCATTAACAAGCCCATATCCCCCAATCAAAGAGTTAACCATATATTCTAACACCCTTCTGTTCGGATGGAGGAATATTTGTTGGTTACGTTAATGTTAAAACAGTCTCTATCTTATTCTTAGAGATTGAGTTACAAAAACAGAAGTTCTTAATTACAGAGATGGACCAGAGTGTTAAGCAAATGCTGAATTTGATCGAAGCAGATGGTGGCTATATGGTGCAGAATGCTGAAATGGATGGTCAGAATAGTCAGTTGATTGCTCATGTTGAGAAATTCCGCCGCATGTATCGATCTCTGGCTGACGACTATGATCATCTAACAGAATCTTTTCATGGGACTTTACCATCAGAACTCCCAATGCAGAGTCCTGGCAGTTCTCATTCTGGATCTGGACAAGGCCCTCCACTACTCACTCCTGATCGGCAGCTGGGTTTGCACAGTTCTAGTCCTCAAGCTTTTGCTTCAGACATATCTCTTAGCTCTGGTGCTGGAACCTCTATTCTTTCCTTGAAGGTGGGTGCTGAATCATCTCCATCGTTTTCATCTGAGTCCTCACTTTTTAACTTATTTGTTCAAAGCAACTTCGGTCCACCAATGGATATTGATGGCAAGGGACTGCATTCTAAGAATTCTGATCTCGAAGTTGAACTTCCCCTTGGGAAAGAGAAGTTTTGGATGGCTGAAAAATACAATAGGGGTACTATGTTGATGGCCGGAGAGAAGGATAGCTATGAGGGAATGCTTGACAGAATCTTCCCGAGAGAGGAAAAGCTAAAACTAGAGCTTTCAGAACGAGAGATTGCCAGGTTGAAGGGCGAGTGTGAGAAAACTGAATCTCAAGCACAACTGGAACGCATGCAGGAAGGTATCAACACAAGAGAGGCTGATCTTAGATTGGAGAAAGGACGAGTGGTGGAGCTGCAATATCAAATAGCTGAATTGGAAACTCATATTTCAGACTCCACTGACCAGATTAGGAGGCTGGTAGAAGAGTCGGAAGAAACAAGAGAGAGGCTTAGTACTTCAGATGAAGAGATTGTGAAGTTGAAGCTTGAACTTGCGAAAAGAACATCCGAAGGTAATCATGAACATGAGGGTGAGCTTATGGTAGCTCGGGAAGAGATAGCTACTTTGAAGGCTGGTAGAAGAGTCGGAAGAAACAAGAGAGAGGCTTAGTACTTCAGATGAAGAGATTGTGAAGTTGAAGCTTGAACTTGCAAAAGAACATCCGAAGGTAATCATGAACATGAGGGTGAGCTTATGGTAGCTCGGGAAGAGATAGCTACTTTGAAGGCTCAGCTTGATTCAGGTAGAAGAGAGGTTCAGGAGGGTGTTGTAAGGTACGCAGCTCATGTATCTAACCGTGACATTGAGGTCAGGGAGTTGAAGGTTGCATTGTGTGATGCCCAGGAGCAATTTTCTAGGAACAAGGCGCAATTGATGTCTGATATTTGGAGTTTGTCAGAGAATCAGAGCCTGTTTGATGCTACAATCCAAGAATGGGAATCGAGAGGCAAATCATTAGAACATGAAATAAGGCAATCTCAAGCTGAGAAAGTTGAACTGAAAAGTTTGCATGTTGCTCGAGAGATGGCCTTGCAAAGCGAGATAAATCAACTGAAGAAAGAACTCACTGAGAGGAGCAAACGTGGAAACTTTGAATCAAGACTGTGACATACTCAAACTGAAATATGATGTGCAAATGGCAGAGAAAGATGGGCTCAATGCAACGCTTCAGACGCTAATAGCAGCAGTAAGCTCCCGAGAAGACTATATCCAGCAAATAGAGGGGCATCAGTGCCAGTTACATGCGGAGAATCTGCAGCGGACTAATCAATGTGAAAGTGCATTGAATGAAGTTCATACACTGAGATTGAGAGTGGAAGAGCTGGAGAAAGAGGTAGATGGGCTCAGAGTTCTCATCTCAGATGGGGCTGAAGAGAAAAGGGAACTGATACGGCAGCTGTGTTTTGCAATGGAGCATTATAGAGGCGGGTATTGCGAACTTCGTCAAGCACTTATCAGGCACAGGCATCTCGCAGTTATGGCTTCATAAGGAGACTTGGATTTGGTGATGGTTTAGTAAGTATCGAATTCTGAAATGTTCTTCTATTATCCTCTGTAGGCCTTTCTGTGCTGATGAATCCCTTTTTTGGGAAGGATTTGGGCATTACAGTTTGGATTCTTCTTGGTATCTATTTAGAGTAAACTGTTAAATTGACGCTTAGGTAGGTTGATGTTGGAATCGTAGGATCGGCGCAGCGGAAGACAGGATCGTTGAAATCAGAGCAGCCCAAGCGTTCTGCCTCCTTCAGATCCACGCACACAACTTTGAGAGAGATGAATCATATAGAGAGAAAAACTAGAGAGAGAAGCTCTCTTTCGAGAAATCGAAATTTCTCGTTAATCATTTTCTTCTCTTCTCAAATGAATTTCTGAGCTATTTATAATGGCTGACTCAGAACTCAACTGTGCTATAGTGTTAGATCTTTAGAGATCTCAAATCTCGGCCTTAGGAATATCATGAAAAACTCTTTTTTATTAAACTCCCTTATATTCTGTATTCTGAATTTATGGGCTTCTACAAATTGTGATCATGTCCATTAACATATCACAATTGACCCCCGAGATAATGAGACTGTTTTTATGAAATCCCTTTTACTAACAATTATATGTTTATTTATCCTTCCACCATATTATATTACACATGAGCTAATAGGACCAGAATAATGTCACCGATTAAGTCCCTAGCTCATATAATTCTTAATTCTCAGTCTGTGCCTAGTTGGACTTCCAAAACATTTCAAAAATCTTTTTCGCAAATATTTACTTAATATATAATATAAGTAAAACCCGTGAAAACACTTTTCACAAAATCTCGCCGCGCAACGTTTTTACAGGAGTCCAACAATATACAGACATAATGAATATACTGTCTCATCAAGAGACTGGTGAATTCCATAGTGAGCAATTATACAAATTCACTTACTATGCACAAGGCCCAACTTTGTCTGGAATATTTGATCTGCGAAAGATCATCATCAAAAGACTCAGTCAAAGCACAAACACACAATAAGCAAACCTGCATAACTCTCTCAGGTCTAAGGACAACATAAGCTAATTGTGTTGAATACCATTCTCTACATCAGTGATCATTTTCAGAAGGTATTCATATTCGATCTCGTTCAGTGCATGTACTGTTACATTACACCCACTCGTCTGCTTAAGGTCACCACCTCAATGACGGAGTCCATCATTCTATCTTATAGAGGCACAACGAGTGTAGACCTATTTGTACATTATCATGTATCTCGGTCTAGAACAAAGTGAGTCAACAAGAATCCGAAAAATCATACTCCCCGCTGCCGATTCATTAATCATTGGTCTGACTTTTCTACAATGTTACTCAACAATATGACATCTTATGTCATGACATCTTATGTCGTTGCAAATATGACATCTCATGTCATTGCATGTACCAAAAATAATATACAAGTGATTAATCATTAACAATAATTATCTCATAATTATGCAAAATGATTGGTTTTGAGGGCATACATCTAACAGTCGATGCTTGTGTTATGTTTGGACTAGTGAATGGTGTAGTTATGTTCTCATCAAAAACTGAAACTTGAGGTGGTCTCAACTAAAATGCATCCCAGTCCCCATCGCATTCTCGATCTTCAAAACTAATTACCCATATTGCTGTCCCTAGAATGTGGAATTCTCAATTGCCCTCGTTGATAGGTATTCAATCACTGCTCTGCTCTGAGTTTTCTTTTCATATGTCCAAATGTGTAGAGGTCAACCTATAGTTTCTATGTTTCTGTTTTTGTTTGAAGATCAACACCCGATTTTGAAAAGAGAGCACTATTTTTTGTATTTTCTTTAGTTATGGACCAAAGAAAATGCTACTACAACTCTACAAGGGAGGACTGCAGAGACTGTTACGACAAAAGGTTAAGAGGGGGTATAAGAGAACGACAAAGAGAACAAATAAAATCATAATCAACCAGAATTGTAACAGTTTCCGTTCGTCAGAATTCATGGGAGACGTCGTGGTCTTAGTGTCTTGTTTTTTGTTGGGTTCTGACTTACCAGTTATTCATGGCAGACAGCCAGACATGATTGCTAAGGAAGGAATTTCTGACTTTGGCACGATCTGTTGTTAAGTCCACAACGTTCAGGTCCGAAGAATTCCGTGGTCTCTCCTCTCTCATCTTGCTCGTGCAAGCAGCGATCGGATGGTCAACCTTTTCTTCCACTATTTTCGTTTTTTTTTTTTGTGGCATTTTAAGTATATCAAAGAATTCGGCTTTCCCTCGAAACGTATGAACCATGGAAGAATGCGGTGAAGGTTGAGATGAGAGTGGAATGGAGAGAGCTTTTAAGCTTGATGTTTGTGTGAAAATGTTGTACTTAAAAAGTTTTTTTTTGTTCGGCTAATTGATACTGGACAGTTTTGTTGTAGAAATGGGTAACAATAGTCTTTAAATTTCACATAAGGACATGCGAATGCAATGCGTGATCTTTAAAAAATAGAGGAAAGGTGACTGTACAAAAATTCAAATTAGATTTCATAATTTTTAATTTGTTTTTTAGCCCATAAGTTTTATAAGATATCAATTCTTGCGTTAAACTACACTCGAAAATGACCTAAATGCTTCTTTAAGATAAAATTAATAAAATTCTATTTTCTTTTTGGGAAAATACGCTTTTCACCCACAAACTACCATAGGTTTTACACTTTGCACCATAAACTACCAATTTTGATACATTGCACTCTCTAACTACCAATTTTTGACATTTTGCACCCTAAACTACCAACTTTGACACGTTGCACCATCCAACTACTAATATTAAACACTTTGCACCCTCCATTTGACAATAATACCCTTAATAAATTAATGAATTGACAACAATATCTTTAATATATGCAAAATGGGTCAAGGGTATTATCGTCATTTTATTCTACAAATTTGACATAGGGTGCAAACTGTCAAAAATTGATAGTTAGATGGTGCATTTAAGGTGCAAAGTGTAAAACCTATGGTAGTTTGTTGAAAGTCCGACATTGCTAGAGAAACTAGTCAATGTGCTCCTTATAAGATTGTGACATCTCTCACTCCTCAATGCGTCTTTTGGAGTTGAGTTAGACTCACCTTTCACATATTGTGTAAATTCTAATATGGTATCAAAGCAAGTGACAAAGAAACAATAGGAGAAAGGAGTGTAGGATTGGTATGGGTCGCGCGCATAACCTCTGGTTTCGTGCCATGTTATGAGGAACTCGCCAATCCTGCTCTTGTCCAGTAACCATTCTAGTGGGGCCCAGGAACTAGGGAAAACCCATTTTGAGGTGAACAAGATGAGGAACTACTCGGGTGCTGCTATATTCCTAATTTGTGGTCTCACCGTCACCCGTTTTCACGTGTTAGCTTGGATGTCCTCCCGCCACACGTGAGAAGGCGTGTTGGAAGTCCCACATTACTAGAGAAACTAGTCAATGTGCTCCTTATAAGATTGTGGCATCTCTCACTCCTCAAGACGTCTTTTGGAGTTGAGTTAGACCCACCTTTCATATATTGTGTAAATTCTAATATAGTTTGTGGGTGAAAAAATGTAATTTTTCCTTTTTTTTTTTACTATTTTTCTTGGGGGGATATTCGTTCAATCCACATCTCTCTCTTTTTTAATCAGATTTATTAGTTAAATTGAACTAAAGGCAAAGATTGATATTTTAAAAAAAATATGAGGTGTAAAAAAATAAATTAAGAATTAAGAGATTCAATAAATTTACTTTGTATCTATAAATAAGAGACATATCATGATATTTTTTAAAAATAACTATAGCTATACATATTTTTCAAAACCAAAATAAAAAATAAAATTAGTGTTTTATATGTTCAGATAGTAAGTAGCAAGGAGAAACTATAACAGTACATCTGGAATAGAAGTTTTTGAAAGCGATTCGCTTACTGCAATCAGTCATTTGAGATCCTATCCTTATTGGGACGGGTGATCGTGCTGCAACCATTGAAGTCATTCAAGTCTTGAATGCAGGCCCGCCCAGTGGAGGCTTTCCAGAGGCTCCCACCAGGCAGATTTCAATGCGGACCTCCTGGGCTGTGGCCTAGTGCGCTGCTGTTAGAATATTTTTTTGGAAATCTCCTTTTAGTATTTTGCCTGATATCTTGTTGAAACAGTGACTCTCCTTCCTAATGCAGCCATTTCAATTGCCTAAAAAAAATAGCAAAAAGTGGTGGAGAAAGTACCATCTGTCAGGCTCCAGCTAGCCGGGGTGCCCACCACCAACGACCCTCCACGGTAAGTCAACCCGCAGGTTTCCACCATTATCGGCCGGATTGGGTTTGGTTTAACCAGCTGAGTGGGGACAACCAGAAGAATAAGTTCACCACATAACGACATGCATACGAAGGATTTTCTTTTTTATAATGCCGTGGGATTGTGAAGGACGGGGAGGTCGCACTAAAATCGAAAGATATAGAGAAGAATGAAGGGAAAAAAAAAAGAAAAGAAAAAAGAGTGGACTTTTGGAATTAGTTGCAAATAAAACAAAGGCACATCACTGGGAACGGTGGTGGCAGGGAAGGGTGAGGGAGAGATGCAGGAGAGTGACCACGTAGGATGAGACGTCATTCGCGCTTTGAATGACACCGGCGCCTCTTTCCCGTGTCTCCCTTTCTTTCTTGCTTCTCGGGTCAAAACACGCGCACAGTATATAAAGACTTTCGACAGCTCTTTTCTTTTCTTCTCTTTAATTCCCCCCTCCTTTTTTTGTTTTTTTTCTTCTTATTTTGGAGGGTCGGGGGTTTGACTGCAAGAGCTTTCTTACCACGAAATACAAGACTACTGAATGTGAAATAAGAGGAAGGAATTCATAGAGAAGAGATCCTACGTTTGCGGCAAATAATAGACTGACTTCCAAGTTTGCAAATTCTCTGTTTCTCTTTCCTCACAGGTTCGTCTTTATTTCAATTTCCCGCCTCCCTTCTTTATTATTCTCCTTATTAGTTGAATCAATTATACCTATATTTGCTGCGGCAACTCTCTGGATCTCATCCATCTATCTTCCGCCCTCAAAGGTATGTGTTTTACCCACACATAGGCTCCTAGAATTGGACCCCATTGCAGCAGCTTTCTTTTTGTTATCTACTTCTCCAGTTTTCCTGGCTCTTTCCTGGTAATTTGCCAACTTTTACGACTCCTATCCGATTTTCTATTCCTTTTCTAGGTTCTGTTTTCCCTTATTTTAGTTACATTGTTATACAGCATTAATCGTGCAGCTGGTTAGTCGTCCTACTTATCTCTGTGTTGAATGTTACCCTTTGGATTCCAAGGTCCGTGTCTCACATTTATGACCTTCGCCGATTAATCACTTCGGTTCAAATTCTAATTGCCCATGCTCCATAACTTCGTCTCGCCTTGATCCAGCATTTTCCATCTCTTTTTTTAAAATTTTAATTTTCCAACTTGCTACCTCTATAATTCCCATTTCTGTGACACCGGCATTCAGTTTCAATGTTGTTTCACCTTTGACTCCGCCTCCTGTATATTTAACCAACTAAATTCAAGTATGTTTATTCAATCTCTGGCATCCTATCAATATTTGATGTGTGGATCATCTTACTTTCCTACTTTTCTTTCCCACCCTACTCCGATCTCGCATCTCTATTCCTGCCAGTCGACTTTTTGTTACTGGTTGACCTCGCTAAATCCCTTAAAGAGATCACCACAGTGAACCGAAGACGGCGGCTTTTCTTGTTATAGCTTCTGCTGAGTTAGAGGGACTAAAACAATCTTTCTATATTTCCTTTTCAATTTATTTGCTAAAGAATCCTTAAAATTCTGGCTGCTCTGTTTGCAACTATGAAAATCTGAGGTTTATAAATATATCTCATGCCTGTCCTTCTCTGTTTCAAACTGAATGCAGATTTTGAGGAACCTGGTAGTTTCTCTGCAAAAAACTTTCTCGGACGAATCAGGTCTTGGATATTGAATTTTTCCTCAAAGTGGGTGTTGGAAGCCCAATCTTTGGCTGACTACAACTCCATATTTGGATTAACATGACTAGTGGGGTGACTGCTAAAGTTCGACTAGTTAAATGCCCTAAATGTCGGCAGCTTCTTCCAGAGTTGCCAGACCATCCTGTGTACAAGTGTGGTGGATGTGGCACAATTCTCCAAGGTAATTTTCTAAGATATGAGTAAATGTTATATAAACTCTCATAATATAGATTAGTAGTCCATAGCAGAGTCTGGTTATTGTGCTAAACACTATTGTGCTGAGCGACGGTTGAGATTAAAATCTTCAAAATTCAAGGGCTCAGATCACGCCACATCAATTAAAATATTTTAAATGATGTGTTTAATTATAGCCGTCGCATCTTCAACTTTTAATCTCAACCATCGCTCAACATGCTCAGCACAATAACCAAACTCGTCCATAGCATGCAGGGTCTTGACAACAGCGATTGAGATATCAACTTCAGGAAATTTCTAGAAATTAATAGTGTAGGCTTAGGAAGATTATAGCCATCCACCATCTCAACCTTTCCATGTTATTAATTATTTTCACCAATGAATATAAGCCGAAAGGTGCTGCTATCTGCCTATTGGCATTTCTTTTGAAATAAAAGATTACAGTAGTGGGTGATCCCCCGTGTACCTTTACTGCTAATGCTTTCTCGTGATGGACCATCCTTACTATCTGTAGGTTTGATGCCATGATGACACCATTTTTATCCACCTTTTACATATAATTGCTTCCCTATCTTGCTACTGATTAAGTTCTATAGTCATCGTTTCTATCCTCTTCCTTTGCAGCAAAAAATAGAAAAAATGATGTGCAAAACAGGAAATCTGGATTACACGAATCAGATGTTCCTCAGACAAATACTTTGGATCTTGTTGCTGAAGATAAAGAATCTGGCAGTTCTAGCCATAAAGATCTTCTTCCTTCCTTGGCAGAGTGTTATTCAGTCCAAAACAGTGAGGGGGATCAAAGGAAATCAGAGGATTGCAACACTGAGCAACTTGAACATTTAAATTTGTCAAGTGAAGGCCATAATAATGAGCAGGACCAAAGTTCGTGTTGGAATTACAAAAGAGATGAGCTTGGAGGCAGCAACTTATCAAATCACGACCAAAGCAATGATGTTGATACCATTGAATCTCGTGACTGCAATATCAAACAGGCTGGGCATTCGAATGAAGTTTGTTTGTCGACTGAGCCTGCTCCTCATGACAATGAGGAGTCCTCACCTATAGCAGGACCAAATTCAGAAGTAAAGGCAAATGATGAAGGATTACAATTGACAGGAGTAAACTCAGAAGTGGATATTAAGGATGATGATTCTAATTTCAGAAGCTCAGCTAGTGACAATATGGTGGCTTCAACAGGAAGTACTTATATTGCTACTCATCATACACCAGCGAGGGAAAGTATTTCATCAGAACTGCCTGCATCTCCATATGAACAACTGGAGCAACGTCGGAAAAGTGTTCATGCATTTGACTATTTAAGATCCACAGATACAATAGAAACCAGAGAGTTTGCAAACCCCAGCTCTGAGCTTAGCGATATGTCTATATCACCGACAAACAGAAGTCATTATGCTTACGAGGGCAGTGTCTCTTCTTATGATGGTATAGATGACCAATTCCCTGAACAACATTTACGTTCATCCAGAAGTACTTATAACGTGGCAAACTTTACTCTTTCAAAAGAGAGGCACAAAAAAAATGGAATTCTTTCGTCCACTAAGAAGCATGCAGCCATTAAGTACAGCAAGTGGGATCAGGATGAATTGCTGGAATCCAGAACCCAGGGCTGCCCAGTCACAAACTCGAAGAGACGTGATACACAAAATTATCCATCCAGGGTGCCTTTCTATGGAAGAGGTTACATTGCTGGCTATGAAAATGGTTCCCCTGCATATCAAGTGCACAATCAGTTCCTCTGCAATAATAGCTTTCAATCATATGACAACTCTGATTACGATGAACAGGGCAAGATGAAATTGTTGAGAATTGTCTCTGAATTGCAGGATGAACTTAACAAAAGATGCTATCTATATGGGAAGGCGGAGGAAAGGTTTTCCTCTTGGAAGGAAAAGCAAATTCCATCTTACTATGATCACGAGGCACCTGAGGAGTTTTTCAATGATTCAAATTATCCTAGGTTTCCTGGAAGAGGCAGGCTGGGAAGCCACTCGATTGAGCAGTGTGATTTCTCACACATACCTTTCTCAGGAGAGGCAACAAGCAGTAGACATGAAGTTTATCCCGCTTATCTCCATTGCCATCCCCAGGACTGGCAGAGCTCATCACGGTTGCCTTCTCAATCCATCCTTTGCAATAACAAAGGGTTGTGTAGGCTCCATCCTGGTGTCAAGTTTTGCAATTCTTGCAAGTCTTGTCCATCAACTCCCCAGCGGTATGTGGACTCTGAGTACCCCATATGCAGTCGTGGAACAAAGTCTGAAGAACAAAGACATAAAGAACATTATGTGAAGAAACATTATTTGGCTAAGCGACATTTCCGCCCCATTGCAGGCGGATCTCCTATCATTACTTGCTATAATTGCTTGAGCCCACTGCAGCTACCTGCAGATTTTCTTCTCTTTAGGAAGAGGTTTCATTGGCTACGGTGCGGTGCTTGTTCAGAGCTGCTCAAGTTTTCACTTAAGAGCAGAACTCATTTACTGCCTTACGCACTAAATGCTATAAATCCTCCACCAAGTGAGGTTGAGGACAATAGTGATGCTATTGATAGGAGGTTGGTCTCAGCATCTTACGTTAATGCTTCTCCATATGCTGAGCCCGTGTCATGTTCTGATGATTACGAACCCTCCTACTGTAAAAGCTGCTCCACCGAAGGAGATCCTGTCCCCTCCACGTCCTTCAATGCCCTCCAAGGTACTGTAGGTGAAAGAAACATGTCATATGATCCTTCCAAGCCTATTGGACAGGGTGATGAGTCTGTTCTGAAGCCGTCTCAAAAGAAGCATGAGAGTTTCGTGGAAAAGTATAGAACAGCTGGCTCTTCCTCCAATGCGTCCAAAGCAGAGAAATCATCAGCAGAAATTGAGACAAGATCAAGCTCACCACTTCATCGGCTCATGGGTTATTCTTCTCCGAGCGATGTCATAAATGGGTCCATTCCATTTGGCACAGGAAGAAAGGCATGATGTCCGGCAAGCGAGGGGTGATGCTAATTAGGAGATTATGCGATACGTACCCATCTCTTGAAGGTCGAAGCATTGAGCAGTCTTAGAAGTGAACATCATTTGTTGGTTTCCCCATTATCTTTTGGTTCAGTTGGGACATGATTCGTCTCTTTGCTCGAGTATGTGTTAGAGAACCATAGGCTTTGATTGTTGTATATGTTGATCTTCACCCGAATGCCTATTTAAATTTGTTTGTTCGTGTATAATATAGTTGATCTGGTGTAATGAATATTTTACATTTGTTATATCTATTTGGCATTTGGTTTCAACTATACCATAGCGAGATGATTCTCCTTGAATCAGAAATAATGTATTAAGAGTGTACTTCTTAGCATTAGTAGCTTTTTGTGCTGCCTATCGAGCTGAGCTTGATACTTTTGAGTACGGCAAGTTCTTATGATGCAAGGGCACTAATATTCATTAAGAGCTCGTACACTACGCTTGAACTTGGAAGGTATGGTCAAGCTTCATATTACCCACTCGATTTGACCTGAAATGACTCAGGTTTGGGTCAGGGAAGCACCATTAAACTTGGAACGCCATAGCTGGTGTTCAACTGATATTGGTCTGGCAGACCTCTCTGTGCTCTGACCATTCTATCTAGTTTCAGTCCGCAAAACACGATTAGCTTGATATTTATATGACAGAATCCAAGGAAAAATGATTGCCTTTGATTTTCACCTTGTTCCTAGTGGCACGTAACGAACAACCATTGCAGCCTCAGGATTGATCGAAGGAACTATAACTGAAGGAGTTTGGTTGTTAGATCTCCGGAAAATAATACGATGAAAACGGAAACAGCCGGTCAGTCGAGAGAAGAATACCCCTTTCCCCTTTTTAACGTACCCCTCGTACATATTTAATCAGCGGTACGAAAAAAGGGTCGTCAGGCTTATTGGTCCTCATATAGAGTCACTGGCACAACAGTTCACTGATCATTCTAGCAATTTATTGTGTTGCCGTTGCAAATGAAAAAGATCCAATTGTCAAATGGGATTAGTAATGAACCTCGCATAGTTTGTAATACAACATGGAGAGTACCCAAATTGATGTTCATACAGCAGAAACATCAAAAGTTGTATTACTACTCAATCAGTAAGCACAATCAATTTTTTTTTAATAAAAAAACCATACATTACAGATCTTTCCTGCTTTCATGTGTATGGTTCCCACTCCGGAGTGCTTGTAGCCATATTTATAGAAGTTAAAACAAAAATAAAGCCCTTTGACCTAGGAGGACATACACCGATATAAATAGGATTCAGTTGAAACCGCCACCGTATTTGCTTCTTTGATTTGAAACAATGGAGATCCTCTGGTCCTGGAGCATATTCAAGTTGGGAGCCAACAACCGGGTGTAGATCAAAATACAGAAGCTGCTTCATTAGAAGTGCAAATTCACGAGGAAATCTCAACCCATACGATTCACTAACTCGAATCTGAGGAACACAGACAAATATGGAACAGTATAAAACTACAGATGTGTCTGCTTACTGATACGGTCATAGCAGCACCAAAGCATTATGCAGAAATGCAGAGCTACATGTAGCTAGCAAACTAACGATATTTTTAGAGCATAGATTTATAAGCTGCCACAACTTCATTTGAGATGGCCAGGCAGATGGAATACCATCCCTAAATCCATGGTGTTTCCCCTATTCTGTAGGGACCCGATAATTTATTATACCCATATGATATTCATTTGCGAGGACTGACATTGTACTTACTAAAACCAATATAATTGCTGCCAAACAAGCCAGCTAAAATAGCAGCTATTTGTATTGATGATTTTATTATAATACAGCTTACCACATCAAGAAAGACTGCATTCATTTGCCTCTCGTCGATGACTAGATTAGCAGAGACAGCAGTTGCCCTTGTAGTTGTCCTGGTGGCTGTTTCTACAACTATTTCTGTATCCAAATCCTGCATTAATAATCAAAAGGAAAAAAAGGTATTACCCCCAACGCAAATGTGTTGGCCAAGCAGCTTTTAGCTAGAAAACTAGTATAGCACTTCTGTTGTACGGTATTAATGTGACAAAGAAACGTCTTCAAAACATCTAAAATTCTGATCCCTCCAAAGACACTACCAAATGCACGGAGGAATCATTCTCCAAATAATCTTGGCAAGCAGGTTGGAAAACCTCCTATGCCAACTCCATAGCACATTCACCACCTTTTCCGGCATCACCCAATGGAAATTCGCAATGCTAAGAACGTGATTCCAAAGACCATGCGCCAAAGAACAATAGAGGAGCACACGGTCAACCGATTCCCCATCACCGCGACAAAGATAGAATCAATCAGCAATACAAGCTCCTCTTCTCCAAAGCTTATCAGTACTACGAATTTTCTCATGCATAGCCTCCCACACAAAGAAAGAGAACCTCATAGGGCATTTCGACCTCCACACTCCTTTCCAAGGAAAAGACAAGCTATCCCCCACCCCCCACAATAAGAGAATACATAGACTTAACCGAAAAGGAGCCTTTCTTGGACCCCATCCAAGACAACTTATCCTCCTCCCCCCTTCTAAGTACCACTCCATACAAAAGGGATAAGAACACAGCAAAATCTACCACCTCCCAATCATTTGCAGATCTAACAAAGGGAACATTCCAAACTGCATGACCAACACTCCCTTCCAAACAGTCCGCCACCATAGCTTCCTTACAACGCGATAAGGAGTAAACAACCGGGAAAGCCAAAGACAAAGGTTTATCACCACAATATCAATCATGCCAAAAGTTCACCCTAGAACCACTGCCCACCAAAAATATAGTATGCTTGCTGAAAACATCCTAACCCTTGCTAATGAATCTCCAAAGACTAACACCGTAAGATCCCCTACAAGGGGAAGTTTTCCAATCACCCACTGCACACCCATACTTTGCAGCGATGACAACCCTCTAAAGACTATCTCTCTCATGAGCAAAACGCCACAGCCACTTGCTTAGAAGAGCCTTATTAAACATCGAAATTCTGCGGAGCCCTAATCCCCCATTCATAAAGGGAGAACACACCGACTCCCACTTCATAAGATGGAACTTGTGCACATTCTCATCACTACCCCAAAGGAAATCCCTTTGACTTCTTCAACCTATTAGCCACTGCCATTGGGATAGGAAACAACGAAAGGAAATCGGTTGGGAGGCTAGAAAGGGTAGACTTGATGAGAGTATGCCTACCGCCTTTTGAGAGATACATGCGCTTCCATCTCGTCAGTCTTCTCTCCATCCTCTCAAGGATACCATCCCAAATATGAACACACTTAAAACTAGCCCCCAAAGGAAGCCCTAAATATCTCATAGGTAAGCCCTAAATATCTCATAGGTAAGGAAGACACCCCACAATCCATAATACCCACTAACTCCTGAACATTATCAACGGAACCAATGGGAATGACCTCGGACTTAGACAAATTAATTCTAATACCCGAGACCGCCTCAAAGCACAAGAGGAGGTTCAAGACTTTGGAATTGGCTTACCTCCACCCCACACAACACCAGTGTCATCCGCAAAGAACAAATGAGAGATACTCACACTCCCCCCGGAACCACCTCCCACCATAAAACCCTCCAATCCTTCATGCTCAACTACTCTCCCCAACATGCGACAGAAAGTTATTAATTAAAATCTAGTTAATCATAATTACTCCCTAGTTTCCTATCATATAAATGAAGAATCTACTCTGCATGAAAAACTGAACATCCTACTTCGAAAATGACCAAACCAAAATTTTACACGAGAGAGTGCTTTATCCCCAATAGATAAGCTCCTCTAGACTTTACCACTACACTTCCACAAAGTTGGCAGAGCATTGGTAATAGCCTCTGCAGTTCCTTAAAACTGAAGTATTTCTTCACCTTCGAAGAGCAATTCAGTCAAAAGGCATATGACTTTAATAGGCACTCTTTTCTAACCCGATGAACATCCTAGAAATAGATACTGATGAAACCACAAGGAGCGGGGATGTAGAAGTGATTCCTTTGAAACATCAGCTAGCCACTCGCCACTAACACCAAGAAATGCTTGGATACCTTGGGCCAGCCGTAGAGCACCGCGTGGACCAGTGTTAATGGATGTCTGGACAATATCCTCCACCAGTTTAGGCAGGCTATCCAAACCATCTGAAAATATAGCGACAAAAAAAAATTGAGTTTGAACGTAGAACTTAACGTTTGGATCACAAAAAGTACCAAACCTGAGTAAAGGAAATAATGCTTGGCAAATGGCAATAGAATTTGGGTTACCACGGAAATTTGATAATCCCAGCTACTTGCACGCTTCTCGTGAAACATTCCACTCCTCAAGAAAGAAATTCAGCACGAAGGAGAGAGAACTCAAAATTATAATGATGTGGAATTGGAAGCGTACCTTGGAGGCGGCGAGAAGAGAAAAGATCCTGGGCTTGAGAATAACGGGCAAAAAGAGTGAAACGCTTGGAGCGACGAGTATTCAGCTTCCTTAGCCTCAACGAGTTATCTTTATCAGCTGATAAAAACTGGGGACGACGATGACGATGACGATGACGATGACGAAAAAATGACACTACTGGTATGCGACATCCTCTCACAGCTGAAACCGCCATCTCCTTCTTCTCTGGCTCCTCGCCTCCTCCTTCAGCCACTGCTCTCTTTCGTCCAAATAAAAAATCAACAACCTTCTGCTCTTTTCGCCCCTCTCGATTTTTGTTTTGACATTTACCATCAGATTTTCTGACACGTTTTGGGTGCAACAAACAAGCCGCGGACAAAACAAAGAAAACCAAATCGCAAACGTTGGCTACATGCGTGCCTGTACGGCGCATTTGATGTCGTGTGGCACCTCATTCCTGAGATCCTGTAGTTACTTTTATTTTTATTTATTTATTTTTCTTTTCTAAGCACTTTTGTTTTAATTTCTGTTATGATACGTGCATGGCGGCTCCCTCAAGTTCAGAAACAAGGAGAGCCCCGAACAAAACCATACTCATTTTACAAGTAACAATGAGTTACAGAACAGAGTTAATGCTCATAAAAAAGAAAGAACAAACGAATTTTATAAAGACAGACTAGACAGTCACCTCGGCCTCCTAAATACTCAAATTCATCATTTACCTCACGAAAGTAAGTGAATAAATAAACATACAACACCGGACAAAAAAAAAAGAGCTTGCAGGTAATTCAGCAAGCTCACTAGAGAGATTTCTGAAATATGAAAATCCAACAAAAATTGCAACGTGCGAATTGGACAAGAATCTGATGTTTCCCATCCTTGGATCGCATCATGTTGGTCGGAGGTGCAATCATTGTTATCAAGCTGTAGGCTCCATATAGATCTAGTTAAGAATCTACATCTGAACAAGAATCTGATTCTGCGTCTAAGTCAAATTCAACGGGTTTGATTCTGTTTGTATTGGCTTCAATAGGGGGAAGTCCATCGTCGTCACTAGAATCGAGCTTATTCTCTTCTTCTTGTTGAGAGGTCTGCCTATACGAACTTCCACTGGAATCATCCAAGTTCGTAGATCTAAAGATTTCTGGCCTGCATTGAGGTGGACGCAAAATATAAGGAACTTACAAGCAGAAAGAATACCCATGAAAGGTTTAAAGAAACTTGCATGCTTGTGTAAACCAAAAAATACATCGAGAAAAACAACCTTCCATCTTGATGAGATTTCCATTACTGCTAGAAGCAGTACTATTATTTTAATCAATTCCGGTTGTTGAAATGGGAAGAAAGCTCACCATTCAGGAGATTTCCGAAGTGCACGAACTTGTTCATAAAACAGAACTTGGGAAACAAGGCATGCCACTTTGCTACCTGATTCAAGAGCCTTGACCTTCCCACTTATGTCAACGACGACGAAACTACCTGCACAATGACAGAGCTAAATAGCTAATCCATTTCATAATCTAGTCCTTGGAAGTCACCAACAAAAATAACAGATTATCTAAATGCTCACCTAGCCCCCACCAATTTTTTTTAATCAAATCACAAAGGACTATCACAGTACCAAATGGGATTTTTAACTCTGAAAGCTAATTAGAAACTTAATCCCGATTCCTCTTTGAGAACCTCTTGTTCTCAAATAATGAGTTGTTAAAGGGCCCGCACATGCTTGAAGGTACAAGGGGAAAAAAATTACTACAGGGCATTCAAGCCCGCAGGACAAGGCAAAAAAATTTCTTTTCTAAACTTCTTGTTTTTCTGTTATTCCTCTACCTGATGACCCTAGTATCTCTCAAAAAAGTAGCACGCACTGACTGAATCTTCAATGACTGGTTAACAAAAGAAAAACCACTAGCAAGGAAAAAATACCAACTAATAGATAATCACAGTCATCAAATGCCATGGAATTTAAATACCATCCAAGAGATACCTCAGCCATACAGACGGTTATCTCGTAAAGGTTATGGAAGTAAAGAAACACACATGACCATTGCAATAATTGATCCCACCATAAGAATATCGATATTGTACATCTCAACAGTAGGGAACGTGGTCTAACCAGTTCCCACAATGGGACATAACTTTTGTAAACTTACATGGGAGAAGGCTAAACAAGTTGGGATTCAAGATATTTCTGATAATGAGTTGAGTTAATGTGAAGCAAACCTCGTTTGATCCACATGCTCTTTTGAAACTTAGCCGGAAACAACGCCAGTGATTTTTCGCCTTGTGCATCCATTACCTTAGGAGATAGAAGAAGTTAGCAGGATTAAAACTTGTAGGTGCCTACTGTCTTGAGAGTGAAACAAAGCCATCTCATAAAGAGGGCAACAAAGAAGCTTTGCAAGCAGAGCAAAGATTTTACATCTCTATGGAAAAATTCCTGCTTGATCTTCAACAAAGCTGATCACTTCGGTTCTGATATATTATTTGGACACTCATTTTAGAATGGTTATATCCCTAAGAAGGTCGCCAAAATGAGGCCTTTTTCCTGTGGAGAAGGTAATTCCAGACAAAGATACATTTTTTTCGTCTTTCCAAAATTTCTCCCCCTTTTGGAAGCAAACAATAGCGGTGCTAGTTAGTCAATATTAGGCAGTGTCTAATTCATCAGCTGTATCGATAAGAATGCATAATATACATAGATATAAGAAGCGCAGTTATATGATATAAAACTTATGAGGGCGGCGATCTTCAATCCGATACGACCCTCGCACCAAGACAGTTCGCAGTAGCTTTCCTAGAAAAACTCAAGGACCTTGATAAACTTATTCGTACTTCGAACTCGAAAGCGCAGGACCACCCAGATTCTCATAAAGGCGTTTGCGATTCAGAGGAGGGAAAAAGAATCAACTACATGAGTATGACCAAAAGATCATAAATAAAAGGCAAAGCCATTTCTGGGGTTACCAATAATTCGACCCCCACGCACGCATAGAGCGCAACTGTAAAGGAATTAGTTGAAAAGGAAAAGGGAAAAAAGACTACCTCGATGAGATTAGAACCTCGAAGAGACAGCACTTGCATAATGCTTTGCTCATTCTGTAGATTCAAAAAGTCTTCCTCTGCCGCCCTCTTCAGGTTCTTTCTTCCTCCTTTCATGTCCCTTTACTACTACTACTTCTACAGTACTACTGCTTCCGAACGGCCACAAACGCCTTTCACGAAGACAGCAAGCTTAAGGAAACCGTAAAATACTACAAGAGAGAGCCAGCATGCGATTCTCGGAAGACCGTGGAAGGAAGTATCGCCTTGCCCGAAGAAATTGGTTTGCGCTTGAATTGAAGTGATGAGGTCGCGAAGAGGGAAGTAGAGCTCCTAGGGAAGGTTGGTTCTGCCGTTTCCTTTGGAATGGAAGTAGTCTATGGGGGGTGCTTGTGATAAGCTGCCTTGGATAAGAGAATTCCTGAAAGGAAAAAAAAGAAGAAGAGGCGAAGTCCGGTATTTGATACATTCTTTGTAAAAAAGAGAGGCAAATTTAAACAATTAATGATCTTGGAGATGGAGAATTAGGGTTCGAAAACGGGAAGAGGAGAAAGCCTACCAGCGAGGACTAAAGTGACGAGAGACGGACAGATCGGAGGGCTGAGAATATCCTTGTCATGTTATTAATACAAGGATCTTCACTATAACACATAAACTTACGTCAACATATCAAAAACTGTTACAAATTATGAAAGTCGTCGCCTTTAGGTTTTATCTCATTGGATAACTCTTAAGGGTATAGTGGTAACTTAAAGAAGAAGGGACTTTCTCTGCACCTGTCATGTTATTGTTACTTCCATCTTTCTTTGTTTTTTTTTTTTTAAGAAACTTCCATCTTTCTCTGCATTTTAATGCTAACGTTGCAAAGTCTGCGAACTCTCCCCGAAGGACCCAAGTTCCAAACTTCCAGGTTCAAAATCCATAATTCTTTTCTTTTTCCTTTCAAGCCTGACTCTTCCTTTTCTAATTCTTAATATTGTTATCGTTCTTAAATTTATGTTTTTGTTCTTGTTCCCAATTCAAGTTATAATAGGTTCGTTATGTTTCCATGCGTTCTCTTTTTGAAATTCCTAACCAACTTTATCAATTGCGTCCGTGTCTTTTTGCTTTTTCTATGTTGGTCTTTTGCATTGTGGCCTTTCTAATTTTCATCGAGTACTTGGGTGGCTCTTGCCTACTATTCATTTCAGTTTATTCTCATTAACTGTTGTTCTTTTAATGTTCGCAACAGATGAGTAATTTTTGCATATAGTAATGGGTAGAAGGAAGCAAAGCCAACCCCATCAGGTAGGGTGATAGTAGAGAGCAATGATACCACTGAAACGAGGCAGCGGAATCAGCAAGCCACCAATACTGAGCTAGTGCAGACTAATGAATCTAATTCAATCCATGAGCCATATTTCGTGGAAGTTCATCAGGCTTCTTGGGTTTCGGATGAGCAGCTTGATATTTCGGAAGTTTTTCTAAAAGATTTGAATTGGAGGGAGAGGTTGTCTGGTTGTGACTTCAATTATGACTTTTTTCAGGAATCCAAGTATACCTTAAGGTTTAAGGTGTGCCATGTGAATGAGTTGATTGGTCGCATTAAATTAGGTCATTGGCCAGTGTTCTCCTCTAATGCTGTCATCAGAACTCATCGAAAAATGCTCAAGAAAGAATATAAAGACGCACTCAGTGATTTTATCTGGTAGTTTTGATGGACCAGATGACGGTATTTCTGCTCTTGTTCACTTAGTAAGTTTGAAGTTTATGACGCTTAGGCCAGTGATGGGAAATATATCTTCAGAGAGCATATCTCTCTCAGGGTGAGGGTGGAGATCCTGAAAAGTGCCTTTGAAGCTTGTGAGGCGGTTTTGGAGAATACAAGACAACAATGGAAAAGGAGTATGATGAATGTCATGGCTTGGCTACGTCCAGAAGTAATGACTTCGGAGGCTAGGTACAGAGCTAGTATATCAACGGAAATGGAGGTTGATTTGAATATTGGGATGGAAGATGGCAATCCCAATGCAAAGAAACTTGCAATTTGATGCTGCTGGGTTTTATGAAGCCATAAAGCCATCCAAGTGAGCTATAGCGTCCTCCTGTTTCGATTGTTCTTTAGTTCAAACTGGCACTATATCAATTTATGCAATACCCTCGTACATCTTCTCTACCTTTTTAAGAGTTGTCTGGTTTAATCATGCTTTTCTTGGTCAATGACTCATTTTCTCAACAGAGTGGATCCAATGCTTCAAGATGACATACCTGACTTGCTTCCTGAGCTGACACCGTGTCAACGCCTTGCTGCCTACTGGATGGTACAACGAGAGAAAGGAGATTCAGGAAGCTTGGTCGGAAGTGGGAAAAAGTTCCTCTTTGTCTCCTTTATGTTTGCCTGTGGATTTTCTAGATGCACGTACAAAAATGTTCTACAATCCATTCAGGTATCATTTCCCAATTGAACTCAATTGAGCCTGAGCATTGAGGAAAAATAGTTGCATTCTTCATGTTGTTTTCACCAAATTTGTGGTTCTCTCTCTCTCTTTGTATGCTGAGCGTGTTACATATCTTCTGCAGTGGAAATGTTGCGTTGCACCCAGAGCAACCTGCACCATATGTCTTTGGTGGAATTCTTGCTGGTAGGCACCAATTCAGTATTTTATGCTGTATATGTCAAAGCTTTGAATCATAATCTTCTGTTTTCTTTCTCTACAATTTCATTAGTAAATTGTTGAAATATTAACATGGTTCAAAATTAGATGCTACATATAATATTAAACCATGTACCTCTTGAAAAATATAACGTGTTACTTAAAGCTACTCCTATAACTTCACTACTTTCTGGGACATAGTGGTTAAAAGGCCAAGATGAGTGTAGCATATTGTCCTTATGACTGCTCTGGCTGTCACCTTGTTTGTGTGTCATGTATAAGTAGTGGCGGAACCAGGAATGCAATCGAAGGGGGGCAAACTCCTAAGAAAAAATGACAAAAAAAAATTACTAGGTAATGCAAAAAAATTTCTTAAAGAGTTAGAGAGGTGGAGAGGTCAAAGGGGGATCGTGCGAGAGGAGAGGGATGAGGGGAGATTAAAAAAAATTAAGTAGACACCCTCTGTTAATTTTTTTTTTTAAAAGAAGAAAAAACAGGTTGGGCTGATTAACGGGATGGGCTGAGGCAAGGGGGCAGGCTGAGTTTTTAGTGGGCCAAGGGGGGCGGACCTAGTAAAAAATAAAATAAAAAAATAATTAGGTGTAAAAAAATTTTGGGGAGAGCCAACCGAGGCGGTGGCCCCTGTTCGCCCCCCTTGCCTCCGCCTGTGTGTATAAGTTTAGTGTTTTGTGATTGTTTGACTGTGTGTATATCTAGTGTTAGTTTGTTATTTAATTTGGGCCTAAATGTACTCCCAAATGTTGAGAGTGGCACGTTTGTGCCTAGATTTGTAGTATAGAACGTTAAAAATTTGCTTCGATCTGTAATTTCAAGTCCTTTAAGGGTACTAAGTGTATAGGAATGTGATGTGGCTCTGATTGATTTCACCATGATGACAATGACTCTTATGACTTCCACAGACGAGATGGGTTTAGGAAAGACAGTTGAACTGCTTGCTTGTGTCTTTGCTCATCGAAAGACTGAATCTGAGGATGGCATAGTAACCGACATTCACTCTATAGTTCCTGTGCACCAGAAATCTAATCTCAAGAGATTGAAAAGGGAGCGTGTTGAGTGTATCTGTGGAGCTGTCAGCGAAAATCGTAAGTATAAAGGATTATGGGTACAGTGTGATGTATGCAATGCTTGGCAACACGCAAACTGTGTTGGGTATTCACCTAAAGGAAAACCTCTAAAATCAAGTGAAGTTTCTACTGGAAAACAATGTGAGAAAAGGTCGATGGTGGAGTCAAAAAGGCACATAAGAAAGAAAAATTCAGCCAACATAGTTGTGAGAGATGGGGAACACGTTTGCCCACTATGCTTGGAACTGATGCAAGCAACTGACTCTCCTGTTGCTACTGGTGCCACTCTTATAGTCTGCCCAGCCCCTATTTTACCACTAAAGTACACGAAAACCAGTAAAATGACCTTCTAAGATAAAATTATTAAAAATAGTAAAAAAATATAAATAAATATAAATAAAGAGTAATATTTTCTAAGTAAAAATATGAAATTCTATTTCATTTTTATATTTATTTTTAATTTTTTATTCTAATTTTTTGGCATAGCTAGGGGTGTTTCGATTGATGTACATTTATTTTAACCATCAAGGGCTAGGATTGAAATATTTTTTTCAAATAAATAAAATAAAAATTATACCACTGATATAATTTTATTGTCCATATATAAAATATAAGGTATAGTATGATATTTCCCTTAAATAGAATTACAAAATTTCATGGATAATAATGATAAAATTCAATCGGAATATTGAAACGTAAGGTTCACTGCAATTTGGTTATTGGAGATGATTTTAATTGCCCTCCCACATATGTGAATCTACCTTGAAAGTGCATTTCAGTTCATTTTTAACTATCTTTGTTTTTTTTTTAATAAGTAAAGACTTTATTGAAAAAGAAAGAGTGTTAGCAGTACAAAAGACTGTACTGCTAACACATTCTTTTTCAATAAAGTCTAACTTAACTATCTTTGTTGATGACTTGCAATGATGGGGGTTGTTTTTATAGATTGAATTTTCAATCAATCATTAATGTTCATGAGAAGATCTACTGGTAATTTGACTCTTCTTAGCATTTGACATTATGAGAATAAATTAGACGTGATGAGAATATATCTAATCCCTATAGCTTTCAGGGGTTTTCTGGTCATCCAAGAACCAGGTTTGTGCTAAGGGCCATGAGGAAGGCATTGTAAGGAAAGTTCTAGCTACATGTAGGTCAACAATTGTGTTGACCAGAGCCCATTTGTTTACAAGTGTGATAGAACATTGAATACTTGTGCATGGGTGTACACACTGAGCGTCAATTTTTTGTCCTTGCTGATACAACATGTTCTTCAGCTTAACTAGTTGGTTGCACATCTTTTGGAATAGAAATTCATAAATAACCCATGTTGATATCTTTCTTCTAAAAAACAGATCTTGAATACATGCCCGGGATGGTTATTAATTTCGATAATGTATTGTTCTTTTTCTTTCAATGCATTCAACTACTGTACCAACTCACATGATATTTCTTGTTTATTGTCCCAGACATACACGTCCGGGTTCTTTGAAAACTTGTGTCTATGAAGGCGCAAAGATTACTTCTCTTTCAGATCCACCTGTAGTAGATATCAGTGAGCTTGTTAATGCTGACATAGTATTAACCACATATGATGTACTTAAGGAAGATCTCTCACGTGATTCTGATAGGCATGAAGGTGATCGGCGCTTCATGAGATTCCAGAAAAGGTTTGTGATTGGATTATTATGTTTTTATGACTTTTTTCATGTCCAAACTTTGTCTCATACCTTATTTTTGAATAAGTTTACACAAATTTCTCAGCACAAGTACCAGGTTGCACCTAATGTCTTGTGAAGCTAGTAGATCTAGTGTGTCAAGAATTTCAGGTAACTGCCCCCATGGAAACTTCTGCAAATTTGGGAACTACTTCTAAGGCTGCGTTTGTGTTATAAAATTTTACACCCTCTAAAATTTTAACACAATAAAATATTACAATATAATCTCTCTCTCCCCCATCAAATCATTATTTTTCACTACAAAAAATATAAAAAATTACCTCTCTTCACTTTTTTCACTAAACCCAATACCTAAAATTTTAACAACACTAAAATTTTACAAAACAAACCCACCCTAAATGTGATGGATGTTTCTTTTATTTGCCCACCTAATGTTTTGACAATCAAGGAGAAGGGCAGCTTTGGAATTTGAAAAACATGTGAAAGATAATAAGCGACAGTCATAGTTAATGTTTCATTTGCTATATTTGGTAGTCTTATCAAATTTATTTGTTATTATTCGGAGCTATTATCAAATTCAAAGGTTTTTGCTGGGATTTTATCATCAGCTTGCAAAACTTAGGTATTATGAGGATCTAAAGGTTGTTCAATGATTTACCCTTACCCCCCCCCCCCCCCCCCAAACTGATGCCATGTGACAATCTGCAGTAGAAAAATTAATGTATCTTGTGTTATGCATTTATAAGTTAATATTATCAAGGCATCACTCACCACGCCTCCTAGGGAAAATCCTGGAACTGCTTTTGATCTAGGGTAAAAATTTTGGCATCTGGATCTGTGTACTTATTTTGCTTCAGAGCTATTTTGTTTTTTTATGAGGCTACGATTGTGTTTGATTTGTAAAATTTTAGCCTCCTAAAATTTTAACACAATAAAATAATTACAATATAATCTCTCCCCATCAAATCAATAATTTTCACTCTAAAAAATATTAAAAAAAAAATCATTCAAATCATCTCTCTTCACTTTTCACCAATTTCAATACCCTAAAATTTTAACCTCCCCAAAATTTTAACACTCAAACACAACCTACTTATGACCAACACTAGATAATGCTATTTCATTTTTTTTTACAATCATTTTTGTTTTATTTTTATTGTACATTATCAGGTGTTTTCTTTGAGAGAAACTACAAATAATCTCTGCTTGTGACATGGTTAGTGTTGAAATTTTTTTGCTCAATGAGTACTAAGAACAGGAGGAAGCATACCTAGGTCAATGGTCAGTTTAAAAAAAAAACTCATATTTATGAATGTTTGCCAGTTACTTGTTCTGATACGAATAATTAATAATTGTAAAAGAGCGATCAGTCTAGGTGTTTCCTTCCATACTAGTCCGTTGAAATGTTACTGGTTTCATTTTGGATTCAGAGCTGTCTGAGTTGAATGTTTCAAGATGAATGGTCATCTTGTTGCAGGTATCCGGTTATTCCGACTCTTCTTACAAGAATATTCTGGTGGAGGATTTGTTTGGATGAGGCCCAAATGGTGGAGAGATTCTGCTGCCGCCACAGAAATGGCTCTTCGGTTATATACTAAGCATCGTTGGTGCATAACAGGAACTCCAAAACTATATCCTTCCACATCTCCATCAGGTCAGAAGCAAATGACTGGATTTTCTTCCTAGGATGCTTTGTGAGATGTCGAAGACGCTTGCCGACATGAGTTGCATAATAAATAACCCGCCAAATCAAAGGCATTACAGCGCAGCGGCACAAAAAGAAAAAGAAGCATAGATCTGAAGAAAACGCATCTACTTTCTAAACAATTGTTAAAGAGTTTTGAACATAAAACACCCATCAAAAGGAAATTTACTTGAGATAAAACTGGAACTACTTCAAGCATCATCAATAGGGGGATCCAATTGCAAGTATGGACGCGAGCTTCACCAGGACAGCAAAAACAAACAAAAAAGAGTTGATATTGTGCTGCTTGCTTAAGGAAAACAGTAGCCAATAAAAGGAGTTCTAGGAGAAGATAAAGGAACAACAGTAGAACCAAAATATCATATTATTAAGGACACTGAATATTGGTTGGTTATCGAAACTATTAATAACAGAAAGGAATATAAGCTCCGAACAACTTAGACAACAAAACAGCTGAATGCAGAGGGTACTACTCAGCAATTGTTTTGATGTCTTCGCTATTTATTTGTTTTTGGTTGGTTGTCAACTCCAGCTTGGAAAAAAATAAAACAGAGGGACCTATTTCATAACGATTCGAGTGTAAGCATTTGGCACCAAAAAACATACGACAACAATAACAAAGGGTGCAGCCGTACGATACTAACAACTAGAAATTAAGAGCAAAAACAACGATATAACATTGAATATCCTTCTAAAACCACAACACGACCATCTATCTCTCAGACCTCAACTAGAAAGCCGGCTAGAATTCCCAAATCTACCAGGATCTGATGTTGTTCGACGACCCTTCTCTGGGCCACCAATGATGCCCCATGTCTCGAATTGCCTTTGACGAGCTCTAGCCCTATCCTTCTCTTCCTCAGATTTCAACGAGTAACAGTGCGGACAACAAACTCCATACTCCCACTCAGGGGCTTCCATGTCCGCATCACTCACCGGTTGCTTGCACCCGTAGCAAAGCTTGAAATTTCCCTGTGCCAAACCATGCTCAACCGACACCCGCTTGTCAAACACAAAGCATTCACCCTCCCAGAGGCTTTCCGATTTTGGTACATCCTCGAGGTATTTCAGAATCCCACCTTCCAAATGATAAACCTGGGAAAATTTAGAAAGTGAATGCACAAAATCACGAAACAAAAACCGAGTTAGCAGAATATTTTCCTTGACACATCACTGAATTCGTGCCAATTTACCAAAATATTATATTGTCATCCAATGTAGAGAGTCTAGTCTACAAGGAAAAAGGACTTCAGGTGGGTCAAAATAAAAGTCCATTATGATCAGGTTGGTAAAATGTTCTGAAAGAATACAGGTGATGTCTCATCAGCACTTATATGCTTATGTATCATGTTACCCAGAGCTCAGAACAATACAAGGACCGTGGACATTCAGATCAGAGAAAAAAAGGGAAATGCGTCCATGATTTAGTCTGCTGGATGGATGATCAATGTAAAACCCAAAACTCCTAGAAAGAATTATCCCATGGTAATGCTTTTTTACTATCATCAAGACAACATGATAATTGCCGTACAGATAAATGTAGCACCCAAAACTCCTAGCAAAGAATTATTGAATGGCGACCCTTTCATACTATCATCACGATCGGTAAGAGTGCTAACCACATCTGCGCTTTGATTTTAAAAGAACTAGTCAAGGTTAGAATCATTATAAGTCTCAGTTTTATCCAATAATGAACTAATGTGGGATTTGGCATTTATACCACAAGTCTTATTTATGAAGTTCTTTCGAATTTAAACTACTATTAATTTGAGATTGTTCAAGTTTTAAATTCCACACTATTTTCTAATTACGAGACTATTATTTTATTTTGCTTATGTACTCGTGACATTCCTAACCCTGTTCGGGAAGGGGGTTGTTACACGATCAGAAGATATCTAACCTTGTGCAACAATTCATAAAGCCAATAAAGCTGGCAGTAAATAGAGTTCTGACAAATCACCTCTTTGAATCCTTTCCTGAGGAGATAACTTGAAGCTTTCTCACATCTTATTCCCCCTGTGCAGTACATTGCCACCCGTTGAGGCATTTTTTGGTCTGGAGTCTCCACTTGTTTTTTAGTGCTTCCACTTGCACCATTCACTTCTACCTTCGAATGCTTGTCATCTATATCAGGAACTTGGAACTGATCCTCTACCCAAGATGGGAATTCCCGGAACGCTGTCGTACATGGATCAACTGCTCCTTTGAACTTCCCAATTCTAGTTTCGTATTTATTGCGCACATCAATCACCATCTAAAAATGTGTGTTCAATATTAAAATTCGAATCAAAATGCCTATGCAAATGGACAAGCTTTTCCCATGCCTGCTTACAACTAAATTACTGGGGCAGATCCTCCGCATGACAAAGTGAATGATTGAAGTTTAAGTGTGACCACCGCTCTGTATGGCTAAAAACCATGTCCTTTTTTTTCTTCCAGGTGAACCATGTCCATTACTGTTTTGCTCTCTTTCAAGTGTTGACATCCCAAAATCTTTCAATTTTTTTTTGTTTTAAAACAGATGACCCAAAAGTGCAACATTTTTTTCATGACTTGAAAAAAAATGTTAGAAGGAAGAAAAAAAATCATCTTTATCTGTTCACCCACAAAATGCAAAGCAAAATTTAAACCACTTACTGTATCTGGATCGCTGATCAATGCATTCCAATCCCTTGGATTCACATATGTTCCAACACTCTCAATAGGAGATACGCTAGGCATTCCGAGAGAAACAATCTGCTTCAAACATAGACAAACGATATAAGAATCGCCTGATAGTGTGATGAATGTCTTTTTGCTTTGTTTTGTGGGAGGGTCACTGTATGGCCTTAGTAAAGGATTACCTCTTTCTTCAGTTTGACCCTCACATGATCCCATCGGAAGGGTGCATCTTCCCCTGCTGCAAGAGGAGAGCTGCTAGTGTGTCCATGATGGATAGCCTCTTCCTCAGGACTCACGGGTGATTCCACTTGTCTTAGCCCCTTAAGGCGGCTATCAGTTTGGATGAACACAAGAACTCTTTCCACTGATTCCCGGGTCCCACAAATGCTGCCATTGACTCCTTCAGGGGCCAGTATGATACCACCTGAAACACGCTGAACAGTATCAGGTTGACGAAGATCAGAACATCAACTCAAAAGACCAATAATAAGGAGAGATTACAAGTCACTTCTACAACAAGACAGAGAATTTCAAAGAACCAAAGGAAATTAGGAAAAGAAAACACTGATTCCAACTCCAGTCATTGCTACAAAGAGAGATTTGGTACTTTTTAAATATCAATTAAGCCACTAAAAGGTTGTGGTGTGAATTATGAAATCCTTCTTAGCTTTTGCTCTATGCATTTGGGGCTACATGGACCTTCTCAAAATAAAAAGAGCAATATCATATCACCCTTTATAAATTCGAATTAGCAAAAGAAATTTCTCCTTGGACAACTCGAATTCCAAACATTATCATCAGGATGTGAACGAGTGAAATTACTCGTCCAAAATAAATGCTTTTCGAAACAAATGCCATCAGCTGGAATTACGGGTGAATGAATCAGCTGTCTGAGAGTAAAAAATGCATCGGATATATAGCATTAAACGCTAAGAAAGCTAAACAGAGGTGTAAAAGTCCAAACATCAAGAATAAAAATAAAAGATAAACATGTACCAGTTCCTGGCAGAGCTCCTTCAAGGGTGTTCGCAAGCGGGCATGGTCAGGGAAATCAGCGAACTTGTAGAAGGAGACGACCACGAGAGATTGAGAATCTGGGTCATTTGAACCGGGTTCATGGTTCTGGGAAAGGGGAATAAGGTCGCTGGGCCCAGAGAAGAAGCATCTGGAAATGGTCATGCTTTGAGTTCGAGGGAGGCAGCGAAAGAAGGAGAAGGAAGAACAGTGATGGTGGTGGAAGACGGAGAGTCTGGGAATTGGAGAGGTGGAGGGTAAATATAAAAGAGGCTTAGGGTTTGCGGAATTTGATGAGGATGATGATGAGAGCATCCTTAGAGCCAGCACTAGGGGGTCTCTTCTACGCCTCAGCATAGACGCATGTTCGGTCTCTCTCGGTCTCCAAGGCTACGAAGCGCAGCCATCAACAACCACTGGCTCACCTCCCACTCAATTTCCTCCGATTTCCACCAATCTATGGTCTACATTTAGCCACATCACCGAAATGAGATCCAAGGGCTCACGCGAAGCCATCTCATTTAACGAAAAGACCCGTCGACTCGCACTCAACTCGGCCAATGTGCACTCACTACCTTAAGAAACAAAAAAACCTGTTAATTTGTTTAGGAAAAAAAAACTGTTAATTTACAAACCCATCCAGCCGCCCTTTTCCTCCGTGCTCCCCAACCACCATAACCGCCGCAACCATTTTTTTTCCCATCTCCACCCGCTCTGAACCTGAGCCTTCGTTTCTGCGACCAATTTCTCAATTGGGAAAAAAGTGAGTTAATTTCTTTTCTGCTTGATTTAAAATAGAGATGTTGATCAACTTAGTCGGATTCGGAGAGGTAATATCCGACTGGTTTAATTCAGATGAGATCTACGGATAGCTAAATTTAAATAGTATTGAGAGCATGTCATTTCAATTAATAAGACATGTTAGGTTAGGGGTAGATTTCAATTAGATTATCCTCGTTAATTAAGGTGGTATGCGTATCATTCGATGTGTTGCGATTAATCCTAATCATATATTTGGACTCATATAAATTTAATCAGATTGAAATTTTTTTTCTTGCTCTGACTTTGTCGGAGTTTGAATTTGGCCTACTTGCTTATTTATTGCTAAGTGTAAGTCGATTCCGATTTGAATCAGTCGGCCTTTTAGGCCTAAGTAGCTCAATTTTTTTTTCTTTTAGGTCCAAAAAATTTAAACATTGGCTTTTAAAGAGGAAAAATACAAAATTTTTAAATGTAAGCTTAGGGTGGGTTTGTTTTGTAAAATTTTAGTGTTATTAAAATTTTAGGTATTGGGTTTAGTAAAAAAGTGAAGAAATAGGTAATTTTTTTATATTTTTTGCAGTGAAAAGTTATGATTTGATGGAGGAGATAGATTATATTGTAATAGTTTATTGTGTTAAAATTTTAGAGGATGTAAAATTCTATGTTACAAACACACTCTCAGAGTCAACTCGAAGAACTCCAAATTAAGTCTGAATTTTTTTAAAATTCTAACTTCAACCAACTCCACTATTTATTTTTTTCTAATTCAACCAACTCCACTATATATTAAATAGAAATCGGGTCCACGATGGGTTTCATTTCAAGTTGAGTGCGAGTCGACCGATCTTTCATTGAATGAGATGGCTTAGTTTGAGCCCTTGTATTTCATTTCAGTGACGTGGCTGAATGTAGACCATAAAAATTGGTGGAAATGGAGTAAATTGCATGGGAGGTCAGGCGGGCCGCTCCCATCGTAATAATAAGAGGGCAGACATGTCCACAGTCTTCATCCAGGCCCAGCAAGTCATCTCCATAAAATCTTGTATGAATAGCGAATAATAAAAGCTATTTTATTTTATCAGTGTCCAGTGACCCGTCGTAAGTAGAGACAAACACACACGTTTCTGTCTTTGATTATGGGATGATAATGAATTTTACGTCCTTTCGCTACAATGAAACAGCAAGGTAAGGGGGTGCCTTGAGGCTTGAGATATCCAGAAACAGATGATTGGTTGAGCAGCTACAGTACTACTTTTAAAATTATGTACAGAAGCGGTGACCCGAAGAACGCGCCGGTTGGGACTGGACTCAACACGACAAAAATATAGCAACTGGGCCATCTTTATCGGCTATAGCGCAAGTAGGCAACTAGGGAATACCGTCCTTAGTTGGCCCCTTGTTTGAGATCAACGAGTCAAACGTGTTATCTTCTTTAGTATAAACCAATAAAATAGATTTTACAGACCCATTTTGCTCCTCCTCAAACGAATATTAAAAACGTGTACCCAATTGGAGTGCACAGTCTGACAGGGAAGAAGAGACGAGAATAAATGAGAGGATGTTGGGTTAGTCTGTATTTTGAGAATTTATCGTGTTTTGAAAATTTTTGTGTGATGATAATTTTATTGATATGCATGTTGTACTTATTTTTAGGTGATATTAAAAAATACGTTCGTTTGTGTATTTTTAGAATTCAAAAAATCTTGAGAATACAATATAACCGAACAACCTCTCGTTTACATTTTTTCTCTTCCCCTTTTCTTCTCCTTCCTCTCTGTTTTTGAGAAAGTGGTAAGAAGGTGGGAGTTGCTTGTGCTTGGGATCAATATATGTGGTTATGATCCGAAGCAAAACTAGAAATGATTTGAAGATCTAATTCCTCCCATTCCTTACCCAAACTTCTGTTTGGGAGTTGATTTGTTTTTCAAGTATGATTTCCAATACAGGATTTACAACCAGCAATCATGGTCATACGGATCATGGGTAGATGTAAATAGAACTTGTATGAAAAGTTTTTCCTACAAAGATATTTACTTTTCCTTTTATAAGCCTAAAAAATCTTACTTCGACTCAGAAAGGTGAATATTTTATTTGACACTAAAGAAGTTATTTTTCCCCTTTAATTGGTTATGTGGAGGCCGTTGTTTGGCAATATTCAAACATGTAGAGAAGTTTTTTTTTCTCGGATTAGTACAGAGAAGTTACTTTGCCAGATAAGTTGAAAGCGAAAGACACCGTCAGCCTGGCATCACAGGAAAACGTCACCCTAGCTTTGTAAGCATCCGCCATCCGGGTGGAATTTTCTTCCTTGCATTCACATCCAGCCTCCTTCCTTCCATCTTCCATTAAATTACATCTCTCTTTCCTCACATCTTTCTTACAGCTCATATATTTCTTCTCCGCACCACCCCCACCAAGCCCATCACATTGTTTCTGAGAAAATACGCACACACCCAGTAGATAAACATAATGGGAACTCCTTCGCCTGAAAAACTGACATCTATCAGAACAGACGTGATAAAGGAACTAGTTGAAGGCCAGGAATTTGCAACCCAGCTGAGGACCCTGCTCCATGGACCCTTGGAAAATCCTGGGGCTGTTTCAGCTGAGGAGCTTGTCCAGAAGATCTCAAGATCTTTCACTGAGACTCTTTCTGTCTTGAGTTCTTGTGAGTCAGGCGAGGTTAGCCAGAATCAGGCGGTTTCACATGCTGATTCTCATTGCGATGACCGGAGCTCTGAAGATTCTGGCGAGAGTAGAAAGAGACTCGCTGCCAAGGATCGTAGAGGTTGTTACAAGAGAAGGTAAAATTGTCTTCGATCTACTTTACTCTTGAAGTCTGAGTGATCGAAAAATATGTTGCTTCTGTGAAATGTTGGTATGCAGGTCATACCAAGTTAACAAGTATATATTCGTCGTTTCGATGACTTGTATATTATCCCTTACTTTATCTGAATATTCATTGAGATCAGAAAAGATACTTCCTCGTTGCAAGGGTTTGGATTTACCTGCATAAAAATGGTGGATATAATCTATATATATTTGTTTTTTTTTCTGAGCCATGTAAATTGTAGATAAGCTTTTGAAACCCTAATAGTCGCATGTTTTTGTTTGCAGGAAAACTTCACAGTCATGGACAACAGTTTCTCCCGCGATTGACGACGGCCATGCTTGGAGAAAGTACGGGCAGAAGGAGATCCTCAATGCTAAACACCCAAGGTCTTTATTATTTTGCTCTTATGTTATGTTCTGGGTTCAAAGAAGGGAAAAAAACGTCCATGTTATATAGCCGAAGAAAGAATCTTTTCATCTTGCAATATAATTTACGGCCTTCATAAAATTGAACGGCTCCTAGTGGTTAATTTTGCTCTCGGTACTTTTATGAGACTGGTCAAGCTCATTTCTAAGAAAGGCTGATTGCTGATTGGTGAACTCTGATTTGACAGGAGTTACTTCAGATGCACACGAAAGTACGACCAAGGCTGCCGAGCAACCAAACAAGTCCAGAGAATGGAAGACGATCCGCAGATGTTTCAGACCACATACATTGGTCATCATACTTGCAAAGACATGCTGAAGGCACCACAAATCGTCACAGATTCTCTTCCTTGGGGACCTTTTCTGGTCAATTCCGACTCAGTGATCCCAAATAAACAAGATCATGCACTCAGCTCCTCCACCCTGACCATAAAACAGGAATCTAAGGAAGAAGCACCCAGTGACCTAACTGACAACCTTTCGTCATTGGGTACAAGTTTGTGGTCAGATTTGAAGGCCTTTGAACTGTCCGATCCTGCAATCATGTCTCCAAAGATGGAGTCTGATAATGGGGATATGGTATGTACCATGTACTCCTGTACGGAAACTGGTCCTCTTAGTTTGGGCATGGATTTCGGGGTTGAATCTGTCGATTTTGACGATGCTTTCAATTTTGATGGTAGCGAGTTCCTCAAGGCTTACGCCTAAGCTGTAAAATTAAAGTTAGGATCATTTCCTGTACCGTCTGACGTCGTTAATTATTCCCACTTGCATAGAAATAGCCATGTTTATATAAGAGATAGGCAAAAGCCCAAATCATTTCTGGTTGCATTTAATTTCTTTAAGAGGTGGTGGGTGCAGGAGATGGTCGAATTTCCAAATGTTCGTGGAAAATTTGTTTAGGATGGGATGGTGGGGTCACCACAGCTTTCGAAGGCTTTTATATATCCAATGGAAAAGCTTGGATATTTCCGATCGATTCTCTGGATTGCCTCAAATTTTTTTCACACATGATACTTGTGGACTTCACTCACCATTTGATTAACTCTATATCGTTTTCTACGAAGTTGCTGATGTACATAGCTAGGTTCAGCTTCTGAAAATTAAAAAATGAGACAAAAGAAAGTGTACAAGTAATAAGTGGGTCGCCAGTGAGCTTGTAGCTCAATTGGGGCCTCCTCAAAAAAGGGAGGGTCTGATCTGTGACTCCCTCAGTCCCTTCCCAGTTACCTAGGAAAAAGAAAAAAAAAAAGTAATAAGTGGCCGGGTGGGACAGTAGTGTCTCCAAAAAGTTTCCAAAGGACACCAGAGTATTAAAGAGGAAAATTGAAGATTGGCGGAAGACGACAACACGACGAATTATAACAACGAAGTGGATCGTCTCCTAATTCGTGTTTGTTTTGAAAAAATTTTGGTATTTGGTTTTGTGTTGTTATTGGATTCAGTTAAAAAATGAAGAGAGTGATAATTTTTTATATTTTTTATAAGAGAGATAGATTATATTGTAATATTTTATTATAAGTTAGTGAAAAATATTGTGATATTTTTAGTGCAAACACACCCTAAAGTGGCCAAAGATTACTCGGCTTCGTGCATGCATTAATTGGTCGTTTTCCCACTTCCAATCTGGCATGTCTGTGCCCGTTGCCACGTTTATTATGCCTTGAGGTCAAGAAAGGCACACGAAAGCGCTCTCTTAACCTTCCATGGTTAGTGGCAGAGCCAACCCAATCAATTCTTAAAAAAAAATGATAAAAAAAAAAATTACTACGTAAGGTAAAAAAATATCTTAACACTATAAATATAAAAAATTAAGGACTAAAAATACTAAAAAAATTAAAATACACGTACCGTACTATTTGTTGATATTGAGAGGTGACATTAAAGATTAAATTATTGTTGTTCAAGATACCAATAGAGCACCAAATAATCACACAAACAAAGTATTTATATATATATTCTTTGTAAAACAAAACACATAAATGAAACAAAGTATTTTCAGCAATATAACTCTTTACTTCCATAAATGAAGTACTTACTTTTGTTGCCAGAAAGAATGTGTCTATGCTCAAAAAGTCCTGCTGAATTTGTTGGGATCTGTAAAAAGAAAACATAACACATAAATGAGAAAAATAAACGATTATTGTGTTTCTATTATTCTTGAAAGAAACAACAGCAAAACGAAGTATATTGGAAAAAGAAGCCAAATGATCTAAAGTTAAAAAAGAATCCAAGTTCCAAAGGCATAAAGATACTTCTCACCCTTGTTATAGTTGTTTTTTAGTGTGACAGTACTATTGAACACAAGCTTCTCAGGAGTGGAATCTCTATCAACAATAAATTAACCCGAAATTGCAAGGTGGAATACCTACTTGGTAAATGATAATAGAAAAAAAATTGGACAAAAAGTTCAATTTTAACATACAAATAACTATTCTACTCCCCTTACAAAATGAGAAAACAAAAAAATCGTATTTCAAAATGCCCATTACCTGGCTAAATTAATGGCTAAAATTTTGAAGAAATATATCTATAACTTGATCCAAACGTCAAAAATTATAATGGAAAATAAATTCCACCTTTAGAGAAAGACAATTAAAAACAAGTTAATCTCATGAGCTATGAAAAATCAGACCTAAACAAACAAAATAGAGATGAAAATGAGTCTTACCTCAACTTTGGAATTTCATAAAATGTGGAGAAGTCAGACATGTAAAATTAGATGATGATAGTGACAATAAAATGATATAATCAATGATTCTCTAGTAGGTAAAGATAGACACGCAACACACTTGAATAATTGAATTATCACTTATCCAACAAGAGTACACCACCCCATTTCTCAGCATTTGTGATATCCAAATTCTCAACCAAGTCCAACATAAAAGACAAAAGAACAAAAAGAAAAGCAACACTAGAATAACGAAAACATCTATTTCAAAGATTACAACACACAACGATTATCAGGACTCAGGAGAAGTATAGGAAATATTCGTCGCAAAATTCACAACAACGTCAACAAGTTAAGGTAGGATTTCAAGTTTTGACACAAATAAATATCTTTTTGCTTATTCTTTTAGTTTGATTTTGAGGTACTAGGCTGCTTGGGCCTTAATTAAGGGGGGCGGGCTAATTCATCTAGGCAGGCAAGGGGGCGAGTTTAATTTTTAGTTGGCTAAGGGGGGCAGACCTAATAAAAAAAAATGACATGTAAAAAAAAATTTTGGGGGGAGCCAACCGGGGCAATGGCCCCGGTTCACCCCCTCCCTCCGCCTGTGTCCATGGTAGACGGTCATATATGAGCAAGCAAGAGAGCAGTAAATTTTCTTTTTTGGCTGAACACAAGAGATCAGCAGTAATTTATATTAGAGTTATTGGAGTCTCACATTGTTAAAGCAATGTGGGCTATTGTAATCAAAGGCTTATAAATAAGCCTCTATATAATCTTTCATCGACACACCAGTGAGTACACAAATCTGCCCAATTGAGCCTATGGACTGAACACTTAAATCTATGGACCGAACACTTAAATCTTGTGTCTCACTTCTCTCTCTTACTCTAAATAATTTTTCTCTCTTTTATTTTATTTTAACATGGTATCAGAGTCATTTTCGATCCTGTGGTCCAGTTTGGCTTAGGCTGATCAGCACTCTTGTTGGCTTAGCTTGGCCTAGTTTAGGCCTAGTCCAGTTCGACCTATTTTAGTTTTTCTCTTAGGCTTTCTGGGGCCCATCCGGCATCTTTTCTAGGGTCTTCCGGTGCCCCGTCCGGCATCACTCCGGCGACCTTCCGGCATCTTCTCGCGGGCTTTCCGGCACCCCTTCCGGCGCTCTCCCTCATTCTGGTGACCCTCTCCAGCCATCTTCAGGCGATTGTCATCCCCTCTCCGGTCAAATTTCGACCACATTCAGGCGACTGTCAGCCCTTCTCTGGCCATCCTTCAACGTCAATTTTTCTTATGGAAAATTTCTTTTTGTAAGTCCAAACTCAACGTGTATCCACCTTGAGTTTGTGGGGGAGTATTAGAGTTATTGGAGTCTCACATTGCTAAAGCAATGTGAGCTATTGTAATCAAATGCTTATAAATAAACCTCTATGTAATCTCTCATCGACACACCAGTGAGTACACACATCTGTCCAATTGGGCCTTCCCACAGTGGATGTAGGTCTATGGACCGAACACTTAAATCTCGTGTCTCACTTCTCTCTCTTAGTCTAAATAATTTTTCTCTCTTTTATTTTATTTTTACAATTTATATGAAAGCATTGCCCAAATAGTAGTGTGCATCGCAAAAGTCTCACATGCATAATGTATCCCTGACAAGTTCCATTAATCGGTCTATCAAGAAGTCGCCGTGGCCAGTCCGGCAGGTTTTGGATATATATATGGAGCTAGCTAGCTTATTGTCCCACCTCATCTTTCATCAGTTATAAGGTGCGAATTAGAACCTAAGGTTGCACAAACAAGCTTCCAAAATTTTGATTTGCCTATACATCAAATTAGCAATTTATAATTTATGGTATGTTTGCTATATCGTTTTCTACGAAGTTGCTGATGTACATAGCTAGGTTCAGCTTCTGAAAATTAAAAAATGAGACAAAAGAAAGTGTACAAGTAATAAGTGGGTCGCCAGTGAGCTTGTAGCTCAATTGGGGCCTCCTCAAAAAAGGGAGGGTCTGATCTGTGACTCCCTCAGTCCCTTCCCAGTTACCTAGGAAAAAGAAAAAAAAAAAGTAATAAGTGGCCGGGTGGGACAGTAGTGTCTCCAAAAAGTTTCCAAAGGACACCAGAGTATTAAAGAGGAAAATTGAAGATTGGCGGAAGACGACAACACGACGAATTATAACAACGAAGTGGATCGTCTCCTAATTCGTGTTTGTTTTGAAAAAATTTTGGTATTTGGTTTTGTGTTGTTATTGGATTCAGTTAAAAAATGAAGAGAGTGATAATTTTTTATATTTTTTATAAGAGAGATAGATTATATTGTAATATTTTATTATAAGTTGGTGAAAAATATTGTGATATTTTTAGTGCAAACACACCCTAAAGTGGCCAAAGATTACTCGGCTTCGTGCATGCATTAATTGGTCGTTTTCCCACTTCCAATCTGGCATGTCTGTGCCCGTTGCCACGTTTATTATGCCTTGAGGTCAAGAAAGGCACACGAAAGCGCTCTCTTAACCTTCCATGGTTAGTGGCAGAGCCAACCCAATCAATTCTTAAAAAAAAATGATAAAAAAAAAAATTACTACGTAAGGTAAAAAAATATCTTAACACTATAAATATAAAAAATTAAGGACTAAAAATACTAAAAAAATTAAAATACACGTACCGTACTATTTGTTGATATTGAGAGGTGACATTAAAGATTAAATTATTGTTGTTCAAGATACCAATAGAGCACCAAATAATCACACAAACAAAGTATTTATATATATATTCTTTGTAAAACAAAACACATAAATGAAACAAAGTATTTTCAGCAATATAACTCTTTACTTCCATAAATGAAGTACTTACTTTTGTTGCCAGAAAGAATGTGTCTATGCTCAAAAAGTCCTGCTGAATTTGTTGGGATCTGTAAAAAGAAAACATAACACATAAATGAGAAAAATAAACGATTATTGTGTTTCTATTATTCTTGAAAGAAACAACAGCAAAACGAAGTATATTGGAAAAAGAAGCCAAATGATCTAAAGTTAAAAAAGAATCCAAGTTCCAAAGGCATAAAGATACTTCTCACCCTTGTTATAGTTGTTTTTTAGTGTGACAGTACTATTGAACACAAGCTTCTCAGGAGTGGAATCTCTATCAACAATAAATTAACCCGAAATTGCAAGGTGGAATACCTACTTGGTAAATGATAATAGAAAAAAAATTGGACAAAAAGTTCAATTTTAACATACAAATAACTATTCTACTCCCCTTACAAAATGAGAAAACAAAAAAATCGTATTTCAAAATGCCCATTACCTGGCTAAATTAATGGCTAAAATTTTGAAGAAATATATCTATAACTTGATCCAAACGTCAAAAATTATAATGGAAAATAAATTCCACCTTTAGAGAAAGACAATTAAAAACAAGTTAATCTCATGAGCTATGAAAAATCAGACCTAAACAAACAAAATAGAGATGAAAATGAGTCTTACCTCAACTTTGGAATTTCATAAAATGTGGAGAAGTCAGACATGTAAAATTAGATGATGATAGTGACAATAAAATGATATAATCAATGATTCTCTAGTAGGTAAAGATAGACACGCAACACACTTGAATAATTGAATTATCACTTATCCAACAAGAGTACACCACCCCATTTCTCAGCATTTGTGATATCCAAATTCTCAACCAAGTCCAACATAAAAGACAAAAGAACAAAAAGAAAAGCAACACTAGAATAACGAAAACATCTATTTCAAAGATTACAACACACAACGATTATCAGGACTCAGGAGAAGTATAGGAAATATTCGTCGCAAAATTCACAACAACGTCAACAAGTTAAGGTAGGATTTCAAGTTTTGACACAAATAAATATCTTTTTGCTTATTCTTTTAGTTTGATTTTGAGGTACTAGGCTGCTTGGGCCTTAATTAAGGGGGGCGGGCTAATTCATCTAGGCAGGCAAGGGGGCGAGTTTAATTTTTAGTTGGCTAAGGGGGGCAGACCTAATAAAAAAAAATGACATGTAAAAAAAAATTTTGGGGGGAGCCAACCGGGGCAATGGCCCCGGTTCACCCCCTCCCTCCGCCTGTGTCCATGGTAGACGGTCATATATGAGCAAGCAAGAGAGCAGTAAATTTTCTTTTTTGGCTGAACACAAGAGATCAGCAGTAATTTATATTAGAGTTATTGGAGTCTCACATTGTTAAAGCAATGTGGGCTATTGTAATCAAAGGCTTATAAATAAGCCTCTATATAATCTTTCATCGACACACCAGTGAGTACACAAATCTGCCCAATTGAGCCTATGGACTGAACACTTAAATCTATGGACCGAACACTTAAATCTTGTGTCTCACTTCTCTCTCTTACTCTAAATAATTTTTCTCTCTTTTATTTTATTTTAACATGGTATCAGAGTCATTTTCGATCCTGTGGTCCAGTTTGGCTTAGGCTGATCAGCACTCTTGTTGGCTTAGCTTGGCCTAGTTTAGGCCTAGTCCAGTTCGACCTATTTTAGTTTTTCTCTTAGGCTTTCTGGGGCCCATCCGGCATCTTTTCTAGGGTCTTCCGGTGCCCCGTCCGGCATCACTCCGGCGACCTTCCGGCATCTTCTCGCGGGCTTTCCGGCACCCCTTCCGGCGCTCTCCCTCATTCTGGTGACCCTCTCCAGCCATCTTCAGGCGATTGTCATCCCCTCTCCGGTCAAATTTCGACCACATTCAGGCGACTGTCAGCCCTTCTCTGGCCATCCTTCAACGTCAATTTTTCTTATGGAAAATTTCTTTTTGTAAGTCCAAACTCAACGTGTATCCACCTTGAGTTTGTGGGGGAGTATTAGAGTTATTGGAGTCTCACATTGCTAAAGCAATGTGAGCTATTGTAATCAAATGCTTATAAATAAACCTCTATGTAATCTCTCATCGACACACCAGTGAGTACACACATCTGTCCAATTGGGCCTTCCCACAGTGGATGTAGGTCTATGGACCGAACACTTAAATCTCGTGTCTCACTTCTCTCTCTTAGTCTAAATAATTTTTCTCTCTTTTATTTTATTTTTACAATTTATATGAAAGCATTGCCCAAATAGTAGTGTGCATCGCAAAAGTCTCACATGCATAATGTATCCCTGACAAGTTCCATTAATCGGTCTATCAAGAAGTCGCCGTGGCCAGTCCGGCAGGTTTTGGATATATATATGGAGCTAGCTAGCTTATTGTCCCACCTCATCTTTCATCAGTTATAAGGTGCGAATTAGAACCTAAGGTTGCACAAACAAGCTTCCAAAATTTTGATTTGCCTATACATCAAATTAGCAATTTATAATTTATGGTATGTTTGCTATTTTCTGCTAAGGCTGATAGGGAGAAAAAAAAATCAGTTATTGCAACAGTCCTGTCAGTCTTTCAACTTGGTTTGTCCCCTGGCTCCCATTTATCCTCGGCGGAAGTACTGAAGATAAAATCCATGCTATTGGTACTACTGCTGCCGGAGTTAAACATTGCATCGGCCATATTTGCAACCGGATATTCAACTTCTTTGCCGGATCGCGTGGCAGATGGGCCCGCACCTCCAGGGCCACCAATAACTATGCCACTGGCGATGCTCCCTCCTCCAGCTTCTAGGACGTTGAAGTTGTGATCTATTGAGAGCCATCTGCTTAGAGGAACTGAACATGGTGGAGGCTGGGCAGAAATAAGTTGGGCCATTTCTTGGTTCATTTCAGCCGCGCCTGGAGGTGGTGGTGGTGGAATTGATGGTGCGGTGGATGACATGTGGCATGTGTGACCTCCTCGATATGTCACTTCAAACGTGTAGGGATCATCGTCAAGCCTCTGGACTTGCTTCTTAGCTGGGCAATGGTATAACTTTTGATGGGTGCATCTGTAGTAACCTCTGACGAACATTCCCAACATAGACATAATTAAGAAATAAATGAATGGCATAGGATTATTTAAAAATTATCCAAATTAAGTAGGTTTCGTAACAAAGTAAAAGTTAATTGTTTTATCTTTAACATATAGAAATCGGCTTTCCCCATTAATTAAAGCAATATACGTATGTCATGTATCTAGGAAAAATTTCACATTTGGCTGCCTACATATAGTCAGCAAACATACCTATATATAAACTAAGTGTCTTTATTCCTTTTTACATGCATGATCTGTACAGCTGATCAAGTACTTATTCAGTTCTAATTAAAACTTTTCAAAGCATTATGCATGATCAGAAAATATATAACCTCCATTTGTTCTGTCCCTTAATTAAGTAGAGAACCTAAAGGAAAGACTACTTTGTTTTTCCTAAATAAAAAAACAAACTACAACTTAATGAATATTATATATGCCAAATTTTCAATTGGATGGCCGAAAATTTAGGTGATTTTCTGAAGGACGAATGTGTACTTAACTTAGCTTTAACTGTATCGACGTTGATTAGATGATTTCTCAAGGAAAAATGTATGCTTTTAAATTTAGTTGTATCAGGTAATTAATGCAGTATGTTTTCACTAGCTAGATTAATTACCGGAGATTCTCTAAGTACACTGCACAATATTTGGCACATTAACTGGCTTCTCCTTTGGCCGGCTTCATTAGAATTTATAGTACCAGTACTGTACGCAATAGATTGATTGCAATTTCCAAGTAATTTACCGTAGTAGTCTCTACTTCACAAAGACTCAGTCAAACTTTTGGAACCGGAGACATTTGACCAAAGTCTAAAAAGCTAAGTAAAAGATACAACAATTGTCATTGACAGTAATTTATATTGGAGACTAAATCTCTTAATGATCCCAAAGTCGACACTGCGCACCAGTTTAATTGATGCATGAATGTTTGCTTTGAATGATTGAAAGATTATATTGTATTGAAAGTTATGCATTGATCCGGTCAAAGTCTTAAGAGAAAGGTAAAAGCTAGCTAGCATGAAGAGGAGGTCTTAATTATATAGGAGAAAGAAAAAAGCTATCTAGCATCGACAGTACTACTGTTGCAAAGTTGATCAAAGACGACCTTCTGTATCTTAATCCAATTATGCACAGACGCCGTGGAAGCATGGAATTGGAAGTGTCCAATAACCTAGCTAGCAGCCATATATATGCATATGTATATATATATATATACCTTGGGAATCTTGAGCCCAGTATCTCTTTCTGGCCGTATTTACTCCAGGTGAAGCCGTCCTCCGGTGGAATCTCAGTGTTTCCTATCCGAGGTGCAGCCACATTAAATGTCCGTCTCTCTCCTTCATCTTTCCTGCTAATTATTAAGAATGTTAAGTATGATTATATAATATGTAGAAAGGTTTAAATTAAATGACAACATAGGCATCTTAACCATGTAGAAAAAACGATTCATAATTAGTTCAGTCCAAAAGGATATCCGGTTTGCCAGTCATAGTGAATCGAGCTAGCTAGATCTGTCATGAACTACGCTTCAGTTTGGAGGCCAAATAAAAGGAAATGTAGAACAAAACCTATATAATTATACACGCACATGATCTATAATTGCTAGAGGTCTTCTTATAAGAAACTACGTACTTGTGCCTATATAATTATACACGCACATGATCTGTCATGAACTACGCTTCAATTATACACGCACATGATCGATCCGTTGGGTAGCAATTTCCTTGTTTCTAAAGGCGTGGGCGCCTGCCTAGCTACCTCAATTATTACCTAGGAGAAAAACAACCAAAGAATGTGCAGAGGTAATCTGTTGGAAGTCTCACATTGCTAGAGAAACTAGTCAATGTGCTCCTTATAAGGTTGTGACATCCTTCACTCCTCAAGGCGTCTTTTGGAGTTGAGTTAGGCTCACCTTTCACATATTGTGTAAATTCTAATATGGTATCAGAGCAAAATTCCTAGTTTGTGGCCCACCGTCACCCGTTTCCACGTGTTGGTTTGGATGTCCTTCCGCCACACGTGAGGGGGCGTGTTGGAAGTCTCACATTGCTAGAGAAACTAGTCAATGTGCTCCTTATAAGGTTGTGACATCCCTCACTCCTCAAGGCGTCTTTTGGAGTTGAGTTAGGCTCACATTTTACATATTATGTAAATTCTAATATAATCCACGTACGTTTACCTCGTATGATCGTTAATTTAGTTTTCGAAGAACAACTACGAATAAAAAACAAGCCAGCCAAAAAGTTCAAAATTAAAGAAAACGTTTACACTGACCTAACCATGAGTCAAATGCGTACAATATCTTCCAAGTTTTCAAATTTCTCACCTTCTTCGCTTTATTTGCTAGGATATTGAAACTATGCCAGAATCTGATGCGTCAAGGGGCTGAAGCTCTCTTCCTATGCTCCTCGGTACAGCAGAGCCTTCGACCTGATCTCCTCCACCCAATCCAGCGACAAGGACATTGGATCCCGCCTCCTGCATATCGAAGTTTCTCTTTTCGGCTTGAGATTTCATTGGGAACATGTCCTTAGTGTAACTAGGAGTACTTATCCATCCAGGCAAAGTACTTGATTCTTGTTGTTCACGGAATATCATCATGCTGCCGGGATGTGCAGTACTTGGGTCTTGAGAGGACAGCCGTTCTTTTGCAGTTCTGAAAACCTGGATGATCTCATCGCAGGACCTTGAGAGCATGTTGGGCTGGTCGCTCAAGTTTGGCAGGCTTGATTCAAGTCCTCTAGCTAACTCACAACCATGACGGATTAGCGCTAATATTATCTCCTCCATGGTTTTCTGAGGTTCTTTGCTTTGTCTAGTTTGTGTTAGATCCGGACGTAGGAGATTTAAATGGACTTGATGTAGCCTTGTGGTGGGCTCAATGCTGGTGCGGTGCCTCATATTCAGAGAGAAGGGTTCAGGAAATTATTCCAAAGGTAGATGTTTCTTTTCCACGGTAGAACGGAAGTTGGAAATTAACAGATGACTTAGTCATAGTCCGCAGAGGTTTTCAAACTTTCTCCCTTGAAGTCTAGAGGAAGACCTCGGCCCATTGAATCCTAAACTTGATGTGTTCAACCTTAATTAGAAAGAATTTTCTGAGCGTTCAAGCGATGACCATAGCACTCACCATGACGTGATGAATATAATTGGGAAACTTCTCTAATCTCTAGGCTCCATTGAATAAGGAATATGAGGGAGCTGGCCATCGATGGTTCCTTCTGTGTGTGTTAGCTGCAGGGCGAATTGGTTCAACCCTTTACCCTACGTCTTGGTTCATGACCAAATACCTGGTCTCCTCCCTCTGACGCACAACAACCATTCCCGCCGCGGTCAAGATAATTCCTGGGTCCCAAAGCACGTAAACGGTAAACCCCTCTTGCACTTTTGAATCAAATTAATATACGTATCTACGTACGTACGTGTTTCTCCGGCAAATACAAATACCGAGATCGATTACAATTACTTTTTGTCAAGTCTAATGTCCAAATGCAAATTGTAACGTAACGTTATGATGCATGGCGTGCCTGTAATTAGTTAGTGAGCATCGACCTCGGAAAATACTTAATTTTTCAGACAATATTCTTTGTGAAAATAGCTCTCCATGTTATGTACCAAGGGAGATATATATTCATTAACCAATGATATATTAAAGCAAATTAGAGAATAAGTGAGCGCATATTTGGATATCCAATAAAATTGGAAAATTACAAAGAGAGAGAGAGCGACTTGTGCAATATATGTAATGTTTATGGTCGTAAGCTCCCTCACATGCACAGATCACATTCATCAGTTGCATGCCTTGAATGAATATATGTTGATCATTTGCCATGCATCGGCTGTTTAGTTACTTAATTAATACAATATTTGTAGGAAGAAATTGTCTCTAGCTAGCGCTTATGTTAATCCATGAACCGGCAAACATATTATAACCCTCGAACCCAGAAATGGTTTTATAAGTTTTGCATTGTAGACTGCTTTTGTCGTAGCGAGCTAGTAAGTAGTAATTACTTAGTTGTATTATTAACCAGGAAATGAAATGATTCCATAACCACTACAAGAAAGTTGATCATCAACGACGGAGCCGATCGTCCCAGATGACATGTTTTTCCGTAGGCCTTTGTCTCTGCCGTCGTGAAATAGTGGTCGAACGTTCGTCGGTGATGCTTCGTCCGGATTAGCTGTCAGCCACCTCTGTTCTTCTTCGTCGGCAGAGAATGTCTGCTCCGACCGGTTTTACCGTCGGGAAAAAAACAGCAATAGTCGGCACCAACCCAACTTGGTCGGCGATGCCCCTTCAATGCCGACGTGGAGAGTGGCGTGGTTAGAGTTGCAGGTTTGTATCGACGTGCGAATGACGTCGTTTTTTGTCTCCATCGACGTTCAACTGTCCGGCGTGAATGAAGCCGTGGAGAAGTTGGCTTATCGATACATTTTCATCGACAAAGGAAAATACAAGTCGAGAATGACTTCTGAAACTTCATCGTTAAAAGATGGAAGTGAATTCTGAAACTTCATCGGTAAAAGAGTACAAAAAGTCTGAATTCTTTAGTAATACCGTACGTATAGAGTTACAATCGAACAACCAATAAAAAACTTCATCTAATCAATATTAATATCATGTTACCCTGTCGTGCGAGTGCTTCTTAGGGTGCGTTTGCAAATTCTAACCAAGTTAAATATTTAAGGAATATTATGAAAATTGAAAAAATTGAAGTTTTATTAGATTTTGTGAGAAAATAGTGAATAAATTAAGTAGAATTTTATAGTAGTTGATGTAAAAGTGAAGAGAGAAAAATAGAATTTTATCAAAGTTGGTGAAAATGTAAAGAGATAGATGGTTTGAGTGAATTTTTTTATATTTATTGTAAGGGAAAAATACACTTTTCGTCCATAAACTATTGGATGTGTGACACATTGCATCCTAAACTACCAGTTTTGATACGTTGCACCCTGCAACTGTCAATGTTATACATTTTTCACCCTAAACTATTCACTTTGATATATTACGCATTTCAACTATCAATGTTATACACTTTGCACCTTCCTTCCGACAATAATACTCCCAAAATTTAATGAATTGACAATAATATCTTCAATATATTTAAAGTGGGTCAATGATATTATCATCATTTTAGACTAAAATTTTGATAGAGTGTGCAAAGTGTCTAAGATTGATAGTTAAAAAGTGTGATGTCTCAAATATAGTACTTTAAGATGTAAAGTGTAAAACCTATAGTAGCGTGTGGGTGAAAAATATATTTTTTTCTTATTGTAATGAAAAGAGATGATTTGATGAGAGCGAGATTATTTTAAAATTATTTTATTTAATAAAAATTTTGAGTTAACTTGCAAACTAAAATTTTGGAATACACTAAAATTTTAGGATTGTTTGCATTTGCTAACGGGTCTTTGCTTTTCACCGAGACTGAGGGCATGTTCGCAGTGGCTGACGGAGGGGGGGCCAACCGGGGCCCTGGCCCCTGTTGGCCCAATTCAACAGGTTGATTTTATATATATATATATAACAAATATTTCTCCTGGGTTTCTAATTTAATGCAAAACAGATTTTTCCAATTTTATTAAATGGGGTTTTAGAAAGCTTGTGTTGATGGAGCTGAGAACAAGATTGTTGATCATGTTGTCTTGGTAATTATCTGTCTAATTGTACTGGTCAGCTTGTGTGAACTAGAGGTTGTATGAACTAGAAACTCTTGGAGCTGTTGAAATTGAATCGGGTCATTATTATTTTCCTTTGTTTCCGAGACAGGTTCCCTTGAAATAGAATCTCATTTTAATGTTAACTCTCTCTCATATAAGTTTATATACACACAATATATGAATACGTGCTGGTTTTAGATTAAGATTTTTTGTGCTGCTAAGATCTTGATGTTGTTTTTTGTTATGATATTATTTGTAGACTGAAAATTATGCTTGAGGTAATTGAAATTTTTAAGAGGACATATTCAATCTTTTGATATTTTATTGGATCTGCACTCTGTACCATCTTGGAGCTCGAATGTTTGAACATGTCCTCTCTTTTTTTCACTTGTTAAACGAAAAGTAAATATCAGAGCTTGAGTGCTCTTCCTTCCAATAACAAGAGAGGGGGCAAGTTGCAGAAGCTAAGCAGTTCTACCTTAATATTTGTACATAATTAACATTAATAATACAAACTAATTATTGCATCTTTTCGGATAATTTTGCCTACCAACAAAAAAACATCATCATTACACATGATGGAAGAGACATAATATATTGTAATATAATATTTTTTTAATGTTTACTCTTTAATTTTTAATATTTTAACTGTAAGACATTTTTTTGCATTAAGTAGTAAAAAAATATGTCATTTTCCCTTAAGAGTTGATCCCCTTCATGTTCGCTCCTGGTTCCGCCACTGCATGTTCGAGCCCAACATTTTTGTAGGATTCACATCCTATTTTTTTTTTTACAATCCAAACATCACAAAACACACATATTTCAATACAACACTTTATTTTGAGGCTTCTTCTCCTGCTAGTGCAAGTGACAATATTTTTAGTTTAATCTCTTATGTGTCGTGTCAGTACATTTTTTCTCGTGTCTTGTTCTATTTATTTATAAATATTTAAAGTATCCATCAGCAGAATAATATTTAATTAATTATTATTTATAAGGGTAATTACTAAGGTGATGTTCGGTTAAGTTGTTTTGTGAAGATTTTTTGTGTTTTGAAAATTTTTATATGATGTTAACTTTATTGGTATGCGTGTTGTAGTTATATTTATGTGGTGTGAAAAATGATGTTTGGTTGTAGAATCTTGAGGATTCAAAAAATTCTGAGGATTCTTTGTAAACGAACGGCCCTTAAGATTCCAAATCATGCTGGTTTCTCTCAATCAACTGGAGACACATGGAAAGTGCAAGACATTTCTCTCACAAACGGCCGACTCTAGTACCTTCCTCGAAGATTTCGAGGAGGAGACAAACGAAGAGACGTATGCTTAGAAAAAAAATGAAGAGACGTACGATTGCTAATATCCCTTTGTTATCCGATCACAAGCAACTGACCCATGGTAGAAGAGCGTTATTGGAGTTAAAACTGTTAATGTAGTTTTTTTTTCTAGGCAATAGAAACATTAACAAACCACGTCAACATCCCAAGAAATAATGTCCGAGGGAATAATGTTAACATCTATAGAACCAAAGATATCAACCCTGCTGCACCATTGCGCAAGCCCATGCGCCAACCCATTAGCTTCCCGTGGGATCCAAGAAAATTGCCAGTTCGGGTGCACCAACCACTGAAGTTTGATAAAACGGATGTCCTCCTCAATAATCCAATCAGGCAACGCTTCATTAGTGGATATTTGATGAATCAAAACCTGTGCATCACTCTGGAATGTCACATCCTCCCACTTTCTGGCCTCAGCCATATCCACCGCCAGGCGCATAGCAAGAGTCTCACCCTTGAGGGGAGATGTACCCACTTTAGAACCAGCTCGAGCCTCCAAAATCATATCTCACCCCTATCATTGCGACTAACCACTGCAAAAACCAGTCCTTTATGCGAAACAACAACATCAGAATTAATAATAATTTCATTTGGTGCTGGGGGAACCCACCGACAAGTCCTTCTGCCCATCTTAGAATACCACGCAAACACCTGCTCCTCATATCTTCTATTAATCCTATCTAAAAGGTGCTCAAACACCACGTCCATACCCTGATGGACCACCACATTTCTAGCAAACCATATGGAGTCAATCACCACCGCCACATAAATAATGAATTCCCCCTCCTCTCCGAAATCTCTCTTTCGAAGATAAACCGTTCGCTGGGAGGTCCTTCATCAGGTAATATCGATGCTGACCCAATGCATGTGACTTCAATTGTTTTACTTCCCCCGGAGGAACGATGGTGTTTTCTTTTGTCAGTTTCGTTAAACCAATAGGGTATCTAGGCTTCACTTGCTGTGTTTGTCTCTGTTTTGTAGCACTGAAATGAGCAAAGCTACAAAAAAGGGATCGGTTTTATGTCGTTTTTTTTTTTAAAAAAAAAAAAACTGAAGATTATTAGTTAAAAAAAAGCGGGAAATCTATAAATTCTTGTTCGACTATAAATTTTAATGAAAGCGATTGGGAAGGGAGATATTCATGTCTGCTGTATAAGCAGTTGTGAATACACATAAATGCATTATAATAGTTCATCTAAAATAGGATCGTTATCTATTTTGCATGAGATTGGGAGTTTTTGGTTCTAAAAATCACGTTTGAGGCGATCATCTTTCACAGAAAGAAAAAAAAATAAGCCGAAAAGCAGAAATTATGCAGAAAAGAAATGGCTTGGTTGAAGCTGCCATTGTTGAGTTCAAAGACAGGGCGAAGGGTGGGGTTTTTTATTTAAATTATGATTCCATTTGCTGCACCCTTGATCATGCCAATGATGGCTTCTGCAAGGTTGGAAACCTTATCATCCATCAAGACCCATATAAGCTCATTGGGCGAATCCGTACTCAGACCTTATTCCAAAGGAAAAATGATGAGGCCAAGATGGTGCTTCAAACTATTGAGATCAACAGGAGGGGAATGTATTATCTATAGTTCATGATTTGTGATCCAGAACTCGTGGAGACGTTAATTCGCTGAAGGGCAGTTTGGAGGAGCCCAGATGGTTATCTACCTGGAAAGATGGCACCAATGATGTCATTTTTCGGCTACATGTCATTGGCTTACCTTGTTCTGGGCCTCTTCTGGTTCCTGCTCTTTGTACAATATTGGAAAAATATAATACTCTTGCATTACCACATCACAGCATGATTGGTCTAGGGATGTGTGAAATGGCTTTTTAGTATTTTCAATATGCTAACTTTGAATATCCTTATTCATTGCACGATGGCGAGAGGATTGTGGGCGCATATGTTGTGTATTCTCAACTATGATTGGGTTATGCCTAGGAAGGTGGTGGATGTTTTGTATTGTTGGAAGAGGAAGTTTGAGAATTCTATTGCCTTGGCCATTTGGAATATGATCCCGGCTTGCATTTGGTGGAGCTTGTGGATGGAAAGGAATGAGAGATGCTTTGAGGACAAGGTCATGTCTTTGGATCGTTTGGGGGGTTCTTTGTTTCATTCTCTTTTTATGTGGGCTAATTCGGTCTTAGGTATTCCTTTTGAGGGTTTTCCGGATTTTCTAAGTTTTTTAGCTTGTATGCTCTAGAGTTTTCAGTATATTCTCTTTTATTGTTAAGTCTCTTTTTCATTAATAAAGATTAACTTACTTATAAAAAAATATATATATATGCTAACTTTGATTCCACTGGAAGCAGACCAATGGGAATTACAGTATGGGTAGTTACCTTCAGTGCTATTAAGGCTGTGTTTGTTTCGGCGTAAAAAGAGGAAAATAAGAAAATATTTGCAGCTGAAAATATTTACAGGGAAAACAGAACAAGTTTTAGTGTTTGGCTAATTCTTTGAAAATAGACATATAGTGTTTGGTTCATATGAAAATTTAAAGAATATTTTGTGAGCTTGTTTAGTTTGATGTACCTCTAGATTCAGAATAACAATCATATTAGAAGGATCTAAACAGATACTTCCTCTAATTATCTATTTGAATTATCAAAGACTTCAATCGGGAAAGTTGTGTCTTTCTTACAAATTTGTCAGTCAGCAAATGAAGAGCTATCTATAAAGCTTTGACTCATCAGAGCCTTCTTGTAATTTTATCTCAGCAAACTAATTGCGAAAATGTAGAATCAAAGTTCAAATGATAGCGATATATTAAAAATAATAAAAGGAAATCTAATAAAATACGAATTACAACCTGAAACGCTAAAATAAATTATTATTATCGATAAAGATATTAAAAATACTGAATAACAATAAAAATAATGTCTAACATAAAATTCCCAAAACTAGCCACTTTCATAATGATAAATTAATATTCAGCATTTTGGTAGAGAATAGAGAAAAAATAGTTAACTGAAAAATAATTTAAGTATTTTTGTTAGAGAAAAAATAGTAGATAGCATATTTTGCGATAGAATAGATAAAAAATAGTCACCTGAAAAATAAAATAAAAATAGTAGATAGCATATTTTGCGATAGAATAGATAAAAAATAGTCACCTGAAAAATAATTTAAGTTTATTTTGTTTGTAGAGAGAATATAGATGAGAAAAAATAATAGATAGCGTCTGTTTGAAAAAATAGAGAAAATATAGTCATCTGAAAAATAACTTACGCTTCTTCAAAGGGTAAGTTGTTTTCAGCCTGATAGATGTTATTTTCCTTTAACTGCTTATCCCATTTTCCTTTGACTTTTTTTTCAGCCCCTACCAAACACATATATTTTTGAAAATATTCTGCATGAAAACATATTCAGTCGAAACAAACGCAGCCTAAGAAGACTTTCTCCCGACTTTTTCTTCTAGTAGTTTCAATGGGATATGGTGTCATTCGACCCATTCTTGGCTGTATAACCTCAAAAATACTCCTCCTTGGTTTGACATACTTTGCCGCTTCCGAAGTACTTGAACTTCTTGCATTTGGGGTATACCAACGATTTTCCTGGGAAAGAAAGACTCTTTCCGGTGCTACCCGTTTCTGTACTGTATACCTGCTTTATTCTTTGGATATTTTCATCTTTATTGAAAACTCTGGAGAAGCTTCAGCTGACCTTGACCTTTTTTGTTTCTTTTCTTTTTTCCATTGTCCCATAAGTCTAGAAGATGTCACATATACAGATCAGACATGGTATGGGAATCTGAATGTGCAAGTATGTTGGTTATTAAATAAACTCAAGAAAGGCTTGCATGTTGACCATGTAGCTCAATCTAGGTCCACAGAGTAGATTGATCAGAGTTTAATAGAATCTAAGTTAGAGATTTTTCTGCACTTCACTGCATCACTGCCTAAAGATATGGTCATTATATGATGAGAATGTATTCAAATGTTAGAAACAAGTCAACAGCAATATTTTTCAGAGAATGCTTACTCTGGGACCATAGTACCCAAAGGGGATGTTGCTTTGCTTCCATTACATGTGATGGTGTCCTATGATTTCTTGCATCAAGGCCACTCTACTCTTTCTGTCTACTCTATTTACAGATTCGTAAAAGCATGGTTAAACTTGAGCTCTACCAGAAATTCACCAATTTCCTTGCAGTATCATTGCTGCTCTCTGTTGCTTGAATTGGTTATGAGGTGGTCTTTCTTGTTTTTTATTTTTATTTTCAGCTCTTTTGCTTTTGCTTTTATTTTCGCCCCTATCTGTTGAATTCACAATGTTATCTACTAATTATAAGTAACAAGGAGTTCATGTTCAGTGAGCATCCCAAAGTTTCTTGTCTGCGACAATTTCCCTGCAGTAGTTCTTTGGAAAAGCCACATGAAAGTACAACTGTAACATTTTGAAGCTCTTTGAAAGAGTCTTTTACATATTTGTCTTTCATTATAAAAACTACTTCTTTCCCCGCTTTCGAGTAGAACAGTACCACTTAGAATCAAGCTTCTGATCTTTGTTGGTTCAGTTGTAGTTTAATGCGACAGAACCATTGAGTGAACTCTGGCGAAGAGCTTGGATCATCGCAGCTTTCTGGGCTTTGCTTGTGTTCATACTGCTAGCGGTGATATGCATTCACTGGGCTCCAGCACCTAACCCAACTAGGTACGTCCAGGGTTCTAGTGTGTTTTCTTTTCGGTAATTTGCTATTTTCTGGGTTTATTCTAGAAGGCTTTTGGCTTCACTATACACTCACAACAAAACATGGAATGCTCTGTACTTTATGAAACTTATAATTTCAAATGGTTTCCAACATTGGAACAGGAAAAGCTTTAAGATTATTGACGTTTTAGAGATCACAATTGGAGCGAAGCAGCCTAGAAGAACTCATTATGGAACTTTGATTTTGAGATGATTCAGGAAGCGAAGGTTAGAACAAATTCATTGTTCTCAGTGGCATATCTCTTGAGTTTATAACAAAGTTTGTGATTATGTCCCAACACCCAATCATGCACAAACTCAAAATGTCGAATGCATCTTTTTCTATTTTAAGATTCTTTTTGGATCAAACGGAAATTCCATTTGTGGTATCTTCAGCTTTTGGAGAGATCAAGCAGGGCAGAGTTTCTCTTTGAAAATTGAATTATAATAAGGATTTTATAGAATTGGTTCTTGCATTATTGAATGTTTCTGTAAATTTGGAGTGTGATCTTCAGAATTTGGGCCCATAGCCCTTGGGGAGTAGAGTGGAACTGAGAATAAGTTTCTAATCTCTGAGAGTTGAGTGTCTGAACCAGACACAGGAGTGGATGAAACTACTCTTAGAAAGCAGATTGGTATTTTCAGAGCAAAGTTGTAGCAGCTCTGCGGATTGGTGAGATTGAGAGCACGCATATGGTTGTTAGCAAGGTTTAGAGATGGAAGCCTGGAAGGCTTACACTAAGACCCTAAATGTATTATATATTAGGGTTAAATGCATGTCATGCTCCTGGGGTATGCGGAAATAGCAAATATGTCTCTGAGGTAAACAAAGTCATTTTTATACCCCTGAGGTATACATTCAGGAGCAAATATGTCCTTTCGTTATGTGCCGTTTGAAACACTAACGGTAAATGCTGACGTGTCAAAATTCGACACGTCAGCACCAATCACAACTCGACACCTAGCATTTTCGCAAAAAAAAACAGGAGGAGAACCCCCGAGCGGCGAACGGAGCTGGGCTCCCTTCGCCGCCGCGAGGGGTGGCCGGCAGGGTGCCACCCTGGCAACAGGGGAGCCCAGATCTGGGCTCCCCCGTCGCGCGATCGCCGCTCGCGCGAACGGCGCGCGCGACGCAGGGGAGCCCGATGTTAGGGTCCCCGGTCTAGGACTCCATAACAATCACCAACTCCTCCACGCGATCCGCTCCAACACCGTAATCGATCCTCCCGAACCGTTTCTAGTAACACACGAGCGAAGAATTAAGGATCAAAACACTCAACAAATGAATAATACCTCTCTTATTACGAAGAACGTGGTCTTAGGATTATTAGTCCTTCGAACCACAAGAACAATCGTACAAGGGTTATTAGCCCAAGCACGCCCAACTTAAGAGGTTATTAGCCCCCAAGTCTACTGGCATAAACGTGCCTATGCCTGGCCACTCTCAGAAAAGCTCTCTAGCTCTCACTACTCAACTCTATGACTGAATGAATTCTAATGCTCCTGAGGAGTGCTTATATAGGCCTTCTCAGGAGCTTACAAAACCCCAATCAAATCAAATCAAATCAATCTAAATCAAATCTTCAGGATTCTAAGGAAACAATTCCCAGAATCAGAGAGATTTGATGATACATTCCTAAAACATCAAAGCTCAGAAAGGAAAGACAATCTTCTAGAAACATCTATTTCTAGAAGATAATATTTATTCAATTAATACCATAATCAGAGGCAATCTCTGAAGATGTTGATTTCGCCGCCGTCCGCCGCCCTACACGGTGGCGCCGCCGCCATGCTCCTCCTTGGGTGGTGATGCTCCTCCGACTCCCAAGGTCATGCTTATCACTTCCCGTCCGGTCACCGCTAAGGGTGGTGGTGCTCCGCCGCCGGCGGTGACTGCTGTGGTTAGCCACTCTTGGCCCTCTGCTGCTGCTTGGCTTGGCTGGGGGTCAGGGCCCTGCTGTGGTGCTAAGTCATGGCAAGGCCATGTGGTGCCCATGAGCTTGCCATGGCATGTTTGCGGCTGGCTGACTTGCTTGCTGGGCATGGGCATTGCTGGGCTGCCATGGCTTGTCAGTGGTGCCGGTGTGCCTTGCTCGCGCGCGCGCATGCTGATGCCATGGCTTGTCTGTGGTGCCTCGGCTGCGCGCGCTGTGGGCGTGTCATGTGCTCCTGCCGCGCGCGCTGTGGGGGTGTCAAAGGCGCCCATGGGTGGCATTGGCGCCGCATCTCGTGTGCTATCCTCCTCCTCGCAGCCGTTCAGTCCAAGGTCTTCTCTGGGGACCCTTTCATTCCCCCTTCCATTAAGTGTACCCTTGTCCTCAAGGGTAAATTGTGGAAACCTTGAGGCTATCTCATCATAGTCCTCCCATGTTGCTTCCTCTCTTGGTCGCCCACTCCACTGCACCAACACTCTCCAAATCTTCCTCCTAAACCTTCCCCTTGGCACCATCTTGTACTCAAGGCCTATGGCAGGTTGTAGAAGCATTCTTCCTTCTTCATCAATGGAAGGCAATTCCTCCACGATCAAACTTGGATCTCCAACCCGTCTCTTGAGGAGAGACACATGAAATACCGGGTGAAGTCTTGAGGTTGGTGGCAATTCCAACCGATATGCAACGATCCCGACACGGGCAGCCACTTTGAAAGGCCCGTAGTATCTCTTCTCCAACTTGTAACTCATCTTTCTCTTCATTGTCTTTTGCCCATATGGTTGGAGCTTCAAGTATACGAAGTCCCCGGGCTCAAACTCCTCAAGTCTCCTTCTTCTGTCATACTGCTTCTTCATGCTAGTTTGGGCTTTCTTGAGCTCCCTCTTCACCTTGGCTAGGATCTCATCCCTTGTGAGTAAGGCTTCCTCCACTTCGGCATTCTTGGCCGTACCCTTCTCATAAGTTACCAAGGTAGGAGGCTTCCTCCCATACACCACCTCAAATGGGCTAAGTGTGGTAGATGAATGGTACGTGGTGTTGTACCAATATTCTGCCCATGACATATACTCCATCCACCTTGCTTGCTCATCATGGCAATAACACCGCAAGTATTGCTCCAGCGTACGGTTGACCACCTCTGTTTGGCCATCAGTCTGCGGGTGATATGAAGAACTTGTCTTCATCTTGCTTCCTTGAAGTGAGAACACTTCCTTCCAAAAGGAGCTCATGAACACCCGATCCCGGTCCGTCACTATGGTTCTAGGAAAACCATGGAGCTTCACCACATTATCCACAAATGCCTTCGCCACACTCTTCATCGTAAATGGATGCTTAAGGGGTATGAAGTGAGCATACTTACTTAAGCGATCCACCACCACCAAGATCACTTCAAACCCTTGACTTGTGGGCAAGCCCTCCACGAAGTCCATAGATAAGTCTTCCCATATAGCTTCCGGTATGGGCAAGGGTTGCAATAAGCCCGTGGGGGCTCTTGTGTCATGCTTGGCCTTCTGACACACGTCACATTCGGCCACCCACTTCTTTACACTTCTCTTGAGGCCCTCCCAATAAAAGAAGTGTTTGACCCTTATGTAGGTCCTGAGCCATCCCGAGTGACCACCTTCTCTACTATGGTGGAAGTGAGTAAGGATCTCCTTCCTCAAGTTGGGCACGTCTGGCACATAGATGTAGGACTTATAGTAGATAAGCCCATCCCGCAACTTGAATCCGGTCACCCCATCACATGGGCTCTTAAGCTTCTCAATGATCTCTTGAGACCTTGCATCCAACTCCACGGCCTCTCTAAGCTTGTCCCATATCCGCCACTCGGCTCCACTCAAAGCACTAAGTTCGGCCTCATCTTCATAAAGAGTCCACATCATTGGACTTCCTTCCTTCCTCGATAAGGCATCAGCCACCTTATTCTCCTTGCCGGGTTGATACACGATGTCATATTCAAATCCCAACAGCTTCACAAGGAACTTCTGCTGCTCCGGCGTCACTATCTTTTGTTCCAGCAAGTGTCTCAACGCTTGCTGATCGGTCACGATGGTGAACTTTCTCCCCAAGAGGTAAGGTCTCCATACCTTCACCGCATGCACCACCGCCAACATTTCCCTTGCATAAGTGCTCCATGCCTTCTTCATTGGCCCTAAGGCCTTCGAGATATATGCAATGGGCCTCCTTTCTTGTGCTAACACTGCTCCAATTCCTTCTCCACTTGCATCAGTATATACTTCAAATGGTTTCTTGAAGTCGGGCAAGGCCAAGACGGGTGTCTTGGTCATGGCTCTCTTCAAGTCTTCAAAAGCCCTCCTTCCTTCATCGGTCCATTCAAAGCCCTCTTTCTTTAGCATCGACGTAAGTGGCTTGGCTATCAACCCATAGCCTTGCACAAATCTCCGATAATAACCCGTCAATCCAAGGAACCCTCGTAAGGCTGACACATCCTTGGGTAAGGGCCAATCCACCATAGCTTCAACCTTCCGTTGATCCACCTTCACTCCTTGGCCCGAGATGATATGACCAAGATATTCCAGCTCTTCTTGCATGAAGGCACATTTGGATGCCTTGATGAAGAAGTTGTGCTCCTTCAAGATCACCAACACACGCTCCAACTGTTCCAAGTGTTCCTCCACATTCTTCGAATACACCAAGATGTCGTCGAAGAACACCAATACGAACTTCCTTAAGAACGGCTTGAATATGGCATTCATAGCCGCTTGGAAGGTCGACGGGGCATTGCATAGCCCAAAAGGCATCACTAGGTACTCATAGTGGCCGGAGTGAGTCCTAAATGTCGTTTTGTGGGTGTCTTCCTCCTTCATCCGGATTTGATGGTATCCGGCCCGCAAATCTAGCTTGGTGAACACATGAGCTCCATGCAACTCATCAAGCATCTCATCCACAGTAGGAATAGGGAATCTATCCCTCACCGTCGCTTCATTCAAGGCCCGATAGTCGGTGCAAAAGCGCCAACTTCCATCCTTCTTTCTCACAAGCAACACCGGCGATGAAAAAGGGCTCGTGCTTGGTCGGATCAAGCCACTAGCCAACATCTCCTCCACTTGTCTTTCAATCTCACCCTTCTGAAAGTGAGCATACCGGTATGGTGGCACATTTACCGGTTTACTCGCATCCTTTAACACGATGCGGTGATCAAACTCCCTTCTTGGAGGCAACGAGGTAGGCACCTCTAATACTTCCTTGTGTCTTTCCAAAACCGCCCTCACACCTTGGGGCAACTCCTCACTTCCATCGCCATGCTTCTCTCCTTGCTCGTCTTCTTCTTTGTCTTGGCCCATCACTATGGCAAAGCAATGAGCCCCACCTTTGCATAGCTTCTCGAACATGTGGGCCTCGCAAGGCCTTGGCTCTTTTGATGCTAGAGCTGTCCACGTCCTCTTCTTTCCTCCAAGCTTGAACTCCATAGTCATCTTCTCATAGTCCGTGACAACCTTGCCAATGTCTCTTAGCCAAGCGTTGCCCAAGACCACGTCCAATCCCACCAAGGAAAGTACATGGAGATCAGCCATTATGCGGACACCTTGGACATTCATCTTCACTGTTCTCACCACCATCTCGCATCTTAGCTTCTCGCCATTTGCCACCTTGACTTCGAATGGCTCTACTTCTTCCCCATGCAATCCCACCTTAGAAAGAATGCGGGAGTTGATGAAGTTGTGGGTAGACCCACTATCCACCAACAAGGTCACTTCATGCTTCCCAACCCAAGCCATGAGTCGCATGGTTGAGGGCTTTTGCACTCCGGACATAGCATTAAGGCTCAGCTCGGCCTCCTCACTTTCCCCTTCACTAGAGGACTCCTCATGCCCGTGCTCCTCTTCACTAGACTTCCCCGCATGCTCCTCATCTTCATCGATCATGAACATCACCTTGGCGGCTTTCTTGCATTGATGGTCTCGGCTCCACTTCTCACCACACTTGAAGCATAAGCCCTTCTTGATATACTCATCCAGCTCCTCACGGGTCAACTTCTTGACTTCCTTTCCTTTGCTCCTCGAGTCTCCCATAGCCGCCTCCTTTCCCTTCCAAGACCCAGTGGAGTACAAGGGTTTAGGAGCCTTGTTAGCCACTTGGTCTTTGGTGTGCCTCTTCTCAAAGTGGTGGCTTTCTTCCAGAATCTCTGCCATCCTCATCGCCTCTTGTAGCCTTGTGGGTTACTTCAACTTGAGCTCCTTGGCAATCCATGGCTTCAGCCCATCCACAAAGGTACCAACAAGCGCCTCCTCGGACCAACCCCTCACCAAGGTTTGGAGTTGACGGAACTCCTCCACGTAGGCATGTACCTTGCCTTCTTGCTTTAGCTTGGCCAGTTGGCCATGGTGGTTGATAATGGGCGAGGGCCCAAATTGCATCAACAGCTCTCTCTCAAATGTTGTCCACCCGAGCCTTCTTCCTTCCTTCTCGTACTGGGCCCGAATCCATCTCCACCATTTGCTTGCCTTTCCATCAAGGAAGAAACAAGCCGTGGCTACTCTTTCCTCCCTTGGAACTTCATACACATAGAAATAGTGGTCCGCCTTGTCTAGCCACTCATGAGGGTCGCCACCATTGAACTTTGGGAAATCAATCTTCGGTCTCCTTGGTCCTCGGTTGTTAAACCGATTCCCTTCATCATCTTCATAGTCACCTCCACGGTGTTGTGGCCTTCTTGCTCCTCGGTTGTTAAACCGATTTCCATCATCGAACTCGTAGTCATCTCCGCGGTAATGGGGCCTTCGAGGTCCTCGGTTGTTAAACCGATTTCCATCATCATCATCACGGTAGTCGTGGCCTCTTTGTGGTCTCCCATGTCTTCTAGCATCTCCAGGGACTCGGTCATAGGGCACCTCCTCCCTATACCGACTCCCACCTTCTTCTTCAGTCCTTGCATCATCATCAGCATCATGGTTGGGCTCTTCCTCACGCAGCCACCTCTCTACTACTTCCCGCTCATTCTCCACTCTTCCACCGAATCTAAGTGCTGGTCGTTGCCTTGGTTCTCCTCTTGTAGACTCGGACATGTGAGTTCTTCTTCCATCCAAGGGTTGCTCCTCTTCCATGCTTGGGGGTGGTATGCGGTTGCCCCCATTTGGTTCTCCTCCAAGTCTTGCCAAGATTGCTTGCAAGTCTTGCCTCATGCCTTCCACTGCCTTCATATTCTCCTCCGTAGCATTGGTCACTGAAGTGATGGCCCCTTGCATGTCGGCCATGGAAGTTGTAGTCTCCACCATCTTCTCCTTCATCCAACGAGATGCCAGCTCCAAAGCTTCAAAACGGTCTTTGTTGGATGGGAATGAACTCGAGGCGGCCTCCATTGGAACACTTGTCTGCAACAAGTCCAACCGCGGGTTCTCTCCCAAAGGAAGATCGAACCCCCTCCCAAGGAGAGCTTCTCACGAACACTTCCAACCTTGGGTTCTCTCCCAAAGGAAGATCGAACCCCTTACTTACCAAGAACGTATCAAGAACAAACACTTTCCGACCTTGGGTTCTCTCCAAATTGAAGATCGAACCCCTCCACAGATTATAATTTCAACAAAATACAAACAACTTTCTTCTACAAAAATCGTACTAACAAGAATCAAAGTAAGGTTTGCTCGTGTTTACCTCGCCTGAAGTGAAGAAAACTTCAAGCAACTCCTCTCAATGAAAGCACCAATTTGTTAGGGTCCCCGGTCTAGGACTCCATAACAATCACCAACTCCTCCACGCGATCCGCTCCAACACCGTAATCGATCCTCCCGAACCGTTTCTAGTAACACACGAGCGAAGAATTAAGGATCAAAACACTCAACAAATGAATAATACCTCTCTTATTATGAAGAACGTGGTCTTAGGATTATTAGTCCTTCGAACCACAAGAACAATCGTACAAGGGTTATTAGCACAAGCACGCCCAACTTAAGAGGTTATTAGCCCCCAAGTCTACTGGCATAAACGTGCCTATGTCTGGCCACTCTCAGAAAAGCTCTCTAGCTCTCACTACTCAACTCTATGACTGAATGAATTCTAATGCTCCTGAGGAGTGCTTATATAGGCCTTCTCAGGAGCTTACAAAACCCCAATCAAATCAAATCAAATCAATCTAAATCAAATCTTCAGGATTCTAAGGAAACAATTCTCAGAATCAGGGAGATTTGATGATACATTCCTAAAACATCAAAGCTCAGAAAGGAAAGACAATCTTCTAGAAACATCTATTTCTAGAAGATAATATTTATTCAATTAATACCATAATCAGAGGCAATCTCTGAAGATGTTGATTTCGCCGCCGTCCGCCGCCCTACACGGTGGCGCCGCCGCCATGCTCCTCCTTGGGTGGTGATGCTCCTCCGACTCCCAAGGTCATGCTTATCACTTCTCGTCCGGTCACCGCTAAGGGTGGTGGTGCTCCGCCGCCGGCGGTGGCTGCTGTGGTTAGCCACTCTTGGCCCTCTGTTGCTGCTTGGCTTGGCTGGGGGTCAGGGCCCTGCTGTGGTGCTAAGTCATGGCAAGGCCATGTGGTGCCCATGAGCTTGTCATGGCATGTCTGCGGCTGGCTGACTTGCTTGCTGGGCATGGGCATTGCTGGGCTGCCATGGCTTGTCAGTGGTGCCGGTGTGCCTTGCTCGCGCGCGCGCATGCTGATGCCATGGCTTGTCTGTGGTGCCTCGGCTGCGCGCGCTGTGGGCGTGTCATGTGCTCCTGCCGCGCGCGCTGTGGGGGTGTCAAAGGCGCCCATGGGTGGCATTGGCGCCGCATCTCGTGTGCTATCCTCCTCCTCGCAGCCGTTCAGTCCAAGGTCTTCTCTGGGGACCCTTTCACCCGAGCCACCCCCGCGGCTCCCCTGCTCAAGGGTGGCTCGCGGCGATCGCGCGACGAGGGAGCCCAGATCTGGGCTCCCCCGTCGCCGGGGTGGCACCCTGTCGGCCACCCTTCGCCGCTCAGGGGTTCTCCTCCTGTTTTTTTTTCGAAAATGTCAGGTGTCGAGTTGTGATTGGTGCTGACGTGTCGAATTTTGACACGTCAGTATTTACCGTTAGTGTTTCAAACGGCACATAACGGAAGGACATATTTGCTCCTGAATGTATACCTCAGGGGCATATTTGCTATTTCCGCATACCCCAGGGACATGACATGCATTTAACCCTATATATTATCTATTTCTTCTTGATGGCTCGTGGCATGCCTTGGTGGTATTGTTGTTACTTTTAGCTTTTCTCTATTTATGTTACTTCGGAACAAAAACTATGGTCGTGATATCTGCACCTCAAGATTGTCGTACATGGGTCCGCATAGTGCTATCTCTGTCAGATCCCCACTCTCCTCGAGTTCTTGAGTAAGTGGATCATACTTTCTTATAATGAAGTTCTTGAGCAAGACTGCAACTACCCTTCAAAGCGATATTTTGATGTTTGGGTAAAATTTTGAATTTTATTTAAAAAAATCAAATATTTGATATCCATACATTCTCTAGACCACTTCATAATAGAGAAATTCTATAAATTCTTCATGAGTTCTTTCTAAGTTTTTCTTAGGAAGAATTTGACGGTATAGAACTTTTAGTTGTTTAGGGTTCACTTTTAAAATGAATTTTTGATAATCAGGTTCTTACCAAAAAGAAGATCAAGCTCTTTAGAATACATCAACCCTTAACTAACTTTTAACACCGATAAAAAAACAAAACAAAAAAAAGTAAAAAGCCCACGAAATATGGACTCCATTATAGACTGGCACGATTGGGGACAAATGGCATATTCTCCTCTGTGGAGTTACATCTGTAGTCTAGCGTCGTAGCCACGATTCACGAAGACAACCCTATGCCGTATACTATTGGGTATTGTCGTTTATTCTTAAGTCATGACACATACCCAACACCAAACTGGCGATCAGGAGAACAAACCCTAGCCACTCCGAACAACCACCACCGCTTCAAGAGAACAGGAAACGATCGCATAGAAGAATGGAACTTCCGGAAGATATCTATGCGAGCATACTCAAAAGGCTAACAGTCAAGTCCCTCGCACGTTTCAGGTGCGTCTGCAAATCCTGGCACCGTCTTATCACCTCTCCCAGTTTCATCCAACTCCACCTCCGCTGCAATAGGAGGACCCGTATCATTCTCTCTCGCTTTTGCGACACCCTTTTATCCTTGGGCCCTGAAGACTCTGCGGCGCTGCCACCCACTCCTAACAATAATACTATTCGTGGGTTTGAAGAGGCAGTGGAGCTGGACTTTGATCTGGTCCGGACTTTGCCTTACTATGTTAAAGGTCAGTGTGATGGCTTGCTATGTTTGGTTATCAAGGACGGTGGTGACAGTGCCCTTGTTATATGGAACTCGTGTATTCGAGAATACAAGAGGCTGCCACTACCGCAAGATTTACGTTCTACCAGAGAGGTATTGGGTCTCGGTTATGATTCTTCCACCGGCGATTATAAGGTTGTTAGGGCCCCTTCTAATTACTGTCGAGTGAAATGCCGTGATTATCAGCCTCAGGTGCAAGTGCTGTCGTTGAGATCCAGTTCTTGGAGGAAGATTCCAGACCAAGACACCCCACCTTTTTCTATTGAGCATTTCTTGCAAGCCACTGCTGTGAATGGTGGCATCTATTGGCTTGGGGAGCCCGAAGGTGCTGTTCTCCGATGGGAAATTTTGCGTTTTGATTTGGCTAAGGAGAAGTTTAAGGTGGTGCCACCACCTCCGCGTGAGTTGGATAGGAGGAACTCAATACCATGGTTGGGGCCTTTAGAAGGATCGCTTTGTGTGGTTCGCACTCAGCGGTTGAGCTTCTTTGATGTATGGACCAGAAACTCACGTACCGTTGTGTTTCACCGAGAGTGGTGCGGTATTGATCGGTGTTAAAGGGGTGGGGCTTGCTACTTATCACCCAAGTGAGAACAAATTAAGGCGACTTGCAGTTGATGGTGTTGATCGTTGGTTCCAAGAAATTGCTTGTGCAGAGACTCTGGTTTCACCCCATGCTACTGCAAGGCAACTCCAAGAGCATCACAGGACTTCCCACAGCCTCTGGCAACTGTTTAATGGCTTCAAAGACGGCATCGCTGGTTATTTCTCTTGTTCCAGTGGGTGAGATCAGTAGGCTTCGATAGAAGAGGACACAAGCCACGGACACCGAGGCACAAGGATAGTTGGTGATAAGAAGAGTATACGTACTCATACAGTGTTGCTTCCCTAACCAGAGAGTCTGCCATGGTAGTCATGGCTACTCTCCAGGTCATTGGGTCATGGTACATTTGTAGCTGCTGTTTTATGCCACTTCTAATGGGAGCAACATAATATCCAAATTATCCCTGCCTCCCTGGTACATTTGTCAATCAAAGCATGTATTCAAGACAGGAAAATAGATGACATCAAAAATTGTATACTATGTTTAGTCATATCAAGAGAAAACTCATTTTCAAAATCTCTCTTTATTGGAAGTATTCGTGATTGCAAAACATTTCCTGACATAAGAATACAGGTAAGAGCAATAACGAGAGACTTAGAAAAAAAAAAAAGAGCAATAACGAGAGAAAAATAAATAAATAAAACTCGAACAGTACACAGCATCCGTGAACTTTAGTTCTTTGAGTAGCTTGATATATGTCAGCATCTTGAGTTAATAATGACCATGGTGCTTCGGCCCACAAAACAAAAATTGTTCATCGTCTTGGCAGAGTCCTACGGTTTCACACTTCTTCAACCTGCAGTTAGAAGTCAATATTGTAACGTCTTTCCTGATGGCAGAATCTCCAAATCGAAAATCAACACAGTTCCTCGAGCACAAAACTTTCCAATTAGTTATACTGAATAGAGAGTGAGAATGACCTGAGGGAGGCTCATCAACTCAAGAACAGCCTTTTCTGGAGTCAGTCCATTGTCTACAATTCGTGCAACTGCCGTCAAAACCGGCATCTTAACATTATATTTCTGGGCCAAAGCAATAACTGCTCCAGCTGTGGAGACACCTTCTGCCACCTGCTAAATACGGACGCTAAGCAGCCACATCAAACAAATATCTCAATTAGCATCGGATATAGTAAGAAGATTCAATCACCTGATTCATAGAACTCAGTATATCATTCAGCTTCTCCCCTGAGCCAAGACGGACACCAACTGTTCTGTTTCTTGACAGATTCACAAAACATGTGAGCATAATATCTCCAGTTCCCGAAAGGCCTGTAAATGTTGCCGGCTTTGCACCCATCTTCAAGATATAAATTGGAGGAAAAGTGACAGCAATGCAGCAAACAAAAAATTTTCAGCAGTGAGCAGCACAAATCATACCAGCAACTCTCTTGGGACTAAGGCCACAACCAACAAAACAAGGAACTGTGAAAAAACAACCGAGCCAGAAAATGCTTTTTTCTATTATTTTGCCATAATTTCTAGAAAACAAAGCCAACTATGGAGATGTTTTTCAGGTCACTCCAAGTCGCCAAGGCTATCATGCGTGACATCTCCATTGTTGACAGGACATTATCCAATATCTAAATGACTTTTGCAGAGCAGAGATTTAGGCCATAGGCATTTCATGGATAAAACAAGTGTTGTTAATGACTTCTGCCACATGGACAGCGCATGTGGCACAGAAGATAAGATACCTTTGTTGCTAGCCATCGTATCTCAGAACAACCTTGTGCAACAAGAGCCGCCATAGAATTATAACCAAGATTCATCCCTTCGACAATCCCTGCTGCTATTGCAAGAACATTTTTTAGTGCACCTGCAATTTCCACCCCTGTAACATCACTGGAGTTATCAGAGGTTAAGAACGTGTGTCAAATACACATTAATATACGGTTGTTGATATTCAATCAAGCATACTTGTAGCACGTTCTAGCAAGAGACTTGAGAGGGACAGAAATAATGAAGCAGGGAGTGTATGTATACACGCAACTTACCAATTGAAGGGGCAGTTTAGTGGATGCAATGGTTAATGGTCCAATATGGATAAATGAAAAATGGATGACTAACTAAGTGGGAAACTCGGAATTGTTGGTGATGGATTTCTTTTTTCCGAAAAGGCTAGTGGCAGAGGGAGAGGAGGAGAGAGGATTCCTTATATTCTTAATTCAGTGTATTTAATGAAGATCATCTACCTTGAAGTGCTGATTCTTAAATGATTAGACGCTAGTAGCTGCTGAGTAGATTTTGCCAATCTCTTGTCTTTTGATGCCACCACCATTGCTGCAAAGAGCAAAACAGGAATATTAGCTTCCTTGGAAGCAAGAAAGATCCGAAAAGGTGTATATTTTGCAATGGTAATTGTTCAATTCCTCAGAAAGAAAAACATTTTAAAACATCTAACAATGTTATATTTTATCCAATAATGTCACCTGTTGGTAATTTATTCATCAATTCTAGAGCAAATGAAGGCCCTGATAGTGCAACAAAAGGTTGACGAGTATTCTTCAATGCTCGGGGTATAATCTGAGACATCATCCTCAAAGTATTCAACTCTAACCCTTTGCTAAGAGATATGAATGGCAAGCTAGGGTCGACATGGTCAGCAATGCCCTCAAGAAAAGATGAGCTGAACTGCAAGAAAAGAGATTAGAATCAGGCGGTTCCCTTTGCTTTTGCACACAAGGCTAGACCATGACCAACAACCTCATCATTTTCTGTGATACATAGCATCTGTAATGAGAGAACTTCAGGTTTCAATATGTTCAGTGCCAGAATTTAAAATCCAATACACTCATTAGATCCGAAATATTGAGTCCGCATCAGTAACAGAGAGATGAAACACCTGAACAGGGACGGCATGAAGGCAATAGTCCGCACTGACCAGAGATGTTTTGGCATCAGTTGTAGCAGTCACATTTTCGGGTAATTTGTGTTTTGGGAAGTACTTACTGGAAAAAGAAAAGAAAAAGGGCAAACGAATTACATAACAGTCGTACATACACCTAAACGTGAAGGTAAAGGTCACTTTGTTAAGGCTGCAATGCAAAGGTTTGAGGGATGCTGCAGAAAGTGAAGAGTTACCAATTACAATGGTCCTCATTAATAGACCGGCAAACTTGAGGATCACGTACAAGCATGGTCACTTCCAACTCAGCCTTTCGCTCCGCAACATGGGCAGCCATTGCAGTTCCAAAAGACCCACCTCCGAGCACCACCACCTATAAGACCAAACTTGATCAACATGCGATAAACTGTTGCGAAAGAATTATGTGCTATATTACTCATCATCCATGACGCATTGCATAAAGCATCACTCTCAAACACGGTTGTACTATTTACTTGATTTGAATCCCTATTAGCAATTACGTAAATGGACCAGCACAGGAACATCCAACCCCCATGTTTTGGGGGAAAAAAGAAAAAGAAAAACTAATACTGGATTCTTCTTTTGTACTTTTCTAGGCAACTAGTACCGACTTCTTGATGAAGAAGGAAGAGTATGATACTGTCGAAATACTCGACCTTGTTAGTGCGTTGAAGAACATCGGTCTTGGCCTTGGAGCGCCAGGAGCGGGACCATCGAACCAGCTTCTCCCACTCCAATCGGACGGTCCTGCGCCGATCACCGGCCCTTTCAGAAGTGGTTTCGGGGGCTGGGTCAGGTTCAGGGTCATGGACGAATGGCTGAGTGGTGGAAGTGGAACTGGCGGGAGCGTGAAGGGAGAGAAAGATTGGCTTCTTCGAGGAAAAGAGTAATCCTCGGGGTCCTATGGGATTGTTCGAGGGGAAGATAGGGTTCAGAAACTGAGGCTCCAACGTCGCCGCCATTTGTCAAATACACAGAAGCGGAGGGAGGGAAGCAGGCAGAAGAAGCAAGCACCTTGGTTATCCCATTTTTTTTTTTTCCCTACTCAACTTAGAAGTAAGAACTTTCGTTAAGGAACTGCTATTTTACTTGGAACTTTCATAAGGAAACTACTCTGCTAAAAATAGCAGTCATCCACATTCGCCTTCTCACAAGTCTCCAAGTGCGGGTAAGAGCTCCTCGTGGCCATCACGTGCTTCTTCTAAAGAACGCGGGATGCGTACTGCGCTAGCCTCAACTTACGACTTCGTCGCCCTTCAAGCAGCAAATGAAGACGAGATATATATATATTTTATCAAACGTCTGTACCAATAATATGTACATAGAGAGCGCTTTTGCCGGGATAATGCATTGTGAGAGCGATAAATAATCAGTTCCTTATGCTAGAGGATGGTCAGGGATCCACAAGTAACAGATTTTGAAATGAGGAACAGAAATAATTACCAATATCATCTCGTAAATTCAATCATTACCCTAACTCTGTTTTCAATCTATCAATATAATTGCAGCGTCTTCTGATCACCAAAGGCAGGTGAAAATACGAGTATTAAGCTCGGGTGTAGCAAACCATTGCACTCTAAATTAGCTCCCCCATTGTTCTTCCTCATTTTTCAACTTATCTGTAAATCAAATTGCAACTTTGCTTCCTTCCATTACGTCAGAGTGCACCGATGCTTCAAGGGATTGTAACCATGTCAACTCAGTTTCACATAACTTTATCTGATCCTGCGAATTTTGGTTCGACAAGGAGCTTGATATGGGTTCAGGGATATGCTTCCATTATTTTATAGCTTTTGCTGTACGTATCAATTAACAAGTAAAATATACTTGGAAATTGTATGGATTATTAGATCTGTACTCTGTTCATTTCTTTTGAAGAAATAGTGCCTTCTCCTCGTGTATTGGAGAAGGCAATATTGTTATGCTTGCACTTTGGATGCTACTTTAAAATCTCCTCTTCAGAGAAGACATGCATTTTTAGTGCGTTTGTCTTCTCTCCAACAGGCCAGATAGAATACCATATTCTTGTGCAGGTCATAGGCCTATGAAGCATTTTCCGAAACAGCTTTATGGGCCATAAGAATTGACGTCTCAAGGACAATAAAAGCGAATAAACAATATGAAAGACAGGAGAAGGATATTGTGAGTATCAAAGATAACAATGTTGTCATTGAAACCCTTACTGGATCACACTCAATAACGGAGACTCAGATTTCGAACCAAAAAAGAAGGATTAATTAGCAATGAACGCAAAATTTATATCATCTCAGTCAGATTCTGCTCCCGATTGAGCGGCTTCCGCTTGTCGCGGAATATGGGTGCTTAGCTCCTGCAGTTCATCAGTTGAGATCTTAAGTTCTTCACGTCAGATTGTTTTAGGGACTTTAGCATGAACATCTGAGCTCCTTCCTCTAAGCACCTGATCAGAAAGTGCAAATCTTGAGAAAACAGAAAGGGGAACAGAAAAGAAGAGAAGAAGCATCGCGTGGGAATTACTTGTCAATACGAGTTGGGACGTTCTCAGATGCATAATAACCACGGGAACCTCCTTCATGATTGACGATTCCTGCTTGCAGACCAATGAAGAAATAATGGTCAACGATTATGTCCGACATAATTAGAGGGCACGTAGAGTATTCCATTAGGCTTACTAATTCCTGATCGTCACAGTACCTTCACTTTTTTCAGTAGCTCGTAGCCTGTCATTCCCGGCATACAATAATCTGTAATGATCAAATTTACCTTTGAGACCTGCAAAACGAATATCAAAACCTTAAATGTGTTCATGAGTGACTAACATCAAATTCAAAGCTTAGGAAAGTATCCCTATTTTCATACTCTGCCTTCCAAGTTGGTATGTTGACCATCTCCCAAGCCCAAAAACTCCAATGCCCTCAGCCCATCTTCTGCAGTAGTCACTGCAAGCGGCCAGTCATGAATCATTTGCACAGCACCATAGGAGGAGTACGAAGCTAAATTTGTCTTCTTCTTTTTTTGCCTTTTATTATGTCATGTTAATTATCCATGTCTATCAGTAACAGGCTTTCTAGTCTGAATTTATAGCCAACGAACAATAAACCGGAAATTAAAGAAAAAAAAAAGGTGACAAAAATCCTGGAGCCCACTGAAAGAAAGGGAAAAATGTGGTTGCAGAGTTTTTACCTTTACAGGAGGAGTTTTTGAGCAGCTTTTCAACAACTTTGCGATCAATGAGATTGTCATCCACGGCAAAGACATGAGGTTGCTCCCCACTTTCCATCAAGACCTTTGGAGACGAAGAACCTCCGGAACTAGCATCCGTGTGCTCCATATCTCTACCCAACCTTGAGGTCCCCACCACCCAAAAGACAACAACAGTAACGATCAAACGAATTGTGTTCACCTTATTTTAACACAATAAAAAATTACAATATAATATCTTCCGTTCGTCGCATCATTACTTTTTACTATAATAAATTCTACTCCATCTTTTAGCGATACCGTATCCCACTCCGTCTACCGTCAGAGCACTAAATATATGGACCAGTTAAAACGTATAAAACTATTCCAAAAGGTGTTTGAAAAAAATTCTACTCTTTCTCTTGTATGTTCTACTCTTACTGTGGATATAAGATGTGCATTTTCTAAGGGAGGAGAGGAAAAAAAAACGAAGGAAAATTTACACTAAGTTTTAACGTCTGTTTAAATAAATATTTAGATTTTAAAAAAAATTCAAAACTCATATTGAGTTTTATCATTTTGGTATAAAAATTCACCCAAAGTCATTAGACATGTTTAACGGAAAATTCATTTTTGTCTGATCATAATGTGACACGTGTTATTAGATAAATAAAAAATAAAATAAAAATTGTATAAATAAAAATATTTTTAAAAATAAAAAATAAATCTAAAATTAATAATAAAAAAATATAATTAATTTTTAAAAAAATAAAAAACAAAAGGATCGGGCATGGTGGAGGGGGAATCCTCCCTCCACCTCTGGCCACCCAGTTCTAAGCGGCCAGAGGGAGGGCGCCTCCACCCGGAGCGATGGTCTGGGTGGGGGTTGGGGGACCTCTCCCATCCAGCCCGCAACCACCCAGCCGCCGACAGGTGGAGGGGATCCACCCATCGCCCCCCAAAAATGGGCGGCCAGCGGAGGGAGGAGAAATCCCTCCTCCACCCCGGCATTGGGGAGGTCCCCCAGACCACTGCCCAGGGGGAAAAAGATTGCCTCCAAAGCAATCCAGTCCAAAGGTCGAAAGGCCCGGTCGGGATTGCCTTTGGAGGCAATCCAATGGTTTGGATTCACCGACCAATCATTGTTTGGTCAGGTGTGGGTCCCGGACTGAATCCAAACCATTGGATTGCCTCCAGAGGCAATCTCGACCGGGCCTTTCGGCCTTTGGACTGGATTGCTTTGGAGGCAATCCTTTCCCCTGCCCAGGGTGTATCCCCCCTCCCTCTTACAACAGAGGTGGAAGGGGGAGATCCTCCTCCCCCGACGGCCGGACTCCACTGGATCCTCTGATCCTTTCGTTTAAAAAAAAAATTAATTATATTTTTTTATTAATTTTAGGTTAATTTTATTTATTTATTTCACGAGATAGATTTTTTGTTAAATGAATATAATGACGTTGAATTCAATGAGTTTTGATACCAAAATAATAAACCTAGTGAACATTTTAAATTTTTTTTAAATTCAGTAAATTTTTTTAAAAGACGTTAAAACCTAGTGTAGTGTATATATATTTCCCGAGAAAAAAATAAAGCTATTGAACCAACCGAAGGAAAACAAACTCAATCAGCTGATACTCAATTGTAACTTCAAATTTTGTTACCGGTAGTTGGACTTCTCTCTCCAAAAAAAACAAAGAAAGAAAAAAATAAAATAAAAGAGGGAACACGAAATGCGAGATAAATCAAAAGAGAAAAGATTTGCGAAAATAAAAAAAAAACAAAATCTTCGATTTCCATGTAGGAGGAAGGCTGTCTCAGTCTACGATATGATTTTACGTAGAAAGGGGGGTGTCCGTTTTTTGGTTCTTGGCTCTCCATTAATGTTGAGAGAATCAACGAGTCTTTTGTCGAAAGGGTAGGTTCAGATATGACCCCGAATCTCTTTGCACAACTCTTGCCAAAATATTTTCCGTTGGCAGAATAATATAATATGTAGGGCTAGTGCTATTTTCAGGATCAAATGGACTTTCACGGGTTGAAATTAGTGCGACTTCCGTCATTTCGATTTGTACAATAGAAGTAACTCTTGCCAAGGAAGCAAGAGTAGCTGGTGCCAAGAAACACTAAAAAAACAGTTTTTTTAATAACGGTCACAAAAAACGCCTTTAAAGGGGGTCTTTAACGGCGTTTTTTCACAAATGCTACGAAAAAACTGACCGCCGCTACAGACCCCATTTAGCAGTATTTTGTTTAAAATGCTGTTAAAAGTTCACTCTATAGCGGCGGTCGTGTTCGCGACGGTCACTAGAGACCCTCTTTAGTAACGTTTTAAAAAAAACGATGCTAAAGGTTTTAGATACAGCGGCGGGCGTTTGTGCACAAATGCCGCTAGAAATTAGGTATCTATAGCGACGGTCACACTGATTGCCTCCGTAGCTTACACCTTAAGCAGCATTTTTAAAAAAAAACGCTGCTAAAAGTATACCTATAAGGCTATAACAAACGCTTCTATAGGTATAAGTGCAAAAAAATTATTTATTAATTATATGTTTTTAATGTTAATAATTATTTATTTACATTATTTTATTCCTTTTAATATATAATTTTATTGTCATGTATTAGAAAAAAACGTTGCTAAAGACATGTAGCAGCATTTCCAGAAACGCTGCCAAAAAAAAAACTTCGGGTCTATAGCTCGACCGCTGTTATATAACTTCGGGTCTATAACGGTGGTCTCAACCTCTGCTATATCACCGCCGCTATAGACCCGATGTCTTCACCAGTAGTTTAAAAAACCGCCGTTATAGCCTACTGCGACGGTCATATAGCAGCAGTCGAGACCGCCGCTAATGATTTAGCAGCGATTTTTTGACCTTTACCGGCGGTTTCCGACCCCGCTAAAGATTGGTTTTTTTGTAGTGAAAAGAAAAAACGTTAAGAATAGTGGTGTTGCAACCGATGTAGCTGGCAAGCGATCCCATTGCTTTAAAGCAATACTTTTAGAGGAACTACAATTCCCTTTGATTTTATGCTCCCAAAAGATTAGTCATTAGACTAGGAAGACCTAAATTTGACAAGAATGAGACATGTTTGTTGGCAAACAGAAAATCCCCGTTATTTCAGACACATTTACTATCCAAAGTAAGGCATAATGTTGCAGACCCCAATGACAAGTGGGTTCTTTTCGTTGCCTTCAGGCTTAGAATTGAGACTTGTATTATCAGATTCAAATTGAATCAGTGTGAAACAGTTCGTTATAGCTGTGAAAGCAACACGACACATTTTCCAATCAAGAAAAGCATAATGCAAAACTCAAAGTGAATTACATTGTTCTTTGGACGTAATATACAATCTCCACTATTTGATGCTTGCCTTGGGAATGGATGATGTACATGGTCCTCCAGATGTCATAAATGGTATTCCCTTGAAAGTGGCCACACCCTTGTCATCGGTGAAAAGATGCTGCAGCCGTGAAACACAACAATTATTTTTCCATAGAGGGAAGCATTCATTCACAGAACATAAGAAAGCAATTCTTAAGGGCATCAATGATAACCGCAACACGAATGAAAGACCTTTGACAAATTCACCACAGCCTTAAAAAAAAAAATCTATAGAAAATAATGTCCAAGCAGCAACTGATAACTGGCATATCAAAGGTTATAGTATGAGCAATTCATAAAACAGACCACTACTGACTAGTAAAAGAGATACAGATACATACCGGTGTTATCTTTTCCAACTGTTTCTTTTTTGGGTTAAGGACATCTTCAGGCTTTCCATCAATCCTAGACAAAATACAAGAACTACATAAGAAACACCATACTTAATTAAGAAAACGTATGATAAATTTGCCACATTTATTCTATGAGTGCCAAAAGTAACATCCGGGTGACAAATTGGAAGTTACCCAGCAAATGAAACACGCTCCCCAATTTTGGCCCCTTCAGGAGGGAGGACAGGCTCTACAACGGTATGATCTTCATTAGAAGCACATAGCACCTGGAAAAAATTTGGATTTACAAGTATGCACGTCAACGTCAGTCCCCTATAACTGCAGTCTTCAAAGGAGTAGTCAGAAGAATGAATCTTATGCAGCAATGATGTGCTTCATTGATGAACTCATGTAAGAAAACACGAGCATAATTTGGTTAAGAAAAAAAATCCAAGAGCAAAGTACCAGTCCTTCTGACATCACATCTCGTAGCTTTCCAGGTTTTACATTTGTAATCAGCACAATACGTCGGTTCTGCACAATAGATGCAAAATGGAAAAAAGTCAATGGAAAGAAATGCTCAGGTTTCAATACCTAGTGTCAGGACCTAGGGAACAAGGACTGTGTCAGGTAACAAATATGAAAGGGCTATAATTTAAAAGCAAAAATCTGACAATTATGAAACTAAAACAGAGCACAGGTAACTGAATATGCATGCAAACTGATTATATCTTATATCTTACTAATTCATGTAGCAATTATTACCGTTAACTCTTCTGGACTGCAATACTTGGCCAAACCACTAACCACCTGACGCAGTTTAGCATCTCCCACATCTATCTCTTCAACAAGTAAACTGCGTGATGAATTAACAACAAATGCATAATGATTTATTTGTAGCCTCCAGTCATCTTGCAAAATATAGACTCCAAAACTTGCCATATTTCAATGGGTTGCAAGCAATTCCGATGTTATCTAGTGAACAATGGTGCTCTTGAAGAGAAAGAGAAGATGTTACTGCCATACCTATCCGCAGATGGATGCTTCCAAGCTTTGCGAATAAGACCAACCTGTATATTGAGCAAACTGACACTAATTTCTTTGTCTTTCTCAACGGCATCTGTTCCAGATGACTTTTTCTTATCCTGGGTAGTTTCTGTATCTCCCGTGCCCTTTTTCTTGAAATCCAGAATGAAGAGGGTCACTATGCAGTTAACTTACAAAGATGAAAATCAAGTAAAAAAAAAGCCTCGATGCAATTCTCGATTATCTAAACACATAAGCCTCCAGCCCATGTCTAACAAAGGTATTAGTTGTAACTTATCAAGGTCAAAATTTTAAAAGGCTTACCCCAGCATCACGTTTCTTAATACTTGCATCTGCCTCTGACTTATCTGAAACTTGTGTGTTTTGTAATGTCTTTTTTGCATCTGAATCTGTCTCCACCTTCACTGAATTTTTTGTTCCTTCCAGCTAAAATTAACAAGAATATAAGAAACCCGAAATCTACCCACACACACTACAAGCACTTAAGAAGTTCTGCAGTGGAATTAAAAGGGATGTAGGCATGCAGAACCTTCACTGCCTGAAGACTGAAATTGATACAAAGATTCTAAAAGGGTATGATTCAGCAAAGCCTTTAAAGTTTATTGTTACCATTATAGGCCAACCAATTTATTCCTCTTTAGCCATTTAGGCAGCCTCTGTTTGAGGTGTATAATGCGTCCCATATTTCATTTGCTTCAATCTGTATATATCAACAGTAATATAAGCCTGACAATGAACATGGAAGCATATCCACAAAATCACTCACTTGTGGCTCAAATTCAGACTTCTTGAGGAATATCTTCTCAAATAATTCCCCGAAATCCTCCTTGCTCTGTTAAAAGAAAATACAATAGTTTGATGAGCAACCACTTAGATATATATGTGTGTGTGTGTGTGTGTGTGTGTAAAAAATATAACAACATACGTCCCAGTCGGCTTAGAAGGTAAGGGGCACAGAGAGCAGAGCACAATTCTGATGCATATCTAGATGTCATTAGGCAAGACCAACGTGATGTACACATAGGCTAAAAACATGACAAGATAAGATTGCATCATTGCAACGAGATGTCGCAGCATACAAGTCCATATAGCAGAATTGCACATCATCAACAAGCTCTGCCTACAGATATCAAAAAACTCACCTAAAGTTTCTGCAGAGGTATTTCAAAATAATGCTTATAGCAGCAATTTTCTTTTTCCTGCATCTACTCACTGCAGAAGCAGCCAAATACCCGGAAAGCAATTTTTTTTCTTTCTGAAAGAATCAAAAGTGATGGTCAACTAATGCCATGTCCAGGCCACAATTAAAAGACTCTGGCATCTAGCGACTAATTAACCAACTCTTTTTCATCTAATAATTCTTTACTACTGAGCAAACAGGAATATATTAGGACAACTCATTGGCTCAAAAATTTACCATTGCCCTTCAACGAGATGTAGCCAGTTTTCTCTAATGTATACCTGAAAATTCTGATTTAGACCCTATCAACACCGAGAGGGGAAATTTGGTACATAATTTTGCCAACACTCAAACACTAACAATACCTGTAACTCAAATGACTGAGACACAGCCTACACATTTCCATAGAGTAGAGGTTAGTGCATAATGACTTATCACTTCATTGACACCTTTTTTACACTCCCCATTACTTTTGTAATCAACAAACACTTTTATTCCTCAGATCATTGCATACAGCCATCAAGCATGGGAAATAATTGAAGTGAGCCCAATGCATAGCACCAAAAAAATGCTAAACAAATGAGACAATATATCTGTATCTAACGAGAACATTAGGAACTAAATTTAGAAAGCTATAAAAAACGTATAGATTGAAATAACCGAAACTAATCTGGATTTGGCCCTACCTGGATGTAATCCATCCATCTCATTACATGCGGTAAGTTTTCCTTCTCTTCATTCGGAAGGCCGATCTAGCATTTATAAAGACACAGAAATCATTAGAACTTCACTTCTGTGAGGCCAAAGGCCTTTAAGCTGAATAGAGTGTCAAATTCCCTACCAGCAAAGGATGTAGCACTGAAAACACAATAACATCAGCTTCGGAAGGTTTTAGTCCATTCCCCAAAAGTACAGACTTCAAAGCCAAGTCATCATTCAATCCATTGAGAACTCCGAAGCATGACTTAGAATCTAGTGGAACGCTGTAGGCAAATGCTATCCATTTCATCACCTACAAGCAAAAGTCATCATTTTTTTTAAGACAGAGAGCGAGCGAGCAAGAGAGAGAGAGAGAGAGAAGATATGGCAGTAAGAGATTCAGCAAAATCAACACCAGTGCACTCCAAGGTGTCTAAGCAACTCTTTCTTTCTTTTATTATGCATTGTTTGTACTTATAAAAAAAAAACATTATGCATTGTTTGCAATATCTTGGGATGCCACTCACATAGCAATCTATACAGGCACCGAGGAAACTAATAGGACAGATTCTAGTAACATTGTCTTGAGCACCAAAAGCTTTGACGTGGCACATTCAGTATGCAAGACAATTTACTTTACCTCGTCATTGGCATCCAAAGAGGCCCCAGCTGACTTGCGTATGTTTGAGTACAAGTTCTTAATATCCTTCTCCATAGCATCCTCCAAAAAGATTCTCTGTAAAAATAAACTTTAAGGTAAGCAAATTTTCGTATTTCCAACAGCGTGAATGTTAGAAGCCAAATTTTATTTATATTGAAGGTGATTTTGCATGAAAACATGTTTCCAAGTTACACCTGCACAACTTTAATAACTTCTGATCTATACAGTACATGAAAGTCCAGTGAAAACAGATGCCGAAGGGATAGCAAGTAGGTAAAAGGAAATTCTCAGGTGAAGTAAATAAAGTATCTTGGTCAAAACTCCAAGAGATTACCGGACGATATAAAGAGTCTCCATTTCAATAACACCCAGAACTACACAAGAACTTAAGAACCACGAATTATCCACTCAAACCCAAAGGAACAAACTGTTCACATTTCAAGCTATAAAAAGTAAAAACCCATTTCATGTTCAAATACTCGAAATGAATCTCAACAAGCCAAAAACTCAAATCAGAAGAAAAAAAAAATACATCACTAAAAGAAGTAAGGGGAGACGACCAAGCAAAAAGGAAGAAAATGCAAACTCGTGGTAAAAATAAGTTGTCAGTGTAAGGGAAACGATCAAGTGACGGAAAATGTCAAGTCACAGTAAAACTAACATTTGGAACGGTAAGGTGAAACAAAAATAATCATAGAAATTAATTAATGGAAAAGCGAGGGCGAAGAATGGTGGCTCACGGGATCTAAAGAGAAGCGTTTACAGAGAGACAACACTATCTTCTGCTTTGTATCGAGACCGAAGCTTCCATTTGCAGCCATCTCCTTTTCTTTCCAAACTCTCTTCGTCTACTGCTGCTTCCAATTTTTCTCCCGAATGCACTATCACTCAAAAGACCCTGAGAAATATTGATAGGGTTTTTGAGAGGCCCAGGGGCCAGGAGTAATATGCCATCATGAGTGGGCTATGGCAGAAGAACTCTCTTTCGGCTACATGATGAAGGCGGAGATAAGCCCAATTACAATTAAAGAGGCCCAAAGAACAGAATCCATCATGCAAAATTTTGGGACCTGCAAGATTGCGGGTATGAGCTGAATGAGTTGGAAATTTTGTCCCGCTATCTTGTGGTTAATTCGAGGTTGCCCGTGTATCGCCGAGAAATTCCTGCCAACTGTGCACGTTGTAGATTGACCAATGCTCGGGAGCGCATGCGTCAAAACAAAGAATGTAACGACAACGTCGACAAAGGACGCCGGTAGGCCTCTTCATTTTACTGTCTGAACTTATTCTACGTTGGGAGTAGAGAACAATATTTTGAAAAAGAGAAATGCTAGGAGTGCCGAAGTTTTTCCCGAATCCCCCCGAATGCTGACGTGGCCACATTTTTAAAGAGAAATCCATGCGTTCCTTTAAATCTCGATTGCATGACCGGGTTGACATAAAGGACGGGTTAGCATTAGACCGCTGGAAAGAGAGAGATTTAAAGCAGGGGAGGTATTTTTACTAGTATTAGTTTTATGGACCTCTTAAATTTCTGTCTATGTATTGTTTATGGCTGCAATTAGTTTTATGGCTGGTATTAATTGTAGGAGCATTTTTATGAAGCTAAAAATTGGTTCGATTGTGTCTAGTTATTGTGTCTAAAGCTAAAAAAAATTTCAGCCATTGCTTGGGGAAAAAATAAGAAAAAGAAAAAGAAAAAGAAGACAAAAAGGAAAAAAACGAGAAAACAGTTGTGAATAAAGAGTGAAGTTGAATATGTGATAGCATAAAATCAGTCATTCGAATGATTACTGGAATTCGGTTGAGTTCGATTTTATGTAGACTTCTTTATTTGGTGTAGTTACAGCCAACAGATAAATTGGCATGTCCTATGAAAAACAATTTTATCGCTGAACCATGTTGGTTTTGAGTTGAGAACTTTAGCATATATGATTATATTTAACTTTTCCTCTATGAAACTTAAGTGGATATTGACACCATCACTAATTTTATTCAGCTTCCAATTATAGTGGAACAAAATATCTGTTGTATGTTTATCTTTGAGCAATTGGTTTTTTTCTAAGTGAATGCAATGTATCTTCTGCTTTTGTTAATTGGTTATTTGATAATTTCTGTACTTAAGTATTTCCAACTTATGTAGTAAAATTTTGTGGCTGCATTTTGACACATTTCTTTTATGCCATTGTGATATAATATTTAATTGCTTATTCAACACAATTCAAGGCAGCATCCTTTGTTAATTTTTCAGGGAAAGGCCTACAAAGACTGACTGATAAAGTGCAGGTTAGGGTACTTTGTTTCTTCCTTTCTTCTCTCAAGTCATCGCTTCTAATCCTTCTAACAGCTTACTTTGCCATCAAACTAATACCGGGGGCATCTGCTTTCCAAGCATTTGAGAGGATAAGTGAACCCGATGATTTTTCTTGGGTTTGTGTAATCTCCGGTTCAAATGACTTGGTGGGGACTGGTTCGGGGTAGAAGTGGAGAAGGAGGAGATGACATGACATGAGCATTCTCGTAATTTCAGGTACTTGGCTGGCATGACATGCATATTAGACAATGGTGGACACATGTTGCGTTCTTATTGGATATGACTTGATGTTTTTTGACACGTCAGCAACTTCCGTCAATTTTTTGACGGAAGTTGGACAGAGGGACATACTTGGGAATCGTCTTAAACTTCAAGGACACGAGACAACAAACTTTACCCTATAGGTATTTCCAAGAAAAAGTTAAACCTCAGGGATATACATAATATTTAAGACTTTTTTTTCTTGCCCTTCAAATTTTTTTAAAAAAAAAAAAATCAGATTTGGACTCTCAACAATCATTTAGGCGATGCCCCAAACAAATGAATAACTTTACAAGAGTTGTCAATCCATGTGCAAGTAAAGGTATGGTGAGCTTCCTCCGGGGGTGCAGAAAACTTGAGCCTCCAAATATCTGCAATACAGAATGGATGATTCCCTTGGTTGTGCAGAAAGTTCCAAAACCTGCAATATAATGTCAAACAGTAGCCACCAAGCATAAAGACAAGATAATGTTGATGCCCTAAACTCGACGGGATCAGCCCCTCAAATTCCAACAGACTGGCTGATTTAAGGGAGTGCAAGATCGAACAAGCCAGCACTTACAACGGGTTATTTATCAAAGATTTTAGGCTCTGGTGGCCACAATTTTCATTGTCTAGTCTTTTAACATCGAACCAAGGAAGTTGTCATAAATTCATTTGTAATGAACTTGATGCAGCGCAGGATAGTAATCACGGCAGGAACAACAAGCTATTCACTCAGGGGCGGAGGGAGGGGGAGTCAGGGGGCCGTGGCCCCCTCCAAAATTTTTGTGAGTATATATATTTAGAGGGTTGATTGAAAAAAATTTACAATTGACCTCTAAAAAATTTTGATATTTCTATTTGGTCCCCTAAATTAAAGTCCAACAAATTTACAAAATGTCAAGGCTCATACGTCACAAGTGAAGTCCAAAAGGGTTGAAAACCGGAAAGTGCTACAGCCTCCAACACAATTACCAAATGCTAAAGCCCACATGTGAAGTATAAAAGGGCTGAAAGTGCTTGAAGTTTGAAAAGTTACCTTTTATCTTTCTCCCTGGGAAATTTAAAAATAAAAATTGCTTTCATCCATCGAATTTATGATACCTAAGTTGCTTCTCTTACACACAATCAAATTTTTTATTTTGTTGTTTCTCTCTCACGTCCCATATAAAGTAAGAGGTTATGATTTTATGTAATTTTTTTTAGTATATATAGATAAGATATATTTTTATAAACTGTAATAGTAAATTAATATGTTTTGTGTACTTTTTTTTTGTATATCTACTATCAAGTAGATAAGATAAATTTTTGTTTTTAGTTTTAAATCAAGGTTAATTTATAACAAAATATTGTGTTATAATATTTGAATTTCGTTTTTAATAATATTATTCAATTAGTCTGATTTTTCAATTGGAAAATACGGGCTCCGCCAGTGTTCACTCGCATCGCATTGAAATCACTCACTGACAAAGATATCAAACCTTCTTTTGCATGCCCTGTAGTTGTTTTTTTTTAGCAAATACGGACATATATTATAAAAGGAAGAGCAGAGTTTAAACAAAACATAGAACGTTAGGGGGGTCAAAGTCCTCATAAACCCATGGAAAGGAACAAGAAAGCTCGGGAAGAAAGGGAATGACACCCTCAAAATACGAGGATGCCGCCCAAACGGCGCGGAATTAAATTCGCACTGCGAGGAACATGCTGCCAACGACAAAAATGAAACTGATCAGCAGCAGTTCGCACGTTGAAAAGAAGAACCTCCAGTGCCCAAGGAGGAGAGGAGGAACGATCCTGCAGAGCTGCAATGACAACTGAAGAATCACCTTCGAAGATGACATCATGACGATGGTTCTCCAGAGCAACCCGAAGCCCCAGCTGCATGGCCTCTGTTAAGATTTCAGAGCTTCATACGTCACCCAGACACAGTAATGTTATACAAAGGGAGCAGAGAATAGAGATGGGTCTATTATTAAGGACGCAACATTTGTAGTCCGGGGTTCAATGACAGGGCAAAAGGGAGGAGGACCAACGTGAATTCAAGAGAACCTAAAAGCAAAAGGTCTGTTCTGCTAGCGCTTGGTGCCTCTCGCCTCTTTAATTCTACACCACCCGCTGTCCCACCAGTCCCCACCATGGACCCCCTGAACCTTCACCTTCACCTCCAACTTTCTTTTATTGCACCACCAACCCTGGCCACCTACTTATTTTCCTTTATTACTTCTGCTCTATTGCTTTCTTTTGTCCTTCCTTTTACTTCATTTTACTCAATCCGCCATTTCTCCAGCCCCTTCTTTAGAGCCATTGTTTTATTTTATATCTTCAGCCAACGGAAACTCTCGCACTTTACCGGAGCTCCGTTCTTTTCTCTGTTTCATTGAGCCAAGCAGCTCCAATTTTAATGATACGATATATTCGCGTCGGTTATTTTCCCGCTTTGCCCGAAATAATAACATGCAACCGAAAAAATAAGAGAGCAAAATGTAGTGCAAAATGTTAAAACAGCAATTTCCAGCAAACACGGGGGCGATTCCAAAGTTCGTCCCCGACTCGCAAACATTACCAGCTCCGCAGCTCGGCACTAGAGGATGCCACTTTTGCCACCACGTCAAAGTAAAGTTTCACTGACAACGACTACGTGGAAGCCACGTCGGAATCGGCTCTCGGCTATCATGCCACGTGTCTACAACATCTTTTTAATTGCCCCTCAGCGACTTTTCTGCTCCGCTTTTGCCGTTAATAAAACCCGGTTCGTTCCCCCTCCCCCTCCCCAGTCCCTCTCCCTTTCTCACACACAGTGCTCCCACTGACTGACACACACCTTCACGCCGAGAAGCTCCCTCTTCTTTCTTCCTCTTGAACCCCAGGTGAATGCTTCATGATACACCATTTCCGGCTAAACTACTGGTGAATATTTTTTACGCCTTGTTCTCTTTTACTCTAATCCAAGGCGGAGTTCCTGGCGAAGCCGTTCGAGTCTCCGGGGAAACTTTTGAGTTACGTGCTCTGCATTTTTTTTGAGTTCTCAGTCTTCTAATAGAAGGGCTTCCTTCCTTCATGTCTTCTGAAATCTTTCTTTTTTTATGAAGCTGAATATATTGGTTTTGCCGGGAGATTGCTAGGGTTTCGCACACTTTACCTTCTCAACTATCTTGCTTATCATGTTAGCTATTTTTGAGTCAGGGCTTCCCATTTCGCTAATGCCACTGCTTTTTCGGTATGTTCTTGTTTTCCTAAGCTCCAAATCTAGCCGTTAGGAAAGACAAAGTTGCCCTTCTTAAACAATATTTGGTAACCTGATTGGCTTTGTTTGTTCACAGTATGAGCTCTTGAAAGCTCAGTCTCCGCGATTTCTGTCTCTCCTGCGTCGGTGTTCTTCTGGGCAGCTCCAGCTCCCACATGACCTCGATGGATCTCCTAGTTTACTAAAGCAGCAGACACAATGCGGGCGTCTTTTATAATGAAAAGCCAGCTAATCTTCGTCTTTGTGTTCGTGCTGGTTGCTACAGTCCCAGATCTCGTGAGATCCTTGAATCCGTCTCTGAACGACGATGTGCTGGGGCTGATTGTGTTCAAGGCCGATATCCGAGACCCAAACGGATATCTTGCGTCTTGGAACGAAGACGATGATAGCCCTTGTAACTGGGTTGGCGTCAAATGCAACCCCAGATCCAACAGGGTCACCGAGCTCAACCTCAATGACTTCTCTCTTTCGGGTCGGATAGGCAGAGGTCTTCTCCAGCTGCAATTTCTCCGCAAGCTATCGCTGGCGAAGAACAACCTTACTGGAAGCATAAGCCCCAGCATTGCACGGGTCGACAACCTACGGGTGCTAGATTTGAGCGAGAACAGTCTCTCAGGAGCTATACCGGAGGATTTCTTTCGGCAATGTGGGTCTCTGAGAGTTCTTGCTTTGGCCAAGAACAAGTTTTCAGGGAAGATACCAGAGAGTTTAAGCTCATGTTCCACTCTTGCATCGGTTAACTTGTCGTCTAATCAGTTTTCAGGCTCGCTACCAATTGGGATTTGGTCTTTGAATGGGCTGAGATCCCTCGATTTGTCAGATAATTCGCTTGAGGCTGAGATTCCAAAGGGGATTGAAGGTCTGAATAACTTGAGAGCCATTAACTTGGGCAAGAATCAGTTTTCTGGGAAGGTCCCAGATGGAATTGGAAGTTGCTTGCTGCTGAAGTCTATTGATTTTAGCGAGAATTTGCTATCTGGGAGCCTTCCGGAGACATTGAGGAAACTTTCGTTGTGTAACTATCTTAATCTGCGCAAAAACTTATTTCGTGGGGAGGTTCCAGACTGTATTGGGGAAATGAAAAACCTTGAAACTTTGGACCTCTCGGCCAATAGATTTTCTGGCTATGTCCCAAGTTCAATGGGTAATCTTCAGTCTCTTAAAGTCTTGAATTTGTCGGCTAACATGTTTACAGGAAGCTTGCCCGATTCTATGGTTAAGTGTGCAAACCTCATTTTATTAGATCTCAGCCAGAATTCATTAACGGGTGATCTTCCTGCGTGGATTTTCAACTCGGGATTTCAAGAAGTTTCTGTGTCAGAGAATGATTTACTTGGAAGCACGAAAAGTCCCTTGGGGAACTCACTTGGAAAACTTGAAATCTTGGATTTGTCCCACAATTCATTCGCTGGGGAAATCCCATCCTCGATTGGGGATTTGAGCCGCTTGCAGTTCTTGAATCTGTCCAGGAACTTTCTTGTTGGGCGTATTCCAGCGACAATTGGGGAGTTGAAGGCCCTGGATAATCTTGATTTGAGCGAGAATCAGCTGAACGGAAGTATTCCTCTGGAAATTGGAGGAGTTGTTTCATTGAATGAATTGAGACTGGAGAAGAACTTCCTTTCAGGGAAGATTCTGTCTTCAATTGAAAATTGTTCTTCTCTAACGACCTTGTAAGTTCTCTCTGCCGCATCTTATATAGCATCTATAATTTACCCTTGGACTTTAAGAGCTTGTCGCCTGGACTGTGGTCGTTTAATTGCCTCTTGTCTGAGTTTTAAGTATAATTTCTATTAGTCTTGTGAGATAAATCTCCACTACTTGAACATTTTCGTTTCTGGTCGAGTAATTTGATGTTTAAGATTATGTTGTATGCACAAACGTGATCAGATTTGATTTCCGTTTCCCTAAGCAGTTGAGTGATGATACAAGTTATCTTTCTTCCTAGTTTCTCCGCTGGTGGCTGATATAGAAGCTCTTTCATCGTGATTAGTTGTATCATGGTGCCAGGTTTCGAATTCTTGTTTATGCTCTATTGGTTTTTTTGAATTGTGCAGGATTGTAGCTCATAACAGACTCAGTGGACCTATACCTGCTGCAATAGCCCAACTTACCAACCTACAAAACGTGGACTTGTCTTTCAACAACCTTTCTGGAAGCCTGCCCAAGCAGTTGGCCAATCTTCCCCACCTGCTATCGTTCAATATTTCTCATAATGATCTCCAAGGTGAGCTGCCTGCTGGTGGCTTTTTCAACACCATCTCTCCTTTCTCTGTCACTGGAAATCCATCTCTCTGTGGCTCTGTGGCAAATAAGTCTTGCCCTATGGTCCTTCCTAAACCCATTGTCCTCAATCCTAACTCCTCTTCTGACACCGCTTCCGGTTCATTACCTCCAAATCTTGGTCACAAAAGAATTATCCTCAGCATTTCTGCACTTATTGCCATTGGCGCTGCTGCAGTCATTGTCATTGGTGTTATTGCCATCACAGTACTTAATCTTCATGTTAGGTCATCCACATCTAGATCTGCAGCAGCCCTCACATTATCTGCCGGCGATGACTTCAGCCATTCTCCCACTACAGATGCCAATTCTGGCAAGCTTGTCATGTTTTCTGGTGACCCTGACTTCAGCACAGGAGCACATGCTTTGCTCAACAAGGACTGTGAGCTTGGCCGTGGTGGCTTTGGAGCAGTCTACCGGACAGTTCTTCGAGATGGGCATCCAGTTGCAATCAAGAAGCTCACTGTCTCGAGTCTTGTCAAATCTCAAGAAGACTTTGAAAGAGAAGTGAAGAAATTGGGAAAAGTTCGGCACCCTAATCTTGTGGCTCTTGAAGGCTATTACTGGACTACATCATTACAGCTGCTCATATATGAATTCATCTCTAGTGGTAATCTGTATAAACATCTCCATGAAGGAATAGGTGGAAACTTCCTCTCATGGATCGAGAGGTTCAACATTATCCTTGGGACAGCGAAAAGCTTGGCTTACTTGCACCAATTAAACATAATCCATTACAATATAAAATCGAGTAATGTCCTGATTGACAGTACGGGTGAACCTAAAGTGGGAGATTTTGGCCTAGCAAGATTGTTGCCAATGCTTGACCGTTATGTTTTAAGCAGTAAGATTCAGAGTGCTCTAGGGTACATGGCGCCTGAGTTTGCTTGTCGCACAGTTAAGATAACCGAGAAGTGTGATGTGTATGGGTTTGGGGTTTTAGTTCTTGAAGTGGTTACAGGGAAGAGGCCTGTGGAGTACATGGAAGATGATGTTGTGGTGCTCTGTGACATGGTCAGAGGAGCACTGGAAGAGGGCAAGGTGGAGGAATGTGTTGACGGGAGGCTTCAGGGTAAGTTCCCAGCTGAGGAGGCAATTCCGGTAATGAAGCTAGGCTTGATATGCACATCACAAGTGCCATCAAACCGGCCAGACATGGGAGAGGTAGTTAATATATTGGAGCTGATCAGATGCCCTTCAGAAGGCCAAGAGGAGTTAGAATGAGCTTAGCTAATCGTATGAAAGATTGAGAGAAGGGATTTAAAATGGGTTATCCGGCGAAGAAGAATCCGGGGTGTCTCACTCATCGGAAAGAAGAAAAGATTGATTGTTGGAAGACTACTCCGTTTTTTTTTTGTTCCTGTTGCAGTCTTTAACGTTTGTTTCTTGTTTATGGTTGTAGTGTCTCCTCAGTGTAATAGCCAAGTTCCGGATTCCTTTTCACCGGTCCCCATTGGGTTCCATAATGAAATACTGTTACTGTCTTACTGATCATTGTCGTGTGCGTTGTTGCGGCTTAGTTGTGAGCTGATTTCGGCAGTAATTTCTGAAAATGCCTAGGAGGAATTTGAGCGGGGACGGTAGTTTTGTTATTCAATCCGCAAGCCAAAGTAGTGGAACTCATTATTGGTGTCATTTGTTTAGACACCCGTTTCGTGCTTTCTTTCATTAGTTGATTTCCTCCACTGTTCTTGCTGGTGGATATCTCGGTAAGCAGGACAGACAAAGATGTGACTACTATTAATTGCCAAGGAAGATGATTGTTCTGGTCTGGAGAAACATAATGCTTGTACGGGGTGCTATGATTTTCATTTCAGACAAACTGATACACCCTAATATTTCAAAATCCTCTCATGCCAAAAGGATGATTTAATGGGCTTCGTAAGAAAGGGCAAATCTGACTTTAAATGCTCCGGTTTTAGAAGGGTCGTCCCACATTTCTAGACAATGAATTTCCAAGGACAGCCAGGGGTCTAAGGTATTAGAGTATAGTTATTAAGTCAAAAGTGACTTAAAGAGCCTGATGACTTCCCAAAATTCTTAGCATCCACTTTGAAGCAAATAAAGTACTGAATAGAGCAATGGCAAGGGGAACAACCACAAGGGGAAAAGTGAAAGGTAGGGTAAAGAAATAAACAGCCAGCAGGGGCCCAAGGATAGGGATGGTGAAAATTTGGAGAAAGAATATTGCACACTGTGATACTGGTGCTGTCGGAATAGAAGCAGTCTTTTTTTATACTTGGTGACCCACGTCCTTCGGTTTTATTCGCAAACTTTCTTTGAATACCCTCTTTGTTTATTTCATTCAAACCTCTTCCTGTTCCTCTTTCCAACGAGTCATAGAGGCACCAAACTCTCGTATGGATTGCCCTTCTTCTTTTTGTGATGTTCGTTATTTTTCTTTTCCCTATCTTGATATAGTTGCAGACTTGCAGTGCACTCCAAACTCAAATAATTAAAAATCACCCTCTTATGAGGTGGGGGAGTCGAGGATATAATTATCGTAGCCCTGTGCATAGACTATAAGCAATGAGTTGTTCCCAGGGCAATTAGCTATAAGATATTGAAATGGTGTTGGGCCCAAGAGAACCTAATAGATTGAAATCGCCATCATCAACCAGCACATGTTTCGTCGATAATCTTAAACTTCTTTAGAGATAGTCTGACGGAATATCCGAGTCCCCCTTGATCTCTAGAAAGTGACAGAAAGAAAAACCTACTCTTTCGTAATGCTTGTTATTTTCTTAATTGTAGCATAGGTTGCCTCCAAGATGGCGATATGCTACTTTTCGTGGCCCAAAAGATGCAGAGTAGCGCTCAGCCCAACCAGCTTAAGCCATTTCTATGGCCATTCCTGCTATCAGAGACGAGAGATATATTGGGGATTCGAGACTTCAGCTTCAACAGTGATATGTCAATTTTACTTTCACTAGTTTACAAAGAGGGCCAGCACGGCAGCAGCAGCAACAACAACAACAACAAAAAAGCTACAAAAGCGTCTCGTTCTTTCCTAAGAGGAGAGAAAAGCGGTAAAGAAGGACAATAAAGCACTATTGACACTAGGATTAGAATAAAGTGTTGCATATGGCTTTCGTATTTGTTTAGTTTTTGGATCCTTTCTTGCTTCATCGAGGGACAAAATGATAACCTCTCATCTTTTTTGTCGCGGTCATGGAGATTGAGTCCTGACTGAGAGCATATGGTGGTGTTGGAGTATTGTATCTGAATGACAAAGCTCGCGCATCTCCCAATAAATACCCACTTGAGGTAATTATGTACATGAAGCGGGCAGTGCAGGCTTTTTGAAGTCTCTACCATGAGAACTAATGGATTGGCGTTGAGGATTATGTTTGGCACGGGACTCGACTCAAATATAGCAGGGTAGGCATTGTTGGGGTCCACACCCATAAGAGATAGACTTGTAATAGAAATAGACTTATAGTGGAAGTCTACTTGCTCCCTACTTCTAGTTTATCTAGGATTCTCTTAGGGTTTTCTTTTTGTATTTTTCTCTATAAATAAGAGGCTTATGTTATATGAGAAGAGGTACGTGAGCACATGAGAGCGTGTGCATTGGGCAGAGAGAGAGGAAGAGAAAGAGGGTGGTGTGACTATTGTATTGGGACGGGCAGAGTTATTTTCTTAAGCTTTCTTAATAAAATTGCTCTGGGGTGGACGTAGGCCGGATTGGGGCCGAACCACGTAAATCTGGTGTTCCTTTCTTTGAATTTTCGTGACGCTTTTCCCAACAAGTGGTATCGGAGCCTGGTTCGAGGAGCCTCAGTAGTTTTTCGGGAGAAGCGGAGAAGGTCCGAAAATTCAAAGTGGTCCGATCTGAGATTGGAGAGCACCAGCCTGCAGAGGAGATCGAGACGAAGCCGTTGGTCGAAACCGCGTCGTCAGAATCGCCGGGACGCGCCTCCACGCGCCGCAGGAAGAAGAAAAAGCGCCGCCACGCGTCACACGCGCCGAGCAGAGCCAGGGCGAGTGGGTTTCACTCTCTCCACGCGCCACAAGCGTCAGCGACAAGATACTGCCACGTGGCCTGTGACGTCAGCATCCACGTCAGTAGTGGGTCCCAGGAGATCTGCGTAGCAGTGCCACGTCATCCGCCACGTCAGCAGGGGGACCGGGGTCGGCTTTGCCACGTCATCAAAGAATATTCCGGTTTTATTTGTTCGGTGTGGTTGTTTTGGCCGGTTCAGGGGCTTTTAAGCCGGTTTTCGAGCAGGTCAGACCAGTTCCCAAGGTTTTAGGTCATCCCGGATCCATTGGTGCAGTCAGAATTGTGAAATTCGGCCTCGATCAGTGTGAATTAAGATGACGGAGAATATGATTACCGGTATGATGATGTTGACTGCTGCAAACTACATGAGCTGGAAGTCACGGATGGAGGATATCCTTTATGCAAAGGATATGTATGATCCATTGGAGAACGAGGGAAAGAAACCGAAGGGGATTGACTAGGCAAAGTGGAATAAGATCAACCGAAAGACTATAGGGTTCATTCGACAGTGGATTGGGCCAGAGGTATTCCATCACGTAGCCAAAGTGACGAGCGCTTTTGAATTATGGGAGAAGTTGGAGCCAATGTACCAGTCAAAGACTTCGCGGAATAAAGCGCTGCTAATGAGGAGGCTAGTGAATATGAAGCTACGAGACGAGAAGTCGGTGGCGGAACATACCAGTGAGTTCCAAAACTTGATAAATAATTGAACAGTGTCGAAATGACTTTCCAAAATGAGGTTCAAGCTTTACTGCTTCTGAGTTCCTTGCCGGATAGTTGGGAGACTCTTGTTGTTTCTCTTGGAAATTCAGCACCGAATGAGAAATTGACCATGGAGTTGGTCAAAGACGCTTTATTCAGTGAAGAGGCACGAAGGAAGGAGATGGGGACTTATGACTACAGTGGATCACAAGTTCTCATCACAGAAAGAGGCAGAAGAAGCAGCTAGAATACAGGAGGCCGGGATAAATCCAGAGGAAGCGGTCGCAAGATTATCTGCTTCTATTGTGACCAAGAGGGACATATCAAGCGGAACTGTCCAAAGTACAAAGCAGAGAAAGAGAATTCATCAGAAGCCTCGGTGGTGACTGATGATTCCGGCTTCGTGTAGCACACGAAGGTGCTTGGTACCAGCTGGAGGAGATGCAAGAGCAGGGGGATATATTGTTCTTCATGGGTCCGGCTGTACAAGCAGGGGATGCGGGCACCCTATGCGGGGGTGCAGGACACTCGGATGAGAGTGTGGTCGTCTGGTGACAAGGACGAGGTTGGAGTGCCAGTAGAATAAGGTTGCAAGGGGTGGTGAGCAAAGGGAGCAACAGACACCAAGTTGCAGGAAATTTCTACTGATGGAAACCTGGGAAGCACTCAACCGAAAGATGTCAGGAACAAATTCTTCTCTTATGGTTTTGGAGGGGGAGATTTGTTGGGGTCCACACCTATAAGAGATAAACTTGGAATAGAAGTAGACTTATAGTGGAAGTCTACTTGCTCCCTACTTCTAGTTTATCTCGGATTCTCTTAGGGTTTTCTCTTTGTATTTTTCCCTATAAATAAGAGGCTTATGTTATAGGAGAAGAGGTACGTGAGCACGTGAGAGCATGTGCATTGGGCAGAGAGAGAGGAAGAGAAAGAGGGTGATGCGACTATTGTATTGGGGCGGGCAGAGTTATTTTCTTAAGCTTTCTTAATAAAATTGCTCTGGGGTGGACGTAGGCCGGATTGGGGCCGAACCACGTAAATCTGGTGTTCCTTTCTTTAAATTTTCGTGACGCTTTTCCCAACAGGCATATGGGCAGTACTAATGGTGCACCGTGCACGGAGTTGTTTTTGCGTCTTGGTTTTGAGACTGCTACTGTGACTGCTCATGGGCAATCACATTCCACACACACGAGACGAGCGAGTTTTTTTTTCCTTCATTAAAGATAAACTAGCTCAAAACATTAGAGAAGCACAGAAAGGTCCACGTCACATGACTGGACTATAGGAGGAATACGAGAGTCGAGAGTCGTCAGGCACAGTGGCGGATGTATGGGAGGCCAACCGGGGCTTCACGTTAAATTTTATATATATATATATATATATTAATATTAATATATACTCTAACCAGTCAAACGGGCCCCCCTTCCCCTCATTATGCTTGCTCTCTCCACCCAGCTCAGTTGGCCTTGAGTTCGCTGAGTTAGCTTATTTTTGCAGGGCCCCGGTTGGCCTCATAACCAGTCAAACGGGCCTTCCTTCTCCTCAGCCCTCATTACGCGTGCTCCTCCATCCAGCTCAGTTACTATGCCCGAAAGGTAACATATTTTGGCAAAGAGTTGTCTGATTTTTGCAATTCTCCTTCTTCCTCTCGGCCTCTCCAAACATCCAGACTTTTCCACCGTGCACCCGGAATTTCTTTCCCTCTCTGCCGCTCCAGTCTCCAGAGTTCCATTGGCGCCAGTTGCCAGGTACATTCATTTTAAATTTTTCGCCTATTTCAAATGCTGCCGATTAGAATGTAGGACTTCGGTCTTAGGTCATTGAAATTGCCAAAAAATTTCTAATTTCCGTAATACGAATTGTCGTTCCCCATTTCCCCTTAGAACTTAGGTCTTTGAAGCGTCGTTCCTCATTTCCCCTTTTCAAGCTATTTTTGTTTTCAAGCCTTTTTCCCAATTTCCCTAATACGAATTGCAAAGAATTTCTAACTTAAAAATTGCAAATAATTTCTAACTTAATCTATTGCACATAATTTAGAACTTGATGGTGTTCCCCAATTTCCCTTTTTAAGATGGTGTTTGTATTTTAGCTTTTACATGTGCTATATTGTATTGTTTGGGAACTCGAGGCTCTGGCTTTCGCGAGATTCCATCATGTATGCCTAGTTCCAATGGGCAATGGCTAAGCTTGTCACTAGCAGTCAGAATCTACATAGAAAAGTTATAAATTCAATTACATTGTTACAGTTCAGTGATTTGGCAATTTCTAATTTACGGATGGATTACTCAGTGCCTTTGGTTTCAAATTTTTGCAATTGCTTTGAATCATTAAAGACACTTCTTGGCATGATGCAGCTAAAGCCATCCTTCTTGGGTTCCAACACTATCTTGTGATTCTTGTTTCATCTGTACTTTTCTACTGGTTGTCGCTATTGCTAGGTTGTGAAATTGTGATTGGACCTTAGGTTGTGACTTGTGAAATTAATTTGATAAATTTTGTTTTGGTTTTGTTTAGATAATGGAGAAGTATTTGATAAAAAAAATCAGCGGAGTCGTCTAGTAATCCTAGCGTGGTTGCTACTTTTGAGTCGAATATTAGCTCGAAAAAACCTCGTGTTTTGTTTAGTCCAGATGATATTATTGTTGATCCAGGGTTACGTAAACCCATTGAAGAATATGATGTGGGATTAGGGACCAAGTTCGTAGGGAGTATTTGATAAAAGGTCTTTGTCAGCCGCTTGGGCATGATTTTTCTAAGAAGAAATATGGAAACCGAATGAGAGATTTTTTGGAGTCATGGTTCAAAGAATATGAGTGGTTGAAATACAGTGTATCAGAGGATGCTGCGTATTGCTTGTGGTGTTATCTATTTAGGCGAAGTAGAGGATCAAGATCTGAGGGTGATGTGTTTACATCTATGGGTTTTAGCAATTGGAAAATGGGAGTTGAGGTATTTAGTGACCATGTTGGTGCAGTTAATAGTGCTTACAATGATGCTAGGAGACAATGTGAAGCACTCAGAAATCAGCGACAAAGTGTGTCACATATTTTATCTGCACATGGGCACGATATAGATAATGTTTATCGCATTCGTTTTACCGCGATTTTAGATTGAATTCGTTTTCTTCTAGGACAAGGATTAGCTTTTCGCGGTCATTATGAGTCTGAGAGTTCAACTAGGAAGGGCAATTTTCTTGAGCTGTTGGAATGGTACAACTTACGTAATGAAAATGTTGCAAATACACTTCAGTTGAATGCTCCTGGAAACAACCAAATGACTTCTCCGAAAATTCAGAAGGAAATGGTGAATGCTGCTGCAGCGGAGACCTCATTTGCCATCATTAAAGATATTGGGGATAAATATTTTTCACTTATGGTTGATGAGTCTCGAGATACTTCAGTGAAGGAGCAAATGGCAGTGGTATTGAGATATGTGAACGAAAGTGGACATGTGATAGAAATGTTTCTTGGTGTGGAACATGTTACCGATACTTGCTCTCAATCTTTGAAAAATGTTGTAGACAACTTGTTTTCAAGACATAGATTATCAATATCCAGATTAAGAGATCAAGGGTATGATGGAGCATCGAATATGCAAGACGAGTTCAATGGATTGAAGTCGCTGATTTTGAGAGACAATCCTTCTGCTACCTTTATCCATTGTTTTGCTCACCAACTTCAGTTGGTTATTGTGGCTATTGCAAGGAGTAATGAAAAAGTTTATGATTTTTTTAATTACATATCTTTGATTGTAAATTCAGTCGGAGCTTCTTGTAAAAAGGAGAGATATTCTTCGGCAAACAGCATAAGAAGATAGTGGAACGGTTGGACAGGGGAGACATTTCTAGTGGAAGGGGCTTAAATCAAGAAACCAGTCTTGCACGACCAGGTGATACGCGTTGGAGTTCATACCACGGTACAATAATTCGTCTCTTCACTATGTGGTCAGCAGTCTTGGATGTGCTTGAAAACATACATGAAGATGACACTGGTGCAGAACAAAGATCAATGACTATTAGTTTGTTAGATAAGATACAAAGCTTCGACTTTGTATTTGTTATGCATTTGTTGCGGAATATCATGGGCATTACAAATGAATTATCACAGGCCTTACAGCGAAAGGATCAAGATATTGTTAATGCTATGACTTTGGTTAGAGTTGTGAAGTGTCGGTTGCAGAATCTGAGGGAGATGAAATGGGATGCTTTTTTGGAAGAAGTTAAAACCTTTTGTCTGAATAATTCTATCGATGTGCCAAATATGGAAGACGTTATTCGAACTCGCGGTCGGGCTCGGCATGGAGGGCATACAGTTACTTATTTGCATCGGTTTCGTGTGGAAATCTTTTGTCAAATTGTTGATTTGGTCGCCCAGGAGATGAATAATCGTTTTCCATAAATAAGTACAGAGCTACTTCTGCATAGCATGTCTTGATCCAATGAACTCATTTTCAGCATTTAATCATGCTAAGTTACTTCGTCTTGCTGAGCTTTATCCAGAAGATTTCTCAGCAGCTGGTCATATGATTCTTAGAGATCAACTTCATACATACATTTATGATATGAGAAATAATGATGTTTTTTCTGGACTTCAAGATATTGGAGACCTTGCTGTGAAGATGATTGAGACAATGCAAACATATTCTATATCCATACGTTTATCTCCTTATTGAGTTGACATTAGTCTTACCAGTTGCGACTGCAACTGTTGAGAGAATGTTCTCTGCAATGAAGATTATTAAGATTGACTTGCGTAATAGGATGAGAGATGAATGGATGAATGATAGTATGATGGTATATATTGAGAAGGAAGTTTTTGAAGCTATTGATAATGAAGTCATATTGCAACGTTTTCAGAATATGCAGAATTGTAGGATCCAATTGTCTTCTATCAGACTCAACAAATAATACAGTACTTTTATTTCAATATGATATGTTTTTAATGTTTTTAATATTTAATTTTGAATATTTTAACTCTAAGAAATTTTTATGCATTAAGTATTTAATTATTTTTTGTCATTTTTCTCTTAGGAGTTGGACCCCCTTCAAATTTAGTACTGGTTCCACCACTGGTCAGGCATGCCAAACATTCTCTGATTCAGTGAGCCAACTGATTTTGAGCTCTGGGAATCCACGCGAAGATTCAACCCGGATGCTGCTGCACATAAGCACGAGGGGCACAGATGTGGTCTTTTATCAGAGGTCCAGGGTCCGCAGAATTACTCCAAGTGAAACAATTTAGGTCATGTTTGAGAGTTTAAGATTTTAAAGTATTGAAATTGATGAAAAATTAAAGAGATAGATAATTTGAATAATTTTTTTATATTTTTAATTAAAGAGATTATATTATAATTATTATATTATATTAAAATTTTAATAAATAAACACAACCTTAAAAGGGTTCGGTAATCTGTCCAATGGATCTGCTTCAGACTGCTTGGGTTTTTGAGGCATAGGAGCAGGAAAGTAGGCCCAATGGGTACGGCCCAAAAGATTCCTTATTCGTTTCCGTAAACTGCTCCGGCTCGGGTCAGGAGTCCCCTGGACCTCATGCTCGTCATTTAAGAGGAATAATATGAATAAACAAACGGTGAGGATTGTTATTGTTTTGAATCTTTAGATTGGAAAAGGACGCCACGGCCGGTGCCAGAGAGTTGAGTTGTAAATTTGGGCATCTTTTTCTTTGGGGAACAATTTTATTTTTGGCATCCGTACAGTCCACCATATCCATAAGCATGCTTTTTTGAAACTTATATAAACAACAAATAATAATAATTAATTAATTAATAAAAAAACCGATGCAAAGTAAAAGAATTTTCCCCTCAACCTCTTATTATTAAATTACGATCACCAATTCTAGTTAAGCAAAGTGATTTGTGATTTGCTTTGTAATAGAGAATCAATTCCACGAAAAAACCCCGAAACCCTCGACTGACTCCCAATTTCCCAAAGCAATGCCCAATTCCAATTCCAATTCCAATTCCCCAAATTAAGGGTTTTCCATTACCAGTTATCCCTAGCGAATTCAGAAAATGTCCTCCGAGGAAGTAGGAATGGGTCCCTCCCGCTCCAACCAGCTGGTCTTCCAAGACGACGCCTTGCCCTTGCGCTTCAACTGCTCCGCCACCCAGCGCCGGGTCGGAGATCCGGGCTCCAAGACCCGAGAGCTCTCCTGCTTCATCGACGACAAGCTGTTCTATTCGCCACCCCAAGGCCCCCACTTCCGCCGAACCGACTGGAACGGGAATGGCAGCGCTACCACCCCCAGCGCCGAAGATTCCGACGAAGACGAAGACGACGACGACGCTGACGGTGAAGTTGAAGGACTTGTCGCTGACGTTAATGAAAGCAACATCAACCATAATTCTGGTAATCAAGTTGATAGAAGTACCGATGCCAATACTGCTAATGGAAGTGGCAGCGTGCATGGTGGTGCGGACAGAATGGGAAATGGGAACGCCAAGCACCACCATTCTACTTTTGGTACGATCTTTGGGAAATTGCAAATTTTTCGTTTCCAAATACAGGACTTTCTTTCTCTTTTTCTTTTGGTGGCGTTTTTTTTTTGGGTGTGATCGTGAATTGGGTTTGGTGATAGGGTCGAGTTGTGGCAGAGAAGTGTTGGTGAAGGATGGGAATGTCGGTCAGTCGGTGAATGAAACGACGAGCGAGAATCATCACCATCAGCAGCAGCAGCAAGGAAGCTTCAGGCTCGGGGGTTACCAAAATGCAGTCACAAATGCAGAACCTGATGAGGAGTTGTATTACTCTCAGTATTTGCAGGGAACCGAGGGTTCTGCTGCTGTTGCTACTTCTGCTTCTCCTTCTGGGAACAAGGACGCAGGAGTAGTTGTAGACAACGGTTGCGGGTTTAGTGGAAGAAAAGATGTTTCCTTGTCAAGCGAATCCGGAGAGTCTCTCAGGGCGATTCTCTCGGACCCTGTCACGTAAGTTCGTTTTTGTCAATGATCCTGTTCTTTTTTGCGACATAGGTTCAGCTGAGATGGAATAAATTTTAATCACTGTGTTCCAGGATGCATTCATGATCTTCATTTCAGTTACTGGTTAGCCGTAAGCTATAACATCCCGTGGAGAGGGGGGGGGGGGGGGGGGATGAGGCTCTTTTGTAAAATTGTTTGGCTTTTCTTGTCGTTTTGACTGTCAAGCTAGATTATTTTTTATGCTGAAAATCTTCCTTAAATGTCATATTGTGGATATTCTGACCACCACAGCCTATATGGGAATACCGTTAAGTGACAGTGGAGGATTTTTGGTGGTAACTTGGGTTGAACCCAGGTGTATCAATCATCTCTTCATCTATGTTCAACGGTGCCTTAATAAATGATTCCATGGGTTAAATTACTGTCATTATATGTTGAAAAGAAAAAAAAAGATTTGGCGAGGACTTCTATAACAATATTATATGAATCTATATATATATACATATGAATTTAGTTTTGTGCACGAGTGCATGTCCCTGAACGTTTTCCCTGATGAATCTTTCTTGTGGACTGTTTTAATTTGAATTTCGTGATTACAGTCATTGCTTATACTTCAAGCTTACGTATCTTATAATTCAGGGGAGCTCTCATGGATGATGCAATGATATTGCCTTGTGGGCATTCTTTTGGCGGTGGCGGCCTACAGCGTGTTACTAGGATGGTGAGTTATTGAGAGATTCCTTTTGGAAGTGAACATTTCAACATTGTTGAAAAATTGTACGTAATTTTCTGGTGCTGAGTAAAATTTACCAGAATGGTAGTTTTGTCTTCGAAGTGACCATCGATTTAAGCTTGCCCTCATACTTTTTTGTTATCTAGGTTGGTAATGATTATTTACTTGCAAAATCCTTTAGCTGAGGCATAGAAGTGAACATATGTGCTGAAAACACCTTACTTCCTCATAGTTTGCTGTGACAATATGCAAGATTGGCTCATTTTATGATCCAATACAGGCGCTTCATTTACCAACTTCTGTGCATCTTGATCATTCTAAGCCTTGTTTTCTGGGTACATTTTCCTCTGGTGTTACAATGGCAAGAATTATATTGTTTCATCAGCCATATTTACAATTCTCAAGCATCCCTTTTTCGCTTGCTGTTGCGTATTTGATTTATGTGGTCAATTAGTTTCGGGCATCTGGTTTCCTGGCTTGTAAGTATTTTTCATGGGTGTACCAGTAGTAGTGCTTCTGATTATGGTTGTTACACTGTCCTTTAACTATATTGTACGATGCATCTTCAGAAAGCATGCTACAGTTGTTCTCAGTCAATTACGGAAGACTCGATAGCTCCAAATCTCTGTAAGTCTACTCATATTATAGAAGATTATCGTAATCTACTTACGGTTTTGGTGATCTGTGGTCTATTTTTCTAGGCCATCTACTTCAATTAATGTCAGAACCCTCAGACAGCTAGAATAGCATTTTTGACAGTTTTGGGCACTCAATTACGCATATCTGACTTAGTTGCAATGGCAGAACCTTTTTCATTCTACTGAGGCTGCAGGATGCCTTGAACAACAACAATCTTTTGTGTAGTAAAACCCGAAAAGTTTCACACATTAGATGTCTGGATTTGCTCCAGAGTTGGTACTTTATGTTTTGAGAGGAATTTATGATATAAAATATCCACTCTGATGAAGATGACATAGGATCAAGTTAAAAGGGCGGTCGGGGGAAGAATCCAAACTCCAGAGAAGAGACTGAAATCTCCTCCCCCCACCCCCTCTCTCCTCCCCTCTGAGAAGCCATCATTGTTATTTTGGTGAAAAGTAGTCCACCTGTCATAGTGATAACAATTAACGACATTCTTACAATTCTTAGGGCTGCAAGATTAGGGATTTGGGTCAGTAACACTTGCGGCTTACAGCAAGGATATAAAAAGAAGCCTATTTAAGTCAAGTTTAGGGTGTTAATATTTTACTCATTCTGATTATTTTCTTCCTCTATCTTGGTTGGCTTTACATGTTCAGCTCTGCGAGCTGCAGTGCAGGCATTCCGCCGGGAAGCAGAATTACAGTTTTATCGGTCATCCAAAAGAAGAAGAGAAAGGTTTGACCAGGTAAGCCTTTTCATGCGTCAACGCTGGTCTGCCTGGAGAGTTGACAGCCTGACCGCTCTCAATTTTGACATTCCTCTTTAAGTGCATTTTGTTTCATGTAGGACAAGGGTGGTTTCTGTGATTCAACTCTCATGGATCCTCCCAGGGGTAGAGGCGTTCAGTTTCCATTTGCAGTGATGGACAGGGTCATTATAAAGGTTCTTTATATATCTTTTTAATGAAGATAACAGATGAAGCTTTTCTTGTTTTTCTTTTTCAATAGTTTGTTGAAACTAATAATCAGCGGGAAATGAATTAGGGGAACAAGAGGACACCACAGCGCTTTGTTGGACGTGAGGCTATTGTAACTACACAATGCTTAAATGGATGGTCAGATGTTTTTCTGTTTCTCTTTCCTATTCCTTGTTGATATTCCAGTGCTTGAAATGCATTAAGATCCCTTTCTTAGCATCAAATTTGTCTGAATTTCAATGCTAAGTAGTAGTGGATGTTACGGCTCTATATTGAGCTAAAAAACAGGAAAAAATCTATGTTGACTAGTTTTGATTGATTACATTTCTGGGGTGTGAATTCGAGTCTTCATACTGTGCTTGGACTGGTCACATAGGATGATTGAGTGAAGTGGGTACCAACTCTGAGAATGCATTCGTGGAAAGCTGGAGAAATGTTGAGCTGGTATTATGGAAGTTATAGTTGGTCCCCAGGGTTATGTTCGTTTTCTAAATTTTTTCAGGATTCAAATACATTCACAAAACTACCACCGAACATATTCAGAATTCAAACACAAACACCAATACATTTTATACAATCTCCAACAACTTTTTACTTTTTTATTCAATATAAATTTTCTCTCTCTATACTTTTTCACGTAACTTCAATAATTTTTTATTAAACAATTATATCAAATCATTTCCCTCTTCACTTTACACAAACACCAATAAAATACTATTCAACATAAATATTCACAACTTCTCTAAAATCCTACATTTTTACTCCAAACGAACATATCCAAGGGCTTATTATCTGGAGTGTCCAGGGCTGATTTTTCTGTAGGTAGTTGATTTCATAGAGGAATTTCGGTCAGATCAATACCCTTTTTTCTGATATGATAAAGATAATAACCTTCTTTATACCTGTCATTGAAGTTAGAGTGGCCGTTGAATATTCAGTAGCTTGATTAGAGAACAGTTGAGGAACACATGGGCACACTTATTTCGAGTGAGTCAATGGATGTATGATTCTGCATTAAAATAGATGCAAAAGCAGGACAAAGAGAATTACGGGAATGAAACATCAGAAAGAGACCTGTTTCCCTTGTTTTAGCTACTCCTTGTATTATAGTAGAAGAAGGCTTATGTTGAATTCTTCATTCTGAATGGAAAATGGAAAAAAATACATGTGCCTTATTACAAATGCAAATTATCCATAGGTATGTTGTGAAGACGTTGGACAATGCGGAGAGTGTAAAATTGCAGTATCGATCACTTGCCAAGGTTGATGACCCATCCTCGAAGTCGATGTCAAGTAAGATGGCACCAAACTGGCTCTAGGATTGCAGCAAACAAATGGCACAATACGACTGTGAAATGTAGTTATCAATTGCCCATCTGAAATATCTATTCCAAATCAGAGGGTTGTTTTTTGTACTATATTGTATTTCTTACAAGACTCGAGAATGTCGGGCCTTGTAAATAATGGAAACCTTGTCATTGCTGGTGAGAAGAAACCTGAGGGAGAGTTGAGGTAGGAACAATATATTACTAAGCATTGTTTCAGTTATGTGAGTAGCTGTTGTAATATTTAAGGAAAGATTGAGCTTGCGTACAAAAGGAAAATGAACATGTTGTAAGCAATTTTGGTTTATAGAATGAGTGGTACTTCAGTTTGTTGCTTTGCAAACACGCTTTCTTATTTTGTGCCAAATGTGGCTCTATACGAACCTCTGATCTGATTTGTGTAGTAGGAATTTCGTGATTTTTTTTTCTAAGCAAAAACAAACAATCCAGTACAACCACTATGGAGGAGCCCAGGGGTTGTCACTGGAAAGGATCGAACAAGGGAGAGCAGAAAGAGGGATATTCCCTAGATAATTTTCCTTTGCAGCCTATTTCGCCAGCTCATGAGCCATGGAATTAGCCACACGGTTGACATGAATAAAGGACCAGGAAGTATGCTCCATTTTTCGCGATTGATTGCTCGTTATGAAGAAGCAGCTCTCTGAGGAACTCAAATTTTCTATACACAGAGATGGAGCCTGCATTTTATACCATACAATCCACAATAAGCGGAGAGTTTGAGAGAAGAAGCACTTTGAGCTTGGAAAAGGAAGTTACTTGTGATCTAAGCCAATAAACAGACGGAAAGAGAATGCCCCCCCGGCATGATTTATATCCACGGAATCTGCAATGGAACCTTTATTTTCTCGTAGTATTTTTCAGGGAACACTTTGCAGCAATGGTTTCAGACATGTTCCACCAAAGCAAACTGAAGGAAAGATAGTAACTGATGCAATCATGCACATAACATAAATCCAGTAAGAGAACGCATTTACAGTACAAAAGATTGACAACAGGAAATACGTTACAATTCTGAAATTTTCCAACTCCCACAGTTCTGTCAAAAGTAAAGGGGACGAAATATTCTCAGAACTTTCTAATTCCTCAACAAGAGTTCTGACAAGTAATGATATCAAACCAAAGAATGATCTGGGTTTCTAATGTTACAAGGCAGGAGCTCAACCACTACTACTAGTTGCAGAACATTCATCTGGGAGCTGAACCACTAGCCCCTAAATAAACATGTAAGTTCAGCAAGGCTGGTCGATCTCATTAGAAAAGGGGAGAAGTGATAGTTTTTTTTTTAATAACCATGACACACTTTGTTAACAAGAAATTAAAACTGGAGACTTATTAACAGAAAGGCCCAAAGGCCAACAACCTAAGGGCCGTGGCCCATTAAAGAAATTACCACAGAAGGGGCCCAAAGGCCAACAACCTAGGGGCCGTGAACCATTAAAGAGGACGCAAGGCCCTTGGTTAGTAAGCACAGAGACTTATGAAAAGCGAACACGCCCGGGTAAGTGGGCCCACTCCCGCGTGAGCCATGTAAATCAGAAACAGGGTAGGTTCTCTGCCAACAGAGAGTTGGATGTCGAGTAAATGGAAGCTGCAGCAGCCATAAGAGCCATTTGTCTATCATCTGGCCCATCCCGTAATCTTGATCTGCAAGATGAACGACATAACAAACAATGAAACTGAAGGACTAAACATTTCCAACAAGAAACCGATGTGATCCAACGGTTTATTTAGTGTTCTTTTGGCCTGGCAAACTCATGAGCACCCAAGGGGTACCTCAGAACAGAAAGTTGCCACAACCCAGATTATCTCCGTCATAGACCAGATTCTCTCCTTTTCTTCTCCTCACAATTGCCCATCAGAAGTAATAAACTGATTGCATTAGCATTACTTACAGAACGCATGGGCTGGTATGGCAGCTGCATACATTAAAATTCTCTCTATATAACCGTAGCTGAAAATTTTGTTATATAATGTACCACTAATATCAACAACTACAATAGCTTGATGATAGAAGCAGCAACTATGACAAGCTTTACCTGGAGTCATTTTCTGATGTTCCCTGCTGTGCCACACCGAATGACATATTCAAGTTGACATATTGCAGGCCCCGGTCACACTGCAGCTGCATTTCTTTTACTTGGTTTAACCAACTTTCCTGAAATTGAAAGAATGAACTCTCTTAATGCCACTCAATTAGCCAGAAATCTTCTTTTTTCCATCGAACAAAAAGAGGTTTCCGATTTCCCCAAAAAAAACCTCATTCCCCATGTGCAGAAAGAAAATCATGGTGAAAGAGAACTTTGTCAAACATAAACTAAGTTATGCGCTATGGGTGGTTGAGGAAGAATATTTCGGTCAAATTTTGGATCCTTCGTACATAGACGGTGCCTACGTCACAGCCACTTGGGCAGGGAGTTTTTTCATGCCAGATACAGTGAAAATACTTCTTAAAACTCCAAGTGAAACAGAAAAATATCTTTGATACATACAAGTTCTTTATGTTCTTCAGTAAGCGCTTTATCCATCCGATCAAACAGCATGCTCCATCTTGCTATATGCATGTCCGCAGTTGCACGATTCGAAAATCTATCACTAGAAGTTTGCGTCGCATAGTGATTATTCTCTTGATTACATGATAATTCTTTTGATATCAAGAACGGCAGCTCTGTAGTAATTACAGCTCGAATTCTATTCTTACTACGTTGCAAGGCTGCATTCCCAGAACGGCATCATCATCAAACAAATTCAAGTAAAACACTGTCAAGAACCTCGCATTATGATATGAAGAAAACAGAGTACCTGAAAGACGTCCGTTAATATCTTGACGAAGAAGTTCCAACCATTGAAAAGCAACACTAGCAGCTGAAAAAGAGAAGAACATTTAGGCTCAGGTTTACCTCCTTTCTCATTTGTCCCCTTAGGCCATCTTTACTGGTGCCTAATTATGCATGATATCACCTTCCTGTAAATCCTCCTAGTAAAACTATCACAAGTTTCTTGTTGCACAAGAGTGTATTTCTGAAAATTCAAGTTCTCTTACACCCATGAGATAACGACCAATATACGGATTTTCTGCTGCCTTGTCTACCTCTTCTCAATAAGATTTTGTGAAAACTGAATAAAGAAGGCAGTAAGCACTTGGAGCAATTAAGGAATAGAAGATAACCAGGGAAGTGTACACTAACCGTTCACAGTGCTGGACCAGTTTGCTGAATCCTCAGTAGTTGAAGAGCTAGCATTCTCAGACGCTTGTGCTGTTGAAGTTAACTTTGGCTCTATCCGATCATCATTGCTTACAGGGATGGACTGTGAGGCACAAGTTTTACCACAAACCCTCTCTACCCCGCTTAACTCACCATGTCCACCTCTGCCCTCCACAATTGAATAAGGAAACTTATTCATTGATGTAGAGCACGCTCTTGTCTGCCTGATCCCAGATGAAGTGCCCAAAGGTCCATCTTCCTGACAAAAACTGACTCCATGTATTGCTGAACCCTTCATATTTTCGAGGTCCATCCTGTTGCTACCTTCTGTAGTTCCACTTTTCATATGAGCTACATGTTTGCTTCCAATGTTTCGATTTTCAATTTTTTCTGATCTTACGAGGGCCTCTATAATGGAGTGTACCTGCTTTCTGTTTCTCACATGGTTTATAATCCCAGGGTTCAATCCATGGAGCAGTCCACTTGGGGCAGCAATCTTAGTAAAACGGTCAACTTGTTCTCTCTTTGCAAGCTCCATCTTTTTCTTGATCACATCATTTTTACTTTTTCTCACACGTTGCTTTGGTATTGGTATGCCTCCATAAGAAGATGAGAGAAAACCATTTTGCTTCATCTGCTCCCAACGTCTCTTTGGATCTTTCTCATCCAATGGGCCCAAAGAACTCCCGCACTCGGAGAAATCTCTTGACTTCAAATGGTGACGAATTTTGGAAAAATAAGACGTTTCCTGACTTACTGAGCTGGAAAAATCAACGCCAATGCCTCCTGAGGTTACCAAATTACTATTATGTACCTTCTCATGCTTCCCGAGGTAAAAATCCTCACCGCATTTCTGACTATCACCAAGGTCCGAATCTTCCCCAACACAAACTTTAGCGTTGAGATCCAGTGCAAATGAGTTCCTTCCAGTTTTCTCCGCTTGAGAAGCATCGAAATCCGAAAATACAGGCACCATAGTAACTTGGGACATCTCTTCTTCATCAAATTGAAACTGATCCCTGGATTCTTTGTTTTTCAATAGTTTTGGATGACGGGTAGTGACTCCTGTGGAATAAATGCAGGAACTAACTGTATGTGAAATGAAAACCACCTTCACACATTAGAAATGGAGAGAGAAAAAAAAAAACCTAATGAAGTATGTGTTTAAAATCAGACCAAATGTGCAACCCTTATAAGGTGCATATACATCTTACTTAATTCATTACTTTATTTCGGTTCTCAGGTTTGGCTTTCCATTCTAGTTACACGATGAGTAAGTGCAAAGTGGTTCATCAGCACTCTATAAGTATTGGAGAATCAGGAACAGAGAAAAATAAGAAGGTGGCATCCAAAACGGCACTTCAATGGTTACCCAAGTTTGGAAAGCGAATCAAAATGAGTAATGAGTCAACTGAGAGAGTTGTAAGCTTCAAAATACCACAAGAAAAAATACCAATCTAAAAACCACCTTTAAAACAAAACTCAAAGCTTTAAGAAGACTTCACCTTCAGACCACACCGACTCAAGATCTCCCATCTTAACCCGCTTACGAGCAGACTCGCCCTTTTCTTCGAATCCAGCCCTACTGCGGTTCTCAATAATCTAAGACAGCCCAAACCAAGTAAACAAATATCCATAAGAAGTCTAATACCGAAAGACAACTTCTTCTAAAGCACCCTAGAGTAAATGTATCCAACCTTTGAATCCCATCTGGGCATCAATGAGGAATCGCCTTGATCTTCCATTTTCTCCTCAAATAGAGGAATTTTCGATGCTTACTACTTTTGCCAAAGCCAACAAAATTGACCCTATAATCCGCTAAAATAAGTCCGTCTTATGAAGAAGAAGAAGAAGAAGGAATCTTTGTTCTTCACTTCTTGTAGCGACTAGGAAGGGTGCGAACATGAATTGAAAGACTGCGGTTGGTGGATTAGGATTTTTGCGAGGTGTGGGAGGTGAGATCTGCTCTGCGCATTTAAGAGTTGTTATTGTAATTTGATTTGTATTTGCAAGAACGATAGCGAGAAAGCGCGCTCGCAATTATACCAAACCAAAGGCAAAGCCACAAATACAAATCAAAGGTTGTCTCGCTGGCATGTAAGAAAATGGTTTTCGAACGCGGAATGTGGATCGGTTTTCAAATTCAAATGCAGGAGATTGGAGGGATTTGCCTGCACGTGCTCCACGCATGCACTCTCTAACTTTTTTATATTTTATTTTTAGCCCCCCTTCCCCTGTAAAAATTCATTAGTCAAATTTGACAGTCCGATTTTAAAACGAAAGACTTAGGGTATGTTCGTTTTTACCATTTTTTCAGGATTCTAAGTATATTCACAATTATACTACCGAACATATTCAGAATTCAAACACAAAAACCAATACATTTTACACAATCTCCAACAACTTTTTAATTTTTTATTCAACATAAATTTTATCTCTATACTTTTTCACATAACTCCCATATTTTTTTATTAAACAATTACATCAAATCATTTCTCTCTCCACTTTACACAAACACCAATAAAATACTATTCAACATAAAAATTCACAACTTCTCTAAAATCCTACATTTTTTCTCAAAACGAACATCACCCTAAAAAGCATTTTAACAGCGTTTGTGTTTGTGTTGTAAAATTTTAGTATTGTTAAAATTTTAGGTATTGGGTTTAGTGAAAAAGTGAAGAGAAAGGTAATTTTTTATATTTTTTGTAGTAAATAGTAATAATTTGATGAGGAGAGTGATTATATTGTAATATTTAATTGTGTTAAAATTTTAGAGGGGGTAAAATTTTGGTAGACAAACGCACCATAAATTTTATCAAAATTTTGTTTTGTTGTTAAAAAAATGTAATATTAAAATTAGTTAATGAGTAATAAAAGTAAAAAAAAAATTATTAAACTTTTTTGTAAAAGAGACGCACTATAAAATATACCAATAAACAAAAGTAGATCAAATTTAAAACCTAAAGACTGAATCGATGAAGGATATAAAATTCAGAGACTAAAAAGATGATTAACCCTTCGTTTAAATTAGTTTTTTCAACAATATTATTCCTATTTAAATATCACGATGTTTAAAAAATAGCGACTCTTTCCCAGCCTATACAAATGTCCCTCCCGCCTATATTCAATTTGCAGAGAGAGTTGTGGGTATATTCAATTTACAAGGGATATGTTCGTTTTCACACTTTTTTCAGGATTCTAAGTATATTCACAAATCTACCACCGAACATATTCAGAATTCAAACACAAAAACCAATACATTTTACACAATCTCCAACAATTTTTTTAATTTTTTATTCAACATAAATTCTCTCTCTATACTTTTTCACATAACTCCAATACTTTTTTATTAAACAATTACATCAAATCATTTCTCTCTCTACTTCACACAAATACCAATAAAACACTATTCAACATAAAAATTCACAACTTCTCTAACATCCTACATTTTTTTCTCAAAACGAACATAACCTTAGGTATCACGTAACTAAAGAGGTGTGCAAATGGGCCGCGGGTACCAATTTAACCGTCACCGACATGGGAACAACATTTTGCTATTACTCGGGCTCTTACCGGTGACGGTGAGCTGCTAGGAATTCCGGCAATTCATCGTTTTCGTTTTTTTTTATGAGAAAAACAACACAAAATCATTTTTAGGGTTAATTAAACGCACTTATCGAATTTTCCCCCTTCTTCCTCGAGTCCCCACCAGTGACGGAGCCAGAAAACCCAATCAATGGGGGGCAAACTCTTAAAGAAAAATGATAAAAAAAAATTACGTAAGGCAAAAAAATGTCTTAACACTATAAATATGAAAAATTAAGGACTAAAAATACTAAAATAATTGAAATACACGTACCGTACTATTTGCTGATACTGAAAGGTGACATTAAAGATTAAATTCTTGTTGTTCGAGATACCAATAGAGCACCAACTAATCACACAAACAAAGTATTTATATATATATATTCTTTGTAAAACAAAACACATAAATGAAACAAAGTATTTTCAGCAATATAACTCTTTACTTTCATAAATGAAGTACTTACTTTTGTTGCCAGAAAGGATGTGCCCTATGCTCAAAAAGTCCTGCTGAATTTGTTGGGATCTGAAAAAAAAAACATAACACATAAATGAGAAAAATAAATGATTACTGTGTTTCTATTATTCTTAAAAGAAACAATAACAAAACGAAGCATATTGGAAAAAGAAGCCAAATGATCTAAAGTTAAAAAAAAATCTAAGTTTCAAGGGCATAAAGATATTTTTCACCCTTGCTATAGCTGTTTTTTAGTGTGATAGTACTATTGAACACGAGCTTCTCAGCAGTGAAATCTCTATCAACAATAAAATAACCCGAAATTGCAAGGTGAAATACATACTTAGTAAATGATAATAGAAAAAAATTGGACAAAAAGTTCAATTTTAACATCCAAATAACTATTCTACTCCCCTTACAAAATGAGAAAACAAAAAAATCGTAGTTCAAAATGTCCATTACCTGGCTAAATTAATGGCTAAAATTTTGAAGAAATATATCTATAACTTGATCCAAACATCACAAATTACAATGGAAAAGAAGTTCCACCTTTAAAGAAAGACAATTAAAAACAAGTTAATCTCATGAACTATAAAAAATCAGACCTAAACAAACAAAAGAGATATGAAAATGAGTCTTACCTCAACTTTGAATTTTCATAAAATGTGGAGAAGTCAGACATGTAAAATTAGATGATGATAGTGACAATAAAATGATATAATCAATGATTCTCTAGTAGGTAAAGATAGACACGCAACACACTTGAATAATTGAATTATCACTTATCCAACAAGTGCACACCACGCATTTTCTCAGCATTTGTGATATCCAAATTCTCAACCAAGTTCAACATAAAAGGCAAAAGAACAAAAAGAAAAGCAGCACTAGAATACCGAAAACATCTATTTCAAGGATTACAACACACAACGATTATCAGGACTCAGGAGAAGTATAGGAAATATTCGTCGCAAAATTCATGACAACGTCAACAAGTTAAGGTAGGATTTCAAGTTTTGACACAAATAAATATATCTTTGCTTATTCTTTTAGTTTGATTTTGAGGTACTAGGCTGCTTAGGCCTTAATTAAGGGGGGCGGGCTGATTCATCTAGGCAGGCAAGGGGGCGAGTTTAATTTTTAGTTGGCCAAGGGGGCAGACCTAATAAAAAAATAAAAAAAATGTCACGTAAAAAAAAATTTGGGGGGAGCCTACCTAGGCAATGGCCCCGGTTCGCCCCCTCCCTCCGCCTGTGGTCCCCACTCTCAGGGCCCCACCCTCCCCCCCTTTACAGACTCTCTCTCCTCCACCCACGAGCCCCCATCGTTGTTTGTAGCGTGGTGGAGCTGCCGGGCGCCGTTTTCAAGTATTACAATTGACCTTGACGAGGAAGACTTAATGAAGTGTATTTTGTAGATTCTCTCTCCCTTGGATTTTACATTAATTTCCTCAATTGTTTTATATTTAGTATGATATTAATGTGAATATCCTCGTAATTTCTAGGTGAGGGTGGAAAAAACAACTAAAAGAATAAAAAAAGTTAGCAATAATTGATATGTAGCTGTTTGGGTATGTGGATTTTCAATTTTAGAAATAATTGAATCAAACATATCAAAAGGCTATGGCCGGTGGCAGTGCCGGTTGCCAAACTTTAGAGTTAATCAGCCCTAAGCGAATTTGTCCAAAGCCGGGAGCAATGGGCATAGAGGTGGCAATATGGAGATGCAAAATTGCAAAAGATAAGACACCATTACCAAACCCAGAAAATAATATGGAAATGAATAACAATGGATTGAACAAAGTAATACTAAATTGTATTTCGTATGAGTTCTACTTGGAACAAATCACTAATTAATGATAATCCAATTAATCATGTAAAAATTTACAAATGCAACGAGTTGGAAATTCAATTCAGAGACGGCCCTGAGCCTGCACCAACCAGCAATTCTTGAACTGTGACTCCGTCTTTTCCCTGAACCCTTTCACCCTCGCCAAACAAAAATGGGTGCAGCACGCCGATCCCAACCCCTTCACCCTGCTCGTCTTCAACAAATAGCACACCGGTCCGCATTCAGCCCCCCTCCCCTGCACCACTATTCCCCACGCCTTCGTCCTGGATTCTCTCTCCGATCTCTCCTCCTCCTCCTCCTCACCATCCCCCAGATCTTCCACGAATATAACCCCCTGCGGCGACGGAGCTTCCCCGCTCTCCCATCGGCCCTTCAACGCCGCCCAATTCTCCTCCACCGCCTTCTCCGTCTCTAACCTAGTCCCCGCGCCGGACTTTTCATCCCGATCACGATTGTCGTTCTCCGCGTACACTTGCACCAACAGCGGCGCCTGGTCTAGTTTCTTCACGATGTCCACCACCGAGTCTCGCATCCATTTGTCCAGACTCTCGCAAGCAATCTTCGCGGTGTCGCCGCGATTTCGAACCTCCAGTTTGCCGGACGTAGGAGTCTTTGCCGTCGTACTCATCGAGATTCTTCTTCCTTTTCCGGAGCCGGATTCCACGCGGTTGCGGACGATCAAGGAACATGGCCGTGGAGCATCGCGATTTCGAGGATTGTTGACATCGAAAAATGACAGCCGGCTATTGCCATTGGAAACGCGGGGAATACCCAGAGACGAGGAGGAAGCCATCAGATGCGATGGCCAGGAGGGAAAGCAAAGCGCGGTTTAGAATTACTTGTAAGGAAGTTTTCGTAGTTAAAGCGGGACGAAGAAGGAATAATTATCATGTGGAGGAATGGATTGAGACTAATGGACGGCCTAGAAATGATTGGGTATTTGGGTTCCACTTCCAGGAAGGATGCTAACCGGGCACGTGGTTCAGGTGAGTTTAGATTGTGTAAAAGTGTTTCTCCACGTGGTTCCCACGCAAGCGGCCTGCCGAGCCATGCGCTAAAGAGTTGCTTACAGCTGAATCAGCATGCCCCGTCATCGTCGTCGTCTTCGTCTTCCTCATTCAGTTTTTCAAACAATATTGACTAAAGTTTTATCAGCATACATTTTTTTATTATTAAATAATCCAATTCCCCGAATTATGTTGGTCTCTCCCTCTCGGAAAGAGATAACGAGAAATAAGAATATATCTCTTGTTATTTTGTATTTGAAACATCACAGCTTTTCAATTTTTTTTCAGGCTTTTAGCGCCTTCGTATTAAGAGATAGCTCTTGGAGGACGACCGTGACAATCACGTGGAAAGTGCGAGCAGTTTCCACGCTGCCACACACTTTAGGTACGCCTTGCAACGCCTGGCCAATCAACTTGGGCGCTTGTTACACATCAGCCCAGTCAAAGCTTACACCTCGGCAGACGGAGGCCTCCCCCTCCCCCAACTCTCTCTCGGAACCCACTTTTTGACTTTGAATTTTCGTCTACACCTCCATTTTATTCTTCACATTTGACCGACATTTTATTCTCGCTAAGTTTTAAAAAATTATAAATAACTTTTCCCCCTCCACCTAAGGAGGGGCTCCTCCAACCCAGATGGTGGTTGAGGGTCCACTCATCGCCTCTCAGAACTAGGTAGTCAGAGTCGAGGTGGAGGTCCTTCCTTCCTCGGCAACAAGAGTTCTCCCCCTCCACCGTAAAAGGATCGGGATCCCCGATCTTTTCTTTTTTTAAAAAAAAACTAATTTTATTATATTTATTATTAATTTTGTATTTAATTAATTGTATTTATATTTAATTTTTAATTTTTTAATTTTTTAAAATATTATGACACGTGTCATATTTCAATTGGGTGGAATGGATTTTTCTTTAAATAAGAGTAACAACATTGGGTCGAGTGAGTTTTGGTACTAAAATGACAAATCCAGTTAACTTTTTGAAATTTGTTAAAACTCAATGAATTTTTTAAAAATGTGTCAACACCTAGTGTGTTATTTGTAATTTTTCCTAAATTTTATTCTTCACATTTGACCGAGTACAATAACTTCTCAACTTTAGATGGGCATTAATTTATAGGCATTTAATTGCAAAAATATTTTTCTCGCGGCCATCTCTTCGTCTAAAATTATGAAAATCAATTGATATAAACACCAATCAGAGGAAGAATTTCGCACCAATTGGCCGTCACTGGCGGAACCAAGGTTCAAGTTGAGAGGGGCAAACTCCTAAAGATAAATGACAAAAAAAATCATATGTAATGCAAAAATTGTTTTAGAGTTAAATTTAATCACTAGGATAACCTTTGAGGTTAAATTCATATGGGGTAAAGTCATAGTTAGTGCCCTATGTTTGAGCAAAAATCAAATAGTTACATTAATTTTCAATCACACAATTTGATACCCATAACTTTCAAAACTTATCAATCTTCGCCCTCGTCTAAATTAGGCGTTAAATGAGACAAAAAAGCATGAAAAATGACCAATTGGAAGAATCGGGCGTTATATTTAATTTTTTTTTAAAAAAAGTATTATGACATGTGTCACATTTCAATTGGGCGAGGTAAATTTTTTCGTTAAACAAGTGTAACGGCATTGAGTCAAAGTGAGTTTTGGTACTAAAATGAAAAATCCAATTAGCTTTTTGAACTTTGTTAACTCATTGATTTTTTTAAAAAGACGCTAAAACTTAGTGTGTTATTTGTAACTTTCCCTAAATTTTATTCTTCACATCCGATGACAATAACTTCTCAACTTTAAAGGGACATTAATTTCTAGACATTTAATTGCATAAATATTTTTATCGTTGCCATCTCTTTGTCTAAATTTATCAAAATCAATGGATATATACATCAATCAGAGGAGGAATTTCGCACCAATTGGCAGAGTCAGTGGCGGAACCAAGGTTCAAGTTGAGGAGGCAAACTCCTAAAAAGTAATGACAACAAAAATCCTACGTAATGCAAAAAGTGTTTTAGAATTAATTTTAGACTTAAATGGACCGGATACTCTTGTGGTATTTTTATTTTGCAAACATGTCCATGAGGTAAGAAATTTTAGTTTTATATCCCTGAGGTAACCTTTAGGTTTAAAATATGTTCATCTGTCAGAAGCTATCAATTAGTTATTGGCCTCCACAGATTCATATATGCATTTAAACGGAGTCTGACGGAGGGGCATATTTTAAATCGAAAGGTTACCTCAGGGATATAAAACCAACTTTTCTTAACTCAGGGACATGTTTGCAAAATAAAAATACCATAGGGCTATCCGGTGCATTTAAGCCTTAAATTTAAACGCTAAGCTAACCTTTGAAGTTAAATTCATATGGGGTAAAGTCATAATTAACCTCCTATGTTTAGGCAAAAATCAAATAGATACCTCTAACTTTCAATTATACAGTTTGATACCCATAACTTTCAAAATCTATCAATCTTCGCCCCTGTCTAAATCATGCATTAAATTAGATGAAAAATTATAAAAAATGACCAAAATGCCCCTCCAAGATAAAAATATTTTTTAAAATTCATAAAAAAATGATAATTTTTTTTAAAAAAAATTAGTATTTTTAAATAAAATTATTAAAACTCTATTTCAATAATCTATTTATTTTTAATTTATTTCTTAAATTATTATTATTATTTATTTATTTTTAAAATTTTAACCTTAGAGGGGCATTTTGGGTCATTTTGTATGATTTTCCGCTAGACTTGACTCCTAATTTGGATGAGGCGAAGATTGATAGATTTTGAAAGTTATGAGTCTCAAATTGTAGAATTAAAAATTAGTGGTAGCTATGTAATTTTTGTCCAAATATAGGAGACTAACATGACTTTACCCCAATTCATATACTTTGTTGGGAAGGTTTTTTTTTTTTTTTTTGAGATCCTACGAAGAAAATAGAGTTTTCTGACTGAATTTACTAACCCAGGAAAAAGAGAGATTTTACCTCGAAAAAAGGCAAAAAGAAATTGAGCTTTTTTTTTCTTACGTCTTGTTCCTAAGGTTTTATTTTTTATTTTTTTAAGAAACTCTAATTAATCCAAAATCCGAACTAATTCCTTCCTGGAAGGCGGAACCGAAAATATATATATATATATATATACAAAACTGAGAAGCTAAGGTTGTGTTTGTGTTGTAATATTTTTGGTATGGGAATATGTGTTGGTATTGGGTTTAGTGAAAAGGTGAAGAGAGATAATATTTTATAGTTTTTGTAATTTTTTATATTTTTTAATGGGAGAGAGAGATTATATTGAAGTATTTTATTAGGAGAGAGATAAAATTTTGGGTAAAATTTTGGTTGCAAACGCAGCCTAAGATGCGGTGGAGCTGAAAAAAGATTAAATATTTTTTAAAAAACACGTTCCATCCTCTGATAATTAAAAAAAGAAAAGAAAAGAGAGAGTTGGTTTTAAATAGGGGCAGGGCTTAAGAAACTGGTCAGGTCCAAAGGGGCGGCCTGGCCCGCCTTGGTGTAAATACATGTAAAAAAAAAAAAAAAACTCCCCCTCCCCCCTCCATTGTACCCGCCACCGCCGCAGTTACTTTTTATTATCTTTTAATTTCAGTAATATAGTCATTTGCGAATGGTTTAGAAATTCTGGATATCTGCAAAAGATTTTCCTAAACTGTTTGAGAATATAAAGCGACTTTTCTCTGATGTTATGTAATAATATGTACGTGGCTGGTGAGCTTAATTAATATATATGCAATGTGTACGTAGCTGGTGAGCTGTCTTTAATTAATAGGAAAGGGTAGGTAATCTGAGTGGTGGTTATGCAAACCCCGATGTCACGTGGCCACCGGGTAGCCATGTTAATGCCTCAAACCAAATCGACAAACCTCAAGCTCGAACGAAATGTTGAATAAGGTTGCTATTAATATTCCCCTAGCCTATATACCTCCGAAAATATCCCATTGTTATCTTGTTCGCATTATATAGTCAATACCTCTTCTGATAGGTAATGAATGCTCGTTGGTGTACAGATTTTACGTCGGCAATTAATGAGGTTGGCCAAAGAGTGTGAGCGGTAGCGGCAGATCGATACGACGTTGGTCAGATGGATGCGGGGGGAGATATAAGACAATAAGGCTGATGAGTTCGGTTATTATGCTAAGTAATATTGTGCTGAGCATGCATGCTGAGCGACAATTAAGATTAAAAATTGAAAATCTGAAGTTTGTGGTTAACACATTATTTAAAATATTTAAAATATTTTAATTGATATGACTGGATCTGAACTATTAAATTTTAAAGATTTTAATCTTAGTCGACGCTCAACATGCTTAGTATAATATTACTTACCATAACAACCAAACTCGAAGGCAAATGTCGTTAATTGCAATTCTATATGAGTTTGAATAGTAAGCGGAAGAAAGTAGGTTGAATCACAAGCTCATCAACTTCGACTACCTACCATCCTTTCCCTTAGGCCTTAGCTAGCCAAGACTGGAAGTTCAAGTACTGTATCTGTTAATAGAGCAACCCCAGAAAGCTTTTTAAGTATCGGCAACACTACACCTCTCGTTCCACCTGACCAAAATATTCCCTCCATTCTCTCGTTGCAATTGTCCGATCCAGAGTAATCTTCACTGCCAAGTATAACAACAAGTAAGAGGCTCCTCTTAATTTCAAGTACTGTTCTTCTTTCTTTCTTTCTTTTTTCTAGCCTCTCTTTCTTTCTACAGTTCTACTCATTTTTTTATGTGAGCTAGCTTGCATATTGTAGCTGCATAGCCTGGATGCCATCAGCCTTGACACAACATTTTATCTCGAATATTGATAATTAACCCAATTATTTGACCTTAACTACACCGCGCGCAAATTAATTTCTCTTTCTTAATTGAAATTATTTCAATCTATCTTTCTTGAAATTTCTCACCTATTCTCTGTTCTTTGTACGTTTGTGCTATATATGCAGTGGGTACTGAATTGAACCAAGTGGTCATGCTGGATGAGATCCCATTTCCTAAAGAGATCACCACCACAAAGCCGCTATCACTACTGGGTCATGGTATAGATTAATATGTACTCATGATTGTAGCTAGACCCATTTCTTCTTAATTAGGAAATGTTAATCATCAATCAATGCTTAGCTGTAAGGACTGTTAGTTCATATGAATTAAGGGCCGGCCAGAAGAATGTAATTTTACACTAGGTACGTACTCGATCATCTTAATTTCCTAATAGCCCCCGACTTCTCTCCTCTTGCTTGGGACAGGCATCACGGATATTGAGATACACTTTCTCCAAATCAAGTTCACGGCAATCGGAGTTTATTTGGAACCCGAAATCGTGAAGCATCTGCAGCAATGGAAGGGTAAACCTGGAAATGTTCTCGCCGAAGACGATGACTTCTTTGAGGCCCTTATTTCGGGTACAGTAATTTATGCTATGATCTATTTCTACAGTTAATTTGCTGCAACTTACTAACTTATGATATATATATATATATAGTGTATTTTATTTTATTTTTTAAGTAGTCAAGAGATTTCTCTGACCTATATATACATACAAATATATATATAAATATATGTGCAGCTCCCGTGGAGAAATTTATAAGAGTTGTGGTGATTAAGGAGATCAAGGGGGCCCAATATGGGGTGCAGCTAGAGAGCGCTGTGAGGGATCGGTTGGCTGCCGATGACAAGTACGAAGAAGAGGAAGAGGTGGCCTTGGAGAAACTTGTCGAATTCTTCCAGACTAAATATTTCAAGAAAGATTCCGTCGTCACGTTTCATTTTCCAGCTACATCTGTCGCCGCCGAGGTAATTTTTTTCTTTTCGAGAGAAAAAGCGTGAACTAATTAATTAATGGTAGCTCATTTAGCTAAGTATATGTGGATTGATTGCCAAGTACTAGCTACTATATACTCGTTGCCAATGGTACCTGGATTTGTTTGTATGTTTCAGGTTGTTTTCTCGACTGAAGGGAAGGAGGAATCGAAGGTGAAGGTGGAGAATGCCAATGTGGTTGAGATGATCAAGAAATGGTACCTGGGAGGGACTAGAGGGGTGTCTCAAACAACCATATCCTCCTTGGCCAACACCCTCTGTACCGAGTTATCAAAATGATCAACACTTGCCGTCTTGCCATGAGCATTTGTGGTGCTGCTCTAGCTTGTTGTGCTTCTTTATCAATAATTGGAAAAGTTGCTTACATTTTCTGGCTGAAACGATGCCGTGCGAAAGAATACAAATTTCGAACGGGGTGTTTTCCCCTTGTATTAAAGTCCAAAAAAAAAAAAAACAAGAACCGAAGAATTTATCGTTGCCACGTTGGGCTCCCAAGGAACATGCCCACCAAACCTTAATTGGCCGGTGAAAAAAGACATGGGCTTACCCCATCACAGAGGAACTGGGTTTTATATATGTTTTTCACTTTTTCAACCGAACCCACCCCAAGCGTATATTTTTTTTTTCTAAGCAACATGAGATTTCATTTCACCGGAGCAATGCTGATTACAAAGAAGCCATCAAGGCCAGTACAAAGCACAGGGGCAACAACGCCCATTACAGCAATCAGAACATCCCTAAGGACCTTACTATAACTGGCCACAAGGGCCTGAGGATTAATAGCCATATAGGCTGCATACAATGGGGTCAAAAGACCCATAGTTTTGAAACGGGTACAAGGACCCGACATAAACTCCGCCACACGCGGAGGAGACCAACACCAGAGAAAATGGCAAGCGATCGCTGCACTCCCATGGCCGCAACAACGCCTCCACACCAGCACAGACAAAAGTAGGGACAAAGTAAGGAACGACAGTGCTCCATGAACATGCCGCACCAACCAAACAGCCACGAAAATCTTCCCTACACCAACCAGAGAAATGAAACACCCAGCACTACAAACAGAAAACACACAAATAATATAGATAAGCCGCTGGCCGGTCGGAAACCGGCCAGATAACAAAGCCCCACAACCCCACCGAAGACCCCAACAGCAAAACCAAAAAGACGCAGGCGCGTGAAACGCACGCGCCTGCGCATGGACGCGCGTTCGAGACCACGCGCCACCCAACGTCCACCGGAAGAGGGGGAAGACGAACGCCTGAAGCTGCTCAGGTCGACCCTGCAGTGCGTGTCCACCGAAGTCCACCTGGAACGACGGGATCTGGCGTTGAAGACCGGCACACAGGGAGACCAAAAATGGGGGGAGAGGGGAAAAACCAGCGAACAGAGGGAGATGAGAGAGAGGAAAGGAAGAGGGGGACGGTGGGAGGAGAAGGAGCTCCTCCCACCGTCGGTCACGAGCAGGGAGAAGGGAGAGCAGGCGAGGTGGGGGAAGTTTCGACTAATACCCCAAGCGTATATTTGCTACCTATAAAAACATGCCAAAATCCACGACCAATAAAAAAAGAAAGAAAAGAAAAGTTCCCGATCAAAGTGAAAAAAAAGGCAATGCACGGGATTAAAAAAATCCCCAAAAAGACATCTCGAGCTGAAAAACGTGCCCTCAAATACCACCAACGAAAGAATTCTGATTACAGAGGATTTGGACCACCGACATAGCGATAAGTCCTTTTCTCTTCTTATTCTAAGCTGAAGTTGGAAATATGTTCCACCAACAATATTCGATTGGGCTTAGCTCAGATTATCTGTTTCTAATTAACTTTTAAGTTCGCACCATACTTTACCAATATATCTGCAACTTGATTTGCTTTCCGAAAAATATGAATAATAGAGAAAACAATACATGCTGGGATTTCTAAATGAAGCTCCCATTCATCTCTCCATCTCCAAAACGTATAAAGTGTGATATTTACTAACTCAATTAACCACAATGCGAGAATGACGCTTAGAGCTCTTAATTCAGCACAAATATTAGAATCCAATCCATAAGACACAGGAAAAAGTAGCTAATGAAATTCCACGGTCATCTTAAATCACACCCCCACCCTCGGGTGGCGCCAGGATTACCCAAACCGCATCCATTGTACAGTTAATTTTAACCTAATCTGTGTCCGGTTTCATCCATCTCACTTGTAGGAATATTCTAGTCGACCTTGGGGAGATTATGGTGCAGTGCAGCCTAACTCCTGTAACACTTGTTCATTAGTGGAAAGCAACCAAGTAATTTTTTTAGATATTCATAGAGATACTTCTCATCCAAAATCTTATTGCAAGCTAATATGAATTCACCGTCTCGTAAATATCCACGCATTCTAGCGGACCCCATAATTTCTAAGAAATAACTGATGATAAGAGTGGGGAATTAAAACTTCAGAGTGGTACATATACATAAGTAATCGTAAGATCGGCAGAGTTGTAATGTCAAAGCAACCTATATAGTGGATACATGTGGCTAAAGAGGATCGATTAGAAACCGGTGTAGTCTATCTAGTCATGACCCATCGTCCAGGCAGATTGTATCGAGGAAAAATCTGTAAGATTGATAGTAGTCAATCAGATCCAAAAGCGAAGAGAGAGGGGGTTTGTGTTCTCAATGATGAGTGATGCTCTCCGATGAAACGTCCTTATCACACTCTAGATGTTTCCTTGGTACCTTAGACATGTCCAGAGGTGGTGCATGTAAGAATCTCTCGATTGCAAGTTGCATGCCTAACAGACCCTCAAAGTAATTTTGAAGAAAAGTGTTGGGGAATGGGGATTCCATTCTGTAAGCACAAATGTTATGATTCATTGACATTATGTTCCTTATGCGTACACTCACACGGCTATCACGTCAAACAGGGGTAAGCAGGAAGGTGCAATGATAGTTTTTTCTTCTTCTTCTTTCTCTTGGTTATAAGAAATACTTTCTGTTTCCATCATCTTTTTCTTTCCTCTGTCTTTTTACTTTCTATAATTAACCCACCTCCCATGTCATAGTAACAACAAAAGGAAGCAAACGCTTCGGTCCGACTTCAAGTGGAAGCCAGAAAAGAGAGCAGAGTTTTCTGATCTCTGCTGATCCAAGTCGGTCTTCACTTGAAATATCAATCTGGCATGTGCTATTGAACATGGAGGCTTGGTTTTGGCAATTTGTTGTGGGTCTGTGCTCATTTACAGGGGCCAAAATTGCAACTTTTGCTGCGTTATGAGGGTGGGTGACAAAAGAGTTCAAATGAGAGGGTGAACGCACAATATTCTTTTATACAAGAGGGCGTATTGCAGAGAGTGGAAGTTTTGAAGTTTATAAAAATGGAAAGAGGTGATTGTGCCTTTATTCCCAATGATTCGGCTTTTAACTCAACTAAAAGGAATCGAAAACTTTGATCTGACTTTAGTTGGCAATGCAAACAACTTTGAATAATAATTGCCCTCAGACTGGCACGTGCCATGCACGGGGAGATTCTCCATGATAGGCACCATGGATTAAATGATTGCAAACTGAAAAATAGTTTGCTTTCAGGGGAGGCTTTTACTAGTGCTCAAAATGATTTCAAACTCTCTCTGCTTTGATTCGTAGTGCCAGAATATCAAAATGGACTTCTAAACGTTTCCTGTTTCCTACTTTGGAAGATCACCCTGATATGATTTCATAGCTTTTTTCAGTCCAATTGCTGATCTTTGTATTCTATAAGACATAAATCTGTCTGTCTATTCAACAATCCACTTGCTCACAAAGAGATCTTAGATATAATTCTTTTATTTGACAGGTTGAGTTATCTCAGACAAAGTGTGTGTAGCAAACAAAAATCCTGAATTTATTTTTCTTTGGCATAATCTCGTTCATCCCAACATATATGTAGATAGCTCAGACTAAGAGAGAAAACAGAGAGAGAGAGAGAGAGAGAAGCAGACAACAAACTCTAAATATAAGTTTCTTTATCCCAGTACTCCTGTACACAGCGTTTTCCCTCCGATGCCATCATATACATAAAACATGTCACAAGTGGAAGTTGCCAGTAAGACGACTCTGTATGGAGGATACTCAACTACCAGTATGAGAAGAAAATCATTAAGAGTACTATCTAAAACAATGACTAAGTACTGCTATTCTTTTCTATCGATTGGTTGGGAGGGAGGTAGGGGGTTGTGAAATCTCTGCAATTCAAGAGTTAACTTACCTCGTCCACAGCTACGGGCGCATCCCCTTGTCCTTCCGATGCATTTGTAATGTGCCGGGTTCCAGCATCAGAATCCCCAGCGTCGGCACTTGTTGGCTGTTCCAGCAACGACTGACGGCAAGTTGGACACGATGAGTGTGACACGAACCATGTGTCTATGCACCTGACGTGGAACCCATGGTTACATCTAGGTAGCACTCTAACCTTCTCACCATCAGCAAATTCGCCAAGACAAATTGGACATTCTGTGGCTGGTATACTCAGTCCCGAGCGATATACTGCCACGGGGATCTGACGCAATGCACTCTTTTTTAGGCCTGTGGTGGCCAACCTTGCAGCAGTCTCATCCGGTGTTTCAAAAGCAAACCTACGGCTACATCTTAGAGCACAGCGCACAATCGAGTTTAGTCCCAGTGCACAAATTAAAGCGCAGAGCAAGGCAGCTAGGATAATCACCATGTTGGTATCGAAGTTTGCCTCGCTAGCGTAAGACTCGCGCGTACTCCTACTTGCATTAGCTGGTGGCGTGCTTGATTCTGCATGGAGGAGAAGACGGTGGGGACGATGTGGAAGGCGAGGAAGGTTTGTCCCCATTGTTCAACAGGTCACCACTTTTACCCGCACCAATGACTAATAGGAGAACTCAGAATTCCTGCACCGTCTTGCTTTCAGAAGGGTCTTGTGGCCTGCTTGACGTACGAGCTTATGAAAATTGGGTTGTGATTTCGCTGCTCCACCGCTTTTCAGAAGCGAATCGAACCACAAAGGGGACGGAAAGAAGGGAGTTCATCTTACTCATGTACTGGACAGGGGGATTTGGTTTGTTGATTTCAGCTTCTTTTGATCTTGGACTTCTATACACAACAAGCTAGGCTGGCGCCGGAGAACTCTTCGAGAATGAACTTCGTGTTTGATGATCTTTGGGAAAAGAGGAAAGCAGAGAAAAATACTCGTTGGGGTTCGTGGTTTCTTTCTTTCTTTCCGATTGTGGTTCTTCTTGATCTGCTTCAACTAAAGAGAGAGGTTGGCTTTGTGAGTTGTGGTAATGTCTGCTAGGATTCTACCTAGATAAAGGACTTTCAAAAAAGCATCTCGTTTGTCTCCAGGATAAGAGAAGGGGTGGTGAATAGTCGTTGAGCCCTTAAATGATAATGATCACCTGAATTTAGAAAACATTAAAGCAAAAAATCTGGCTTTTGAAAACACAAATGGTCCACTCTAAACCAATGAAACCATTTCTTCGTCTAAGCAATCAATACACCTAATAATTAATGGCAACCACGATGATGATAAAGAGAACTACTCCTTATTCAGTCCAAAAGTGGGCATGACGTTCCTAAAGTTATCCAACCCGAGAGGTTGGATATTTTCTAGTTCCTTTCAAGATATATACAATTCGAGAAGATTTATTTGAGTGAAGCAAACGGAGAGGTGAATAAAAACGGTCAGGTGTGTTCTTAATTTGTAGTTTATCACGGGGGTTTATTTTTAAGTGGTCTGTATCCGCAGCTCATTTATAAAGAAAAATGCTTATTCTCGGCACCAAATCCTTATCCCACTCTCCCACTCTTCCTTTAATTTAAAGGTTAAGCTAAATGTTCGTTTATTTATGACCAATGTCCATGGTGGATCCCAATACTGAGAAAGTGCGAATCTTCCCATGCCTGTAGACAAGGTTGAAATGACACAATCCATAATTGTTGAAGTAATTATAGTAGTAATATATCTTGGTTAACCACTCTTTGATGACTTGACCACCGGAGGGGTAGAAGCCAAAAGGAAAGCACAGCTGATATATAGCCCTGTCATCTGCCTTGTCATTTCGGTGGTACTCAGTCATGAGTCAATTTTTTTCGCTTAATAATGTGATGAGTGTAACTTGTGCAGCAAAACTGTGCGAGGGCAACGCGGGGCCATTTATCCAAAATTTTGGCTTTTTTTCCCCGTGACCATCGGCCTGTGGTCGACATGTCATGTTTGATAAAGACGTGTTTATCCTCTTTGAGATATATGCGAGTCCATTTATTCGTGGTGTAGCCAGTAGCCCTGTATGGCGTGTGAAGAAAAGACTAGCACATGGATTGGAGATCATGTAACCAAGGCAGATGGATCATCGATGCATGGCCACCCAGGAGGCACAAGTAGGTCCACATTTGTCACCTGTCTATCCGGGTTGACTAACTCCATACAAGTTCCATCAGCCCCATCCTCTTTGTTACTGTTTTCAAATACTTTGCTTCCTTCGCAATCAATCGACAGCTTTCTTAAGGGGGGGGAGAAAATGACAAAACTGACGAGGAACGAACACGACCTTTGCGTGAAGTCACATGGTATATAGTTGGGACTCACTCCATCCTATACTCGCAACAGTTGGGTTTCAAGAAAGTTTTATAACAGTCTGAGGGAGACCAACAAGACAGTACTTGTGACACACTCATGTGAGCATTAATGACATTATTGGGTGGGCTAGACTCTGTTAGACCCACTTACAATTATGCCATCGTTCTCCTAAGCTGAATCCCAGATTTCAAACAGAATCTTAGGAATACTATAAAGTCTAGAATATACACCTAAAAGTCGCTCACTTAACCAAACAATCCGCAAGACAATTAGTTTGGAATGAAACTTGAGAAAAGCTCTATGATGAATTGAGATACATCATCATTTCACGAATGATTTTAATAGAGGAGCCTGGTCCTAACGCCCGAAACCAAAGATGGATGAATACGAGATGCCTTAAATTGCATGGAGCGATCGCGAATTACTTTGAAAAACTGGCCACTCGATTTTCCTCGAAGAAGTTGCCAATTGCCATGCAGATTGCCATTAATTATGCCGTCAAAGGTGACATACAAGGCATAATTTCCAAACCGGCCCACGAGGCATTATCCCGATGATCATATTTGTGCTTAGCTAAAAGCACATATTTGGATCATAATTTTTCTAATAACTCAAGTTAAATGAACATACATTACCTAAAGCATTCAAAATAAAAACGTTGTCATTTTGAAAGCTTCATTTTTAAACAGTTTCAAGAAATTAGAATGTCTATTAGTTAGACCACTATTTAATAATTTTACTTACTGATATGGTATTGGATCAGTGTCTACATGCTAAAGCAAAGTAAAAGTTTTGGAGCTGAGGTTTGCTTCCCAAACAATCTTGCTGATAATGTGAGGAGTTGGCGCTGTATAATCCGTATTGGATATCATTAGGCCTCGCTATGCGTTTTTGTAGGACGATTTGTGGTGGGAGTGGCCAGTGGGAGAAGCTATGCTCCTTAAAACGACGCCGTTTGCCTAATCGCATGATCAAGTAAAACCATCCTCGTACCCCAACGTACAAACTGTGGTCAGAGTGGAGAAGAAGAACAGACACTCTGTTCACCGCCTCGAAAACAACGGATCCAATGCAGGATCCTTCGAACCCGACCCCCAATCCGAGTCAAAATCCCCGAACCGAAATGGCCTCCTCCGTCCCCAGTCCTCCAACTAACGCCCCACCCTTTCGTGGGGCCCATCACCGGCGGGCCCACTCCGAGGTCCATTTCCGGCTCCCCGACGAGCTCGATCTGGTCTCAGATCCCTTGTTCGAGGAGTTGGGATCCGAGGACGACCTCTGCTGCACCTACATGGACATCGAGAAGTTCGGATCCGGACCAGACGCTTCCGGCCAATACGCCCCGAAACACGATAATGGGGCGCAAGTCGAGAGGCCGGGGCACAGGCATAGCAATTCGGTGGATGGGGCTTCCATGTTGGAAAGCATCGAGGCAAAGAAGGCCATTGCTCCTGATAAGCTCGCTGAATTGTGGTCCGTTGATCCCAAGCGAGCCAAGAGGTTTGTCGCCTTTTATAGTTGTATGAATAAAAAAGTTGTAATCTGCATTTGCGTTTTGTTTTCTCGTTCTTGGTCATAAATAAGTTTACCGTGTTTTCATGTAGCCCCATCCTGCCCAAGGAAAAAAAAAAAAAAGGAAAAAGGGGCGCCTTTTTTATGCCCAGGTTTCACGTTTTGGACCAGTTGTTAAGCTTTTGTTCTGCCCTTTCATGTACGAGAGTACTGATGAATTTTCATTGTATTGTAAAAAGGTTACGGAATCCAAGATTTTGTTTTTTACCCAGAGCTTCGGGGGAAGAGATCGGTTGTCTAGTATCACTTGAGTCATCATTTATAAATTATTCACTTTTATATTTAGAGGATGTTCAGTTCTATAAACTTGATATCTGGTGCTTAATGAGAAAGAATTCAGATGTCTGGGTCTGTTATTGAGGTCAGTTATAGAACAATTTGTTTTCCTTCAGAGCTCTGACGTCTGTTTCACTTGAGTTTCCACTTCGCACACAAGTTAACAAGTCTCTTATACAGGATTTTGGCAAATCGGCAGTCTGCTGCTCGCTCAAAAGAGAGGAAAGCTCGTTACATATTGGAACTAGAGAGAAAAGTTCAAACCCTTCAAACAGAAGCAACGACTCTTTCTGCACAACTAACACTTTTCCAGGTTCTTACTGAAATTCGTTATGTATTATGTTTATGGTTATGATTAGTGATAATGTCAAGAATTACCACAATGTTCGGAAGCCAAGTAATCCTGCAAAAGTACCGAGGGGTGACCTCAGATCAAGTCTCCGACGGCTAAGTCAATGTTTAAGAAAAAAGATGAGTATTCTGAGGACAAAATTGAGCGTATGTTTATTGAAGAACATATCTTGACTTTTATACCAATGTGAGAGTTTCAAACCTATCGTAAGACTGCCTTCTGGAGGAGTCAGGTTGTAGAGTTGAATTAGGAGAGTGTCGCCGACCATTCAAGTTGCCATGAGGAGTCCTCGGGTGGCTAGACTTTTATGTGAGATCGGATGCCAGACTCCTATGCGAGGTCGGGTAGTCGGGACTGGCCAACAGGCTAATGGACCCGAGCCTAAGTGGTCTGGTCGGACCGAGTATTTCATGGCCCATCAATTAGTATACTTTGATTTCACATGGATTTGAACAGACTCCCTTGCACTATGAGATAACTCACCGTGGTAGCTTTTGTGCTCTGCACTTTTCTTACTGATAAAAGATGCTAGTTAATTGCTTGAACATAACAATGCCTGTCCCCTATCGCTTATCTTGAATTTGCTCATACTCTAGTTTTGTTGACGAGCTTACAAACCAACTTACACGAATCTGAAAGGACATGTTGACAACATCGATGTATATAACAAAACAGCATAATATTCAAGATGTGTGTCTTATAAAGTCAGGAGTAGAAGTACTTGGTGCATTTCTTCTATCGTACAGTGAATGAGGAAGTATCATATCAGACAGTACAAATCCTTTGTTCTACACCATTGTGCTTGTGCTTTGTGGCGCTTTTTCGTGGACCTAACTCAGACCTCTGCTACAGAGAAAGGGGGTGAGGTGGTGTTCCAGTGTAAAATATGCTTCTTCCCTACCAAATTGAGTTTTCAGAGTGTAAAGATATGACATAAAGAATTAAGAAAGAGGAGAATGTCTGAAGTTTCTTGGACCTTCCTCCACGAATTACTTGGTCATGTAAGTTTATATGCACCAGTGAATCAGGAGATTCCTTGTCTTAGTAGCAAAAGATGAGTGATTAATCCTCCATTCTCTTGCTAGTCTCCTTTTGGTGCTGGTAGTTATTTATGCTACTTTTGTATCCCTGTTCTTGCATGTTTTGTTGTCTTTATATCTTATCATACCGTGTTTTCTTTTGACTGGCTACTAACTTAGGGCTTTTTATGTCTTTCGGTTACTCTTCCCTTTTAGAGAGATACGACAGGCTTGACTTCTGAAAATACAGAGCTTAAGCTTCGGTTACAAGCTATGGAACAACAAGCTCAGCTACGTGATGGTATGTGTCCCTCATGCCAGTATTAAAAAATACATGTGTCCCTTTATATAGAGATTATTATCATGCTACGTTCCACCTATGATTTATGTTTTCTGCAACTTTTCTTGAATGCTTAGTGCTTTAACTTGCACTTGTTCTAGAAGTAGGCAATGTAAGCGTCTATTTTTAGTGGTGTGGATGTTATGCACCTACGAAAACTGGTTCCATGGCCTTTCCCTGTTGATATTTGTCAAAAATGAATTACGATGATGATCTGTGTTGCACGCACTAGTGTGTCATAATTTACTCTATTGGATACTAGAAGTAGGTTCTAACTTTGAGCCCTTTGTATACTTCCCATCATAGTTATGGTCTATGAGCACATTGATTTGGTTCATTTATTGTCTGCTTATGCCTTAAATTTCTAGTCTTTTTGGTCCAAAGGATCTTAGAAGGATATTACCATCTACAGACCAAGATCATCTACAATTTCCTACCCAAATTGCATGGTGCAATTCGGAGAGAGATAGACGCAACAGGTGGACCCCACTGTAGGGTCCATACTACTCGAAACTTTACATGAGCAACATTAAATAATATATAGTCTATCTATTGTGTCTATCTCTTTCAAAATCGCACCATGCAATTCATGCAGAAAATTGCAGAGGATCCTAATCCGCCATGCACTTATTGATGTCTTTCCATTTATTAATGTGAATGTGTGTTATCTTTCATATAAGATAGCAAGAGAATTTGCTAAGAGGCAATGCATTTGTATGCTGTTCCCAATACAGCTTTAAATGATGCTCTGAAGAAGGAAGTTGAGAGGCTCAAGGTTGCAACTGGAGAAACAATGACGCACACTGACTCGTGCAATTTGGGCATGGACCACCTTTCGTATCCTCCATCTTCCTTATTTTCGCATCAGCTACAAACTCAGCCAGGCGACCTACGGAACATTCAAATGTCACAATTTCTTCAATTCCAGTCTAACATGTCAAGGCCTCATCAGCCTCTACTTGCTGCTGTCCAATCACACGCGTTTACAGATATGTTGCAGCAGGATCCTATTGGCAGGTTGCAGGGGCTTGATATCAGCGGCAGAGGCTCCCCATATGGTGAAGCCTGAAGGCATGGCCTCAATTTCTGTAAGTGAAAGCAGCAACAGATTTTGATAGAAAGTTTGCCGTCCTCGATCAGGCCGAATTCGTTGGATTCTCCATAGACTGATTGACAGCCAGAGGCATTGTTTATTTGAATTTGATTCTTTGAAATCGGCTGGGGTTTCAGAATTTCAGAAGCTTCTTCAGGTCTTCTACATTCATAAGTTATCTCTTGTAGCATTCCACGTTCTTATTCTTCTGTGCATTTTTTTTGGAAATTGGGGGCTTTCCAATTGTCAGAGAGATGCAGTGACAGGAACCTCGTAATGTTCTTTTGTTAGTGCTTCAATTCATATTGCTGGGCAAACAAAATCTTTTTGTTTTCAATTCTCTCCCCCCCCCCCCTCCCCCTCTCTCTGTGGCACGTGTTATATTCTTGTCAACTGTGGTATGATCAATTTATTTCGAGATTCTCTTCGGTAGGTCTGCAATGCTCTCCTGAGTAACCATTGGCAACACTAATGGCCTTTCACCCCCCAAAACAAAAATGCTCTCTCAAAATTTAAGCTTAAAAATAAAAGACTAAAGTAAGAGTGAGGATGTGATTGATAGATCTGATTTTCCACCTGTTGAACTACCCTTATACAATTGCTATCGAGATACTCCCAATTCACATTTAAATGGCTTACAATTTTCATTAATAAAAAAAAAGTGGCTTAAAATTTTGAGTTTCTCTCTCACCAATCATGCTAATAGATTGGGAAAGGGGGTTTTGAATAGACCAGAAAGTCTCGAAAGAAAATGTCACCTGCCAATCTCGGCTGCTTCCAGGTTATTGGGCATTTGGGCTGATTCCTCTGTATCTCCTGAACTCACCCGTCCGATATTCATCCCAACCAGAGGTGTGGACAACACCAAGACCACCTTCACAAACTCTTTTCGCCCAACAGATATTGATGTGCCTATTTGTGGCCTTTACTCTTGTGGATAGGTTCAGGCCCAATCCAGAGCGGTTAGTTGATATGTCTTAGCGGAGCATCCCTAGGGCAGTGGGCGCAATGGCCCAATGACCCCTCGAAAGGTTTCACAAGTATCCCTGTATTGGGCCCGAGCGGTTTGTTTCACATATCGACGGTTTCAAGGGTATTAACTTGTTCGGTAAGGCGTTTTTGCGCATTTTCTGCTTTGGTGATTTCTTTTTGTAGGAATTTTTGCATATTCTGTTGTCCTCTTCCCTTCGGCACGAGCTGCACATTTGACGCTGTAGAAAAGCTTCAAAGGAGATACAAAAAGGAACGCAGTTACGCACTACTTTTTGATCTCCGCCTTCACTTTCAAAAGGTTAATCCATCAATTCCTGGCGTAGATAACATTGGAACTAATTAAGGGCATCGACTTAACTAACTCGTCACCTTACGAGGGCAATGGATGGCCTACACTCCCAGCACACCATTAAATGCACATGCAACGGGTCGGAACCTGCAGTCTGAATTTGGACCATCTTGGAAACTCATGTGGGGAGCTGTCTCTGGCTGCTGGATACGACCAATCTCATGTAGAAAGTGACCATTCAAAAACCCTATTTGCCAATGGCCCATTACATGTTAGTAAACTCTCACGAGCGGGGACTTATAGACAATCCCTTGTGAAGGGCACTTTCATTCGTTCCCAACACAGAAAATTATCTGGATAAGATCCATATGGCTTTTGTGGATCTCGTTTCGATCGAGTTCTATCAACCTTGTCCCCACTTGAAGCTCTTTTGGAACTTTTGGGTAACAAATTTTTATATGATAGTATACAGGAAGCTACAGCAGATATAAGGGAGCAGAACCGTGGGAGACTGACATCTACCATAGCACGGTTACAAAATCTTTGGCCCGATAAATTGATAATTATTAGGTTTGTGTGTGACAAGACTATACATGTTTTAAAATTAATTGTAGTGCATGTAAATTGGTTATATATATATATATATATATATATATATAATCGATGTGTGTGACAAGACTATACATCTACCATAGGCACAATAAAAGATGTGATGAAAGAATTAAATATATTGATGATGTGCACTATTTGCTTTAAATCAAATCTTCTTCCAAATCCCCTTTTGAAAATGTCCTGGGTGTTTGGTTCAACTTTTCCTCTTTCAGACTTACTTTTTTCTCGAGTCGTCTCTCGTGTTGCTAAAGGAAAGACTGCATCACTTCGATTTTCCAGTTTTCACATAGCCGTAATTTGTTGAATATTACACACAAACTCGATCTCCGTACTAACGACAGAGAGAAGAAGCCTTGCTTATAGCCTATAATATATATATATATAGGAAGATTGAAAATATATAATTAAGAACGTACACTTGATGAGCCATAATTCAGACCGTTGATTTGCTAAATACAAGCAAAAAGAAAAGTAATAATCCCGACAGAAGGGACAAATTTGAAGATTTGAGGGGCAGATTCTTGTTGATCGAGGTTTGAAAAGGATGTTTCTCCCTGTCCCATTTTCTTCTCCGCATCATAAATATGACGCAAAAAGAAAGAGAAAAATTGGTAGCCGCATGCAGCATCCCAATTGTTCTTTTTGGTCCGATTATATATTATATGTAGGTTTGGTTTACTATGATCGGCTTTGAAAATGAAAGCACCGCAAATTTTGTATACGGTCGAAAATGATGGACGAATCCTAGCTATCTTGGGACCGCGAAGGTCGGGACTTGCATGTGCTCCTAACATGCATGGTAGGTCCTCAATCAAATCTTCCCACTTTTCCAGATGAGACCAAATGTACCTATCAACTAGATAAGATGCCCAAAAGAATCTTATATTCTCTTAATTAAGAAATACATGAAATATTATAACTAACAAGTAACGCCCTATTCGATCGTATTATAATTTAGAGAAATTCACTTTTTAGTCCCTACGTTTTGAGCACTTTTCATTTTAGTTCTTCAGTTTCAACTTTCAAATTTTTAGTCCTTTAGTTTTTATTGTTTGACGAAATGGTCATTCTGTCAGTCTGTCGTCCATATACTTAACGGAGCACTCTGGTACGTCGGCAATTTTGACCTGGTCAACCGCTACATGTAGCAGTCGACCGCTCACTTTTAACATATATACCCGGTCGACCGCTTGATGCGCCGTTAAGCATATGGACGGTAAACTGACGGAAGAACCATTTCATCAAAACAATAAAACTCAAGGACTAAAAATTTGAAAGTTGAAAGTGCAGGAATAAAATGAAAAAGTGTCTAAAACCTAAGGACTAAAATGCCAATTTTTTTATAATTTATCAAATTCCTTGGATAAGAAGCAACCACGTGTACTTGTGGCACCGTCTTGATTCGGTTGATATATATATTCCTTATCACAAATTAAGTTGATTATCTAAAGTAACCGATGGACAAATTTAATCACGTCTCTTGAAACCTAGGTAGAAAGCAAAATCAATGCATGATTTGATGAGTGATATGTGATAATTGGTTGGTAGTTGGTACGGATTCTTTTCCTTCTGGGTTGTGCATAAAAAATCAAGCTTTTAGAAGAGATTACCCGTTATGATCATCTCCTCATTAGCAACCACCCCGCCATTCTATTTTGTTAATTAGTGAGTGATTGGTGCTAAGCATGTAGAAAAACAACCATTCTTGCCACTTGGGAGATGAATTCCTAGGCCCTAGCTAACTCGATTTCAACCGAGTAATATTGCCGCCCCCCTGCTACCAAGAATGCTTCTCATGATCTGCCGCAGCCCACAAGTTGGACTTCTGAGTTCTGAGACTCCAAGATCCCCAATCAAAGGCATTAAAGTTATTGGCTGATTGCACGATTGCAGGGAGTAGTGAAGAAGAAAATACCAAAAGACCACACGTACCTGCACGCAAAAAGAAATAAGAAGAAAACGTCACATATTGATAGCGAAAAACGGTTAAAGAAATGCATGTGCAGGTGGGGTCAATAGGCTTAGCAGTTGGTCGTCTCTCTCTCTCATGCACTGCGAGCATCTATGGCTTCTCTTTCTACAGAACGACCCCACGTCCAATCCCCACAAAGCCACACCTACGCCTCCTTTTTCTATATAAGTAACCCCCATTGCTCTTCGTCTAAGCACTCAACACTTACCGCTCAAAGAGTACTCAAAATCCTCTCCCCTCCACGCATAGACACAATGGCCATTGCTGCATTCTCTGCTATTTCCCTTCTGTTCTTTGTCCTCAACCTATGTCTTAGAGGGACATACGGTGACTATGGAGGGTGGGAAAGTGGTCATGCCACATTCTATGGTGGGGGTGACGCATCAGGCACAATGGGTAAGTTCAACAATTTCTCTTCTCACAAGATATATATTATAAGTTGGGAGTAAGGAAAAATTACAAAAAGTAAAATTACGTTACTAGTATATATGCAAGTCGACAAAAAGTAAACTTCATCTAGAATTACTCCTTATTAAAGTTGGTTGTTTATTGCGTATGACATAAATGTCCTTTAGAGCGAGGGGTTTCTCACGGGCTATACTTTGGGATTGCAGGTGGTGCTTGTGGGTATGGCAATCTGTATAGCCAAGGGTATGGGACTAACACGGCAGCGCTGAGCACCGCGCTATTCAACAATGGCTTGAGCTGCGGGGCCTGTTATGAGATGCGATGCAACGATGATCCCAAATGGTGCCTCCCCGGTACCATCACCCTGACCGCCACTAACTTCTGCCCCCCTAACTACGCCTTGTCTAACGACAACGGTGGGTGGTGCAATCCTCCTCTCCAACACTTTGACATGGCTGAGCCCGCTTTCCTGCAGATTGCTCAATACAGAGCTGGGATTGTTCCCATATCCTTCAGAAGGTAAACAATAAAGTCATGATGGATATTGGATCATTGACCTCTTGTTTAAGAGCCACAAAAGTAGTAGGTGCTAATCTCAATCTCACATTCTTGTTTTGGTCCAAATTATAAACAGGGTGTCCTGCGTGAAGAAAGGAGGAATAAGGTTCACCGTAAATGGCCACTCTTACTTCAACTTGGTCTTGGTCTCGAACGTGGCTGGCGCAGGAGACGTCCACTCTGTGTCAATCAAGGGGTCCAAGACAGGGTGGCAAGCCATGTCACGGAACTGGGGCCAGAACTGGCAGAGCAATGCCTATCTGGATGGACAGAGTCTTTCATTCCAAGTTACCACCAGTGATGGTAGGACCGTGACTAGCTACGACGTGGTTCCGGCAAACTGGCAGTTTGGACAGACGTTTGAGGGGTCTCAGTTCTAGGGTTTATTACTTATGTAGGGTCAATGGCTAATGTGCCACTGTCGCGACGGTGAAGGTATGACATAGAGGGTAGGGTAGGAGGGGCTCGGCCTATTATATGGCCCTATATATATTGCTGAGGTGGCTGATGGCACCCGCTAGGCACTAGGCCTTTAATAGTTTTTATATATATTTGTATACATACGGTGAGTTTGTAATTGTGACTTGGGAACTTTCAAAGTTACCCAAGAAAGCATTGGATAGTTAATGCAAACATTGGTTGCCATCTCGCAATCGCATCTTTGAATATTTGTGGATTTTTAATCTCCAACTTGGAGTCCAAACTCGTTGGGACGAGTACTTTGTTTTCACTTGGATTAGAGTTCCTATGAGGCAACTTCCCGAGAACCTTAAAATATGTTTCTTTATTTTCGAGTGGCATATCTTCCACTTAATAACCACTAACGCGTTCGCACACAACGTTCTGATCAATTCCTTCAGTAAAATGCAATAAGAAAAAGCTCCAGATAAGAGGAGCAGGACGCGACGACTGACAAAGGTTGGTTAAGCAGTAGAAGACAAGTATGTGCTGCTACAGTATCCCGTCCACTCACCTTAAGATCAGAACTACAAGTAAAGCAAAAACCAAACCATCGAAGACTCGGTCGTCGTCACAGCTACTGTAACTCCGAGAATTTGGACTCTGCTCTTCCATTGCAGTTGAGCGCATAAAATGGGTCACTTGGGTTGTTGGCTCTTACGAAAGCAAATCATCCAAGGATCTATTCGAGCATCACAGAAAATGACATCCATTTCGACCACTGCTGTCTGCACTTTAATATATTTGAACCATAACCCACAGACTGGACGGCACAATATGCTGGAATGTGCCTTGGGTGATTACAGTACGTTCGCGGCTTCAGTTGGGACAAGGTCTTCTGAAACAGCTATTGTGGCCCAGCCCAAACATCCTGCACATGCATTTCGGACATGCCCCCTATTATCTCATGATCTTCACATGTGGGTCATTCAAATTAAATCCCATACAACTGATACAAGTCCCCACATGAACGACTCCTATCACGAAAGCGCTAGGCTCCGAGTCAAATCAGGATAAGCCACAGGCGACCAAGAATAGCACAAGGCATGAAAGTAGATTTTCAAGATTTTAACTTAAATGATTAAGATTTATAATTTAGATATTCATCACCTCTGCTGTTTTGATATACTTCCAGTCCAATTTTACACCATAATAAATAATGGGTAGATATGACCATGAACTCCTGGAGATTATAGTTTAGCAACGAGTATATTGGATGGTCAAAAGCTAAAGAGATCCGCCACCACGCAAACAGCAGCGTGTTCCTATTAAATGCCAAATAAATATTCATTACATAACCCTGTAAGTACAAATAATCGATTCACAGCACTGCGCTGTGAGCTACACCACTTGAAAGCTACATCCAGTCCTACAAACGATTTCATTCTTCATTTAAGCCTCTCTCTGCGTAGCCTCTCCAGTTCCTTAACCATCTGCCAATGTTCCAACGACAGGCAGGTTTCACCCAAGCTCACAGACATTAGGCGGCCCAATGTCAGCCATCTGTATGCCAGAAAGAAAATTACCATCCTGTAACATAATTGCAACCTTGGAATAAAATACTATTATCACACTACTTCTTAATCACCAACCTGTTGAAATCATGGCTCCCTATGCTCCTGTCTGCTTGTCTTGCCGCAACCAAGTCATTTTCTACCACCTGTAAAGCATCGGGAAACAACATTAGGATTCTAAAGGAGTATCTATACATCCCTTCGTGGAGGAGCTGGAAGTGAAAACAATAAGTTAACATGGTGGAACAACTAGGCCACATAATGACCAATGAATAATGTTATGTTATGGCTGGTACTTCCAGCGGCTGCAGTTCTGATTACACACATTCCACTTGTCATGAATGCCCAAAGATGTTCTCCGACTATATGTGCGATTTTTCTTTAGAAATACTAGGTCCTTAGCCATAGCCACTTCCAAGAAGGAATTTGCTTATCAAGAAAGTCTGGTGAACTCATACCTTCTGCATTTCGGGCTCTATAGAATGCGGCAATGATTTAACAGTAGCCAAGTACCATCTCCAAGCATCTAGTGCTTCTGCAGGTAAAACTTCACAGGAACCCACTGAAGAAGGCCGGAAAGGCATAACTATATCAGCAGGCAAGATGTTTGATTTTCCCTCGGAAAGAATTAGCAATTGCACATCAGCTGCCATCTCCATTTTGTAGTACTTGAAATCATATTCTACCTGAAAGCAAATATATTTTCAAAATATATCATTAACTTATGTCCAATAAAGTGGTTTTGAGCTACTCTTAGACAGTAGCTCCATAAAGCAAGTGCGGTGATATTCTCCGAGATGCCTTTCAACTTTAGCAGATCAATTAAGCAGAATTTTTTTTACATCTGCCAATTAAGCAGTCAAGCACATCTCTAGTGGCTCATATAGAGCTATCCGTGAGATATCCAGAAAATACCTCATAAACACATATACCTATAGATGATAAAAGATGTACCTTTTGCAGTTCTGTCAGATTTTTTAAGAATCTTGCATTCTCCGTCCCAACAGTGTTGAGGTTCCCTGCTTCTAACGGGGTTTCATCAATTATTACGTGTGAGCCCTCAGCTAGCTGCAGAACTCCGGTTATCAGTCTGTAGCATTAAGCACATAAAAATGTCAAAATGGAAAGGATTGGTAGTTGTAATCACCAGGCCACTTATTACAGGGAGTAAACACGAAGCGATATTTCCATTTACCTGTTCGTCTCATAGTCCTTTCTTGGGGCAAGTGATACTGAGTTAAGATACTCCAGTGTAAGGGGGATGCAATGCGTGAAAGGCAAGAGGTTTTTAACAGCAAGGCTAAGTCGATTGCCAAACACAGACGCACTTTCTTTGCTGAAACATGTGAGATTCAGTGAAAGCTTGCCTACGGCAACAGTGTCTACTCTAGCATGCACCTGCTCAGAGGAAACTCATCACTTCAAGTAAAGGCACAATATGTGGAGAAGGGAAAGGAAAGTACCTATTAGACAAAAATAATAACAAACCATCATCTTGAAAGGAAACCACTTACCCTGGAAAGAAAATGCAACAACACAAAATGAGCAGCTACGCCATCACTGCCAAGAATTGTTGTAAGATGCCTCAAAAGAGCTGCCCTTATCTCCTGGACCAAATGGGGCTTTGGCTGTAGGACCATACAGTACACACTAATTACACAACGTAAGGCACAAAAAAATTTAAGAAGAAACATTAAAGATCAGAAATCACTGCATAGGCACCAGCTATAAAGCAGTTCCCAATTGTTTCATTTAGAGAGAAGAAACAAAACAAACTACATATAATCACCTCCATCACAGGGGAGCCATGAAGATAGTCCGGAGCTGCAAGTTTCCTGTGGACAAGGCAATGGAGGCGTGGCACCTTCACCAAAAACAAAAAAAAAATTAAAGACTGAGGATTGAGGATTGAGGTTGTAACTGAATCAGGAGCCGCCATAGGAAAAAAACCAAATTATTTTAACTTGACCAACATATGGGAAGGATTTGACTGTCCCGTTACCCTACCTAATGAGATTTTAGAGAAGCACACTTCAGAGGTTATCTAGACTACAGCTGGGTGCCAGCAACCTACGAAATGGAGACCAAACAAAGATTTTGCGGTTACGATGAGTCAACAATACCTTGCTGTGGGGAAAATGTACCAAGATGTCTTCACAAAAATCATTGCCGAGCTCATCATGGTCATCCTTGTCTGCAGGAACCTCTGAATCAAAAGTGAGAACTCCAAAGAACTCAAAAACATCATTCAGTTTCAAGTCAGACTCTGGAGAATCATAGATCTGCATGAGAAGCAAAGGAACTGCTTTTAGAAATTCCCTCAAGTTGAGGGATAAAAGATAAACTATATTCAGTCCAACATTGTTAATACTAGTAAAATTAGGCGTAAATGAAAGGAAGAAAATCAACCAGTCACTTGCCTTAACAAGACAAGGAAGAGAATCTCTGTCAATGGCAGGTAATATACTCGTATTAGTACAACAGCCATCACTTGTGCAATCCAGAGTCTGAGAAGTAATGGAAGGGGGTCCATCCTCTTTCTAGAACAAGTAAAGAATTCAGTAGATATAAATGTTGCAGAGATCATAAATCAAAAGAACATCAGTCGTGGCGTACAATAAATGACAGTGCATGTGTCAAACAATTGATTCCACATATCGGACATTTGGAAATTTGAGAGCAATTAGATAACAGAAGCCATAGAATTTTCCAAGTCAAAGGACCAGTCCCTGCATACGGCCATGAAGAAATGCTACTTAACCAAGAGAGTGCTCTAAAGTCTCTAGAATAGGCCAGTCCATGAAGCGTCACCCTTTAATCAAAGAACCCAGAAATTTCTTGGTTCAATAACTATGAACTTACAGGGACGCAAAGATATTTAAACAAAGAAGATAGATTAGCTTATAGATCTCAAAAAGTCATATAATTCTTAACCAGCCAATGGAAATAAAAACAGAGATAGGCAAATGATTGATCAGAATCATCTCTACTTACCATCTTTTTGCTACTTGGAGACCCCTGACACCTGTCATCCAAGGCCTGAAATTGAACCTAGTACATCAGATACAGTGGTTGAGTCCATACAAATCATATTTCGAAACATAGAGTGGTTTTTCGTAGAAACTTTTCTTCCACGTCACATGATTATTCCTGACCAGCTAGTTCAAGGAACTGAACGAATAAAAGATGTAATGAGAGTGATGGAACACAGAACCATATCAATATGATCAGAAGCTTCATCATCTATTCGCCGGCGCTTCTCTCTCTGTTGGGACATGAAATCCTCACATCGATTAACTAATAACTCAGAAGACAGTGAAGTCCAAGAATTCTGCCCCGGAACCTTAAACAAGAAGGGAAAAAAACGACAACCCAAGAGGTGTTAAGCCACAATGTTCATTTCATGCAAGACCTCAATTGAAAACAAAACCCAAGAGAAGTGAAGCCATAGCAGAACATATGTTTATGTGGCTATCCGAGGGCCTATTAAAAAACAATTACACGGCTACAACAACTCCAATGCCGTTAGGATTACATATAGAAGGCCCATGCTTGAAATGCCGTTAGGATTATATGTAGAAGGCCAATGCTTGAAATTGAATATGGGGCGGCGGAGAAAAACAAACAAAAAAGACGGTGGGAACATAGAGAACTCACAGGAACACAGTAAAGCAGACGGCGTTCCCAAATTCGCATATCAGGTGAAGAAGCAACCATAGGGAATTGAGAGACATCCGTAAACTTGTTGGTTCTCCAGACTGACCCATCCTGGAAGGAAACCACGAAACTCATTGGCATGAAAATTTTGGTAGAGACAGATCACTCAGACATATTTTGAAGACCAAAAGAGTTAGGAGCTACCTTATAAGCACCGACGTAGAACTCATTTCCTAACATGTCTTGGACCATTCCCCGGAACCGAACCAGAGTTTTGGGCTGAATCAATCTGATAGTTTCGCTATTGAGAATCGGGACCTAAATCACACCCCAAGTATTAGTATACGATCTTGATAATAAATGACTATATCCGCAGTCAAATAACATCGAATTTTCAACTAAAACCGTGCCTGGAAGGGGCGGGTGTGGATATAAACTTGCTATAAAACCCAGGTGTTAACAATGATCTTTGTGATAAATCACCGTTAATTGGGATTTGTTAAATTAATGATTCCATAAAAAGACCATAAAATGCATGGAAGCCTGAGAGATGACCTGAGAAAGGCCGCCTTGGTCGAAGAGGAATTGGCGGAAGAGATCGACGGCGCCCCAGTCCTTCCCGTCGGGATCAAATCCCGAGGCTGCTACCGCATTCTCGAACGTCGACCGGACGCCGCCCAGAGGGTTCGCCAGCAAATCGTACGGAAGACCCACCATCTCTTATCCTCTATCTCTCTCTCACTTCTGTGTGCGAGTGAGCGAGGAACTTCCGAGCGCGCCAAAACTGGTGGTTAAGTAGGGGTAGGGTTTTCCCGCCAAAATCCCACGCATGTAGGATATTTTCATTTGGCATACGACAGTTATGGTCCTAGTCACAGGACGATGAAGAGTTGTAATTTCTTTTTCTTGTTTTTTTTTTTTATTTCCCTGGTCTGGTTGGGAGCGGCTAAGGAAAATGACATGACCCATTGACCATCAAGTCCATATACCCATCAATATTAATTGGCTAATTGTCCACTGCGAGGGCTAAGCCGGAAATTCAACTATTTTAACGCTTGTAACTTTTAAAGATACGACTCCAAGATTAAACATACGACTCCAAGATCTCTTGATGATGATTTACCTGTTCCCTGGACATTTTCCCTCCAGTCTTCGTGGATTCGCTAGCCTCCGCCAGAAGCTCTGCATCCTCTGCGGATCTAACTTGAGCGAAATCGAGAGCGTCGGTTATGCTCCCAAACAAGGATTGATTGCTCTTCTTGGGTTCTTCCTCTTCACCCATCTCTAATTTGGCTAAAACTGTAGACTTAAATGCCTTTCTGATGTACCTATATATGCTTAGACAGGTCCTGTGCAACTCCAAAATTCGAAGGGAAATTCCCATGTGGTGATGCCAGCGAAAGTGTTCTTAGTTGCATGTTTGCTTCTCTGAGCACAACAGATTCTATCTTCTCTCCGCACCAGAGCTACTTGCTCTTTAATTATATACGCTCATTTTGCTGGTTTGGAACATAAAATTACATCCACGTGGATTTGTTGTATTCAGCATGGCCGCCACTTAGAAGGCTGGTGGTTAAAAGAAAACTACGTGGCTCTCTACCAGTCTATTGAAGTTGAGAGGAGATAATCCATCAAGAAGCAAGATTTCTATCTTTTTTTTTAATCTTCTTTTTTGGATAATCTAGATTTAATATTATTTTACCATCAATTCATGCATGTAAGGGAGTGGAGTTAGTATTTCTACTTTAATGTCCATAATCTGCACAAACATGAAACACCCTCACTCGCATCCTCTATTTCAGGTGTATCTCTACACGAAGTTGGCGAACAAAAAGAAAACTCTAGTTACGTCCATGGCCTACACGACATAAACCATGCCAACCTCGAGAAGAGATCCTGGTGGCACCTTGAGCGACACATCTGGCCCCCGACAATTCCTCCTCAGGAAATTATACCCGAAGTTAATGGCCAAACGCTTCAGGACGGAAGATCCTTGCTTTGCACGAACGTGGGAGTGGCCCAGTATGAACGCAGTCCCAGCCTGTTGGGCTGTATACAGATCTTCCAGCTCTTCCTGCAATTGCACTTTCATATCAGCTGGTGCATCAGTTTCAGACTCATAATCAATGGCAAACCTCACTCTTCTTTCAGCACCACTAACTGGTTCCATCTCAAAAACGTCTCTCACACTTCCTACAGTGGGGGACTCCACAGATACACTTGCTGGCTGAACACTTTCCTCAATCTCGTAAGCTGGTGGACCTGAGAAAGCCCCTGCTCTAATTACAGTCAATCTACACTCGCTATCTGATACATCAGATCTCAATGCTTCATCCTTGTTGCATAAGGAAGTCTCGTGATTTTTATGCCAATCATAGCGGATGAAATCAGATAGTCTATCAACTAGCTCAGATTCAAATGAATCAACATCTTGATGAACATCTCGATATCCATACCGGACAATGCATCTGTAGGACCGATGACCTGGAGGACCTACACGGCCCATGAGATATCTCTCAGCAGGGGGCACATGAGGGACTGGTACTGATTTTATGCATACAAAGACGAGGATGCGGTGGAAGGCAGGGAGGTTAGTGACAAAGCGGGAGAAGTTAGCTGGAATGCCAGAGGTGAGATCTGTAAACACTAGGCCAATTCCAGGAACTCGAGCAATTCCCAAGCTTGGACCTAAGGCTAACAGCCATTCTAATGAAACCTTGTTCTGAAGGTCGTACTCGTATTTTTTGATGGTTGCATAGTGCCATACAAACATGATAGTCATAAGAAAAAGGGCTAGAAGTATGGGGAGCCAGGCACCCTCTCTAAACTTGGTAAGCGAAGCTGAGAAATAGAGTAATTCAATAGAGCCAAAAAAGAGTAGGAACGAAATAGCTATGAGAGGGGGCTTGTGCCAACAAAGGATAATAACCAATGAAGTGAGGCACGTAGTCACTAGCATCACCGTCATCACTGCTAATCCTGCAGAAATAAAATCAAATGCCATTATATAAAGTATCACAACTTCTTATAATAAAGTTGTCCCTTCTATTTGACCCAAATATGAGTTGAGTGTACCCGAAAACCTGACAGTTAATGAATATGGTGCTAGGTTTTGTGCAGAGATCTCAATAACGGGTGTCCATGTTCTTTATCATGGCAGAGACGATCTTTGAGCATTTTTCTCTAATTGTTCGTAGAAAGCAAATATTGAAAAGATTTTCAAGGATGCTACGATCCTAGTAAGGATACGAGGGTATAAAATACCTGATGCATTCCCCATGTGTTTTGTATCTCTAAATCCAATAGTTACAGCAATGCAGAGGATCATAAGCATCCAATTGATCTCAGGGATATAAATCTGGCCATGTATCTTGTCTGAGGTGTGAATCACCTTGACTCTAGGGAAGCAACCAAGTGATTGGCTCTGGTTTATGATAGAGAATGTCCCACTGATGATTGCTTGGCTTCCCACAACAGAAGCAAGGATGGCAAGAACAAAAACCGGCCACCTTACATTTTCTGTACCCAAAACCTTTACATTGTCAATCGAAGTTGTTGCTCACTAACTGAACCTCTTTGCCTTTGAAATGCAAGAATGACTTAGCTATACCTGGAACTGAGACGTAAAAACTGATCCTGTGGTTGCTTTGGTGATGCTTTGATAAGTATGCAGCTTGACCCATGTATGCCAATATAAGTGCGGGATAAACCAGAAAGGTGAAAGCAACCTGTGAGAAGGCGAGTAACTAGACTCCTGTTACTTAGGCAAGCTAGACCATTGCCATGGGTTGAGAAAACAGTAATAGGAACCAAACTTGAATGAAATAATTGTCAAAAGAAATAAAAAAAATGGTTAGCATCACCTGAATTGCTGCATATGAGAAGTGGCCAAGATCAGCAAACATTGCCTCTGAGCCTGCATGATCAGTTGAGCATATTATTGACTTGACTAGATGCAGTAAATATACTATAAACTGAACCTCATCTTAACAATGAAAAAGATTGTTAAGCATTTTTGAAAGAGTATCCCCAAGGAGTGCGGGAGGGAAAAATTCAGACCAGTAACCTTGACTTTACAAACATATTTTTTCAAACGTGTAATTTCCTCTGTAATGAAAACTGACAGCTCCTGACACTGCAACGTGCCAACAACATTTTGATGCTTCATTTGGTTTAATATGTCTTCATCTTGAATAGGATATATTCCACCAAGAAACATATCGCTAGGTGTACTAGTGTCAATTGCCGTTTGAAAATCAGACAAGCACAAACAACAGCAGAGCCTGCATTGCATGTGTTGCGTTGAAGGCCTTAAAATTTTGCTGGACTCTCGACACTTATTAGTGGTTGGAACCATAGACATCATCTAGAACTAGGACATGCAGGACAAACAACATGACAATACATGAGAATCCATATTCACCTGTTATACACAAGAGTATTCCACCCAAAGACATCCATCCACTTATCTTTGTCTTCTTCAAGAATTTGAACATGTAATATGGAGAAAGAGCTTCATAGACATGTGGATTCCAGTGGATTATATTGTATAAGCCGAGGGCGCTGATGCATAGTAGCCATGTCAACACAACTGGCGCAAAGAAAAACCCAACCCGATGCGTGCCATAGTGTTGAAGAGCAAATAGGCATACTAGTATGAAGCAAGTTATTGGAACCACCGCATCTGCAGATGATATCATAGCATAAAATGTAAAGATAATCAATAAAGCAAAACCTGCAATTTACATAACTCTACATATTAACTTAATCAAATCTATTTCTGTCTCCATTAGATTACATTGTATATTAAAAGCGTCCTGCAAACTGGACAGAAATAGCAACAAAACGTCAAAATGCCACATTTTCAATAGGTTCATGGAAACTCGGATAAAAAGAGCAAGTGGTTCTTGGACAATTGCAACAATTTGCTGATGACAAAGAAGAAAAATTCCCCTAATAGCATCTCAGTTTATTACGTCCTGTAATGTGTTTACATGTATAGAAAGCCATTGCACAAAAAAAAATCACATTGAACACAATGCAGAGTAACCACAACTGCTGACTTAAAATATCTCCATTTATTCTCTGATACAAACGTTTCTAGTTTATGAACACAATTTGGAATCACATGCTAGTGATACTTTTCTTTCTTACTGGTAGATCATAGTATTGTGATGAGATAAAGATTAACCAGTTTGGAGATCATCGTAATCTTAAAAGGCATATCAAAGCTAATAATGTATATCTCCTGCAATATAAAAGTAAACTAGGTAGGACAAACCACAGAGCAGATACGACCATCCCAGCCACAACTTGAGCAAATTGGATGTTCCTTGCATTTTGGGCCAAATAGCTATAGTTCACAAGATAATAACAACAAAGTGGATCCCTTATCCAAATATCCCCCACGAATGACAAAAACAGATAGCTCCTAACTGTTTCGCATATGCTTTGTTATTTCAACAAGAAAAAATCTGCAGACATCGTATAATCAAAGTTTTTTACGGTAAACCCCAACACCACCACCACCACACACACCCACACAAAAGATACAACTACAGTAAACGAGCAAATAAATTAAGCAACTGAACTCTCACAAGCATACCCACATCCCCATCCCCAATCTACCCACGACTTTTATCTCTCTCCCAACCATTCACCACAGTTCATATTACTGAAACAGTTAGGACCATCTATTACGGGAGAGGAGGGGAGGAGAGGAGAGGAGAAGCAGATTCTCATGTCGGATTACTGTGATTGAACAGGCAGAATAAGATATGCAAGAAAAGAAGCTGGTAAGCTTACATTGGTGGTGCTCCTTGGACATGGATAACTCAAGGCCAGACACCGCAGAGAAAACTACATAAAAACCGCACAATTAGCTGGTCAGCTACCTACGAGGAAATGTCATATTGTACATTCATAACCAGAAAGCTACCTGAAATGGCTGGAGTCAGTAGTCCGTCTCCAATCACCATACAAGTGCCAAGAAGAACCAAAATTAGCAGAGCAGTGCGCAAGGCCTTGTACTTCTCAAGCAACAACTTCACCTTTGAACTCTTCTTCTTCTCTGGTGGGTGTTCCAGTTTATATGTAGAGAGTGCTTCATCCACAACTTGTCGGTTGGGAAGAAGGCTTACTTTTGCATGTCTACATATCAACGAATACAGGGCAAAAGTACCGCCTGCAAAATCATGCATGAGAACTTACATCTAGATACTAGATGAAAAAGACATAGCTTATTTGTTCTGGAACCCACCCTCTCCGTTGTCATCAGCTCGAAGGACTATAAAGACATACTTGAACAGAGGGATTAAAGTAAGAGTCCAGAAGACAAAAGAAAGAACACCATAGATTTCTTCGTTGGTATCTGAATGTTGAATGTCTTCTGCAAATGTACTTTTGTAGACATATAAGGGGGAAATACTCAAGTCCCCGTATACAACCCCCAGGCTTTGATAGGCCAAGATCAGGATAGTCCTCCAAGACTCCTTCTGCAATGCAATTAAGCGAATAACATTCTATATATCACGTTATCAGCCCAAAAGAAGAAAGAAGAAAGGAACCAGAGTGCCCTCCACCCCGTGGAGAAGGGGAAGAAAATAACACTGATTTTGAAAGGGAAATAGCAAGAAGTTCTAAAGTTAAGGCTTCTGAACAAATGAAAGTTCAGTTCAGAACCTGCGGAATATAGACTCAGAAAGAGACTGCACTAACCTTTGAAATGCTCCGACGCTTTCCAAAGTCGAGATCCATATTTGTCACCGTCGAATTATAATGTAGAGCAAAGATAGCTGCAGTTCTGCACTTAGGAAAAATAGAAGTTGAAATGGTGCGCACAAATACAATCAAGTTTTTAATAAACATAAAATGAGGAACTTCATTTTGACACTTCCAAGGACAGCCATCCAGCTCTCTACCCTACTCGCGAAAATGGAGGAGATAAAAGGACACATTAACCCACTTTTCAATAGTTCCACATGACATCCATACTTCTTATCCCCCCTCTTCAATAGTACAGAACGAAGGGCAGAGTACTTACAAAACTCCAGTAAAAACTCAGGAAAGGAAAAAGGTCACCAAAGCCCGAAAAGCAAGAAAACTCGAAAAGAAGTAACCCAACAGCTAGGGGTGAAACAGTAACAGGAAAATGATTGAAGCTCAACTACCCCAGAATTATTCAGCCAGAGTCTCGTTAATGTAGTAGGGTCCTCATCAAATGGTCTGCACTTATTTTCATACCTTGTTCTTTTTATTTTCAGCTAATCATCTTTCAAGTTAACAAAAGGGGAAGACAAATACCTAATGTTTTACGATTTCTGGCCCTTCAGTTGAGACAACTAGTTCAGCACGAAAGCTTATACCTTGAACACAGGTAACGCGTAAAGGAAGAAGATGATAAAAACAACTGGAAATTCCGAACCAAAAGTGTATGCTATAACGCATATGCAGAAAGTGAAACATTTTTCACGGGGAAAACAGAACAAAAAGGAATAAGTTAAGTGATGGCAACGAAAAGGCAGAATCACGCGATTCAACGACAGTTACATATACAACACAATCACACCAACTAGTGTCCGCGAAAATAAAGCTGATTTCAAGGACCATCCAATTACTCTATGCACACACTCTCCCCCCGCCAGGCGCCAGGGTATCTCTTCCTCTCTCACACACTTTCTTTCTTTAGTTGTTTGCCCTGGTAAGCCGATATCATATTCCATATCTTCACCTACCTGCTGAAACACTTCATTCTCTTTTGCCTTCTAAAACTTATGGGGTCATTTTTTTTATAACAAACATAATAATAAAAATGCTAGCAACTTAGGTTACCAAAAGAGATTAAAGAAACTACAAATGAATTGTAATGATGAAAAGAAGACTAAAAACGGGCTTCATCAAATACTAAAAGAGAGCACAATCCTGTGTCCGAAAACTATACCAAAGCTTATAAATTTCCAGAAAATCGCATAACTGAAGAATGAAAAGCTCCCAAAGAATGATAAAGACCAGGGAGATTAAGGAATATCTTAATACGCAAAACCATGTGGATCACAGAGGACGGTTTTAAAACGACAAGACGAGCCGAACATGCCCTTGACACCGAAAGTGCAAAGCACCAGTTTTTCTCTGACCCCTTTGACACATCATCCATCAGCGCTCAGATAAAGCTTCTTCCGCCCCACTGGCACTGGGCCTCGTTTTTTTCGGTTCACTTATCTTTCACCATTTTGAGCTGTGATGAGCTAGAATGATTGTGACCTCCCAATCTTTGTATTTCCTGGAAGAATCCCAACTTCGAAGCACCTTGTAGCCTACACTGGTCCACCGCATTACAGAAAAACTCTTTTCGATCTTATAAAACACCGCTAGGAAAGAAAGTATTTTTATGTAATCCACGACAAGTAAATACAGGTTTTCGTTCCTGCACAAAAGAAAATAAAAGGAGATGGCCGGATTTTCAACAGCACTTACCATTGGTAGTACTTCTCGCACCCGTCGCATGCCTTGTACTGTTGTACCAAAATGTTCGATCACAGATCTGAGCAAATGAGGGTATATGAGAGGGAGCAAATCGAGGAAGTTAAGAGTTCAACCTCAACTCTACTAATTAAGCTCTTTAACCGGTTGCGATTTTACTTAAAAGAGAAGCATGTTGATATTAAGCGTGAGGTGTCGTTTTATGTTTTGAGCTTTTGGTTTACGACGGTGGAGAGTGTCCATTTTGGGCTGTATTCTGTAGATTAAATGAACTTCGTATAGAAGGAATATCTACTCATGCACCTACCGAGTACCAACGATGGCGAATGTCGATCGGTAAAGACGATCGAAGTAAATATTTTTTAATGGAAAAGTATCAAGAGAGACTTGTGGATTGGTGACATTGGTCAAAGGGATATTGATTCCCGGCGACTGTACAAAATATGAATATAATTCACATGACCCGGATTCTCGCATGTCTTGTAATCTTTCTTTCCTTTTTCAATGACGTTGTTTCTTTTCTCGATTGACGATGGATTCTTTATTAATATATCTTTCGCTCATTTCTACACGTAAAACTATTTTCCCAAATATTAGAAAATCATACTTAATGCATAGATAATAGATGTATAATCTTAAATTGAGTTGTTGTTTTTTAAAATTTAAAAAACCAATCAGAAAGTGAGAAATTCTCCAGGATTTTGAAGAAGATGGAAAAGTGGTTCAGATAAAAAAAAAAAGACAAACTATAAGTGGAAAAAGGTAGATGGAATGGTTGGTCTGGGTGTTCCGAATTCCAACTTCAATAAAAGACCCGTGCCAACCCTATAGTTTTGGGACATTACTCCTAATCTAAGCCTATCTTATGGGTTAGCGTGGGCTAATAGTTTGTATTTATCGAAAGAGAAAGTTCGAGAGCATGCAGCATAGGTGAGTTAGTCTCAGGATTTCCACCAACTACTCAAGTGCTCCATATAGTTATTTCTTCGGGCAGTGGAAAATGCCTAAACCTCACTATGCATAGAACCAAAAGCACAAAAAGTTCAAATTAGGCGGCTATTACTTTGTTATCACTCATCTAAAGGTAACCAAGTGTGTTAGGTGCGGGGATTTATTAGCCTCTATGATAGGCTTCCCTGAGCTCAAGCTATCAATTAAACGATTAAATGCATAATTTTCCTTCAATTAGTTATTTAGGCAGTGTTTGGCTGAAAATGGTTTATATAAAGTTTTAAATCCCAACAGGCAATGTTTCTGCCTAGAAAAAAAAGGGGCAATGTTTCCTATGTAACTTTTTAAAAAAAAACATCCCACGTGTTCAATTATTAGAATGGGGTCTTAACGAATCAAAACTCTATCAACTTCAAGAAGCACCCGGGCCCTGGTCCTCATCTTTTGCCAAAAGTATATATATATAAAGAAGCTTCAAGAAGCACGAGAACACTTTTAGTCTGTAGACTCTGGAGTCAATGAGTATGTTTGTGGGTGAAAATTTTGAATATTGGGGTTTGAGAAATATTATAAAATAAAGAAATGTTATGGGAGCTGGTGAAATGAAAGAGTGAAGAGAGAGAAGATTTTTAATAAGTATTATAATAATAAAAAATTATGTGATGAATTTTTTATGAATAAACCCAAATATTTGAGCCTAAATATTTGGGCTCCAAACATCCCAGTGTCGTCTGTCGAACTTGTAGATTTTGTTTTTTCCGGAGTCATGAAATCCGTACAAAACACCCCAAAATTATAGCTTAATTGTCAATAGCCCATTAGCAAAATTTTGTCAGACCAACATAACGAGGCCTCTCTAGGCCCTCTCCCAACGACTTACAGGCCTTTCAAGCTGGAACCATGAAGGAGCCGAGAGAGAGGGCAGCAACCAGGTGGGCTCAGCTCAACCCAATGTCCAATGGGGAAGCTAAGTCCAAAAAGAGCAGTGCAAATTATGAAGTATATTACGGTACAAACTCAGAATACAGACGTTGTACATTACATCACGAGGTCCCGATTTTCATGGCTTTGGAAACAGATGAACCAATATTGGAAAGATAACTAATTGCTACCAAAAACTCCACCGCTTTTGTCCAGATTCTGTAGCGTTTGAATTCTCAAAAGAGATTAATCTCGTGCTTTAACAGAGGAATACAATCCCCCCCTCTCTCTCTATATATTATATATATATATATATATTCGTATTTGCTGGTACATTATTTATCAACAAAGCAAATCTTACACATAACACTACGTATTCAGGCTAAAGCATGGCTGTTCAGATGATGTGATCAGGCACTGCTAGAGGCAAGAAGAAACAACGACTGCAACAAGAACATGATATTAAGTACGAGGAAACCAGATCGGAGGAAAACAGAATCAAGGTGGTGAAAAAGTATATATACCATATATTAAAAACAGAGAATTGAAGGGACCGAACGGCGAACACTCACTTCAGTGACCAACTCCAGGACTAGGAATATCGCCATGCTTTCTGTAAAAATCGTAATCTTCGTCACCTGCAGTATCATCTCCTGGATCATCTTCGATATCAAGATCATCAGGTTTCTGGTTTCCCTTCGCATCCAAATGGCACCGGCCTGCACTACAAACTTTGCTATACCTCCCTGCTGCTGTAATCCTTTGGATCGTCGAAGACAGAACAACCAACACAATTAGAACAACAACGGCCTTAAACTCCCTCCTAGCCATTCCGCGATCTAAGAAGGTATAAGATAAAGCAGCAAAACAATGGTTAAAAGGAGGTCCACACCAACTAGAATTATATATATATAGGACCTCATCATGGTGGCTGCATTTTCCAAAAGTTAACACTTTTTTCGGTTTACAAAAGTTGGGCCGGAGGGCCATGACACAGAATTCACGAAGGATCACATGAACTTTTCACCAACTCACAATAAAATACTACAATATAATCTCTCACCCATTAAATCATAATTTTTCACATAAAAAATATAAAAAATTATTTCTCTTCACTTTTTCACTAAACTCAATATCATCACTAAACCCAATATCAAAAATTTTACAGTACAAACATAATCTAAGTGTGATTTATAACAAAATATCAATTTTCATTACTTTCGGTTTTTTTTAAGAGATTTCTATGACCAGACTCTCCTCCATTACCTTTTCTTGTTTTTGTGTCTATCATTACTAAGCAGCATCATGCATGCGTCAAACTAGGGTCACTGAAACTAGGCTATATGCCTACATGTTTAGACACTCGCAGTTAATTAATATACGAAAACTGCGCCATTAATTAATTCACATGATGTACAATACTTATTCAAGAAAGCTTTTTAGTCAATATGTTTGCGTCCAAAGCTTATAGATATTATGTTATCCAATAATATTGAAGGTACCATCCTCCGAATAATTGGCCGCATATTGCATTATCTATTGTTAGGATATTATTGTCCATTTTTCTCAAAGCCTGTCCTACGTTAATCTATCCTTAGCAATTAGCAGTATGATGCAGAAGAAAAATACTCATGACCACCTTTTGTTAAATTCATCAATGTGCATATACACCAGCAGGAAATCATGGGTTTGTGGGTTCAAAGACAACCATAAACCCGTATCTTTTAATTAGTTTGGGACATGAGGCTAGCTGTTTCTTAATCATACTGCCGCAGAAGAAGTGAAAGAGTAATATTAAAGGAAGATTTAAGGTTTTGATTTGGAGGTGGCTGTCTAATTAATTATTTAAGAGTGGGAGCATGTCTCAGAACACTATGCCAATTAGGCCAGACAATATCAGGTTGCCGGATAATCCGTATTAATTGTCAAATTGCATATATATGTCAGATGGAGTGAATTGAGTCTAATCAAGATTTGATATATTTGCGCTGCCGTGAGAAAATGTTTCTCGTACATTACAATATTCATCGCAATGAAGAGAATTAATGACAAAAATACAGGAACATTAGAGTAGCTAACTAATTACTGGTTTATGAAATAAGTTTTGGAGCAATTTGTCTCTTAATTAGTGGATAAGATCATGGAAACATCGAGTGGGGTCGCCATAATGGTTTGTCTCTTCAAAAATGTCTAAACTCTGGTGACTGCGCTTATGCTTCTTCTCCTTTAATTTCCTCATCTGGTTTTTTTCTCTTTCTTTTCTTTCTTTTTACGGCGGAGCAAATAAATGTGTGGCACATGCATGATCACCTATAAAGAAGAAAAAAAGTTTTACAGCGTACCAAGAGCTAGCATGCAGGGACTAGCTAGTGATAACTTTGCTTAATTATCTCCCCTTATCCACAATCGTGTATTCTATGTCTTGACACGTTGCTATATATATATATATATATATATATATGTGACATAGAGTGTGGATCACCCTATATCGATATCCCTGCGGCCTGCCTGAGGAAAGACCTTCAAAAACGAGCCCGTAACTTTTTCCAGGCACCCACGGATCGATTAGGGTGTGCAAAAGAGAAAATATTCAAAACTGCCCCGAGATATTCCGGGAAGGTTATACGAAAATGAAAAAAAAAATTATTATTAGTATATTCATGGGCTAATAGGAGCAGAGCCTGGTCGATCGAAATCGTTTTCTGCAGTCATCAAGCCTATAGCTGCCGCTGTACGGCAAGCCATTTTGCTATAAAATAAAATAAAATGACTTATAGTTGGCAGGTTTTGCTTGAAGGGAAAGCTAAACCGGTCTAATGAGTAATGAGGTGTACGCAATCCACAAAATACCCTCCGTTCTTAATGCATGCTTCGAATTTTGAACTTCGACAGAATGTCCAAGACCAGCCGGCAGCCAGCCAGCATTCATGATTTTCATGCGTTTTGACGAGGCAGCGAATTAGAAAGCAAACAAATTAAGAAAAAGAAAATCTATAATTAAACAATATTCCTACTCTTTTAGGACGGGAAGTCAAACGATAACTCGTGTAAACTATTAACGGGGGTTTGCCTTGCCAATCAAGAAATCTTAATTTAAACAAGTAGTGCTACTGTCGCAGCCATCCACGTCCTTCCTTCCCTTTTTTTTAATTCTTTTGCAAATTAGGTTTAATTCCTAGCACCTTCGATCCCTTCTTATCACATTGCACGCGTACCAATTCAAATGTTGTAAAAGAAAATCACTCAGGCCTCACCGCCTCAGCTGTTTAATTCTCTGTCAACACGGAAAAAGAAAAAAAAAATACAGACATGATGCTGGATCGCACATAAACACCGCCGATGGAAAAAAGTGCAAGCCTTCAACCTCCCATTTACTATTTGGACGCGAGGCATCAATTTCAGTACTGTAAAATGCAAAAATACTGGGGCGTAATTTGTTTGTTTAATGCACAGCACCTCATGAAGATCAGGTGGTCTAACCTAATTACTAGGACGAGGTGCATGTATCGGGAAGACCGCCACTGCCAGTTTTGGATACCATAGCAATTACTAGTATGACATGTTGAGCATTAATCCTTGTTTTGGCACCATGCACCTAACATTTCAAAAGAGTGGCCATGGGATCATAGGTTGTTGCTCATCAACTCTGTTATTTGACCTTAGTGCTACCGATGTATTATTTATTTTGAAAGTGGCCGGTGGGTCACAAGTCAAAGCAAAACGCTAGTGTTTATATAAATTATATTCTTTCCAACTTGTTTGGTTAAAAAAAATAAAACCGAAAAAGCGTCTCGGAGACATGCAGACCATGGGCTTCTATTCGTTGTTTCTTGGAAACCAGAAGCTCTGACAACAACGCGGTCCCAGCCGTGTGCCGGTATCTGAATATCCAAATGCATTTAATAAGAGTAGGTGAAGTTATATCTGCATCCTCCTCTTTTTCTCTGCCCCCATTACATCTGTCATCTGCTATAGCCCAATCCTTCTTGTTGGTCAGACCTTCGAATTATTATCCGCAAATAATATACAATTGGGCATGAAGTGCAAAGAAATTCCAGCTAGGGCTTCCAAGTAAATTCCATTTCCACATGGCTGAACGATTGAGCCATATGCTACAGAAGCGGAAATGACCCAAGAAAGAAAGAGAGAAAAGTTTGGCGGTGACTAATTTTTTTTTTAAAAATGGGGGAGAATAAAAGAGAGAGAGAGAGAGAGAATTAATGGAATAAGAGGTACGGGAAGAATCGAAGTTGGTAAATACGTGTGGGAGAAGTCTTTGGCATGTGTTATCGCTGCCTCTAAAACGCGGAGATCGAAGGATGCCAAAGGGTTGACATGTGACAGAGTCAAATTACTGACGTGGTGCCCAAATTTCAGGATATCTTGCCGAGAACTTGCCTACTCTCGGCCGGGTACTATGACAAACGCAGTCTTCGGCTGGCGGTGAATACGGGATGCCGACACTTTGCAAGAAGTCCCAATCAAAAAAGAGAAGCAGTTGGATTAGTACTATAATAGGATTAATTGACTTAAAATTAGATGTCCAAAAGGCGCACTAATCATATATGCCTCACATAATTCAAAGACAAATTTTTCGGAACAAGTTAATCCTGGCTTGTTATAATTTAATAAACCTTTTTTTGTCTGTATGTAGGCTTACAAGTTAATTGGTCCGTCCTTTTCATTTCAATTTAGAATCCCATAGAACTTATTGAATTCCCAAACATATCAGTCACATATCGATTAGAGGTATCTCGGCATTTAAAAGAGAATCTCGAACAAAAAAGGTCAAGTTTATTCTCTTCGCTGCCACTTTGACGTTAAAATTAAGCTGAAAAGACTAATCGACATATTTCTTTTTTTTTCCCCCTAATTTAATCGACAGATTTCACGAGATGGAAACAACTCTTCGCTAGCTCTCGGCCATAGTCTTCACATGTTGGTCAGTCGTGTATCGCCGCGTGTTAAGTCGTTGCATAGCCCTTTTGATGACTTTCAGCCCAGACTTTGTCAACTCTTACTAAACCCCGTTTTCAATTCTTACTCTCCTCCCGTATATAAAAGCGTATATATTCTCCACTTCACACCAACGCAGTTACGCAAATTTCCTCCATTGTTTCATTCCTGCTTCCTATCCTCCAAATTCATCCGAAAACAAGCGAAGACTTCTTTCGTCTTAGATCTCTAATGGCAAAATCAAACACAAAACCGCACCATCTCACACTAAGTCTATTTTTTATCTGCCTTATGTTGTTCTTGCCATCCTCTTCATCAGCTAGGCTTTTGCATTTGCCCCTAAACCTTGCAGCGAATGAACCAGCTCTGGATCTCGCGCTTGCTGGAGATCAAGTCGTCGTGGCTTACCCGTTGGAGAAAGTCTCTGGTCAGCATGTTTTACCATGTGATATGGATCCCAGCAAGACAGAAGTGGGTTTCCCCGCAGCTCCGGGACTTGCCAGGAAATATGGGCCGATGATTCTGAGTAAGCTTCCGAAGGGATCAACGACGCCGCCTTCAGGACCGAGCAAACGGACGAACAACGTGAACAACTAGATATATATATTTATATATACGGTCCTGAAGGTGCCATCGGACCGTGTTTTCTTCTTTAACACATTTGTTCAAATATTTCATTTGTTTTTGTGTCCCTAGTTTTCTCTTCTAGTCATAATTGTTTCAATTTTTTTTGGATGTACATACGTATTACACGAAGTAATACAAAGTTAATTATAGGAAGGAGATGATTCTTTTTTTACATGAACAGAATGTGTTTGGGCCACTACGTACGATTAAAACGTCGGCAGCAATCTACTGACTACTGAATCATCAGTTATTATTTGTTCTATCTATTTTGCAATGCTTTGTCGACATGCGGTCAACTAAATGAGATCAGTATAATGAAAATTGAAATTGGATTTTTATATAACAAATTGAACGATATATATATATATTCGGTCAACATTATCCCTTGGAAAGAATTAGATTGAGTATCACCTAAACACTCGTAGTCCGGATTACTAACATGGGATGGAGGGGGCTGGCCGTTGGGGCTTGGGACTTCGGTAATGAAATCTCATCCTCATCTCACCAAAGAGGGAGAAGTTTGGGGGGAGGGGGAGGTGGCGCAAACTTTTGGATTGACATGACGCGCCTCTAACATGCATTCTGAATTTCTTCATCTACTGTGTTATGATCATGATCATTATAGATAGATAGAATCCTCTGCGTACTAACATCGAAACCCTTTTCAACAGGGGTTAGCCCGTCCCCTTTCATAATCAAATTATTATATGATGCGCTATACCTTATAATATAGTTTGAAATTAACCTCACATTTACACTCGAGAAGAAAAACAAAGTCCTAAAAGTTTCTGCAACAACCTAAATAAAACATATGAACGCCCTCCATGCAGAACCATGAAATTATAACACTCTATTAGCAAGAACGACGGATAGTATTGGGGGGGGGGGGGGGGGGCAAATCAAAAAACGAGAAAAGTAAAAAGAAAAATAGGGGGAAAAGGTAAAGAAGAAGAAGAATAATAATACGACGCGTGCAAATTAATGACGTTTCTGCCTTTCTGGGTTTCAAAACGACGCGGCGTTTCCAGTATGCATACAGTAAGAGTGGGTTTGTTATACGGTCGAACCCTGACGTGTTTCTTAGGTTGTTTGCTAACAAAATTTCATAAAAATTTTCACCAACTCACAATAAAATACTACAATATGATCTCTCTCTTCCATCAAATCATAACTTTTCAATTTTAGAACACACGGATACTCATCCTATCATGCTGAACTTCCCCACTCGCCGTAAACCAAACGCGAGCTCCTCCGACTGAGGAAGAATGCCGGCCCACACCTTGGAAACAAACGAGGAATTTAAAAGAAAAGACACTTCTACTGTTTTCACCTTTTTAAAAATTTAAACAAAAATTAACCAGCAAATTGATTATTTTAAGTCAGCTTTTATAAAATTAATAAAATATTGTCAAACAAAGTCAGTCGTGCAGCTAACTACCAAGTAATTCATTGGAGTGCTTAGAAAAAAAAAAAAAAAAAAAAAAAAAAAAAGTAATTCATTGGAGCGTGCACTAAGAGCGGTGCGTCCATCTTTGCATAATTCATGGCTTTGATTTTCACCCTCCGACCTTGTCAACTGAACCCTTTTCCTATAAAACCCCCCATAAGCCCTCACCTCTTCGGCACACACACATAATTCTCTCTGTAATCTCATTCTGATCACCCTCCAAAATTCATCCAAAACAAGTACTGCACAAAAGCATTCGTCTTATATCCCTCAATGGCAAAACCAAACACAAAACCAGTAGTACTCCATCTCGCACCAACACTGTTGTTCATCTTTCTGATTATATCCTTTCCGTCCTCTTCATTGGCTAGGCTCTTCGGTCTGCCACTCAACCTTGAAGCGGAAGAACCGACTCTGCATCTTGCGCTTCCCGGGGATAACGTTGCTGGGGCTTATCCATGGAAGAAAGACTCTCAACGTGTTTTACCATGTGACACGGAACCCAGGAACTCCAAAGTGGGCTTCCCTTATGCTCCGAAACGTGCCGGGAAATACGGGCCGATGATTTTCAGTATGCTCCCGAAGGGAAACGTGCCAAAATCTGAACCGAGCCCAGGGACAAACGACATAAACAACTAGATATATGGAGAGCTCAAGATGTCATCGGACTGTATCTCTTGTTTCTTATGTTTGTTTTTGCTTTCTTCAAAATGTTTACTTTTCTTTTTCGATATGTAGATACTTACTACACATGTTATACGAGGTTTATAGAAAGGGTTTGATTTTGCTAAATTAGTTGTTCTTTTTCAGTTGTTGCCATCTGTACAATGGTTGGTCCTGTCGCAATAGAAATCTGTCGGTTTTAGTCAGCAATTTCCCTTCCAATCTGCCGGCCTCTGTTACGTCCTGCTCTGGTGAAATACTTTAGTCCGCCATTTGTCAGAAATAAGGCTGATCGAATATTCTCTGATTATAGCGCGCTTCTTTTAAACCGACCCCTCTTTGTTTGTTGTTTATGTTCGCTGCTTTCTGTAGTAGGTTAGAATCCAATGACTTTCAAAGGTCCGGTCAAGAAGCTCATTTTCATGGACCCCTCGAGTCTGTCGTTTGCAAAAGCAATTTGCTTTGAGTGGCCATATATACCACCAAACTCCAAAAGGTTCACTCACTGCTACGGACAAACTGTAGAAATTTAGAATTCTCTCAACTTTGATTTTTTTGATCAGGTAAAAAAAGTCCTCCCAACTGCATTGATTAAATGGCAATCATGGAGGAGAAGGTAAGGTGCCGTCCTTGCTCTTATGACTCGACTTTCACAATACGAGAAAGGGTGACAGGCTCAGCCGCCGGCGTCCCTCGAGAGTCAAGACATTCTTCTAATGGACTAAACTAAAGTCCATCCCCTTGTGTCATTATCATAGGATGGGCAGAGTATTGTGTATAATGAAACTTCACCTAAACACTTGACTAATGTAATGCCCCCACTATTTTTGTTTTTTTCTAAGCAATGGTGGAATTTATTTTACAGGGAAGAGAAATACAAATGCTGAATACAGACACAACCATGGCCAGAAACTTACAATTGGGGCACAAAGGCCCACTGCATCATTTTCAAAGGCTCGAAAGGTCATAAACCAAAAGGCCTTAAAGGCCAAAAACCCAAGGATTATAAGGGTCCCAACACAATAGTCCATAAGGGCCTCACCCTGCTGGGTCAACAAACGCACAAACCCAACCTGGGTTCAAAGACCTATGGCACAACACAACCACGCCGAGAACGGTGGATATCGTCGTCATAGTAGGAGGAGCCGATCCAACACCTACAGCAAAGAACCCATGGAGGAGAAACTCAGCCAAAAAGGAAGGAGGAGAGGATGACGTCGAAGATCTGAAGCCGTTGATGCCAACGTCCAAAGAGTGCATGCTCGCCGGAAGAACACTGCCATCACCGAGTTGTCTACACCGGAACAAGAACCAATAAAAAAACAAACTACCGAAATTATTAAAAACAAGAAAACACAAAGAAACAACTTCTAACCAGCCTACGAGCAGCTAGGAAGGGGCGGAAGGGAGGAGGAGGAGGAACTCCTCCCGTCGACTTGAAGTTCATCTTCTTTGGACGAGGAATACTTGAAGTTCATCTTCTTTAGACGAGAATAAGCAAAAAATAATCCAATAAAAAGGGGGCCACAATCCAACCCAATGGGCCATTCAACACGTATCGGCCCACAAACGAAAAATGTTCACAGAAAAAAGCACCAACTCGTTAATTTGGAAATGGGCTTGGTCCATTGGACTATGGGCTATGGGAAAATCTTAACTATTGCAGGCTGTAGCTGACCCACCTTTTTTCTCCAGAGTTTGAGCAGAAAGAAGAAGAGAGAGTGAGTTGAAAAAAAGAAAAAGATTCTCTGGATATTCTCAGAGCAACACAGTCCGAATCTACAAGTTTCTTAATGCATTGGTAAGGTCCGATATGAATCTGATAGTCGCATGGCATTCGTGTGAGATTTGAATTCTTCCTTGTTCAAAGTCTAGAGCCTATTTTCCCCACCTAAGCCTGCTGAAAGTCCAGTACCCACTTTGAAAATGAAAGCTTCGGCTGCATGAATGATTACCCCCACCAACTCAAGCCGGTAATTAAAAACCCTAATCCCCTCATCTCCATTGCAAATTCGTTAGAAAAATAATCGCAAAAATGTTCCTTACGAAATCAGAAAAAAACACGACACATATGCGCAGTTCTTTCGGTTTAGTTTTCAAAACAGTTTTGTGTTTGTGTTTTTTTTAGAAGTAGTGTAGATTCTTTTAAAATTAGTGAAAAAATATTGAAATTGATAAAAAATTATTAAAATCAGTAAAAATGTATTAAAATTGTTGAATCGCGGAGCCACGTAAGTATATTATCATTTCGACATTATATAAGATTTAAGCGCGGAGCCATGTAAAGATGGAGAGCCAGATGGGATCTTCACCTCGTCTGCGCATATTCTCCTCAATATTATTATCTTTAAGAACGGAGGAGAGAAAATTAGAAGGAAAGAAAAATAGGTAACTTGACCTGTAATTCATTATTGTAGTAACTCAAATCATACAAGTAAGGATGCTAACCTATCACGTGCATTGAAAACATATCGGAAAAATTCACATTGCAAAATAATTGGTCATCTAGTACCGTTATACACGAGTCCGTTTGTTCTCTCAGTTTCCAACAACCAGAGCATTCTTTCACTCATGGCTGGGAGCAAGAAAAGCAGCCTTTTCTCTCTCTGTTTCTGGCTTGTATGGCTATCGGTGTTCTCGGTGGTTGCGATCGAAGGAAGAATAATTCCTCTATTGCAGAGCTTCGACAAATCCGGTTTTCGATCGACGTTTAATGCGATTTACGATACTTCCAAGTATGGTATTCTCAACCTCGACAACGGTTTGGCAAAGACGCCTCAGATGGGGTTCGTCTCTTTTCACTTCTCTCTTCTTTTAGCATATCTTTCTTGATGTTTTGCAATTCGGGTGCTCTGCAATTTTTTTTTAGAGAAAACAGTTCATTTTTTATTAAATAGCAGTGGGACATTTCACTTTTTTTCAATGGATGGGAGAGGGAGAGACAAGGGGGGGAGGGAATGGATTGTAGAGTTGTTATTTGCCTTCGGTTATTATTATTATTATTTCTTTTTAGCGTTTGGTAATTCGTTGGAGCTGGTTATGTCCGGGATTCTAAATTTGGGTTGGGTTGAGTGTTTGTTCTTGCGTACGACTTGGTAGTTGATATACTGACTTGAGAATACTGCTCACTCTGTCTGTCTTTTTTTCCTCTCTTTTTTTTTTTCGAGAAAATGCGAACTTTTTAAGAGCAGTTCTTTTTTTTTTTTGGTTAACCTTTGTTCGTATTGCATATCGGTCCTCATGTTTAAGTAATCTGTGAGAGCAGATGGAATAGTTGGAACTTCTTTGCCTGCGATATCAATGAGACGGTCATCAAGGAAACAGGTATTGTAGTCTTGATATCGTGGTTCATCTGTCTTTGCTAGTCTTAACTATACCATATTTCACATCCATGTGTGCGATTATTGTATTCTTCACCTCGGGTGATTAGAAGGGCATCACATACTCGGGTTCCTGAAGAATTTAGAATTTGGCACTAACAAGGAAGGATGGCTGTAAACTTTTGGTAGAATTTGCTTCTTTCCTGCCTCAACTTATGAATTCTTCCTCTTTTTTTTTTTTATCTTTTGTTTTAATGGATTTTAAATCAGATGGAGAGAATCCTTTTACTCTTCCTCTCGCTTTGGGATGTCCAGTTAAAACACGAGGGTTAGCAATTGGCATCTTTGGTAAAATCAGAAATGTGGGGTTACCTGATGTTGAAAATACATGCATGTGTGTCCGTTTGTTGTTGTCTATATTCTGATTAGACTCCATAACAAGTACTAATTCTTTTTGGGTTATTGGCAGCTGATGCACTTGTCTCAACGGGTTTGGCTGATCTAGGCTATGTGTACGTGAATATAGGTATTATTTTGGCATGTTTCAAGTATGTGGTATAACTTCACTTATAGATGGTTCTGGACTTATTTATTTTCGTTTTGGCTGCAGATGATTGCTGGTCTACTGTAAAGAGAAATTCAGAGGTCAGTAGAATCCTATAACCTTCTCTAAATCGCAACTCTTACTTAGTATTAACTTTTGACTGCATCTTTACGTAGATGTTTTCTTCTAGCGTTTAATAGTGTGGCAGACTGTTTGCACATATTCATTTTCCATAAGAAGAAAGTCATTAGCTGGTAAATGATGTGAAGTTGTCCTAAGATTTCTATTTCCTATCGTGGCTTCTTCATTGTGCAGGACCAATTGGCCCCTGATCCAAAAACTTTTCCATCAGGAATAAAAGCTCTTGCTGATTATGTTCATGCAAAGGGCCTCAAGCTTGGAATTTATTCTGATGCTGGGTAGGTCATATTTTCCATGTTGGGCCAGAATATTTTATTTTTATTTTAAAAGTAATTATTTGTTCAATTTGATGTCAAATGTCTTAAGAGTGCTTCTTTAATCTCCTCCTCACTCATCTAACTTAAGTAATCTCACAGGATTTTTACGTGTCAAGTTCGACCAGGATCACTTTACCATGAAAATGACGATGCAGAGCTGTTTGCTTCTTGGGTTAGTTTCTGCTCACAGGATATTTTTGTAAACTGTATTAGATATGTTCTATTTTATAGGTGGGTGTTTGGAATTGTTGTATGTTGGCTTTCTATGTTTCCCATTTTTGGCTATGGCATACTAAGAGCCAAGTCCGCTTCTTGAGAATGGAGTTGCCCAAGTGAAATTAGTGAAGTTATATCTAAATATAAGTCACCTAACGAGATAATAACTCAAACTATCAATTATAACCGTTCTTAAAAAACTGCATGATGTGGTAAATACTCTCAAATGAACTGCTTTGGATGTATAAAAGAAAACAACAATCCAACTTATTTTCACTTTGTAACTGAATACAAAAATTTAGATGTTTTGTTTCAGATGAGAAATACTATTAAGAGCATCGCCATGACCTTTTTACTTGGTCATCAGTTCTTGATAATTTTGTTTATTTTGTGTTCACAGGGTGTAGATTATTTGAAGTATGACAACTGCTTCAATCTGGGCATCAAGCCACAAAAACGGTATCACCTTATCTTAGTCTCATTTAAGTGGTCAGATAGTCATTATCAAGTAGCTGCCAGTTGACTTGATGCAGTTCGGTGATTTCCAGATACCCACCAATGCGTGATGCTCTAAATGCAACAGGACGAACAATTTTCTATTCAATTTGTGAATGGTAATACAGTTTATCAGTCTCTTTGCTTAGATATACAAATTAGCAAATGTTCGCCAAATTTTGCCCTTGTGTTATGGTGTTACAGGGGTGTGGATGACCCAGCCTTATGGGCACACAAACTTGGAAATAGCTGGCGAACTACTGATGACATTAATGATACATGGGCAAGGTTAAGATTCTGGACTCGTGCTCTTATGTGGTATAATGAGCAAATGTTTCTTCTGTTATTTCGTAGTTGAAAATGCAGTGCACCACAGTCTATATAGATCCTTGAAAATAGCTTTTCTGTTTCCTTGCAACTTCAGTGAACATGAGCACATTTCCATTAGAACATCGAATCTTTGTTTTTTTTAAGGCTCCATACTCCAGCTTTTTACATTCACTTCAAAATTCGTATATACTGTAACATGTCCACTGACATCTACAAGAAATAACAGGGGCAAAAATGTAGATATTCTATTCATCATGTTGGTGTCACACTGATTAAGTTTTTGTTCTTTTGTTGTTAAGCATGACTACTATTGCCGATCTGAATGAAAAGTGGGCAGCCTATGCGGGACCAGGTGGATGGAACGGTAATGTGATGTTTAGAATAAAGTTGAGGGCAGCAATCAACTCCAGCTGTGAACCAGTTTTTCTTAGTCTCCATATGTTCTTGTCTGGGCAGATCCGGATATGTTGGAAGTCGGCAATGGAGGCATGGCATACCAGGAGTATCGTGGTCATTTTAGCATCTGGGCATTGATGAAGGTCTTTCTTTCACTTATGTCTAATCTCTTCTTGGTTTATTTTGTGGTTTTGGACACTTATTGGTTGGATGGGGATTGTGGTTTGGGTTTATGCACTGGCTTGTAATTTTCACATTATATGTGAGCTTTCGATTTGGGGGCTTTAGAAGTGTCTACTTAAAGCTCGTCAATTTCTTTTCCAGTACATCTACTTAAAGCTTAACTTATACATTGTTTGTATCTTATAATGTTGACTGTTACTGCTATTGTGTCTACCATTATGGGCATTCTCTTATCACCTTGCTTCACTTCAAGCTTGCAGTAGAGAAAGTGTGAGATATCAGAGCTCCATCTGACTCTTTTGAGTACTGATCCCATATTAATTTGACTCTTTTAGCCTTTCACTGACTCAGAATTATGATCTTAAATGTGCAGGCCCCACTTTTGGTTGGTTGTGATGTAAGAAACATGACTGCGGAGACCTTTGAGATTCTAACGAATAAGGAGGTCATTGCTGTTAACCAAGGTGAAATATCCTCTCTCTCTCTCTCTCCCCTTCTTCTTTACTTTAGCAGTTCTAAGTATATTGCAGTTATCTCATTTCTATGTTCTTTCCATATCACAAGCTTTTCAAAATGATGTAACCAAACTAAACCAGGCCAAACTTTCTTTTCACAGACTCACTTGGGGTTCAGGGACGGAAAGTTCATGTTACAGGAACGGATGGCTGCCGCCAGGTTTTTTCCTTGTGTACCTTTTTGTAGGATATTTGGATGATGTTACCGTCTCTGATGTGGGAATTAAAAATGCATTTGAAGCCAATGAGGTTTACATCAAAAGGCATCTCCTCCCCTTGTGAGAATGTGACGGAGGACACAATTTGGGTAGAGAACTCACCAAGTGCATGTCTAGTAGGTTAGCAATCCTAAGAAGAAAAGAGAATGGGGATACTATAGAGAAATTTCCAAACCAAATGTTGGTTTGCTTCAAATGCTCTCTAACTGAAGACTGGAAAAGTTTCCACCTCTCCTGTAAAGGGTTACCTTTCTTTGATGTCACTGTCCTCTAACCAAACGTTGTCTTCGTGAGGACATGAAATATGAAATGCTCATGATCATAAAATGTATTGTTAATCTGACATAATTGTTTATAATATGTTCCAGAATGAAATAATCTTAACAATAAAGAAAAATGTAATTATTGTTTGACATTGTTTAGACACTTCAACAGCAATTCCCAATGTCTTAAATGTTGTGATATTTGGTTCATTGGAGATGAGTATGTGTCTTTCAGGTTTGGGCAGGTCCTTTATCTGGAAACCGCTTGGTTGTCACTCTTTGGAATCGCTGTTCAGAAGAAGCAACTATCACAGCTGAATGGGAAGCAGTGGGGCTTGAATCCAACACTAGTGTCTCAATTAGAGATTTGTGGCAGGTGAGGAAATTGATCTGCATGAACATTTAGTCAGACTTTGATTTTTAGTGGCCTGAATGCTTGCTACACGATCAGGTTTCAGATAAGTTATTGAGGTGTTGCATTAAGAGCTTTATCTATCCCTTTTTTTCTGTTCAAGCATGCCTAATTGGTGTGCCTCATCGATTGCTTCAAAATCCCCAAAAAACTCCTTTGAAGCATTCTGTAGCAGTTGTGATTGAGGATTCATTCTGGTCTCAAAGATCTGTTATTTTCAAAATCTTTCTGTGTGGACCACCTAGACTAGGGTGGCAAACTTGCTTGTGGTTAACATGGTGGGCTGTAGAGCAAGATGACTTGTGTGATTCTGAACTTTGAACGATTTAATTTCCACTGAGTATTTTTTATTGTGACAATTGGAGCAGTTCACATGCTGTGTTGGGTTTTCCTTTTTTGGATATTTCTGATTTCTGTAATTTTCTAGCTTTAGATGTTATCACTACAGTTTTTTGTACTGTTAACTCCCTTTTATTTTAATGCAATCTTCTCTTGCTTATCAAAAAAAAAAAATTGGAGCATCTGTTGTCTAAGCAAACCAACATAAGAAGTGAGAGACATATATACATTTTCGATTAGGTTCGTATTCTAGGGCTATGAGTCTCCTGCACGCCCGCGCGCACACAGATACCGTTCTGTCAAAAATCTTTACCTTGTGTGTTAGTTTGTGTTTTCGACTTGCCAAAATCTGTTTTTGCTATTTAATATCATGACTTCTTGCAGCATAAAGATGTTGCTGGAGATGCTGTTTCATCATTCAGCACCCAAGTGGATGCCCATGGCTGTCAGATGTATATTTTCAGTCCCAACACAGCGTCTCGCTCTGTGATATAAGCCATCATCCTACTAGTGGCTTATACCATTTAGTGGGGTTCAAGCTCAGCTAACGGTCCACCGTTTTAGGTTTTATCGGTTTATGCAGCTTGTTGGACCCATTCTAGAAAATTTAGACTGAAATGGCAAGTCTCCATTCTCATTGTATTGTAGAGACAGTCCCACTTGTGTTACCGGTTGTCTATAACCTTTTTGGTGGTAACAAATGAAAACCAAAACCTGGTCAGACTTGCCACATTGCCGTAAATAATACTGTGGTGGTTTCGAAGTATATTCTCAGCTCATAATTTCAAGCACAAACATTTCTAGCCAATATTATCATCAGAATATGAGACACAAGGGAGAACAAAATCCTATCTGAAAACCATCCTTAGCGAACATATTCTAGATTAGGCTTTGTCATCAAGGGGAGGAATTGTTTTTTCTTTAAAAAAAAACGGACAGACAGAGGCAGAAGTCTTTTTGAGGCCATGTGAGTGTGTCGGACTATCGACACGAGACGAAGTTAATTTCGGAACTGTGCATTAGCCGTGCAATTGTTCTGTTATTGTTGCCAGTCAAGGTTCTCTCATTGTTGCCTTCATCTACTTTTCGCTCCAAAGTGCACTGACAAGGATAAAGCCGGGAAATCCTTATCATCTTCTAGTTGGTATGGATGCACGAGATCCCTGCAATGCCAAAATATCAGCGCTCGGAAAAACAGCTTAAAGGGAATGATATTTTCATCATTGCAAGACTGTTATAGATTGGGTGCTTCCTTACATCTCGTTATCAGTCTCCCATGATTGTTGTCGCCTTTGTATTAACACTGTTGGGCAAACGTGCAAAGAGTCCCAAGTTGACACCAGGGAATCTGCCTGTTTGCTCGCTACTCGCAAAGGCGGTCCCAGTGGTGACTGTGGACTCCCATAAGTCCCAAACTGAATACCCCAAGAGGAGGGAGAGTAGTCTTCGGCCTTCTCCACGAGCACACCACACTGGTGCTTTTCTGACAGTGACAGGTTCCGAATGCCAGTAAGCAAAGGGAATTCTTCAAGTGAAAGATCAAGGCAGCACCCATTTCTACCCTTGTTCTTCTGAGAGGGAACCTCAATCTGGTCACTGTTGTGAAGCGACAACAAATCTCCAATATTAAGATTTTGAATACTTTCGCCTCACCCGTGTATGCATATCTCTGTAAGAATGACGGGTCTGCAATGCTTAGAAATCTTAGTTTTGGAACAAGAAAACCAATCAATTGGACTGTTGGCAAGAAATAAGAGCAGCAGAATTGACATTGAACAGAAGGCTTCGATTAGAATACCATGTTAGGGATGTAGGTGCCTGTTCCTCGTGACTTCTTAGTGTCTTCCATTCTAAAAGTTGAAGCAGATGGGCGGGACACAATATGACGACACAATGGCAGTCTTGGAACAAATAAATCAGTGCCTCTTCGATAGAATAAGTTCCAGTTTCTTAGTACTGACTGAGCCAGGGCCTCCCATGCACTCTTGTTCCGGATCTGAGGAGATGATGGAGGACCAGGCTGTACAGGACCAGATAAGTTACAATCATGATACTGCTGGCCAAATCGTAGACCACCATAGTAACTATCATAGTCTCCGCTTAGTTCAGATATTTGAGATCTGCCAGTACCAAATGCAGGGATGGGAACTATTATGTCCGGCCGTAGTCCCCTCCCATTCCTATTTAGAATGGTTGTGAAAAAATCTTCAAAAGAGTTTCTCCCCCATGCTTTGTCCAGTTAGCGTCAGGATCTCTCAAAAGCGTGAGAGTTGCCTGCATGGGAATATGTGACTTTATCAGCTTATTAATGCAGAAAACTCAGAATTCAGTGGGAAGATTTGTCCATAAGATGTCAGTTATTGATTGTAACTTCAATTAGCATTCTCTCATAAAGCATACTAGTGTACAAAGTTCTTTTAAGAAATACTGACATCGCATTTTACAAGTATCAAACAACAGGAGATATTAAGGTGTTCTTTATTGGAATTAAATGGGAGTTGAATGCATGAGATTATTTCAAAACTTGCATGTTTTTCAAGTGTCTTTCTAGGAAGATCCATAATTGAAATTCAGTGCACATGCCCTTAGAGATTATCCTTGCTGAATGGTGATGAAAATCTGCTTTAGTACGTGAAATCGGTCAACTACCTTTGCTGACACTAAGCCCTAAATTGTTGTTGTCTTTTAGAGGATCCAATATGTTAAGGTACTTGACAGGGAATTCACGGATCCTAATCTCATGTACCCTTAATTGGGGCTGAGAACGTATCCCTGCAGTTTCTCAGGAACTCCTTACTGAGTAATAATCCATTACCATCATCTTCTGGTGTTATTTCTGCAAAAGGAAGAAGGATCTTAAGTAAGCAAGTGAAGAATAAGAAAGATCTAAACTAAACAAATAAGAAAATCAGCTTTGGACAACAGGATGAAATTCAACTTACCCACAAATTTTGGAAGGGTATCTAGGGAGACTGGACCATTTACACTTAACACAATAACTGTCCCAATCAAATGTGCTATAGTAGTCCAAAAATTTATACAGTACCTGTTCATAAAAAAGGAAAACTAGTACAATAGTTGCAGTGCAGATTAGATGCCTTTAAATGCTACCAAATTTTCAACTGAAAGAACCTCACCTCCAGTGGACCATGCAGTGAGGAATGATAGAGATTTATAATGTGCATTACCAACGTTTCTAATGCGTATGTTGAAATCAAGCCATGGTATGCGCCAAGAATTCTACTCTCATAATAGCACCAGGTTTTGATCAAGATAATGCTGCGTTTGAAAAGACGGTCTTTTCCCAAAAGTTGGTCAACCTAAAAAATAAGAAGCACCATAGTCTCACACAATAATCATATCTAATATAATTCAGTCAATGGAGAGGAAGTTACATGCTTCTAAAGAAAAGTTAAGGGAAAATGCATGAGAGAGAGAGGGGGGGGGGATGGGGCTAGGTGTTACAAAGGCTGAAAAGAGCACAAAAAACGAGAAACAACAAGACAAAAAACTCATGAACGAAATCATATGCGGTATGGCTACTGAAAAATTTATACCTTATTGATCAAATTTCCAAAGGGGGCAAAAGGAAAAAAAAAAGAACTGATCTTCCCATTGATATGTATGTGCTTTTCAGTGACATGTCTATTCACGGTACATTTCACAATTTTAACCTGCCATCCAAAATCCCATCATTGACCCCAGATGCAGCTGGGATCCATTTCTTCCACAGAAAACAATCATTTCCTACAGCTTCATTAAAAACTTCCACCAAATGTTACCTAATCTGGAATAAGAAGACAACGGAGACAAGGAAGCTAGACATGTGCACGAATGTATTGGACACCTTTTCCTTGGATCTCGGAGTCTCTTTCTTCATCTTCAAGGATACTGCAGACCCCTCTAGCCAAATCTTCCTCCACATTTTGATGGCTAATAGCCGTCAGATCAATATCTCCATCTGGAAGATAGGTTTTAAGTGGCACTGAACCAGTGGCCTAACTATGATTTTAGTTAAGAGAGGGCAAATTCTTAAAGCAAAATAACATCTCAAATTTTTTTCTTACTTAATGCAAAAGTGTCTTACAGTTAAAATATCGAAAATTAAGGACTAAAAATATTAAAAATATTGAAATCCAGGTACATTACTATTTGCTGAGACTGAGAGGTGACAATTGAATCCTACGAGACTGCATTTTCTGAAAATGTTACAAAATCTGACAGTTCATTTCTTTTTGTTTGTCACTAGGCAGATCGATAGAATATAGTATGTCCATTCAAATCAACATATTTTTTTTACAAGACAGACACATGAAAATATACAAAAACGTACCAAACAGAGATAAATTCGAGATGAAGAAAGAGAGATTCTATTACTCACATTTAGATTTAAACCATCTCTCTGTCTCCTACAATATTGCCACACAAATAAGCAGAATCAACAAACAGAAAGTAGTCAAAAAACACAAACAGCCTTTACCACAACCCCCCCCCCCCCCTAAAAAAAATATAGAAATTCATATTCCAGCCTTTAGAGTTTAGAGTATGGAGTATAGAAAACACGAACAGCCCAACTCCTTTTTCACGCTTCCTGGCTCATTCCAAATACTCTTCCAGATCAAAAAAGGAGCTTTGCTTAAGAAGGGGGCTGGGCTTAAGGGGGACGGGCCTGGCCTACTTGGGGACAAATATATTTAAAAACAAAAACAAAACAAAAATTCCTTTAAACTTTCAGAACAAAGGGGGGGGGGGCAGCCGCCCTCCGCCACTGCACTGAACCAAATGGGAAGACCTGGTAGAAGTGCATAAAAATACAAAAGAACCCACATCAACTAATGTCAGTATAATGTAGTATACATAAACTGAAATGAACTGGTCATGAATGCCTCCAGCAAAGGTTTTTTTTTTGCTGCAATTCGAGAACAAAACCTATAAAACACTGGTAGCAGAGAATTCCTGAATATCTACATATAATAGTATTCGACAGATATACCGCATAGGATAAAGCAAGTGGGTGTGGGTCTGAAAGGAGAGATACAGATAATCAGATCCCTGAATCAAAGGTCCAGTGAGATTAAAGATTACAAAAGCACACAAAATCAAGAAAGCATGACCAATGCTAGGAGTTAAAACTTCAGAGGCCTAATAATAATTTTTATTTGGAGCAATGTAAAAGAATTCTTGGAAGACATGTCAATTTTCAACGAGCTAGAGTTTCAACAATCACTTGACATATTTTACATGAAACGAAATAAACCATCAGCCCATTGGATGGTTGATTGCCCCCTGCATAAAGATCCAAAAGAAAAATCACACAAAATGGGATACGACGGTTGTGGTGATGCAACATGGCTAGAGAGAGAGCAGCATACACCTCTTCAGAAAACAAGGTGGGCACTAATAGTCAAGGTCATTGGTGATACATGATTTAATGAATTCTCTATGAAGACACCAAGAAATTAGCCGACATATCAAGAAAGGAGCCTTAATTCTGTATGGTTTCTTTTGCCCCCCCCCCCCACACCCACACCCACACACCAACACCACCAACCCACAAAAAAAGGGGAAAATTCACTTTGCACCCCCAAAATTTGGGGTCATTTCTAAGTTGCACCCACTTTTATTGATTTCGTTAGATTTGTACCTCAAACTACCACTTCCCGTTAATTTCCACCCTCCAGCGCAAATTACCGTGACTTCTCACGGCAAACGAAGGACGTGCCGTCCACGTGACCACCTAAAGTGACGATTTCCCGTTTTGCCCTCCCTATAATGAATATACAAGTTTGGCCCTGGTTTAGGTGGTCGACGGCACTAGCTCCAAAAGTTCCTGAAGAAGTAGATACAAGTGTCAGTGGTGGTCAGTTCACTGGGTCTGCCATTATTAAAGGTTGCAACAAGAGGTTCTGGAGAAAATGGTACAAGAAGTTCATAAGTGGGAGCAACAAATATTGTAGTCCAGTAATGCTCATTAGGACATGTCATGATGTAGCAAACTCCCCTTTTGCATTGCTCAGGACTTGAAGAAGCGCTGATAAACCTGGAGTCCATGTCTTCATTTTTTTTTCCAGAAACAACTAGTGATCACACAGTATAATTAGATAGTATGCTTGATATCCAGCAGGCTCTGCCCAAAAAGTCCATCTGCCCAGAAATGCCACCAGTATTTAATAGGAAATAGTGGCCGTCCGGTGAGATTCAGCAGAAAAGAACAGAAACGGTCTGTGAAATCAAGTGCTTGATGAGGATGAACTCTCGTCATCTGAGGAACCATAATGCTGCCTTCCATTAAGCCCAGGAAATACTTGTGGAAGAGTTGGATTCATAGGCATAAGAAATTGTTGGGCTGCACCTACTATCCCTCACCACCATGAATATATGGAATGGATGAGCCTCTTCTTTAGCTGAGTTCCCATGAAAATATTCAGTTATTTCCTTCACTAGCGAGAGAGCAACTCTCTCCTTGGATTGGTCAGTTCTGAAGAAAAGAAAGCAAAAGGAACTTTCAAACCATTCTGGGTCTAAACTGACTGCTAGTGGACTGAATGTGTTTGGAAGCGATCTTCCTGATGTACAGGATGCAAATGGGAATCAAACAAAAGATTCAATGGAGAGTACTTTCGGGCCTAGCCGATGTGAATATAAACCTCGCGGCGAATAGTTCCTTTTTGACAGAAAGCTTGGGGATGGGCCGCCGCATTCGCAGTGGTAAACCTAAGCAAAAACAAACAGGGAGAGAAGGAGCAAGTCCAACATGTCTGCAAACCGAACAAGCAACTGGCATACCAGATTTGAATGGGAACAGCGCCATACCCACGTCCTCAGCTGAAGATCATATGGTTATCAATCATATTGCTTCTTCAGGTAAACCTGAGCTGAAAAAGAGAAAGAAAAAGGCCTTGCTTCAAGACCCTCAGAGATTCAAAGTGCTTCTGGCTTCAATGGTTCGTTGGTAATAGATCTGGGGGTAATGAACCCACATTCACTTGGTGATAAAAGTGAGAGGGAAGGAAAGGAAGAAGCCACTCCAGTATGCTCACTCTAAACTTGCTACAGGGTTACAAAGTTTTAATGGAAGTAATGCTGAGCCTGGCTTATTGGTTAAAGATCGACAAGACATCAACATTGTCTCCGCAGAAGGTAAACCTAGGAAGAGAGGCAGAAAGAGGAAGGGTAATGCTACTTCTCATAAAGAGGGAGGGCAAAACGGGAAATCGTCACTTTAGGTGGTCACGTGGACGGCACGTCCTTCGTTTGCCGTGAGATGTAACGGTATTTTGAGCTGGAGGGTGGAAATTAACAGGAAGTGATAGTTTGAGGTACAAATCTAACGAAATCAATCAAAGTGGGTGCAACTTAGAAATGACCCCAAACTTTGGGGGTGCAAAGTGAATTTTCCCCCAAAAAAAAGGAAGAAAAAGAAAAGAAAAGAAAGGAAAGAACAAATGAAGTTAAGTAAAAAGGGGGCTAGAGGAATTCTGACCTCAGTCACATAGTGACCTTGAATTAGCCTCTGGATGTAGTCAATGACCTCCTTCCTTGCCTCCTCTGAGATACAGTAGGTTGAATGACACATAATATTTCCTCGGTCCTTTGCTCAGCCATCAGCCAGGTTTCCCCATCAATTGACAATGGATCTGTGTTAGGTAAAGAAGAGGAAGAGGATAAGGAGGATATAGATGATAAAATCTCTTGAAAATCTTCCATAGCTACAAGAGCTGAGATCATTCAGCCCCTGGCAAGAAATCTAGGAACCCACGGAAATAAGATACCACACTGACAATTTCAACATCTGATTGCACAAAAAGCAGCATCATAAACCTTTGGAAGGCATGATGTTATAGGTTATAATGATGATGACATAGGGGAGAAACTGAAATAGGTTGGAGATGTTTTCAAAACTAGTATTTACTACAGCCTAAGAAGTGTGAAGGATGCAAGGATATTGCCATCGAGACAATTTGCCAAAAATATGAGCAGAGACAGAAAATGCTGAGAATGTTGTAGAATTAGTCCAGGATGTAAATTTGGCACTATATTGAGAAGAAAACCTGCTACTTGGGTGCTTTCAAGTGGTCCACATTGCTTCCATATATTGCAGCCCCAGATGCTGTCTGGCCCAATAAGCCTCCATGTATGTCATAACCATTATGTTAGGAAAAAGGGATCAACACCAACACTCAACAAAATTGCGTTACCGAGAAATGTCGGATATCAAAGAGAAGATGGAAGACTGAAGTAAGCATTCAGCAGTAATATCTAAGACTTGGTCATTGGAGGTAAGGCTTTTCAAACATGGAAAGGAGCAACAGAAAAGGACAAAGGTGATGGCAACAGGAAGATATTTCCCAGCAAACAAAAAGAAAAGAGACAGAGGGAAGCATTAAAGCAGATTCAGTAGCAAAAAGCATAAGAGAAGGGAGATGAAAAAAAAAAAAGGAAACAGAGACAAGATTAGAAGCCGGCATATATTGTGCTGGTGAATGGTGTTTTATACTAGAAGGGGATGGTTTAATCAAGTTTCACCAAAAAATTTACAAGGGTCTCACAGTTGTCCAATTCAAGGAGTTACTGGTAAGAAAGTCATACTTCTTCACTCAGAGCCAAAATACAGAGCGAGGGTATGACAAAAGGCAACAGGGCTACAATTGCAAAATTGTGCAGTTTTATGTTATTATAATATAGCATGACTAGAGTTAATGGGATAATTAATGTACTCTTATCTGTTCTTTTCCTGTGAACTCAATTATCCTCTTCAATATCAAATCCCAGCTAATCTAAACCTCCTATTTGCCAATAGAAATGTTGGCCGACTTCCACACCAGATATATCGTATAACCCTTTTAGTGTGTTGATAGCAATTATTGATTGGATCAGAAATCCAAATTTGAATTTGATATGGATAAAAGATATTCCTATGTTGTCAGAGTCCAATCCTCAAAACTCCAGCTAGGTAATACAATCTACATAACGACATTAGCATAACCAGTTCATCAGTGGAGGCTCAGTCCTCGAATCCACTCAAGAGTTGTGTTTTCCACTAGAAAGCACGATGACAGGGCAATTGGAGTCATCTATCCTCTACGATTGCTAAATAAGGTTGTCAGCCAAGAATAGTCAAGCCAAGCTTGAACGGCGCTTAAGATCAACCCAGAGACTAGATACCCCCATACTTGCCCAAGACACGCTGGATTCACTGAAGGATATTTTCATTGAATCAATATTGAGCAACCTTTTACAAGTAACCAAAAAAAATAAAAATTGAGCAACCTTTTACTATTTTGACTTAACTGCGAGCCGATACTAACTTAGGCATTTTGTTTGATATATGGTCTTACCCTTACCACTCAAATCTCTTATTGTAGATGTCACTCCTCTTATTTTGAGCAAAGGTGGCGGAGTTGGATGGAATTCTTCCTAGATTGATATTATTCTGGCGCTTCTCTGTAAGCTTGAGATACCCACAAAGAGTTAATGTGACATGACATTCATCCACCGTAATTTGAGAATGGAGAAACCCGCCTTGAACAGTTTTACCTTAGAGACTGGCACAATCGCTTCTTTGTCCTCTCTGCTTCGCCTTCTTGCTTCTGTGTTAAAGCATGCTTCTTTTGCTGGAAGTTGAACCCCGAGGATCCATGCAAGAACCACCACAGTATCTTGGTTAACCTTGCAAATTGCAATCATTACTCTTCACCTCCAACACTCGAGAGAAAACAAGCCCACGAGTAGAAATTTAACTGCTGAAACAACCAACGGTAGAGTAACCATCCAAAATCTCAAGGACCCTGATGCGGACGTGGCAATATCATAGCAGGACACTAAGCAATGACCCGAATTCATCGAACACATCTGGGTGTTAAATGGGCATACGCGTGTGCCATACCGTGAAATGGAATTAACGCGTATCCCGTACCCGAATAACACCCGCCAAGATTATCCATCCCAATCCAAACCCAACCATTTCCCGCTATGTTATACCTTACTCCTAAAACCCTATCTCTTCCACCTTTTTCCTACAATCCCAGAATACCCAAAAACCAGACCTCTAATCGCAACTCTAGATTCACCACCTCGTACCAATTGAAGCTAACGACCAATACGATTTTCAACTCCGAGCATACGACCGAGAGGGGTCTCGAATTCCAGACCGGCGAAACCTTCTTCCGCCACGAGAGTGCCACTGGCCGAGACCTCGGCGTGCTCGCCGCCTCGCTCTACAAGAAGTCCAAAGGCGAGTTGCGGGTTCTCGATGCATTGTGCGGTTGCGGAATCCGGTCTCTCCGGTACCTCGTTGGGGCCGAAGCCGATTTCGTCTGGGCGAATGACGCAAACGACGAGTACCGGAGGATCATTTCGGAGAATCTCTCTACTGTGGTTCCGAGGGGATTGGGGGACGAGCGGAGATGGACGGTGACGCATTTTGATGCGAACCGGGTCATGATGGAGTGCTACCTGCAGAGAGAGCTCTTTGATTTCATTGATGTGGATTCCTTTGGAAGTGACTCGTCATTTTTGAGGTCGGCGATGAACGCTTTGAAACTGGATGGGCTGCTTTATGTTACTTCTACTGATGGGTACACATCCGGTGGTCACCGGCCTCACCAGTAAGTTTCTCAATTTTGTAGCTCTGCATTTGGGTCGTCTTCGTAAATCAGTTTGTCTTTTGCTTATAAAGTTACTAATACGTACTCGAGCAATGATTTTTGGGCTCAGATATATATATATATATATATATATATATATATATATATATATATATATATATATATCATTCTGTTGGGTTTGGACTCAGTCACTCAGGACGTCCTATATTGTACACTACTCTTTAATGACAGTTGCAGAGAGCTATTAGTTACACTACACTATTCTCCTGTTTTGTATCAAAATCACTCCCCGTGACCACTACCTGTTCAGATTGTATCTGCGTATTTAACGACTCACCCTAGCCCATGCGTATTCAACATGTCGTGTTTTCTTTTCCCCCGAGCAATCGACGCAGCATCTTTTATTGGATTGCACAATTTCGCTAAGCTTCTTCTTCTCTCATTCGAACAAAATTGGGTTCCTCTTTTTCCTTCTTTTGCCGCTTTATTGCATTCTGGTTTGCACCGCTGAATTTATCATGTAATAGTGATTGATTGGCCGCCGTTGTTCTTAGACTCGACTTATATAGCTAGTATGTTTCCTTGTTGGACTGCTTCCGATATTACAGAGACTCTGTATTTTGCTCTCGCTAGAACAGTTCTGTAGCTGCGTATGGGGCTTATGTTCGTCCAATGCCGTACTCTAATGAGATTGGCTTGCGAATGCTTATCGGTGGAGCTGTAAGGGAAGCCTCTGTACTGGGCTATCGTGTTACACCGCTGTTTTCGTACTATTCGTTCCATGGACCTGTTTTTCGAGTCATGCTCCGGTTGAATCGTGGGAAGCTTGTTGATAACAGGTAGATATATCTACGTTTTGTTTTGGTGTTTGGATCTTTGTGATTTGGCCCTATATGTAGCTGAGTATCAGTTACTTTACCGTACATAACAGGCATTATGGTTTCATCGGCTACTGTCACCATTGTGGGAATTCTCAAGCGTTTTCATGGGGTGAAATTGGTTGTACCAGTTGCCCCTGCAGTAATTCGAAGGTATACGAATTTCCTCTGGAACTCTCTATCCGTTGATTTTCCTTCCTTCTGCTTTTGTTTCCTTCTTGTTGCCGTTTTAACACTGTTACTACCTCGTACGAATGTTCGGTTGGTTCAATCGACTTCTTTACAGGTTTCCAAGTCTTTAGTGGTTTCGGGGCCCCTTTGGACTGGACCTCTTCATGACACTGCGTTTGTCACACAAATGCTAAATTTAGCGGAGGAATGGGGGTGGGCGGGAAGTGGCTCAGGAACTCTTGATAAACTTTTAAACCAAATGGTGGATGAAAGTGACCCCAAATTGCCTTTTGGGTACATCAAGTTGGATGAGGTTCTCTTGCTAGATCTTTTCATCAGTTTTGGTTATTTTCTCTCATCTAGAACTAGAAGATATTCTCCCGCTATATGATTGCGAATGACATGTGATTAATTTCTTCATTTATGTCCCAGGTGTCAAGCCGTGCCAAAACAAATTCTCCACCCCTCAGGATCATGATGAGCACCATGCATAAGGTAATATCCTCTTGGGCTAGTATTTCGGTTGTGCTTAGCAAAGACACATACAGGGTTGTATTTGTTGCAAATGGGAAGAGACATCCCCTTTGGTAACGTGCCTTGACTTGGATGATCACATGGGGATGTTCTTAGCTGAAAATATTGGAACTACATTGAGTTGCTTTCTTGCAGGAAGGCTATGCAGCTAGTAGGTCACACATAGCTTCCAATGCGATCAAGACAAACTGTCCCATGGCAGTATGTATGAGAATTGCCAAGGAACTGCAGTAGTCTTGATGTGCTTAATGATTTGCCACGATCTGCTATTAGTGTTCAACGTACATGTTGTCAAAGTTGCACCAGATTCTGCTTGCACTCGAAGCCTAAACATGCAATGCTCAATGGAAGGAGGGTCAGATTCCAGATAGAGAATCTGGATTCAAGTTGTTCAAGATTCGTTGGATTAAAAGCAACTGAATAGAATAAATTGATTTAAGTTCCGCGAGCATGACTTCAATCATCTCGGTTTTCCAACAGACGAGTTGGAGGCTCTATAAAGGCGTGCATAGATTTTAAGTACCTTGAATAAATGATGATGAATGAAAATCTACCTACGAGCTTACTTTTGAGGCACCTCTACCCTTAAATCACCCAAATACCACCAAGCCTGGAGCTTAAAAGATAGTCACCATGTGGCGCATATCAGCCGAAAACAAATTCGCATGTTAACAGCAAGTCAAAAACCATATAATTACAACTACCTAAGCATCCTTTGTTTACTGCTATTCAAATTTCTGAGACCCATATCAGACATTTTTAATCAACCTCAGGCCTCCAATGATCTTTACAAAATTACAACACATCTTGTACACGGCTATGACGTAGTACCCGTGCCCAATATACGATACTGTCTTTCATTTGGGGTCAACTGATCAAGCGATAAATGCAATTCCAATGTTGAAAGATTGCTAAAAAGACCGAGGTAGAACCGTAGAAAGGACAGAACTATGAAAATTTCCAAATCATACTCACAAAATTCAGAATTGAATAACCATCTTTAAAACACAAAATTTATGGATTTCCAAGACGCATTCAAATCCAATTATCCATAAAGGTAAAAACTACTGCGAACCATAGACTTCCTACATGAGTGAAGCGTCCCATAAACTCAAAACAACCATTGCCGAAAGGAGCATGAATATGGAATAAATTGATCTTCGTTTTAAGTGCGAACAGGGTTTCCAGCTCCAGCAGGACGAGGTGCTTGACCAGGCTGACCAGGCCTTGGCTGATCCTCCTGAAAAATTAGATAATTGCAATTAACCAGATGTCTAGGAAAGCATGTCAAATTTATTAGTGCACACGGCTAATTTTGCAGATAATAAATCTCTCTTGAGATTTCCACACTGCAATGCAACTAAGGAAGCTTTTGCGCTACAAAAGGAGAGGGGGGGGGGGGAGTATTTAGCAGTCTGTGGAGCCCAGAATGAGTATATTGCATTGCACTGAAACTGAAACTCTAGATGAAAGACATCAGAGGACATCTTAAGAAACTCAACGCATCAGTTTAAACAGCACAAGATCCACTGTTGTGGATGCCCACGTAAGGTCTAGCTATCATAAACTCAAGTAGCTGAACCTTAAATATCATCAATCCATAACCCTCAATAAGAAATAAAAATGTGTACCAATGTTGTAATAAACAGATATATTATCAACCTATTTGCACACAAGCACAGATATATAGACGTATATATGCACATATAAATATATACACCCTCAAGAAGTATTAACTACCCATATAAACATGGTCAAGACACTGTAAGTATAGATCTACCATATAACTAATGTCTCCAGACTTTTAACAGAGACCAAATGAAGATTAGGGCTTCAAATGCTATATAAAGTGCAATGGACGCATCAGATGTACAATTTAAGTCCAAATTAGTTCTTATCAAAGAAGAGAATAAGAATTACGGATAATAGGATGAAGTCTGCCTTGACACAAGGGGATTCCTCAGACTGTGTTCCCCACCTCAAGAGCTCTCACAAACTGATTTAGGTTCAATTTAGTTAACCACAATTTTAGCATGCTTGGCAAGAGGGGGGTCACGATGGAACAACCTTTAGGCAAAAAAGAAATAGTGCAAGCACATAATGCATGAGTCTCCCAAAGAAACGGGACAAAAACAAATTTACAATATCATATTCTTTCTCCAATGTAAAATCAATGGATAAATGCAATCTTTAAAAAGAATCCCATTTTCTCCAACAATAGGATCACTCCCAAACAAGAGCCGCTGGAAGAATCAAAACAAGCACAAAACCGAAGAATAGTATAAAAAAACATACCCTACGCCTTATGAAGCGCTGTGGGGGCTCACGGTTCCTCCTATTAGTGCGAGAGCGAACCCTCACAACGTGGGAGTGGATTGCACAGGAAACACAATACTGCATCTTCGCATACAGCTTGGGAAGAACATATTCTGCATTAAAAAATGTAAAATTCAGCAGTCATTTAAATAATACAGAAAAAAACCAAAAAACTGATGTGAGAAGTATATTACGATCATAGACGCAGGCTTCTTGAACATCCCTAACTGCAGCTTGCTCAACGATGTTCCTCACAAGGAACCTCTTGATGGCCTTGTCCTTTTTTCCAAATATAAAACAAATGATAAATCAAAGATCAATAGTTTAACAGATGTATACATCCACGATCATTCACTTATTCCTACTTCCAGTCCCTTGTGTACATACACACAGTCTCGGACACGACCACAAATGGAATAGACTTTTCATATACATATATTGCGATAAACTAGGCACTATTGAGACCAAGCAAAAAAAGATCATAGACCACGAGACACAGCGGCAACCTTAACTTGAGGAAAGTTTATGTTTTGTGACCATTGGGGAAAAGGCCCAATTATTGCACACGTCGTAAATACATATAGCCGCACAATTTCAGACGTAATTCCCCGGTTCAACCCATCCAAAATGTTTACGAGCGGACTATACATATACATATATACACCAAAAATAAAATTACAGAAGTACCTTGGGGCAGCATTTGCCGCAGTTGGAGCAGCGGATGAACTTGACATGGCCACGGCCGTGCTTGTTACGTCCACCATTTCTGCGCTTAAAGGTCTGCCAAAAAATAAAAAACGAATAAGGGACCAAGATTACGAGGAACGAACGAGAATAAGGAGAAGAAAAAAAGGGAAAAATGAAGGCTTTGAAAAGATCTCTGACCATGATTGCGGCGACGGAGATTCGGAGGAGATCAAAAGCGTCGGGATTTGCCGGGTCTAGCTTGCTAGGGTTTACGCCGCTGGAGACAGATGTGGCTGGGACTTGCTAACGAAAAGAAAAGGCCTTTTATACCTAGCGACATAAAGAGAAGAACCCCTCATTTTTAAAGATTTTTTACTTTCCTCCCCTCGAATTTTCTAGTACTATAAAATTACCCACATGTGACATTGTTGTTGCTTCAAGGGGGCCGATTTAGCCAAATGGTACAAGACGGCAAGACCAAATTGAAAGAAACGGTAGCAAATATCCTCTCTCTCTTTTTGGGGGTAATAGCAAACATCCCTTACACATGGACCAATAATACCAATATTCTTAAATATTAACCAGAGTAATAATGAACGATGTGAAAAAAATATATATATACATGTAAGGGATATTTAAATTACTCAGAACTTTATACCAAAGCAAGATTGGTATTATTTCAATAATCTTAGGACCAGAAAAATTAAAAAAGAAAACAAACAATTAGTCGTACCGTTCTTTTGGGGCACTTCATTGATGACATTCGATATTACTACACATGGCGTGACCTCAATCCTTGGATCATAACCCAAATTGATTAAAATGTTCAAAATAAAAACCTAACAATAATTAGTAGGATTTTCTAACCAGCAGGAGGAAGCTCTTTATTTCGACCAAAGACCCATCCCATGCTTGGTAAGTTTACCCCCCCGTAAGGAAAAGCTATCCTTCTTTCTTTTGCATTGATTGGCTTAACCCGATTCTATTTAATAATTCTTATCAAAATTATTACAAGAAAAATAAAAATTTGTTGAAATCTATTAAAATATTTATGACTGAGCAAAATGTGGGTGTTCCTCCAGCTAATATTCTAGAACCCTATATAGTATATTTTTTTTACAAATAGTCTAGTTTATCGTTGTAATAACAGCTACGTCATTATAATAGATGCCTCTCTTAATGACAATTAAGAAAATCCTCCGAATGGAACTTCTCAAGCTGGTCCTTTTTCTTCAGTAATTTGGTCTTAATAAAGTCCTTTTCCCATAAGTGTCATGCAAATAAAATTTTTCCTATGTGTAGGTATTACGCAAACATATTGCTTCAGTCAAGCTTGTTATACGGAGACTGGGTATTAGCAAATATTTATGCTCAGCAAACAAAATTTTGCACTATTTTTATATTGTATTTTTTATTTTTAAGAATACTTTTAAATCTATTTTTATATTTATGAAACGATTTTTCTTATTTTTTTGAATTACATATTTTCTGATTTTTTTATTTTTCAAATATGTAATAAATATAAAATAATATTATTTTATTTTATTTAGTAGAAACCATTAAAAATCTTAATAAACCAAACAAACCCTTAGACAAAACAATGTTTAAATCTTAAAATTTGAAATTTAAATTTTAAACACAAAACCAGGACTCATTTCCAAACAAGCCCTAGCCTTCAACTCCATGGATAGTATGAGCAAGCAAATCTCGCATCCACAGAAGACCAACGCCAGTTTCATTGATTTTTGCTCAAAATACTCCCCCCAAATGCCTACTCAGAAGGTTTAATTGCTAGCAGGCGAAAATGTAATGAATGCGTACAGAGCCAGAAACCATGCAATTCCAAACAAACGCAACATCTGTGCAAAAATGAAACGGGCCATGTTTTCATTTTTTGGAATAAGCATAAAGCTACACAGAGCATATGGCTCAACGTAATTTGAATTTCATACATGAGATACAACGGTAACCAGAAAGTTCAACAGAAACAAAGGTCCTCCTCGTTTAAGACATGTCATTTTATTCCAGTACTCAAGACAGACTGCAAGGACATTTCCATAGAACCCCATCTTTCTCATTCGCTTCACCGGGATTCTTTCTCATAGACTTCACCAGAATAATGCCAATCGATGACTTTCCATACGTTCTTTAGATAATCAGGTCTGACATTCTTGTACTGTAACATGAGCATAAAATAAACGTCAGATGCTACATACAGAGGCAAACATCACATGACTCATTACTGGAGGATAACCCACCAGTCAACAGTTAAATAAGAGAGAAAAATTGTTTCAATGCTAGAATAGATATCAAGCCTTCTTTCGCAACATCTCTCAAGAGATACTTACCATTTGCAAACCATTTTCCTCCCCAAAATATAGTAGCTCAAGGTAGAACGCAAGTAATGCAATTGATTTTTGTTATGCTGAACAAAGGCAACCTCATGTACAAAGTCTCTTAACCTCATCCAATCCCACCCACAGTAAAAATACTCATTACCTAGAGGCTCATTAACCAGAGAAGAGGATTTCACACGACTCAAAGTTAATATATTCAAGATAATTACTTATTTACAAAATACCGTTTCAATTCATCCTACTTCATCAGATCTAGGATGTGATATGGTTCCAAAGGATGAAATGGACATGGACAGTTCCAATAAGATTGAATTAAAATCCATTTTTTGATTTATTTCATCTATTTTGTGACCGGAACAGGGGGGATACACGTTACACCACGATTTTGAATCAGAAGAGAGATTTCAATAAATGGCGGATCTGTTCACATCTGCCTGTATGTATACGATTTTCTGTCAAATTAAGGTCCAAAGGGAAAATGGCCAGACTACAATGGTAGAAACAAAGATTATAAAGTGCCATTATTAACACTGTGCTTGTGCATGATCCTGGCCATCATGTAGAAGGGGGAGTTAATCTGTTCAAAACCTGACAGAGTAACAATTTCTAGTCTCAAACATCAAGGAACCACCTTAGAGTAATATACCTGTAAGTAGTACGCATGCTCCCAAACATCGATACCGAGCAAAGGAACTAAATGTGGGCCTTTAGTTACCAGAGGGTCCTGAACAAAACATAAAAAAAAGGGTACTTACAAACAATTAGACAAGTTTGGCACATATTGTACAAAGAGTAGACAGACCATTTACAAAAGCAATTTAAGCACTATCTTTAACATCCATGTTTTGAAAAGACAGGAATTCCTGATGATTGCAGAACTCGTAAAATGAGGGTTAAGGTGGTAGTATACATCCAGCATAAGACTTGTTCTATTCGTAATCAAAGCCAGACAGTAGCGAAGTTAAGCTGCCAAGTGTTCTTAAGCCAAAATAATCACTACAAAGAATGGGCTGAGAATGAACTCCAACACTTGACCTGATTACTCTCTGATTGGATATGCTTAAAATTTTACCTGATTTGCGGTTGTTTCAACCACAAGCTTCTTCAACTCCTTGTCCAGACCAAGCCACTGCCAAGAGAGAAACAAGTTAAAGAACCACACAAAACCAGCAAAAGTGATCATTGACTGAAAGGACCAGCCAATGACCAGGGACAGAAAATGGATGCTAGGAATTTCACAAGCTGCAAAACCTACCACCCATCCTGAGCCCTGTAAAGCAGCACCTTCTGAGTTCATTTTTTGCACAAGTGTCTCCATTGAACCAAAATGAGTGTCAATAGCCCAACCGAGGGAACCCTTTGGGGGCTCACCACCCCCTCCCTGCAATATTTAAAGCATTGATAAAACAAGCTTCTTAAAGGAAATCAAAGAAAACGACAATGACTTCAAAAAAGAACTAAAGAATATGAACTTACATGAACGGGAGCGAGATTCTTCCAGAAAATTGAGTGATTGATGTGACCTGTAACAAAAATAGTTCCATAATGCTAAAAAACAAAATCGCAACATGATTGAAAACAACAACAACAACAAAGATGAATCTTTTTCCCGAGGTTACAAAGATAAATGATGACATAATGAATGACAACCAGCAAAAGAGTCAGAAAAATACATTCCTCAGGTAAAACCAAAAAAAGGAACACCAACGAGTATCATCTAAGGTCATGAAAATGGCTAAGAACAAGCAGGGGTATGTAGCAGTGAAACTCTTATAGAAGTATAATTGCCATACTTATGATAACAAAAAACAGAAGGATGCAGAAAAAGCTATCCCCTGGAAAGATCTCGGTCATTGATTAAAGTCATATCGAACACCTATAGCAACCATGTTAATGCGATGCCACTTTACAGTCATAGTTAATTCTACCCAGGAATTATGAAAATCCATAACCCATTTTCCCGAAGGATAAAGACATTAAGTTCAACAACTTCAAGATTCGTGAGACCTGCCCCATTTTATGAGGATGATCCGCGTCTCACAGAACTCTATGGAGTACTATTAACTTCCAGCATACAGACTTACTTCACTGTTTCGAACCCGATTCTAACAAAAAATATATCATAACTTGGAAACAGGCCGAAACTAATTAAAGTTGAACGAACATAAATATGCAATCCGATTTTGCTCCTACCATTCATCATAGAGAGAAGAACTTCCGATTACTAGTAGATTAGCTTAGATAAGAACAGAAAGAATATAATAACGAATTTCCATATCGCACTCAAACAAATGAGCAACTGAGAGAGAGAGAGAGATAAAGAATCGACCTCCTCCATTAAACTTGATGGCGCTCTGCAATTTGACCACGGCGGTGGAGTCGCCCTTGGCCATGGCTTCTTCGAGCTGTTCTAGAGCCTTGTTGTAGTTTGTAATGTAAGCCTGGTGGTGCTTTTGGTGGTGGAGCTGCATGATCTCGGCGCTGATGACGGGCTCGAGGGCACCGTAGTCGTAAGAAAGATCGGGAAGGGAGAAGGTCTGCAGCCCTCGAAGCTGAGGGAGGCGGAGCCCTAGGGTTTTCCTGGTCAAAAGGGGTCGGAGCGCCATGGTGAAGAAAGGTCTGGAGGTCCTGTACTGCAGAGAGTGTAGTGAGAGAATGAGGATGGAAGTGGCAAGTGAGAGTTGGTATATCTAATTTCTGAGGACAATAACTTATCTCGAAACTTATTCTTATTATTTTGGGATAAATGTAAAATTGGTCCATGTCCTATACGCAAAAATCGATTTAGTCCTTATGATATGAAAAACATCAATTTAGTCTGTAATTTAAGAAAGTGATAAAATCAGTCTCTGATGGAGAACCAATAACAAACGAAAATAGAATCACAGGGACTAAATCGATGTTTTTCATATCACAGGGGCTAAAATTATTTTCGCTTATAGCACACGAACTGATTTTGCATTTATCCCTATTATTTATATCAGTCGATAATTATAAATAAAAAACTAATTTATTAAACATAACTACTGCAAATTAATGTAAAAAAAATATATTGAGGAGATATTTGGCTGCAAAAGAGAGAAAACTGCGGTTTATCAAATCTGGGTGCGGAATTCAGAAATGCGGGTTGTTTTGTTTTATGTGGAAGACTGCTGTCATGTTCATTTTCTATCATTTTTTTTGAATTTGTATCTTACTCTTTTTTTTTTTTGATCAAAGGTTGCTGGCTGCAGGGATGCAGAATTTAGTACATTTTTCTAATTTTAACAATGGAATCAAAAAGAATATACCAAGCCTCTGCCATCTATTCGAGCATTATTGTTATTAGATTGAATCTAAAGGGTAAGCATGCATGCTAGTGCCACTTGATTTTACCAAGAGTTAAAAAATATGTTATTTATTTATGTGTATATCTCCTCTTTGTTTTCGTTCCCCAATGCCTTATGCTCCCCTACTTCAATCTTTCTCTATTAGGATCCCCATCGTTGGCATTTGACAAGACGCAAATGAGAAGTTGTGATTGGCTATCATCCATGGAGACAATGCTGATTCGAGAACATTAGGGGTTGCTTTTGAATGGAATTTACCTCTGACAAGCATGTGCAAATATACCTAGGATGTCATGGTACAATAGAGGACGTAGAAGCAGAGTAGACCTCACTTTTTATATTTGTGCATCCCCACTACTACCTTCACCCGGCATTAGTTTGGGAAATCCGCCATTCCGGTCTTTGACGTGCCAGAAAAGTGTAGCTGTCTCTTTCACAGCAACATCTTTCGAAATGTGCAACTCAACCGGATCCCAGGCAGTGCCACAGAGTAATCTTTCAAACAATGGAAGTGACGTTAGCGGAAGAGCGGATGGAAGCAAGTACACTAATGGAATGTTTAGGAAGCAGGTTGTGACGATCAAGGTACGACTTCCACTCCATTTTACTCGCAAGTTAACTACCTTTTTGCATGTTTTTCTCCATGCGCGTTCCTAGACTACAATTTAGTTAGCACAATGGACGGTGATACTGCCAACAAGCCATTTTCGTGAATAGTGACTTTCGGTGGTATCGTATTCCTTCTCAAGTCAAGGGAATGGCATGAGGGCAAATACACTGTTGGGTAGAAGCTGTTTGAGATAGGAAATAAGCATGGTTTGACATTTCAAGATGCTACACGGGGCAAGAGCATGATGGAGAACAAGCCAGATTTTCACACACAGATGCTATGCGCATGCACATATATCTACCTGAAAAACAAGTCTCTCTGCACTTGGAAAAATGAAAAATTTCTCAATCTGCACCATTAGGTTCACCGTGATGGTGTCAGCGAGCTTTGGCTCGGTTGACATCTCCTCCTTTGTGGAGGGTCCTGATCCGGGGATCAAACCCAAAGGTGGATTTTCAATACAATTTGGGCACTGTTTTATTTCCCTGGTCTGGGAATCCCCAAACCCAAAGGTGGTTTTGCTCCCCCTAAGCAGGATTCTCCCCCTCTAGCATCGCAACTGCCAAGCAATTCCTTACTAGATTTTCAGCAAAAGTGTAGCAGGGACCACTAGGAATCTAGCAAACGCAACTAGGGTATCTCTCACTTCTCACCATGTTCTTTTTTCAATAATATGTGAAACAATAACCATAAGTCCTACTATCCATGCCATCTTATTTGATGTGACCTACCGTGTTAACAGCCTCTTCCCACAGAATGATGGTTACAAGATACTAGATATACGGAGATTAAAATTCCATGTCCCACTATGCAAGGAGAATCAGACTGAAGTATACCATAAAAGGTGTTCAGGATTGGAAATTGAGACCAAAACAAGCATTACCCCTCGTTCATCTTCCTATTAAAATTTGTCTTCCTCATTTGTATTGTAGGAACTGGAGACAACCCAAATGATGTACTGCACCATTTGGAGTCAAGAATTATAGATCCAATTTGCACACAGCATTACGAAAAAAAGGCAAAGTCTAGAATTAGCTATCATCATAGGACCAAACCTCAAATCTTACCAGATTCAACTAGAAATGAAGTCAGTTATAGGATGGAGCACTTTATCACAAAGCTACATGGATTGCATCTATGGAATTTCCACTAAAGCCTTCCAACTTGAAGGAACAACTCAAAAATAAGCTCCATAACTCCTTTAACAATAGTCCTCAAACAGCGATTTCCTCATGCCAAGCATCAAGAGGTTCAAATTATAAAGATCTAAGCAAGCACAAAGCAGTCATATCAAAGCCTATTTGAAGCCTAACAAAAACTGATTCACATGTCATCCAAACCCACCTAAACTTTGAGGAAGAAATATTCCACAAAAAATCCACCAGGGGTCCAAATTAATTGACTATGACGTATTAGACTGCCAATATAATATATGGAAACAACAGGGAGCTGCTGCCCAGACTAATTAGTTTAATTCCATAATCCATCTAGTTTCTTATGGTAGGATTCACACCCTTTATATCGATGCACTGTCGGGAACTATACTCATGATTTGTGAAAGTCATAAGTGGAAAATAGCAAGTTGGCAAAGAGGGAAAGTAGGAATAAAGGAGATGCAATTACAACAATGTGAAATTTAGGACAATTTATGGAAAAAAATCCCAATCACTTACTTGTGACCAGGCTTGCAAATATAGATATCTTTCTGAACCGATGAAGCAAAATTAATTTCATCTCATCAAAAGCTTGGCTAGAATGCATAGACACCGTCACGAATTTCAAGGCCAATAAGTAAATTCCAACTACCCACATTTGTCCGCTTCTGCAACTGCCTACCACGTGCAGTGCATTGTGCTTCTCCATTCATAATACTGAGCCAATTTGGCTACGAAAACTCTTATGTATTTAGTGGCTCAACACCGGAGAACATTGACTTTCGGAAGGGTATTTCAAGGTTCTCATTTTATGGGCAGCAATGGTCTAGTAAGAAAACTCTAATTCCTTCAATACAGCAGAAAGCTTGTTCATCCCACATGCAGGCAAATCTGACAAACAACGCCAATTCTTCAGTGCAGTTATCTGTTCTGTTAGCACTATGGTATATCAATTTCGAACAGAAACTTTACAAGCCCTCATATTTTGCAATCTTGCATGCCCCATAGTAGTATCTATATCTGTGAAGTTATCTGTTCCAAATGTGCTCACATATCTAGATTGGTGAATTCTTTATACTCTGCATGACTTAATGCAGGTAGCAGAGGAGCTGATATCACTTTGCAAACTTGCATGTCCCATAGTAGTATCAAGCATGCTTTTATACTCCAAGATGATTGTCTCTATGCTCTTCTTGGGACATCTTGGGAACACTGAGTTAGCTGGGGGTTCGCTTTCAATTGGATTTGCAAATATTACAGGCTACTCTGTTCTGAAAGGCCTCGCTATGGGAATGGAACCAATATGCTGCCAAGCTTATGGAGCTAAAAAAGGGGACGTTCTCTGCCAAACATACAGAAGGACTGTCTGTCTCCTTTTTCTTGCAGCCATTCCAATTTCTCTATTGTGGTTAAACATGGAGCCCATCCTTCTATGGCTAGGTCAGGAGCAAACAATTACATCCATGGCCAAGGTTTATATAACATATTCCCTTCCAGATTTGCTAGTCCATGTTCTCCTCCATCCCTTAACGATTTTCCTAAGGACCCAGAGTCTAACCAAACCCCTAACTATATCGGCTGTTTTTGCAATGATTCTCCACCTTCGCATCAACTACTGCCTTGTTGTATATTTGAATATGGGGATGAGGGGTGTTGCTCTAGCCTCAGCCTCGACTACCTTAAACTTGTACTTGGGTTTGCTAGTATACCTTTTCCAATCAAGGACAGCACTAAAACCATGGGATGGGAAAGCAAAACATGCATGCACTCAGGGCTGGCAACAGTTGCTTGCCCTTGCAGTTCCAAGTGTACTCTCTGTCTGTTTGGAGTGGTGGTGGTATGAAATAATGCTGCTACTGTGCGGCCTACTCAGCGATCCACAGGCAAGTGTGGCTGCAATGGGAATCCTCATACAAACAACTGGATTGCTCTCTGTGTTTCCGCACTCTCTTAGCTTGGGCTTATCAACGCATGTTGGCCAAGAGTTGGGAGCTGGGCAGCCCGCACGGGCTCAACAAACAACCATAATTGGACTCGTGGTGGCGGCTGCGTGTAGTATACTGGCATTTGCTTTCACAATTGCCGTGCGAGATGGATGGGGCAAACTCTTTACATGTGAACCACAAGTGCTGGCTTTGACATCGATTGCCCTCCCCATATTAGGATTTTGTGAGCTAGGAAATTGTCCCCAGACAGCTGCATGTGGAATCCTCATAGGCTCTGCAAGGGCTAAGGTGGGTGCTTGTATCAATTTTGGCTCCTTCTACCTAATTGGTTTGCCAGTTGCAGTTCTCATGAGTTTTAAACTCAGGATGGGCTTTACAGGGTTGTGGTGTGGTCTTGCTGCAGCTCAGATTTCATGTATGTGCATGATGATCTATACATTGGTTTCAACTGATTGGAAGCACGAAGTTAAAAGGGCTAAGGAACTGACTCAGGCCACTGAAGGTGACAACAATGACTTGGAAGCCGACCTCCTTAGCTGATTTGCTTTCTGTAGAAGTTGGTAAAATAAAGTCCTTGTACCATGATATAAGATAGACTTTCTAGTGGCATAAACAACCTCTTTGCATCAGCTCCCCCATTACCCTTTTCTTATCTCTTTCTACTTTATTATCAGATTTTGTACTAGAAGAGAACAAAAGGATACTAAAGAGAGTAAGATAGGTTGGGAACATGATCAAAAGAATAGAAATGGGACCAAATCCCAAACGTGGGAGAAGGCTACCATCAATTTCTTAGCACAAAGGCCCAAGTGGCCTTCTATGGACCCAACAAGACAATTCAAACATCCTGACATATAAAGCAAGACTACTAAACGACCCAATTTGAAACTTGTATAGCATTAAAGAAACGCTGCGCATTCTATTTGTCGTATGTACAAGTTCATAAAAATGATTACAAAGCTGAAACATCAGTTTCCCAGGAAAACAACAATACCACACTATATGCATTCCTTATTTTGAGCTAATTGTTGTGATACTAATGTGATCTGATGCTAAATCACACTATAAGGAGATGAAGACTCACCCGTGTGCAAATTTGAGATGCAATACATGGATCTTTTTATAGCCATCGATATTGTCGTTGCTCTCACAGTTGCATCTGCTTCTCTTATGCATATGAAAAATCCTTCACGCATCCAAATCTTTGTTTGAATTCCATACAGGGAGCTTTGGTACAACCTCGTCAACCAATCCCCCTTTTCCATTTTCTGCACTCAGCAGAGGATCAGATTCACCTTCCACCACCTGGCATTATTAAGAACATAAAGAATAAGAGTTCACTAAGCAGGTCTGCACATATTTTAGCAAATCAATGGTGAAATGTCAGGGAAGTAGATCATGGAGTATTCTGAGAACAAGTCAAAAGAAGTGGCCAGGACCTGAAATGACTGTGCTGCTGCTTCGGTGGTCTTTTGCTGACTCTCACGAGAGAAGAAATAAGAATATAGAACCATCCCAATTAATGCAATAAAAATCCCCAAAATATTCCTCCAGCTAAACGGATCATGAAGTAAGACATAACCAAATGCCAACACCAGGCATGTCTTCAGATGTCCAAGAACCTGATAGGTGACTGGGGATGTCTTTCCAATTACAAGAAATGTGCTAAAATTCACAGATACAGATATTAGGCAAGATAGAATGATGAAAACCTGTAATAGAGAGAAAGTGAATAGTATTGGTAATAATTCCAAAATATGAACAAATTGGTGGGAAAATAGTTGGCTGTGTCACAAAGCTTTTAGTTCTCACCAGTACTTGAGTCGTGTATTTGAAAGCAAATACATTTTGATCAGTCAAAAACCCATCCAAAAATGGGCCAGATATCAACAAGGTGACTGCTTGATATGGACAAGATTGATATAGAAGTTGGGTTGAAGAAACCTTGAAATTCTTCTGGATGGTATTAGTCATCTGAAATGAATTAGTTAAGATCTTAAACAAGACAAAAGTGATAAAACTGTTGTTCATGCAAGAGGAATACTAGTCAAGATTAAGAGACCACAGCATCAACTCCTGTCCTCAAAAGATAGGATTCTCCTTAATTGAATATCTATATTTGCCACCCTCTACAAATTTTTGGTTAAGGTAGCTTCATTGAGGATACGATTTGAGCAATGCAAGTTGTAACAATCGCAAGGAGGGATAAGACAGAGCCCAGAGCATTGAGTTGCAAATCGGTGACTGTTGCTATCCCAACTCCTAGAAGGAGGATAATGAGTGAAAGCTGAATAGTCCTACTGCAATAAGAAGGATACAATTGAAGAAACCAAAATGCATATGAAATGGTTCAGACATGAGGTAATAGGTATGAGGACTTAATAAATTTGTGCTCTTAGTAATAGAATGATAGGGAAGAGCTTGAAGCATTGAGGTGCATATGTATAACATCAGCGATCATGATATTTTTAACAAGGCTATGAACACCTAATGCAAGAGTCTTAATATAGATAGAATCAGCACAATGTTTGCAATCTGTGAGTGACAGAGACTGATCATTGGGTAAAGGATCACAAAGACAAAAGTGACTAAACCACAAGTGAGTTGAGGTACAAGAAAAGACGTGACGTCATATGATGGCATGGCACTAGATATCATTAAATGCAAAAGGAGGCTTTAAATGAGAAGAGGTATACAAAAGACACGATGCTCTATAATGGCATGACACTCCATAGCATTAAATGCAAAGATGGATTTAATAGAATACAGGAGCTAGTTGGTACTCATGTATTGTGACTCCCAAAAACTGGAGAAGGGGTAAAGGAAAAAAAATTGGATGACCAGATATCATAGTAATAAGTTTCAGCCCAAATAAAGGAATAACCTTTTTTTTCTAACAACATGCAATCGTAGAGCAGAGTTGAACATGCAGTTATGTCTGATTCAAGGGGGATCCCATCGAGTTCTTACATTTTCATGTTCAACAAAAAATAATTACAACTACCAGTCGTATTACCACCAAAGACAACTTTGACATGCACTAAAAAGAACAAAACCAAAAACGAAAAGAAGTACCACATTTCCACCAAAGACAAATACTATTGTATTGATGACAACACTGGAATAATATAGTGCTTCACAACAATCTCAAAACTTTAGAGATTTAAATAAGAAGGTGCAACTAAGAATATATTTCTAAGTGCATTCTATATAATAACACCTGAAAAGTTGAAAAATGACATATGTTCGGGTGCTACAAAAAGCTCATCACTATTGGTTTTCAAAACCATTCCTTGGTATGTCCAACCATAAACGGGAGACTCTAATGAAATTTGAGAACTTTGGAGAGCACCAAGGTTACTACTACCAAGTACACTATCCTAGTAAAGGAAGCCAATGAAGGGAATTATGGGTTGAAGTGAAGATAATGGACATCGCATTCACAATAGCCAACTTATGATTAACTAATAAGTTATTAGATAAGGAAGGGCACATCAGTGTGTCAGCATCTTAGTCACAGGAGGGTAAAAAGTTTCTCTAGAGAAACCTGAATCTCTTCCCAAGGAAAAGGGTCTCCAAGAGTACGGTACAAGGGATGATTGCCAGCTTGGTCATCTGTAATGAAAAAATCAACGGAGTCCTTCAGAATCAGAGTCTTGAGAAAAATGATGAAAACATAGTATATGTATAGTGCTATTTGAACTAGAGTTACAAATAACAGTGGTACCTGATAGAACCCAACCGAATTGAAACCCAGGCTCAAATTCAAAAGTCCAATGGAGATCCCATTTAGAATGCCAAAGCCCATTACAGCTTTCCGATCAAAAGGTTTGTGTTCAAATAATTTCATCTTTAACGCCACATGAAGCGAGCAAAAGGTGACTAGAAGATGCCAACTTGTCAAAGTCGTAGCTGCACAATATGAGAGGATCAATATCTTACCACAAAGTAAATATTCGGTCTAGCACGCATCATCACAGCTATGATATCTGATCAGAACGAGTCTAAATCTTCCCAATCATTTTCCTGGAATGAACAATCTAGATGTGGGCTTTACATCATAGGTGGCAAAAGTCAAACGGAAGTTCCAAGGGCTCATGTGCTCCTAGCAACACCTGTAGGCAACCGCCTATATGATTACTGAAGAGTTGTTCAGTGGTATTAAGCATTGCCAAGTCGCAGGCCCACTATCCCCATGTTTGGCCTTGAGGCAGGCATCAGGTGATCTAGAACAGCAAAGTGACAATATAAATTCATGGGCGAGGAGGTATTGCAGCAATTTAAATTGGCCCCTTTCATTAGCACATAAAGATTTGGCTGGAAACTTCATCAACCCACTTAGAGCCTCAACAACGTACCAATAAAGAAGCAAACCCAATACAGCCACAAACTTTGGAATGAAATATACCATATTTGCCCGCTATAATCCACGAACAGGTTGTCACTTGGCAAATAATTAAGAACTGTTTACAATCAGGGTACAAACAAAGGAGCAAACCTAAAAAGCCACAATGTTTTGAAAGAAATATGCAGCTATATCGATTATAAGCCATTAAAAGGTTATGACTTGGCAAATAATTAAAAACATCAGACATACCCAAAACAATAAATCATTGATACCATGTTTGACCAAAACATTTAGAGAGGGCGCAAAATGTGAAACATACCGAAATGGAAACCTAATGAGCTGATTAACGCCTTGTTGCAAATCACAATGGACACGGACGAAACTACCGACAGAGTCAACGCCCCGACTGTGCCCAGCTGAAACCGCTCACCTTCACTCATCTTCTTTTTCTTTTTCGGTTCTTTTCTTCTGTGTTTTCTTCAATCAGAAAAACCAACCACAAGCCCCCTCAGATTACCCTCTAACGAGCCCCCAAAAACACGTGCAACAAGAGGCAGCTAAACTTACTATTAGTGGGCGTTGGGAGGAAAGTTTTAAACCGCTGGATCTGATATTCTGATGCTTATGGTCCTATGGAAGGGAAAAGGGTGATGAAAAGGAAGGCTTGTGATAAACATTCGTTGGGCAGTCGGTCAGACAGTCGCTTGAGTGTCAAGTGAAAGCCTTGGGCCTAGGACGCTGTGTACAGTAATGGTTGGAACGACACAGAAATCGTCAGTTCACGTACGCCCGACCTAACAAACAAATCAACGTTGTCTTGGAGATATCAGATTTACAGATTATTAGTTTACATCTTAAAATAATTTTTGTGTCTGTATTTTTTCGGAACCAGGGTGATGTTCGTTTTGAAGTTTTTTGTAGGATTTTGAGTATTTTGTGAATTTTTAGGTGATGTTAGAGTTGTATTGGTGTTGGTGTAGAAGTTGTTGAGGTGTAACAAAAGTAATGATGATGTTTAAAGTTGTTTTTTTATATTTAAAATTTATTAATTTTTTATTAAAAACTGAATATTTAAAAATATTAAGAAATAAAAAAAATAAAAAACACAAAATAAAAACAGAAAACGACAAAAAACACATGCTGCGGCAGGGGGACAGGACAGTAACATGCAGGCGACAATATGTAAAAAAAATAAAAATAAAAATAAAAAAATCCTGAAGTTTGATTGCAACATGCCGAACGTGAAAAAAGTAGGATTCGATTCCTACTTTTTTCTTCGAACCGAACATTGCCCAGGGTAGATTATCTTAATATTAATGAAAAGTATATTAAAGTTGTTTAGATTTGTAAAATTTTATTGAGATTTGTGAAAATATATTGAAATCGATAAAAAAATTATTTGGATTTGTGAAAATATATTAGAATTGATGAAAAAGTTAGTAAGAAATTTTTGAAAATTTTTTGAGATCTAAAACAAACATAGCCGTAACAACTGGATCGGTCGGATTGGAGTTTTTCATGTTGTAAGGGTGAGTATCGGAATTTCCGTTTATATATTTATCGGATTGCAATTTTTTTAATTTCGGTTCTATTTCAATTTTTTTTTATTGAAATCTGAATTTAAAATTCCGGTTTAGCATGTATATGTTTTTTGGACCCTAACGAGCTAAAAATACTTTTTAGGCCGAATTTTTGGAATATTTTTATATTATTTATCATAAATTAAACAATAAATATAAACATTTAATCAAAATTTAGATTCTAAAATAAATATTCAAATAAATTCCGTATATCATATGTTCTATTTTATTTTAAGATCTATTTTTTTAAAATAGAATGGAAATTGAAAATTTTGATATTTTTTAGTTATTCATCATAAATTAACAATAAATATAATTTTTTTTTTATATAAAATCTAGATTCTAAAATAAACATTCAAACAAATTACATATGTTATAATTTATTTTGAGCACTATTTTAATTTTATTTTTTTAGAAAAATTGGAACCGAAATTCTACCAAAATTTCCGGTTCCGATTCTGATCCCAGAAGTTGTCAAAAAATACTTCAAATTCCGATATATGCCAAAATCGGAACCGAATTTCTATAATCAAATGTAAAACTGAAAATTTCAATTCTTACCGGAATTTTTACCCACCTTATCATGATGTGCTTGGACTTGGACGTTGTTGCTTTTCTTTTCCAAGGTGTGCACAGACTAGAGCTGCACAGAACCGTACCGAATTTGAAAAACCGGTTATATCTAGTCCGGTCTAGGCCTTTTGAGTTTCGGTCCGATCCGGATTTATTAATTTAAATAATAAATATATTTTTTAATTATTTAATTCAAAATTTAAACTTAAAAAATAAAAACCATAAGTCAAAACTATGGGTTTTGACACACTCCCTAGACCCTTGAGTCCCTTTGGGCTTTCCCCTTCGAAATTAAATCCTCCATTTTCACTGATTTACAAAAAAAAAGGTTAAGAAAAAAAAACTAAAAAAATGAAATCGATGGACCACTTAAATGGTCCAGACTGAATCGTTTTTGACTAGTACAGTCCTTCATTTTAGATACAACTTAAAAACCGGTCCAAAAACCAAACTGAATTTCTGATTGTGCTGCCCTTTGGGTTTAAAAGCTAACAGTAGTTAGACGGGAACAATTACAAATATAACTCAAATTAAAAGGTTTGCGAGTGATTTTCACTTACCAAATAAAAAGAGGAAAACGAAGCAGATATAAAAAAAAGTAAATTCGAAACCTAATTCCTCGTAGAGTTTAGAGATGTCGATTAAATTTCTCTTACTTGTTTGTATCTTTTTTCCTAATCTTCAACTTACTTATATCTTGATTGATTTTAGAGTTTATGCAGTTTCAATCCACAGAAACGGTATAATAATCAAGTCAAATGCTCTAAAGATGACTCCAAATAATTGTTAGCAGTGAGATTTTAAACTTAAAATTTTAAAGAAAGTAAACCAGACCCAAGACTTCACTACGAGGCTAATCTCTTGATTTTTTTATTATTACTTTATGCATGCTGATTGATCCTTCGTACCTTGGACATAAATAGCATATGGATATATTGAAGGATCAAATAGGTTTAAAAATTTCAGAAAGCTCAAAAAGACGTACCAGATACTCCGAAGAGTCGGCGAGCCAACGAGCAGACGGATTCAAAAGTCCTACAAATTTTCCGAAGAGACGGAAAAGCCACAGAAGTCAGACAAACCACGTATGCCAGCAATTGCTCCTTCGTACCTTGCAACATCATTTGGATAGTTTTGTAACCATAGCAGCGACGACTCTATTTTCTTGGGCATCTCCGATGTACATAGTGACGTGTGTAGGCAAATAATAACGGAAACATATATCACGGCGGCAGTCGGCGCGTTTTAAGTAGGGCAATAGATACCGTCTTGCAACAAGTTTCTGTAACGATTGGGGAATAAAGATTGTCCTGCAAAACGCTTTCAGTAACGATTTAAAGGGGGTTACAGAAGCATTCCTAAGAGAGAGACGTGTGTGATTTGTGAAGGCGATTCCCCCCTTGTTTTTTGGCCCAGAAAGAAGGCGAGTTTCCATTTTCTTTCCTTTTTGGTTTTTGAATTCTAAAGGAATTAGACACGTATTTCTCACCTGGGAAACAGTGAGGTTGACTGCAAATTCCAGATCACAACTTTAGAACACTCCCTCACACGAGAAAAAGTTGTCCAGCTTTTAATTGCCCAATTTCAAGAACAATTTCTTAGCATGTTTTGACTTTTTTTCAATTTTTTTCCCTCTAGGTTCTGAATTTGCAATTTCTCTGGGTTGTCTTCGTGGTTTTGGTTATCATGGAAAATACACAAGATTTATGTAATATGGAGGTTGACGGGGATGCAAGGAAGGCCATGACTTGCACATCATCAACATCGTCAGGAGGGTCAGGTTACCGATTGTTTGGTCGTCGAGCCTCTGTCCACCAGTGTATGGGTGGAGGTAAAGGTAAGAATTTTCTCGTTTCTTTAATTTCTAAAGTTTAGTTTGCTTGCACTACATCAGTGCCGTTCATGTCGAAGCAATTTCTTGGTATTCTTTCTGAAGTTTGGTCGATGGGACTCGTGACTGATTCCTTTTGATGAAAAACCTAATTGGTTTTTATGTGAAGGGGCTTTCTTGACTGAATTGTTTTATTCATGTAATCCTTTGTGATAAATGGATGTCTTTCTTTAATATGGTTTTCATAGCAACGCAGTTTTTGTATTCGGGTGTATTACTTACATATTCCGGGGCACCACTGAGGTGGGACAAGCACTAGCTGGTTGACTCTTAGCGTCTTCTCACAAGTGTGTTTTATAAATCAATGGGTTTTTGGACGGAAAGATGGACGAAGTTGGCTGTTAAATGTCACTCCGACTTGTGAACTATGTTCCATATAATTCTAATTTTGCGGCGCTCTTAGATCTTTCTTTAGTTTGTCATTTAGGATGATGCAAGTTTTTCTCTTTCTAAATTATCTCTGGAGTTTGATAGCTGTTACAATTGGACGGCAATTGGGTATAGAGAAGGTATTCGTGAAATAGATTGTGCTATTCAAATGTAAGTAAGGGTTTTTTTTCACTATTAACTTATTTTGAGGTTCAAAATATTTATTCCAACATGTAATATTGTACTTGATGTTCGACAACCTGAATAATCGGATGAATATGAGGGAAATGGATTTTGTGAAACTTAAGGTAAAGAGAAGTATCGACCTGTTTATATCCCATGTACTTCGCAGCAGTGCTAGTTTCACGCAGCAGTACTAGTTGTAATGAAACTAGTAGTGGCAGATACTATTGTAGGATAAGACACTATGTACATTTTGTTGTACGTATGGGCTATATCACAAAGTTCACCTTGCAGGATGATTCAATGCCTGTATGTATGGACCTATGTTCGCCTTCCATCAGAAACTCTCTCCTAAGTGTCAAAGTATAGACAATGCAAAGTGAAAGCCGTTGTATCAATGCCAAATTTCAAATAAAGCAACTTGGATTTTTGTTGCTTCCTTCTGTGCAAGTATAGCCGCGGTTGGTTTTTCCCTTTCATCCAACATGTATTGGTGAGACGTTCCCTCTCCTAAGATAGAAGGTTTCTATTTGCTTGCCGAGACCAGCCTTTTTAAATGGATTGACTTCTTTGCTACGTTTTACATTCATGCAAATGCAAAAGCAGTTGGAGGGCATTCAAGGACGTTAGGTATATAGGAGATAGTAATGACTTGTGATCTAGGATGGGAAGTAACCTTTGTTTTAGTATTCCCTTGTGGTTGATATGATTCCTTGCAGAGCAATCCTTTTTTGCAGTTACCTCTCTCTTTCATTCTCTGCAATGACCTGATTTACTCGATTATCTTCCCCTTGCTGTTTTTATCTATTTCGGTTGTGACCTATGTTGAGCATTTATAATGCTAGGTAACTTCTTCATTTCTTAGACAAATTGATTTGCCATAGAAGTGGGTGATGAGTATATGTGGACTTGGTGCAAACTTTTATGTGGAGTTGTTTTATCATTTCACCAGTTACATCCTTGTGTATTGAGTATGGGCTTTAGTTGATATTGTTTTGCTATGCTTGACTCTCTCCTTGTCTCACTTTTGTTTTAGCTGCTGATATTCTATTGTGGAAGCAGCGGAGTGTTTCTTTTGGCATCATTGTTGTTGCTACAGTTGCATGGCTCCTATTTGAGCGGTCTGGATTATCATTCTTATCAATTTGCTCAGATGTGTTGCTGATTTTGATTGTAGTGTTGTTTCTTCATGCGAACTACGCTGTTTTCAGAGATAGGTAAGAATCTACCCTTTATCTGCAGATTGTTTACATTTTCAACTTTTAGTATTGTAACTGTTTTTTGTCTCAAGAATTGTTTTTTTTTTTGGCAGACAATTACAAACATTACCGGAGTTAGTATTGTCAGAGGAAATGGTCAATAATGCTGCAGCATCATTTCGTGTGAAAATCAATAATGTGCTGCTTATGGCTCATGATATTACTCTTGGCAAGGATTTTAAACTGTTTTTCAAGGTCAGTCTGTAGCAATAGTATAGTAAATTAAAGATGCTGAGGCATACAGATGAATTGTTTTTAGTGGAGCTAAAATATTAATAGTGCTAACACATACTTCTATTGTACAAATAAGAGTGGGGAAGGAACTTAGAGCGTCACCTAAAGAATGTCAAGCATTTTCAATTTGGTATTGTGGCTAAGAATCAATATTTAGTCATTTTGGTTAGCAGCACATTTAGTCAAACCTCTGTATTTGGGACTCAACTCCCTGCTTGCCTTATGGAGCTCTCTGCTGTTTGCACAAGTTATTGGGATCTATGATCTTTTCACGCTGACACTATGGGACTTCTCCTTTAATTCTGGAATGTGTAGCTGTTTGATTTTAAGAAATTCCTACATACTGTCATGCTTTTGGCAGGTGGTCATCTGTCTGTGGCTCTCGTCTGTCATTGGTAGCAGCTGCTCTTTCTTCACGCTGGCTTATATTGGTATAGCCTTTTTTTGTTTTTGTTTGAGCCATTGGTATAGCCATTCAGCTTTAGCCTTGTCAATTTAGTGAAATGTGCTGTTGTCCCAGAATTGTGACTCTGTTCCTGCATGTATGTTGTACATGTTGTTCTCTGGTTTTAACTTTGTTTCAAAGTCATATGCATATGTTTGTGTTTATATATGTAGATATGTTCATATAAGATATGAATATTATTACTTAGTTTGAGTGCTAGTACATCCGAAAGTTGTGTTATTTCATTTTTCCCTCTTGCTCTGAGTGCTTTTGCCATAAGTAGAACGTCTATTGGCCAATAATTTTAGAGCAATTTTCAACCCATATTGCAATAAATCAGTCTTGCAAAGAAGCTTATGGGATGTTTTGCATGCCCCTTCTCATGCATGCCAGTGTAGCTGACTGTGACAAATCATATTTTGATTAACCTCTTGACCTACTAGAATATGCGCCCATTTAACTAAGTAAACTCCTTTTCATGACTTCTCTTCAAAGACACTTTCTAGTCCACTGTGTTATTCTTTTACGCATGTTTAGGAGCTTGTCAAGCATAATTCCCACCACAGAGTTATTAGCTTTTTTGTTTCTGTTTTTTCTTGGGGGGTGGTGGGAGGAGGGAGAGGGGAACGAAGGAAGGGAAGGGGCTTTGGGGGGATTTTTCATGACTCCTGACCTCTAATGCCTTGTAAATTTGTTGGTGACAGGAACCATCACATCCATCACAATTCCTGCCCTGTACAGCAGATACGAGGGTCATGTGGATAGGTATTGCGGAGTGATCCACAAAGAATTTTCAAAGCACTACAAAATAGTGGATGAGAGTGTCATTAGCAGACTCGCCTTGTCAAAGGAAAAGGATTTTTAGTTATGATATTCTAGTCTCAAGACTTCTTTCGGAGTTTCAGATGCTGTTCTGAAAGTCATCTGTATTTTTGTTGTTTTCTTCTGTCGGACCAGACCGAATTGCCTGTCCTCTCTGTGCAAATGTGGAGTCTTCCCTAACTTTTTGGAAAAAAATGTGTGCGCGACTGAATTGAAGCAGACGGAGAGATTTGGAAGTTTTTACTATTCGTGGTTATTGAAGTGGCTTCGTCAAGAGCATCGGAGCTGTTGATTCACTGACTGTAAAGATCTAATTAGTTGGCAAAGATGAATAATATAGGACTATAGGAGGCCATGGCCAACAGATTATCTACCTTATCCTTGCCCTTCATTGCAAAAAGACCCCAGCACTCTGAAGGCAGGAAAACCAAGCCAATATTTCAAGCTCACCAATCAATAGATACTTTACACTTTACAGCTTGTTGCTGAGTGTCAAAGAGCAGGAACCATTTTGTCTCATACCGCATGCATTAGTGTGGTCATTTCTTCAAAACTGAATAAGGAAATTGTCTTCCTAGCTTGTACTTGAGACCATGGGTGACAAATTCACGCTTCCATCTCAAATATTTTTTGTTCTTTTTTTGGTAAGTAACCAATCTCATTAGAAAAAGCGAAAACAGTACAAACTCAAATGTTTTTTTCTGGGCAATAAAAATAGTATATTAATATCCGACAAAGTTACCGTAGTACAAAACACAAAACACAACCTGAAGGCTAGCGAAAAATCTAAACAGACCTAAAGTCCCTACAATCAGTCGGATCCAAAGATCCGAAATCAAAATCGGACTTAACAGCTGAAACCACCAACAAACACAAGACCATTAAAAAAACACTAGAACAACAAACTAGCCATAAGGGCCAGCACACAAAACCAACACAAACTGGCCATGAGAGCCAGCACACAGGACAAACACAAATCGGTTGTAGGGACTGACACAACACGACCATCGCCTAAGGCGATGGCGACTTCCGCTAGAGGAAGGGCAAGCAGAGCAACGATCCGACTCCTTCAAGATATCTTCCTGTAAATACTGACTGCACTAGGGGGAGGAGGAGAGACAACAACAAGCGGCACAAAATTGCAATAATCAGAAGCGATAGAAATAAAAAAAGACCACGCACATAGGTAGCACACGCGCCCATGGCCCCGCGTGGCCCACATGGGCAGGCAAGGAGGGGCCGGATAAAGACTGAGAAGACCACCAAGGGGAGCTGAGCGCGGCGGGGCAGGTCGAGTCTTCTGAAAAACGCTCAAAATCGCCAGGAGAGAAGCAAAAGAGGTCGGGCGCGCGAGAAGGCTCCTGGGCTAGCCAGTTACCTCCGCTCTAGGCCAGATCTGGGTTGCCGGAAGGAGAGGAGTCCCATCATAAAGGCTGTGCACACCAAAGACTACCGAAAAAAGGTTGAGATCTAACTACCAAAATAAAAACAAAAACCAAACCAAAGAAAGCAAAAACAGACAGTTTTGGTGGCAGGAGGAAAGCAAAGGGAGGGGGAAGGAGTCGGAGCTCCTCCCTGGCCAGAGTAAGATGGTGGAAGGTGCTTTCAGACGAAGGAGAGAGGGTTTTAGAGAGAGGGAGGAGTCTCTCTCTAGACGATGGGAGGGAAGAAAATCATCGAAGCAAACCCAAACAAATGTAAATTAAATATACAACGAAATAATTTATCCATCTCAAATACATACTTTGCATACCGTTTGAAAATTTGAACGCGCAGCTAAGCTACAGTGCAACAGGTTCACGATGATACATATAAAAGAACATTAAAAGGCATGTTCTTTATTGGTAGATGCACCTAACCGCTGTACTGCGGAGATAGAAGCTCAAGAAGCATTCAATGGGTTTCTTTTACAATGACGTACATAAAGGATACATAACAAGATAGCTTGCGAGATTATCCCTTTTGTAGAGTGATTAATCCCTCAACTCTCACAACTTACCATATTCAAGTTTTATGTACAGGATGCTACCATCAACTTCAACTTGGAACAGTTGCACAAACGGATACGATGGGCCAGTATTCTTGGTTTTTTATGGCTAGCTGGTAGAACAGACTAAGCTTTCAGCAGTTCGCTTGCCTTGTTCAACCACACGTTGAAAATATCAGGAGCGAACAGAACAAAGTGTACCTGCAAACAATGCATCGTGTAAAAACCAGTAAGCATCGAAGAAGATTGTATACGTTAGAAGTTACACATTTAGAAGGACTAACCCACTTTGGCACAACAATTATTGAGGGAAAAACTAACACGAGATACCTCTTTAAAGTCATTTGCAAATTCTTTCACAGTAGATATAGCTATCGTTGCAGCTTCTTCATAAGGATATCTGATATAATACGACGAAGGCATAGAAAGATTAGATGAACTTGTCATACACTTCTCATCAACATTGAAGATAGTAGAAATTAAAATTACAGGGTGTATTGTTTTGAAGATAGTTCTTTATCCCTCGTTAGTCTGCAGGGTGTAGTTGTCTTCTCTTTTCTGTTGGGCTAGCTCTGTGCTTGCATGCCCTTTTGTGGACTTAGAGATGATTTTCTCAGTTTTCTTGCTTGTTTGGATTAGTGGTTGCGGTATAACCTTTGTACTGTTTTCACTTATTCTAATGAGATTGACTTATTTATCAAAAAAAAAAAAAAATACAGCATCAATACCTTGTATAGAGCAAGTCATTCTCATAATGTTTTGTGGCCAGAATTGTGAAGAAAATTAGTTATATGGTTGGTTAGAAATGAATCAAAAGCACATTAAAACTTTGTTGAGCCAGTTTGAAAGGCCAAAGTTCTACATAAGTTGGCCTATATGGTATAGGTAACTGAATTCTCCATCCAAATCCTTGTCATAAGGGCAATAAATGTTACGAATCATTACAAGTAGCTAGGAAGACGGAGTTTTCATGTAGTTTACACAAAGCATGAGCAATCCAGTCAAAGAACGCCATTTTAGTTTAGAGGTTCAACATACCCATACACACCACAAGATACAGCAGTAAATGCAATATATTGAATGTTATTGTCTTTGGCAACACTCAGGCTGTTCCTGTAATTATTCAGCAAAAATAAAGCACATTCAGCTGTGAAAACTGAAACTTCTAATGAGAACAGCAGCCAAAAACACCAAATACCAGTATGCGTTCCTCAAAGATGCTGGAGGGTTACTGTCAGCATTGTAGATGGGCCCAACAGTGTGAATAACATGAGATGCAGGCAGTCTAAAACCTCTGCATTGTCACAAGAGGTAAATACATTGATTCCAACCATTATTATGTAAAGATTTGAATGACAAAAAAAAATTTTTTTTGATAAGTGATTTGAATGACAAAATATGAATTCAATCCCTGAACTATGTGTAAGATGTCAGATAAGCGATTTGAATGACAAAATATGAATTCCATCCCTGAACTATGTGTAAGATGTCAGATAAGTGATTTGAATGACAAAATATGAATTCCATCCCTGAACTATGTGTAAGATATCAAATTATCAATTTTATAGCTGAGCGATCACTTAATTTCGGTATGTGTATCCTGAATATTGACATGACACAAAAGGCCAATATAGGTCGCACAACAGTAAAACTAATAGCATAAGTTTAATAGGTCATCACATCTACTGAATTTACAGGATAAATGTGCAGCTCCATTGTCAGATTAGCATGATAAAAAACACTTATTGTAAAATAACGTGAGATGTTCCAAACTTGAAGAACAAAATTAAATCTCCTGATATCTTAAGGATGAAACTGGAGTCAGACACATTGTTCAGGGAAAAGGTTGTATTTTGACTATTGTATTAAACCATAAGTTAAAACAGATCCTAGATTAGAAGAGCTTACAGAGTAATCCTTGCTTCTCCTGTTGGGCAACGAACTCCAGGCCTGACTTCCGGCACATTATAACATGCTTGTAGGAGGTCTGGCCCGGCAGCTCTATGTATAGCTGAAAAGAAAGAAACAAAAGAAAAGATAAAACTTATGATTGCTGATATTACAACAAATACCATAAAGGATTATGGGAATTACCTCCATCTGCACCCCCAACTCCAAGCATCCGCTCGTTGGCTGGATTAACCTGCAGAAAATATTCATCAAAACAAAGAAAGTTGCCCGCGAACTCATCGTAGATGATAATTTTCAGGTTAAAACATACAGAATCCTAATCGTCCAATTGCAAACATGGTGGAAGTTCGATCGGCACACCAGACCATTAATCCAATCAACATCAGTTATAAAACAAGAATCATAAATACAAAGCAACTGAAAACCTCAGCTAGTCTTGCGACTCTTGAGGAACTCAAGCATATTTAGATTCTGATTTCAGTCAATGAAAAGAAAAGACCCACAAAAAATAAACTGAAACAGAGAGAAAGGCGCTTAGAAAAAGAAGAAAATAAAAAGAGGCAGAGAGAGGTGCTCACTATGGCATCAGTGGAGCCGTTGACGAACCACTGGGTGATGTCCCCCTTCTGAATAACGAGCGCACTAGAAGGGGACAGCGGAAAGCGAGTCACACCTCCTCCTCCATTCAACATTGTGGATACCCTGGCACTAGCAGTAGCAGCTCGGATGGCCGGTGGAGAAGAAAGTTTCGGCAGGGCTCGAAGATGAAGCTGATGGTAGTTGAGACTCCTAGGGACAGGCTTTGGAATAGGATTCGGATATGACCAAGACCAAGTCACAGTTGACAACGGTTTAAGGAACCCTAGGACCAGTGCTTTAGCTCCTTCTCTGTAACACGTGCCACTCATCGGAGTTCGATGCTTTTTTCGATTGTACGAGAAGTGACGGAGAAACTTTGGGCGACGGGAATAGTTGTTTGCGTGCCTCCACAACGTATACGTGTGAGATGCTTATTTGTCAGTCGACAAATTATAAAACAAAAAGGAGAATGGGCTTTGCCTGGCGTCCAGCCAGCATCCCGCTGGCTGACGTGGGGCATTTTCCGGGATTATTCGTACCTTTTTCCCAGAAAAATTTAATATTAACAAATACAAAATTAGAGGAAAAATGGAAAAAAATGGCTACCTTTGACCTCCGAGCTGGAGAATTACAGAGTTCAGGTATGTCGAAAGGGTGAGTAATAAAGCTGGAGCCTCGAAGTCCTCCACCTTAGTAACAGGGCTGAGCCACAAACAAAGGAGATGATCAACGTTATAAGTAGTTCTCGCTTGAATGTGGTCATCTCTGCGTTCGTTACGGTGCACCCTCACGAGACATCCGCATTGCTCCACTCGTCATCCTGCTTCTTCTTCGTAAGCCCCAACAACTCGTCGCTCTTTCCTCTCTGAATCTTTACTCCTCACTCTACTGGTCTGGTTTTTTTTTTAATTGCTGGCTCAATTTCATTTTTCTTTTTCTAAAATTTCAAACTTCAGATCTTGAGCGCGTATTTCGTGTTGCTTCCGTTGCGGGATGACGGTGTCATCTCCTTGGGCCTGTCGAACCTGCCGGGTCTCTTTGTGGGTTCCTTGCTGCTCACTTTGATTGCTGCGCCTCTTTCCACCCTGGTTTTCTCTTTGCCTCATCTCTCCAAATGCAAGGTATGAATGAATTGGACTATATATGAGATACCCAATATTCTTCGTTACTGTTGAAGGACAAAGAAAAATATCATTCTGAACTCATTGAATGAATTTTTATTTTTCTATTTTCCAACTTTAATTTATGCTTCCATACATGTCATCCTTTAATGGTGCTTCTTGAAATTCCAAGCTTTAGTTTTGATACACAGGTTCTTCAGTGCGTCACTCGTTCTATTTTTCATTCTATGGCTTTCTTCGTCAGGATATTCGCCATCCATATTGGAGGTAAACTAAGAATCTCTTGATTGATAGTTGTTTCCGATCCAGGCTGCTTATTCTCTACAAAAGTTCATCTTTCAGTAAGTTGGTCCATTTCTCCATGAATAGGGTTCAGTAGTTACACCCTCCACTCCAAAAGAGGATCAGCAGGATGATATTAACCAGGTTAGTTCTACATCTTCCGAAGATTGGGACAATAATGGATGGTTCTATATGGTAGTGAGAGTTGGATTCTTCCTATGGGTACGAAATTATCTAAGGCTGCGTTTGCGTCCTAAAATTTTACCAACTCTAAAATTTTAACACAATAAAAAATTACAATATAATCTCTTTCTCCCCTATCAAATCACTACTATTCACTACAAAAAATATAAAAAATTACCTCTCTCTTCACTTTTTCACTAAACCCAATACCTAAAATTTTAACAACACTAAAATTTGACAACACAAACACACCCTAATTAGTTTTAAAGTGTATTTGGAATCTTTTATGACTATCAAATATTGTTTTGACTACTACGTGTCATTAACTTGTTCTACAATTTAGGCCTGATATGATTTTTTGCTTCTTTGAAGGTTGCTCTACTTAATCTAATTGCAATTTCTTCCACTTGAGCGAGAGTAATTGATGTGATGGACAATGAGGTCTGTTTGCTCCCCATGGTATCTACCAAGAAGCAGAGATCTTGGTACATATTTGATTTTGTTTTGTATTCAGTCAGGTTCAAGATTGTTTGGGTTTATTGGTGCTGGTGCCACACTTGGCCAGCTTTTTGGGTCATTGTTTGCCACAGTAATGGCTTGGTTTGGGCCATGTAAGTTCTCTTGTTCAGCTGCCTGAATACTGTAATTGCAATTTTCTTCCCCTGTTGTTTTCTGTGGGTTTCTACTTCATGGATTGGTTTGTTGCAGTTCTACTCCTATTTGCTGCTTTGTTAATGGAGTTTGCCGCACAGTCAGCAATAGGGATGAACCAGGATGCGTCCCATGACTCCCGTCTTCCTGAGGAATTATCCCCCATCAGGTCAGCCATATTTTCTACTATTCATTAGTTGCCATAAAAACTGCTTTATTGGAATTAGAAATCATAATAAACTCCCAAGGTTGTGTTCGTTAATCTTCTTTGTTTCCCTCTTTCCTTTTCATTTATGTGCATGCTCAAACTAAACCCTTCAGAGCCGCAAACAAGTCTGTACATTCTTCTGGAACTTTGTGGTAGATGTTCGTATTCATGCCTGATAATGAGCTACAAGCTTCTGTATCTTAAGATCCTGTGCTTCCATGCTAAAACTACTTTCAATATCTGAGCAACTTTGTGATAGTTGATACGTGTTCTTTTTGAAAAACATGCTCAAGTGGGCTTAGGATCAATTATGGAAAGCATCATGAGGGAGATCAGGGATATAGGGTCTAAAATCATATTTCTTAACTTTTTTTTATTATTATTTCTAGAGAAGCTGAATCTGATCAGCAAAGTGAGGCTAACGGGCTGGCTGCATGTGCACTCAAAGGTTGTTCCCCCAAGTCCTCTACGTCCACGGAAAACCTGTTAGGGACCCCGATCTAGGCCACCATAACAACGCCAACTCCCGCCAAGTGATTCGAACACGATCACCCCAATCGATCCTCCTAAACCGTTATCTGTAACACACGAGCTGTTTATATAGGATCTAACACTCAAAATGGAGAATACTCGAGATCTTTATTGAAGAACAAGAAGAACGTGGCTAAGGGTTAATTAGCCTAAAAACCACAAGAACAAAGAACAATCCCGATCAAGGGTTAATTAGCCCAAGAACGGGTACCCAATCTAGGTTATTAGCCTATAATGAATCCCAAGTAACAAGGTTATTAGCCTTGAAACCGACTTAGCATATACTTGCCTATGCTCGGCCAAATCCCACCCCAAAAGCACTAAGACTCTACTATTCTCTCTATTCTCTGAATATTTGAATCTAATGCTCCTAAGGGTGTTTATATAGACATCCTTAGGAGCTTACAAACCCTAATTGACTCAATCAAATCACAATCACAATCAAATCTAAATCAAATCCCTTGAATCAAGCAGATTTGATATTACATGCCTAATATAACAAGAACATAAAGGAAATGAATCTTCTAGAGTTTAGGAAAGGATCCCTAAATCTAGAAGATATGATTTATTCAATCATAACACAAAAGGAAACTAATCTCTAAGATACCTCCCTGATCGTTGGGATCTCGCCGTCGTCCGCCGTCGTCGCCGCCGCCGCTTGCAACACCATGGATGGTGATGCTCCTCCGGGTCCCTGGCCCATCCTCTTCCATTCCACACCTAGCACCAGTAGGGGTGGTGGCTGGTGGTGGTGGCCATCCTTTGTCATGCCACTCCATCATCTGCTTGCCTCTTGCTGCATGGCTTGGCTGGTGGCTAAGTACTTGCTGCTGCGCCGTGTCATGGCAAGGCCATGTGCTGTCATGGCATGTCTGTGGCCTGTCGGTTGGCATGCCAGACATGGGCGTTGGTGAGGCGCCATGCCTTGTCAGGGGCGCCTAGCTTGCGCGCGCGCGTTGGTGCCATGGCATGGCTGCAGTGTTGTCACTGCGCGCGCTGTGGGCGTGTCATGAGTGCCCATGTGTGTCCTTGGCGCCTCATCTCGGCACCTATCCTCCCACGCATGGCTTTTGCCGCCCACGTCATCACTAGGGATCCTTTCAAAACCCTCGACATTGGGTTGTTTTAGATGGACTCCAGCTTATATTTTCATCAACTTATTGTGCGTGTCTTTGTTTCTTTGGCTGAGTGCGGTTGTCTCTTCATTCTTCTATTTTCAAGTAAGATGATCCTCTTTCCAATAAACACATTTCATTTTAAAATCAGGCCCTCAATACATGTTTTATGGTCTGACTATGAAGCTTATGTACCATAAATGTTTTATTATTCCATCTTTACGAATTCTTCAGTTCTAAGCAATAATGAGGAAGGGAAAATAAACTGCTAGAGAATGTCTTATTAATGTACTAATTTTCAAGCCAACTTTGTTTCCTTTCATTCTTGTATATGTGCTTTACAGTTGGTATTCATTCACTAAAGTTGAAAAAGCTAGCATGTATTCTGTTCTACCATTTGAGAAGAGAATTTGTTCTTTATCTGGACCCACTTCAACACTCTATGCAAAGGCAACACACACCATTTATGGAAGTTCTTCTGCATGGAACTTCCACTCCACATCAGAGGTTTTATTTTCAGTGCTGTATTTCTACCCCAATTATGGCTATTATGCTCATTTGAAGTACGATTGTTGCACCCGTGTGATATCGATCTAAGTTTGGTTTCAATATGCTAAAGTCTACCCCTTTTCGGTTTCTGCAGAAAGTGAGTGTAATTGCTGCAACTGTTACTAGCTCTGTGGGCAGAAGAAGATTGTTTGCCCAGATAAATAGCTTCATTGCTGTTTTTGTCCTTGCTGGACAACTAACCTTAACGGTATGCTGTGTCTAAGATAAGTTTTTGCAGCCTTATGGCATAACATTATGTTGTTACGATAAAGAAAATGAGAAACACCGTCTAGAAAGCTTTCTTAGATCCTTGACTCTTCATAATTGGCTTACTATATGTGATTTCCTCAACTTTCTGTTTTATGTCGCTTTCACTTGTCAAGTACAGGGACGCATTCTTACTGTTGCTGGGGTTACCACAGCTATCTCTGCTGCTCCATTTGTTGCCTTTTTGAACTTTGTGGCCATTGCTGTTTGGCCGACTTGGGTAACCGTTCGCGTTTCTGAGATATTGCGAAAGGTTTGTCTTCCATAAGTGTCAGTGCTGTGTCGTTCTGCTTAGACCATGTTTTTCTCATTGTGCAGCCACCTCTTTTGTTTCATTGATAATTAGATACACATTCCACCTGTACATTCACAGTGGGGATTTCTGTTAGACTTTGGGGAGAAAGACAGTTAAAAGGTCGATGAAAGCTTGTGAAGTGAGCTTTACATCTTGCAACATTATTGCTTGCAGGTTGTTACGTATGTTGTGACCAGGCCTGGACGAGAACTCTTATTTACTGTTGTTTCGCAGGATGAGAAATACAAAGCTAAGGCATGCCCTCCTTTTTTTCTCTCTCTTTCTTTTTTTTTTGGGGGGGGAGGGGATTTATTTTTTCTTTTCCTTTTGCTCATAAATTGATTTGTTTTTTGTTCTGAATACACAGAATTGTAAATCCTGAAACTATTTTTGAGTGTCCTCAAGTTTAGATGGGGCTGGGCTTTGGTCTTAAGCTAGACACAAACGCTCTTGCACACACATGTTTTCCTGATTGTGTTGTACTGCATCAAATTGGTGCTGCACAAAGCAAGGTTTGATAGTAAAACACATCAGAACACTCTCTGATTTCATACTTCTGCAGCTATGTATAGATGTATTCATTCAGAAACTTGGAGACGCTACTGCAGCAGGAATGTACAAGCTACTTTTCAGCACTCTCAATGGGAGGACATCAACTGTTTCAATCTATGCCTTGCCTGTATGTATATGTCTGACTTTTCTTTCTTATTTTCTTCTTTCCTCTTTTCCTTTTAGTTTTGATGAAGGAAACCGTTTACTGATACAATGAGTCCTGCAGTTGCTACTTTGAACCTTGTTTTTGGTCCTTAGTGTCATCCAAGCTTATTAAATCTTGTCTAGCACCGTTATTATCTAATATCAGTGCTGTTTATTTATCATTGATTTTCATTTTAACAAGAATAATGATGGTATGATATTTCGTTTGGCCTATACCAGGTCTGTGTATTGTGGATAGCCGCGGCATTCCATTTAGGACATCGCCAGGCTCAGCTTTCGAAGTTCCAGACAGGATCTACTTCCTAAAATTTTGTCGAGAAATGTGACTATTTCTTGCATATTTGCGGAATATAGGCTGCAAACATGGATCTTGTATGTCTGGTGCTTCATAGACCATATCTGTCTTTTCTCTTCCTTTTTATTCTGGCAATATTGATGGGTCGTTCATTCATCCTCGAAGATGCAAAAACAGAGCATGAAGCCACTCCCAAGACATGCTATGCATGTACCACACTGCGTCACTGCCGATTTGCGTCATCCATTGTACTCTCAGCTGATTGGTTGGACTATGATATCGAACTGAAAGAATATGAGCTTTTGAACAAAGTCTGGCATGTATTCCAGTTAAGCAAAACCACGGCAAAGCTTCAAGTTGCCTTCAACAGTTAAGATTCGCATATCTACGCAGATTTTTCAGTCTGATGACAATCTCGTTTAACTGCCACAACAACCGGAAAACTCCTGTGCCATCTTAGCAACACCAGTTTTATTTGCTACTTAGATACGTTATTTGAGTATAACCTTTACAATGTCAAAAGTAACTCCAAACTGGTTTGCAAAATGGATGGTAAAAACTAAAAAGTATGCTCGACAGGTCCCCAGCTTTATGCACAGCCGTGAATTTTCCGACCCTCTTATTTCCTACACCAGCTTGACTGTTCATTGTCTTCTAAATGTCTCAGAATTTCTGGTGACGTGGAAACCTGTGAGCATGAACATGGTGTTACAAATATCAAACGTTATTGGAAATTCGTGATCGCAGCACATAAGTTTTTCAAGTGAAAATAAATGGTTCATGTGGTTTAGCATCCGGCAGCAAGATGACTCAGCCAACTCAACTAGGTGAAGAAAAGTAGAAAAGCATTATGAATGCTAACAATATGGATGCTCCACAGTTGGCATTGGCTTAGTACTTTGCGTGATCAAGATGCGTTTTAGTCTAAAATCTGTCTCGACAACTGGGTTAAGCAGGTCAGTCATGCTTCAGATTTGAGGCTATTTGGAATTGAAATAGGCGGTTCCCATGAGTCTCTATCATTGACTGCAGAAGGCCCAACCAAGGCTTACTTTATACGATTTCAGACTAGGCTGAAAGAAATTTACATAGAAAAAAAAGTTACTTGCCTAGGCATTCAACTTCCACGTAGGGAACGAACACGGTCTTGAATCAAATTCCTCTCCCAGTCTGCTATGCCCTTGAATGCATACTCTGGAAGGTTATCAAAGGGCTCCTTCCATGGGTCATTCTTAGCCAGATCATAAGTAGCTCCACGTATTGCTCTTCTATTGGGTCCACAAGGTCTCTTTGCAGTTAGTGTATCATAGGCCATATTTAGCTGTCACAGTCACAAACAAAAAATATTGAATACAGTCTACTATTTTGTCTAAGAGCACAGTGAAGCGTCTCAGTAACTCGAGAAGATAGTCATGCTTCAAAATTAGAAGCAGTTTATGAAACAGTTTAAACTTCACCCTGGACTCAGCACAAGTTGTCAAAACTGTAAAAAACTTGCTGTGTTTTCCCAAAACATCTAAGGAAATAGCGGTAGTGTAAAGTAATAATGGCATAAAAACAGTTAAGACTCACATTCATGCCGCAAAACCAGAACATGTAAGCAATTGCAACAGCAGGGGCTCTTCCTAACCCAGCGGTGCAGTGCACATAAACTTTTCCTTTTCCCTCAGAGATGGCCCATTCCAGTGATGAAACAGCTTTTGGTAATCCACTGCGCAAAGAATCTGGATCAAAATCTCTTGCCTACAATACATAAAAAACACCGTGAGGTAAAGATCCAAAAGCATAAACAATCTCTGAACGAGAATGCTTAATCAACTGATTTATTCCACTGCCTTGTAAACTTAACAAATCTTTCATCCAGTTTTAAGAACAATCTTTCTCAGAATGTCCATTCCCTGGTACATCCCACGCAAGTAGATCATAGACAGAATGGAGAAATTAACCATTGCAATGCAGTATCAAACTCGGTGCCAAAATACTAGGGTATCAACTAATTCTGCAATGTGGAACGTTCTTCAGGTTATATGCATAGGATTTATTATATCTTGGTAGTGCTAAAAGAAAATTCCACTCACAGGCCTCCTCATGTGACGGATTCCAAGTTCTCGACATCTTTTTATTATTGACTGCAAGTCAATTCCCCAATACTCAACGTCCTTGTCTTGTTGCAAGTTCAAAATATATGCCACTTTCTCTTCCTGCTTTAGGTGATCTATATCTTCAGGTTTCTGAGGCTGGGAGCCCACTATCAGATTATCACTTATCGGAGTGTAGTTCATGCCTGCACATAAGTCAGTTAGAAACATTAATGAAACACCACGGTACTTTCTTGCTCTGTTTGAAATTTTAGAGCAAATTGATTATCCACATGACCATTTCCATCGCAGAGAAAACCCGGAACCCACAAGTCAAGCTACTTTTCATTTTCTCTTATCCTGACAAGAGAAATTGGCAACAGAAGTCTTTCATCAATGAAGTCCAGCACAATGGCTATGCATGATACTGCTTATACAATCGCTTAGTAGACGAATGAATATGCCCACATCACAAGTTGTTCAAACAACACAACTTTGGCCCAAAACAAAAAAAAATGGGGAGGAAGAATGGCGCAGTGCAGTACTTTGTCATAATCCTTTATTCGGTCCTCTAAGAGGCATCATTATCGTAAAGTAAAACCTTGATTTATTAAATGAAAAAGCAAAGCATACACAAGATCCACGTCCTCTCCACTAAAATAAAAAGTCAATAAAGAGAATTGACAAAGGAAAACAATAAGAAAAAGAAAAGATTTTCAGTAACGCAATTTTGAATTCGATTACTAAAGACAAGAATCAAAGTAAAATTTTCGATGATAAATCAACCCACCAAACAAATTTTCAGTTCCTCAAAATTTACGGCAAGAAAATACACTATTGAAACAGCATAAGCCTACACACGTAATATAGGGGAATTGTTCAGAAGAAGTAGGGTGTTGGAAGAGAGCTGACCAAGATCATGGTGATACTCATAAGGGTTCCTCATCATCCTCTTCATCGCAACGTTGTACTCTTCCATCTTGGTCCCGCTGGAATTGGAGGCTCCACGGCTTGTGGGTTTCTGGTCAATCTCAGTACTCTCGATCTCAGGCAGTTGTTTCGAATAAATCTTTCCCGACTTCGAGGTGTTCTTCGACATGGACAGTACGAAATTGCGCGGGGAGTTCACACTCTGGTTTTCTAAAGGAGAAGCGATGAGAGCCGAAGAACCACAAAACCAACTCTTAAAAACACTTGCCATGTGGGTATACTCCTCTTCTTCTAGTTAGTTCCCAGTTGTTTTTAACGTTGTTTCCTGAACTGCAGATTGGGAGATCAGTCTGCCAGATTTTCTGGAGGAGAAGTTTGTCTTCTTCACGTACTGATTGACAATAGTGCCCTCGGTATCAACTGCTACCATTTTAAATCCTAAACTTCATTTTATGGGGATTTAAACTATTTGGGATCGATTATTTAATAAAAACAATAGTAATTTTTTTTAAAAAGTTATCTTAAGGTTTTATTTCGATAATTTTGCTTTCAAATCTTCTACTACGGCGAGGAGGACAAATCTTAAAAAAATCATATTATACAATTGTTGGGCCAAAACGGTAAACGGAATCCATTAGGCCCTTCGGGCACGGTTAGGTTTGGAGTTATGAAAATATTAGGTATTGAGATTTATGAAAAAGTTATAGATATTTTATAGAACAAGAGAAAAGATTTAATTGAATATTATAATATTATTTTATAATTTAACGAGAAGATATATTATTTTATAATTATATAAAAATTTTAAAAAGTAGAAATTTCCACCCAAACGCCGCGCTAACAGGAGAAGTTCCCCTTTCTTTTGTTTTTTTTTCACCCTCAACTGGTGGCTATAGAGGACCGGCTTAGACGCCTAAGGCAAGGCCCCAAAATTTTGTCTTTTCTTTTTGAACAACGTTTTGCAAAATATTCAGTCTTTTTGGAAATTAAAAAAAATACAATCATTTATTTCAAAAACTATTCTTGATTTATGTGGAGGTTTTAATGAGATCTTTCTTAAAATGCCTATAAAATCAGCTATTTACTTAATTTCTGACCCTTTTATACCATATGGCTCTTTATACTAATAGGCCATCAACAACAAGCTATTTAAATTTTGTACCGTTTATAGCATAAATGCAGCTAAGGAATTATAAAACAAGTCTATAATAAACTAAATATGGCATTGCTATTACTGTAAGTTTTTTAGTTTATTTTAATTTTAAATTTATAGCTGATAAGGCTAGAAAAATAAATTATAACTAACATTTTTTAATAAATTTTAATATGATATTTTATAACCTCTTTAAAAAAGACCACATTTTAAGGTGTCCCCTGAGGATCCAAATAAAGTCAAAACCAACAACTTGAGTTTTGTATAAAATGAAAGAGCTTAAATTATAGTTTCACATAATTGAGAGTGCTTTTAAATCTGTACTTCTTCCGGATCAATTAGGATGTTTTGATATATTATGCATTTAATTAATCTGTAGGCAGTAGCAATTATATTATATATACGGACCTACTTCGCTCAATCGAACTGACATTAATGAGACAACTCAAGTTTGTGCTGCATATGATTCTTCGATACTGATGGTCATCTAATTAAGGCCCCAGATAGACATGTGTGATCAGATTGTTATATGTCCATGTAACGAATCAGAACCTAAACACGTGTTCTACTATCGGGAAGAGAGACACTCGGAAAACTGAAAAAGGACCAAACAAAAAAAGACTCTTTTAATTACTTGCGTCGGTGGCCGGATCTAGGTTACCTTGATGTTGAAAAAGCATCAAAAAGCTGGGACGACGTATTTTTATAAGATGAGTACACATGGAACAGGAAACGGCACGATCGATCCGGCAGGAATTTGTTCTTCTCATGATGTCAAAATCATAATTATGTTATCATGTAGAGACCGGAATAATCAATCATGTTGGAAGGATGTGTAGCAAATACGAGGAAGACACCCTCTCCCCAGAATCAATATATATCCTCGATCGTTAACACGTTTCAATCTTTGTAGGCAGATCAGTTCATTTTAATAAGGATTTCATTTTTGAAGCAATAAGAGTTGTAGATTTGCACCCAATCAGTACGTACTCAGTTAGCTAGTTATCCAATTCAATTGATCCTCCACCGTTAGAACATGACCACCGGCGAGGTATTTGGTCTCTTACTTTTGGCTAATCTTAATTCCCCACTTATAGCTGTCTTCTTCGATGTGAACGAACATTCGGAGGAACCAAGCTCCATCAATTAATTCAGCCTCGAGAATCAGTTCTTGGACCGGCCGGTGTTAGTACTTAAACTTGGACTTGGTTCTGTCGTCAGGTACGGTTGTCCCCATAAATTAGCTACTTTGTTTTATCTAGTACTCAATTCGGTATAAATTATAATATGCATATAGTTTGGAAGCAATATTATTTCTTTGCCGTGCCAGACCCAGATCACGTACGTTTAATTAACTGGAACGCATGAAGTATTCCTTGTCAAACTATGATCTGTGCAAACAATAAACAACGAGGGAAGCCGACACTTTGCCGACCAGATCTCTCTCTTGCCTGTCAAATTTTGCATCAGTTTCGATGGACTGCACCTTCGTTATTTCATAATACATACAGATGACAATGGGAAACTGTCAGCAATCACTTGGAGCAATATTATAATAACAATATTCACATATATTATTTATGTGTATCTACGAATATGATTTTTTCCCTATGCCAAAAAAAAGTGGACCCAATTTTAGGGGGCCTCCCTCAAATTAATTAACCTTAAACTTCAATTGCCTTTGTATCGTCACGATCGTCATGTGTCCCATTGACTTGATGATCAGCCGCCACCCCGTTTAGCAATCCCAGCCTGACCAAAAGAAGCAGACCCCAATCCCAGAGGTGCAATACAATGTAAGTGCCAATCCCACCAATTAGGCCATACGCTATCGAATAAGTCAAAGGCATCAAAATGATCGTCGCGAAGGCTGGGATCGCCTCCCGCATGTCGTCCCACTTGATCTCCACCACCGATTTCATCATCAACACCCCCACTAGGATCAACGGCGGGCCCACCGCCCACGCCGGTATCGACGCCAGTAATGGAGTGAAGAAAAACGCCAAGAAGAAGTACCCCGCCACCGTAAGCGCCGTTAGCCCCGTTCTTCCACCCTCCCTTATTCCCGTTGACGACTCGATAAACGCCGTCACCGGTGATGTGCCCAGCAGCGATCCCACCACAATTGATGTGGCGTCCGACATGAAAGCGAAGTATTGGCCCTCGAAATCGCCGTTCTGATCCACGTAACCCGCGAACCGCGCCATCGAGTACAACGTTCCCGTCGTATCGAGCACGTCGACGTACAAAAACGTGATCAAAGCTTGCCAGAAGTTACCTTTACCGATGTCCGTAAAGCTTAATGCCCCGGCTGTGCTCTTTATAGTATGCACGTCAACTACCTTCTTGAAATACTGGAACGCCTCGTTGCCGGCGTCGGTGTCGGGAAACTCCGTTACCTTCGTGTGCCGGAACCACGAAACGGCCGTTACGAATACTATGCCGTAAATCATAGCACCCTTAACGTTTCTCACCAAGCAGTAAGCAATAATTACGAAACCGACGATACCCAGCCAAAATGTCGGGCTTTGCATGGTGTCTCGGAGACAATATATACCGCCCGAGACGGTACCTCCTGGGAGCAAACTAATGGTTCCGTTGGCCTCGGTTATAACAGGGGCTAGTGAGACCTGAGAGGAAACGGGACAGGCTCCGAGTGTCACCAAGGTTGACGAACTGTACCCGATCAAGCCGATTCCTTCGTTGCTCTGTAACCCGATAAAAGCCAAGAAGAGCCCGATACCTGCAGAGGAGCTAATTCGGACGGGTTTCGGGATGAGTTTGGCGAGTTTGGCACGTAATCCAACTGCGGAGATGGCCATGAAGATTACGCCTTCGATGAAAACGGCTGCTAAGGCACTCTTGTAGGCGATACGGCCTGATCCGTGAAACCCGACAACCGTGTAAGCGAAATAAGCATTGGTACCCATACCCGGAGCCAAGGCCAGAGGAAGATTGGCGAAGGCACCCATTATGACGCACCCGATAAGAGAAGAGGCTACGGTGGCGACTATCAAGTCCTTGCGTATTCCCGTGAGGCAGGCCGCGTAGCCTGGGTTTACCGGATCAAACTTGCAGGATTCGTCTGGCTGGATGACTCGGAGGTTGGCGCCGGAGCAGTTGGAGACAGAGATGGAGGTATCGGAGCAGAGAGGGATACAGTCGGAGACGGAGCACGGGCCACCGGAGTCCGTGAGGATGGAGGCGTTGACGGCGAGGATGTAGGCCATTGTGAGGAACGTGGCGGTGCCTGCTCGGAGTTCCGTGGTGAAGGTGGAGTTGCGCTCGGCCAGCTTGAAACGTTTGCCCACCCAACTGTTGCCCACATAGTTGTTGAGCCTGGTCAGTGGCTTTCGCTTTGGTGGTTGTTGTGGGGCTGTTTGAACCTCCATCACCGTAGAGAAGAAACTCTTTCTCTATCTTTACGAAAGTGGAGGGAAGAACTAGGGCCAGTTTCTTGTTATTACTCTGTTTATGTATATATAGGTAGTATATCTAAGAGGGAAAAAGAGCAAAAGTGGCGAGATCAATGGCGAGAGTATATGCAGGAAAGAATCCAGCGGGGAAGAGATTCTTTTGGGGAAAGTATCTGCAAGATTCCAAATAGGCTACTACTATTCTATCCATTTTACAAATTATATTTGAAACATCCAAGTGTGAACGACGACTAGAGGAGGATTAGAAATATTATTCAATATATTAGGAAGCCGTTGAATCTCGGAAAAAAACTCGTGTTATTGTGACCAAAGCTCCCGTGGAGAAAGGCTTATCGAAACTGGGGGGGACCCCATGTGACAAATGACATGATCTGCTGCTCCGTCTTTGAAAAACTTATATCACCAAAGTCCGATCTATCGACTATCGAGGGCTATGACTTTTTGCAGAGTTTGCGGAGAATTAATCCAATTAGCTAGCAGTTAGAAGCTCTCTTAAGCCAATCTTCAAAACCTACTTTTCTGAGGGTTCTGGCGATGCCAAAACCTAGCTTTCCACAATGACTGACGGTGTGAGGGCACGTCTGGTTGATTTTTTTTTTGCTTGTTCCAACCTCCCTCCCACTTGCAGCGACTTTTCCATCTTTGAATTGTGATTATTTGGGGATAGAGACAAGTCAGAGTAATGACTGCCTCAGGCCGACCTCCGCTTTTTTCTTCTTATTCGTATTTTCCTAAAGCCTAAAATATTTTGGTTGCATTTTGTCTGGTTGATATTTGCTCTCTACGCTGGTGTGAATGTGTCCCAACTGCTTTCCTGGGTTTCACACATGGCTCGTCGGAAACTGCTCCTGATAATATTGACACGACTAAGTTAAGAAGTTAAGATACTCGTAGAAGGAATCTTTTCCTTTTACTTAAAAAAAAGAAAGAAGAAGAAGCAAATTGGATGATTCAGTTGTATTTGTTCAGTATAATGTATATCATCAAGTCAAACCCCACAAAATAAAAAAAGAAGACGAATAAGAAGAGTTTCTACGCAAGAGATAATGTGCGTTAAAAAATGTGAAATTCCGCGTGCTTTTATGGTGGGTTGGTGGGTCAAAGGGTATCTCCACCTTTCATGGATCTGGCAGTACGTATATTCCACGTTTCTTTTGGTAAAACCCAATATCCAACCTGTTAACCGGTGAATCCCACCTGTCCATTTCGTTTTACTTTCCTTTTTTCTACTTTCGAGAATGTGGAAAGCAAAATCAGTGGTAAGAAGTTCATATTCACATTTCCCCCCGTTCACGCTTTTCACGTCACATGCAAGGGCCAGCGACGACGTTAAAACGTTTTCTTCTTTACCGAAATGAAAAAGGGAAACACGTACACTACAATATTGTTCGTGAATCGTGATGGTACGTACGTTTAATATTTAATCCTAATAAACTATTGTAATCTTAATTATATTGTTTCATTTAAGATAGGACTAAAGGGGGCACTTTGTGGTGGTTGTGGGGTCTCTTTAATTAATAGTTTAATGCAGTAATTTAATCTCCCTTGAATAAATTAAAAGAAAAAAAAGACACATTAATAAAAAACAACAAAAATAGTAATGTTGTTTAGCTGGAAAGCATCATCACGGCATACCTCGTGGGATTAGACAACCATTGATGCAGCAGTGTGTTTCATAATTTGGACGATCATGAGAATTGACAACCACAAAGGAACCTATTTTGTGTACTTGGTGGTACGTGTCATAAAACAGATCGCCAAACACCCAGCTACGGTCTACAATAAGTTATCCCCCCCAACATAAAAAGGATTTGGACGTTTAGATATTATGGAAAAATTTTGTCTCGGTGTATTTGTCCGTCTACATGGATTTTCACAATCTGGATGGAAAGCGAAAGTAATGGACATGATACGAAGGGGTTGGGAATCATAAAAGTTAAAGACCACTAGTGACTAGTCCCATCCACATTTTTGCGTTTGCCCACTTGTGTTTTTCACAATCATGTCATCTAGTGACGCTTAGGATGATAATCTTGCCCACTTTAATGCATCATTAAGGAAACCTTAATCTTTGAGACGTAGATTTCTCATTCCTCATTCATTCTCTAAGGGTTTCGCTGAATTCCAACCCACTTTAGACGAAAAGGAAAATAAAGTGCAGGTTCTAATGATGGCACAATAAGAAGAAATTAACAAAATAATAAAAATTTCAAGTCTTGGAGGACCCCACAGCTTCATGCTTTGAGACTTTGAATGGTCCTGAAGTAGTAGCTAGAGAGATCTTTTTTCGCTGGTAATGCAATTATAGGTGTTGGAAAGCAGGACAAAACCTCTTTCCTTTGTATAGTGAAAGGTGATGTGAGGTGAAAGTACAAGTTGCTTGAAATTGTCTTCATCTACCCTCTCTTCTTTCGGGGCATCGAAGGGTTTCAAAACTTGTTTCTTTTTTGCTCGATGGCACACATTCGATGGGATCCTTCGACCAACTTTTTCACAAATGCTCGACGCGCATCATGTGAGGTTTACTTCTCTTTTGGGTCCTCTTTTTGTCCAAGCGAAACCAAAGCTACCATGGTCATGACACGCGTCCGAAGTCATAACTTTTGGTCTACAAATGAAAGCTACGACTCAAGCAGCTCGAGTTATTGTTTCGCAGTAAAAGAGTGGTCAGTTATGGTGCTGAATGAGGAGGTTGAGAAGGGATCAGTCAGACTCTGTGTCGTCTAGAAATGCAGGATTTTATTACGCGTGGCGTGCTGATAAGGCAGCAGAGACGGATAAGTGTAGGCCCTTCTCCAGGATACTGGGGTCCCAGACAGCGCGGACAATTAATTCCTCTGTGCCAAATGGCCATGCTAGATGCCGATGGGGCCGATCATAATGTAGGGGATGTGGGAATGGTAGGGGATAGATTAAAGATGATGAGGATGAGGTACATTAGATATTAGATTAGGGATATCATTATCGAAAGTCGGAAGTTGGGGGGGGGGGGGGGGGGGGGGGGCTCAAATGATGCTTGAACAAGTGGGGAACCCGTTGTGAGTTGGACACAATTAAAGATGACACCTCTTTCCTCATCTCTCTTTTTATCTCGAAAGTGACATTGGAAGAGCAACTTCTGTTATACGCCGGGGCTTTTTAGCATTTCCTGGGCAATTGGGCTCAAAATTGTGTTCATTTTTCAATCGCAACTACTCCATTTATTGAAGTAGAGTAAAATGGGTTGCTCAAACCGGAAAACGAGTCCATTTGGTATCTTATAGCCAACGGAATAGTGGTCGGTTCGGCTATCAAGCCGAAGGAATGCAGGGTGAGACCATGTAGAATCTTTGGATTTCTTTTTTCCTTTTTCAAGAAAGAACCTCCAAGCATGCGTTGATCTGATCTTAAAAAAAGAAAGAAGAAAGTTTTTATCCGAGTTGACTTTGTAATGTGATTATTTGAAATTTTACAAGAAATTGATCGATCCAGCTTGCACCAAGTACGGATCTATAAACTTCGGTTGGCATGTAGAAAGTGTGATCTTTGTGATGCTTTAATATCAAGCGTGTTGTAATTTTATTGGTAGGTTTCATCCAGAGATATCAAGATCCAACTTGTTCATTGGGATATATGTTGTGCTTGTCTCATATCGATTGTGGAAGGGGCTGGTGGTCAGTTTATAAGTGTGAGGAAAAAACTCACCTCTTGAGCTAGCTTTTGGGATTGAGAAGACCCAAGACCACCTAACACGGGTATCAGAGGCCAAGTTTACCAACAAGTCTCGGACCCAACAGTCCATGAGAGAAGCGAATTGTCTTCATCCAACCCAAGGTCCGATGTGTGGGGGAGATTGTTGGTGTGAGAACCCAACTAAAAAAAAAGAGGTTTTGGCAAAGGCGAGACTCGAACTCCAGACCTGGAGTGTTAACAGAGGAAGACCACTAGGCTAGGTGCATGTTTGTTGGTTATGGTGCGGTGTAGTTTATTTATATGTATAGTAATTTATGTGCGAAAAAATGGAATGCGAGGATTCGAACCTGCGCATTAAAGGAGAGAGATTCGTAGTTCAACCACTGGGGCGCTTCACGCATTTGGTTGGCATTGTTGAGGTTTTATTTTATTTAAACGCGTTTTGCTCGAATTGCATTTTTAATGAAACAGTGCGTTTTGATCTTTTTCTCCCTCCACCCTAATTTTTTCGACTTACTGAGTTGCAGTCCGCCGTTTTCGACCCTTCCTCTCTCTCTCTCTCATCTCCTCGTCCGTTTTAGCACCTTTTCGACTGATTTTTGTGGTCTTTCAACTTCATTATGTAGATCTCGACGTTTCTCAATAAATCAAGCGATTTATGGTGGTTAATGGAGGATTTCGAAATGACATCGATTTTGGGACGTTATTCATTGATTTTTGGCCAAAACTCGCCTATAAAAGGGACCTCTTACTCAGAGATTCTTCACCTCTCAAACGTGATTTTTTTTATCAATTTTGAGATCTCTCTCTCTCTATATTCGGTCATTGTTGGGTATTTACATTTTTCTTCGATTCATGAGGATCGTTGCAGTACGTGTTTTCTAGGGCGATTCGATTATCGAAGCAAATTGGGTAAGCGGAGCTACTATATTGTTTTCTTCAAAAATTATGAACACGTTTTCATAAACGATTTTGTGGAAAATATTTTATTGCAAGTTTATGTTATTCTGAAAATAAATGTGAAATTTAAAAAGACCTACTGAGATTGTTTATATGACTGTTCTGAATTATTTCTCAAAGATTCTGTATTCTGTTGAACATCATTTCTGATTTTGAATCTGAGTTCTGATATTATTTATTATACTGTTTTCAAACCCCGAGGCGATGTGCCGTCACTGTTACTGATTACTGCTGCTGTTGGTACCAACTCATTACTGGTGTGCCCATTCTTCGGATTTGTTTATGTGTGAGTTTCTCCCTAGTGCACACTTAGCGTACGCGACTAAGTCTTAGTAGGGCAAACTCCACTTACTGTTGGCTTAGTTCGGTTTGGCCGCCGGTTAAGTCGTTGCACAACCCTGCCACAGGGGTCAATGTGGCTTACTGTTGATGTCAAATGAGATTTTCTGATAAAGCTATTTTATTTTCTGTATTTCAGCTTAAAGAAAAAGAATATATTTTTATTCTCTTCTTACTGAGTTGTCAAACCCACTCCGTTTTATTTTCTTATTTTCATATATTGCTCAGAAATTGAACCTAGAGAGCATGTGGGCGGGATAGATGAGAGCATAATTATGAATTTTAATTTGTTCAAGTTTATGTTTTGAAACAGTATCGTTATATTATGTGATAAATTTCTTTTATTTATTATGCTGATTTTTGGGGCGTGACAGTTGGGGTTGTCTCATATTGGTTGTGGAAGGGGTTGGTGGTCAGTTTATAAGTGTGAGAGAAAATCTCACCTTTTGAGCTAGCTTTTGAGGTTGAGAAGACCCAAGACCACCTAACAATATATACCTGCTGCAATAATTGCTTTCCATTAATTGCCTAAACCAACGTTTAGGCACTATTTTACTGAAATGAATAAGATAACTATAGTTGCAAACCTCCAATAAGCATAAAATAGCTATAATATATCTCAGATTTGCTTTTAGTATCTGAGCCCTTTGGCAACCTCAAAGAAATGAGCAACATTCTCTTCAGGTGTACCAACAACAATACCATGGCCAAGATTCAAAATATGTTTCCCTCTCCCTGCTTTCCTCACAGTGTCATTGATACGGTCGGTGATGAACTCCTTTGAACCAAAAAGAACACCAGGATCCACATTACCTTGAACTGCTATATTTTGTCCCAGTCTCCTCCTACCTTCAGCCATATCAACGGTCCAATCCAAGCTAACTACATCGACGCCTGTCAAAGCCAGCCTCTCGAGCAGGCCTCCGGAACCACTTGCATAAAGGATTAGAGGGAGATTTGGATGTGTCCGTTTTACAGTATCCACAATCTGCTTCAAGTACGGCAGACTGAACTCTTCAAAATCTACAGGGCTAAGCTCTGTGGCCCATGAGTCAAAAATCTGAACAGCTTGAGCTCCACTTTCAGCTTGGTATTGAATGTATTTTGCCATTGACGTTGCAATTTTTTGAAGTAAGGCATGGAGGACCTGTAAAATAAGCAAGAGGTACAATGAAAACATAGAACCTTGTCTAAATAGTCCCCCGGACACGGAAGAATGGATAACCTAGAATAGATAATCTTAAGGATCTTTTATCACCATATGTTTCCCTAGATGATCCAAATGCACTACACAGAAATTTCACATGGCTTCAACCAACCACTCCATAATGGAAGTGCTTCTAAAGCATGAGAGAGGTGGTCACAGTCACTTAGTCAGCGGAATCAAAAAGATGGAGTTAATCATCAACAAGACAGATAATAGGCCAAGGTTGAATAATGACAAATTTAAGGTTAGATACTTCAATGGCTGTGAGGACATAAACTTACAACTACATGTGATCCTCAAAATCTGATAAGTGTTTGCAATCTTTTTTTCTTTTCTTTTCCTCACATAAATTAGCTTTTGATTATGAGAGTCCAATATTTGCAGAGCCGTTGTAAGAAAACTGATAAATGTTGGGAAGAGAGATCCTATTCATACACTGATTCATATACCTGTCTGCTTAAAAAAGAACAACACCTATGTCTCAGGCCTAGCCATGATATCTTTTGAGGGCCCAAATTGACAATACAATTGTTGCAACCATCACGTCATGCACGACTCACTAGAAACGAAGTCCAGTGGTCAATCAACCTGAAGTCAAAATGGACTCCCACGGGAGCACATACTGCAAGTACTATGTGGTATGCAATCATTAGGGACCCCTTTAGGTTTCAGAAAGCTGATGGTAACATGTTCAAAATTACCTTTGGTTGAGAGAAAGCTAAACTCTTTATTTTCGTGAAGTGCTTTGATGAGCCACCTTCAACCACATATGATGCCAGGGTAAAAGGAGCCCCAACAAAACCAAGGACTGCAGCTTTATTATCTACCTACAAATAAAGACATGGATGAACATAATAAAACGTTTCAGTTTAATTTAGTTGAGGTAATGAAACATGAAAGATTCCATAACATTCGCGTATATAGACAAATGAAACTATGTCAATGTATATTTTAAGTTCATACAATGGAAAGTTACAAGAAGTCACACTTTAGCACCAAAATTAAAATGGAGGACTGTTTGTCATCTCTGCCCATGAGATCCGAGTCAAAACTGAACATACTTATTCAATATTGCCACACAAGGGATTCCTACAATGTTTTGTAATTCGTTCACCAAGGGGACCACATGAGGAAGTTAATTCATTTAGCCATAAAAAATCGAACCCATGCCCTTTCGATAAAACTGTTAATGTTCCATTTATTGTTAAATAGGGAAGGTAGAATGTCCTTTCTTTTGATATTAAGGACAAGAAGAATACCCTGCCTTAAGATACATAATTGAACTTGAAGGCATTACTTAAAAAATATTACGATGAATGAAAAGAAGCATGTGGAAAAATGAAAAGGAAACATGCCAAGTTAGACCTCTTTCCGCAGGATCGTCAAGGCATCTCCAACGTATGGTACTGACTCCTCAGGAATGAATTCCCTCACTTGATCGACATCAGCCGCTGTGTGTAGAGGGTTGAATATGATGGGACCCTTACCTTTCACAATGTCAAAGGGTATATTCATGCCAGATAAAGGTGTAAGAATGTCCGAGAATAAAATGACCTATCACATCCAATGTGAGAAAGATTAAGAAAATTTAATAACCCACTCAAAAGTATAACAGAATTAAAACATGAAATTGCCTAAATAAAGAAAGATAAGATTGATTCCTTGGAAGGTATATTACCCCATCAGGCTTAAAAACATTCCATGGTTGTAGTGAAATTTCCACAACGAGATCAACATTTTCTGATCTTTCACGAAATGAAGGATATTTCTCACAGATAATTTGGTAACTCTGTTAAAAGATATTGGCCATAAATGAGATTGCAGTTATATAGGGAAGAAAAGTTCGTTCACAACTCTATTAAATAGGAAAAGCAAGATTAAAGCAGATAACCCTATGAAAGCTGCTTGAGTCAGGCAGTGTACATTTGAATTTGTGATGTTTAGGTGTGTAACAAAAGGCAATAGTAAACTCACTCTGGGCAGCTATACTTAAAAAGACAATTTCAACACCAAAAATGATGCCTAAAAGGAGGATACAAAACCACGCATGAATCTTATCAGAAATACAGAAGCAACGCAAAACTCTCAAAAATGGCTCGTGAACATAAGAAATCTTATCCAAAAGTGGTAGCTGCATAAACCTGCCTTCATGTACCTCCCTGCCTGCCTCATGAGCCAAACTGGAGGTCTCTCAACATCTGCCCCACGAACTGCGTTGAGCAACAGCGGTTCCACAGCAGCAGTAACTTTTGGTTCAGCCACAGTCCCTGAATAGGATTACCCATGAATTAGGAATATACTCAGACAGTCAGACTCCAAGCATTCTCACTTAGAGCTGATGCAAAATTTCCCCAACAAATATGCATCAAAAGAGCTGCATATATCATATAAAAAAGAGGTGGAGTGCATAAAATGTCGGGTAGAGGGACCAAATCTCTTGCAAAAAAGACTCCACGTTTCCTTGCATTGTCCGTTAGATGTGGGACCGACATGCACAAACGGACATACCGACATAGTAGAGAAGTGCTAATTTATCTTTCACAAGACATCAAATACAAAAATATACGTTCGAAAAAAAAATTACGAGCTTTTGGGTGCTTACCTTTTTAAAGTCCATGGGCAAGAATCAGCTCAAAGACTTATGAGACTAGTAATCTAAATGGAACATTTCCCACAGTTTGATTGCCTAGAAACTGGGAGAAAAGCCAAACCAAGAAGCGACCAGCAGCACGGGCCTTACCAAATTACGAAAAAAGAAAAATTCGAAAAAGAAAAAAAGAAAAAAAAATTGTCCCTACGAATTCTAAGAAGCATTAAAAATTAACGAAAGATAATAATAATAACCATAACAGAGGTAGTCGCAGGGTAAGAAATTACCTCCGAGGGCACAGTATATTCGTTGCCTTGGACACCGGGAGAAAGCGAATCTGGAGCTTGTTGGGGAAGCGGAGGGAGCAGAGAAGGAAGGTATGGAGCTACAACCGTAGATGCAGGACGACATTGTATGGCAATTGGAGAAGATTTCAGAAGCTAGTTTTGGGAAGACGTTCGCATCTCCGAGAATTCCTTTGATTAGATCAGTAAAGCAGTCAGAGGTCGAAGATGATAGGAATAGATAAGAGTGTACAGTATTATCTAACAATGTCGCCGAATCAGCGTTTTGCAGAAGGGACGGGGCCCATCTTGCCAAGGGGCGCGTGAATATACTCACTCGTTCCTTTTACTAATTTTAAGTTTAGAAATACATATGTCAACCCAACAATATTATTTTCCAGTCGAAAATGTTTTACCGAAGATACTACGGCTACGTAGGTTTGTTTCATATTTCAAAACGTTTTTTTCTAATTTTTTATTAATTTTAATATTTTTTCACCAATCCTAATAATTTTTTTACAAATTCTAACAACTTTTAACACACTTTTCATCAATCTCAAAAGAATCTACACTATTTAAAAAAAAACAAACACAAAAACATATTTCAAAACATAAACCAAACATAGTCTACAATTTTAAGTTTCGGTGAAAGACCTTCCAAAATTTTATTGGATTATGTTTTCCTAAAATATTTTAAGTCCGCGCAAAAATGTTTAGACCATCTAAAAATACTAAGACCCGAAAATATTATCATTTAAATTTTCAAACCTGCCTGATTTAGGTTGTGTTTGTGTTGAAATATTTTTGATATTGAATTTAGTAAAAAAGTGAAGAGATTTCCACAAGGAGATTTCCATCCAGCAAAGGTCAAAACACGTTTTAATCCCCAGCAAAAGTCCAAGATCTAATGCTTATCCCCTACAGAACATAAGACAATTCAAACCTTTTGCTGTCAAACGATGTAACTCTTGAAATTGAGGCGAACCCCAGTTACAGAGGGGTTAACCTATCGAATTGGAGAACAGCTGAAAGATTTTCATCTATCAGGTTCATCCCAAAATTAATTGACTCTTTTGACCCAAATATATGAAACACAAGATTAAATAGTCCCTAATCAACAGTGAGACTCTTAACACTCTCCTTCACATGCAAGCCAAATAAACATGGTCCATGCACGAAGACAACAAAAGGAACAAACAAATGGACCAAATCTAAAAATATTTTTATTTGATACCATATAAAATTTCATCCCAAAACTGATTAACTATGGGAAGAGGTGACCCGACAAGTATATGAAGTACAAGATTAAATGATTTCTAATCAATGTGGGACTAACATCATCATACCCAATAAAAATTCATTTTAAAATTTCTGCGGGCACCAAAAAATACAAATGGATTCTGCCGATCAGCTGCTTTAATTACAAAGAGGAATTTGGGAAAGGGAGTGAGGATTGCGAGGGTGGAAAGTAAATCAAAAAATGGTATCAATGGTAAGCTTCCTTTTCGGAGGAGATCTCTCTACAATTTGCTTTTGCAGGTCCATGAACGTAGCACCTTTGTTGGCAAATAATCTTCGCAGGTTGATCACCGAAAGCTCGTTAAACCCAGCCACTGCAAGATCAGCCTGCACCAGATCGTACCTGCATTTCCAGAATCTATCAATCTCTAGCTACAATGCAAGGGTTCCACATATTTCTCAGGCTATGCTCATATACGATGAGCATATGTTTGGAACCCATTTAGCGCACACAATCATTGTCCTCGCATCTACACAGAAATACTGAAATAACTGGAATTTATGGCAATTTTAATGCACAAGTGTAAATACTCACGCTGGATGAGAACCAATTAGTGCCACTGCCATCATTGTACAGTTGTGTGCACCAGTTATGCCTCGGGGGTCATCTTCAAACACCACACACTTGGATGGTTTTCGATCCAGCTGCAACGAGTAAATGCAAATATATCAAAACCAATAGCAAGACCACAGAACAACAGCATTGTCACACATATACCATAGCTCAGGAAACATGATTGATAAATTTTATAACCGCTCATATGCTTTGCAATCAACTTTCCTTGCAATAACTTCCAGCTATGATAATATAGAACGAGCACCAAAATTCAAAATATTTAAGAAAATCAAATCCTCATTACATTTTAAAAGTAATAAAATTTAAGGCAACAAAAGACATTGGATAAAAATGATTAAAATGAAAATATAAACTGAAAAGAAAAACAACACTTTAATACATAGATCTTAATAATGTCTTGCAGAATACCTTCAGAGCTGCAGAAAGAAACCTGTGAGCCATTGATTCCATACCATCCTCTTCAGTCACAATTGCCTGCAACCCCAAAAAGATGAAAAATTGCTGAGGGTACACGATGGTCCACCATACACTCCTGCGACTCTAAGGGGAATTACCATTTATTGCAATCTAAAGAATACCTGGCCATCAGAACAAAATAACCATATGTCTTAATCTCTTAAAACTCATGCATTCATATCATAATAGCAATATCCTGTATTTTCCAATGAACTCTTACAAACAATCAGATGTTTGGAACATCCAAACCAAAAACGTCAAAAAAGAAAAAAGAAAAGGTTTTCACAGGAAAATCGGTTCCCAGTAACCATGTAGTGTCATTGTCCGATGGGATTGTGTTAAAAAAAAAAGGTGCCGCATGAAAGAAACTTTTTTTTTTGGTAAAGCAACTTGATCTGCTGCAACTTTGGATCAAGGTGAATTACCATTATAATGTGAAAGGGAAACAACACATTGCATATCATGAAGAACTATGACATAAAAATGGGCGAACACGTTCCTTTGCTCCACAGAAAGATAAAAAAACTCTGAACCCTTAAAAAGAATGACCAACCTGGAAATACTTCTTGAGCCCCATTTGCTCTAGGGCCTCTACCATGTATCTTCGATCAAGACTTGAAACAACAGCACAGGGGATGTGAGCTTTAGATACTGCATCCAGCCATTCTTTGAGCCCTCCCATGGGTTCTTTAAGCTGAAAAAAGGATATGAAAGGTAATAAAAGTGTTGCACCTGAGACACCAACATCAGAAGTCTAGAATCAACGGAAGCAGGTGCTTACTTCGAGAAGATTCCCAAAATATAACTGCGAAAACCTAAGTTTCAATCTCTCGAGCTCTCCTTCTGATTGATCCAAGTGTAAAAACTGAAATGTTGTGGTAACATGCCAGACGTTCATGACAAATAAGAAAGTGACAGCTAACAGAAACAGCAGCCTCCATCACTTAAAACCAACTTCTTCCAAATATGATAGCAGATGCATTCTTGAGAAAACTCTACTTAATAATTTTGTAATATGCAAACTATGCAAGTTCAATAATCTTAAGAGGACGAATTTTCAAACCTTGTGGAGTATATGATCAGGACCTGCATAAAGCATCAGTTTTTCCAAATCACCATTTCCAGGGATTTCTTTGCCTGAGTCCAAAATAACCAAATATACTATCTTAGCACCACGTCATTTCATTCAATCTCATCGACTCATAACAAACGAATCAAAAAAGAAAATTTCATCTCCATCTCCGAAAAGAACAATTCCTTTGCCTGCATACAAATCATTCTAATATGTATACATACTCCCATTCACCTCGGATTCAGACTCAACAAGACAATCAACTCAACCAGTATTGTCATTTCTGTCCCAATGGGTTATGCATATCAGCTGAACTAGGAAAAATAAAAAACATTTACCATTCCAGAAGCACGCTCTTCCCCTGCTACCCCCACCCAAAACAAATAGAAAAAGAAAAGACGTAACGAAATAAGCCATAGTAAGAAATTGTTATATACCCTCTTCATAGGCCAGCTGGTTCCAAGCCTTAAACTTCAAGGTTCGAGTATCTGCCTGAAACACATTATACATGCAATTACATGGGGAACATATATATATATATGAGTTTTGGACAAGTGTGCTTTTTTGTGTGAATAGCAGCAACAAAAACGGAAAACAATCAGCATTTTATGGCGCAAAATCTTATTTAAACTAATAAAAAAATTATGTTTTATGCATGTAGCTCATTTATTATCATATCTTTTTTTTTCTTGGCATTTATTATCATATCTTATATATGTGTGATGACGGTCTTGTCAATTTAGAACTCAATTACGGTGGGGGACATTCTCAAACGCCATCAAGCACTGGAGTGCTTCACATGTCAGTCATTTATCTTGTCCATTCAAGATTGGAATCATTAACTGGTTTTACTCTATCTTAACTACACTTTCAGTTCCATAGAACCAATAATAGTAATGAAAACCATCTGGCATCACCATCGCTCCTCAGACAAGTTCATGAAATACAGCCAAACTTTGGAAATTTACCACCACATTGTCCCAGGAGAAAATAAGGCCATACGCTTCATCCGGCTTCATTGCATAGCGAATTCGCTGAAGAAAACCTTCTTGCAATCTGTCGTTTAGAAAATCCTATTTCCAATAAGAAGTAACAACCGTGAGTGATGGACGATGCTCTACCTGCTCCCTTCTCCGGCAAGCATAACGTGGTAAACAAAGTCAACTCCTATATGAGAAAAAAAAAATTGAACTACGAGATACAAGATAAGCCAAATTCCGTACCACGTCAACCTTTAAAGGCCCATCTGGTCTAAAAGTCTCAAAACCTTCTCCATATTCAGCTCCAATTGACTGAAACCAAACGTGAACAGAAATGTTCAATTAAACCGAACTAACAGCCCCCAACATGAACTCTCACACTCAACAGGGTTCACCAACATATTTTCTACGCAAAATGCAAATAAAGGCACCCAGAAACAAAACAAAAATTGACACTTTTTCAGAGCTCTGGTGCATAGAAGAAAGAAACAAAGAAAAAGAAGCAGATTGATTGGTACGAAAAAGAAATGCTGAGAAACAAAACTCTTAAAAGGGGCACGAGAAATCAGTACCTCTTGCATGAATAGTTTGTTGGGTGTGACGGGAAACCCATTAAAGGAACCATTTTGGTCAAGCCCAAAAGCGTTCCTAAGCACCAGATTATTCTTAACCAGGTTCAAACGCCCTAATTTCTGTGTATCGCAAACAATTAATAATCCAATTGCATAGTAGAAACACAAAACAAAATTTTAAAAATAAAAGAAATAGAAGCAGACCGGTAATCTGAGCTTTGAAGGCCACGAAGAGTGTGGAATCCGAGAAGAAGCCCTCCATGGAAGTAGTAGAGAAGAGGTTCCGCAATTGCTGCAAGTGGCAGAACTCATTGCGACACGACCAGAGGAATAGAGTTAAGCTCCGAATCTTGTAGAAGAAGCTGCTTTTATTTGTTGGAGTTCAATTTCCTGTTCTCTTTTTTTTTTCAAGTTCACCACGTGTACGACTCATGTGGCTGGCACCTGATCCTTTATTATTTGCTCCGAGCATTCACGTGACTTTTCCCACACTGTTTGGATTCGAGGAATCGGAGGATAGTAAGTGGAACGAAAGAAAAACGACGTCTACCCTTTCCTTTTTTTTTTTTTCTTGGCCGACGTCTACCCTTTCTTTTGTCAAGGGATGTTACCGGATATACACGAAAGAAAGGGTGAGGATGACTTCATTTTAAGTTTGTGCTTATCTCTTAAAACGAACAAATAGCTAGAAAAATCCAATTTTCAACAATTTTCATTCGTTTTACTTTTTCTTTAGTCGGACTCCGATTTGGTTTCTTTTACCCGCTTCACGGGAACAAGTGGCGGATTCCTGCTCCAATTAATGACAAAAAAAAAATTTTTATGTAAGGTAAAAAGTGTTCTAAAATTAAAATATCCAAAATTAAAGATTTAAAAATTTTAAAAATTTTAAAATACATGTACGTACTATTTGCACTGAATGTGGCAATTGAATCCTAATAATTTGCATCTTATATATATATAAAAGAAAATGATAGTTTGAGCAGTGGGAACTCCACGGAAATTCAAGGGCATGAAAAACTAAACAAAAAAACCCAGCTAAATAATTAATTCGGGACCCAAAAATATGAGTGAGTTTTCTATTTATTCTTGAAAAAAATTAAAAAATTAGAAATTTCTAGGTAGAAACCTCTATAACCCTAAGATATTATCCATGTTAATTTATTAGTTTCTTCTTCTGAGCATTTATTATAGTACGATGCGTGTTTTTCTTATCACAAACTTGTCCATTATCTAAACAAAATAAAACAAAGTGAAGACAATCAATCAATTAGATCACAACCAAAATATAAATAAAACTATAGTATCAAACTGAAACATAAAACATTTTGATTCAAAAATATTAAATGTAGATATTCACATATTCACAATGGATTACAACTCAAAAATCCAAATTACAATCTAATTAATTCAAATCTAAATTACAATCTAATTATATTGCATTCAATTGACAATATTATAATCAAATTAATTAAAAATTATACTACCAATGGGGGTCGGGCCCCTATAGGCCCAGGACAACTTATGAATAAAAAATAAAATAACTAAAAATAACTAAAAAAATAAAAATTTGGGGATGCAATGGGTGGCAGCCGCTCAGGGCCGCACCCCCTGCATCCGCCTATGATGGGAGCAGCCAGATCTAGGTGTGTTCTCGCGTCGTTGATTCACTCCAACTGAAAACAATGGCAAACACAGTAGTCTTACTCTAGCTCGACTTTTTAACTCTTCGGCTCTTAATTTTGGATCAAGATATTCTGTAATTTATTATGCGGTACAATTCAGAGAGAGACAGATATAATAGGTAGACATATACCATTTAATGTTGTCCACGTAAATTTTCGGACATCATAAGCTCTGCTGTAAAGGTCCACTTATTTTGTCTCTCTCTCCGAAATACATCATAAAATTCAAGCAGCAAATTACAAGAAATTTTCATCCCTTAATTTCTCGACCAAACATCGAATCTCTGACCTGGTGGAAACAACACAAATCGCACACCGCCGGCATCACCGATGTTTTACTTCAATCGCATGGGAGTGGGGACAAGCATTTCAATGGCAAGAACAATACGAACAAACATGAAATGTTGAATGTATTATTAGTATGTTGACAATAAAGGAAAACACATGTATCAAAATTTGCAACAATTTAGTAGTTGAAAAATGTTCATTTTTGACGAGTTGGTGGATGTTTATTATACATGGCTTTATGGGCCTATTTTTATATGAACCTGTTGATGGATGGCAATGAGATTCTCACCCACCAACAGCCTTTGGACTGAACTCACAAGCGGGTCATACCGATCATGATGTCTAATAACTAGGGTACCCAAATAAGAACCCATGGTAGGTCCAATCTAGTGCTTGTCCAAGCATGATGCATTACAAGTCAAAGCAACAGCCGAATGCATTCTATGGGAATATATCACAAGCGAATACATGGACAAAACGCTTCCCCTGAAGTCTAAAGTATCAAGCTCACTCGCTATCTAAAAAGATTTACTTGAGAGTAGAGCCAAAACCCCCCAAATGTGCAACCTTCCAGACACTATCAAGGGAAGTAGTTATGTAAGCAAAGCCCTACTGCATATACAATAGCCAAACGACTTGCCTTGAGAAAAATGACAATGGTAGAAATTCTGGCAGAACCTAGATTTCTTTCATTGCCAATGGATCGGCCCCCTTAACCCAAAAGATTTGAAAGGGTCTGCAAACTTCAGCCAGCCTTTTCACGGTCCCTGATTCAGATTGCACCATTTCCTTGTTTCATGACTTTCAGGGGATCAGTAGGGCACTGCAGAATATCAACATTAGTAGATAGAGGTCAAGATCATCAGGCTCAGTCACTCACAATATTGAAAGATTGACATAAAAACACATGAGAGAGAAAGAGAGAGGTACCACCAGTATCCAAGCTCTCAGTCTCTCCATACTGAAAACTGTCAAAGCTAGAAGAGTTCTCGGAGTCTTCAGTGTCTTCATAGAACTGAGACTTCGTCAAACAGTAAACATGTGAGAAATTTGTGAGGACAATCCCAGACCAAATACAACAAGAAAGACAGTGACCCAGCTCTGAGCCACGGACAGTAGACAAACCTGATCAAAGTTCCCAACCATTGGTGAATCTGCTTCATTACCAACCTGCAATCAATTTTCATCGTTCAGGTCCTGAAAACCTCAAACTTCGGAAGAAAGCCAGCTTGTCTTATTGAAAAAAAAAAAGAGGATACAAAGAGTTACAAGTTTATGATTTGGGAAATAGGCAGTTAGGCTCGATCTAGAATAACAAGCTACCTTTACATAATCAGGAACTTATAACCATTGAGACCAGAGAGTAAATATCGAAATAAAGATTACATTCGCAGTAACACAATTCGGTGGAGGTGAAGTTTGACCTTTCAAGGCTTTCCAAAGCATGTCTGCCATGCATAATAATGTCACATGTAATGGCAAGGCCTGCTAGTTCTTGTCATGAAAAAAACAAAAGCGCACAAGATACCAATGCAAATAAGTATTTCATATGCCTCAACAGAAGAAAGGAGAATCAATAAAGACTGAAAACAACAGCTACCAGTATCATGATACATTTGCAGCTTAATTGTCCAATTCTAAACCAAGAGCCTAAGATACATAAAATTGAACACAGTGTGACTGTTAATGACATTTTTAAGCCTTGATCTGCACTGATTACATGACTTTTAAAACAAATTATTTCCAACCAACAAGCAACATATACATTGATAACCAACTTAATCTATAGTGTAACAACACCCTGCATAAAGGAATTACCTCTTGCATATTGTTAACTTCTCCAAGCAAAGCTTTCACGTAACAAGAGTTGATCCTTTCGGCTTCAACGATGTAGGGGTTCCTCTCCTAAAGGAAAGTACTCGAGGAATTGATAATTCAATTAAAGTATATAGTTAGGTAGCAAAATTAGGAAGACTAAAGAACGTTAACTCCTTGGACATGTTCTTCCAACTGTCCAACCCATTTTGATCCATGATAATCAAATTCTTTGTCTTGCAGGTCTTCACAAAGCTTTCCCTACCAAACCCACCGAACATGAAAATATAAATTCTTCATCAATCCCAAATATAAATATGTGCCATACGTCCCAAATAAATTTGAAATCTTCCTAATGCAATTATTTGCAATGCTGAGCTGCACTTTTGTGTCTACAAATAAATGAAACTTAAAGCACTAAACGCCAAAGATAGTTTTCTTTTTCCTTAACCTGCCATTTTCCCAGCAGCCAAACATAATAAAAACTGTAGCCTTCATCATGCCACATATTCGGTATGCATAAAATGCAACTTTACATGACTGAGGAATCAAATAATACATATACAAAGGAGCCAAAAACCAATATAGAGGTCCAATTAAACCCGCGGAAAGTAGAATTAGAAGTAATGGAATCTATTGGTATAATCAAAGAAGAGAAATTTTACATGAAAAGCCGAAAGAGCTATCTGGATTGGTCTCCATAGTTCGGTTTCACAACGTTTTGCCTCTCAGATACTCCTCTGAACTTCTTGACCACGATCTTCTCGGTTTTACACTCATGCATGTCAGCCAAGGAGATTGGCACCGAAACCCCACGACTGTCGCTGCAACATTCATTAAAAAGAAGGGTAAGGAAAACCAAAACGACAACAAACAAAAACGACAAAACACTATATGCAGATGCATGTTTAGATAGGACATATATATGGCTACTTTTTTGTGTCTGGATGTGTACTTACCATTTCTGATAAGCGCTTCCGTCAGGGGAACGGCGAGCAGCGAGTACCCTGTTGTGGTTCCGAGTTGGATTCGTCATTAGCGCATTGACTTCAATCTGTACAATGCAACTTTTTAGCTTCTCAAGACAACTTTTTCTCGTAGTTGGGCTGCCCCCGCGTTATCCCAAAACTGCGCATAGTTTGTTAACTTGATGGCGCACTACCATGTTGCGTCAAAGAAGCTCGACCAACAAAAGGTTGCCACGAAAAAGTAAAAGTCGGATTAGTGGGAAACTTGTCATAATATGTATGGGCAAAAAGCGCAATACACCAGCAAGTTTCCCTCATTAGCCATTCCCTCCCTAAATCACGCTTGTACGGTAAAGCAGACTGCATGGAATGAATGACTCACCCTTCTATGTCACTGAACAGACAAACTTTTTTTTGGTAACGGAGCGAAGGGTTATTTTAGGGATCACGGAATATAGTTGACTTGCATTTTCTTTTGTGCTAGACAGAGAGAATTTGTGAGAGGAAAAGGGAGGTTCCTTTTTCATGGACGAACTTCCGTTCTTTGGAAAATGGGTTCCAATCACATCAGTTGATGCAGGTTCGAGAGCAACGTAGGGAGCATATGTTAGGCTACGTGTAGCCTGATTTCTCAGGTAGTACCCGACCTCTTGTTAAGATAAGTGAAATTTCTGCAATTTTGTGGATCCGACCTTTGATCAAGATTAGTGAAATTTCTGCAATTTTGCGTACCGTACGTTATATCGAGGGAATTACATAAATATCTGTATCGTACAATTAATTATTTTTGCTCTTCTTTATTTCGTTTCTCACCTTATTCTGCAAGTGAGGAATAGTATATTTTCCAACAGCATAGAGATGCAAATAAAGGTAACATTTGAAGGTCTATTGCCGGCAGAGTTGGTAGCATACCTGTATATTAATTCCCTGATCATAAACTCTTTTTTTGTGCGAGTATAAAACATATTCACAGCCTCCTCGCAATGGGATTTTTATGGGGGAGGGAGTGAGGGGTTTACAGTGGTAGGTGGATCATGGATGGAGAATTGTAGTGTATTTTTTTGATATGGCTTCAATTGTGGTGAGTTCATGTGCCAAGTATGAACGAAAAGTTCAGACCACATCTGATATAAAAAGCAAAGCTTTGGAACAAATTTTATAGCGGTTGATGAAGCAGCTTCAAATTTCAATATCCCAGCTCTAGTTCCCAGCTCATTGCAAATACAAATCATTAAATTACAAAGCACCTTTACAAAAAATGGATCATTTAAAAACAGAAAAGAGCAGATTTTGCCTTTGGTAGGCAGAAAAAAACATCACACCTGAACGATATATGAAGTAACAAACAAAGGAAATGTTAGGAAAAAAGACAAATTTATAATGCATCAATCTATTATGTCACGTTGCGTTTAGAGGATGCATTTTCTTCTTGCTTGGCTTTGACAAAGGGAATGATATGTGGATAAGCCCAAACTTCTTCCTCTGTCCTGAGAACTGCTTATGATCGTTTCCATCTTTTTCAGCTTTTGAAGAGAATGCTAGGTCCTCCCTCAGTGCATGAAGCATTTGACTCAAAGCCACCCTTCGCCCTTCTGTGCGGTCGCCCATCCCATTTCCTTCTATATAGTCTTGGGGCAGAACTTGCTTCCGGCTTAGTACATCACGCAGTGAAGCAGTCTGTCTTAAAACAGGCTTTGGATCAGCATTGACAAGGTTTGACTTGTTCAGATCATTTAGTGGAGAAACCTGACAGTGTTCTGATGGATGGAAATTATTGCGCTTGATAGAGTTGTACACTGCCGGTCCCTTGTGTTCATGCTCTGGAATCCATCTCCAGAGAGCCTCTTCGGCGACAATTTGTTTTCTATTTGCAGTTTCGATTCTACTCAATGCCTCCTCCAGGGCTTCTTTACTGTGTTTAACTTCTTCTGTTGCTTCCTTCAACTTCTTCAAAATGGTGAATCTAGAGATATCGCTTTCATCAGTTTGTAGCTTGATATCTACTCCATTCTTTCTTGGCAGCCCCTTTAATTTCGAAGCATTGGACATTAGAGGAGACCCATTTTCGAATGAGAAAGTTATTCTCTCAGGCTCTGGCAGTATGAAATCTGACGATCTCTCATTGCTTGAAAGAGCCTTGATTTCAGCAAGGGCAACAGCTTCTGCAGCCTTAGCTGCTTCCTCCATCTTTTTGGCTGCAACCCACCTCATTTCAGCAGCCTTCGTCTGTTCATTCGCCAACATTGGATGGGAAACTTCAGATCTTGCAGCTTCAGCCATTCTCTTGTCCTGTCCATCCATGAACTTGAAGTCCCTTGCAATATTGGGATGAGTGTCGAAAGTACCATAAGCTTCTTTATCATCTGCTACTTGTGGCTTTACTCTTATTTGTTTTAGCTCCTCCTCTAGAGATGAAACCCCAGCAAACTTAGATGTTAGCCACGCACGAGTCTTCTCAAGTACATCTTTCTCTTTCATCATTCTCTTATTTAGACATTCAACAGAATTCTGAATCACCCCAAGATCATCCATAGTTTTACCAAGGTTAACTTTTGCTTGCTTCAACTCCATCAATATCAAATCCGGAGATGAATTAGGGCACAGGCTTGAACATCCCACCATTTGCTCATAATTGTTGAAAATATTTCTGTTGTTTTCTTTGTTCATCTCCTTAATAGCAGGAGTTGGCATCCGCTCATCTGAGTGGACATCCTGACCCCTCAAGCAATTCAATGCTTCTTTCTGTAGCTGCCGCTTTAAATCTTCCACGATCTTTTTTGTTGTTCCCAGTTCTTCAAGAACATCAAGTGTTTCCAGTTCTTTCACAATCAGGTCCTTCTCTAACTCTGCCGCCTGTTCTTCCACTTTCTTTATGTCAAACGGCTCAATGCCATTCTGCTCGGGAAAACACCTATTGTTAGATCACGAGTGAAGTGACAAAAGGCAGTGAAAGAAAAAGAACAGGGGGAGACTTTAAGCGCATTCTGCAAGTCATTTAACGTCACAATTAAGGGTAATTGAGTTCCCCATCGAAAGCTTTCCCTGGAAAACCTCGTCAATATTTGGTTTTGTAGAAATCCTCATCACACAAATACTGGCAGGCAATTGCATTGATCCATACGATCGAGTAGCACGTAATGAAAAAGCCTACAAGACACTAAGCCCAAGGGAAAAAACGTGCTAAAATTTTAATTATGAGAATTAGTAAAAATAGTGAAAGATATATAATTTAAATGAATTTTTTATATTTTTTATAATAAAAAAGATGATTTCAGAGTGAGATTATTTTATAGTTATTTTATTAAATTAAAATTTTAGAATGCTCCAAACAAACTCCAGCGAAAGCATAGATGGAAGTGAGAAAACACTTCGATCATTTCCATACACCTAAAATAACCATGATCACAAAGGGGTGAAGTTAAATCTGAACAGGAAAATTGTATGCATAAAAAAGAATAGGCAAAATGAAGAACACAAAATCTTACAGGAAGTTGTAAGAATCACTTCTTTTACTTTATTTCACTGTCATTTGGATCTAGGAGTTTGTAGTGGAAGACATCCTAGCTAAACTTTACCATTCTCTGAGATTCATAGGCAACAATATGCTGATGTATTAGTAATGGTACTTTTCTAGGCCTTTTATCTGAGATCAATAGCTCAAACAATTCTTTCATAGCAACATTACCAGCGCATAAAGCATGAAGAAATTACTGAAAAAAAAAACATTAGCAGAGCATGACTCAACGACCAGAAAATGAACAAACAATGGATCACACATGAGTCAAAGTGGGTACCATTCGGCAAATCTACAACTTGAGGATATTTTTTATTTTATTTTAAAATAAGTAGCAGCGTATTATTAATTATTGTGCGAGGAAGGACACACATTTCTATTACCAAACTTAGAATCCTGAGTGACAATACGGTCTACTAATGAAAGCAACGTTAGCGCAAAGAAAAAAAAAAAGAATGTTACTACTTACGTAAGTGTCTCCGACTCCGAGCTTGTAAAGTGGCACCCAAGACCCGCTTCCACCGAACCTGGTCACGGCCTCCTTTACGGACCCGAAAGGGGGGGAGGTATCAATTTCCGCACGCAAACCAAACCGTCTAATTCCCAAACTCGGGGCTCCAACCGTTCCAGGGCTCGAGAAGCTTTCCGGCGCCGTCTCGGACCTTATTTCCCTTATCCCAGGAGTTCCCGGAATAGCCTGATAGGTGGCCAACTCTACAGCTTCGGCCATTGAGAAAGCACGAAGGATATCAAACGCATCAAACCGAAGGCCTCTTTATAAAGCCTCGAGAGCTTGGACTTTTGGGACAGACCCATAACCTCTCTGATGGGAAAGGGTATTCCGGAGTTTGTGAGCTAATGATGGAAAAGAGGGTGAGAGAGTGAGGGAGTGAGAACCGGGTCCACTACCGACTCAAAGAGCTTTTCTGATTGAGGAGAGTTCGATTGGATGGTTTCGGAGTTTGTGCGATTGATGACGTGGACAAGTCCCATTGGATAATGGAAGGCGAGTCAAAAGGCTGTGATCGTTGAAAATGGGTTTAAGCCAGTAGAAGCTTGCCAGTGTGCGGAGTGTATGTCGTCTTGAGGTCGGCATGTCGTTCACTAGTGGTCCATTTTGAGCGTAATTGCGGTACTGGAAAGGCGCGCGGGTGGTTGCGGTTATGATGGGCTTTTCCCGCAAGGTTGTCATGACAAAAGGCGGGGTAGTCGGATTATAGCCAAAGCCCATGGGAGAAGAAAGTATGGACTTATTACGGCGACAACATACCCGTTCTGCAAAGAGGTTTCGCTAACGCCAATTGATTTGGCGGTTTGATGCGACCCTCCAAATAGTTTTCGCAACAAGTTGTGTTCGTTGTTATGAGAAACCTTCTCCTCATATATCTCGCTACACATTTTTTGCGACATAAAAGTCGACAACGTTATGCGATTTACAAGCAATATTAAGGTCACAATGTAAGGAATTCAAAAAGAGAAAAAGGGTTACATGCATGCTTTATCCACAAATGGTCTTTAATAAAAGAGCTACATAGATTAGACCAAAATTAAAGTGGTCATCATTACAGTGTGTGGACTGTGGATCCTTTTATCATATATTGCCATAATTGCTTTAATTCTTGCTTTCCTCTTTGGGACCACTGAAAGAAGACTTTAGTACTGGTCCTGATGAAGCAGCTTTGCCCTCGAAACTGGGCAGAGATATATTAAGCGATTCCAGTAGTACTGTCACCTCGAGGCAGAAAGAAATGCCTTCTGATGAGTTAAAAAATTATGATCTAGCTCTTGTGGCCTGGACAAACACTTTGCCAATCGCGCGGCATCCGTTTGATAATTCTTGAATGCATGTACTGCAGAAGTTGCAGTGTAGTTGGTGCACCAAACAAGCTTGTGCAGCGCCTACGCATGCATGTGATGAGCCTTTGGAATAAATAGTTGCACAATGCAAGACCATACGACAAGTCACAACCGGCCGCACGTCAGTACTGCAATTCTCACTGTTTGGTTCCATTACCACCACGTACATACTCTTTTCTGTTCCCTCGAGCAATCAGCAAAGCTCGCTGTTCGATTCAAACAATTTGTCGGAGCGATGATCAGAACCTAGGAATTTCAAATTATGAACTTTTATCTCTCGTGGCATACCTCCGCCAATTATATCTTCTCCTGGTTAAATATAATTTTTATAATTGAACGATTATTAATCCAAGCTGTTTAGCTTCGTGGCAGAAAGATCAGAAGATTCAAAGTAATGGATTTCCATGAACACGTGATTCTGAATTAAAAGCGTACGTGTATATTATAATCTGGATATAGATGGTTGATGAGGTTAAGAATCACCATTGGCCGAAGCCGAGTAATCCTGCAAGAATCACCAGGGTGGCCTCGGATCAAGTCACCGATGGCCAAATTAGATCTTAGGAAGATGTTTAATGTTTAGAGAATGAAATTAAGCATGAGATCTATTGAGGAGAATACCTGAATTTTTATACCTATACCGATGTCGTAGTCCTGTTAAGAGACGACCTATTAAGGTAGTATAGTTGTATTAGGAGAGTGCCCCCGATCATTCGAATTGTCATTAAGAATCCTTGGGTGACTAGACTTCTATGTGAGATCGGATATCATACTCCTATGCGAGGTCGGATAGTCGGAATTGGCCAACTAATTAATGGGTCTGAACCCAAGTAGCCTAGTCGGACCGAGTATTTCATGGCCTATCAATCGTGTGATAAACAAGGAGGAAACCACTAAGTTATGCGCGTTTTTGTTTAATAGGTGGTGCGCTTTTATAATTATGCGCTCTATGGTTTTAAATGAGAAATAAATGGCAGCGCGAGGACTCGAACCTCGGTGCCGAGAAGGATAAAACGAAAGCTAACCACTGGAGTCATTAGCTTATTTACTACCGTAGGCGACTTTATATTTTATTTAATCTTTTGATTGTTTGTTATTTTTTAAGTTCAACGGTGTGTTTTGATATTTTTCTTCCTCAATCCTAAAACTTTTCGATTTCCTTATTTCAATAACAGTTCGCCAACCGACGTATTCTCTCTCTCTCTCTCTCTTCGGTTTCTCACCCGTTTTAGCACCTTTTTGATTGATTTTAAGGCTTTTTCATTTCCAACACTTATATCTCGAAGTTTCTATGCGTTTAGGCAACTAATGGCAGTACTGGGATGTTGTAAAGAGACTCCTAGTGGAATTCCATTATGGACGGTTTTCACCTTGTATTCAACTCTCTCTCGCCTATAAAAGTGACTTCTTGCTCAGAGATTATTCACACCTCAAAATGTGATTTTCTCTCAGTTTTTGAGCTCTCTCTCCCTCTTTCTATCAATTCGGTCATTGTTGGGTAATTGCAAGTTTCTTTGGTTCTTTTGTATTGTTGTAATACATGGATTCTAAGAGGGTTCGATTATCAAAGTAAGTCGGGTAAGCGGAGTAACAATACATTTTTTTCTCAAAAATGTAAAATGATGAATTTTTAGAAACATACCGAAGTCTATGTTTGAAATGCACGGATTAGTGTTATTTTAATGTTTACGCTGAAAAGAGAATATTTAAGAAAAAGCCTCCGTGCATGGGCCAAGTGACTCAAAACCATATATATTGCAGGTTATCCAACCACAATATATTTGGTCCAACACATAATGCTGCTCCTTTCTATTATACGCTGGTCAGTCAAAATCGATGATATTAAACAAGCAATTCTTTAGAGTTCAGACTGATTTGCTACTAGCTAGATTTGTCTACCTACCTCCAGGCCCAGGTCTAAAGTAATTGGGTCATTAGGCCAGATCCCAAAGTTATGCCTTTTTTATTAAAAAAAAACAATTGAAATTTTGGCTTTGCTTAGAGCCGGCACTGCCTACCTCGACCGGAGCTTCTCTCAGTGAGGGACGGGTGATGTCTGATCACTTCCGGAAGGAGGGAAGAGCGAAGAAAAGAAAAGAAAGTAAAAGAAAGTAAAGGATCAAATGAATGAAATCCAGGAAGAAAAAGCACGTGATTCGAGGAGATTGCGCATGATGTATTGTCTCCGCTGCCGTTGAATCCGCATTGCGACACGGTCACTGGATTAGTCCGCACTCAAATGTTCGCATTTGATAACCAAAAAGTGGGACTTGTTTAATAAATGCTTCAGTTTTGATATTGTGAAAATGCATGTGCAACATGGATAAAAGAATAAGAATGCCGTCCTATAAAACGACAAAATCCAAAGTTTTCATGAAATTAACTTGTATACGTTGCTGTGCAGTTGCGAAGTGACTCGGACGTACTGATTTACAACCGTGGGCCATTAACATCGTCATGGAGGCCACTGGAACCGGTGGGGCGGTTGTACAGTTTTTGTCACCATTCGATGGTGCTGGGGCCGACCCATAAATGTTTTAGACCCGCTAGCCCTCCACGTTAGAAAACGGGAACTTGTTTTCCCTTATATATAGAGGGCTTCATCAAGTACCTGGATTTCATCCCCTACCAGTGCATCTCAGCAACCCTCATCAATTAATGTTAGTCTCAAGATTCGATACGATTTTGATAAATCACGACGTGGAGTGTCACACGGATAGAGTAGACGTGCAATAAGACATGATTTTGAGCCATCAATATCGTACCTTCCTTACGAACCCACCATTAATGCCGCTTTTACAAAGAGTCATGGTCCAGGGCAAGTTCTCATTTATTGAAACATTAATGCTCTTTCCTTACCAAATTCCTCTACTGCTCAACTGTTTTTCCTCATCGAAATTATTATTGACGGCCCAAAAAAAAACCACGTCTATCTCCTCATCAGGCCACCTCATATTCTTCCCAAATATCATTAATTAGAGGCAGCTACCATATTAAATTTCTCGTGTATGTCTCTTTCATAATTCATTGGCTAATAAATTAGTTAATCTATCGTACTTTAAATTAATACGCTCAAAATATATAATACCGACTTATTAATTGAAAGAGGTCCTCCTACTCTTTATATTTTAATGGGCCGTGTCTGTGCAGAACCATAAAATAGGTCTCAGACAAGTAGATGACTGCTACCGAATACCGATGGCCTACGTACTCACTGCATCAAACTAATACCCTGAGTTCTCTCGCAGCTTTGTCTTCGGATCTTGAACATTTCAGATCTGCAATAATTTAGACAGATCTAACTAAGGAATCCCTTCAATCAAAATGAGCAGGGATAGCCGAGACCGTTCCCTCCATATCAACGAGAATGACAAGTTCTTCTCGAGGCTTTTGTCCAAGGAGACGACGTCCGTGGCTAATGCTTCTTGCAGGGTCCTTTACTATGGAAGAGCATCGGGTGCAGTTCCATTCACGTGGGAGTCACAGCCAGGGACCCCCAAGCATCCCCTCTCTGAGGCCTCTCTTCCTCCCCTTACACCCCCTCCTTCTTATTATTCCACTTGCAAGTCCAACTCCGCCAAGAACAACTCAAAGCACAATCTATTGCGCACCATTTTCCCCAAGCTAACTTCGAGGAAGTCCATCGTGTCACCAGCATCATCGCTGTCATCCGTGTCTTCGTCATCGTTCTCTTCATGGTCCTCAACATATTCAACGCCGGCATCTTCGAGGAAACCAATGTATCACAGACGCGAGTCTTCCTCGCGTTCAAGACGGCCTACTTCCACATCGTGCTTTGGTGCCCTGCATAAGACTTCAAATTGGTTCCGCGGCTGCTACACAATGGGGAGCATGAAGAATGCATTCTTGTCCATTGTAGGCCATGGATCAGACCAAGGTACTGCTAAGGGACTTTACTGATTTTTGTCGAAATATTGTGTAGAAACATAAATCTAGCGTAGGGGTGTTTCGTGCTTTGGCTGATGTGAGCTACCTAACACCCCCTCGGTTTGCATGTTTTCAACGTCATGTCTAAATCTAATGATGATATCTGCTTGATATTTATCTTTCCAAATTTTCTACGTTTGTGTCACCACCATCGTCATTGAATAACATATAGCAGAATCCCTGATTACTCAGAGGACAGTTTCGAAATAAATAGGAAATACGAGATGGTCTGGAAAAAAACGCAAACAAACTGAGTGTTTGTTCTGCAAATATAACTTGAAGTGCCCATGGCCCATGGGAAAAGAAAATGCTCATGATGAAGGTCTCTTGGGCAATGCTTTTAGGAGATTCTTTCCCAAAGTTTTCCATTAGCTATCATGAGAAAACAACAACATATGTGTATTTCGTACTACCCCTTTATGGGTGACATTTTCCGCCCTCAGCATTCATTGGGAAGTCACTATACTCGAATTATCGAAAATCTGAGTAGGATCTATTTGGAGGCTTCTATGAAAGGTAATGGAATGAAATTTACTTGTCGGTCGAATGCATTGCCACCCTGGATGCCGAGGATCAATGACGTGCTATGTACAACGCTTAGCCTTTGCTTATTAGCTAATTGCAAGCTAGCTAGCTAGTATTGGTGGTAAGATTCATTTTAGCCTGCTAGAACTCTCTACTGCCTTTGGGTCCAGTCCGAATTCGATTTCCATTGCCATAAGTTTAAACGCAATTAAAGCAAGAAAAGTCCACTCATCTAAAATCGCAAACTACTTGCCCGATCGAAAACAATCGAGAAAACGTACACAAACCAGACTGAAGTAAGATCGGCTTAGATTGGCCGTGAGTCAGAGGCGGGTTGCGCATTTAATTCGACCCACCAAGAGGCTGAAGAATATTATGAGGGCATTATGGCCAATTAAAGTCCTATGGCTGTTGCCTATAGAGAGAGAGAATGAATCAAGTCCTATGACAATAAACCTCCTACTAATTAATTTTATGAACTGCTTCCAGGCAGGGGCAAGTGGGGCCGTACTTAAACCCTCAAAAGTCATGGAAATATTATTAGTTTTTTAATTTCTTTCATATTAGCTTTTCAAAAAATATAATGTTGCAGCGTAGCCCTCTCAAAATCTACATTCTAGTTTCGGATATGTTTGAGGGTAAAAATTTTGGGTATTGGAGTTTGAAAAATATTATAAAGTAAAAAAAATGTTATGAGAGTTAGTGAAAAAGTGAAGAAAGAAAAGATTTTTAATAAATATTATAATAATAAAAAATTATGTGATGAATTTTTTAGTAGTAAACTTAAAATTTTGAGCCCAATTAATTGAGGCTCAAACATGCCCTTAAGAGGATTGTTTATCAGACCCTTTTTAATTTTTTATTCAATTCGAAGAGGAAAAGACATGTATTAGATGTTCTAGGTACACATAATACATACAATATTGAATATGTAGTATTGTTTATCGCCCTCTAGATTGGATCGACAATAAATTAAAAAGAATTGTGATCAATTAGTGGTATCTTTTTATTAAAGAGTTTCATAAACTTCTAATAATTGGTACTGTTTCGACTCTAGCCTAAAATCATTTTGAATAAAAATAAAGCTTCCAGCCCAACTTTCATCAATCATCCCGACGCTTCCCCTGCAACTCAAACGCACGAGCTCGCCGAACTGGGCCCTGCATACTTTGGACCAACAGTAGACTCAACATTTGCAAAAAACTGCGCCTTTCATTATCAGAGTTTAGACCCACACGAAATCACATTTTACTTAACCCCCCCCCCAAAACAAAAAAAAAGTATAGACCCACACGAAATCACATTAAAAAAAAAAAGACGGGGGGAAACGATCGACATACCATATTTGCAAGGGACCAGGGATCACATTTGAAACCAAAAGAATTACCTTTGAAGAGTAGATCGGGTTTGAATTGGTAAAACTAAAAATGGAAACTATTTAGGTCACAACGTTTAATAAGCTACTTTAAATAGATGTGGAAGATTTATTATGTGTAATTAGATGGATAGATGCTATGGTTTTTAGGAAATAATTCATTCGCTACATGGAGAATGCGGCTCTCTCTTTAAAATCGATTATACTAGGGCCTCAACAGTCACCCCCCACTATAAATATTAATATATACATCGAAGAGAAACTAGAAAGAAAGAAAAAAAAAGAGTAGCCCCGATCTTATGGTTTCTTGACTTAGAGACTGTTGTACGTTGTCGACAAGAAAAGAACGACCCATACATGTGCGGTTAAGTAAACTCGGATTTCCGCTAACAATTAGGTAGTCTAGACTTCGTATTACCTGCTGAAATTAAGTCATCATATTCCAACATTGGAATGAGTTACAAAGTGTCGGATTAATATTTCCTTCTTTGCCGTTGATATGCATTCCTAATTTATTTTAATTTTTCCTTAACCAAACAGTTATTTCATTTCCCTTTTTGTTTGTATATATATACATATATATATCAATAAAAAAAGGAACTTTATTATAGAATAGGCTACGACGTACATACGCTAGCTATTACTAGCGTCTGTACGTAGCCTTTTTTTTTTTTAACATAACACGCTAGTAATAGCTAGCGTGTGTACTTACAACTTCCATGTGTTCTTACATCCCTCTGTCTCTTAGTTCTCTTTTTCTTTACGATATATAATAACATATATATGTCATGAGAAGTAGTCGTAGATGCTTAATTAATTTGATTTTGTTTTCTAGAATCTGTATATGGCATTAAAAACAATGTCGCTGCTGATTCCATGGTCCCTCACGAGAAAACTATTCTTCAGAAAGTATAGTCCATTAATTAAAGATTAGTGTAATTTGTTAAACAAACGCATTAATGATAGACCTATTTGTCCTACCTCCACGACCAGTTATACTCATCGTCATGACGTCATATGTACCTCACCCTGGATGGAGAGAGAAACCCCAGCGAGGGGGAGTAGTACTGTTTATGTTTGAAAATTAGATTCATGGGCTAGGCTTGAGCGAGAGGGCTCTCACGTACATGTTAGTTACACCTAGACACCAAGTTCATGCACAAACTAAGGTTGTTTAACTTTTGACATAGCTCCCATGAATTTCGACCTTAAAGATTTGAAACGAATGTTTGTTTGGTGTAAAAAAGTTGAATATGTGCGACACGTCTTGGATGAGTTGGATCTAAGACTTGAGGACTTTTGAGTTTTGAAGACCATGAAATCGAAAGTCTTTTTTCTTTTGGTGAGTAGGAATATTTATTCAGGGTTTAGAACAGGTCAAACAATTGACTGCAAGTACCTGCAGTGGCGGAGGTGGGTGGGTGGTGGTTTTGGATTTGGTGCAAATATGAGATCGAGAGAGAGGGGGCCGGGAGTGGTAGTACTGTGAGAAAGTTAGGTTGGGAATGAGAGATCAACGGGGCGACGTGTTAGCCTTAAAATACGGGTCAAACAAGAATGGATGGTGCCATTTCCTTGCAATCTAAGCAAATTAAATTATTTTATTTATGGCATATATATTATAATGCATTAAGATCGATCGTCCGAGTATACCCTTCTCTTCCTTTCCCTCCCTTTCATCACCCACTTTGATATAACTCCTCCTGAGAATTGAACCACAGCCCAGTAAAATTCTGTAAACTCTCATATATATGTTGCACAAGTCTTGTCTTGTGGTAATTGTGGTTATACTGGAGTTGCTGTACTCTTTTTCCTTCGAATGAAAAGCCAAGCTCCGACGTACTAATTGTTGCTGATAATTGCAGCTTTAGTATCGAAGCATGCGTGCAACTGCATGTTGTTTCTCTTATACATATTGGATGACAGACGTTGATTCACAAAATTAAAAATGAAGGAAAATAAAACCTAAAGAATGAGGTTAGAGTGACGAGGAAACCGGCCGTTACAATTAAACGTTGACAACCCTAAATTGAAGTGGTTGAAATGTGGAAAAAAAACTCGTGAAGATTCTTTAACTACGGATATCTAATGTGGTTGTAATGTTTAAACATCAGTAACTGTATATCTGTCAGTTTATCCCTCCTAAACACAAAAGATAACCAACTTAATTACCTTGAAGGTTGTCCAATCTTTTTCTCTGAACGTCATGATGTCAAGCGGCAGTAAACTTTCGAGCTATTCGATGGAGTAGTTGACAGTAAAGATCAAATGATGCCAATTCCTAATGAAGGCAAAAGGCAAGGTAATTATGTATAAATCGAAAGATAGACCCCCAACTTGTTTGATAAATTATCCATGACAAGATTGGTTTAAATTATGCGCGATCTAGAACTCTTAGTCACTGGGTCTGCATCTAGTAGTCTTAGCCTTCTTCACAGAACAGATTGCGGGTTCTTCACGGCGGTATGATGCTGATATTTTATATTTCGTTTTCGTTACTAGATCCCGGATATGGTCTTCTTAATCAAGGTGGGTCTTGATTTTGACAAGAAACCACATGGGAAGTAAAGTACAGCTTATGATCATATGATCAAAACCATTAATGGTGTTAAGGTGATTAACAGAAACCAGTTCGATTTCTGAGGGTTGTGAAAAACTATACTATTTAGGCCTCCCCTGCGAAAGAAGCAAGACCCACATGCAGCCATGGATTTGAATGGTTCATTCAAAAAGTCAAAGCACATTAAGGACTCACACGTGAGCAAGCAGTCACAGAGTTGGCATTTATACGACTTTGATCTCTCTCTCTCTTTCTCTCCATTGATGCTCTCTGTCAAAGCGCTCTGTGTATCTGGAAATTACCTAATTTCTGAAATCCTCGTACATCTAGCAGAGAGCTCCATAACATCACCAACAAATTAAAAAACAACAATTATCTTCTTTCTTATTTCAGGCTCATATATTTTCATCCCTTTTTGTCTATTTCTTTAATAAACAACAGTGGACCACTTTCCTTCTATACCTTGCCTTTTAAGCACACACTAATATTCTGCCCTCATTTTCCTTTCTTCTTCCCTCAAACCCCCAGACACTTCTCTCTCCCCACCCGAGCAAGTCCACGTCCACCAAGAGAGCATGCCTGAATGTCCAGAGAAAGGTAAGAAGTATAAATCTCCCTCTCTCTGTGTAAATAGCACAACATAAACCCTAGCTTTTTATCTTTATACATCGGCAGCATGATTTTTTTCCCTTTTCGTTTCTGTACTCTACTCATGGCTTTGTAACATGCATTGAGAGCCCAAATTCCCTTACCGTTGTCAATTATGGTCACTCAGAATTTCGATATGCTCAATGCTACAATTTCTGTTTGCTTCTTGTTTCTACTAGAGAGAGATTTGATGAGATAGGCAAAAGGATCAAGAGAGAATCTGATGCTTCTTCTCACATGGGAAGAAGACACATGTTAGGTCCTCCCGGAACCCTAAACACCATTACGCCATGCGCTGCTTGTAAGCTCTTGAGACGAAGGTGTGCCCAAGAATGCCCTTTTTCTCCGTACTTCAATCCCCATGAACCCCAGAAGTTCGCTTCAGTTCACAAAGTCTTTGGCGCCAGCAACGTCTCAAAGATGCTGATGGTGAGAATTCTGATTCCTGCAGATAACCATCCAAAATAAAATCATGTAAGTGCTAGTTCTTGTTTTGATCAGAATTAACAATTTCTTGATTAATGGTTTAATTCAGGAGGTACCGGAGAGTCAGAGGGCCGACGCTGCAAATAGTCTTGTTTACGAGGCTAACGTGAGACTAAGAGACCCGGTCTATGGGTGTATGGGTGCCATCTCGACTTTGCAACAGCAAGTTCAATCTTTGCAAGCTGAACTCAATGCAGTAAGGGCTGAGATACTTAAGTACAAATATAGAGAAGCTAATATCGGGCCCAGTTCCCATCATGTGGCTTTGCTCACTTCGTCTGGGGCTGTTTCGGTTGCTGCTCCGCCACCCCCAACACCACCACCGCCACCCCCTCCTCCCCCTCCTACTTCCTCCTCTTCTTCTATGTACACCCAGGCAACCAGTGCTGCCGACTATAGCACCATTTCAACTGATAATATTGTCTCCTATTTTGGTTAATTTTCTAGACGGGAAAGAATCATATTTTTTCTTCTCTTCATTATGAATGGAATTACTTGAATAAAAGGAGTAAGAATTTTAATATTGGATGCTCCTCGGTCGTTTCCTTGCTTAATTTATTACTGCCCTAATCCACGATTTAATCCAACTAGGTCCATAGGTAATGTTGGTTTGTGTTTCTTTTACTGTTCTAATTTTATGAATTGAAAGGTTTAGAAAACCCAAGGCAAATCATGTATGTTCGTTGCAAATATGGATTGGGAAATAATCTCTGGGCTGGATGAAGACCTACGTACGTTGCTCTGGTGAGTTCTCTAGTGTGCTGGGAATAGATTAAGCTGTAGATCACTGCTTATATATGCAGGATTCGTGATCAGGGTATTATATTGATTGTTTGCACATGTTAGTGATTCGTGCCATTGAAGGATCTGAGTTGTTTGAAGTTGGGGGCGATAGAAGGTATGGCTCTGGTGCTCCCACTGTATAGGTTAGAACCACGACGATTAATCTGCAGGTTACATATTTGAAAATTTTGCAACAATATGTGCCTCTTGTTCCACTTAATTTGTCGCACCACTTAATTTCTAGGCACCCCTTTTTAAGCTGGGATTGTTAAACAATTAGTGTTCATGTTTAATTTGTTGGCAGAAACATTAATAGAACGCTGTTAATTAAGTATTGTTAATCTCACACAATTAATGTTGTTAATTATTTATTGTTAATTTTCCCTGGGCGCTGGTCCTCATTGAATATCATTCGCTTGTGCCAACAATATATAATAGAATAGTTCGAAAGATTAGCTTTATGGCAGGCCGGGGTCGATCGCTAAGTGATAATAATAAGATTATTGAAGCTGGAAGCCCAAAAGCCTGATAGTATATCAATCTGATTAGAAGACATCGCTCTCCATTAATCAGAACTCAGAAGCGGGTGCTGCGGCCATTCATTAGTTCATTGCCATTAAATAATGACTAATTCGAAATAGATAAGCAATTTGATGTTAACAATAATTGATTTAAGTACGTAATACTATTTTATACCTTTTGTAGTGAAATTTACTGAAGGTTCTTATGTAGTTGGGAACTCATGGGAATATCCCACACCTTTCAACTCATCAGATTCTCCTCAGCTAATTTTAATTGATCAAGTTATGTGACTTTTGCGTTAATTGACACTTTAACGTTGGCAAGATTTCATAATTTTCCTCAATATATATGGTCGCTGATTAGAGCTAGCTAGCTGCTTCCATAACGTGAGGAGCATTATATATCATGAAATATAGGCAGTATAAAGAATAATCTTCGGCCTACTTATTAAGTGTACAAGACATGATATATTGATGTCGATGTATGTATTTGTTGGGTGGTCAATGGTCTAGCCAGCTACATAATTTTCTCAATATTGTTGGGTTTCCTTGGCGTGTGGATTTCAAGAGGAGTGGGAGGGAGGAAAGAGGAAACCTGGATTATATTATATATAAGCAAGAAAGACGTGGGGAATTTCATTTCTTTCACTATTTCTCATCTTCTCTTTTCTATGCCTTATTTTATTTTATTTTTTCAAATGAATCGGCCTTTCTCTATCATTCAAGTATCTAGAAACCATAGATGTGATAGCATTTGGTCTCGGGTCATGATTGCTTAAGTGAGTGGCATCTTTCCTTGTCTATGTACATTATTAACCCTTCGTTTTCCTTGTTAAAAATCGCCGACAGATAAATTTTAATCTTCCTTCTCTTTGTTCTGATCAAAAGAGTAAAGACTATATGTTGTGTCTTGCTTTCTGCAAAATGGGATCCCCATGTCGATCGAGAACTGCTCTTAACTTAACGATTTAAGTTCATGATTAACGAATGCGTACAAATCATGTTAATTAGTTAATTTTGTATGGCTGCAGGACCATGTTGATCAGTTAATTAATTATGCCGAAGTGAGGACGTGCATTACTATTTGTTTATATCACCAGCAAACAGGCTTCATTTATTTCGAGCCTCGAACTTGTCGTTGCATGTGAAGGGAGGATTTCCAAGGTCTTATAATCTATTCACCAAGTTTGGACTCAACACCTTGCAAACATCCAAGTTTACAAGCAACAATACTAACCAAAAAGAGAAGGAAAAAAGAAGAAAAAAAAAGCTCCTTGAAAACATCTTTCACGCATCATGAATTTAATTCTAAACAGAGATCGAGCTGAAGGGCCCAGGATCTGCGAAAACAAACAAAACTTAACGCAAATAAAAGTGTAAAAGAGAGGACGAAGGAAGAAAATCCAGGCCGACTGCCTAGGGAGGAAAATTGAATTTCAATAATCCGTCCTGATCGAACACTTTTCCCCCCCTTCTTGAAGCTGTCGGCGCGCAGAATCAGCAGCTATTTTCACCGAAAACAGACCGATGAGTAACTGGGTGTGTCAGAAAGAATTGATTAAGTACCAGCTGCAGGTACTCTTGAGTAGATCGAGGTGCTACGGACATGAACCATATGCATAGAGATCAAGTGGATGGAGAAAAATGGAATTAACAGCAGATCAAGTGAAACTTTATTTCAGCAAAAAAAAAAGGATCAACTGAAACTTTGTGAGTCACTTCTCATATTTGAACAAACTAATCACGACATAATCTGACAATGGACCTTCATTTTTCCCTTCCTTAAGGTGTTTCCAAAATAATTAAGGACTACAAATTAACCGCCATTCTTTTCTCGTTCCATACTTTATAACAATGAATTCAAATAGTCAAACACAACAGAGATTAAATGCAGCTAGGTGATCAGGTCACAGTTAATTTAATCCTAGCTAGAAAGAAGGGCTTCGGCCTAATTATAAATTTATTTAGCCTTTTAAGTTAGAACTCAAACCCACTTAATTACTAATGTCTAAGCATCTATCTCTGATCTCTCTCTCGCTCGCACATGTCTGCACTCGAAACTCGATGGAAGAGAGAAACTGGTTGTAACTGTGAAGGAATATTTCGTGGAAATGTTTAGGATTATTCTAATACAACGAAAATCACGATATATCACTCTTGGCAATTTATAACGGGCAGCTTAATACGTTATAATTTTAAAAGGCACTGACAATTAGAGAACCACAAACACAATATGACGATGCAAATTAGTTGAAGAAGATATTAAAATTACACACAGCATGACATTAATTATGGGTTGACGAGTTGGATCTGGTAGACTAAAGATGCCAGCCGTGGGATTAAAAAACTTGTTAACAGCTTTCATGCAGCAATAAGTTCTCGACCAAACGTATTTATGAAAGATTCTCGAAGGGTGTGTTTCATTGAAGATCATCGATGGTGTACGACATAGAGTTCACAAAACAACTTCCTTTTCAAAGATAAGTAGTAATAAGTTCCGAAAGGCAGGTATATATATATATATATATATATATCTATACAGCTTTAGGGGAACTCTAATATTTAATACCGTTTATAGTAATAATCGATATAAAAAATGCTGCCCTAATCAATTAAATTCAGATCCAACCAACTTGGGTAAAAGTGAATTACAACTTAGCTCGTCTTGTACCGTGGCCAACATGTACAGATCGTGAACCAGGCCCAGATGTGGTTGTAAAAGTCAACCTAAGAAAAACAAGAACCCTCCTGGAACAGTCTTGATTTGATTTTTTTTTGAATAACGTTGCATAAAAAACTAAGCGAAAGGAAGCATATCACAAACCTAGACATGCTTAGAGATAAGAGAAGGGAAGCTAAAACTAGAAACGCCTACCAGAACCGGCTCAATAAAAAATTGAGGCCTAAGGCCATATTAAAAATTAGACCTTTTATATCAATTTTTAAAAAAAAATATTTAAAATTTTATTTAAAAATAAATTTTCAGATATAAAATTACTAATCAAGTGGGCCTAAATCTCATTTTTTTAATTTATTTGTTCATGTATTTAAGGGTTTTTTTAAATTTTTATTTTTATTTTTAAATTATGGGGCCTCTTGCTCAAAGTGGGGCCTTAGGCAACTGCCTAAGTTGCCTAGTGGTTGAGCCGGCCCTGACGCCTACACTAACCGCCCATTTAGCCAACAAATGAGCTATAAAATTGCACCTCCTCGGAACCCAAGCGATACGCCACTCAGAAAACTCCACCAAGCAAGCTCTCATGTGCTGCACCAGTCTTGATTTGAATCCATTAATCAAACTTGTGAACTAGTTCGACGTTCCATCTGATCGTATTTATACTATACAAGGAGGCAGATATTTCATAATCAATTGTCTGAAAAGATGTTACTTGATACATGAAAAATGACAAATATAATAAGAAAACACCCTATCTTCTCTCTCCATCTGATTTTAGAACAGATTGGACGGAATCACAAGGGCAAAAACCCCTCAGTATTTCCGTGTATAAACTTTTTGATTGGGCTGCGAATTTTGAAGTTCCGCATTCTGGAATGTGGCACACTGAGATGGTTAGCACAGTCAACTGGGGTTCCGTTTGCACACTAAAATTTTACCCATCTTAAAATTTTAACACAATAAAAAAATTACAATATAATCTCTCTCCTAATCAAATCACTACTTTTCACTACAAAAAATATAAAAAATTATCTCTCTTCACTTTTTAGCAACCCCAATACTTAAAATTTTACTTCTCAAACACAACCTAATCGCTTAAAAGACTTCGCAAGTGGATCATAGCTCAGCCTCTTGATCAGATTAGACGAGAGTTTGGGCTCCGTATGCAACAAAGGATCGGTTCGAGCCACGAGACATTTGATTGGACCGAGTTTAGTTGAGTTTAAGCCCATTCATGGCCGAAAGTTTGGGCTTCATACTCAGAAAATCGTACTCTCTTCTGTCCGTTTGAACTCTTTTTAGCTGCGGGAGCAGGAGCTTCCGCAGGAGAACGGAATAGGCATCCATTAGCTTCGAGACACAGGACCGGCTCAGCTAATGCACACTTGCATTGGACTAAAGTTTATGAATATCGTTAATTGTTCATAAACTGGGGTCAAAGTTTCACTGCTGAGGGACCCAAGCCCAAGAGCCCACAGGCAAATGAGCTGACTGTCAGACAGGGCCGGGAAAGGTGCTGGGGACAATCATGTAATTTAAGGTGCAGAAATATGGGATATGTTTGTTTGTCTAAAATTTTGGGGTCTAAAATTTCTAACAAAAAAAACATATTTCAAAATTTTCGACTTTTACACATACACTTCAAACTTTTCACAAACCTCAGCAAACTTCAACATTCAGAAGATTCTCAAAATTTCGGTAAACAAACATACCCATGATCACGACCGAGCGGGAAATCGAGTCTTTTTTTTTTTGGTCATGTTCTCCCGTCATTCTTCTTCTGTTCTTCTTTAAAAATCTGAATTACTATTATTTCAAGTTAGTTCTTAATGTTATATTTTCTTGAGCGACTTACTATATACACTTCTTAAAGATTAATTCAAAACGCTTCGTTGAATCGTAATTGTCTCATCATAATTGTTTTATTGTATTTTTCTTCTAAAATTCACCCTCCTGCTGGTAGTGGAGAGGATGTAAAAAATGTTACCCTCCGGAAGGAAGAGGATGTAAATGAGTAACAACGTTAGAAGTCGACGGACAGTGTAATCTATTATATATAAGAGTACGGAACCAATAGACGACGAAATAAATTATGAAGGAAAAGTCACGAACCTCCGTTTTCAACCACACTTGATCATATAATGCACTCAATTATATCACTAACATGGTCAATGCCATGGTGCGTTCTACACAATATCCAAAATACATATATATTTTTTAAATCTTAAAGCAGAACTTGTAATTATTAAGTAGCAAGATTACAATCACATATTCTAAAGCTCAAAACGAAACAGCCAATTAGTACGTAGATTCTTCCCAATCCAACGGTACGTAATTTCTAGTTCAACTTCCTACAGTTCTTTCGGATCTCTCCGTTCGATCCAGTGAGTGGACTAATATCTCCCATCTTAATCATGGCAGCCGCGAAATCAGAATTGAAAGTATTCTGGTTGTTGCTGTAGGTACGAACTATTGAGTCCGTGGATCCGCCGTTGAATAGTTGCTGGTCGGAGTGAAGAAGTCCCTTGTTCTGGATGAGGTTCTTGTAGTAGTTGCTGTCAAACTTTGTGGGGGTGAGAATATCAAGAGGTGCCAAATTGTTGTCCCCCGAGCCGGTCGTCCGTGGACAGTTAGATTGCCTTGTTTGAGCAAACGATCTGTCGATGTTGGTCTCGTTGTATATGCGAGCTCTAAAGGATGTGCACCTTGCTTGTCCAATTGTATGGGAGCCTAGTATATATCACAAAGCCATTCTTTGGGTTAGCCAAAAATCCCAATGAACTGTCATGATCAGATATGCAGATGCATGCTCTAGAAAGTTTCTGCGGATCAAACCAGTGATTTTTTTCTCAACGTAATTAATTTGTTGCAAGTGCTTTAATTTAATTAATTCTATATGTAATCACAATTTTTTGTTTTAGTTCGACTTTTGGCTTTAATGATATCTATATATGCATCTAATCTCATTTGCGTTACGTGACTTTTTCAGTACAGCACATGTACATGATCAAATTGATTAGTATAAAGTCAATAATTAATAAAAAAGTGCAAATTAACAGACATATATTTTAAGATAAACAAGAGAGAGATCAACCAGCTAATGCCACCATGTCCCTGGTGGAAAGCCCCAAATTGTTGAATCGAGAGATGAGTTGGTTCAGGTTGGAAGTTGGAGGAGGAATACTGGTATTGGCAGCAGCCTGGCTTGCAGTCTTAGAGTCTCTTCTTCCAAGCCTGACATTCCAATTGGGTCCCCCAAGCTGCAAAATTACAGTAGGCGTGCAGAAAAAGAAGCCTATTAATTAGAATTATACATATATATGCTTCTGCTTTATCTCGTATACATGCCAGTTGAATCCTTGTCGAGACAATGCAATTCTAAGGAAAAAGGTACTAGAACAACTTACAGTGACAACGGAATCTCGGGCGGAAATGGCCAATATATCAGCACATGAAACCACGCCGGGACAAACCTTCTCCACTGCTGACTTTATATTGTCGACCACGTCGAAGCCTCTGGCAGAGTTCCGATTTGGAGCCGCATTCTTCTCTCCTATGAAGTTGGATGTATCGTCAAGGAGAATTGAGCCGTCACATCCCTACCAGGAAACTATAGGTAAGCTACACGCGGTATAAGAGAGAATGAATAGTACTGGGATTAAACCCTATTCAGTACATATAGTTAGGGACAGTCGGTCAAGGATTTTAGACCCGGCAGGGTCCAATATTACTGTTAGTAGGTGCAACAGAAGTCAAATAGATGTGTTCAGCGCGATCTTCTATTTTAAAGAGAGAAAAAAGTTACAAAAGAAAAACAGAAAGAAAGGTAAATATAATTCACTTACGACTTACGTCGGCGTGCATGATTCATTGAACATAATGGGTTTTGAAATCGCGTTTTCCTCATTTTCGGGCCCTCCCCCGGAAAGAGCTATTTCTCTAAGAAATGTGCTCGAAGTCGGTTTTACTTTAAAAAAATGTAGGGACCTTCCTGTTTGCAATTGGAAATGAAAACTTACATTGACGAAGCAGTCATGGAAGAACAAACGAAGGAGAGATGCTCCCATTCGGGCTTCCTTTGATATTGCAGATTTCACGGTGGATTGAACAGTGGAAAGGAGCTTCGGACAAGAACTGGAGTAAAAATTAGTTGAAAGTTGAGCGTTGGTGCTTCCCATGAAGAACAAAAGGAAAGCCAAAGTGACAATGGCTAAGAAATAAGAAGAAGCAGCCATTGATGAATAGCGGGAGGGTGATCGATCACAAGATGAATTTCGCGTGTATATTGCGAACAGGATGTAACCAAGTAGGATTTTATAACGACCTTCTCAAGGTAATGAGGGGTCGGCAGGTCACCTAACACGTAGAATCTTAATGCATGGGGTTTCTATGTGTGGAATTGTCAAAAAGAAGAAGAAAATGAATTATAGGTCAAAGATAGAGATCGATAATTAACTGGGCAATGAGAACGCGTTTTTGTGCTTTTGGAGAAGTGTTGCAAAGACTTGTGACCTGGGGATGGGAGTGTACGTTTTAATGCTTGCAAAAGTAATTGTCAAAACTGATGATCAGGTCCCACTCGAAGATGTGAATGTTATCTAATATGATTCTGACAGCCAAAGAGAGCATGCATCGCATTGATCTGGAAAATGTAAAACGTACATGACTTTTCACCTCACAAAAAACAGAGACAAGATGTGTGGCCTTTAGCACCCATGGTTCCTAAATTGTACAAGTACTACTGAAGGACGTGGTTAATTTTATCTGTAGTGGGCATCTTGTGAGCTTCGACAATCCAAACGTTGGTACGTGCTTGCTTTGACTTGCGTTTTACATTTGTTTACGAGGTTCCTAGCGACACTCAGATAGAGTTAGCTCCGAGAGAGAGAGAGAGAACCAATCATGTCTTATTATTTCCCCCTCACTAGCTAGTGAGAAGAAGGAATAGCTTAATAGGGAAACGATCTTTATAAATTCAAACAGTACCAATGAGGAATGTGGATATTGATCAGTAGCATCATTTATTTTTTAGAAGGATTCTACATGACAGAAGAACAAAAGATAGCGAGACTCATTACGTACATCGACATTAATGCTTCACCAAATTTACAATTAAGCAAGAGATAATTAAATGGTTTTAGGCACGCCACTTTTCTGAATGGATCTCCGAGCAGAGAGAGAGAGAGAGAAGGAGGCATTAGATCACCACGATGGAGAAATTTAAAACTTATGTAATTGCCGATGTTCTAAGCAACAAGGCGGCCTCCAGGCCAGTGGTGACAAGTCAAATCAGTTAGATGATTTATTTCCAAATGATTCCTGTACGCCACATACAAAGCACTACTGATGTTCGGGATCTTTCAAAAGAAGAGAAAACGAAAAAAAGAAAAAAGAAAACTGAAGACAGTGATGGGTATTAATAGCATTCAGCTACTTTTGTAGGTAATTAGACTCGGCCTCCTCCGGCCCTCCTCCATCACGTTGTTTACGCTCCAAGTCAATTAAAGTAGTTGATCAGTAACAAATCTTCTAGAGCGATATTGTCGTGGAATCAGCAGCTGCTTTCTGGTCATGGCCTTTCTTCATGCATATGTGATATGCCTCCATATCACTTGTAACTTCTGAGGGATCGAATTAGAGAATAGCATGCATATTGGATATATAATGCTTCGAAGAAACTAATTTTCTTGGACAGTTACCAACAAAGATTTGGTATTGTACTTACGGATGGGGATCTTTGATCGTCACCACTGAGGTCAGTGTAGTACTTGGTAAAACAAGGTAATTAGGTAAATAAAAAAGATATACCTTAGTCAAATTCTTATTTTTCCTTGTCCTTGACTACCCAACATAGAGTTGAACTTGCCCCCGTCCAATATTGCACTATTCTGCCAAATTAGGACTTTGAGTGGGCTGAACATAGCCGCGACCATAAAGCAAGCAATCTAGGGTTTCCTGTACGGATCAGGCCGGCTGCCACACTTTTTCCACAACATCTAATCACGCCAAATCCGTCTTTTTATAAGAAAATTGTGTACCCTTTGAATACTTAATTAAACCCAATCGGTAAGTATTCAAAGAACTAATCTTAGCTTTAATTAGAAACTTGCATCATGCATGCTCTCTTTAATTTTGATTTGATCTACCGTGTCCGTGTTCAAGAGTTTTCAAATTAAGTTCCATATTGCACCAGACAAAAACCCATAAGCATTTATTGCCTTGCGTCTGAATTAAGCGTACGTACTTTTCTAGTTTGAAATTCAAAAGCAAATATAATTAGACAATCAAAGCAAAGCGAAACCCCAGGTAATTGCAGTTCAGATAGCCCCATTAGCCCCGCGTCTTGAAGGTTGTTCATACTTTTTTCTTCTAAAGACAATGAAATATCCAAGAAATCTTCAGAGCTTCTAGTTGTGATAATCTTTATCTACAGTAATAAATATGTGCATCTAAATGGCAATAATATAACTATAGTACGCTTAAAACAAGTAGTATAATTAATTATTATATATACATACTGTTGAATATTTATAATATATCACAGAAAAGGGTCAAGTCAGATAAATCGGCTGAAGAACCTTTTGGCAGGTAAGCTACTCCAGAAACTTCTAATTGTATGGAGGATATTAATTTTCATATCATGTTCATGGTGTGAATCTACTGAAATTTCGAGATGGACAATTAAATTAATTGAAGAGTTTGGAAAAAAAAAACTTCGCCATCACAAACGCACCAACTCGATCGCCAGATTGCCCCCTAGGGCCTAAGTAATAATAGAGTGATTGACGTTGTTGGCCCTTGGCAGGTAACGGTCAAAGCCCCACAAGTCTTACATACCAAACTTCCAAACATAATCAATAATAAATTAAATCCGATCATCCACTGTACGTGTGTGTGTATATATATATATCACCAAATTACCAATCGTTCGTTTCTCAACTACTCAACTGCATGGGCCGCCTAGGAACAAAAGGGAATTGGATGAGGTTAGGGTCCCGGGGGGTCAGTGCATCATTTACTTCAGCCCATCGTCCGTATTCTTGAGCCTTTTTTTCGTGCCTTATCTTGGCCCAATCCTCCAAAACCTTTTTCTTGGGCCCGTTTTCCTTTCGAGCTTTTCTTGGCCCTAATTGAAGGCCTCGAAAGTCGAAAGCATTATTGCTAGCCGCTAGGTGGACTTCACATTCCTGAGGTACATAGGCTACATAATGCCAATTTCTTATTTTTTGGATAACTTACAGAATTCCAATTTCGCTCAACGTAGAAACAACGCTTCGTTAATTTGACGATTTCAGATTATTGAAGTCTTATTCGTTTAATTAGAAAAAAAATCTTATTCGTTTGCAGCTAGTACAATATGGACCTGGAAACGGCAAGTCGAAAACCACACAAGTCGTTTATTTAGGGTCCTGCTATAGCAAATGGAATTACCCCTTGAAGTCTTGAACGAAAGAGTAATTACTGAAAAGGTTAAGCCCTAAGGGTTACATGCATATATCTAATAAGAGCACCATGCCCACACGTCCTAGCTAATATAAGCAGCTATATATATACACCACCATTTACACTTGTAAACCCAGGGGAGAAGTGTCCAAGACTTTGCCCTCCATTTGTAGACCACCCTCCTTCTCTTCCGTGATTTCCTTCTTGTACACGTATTTTCCTGCTGCCCACAAAAAGGCCCCTAAATTAAGGGTGGATATGACCAGGATGAACCCATAGAAGTAATCCAAGTGGCAGTCATTCAAATTATTGCCTATCCAACTCTTGCCCCGGTTCCTTCCTGTAATTTTATCCACCATTGTCACTATAAAGCTGTTCAAGAAGTTGCCAACACCGATACCACTTGTGAAGAACGTTGTCCCAAGGCTTTGCATGTCTTCTGGAGACTGATCGTAGAAGAATTCTAGCAGTCCAATTGCATTGAACACATCAGCGACGCCTAATAGAACATATTGAGGCAGCAGCCAAAATATAGTCATAGGGACAATTTCCTTAGGACCTACTATATCCTTCATCTTGATGACATGCATCCGTCGAACTTCCACAGCATAAGCGACTGCAACAGCTATAACTTGGATAAAAAATCCAATACCGAGCCTTTGAAGCAGTGTGATACCCCTGGGGTTTCCAGTTTTCTGACGCATAAATGGCACGAAGTAACGGTCATACAAAGGCACAAAAAGGAGCATGGATAGAGTCACGAAGCTCCCAAGTGAGGCAGCTGGAATCTGGAAGTTGGGGCTCAGGCTTCGGTCCAAGGTGGTACCTTGTTTGACGAAAAGAGTGTTGACTTGTGCCCAAATAGTACTAGGAATCAGTGTTACAAGCCATATCATGATCATTCCCAAAACAAGCTTGGCTCCTTCTACCCGAGTCACTGTGCATGGGGGCCTTGAGGCATCTTTTATTGCAGCCTTGTCCAAGAATCTGGTCAACAATTGTAAATTGCCTTAGTCCATAATATTCCTCATTGCGTTAAATAGAATTCGTTGTTTACGGAATCGTAATTGTGCTTTCAAACGCTTAGGAAAAAAAATGCTTTCAAACGCTATATGAATAGTTGTGGAGGTACATATATATGCACTAGTGGACAGTAGTTTCTGTTGTCAATTTGTTCGAACTGGAGACAATGGTGGGGCATGCACTCCAGCTCTGCCATCGCATGCACGACGAGGCATCAACCTTTGTCAGAAACAACTTGACAGAAGGATAGTGACCATTCAATAAAGAGATGCAGCAAGAGCATTATTACTAGCTTCTCTATTCTAGCTTTTTAACTAGAATAGAGAACCAAAAATAGTCAAATGATTAAAAATATGTGTTTTGCAGCTTCTCTATTTTAAAAAAATTTAACTAAAAAATTTAACAAATGAACAATGATTATCTATTTTTAGATAACCACTGTTCACTTCTTCATATTAAAATACTAATATAATTTCTCTTTCATTTCTCTCTCTCACTCTCACTCTCTCTCGTAAATTTATATTTTGCCCCTATTTCTTTTTGCATGTCACAAACCGTTTCAAAGTTTTAGTCTAATAAATAATTATAAATTAATTTTCCTTTCTTAATAAATAATTTTTTATCATAATAAATATAAAAAAATCATTCTTCACTAATTTTGAAAATACGACAGTTGGAATAAAACAAAATTTTAAAAATATGACCATTAGAAAAAGATAATTTAAAAAATTTAATTTTTTAAGATAAGACAAATATTCAAAAATGTGATCGTTAGGAATATTCAAAAATATAAAATGTTAAAGAAAGAATAGAGAAATTTTGAAAATTAATATTTTAATAGAATAGTAAAAGTAGATGGTTAAAATAGAGAAGCTGCTGGAGATGTTTTTAAAAAGTTAGTAGTTAAAATAGAGAAATGTACTTTTTGGTTAAAGTAGAGATCCAAATATGAATAAGCTGCTAATAATGTTCTAAAGAGTAGCGTGAACAGCGCGCGCACACACAATTTTTGAAACTGATGGCCAGCAAAATCCTCGTAGATCAAGAACCGGCCATCTCTGTGGATATATCATAGTGGATTTCGTAGTTCTGCACATGCAGGCACCAAGGCTCTAAAGGACTTTGGTGGCTGTTATGTGGTCTAATTGACCACGTTTGTTGGATTCCATCTCACAATTATTTGTGAGGTTGGTGAGCGCATTAATCTCTCTTTTCTGTTGTTTTTTTGTGAGGCTGTGGAGAAATCACATTAATTATATATGCTTGGTCGTGAGAAACAACATAGGACTAGTCTATCTAGTAGGTATAATAGCGTTGTTCGACGCTGAGCACTAGATGTTATAGGCCTCGCGCGGCGCCAAAGACCTCACGATCGCGAGACCGAGACCTCTGAGTAATTTTTTAGGTGCGAGTAAGAAAGTTCTATCCAACATGATAAAAATAAGAAAAAGGAAGAAAGCTATAACTGTAGCGACGATATCAGTTCACCTGAAACTGGGCGTGTGATGGACCTGCCTCTTGCCGCTACTAGTGTAATGCTGCAGCTCGAACTCATAAAGTTGTGAGGGGTTATTAGGTAGTTGAAGCTTCCTATTTTTGAAGGCACCAATAAGGACTTGAATTAAGTCCCTTGCGGGGCTTTTGGTCTTCCTAACTTTGTGCCTGTAGATTGGGGTCCCTATATAGAAAATGAATAGGGATAGCAGAAGCCCAACTGTAGGGATACCATAGCCTAATCCCCATCCCAAATTCTCTTGAATATAGACGAGGCCGAGAGTGGCAAGCAAAGCACCTAAGAAAGAGCTGAACATCCACCAGTTGAAGAATGAAACCTTTAGTTTTTTCTCATGGGGGTTGAAATCATCAAACTGGTCTGCGCCAAAGGTGGATATGTTGGGCTTTGTTCCACCTGCCCCAATCGCTATAGTGTAGAGAGATAAGTAGAACAACAAAATCTGTGGAGTAGAAGCCTTGTTGCAGACTCCATTTATGCATGACGGCCTCAAGCTTTTGAGTGAAACTACCGTTGTCAGAAGCACCATCCCCTGTTCAGATACTTAATTTAGTACGAGTTTCTTATTCATCATGGCAATCTTCTGCTATAATAAGCATGGAAATTTGTTTCTATAATGAGCAATTCGATCGACGACAGTCGGTGCTTCTGCTGATGAGACAAAAATTTAGGTTCCTATCATTCTCCATCTACTAAGTAATCATTTGAACAGATGAATTTCTCTACATTTAGTGCAAATTGGTGGTATGAGTGCCCCTCCGTGGGCCTACCATTTATGCTAAAGCTTCTGGAGTACATAGTTGTGTCCACAGAAAAAAAAACAGTCAAACTAGCGTTTTATGGTCTCAATTAGGAGCTAAAAGAAACAAACTTGGTGGCCGAGTAGGTACTCTACAATATGGTCCAAACATGTGTCGCGTTTTGCTTGGAACATAAAGATATATAGCGAAAATAGTGCTAATCATGCGAAATGATTCAGCTTAGAAATCTGGCATGGAAAAGTTCTTAGTTGGATTTGTCTAATATATATATATATATACTTGGTAAACATTCTGAGTGGATAAATCATAATTATTTACCATGACGTATATGAGCGACGACACAGTGAAAGTCCAGAAGCGACCCGTGTAAGAATCTGCTATGTAAGCACCCAGAATTGGTGTGATCCACACTGACCCAGACCAGTTATTCACATTCGTTACTGATGAAACTGTGTCTTGATGAAGCTGGGTTGTCAAGTAATTCACTAAGTTGGACGCTATTCCGTAAAATGCCATCCTCTCAAATGCTTCATAGCCTGTGACATCGAAAACAAAAGGAATTGCATAATCCCTCTCATGCAACTACCCTAACTTTCCAACGAGATATCATCATTAGCACCAAATGCATTAGTTTAACAAATTCGTCAAACAATTTTGTACAAGCTTGCAGGCGGCCGGAAAGTGGAAACCTCTCAAGAGATAAAGGTTTTGTTTGAGAAAAGTATGTACAAGGCCGGATCGATAAACAGACAGAGATACAAATTAAGACCACGTTAAATTGCGATATAATCCCCATTTTGTGAAGTTAAATGCTAAAAGCTGCTCTTCATTCTAAACTTCCAATTGTAATTGATCATGAAGCAAATAAAAGAGATCAAGAAGATGATTACCAACTAGGAAAGCGCAGGCTTTCCACTTCCCAGTTTTAGATGCAAGTACGGGGCGGCCACGAAGATCAACCGTGCCATCTTGGGTAAAACCAGCTTTGGCTTCCATCAAAGATATTTTTTAAACTTGGAAGTAGGAGAAATAACTGAAAGAGAGACTGCTCTGGGAAGTGGAGGAGGTGGGTGTCCTTTTATAGCATGCGAGCACCAGCGTAAAGCTCTCACAAAATTCACGATCATGCTTGCGTGTAACGTCATGACATTGCCGTATTGGCTCAGACTGTGCTGCTTTATACACCTTTAAGGTTTAATTGCCAGTGGTCATACCAAGAACAGAGACCCAATAAAGTTGAGCCCAATAGTCAGCAGTACTGCACTGTCCGTTGTGTTTTGAGGGCTCACCAAGTTAGGTGGCCCTGAGATGAACTGCAGGAGTAGCTGGCATTGTACATGAACACTCGGACGGGACCTAATGCAGTTGCTTGTGAAGGGTTTATACTAGAATTTCACAACCAAAGCTGTTACGTACTATATGTACCTGATGTCTTGGGGCTCATTAAGAATAAGCGTTTTATATATATCTTGCTAATTTATAATTAGAAGAAAAATTTAAAGAATAAGACTGATCAGCATGATTATATATATATATGCTGTATTAATGATGGAATTCAAGACTAATATTATCGATCCCTATATATGGATTACAACTCACACTACGCATATCAATTTTCCAACACTCGCAATATTCCATTAGCTGAGTTTAACAGTGTACATATATAAAAGCGCACAGCCTATTTGTTCTAAAGGGATAAGGACTTATTACTCTCATGACTACTCGATGGCTCAAAGACTACGTTTTACAACATTATCCGCGGAGAAGACTTTTTGGTCGAATAAAATTGTCTATCCAAAAAAGTTATTCAATGCTAGGAGTTGATATATTTCTTAGCTACATATATTAGTTATCCGGAGGGCCGGGGTAGATAAAATTCAATCAGAATATACGTATACGCAACGACGTCTTATCGCATAAACCAACGCATGATATTTTCAGGGGGCCGAGGGTTAAGAGCCTTATCCACCTAACTGAGAAACTTAGTCCTCCAATCATTGGACTGAAATTCATCATGTGTTGGAATTAAGGCTGTATGCTTAATCCTAGCTAATTATAAGTACGGCCTAAATCTTGCTGGCTTAATTTGTTTTGGGTCTCTTTACCTTTTTTCTTTTGGTTCTTTTGGGTTGGACTGGGTATGCATTTATATATAATATTATATAATATATATGAAAGGTTTTGGGTAGGTGGAAAAGAGCCACTGATCACCTTTGTAGTTTGCAGTGATTAATAATATTGAAACCGAAACGTCGTGGAGTACGAAGGTGATCTGAGCCGTTCAAAGGCCCTGCTTTTATACACGCCTCGTTTACCGACTTCGGATTAGGAATTGCCCCCACCAACATTGACCAAGTAGCGTCAATGACACAGCGTGTTATGTGCTTTGCATCTTCCGCCAATCATGTTTTAACTCCATATCGTGGCCAAACTGGGTCGGCTGTCCCGGTTACAGTGATATTAGGAAGTAGGAACCCACTTGCGCCGACACCGCGCACTATATATATAGTACTCTAGCGCGCCTATGTCTTTGCTTTCCCAGCTCCTTTTAGTCAGTAGCAAATATGTGCCACTGACGGCTTTAGATATTTTCCACAGAATATTGTTCCCAATCAAATACCTATAAAATTGACTAATAAACCCATGCAACTAGTACTTAGTCCGGTCGAAGACAAATTTTTCATTTGTTTTTAAGGACTCATGGCATGCCTGGAATAGTATATAAGGTGCTCATGAGCATTATATATATGTGTGCTTTAATTACTTCGAAGATATTGATCAGGAAGGCAAGATTAACGTCGGGGCATAGTGTGCTTGGGTGCAGTACTGTGTACATTGCCGTCTATTTGACTCCATACAAAGTGCAGGATTCTTTCCTCGATCAGTCTTATTAGGGAATCCTGTACATGGGGTACTGGATCAGAGGTATCTCGAAGAGATCAAACATATATGTGTGATATGTGGCTGTGGCTTCGGCCGTACGTGATGCCCCAGTTTGGTACCAAAACCTAAGGTAACAATAATTCGTGGCATATGCTAAAAGAAACTTTGAATGGTCGGCGGCTGCATATTGTGCCCCATTTTATACGACGGGCTTTGGTTCATATGACCCTGAAAAGTCTACTTTCGCGCGAGGATAATTTACCAAAATTTTATGGCTCGATTTGCAGTCTGAGGCTCTGAGCTGAATTAATCCGACCTTAAAATGGAGAGAGCCGCTTTTCTTTATTTTTCTACAATATATGCGTAAGATATTCCAAGAAAACACACACACACACACACACACACACACACACACACACACACACACACTATATATATATATATATATATATATATCAGCTTGCAGATTTATTCTTTGGCCTCTTTTAATATATATCATGAAAATACATGTATATATGCGCAGTGGCCAAAGAGTTCCAGTACTATTATTGCAACTCGAGGTCAAATAATGTAGATCAGAATGCATGTTTGATTAGCTAGGAAGGCAATGGACCACCGTGAATTGGCTTTATTGCCTGCTAAAGGCTAGCTTGGGGCACTCTAGACATGGACGAATCATCCTCGGAATGAATATCCAATCTTTTTCGAATCTTAATTATGCGAGAAAGAATCTGTACGTGTGATTCAATGCAATTCCTTATCAATGTCATGAATTACAACCTCCAATGGTTGCCTTTGTATGCTGACAGAAAGGACGCCATCATCAAGGTTTATACCGGAAATTATATCTTGGACCTTTAACCTCGACTTTGCTTGGCTAATTATATTCCCAATTAGGTATATATCTCAAAAAAGGAAGGTCCATTAAGTTCCATGCGCGCATGTCCTGGATCAATTATACTACCCAAAACTGATGTCATGTGATCCTTCTGGAACTGAGTAGAAAGAAGACTAGTAAATCTAATCACAAGGAGCTTTAGGCCATTAATTCCGTGATGTTTGGTCGACCTTCGATTAATTAACTTCGTGGCAGACCCTTATTCTCCTTTTCCCACTTCAAGTCCAAATGATTTCAGCTAATTTATTCCATAAGATATTGTTAATGATACCATATATCCATTAATGATCAACTCACGATCAATTTTATTTTCTTGGGCTTGCATTGCGCATGCTAATTGATTGTTGCATGGCATTGAGGGCAGATGGCATCAGCAACAGCAACAGCAACATTCAGCCAACTATTCCAACGGTGGTTATATACTCTAGGCTTATAAGGACGTTCCAATTGGATTCCGTCTAATATGTGGCCAGAAATTAAGAAAGAAAGTACTGAAAACAACTCATTAAGTTTTGGTGTCTAGTTTTGATGTAAGACGAGACTTCTGAAATGCCCCCAAGCCCCCATGCATGCACTGGGGATCCGGAATTACTTGTTATAAGGCTCTTTCCTAGCTAGCTTCGAAATGTCGTCCAATGAAGGATCAAGCTGGATGAATTATGATAACAGACAGACAGCTCTCACCTCTTTGCGACGTACGTCTCGGACATTGACACTGCATGGGGTGGTGAAAAGCCTTCTCTTTCTATCACAGACGTGTAAGTAATTGGTTAATTAAGGATACTCAAACAAGAAATCCCAGAAAGCAAATGGGACCTTGTCTTCTACTGCACGTTACATTATATTGAACATCTTTATCAGTAAGTCCAACATAATAAATAAAGGACAGAAATATTATATATGCAGTATATTCCTAATTTAATGTCTTGAGCATCAATACTGGTCGAGAATCAATAGATCAAGCTAGCCGCATCCGCATGCAGGTGGTCTTATTTCAATTTCCATTTGGAGCCCATCCAGTTGGGATGCGTGAATTAGTTTGCTCACTCTCAATTGGCTTGGGACGTTGTTACTTAATTTGGCGGGATTACGGAGATCAGACCCAAATACGATCTCTCTCTAGATATTCTAGAAGATAAGAAAAATATTGCACTCCACACACCGTCGAATTAATTGTCATTGAACTTTCAATTTCGGGTGACAAGGAGTTGTCAAGTTGAGCTGCGCATTGCAACTTGCAATAGATGACCGAATAGTATTAATATTGAATTTCACACAAGCTAACGGAAGGCAATATCAACCTATATATAATAGTAATTGAGAATTTTTGGACTGGCTATATATAGCTAGCTAGTTGCAGAGTGGGAGGTCCGGTAGTAAATATATATGAAGAGGAATAATTGAGACCGGCCCGGCCCGGCCCCTTGGTGAACTTATTTTGTCCGCTCTGTAAAAGCATAAGCATGCATATATGCACCAATCGAATCAACAGAAAAGGTCATCTCCTGCCGTCCAATAAGGGCTATGATTTAGTTTAGTATGGAATCTTTTTTTTTAATCTCATCTGCTAGCTGAAATGGATTGTAGAACCATGTCAAGATGAAGAGCAAATGTGGTAGGTCAACTGCGATTATAGTGCTGCATTCTCGATTACATATGTATATATAAAGCTGCAGGTACACGCATGCACTGATGCAATTAACCAATTCACTTTACGGTTCCTAATGATGGCCTTTGCCATGGTCATGACTCATTTAAGCTAGCTCTATCCAAAGGTCGCCTGTTCAGCCACAAATGCCCTAAGACATGACCAGCTAGCCCCAAAAGCGTATGCATGGTTTCATAACGTGGCCATAATAAAAACTCTTCCCCCCCCCCCCCACCCACATTGCTCCTGCCTCCTGCGGGTGGAAAAACATGGCTTTTTAAGACGTAAGCTCAAACCTCATCAGGTGACAATATCTGATGGGATTAATTTTTTGGAAATAGTTTCAAAGTAAATTAAAGAAGAAAAGGCACAAGTGGGTACAATTCTAATTCCTGCCACCCATTTTTTATTCATCATACTGCCAGCAGCCCAGCGCTGCTGCTAGTAATTTCTTTTGAGTTCTCATATACGAATAGGTCCTCTAAGCCATGCATAATTAATCCGCTCCAATAATATTACGAAATTACCCATCATTGGTTGACACACATGGCTACAGACCCAATCTTTAGCTTTCATCCGTTGTTGGATTAATGTAAGGTCATTGTGCCGCTTTTCCAACTAGACTCACGATTTTTGTCCAATTAGAATGAATTTGGACCTGAATAGCCGCATATGAGGCCCATTGATCTGGGGCTCGTTTGGTGCGAACACTTCTCTGCCCAGGCAGTTGGTTTAAAAAACTAACCCAGCCCAACTCATGGCCAGGCCTCGCCTGAATGAACCAAAAAATATTTAAGAAAAACAAGGATCCACTGCTAAACAATATCAGCACTCATATCTTCCGATCCCCAACATGAGCTTTAGAATTTGATAAAAGAGTTTTAGCTTTATTTCCTTAGTTTTTTAACATTTAATGATAGAATTGGAGTCCCAATCCTTCCAGATCCCGGCCCATCCCCAATTTGCACCCACAGGCAACAAGGAGTTGAAATATAATACTTCTCCCAGTTAGAAAGTTTGTCACAATTATCTTTATTTCGTTCTTGATTTGATCGCGACAAACTGAATCATAGAGTCTGCTGCATAAAAGTAGTCCACATGCAAGTTGGGTCTGATCAGTCAACCAAATTGGCTTTTTGCAACAAGAGTCTGCCATCACCAAATGGTCCAAATCAACTGAGAATCATAGAGTCTGCTGCATAAAAGTAGTCCACATGCAAGTTGGGTCTGATCATTAACCAAAATTGGCTTTTTGCAACAAGAGTCTGCCATCACCAAATGGTCCAAATCAGTAGTTGGTCCTGCATATTTGTCCAGCGCAGATGCTCTTGATGGTCTCTCTGTGGAAGAAGTGGAAAATCTATAAGGGATGACAAAAACAGAAATTTATATAAAAAGAAGAAGAAGAAGAAGAAGAAGAAGAAGAAGAAGAAGACAGAAACAGAAATGGGAAACGACAGTCACCAATCACTTACGCGATATAACATTTACATTTTGGTGGAAGCTGGAGTGGAAAATATATAGACAGTTTGTTTGCCAAATATTTTGAAGTATCAAAATTTTGATAAAAAAACAAACACATTTTAAAAAATTTAATATTTATATACACATTTTACAAATTTCACAAACTCTAATAAAATATTTTTAAAATTTTAGAAGTATTCTCAAACTTTCGACAAACAAATACCCACGTATAAGGGAAGTAACGTGAATAGATTATGAACCGGAAATAAACAGTAAAGCGTTCACTGGAATCAACTGTACATATCCAATCATTCCCAAGCATTAGGCCCTATCGCCACAGATCTTTTGGGAGAAAGTAGTGCCACTATGTTTCAATGGCCCACCCTTAAAACAGAACTGACATGAAAATGACCCCGTTCTCGCTTCTCAAATAGGCTGGATAAAAATACTGACACAGCAGGGGAATTGTTTACCTTCTGATGTGAAACTAGTGACCTACAAAACAATGGTAAATATGAAATGAGAACGGGAGTGACCTTTAAAGGTGCCCAAAAAGAAGGACGTTTCCATGTTAAGTGACCATTCCTCTACAAGGAAAAAAAAAAGACCCTTACTCATGCACAAGACAAAAATTAGCTGTACGTGGACTACAGAATAAAGCACGACGAGGGATTCTTCTCTCATACACTATCACTTTAGTACAGAAGGGAACTGCTAGGAAGTCATAGTGACATAAAATAATCTAATCAAAGCAACTGGACACTGTAAAAGTGGGGGGGGGGGGGGGGAATTAAAGGTGAAAGTATAGTGAATATAGTGCCATGTGGGGAAACGAGTAGTCAGTGCGGCTTCAATTTCAATCCAATTATTGCCATCTTCGTGGACGACAGGACGAGGATTGACATATAGTAATCGCTAGCTAGCAGCTTGGTTGGTCATCACAGCTTATTATTCCTTTGTTAATGAAAACGTTGGATGGTGATCGGTACAACAACCCTTGTGATTCTGTGTGCTTATAAGCCGATGCCTATCGATGCTTGATAGAGAAGCATGGCTCCCTACAACTTACTTCTGCTTGTGCTTATTGCCTCTGGTGCATTTCTCAAAGCTGATGGCAAGCTTTCCCCAAAATTCTACTCATCCACATGCCCCCAAGCATTGTCTATTGTTCAGAAAGCAGTTATAGCAGCCATTAAAAAGGAAGCACGTATTGGGGCTTCTTTACTCCGCTTGCATTTCCATGATTGTTTCGTGAATGTCGGTATATATAGCTGTCATATCACTTATATTTGGGTCATTTACGCTTTCGTAAGTTTGAAAAAGGGTTATATTTTTGGACTGATAGGGCTGTGACGCTTCAATACTGTTGGATGATACGGGCAGATTTGTAGGAGAGAAGACAGCAGGTCCGAACAATAACTCGATTAGAGGATTCGATGTAGTTGATAACATCAAGGCCAAGTTAGAGAAGGCATGCCCCAAAGTGGTGTCTTGTGCTGATATTCTTGCTCTGGCTGCTCGTGATTCGGTCGTTTACGTAAGCCCCTTTTTGCGTCAATAACATCAGGTTTTTAGGAAGATTAATTATTATCAGTTTTGTTATACCCAAAGTGTTGGGGATTCCAAGTATTTTATAGCGACTTTATTTACTTTTCTTAGTTATGTTTTCGGGCCTTCGCAGTTAGGCGGTCCTTCATGGAATGTTGGTTTGGGAAGAAGAGATTCTACCACTGCTAACAGGACTGCCGCCAACATTTTCATCCCTGCACCTACTTCCCGTCTCAGCGGTCTCGTAATGAACTTCTCCGTGCAGGGACTCTCGTTTAGGAACATGGTGGCCCTTTCAGGTAATGCATTTTTAGTGTGGACGAAAATTAGATTAACTGTCAAGAGAGCCATGAACACTGCAACTCTTAAAGTCTCTTTCCTCTTCTCTCTCGTCTCTAGATCCCTCTCTCGTAAATAAGAAAACATAAAAAAAAAATGAACCATAAATAGAAAAAGGTTACTACCATTAAAAGACCATAAATACTCCTCGTCTTTTAAAGTCTTACTCCATTAGCCAGCAGCTTTTATCATGCAAGTTTAGTACCAGAGTTGATTGTATAAAGCAATTGGTCATGTTGGGTGGCAGGTGCACACACCATTGGCCTGGCTAGATGCACGACATTCCGACCACGCATATACAACGACTCCAACATTGATTCCTCCTTTGCCAAGTCATTGCGGCGCAAGTGCCCTGCAAGCGGAAATGACAACAAGCTCGCAAGACTTGATCTCCAAACCTCGACCCATTTTGATAATCTGTATTTTAAAAATTTGTTAAAGAAAAGGGGTCTTCTTCATTCAGACCAGGAGCTCTTCAATGGTAATTCTGCCGATTTCCTGGTCAAAAAATATGCTGCCGACACTAAGTTGTTTTTCAAGGACTTTGCCAAGTCTATGGTTAAAATGAGCAAAATCAAGCCTCACAGGGAGCAAGGGACAGGTCAGAATCAATTGCAGGAAAGTCAACTAGAAACTATCTGGATATGCAACAACTAGTACTCTGAAGTATTGTGTGCATGTAAAATCATTGAACCACCCTTTTCTGCCCAAAATTTGTGCAATCTCTTTTAGGATTACCATGTTTATCAATAAAACTTGTACTTTATTTGCGCGGAGCGGTTTGTGGATGAAGCTTATTATTAAATATATTTTATTAGCTTCAATAATTTTGGTTATAGGAAGTGCCGCCATGGCTAAGAACTCACTCAATAATCTTTTATCACATAAATCCCAAATTTTGATCCTGAGGATTATCAGTCTCCTCTTGAAATCTTACTTCTCTTAAAGACTTAAGAAGTCAAGGTATTACGTACGCCTTGTGGTGACTGGTTTCCTGACTTATCAGAGCCAAAAACAGCATGAGATCTTCCATGACAAAATTGCTAGTACAGTGTCTACTGCAATCTACAGAATATGCCCTTACAAATGGACGTAATGTATTTATCTACGAGAGAAATTTATTTTGTACAGTCAAGCACTCGAAACAGAATACAATGGCATTTGCATTACACAATTTTAGAGATATTAGCAAACACTATGAGGACAGAATGGTACTTCACCAGTATTTGTCAAAGCTATCCTATTGTCACTATACAGGGAATATTTGAGGGTTAGGATGTCTTTGATTGCTTATCCCAAATGATGTACTTTAACTCTCTCCTGTCTACTCTAACTTGTCACCTGACTCAACCTCTTCCTCTTCGAGTTGGAAGGCATCAATCCCTGCAAAATATTCTCTCTGCTGCTTAATGAAGTCTTGAGGTAAGTCATGGTATGAGACATCCACATGACGCTGCTTCTGCAGAAAGATCACAAGCCAATTGGAAGTACAGCTAATTACCTAATCATGTAGGATCTTATTGAAATCAGATTTAAGATCCACATGCTAGAACAAGCAAGCGCTGCAGATATGAAATAGCATCCGGTATAATGCAACAGGTAAGAACACTGAATATTGGGAGACAGTTAACATGGTTAGGTAGTATTTTCCCCACTTCAGCAGTAAAAGTTTGCACTTTCTCTAGATCCTGGCCACTGTTATAGACACCGTATATGTGACAAACATAGGATACACTTAATAGCAAAACGTCTGCTTCCACTTAGGTGTCTATACTGTTTGAGGAAGTAAGATGCATAAGCTATATTTATCCTTTCTATAAGGGAGAAGAAAGGAAAGAACCAAAAAAACCACAAGAACTCAGTTGCATTAATGCAAGGGTGGCAACCCCAATCTTGTACAGTATTGTTACTCGGTCTGGCATTGTGGCTTGAATTCTTTAGAAAACAAAAAATTGGAAATGATATCCTGCCCAATATAACAAGAAATTTGAGATAAAAAGTGTTTATCTTACCTTCTTTGGAGGTGCTGTCCGCGCCTTGGATGGACCTTTTTCTCTATCTTTCCGTATGTTGTTCCTATTTGAAGGCAAGGAAGATACATAACAGTGTTACCAAACAAACTCGGCAATGAAATAAAATCACAGCGTTACTGTCAGAGGTGTAGTAGCCCTGATACCGCAGAATTAGAGTGTCAACAATGAAGTACAAGATAAAGTAAAAACAGCATGGTATTTAAAACTTTTCATCCAACCATTACAGCTACTAGAAGGAATGAGATCTCACTTCACAGGGATCAATGAGACTTCAAATTTTCCAAGTCCCCTACGCCTTTATATATTCAATAATCACCAGTTTCACAGTCCAGAGCACCACAAGATTTTCAGGGAACAGAACTTAAAAGATTTTTCATGCCTTCAACTCAAACTGCTTTAAGCCCATGTTGTGCCTAGTTTGATTGGTGTTTCCCAAATTGGGACAGATGGTTCAGTAACACTGTAGAATACATCAGTTCTGCAACAATCGTCAATGTATAAGACACGACACTTCCAGGGGAACTGTAATTGATTGACTGATCAGCGATCATAGCAAAAATTACATGCAAGTAGAAGTCAGCGACTTACCGAATATTTTGGGTCTTTACTGCGGGCGGGCAACTTGAAGGCACAGCAATTGCCTTTTCTTTACTCTTCCCTTTATCTGCAGCCTTTCTTCGAGCATAAACTGAAAAAGGCTCAGATATCTCGCCATCAGCAGTACCTAAACCCAGAACAAATGAAATAGAACGTTCAATTAAGAATGAACAAGAACACTCCCCTTCCCAGCGAGAACACTCCCCTTCCCAGCGCAAAGAAAACGTACTCTCAGTACATACAACATTCCAGGACAAAAAACAAAACCACAAACTGAACGAACCCCTAGTTAAGAATCCCCAATTCAATGCAGACAAAAATCAAAATGAGAATTACCATGAGCGGACGACACATTGACCGGCGGCCGCGATGGCGTGGAATCGGAGCTAGGGTTGACGTTGTCAAGATCATTGGCAACATCGGAATTCGTGGTAGGGTTTGAGAGATTGGGTTTAAGAGTGGGTTCAGCAGTCGTAGCGGTGGCGAGGTTGGTAGAGTCGGAGAGGGGCTTTCTCACTCTGAGGAGGCTTCGATGTTTCTCAGCTCCCTTTTCTGACTTCATTTGCCTTGTTACTCTCAACTCTCAAGAGTTTTTACTCTTCAGGTATGATGTTATTCCAATGCTCTGTTATACAGGGGTTCGTTGTTTGTGAGAGACTACAAAGAGGGAACGAGGGTCGGTGGAAGTGGGACAGTCTGGTTGAAGAAAATTGGTTCAAAGTTCAAACGAATAAGACCGAGACGGGCAGGAAGCGAGTTTAGGAGCCGGAGCAGGACTCGGAGTCGGGGTCGTGGAGACTGGAGAGCTCTGGATGTTTCGTTCCTCATGACCCACGTGGTGTAGTGTAGCCAACAATTTACGCACTCCTCAGTTGGGCCTTCGAGACTCGGATCGGAGCCCATGACGGACCAGCTTGTAATGGATCTGTTACATTGTTTAGTCAGACTCGATATATTCAACTACTCTGAAGCCTGAAGCATGGTCGAGACAGTCTGGGCCGAACTGGTTCTTCCATGGCGAACCAAGCGTAGCCCAGTCGCCCACAAGAAAATCTGATGGACCTTTCAAATTTCGTTTAAGCATGTGGAACGTGTAGCTCGAGAAACATTAGCCAGCCGTCAGTTTCTCACAAAACCACATTTGTCTCTGTACTCTGCTTCTCAACCTCCAAAATATCACAACGGAAATCTCACTGTTCAATTAAAATATTGTCGAGGGGTCAAGAAAACAGCTTTTCAGATCACTTTCCGTACAGCTTTTAAGTTCCTGGCATCTTGCTTCGAAAGAAAAAAAAATTGGCAGTCCATACTACTTTCAAAATATCACCGAACAGAACAGGGCTTGGAAAAAATAAATCACTTAATTCGTTGGATCCATTGGCCGCTTCAATCAATGGCTTGGCCGGTAGTTTTCCCCCCCTGCGTTAATTTTGGCTCCTCAATCACGCACATGCACATCTGCAGATTCCCTACTTTACCTGCAATAGGTGGTTTAAGATAAAATCTATATGCCCATTTAGGCCAAAGCGCATATATCATAGCGTTGAAACATCTATAGCACCTAGACTTTCATCTGACGGCTAAAAGCAAGAAGGAGCAGGTAAGCGAAGCAACAGTACTCTGAAACATGATGCAGGCACTAACAAAAACCGGATAATGTAAGCCTCTAGTTTAAAACTTCCAGTGGTTTAGGGAAAGAGAGAGAAAGTAAATCAAGGGGCCACCACCAACATACGAAAGTACGAAACCACGTTTTTCAACGTAGTCACTTATAAATACTAACCTCCCATGCCAACCACTTCCACCCCACTCATTCTTGTTCGCTGGTTTACTGAGTACTCAGTTAAAGAAGAGTAAAACCAGGGACTAGCTAGCTAAATAAGAAAAAGAGAGATGGAAGCAATTCGGGCATGGGTAACTGAACACAAGCTCACCAGCATTGGTCAGTAGTAACCCTCTTTGTCAATTAGCATAGTCTTCTCTCCGTCTTTCTTTTCTTTTCTTTTCTTTTTGAGACTTGCCACAAGCTAGCTAGCTAATAAATGATATCATGAAATGGCCGCAACAGGAGCACTCTGGGCGTCAGGAATGGGAGCATCGCTAGCTTATCCACGTGCAGGACCTCCACTGAAGCCAAGTCTTCGGCTAATTCATGCCAGGTACTTGGCCTAAATTATCATTATCCTCTTAGACGATGTAAATCTTTTTAGATGTAAGATACTAAAATGTCTGTCTTCTTGTGGCAAGGATGCATTCACAAGCCTTAACACTGGTGGTGCTCTCCGGCGCAGCTATCCATCACTACTACGAGAAGCACGCCAAGGAGCAAGAGAATGCTTCTCCCAAGTGAGACAGACTGAGGGATCAGTTGTCTGCGATTTCTGGGTCTTAGGGGCTTTCTTTCCTTTCTATGATACTGGGAAACAAGCAGAACGGAATTAGAGTTTCATACTACGAGTTCCATGCCTATATGGATCGTGATGTTGTGTTGTAACTAGAGATTAACAAGAACTGCTTTAATATCAATGATAATTTGTCTTTTGTTGATGAAGTTAAGGTCCCGTTGCTTTTGCTTCTCCTGTTTTTTTCTCGGCTCTTGTTACTAGTACATATATATATATATATATCGACCCCAACGTGAAGAGATTACGATCAACAGGAAGAAAGGATAAAACACAAGAACCAAAGGGTTGTTCACAACTCGTCCGCTAATTAAGTACAATTCCACACACCTAATTTTCTCCCCAAATCTTCAAATCTTGCTTGTTTCCAGAGTCATTATTTTGATAGATGCGAAAGGAGTTTCGGAAATATTCATGCGAAGCTAAATAGGAAGCGTGGCAATTAAAGGCAGATGGATCATTCTCTCTCCACATGAAATGGAAGTTAAATTAGCACCTCCAAGGAATACATTATATGGGGCATGATTTGAGGGAGCTGGAAGCATAATCAACCTGACAAACAAACTTGAGAATCAGGAAGAAAGTGTTACACGGTGTAGTCCACTACTCCGTTCAGACACTTGACACAATAAAAAATTACAATATAATATTTCTTCCCATCAAATCACTACTTTTCACTACAAAAAATATAAAAAAATTACCCCTCTTTACTTTTTCATCAACCCAATACCTAAAATTTTAACAACCTAACATTTTAGTTCTCAGACACATCCTAAATTGGCGTAGCAAGCGATCTTGTTGTTGGGAAATTTAAAAGAAAATAACAAATTAGGCTTTTTTTGCGGATTTTTATACAGGTGGGGATCATGAGCTCTAAATAGGGAACGAGTCGAACGACGAAGCAGATATTCTCTCTAGGCCCATTAAAAAATTGAGTACATTTTAAACCAGTGGTTCAGCTGTCACTTACCTCAAATGGACTAGTCGCATATATTGGGGCCTGAGCCTGAAGCCCAGCCTCGCCTTATGCTGATTTTTTCCTTCTTCGTTTTTTTTTATTGTCTTTGTGTTTCAATTTTCTCCTTCATTTGCTTGATTATTCACCCAACAAAAAAAATCCTCCAATCAATTAGACGACATACATACTATGTAACTCAAATATCTTAAAGCTGAGATGTATTTAACGACCAGAAGTTATGTTTTTTTCAAGCCCATCAAGCTATTTGATCTAATGGAAAGCAAATGAAAACAATGCAGACACATTAATTGATGTTATTTTCGTGTAGCCGAAAAACAAACAATTTTTTGTTGTTGGTGATCGAATGGGAGTAACCGGACATCGGAAGCACTTATATTGATTCCTTGTTTAGTACCCATCTTTTGAGAGGAACAAGGGAGCAATTTTGTTTTTCTAAAACAAGAGGCATGCTCGTTTTCAAGTTTTTTTTATAATTTAAATTCATTCATAAAATTATTACCGAACATCTTAAGAATTTAAACACAAACACTAATACATTTAACATAATCTCCAGCAATTTCTTTATCCAAACACCTATAAAAAAAACTATTTTACATATATATTCATAATTCTACTAGAATCCTACATATTCCTCCCACGGACCGAGTAAACATGATGGATTCATGGTTGACCCAATCATATGTAACAGGCTGGCCGAACAAACTAATTGGTAAGAATAATTAGGGGCCATGCGGACGTGGCTGCCTCATACATTGATGCTGTTGTAAGGTTGGAAAGTCGCTTTCCTGCTCCTAACTTCCTGATTCCTCCACTTATGAAGCTATTGTTGCTTTCTCTATATCTCCCTCTAAAAGGCATGTCCTCCGCCTCATTAAACTTATCGCCGTTCTGGTCCCAATTAATTGTTCAACAAAAAAATGCCAATAAAGTATCTCATCAAACATAAATTAATAAATTAAGCACACTGTGTTTATTTTTCCTTTTTTTTTTATCCAAATCTTAAAAAGCTGTATGCTTCTAAAAAGAAAGAAGGCAATACTTCATTGTAAAAGGCTAGTTTGGTCATTTCACACACATTAAACAATACGGGGATCGCAATGCAATAATACTTGTCGCTGCTTCAAATTGTTAATAATGGGTAGGTTAAGAAGGCGGCCAAGCCTTTATAAGTTGAGGTCCAAAAGACGAAACAGCTTCTGCTTTTCGTTCTACAGCTCTGCTTCTTTAATCGAGATTCATCAAATTCTGCCATCCACAGGGAGAAGGAAGATGGACTGCTCTATCTGTACAACAATGCCTCTTATATTAAGGCCTCCCAGGAATACAGTATGCGGGGCTTGCTACGAAGGAGCTCCAAGTATAATCAACACCTCATAAACAAGCTTGAAAGTGAGAAAGGAAATGACAGTCTGCCAAATTCGTGTAAGGCAAGCTCTACTTTCACACGATCATCTATTCTTCTTTAATTATTTGTAGCTCTCCTGCATTTGAAGATTTTAAATCCAAAAAAACAAAAACCGCCTTCTCAAGGATTTTGTACATCCGGGAGTTGTGGGCTAAATATTATGTCCTGGTCCGGAAGCAGATAGTCTCGTTTCACGCCCTTTGCGTTTTAAACCAGCCTACTCTTTATTGGGCCAAATATCACTCTGGCCCATCAGGTGCTCATCTAAAATGGACCGATTACTTTTATTCGGTCTCCAACCCAGCCTCCCCACATTAGTGTTTTTTTGTTCTGTTTATAAATAAATCACTTTGGATTGGATATATTATGTACAGAATTAACTGGTGATGTCTTTCATGTTGGTTCGCTTCAGACTCTCGTAGATGTTTCGCGATGGGTGTCTGATAGGAAGGATGAGGAAATTCTGCTAAAAGAGGAAGCAAGCTTTCTTAAGGCGGGTTTCTTTACTGCGCTCAGAGATCAAATTCACACAGATATACAACTCAAGCCAGGCAACAATGGCCTTCCCATACCCGCACATAAAGCAATACTGGTTACCCCCTCTCTTTCTCTCTCCTCCTAACTATCAACTCTTAGAAGGTACTCAAATATATATATAAAATAAAAAATAAAAAGTTTCAATCAAATACGTTTCGATTTATATATAATAGTTATGTTTATTAATGAACGTTTACCTTTGCGGCCAGGAAAAAAAGAAGAAGATCGATATTATTATTTCTAGGTCACTGACCATATCAATTCGCATGCATGTAATGTTATAGGCGGCGACAGTGGCGGATCCAGGATTAGAATTTATGGGGGTCGAATTTTAAAGACGAAATAATAAAAAAAAAATTTCCATGCAAAAAACTGTCACTACAAAAAAAACGGTTATAGGCCAAAAAACGCTGCTATAGGTCATTTTGGCCTATAGTAGCGGTTTTTTAGCAGCGGTCCCGACCGCCTCTATAGCTCCGTCGACATAGATCTAATGCGGCGGTTTGGGTGACCGCCGCTATAGACCTATAGCGGCGATCAGTTGCCACCTATAGCGGCTTTTTTTTCCTGCATTTCCAAATCACCACTATTTTTTTCCTATATTTTCTATACATGCTTTTTTAATCCGTATACAAATTTATTTTAATAATCATAATTAATTGGATGTAAAAATTTAAAGACCAAGGATAATAAAACAAAATAGACTTCATTATTGATTAATAATATTTTACAACAAACACAAGAATCTTTACAAATTAGGAATGTACTCTAATAAGATGTAATTACAAGCTTTAAAAGAATATCTATTGAACATGTTCTTAAAACATTGCTTTTCTCAATCTCACTAGCTTTGCGCTTCATATGATCCTTGGTTTCATACTCCCCGAAAATGTCTTTCCCATTTTTCCTATGTTGAACGGTTCCTCCAAAACTTCCACCATTTCTTTTATTAATCATTCCTCTGGAGTTTGAAACTAGTACCTGTAGAATCAAATATACTTAGATTAGCCTGGGTGAAGGGGGTCGGGCCCCATAGGCCCAGCCAACATACAAATAATAAAATAAAAAATAAAAATAAAAAATAAATGAAAAAACTTATTTTGGGATGTAATGGGGGGCGGCCGCCCAGGACCGCACCCCCTACATCCGCCTATGGGCGGCGAGATCACAAGTCTTTAGGAACATGCTTGACTCGGATGAATGTAAAGCACCAGCAAAGGACACAATAACATTGTCTGAGTTGAACTATGAAGAGCTCGAGTGTCTTCTGGAGTTCCTCTACACCGGGGGCTTGCCAAAAGAAAAAGTGGAGAAATATGTCTATTCATTGGGAGTGGCAGCTGACAAGTATGAAATCACATACTTGCGGAAGTTTTGTGAGCGTCACATGCTTAGGTCTTTGAACCCTTCGAATGCTCTTGATGTGTTGGAGATCTCAGATGCCTGTTCGGCCTACATATCCCTGAACGAGTCGGCTTTGAAATTCATTGTAAAAAACATGGAGGATATAGCCTTCTCGGCTAGATTTGAGGAATTTGCACTCAAGAACCCACATCTGTGTGTGCAGATAACAAGGTCATCGTTGAGGGAAACCAAACAAACCCGCGTTCAGTACTGTAGGAGCCAGGGCGGCGCCATCAGTACTGGACAAAAGGATATCCATGCACATATTGCTTTAGATTAAAATAGAGAGGGATGCGTCAGACACAATTGAGAGAGCTTTTGGGTTTTCTTTAAAATAAAATATTTTACAAATTACATACAGAACAAGCACGACTAACTAGGCAGCTTTCTTGTTGATTATATTCGTATCGAGCAGTAGCGACGTTGTTTCCTCCGACAAGTAAATCACCACTGGCCAGCTCGTACAACTCATCAATTATTTGTTTAATACAGCGTTTGCCATGAAACAATTACGTACGTACATAAACTCGATGCGGCACTCTCTGTCTCTCTCTCTCTATATATATATGGTCATTAGCAAAATCCTTTACACTGAAATCAAAAGGCCGCCGTGACGATCTCCATTATAATTTCCAAATCAATCGTAGTTCCGAGTTTACTTGGTCGACCTATACGTACTTACGATATACGAAATATCTATATCGATCTATATATATATATATATATATTAATCTATGAAGGGAAATATATGATAAAATTGCTTAATTATTACTTTTTTTTTAAGCTGCTTAATTATTACTTACATATATATATATATATATACATACACGTTATAGAGTAAAACGTACGACTACCATCTAAGCCAACTGACACCACACATCCCATCAGCTGCATTCTATGGCTGCGTTTGCGTGTTAAAATTTTACACCTTCTAAAATTTTAACACAATAAAATATTACAATATAATCTCTTTCTCCCATCAAATCACTACTATTCACTACAAAAAATATAAAAAATTACCTCTCTCTTCACTTTTTCACTAAACCCAATACCTAAAATTTTAACAACACTAAAATTTTACAAAACAAACACACCCTATATATATATGCAGATCAAAAGATGAGGTGGTTTATGATCCAACCAGTAAATTAAGAGGCTTAAGGCGGACCGTTGCAGAATCTGTCAAACAGCTTCCTCGTGACTTAAATAAATATCAGAGGAATGACAAGAAAACAAAGATAGTCTTATTGCTTTTCTGTGGCCGTACTTCTACTTATCGATCCGATCTCTTAAATATGTTTAGGCCATGATTCATACGAATTAACGAAGTTAATTTTGTAGTTTGGTCAGGAGGTTTCACATGTACTACCTGCGTATATATTATATATCTAGGTAACTCCATTAATTAACACAAATTGCGAACCTGTTGGCTTTATTATTACTTATAATGGTAATCGCTTGTAGTATAGATCTCGTCTTTAAAGGGACACTTTGCACTTTCAAACCAGATACGTACGCTGCCGATCCATCTAAGCTAGCAAATGGGAAGATCTAACCACTAGGAGGGAATTAAGACGATTGTCAATCTAATATAGGAACGAGTTCATTCCTTGAACTCCTCCAGGGGAGCAAAATATGGAAACATAAGCCATGTCATGCAGCTATCAAAGGATACCCGAAGCGTCAAGTACTATAGAAGGCAGATTGAAATTCGATGGAAATTGAGCAATAAGCTCTACCCACAAAGAATAGTAAAAGCATATGAAAACTTGTCGTGCGTCTCAGTGGGAGGAATCTTGTCGTTGTGGAGCAATATGAAAACCGAGATATATGTTACGCACGCGGCCTTATAATGAATTCTGGTAAACCTCGCTAGAGTCACTTGTTGGCTTAATATGCTGTTTTGTGATCTTCGACCAACTTCTAACTCTATTTTGGTAGCTTATGAGTTCTTGATTGACAACATAATTCCCCACCTACGGCAAGAAAAGAAAAGGGAGAAAGTACAAGGAAAAGATATATATATATATATATATATAAGACCGGAAGGTAATTGATTACTCTTGTTCACTGCTCTCACTCCAGTTGTCAATAGCCTGCACCACTGCTTGTTTCAGCACTTGAGCATCAATTCTTTCGACTTGGTCTTCATTCTAGAAAATAAAAAAAAAAATTGTAAAAATTATCAGTTCTAGTTATAGAGAAGTTGAAGACGGAGAGATCAGAGCGATGTTGGCAGGGACGGTGACTATGTATATCTCTAGAGAGAAGTGAGATTGTTATCTTACTTCTCCTCCAACTGCTTGTAACTGGAAATTATTGGCACAAGAAACCCTAGCTTCCAGAACATTAAGACCCAGTTCTTCAAAGGCTTCCAAGATAGAGACAAGCAGGCCTGGGCAACTCCTCTCTGATAACACATTTATTAGGAAGCCTTTCTCTAGGGTTTCTACCGTCACCTGTAGCAAAAACCGTCTGAGATAAATTACAAGGCTAATAGAAAAATATTAGAATTGGAGCGACCGGGTGGAGGAGAAGAAATTGAGATATACCACAGGCAATCGATTTTGGTCACTTGAGGTTTGTGCGGTGGCTATATCTTGATTCAATCTTTCCACTTTCTGTTTTAGCTCTTGGATATACTTCGACGCATCGATTATGATAGAGGAATTTTTAAGCTGCGCCCAAACATGCACAAAAGTAAGTCATGTAAGGTAGAATCCAATTGCGGAAAGTTATTTTCTTTCCTCAGATAATTAACATGTATTCAATTGAATCTGTGAATTATTGCAGATATGGTTCCTAGAATATTAATTTGTTGAAAAAACCATGGGTTCCCGATATAACTCGCTCTTTTCATGTTACATCTAGCAACTTACTGGTTCTTATGCTTATAATTTATGTTATGCCTTTCCTAAATTGGCGTCTTATCAGTGAAGAACGAGAAATTAAAGACAGACACTAAGCGAGGCAAATATACATCACTAAATATCAACGAAGGAATCGTGGGAGACTATGGGAGCCGAAGTTGCATGCTTAGCAGTTCAGAAGTTGGGGAAGACATAAAAGAAGACCAAAGGTGAAAAACCAGGAATTCTACTAACAAACAGAAGAAGGAGAGCATATTGAATTTCTCCAGTAGAAGGGATCCTTATAATAGGATGACCTAATCCATGAGAATAAATAAGAGGAAAGCCAATAGTGGAAGCAGAGGCCTCAGGAAATAATGCAGAGAATTACAGCATTAGAGTTAGTAATGGAACGAAGTAATTGCAGCTTCTCATGCAGTACTGCCCTCTTCTGCTCCCTAGAAACCATGGGTTTCTTCTCTCTTTAATTTTTCTTCAGCTCTCTGTTCCTCTTTCTGTGACTTTGCGAAACTCTCAAGCTGTTTAAAAGAGGGGATGAGCTCTCAAATCGATATGTTCTTCTGTTTGTTTCCCACTTGACTGCTTCAGTTTCTTTACAACAAAATAAACTACAGATTCTAGCTCAACTTACCAAACTGCCCTTCTGTAATTCAAAAGGATTTCTCATCGAAAAAGAAAAACTCGTTCTTTTGGAACGAAAAGATCGTGGAGCAGAATCTGGGGATAATAACACTAAGGGTGAGCAAAAATTTCGGTAAGAATCGGAAATTCCGGTTCCGGCATATATTGCAATCAGAATTGGAAGCTTTTTTTGGTATTTTTCGGAATCAGAACCGGAGATTCCGGCGGAATTGTCGGAATTTTTCTGTTCGAGTACTCTTTTTTTAACTCGTTTTAGATATTTCTTTAGTTTATACAAATATTTTGAATTGGTCAAGGTCATTAAGACCCCTTTATACCGTGTCTACCCACTCCCTTTGGACCCTTCGACTTTCTCCCTCCTTTTTTCTCCCGAGTGTCTTTCCCCTCTTTCTTTCTTTCTTTCTTTTTCTAAGTAGCATTTCCCCTCTTTCGCATTGCGCTCTCTCTCTCTCAATCTCTATGTCTCTCTTTCACTGTCCACGTTCAAGCTCCAAGTTCAAGCTTCCAGCCGTTCACCGTGGTCCGTCCAAGTTCAAGCTTCCAGCCGCCATCGCCAACAGCTCATCCACACCTCTCAACTCTCTCTCTTACTCTTTAGTCGAAATCTCTCTCTCTCTAACTCTTTGAGATCTCTTTTGGGCGCTAAATCTCTCTACTAAGCATCTCTTATTTTTCTTTGAACTATATGCTTCAGGGTTTTCGATTACTTGATTAATGATTTCGGGATCTAGGGATTTGATTGGTTTAGATTGGGGATTTAGGGATTTTTTATTGGTCTGATTACATACGTTGGTTGATTTGATATTTTGATTGGTTTAGATTTAGGGATTGGTTCAGATTTAGGTATTTAGGGGACTTGATTGTTCATGCATAATGGATTCGGGTATTCAAAATGAAAAGGTGGAGCATTTTCTATAATTGATCAAGATACCTGCATTTTCTTTCTGTTGTTGGTGACAAAATATAACACAATAGCCAATAGGTTTGATTGCTCATTGATTTGGGTGTTTTGTTTGATTATTTAACTTTTATGTTGTTTGGTTTTGTTTTATTGTTAAAAAAAATATGGTAAAAAAATCTAGATACTGAATCGGAATTTCCGGTTTGCAATTCTGGAAATTCCGGTTCCGTTCACCGGATGGAACCGGAACAAAATTTTAGATTCCGGTGGACACCGGTACCGGAATGAGTCATTCCGGTTCCATCCGTTCTGGTACTCACTCTTAACCTGGATGGATTAGTGGGGTACCAAGGCGGTGGCTTATTAATATATCAAGAGCTAATAATTAACCGTAAACCTGTACGAGTTTAATCTGATACCAACAGAGAGCATCAACAATGTGGCAAAAGGGAAAAATCTAGAAATATTTTCGTTTTCTGCTAATGAATAGAAAATTTTGTACGTGCATTAAAAACCACGTATATTTTTAGCTGCTTCATGGAGAATCTGAATCTCCGTACAAATGAGTCATTATTAGAAAGGATTGAATTCTTTTCACATGCAAAAGGCAGGAAAGAAGAATGAAATTCCTAAATAAAACTAATTATAGGGGAAATTCAAGTAATATGCTGAGCTTGTTAATCATAATCTCGCGCGCACTATAAATCTGGAGTAAAAGTACTCCCACCCAAAAATCCTGCCCGTAATTTGGAGCTGCTACCCCCAAGTACTCTAGCGTAATTAACCGGCCAGTAATTATAACTTTTTGGCTGTTGTATGTTGGATAATAGAACTGCACACGTGAAAACAAAAAAGAACTAATTAATATTTATAATAAGCTGGTTAAAATTTTGGATATATACTCTAATCCGGAAAAAGAAAAATCAGGCTTCAAGTTGTAACGTGATTGCTATTTTTCGCACGTTAAAGAACTGCAATTAAGTTGGTATGTATGGAAGCTTTAAGTCAGGGACAAAGAATATTATATATATCTTCCAAATCCACTTGATCAGATTGAAAATAAAGCCGGGGAGTTCAGTTGATTCCTTCAATATATATTCCACCAGGAAATTAAATTAAATGGATTTACGTACAGCATGCAGGAGGGTCCGAGGGACATAATGGGAAGAGTGAATGAGGTTGGCATAACTTGACGCAGGCCGGGGAGGGGATGATGGAGGGAATCATAACCTCGTGATGGCGAGGGGGGGAGTGAAATTGGCCATCGAAAGATGTGAAGAGGAAGCAAGAAAAGGATATACGTTTAGTTGTGACTTTTGGAATGCCTCCAAACACTCCTCACGGGGGCCTTTTTAGCGTCTCCCCCCCCCCTCCTCTCTCACCACCCGTCACCCTTTGTCCTCTCTCTCTCTCTCTCTCTCTCCACATGCCATTCTACCATTCTCATCAGTGTATACGTACTCTAGTACTCCAACTTCTCATCTAATGAGATATTGTACTTGGAAATTCTACAATGTAATTAGAATAAATTCAGCAATTAGCATGCATGCGTTTCACAAGGATCTAATTGTGGTTAATAATTGTCCATTATTGTTAAAGTTTAAAGAGATAATTAAGTATTTAAGATCCGCTGGAATTCCGACAATACTTATTACGTGATATTCAGTTGTTGTCTATTATTACGTGATATTCAGTTTAAAGAGGTTCAAAATCACAAGCACGCAGCAGGCCATAGACCCTGATCATTCAAAATCAAACATTCACATAGGAAATCGACGGATGCCAGTCACATCAACCTCTTTTAGCTTGCCAACGCAATTGCCAGAGAACTAGGACTAGGCTACCAGCTGAAATGTTATCAAACATGCATGTCATCGATCGACTGGCACCAAGTGGCTTCTCCGATCGATGAGTGTATCACGAGATGTTATCAAACAGTCGGCCATTATCGTATACGCAGGTTTTTAGAGCTAGCTGCTCCTCAGCGCAAAGATTGTCTACATTCCCCAAGGACAAAGCATGTACCCACCCGATCACATGCGTGCCCATTAATCATTACAACAAAACAATATCCTCCATACATATACCCTGCTCCAACCTTGTCTCTTGCCTTCCATATAACCAAAAAAGAAGAAGAAGGTATATATATATATATCCTTCCCAGCTAGAGTGTTAGATTATAGAGTATTATAGGTATTCCTGGTAATTAATCGTTCTCCAATTATTACCTTAACTTCCCTCGATCACTTATATTAGAGGTAATTAATAGTAACAATTAAAAAGCTACTAATTAATTTAATGCATGCGTTACATATATATATTGAAGGAGTGTACAATCTCAATTCTGAATTCCTAATTGGAGAATTGTTGATCATATATAACTTCTAAGAAGACCATAATAAAATCTATATATTAAAGTGATAATTAATTATGAAGAAGAAGGATATTATAATTAAGTGATATATATCTGTGGCACAAATAGCAAAGCGAGTTTAATTAATTACTGATTTTTTTTACCTTTGATTTTGTGTAGATATATATACCACCGATGTCTACAGGGTGCCAACATAAAGACAAACATTAAAACAGTAAGGTACAAATATTCATCGAACCATTGTTTAATTGCCTTATCCATTCACTATTTAATCACTAAAATCTCTCCTCACTAGTACTGTATATATACAGTACCTTATAACTATACTGCGTATATATAAAACAGGTATATCTAACCGTGTTTACCGTAATTAATTATCATAAATAATTGTTTCTATCCGTATACACTGTATTAATTCTTTAATTCCTATTTGTCATAATACTAAGGATTTATCTTTGGCAGAAAGAATTGGAATTGTAGAGTAGGATTCTTGTGACATGCTAGCATAACTCACGTGACGTGAGAGTCACACTCCGGGAAAGTACATTCACGTGCACTTGTTACCGTGAGTAAATATAATAGAAGTATGAAGTTAGTGATAAGCTGCCTCTGTTGTGCAGAGAGTTCTAGTTGGCATTTTTATTCTTTTGGCCATATTCTTATGAGCGATAAAAGAATCTGCATGCTGGAATCTGGATAATATATATAATTAAGAAACAAAGACAGAAGAGTTTGGCTCCACATATATGTAGGATTAGCGGAGAGGATTTATAATCGCTCTGATGAAAACGTTCAAATAGAGGTGAAAGGATAATACAATTTACCTCCGGCCACCAGAATAAGAAAATTACAGGTGATAATGATCCACATCCACGTTTATACGTAATTTCATACTTTCTTTTCTTTTCTTAAGGTTTAATAAGTCCACTAGTCTCTTGAATATAGACGGATTCCAAACTATTATTTATTAATTTATTTTGTCTTATACTAGTCATCTTTGAAAAATCATTTATGTCTCAGAATAGTCATTCCGTCAACTTGGTTGGCTTCGTTAACAGAATGAATCCAACATAACTAACGGAGACACATCACCACTAATTTCAAGTAACCACGCTATCCTAAGTCACTCTGAGATGTGTTGTATTTACAAAAGACTTGTCCAACATGACATTATGAGTTAATGTTTAAAGTTTAGGTGGCATATATAAATTGATGTAAATTTTAAATTAACACCAACTTGTCTAGATTGACAATTTGAGTGACTTGAGGATATTTGACTGCTTGTGATTTGTGATGATTTGTCTTTATTAGTTATGTAAGATTTATTTCGTTAATATGTATAACTGAATTAACGCAATGACCACTTCAAGATATAAAAAAATTAATATAAATAATTTAAGACGAAATAAACTTTAAAGACTAATTTAAAATTCCACCGTATCACAAGAACTAATAATAAACTAATTAAGTTTTTTTTTTTAAGAAGAGGTCATTTTCCAGAAGCAAAGCTGTCTCTCTCATTTTCCCTCTCTCACACGTATGCACGAATGACCACCAGTAGATAGAAGAATAATGAGGTCGCTATCCGTTGGTCATCACTGACAGAATTCTAGCTATCATCAAATGCTGCAAGCTGGTCCGCTGTTGTAGTACTCGTGTTTTGTGCAGAGAGGGCCCCGGCCATCCATGCAACCAAATAAGGCTCTCACACTTTGGACAGCTATATTGCTTTGTCTTTTTGTTCATCTACAGATCATCTTTTTCAAATGGCATTACAAATAAAATTCTCAGCATCCATTTCGCATTCTATTTGCCATCTGTGTGGAAATTTCTTCCATACAAATCAACTCCAAAGCATTTCAACCAATATGACCCTTTTCACTTCCTTCTCGAGCTAATTAAGTGACCCGTAAACTGAACCAACGTTTTATATATAGATGTAAGAAGATCTGTTTTGGAAGTAAGAAGCTCCTTTGACATTTTCTCATATGCAAATAATTCTCAAAGTGAAAATACAGAGACACAGGGGCGGAGAGAAGGGGGCGGGGACAGCCGCCCCCCTCAGTTCTAAGAAAATGGGTCAATGACAAAATTCCTGCCCCACTATACAAAATTCCCCCTATGCAAAATCCTTAGCACGTATACAAAATTCGTGCCCCCTATACAAAATTTCTCGCTCCGCCACTGCAGAGACAAAGATCTTATCTTTGAATAGGAAAAAGTGGATCTGTAGGTCCCAAATGAATTGGCTTATTAGAAAAAAGTCTTGTTCTTTGGAATATCTATCTTTTGTCTGGTACTGTACGGTTCTACTCTGCCAGAACTCCGAATCATTCTCTTGAAGCTCATCCTCTTCATCATAAATGATATGCTTGCTCCGAAATGATCCGCTTGCCCCAATAGGGAAGTCCCAGTTCATTGGGCCTTTCAAAACAATCAAATAGAAAGCCCCAAGGGCGCCAGATTCTAGGAGCTCAAACTATGTGATTGAATAAATCCTCCTCTATCTATTGCTGGTCGAGGATCGAGGATTCCTTCTCGTTCCCCTCTTTAAACTCCGATTCGTATTGTTCATAGAGAAATCTCTGATCAACAATCGAACAAGATCCATTTTGCATCATATCTAAGGGATTTCTTGGTTCGGGCCGAAGAAGCAATGTCACTCAATCATTATCAAAATGACTGCAATCTTTTTTTGTCCATGAAGATCCTACCAGGGTGCCTTCTACTTTTAATAAGCCATAATCTAGATCAAAATCATTCCCAACGAGTTCATAAGCGAGTTTGGTATAGACCAAAGGTCTTGAGCGATCAATCCAACAGAATAACTCAAAATATAAAGAAGTATTGTAAATTTCTTCGTGCTCGTTCCAAGTTTGAAGTACCATTTGTACAAATAAGAATCTCCTTCGTTACATGATTTCTTCTTCATATAGATAGATATATGATCTATGGAGCAATAACTTAGAAGTACATTTTGTGCAACAACCCTTCCTATCTGATAGAAAAGGATCTCGTGATCATGAACCGATCTTACCTGGGATTGTAAATCTCAAGTTTGTTTATGAGGAGCAGATCTAATTATATTAGTGTCTATAATGAATTTGTTCTGTGTAATACTAATCGATAGGGCCTCATTGGTAAGTGTACAAGATCTCATACATTGGAGCCCATGGTTATGGACCCGAATCCATTAGTATGGAACATTTTCTTTTCCAAGTGAAATCCCCTAGTATATGAAAACAGTAAAAAAAATGCTTTCGTTGTTGTGGAATAAGAAGTCTTCGTATCATAATGCATGTATTTAATTTATTGGGAGCTATTAGAGCGGGATCTACTTTTTGGGGAATATGAGTCGAAGCAATAACAATAATATTTCTAGTGGAACGTCTTTCACAATCCCTGGAGAGATAGTTCACTAATAGACCGATGGATAAGTAATTCGACTCATTCACATCTAGATCATAAATTTTTGGAATCCATATTATGCAAGGAGACATTGCTTTTGCTAATTCGAATTGAAGGGTGATATAAAATCGGTCTATTTCCGGCATCATATCCATAGTTAGAAGTTCTAGCTCCGTATCAAGGTCACGATTAATATCGTCACTATCCTCAATATCTTCACTATCATCAATATCATCACGATCCCCAATATCTTCACTATCATCAATATCGTCACTATCCTCAATAAGAAAACCCTTAGGCTACTTGTTCAGAAATACTGTAATGAAAGGAACATAGGAGTTTTCTGCTAGGTATTTGACCAAATAGGATCGTCCAGTTCCTATAGAACCTATTAATAAAATATCTCTAGAGGGGCATAGGGCTAAGCGGAGTGAAAGAGGTTTTCCATGAGATGGGAAATAAAAACTATTAGCCCCACACGAAATTTTTGATTAAGTGATTGTCTGATAATGAGAAAGGAATATATAATGGCGCCACCCCCATAGGCTTGTCCATATATATCTTGAGAGCTCATTGGTCAGATGTCCAAGGAGGCTGGATAAATTTGATTATACCGCACTATTTTCAGGCCTCCTAAATCAATTTGAAAAATGGTTCACTTACCTCCACACTCAAACAGACACATCTATGCACGCTGTAAAGTTTTTTTTCTTCCTGGTTCTGTATACACTATTCGAAAATAAAGTCTCTGGTTGCAGCTATCGGAAGAGAAATAAAATAAATTACAAAAGGAGTGACAGATAATGGGTAGCAATAATATATGGAGCAGAATACATCACCCTGGATGCCATTTTGTCCCTTGTTCTTCACATGTAAGGGAATGAGAGCAAAATTCACGAGTGAAAACAACTAACAGTCACACGGTGGCACAATAAAGAGACCCTGCCAAGGCCAAATCAACGAGACATATCATATCAGAATGTGTTTTCAGTTGCTGCGTCTGTTTGTCGATTTTAAGATGTTGGCAAATGAAAGGCGGAGATTCCTTGCATGCATTAATTTCAGCTTTAATGTCCTGCTCGGTACTGCAACTATTTCTTGAAGCCCCGCAGCAAAATATGAAAAAGCCGATTTGAGTTTTAGTCCTTCCAGCAGTTGGAAAATGACTTTTCTTCGATTCGTATGGAATAGGGCCAAGGCTTCCTTTTAATTCATTCATGAGGTCGAAACGGTACATCAAAATAGACACCCCAATCACTCGGATAGAGAAAGGTACGCTGACTCCGAGCAAATAGGATCCATATGTTGCTAATTTCAATGCTTGGTTTTTCAGTTATCTTTAGATCTTTCTCCAATTGTCCTGGGAGGGGGGATATTGCACGCGCCTTTGTTAAGAGCAAAATATCTGAACGTTACTAAACAAAGTTCCAGTTAAGCAAATTGGTCCAAAAATAGTGTCTACTCCTGCAGTGCTAATGATTTTAGATCTTTAAACGGGTCAAATAAATTAGATGGCTTCTTTTAATACGAAAACTTGTGGTCCGCTCGATGAGAAAAGATTCCCTCCTAAGAGAGGATTACCTAATGAGTTCTAACAGTCAATTGGATGGATGACAACACATTAATGAATTCATCCAATGGTCTATATCACATTTAAAATTTATTTTTTCATTTTATATTTTTTTGACATTTTAATATAAATTATTGAATGAATTCATTAATGTGTTGTCATCCATCCAATGGTCTGTTAGTACCTATTAGGTAATTCCTCTTAGGAGAGAATCCTAATCCCCGCTCGATAGGGTTAGTGTTGGGCCTATGCCCTCCTCGGCCCCTAAAAATCCATCCTTTACATATAGAGATTTCTCTGTTTGTTTTTTTTTTCCGCTTTGTTGGGATGGATGACCTAGTTGGGAATGTTCAAAGATTGCTCTTCAGTAACAACTAACAAACAAACAATATCCACACCTTTTGTTGAAAATCCTCTGTAGTCTAAACTCGTGATACTACAAGTGTTTACAACATTATCTGTGCCTAGATTAGTTCCCTTGCTCCACAAAGTCAATTACATTAGCACCAGCATTCTCGAAACCAATTCAGGAGCATGCTCCAACTGTTTCAACACAGGCGTTGCTAACTTTGGTGCTGAACATTGTTGTCACAGAGAGTCCTCAAGAGTCAAGGGTATGTGATCTTTTTTGTTGCCTAGGCCCTAGCTTCATAAGTTATCCTTGGCGCCTCCAAATGGACAGTTCTACTGCCAAAGATCATGACGTCTGAGTAGATTTGTGCACATCATTTCCAATAAATATTGCTGAATGGATGAAGTTGATCTCTTTTAGAAAGCTTGCATGAGTCATGGAAGGCTTTATCTCTCATCCACGTCTAGCGATACAGAATCCACATCGGGTACATAACCCATGGAGTTAATCTTCACCTGCAACTCATCCAACTTCGCATATATGTCATCTTTTCGTGGATGTTGTCGATCTCCAGCATAAAATTTATGAATTCTACCTCCTACAGTAATCCAACTACATCCCGCTTCCTTCTTCACACCGCGCTCTTTCATCAAATCTCTCAAAATCAGTCCGTCTTCATTCTTCCCTGTCTCAATATACGTACTGGACAGAAGAACATAGGTAGCTGAGTATTCTGGCATAATTGAAAGGATTTTCTGAGCAGCAATCTCTCCTAACTCGACATTGCCGTGGACCCTGCATGCTCCCAACAAGGTTTGCCAGACTATTACGTTGGGTTCAATTAGCATCCTTTTAATAAAATCTATAGCAGCATCCACGCAGCCCACTCGACCTAAGAGATCAACTATACTTGTGTAATGTTCCATCTCTGGCATAACCCCATAATAGTCCTCCATTTGATGAAAATAATTTAGGCCTTCCTCCTGTTGGGGTTGTCCCACATCGGTTGTGGAAAGGGTTGATGATCAGTTTATAAGTGTGAGAGAAAGCCTCACCTCGAGCTAGCTTTTGGGGTTGAGAAGGCCCAAGATCACCTAACACTAGTATCGGAGCCCAGGTTTACCAACAAGTCTCGGACCCAATAGTCCATGGGAGAAACGGGTTGTCTGCATCCAACCCAGGGCCCGATATGTGAGGGGGAGATTGTTGAGGTTGTCCCACATCGGTTGTGGAAGGGGTTAGTGGTCAGTTTATAAGTGTGAGAGAAAGTCTCACCTCTTGGGCTAGATTTTGGGGTTGAGAAGGCCCAAGACCACCTAACACTGGTATCAGAGGCTCAGGTTTACCAATAAGTCTCAGACTCAATAGTCAATGGGAGAAACGAGTTGTCTGCATCCAACCCAGGGCCCGATGTGTGAGGGAGAGATTGTTGGGGTTGTCCCACATCGGTTGTGGAAGGGGTTGATGGTCAGTTTATAAGTGTGAGGGAAAACCTCACCTCTTGAGTTAGCTTTTGGGGTTGAGAAGGCCCAAGACCACCTAACACCTCCACCATACCTCCATGGCTGCAAGCAAACAATACACACAACAAGGTAACAACATTTGGGTTCGTACCTGACTGTTCCATCCTCCTAAAGAGTTGAAGGGCATCCTCCACTAGACCATGTTGAGCGTAACCAGATATAACAGATGTCCATGTAATAGTATCAGGGTTAGCTATCCTCTTGAAAACCTTATGCGCCTCAGTTATACTACCACATTTGGCATACATGTCAATTAGAGCACTTTCTATGCACTTTTGAGTGTCCAAGCCAGCCTTGCAAAGAAGAGAATGGACTTGATGACCATAACCAAGTAAACAAAGGCTGGCACAAGCAACGAGAACACTAGAAAAAGTAAACTGATTGGGCAGAAAGCCTTCTTCCCTCATCTGAGAGAAGATGGCTAGTGCTTCCTCCCATTCAGAACATTGAGAGTAAGCAGTCAAAAGGGTTGTCCAAGACACTATATCTCTCTCTTCCATCCTGTCAAATATTTTCCTTACATCTTCAAGGGACCCGCATTTGGCATATGCATCAGCAATTGCATTGTATATGCTTATGACCTCCACATTGAATCCAAATTTCAAAACCATCCCGTGAATTTCCTTTCCAAATTGCAAGAACTTTAAAGCAGCAATAGCATTGCACACGCTGCAATAAGTGTAAACATCGGATTTTATGTCATTTTGACACATCTCTACAAATAGTTCCAAAGCTTCTTGGCTACACCCACTCTGAGAATAGCCTGAAATCATTGCATTCCAAGGAGTGTTAACTCTACCATAGGCGAAATGGGAGTCAAAAACAGATCTTGCATCACTCAAATACCCACATTTTGCGAACATATCAACTAGAGCAGTTCCCACAAGAACATTAGACACCAAACCCAATTCAGAAACATACTTCTGAACCTCTTTGCCCTTTCCTATGTCACCTAAGTTTTCGACTGCTTTTGAAACACTGATGACCGTGTACGTATTTGGTGCAATGCCTCTTTCCTTCATTCCAAGGAAATGATCAAATGCTTCTAGGTGAAGACCATTCAAGGTAAACCCTGATATCATTGCATTCCACGAGACTTGGTCATGTTCAGTCATGGACTCAAACACTTTATACGAATCCTCAATCATTCCCAGCTTGGCATACATGTTAAGAAGAGACGTACTGACAACAGTATGAATTGCAAAACCACTTATAACAATGTGCGCATGTACCATTCTGCCCAACTCAGGACCACCTAAACCAATACAAGTCTGGATGATTGATGAGTATGCGAACCCATAAGGTAAGATTCCATGATTGATCATCTCGCAAAAAAAGTCGAGCCCTTCAAGGAAAAAACCATTCTTGTAGGATCCAAGAATCATGACGGTCCAAGAAAATGTGTTTCTTTCGGTCATTTTTTCAAACACTCGATGAGCAGAATCGAAATCCGAGCATTTGGAATAAGCGTGAGCTACATGGTTTAACAATACCAACAAGTCTCTACCCAAAAATCCGGATTTTAACACGAACCCATGAACCACTTTTCCGTGTGTTACCGACTCTTCGTCTGCGCAGTCACGTAGGAGATCGATCAATGGTTGGAACTGTGGCTTCTTTTGAGTTTGATCTCGTGCAGCTGACAGAGGAAGTTTGCCTCCATTGGCTCCACTTGATGGTGGAGTTAGAATTGTATGTCTTACTTTATTGTCGTTGGAACTCCAGTCAGGGGTGGGCAATACATGTAGATGCGCAGGTTGAGGCAAATTGACGGAGAAACTCATAGGTCAAGCGTTAAAGAATAGGCCTCAAATTCGTGACCTGTGAGATCGGTCCAAAGGGACACAAATTCGGTAAGGGAGTCCTCTTCAGGCTCTTTCCCGGTTTCCCCTATCAAATAAACATATCTACATCAAATAGTGTTTTTTCTTCTTGTGGAGTAACATCTTTTTTCTTCCTATTTGTTAACCACGGATAGGCTTGTGAGACTGTGTGTTTGTGTTGTAAAATTTTAGTGTTGTTAAAATTTTAGGTATTGGGTTTAGTGAAAAAGTGAAGAGAGAGATAATTTTTTATATTTTTTGTAGTGAATAGTAGTGATTTGATGGGGGAGAAAAAGATTATATTGTAATTTTTTATTGTGTTAAAATTTTATAGTGTGTAAAATTTTAGGACGCAAACGCACTTATTGGCTTAGGTGCACGGGTTTGGATGTATAGATTTTCTTGGTTACCTAAAAACAATATTGGACAGATTTTCCTAAATATATAATATTTATAATAAAATTATAAACATAATATATATTGGATAGTCAATCAAGTATTTCTGAATTTTGTTTCCCTTTTTAGTAGAAGAGAGTTTATTCGGTAGCAAAAGTTGGGATAAAGAAAAAAAACAAGCGAGAAAATAAAAATATTGCAATTATGGAAGTGGGAGGAATGAGATCAATAGACTAATGGAAATTTTTAATCATAAAGGGGTATAATGTTACATTAATGAGGAGTCAAATTTTTGAAAGCTCCTAACGGTCTATCAATTCTAACTTGAGTAGATTATGATTCCACCCGATATTTATGAGTAGGAAAGCAATTTGATCAGCTTAAAGTTTGATGGGTCACATGAGGTAGACAAGCATTTTTCTAGCCCAAGTACCGAGATGGTAGCCTAGTGGTGCTAAGTTTTGGCTAGCTAGGACTTAAGGGTGATGTTCGACGAAAGTTCGAAACTTAGTAAGTCCATTCTACTCCGGTAGTCTTCATGCCACGTGGATTTCCGAGTTTAAGTGATGGAAAATTCCATTTACTTTAATTCTGTTTATATTATCTTTTTTGCAAGATTAATTGAAATCCACTTGCTCATTAAACAGAAAAAGGGAGGGTTTGAGTTGAATCTTCAGTACAAGTCGTTGGTCAAGAAGACCTGTGCTGCAAGTCGTTTTCAATTTACATTCTGTATCTCATATTTCTGTTCTCGACCGGAGTTATGTTGCTATATTAGAAAGATTGTCTGCTCATTAGGCACGAAGCATTGACTAATGTCCTTTGTTAATAATGTCTGCATACGTTCGATCAGCTCGCTTTATATTAATATGGCATACAATTTTAGAGTGGTTCTGGACGTAGATTGATTGCAAGTTGAAAAGACAGCTTTCCTAGTTCATGGTGGGGGAGATCACTATACTATTCGCCAGACCTGGTGATCTTAACCAACTCGATCAGTGTTGATGGCAGACTATGCTGGGCTCTCTACACTTGCAGAAGCTTTTTGTTGCACCACATTTTTACCAACATATACAACTTCCTTGTTTTTGTGGTTGTCAAGTTCGTCTGTCGCTTCTGCTAAAGAACTTTTCAGTTGCGTAATCGCATTAGGTGGAAGCTGAGTGGAAAATACTGGATATGCTTAGTATGTATTTGGTGAATTTTATTTTGCAACCAACGTTAGATAAAGGTGTTTAATTTGTTCAAGTTTCCCATCTTCCTGGATTGTGAACACTTCATATCATGGTAAGGAAGAGAAGATTGAAAAGGATGGACAATGAACTCTTTTAAAGATCAGTCACATGGATTATTTTGATTAATAAACGGCATGCCCCTGTTACCGTTTAGCTGCTTCCTCGAACAATCCCTTGTTCTCTCCGAAATGACTAGATCATTCAGGGTAAGGACTCATCTTCTGAAGGAAATTTTTTTAACGAAATATTTCAGCAGCGTGCCATTAAAGCACTTATCTTTTCAGTAAAAGTAAAATGGTAGTACTTGTGTTGAAAAGGTGCAATAGCAACACTCATTTATTAATGACCAACATTTCTTTTTTGGTTGAGGTGCGAGAAGAGATTCGACGTATGCGATTCTCAGTAGTAAGAAAATCCTGAATCCATGAGTCATCCTCATCAATCTACAAGTTCACCAAATACTTCGGCTATGTTTGGTTGATGGTCTTGAAAATATTCTTTTATTATTATTATTTTTAAAATATTTTTTAATCTAAAAATGATTTTTTCATTAAAAAAAACATTTCAATCTTTAATAGAATTTTATATTTAGTGCTCTCAATTTTTGTGAAAAACAATACAAAAATCTCATCTTCAAACATTTTTTTTTACTTTCACAGTTTTCAAGGAAATAACTTTCTCTTTCAAAACATGATTTCATTTTCTCTGTGTATTTGGTTTACTCTAGGGTGGCTTTTGGAGGATGCAAATGAGAAAGAGATTCAATTTGCCTTCTTATAACTTATGTTTTGGTAAACCAGAGGTTTCTGACTGCACCCTATGGCTATGCTGTTGTTGGTGCTCTCTTGCTCAGGAAGTGCGGACCGGCAATTCCTATTATATTATACAAGATAAGTTCTACATGAAACAAATGGACAATGGTAACCCGCTGCCAATTTCACCTTTGCCTCGTGAAGATGGAAGTGGTTCAATCCAGATCCAGCGCAAGTTCTCCACTGGGGATTTACTCTAGTCCATCCAGGATTGTTGCAATTAATTCTCCAAGCCCGGGCAGAGTTTCAAAGGGCTATAGCTCAGATGGGCCACTGCCTACCGTGAAAGCAGAGTCGACTGCAGGAGGTAGGGACACAACTATGACGCCACCATCGATGTCATTGATTCAAAAATAAATACTTGGCCCCAAGAGATAAAGCAAATTGAAAGTTTTATGGTAGTTTGTTATTTATACCGATTGTGTGGGAACTTCTCATGCAGTTTGGATTTGAGTGAATTCAATGCATCTCTTCACATCTTACTAAGATGATCTTAGTTTGCTTTTTGAAGATGTATCTCTTTCTCAATACGATCAGTTTCCTTGCCCTGACTGCAACTTCATTCCGAAGTTTTATTTTATACTTGGAGGGGACAAACTTGAGCCAATTTTTATTGTGCGATGTAATAGCATTCTTTGAAGACCTCTCTTCTTGATTGACCCTCTCTGGTTAATTAATTAATAGAAAAAATTAACTCCACTATCATATGCTTTTCTTTGAAATTAGACATGAATTTATAAATTGATGTTTTGACTTTTAGTAAAGATAGAAATGTAGAGAAGTGATTAATACTAATGGCTAATTAAAAGTTACCAAAGAGCATCTGTTTCTGCATGTAGGCCAACTATCCATTAGGACGACAGATTGTAGAAGATGGTGGAGCACAGACGAATGAAAAAGGAGAAGTGCTTCTGAGTTTTGTGCATAAACATCTTTTAAAACCAGATTGATGATGGAATGACCAAAGAAATTTGTTAATGAAAATCTGTTCAAAAGGCAGTCTCCATGTTCTCTTGCGACTAGAAACTGCACCAGTCGGAGTGACCAACCAAAATGGCTGATTTGAGAAGGTGAGAAAATACGTTTTGGAACATGGTGCAACTGAAGACAGGTGGAATGAAATTGCAAAAATAGGATCGTGTAATTTAGGTCATTTGAATTGTTGGCGCAGAGGTTAATGGTGATTGATTTTTTTTTTTTTTCCATCTTCAGAAACTTGATGCTTTCTGGTAGGCCTAGAAAATTCAGGCATGCACCTTCCAATTTTAAGGGATCGAGAACCAAGAACTATAAATTAAAAACTTGTGAAAATTTCATGGCCACCAATTAAACTACATGGACCTGAACCACTACAACAGATATTCAGTTAGGTGACAACTACATTCGTGGCTAGAAATGGGTGTTTTCGTGGAAGATGTCTTTAATGTAACGACATGTACTCGTCGAAGGCTCGTCACCAATAACAGTGTGATATGAAATTTTTACAGACATAGAATTAATTCGTCATCTTTGTTACCTTTGCCGACGACATTCTTCGTCATTCCAACACTATAATCTTTGGTTGGTAAAGTAGTTAGAAAAAGACGCATCACGTCATTGGTTCTTTTTCTTGTCGCGGGTGGCCTTCGTCTCCGAAGGACTTCCTCTGTCCAAAAACTAAAATCGTTGTCCAAATCCATCTTCAAAATAGTCTTCACTAGACTCTAAAACTGTCTATTCGTGAAACCGCCAAAATTGATTTAAAACCTCATATTATTTCCCCTTCATGTATAAAATATGTATTACAATTCGACGACTGCACAACGTTGTTAAATGGTTGTTGTGGCCATTACGGACTAGTCAAAGGAAGTGATTCGATAGCAAGCGACAAAATAAATGCCGACCCTTCCAGATTTGCGAAGCAAAAGTTCTACAGTCGAATACATGTCCTCCCTGCAATTTTAACTAGTAAAAAATATGTCGGTCATTGAAGTAGTGAAACGACAAAATAAATGTATTCATATCCAACAAATAGTTAACCTAAAAAAAACCAACAAATAGTTGGTGGGCATGAGCCCTACAATCTCTTTTCCCTCGGACCAACATCTAAAGAGGACTCCTTACAAGCCATACTAAACACAATTGTCTAGCAAAAATGTTACAAGTAATACAAAATACTAGTTACAAGACAAAGTGCATCAAACAAAAACAAGTCGTCAATTGCACATTGACAGCCTCAACAAGCAGCAACATTACTCCAGTCAACACTTCCAGATTGAATCATTCAGTCCCCAAGCCTTAGCAATCTTCTGGTTCTTACGACGAACAAAATTCTTTCTCTGAAAGCTGAAAGCTGCTCAATCCTTACATTTCCAATGCAAGTGTTTCAAGCTCTGGTGAAAGTTTTGAACTGAATGTGAACAATACATGAACTAAGTGTCAACTTCTCCTTAACATGGATAGGCAAAGCTCTTTTGACAAGTTAAAATATGTAAAAATATGAGTCTACGAAATCTACTGAAATAGCAGAAATGGTGCCAAGCAAACGTGATCATTTGAACAATGATATGAAGAACGTTGATTTCAAATAAAAAAATAGACAATTCCTTACTACTGAGCATTTGCTTATTTGTTTGCCTTGAGATTGTCCACATTAAGAAACAGGGGGTAATATTCCAAATTATATAAATTTTGATTTCGTAGTTTCAGCTATGGATTCATATAGGGGACAATATTTCAAATAGTTGGTGGGCATGAGCCTTACAATCTCTTTTCCCTCAAAAAATCTATAGCAGAGTCATTGCAAAACCATGCTGAATACAATTTTCCAGGCCAAATATCACAAGTCATACAAAATATCAGTTACAAGACACAGAACATCCAACAAATTAAAGCAAACCATCAATTGCACATTCAAGTACTCAACCTAGAGTTCTGGCCTTGAGAGAATGTATACATGAAGATGATATGATTGGGAAAGAACAATCTACCTTGAGTAAACCTAGAGCTCAGAACAACCTACCACTTACAACACGCAATATCACCTTATCCCAGCAACATTAGTCGGTACAGGCTGGGTTGCTTGCTAGACATCCTCCACAGCTAATGGAACGAAATGAAATGTGTTAAAGCAAAATATTCACATATAAACAGTCAAGGAAAATAAATAAATAATCTCTTAACATCACATAAACAGAGGCACAAAAAAAAAAATCTAAAGCACCCTAGAATCTTCAAGACATTACCACCAACTTATACCTAAAAACAAATATGGAGGCCAAATTCGAAACAAACATTTAAATCGATGTTCCCAAAACAAAACAAAAAACCAGTCCTAAAAAAGGGAAAAATCTAAACTTGATAAATCTATAGGTCCATCAACTCAGATCTAAATCTACAAAAGTAAAAATCCCCAAAACTTGGGGGATTACTCTTAGGGTAGCCATGGGAAGGAACAAAGAAGTGAAGATGGAACCTAATGTTCGGGATTATTTTTGGAGAAGACAGTTTTTTTCACTGATGGTGCAATGGTCTCAGGATAGCCAAGGTGGGGGAACAGAGGAGCAAAGAGAGAAGAGAAAAAAGGGGAATAAAGAGATGACGAACAAGAAAGACAATCTCTTGAACGGAGGACCAATCGGATTCCAAAGCCGTAGGCCACGACTTGGGAAGAGGACTCGATAAAATCCTTGACTGCTGAAATAATCAAGAAATTTAGGGTATCATCGACAACAATATCCGGCGTTGATTTGATTTTGACATAAACACCTTCAATCTTTACGGAGAATACAAAAGGGGGAAGAAGGAGGGTTTTCATCATGAATCTGGAGTTTTTGCTGGATGCCTAGATCTTTGACACGAAACAGGAAGAATGAGGGTTTTCCTTGATATTGCTACGACAGTAGTAATTAATCCATTGGACCAGAATATTACAATTTCGTTCTTGACGACAAACGAGAATATGTTGTTGACTTTGAATTTCTAGCCATGAACCTCAACGCGACTAATAAATTTCAGATTCTTTTTGTGTTTGCGACGGTAACCAGTGCGGATTATAGTAGAATTTCTCGTTGGCAAAAAAATCTAACATATACCCACCACCGAATTCGACGAGATTGTCAAGAGCATCGTTGTAACTGAAAATTATTTTGATTTTTTTGACCAAAAGTTCTCACGGCATTCAGTTCGTGGTGTGAAAGTTTTGTTGCTATCTAATTCTTGTCGGTAAAAGGGGATTTTATTTCAACGACATTGAATTTGTAACCTTAGTTGTCGTCACCTAACAGAGTGTTTGTTGTACTGAACGTGTTTGATTGAATTTGAGTTACGTTTTTTTTTTCAAGGGTGGTAAAGTGGTAATGGAGTAGTTACGCTGTCACTCGATGACGGGGCCATACACAAAGGCAGTGGATATCTCTTTGGGTGGCAATAATTTACGTGGTAGGTCCGAAAGATGAGTTTTTTTCATAGACGTCTGTCTTTGTCATGGCCGAATGTTTCAAGCTGCCAATAAATGTCTGCAATTAATTGGGCAATACACTAGCGAGCACTACCGGCCTAATTATCATCCTGCCTATACCAAATTCCATAAAAGCCAAGGTCTATAATCTATATACTGTAATATACTGCATGGGAAGGTGCATGTACACACGTAGGTAGGCTTTTGGTAGCTGTGAGTGCCAGGCCAGGCTCCAATCAGGGCCACCACCTAAGCTTTATTATTTATTTAAAGCCAATTATTACCATCTTAGTTCCGTTTAGTTGCCCATCACACGCTGCCATTTTGGTTGCAAGACTGCTGCTGCATGCATCTCTCTCTCTCACACTGGTAATTCTTTCTACTGCGTCCTTCCCCTGACGACTCTGGAGTCTGGTTTTGTCTCCTGTACCTGTACATCGATTTTTTTTTGGTGTGTTTAAGTTGTTGTACAGTGTACGTTGGACAAATGAATCGGGTGATTCGGGCTTAATCTTACCTCATTGCCAATAAAAGAATTGTAGTCGTATTTCTTCATCTGAGGCCAGTTTTCCAATTCAAAGATAAAGTTGCAAACAGAAGATCCAACCCCAATACGAATAGAGTTATGTCATTCAAGACCCCCAGGTGGTTTACAGAATAACATGAGTTACATGACCTGCCTGTTAGGGGTTAGGTTAAGAGCAGGTACGTTTAATGATAGCGGTGAATTTGGAGGTTGACCATTGTCCTACTTAACGAAAATGACTGCTTCGTTTCATATTCTGTTATGGGTGCGTGGCGTTTGGAAAGAGAACCACTATCCTAGTGCCTAAATGACTCAGAGCCAACATCTATACGGACATTGTCTGTGATCTTCTCTCCAAATTGGAAACTGTTGGTCTTCACACCCATATAAGATATAAGATAGATTTTGAATAGAATTAGACTTCTAGAGGAAGCGTACTTCATCCCCATTCCAAGTTTATGGTTTTCTATTATGGTTTCTCTTTGTATTTTTTTCTATAAATAGAGGTTTATGTTATAGGAGAAAAGTGGGACGTGAGACGTGAGTCTTGGGCAGAGAGAGTGTGCTGTGGCTATTGTATTGGGGTGGGTAGAGTGATTTTCTTAAGTGTTCTTAATAAAATTATTATGGCTGGATTGAGGCCGAACCACGTAAATTATTGGTGTTCATTTCTTTAATTTTTGTGTCGTTTTTCCCAACAAGTGGTATAAGAACCTGGCTCGAAGAGCCGGAGTGGTTTTCCGGGAGGAAGCAGAGAAGGTCCAAAAATAAAAAGTGGTACGATCAGATATTGGAGGGCAACAGCCTGTAAAGGAGATCGAGACGTAGCCGAAAATCGAAACTGAGTCGTCGTAGGAGCCCGAACGCTCGTCACATGCCACAGGGAAGTCAAAGCGCGTCGTCCATGCGCTCTCACTCGCTGAAAAGAGGTAGAGAGAGTAGGAATCACTCTCCCCACGCGTCGCACGCGCACGCCCCTGGTTAGCTGACACATGTCCTACCACGTCAGCAGGTGGTCCCAGGGTATCAGGTCATCATTGTCACGTCATCCGCCACGCCAACAGGGGTGCCAGACAGTGTCACGTCATCATGCCAAATCAGTAGGGAATATTCCGAGGAATCAGAATATTCTATTTTTTTGTCGGTTCAGGGGCTTTTAAGCCTGTTTTGAGCAGGTCAGACCGATTCGCAAGGTTTTAGGTCATCCCAGATCCATTGGTGCAGTCAAACTTGTGAAATTCAGCCTCGATCAGTGTGAATTGAGATGTCGGAGAGTATGGTTACCGGTATGATGATGTTGTCTGTTACGAATTACATGAGCTGGAAGCCATGAATGGAGGATATCCTTTGTGCAAAGGATATGTACGATCTATTGGAGAACAAGGACAAGAAACCAGAGGGGATTGACGAGGCAAAGTGGAAGAAGATCAGTCGGAATGCTAAATGGTTGATTTGTCAGTGGATTGAGTCAGAGGTATTTCATCACGTAGCCAAAGAGACAAGTGCTTTTGAATCTATGGGAGAACTTGGAGACAATGTACCAGTCAAAGACTTCGCGGAATAAAGCGCTGCTAATGAGGAGGTTCGTGAATATGATGCTGCGAAACGAGAAGTCGGTGGCAGAACATACCAGTGAGTTCCAAAACCTGATCAATCAATTGAACAACGTCAAAATGACTTTCAACAATGAGGTTCAAGTTTTACTCCATGAAGTTGGTCAAGGATGCTCTATTCAGTGAATATGCACGAAGGAAGGAGATGGAGACTTATGACCACAGTGGATCACAAGCTCTCGTCACAGAAAGAGGCAACAAAAGCAGCAGGAATACAGAAGGGCGGGATAAATCCAGAGGAAAGGGTCGCAAGATTACTTGCTTCTATTGTGACCAAGAGGGGCATATCAAGCGAAATTGTCCAAAGTACAAATTAGAGAAAGGAAAATCATCAGCAGCCTTAGTATTGATTGATGACTCTGACTTCGTGTAACACGCGGAGGTACTTGGTACCAACCGATGGAGATGCAAGAGCGGAGAGAGATACTATTCTACATGGGTTCGACGGTACAAGCAGGGGATGCGGGCACCCTAGGCAGGGGTGCAGGACACTCGGATGAGAGTGTGGTTGGTTGTCTGGTGATAAGGATGAGGTTGGAGTGCCAGTAGAAGAAGGATGCAAGGGGTGATGAGCAATGAGGAGCAACATACACCAAAGTTGCAAGAAAGTTCTACTGATGGGAGCCCGAGATGCACTTAACCGAAAGATGTTAGAAACAGATTCTTCCCTTATGGGTATGGAGGGGGAGAATTGTTGGGGTTCACACCCATATAAGATAGACTTTGAATAGAATTAGACTTTTAGAAGAAGTTTACTTCCTCTCAATTACAAGTTTATAGTTTTCTCTTAGGTTTCTCTTTGTATTTTTTCCTATAAATAGAGGTTTATGTTATAGGAGAAAAGTGAGACGTGAGTCTTAGGCAGAGATAGCGAAGAAGAGAGAGTGTGTGGTGTAACTATTGTTTTGGACGGATAAAATAATTTTCTTAAGCGTTTTTAATAAAATTGCTTTAGGGTGCATATAAACCGAATTGAGACCGGACAACGTAAATTTTGAGTATACTTCTTTTCATTTTCGTGCTGCTTTTTTCATCTGAAACTACTGCTGGGCGTGGCAGGAATGACACCAAATTAGGAGATGAAATTGTAAAGCACGAGCTCCGTGCACGCACAAGCGTGATCCAGTTTTCCTGGGAGTTCCGACTCCAATAAGCTGTCAGCCCTTGAATCAGTGTTTTTGCGTATCCGGTATCTATTTGATCCCAAACTGCTATCTAAAAGCAATACCATTTCTAGGACTAAGTGGGCGAAGATTATCTCATCCCACTTGAATTCCTCCATATTAATGCCCGTCTAAATCAGTTTTTGGCTTCCCAAGACAGTGCCACCCACGAGACCTAGATCACATAGGTTCTAACCAAACTTTGACGAATGACGGTATGTTTTTTTTTATAAACAGGTTGGCTGTATGTTTGAACGTGAGGCTTGAACTTTCTACTGATCAAAACTGGAAGTTCCAACTCCAATAAGCTGTCAGCCCTTGAATCGGCGAAGATTATCTCATCCCACTTCGAATTCCTCCATATTAATGCCCGTCTAAATCAGTTTTTGGCTTCCCAAGACAGTGCCACCCACGAGACCTAGATCCCATAGGTTCTAACCAAACTTTGACGAATGACGGTATGTTTTTTTTTGTAAACAGGTTGGCTGTATGTTTGAACGTGAGGCTTGAACTTTCTACTGATCCATCCAAACTTTCTACTGATCCATCCACAGATAACATAGGTTCTATTTAACCAAACTTTATCACGAATGATAGATTTTAACTTATTTGCTAAGGAAAAAAAAAAGATAGATTTTAACTTATTCATCTATCGTGCTGCCCGTTGTGACCAAGATTATCTCATCCCACTTCGAATTCCTCCATATGAATGCCCGTCTAAATCAGTTTTTGGCTTCCCAAGACAGTGCCACCCACGAGACCTAGATCACATAGGTTCTAACCAAACTTTGACGAATGACGGGGTTGGCTGTATGTTTGAACGTGAGGCTTGAACTTTCGACTAATCCATCCACAGATCACATAGGTTCTATTTAACCAAACTTTATCACGAATGATAGATTTTAACTTATTCATCTATCGTGCTGCCCGTTGTGACCCAGTTTCATTCAAATTATTTCGTGCCCAAAGTATTGAAATTCATTAGAACCTTGTTTCTTTGGAGGAGATTGAGAGCAAGGTAGATAGCCAGCTAGTTAGCAGCTCAGCTGGGACCTTCCCATTTCGATCGTAAAATGGATAAGCATCATTGGTGGCACTCATGACAGACCAGGATGGTCTGTATATATACAGTCTAGCTAGCATTCCCTGGCATTTGACAAGAAGCTTTTTCCGCGTCATGGCACAAGGCAAATATCAATTTGTCTGCATTTTACTTTGGAGTGGACCCCCATTTATAAATTTTAGTTTGCGCACCAACAAGTGGGCTGCGCCGCCGCAGGCTAGCTGCTACCATAATGACTGACGTAGGTTTTCTTCTTTCGTCTCTTTGTTTTTTCTCTCTCTCACTGTAAATAAAGAACTTTCAAATCGTGGTAATAAAAAAATCTACACGCAGAGTGCAATTCCATGTGGAGAAAAGAGTTGTAATGCGGTAGACTGTTTGACTATAGATAATGATACGATTAAGACATTAAGAAAACTCTCCCGTGTCCAATTCAAAAGCTTGTTTTCGTGTTGATTTATTAACATCAACTTGCTAGTTTTCTAAGGAAGTTAAGAACCAATCTATAACCAACCCCTTCATTGGCGTGCAATAAGCGGCTTGTGGGCCAAGGTGGGGATTACTTTCAAGGGATCCAAATCCTTTCTTCTGTCTTGTGTTTTGGCTTGTTTGACTTAATTCAAGTGACTTAAAGCTAGTCCTTGTTTTCAGACCAACAAAAACATTCTTACCAATTTTTGTGAATAAAATTCTTCTAGTTTTTCCTTTAAAACATGTGGATATAGTACATTTTTAACATTTTAGCTTGCGATTATAACTTAATAACGTAATTAATGGGGTCAAAAAGAGCAGGCTTGACCGAGTCTTTTTTATTTTTATTTTTATAAGTAGGCTTGACCGAGTCCAGCAACACAACTACTCCTCCCGGTGTGGATACACGAAACAAAAACGACACGCCCTATTCATGGAAATCTATTTCCATACATTCTACCACTAGTAACACGCCACGTTATCACATAGTCCAATCTATGGCCTCAATAACCACGGCCTTCCACGTCATATTCACTACACCGCCCTTACCTATCTCTCCAAAAGACGAAAACGCCCAAAACTTACTCACGCTGATTGGACGCGTTTTAACATTGCCGTTGTGAAAGCGGCTGCAGATGATCTTACAACCTTCCTTATCCCTTCCCCCGCTTCCCCTATATAAATCGTCTCGGCCGGCCTTTGATTCCTTACCGGCATTTCCATCTACTCTCTCTTTCTTTCCAAAAGCTTTACATTTTCTTCATCCAAAACCAAGACCAATCCCCTATCGCCTAGCTAGGCTTTGGCTAGAACTGGCTAACTCTCAGGAAACTCTGGAGGAGAGTGATTCCAGTAATCAAAGGGTGGTTCTCGCCCTCTATGCGGCCCTGAGCTCGCACGACGTGGCCACGGTGCACCGTATTGTCGCCCCCGACCTCGAGTGGTGGTTCCATGGTCCGCCCTCCCACCAGTTCTTGATGCGCCTTCTCACCGGCACTGCCACATCCTTCCGATTCGTTCCCCAGTCCATCACCTCCTTCGGGTCCACCGTCCTCGTCGAGGGCTGCGATCACGCCCGCTCCATTGCCTGGGTCCACGCCTGGTCAGTCACTGATGGGATAATCACACAGGTCAGGGAGTACCTCAACACGTCCCTCACCGTCACGCGCCTCGGCAACTCCAACACTTCCCCTCCGTCCGATTTCTCCACGCCATCCTCCTCCTCATCGACCTCTGAGATCACTTCACTCCATTGCCCGTCCCTTTGGGAGAGCAGCGTCTCCAGTCGGGTGGGGAAGTCGGTCCCGGGTCTGGTCCTGGCAATATAGCCTCTCTCTTTGCCCGATCAGCTGCAGCCGTTCGTACTATTATCATTTGGTATAAGAAATAAAGGCTCACACAGGTGTCTGCCCCTGATTGACGGAGTTACTTATGGGCTGAGCTGGATTGACCGGAATATCAAGTCAGAGATGTAAGCTATTACTGAGGTCCCGTTTGGTTTGGGTTGGTTTGTTTGGCCTCTTTGTATGTTTGCGTGTGTTTGTCTTTTGGTCTGTCCTGTTTAGTAGTGGTTTGTCCTGTTTGTGTGTTTGTATTGGTTCGTGGAAACCATGATGGAGGAATATTTCTGTTGGTCATATGCTGATGTATTTGTAATCTCGTGTTTTGGTTGTGAAATAAAGGTGTTTGCTTGTGAATGTCATATGATCTTTCGGATGCTTGACTCAACTTTTAAGTTATACGAGCCCAAGTGGTTGGTCATCGCTGACACAAAATTTTGACTGAAAAGCCGTTTGTCTCTAAAGCGGCTTCCAACACTCGGTTTACATGATTTCACAATACTTTTTCTAAGAAAGATACAATATTATTTCTCCATTTTTTTTCCTTTAGCTTTTCTGAGTCTTGATTGGGTAAAGTGATGGGACGCATGGGAATTTTAAACGTAAAGGGTTTTTGTTGTTGTTAAGTACTGTAAAGACAGGTTTAATCGTATAAGTTGGTGACATTCAGAAGAGAAATCACCCAACTAGAATGGTGGCACGGTCCAACTCTGTTCAGGTTTCCCTTTCATGCTCCTCTTTGCATGAACTCTTTAGTCTTTATGGCATCAGGCACTCTGCATATCCTCACATAATTTCAAGATAACTTTTTTTTCTTCTAAGAATTTCAAGACAATTGTAGGTGTGATACCCCGAATCTCACATGGAGTGAGAGATGAGAATGAATGAGAGATAAGTTTTATAAGGGTCAAGTCTTACATTGGGACCTTACTAGGTTAAACTGTGTTTTATAATAATCAAAGGAGCTTCAAGAGCAACCTTGACTAGTCATTTTGAAGTTAAAATACAAATGTGGTTAGTGTCTATCCTTGGGTCGTTATAAATGATATCAAAGCAGTCCTAGTAACCACCAATGTGGGCTTGGTGAGCCTTGATGAGGACGTCAAGGATTTAAGAGGGGGAGATTGTGATACCTCGAATTTCACATGGAGTGAGAGAGAAGAATGAATGAGAAATTAGTTCTATAAGTGTCAAGTTCCACATTGAGACCTTATTAGGTTGAATTGAACTTTATAATAATCCAAGAGGTTTCAAAAACAATCTTGAATAATCATTTTGAAGTCAAAGATGTGGCTAGTGTTTGTCCTGGAAGGTCAAGGCGTATACAAGAGGACTGATTGTGGCACCTATTCAAACAAGGAGAAGTAACAATCCCTTTTCTTCATATCAAGGGATGTGATTACATGTTCACCTTAATATAATTAACATCCTGAAGTTACCTGGAAAATTGCCAAATGATACGCAACTAGAAAATATTATTTTGGCGAAAAAATAGATTGATTGTTGTCCAAATATGTTGCGTCTTACAAGGAAAGAATAAGTCGGAGTTGGTAAGCTAACGCCATTGAGAAAACGAAAGAACAGGCCAACGGAGTTCTTCTGTTCTAACCACTTGAGAAGTCGGTGGATGGAGAAAATTAAATGATTGTCCGAGTTTACTGTTTGAGCGGGGACTGATTAGACGATCCGAGCATGCGCAGATTGAAAATCGGATCCACATAAACCAAGGGACAGCATCTTAAAAGGTTTGGCAGTTTCCGATCATTCAAAAATAGTTCCGAGACCACGTGTTTGGTGGATATCTTTCTTACAGCTATTTATTTGGACCATACGAGAAAACACAGAAGCCTCCCATGCATGATCATAAGTTTGATTAATATTCACATGGATCTTGTGATAATTGAGTACTTTTTTATTTTATGTATGTAAATGTATATGTACTCTCCAATTCATTGATTCTTGGGCACAAGTACCGGACATTGACACGTCCGATCGCGGGCAATTAATTAATCGCAACAGAGGCACAGGTACTCCAGTTTCTTCGGAATCGATAAGGTCCATGCAGCAATGATTCAAGGGAGGAGCCTGAAACCTGTCCACTCGGTTGCTGTCAAAATGTGATAAAATATGTGAAAATTTACTTAAACCACGAGGTAGCTGTAGATCGACGAAGTGGCTGGTAGGTGTATCCATGAAATATATGCAGTCTCCTTCGGCTTCGGCTTCGGATAGCACGTGTTGCGTACTGAGACAAAAATACCAAGTCGTTGGAATTAAATTGGCAGGAAGAAAATAGTATTTGGTGCAAAAGCATATCTTTTCAAGTGGGGGAAAAAACGCGACTTAAAAAGAAATTGCTTGCTGTTTTGTACTGGACAACGATTCTGGGGAGCCCATGTTTTTGTGGCTTAATGCTTCAAAAGAAATGTGAGATTTAATTAGTACTAAACGAAGGTGGCGATCGCATGTTTTTCTTTTAGGAAGAAGAAATTCGAAACGATATTCAAATGTTCCTGCACTTGGAAGATTTTCAGAGATCCCTCTGCGTAAGCCGCCGAACGGCTTGTGAAAGACGGCAAAGTGGTCAATGAAATGCTTAATATATAATTTTCCTTTTGCTGTTGCTGTTGATAATTAATGAGATCACTGTCCGAAAGAATCAAAATATACTCCCGCAAGAGGCCTATTCTTGAACAAGATCATGATTTGAGAGGAGAAGAACGTTGGCCATAGTGCACGCACAAGATTTATATATAGGCATCCAACACTGGGAGGGATCTCAAGTACTATAGCTGTCATCCCCCGCATCTCAAAGACAGTAGCTCGGATTCTAATTTGTATATAGTTGCTTAAATAAAGGCTCAAAACTTGGAAAACAATTTGACTCTCAAAGGAACAATTTCCCATATGGATTCCGTAATTCAAAAGATTGTTCATGAAAGATTATTCCGCATGATGTATGCGGGAAGCTTCCTGATCAGTGAGTTCGAATATGCCATGTCCACTTTGCTTCAATTCGCCCTTCGATCGCAATTAGAAGACCAAGTACATGCCCTGGAATATCAAAGGTGATTCGGTGATGCATAAGGCCTATCTGCTATCTGCGAATATGTGCGGAAACTAGACGTGTGCTTGGGATATTGCTGGAGTCTGGAGATAAAGCCACTTTTGCCGGTCTAATGGCAGGTATTCTGCGGGTCTAGTTGATAAACTGAAGCAACCTATACATTATTTTATGCTGCAGAAACCCATCCACCAAAATAGAGTTCCGCCACTTTCCTTATTGTTCCCAAATCAGCCCTGTTAAAGTCTACGTCTGATACAACACGCACAGAAACTGATAGGTGACGTACATGACTGAAAATTGTTATATCAAGGACTGGAACGACAGTGGAAAGCTTTTCCCATTATGATAAGAGTGTGAGATGATCGAATTTGTTCTCGGGCCAAACTTGTCATCCTCACGACAATTTCTATAATATTGTATTTCCCGTGACTTTCACAATTTGCGATATGCTTTTAGTCACGCAAAATGGGAGAATATTTGAAGCCGTCATTTTTTTTATAAGCAAAAGCCGTCAATTTACAAGTTGTGGTCCCTTATAACACGTATTTGTACATTAAACTGATCAGCTGTTGTCTCTAGTTAATGTCGCTTGATATATTGTGCTACTGATAATTTATATATATTTGAAGTTGGGGTGTCCTTATCGTAAAAGCTATCAAATAGAAAACCCCCTTTGGTAACGTTCTGGGCAAAATACACAAGTTAGAGGAGAAGATCATGATCAAGATATTCAACATGCAGGCAGGCCAGAAGATCATGTATGAGCGCATAAGATTGGAATATGCCTATATTGTTGAACTCACATATATATACTATGCGCTATAAAGTGAAAAATAGACGTTGTTTGCAGTACTCATGTTAATGGAGAATATTATTTCTTCTGCTAATTAATAACGATATCTGAATAGGTTCTACCAAATCGTGTTAAAAAGCAGAATCCTTTTGGAAAATAACGTTCATGGTTTAACTCGAAGTGCATATCCAAAACCATCTTTCGATTAATTTGTGTTGTAAAATCAGAGGTACCATCATGTCTAATTGTCTATTATCTAAAATGACATCCTTGAAATTGACTGATATCAGCAAATATTACAATCTCGAGTTAGGTAACGCAGGGCAAAGCATGCACCAGATTACAATCAACGACGTAAGTTTTTGCCATCCAACGCCATGGAGGACTGGGTTCAGACCTTTAATTTAGTCTGTATCGGACCCTCCACCAGTCGATCACCTCGCTCATCGCTGCTGGGAAGTTTCCGTCTTAAGGATTTCTTCGTCTTCATCGAGTCAAGCTAGCTCCTAATAATTCCTCTTTCTTTTTTTACTTGTTTGATTTTGTTTTGGGTCATACTTAAAGCCAACGGCCCCTCCACATCCACGGCCAGTACGTGTTGACTGTTAAGTGCTATTTTGTTTTGGTCTTTGTGGGAGTTGAAGTTTAGTTAGACATCAAGATACCAATTGAGTATTTACGTGAGTACTCACGCATGACTAAGTACAGAATGAGGTTCTAGATGGGACAAATAATTTATTATATTACTATTTTTGATTTTTCGGAGCTTATAAACAGATAAGAGAAATTGCCCAGTCAGTCTTGGTCGTAATAGAATCCCCTATGAGCTGTTTCACTTGAGTGGAACATGCGTGCAATATGATTTGTTACGTATGCTGAAAATTCTGGCATGCAGACTTTTCATCTAAATGATATAAAATGATAATACTGTAAAGAATTAAGATGCACGAACATCTTCGATTTCAAGACGTGAATAGTCGGAGAGGCGTCATTTGCTTTGTCCAAAGAGATTGTAATTATTAACTTAATAGATAAAATACGTTTGGAGAGGCTAAAAAATCAACCTAAACCATGGTAGTAAAATTCTGCATGTTGAACTAACAAGAAGTTGCGTATTTTTATCGTAATAAAATATCTGAAGAAAAAAACCTGCTTTTACAGCATCCTTGAGCAAGAGTTCCGTCTTTTTTTTCGCAACGATACTTGGATCAGATTTGGATTACAAGACTTTCCGAACCCCATATGAATAGGTCCAAACGAGACTTGATTCTAACTGGGTCTACAAATCTCGTGGGGAGCAATCTGGGTTGTGGCCCCTCCAAAGATCTTGTTCGATTTTTGCCTGCTCGGCCTGTCTTAAAAATGAATCTTACGAGCTCAAAGAAACTGCCAGTTTTCACATAAAATACAAAGAGACTGCCGGCTTGCATAAATCTAAAGACTAATTAACTAAATAAAAAATTCTTCTGGTTTTTTTTTTTTTTTTTTTTTGTAGTTTTTTTGCTCTAAGATCTCCCAACTCTTCCATGAAAACTTCCCCAACCCAAGAGCCCCGAAAAGAAAACCAATACCACGCACACTTTTCCGCCCCCGCCTCAAAAATTAATACTTTATGGGAAAATCACTTCCTTCAACGACGAAGCTACAAGAAATAGCTAAAATTGTCACGACAGCCAGAATCCAAACGCCGAAACGAGCGAAACCCATATCGCGAATCCGAGTCCCGTCACCGGAAACAGGGAAAAGAGGGGTTCTCCGAGTTGACTCCGAGCGAGTCAAGCCACAAAAGTCAATGTCTCAGCTCGGTGGGGCAGCAGAGTCAGAGCCGGGTGCCGCTAGCCGACGTGGTCGCGGACTGCGCGAAGCGGTGGTTCCTGGACTCGCTCAAGGAGGCCAAGGCCGGCGATAGCGCCATGCAGGTCCTCGTGGGCCAGATGTATTGCAGTGGCTATGGTGTCCCCAAAGACTCTCAAAAGGTCGCAATTTTATTTTTCTTCTTCTCATTTTGTACCTGAAAAATTATGTGCTTTCTGCTTATTTCTTGTAGGCATGTAGCTGTTAGAGCATTCCTAGCAGCCTCTTCAAATTTGGCTCTCTACTTTAACCAAAAAACACACTTCTCTATTTTAACTATCAACTTTTAAAAAATATTCACAGCAGCTTCTCTATTTTAACCATCTATTTTTACTATTCTATTTAAATATTATTTTTTAAAGATTTCTTTATTATTTCTCTAACATTTATATTTTTGAATATTCACTTTATCGTAATAGTCATATTTTTGAATATTTGTCTTATCTTAAAAAGATCGATTTTTAAATTTTTTTATTTTACTAACTGTTGGAATTTTTTAAATTTTAAGATGGTGAAGTGAATAATAATTTTTTAAAAATAAAAAAGAAAAGAAGAAGAAAAAAAAAGAAAAGAAAAAGAAAAAAAGAATATATATATTAATATTTTAAGATAGTGAAGTGAATAGTGGCTCTCTAAAAATAGAGAGCCACTGTTCACTTCTTCAAAATTTTTGTTAAAAGTTGTTAAAATAGAGAGGCTGTTGAGGAGTGTTTTTTGGCTTTTTGGTTAAATTGGCTCTCTATTCTAACCAAAATGTTAGAATAGAGAGCTTGCTAGGAATGCTCTTACTCAATGCAAATTATACTCCTTTGTGGCGCGTTTCTATTGGTTTTTGGGTGAATCTTGTAGTTTTCCTAGTTTTCATTTCCACGGATTTTTTATCCATCGCAATTACATTAATCTCATTGGGGTTATTGAATGCGGATACAGTAGTACTTTTAATGTTGACTCTCTTATGTGGTCGTTGTGGAGGAAACTGAGTAAGCAAAAAGGGACTTATTATGAAAATTAGAATTCTATAGGGCTCATAGAATTCTTATGTGGTCGTGTTATTTTTCAGAAAAAGCTTTGGGCAAAGTGGAGTTTGTTTGTTATATTGGTTCGTAGTTTACAAAATTCTTGAATTGCAAAGGGGCGATAATGTGTAACTAGAATTCTGGTGGACTTTAGAGTTCTCTAACTGGTAATTGGAGCACTGAGCTGTGTGTTTCTTGGTCTGCTTTGTTTGTGATGTTATTTATACTACTGCATTAATTGGTCGTTAACCAGTGATGACTAAATAAACGTATTTGTAATCAAGGGACGCTCTTGGATTGGTAGAGCTTCAAAAACTCGTGTTTCAGTTTGGAATGTAAGCGAGAAACTCCCAGGTATTCCCTATCTTGCTTGGTTATTGTTGTGGTCCTGCTTCATTTAGTTGAGGAGTATTTGTTTTCCTTTAGGTTACAATGGAAGTGACTCAGAGTCGGATGAATTGAAGGGTGATACAAGATAAGGCCAAATTTCTCTCTCCATGGGTGTACTCATGAAAAGTTGGCTTATAGCGATGGCTGTTCTATTGTTCTTTAATGAAGTTTTGTTGTTTAACTCTGGTTCCTTATTTCTATTGCTGTATTAAATGATGGTGGCCATTTGTGCATTCTGCGCGTATCACCAGCTGTCTTGTTCTTTGTCATGATGAACATGTTCTGTTTCTTTCAGGCAAGGGGCAAGCCTCCAAATTTCAACATTTCATGGCTGACCCAGCATATTGTTATTGGCTTTTGATCTTCTTGATTTTCCTGCATGGGTTTTGAGCTTACTGTGTAATAGAAGTTCTGTATAAAAGTGAAATAACAATATCTATGATTGAAAGACTTACAAGTGTATTTAAAAGTTGTGTAAAACTGAGATAGCAATGTCTATGAGTATACGACTTCAATGGTACTACAATTCTGCAAGAAACATAAGATCGTTCTTTGTTTGACTTGTTTCTAAGTCATAATAACGGCAAAGGCCGTGAATAAAGCTGCAGAGTAATGCTGCAATTCAGATAAAAGCGACTCATGAATGCAGGAAAGCATATCGAGCCGCAAATTGCACTACTAATGTTGGGATGATGAACAATTTTTGAAACTTGGAAGTACAATTTGGATTTCAAGGTGTACAGCTTTGGCTTATAAATTTTACATCCATTGTTCTTATTATCAGGTAAAAGGAAAGAAAGGAACCATATAAGATGAACTGATTTGTTTGCTTGCATACCAAGCAAGGAGAAATGAGTACCGTTCTTTTAGCCGTCATTTAGTGACAGATAGCCGTTGTCCTTTGCAGTGATTTCATGTGCTGTGATGAGTTCCAAGCTAACTTGACAACCAGCAGGTTGGTATTGTCGCCATTTTCTCATTGCTACCTCTCTCTCTAATCTGTTAGTTTTCTTGTTTCTTTCCTTTTTATGTCCTCTAGGTACATACATTCCTTTTACGTGCTACTGTATAATTCATAAATTTTAAGGTTGTGTGGATCTGCCTGTTTTGTTAATAATTTCCACGCTCATTTCGTATTATGTTGCAATGTTTCGGTTGGTGAGCCTGTTACTTCTATGAAGATTTCAGATGAAATTCCTGTGCATCCTTGTACTCTGTTGATGCTAAATGACTGGTTGCAAAAATGATTGTACTCGATGTGTTGAGTGGTAATTTAGGATGGTCTTGCTCCATGTATGTAACGACCCAAGGACAAGCACTAGCTACATTTGTGTTTTGACTTCAAAATGACTAGTCAAGGTTGCTGTTGAAGCCCCTTGGATCATTATAAAACTCAGTTCAACCTAGTAAGGTCTCAATGTGGAACTTGGCCCTTATAGAACCAATCACTCATTCATTCTCCTCTCCCACTCCATGTGGGATTCGGGGTATCACAATCTTCCCCCTTTAAATCATTGACGTCCTCGTCAAGGCTCACCAAACCCACATTGGTGGTTACTAGGACCGCTCTGATATCATTGTTAGGTGGTCTTGGGCCTTCTCAACCAAAAGCTAGCTCAAGAGGTGAGGTTTTCCCTCACACTTATAAACTGACCACCAACACCTTCCACAACCGATGTGGGACAACCCCAACAATCTCCCCCTCACACATCGGGCCCTGGGTTGGGTGAAGACAACCCGTTTCTCCCATGGACTGTTGGGTCTGAGACTTGTTGGTAAACCTGGGCTCTGATACAGATGTGGCTAGTGCTTGTCCTTGGGTTGTTACAAATGGTATCAGAGCGGTCCTAGTAACTACCAATGTGGGCTTGGTGGGCCTTGACGAGGACGTCAAGGGTTTATGGAGGAAGAAGATGCCGCCTAGGGGTGCAAGACCAAGAAGGAGAGCTGTGAACGAAATTTTAGAGGAAGAATGGTCAAGCCGTAATGAGAGGTCTGTCTCGAACGAAAGATCTATTACTCCTAGTGAGAACGATGTGGATGCAGTGGCAAATCGGATCATTGTTAGACTTGCTGAGGCCACAAGAGGAAGTAGGATTGCACGCGAGGGTTGTTCGTTTGGGGATTTTAAGAAGCATAATTCTCCTATATTTACGGGAGAGCCTGATCCAATCGCTGCTGAGAGATGGTTAACTAAGATAGAAAAATTACTCAAAGTTCTTTAACTGCACGGATTCACAGAAGGTGAAATACGTGACTTTTGTCTTGGAAGATGCTGCTGAAAGATGGTGGGATGGCATTGAGTTACTGTTAAAGGAAGAACTTGGTGAAGATGTTCTGATTACTTGGGCTAAGTTTGAGGAAGTGTTCAATGAGACTTACTATCCAGAGATTTTCAAGGATCGTCGTGAAAGAGAATTCGTAGATTTGGTCCAAGGGGCCATGAGTATGGAGCAGTATGCTGCAAGATTTGTGGAATTGTCACGCTTTGCACCTCATTTAATTCCGGACGAAGGAAAAAGGGTTCAAAAGTTTTAGAGGGGTCTCAGTGATAGGTTCCGTCACCTCATTTTGGCTTCTGGAGTTAATAGTTACAATGAAACAGTAAAGAGAGTCATGGCATTAGAGGAAGATTTCAGACGTCGAGATGTTTTTAAGGAGGCTAAGAAGAGAAAGTTGGAAGTACAGGAAAGGCAAGGCAAGGAGCATAACTCCAACGACAAGAATGATTCCTCCGATAACGGTGATGTAAAAATACAAAATATTCAGCATGGAAATGGGAGGCCTTGTCCCCGTTGCGGAAAGCACCATTTTGGACAACCTTGCCTTGGAGTTCAGTTGTGTTATGCTTGCAAGCAGCCGGGTCACTTTGCACGTGAGTGTCTTACTAATAAGAATACAAATCTGTCATCGTTTCAGGTTAATAATCCTGCAAAAAGGGTTCATGGAAGGGTATATGCATTATCAACCCAGGAGGACAAAGTCACAGAGGAGATGCGGTCAAATCCTTATCCTTGATTGCGGTAAGTCAATTTCGAGAACGAAATTTTTATAGGGGAGAGATTGTAATACTTGAAAAAAAAAGTTGAAAAAAGTTAAAAGTTAAAACCGTGCGGACGGATAAGTCATTATCCCAAAGAAAAATGAAGAGAATACTCTTGCGAAGAACGAGGAGGGCAACATCGGAAAAATGAAGAATGCCAAAGAAAACACGTTGCGAACTGGCCAGTTAACAGCACAGACAAATGTAATAGTGGTCATGGGTACAGTATGGTGTCCCCGAAACTACGTGCGACTGCACATGGTTTTTGCCAGTGAGTACACCGTATACGTCTTTGACTCTTTCTTCTACATTCGGCTTACTTGAGCCCCGGCCCAGCTCAGCTGGGTGCGTTGATCATTTACTCTATGAATATGTTGCAATATGGCTAGTGTCCTCGTTGGTTACAAGTGACATTATACTTTACAGTATAATTGATATTTCATGTAGGACTTTATTATTTTTTAATAATATGAGTCTTAAAATGAGTTTCACTTATATAATGAAGTCCACCTTTTGATTAATACAATGCTATAAAAAATTTTAAGTAAAATAAAATAAAATAATTATTAAAATGTTACCTCACTCAATCTTAAAAATTACAAATTCAGTACAAAACCCTAAAACACCCCTCAATCTCAATATCAAATTTAAATCCGATCCAAACAAGTCCTTCCTTTCGCCTTTTGTCTGGACATAATGACTCGGCTGTGGACGAGCCGAGTGATGTTAGCCACGCTAAAGAAGGCTTTAGATTAAGGGCAGGAATACCTCGTGTATTGGTAACGGCAACGGTCAAGGTTACACGTCATTTGTTCTTATCCTCAACTGAATTGAAAAATGAAGTCGGCTGTGAGTCACCACCATTATGCAATAAAGTATTAAATGTTCGATTGATTTCTCCCTTTCTTTTATTTTTCTTTTAATTTTCCAATGCGTTTCACACTTATCTGCTCTGATAAAATATTATACTTTTTTTTTATGGCACAATATTTGGACGACTAGATGGGATTACTTCTGACTTTTATAAAGCTTTCTACTCAATTAACTGACGTTTGTTAAATAATTTTATTTTTATTAAATATATTTTAAAATTTTATTTTTATTTGTCATTCATTCATTTTAATACTATCTCTTTTTTAACACCAACACCAAATTTTAAAAACAAATTCACAGTAAAACTTTCGTTTCAAAATTAATTTGGAATTCGAACAGATATTTCTCAATTAAAAAATACATTAATCGAGTTGCATTAAGTCGCTATATATATTGTTTTTCCAGTGGGTTTTTTTTTTTTATGATCAACTGGTTCCTAAATTTCAGCGTGAGGTTGGACATAATAAAAACATGATCCAATGGGCCGCTTGCCTCCTCATGGACTTTCGGTGTATGGAATTCATAAGAAGGAGAGCTGTGAACGAAATTTTAGAGGAAGAAGGGTCGAGCCGTAATGAGAGGTCTGCCTCGAACGAAAGATCTGTTACTCCTAGTGAGAACGATGTGGATGCAGTGGCAAATCGGATCATTGTTAGACTTGCTGAGGCCACAGGAGGAAGTAGGATTGCATGCGAGGGTTGTTCGTTTGGGGATTTTAAGAAGCATAGTTCTCCTATATTTACGAGAGAGCCTGATCCAATCGCTGCTGAGAGATGGTTAACTAAGATAGAAAAATTACTCAAAGTTCTTAACTGCACGGATTCACAGAAGGTGAAATACGCGACTTTTGTCTTGGAGGATGCTGCTGAAAGATGGTGGGATGACACTGAGTTACTGTTAAAGGAAGAACTTGGTGAAGATGTTCTGATTACTTGGGCTAAGTTTAAGGAAGTGTTCAATGAGACTTACTATCTAGAGATTTTCAAGGATCGTCGTGAAAGAGAATTCGCAGATTTGGTCCAAGGGGCCATGAGTGTGGAGCAGTATGCTGCAAGATTTGTGGAATTGTCACGCTTTGCACCTCATTTAATTCCGGACGAAGGAAAAATGGTTCGAAAGTTTTAGAGGGGTCTCAGTGATAGGTTCTGTCACCTCATTTTGGTTTCTGGAGTTAATAGTTACAATGAAACAGTAAAAAGGGCCATGACATTAGAGGAAGATTTCAGACGTCGAGATGTTTTCAAGGAGGCTAAGAAGAGAAAGTTGGAAGTACAGGAAAGGCAAGGCAAGGAGTATAACTCCAACGACAAGAATGATTCCTCCGATAACGGTGATGTAAAAATACAAAATATTCAGCATAGAAATGGGAGGCCTTGTCCTTGTTGCGGAAAGCACCATTTTGGACAAACTTGCCTTGGAGTTCAGTTGTGTTATGCTTGCAAGTAGCCGAGTCACTTTGCACGTGAGTGTCTTACTAATAAGAATACAAATTTGTCATCGTCTCAGGTTAATAATCCTGCAAAAAGGGTTAATGGAAGGGTATATGCATTATCAACCCAAGAGGACAAAGTCACAGAGGAGATGCGGTCAAATCCTTGATTGCGGTAAGTCAATTTCGAGAACGAAATTTTTATAAGGGGGGGAGATTGTAATACTTCAAAAAAAAAAGTTGAAAAAGTTAAAAGTTAAAACCGTGCGGAGGGATAAGTCATTATCCCTTCCGCAGCGCCCGGTTCCCATTTGAAAACTGCCGAATGTTTTAAATTTTGATTTCTTTTCGAACGTCGAACGGATTTTTGCCCTTTTCAAAGTGATTTAGAGATCTTTAAGTATTGATCTAGGTGATTTGCAAAATTTACACAAGAGATTGAAGTTTTCTCTCATTTGAAGCTCTCTCTCTATTACGAAACTCCTTTTTTCTTATCTTTAGAGACGCGATTTGCAAGGAATGTTGAGGTTAGTGGTCTTTCCATGAAATTTTTATGAAATTCTTACGTTGTGGAAAAATAAGTGCACAATTGTTAAATATTTTGTTTTCTTATAAGTCGAAACTGATTTTGGATGAGTTATTGTAAATTCTTGGATTTTGAAAATGTTGGATTTAAAACGTGCACTGTATTTTTAAAGGATTTTGATAAAAAAATTAGATTTTACAAACTCATTTGAAATGGTTGGCCTATTTTGTGAAATTAGTAGTCTGAGCTTATTATCAAAATATTCTGGTGCTTGTGAATGGAGGTCTGTGTGACCATTGGGGTCTGTGTGACCATTGAGGTCTGTGTGACCACGGAGGTCTGTGTGACCATTGATAATTTCACTACGTTGCTTGGCGTGAGATATTTTGTTATAAATTCTGTTTTCAGTTAGTATTGCTCACTATTTTTCTTGATTCTCGGTTATGCTTATAAACTATCATTTTCCCTACTCACATTGATTGTTACTTACTGAGTTAGTTATAGCTCACCACTTTACTTCCTATCTTTCAGATTTAGCGGTCGGTGGAAGCGAGTAGTAAGAGTTCTTGAGTTATAGTTTCGAATATTAGTTGCAAGATGTAGAATATTTGAATAAAGAGTCATCTGGAGACTCTAGTAATAATTGTTTTATTTCAAAGACTTTAGTAGTTTTATTGTTTATTGAGACTCTTGTTAAGAGAAGTATTTAAGGATTTATGTTTTTAGTAGTGCTCTGACTAAACTGTTGGGATTCATTTTGACTATTGAAGATGAAATAAAGATTTTATGAATTTCTTTTTCTTGATTGGGATGATATTTTCAAGCGGTATGCTATCCGTTTAGAATTTTGGGTCGGGGTGTTACAATGTACATTTCCATTGGATGAATCAACAAGAGTTATCATATCTAAGAGGCATTTAGCACTGTAAGCACTACGAGCATTACGCTTTTGCGATACATGTTCAGTTGATTCATTCAGTTCAAGTGATCCACCGTTCACTAGAGTTTCAAATTTAAGTTATAAATGCCGATAATAGGCTTTAACACGTAAACGTATCATTTGTTTTTTTTTTCAAGTGTAAACTTATCATTTGTACATGAAAAAGAGGAACCTTTTTACATCGGTGCTAAAGTTGTTTATTAGGTTTGCTAGCAACCTCTGGTCTTGGATCAAGTCCATTTCTCTGACTGGTTTGCCTTGCTTCTGGTGATTAAACGTGGACACAAGGCGACGCTCGTCCTATCAGGACAATTTTATCTACCCTCCCTTCTATTCTTTCTCCACTCCCATGGTTTCTCGGGGTTTGGTGAAGCCCACAAGCCAACTCGCTTTGCTCGAGCCTGTTTTTCCCACTGGTTTCATACAGATATATTAGTGGAGTGGCTAAACAATGTCTAGTACAACAACGGCGCAGAGGCAATTTCTTACCGTAGTAAGTTCTGAGCGTTTGTCGTAGGCGGTATAATGCCATGCGGCCCCTTTCTTAAGCATTATTTCCTGTCAAGAGTGAGAAAACGCGAGATAATTTAGCTCCTCGATGAGAGGTCCGTCGGGAATCCAATGGTGAGAGCAGTACCTGTACGAATTTGCCATTGCAATATAAATCGGCTACGCAGCGGTCGTAACGATCTTCGCCATAAGCAAGGACTCTTAAACACTTTCCCTGGATAATCTTAGTCAGCTCCTCCTTTGCTTCTTCCCCATATGGCATTGCACCCTCAGGCGCATCTATTCCCCTGTTCATGAACAATTAGCAATTGCTGCCAGATTAAAGAAAAGTTTCGGCTAGTTTAATCCTACGAGCCAGGTAATTTACCTTAGCCGAATTCGATATCTACGACCAAGGATCTCCTCATTGTTTTGAAAATTTAGTACCCTGGTGGTGAGAAAACAATCAGGAAGGAGTAGCATTTTTATAAAGGTCAAACCAAACCCACCAGTCTTCAAACCTATGTTGATGAAGATAGACAACTCACCTGTATCCAGAATCAATAATCTTCTTGTGGAGGGCATCTGCCTTTGCATAATTCTTCTGAGCACGAGCTTGCGATCTCTGGACGGCTGCTAGTTGCACATCTCCAGGTACGCACGATGACTCCCGGGGGTCTGTAGTATTGACATACACTGTAACTGTATCTCCATCTGCCACAGCCTTTGCATCGACCTAGTTTCATCAAACGATTAGTTATGTAAGATCGGCTCAAGCATGAATCAATTATGGTGCACGGACTCCAAGAAAAAAATAGCTCTTACTGGCAATGTCTCGAATTCATACTGTACTCCTTCAGGCAATGATGTTGGGGCCCCAGCAGTAAGTTCGACAACGGTAGAAGGAAGAGGGAGACCATAAAAAACCAATAGACCCTATTGTTGAAGGCAATTAGAAATCTTGTTAGTTTCCTCCATTGTAGGACCATCCGTTGTATGCAACAAGTTCTATGTTTTCGAAATTTTTTTCCAATTTGTACCTCGACATCTGCTTTTTTGTGTCTCTTCAAAGTCTCAATGATCAGCCTAGCAGCTTCTTCAGGTGTTTTTGGAGGGGGTTTTGATTCTCTCCATGCCTCTAGTAACTTTCTATACCTTCATATATTGTCAAAATGGATACTGTTAACAGAAAAAGGTGTACAATCAAGCAACTTCATCACTCTTCGGTGCTATGTTGTGTTAAAAATGTCAGATTTTCACTCAATAAAATGGAGTTTTATTTCACCATGAACAATGTTACAATAATAGACTCTTGAGATACATCAAATGCTACTTACCAATTAGCTTGAGCCTTCTTGGACGACACCACATGCTTGCTTAGTCCTTCGGGGACCTTAAACATCATATAACCCATTTGATTAGCAGGATAGAAATTCTGCTTGAATGAGAAACAAAACTAGAGACTAAGGTGGAGTCCAAGAGAGGGAAACTCCATGGCACACCGAGTTGCCAGGTGGTGCAATGAAGAAAATGCGCTTGGTAGGATTCAGATAGAGTAAATGCCCACAGAGATCGAGAATTGTGATTATGTAACTATACCCAGTCTGTTAGTATATGAAGTTATGTAATCCTTTTGTTAAAAAAAAACCAAGTAAGCTCAAAAACTTCATAATTGTATCCTCGAATAAACCACTGCCTGGCTCAGGAAATGTTAAAAAAGAAAAAAAAAGGACCACAGCCATATGATCCACAACATTGATCGGAATACCAGGCTTGAATTATGGCCCAGTTTGCCACATCTTGTTGTAGCTCGATAAATACTTCGAAAATTCAAGCAAAGTAGATCTGGAAACCACAAGATTTCGGGGGAAAGGATTTTGTTTCACCCTGATGAAACCAGTTACAGTATACAAGGGACGTGCTTTAATAAGTCTTTGTTATAAAATGAAGACTTCACCACGAACCCAAAACAAAAAACCACCAAATTATCTTCTTAAATTTCCCAAGACTCTACAAAGACTAAGAAAAAAAACTGAAGCAAAATAGCTAAATCCAGACCTCAAAATAAAGGCTAAGACGAACTGAAATTGAGAATTAATGTTGACTACTGACAGATCTGCTTTTCAAAGAAATTACAAAGAAAAACTTGTTCCATTTCAACCCCTCTTTTTTCAATAAATATAAACAACGAGCAGGAAACCCACAATATACCTGGGAGGTGATTTCAAAGTTGAAGATATCATGAGCAAGAGCCGATACACCGACGGTGACAGCCGACACACCGTGATGTCCAAGTGATTCGGAGTCACCAGCTGCTGTGGGCTTGTGAAATTGCCCACATAGGAACCTTAAGGCGTTACCCATTTCGGGATTTTCCTAATCTGAAACTCCGGTTGATGGTAAAGGGTTTCAAACAGAGAAGCTGAAGAAGTGAAGGAAGACGATGACTTTTTCCGTCAGAAAAAGGTACAATAGCAGGGCAGGTGGGGAATGGAAATCAACGAATAAGGAAGCAGAGAGACACGTGGCGTGCTTCGGTTCGTCATGGGATATTTTACCTTATGTAACTAAGCTGTTACGGAGGCATGCGGTTAAATTCATTTGTCAACGGCTTACGGTAAAAGGGTAAGATGAGTAAAAGAGTAAAAGAACACTCTTTGGCGGGTATGCTTGGCCCACGGCCACAACAGATGGAAGCGCGTGGAAACGTGTTACATTGCGTTGCGCTTAACCGCTTACGTTTGCCGGCCTAGTGGAGTCCGTGGACACTCTGATACGTAGCACCTTCGCATTCATTGGGCCCGTGGCCCAATGGGTATTCGATTGCTAAAACACCAGAATAGAGCTTGCGACATTCCAACTTTTATCCACACGCCACAAAGGTGGGTTTGAAAATTTTTTAATTTCTAAAATAAAAATAAAAAATTATAATATAATCTCTCTTATTTTTTATTATAATAAATATTAAAAATTATTTCTTTTTTCACTTTTTCATTAAATCTAATACTCTAAATTTATAATCTCTCCAAAATTTTAACACTCAAACGTAACCTTTGACGAGTAGACCCATTTAGCCGCATATAAGTAGTATTGAGTGCGGAAATACTCGCAGCCTGATTAGCACAAGTTAAGCCCCACCCTCAAAGGAGAAGATTAACTGAGAAAAAAACTTTCTCAGTGCGGAAATACTCGCAGCCTGATTTGCACGGCCTTTCTACCTAAAAAGTAGAACATATTCTTGCTGTATATACCCATAAGAGAAAAAGGCTGCAATAAATTGGATTTTGGTTAGACTTTAGACTTTAAAAAGCATGTTTGAGGAGGATTCTGCAGAGGCTATTTTACGTATTAACCTCCCCCAGTGAGCTCCCCTGATCATCCTAGATGGCTGCTGAATAGGAAAGGGACCTTCTCTGTCAAGGATGCTCATCTCTTTGTCCAGAAAGATAAGTTCCTCAATTCGGGAGAGTTATCACCCTCGGAGTGGAAGAAGTTATGGCGACTTAAGATGCAACATCGTCTGAAATTACTTCTCTGGAAAGTGGCAGCTAACGCTCTTCCCTTGCGTAGGATTTCGGGACCTCAAGTCGCGATGCCAAGCTCTCTTGCCTTTGGAGGAGGACTGGTCCCTGGCCTTTCTTATCTGAAACATTTGCCTCTTCTCCTATTCAAGGCTGCTCTGGTTTAAATTCATTCTTAATTTCAAAAATTTGACCCCACCATATCAGGAAGAAGGGCCGCTTGTGAGTTGTGATGCTGTCGTTCGCGTTAACTCTAGATACTATCTGGACTACCCGAAATAAATGGGTGCATGAAGGGCAGCCGTTTGAAATTTTGGATCTTATCAGATCCATCCAGAGGCGATATGCTGCTCATATGGCCGCATGGGGAACGGAGTCTAACCAAATCTATTGGCACCCACCAAAGGAAGGAATTCTGAAGATAAATTTTGATGTGGTCCGGGAAAAAAAGGTGAAGCCGGCCTCTAGGCTAGCGATTGCTTTGGCGGATGATTTTGTGGATAATGGAATGGTAGTGGAGGGTGACTCACTCCTGCTCGTGGAACAAGTGATGAATTTGAACCTTCAACCAGATTGGATGATTGAAGCTGAAGGCGGTTCAGGAGGAAGGAGGGAGGGACCTCCCCCACATGAGAAAGGGCAGCAGCCGAGGCCGCAACTGAATGGGCCACATAATTATCATCCAACGACAGCTTGCAGGCAGAAAACCAAGACAAACCCCGGAGAATAGTTACTGCATCACTAAGAAGAGAATCAATCCTTCCAGGGACCTGTGAAACCCCTGAAGACCAGCAGTTTAAACATTCAATGATAACAGCAGAGTCCCCCGCAAGAAGTAAGTTGGAAATGCTGGCCTCACAGGCCTTGGATAGAGCCAGTAAAGCAGCCTCCGCCTCCCCGACAAGCGGATCAACAACCAATTGCAAAGACCGCCTAGTCCAAGCCTTCAAAATGTCGCCAGAAGATTGAAGTTAGAACCATGAGAGCACTGCTTCGGACCCATCCTAGATGGTCTCTCCAATGGACTCCTAGAGATGGCAACTTCATGGCGCATAATATAGCCCAGCGGGCATGGAATCTTGTAACTCATGGAACTCTTAGTGCAGATATGGTCCCTCAGAATATTGTTTGTTGTGATGCCCCTGCTGATATGGGCAGGGAGCTTTCGTTATGAAAATCTCATTTTATTTAGAAAAAAAAAAGTTACTTTAGAAAGAGCTTCGAACGGTGTTCGTGGTGCCACCTATGGGTCTTCTTTTTCTCCGTAGTGAGGGATTATCATTCAAATCAGGCTCTTCAACTTAGAAAAAAAAAATCAGGCTCTTCAACATTTCGAAGTAGGTATCACTTTTGATTGATTTTGACCTTTTAACTCGGCCTTGTTATGATCTTTGCCGACCTCATGTGTCGAGGATAGTCCTCAAAAGTCAATATAGAGGGGAATAAAGGATGCTTTTTATCAAAGTGAAAATTGACATCCATTATGCAAGGAATCCAATGCCTATCCTTCACTTCCATTTATATGTTGGGTTACTCAGTGGACTGCTTTCCCTATACTTTCCTTCTTGTTTCGTGGGCCTTTCTTCTCCCAGCTATTCAAAGGACCATTGAACAAAAAGGGGATATCGCCAATTCCAGAAACTCTTTGATTAGAATGGGTAATGTAAGTAGCGTCCTCCATCGAAACTCCTGAATATAATACTTCCCTGTTCTACTCGTTTCACTTGCAATTCTAATTGTCATATTTCAATTGCTCGTAGGTGGTGGAATTGAAGGTGGGTTTGCATTGCTCCGAATGTATTAAGAAAATCTTCAAGGCCATCAAGAAGATGGAAGGTATTATTATATAACTTCTCATATGCGATACTTCACCTTATATAATACCTCTCCTCTCTTCTTTCTTTCAATACCTTTCGAATCATTTTGTACTCGTTTGTTGGTTCTGGCTTAGCAGATATTGAAACATATAATGCGGATATGGAGCTGAACAAGGTCACGGTGACAGGTAACGTGACGACAGAAGAAGTCATCCGAGTCCTTCAGAAGATTGGCAAAACAGCAAACACTTGGGAGGGAGATGAGACATTTTCACGCACCTCGTGAAGACCGCCCGTAGTTTGCAAGTTATAGCCATGGAGGTTCTCATGAAAGGACGGAGTAGAGAATTGGTCCTTTGAACATCACTGCTATACTATTCCATTTTGCCGTAGTAATTAATATCTTGGAGCCTGGAGGCCATATCATATTCGCTTCTTTGTCATCATGCTGCTTTATTTCTTAGATGCGCTCATGGAGTTTCTAAATACGAATTATAACGGACCGTGTTGCAATAAACCATATCATGACAAGTAGAAACCCCAGGCTTTGAAGATTTTTATGGGTCGAGATTTAAAATTCGAGATTTTTATTAGACAAAGTAATAACGAAAATGTACAAAACGCAAAGCATACTTGGCGTTGTAGTGAAGATTTGGGCCGTACAAACTATCCAACTAGAAACATACATGCTCGTCTAGACAAGAAAAAGAAAAAAATGCATGCTCATCTACTGGTAAAACCCAACTGGGTCTTCCCTGAAACTGGAGTGGATCGGACATCAGACAGAGTCTACCTCGGTTGCTGAATCGTCCGTGGACTCATTTTCATATTTACAATCTTCGGGGCCTTCTCCATATACCTTGGCGCTTCAGCTAAAGCTCGCGCTTTTCGCCATTTCAACGCTCCCAATGAAACCAGTTCTTTGTAATAACCGCTCTCTTCTTCCTCGCCTGCGAAAAAGGTAAGTGAAAATATTGGAGTTAGTGAGTTGGATTGGCAGTACGGAGAGATTAACCTGGACTATCGAACTTACGGTTGTCTTCGTCTACGCAGTAGACGTCGAACAAGGCGTCGACGTCGGAGAAGGCAGGGTCGTCAATATCGGAAAAGTGTGAGTCATTTTGGGGATCTTGGAATCGCTCTTGGAGCCAGTAGTCGCGGAACCAAGGAGAGGATTTGACCAAGGCCCACCATTCATCGGAGAAATCCTCCACCGTCCGGTATGCCAAAGGCACGAACGACGGAGCATTAGGATTCAAAGTTGAAGATGACTTCATCTGAGAAATAACATCCATTGCCGGGTAGATGTACCCTTTTGTTTAGAAGGTTGAACACTTTAGCCGGAGTGGATAAGAAGATACATATTTGCGTAGTGGGGTGGCATATATATACAGGTAATTACCAACAAAAAGGACATCGAAGTGCATATTATTACACCAATGACATTTGCTTTCGTAAATATTGTTCTCTTACGCTTAAGAGTAGAAAAACGAAAATAAATAGATAAATATAAAATTAGTCTAAGTGATATGCGCGAAAATTAAATTAATTTTTAAAATAAGAAAATTATAAAATTAGTCGATGTATTCTATTTTTGTTTGTAATTGATCTTTCATCATAGACTGGTTTTATCTCTTTCAAAAATTATAAAGACCAATTTTATACTTTAGACAATTCGATTTTTTTTAATATGATCCATGTCCGGTCCAAATTTTTTCTTATAAGCTTTACGTACGAAGTTAAAACTTTTATTATTATATAATATTTAAATTTAACATGATTCAATTGTCAAACAATGTGGAAGTGTCGCACTTTTGTTTGGATTAGCTGCTGAGGGTGTTTGTATTATTTGGCATCCAATTTATGCAACACCGTCGAGAGTTTAAAAGATTAATAAAAATGAAGAGAATACTCTTGCGAAGAACGAGGAGGGCAACATCGGAAAAATGAAGAATGCCAAAGAAAACACGTTGCGAACTGGCCAGTTAACAGCACAGACAAATGTAATAGTGGTCATGGGTACAGTATGGTGTCCCCGAAACTACGTGCGACTGCACATGGTTTTTGCCAGTGAGTACACCGTATACGTCTTTGACTCTTTCTTCTACATTCGGCTTACTTGAGCCCCGGCCCAGCTCAGCTGGGTGCGTTGATCATTTACTCTATGAATATGTTGCAATATGGCTAGTGTCCTCGTTGGTTACAAGTGACATTATACTTTACAGTATAATTGATATTTCATGTAGGACTTTATTATTTTTTAATAATATGAGTCTTAAAATGAGTTTCACTTATATAATGAAGTCCACCTTTTGATTAATACAATGCTATAAAAAATTATAAGTAAAATAAAATAAAATAATTATTAAAATCTTACCTCACTCACTTAATCTTAAAAATTACAAATTCAGTACAAAACCCTAAAACACCCCTCAATCTCAATATCAATTTAAATCCGATCCAAACAAGTCCTTCCTTTCGCCTTTTGTCTGGACATAATGACTCGGCTGTGGACGAGCCGAGTGAAGTTAGCCACGCTAAAGAAGGCTTTAGATTAAGGGCAGGAATACCTCGTGTATTGGTAACGGCAACGGTCAAGGTTACACGTCATTTGTTCTTATCCTCAACTGAATTGAAAAATGAAGTCGGCTGTGAGTCACCACCATTATGCAATAAAGTATTAAATGTTGCGCATGTACTGATTGATTTCTCCCTTTCTTTTATTTTTCTTTTAAATATTATACATTTTTTTTATGGCACAATATTTGGACGACTAGATGGGATGACTTCTGACTTTTATAAAGCTTTCTACTCAATTAACTGACGTTTGTTAAATAATTTTATTTTTATTAAATATATTTTAAAATTTTATTTTTATTTTTCATTCATTCATTTTAATACTAATCTTTTTTAACACCAACACACAATTTTAAAAACAAATTCACAGTAAAACTTTAGTTTCAAAATTAATTTGGAATTCGAACAGATATTTCTCAATTAAAAAATACATTAATCGAGTTGCATTAAGTCGAAATAATTGCGAATTGCCTTCCTCATGGACTTTCGGTGTATGGAATAATTGAGAGTGACCAACCTTCTACTATCCGTGGGAATTGCACAGAACAAGAAATACTTATGGTATTGGTGTTGGAGTTTCAAAATTTTAGTTTTTAATTTAAGTAATTTATTTATTTTTATTAATTATTCTTTTATTATAATATTTATTCTCTCTTTACTTTTTTACTAATTTTTATAAACTATCTTCATTTTTTTACCAACTTTCATAGTTCAAAATTTTAACGCTCAGAATCGTTTTGTTGTTCGTCAGTACTCATGGCAAAGCTGGTTTCCTTTATTTTCTTTTCTTTAAAACAGGACATATCGTGGAAGGGGGATTATTCATTGAAACACTTCATCCGTTTTTTTTTTACATTCTAAGAATTTTTTGAATTATGAGAATACACAAACCAACATGTTTTTTAACATTATCTAAAAACAACTGCAGCACGCATATTAATAAAGTTAACTTTATCTAAAAATTCTCAAAATATAAAAAATCCTAAAAAAAAAACTCTTAACATACTCAAAATGTTGACCCTCCTATTGTGCCCCCACCCCTATCTCTTGCCCCCTCTTCTCATGGTAAATTGTACTTAATTTCTCGATCTTCTTCTTTCTTAGACCCTCCTTTCGTAGCAAATTAAATCTAACAAGAAATTACAATGAATACACTAGCAACATCAAAGTTGAGGCAAGAAACGGATATGGTGATAGGTAACATGACTGTGGTATGCCAAGATTCCCACCGCGTACCAAACACGGTCTTCTGGTTTCATTTCATGGCAGCCCTTTGAATTCCTCTGCAGGTCTTCTATTGATGCAGCTCTATGCGATTTCCATAGTCTCCCAGCTCTTCAATCTCCTTCTAAGGCCCCTCGGTCAATCAAGCATCGTATCACAGTTTTTTGTAAGGTTTCTATTCCATGAATTCCCAATCGTCTATGTTGCAGGATTTTCGTTCACTTTTAGGCGATTTGACCATGGTAGATTACTTCGCCTGTGAACTATATATAGCTTATCATTAACTAGAAATTCCTGTGCGTACCATGTCAACAGAGTGGTATGGTATTTGGCCCATTCCTTTTAGGGCATAAATCGTCGAGGCCAAAGAAGTTGATCCCGGCAAGAGGGGCTATGATGATGGAAATGATAGTTTATGCGGAATTAAATTAAAACAAACAACGGATGTGTTGCCTCCTAATAAATTTATGTCACTCTCTTTTTGGGATTTCTCTAAAATGATGATGATGGTTAATCTCTTGAATATAACAATTATATTTATAGGTATTGTGAAACCCCTAGAGAGAGCATGAGACATAAGATACTTAGGGATTTCAAATTTCAGCCGTATGATTAAACTGAAGAATTCTTCTTCTAATAAAATTAGAGATTATACTAATTACAAGTCTATCAATGTATTGTAATTAATCCCTGAAATTTGAGATTATTGCGAACATGTCACTTTACATATAATTAATTATTTACACCAAATTATATTTTATATGAGATATTAGGACTGAATTAATTATTTAGTTACCGAGGACACGTAATTCTAACACGAAACAACTGTTACGAGTAGCCTCATGTTCTTCGTGTTTGCAATAAGTGTGACGATGGATCCTGCCAGTATGGTGCGGCCAGGAAGAAAGGCCATGACCATTGGACTTTCAGTATTCTTCTTCAAATTTCTATTCTCCCTGTCGATAGCCTTCATCTTGATGAGATATGTTGCTTTGGAAACCAACCTGAAAGACTCTCTCTTCTTTATAGCCGGGACACAGACATTAACAGGATTTCCCGTCATCGCCTGCCTCCTTACAGAGATCAAGATGCTAAACACTAATGTTTGTCGTCTAGCCCTTTCTTCGTCGATGCTCTGCGATGTACTTGGTATTTCCTCGACAGCGGTTACTATATCGATATTGGGAAACAATAGAGGCAGTGCACTAACACCGGTCTGGTCGATTTTATCAGCCGTGGCACTTGTGGCTGGTATCTTTTGTTTCATCCGGCCAGCAATCCTATGGGCCCTAAAACGTGCGCCAAGCGCGAATCTCATCGACGAGACATTTATTTCTACCATGTTTGGTGTCGTTCTTATGGTCGGATTTTTGAGCGAGACCATTGGCCAGCATTATATTTGCAGGCCATTAGTCCTGGGCTTCATTGTACCGGGCGGATCACCTCTGGCCTCTGACCTCTGGGAATAGCTTTAACCTCAAAAATAGAAGCTCTTGCTTCAGGGGTTCTATCCCGCCTACCTCGAATTAGTGGTTTGCGAACAAACATCTCAAAGTTCGTTCCCAGGGTTCGTGGGTCGTGTCGATTGTTGTTCTCTTTTCTTTCATTGTCAAGATTGGTGCAGTGATGATACCAGCTGCCGCCTATGGCGATACACCCGCACGAGAAGCTTTTGTTCTTGGGCTGATTATGAACGCCAAAGGCATCGTTGAGCTTATGGTTTTCAACCTGTGGAAGGACGCCAAGGTATGAAGAGATTCATTTAATTTAAAGTTCTTTTTTATAGTAGTCTCTTCAGGATTAATAATATTATAGAATATGCAGATCTACTTATTAATCATGTGCGAGTGAGTGCATCAATGGATCTAATGGAACTGATTCCTTAAACCAATACCTGTCTATCCAAACAATATGTTTCTTGCAGGAAAGTTATGCATGCATGTTAATTGGAATATTGGAAGGGCCAAGACGATCAGGAAGAAAGGCCTTTCCAATAGAACTCATTCTCTTCCATAAATTTTTTCTTTAGAGCCCGTCTTCATGCACAATTGAATACTAAATCTAAAAAGGATTCAAACGAGTTAAAAATAATCCCCTAATATTTCTCTCTCAACTCTCTGGATTTCTCCCCTCAGCGGTGCCCCTACGGAGGAGGGGGGAGGTCCTCCTCCTTCACCCCCCTCCTCCTTTTTTCTTCTCCTTTTCCTCTCCCCCACTTCTCTCTTCCCTGGGTTTCCCTCTGGTCCGGCTGTTGGTGGTATGGTTGGGTGTTGTTTTGGTTTTCTCTTGCAGGTGGTATCCCGACGGTTTTCGGTGCTTTCCGTCTCCGTTGGACACGCACGCGCCGACTCGTTGGCATCAGCTCGTCGAGACCGTTGCAGCGCCGTTTCGCCGGTGGCGATACGATGGCGCGTCTTCCCACACGCGCCCCACGCGCGGCGCGTGGATCTGACGCGCCACCGCTTGTCGCCGCGCGTGCGGCCTCTTCCGCCGCCCAATCTCTGTTTTTCTTTCCATATTTGGCCTCTCTGGGTCCTTGTGCATCTTTTGGGCCGTGGATCTCAACCTCCAGCCACCCAGCGCCGCCGCCTCTGCCGCCGCCGCCGCCGCGTCTCTGGCCAGAGCTTTCCCGGCTCTCCCCGGGACCGCCAATAAACCCGTTTGGGTCTGCCCCTTTGTTTCGGGCTTGTGTGTTGCTCTGTTGTTGCCCGTTTGGGCCCGCCCCTCTGTTTAGGGCTTGTGCTTTGTTGTGTTTTCGCCCGTTTGGGCATGCCCCTCTGTTTCGGGCTTGTTGTTGGTTTTGGTCTGTCGTCGTCTGTCCGCCCCTTCCGTGGGCTTATCCGAGCCCTTGTGGTTTTTTTCCGACCCTTTGTTGGATCTCGCTACGCGTCCTTTGTGGCGCTTTACCGGCTTGTCCAGGTCCTAGTAGCTTTGCCTACTATGTCCGGCCATCACTCCCTCTGCCCTGCATGGAGTATATAGTGGTTCCTCTGATCCGTCCGAGGGTCTTGCTGGTTTTTCTGTCCCGTCCGTCTTGTTGTCCGTCCTGTTGTCGTTTTTTCCGTTCTGTGTTTTAGTTTTTAATCTATAGGTTCTTTTTTCGAGAAAAAAAAAAAGAATACTAAATCTAAAGTCTCTAACCCTGAGATAGTATAGAACTCTTTCCTAATGACGGGTTCTATCAAACGAGGAATTGACACTTTCAGTGCTGTCAGTTATAGCAGTGACTGCAATCATAACACCATTGATAAAAGTCCTCTATATCGATCCTTCCACTCAATACATTGCAATCAAGAGAAGTACCATGCAACATTCCAAGCATGAGGGAGATCTCCGAATTTTAGTCGGCATCCATAGTCACGAGAATGTTCCTACTGTCATAAACCTCCTTGAAGTATCCCATGCTTCTCAAGAGAGCAACATTGCAGTAATAGCAATTGTCCTCGTTGAGCTTGTCGGCAGAACCACCCTGATTCTTGTATCCCACAAACGCCAGTATACCCTAGAAACAACCACATCCCCAAGGGGCCACATCATTAACGCCTTATCCAAATACGAGAACCGAAAGGGAGGCTGGGTCACCGTTCAATCTTTTGCTTCCATCTCACCTTATGTAACAATGTACAATGACATTTGCCGGCTAGCCCTTGACAAGAGAGCCAACATTGTGATATTGCCTTTTCATAAGCAATGGGACATAGACGGCACCATTGGTTCCGTTAACAGAGCCATCCAGAGCATGAACGTCAATGTCCTCGAAACAGCACCATGCTCTGTTGGAATCCTCATCGACCGGGGCATCTTGACTGGTTCAATATCACTTCTAACTGGCCGTCCATTGTACCATGCTGCTGTAATCTACGTTGGTGGGGCAGATGATGCAGAATCGCTAGCCTATGGTGCTCGCATGGCCCAAAATCGAAGCGTCGATCTAACAATCGTCTGGTTCATTCTCTTCGGAACTGAGAACACTAAGGACAGAAAAGCGTGGAGCTGAGTTGATCAATGAATACCGCAAAGCTAATGTGGGAAATGAACGATTTGTTATCGTATAGGAAATGGTAAAAGATGGCACAGGTCTTGCTTCATGTATAAAAGAGATGGTAGATTGTTTCGATTTAATACTAGTTGGGAGGCACCATCAACAGTCCCCTACTCCCCTCTTCTCGCAGCATTTGGTCAGTGCTGCGAATGCCCCGAGCTTGGAGTGATCGGCGATATGCTTGCTTCACCAGATATTGCGACCACGGCATCCGTTTTGGTGGTACAACAACAAAGGATGGGAGGGGAACTCGAAGCAACATGCAACAGGTTATAGAGACCAACTCGTTCATGATGTTCCATATGATGAACAGGCAAGAGGATCATGGTCCATAGCAGTGGATAAATCTTAGAGTTGAGGTTGAAAGCCAGCTTGGATTGTTCTTTAACCACCTTTTTTTTTTTGTTGGTAACTTTAAACTGTATCTTGATAGAGCACTGGAGTTCCCAGTAAAATGAGTTTTTTTGGAGTTTTTTCTATGCGTTGGAGAAGCCACTATATTTCTGCGCTTTTATTGTAAGGAGCATAAGAAAGTGATTTAAGCCGCCACATAGGCCCATGACTTGATTGATCAATCTGGGCCACCAAAAACGAATCGCTTTTGAGTGGTGGTAGCGGGCCAAGTGGAAACTAGATTCGCTGAATTAGAAAAAGAAAGAATTTGGAATCTATATGCGCTGGCAAAAAGCTGGAGCCACATGGCACGTAGCAAGATCCAGAGCAATGAAAGACGCTGCGTAGTAAGCCACCCTGAACCAGCCCATCTTTCTTTCTCTCTCTCTCTCTACCCAAGACGAAGGAAACTATGTCTGTTTCGTCGTCGCGCTCTGCCCCTTCAAGAATTCTGAGAATAGGCATAGTGGGCTTCGGCAACTTCGCACAGTTCCTGGTAAAGACCCTGATCAGACAAGGCCATGTGCTACGGGCAACTTCCCGCACAGATTGCTCTGAGCTGTGTGCCCACTTGGGTATCTTATTCTTCAGGTAAATACATGCGGACACAGAGAGGTGAAATTTGCTAAAAATTCACACGCATAACATATGCCTAAATGCACAAGTGGGCCTGTAGGCCTATTTTATTAATATTCCAAGTACTTGCAGGGACGTAGATCGGTTTCTTGAAGCCGAAAACGATGTAGTTCTGATATGCACGTCGATCCTATCTCTACCAGAGGTCCTTCAGTCAATGCCACTCCGTCGTCTGAAACGGCCAACGCTTTTCGTCGATGTACTCTCGGTTAAAGAGTACCCCAGAAAAGTTCTATTGCAAGTATAAACAATAGACCCGTTTGTGTGTTCTGAAATTCTTCAAAAATGCGCTAATTTATTTTCAAATATTTTATACAGATATATTTGTGTGGCGTAGGTAGTGCCAGAGGAGTTTGACGTGCTTTGCACTCACCCAATGTTCGGACCAGAGAGTGGGAAAAATGGGTGGAAAGATCTAACCTTCATGTATGACAAAGTTCGAATAAGAGATGAAGCTATCTGCTCAAGCTTCATCCAAATCTTTGAAAGCGAGGTAACTTCTGTTGTGCTTATCTGGATCTAACACCTTCCCCGTGCAGAGGTTTGGATATATATATATCCATGACACATGGAGATTAGCAGGACACGTTTGCTTGTTATTAATCACTACAAGAAGCTGCGAAACTTTGACCACCTTTATTTTTTTTGTTTTCTTTTTTGTGAGCGACTGTCTATTAATATATATATATATATATCCATGATACATGGAGATTAGCAGGACACGTTTGCTTGTTATTAATCACCACAAGAAGCTGCGAAACTTTGACCACCTTTATTTTTTTTTGTTTTCTTTTTTGTGAGCGACTGTCTATTAGCTTTACCCTTCGCTTCGTTCTTTTGAACCCCGAAAGAACAAGAAATGAAAAACCAAAAAATATCAGACACAAGAAGTAGATGTGTCTCTCAGTCAGTGCACCTCCCAGCTGAGCGTTCGAGTTCAATGCAAAAATGGGGTACTACATATTTCACCTCTCATTAAAAATAAAAAAATAATGTATATATAAAGACACACACACACTTCCCATGCTTTGGAGTTTGGAGCACAAAGGCTTTGGCCGTAATTTCTTTAACGCATCACTTTTCTGTAAAAACACAATACACTAGGGTTGTAGAATGCTCGAAATGTCCTGCGAAGAGCACGACAAAGAGGCTGCCAGGAGCCAATTCGTAACCCACACAATTGGCAGGTAAAGCCCATCAAATCGAATATGTCAACCTACTGGGAAAAATCCCATGGCGGCGAATCTAAAGTTTCTAATTTGGCAGGATCCTGTCAGAAATGGAGATTCAGTCCACATCCATAAACACAAAGGGCTTTGAGGCACTTGTTCAACTGGTATGCTCGATCAGTTTATGGTTCCTACATATTTTCTCTTCTTTCCTCCCTCCTTTCTCAGTGGACCGCACTGAAAAAGGGGTATGCAATGAAGGAATCATACGCTAACATTAAACTATTTATATGCAGAAAGAGAACACCGTGAAAGATAGTTTTGATCTGTTTAGTGGGTTATTCGTGCGTAACAGGTTTGCCCAACAAGAGGTATGGACCAGTTCTCTATGTTTTGAGAATAATTTCTGATCAAATCCTTCACACTCATTAACAATTCAATCAATTAATCAAGATTTGAAATGCACGTCACTTATCATGCAGCTGGAAAACCTCGAACTTGCCTTCAAGAAAGTCAAACAGAAGCTGCTAGAGAAGATGAACGAGAAGGATTGAGTTATTCTAAAAACTGATGAGAAGGGCTCTGCTCACCAAGGATGTATTATGACCTATTTCACATAAAACATTTTATGTTAGTTTCTTGTTTTTCATTTTTCACCCTCCTGATATCCTTTGTAATCACAGATAAGTTGTCTACATCAACATATTAAGGGGCCAAACATATGACTCCTAAACAATTGTTAACGAGAGATACAACTTCTCTAATTTCAAGGAGAAATTTATTTTCTTCTTCTTGGCCATCTGATCAGTAGAACATCCAACTTGACATGAAGTCGAGTCACCCATTGTTCCGTTTATGAACACTTTTAATGATAAACCAGAAGGGAGTCAAGAACAAAGATTCATTATACTATTGATGATCCAAAATGAAGTCAAGACCACAGATTCACCGCGATTCTATGGGAAGTTGATGTTGACGTTGACACGCAGTTTGGTTCTTCAGGCAACATAAATATACATTTATTGCTTGAAATATTGAAATGGTTAGGCACAAAGTACTTGACTTAAGGCCACTGCGGTTCGAATGGAAAGTAACCAAGTACTTCATAGAAAGTCTTTTTCTTTCAGCTCTAGAAAAGATTAAACAAGTCTCTCAAGTTCTCAAATAGAATAAGCTATTCAAAATTGAAAGAACTATATTGAACAATTACAAGCAGGTCAGTTTGGCGGGAGGGGTGTCGGCTCATGGCATAGATGTGTAGAGAATTAAGACCATAATTATTTTTCCTTCAGGTCTCTCCTCAGCAGCTTTTAAAGAATGATACACAAAATTAGTATGGATTAATGAAGTCAGATTTTCACCTCATTGATTCTTGATCTCATCAACAGTGGCATCTTCTGTGTTGCTGCATTCCAATGCTGCATGATTAGGAGAATTTGGCACTTCATAAGAGGGTGATCCACTCTTCCGAGTTTGCAATCCAGTAAACCGCGCAAGATCAACCCATTGCTGAAAAAATTCAATGAGAAACATTGTTAACTTATTGGCTAAAAATTCACTCATTCCATTATACAGGTAGTATTGATGGTGAGGGTTGGGCAGGAAATACATCAGGGCTAAAATAACAGTGTAATGCACAGCTATCAGAGGACTGAGAACTAAACTTGCAAATAGAAGCCAGGCTCACTGCAAAACTACCATAAGCATCAAATGCATGAGAACTGAACTCGCACAAAAAATTAAAGATCACCAAGCTCCTCAAAACTCAGAAAAATATTCACCGATTACATGAACATTTACATTAGGGACAGTGCCCACTGCCCAAATATTTTGGTAGCAGCCTTTCTTCCCTTGTGACAGGTTTCTCAAATGGTTTTTAGAAAGGATTGTTGTAACATGTTATGCTCCATCCATAGATAAGAAGGATGAAAGAAAGGAGACATAAAACAAAGACTGACCATATAGAATTTTAAGAGTGCTCTAACCTGAGTTCCCCAGTAAGAGTTGACTGTCCGAACAAGAAATGATAGCATATTTACAAATAGTATCTGGGAAGAAAATTCATCAGAAATCCGATGCTCCACTATTCCAGCAATAATCTGCATCAAGATTCATTATTGATGATATCATAGACCAATAGACAATTAAGATCCACAAATCATAATGCACAGGCTATTCACTGTTGGTGTAATACATTAAATGTTCACAGAGGGAGACTATATCCTGGCACTTTTTAAAGCCAACGCCAGTTTAATAGGTGGAAGCATAAACCTGGAAGGATATTCATTAGAGGAAACTTGAAACACCTAGGAACCTATTAAAAGGATGCAAAGGGCACACATAACCCACAGGCAAGGGTGCACCTTGTACACTTTTAAAAATTGGAAATGACAAATTCACAGAATCACAGCAAGGGTTTGGGGGAGGCCAGAGAGGGAAATTAAAGAAAAAAAAAGTACTCACATGAGTAAACTTTGACAGGTAATGTACGCTAGACAATAAACATTTGGCTGGCTTTATTTTGGTAAAAACAATAAATATTTAGGTGTGAAAAGATTGTGAATTTACGCACAAACTAGACAAAACGTTGCATGCCACAATTATTTGATAACATGCCAAATGCTGGTTTATAATTAGATGAGTCCTCCTAATTAAATATCCGGACTGAAAAGTAAACCATATGTGTCATATCCATTGTTCGGTAACCGAGGATGGATTGGACAGAATAATCTCAAAAGTTCTAGAACATTCGCCTGAAGTGAGGATAATCTAGCACGCCAATCCAAAGGAAGCCATGTTTCCCAACGCCTTGAAAATAACGGACAATTTTGTAGACAAACAATTAGGGCATATATTGGATATTAACGTGTCATTCAATTGGCGCAAAATTTTTTTTTGTAGCAATACAACTCAAATACAATGAATTGAGTAAAAGCGTCAGAAATAAGTACTCTTTTTACCTGATAACGGAGATTTGCTGATGTTCCAAGAAAGAAACCATAGACAACTGCTGTTTTGAGTATTGGTGATCGTTTATTCCGTTGATTAGCAACCGGTGCTGGACTGAGGAGCCTGCGGATTGTGTATGAAACATTTGAGGCAGCCACAGCTCCAATACTCGAAATAAATCCAACACTAGCAAGTTTCAAACCACCAAAAAGCACCGATGCAACTCTATGACTGACATTCCAGTCCTTCCCAGCAAGATTTTTTTGAAATGCATTATCAGGGATGGAGCCAAGGAGACCTTGCAAAGCATCCACGCTGTCAGGCACATTTATCGCATCAGCAGATGAAAGGAATGACAGAGTTGGGGCTGGAAGCCAAACTGTGAAAAAATCGACGACTGTTCCTCTGACAGTGTCTGTAATGACATAGTCAAGCTCCTCAAAGAAATTTTCTTTCCGCCTCTCATACTGCGCTAGGAGAGTAGTCGTTATAGATATAGCTTCTTCTATAGCTAACCTATGCAAGAATTTGGGATCTGCCAACAATCTTTCCCGGAAACCCTGCATCCAGATAAGCTATTGTCAACTTTGTGTCTCTTTGGAGGATTTTTTTTCCCTATCATCAACCTGTTTTCTCCACAACTTCCAGAAAGAAAGAAAAAATAAAGGTGATATGATGTCAATTATATAAAACAGTACAACATGACAAAAATCTTGTCTTGATAAAATACCAAAAGAGAGGTTTCATCTCGTAAATTGAAGTACCTGGAAACGGTGTGTCAATTCAGAGATAAGAGGATATTGCTCCAAATCAAAGAAGTTCTGCAGTACCTCTGGTGATACTAAACCAAGATCAAGCCCCTTTTGAAGGTCCTGAAAAGCATATCAACATCATGTTCCTTGTGAGACAAAGGAAGTTCATCTGAGGAGATAATCCTTACATAAAAATGTTCCTAACTTGCAAACCCAACAAACCACACATTTTACAACTTCACTCCATTATAGATGGATGTAAAGAATCCCAGGATGGTTAAATCCATGTCAAACCATAAACAAGAGAGGTGAAGTAAAGTTCAATTGTCATCTAAGATTGTAAAACTATTCTGATTTCCCCAATTCAAGGAAGTATATGCTGATAACAATAAGCGCACACAAAGAAAATATTACAAAATGCTGCATCATGTAACAAACTAGATAGTCTCAATGACACTGGCATATGACATCAGAATCAACATATCTTAGCGACAGGTTGGTCCTCCAAAATTCTTGTTCCTCCAAATATACACTGATGGAAGAAACTTTTACTCATACTGATGTCACTGAGGATTGAAGGTGGCAGCACACTAATTTCCAGTCATCTCCTTCTGGAATCATTTATCATCCAAGCTTTCAACTCCATCAAATTAGCACAAATTGATTCCAGGATGTAGCGTCCAAGTTTTTCTACTCCTTCAACATACCATCAATGGAAATATGGAAGTAATGGCTGGATTTTTAATAGAGTTTCCCCAGCTCGCAACTTATTTGCCTTAAAAAAAATTTACGGGACAAAAATTACAAGAAAAGTAAGAAAAGTTTAAAATATTACAAGGTTTGTCAAATAACTAGCCGTTCAGAAGAAGAAAATAAAAAAAAAAGTTCAAATTTCAGGACTTTGGATTGTACATTTTTCAATAGAACATCCAAAGGATAGATACGTAATAATCAGTGAAATCAAGCAGGTCAATAACAGGCATCAACTTCCCATGGTGTCACTAAGAACAGCTAACCTGGGGTAGGGCATCTCGCCTCCTGCCAGCTGCATTCATTACCCGAGCAATTTCAGCACGATCAAAACAATTTCTGCTGCAGGGTCTAGCAGCTGAATACCACAAGAAATCAGCAACAGGAACTTCTCCCTCTCTCCTTATTTGTTGCCGTTCGAGATCAAGCAATATGACAACTTGATTTTTCTTTTGAATCTTTTTTGAAATTCTTGCTGGCACCCCAGTCCCCCTAGATCCGTACATAACATGGCTTGCACTTGTTACCACTACTAGCATACCAGTGGCTCCTCCATCCACCAAGTTCTGCGAAATGATCTGGGACATCGTATATTCCTCAACTACTCTTGCTTGTGCAGATAGGTATGAGCTTGGTCCAAAAGGAACGGATAGAGTTGGAGCATTAATATCGGTTGATAATCTGCGTGAGATGGAAGAAGGGGCACCAGATATGAAGCCAGAACCGGCAGGAGGAGTGTATAATCTTCTATCGGCTTTTGGAAGCCCACGAATTCCTTCTGCTTGGACAGTTCTTAAAACCTGTTAAAATAAGATTAAAATTGGACATTCTGCATGGTTATTACCTCTTCTCACACATCAGCAGAGAGAATATAAAGATAGCAATTGTAATGAAAAACTTACATATGTTATCTGTCTGTCAAGCGCATCTAATTGTATTTTATTGTAGTTACTCCTTTCTATTTAAGTGAGAAAAAATTTACTTTGCAACACTAACTTCTGCTGAGTAAATATACCAATTGCCAAGAAAAAATATCAAGAATGAAGCCAATAACTTCAGACGGCCTAAAGAAGCAGGGGTAAATGCTTAGCATCACGGCAACTAGCTCTAGAACCATATTTCTAGTATCAACACCATATCACCCTCTATGACTCTCGCCTCATGGCAGCTTTAATCATGTAATTACATGCCAACAGTGCATCTCGTCGTTATCTTGCTTTGAATTGATGTTAAGCTAATAAATTACTTTGCTTTCTATATACATTTATCATTATCTCCCTACCTAGAGAGCAGAAGGAACATCTTAGAGAGGTGCCAATTGATTTATGTGAGAAAATGCAGAGTATACCTTGAGCGGAGTACCAACAGCCACAAGCCGAATCCCATTGTCACGACAGTAGCTCAAAAGGGGCTGATACTCCTGCCAACGTTGAGGTGGCCAATGTGGTACATAAGACTTCAACGTTTCTCCGTCTATCCTGTCATCGAGAATGGCCTTCTATGTATTCATAAAACATTCGATGTAGAAAAACACGCTGAAAAGTAATTGAATTTACACAGACATAAGTCTACTTTCGGTGGTCAAGCGTCATGATCTAGCTGAACCAGCATAAAGACTTAATCAAAGACAGACTGATGTATGTATATAGATAGATTCGCGTACGTAGACATTTAAAATGTACTTTTATCCGTGTGTGCAACTTTGTAGGAAATTTGGTAGGAAGAAAACCTTTTATCCATATACTGATTTAGTTGCTCCTGCATATCACAAGGAAACGCCTCCAGAGCCACAGATATAGACCTATCAGACTCAGCACACCTTTTCCTCAAATTCCTCACAATCTCGAGCTCCAATTCCTTGTCGTCTCGGATCGGCACATGCTCGGCCTCTCCCAAATATACAATCCTCGCATTCATCAACTTCTCCCACACCTTCCTCTTATCCTTCCCCAAAGCCATCGGCTCTCCGATAGCCGTCGCATCGTATATCCTAGAAACTATTACATCCTCCTCCTTCTCCTCAACAGCCGGTGGTATCGCCGGAGCCACCGCATCCGGCGCTTTGTTCTCCGCAAGCGCGATTGCCGGACGCAGAGCCCACGCGCCGGCGGTTAGAAACGGAGCGATTAAGACGTGCCGCCTCTGATGCGCGACCCGTGGATTTTGGTTCCCGCCAACGGAGAGTATTACGTGCCGGTGTTTGCCGACCGGAAATTGCATATTGCTGTGGCGAAGAGGGAGGACCGTTGGAGAACATGAGCGGCGGAGACTAGAGCTTACATTTACTGGGTGTGGAGTGTCCAAGCCTCTGTAAGCTTGTGGCTTCATTTCGCGGCAAAGAATGCCGAGTTGTCAGTACCACATCGTGTAAGAAAGGGCGAGAGGCGTCGATTCAAGGACTTTTTAGCCTCAGGATTCAGGAAGCCGTCTTTTTGGATGCCTTGTATATTTGTAATTCTCTTCGTCACATAAATTTCTTTGGATAGCAATTAGCAAGATGGAGAGAATAGAGATGTATTTGTCTGGTTCGTCTTATTTTTACATAAAGTTCAGACTTCACACAGTAACGGTTTTGACTTTTGAGGGGCCGAATTACGATGAACTTCTGGACTTTCTAATTGGGTCCACGTTACGGCTTTGACTGTAATCTCTTCAGATGGTCTGGCCTATATGGGCTAAAGAGATATGCTTGGGATCCCATCGCGCTGGAATCGCGCTGTCCATTGAGCGCTCGAGCGGTCAAGCATTTCTCTGGGCTAAAAGCCCATTTTGACCGACTAATGAACCGACATCTATACATGATCATTGTTATGTTTATCCGGTGAAGCGAGTGTAAACATTTTTATTGCTTTGCAACTGCCACCTGGGGTCAGGGTGGATGCATTAGTAATCCCCAAAGAGGAAGGATATGTACGTAAAAACGATCTACTTTCAGGGTCGTTTTCCTGACGAAAAATAAAGTACAGAAGCCCTTGCACCAGAAGTCGGAAAGTATGGAGATTTGCAGAAATAAACAGAGAAAGAGTCCAGTCCATCGAAACTTAAAAACGGAATCTTTCACTTTCAGTATTTAAACTAACATTAAAATGTTAAAAATATGTCTAATTATCCATTAAACATAACGAATTTTTATAGTTTAAATCCCTTTTTTAATATTTTGATGTAAATTTAATAGCTAAAAGTGAAAGAGCAACGTAGTAAGTTACTAAGTTTGGATACCACCCACGATTCTGTGAAGGAGATATTGAAATATCAATCTTGGCGCTTAAATACTGTTGAGTCTGCACTCGATAGTCCATAGGCTTATTATAGCCTAAGCCATATTTCGTCCACTCTCCATTTCTCACTGTCGTTTCAGTTTCCAGAGCCGGATCAGTTGCTTTTTGTCCTAATACTCTTTTCTCTCATTTTCTCTCTTTTGTTTTTCTAATTTCTCTCGGTTTCTTTCACTTTCTCGGGGTTTGATAAGAAACAACGTCTGAACTCCAGTAGTACTGCTTCCACGTCTCAAACTCCAGATCATTTATCATACAACTCTGCTGCTTTCTCCAGGTGAGAAAACGACGCTCCTATTTTCGTTACGAACTAGTTGCATAATTCATAAGCAAAAGCTGCAAATGACGCTCTTTTTTTTGTTTTCTTTTTTCCTTATTCGCTTATACTGTTCTAATACCTTCCAAATCGACTTGCCCAGCTAAGTTCTTACCGATCTTGACGGAAATATATAAAGAATAACACTTGAACTTTGTCGCTCTCTTTGGGTATTCATCATCGCGACCATTGTTGTTCTTCTTATGTTCTTCGTATTCGTTGTTGATAAATCTTGATAACCGAGAATTACTAGTGTTATTTGGACGAATCTTGATTATTTATGCGTTAACATTAAAGACTTGGTGCATTCTCTTAGAGACCTGACGTGAAAAATGATCTTTCATGGTCCTAAATAATTATAAAGGAGATCACGACATGTGGAAGTAAAAGATTTCATTGAGCTCTTGGAAGGAGAGGTTCCGAATTTGCTTTTCTTTGTCACCATATATGTGCTTTTCTACTTTCCCCTGTTGCTTCAATGGTAAAGGTCTATTTTCTGGAACAGTACAATGGATAGAGGGAGGAAGAAAACGACATACAGTTTACCGGAAAAACCTCAAACTCCTTGGACGATTAATTGCAGTGCCCGAGCAAGGAATCTAAGGCAGATTGACCTAGGTGCGGTTCTTCGGTTGCAAGAACTCCACAATCCAAGAATGTTTCTCTAAACGGTTGTTTGGTTAGTCGACTAAACCCCTCATTTGCTTTGCACGAGTAGTTTTGCCTCTTGTAAAGAATTATTTGTGCGTACTTTTAGCTTCATACTTCGAAACCATGATTCGTATGCTTGAACAGGGTTACCGGCTCAACATTTCTCTTATGTAAGGAATGTTAGCATTGGTCTTCCGCTTTTCTTATTCAACTATACAAATAGGAAGCTTCATGGAATTTTCGAGGCTGCAAGCCCAGGACAGTTTAAGATTGACCCACATCCACATGGATGGACTGTACGTGGTTCAGATACCCCATTTCCTGCATCTTAATTATAGTTGAGTTGTGGTCTCATTGTTTGCTTATTCAGGTTTACTATATCAAAATGAATAAACGGTTGACATATTTTATGCTGTTTGCGTGGGAAAAAGATTGCCTCCAAAGCAATCCAGTCCAAAGGCCGAAAGGCCCTGTCGGGATTGCCTTTGGAGGCAATCCAATGGTTTGGCTTCACAATCCTTTCCCGTTTGCGTGTTAGGGTCAGTATTCGCATCCGGATGCAGTACTGCCAGCCTTTGCTAGAAGATCATTTCAAACCTGTAATTGTAAAAAACTACTACGAACCAGGAATGTTTTGGTTTGAACTTGACCGGGATCAAACGAACGATTTGATCTCATTGTTTTCATCTTTCCCCATAATTGTAGGTTCCCTACCAAGCAATACACAGACGTGGAGCAGTGTAGTCAAAGCTTCACCTATCATTTAACGTGGCAGTTCTGAGACACTTGCATTAGAGTGGGGCACTCATCCAGACCAAGCTAATATAGAACGGGGACCCTGCAATGCTCATGGTTTGGGTGGAGTAGGAGGCCTCGTTGATGAAGAAGTTGCAGAAAATGACAAGGAGCCAGTAGGTGATTTTTCCATGCCAGAAGAAACAATGAAGTCCTCTGAACTTCTGTCTGTTGTAGCCAAGGTAATTGATAATGTCCGTTTTATTCATGTTTTTTAAACTTTTGAATCTCACGGTTATCTGATTACTTTTGATCTTGGTATGTGAAGTTAGTGCAGGAAGTTAAGGAGTTGAAAATATCTTACTTAAATCAGGTTCAAAGAATCCATTCTTTGGAGCAGGATCTGGCCGGGTAGTGCTCTTATCCCAAATGGTTATTCTCAGCTTTGCGTTTTTCTTCCCTGGTTTTGAGTATATCCTTTATATTTAACTGCTTTAATAGGCGCTGATATGCCGAATGTCCTGCAACTTATGTATTTGTTTTTGCTCATGTTCTAAGAAGATCATCCCTTGCTTGGTTTCCAAAATAGCTAACCCTGAAGAAATCGGCAACTGCAATAGTAGCGCATGGAATACATGCACGCACAGGCGCACACATTCTGGAATAGTTGGAAATTGCAATGATCTTAAGTTGACATTTAATTAACTTGGCAATTAAGGTTGAATCTAGAAGAGGAATCGAAAGTATAAAGGATCGATGCAAGATGTTGGAATGTGGGTCCCTTCCAGAAAATGAAGTTGGTATTGGAAAAGAATTCAAGTTAAGTGTTGAACCTCGTTCGGATCTTGGGGAGAAGGTCCTTATTGTGGGAGGATACGATGGTTCTTCGTTTTTATCAGCTTTGGATTGTTATACTCCTTCTCGTGATCTTATAGAATCCCTTGCATCAATGAGTTTTGTACGTTCATATGCCTCAGTAGCAAGGCTAAATGGTGATGCTTACTTGTTAGGTGGTGACTGATAATGTGTGGTACAATACAGGTAACAGTTAGGCCTCTTGATTTTTAACCTACCAATTCGTGCAACTAGTTGATTTACTGACAAGCCAATGACACTGTGATGGTCTTGTGTCAAGTTGAAGCATACAACCCAATTAGCAATCAATGGTTTACTCGCCCTTCACTGAATCAAAAGAAGGGAGGCTTAGCAGGAGTTTCTTTGAGTCAGAAGATTTTTTCAATTGGCGGTGGAAATGGAGCTCAATGTTTCTCAACTGTGGAAATATTTGATCGAGAAATAGGAAGGTGGATCCCCACTCAGTCAATGCGATACGAGGTGGTTCTTAATGAGTACTCCATTGTTACATGTGTTTTACGTTTAGTATACATAAAGTTTCCTTTCATCCAGGTAGTGGTATGATGAACATACTAAATGCAAGTTATAGTTTACGATAATTTAATCCTAGTGAGAACTAAAGAAAGGATTTGCAAGATCCTTATTTTAACATGTTTTGTGTTTAAGATGCTGACTGGTCCATTTCATATACCAATCCTGTTGTGTTCACTAGCAAAAATTTTTTCTTCAGAGATTTGCAACTGCTGCAGCAGAAATTAATGGCGCGATCTATGTTGTTGGAGGATATAATGGACAGGATTACTTAAAAGTAAGGTGCCATTTTAGTTTTATTTTCAAATCTTTATTTATCTGAAGAAATGGCAATCCTCATGTCTGACAATAAGCTGATGCTGCAAAAGAAATCTAGGGTAGTATAAATGGCTCAAGTAATTGTCTGAAAAAAAAACATGTCGGAGGGTAATATTTTGAATGTCTCACTCTCACATTTAAAACTAGGAAAGCTAAGATCAGTATTAATTAACTTGGGCCTACTGCCAATGTATAAGGAAGGTCTTTTATTCTTGCGTCAAGCTCTTTTGAATCCCCCTACTCGAGTTTCAGTGCAACACACTATACAGAGCAACTTTCATAAATATGACATTTTTTTATTTTGTATTTGCTTTGTGCATATTTTCTCGAGGTGATCTGAATGACTAGAGTTACACTATTACTTGCTTGAACTGTGTTTTCTTACATATATTAATTAAGGTCTGAAAAGTCCTCCTGATGATAAGACTGAAACTTCTGTACTATTTTCAGATCAGTGGCATCTGCAGGGAGATTTGCTGCTATTTTTGAAAATCTTCGACCCTCGTACCGCTTCATGGATGATCGGGGAATCCTTGAATGGTCCAAGGGGGTGTTTTGGTGCTGTTACAATGGCAGATTTCTCTATTTGTCATCGGGGGAGTGGATGAAAATTGGGAACATTGGACACGGTATGCTAATGTAATGCTTTCACATGGGAATGTCTTCTAAATTTACCATCTTTCCTTTTCTTTTCTTTTTTGTAATCTTTTCCATCCTCCTTTCTTCTCTGACATGATGACAGGTGGAACGTTACAAGGAGGGACGTGGATGGGAGTGGACAAATCTTAAAGTCGTTGGGAAAAGATCCTTCTTCTCTGCTTTTGTCTTGTGATATGGTCTGTCTAGGGACAAGTATCATGTTTTTTCTTCAAAAACATTTTAATAAAAAAGTGGATTGGGCACGTACCATTTCAGCCGGAGCCGGAGCCGGAGCCGGAGCCGGCCTAAATCCCAATTTTTTGCTCCATTTTATCAGTTTGAAAAAAATCAAAGAGTAAACACTACACTTGAAGTAGAAGGAGGCACGACCACTCCTCGACGATATGTAATGCATAAACAATAGTTGCCGGATCTATAGTCAAAGTCAATACAACTCAAATGAAATGTCAAGAATAGAGCACCGACTACACTTGCGTCCTCTATCTTAGAGGAGGTAAAGGCAAGAACTCAGAAATACAAAATGACTGGAAAAACAAACTTAAAGCTTCATAGCTCTCCAACAATCCTCATTACTGGGAAATACCCAGAGATAGGGGAAAGCTCATTGGATATCATGAAATGATGGCAAGACAGCAATAAGAGGGTCCCCGTAGCCAACAGCCTCTGCAAATCAAAGAAAGTTGAAATCAAACAGTTAAGTGTCCTTATAGCTGCTCATTAAAACTTATCTATCAAATAATGTACAGAAGCATGAACCGCATAGTCCAATGGAAATTATATATTTGTTTCACTGACTCATCCATTTTACCAATGCCTTTTTGTATGGCTAGACTGGACTGCAACAAGAGTAACCGTACCACAAGGAGATTAGCTGGCCTGAAGATACTTTTCACCTTCCATAGTCGAGATACTTTTTAATTTACTTAACACTATTGGTATTTACACCAAAATTTACAGGATGCTGACTAACCATCAAGACCTGGATGGGAACGTTGTAAATCAATAATTGTAATAAAGCTTGTAAAACACTATGGCTAAAAGAATGGCATTGATCCACATTAACATCCGTAAAAGATGCATAATGTCAGCAGAGAGTGGAGGAACCAAATAATCTTAATAATTGGCAATATCCTTGAATGATTAGCACCACTGTTTATCATTTTTAACAGATGAACGTTATTGTCGTTATCCTGGTGGAATCTACAGTGAACGTACTCAGATCCTGCTGGGCTCCCCAAGTATTACCCACCTTAGTTACAGAATCAAACTAAAATCCCTAAGAATTTACCCTCCGCATGAAGTGGTTCCAGACAAATAAATTAATCCAGTTATGGACACAAAGACAGAAGACAATTTACCTCCATCAGCAAAGAGGACTTTTAAGACTTCTCCAGCTTTATCTGACTGCTCAACATACCAACAAGAAACCACCATTATAAACAATTATAGCGAGCCTAAATTACAGAAAGAGACAAAAGTATTCACCTTCACAGGAAGTTCAGTCCCAAACTGATCCAAATACCCGATTACTTGTCCTTCCTTTATTAGATCACCCTGTAAATCCCAGAATTAAGAAGAGCCAACTGAGATTTGGCAGCCAAGGTGGTGTCTTACAATTGTTCGCTACATAAAAATTTGACACAGACAAAATGTTTGCATGGACAGATACCTCTTTACAGATAGGAGGTTGCTTCTTCCCTTTCACTGTTCTGCCCTTTCGGAATGAGCCAACCTGACAAGAAAAAGTGATAGCAGATTGGACATAATGTGAGTATCCACAAAAATGAATGTGACAAGAGGTCCATACAGCATAAGAACACCACATACTGTTGGAGATGATACTACGACAAATGCATGAGAACCAGAAGCCTCTAAGGCTGCTAACTTTGAGGACTTTTCGACAGGTACATTTGTGAAAGGACTGGAAGCTTTTGGTGGTGATGGTGGTGGGGCAACAGGTGCTGATTCAACCATGGGTTCCGTTGGAATAGGTGGAGGTGTCATGGGTGAAATTCCAGACATTGGAACTTTTGTGGCTCCAATGTTCCTCTTCAGATGCATTTCAAAATCTCCAACCTATACCACAGAGCAACACATAACCAGTTTTCAAATACGAAGATGCGTTAAACATCCTACACATTCATGCAACTGCCGAGGATGTTAGAAGTTTCCTTCGTAAATTGTTCAAATTTAACCAGAATATCAACATAACATGATCCCGTTGCGATAGTTTTCTTTACATTTAGCATTCATTTACCCCATAAAGGAAAAGAAGCTATCAAACTCAAGTATAATTAGAGTGATATATGAGCCCATTCGGCACATGTCAAATACTGATCAATACCTGAGCTTTTCCTTGGGCTAAAGCTCCAATTCATAATTTCGTAGACTGAAGCCCCAAAGCATGGGGCATACAAGTGGGTAACTGACATCCAATTAGGTTAACTCTGACATATCAACAGGAGGATTTGAAATGAAATTGATAGTAGCCTATAGGCCCCTCCCAGTGATGATTTCCATTCCCCTTCGTGCACAACACCCATTGTTTGTTTAAAGGCAGAAAACTTCCTCATAGAACGTTGAGTTGCTTCTGACCCTCATCCGTTTATTGCATCTATCAAATACAGCCCTAAACCAACAGAAAACGGAAAAAGAAGAAGAGAGCCAGCTATTAAAGAAGGACATAGAAGCTCACCTTCAGTTTCAGCTCAGCAACTTCTGTCTCATCACAGACCTCTAGTAGCAGTGCCTGATAATTTCAAAACAATAAGCAATCCAGTTCAAATTTAAAACAGAAGGAAAGAATGTAAACATGAAGGTTGGGTGAGTCTTGAGCAGTGTCAACCATAACACTATGAAAAACTGAATCTAGAGATAGTAAGTATAAAACAACCATGAGGACAGTTAAAAATAGTTACAAATTCCAACCAAGGCTGAGTCCAACTCCTGCAAATGTTTAATGCTTGAATATAGATCATGTAGGAGTTTCTCAAATACCAACGGTACTAAGCAATTAACAAAAATGACCTTTTTTCCATTTTTTCTTGGACAGCTTAGTGAAAGACGGTACACGGTTTCACAAGAGAAAAGGTGATATCGCCAACAGTTTCAGTAGAACTCTCATTATTCAACAGTACCACTACATCATCAGATAAAAATATGAAGCAGAAAAGCTAGGAAGATTAAAAAAAAACTATTCTCACCTCAAATCCATTAGGAAAAATAGCACTGCCAAGAGTTTTCTTCTCCGTTGAGCCTTTGGTGATGCCATCAGATGAAACTGTCGCAACATAACCATTCAGTTTTAGGATGCAAAGGCAAAAGACAAACCCAGATGGTTAATGATTAGATATTAGAAACCCAAATGCATATACAAAAGTATCTCCAAATCAAGTTGTTTTCATGAGTAATATGACTGTTGATATGCAGAATAGAAGTCCCATGTTTAAAGAAGAACAAATCCAAATGCAACCAGATTTCTCAATGATAAAAATGATCTCTAGTAGAACAGAATGTAGGTGCAATCAGAGACTATCCCACAGTCATGCAAAGCAGAATGTTGGATGAACAACAGCCAGAAACAACAGGAAAACAATGATACTTATTCAGTTAAATCTACACCATTCTTGGCCAAACATAATAAGTAATAACCTCACCATCAGATGCATTAACAGATGATACTACCATTCCTTTCCGCGTTGTTGATGAAGAAACGAGCTTCCGACTAACTTTCAAGCCTTGAGTGCACGATTTACTAAGAACAGACCAACTGGCATTATATATAGGTACCAGAGCAGGCTTTTCAAGTAAGGAACGCACATGCGAAGTAGTCCTCACAGAACCTGGAATTTATGGGAGCTATATAAGCTATTGGCCCCAGATCGAACTTTGATAACAGCTAAATATTTTGCACTATGGTACATAATTTGAAAAAGACACTACAGATATGATTCTATTACTGATAGATGCCTATTAGGCAATATAATGCTAAGCATAGCTTTCAAATTATTTCGGTTATAGTCAAAGACATAAAAAGAAAGGAAGAAAATAAATGAAAATTATTTATTCGCAGTATGTTAAAGGCCATCTCATGATCGTCAAATGAAAATAACAAACTATCACAATAGTAGAATAGCTCAAGGACAAATATAGAAAGATAAAATTCACACAAGGTACAAATAAAATTCAAATTCCAAACTAACGGCCTTGAAGCAAATTCGACTGTCAAAGATCCTAGATATTATATCAAATTGAAACTACTAGAACAAATCCCTCAGATCACGAAAGTGCGTCCCTAACAGCTAAACATGGCAAAGCTCATACGATCTGGAATGACAAGAATGCGACAAAAACCAACTCTGTTTGGCTCCTCAAAAAGAATGCGACAGTCAAAGGCTTCAAGAAAATAACATATCCTTCAAAATTGTTATTTTTTTCTATCACGATTTAAAACCAATTTTCAATTCGCTTTCTCTGCCATTGTTAACAACCAAGCAGCGTCGACAAAAACCAGCCCCTAGCTCAAATCAAGCAAACCTCAAACATATATTCACAGAAATGCGAGTGTGTAAAAGAGAGAGAATTACAGTGAAAGGATCGGAGAACAGCGGAGGACTCCATGGAAGAGGGACCGAATCGAATCGAGAAGTTGAGGAGGACAACGAATAAGAAGAACAAATGTAGTGGGAATTATATAGTCAGTTCTGGGGCCTATAACGAGAAGAGAAATGGTTTTTATGGTAAGAGTCTGGTTGGTTTAGTGCAGTTGGAAGAGGTTGAACTTCGAAATGTCCGCCCCCTCTTCGGTCTCTTACGTTTTCTAGCTTCCAGTCTTGTGCTGGTTCTCACTAACGTGCGCCCGGGTTCACATCGCACGCCTTACGTGGCACTTAGCCTCTTCCCGTGAAAGTTTTGTTGGGTACACGTTCCTGAAGTTAGACGGCGTGGTCTGTACATCTTTACGCACAACATAAACGACTTCTACGGCAGGGAATGGACCGTGGTTTCACTGGTTTGCTTCTCTCAAATTCTGAATCCTCGAAAAGGACAAGGATTTAGTGCCGTTTTAGGAAGGAGGCCGTCGTTCATGGGTGTTATATTCCGTTTGGCTTGAGTAAAACATTTTCTTCGTGTGATTGTTTTAAAAGATATTTAATTTTAAAAACATTATTTATTTTCTGTTAATCCATTGAGACCCTTAGAAAATGTCCCTTTATCATTTTTTTCTGAGAAAATATATTTTTATTATTAATTACGCTTAAAAGCTCTTAATCTCATATATATTGTCATTCCTTTTTTTCCCAAGTCAATTAACCTTTCAATTTCAATCTCGCATAGCAAATGCAATTGCTCAATAGTTTCTTAAGATATGCAACCACAGTGACCGAATATGTTGGAATCGACCAGTAGAGGAACTATTCGTTTAATAAAGGAATTACAACTATGAAATAGACCCTCCTAAGCAACCTGTGGTCACCTCAAATCCGGTATTTGTAATAGTTGGAGATATTCTTTGCCCGATAGCTGAGATCTCGCCAAGCATAGCCTATTCTAGCACCGGAAGAGCAATTTCAGAGGAAGAAAAAATCTCAAAATATGATTCAAAATATATTCAAGGAGAATGGAGCACTCGTGTTAGCCGAAGGAGTAGGAAGCGCCAAGGACGATTGATTGCATAAGATAAAGAGTCTCATCAGTTGAGTACAAGGCTATTATGGTAGGCAAGTTTGCAGATTTCTCCCATCTTTCCTCGCTAAGCAATGGCAAGATGAAGGATTTCTCTAAATTCCAGCCTCCTCGTCTCATTATAAAAGGTTTTGGATTTATTAGGCCAATAGGTTAACGAAATCCACCCTCTTATCTCCCACTCCATTGTCCTTCCAATGGCACTCTTGTCGACCTTCCAACACACTCTCTCGCCATACTCATCCCCAGCAAATATTACTCCTCCTTGCCTAGTGAATGGCCGGTATGCGCTCGAGTATCGGTCTCTAAACCAAGCCTTGGGATTCAGTAATGCGAGCTTTGAAGGCTTGGAAGAGACTACTTCTCTTCCATTCATGCTGTCGTAAAGAAACCAATTCAAGTTTGCACCGTAACCATAAACGGATTCCCCGAACTTCCAAGGCTTCAAGGTCATGGTCATGGTCTCTCCAGCTGATACCTTCAGGCTTCAGTCCCAGGTAAGAGTTTGGAGGCTCGAATCCGGCTTCTATCAGAGGCGGAGCCAGGGGGGTGCCGGTGGGGGCGGCCGCCCCCACTGGCTCCTAAAAGTCTTTGATTTTTTTATTTTTTTTATTTTTTTTTATTTTTTTTATGCAGGCCTGCCCCCACTGGCCAGGCCTGCTTTTTAGGGCCAGTGGGGGCGGGACTGGGCCAGCGGGGGCGCACCCGCTGGCCCAGTCCCGTGTGGCCTGTTTAGTGAGATTTTTTTAAAAAAATCTCACGAAGCCCGTCTCTCTATTTCTCTCTCACTCTTCTCCCCGAGCTCCCCGGCCTCTCACTCTCTGCGTCCTGCGATCTCCCTGGGCTCCGGCTCTCCCGGCATACCGTCGACGCCGCACAACCCAGCACCCAGGTAAGCCCACCTGCCCAGTGCGGCAGACTGAGAAGTGCTCAGTGCTCTGCTCACCCACCCTCTGGGCCTTGCCGCCCTGGCTCCGCTTCTGCTCTAATTCTCTTGTTTTTTTTTATTCCCAATTATCACACGCCACTGCTCTGCTCTCAGGTGCCGCCCACAACGAAATGACTTAAACTTTTTCCCCACCGGCACCCCTGGCAGCGTCTCTGACTCAAGCCTCAACTCTCAAGGTGAGATTTATGCAACTTCTCAATCTTTGGAATTGGGTGACCCGTGACTGGGTGAAATGACTTAAGTTTTTCTATGTTAAAACTCCAGTGACTTAAGTTTTTCCCCACCGGCACCGCACGGCGGCACCCCCCCTGGCAGCTCCTCTGACTCAAGCCTCAAGGTGAGATTTCTGCAACTTCTCAATCTTTGGAATTGGGTGACCCGTGACTGGGTCTCAACTCTCAACTCTCACGTTTGACATAACCTAAGTCCCACCACCTATATGAGGAAATGCCTTTTACACATACATATTGATATTATGGAATTTATGGTCCTCTCAAGTCTCAAGAAATATGCTTGCAGCTTACTTGCTTAGTATTACCTAAGTGGTATGAAATTGAGCATATTTTTTGTTCGATGTGCTGTCTTATTATTGATACGTCATACATACTTATGTTTGTCTATTGGGCTGTATGGTTGGAGTGAGATTCATGCAAGGCAGTGAAGACTGAAGAGAGGGCATTCTGGGAAAGAAAAGAAGAGTGATATATTTCTGTTTATTGGTTTACTTGTATGGTTTCACATTAGAGGGTAGCAAACCCAGGAAGACAGTTTTTAGCATAACTGTAGTTACAATTTACAAATTCGAAAGATGAAGGGCATGATTAAATTTTGCATTTTATTTGGTTATTTGCGTAGAAAAAAAAAACTGAGAGAGGTGCTTTTTATTTGGTTATTATTTGGTTGGTGTTCTTATTCTCTGCAGTTACTCTTGTCTGAAAGAGGAAGCTTTTTCCCAGTAAACTTTTTCTCTTGTTCTTCTGAATTGAGATCGCAGAGTTTTCCAAATTCAGTAGTAAAGGAATCTTCGGATTGCTGAAGAAGTGCATTACCATGTTCTGCGAGTAGATCTTTGTATAATATGCATGTATATATTTATATATATATAGGAGATCTGTTATGTTTGCACATTACAGACCTCTCTGCTGCATTAATCACTAGACGGCCAACTTTTTTTTAGTAGATATCTCTTGAAGATAAAGATGAGTTCTTGGCCATATATTTGCATACATGTCTCTGCAGTTGTATTGTAAACCGAATAGCCATCAGGTAACCTGAGAATAATTTTGAACTGTCCAGAGTCACCCAGTCATATTAATTTCCCTGTCTTGAATGATTATGAAGCGGCCCCCACTGCAAGTCAGATTGGTACATTGCCAGCAATGTTTCAAACTCCACTGTTAATATGACAGGCTTTCTACTAAACAACAATGATTCTTTTCTTATACAATTTTCATTAATCATTTATGGAACATGTTTTCCAATGATTAAATTTTATTTGGTTAAACAATGTTGGACTATTTAGTTTAGTTTAGTTTAATTTAAGGTTTGTTGTTTTGTTCTTTTTAGTTCTTAATTTGTGATATTGTAATTTTAAGACATTTTTTACATTATGTGAAAAAAAAAAATTTGGACTTTGTTTTGCCTTAGAAATTCGACCCCCCTCATTTTATATCCTAGATACGCCACTGGCTTCTATAATGTTTTCGCAGCCAACCTCTCTTGCTGGGTTTTCAGAAGACTTGCTCACTGAAACGCTTAGTAAGTTGGTTTGAACGAGAGGAGTAAGTTGCAATGAAATTCGTGAAGGGAAGTGTTTTCAGATGCCCCAACTCCTCGCTCTTTCATCAGGGTCTCATTCACAAGTCTGGCAACGTCACACCTGTTACAAAAAGGAAGACAAGCCTAAGTTGGCCATATTACACATTAGAGGCAGAAACAGCTTAATTTTCACTCGTATGTTTAGCCTAGTACCTTATGTTATCGGTGTTCACGATCACATCAACCCACCTCTCTTGGATCACTACTCTGTAGTTGAATTGCACAACGCCTTCAAGTTGGTGGTAAATTAGAGAAACTTGCAGTTGCTCATCAACGGATGGATTGCTTGAGTTCTCAATATCCATTGCTATGACAGGACAATATAAGTGAACCTTCCATAACCCAAAGGCTGAAATTGCATAAGAAAACAGAGGTGATGGCGTTTTGAGAATGCTGTGGGTGGCTTGGAGCTCTATAATCCAATTAGTAATTGCAAGGTTTAGGGACCGCATCCATTGTTCTTCCAAGTTCGATCCTAAGAGTTTCATGAGCAACTTAGTCGCTTGCCTTGACTGACAATTTGCTAGGTGATTCTTAAGAGAATTAAGACACCCGGAACGTAGATCTGAGGGAGCTTCATATATGCAAATAAGGAATACTAGAGTGAGAAACGCGAAATTGAAAATGTCTTTAAAGTTGGACATAGAGTCTAGTTTAGGGAACTCAAGGAAGGAGCTGTTTTTGTTTGAGCCATAAAGGACATCCTCAACAAAATTGACCAAAAGGTTGGCCATAGTTTCCTCATCTACTATCTTCGTGGATTTGGAGTTCAGCTTGAATGGTTTTGAGGCCCAAAGAGAGACAGGGAGATTGAAATCTACCACGACAGCAAAAGAGAGAGTCGGGGATTGGTTATTTTTGGTAATGGAGAGATTGAGGGATGGTTGGGAAGTACCCGAAGAATATATGCATAAAGACATGGAATTTTTTTCTCCATTCAGTGATTGGTGGAAGGTTCTGAACCCAGCAAAATATGTCAGGAAAGGAACAAGAAGCAGCCATACGAGATAGCGCAGTCAGTTGAAATCTCTCTTCCTGTGTCTCTGCAAGGAATTCTGCAGATGATAATATCCGTATATAAAGGCTTTTTCAGGAATGGAAGTCATGCCTAAGATTCTGGTGGGGAAGAGAAGTAAAAAAGTACAGGAAAGATGGTAGCTGATCAACACCGAGGAAGATCTCGAATGATAATAAATTCCTTAATAAGTAGTTACAAGATAGAGTACACTTCGTGTCTGCCTTTTAAGTCTCAGGAAAAAGTTCGTTCATGAATGCAATGCAGATTAGATTCATAGTGAAGGCACACTCTCTGCCTCAAAAGTCCTGAGATGCCAAGTAGTGGTTTATGACCTAACCACCAGATTGGATTGCAGATAGAGATGTCGTGTTCCTCCGACTCTCAACCACCTAATGGGACTGGATTCCCCCCTCCCTCCCTACCTAGCTAGCGGGTCTATTTTGATCATTAACCCAAAAAAGAAAAAAAAAAAAAAAATAAGCGTCACTGCTCACGTGCACATCGGAGTCTATTTTTCGCGACCCAAACACAAGCCCTGTTTCTCGGTCTATCCTGATTTAAAGGGAGTGTGTCTCAACTCTCACGCGCAACCCTCGACCACCAAATCAACACCTCCGATGGCCTCAGCACCGATACTCCCAACCTCGAACCCTCAGCAGTCATCCCAGCCTCCGATTGCCACGCCTGCCTTCCGCGCCTTCGTCTCACGGCTGTCGTCCACGGTCCGCCATGGTTTCGCCCAGCGACGCCCGTGGTCCGAGCTTGTCGACAGGAACTCTATGGTCCGACCCGAGTCATTCTCCGATGCCTACACCCGGATCCGCAAGAATCTCAACTACTTCCGCGTTAACTACCTGACCCTTCTGGCCTTCGTCCTCGCTCTCTCCCTCCTGTCTCACCCTGTCTCCCTGGTCGTGCTCCTCTCCCTCCTTGCCGGCTGGGCCTTCCTCTATGTTTTTCGACAGTCCGATCAGCCCTTGGTCATTCTCGGCCGCACCTTCTCCGACCGAGAAACCCTCCTCGGCCTGTCCCTGTTAACTGTTATCGTGATCTTCCTCACCAGCGTCGGATCCTTGCTCATATCGGCGCTGATGGTTGGCTTCGCCATAATTTGCGTACACGGCGCTTTTAGGGTTCCTGACGATCTCTTCCTCGACGACCAGGAGCCCGCCAGTGCCGGATTCCTCTCCTTCCTCGGCGGCGCCGCTGCATCCGCTCCCGCAGTCGCCGCTCGCGTGTGAACCCGATCTCGACTTCGGGCGCCATGTGTAAGGTTTGTTAGCTGTGAAATTGATATTGTTACACCTTCTTGCGCTTGTAATTGTAGTGAGAAAAACTAAGAAGGCCCGTTTGCTTTTGAGGCAAATGTTAGGTTTTTTTTCTTTTGCCTATCTTTTATGTAGATTGGATCTGGATTATCCTACTTCTAGATCTCATTTTTTTTTGGACTCGGATGGGTTACCAGTTTAGTTATTGAAATCCTCATTTTTAGTGAATGCAGTTTCGTCAATTGTACTGTACTACATATAGTTTCTGTTGGTGAGGATTATCAAATCTGGAAGTTCCTGGACGTGCATAAATCCCTATCGTGAAGAGGTTGAAACTTTGAGGCATCAAAACGATGCATGAATCTCGTCCTAAAATAATGTTTGGTTTATTTATATTGAGGATTTGTAGTTTAGTGCTGGATTAACTTGTGTAATTTACACGGTCCTACATCATAGGGAGACAAACACAAGGTAATATGTACGGACGCCACCATAACCTCAAACCTGCAACTTATAGTTTGGGTGCAGCTATGCATGCGATTTCTATCCAATGCAGGATTTATATCAAAGCTGCAGCTATGTTTGTAATCTACTTTTTCAGAATCCTAGCTGCGCCTGTTTGTATGTGCTTTCAAGTTGTTGGTATTCAAGACGATCCAAACTGCATTGGGGTTAAAGTTTGATGGGTAAAAAATTGTTTTGGTTGACAGATTGCATACGTTTCCGAAGATTGTAATGTGGCCTATTTTGGGGCAGTTTGATGAGTATTTCAGAGAATTGTGGACATTTTAGGTCCTTGTGACTTTTGCCTTCCTGTTTTCGAAGAGATAGGTGCTTTAGATTGTCCAAAGGTTGGGGGTGTATTAGTTGGTTTTTCAATTACATCTGTAATGCCTTTTGCACAAATGTATTTGCAATTCTAGAACCTGAATCTCAAGACTCGAAAAATGTGCAAGCCTCAAACACTAAGCAAAAGAACTGAAATTCATATTTGAGTTCGAAAGGAGGGCAATGACAGAGATATGCTTGAGAATGTAATCTCATTGACCACTCTTTGTGTGCTGAATTGAAGTTTGCTCCGCAAATTCGATAGTAAATTTTATCTACGTGCATACATTTCTAAGCAACATGATGCATAGCTTAGAGTGATATTGATTAACCACTTCTTATGAGCGGAGACTCGTGAACTTGTCAACATTTTCTCCAACTAAGCTATGCATCAAGTATCCGTAGAATGTTTAACTTGACCGCTTGGTAGATCTCCTTTTTGCTTTCTTCTTTGTCCTCTTATCTCCTTTTATTCCTTTTCAGTTGGTTAAGTGGTTAACAAGTGATGCGATCCTTATTAAGTTATTCCTTCCTCAACTCATTCAGAATCAGTTTTGGAGTCCTGAATCCCTCGGAAATTCTTATGGGTTGAGTGGTTCATTGGGTGGAGCTAGGTGGCCTCTACCCTGTCGGTCACAGTCCGCTTCTTGGACCTGTCTTTTTAATTACCATGGGCCTTTCCCGTCACTTTTCTGTAGATGTGCCCCATGAAAGCTAAGTTGTATAAATCGTATATGCTCTAAATGGTGATGTCACGAAGCCCAAATTTCCCTACTCCCCCCAAAACGGAAAAAAAGCCCCAACCCAAAAAAGCCTCCAACTTGGGTTTTCTCGGCCTTCAATACCACTGATTGAAAAGATATTTCAACTGGCCCATCCAACTCAACTCAAGACGTCCAACGATATACATGCGTGTATGAATAACACAAGCAGGCCATATGTGATATCATGACCCCATTATGTATCCAGGAGAATCTTAAATCTGTCTTGTCCTTATGATTACCAACATTTAACAATTCTCTTAACTCTTGAATCGAATTAACCAGATCATCTTGCTAAAAAGAAAAAGCAAAAGATCTTAACTTGAATGGTTAGCCACCTGAAGAGAAAAAAAGAAGTCCTCCAATATCTTCTCGGGACAAACGCTGACGTGACCATTTACATTTTCAAAGTCCATACTGCCTGCCAAAATCCAGATCCCTACTTAACCTTTTCAAACGAGGGTAGGTTCGTCATTTAATGGAAAAAGGAATAATCTAAGACGACAGCCATCTAACGGTGTCTCGAACAATCAAACGATGGCCCACTCCAACACTTCCAACCTCGTATCGCAAGAGTTAATTCCTCTAGAAAGCTATCTCCATTAGCTAATAATTTAGCTCAAACCCTTGTCATCGAACTTTAAGCTGGCGGGTCCGCGTTGTTCTGATGGAGCCCCCTAACTAGATCTAAAGATTTGTATTTCGCGGTCGTGGACTTGATTTGCATGATCCAGTCGGTGTTGATGTGGGACCCACTGAAAGAGAGAGCCGTTGGGAGGAGCGGCTTGGGCAATAAAAGAACCGGGTGTTCTACCCATGAAGCCCGGTCATACAAAATTACAAATAATAATAATGTTTATAGGGAAGCGAAATAAGAAAACTAGCCGTTAGCCTTTGTGAGAACCAGAGCCTGTGATTCTGTGAACCTCATTGCACCCACCTGACATTTTGCTTAAAAAAAAAAAAAGCCTCATTGCACCCACCTGACATCTTGTCTTGGGTTTTCCCTCTCTCTTTTTCTCCCGATACAAGATTCCCTCTCTCTCTGGTCCTCACGTGCATCCTCACAGAAACCCCACCACCGTTAGCTCTCTCTCGCTACAAAACTCTCCCCGAACCATTTGTCATCCTGTTTTATTCATGCCTGCAGATTCCTGCAATACGCTCTCTTCATTCTAGCAAAAATACATCGGAAGAGCTGAATAAAAGAGTGGAGAGGGGCACCACTCGGCACAGTCCTTTCTCTCCTCCTTTTTCTTCGTTCTTCGCAATTTCTTAGAGGCTATGCCGAACCAAACTTTAGTTCTGAGCAACTTCTCCAAATGCCCTTTCCACATTCTTGAATTTCCGATGAAAAGAAGGGCAGGTTGGCACCGCATTTCAGATAAGAAGAAAGAGAAGTGGAAGATTCAAGAGAGAGTTCCTTCTATCTATTTCTGTGGGTTCTTGAAAGAGCTCCATCTCTGCACCCAATTCTTCTTACTTCTTCTTCTTATTTGTTTCACCGAGCCTGTCTCAAGCCAGGTTTGGGACGGTGTAGTTGTGACAGCGGCTGACTACCAAGCACTGCAGGCATTTAAGCACGAGTTAGACGATCCGAGAGGGTTCTTGAGAAGCTGGAATGATAGTGGCTATGGAGCTTGCTCCGGAGGATGGGATGGAATTAAATGTGCTCAAGGACAGGTTATCGTAATCCAGCTTCCATGGAGAGGATTGGGCGGCCGAATCTCTGAGAAGATTGGTCAACTTCAAGCGCTTCGAAAGCTTAGCCTCCACGACAATGTTATTGGAGGTTCAATCCCTTCGGCATTGGGGTTTCTCCCAAATCTCAGAGGGGTTCAGCTGTTCAACAATCGGCTGGCAGGTTCAATCCCTCCTTCTTTAGGTTCATGTCCTCTGCTTCAGACCCTTGATCTTAGCAACAATTTGCTCACCGGGACAATCCCTTCTAGTCTTGCAAACTCTACCAAACTTTATAGGCTCAATCTAAGCTTCAATTCGTTTACAGATTCAATCCCGGTTAGTCTCACTCATTCACCTTCGCTTTCTTTCCTTAATCTCCAGCACAATAACCTCTCTGGATCTATTCCGAACTCCTGGGGTGGAGAACTAAAGAATAACTTCTTTCAACTTAGGTCCTTAGCCCTTGATCATAATTTATTCTCTGGAAACATTCCTGCTTCTTTGAGCGCGTTAAGCGAGCTCGAAGAGATTTCATTTAGTAATAACCGGATCAGTGGAGCTATCCCAGTTGAAATAGGGAGGCTATCTAGGCTAAGAACGCTGGATTTCTCTAATAATGCAATAAATGGAAGCTTGCCTGCTAGTTTTGCTAATCTGTCGTCACTTGTTATTTTGAATGTGGAGGGCAACCACCTTGATACCCACATCCCAGAAACTCTTGACAGATTACACAACCTTTCTGTTCTAAACTTGAGGAGTAACCAATTTACTGGTAACATTCCCTCATCAATAGGCCACATTTCGACGCTTACGCAACTTGATTTATCACTGAATAATCTTAGCGGAGAAATCCCTGCTACCCTTTCTAATCTACGAAATCTCAAGTCTTTCAACGTGTCTTACAATAATCTCTCAGGCTCTGTTCCCACTGATCTCTCCCAGAGATTTAATGCAAGCTCTTTCGTGGGGAACATTAACTTATGTGGGTTTAGTGGTTCAATTCCATGTCCCTCCCAAGCACCCTCTCAAGCTGTCCCGGCCCCATCTCCTGAGATATCAAAATCCCGTCATCGTAAACTAAGTACCAAAGACATAATTCTCATAGCAGCAGGAGCCCTCCTCATAGTTCTGCTCATTCTATGTTGCATATTGCTTTGCTGCTTGATAAGGAAAAGAGCTGCATCAAAAGCAAAGAATGGTCAGACAACAGGAAGGGCTGGCACTGCAACGGCCGAAAAGGGAGGCCCATCTCTTGGTGGTGAGGTCGAAGCGGGTGGAGAGGCAGGAGGAAAACTTGTCCATTTTGACGGGCTAATGGTGTTTACAGCAGATGATCTTTTATGTGCAACTGCAGAGATAATGGGAAAGAGTACTTATGGAACTGTCTACAAAGCTACATTGGAGGATGGGAATCAAGTTGCAGTGAAGAGATTGAGAGAGAAAATAACTAAAAGTCACAGGGAATTCGAAGCCGAGGTTAGTGTCCTTGGGAAAATCCGGCACCCAAATCTTTTGGCCCTCAGGGCTTATTACTTGGGACCCAAAGGAGAGAAGCTTCTTGTTTTCGATTACATACCTAAAGGGAGTCTTGCAACGTTCCTCCACGGTATGTGAGATGCCAGTCTAACTATCTTCATATGCATTTACAACTATCTGCCGCAAGTAATTTATGTAATAGTTTTGATTTCGCCACTGAAAATTGAAGAACCAACCAATAAATTGTTCCATTTTGTTGCAGCTCGCGGGCCTGACACAACCATCAATTGGCCAACAAGGATGAAAATAGCGCAGGGAATGACCCGCGGCCTGTTCTACCTTCACACCCACGAAAACATCATACATGGGAACCTGACCTCTAGCAATGTCCTGCTTGACGAGCACATCAACGCAAAAATCTCAGATTTTGGCCTGTCCCGGCTCATGACAGCTGCAGCCAATTCTAATGTGATTGCTACTGCAGGAGCATTAGGATATCGAGCACCTGAGCTTTCCAAGCTCAAGAAAGCCAACGCAAAAACTGATGTATACAGCCTTGGGGTTATCATATTGGAACTCCTCACAGGAAAGTCTCCCGGTGAGGCAATGAATGGAGTTGATTTGCCTCAGTGGGTTGCCTCCATTGTAAAAGAGGAGTGGACAAACGAAGTATTCGATCTAGAGTTGATGAGGGATGCATCTACGATCGGAGATGAGTTGTTGAACACATTGAAACTGGCTTTGCATTGTGTTGATTCTTCACCGTCAGCTCGTCCAGAAGTTCAGCAGGTTCTCCAGCAACTGGAAGAGATTAGGCCAGAGACAGCAGCTGCTGGCTCCAGTGATGACGGAGCTGGAGCCCCTTATACAAGTGATTAGAAATTTAGAAGTAGGCCATGATTATTTGATTCTTGAACAAAATTAATGTTAATTTTGTTTAGTAATTGCACTAGCGTCAGTAAATAGAAGTTTGCTTTGAGTTTATGTCGGGAAGACTTCGCAAATTATTCCGTGTCTGCACTGCACCCTTCCCTCCCTCCCCCACCGGCCACACCACCCACCCGCGGCTATTAGTTTCTTCCATAAATCTGTTCAATTGATGTGAGGGCCACTTCAAGCAGACAGCCGGACCGCCGGTGAAAAAAAAAAGTCTAAAAGGAACAGCAACTGCCTCGGCAATTTGGCTGCCCATCGATCACCCTTGACGCCACGTCGATGCTCTTAGCTAGTGGTAATTTCCCTTTCACCTACAAAAACACCCTCAATTCCTCGCTCTGCAGAATCATCGTATGCGCTGCCAATCTCCGACGGTAGTTTTCCAGTGATGCCCTTCTCTGTTCCACAAATTCCTGCTTAGCCATTACCTGGCCTTCCACCGCGCTCTTGTCGGGCCGCAGAGGTATGCAGGACCCCATGTACGACTCCGATAACCGGTCCGGGAGCGTAAACACGTCCTTGAAACGCCTCCTGACGCTGAACACGGATACTGGTCCGCCGTATTCGTGAAGGTTCGTCCTCGTGAGATATGTGTAATACGTGGTTCCACCTGTGACCAAGGAGTTGGATAGTTCCTCCTCTTTTTGGGGGTCCGATACCGAGATATAGATGAAATCGGAGCTCCGAGGTTTGGAAGTCGAGGAAGGTGGGGCTTTCGTGGCCGTTAGCTGAGGAAACGGAGAAGAAGATCGCTTCGGCGAAGGACATTGGGTCGAGGAAGGCGTTGAAGGAAGAGTTAGGGCTTTGGCGGTCTACGAAAGAGGACGAGAATAGCAGATGATAGGCTACGGTCCGTTGGATGGTTCGTGGAGGACTAGCGTTCTTTTTTACACGGCATTCGTGCTGGCCTGCTGTTCTTCCTAGCTCATCTAATTTGCCAAAACTTTCTTGAAAATTCTATTTTTATAGCTATGAAGAATATGAAGATGAAGACACAGAAAAAGAAGAAAAAATCTGGCGTTAGTGTTTCGGGAATTGCACTGTAAGCAAGCGACTGAACAGCAGCCTGAGTTAAGTGCGAAACTGGGTTCGATCAACTCGGAGTGAGTTGAGTGCGAAACTGGGTTCGATCAACTCGGAGTGAGTTAAAAAACATGGAAACTTACTGGGCTCTTTCTTTCTCGAGTTAATAGAGTTGCCGCCACGCAAGCTGACATGCGTGTCGCTGACTGGGTCTCTGCCTCGTTTATGCAGAACACCGTCAAGGGCCGGATTTGGAGGCATGCAAGGAATGGATGTTAGGAGGCTATTGAAAAGCCTGGCCCATATAAAGTTCCATGGGCGGGATCGGCCCAATTTATATTAGATAGTCTAGGCCTGCCCGCCAGCGAGCCACGCCATCTGGATCAATCCCTAATTTGGACTCAGGCACACACATGACACGTATGAAGCAGCATGGACTGGGCCAGTCCCGACTGATATAATTGTATGGGCTAGGCCTGCCGCAGTGCACAACGCCGTCGGACAGCAGACTCTGTTTGCACTTTCCCTAATTCCCGGAACAAATCACGCCGGTAGGCGGTAGCACCCAATCTGTTTAGTAAATTGGGATGGGAAAGAAAGAAAAGAAAAAAAGGTGAGAGAAATAATATAATTAAGGTGTATATATTTGCATCTATAATCCACAGAACCTACTAGATCTAATCGTATATTTATTTATGTTTTTTTTGGCAAGGCTCATATATTGGGAGGTGAAATGTGGGCATGTGAGCGTTATGATCGTTTTTTTTTTTTTGAAGGCTCACATCTTACAGTTGTATTTGTTTTAATTTTATATTATATATTACAAGAAGTAAGAATAACTAATGTGCCATTTCAGATATAAGCAGCACAAATAACTATTGAAGTACCTGATGAGGGATTTAATATATCCGTTGGCCGTAATTTTACAGCCTTACAGGAGACAATAAAGAAATAATTATGACTTCAATAAGCATAATTATTGAGGGGGAAATGTTGAAAACTCACGATTTCTTGAAAAAAAATATCCCGCCCCCAAAAATAAAGAAAAAAAAGGGGGAAAATGTTAATCTAGACATCTTCTGGGCCAGATCAACTCAGCATGGACAATGGACATGACACTCATTAACCTGAAGATTTCTTTTTTCTTTTTTGTTGTCAGTTTTGTTCAAGCGCCCACTAGTCTAATGACTGAAAGTTGAACTCAGGGTTCTGCTTCAATCGCAAATGTCCAGCAGATCCCTGTATCCATTACTTTGATTGCCTTTGCAGACACTTTCACGGTTCCAACAGCCTCCGGCGAGACCAACCTCCTTCGAGTCATTAATGGGTCCCGAAACTAATCCCTAACTTTCAGCCAACCACAAGCTCATGGTTGGTGGTGCTGATCTCGACCTGCCTAAAACAGCCACATACTCTAGCTGCCATCTTTCACATACCCACTTGTTTCTTCTGCAAGCTTCTCCCACACGTTTGCCATCTTCTCCGCATATCCTGCCTGTTTATAGATGCATAAACTATCATCAGGACTACAAATGCCTCGTATAAGAGCTTATTTTAGTGTAAAGCAATGTAGCAAGTCTAGTCCATTTCCTACATATTGCCACGACCAGGACAACATATAGCCAACATAAAAATAAAGTACCTGATTCGCAACAAACCCTCTCAACATGCCCATGAAGTCATCATGCCTCTCTTTGTCAAGTCTTTCAAGCTCACTCCTGTTGTTTTCCTGCACATTGCTCTCCCCTTAATAGTACTTCAACACATTAACATAAGCTCTCCACCGAAAACGATATGGGCCCACATGACAATGCAAGTTGCTAGCTGTAAACAGTTCTAAGTAATAATATCAATTCACATGTATATAGCACCTCACCCACATACACTCAAAAAAAAAAAATAGATCAGTACACCATGCGAGACGGGGGAGGGAAGTCACGTCCAGAATCGTATAAATAATTAATAGCTCATTGTTCTCCTCTTGAACTGGTCTAGATAAATATGCAACATGCTTAAAGTGAAGTTTCAGCCTCAAGAATTCTATGAACTAGTATCTAAGTATCTTAACCTTTGATTTGGAGGTCTACAATTAGCATCTGAACTTCCACGACTAATAACATGTAGTCATACAAAATTAGCCTTATATACGTTCAGCTTCTCCCTCTCCAGGCAAAGGTCAAGGTATAAACAAAATCAACATAAACGCTTGATACAAGATGATTGATCTGATGATACTATGATTCTGATGCATAAATATACAAACATCTTCCATTACACGTAGAGATTGATAATCTCTAAGTATTTATAAACGAAAGGAATTTGACAGTTAACCTTTAACCAAAACAACCAAATCTGCCATTGGTTGGAGACTTTGTTTAATTGTTGAGTTTGTTTAGATCATTGTGAACCACTCCAATTTAAGTGTCAATCAAGCTACCCTTATCAAATTTATCCCCAATTCAGGGTCTTCATTTTTGGCCAGAGGGTTTTCCTTGTTGTTTAATTGTTGAGTTTGTTTTCCTTGTTGTTGTTTGAGGGAGAGGGGGACTTCAAAATTAAATGAGTAACAAAATGGCGGATGGGGTGAAGCAGGTTTTTGTTTGCAAATATTATACAGCAAAGAAGAAAAAGGACAAAATTATCACCACAAAAAATTATGTCTAGTAGATGCATACAAAACATTGTAATTCATAGTAAAAAAAGAAAAATTATTTCTAAGTGTCCACTTATCATTAACACTGTAGAGCCTAGGTAAGCGCCTTCGCAAAAAACCCAGGAAGAAAGATGTTACCTTGATCTGCTCGTATTTTCTCTCAGCACATGTTTTAGCATCTTCAGTAACTCTAATGGTTTCTTTTAATTCTTCTATTTTTCCCATCCTGGATCTGTCTCCACCAAATATTTTTGATGAAGCAGCTTCAAGCTTCTCGATCCTTGAATGCAAGGAAGCTAATTCCGATGAAAGAGTCTGAACTGTTAGTAAAGCACTTGATCGGTCAGAAAATGCACTCTCAACAGCTAAAAAAGTCCCAAGATAATCATGGAGTTTATCCTGCAACATTAACGGAATATTTTGGTAAGTGAACTGTATCCTTAAGGACCATGGGCCGGCAATATCTTATTTGCAGTTAGCAAAGTTTCCTCCTCTAGGAAGGCAGTTTTCACTATTCAACAAAGCTATCAATCCTATGCCTACTATGGACCAACTAGATCGTGCATATAGCAATAACTCTTGTTAATTACCAAATGCTTGACTGTCTGTGCATTTAACTCGCGGTACAATCTACTTGCTTTAACTGTAGCAGTAGCGAAATTTTTCATGTCAGCAGCTCGCACTCTTTGAGAGTCGAACAAGGCTTCCTCCGTCTCAAACTTGGTCAGCTTCACAAATGCCAAACCTAATTCCCCCATTGTCTCTCCAATGTCTTGCTGAGCTTTGACTAGTGTTTCAGCCTGCAAAACAACCATTTATGCCCGACATTACATCACATAAACAAGAAAATTATCACACCACAGACTCCCTCCAAAAACCACTAATTGCCGTCGCTTTTGTAGATTTGAACTCATTTTTTATCCATCGTTACATAGCCAACTGTTGGCAGAAAAAATTGCATAAAAAAATACAGTTGGAATCTCATTGTTTGTCTTTTCAGCTTCTTCTAATTGTCACACATTCCAAATGGAGCAAGAGCGTTTCACCATCTATCCCATTCTAGCACACACCACGAACACATTGTAGAGAGACGAACACATCATATAATTCAAGTCCAAAATCGTTACAAATGCCTATGTTAAGACAAACAGACACTATGTACATAAAAATCACATAAACAAGAACCTGTAGAGAGACGTTGCTAAGTTGTTGCTCAAAATCCACCAACCTCTCCTTCCTCTCCAAGAACCCCTTATCCTCCTCCACCACCAGCGGCTTCACACTGCCCCAGTCATTTGTCACGGATTGTCTCAACTCCTTGAACAGCTTCAGCAAGTCCCTACCGCCCTTCATATTCACATCCATCCCCTCGTCCCCCAGCAACTGCCTCGGCAGTTTGGAAGCCCCATCGATCACCCATGACGCCACGTCATTGCTCTGAGCCAGTGGCAGTTTCCCTTTTACCTCCAAAAAAACCCTCAACTCCTCGCTCCTTCGAATCACCGGATGCGCCGCCAATCTCCGCAGGTATTTCTCCAGTGATGCCCTTCTCTGCTCCACGAATTCGCGCTTTGCCATAAACTGGCCCTCTACCACGCTCTTGTCGGGTCGCAGAGGGATGAAGAACCCCCTGTACGATTCCGATAACCGGTCGGCAAGCGTAACCACGTCCCTGAACCGCCTCCGGACGCTGAGTTCAGATCCGGGTCCACCGTATTCTGGAAGGTTCGTCCTCGTCGTGATAAGATACGTGAAATACGTGGTTCCACCTGGGACCAAGGAGTTGGATAGTTCCTCCTCTTTTTGGGGGTCCGCTATCGTGATGTAGATGTAATCGGAGCTCCGAGGGTTGGAAGTCGAGGAAGGTCGGGGGCTTTCGTGGCCATTTGATGAGGAATTGAAGGAGGTGAAGATCGCTTCGGCGTAGGACGGTGGGTCGAGGAAGGTATTGAAGGAAGGATTAGGGTTTTGGCGGTCTAGGGACGACGACGATGAGGACAAGAGCAGCGGATCGTCGTGATCAGTTTCGGTTCCACCCGAGAAGGCCCGTCCATTGAATGGTTCGCCGAGGACTAGAGACTCCGTTGCTTCTCGCGATTCGTCCAGGTCGTCATATTGTTCGTAGCCCATCATTTTTGCCAAATTTTTGTTGAAAATTTTGATTTGATTTTATTAAGAGAAGAAGAAGACCAAAATGAAAAAAAGACCAAGGACTTTTGTGTTTCGGGATTTGTACGGCTAGCGAGTGAGCGAGTCATGTGAGTGGGGAAACTGAGTTCAGCCTACACGGGGTGAGCTCTTAAATCTGAAATCCCAAGGGAGGTTCCACCACGCAAGTTTGACATGCATATGTCTGGCTGGATTTCTCACTGCGTTGTGCAGAAACGGCGTCTCAAGGGCTGGATGCGGAGGCATGGCCCATATGAAGTTACATTGCCTGGATCATCCCGTAGTTACGTTGTGTGGGCTAGGCCTACCCGCTTCTGCGCTGTGCTTTCTGGACCAATCCTTAACCTGGACAAAAGGCGCGCCCATATAAATGTATTAGCAGGGTCTGGATTAGCCCGTGATGATGTTTTATGGGCTAGGCCTGCCGGCCAGAGAGCTACGAGTTCTCTACATGAGCAGTAGTTTCGTGTGTTTTCATTTGCTTGCGCTGACATAAGATATGGGCCTATTACATTAAATTACAACAGGAAAGAAAGAAAAGAATAAAAGGCGAGAGAATAATAATATGATTCAGACATATGATCGTCCGTTTACTACTTGGTGTGAAAAGTAATAGTCAAATGTTTATCCTCTCTATCAGTAATGTTCTTCAATACTTTGCATGTGCATTTATCACAGTAGCCACAATAACAGATTGGTAATGGAGAAAGCTGGTGCAATTCATTCCACAATGATTCAAATCTTGTAAAATATTCACTTACAGTGGACTGACCCTGAGTAATGTTGTCGATTGCCTTGTGCAGCTCAAAGATCCGAGGCTCATTACTCTGCTCATGCCTCTCCTTCAGCAAATTCTACATCTTCTCGACTGAGTCTGTATAGAGGATGACTTGCGCAATCTAAGGAGAAACGGATGCACAAATCCACGATGAAACCATGAGCTTGCAACGATACCAATTGCTGAAATTGGCATCGGTAGGGTTCGGCCGCTTAATGCTTCCATCAAGGAAACATAATTTATTTTGAGCTCCGATCGCCATAAGCATCGCTCGGCTCCAGGAATAGTAATTCTTTCCATTCAACAATGGAGAAACGATTAGATTACTGGACGTATCACCTGAAGTGATTGTAAAGACATCATCAATGGCTTGACCAGCATGCTCACTTCTTGAGAAATCTTCGTCAGGATTGGCCATTGAAGTCGACGATGAGATTTTGGATTATATCACAGAGAAAACTTAGAGAATAGGAACAGACTGCAGGCGGAGCAAGAAAGGAGGAATATTTGCCCTGATACCATGTATAATTCAATCAACAGAGTGTAATTTGGGAGCAAGAATACTCTGTATAGAATTCAATAATTGTTGTTGTTTACAGGAAGAGCCTTGGCTGTTATATATCAGGAAAAACAAGAAAAATAGAGTCTAAGCTCAGTAATTACATAACAGACTAGAAGAATCTAGAAGTTAGCTCTAATACCTCCGCCGAACACAGCTGTGTGTACATATCGCTAACCACCGGAGCTGTATACCAAAGCTCTTTTTTGGCTGCTTCTATCATTTATTGGAAGTTCCACCAGACACCAGTTCGGTGGTTGCTGTTCGTAGAAACAAGCGCTGGTGCCTGGTTGTGCTCTGGAGACTATTCGTGTTTAATGTGCTGAAGAGGATGCGATGGACATATTCTTAATTGGGTTGTTTTACAACCTGGGGCTTTCGCTGGATAATGTACGTACAATTTACAGTCAACAAAAATTAATAAAAGCAGGAATTCTCCCGATCAAAGACTGAAATTAGTGATCGTCTTAACTTAGCAGGATCAGTTGTTTGCCTATCCCAGTTAAATAAAGCAGGACGAATTAATAAATAAGATGGGCACGATACAGGTGGGATCCACTCGATGCTTCCGAAAGGACACGGGCCCATTAATGGACTTCAGGCAATGCCTTTTCATTTATGACTACTACGTACTTTCATTTTTACACGTTTGGGTAAGGATCATCGCTTTCTCCAGTCCCACAGCTTCATAAAGACCAAGGTTAAAATTAATTATTAGATGGTGTCTTCGTAAAAGTAGTTTTTTTTTTTATGAGGACGATATAAGATCAAACCAGAATTCTTTGCAATTTACTACGTACTCAAATGCAGAAAACGTTTTGAGTGCTCCATTACTGTCCCCACAAGTGTTTCTTCTAGCCTTTAGACTGCTCGGATGAAAGGATGGTGGGGGGATTAATATAATTCCAATCTTCTTCATATTCTACATGTACATTAGGAAGGTACACGCCAAACGTCGAAGGTCAGCGGATCCGTATGTATAATCAGCATAGAAGTTAAAAGTATCTGCCAAGAAATCACATAATTATAATGATCTTTGTTGAAATTTAACGCCGAAAGAAAGAAGAGTACTAGTCAAGCAAGCGTTTATTGAAATTATGCAATTTGATAGGCTAATGGGTGCAACAACTTCTATAGGGTTGAACTAAGTTTTGCTCCTGAATCTGACCATTTTGCCGAATCAAAACCTAATCTGCCAACCTCAAACAACTCTCTCTCTCATGGATCTGTCCTATAAAGAGCCTCCTCGTATTACCCAGTCCTCACTTGCATGTGGCACCACCTTAATCGTCTTACACCGCAAAGGCTCATTGAAGAAATGGAGTCCCTCGGCCTCAACACTTTTCTCAATTCTCGGTGCTCTTTCTTCCTGATCGTTAATCTTTTTCTTCTGATCTTTGCTTCAACATCCTTGGCACAGCCAAAAACTCACGAGCACAAATTTGTCGTATGTTTTCTCTTCATTTCTTTTTCATTTTCTACTTCTTTCTTCATTTTTCCTCTTCAACATGACTGACGACGTTAAGTTTGGCATGAAATAGGCTGTGCAAAACCCAAAACGCCATCACGGTTAATGGGCAGTACCCAGGACCAACACTGGAAGTGAATAATGGTGACACTTTGATCGTCAAAGTCACAAACAAAGCTCGCTACAATGTCACCATTCACTGGTATAATTGCATAATATTGCACGGTTGTGCTTCTATATATGTATGTGCATCAGTGCATGGGACATGCATGCATGTTCACATGATCTAGTATATGAATTGATTCATAAGAGTGACTCCTATTTCTTTTTTACTAACAAGCAAATAACATTAATTTTACATGGGAATACTTCGTACGTGCTGCATCCTATTACAAGTTACACATAGTTAAAAGCATTCTTAATTTACCAGGCATGGCATTCGGCAAATAAGAACAGGAAGGGCAGACGGGCCAGAGTTCGTGACCCAGTGTCCGATGATTCGGCCAGGAGGGAGTTACACATATCGTTTCACTATTCAAGGACAGGAAGGGACATTGTGGTGGCACGCTCATATCTCATGGCTTAGAGCCACCGTTTAAGGAGCCCTGGTTATTCGTCCTAAAGAAGGAGATTCCTACCCATTCACGAAGCCAAACCGAGAAACACCCATTGTTCTTGGTAATTCTGCTCCCTTTATTTGACATATACTACGCTTAATTAGCTAACACACACAAAATATGTTTTTTTGTTTTTCAAAAAGAAACATCGGGATTTTTAACAAATAATGTCTACGTACGTTGAGAGTACTGCTCCCCTTCAAATAGATAGACTGCATAAAAATACAAGCTTTAAAAATAATATTATCAAATTCGGTTTTCCAGATCCCATTCTATTGGTCCAATAGAATCAATTACAAATTAGCCAATGTACTGATGATAACCTGCATGCATCGCATTGATTGCCTTTGCAGACACTTTCCTAGTCCCAATAAACTCCGGCGAGACCAACCTCCTCCGAGTCATCAATGCCGCCCTGAATCAAGCGCTATTTTTCACGGTTGCCAACCACAAGTTCACAGTTTTGGTGCTGATGCCCCTCCTACACCAAACCATTCACCACTTCAGTCATCATGCTAGGCCCTGGCCAAACCACCGATGTCTTGATCAATGGTGACCAGCCTCCGGCTCGATACTACATGGCAGCACGTGCCTATGCCAGTGCCCCAAATGCACCATTCGACAACACCACCAGCACAGCTATTCTTGAGTACAAGTCTGCTCCTTGTTCTGCCAAAAACTGCGCAGCAAGCAAACCAGTTATGCCTCCTCTACCAGCTTTCAACGACACGGCAACTGTCACTGCCTTCAGCACGAGCTTCAGAAGTCCCAGGAAAGTGGAAGTCCGCACGGAAATCGATGAGGATCTCTTCTTCACAATCAGTCTTGGACTCAACAAATGCCCGCAGCATCTCAAAGCCAGGAGGTGTCAGGGCCCTAATGGAACGCGCTTCACTGCCAGCATGAACAACGTGTCTTTTGTGCTCCCATCCAACTACTCCATACTGCAGGCTTATCGGCCAGGCATACCTGGAGTTTTCACAGCTGATTTTCCAGCAAATCCGCCATTAAAATTTGACTACAACGGCAATGTCAGCCGCTCACTCTGGCAACCTGTTCCGGGGACTAGAGGTTACAAGTTGAAGTACGGGTCGAAGGTGCAGGTCGTGTTGCAGGACACCAATATCTTCACCCCTGAGAACCACCCCATTCATCTTCATGGATATGATTTCTACATCATTGCAGAGGATTTCGGAAATTTCAATCCCAAGAAAGATACTTCCAAATTTAACCTTGTTGATCCTCCTATGAGGAACACAGTGGCAGTACCTGTGAATGGATGGGCAGTCACTAGATTTGTACAAGCCCCCTCTTCTCCCAGAATCCCCCCGAAGAAAACAAAGAGAAAGAATCAAGCACAAGACATTGCATCGCCATAATCAGACAAAGTTTTAGGAGCTAATATTTTCAACTCATACAAATCCTGGAAAAGGAGATTTAAGTTCTTGTCACACTAACTTGATGTTTCTGACAGTGAGAAAAGTCAAGAAAGCATGGGTCTGAAACAGAGGGTCAGTTGAGATTTTGCTTCCCTAGTGACACAAATGCGACGCACATTCTGGGAAATTCGCAACCACCATACCAATGTCATGCCGGTCATGTTCATGAAGTAAAAAACAGATAATACAAATTGGTCTTAACCAATTTCACTCGTTCGTACCCCTAAAGATGAGTCAAAGTGGATAGAACGGCATAAGAATGCATAAGCAAAATACTTGAAAAGACAAAGGACAGATGGGAAAAAACCAGGAGTAACGCAGGAGCTATTTTAAGTCCTTAGCCCTTCATGTCAAGAATTTCTGGCCTCCAACTTTTCACATTTTTCAAACACTGAAGAAACGTGAATTGTGAAATAGAAATGAGAATCACAAGGCGAGGAATGAGCGATAATTGGTGGTGCATTCTGATTGATCAGTACCTTTTTTCTCCGGGTTTTGCTACCAAACTTGTTGCTACCTCTATTTTTCCTTTCAACGCCACCTTGGTTGAAGATGGCCATTAATTGTCTTTTCTGAAAACTATCTAGAAGACTAGCATGAGTCCATGGCCTGTGGTGATCAATTATGACTTGGCTGTTATAGCTCTTTCTCTACCTTAATTATCTTTGTCATTTTCTATTTGACTCTCAAACTACTAAAACAATTTCAAATAAAATATCTACTGTCACTTTTAATACATTAAACTCATAATTAATTATCAAATTTCATCAAGTTGAGCCATTAAAAAATATCCAACCATCAAAATAGTTCTACATTTGTTATAAAAACAAGTCAATGGCATATTTTGTACCGTCAATTTTTATTTTAAAATGTAAATTAATTGATTTTAAAAATTTAGAGGTCCAGACAATCAAAATAAAAACTTTGAATAGTGATTCCAAAGTGGATATCTACCACGATAGGCCTTGGTTTGTAGGCCCTGCCCCGTTTTCAAACCGAAGTGGGGACTGAAAATAAATCTAGGTGGGCCAAGTACTAACCTATCCATGGACCCCTACCCTTTTGTTCCTTCCGTGGGCAAAATGCTTAGCATCAAGCTTGACGACAAAATTGGTGACATATATACGTGCGTAAAGCACATTCAAACAGTTGATTTGCAGCCACCTCTTTTTAACGCGTGGCAAAAGGTTAATTAGTATACGTGGCTTACATGCACGGCTGGACTAGCGGGGACTATAGGTTAGGTTGTTGATGAGGAAGAGGGGGACAGTGAGACAGGATATACGATGACGTTAAATGAGAAGGACACGTGTTTTATCTATAGGGCCTACACGTGCCACCTGAAATATAAAATAATTATTGATCACTACTTGGAAATCAAAACACATATCCAGTATGCCTAGAAAAGAGAAAAAAAGGTACGATCCAACATCTGATTACGTATCATTAGTGGCATAAGTGAAGATTTCACCTAGATAGCGGGACACAAGAGGGATAAAATAATGTCGGGCAATTAAAAAGCGGGAGGGAAATACTTCGGAGGCAAGAAAGCCGTGACAAGGTTCGGGAAGCTTCGGGTGACAAGTGCCGAAACTTTCTGGTTCCGAAGCTCCAAACGAAGCGACTAGAAAGCGCCACGTCATAATATTTATAACACATACCGAGGAACCAGAAATATCTAAGAGCAGGCTATAAATGTACCTCGCCGCTCCCGCCCGTACAGATTTCTGGATTAACTACTACTCGAGAAGCATTCCAAATTGCAGAAATATCACGCAAAGCCGTTCACAGCCGAAAAATATCATAAGCACAGAAAAACCGAATTGAAAGCCTTTAGCTTCGTCTGAAACGTAGCGTATATTACTACCGAAAGGGAAAACTTCGATTGGCATGTCGTCGAAAATTTCGATTGGGAGGTGGGTTCATCTTTAAACAATTTATTTACGTTTTTCTATAATGAAGTTTCTTTACATTTGTACTTCCTATTGTGGTAATTATTGATTGCTTTCTATTGGTTACTTTTCTTTGGCTTTGGAGGAAATGTGCAGGTGATAATTTGGGGTTTTTACTTGGGAAATTGAATACTGTTGCTCAATTCTTGTGTCTTCTAGTTGTTCGGGGTTTCTAAGTTCGGGTTTCCCTTGAATTGGTGAATTCCTTGGTTCTCTTGTTTTTTTTTTTCCTTGGCAATTTGGGGATGGGGGTATCCCGGATCAGGACTCTCCTTATAGGAGGACATGCCAGCTGAGCCAAAGGCTCGCTGAACCTTGGTCCTCTTGTTGTTTTTCGTGGTTTTTGGTTTCTTTCTTTGTTTTTTAGGTGGGGTGGTGGCTTAAGACTTTTAAGAGAGAGACCGGTCAAATACTTGGAGCAGAGGGAAACTCTGAGATTATGTGGAAATTTGTCGTAGTCATTTATTTGTGTCCTGATATTATAATTCTTGCTTTGGATTTGGATTTGTATATATATTAATTAGTCAAGTCACAGTGGTTTGCTGTTTAACTTCCGGCTCTTAATGAAATTTGCTTCCAATCTTATTGCAGATCCTGAAACTCTCGTGTTAGGAGTAATACCCAGAACAGGGATTTGATTGTTGAGTTCGAAGAATAGCAATACCCTATTGCTTGATTGTTGCTTGAAAGGTGGTTGTGGTTGCTGTGCAATAAAATATCATTTTGCAAAGATGGTTACTTGTGATCGAGGTGCTAACATGAATTCTCTGTCCTTGAGCTCTTCCAGGAAGAGGAAGTCGCGGAGTAGACGTGATGGATCTATGTCCGTGGCTGAGACACTAGCAAAGTGGAAAGAGTACAATTCCCTGTTGGCATCGTACAGTAATGAGATTAGACCGGTCCGCAAAGCTCCGGCCATTGGATCGAAGAAGGGATGTATGGAAGGAAAGGGAGGGCCCGATAATTCACATTGTAATTACAGGGGTGTTAGGCAGAGGACGTGGGGTAAATGGGTCGCAGAAATTCGGGAACCGAATAGGGGAAAAAGGCTCTGGCTTGGTACTTTCCCTATGGCAGTGGAAGCTGCCTTGGCTTATGATGAAGCTGCGAGGGCCATGTACGGTTCTTCCGCCCGCCTCAACTTCCCGGAATCTTCAATCATCTGTCCATCGGGTATTTCTTCGGTGTCGACTCCAGGGGGTTCTGATTTGACAACTACAACAAACCACTCTGAGGTCTGTGCTGTCGAGGATAGGAACGCGAAACCGGTTGCGAAAGAGGAGGATGGTGAAGGTGAATCTAGAATCAATACTCAGCATGATGCAGTCGCCGAAGCTACCATGCCAAGTTGCACGGTGCGAACGGAAGCAAAGCAAGAGCCCACGAATTTGACAGATCATACTACTTCCAGCGACATTTATGACATCAAACTAGAACCAAAGGATCATGAGTCTACTGACATGTATGGCATCAAACAAGAACCAAAGGATGAGTCGATGGGCATCACGAATTCTCCCTGGTACAAAGGAGAGGAACAGTTGAAGGATTATTCTTTGGAAGAAATGTTTGATGTGGAAGATGTCATGGGGCTCCTAGACAGTGATCCTCCCACCAACATGGAGTCGATGCTGGGGTTGGGTAATGATGCTGGCGAACAAGGTTTCGCAGACAACAACCAATGCAGAAAGCAATCAAATCTGTCATACCAGTTGCAGAACCCAGATGCCAAGTTGCTAGGGAGTCTGAATCATATGGAGCTGGCACCTTCTGGAGTTGATTATAGCTTTGACTTCTTCAAGGCTGATAGACCAGAGGATAAGGACAACGGGATGGGTGGATACCTCGATTTAGGATTATCAGATTTCAGATTTTGAGGAGATAACGCTGATTTGTAGTCGTTATTACGGACTGAGCTAATTTCCAATAGGTTTTAGGTTGGGGAATTTATATAGCTTTTCGATTTTTCGTCGTCTTTTAAATCATACCACTTGCGAAGAACAGTTCGAAATGGAATGACCTTTCAAGTGTATACTAATAAATATGAAACTATGAATAAAAGAATTTTTTTTTGTTTTTGTATTTGTGATTGCGTACTGATAATTTGCAAAGGAATTCTTTTGAACGCGACTGGAAATTTATTATATAGTCAACCTGACTCATATGCTTCTTGTTTGTGTGAAATAGCAACGAGATTTTTATGCAAAATGAATTAAACCTTGGCTTGCTGTAGATTTTTGGCACCCTCTGCAACCAAATCGAGCACCACGAGAGAAACCAAAAGCCCAAAGCGACTCATTTTCTGTTGGGCATTGCCCAATGGGTAAAATCATCAACACGAATAACCTTCCCCGTCTTCCAGAAGGTAAGGAAACAAAGGTCAAAGATTAGCTCGAATGGGGCTCTCCTCAAGCCCACTGACTTGAAGATAACAAAACCACTTTCGGATTGGCTCAAAGCTCGAAAGATCAACGGCGAAACCAAAAGCATTTGACCACAAGGTTGTCGCAACCACTTTTTATTGGCAGCACTCCTCAACTCACACGAGCGGTTGTATTTCGTGACCAGATACATTACCGAGATGGTCCCACAAAACTGTCTCCCAAGAATGAATCAGAGCCATTTGCTGACGTAGGATTCCCGATTTACCCTCTCCATTTCCATTTATCTACGCCACCTGTCTTTCACCACGACAGTTCAAAAGCTTCTCAACGGCCTCTTTTAGCTATGCAAGAGCCCGAAACTCGAGGGGGTCAAGACAGACTTCTCGTAGGGTTACTCGCCGTACTGTCTCTCACTCGCTAACTCGTTCTCTTTATTTTCTTGTATTTTTTCCCCTAACGAACTCTCTTCCTTCCATTCACTTCTTCGCACGGACAACTACAGCTGAGGTTCTGTTTTCTCCTTGAATACATGGCCGTTATCTGATTTCCAAGCACTGAACTTGCGTCTTGCTGGAATCTAAAGCTTTCATTTGAGACCCAGCTTTTCTCTTTTTCAGGTAAATTCGCGTTGACTGCTATTTTGCGGAGTTTTTAGGGCCTTTATGGAAATTGAAGTAGTTTCTCCTCTGCTCGTTCTGCCAACAATCTTTTAACTCTCACCAAAAATGAGAGTTGATTTAGTTATGAATTCTCGTACTGTAGTACATTTTTTTAGCTCGCACTGTTCTACTTGTTTGGTGATTGTCATGTTTTATTCCTTTTGGCTTTTGGGAAGAATTATCAACAGCATGCATTTTTTCGACTTCAAGTTAATTCACCTTTTGGATCCTCGTCTCTTTTCTGATCATTTTGCATGTAAGAGTATCTCTTATGATGCTATTTAACGCCATTTATGGCTTTGAATCTCTCACTACTAATGTGATCGTATTTTTCTTTCCTATCCGGGAACCAGGAATAACCTTTTTCGTGGGGCTTGAATGTTTCAAGGGAAAGTAAGTGGCTAATGGGTAGATTCTAGAGACACATCTTGGAATTTATTGTTATCCTTTTAGTTGTGCGACTATTTTTAAGCTATACCTTTTCCCCCCTTTTGAGAGTGTGAGGAGAGGGAAGGTGGGGAACATGGGTCCATGTTATTAAATTAGGTTGGATGTTCTTATGACGGTACCCTTGGACAAGTGAGGTTGTATAAAATAAGAGACACAGAGAGTTGCTTTTCTGAGATTGGAGGAAGTTAATCATTGCTATTAATGTGGTGTGGCATGCACCAACTCGGTTGAGTTGCCGCTAGTACTGCATGTGATATTGTTTGAACTTCTAAACTTAATGTTGAAACAAGCTTGGAATTGAAATGCTCTTTATTGTCTATGCGATGCAGATAAGTTATTTTAACCCATTACTGAGAGGATTATTGACAGAACTGACCCTGTGAGCCAGTCAACGATGGTGAAGAGAAGGCATCTGTGTCAATCCAAACATCCATTTGATGCTTATCGTAAGCATGACCTCCTCCCTCTCTTTCTCATAACTTCTATTCTCTTTCTTTGTTTTCCTTCTAATTGTACGAGATAGATTTCTTCAGCTTTTGATTTCTGGCTGGGTGAGGATTCTAGTGCCATATTTAACTAAATTGGTAGGTATTGGCATTTGGTCACCATGCGTTGGAAGATCTTATATCCACCTAGACCGGAAAAAAAACAAAAACAAAGTGCTGCCAAATTTTTTTCATTGATGTTACTTTTAAACCTGCTCTGAGGGTGACGTAGTTCTGAAACATGCAACCAAGTCATCGGAAACTTGAAACCCCTCCAGAGATCATTCGGGAGGGGGAGGGGATTTAAATTCCTTTTCATCTTATTTTACATTTGCTCCATGATAGTGGTAATTTGCCACCAGGCCAAGACAACTGTGGGCTGGGATACAGGCTGTCTGTTGGCGTAATGTGGAGTCATAAAATACTTTGAAAATTGTAAGGAATTATAAGAAAATTGTCATTTTGAAGCCTGTCTTTAATTCCTTTCAGTGAACAGGGTGTGTTCATTTTAGTTGACCTGAAGAGAGCTTCCTGTTAGAGTTATGCCTGAATGTTTAACTCTATTCCTAGGAACTTACTGAGTTTTCATCTGATAGCTTTTGAAGCTCTTTTCTGTGGCTCATGGGAGGTGGTGGAGCTCATCAGAATTATGAATGGGTCCATGATCATGCATCTCATTGACAATCAGTATGTAATTCAGGAGAGAAGTCCCTTCGCAAACCTTCGTATACGCTCAAGGCAAGCTACTCTGTCCGACTGCACCTGCTTTCTGAGACCCGGCATTGACATATGTGTGCTTTCAGCATCTCAACATGCAAAAACTTCAGATGAGGAAAACCGGGAGCCAGTAAGTCGCCTTTTCATTAGTCTTCATAACCTGGATTTCTCTGTCTCATCTTCAACAGATCAGTCTTGACATCCTATATCCTATGTTTTGTGTGTTCATTACTACACAATAGGTTTATTTCGTGTTATATTTATTTCCAACTGAAAATATCAAGGCAAACTTGTTGCGCCGTGTCCAATTTCTGTGGTGTTGAGAGTGTGGGGGTGGAAGTATGTGATTCTGCACCTCTAGCTTTTTGTTCACATCTGCAATGATACTTTAATAACTTGGTTTATCTTAATTTTGTTGAAATTGTGCTATGAAATCTCTCTTTGTTCTCTCACTCTATCTTCCTTTCTCAGCTTGCATATATGGCTATCATTTATTTAAAATTACTTGGCTTGTTTGATCGGCATATTCTCTTTCTAATATAGGTGTGGGTTGATGCTAGAATAAGTTCTATTGAGAGGAAGCCTCATGAATATCAGTGCTCATGCCAGTTTTATGTTAACTTCTATGTTAACCAAGGCCCTCTTGGTTCAGAGATAGGGACTCTTAGCAAAGAGGTTAACATAGTAGGAATTGATCAAATTTGCATCCTGCAAAGGCTTGAACGAGTTCCTTGCGAAGATCACCATTATCGGTGGGCTTTCTCTGAAGACTGTTCTTCATTGCCTAAGACTAAATTGTTTCTGGGGAAATTCCTATCTGAGCTTTCATGGTTACTTGTGGCATCAGTTTTGAAGCAGATTGCATTTGATATAAAATCGGTGCAAAACAAGATTGTGTATCAAATTCTGGGAGCCGAGGATGAAGGCCATATATCAGACTCTACTAATTGCCTAAATGCTGTGAATTTTAGAGTAGATAATGATATTTTAGTGCCCACCATAGTACAGTTTGTTCCAGCAAAGGCCATCGAGGCAAGCCCGGCTTGTGAAATGCATGAAGATGGATCACCATTTCATGATCTCTTGGACTTGCGACGTTCAAAACGTCGAAATGTACAACCTGAGCGCTTTCTTGGCTGTGATAGTGCTCCAGAGATAGATGTTGGCTTTGTCCGAACCAGGCCATACAAGTTAGAGCACTCCAAAGATGATGAGATGTCCTTACCGTTATCCTACGTGTTTGGTATGCATGCCTGGTCAGAAGAGCATCACGAGGTTGAACAAAATATCCATTCTCGAAGAATTAAACACTGTGAGGATCTCATTGTGTGCAAAAGCAAGACTAAATCAAGGGAGGTAAAAGCAAGCAAGGCTAGTGAAATAGAGCATCAAACGCAACTTGCTATTGTTCCTCTGCCTGATGAAAGTGATCCAATAGCCTGTGTACACCACCATCATCTGGCCAAGAGTCATGGAAATTTTGAAGGAGAGATCAATGGGTATTCTCAGAATTATTATTACATGAATAGTGCCTCAAAAGTGCAGACAAAGAAAATTTCTGGCTTGGAAGATATGGAGTTTGAAGGTATATTGGAAGTAAGAGGGTCTGATAGAGAAATGCAAAGGAAAAGATATCCCTCTCAATGGTCAAAAAAGGATGATCGTAGTGAAGAAAGAACATATCAGAAGAGATCCTTGAGTGCAGGAGCATACAAGGATCTGATAAATTCATTCTTGAAGAACATGGATCCCACAGTCAAGAAAGAAGAACCTCAGATCATTGACCAGTGGAACAAATGTAAGGACACAAGCAGCTTGGACCAGAGGAGTGAGGTGGAACTACCCCCAGATGAGGATGAGGGAGAGATCTCAGAGACCGAAATGTTGTGGAAGGAAATGGAACTAGCCATGGCATCAAGTTATCTTTTTGAAGACAACGAGGTAAAAAAAATTACCCTTATTTCTGGATCCAAGTCTAAATTTATTTGATCCTCAGTTGATGAGCTCTCTCTCTCTCTCTCTCTCTCCGCCTGTCTCTCTCCATGAGTGTGTGAGCGACCATGATGGGTACATAGTTAACAACATAATCTCAAAAACTCAGCAGAGCAATGAGAGAATGGTATAAAGAAGGGATGTTTGGACTTAGTAAACATAAATCCTTATTTTGATATTTTTTAATCCTTTGTAAGCAGGCTCATTTAGTATGGTAATATGATTTTCAGGGTTCAAATGATGGAGTGTCCCCTGGGATCATGAAAATATCTAGTGACAATTGCCAACATGAGTACAAATTGGATGAAGAAATTGGAATTCTGTGCCGTAGATGCGGCTTTGTGAGCTCTGAGATAAGAGATGTTTCAGCACCCTTTGTAAGTTTGGAACTCAAGAATGCTTTATTTTTTTTACCGTAATCTGACTCTCCTTTTTTACCTGCACTCTAGATGGAGGCAGGACGTTTTGATATCCTCCTGCTGCTACATGTGCTGAATATGCTGGGGAGAAAACGTCTAGCTATTGTGAACCTATGACAGAATACTGACAACTTATGATTCCAGAATGTGGTGTATCATATCATTTGCAGGCTATCCAATTATTAGAAAATTTACCTAAATGCCTCCGAGTGGGGCAAAATTACTTGAGTAGGTTTATCCCCGATTATAATCTCCTGTGGGACATTAAAATGTCAGGTTCTGGCCCTGTACATTTGTTTCACAAGATATCTGATCACTTTTTTAATTATGCAGATGCAATACACTAGCTGGAATACAGATGACAAGCGTTGCAATGAAGAAGATCCACAGCATAAGCCGGATGGAGATGATGGTTTGGATATTCTCTGTCATCGAGTTTCTTCTGACATACCTTTAGCAGAAGAAAGTGGGAATGTGTGGGCCTTAATCCCTGAACTTAGAAGGAAATTGCACTTCCACCAAAAGAAAGCTTTTGAATTTCTCTGGTTAAATATGGCTGGGTCTTTGGAACCATCACATATGCAACGGGCTTCCAAGAAAACAGGTGGTTGTGTTATATCTCATGCTCCTGGAGCTGGGAAAACTTTTCTGATTATTTCATTCCTTGTTAGCTATTTGAAATTGTTCCCTGGAAAACGACCCTTGGTTCTTGCCCCAAAGACTACACTCTATACGTGGTACAAGGAATGTATCAAGTGGGAAATTCCTGTTCCAGTATATCTAATTCATGGTCGTAGAACCTACAGAGTCTTCAAGCAGAAATCACAGCAATCTGTCTCCTTTCCAGGAGTTCCAAAACCCACTGATGATGTCATGCATGTCTTGGATTGCCTAGAGAAAATACAGAAGTGGCATGCCCACCCAAGTGTCCTTGTCATGGGTTACACGTCTTTTCTAACATTAATGAGAGAAGACTCAAAGTTTGCCCACAGAAGGTTTATGGCTAAAGTGTTGCGGGAAAGTCCAGGGGTATTGATACTAGATGAAGGGCACAATCCGAGAAGTACAAAATCCAGGTTGAGGAAGGTCTTGATGAAAGTTGAGACAGGCCTGAGAATATTGCTTTCAGGTACATTGTTTCAGAACAATTTCTGCGAATATTTTAACACCCTCTGCTTGGCAAGACCCAAGTTTATAAATGAAGTTTTGAAGGAATTAGACCCCAAGTACAAAAGGAAAAAGGAAGGAACAGAGAAAGCAAGGAATCTGAGAGAAGCCCGAGCGAGGAAGTTCTTTTTAGACAAGATTGCAAAAAAGATTGATTCAAACATTGGGGAGGAGAGAATGCAGGGCCTAAACATGTTGAGAAATATTACAAGTGGATTTATAGATGTCTATGAAGGTGGAAGTGGTGACAGCCTTCCTGGTTTACAGATTTACACCTTATTAATGAATTCGACTGACATACAACATGAAATTTTGGTGAAGCTGCACAAGATAATGGCTGGATACCATGGATATGCTCTGGAATTAGAGCTTCTGATAACACTTGGGTCCATACATCCTTGGTTAGTGAAAACTGCGGTCTGTGCTAGCAAGTTTTTTAGTATGAGGGAACTAATGGAGCTTGAAAAATACAAGTTTGATTTAAAGAAAGGGTCAAAAGTGAGATTTGTTTTGAACCTTGTGTATCGCATTGTCCAGAAGGAGAAGGTACTGATATTTTGCCACAACATTGCACCTGTTAAATTGTTTCTAGAGTTATTTGAGAATATCTTTGGGTGGCAGAGGGGTAGAGAAGTCCTGGTCCTTACCGGGGATTTAGAGTTATTTGAACGAGGAAGAGTGATGGATAAATTTGAGGAAGCAGGGGGTGCGTCACGGGTACTACTTGCTTCGATTACTGCTTGCGCTGAAGGCATCAGTTTGACAGCAGCTTCTCGGGTTATACTATTGGACTCAGAATGGAATCCTTCCAAGACAAAGCAGGCTATTGCACGGGCTTTTCGCCCTGGTCAGCAAAAGGTGGTTTATGTGTATCAGCTATTGGCAACGGGGACACTGGAAGAAGATAAGTATCGTAGAACGACATGGAAGGAGTGGGTCTCAAGTATGATTTTTAGTGAGGCATTTGTGGAGGACCCGTCTAAGTGGCAAGCTGAAAAGATTGAAGATGAAATTTTGCGGGAAATGGTGGAGGAGGACCGCACTAAATCATTCCATATGATCATGAAGAATGAAAAAGCTTCAACCAGTTGATCGTGATAAAATAACACTCAAAGAGAAGTTCCGTGCCTCATTCCGTTAGAGGCTTCTCTGTGTCTCTCCCTCTCTCGAAGATGGATTTGTGGCACAATTCCCATCTGATCGTGTTGATTATCGCATATTTGAATTATAGCGTGAACTGCCAACTGTTGCAGACAGCCTCAACACAATTAGTTGATCAACACGTGCGTCAACAGTATGGGATGTTCTTCTTAGCAGACCTACCCTGAAGTTCTCTCTGATCTCAAGTCCCATGTACGGGGGAAATCCCCATATGTATTAGGAAAATGCAGGTTCATCATGATTAGCAACAGTCGTTTTAATAATCTTGAAAAATTTGCATTTTTAGGCCTTTCATAAATGAATGTATCTCTCCTCATGAGAATAATAGCATAAGCAGAATTTTGTTCCGGCCTTTTGCTCCATTTCCCGATATTTGCTTTAATGCTAAACTTTTGCAAGGGTTCCAATCTCCATTGAGCCCAACTTAAAATAGCTCCTAACTGCTGCCAAGGGTTCAATACAGTACTCCTCCCCCTTCCCCAAAGAAAAAAAACACTATCTGAAGGGTTGTACGCCTTCATCACACGTACGTACACTTATCTATATGTATGTATGTATATATCTTGTGCAACTTATACTGTACCTCTCAGCTTTTTCCATTTAGCATAAAATATTCCATGTGTTTATATTCTTATTATATTCTGACTTACGCATGGAGACTCACTCCACATAAAAGCTAAGTTCACATTATCGCCACATGTCTGTTAACAAGGAGAAACTTGACAGAGGTGTTAGAGAATATAATTCAAATAATAAAATCTTCCTCTTTCTATTAGCTTAAGCTTTTGAAATGAGTGGTAGATTCACATGGTATTAGAGTCAAGATCCTAAGTTCGAGACCTGACTCCGCACTATACCCCAATTTCAATTAAATATTGCACGTGTTGGGCCTCTCAATTAAAGGAGAGTCTGGTCCACACGTGAGAGAGTGTTAGAGAATATAATTCAAATAATAAAATCTTCATCTTCCTATCAATTTAAGTTTTTTGGGATGAATGATAGATTCACAAATGCTCGTTGTTTAGTGAGTGTGCCAGATCATTTTTGGCATCATTAAAGACTAATTTCAGTTCTTTTGTTACAGACCAAGAGCAAGAGCGTGAAGCCTTCAAGCCAACTAGAGAGTTTCACCGGAAAAACATAGTAAAGAGTTCTTTCCTAGTCATGTTGTCGCTGTTCGTCCGTTGCACCTATGCCTATTATTGATCAAACTGATGAGAGCAGCTTTAATTTTTCTCATTAGAGAAACGCACTAAAAACGAGAAAAAGTAAGACAATTGGTAAGGCGGGGCCATTAGCAGGTAGCCAATTAGGGACATAGCTGTGGAATATTTCTGCTTTCTTTTTCATCCACTGTGTCTTCCCAACCTACTGTACACGCTTCCGCGAGAGGGAGAAAAAAAAAATTGCCGTTGTTTACGTTGAAGAAACTCTCGGTTGAGTTGAAAAGTAAAATATAGAAAGTGATCCCGTCGACATATGGTCGAGCACCCTCAAACATTTGAACCAAGACAGATAGCTAGACAAAGCTGGTTGGGTTAACTTTCGAAGTTGGAATGCTTACATCTTTAACAGATTTGTCTCGGAAGAAGCTTCTTTATCAACTAAAACACACCAAGTTGACATAGTAAATTGGAATAACGCCAACTTGAAAGATATATATATAGAAGGATAAGCTTCTTCTTCTCTCTCTCTAAGACTCATACCAGATTCATTTGCTTGACTCGGTTTTTGTTCTTTCTATCAATTTAAAACAGGGAGTAGATAAGGCCAACTTGATATACTATCTGCCATGTTGTTGCTATTCCTTTTTAGGTGGCAAATCTAACAATTACGTATTTTTGTTTGTTTACTACATTAGATATATCATATTCTCCGTTTGTTTTGTTGTGCATGACTATGTTTTCCCATACAGCCAGATACAGTGCATAGTTGTTTAGGGGAAAAAAAACACACACAACACACTATACAGTGTACTCGTCAACTGTCATAAAAATGTAGATAGCTAGTATCAATCCAACATCTTTATCCCGCAAGAATGGATACAAACATTTTCAAGTGTCATTTAAGGAACAGGCCGTACGTATGGATGTCTAGAAATATAAACGTAGTACACGTCGAGAGGCCTCGATCAGCTTAATCAGATAATAACATACAACAATCAAAATCAAAACACGACTTTCTTTTGCTACCAGGTTAAGAGAAAAAAAGAAGATAAAAATTCAAAACTGGTTAATTCACCAGTCTCGGTTTCACTTATATGTCGTGAAAAAGAAAAGAAAAAGAGTGGATATTTGTGGCTTAAAAACGATCAACTCGATCGGTGGGAGTAGAGAAATAAAAGTATATGGAGACGGAACGGAATCATACTTCACTAAAGTTTTAAGAGTAAACTGAACGTTAAAACAAATGATAAAGAGGGAGAGGGATATGATTAAAGTTTAATATATAGATAATAAAATAGATGGCTGAATTACTAAATTATCCCCCCACCCACCCAATTAAAGCGAAGGAAATTAAGGAAGTAAAGAACAATCACCTCGACCGACGTATTTCGGGGAAACAACAGGTTCCCTTTCAGCTAAAAGTCCACTAGCTTGGAGGCCAAGAAGAGGCAGTTTCTATTACATTATATATATTTGAAGGAAAAAAAAAATCCCAAGTGGCTGCTGGGGTCAGTTCCCATATGGATAAGGAAAGAATATATAATAGTACTGTCTTCTTCTTCTTTTTCGAAGAGGCAGGTAAAGCTAATTATGATCGACCATCACCGAGTGGGGATGTCATGAAGCAGATCAAAGAAACTAGCATTCTTAATTACCGATTCAATTTTAATTTAATTTTTAATTAATGATAACATTCAAGCAGCTCCACAAAATATATATAATGCTGTCTGGAAAATATATTAACAGCGCAATTATAGGACAATTTCACCATCATGTTCATGTGTTAATTAATTTGTCAGCAACCTTATTAATTACGATCGAGGTTCATATATATTCTGTTCTTTTGATAAATATACAACGTGCATGCATTTTAAAAACAAACTGATCAATTGTTGAAATTGGATCGCGCGCTAGGATTCGAAGGAATTTCACTAAAAGAAATCCCTCCAGAGAGTCTTGATCCTTAAACATAACTCCATCGCATGTATTGTTTATGATCAGCTCTATCGCTCCTTGGTTTTGCTCGCTATAGTGGTATATGTGGAACATATATAATACCGTGTGCGTTTTTTTTTTTTTGAGTTGTGTTTCTTCCTCTGAGCAATACCATGTGCCTTTTAAAACTCTACTTGGACAAAGCAAATGGATGCAATTGGACCGCCCGCGGATACCTCTTGTCCATAATGTATGTTGCTTGCCCACGTTCGGGGCTTGAGAGAGGACTAGCCTTTTCTGGTTCTGGGTTGTAATAGTACTTAGAAAGGGTGTAGCGGTTGTCTTGAAGCTTTTTAATAGGAAAGTTTGGAATTTTAATACAAAAATTTGCCAAGTATGAATAATATAATAGTATAACAACATGAACATTATTGTTGTACTGCTTGTAATTAACAAAGCGGCAAATGCTGTGGTTTGAAGTAAAGAAAGGGATAATTAATAAAGCCGACACCGAGTCCAAACAAGCTGCAACTTGACGATCCACTTGCAAGTCCGGCGTGATCAAAGCTCCTTCTCTCCCTCATTCTATCCCAAAGTCTTAAAGCATCTCTATCTCTCTCTCACTCTCGCCGGATCGAGAGAGCAAACTAATCCAAGTGGACAACAAAAAATGACACAAACTCTCGATCTCTCTCTTTCAATCTCTGAGAAGAAGAATATATATACTGTCATCACGTTTTAGAACCAGCCCTAACTTTCCCCAGAAAACAATCAAAGATAGAAAGAAAGAAAATGCCTTCCTCACTACAATTACACAGGGAGAACGTCCCCACCTTTCCCACCACTACCATTACAACGGCCACCGTCAACCGCCAGAAATACTCACAGACCTTCGCACTCGCGAACAACAGAGTCGTCCCAGTACCCGAATCTGTGGCCCGCTTCCACATCCACACCGTGGGGCTAAACCAGTGCTGCTCCGCCGTCATACAGACCATCGACGCGCCCGTCTCCACCGTCTGGTCCGTGGTCCGTCGATTCGACAAACCGCAGGCCTACAAGCACTTCCTCAAGAGCTGCCACGTCATCGACGGCGACGGCAACGTGGGTACGCTCCGCGAGGTCCACGTCGTGTCTGGGCTCCCCGCAGGCTCCAGCACAGAGCGCCTCGAGATCCTAGACGACGAGCGCCACGTCCTCAGCTTCAGCGTCGTCGGTGGGGACCACCGCCTCCACAACTATAGGTCCGTTACCACCCTGCACGCCGCCACGTCCGCCGGAACCGGTACGGTCGTGGTCGAGTCCTACGTAGTAGACGTGCCGCCAGGTAATACGAAGGAAGAGACTTGTGTGTTTGTGGATACGATAGTACGTTGTAATTTACAATCTTTGGCTCAGATCGCCGAGAATATGGCTCGAAATTAGTAACAAAGAAACAATTGTAATGAATGATTCTTTCGCTTCTAAATTGGTCGGATCGAGCGGCCGGTAACATGGATCAAATTCGTAGTGTTAGGCTTTTCTGATGGCTCTGACGGATGGCAATGGATGGAGTTGATATATACGGTATTATATCACTCCTATGTATGTAAATGGAGGATTGTTTCCCTCTCATCATCGATCCCTTTTGAAGATTGCTAGCTAGCTCCTCCATTAGCACACACTATTCGTAGTGTTTATTTTGGTAATGTCTCTTAATTTCTTTTTGTGTGTTCTTTTGGGACCTGTTCATGATCTGTATATGTAATTTTGAAAGTGCTACGATCTACGATGTATGTAGTCCTTGTGTATTCTCCGTAGGCTTGTATACATCTTGCTTTCCATTTTTCAGAATTCGCATCTTCTACTTCTTCTTGCACCGAGGGAACCCTAGCTAGCTAGCTCGCAGAAGATATTTCATCGATCAATAAGAAAAATCATCGCCAGCGCATGAATCACAAAACCCCAATTTTATTTATCAAAAGGGCAATGGAATTCAGAAGTGGCCCGCATCTGCAAAAATAAGAAATAAAAAAATTTCAGATGTTGCATGCCCTTCCTGTAATTAGTTTAATCTCTCTATGGATTTTGTTTATAGGGAATAGTTGTCCATTAATACCTTACACTTCCTCCAAGATACAATTAATAGTAAGATTCCAGGGTGGTATACTGCTAGCTAGCTATAATTAGATTTTAAGATTAATGAATGCACTAATTAACACCGACCCTAATGCACGCAAAACACGCATTAATGAAGGTTTTCCTACAGTTTATGTTGAGGACATGCTTTCTTCATCCTAATTAACAGTAGCAAAAGCTTTTTTTTACCGTGATTTTGATAAATCTCGATTGCGCTGTCCTTTCAGTAAGTTAAGTATCTAATTGGAACTCATATCTATACGTGAAGAGCAGTTTATCCCCCCCCCCCCCCCAACCCAAGAAAAAGAGAGAGAGAACGGCCTGTCAACTTCATTTAATTATTTTTTTGAAAAAAGGAAGATAAAGAAAAAGGCAGGAGAATTTTCCGTATTAGCGCGTGCACGGAGAGTTTGAATTTCCCATTAAAATAGTGATCTTTGCATGGAAGGAATCAACAGCTGCACTGCAGCTTGGCTTTAATAACTCAACTTCTTGTAGAAACATAGGCAACTTGCAATTTTTCCTCCCTTTTTTATATTTTCTCTCCATGTATTATAGGCTGTATGTTGGAATTAGCTAGGATGGGCTAGCAAGTTGGTTTGCAAGTGGGCAAGGAGGGCGGAGGCTTTTATGTTTCCTTTGTTTGCATGAGAATGAGATCAAAAGCCACCCATTTATTTTTGCCGTCGAGTGATTTGACTGGACAAGACTTCTTCCACAACTTTTAAACAATCCTCTAATAATACCAAGTCAAGATCAGTGGCCCATTTGGAGATACTTACAATGACGTGCTTTAAGGTTTAGATCAAACCAATTTCTCTGTGGATTTATGTTTTTGTTTTGGTTGCTCTTAAATGATAAAGATAATTGCGGCAAGTCTTGCTTAATTACACTTCACCTAGTAACAAAACAGCCCTTCATGATGAATAGATCACCGGCCGGTTCGAGAAAATTGGAGCGACTAGCAGTTTATAAGGTCCTTTTTTTATATAAAACTCTGGTGAGAAATTCAATTATTTATTCTTTCGGGGAGCACGTAACGACAGAGCTGCGGATTCTTTGATCTGTCGAATATATATGTTTGTGGTGCAAGTTCCATATCTGCAACATCAAAAGAATGCATATATTCCTGGTTAAGTTCTGTCTAATAGCCAAATCGATTAGTCTGCAATCATATGCTGGAAAGAAGAAATAGAATGAGATGTACACTTTAGTCAGTTCTGTTTTTTGTTTTTTTCATTTTTAAGCTGGAAAGAGTGCAAGGAGAACCTCGTATCAATAAGGCAACAACCTCCAGTTTCTCTCAGTTCGTATGCGAAGTATCAATTTATTTGAAAGTCTAATCAAAACCCTAATAAATTCTCTAAATTTCGCAGTTGGTCCGAAAAAATCGAGCTGTCTGGAGATTATTTTCATGCAGTCTCTTAAATAAATTTAGCCAAGGGGGCACCCGCGCGCGCGCTATGGACGCGGTATTTATACGCCATATCTTGTCTCTGAGTCTGTGTCCTGTCAGTTTGTGCGTGTCTGCGTGATGTGGGTGGGTGAGAGGAAGAGATACCTAAATTTGTGAAGGGCGAGGATACGAGATAGCAAATACGTTTCGGGAACGAGGCCAAGCGCATGACATGCACGTCGTGATGGTAGAGGACCAGAGGTGCAGACTGCAGACGTAGAAGACTGTCCATGATTGTCAAGTTGTTTGCAACGTAACAACTACATAGGGGCCCAAAGACTTCCTTTCTAGCTGAACAGGCCCAGCTCCTTGCACATACCAACCCAGGCCGTACATAGGCCTTATTTTAAGATGAATAGACCCAAAGATTTTCTGAGCCCAAAAGACTTTATTTTCAGGTGAATATAATAATGTCTTTTAGTTATTCTATTTGAAATAACGAATTCATGACGTATCTCTATATATGTTGATTTTTTTTGGGTCAATGTTTTGAAAACAATACAATTGATCCAACATGTGGCAGCAATATTTAAGGCATCACTTTAGCAATTGTCCTTCACAGTTCACACTGTAACGCTAACGTAAGTCCAAGGTAAAATAAAGCCATTATTAAAGATCGAAGAAGACTCATTCGCAACAATTGCCTGTTCAGTAACGAAATTAAAACCTGAGAAATAATTTTTGGATCAAAGTCGTATTCGTATTCTATTCTTTTGAATTTTATATTCCAGTTAAAAAAATGAAGTTAATTTTCTTCGACTTTCCTTTTTTGATCCCTTGCATTAACAATCATTCTTATTTCACACGTACTCGATCGGTCTCTCTCTCTCTCTCTCCCCCACCCCCCCTTCCCTGTCAATTATCCAGTACTGCTTCAAACGAGGTAACTCAGAATGCCACTTGCATCAGTGCATGGTCTCCTCCGTAAGGCATCCTCGAAAGAAAAAAGAAATTTTCAAATGCATGCCGCCATTTTTAAGGATAGAATAGCTTGGCAAATAGAAGCTCGTTCCAAGTATCTTGAAGGCCAGGCAAACACCAATGCACACAATCCGCGTAGCTAACAGGGTTTGCTAACTGTTCAGGAGTCAGTGGACTCCACTGCTTCTTGTAGATTGAAGTGTGAGCGTCTTTGCGATAATTTGAGAGTTGGGTGATATTGAGAAATGTAATGGGAAAGTGGGATTCGTCGAATACTTCTCCGATCACCTTCATTATGCTTTGCCGGCAATCTGAACCCCAGTAGTTGGGATCTTCAATCAGAGTTGTCTCATTGTAACAGTTGAGACCCGGTTCACCTCCCCAGTCTACGCTCCTGCCAAACTTCAAGTGTTAAGAGTTCCTTACATCCTTTTATGAAACTTATTGCGATTAGTCTCTGTTCTGATAACTTGCAAAAAGGAAGCTAAAGAACAAAGCAAGAGTACGGTAATTAGAGAGAGATCGGAGACGGCAAGGCTTTAGAAGTTCTTACTTTCCGTGAGAGGGCGACATGCTAGTGAAGAAGACCCTTGTCTTCTGGGGGTCCATATTCTTCCGCACCCATCTCAACATACTTTTCATTGCCATTCGATAAGCATCCTCAGTAGACGGCTCCACAATCTCTTTCACTTCATCGTCGAAAGATCCCAGCCTGAAAAACTTATGCTAGAGTTAGACTACTGTCGGGCAATATGCAGAGGTTGATAGGGAAGTAAATTAGTAAAGTAGTCCACAGGAGCAATAGCGTACAAGATCTTCATGTTCAATCCAGTCATCCACCAAAGATAGGTGTTGAATACTAATATATCAGCACCTTTCCAATATCGCCCATGTTTATTGATTGAACCTTTCCTAACAATCCTGTCAGATACCCTGTGAATCACGGCATTATCCGAGTTCGACTCGAGAAGAAATGGAGCCCAATAGAACTCGATCGTGGCATTGTATTCCTAGACATTGGGAGACGACAAAGAAATAAAAAATCATAAACAACAAAGTGCAAAACTTGAACACTTATAAGAGAAGTAGAAGCGAGACAGTAATTGGATGTCACCTTCGCTGTGAAGACGGTCAGTGAATCAAAAGTTTCCATGGATTTGGCATCCTCGGGTATGATTGAATGGAGAAGACACACGAAGGAAACATACTGACCACGGTTCAGCGAATCTCCGACGAACATCATCCGCTTTCCTCGGAGCGTCTCAAGCATCAATGTCGCATTGAATCTGTACATCATTAATTTGAGAAACAAGAGCTTCGTTAGTTCGTTAGACGGGCGGGCCTGGATTGAGATGATCCTAATTTTTTTTTGGGGGGTCACATACATAACCAGTGACCATTTGGGTAGGCCGTGCAAATCAGCCCATTCTATAGACTCAATTCTCAAAGTCGTTTATAGGACCCCACAGATTCGGCCTAGATAACAATGGACATTACCAATGCTGGCGTAACCCGCCTCCAAAAGTGGACACGTGGAAATGATATAGTACAAGTGGTCCCCACTCTAACTCCTTCGTGCATGTCACGTATCCGTAACAGGTGGGAAGATAGGGATGTTCTTCCTTCAAAGTTGTTGCAGCTGGTTTGACTTGTGTTGGTTAGAAATCCAACCGGAAATGGAGTGTTCCCGGCTGTGCATCATGAGAGTCCGTCGAGTTGACTCATGGGAACGGTAGCTACTACTTTTAGGGTCTTTCTCATATGAGTTCGAAAAGGGAACCAAATAAAGCTAATATTCACATACATTTACAAACAAAACTAGTTGAATTTATTGGGTATTTATAATGATTAATATATTAATAGAGTCCAGCTAAAAAACAAAATTTTGTCATATTTTTTTTTAATTACTCATAATTATCATAAGCTTTGAACTTTCCACCCTACCGTTCTTAACTTCGTGATAAAAAGTGACTCAAAAAGAACAACCCTGGGCCTGAACTGTGATGAACTACGATGGAATATGATTACCATGCATAGAATGTGCCTTTCAGATGGGATCATAAGCTTTGTGTTCTCTAAGTGATAACAAATTATTTCGAGAACAAGTTCTATCCTGTGGGTCTGAAAAGTATGCTCTAACAGGTTGTGGACATGGAAATCCAACTTTTAGCTTGAACGGCAATTTTTTTTCTTTTTGTCGGTGGAAGGTGTCAAATGCAGACAATAGCTCACCTGGGCAGAGAGCAATCATGAGGCTGCCATCTCCAATACTGGTATTCCTTGTCGGGCCGTCCATGTTCCTGGCAGGTCAACTGTGGCTGTATGTACGGACATTCCGACTCTTGGTAAAGTGGTCCAGTCGATTCATCCAGAACCCACCTCCCGCTGAACACGTCGCACCCTTCTTCCTTCTTCCCGATAGCGAACGGCAACTTCTCCCACTTCTTCTCTAACCCCAAAAAACCCAACACCTAACTCAGTGAATCACAAATCTAGAGAGAGAGAAAAAGCCTTGCCAGATCAAGTATATAAGAATTTGAACTGGGTTGGATGTGTTGAGTCAACTCACCGGTTTTGGAGACGGGTTGGTCCTGGTCGGAGACGAATTGGAGTGGCTGGCTGAAGATACAGAAGAGGTCCTCGCCGAAGAGAACGGCGACGAAAACTATGAAAGATAGTAAGGTGAAGAGGTAGGGGGAGAGACGAGCTTTCCTTAGAACAGAGGAAGAAGGGAGAGGTGGCTTCATTTGTCTAAAATCTAAGTGGACGGAAGTCGATCTTTGATTGGAGTTCACGAGGTCTAACACGATGCTGTGCGTGTTGGAATAAATATAGGAACATTGTAGGTTGGAAAGATCAACCATAAATATTTAGATTATGATAATACCAATTATATATTATACACGTCTGATGCACTGTGGCTCAGCCGGGTCGTGTGGGCAGATGATGGAGAAGTCAATGCTCATAGTTGTACTTTTGAAAGGAAAAAAAAGAAGGAAAGATAAAGGAAAAGGAAAATAACGGACTTGACTAGAAGGGCGTGATGAAGAAGGGTAGTAGGTGAATGATGGTCTCTGATGTTATAATGTCGCTTCGCTTTGAAGGCAAGGCCGTTCTAGTGGTGGTCTCAGTATAAAACATTGCGCGATGCGAATGATACTCCTCACCTTTTAATAAACAACCGCCAAATATCATTACGCATTAATTTTATTTTATACGTAAAAAAAAATCCCCAAGAAAAGGGGGAATTTATTCGCTTAAGGGTTTAGGTAGAGGCTGATTGGGTATTCGGTATCATTTCAGTATCAGTCGGTTAGCACTCGCCTGCTCCGTTAGCCCCAATCCTTTACGGAAGCAATTGAGGCAGTAGCTGTAAGCGATCGGATAGTCCGAAGTGCAATAGCGATTGCTCAACTAAATTGATTACTTAATTTCGAACGTCAAGCCAACGATCAGTGGAATGGGCTATTGCCTAGAAGAAAGCAATGCTTATATTGGATGTCCTGTGACACGAGAAGAAAGCTCTTCCCCAACACACGCCGTTGCCTTGGTCGATAAGTGGAAAGTCACAGCCACCTGAGAAAACTCTCAATCAGGTATTCCTCTCAGTTTTATTTGTAACTTATCACAGGATGCACTAATCGTGTCAGTTTTCCAGTTGGGTACACCAACTTAAGATTCGTCAAAGCAAAGCGACTGAGAGCTACAGAGCTGGAATCTGCAATAATCGACTAAACTAAAGGCAATCATTTCGTAATCTTGATGTTCTATCGATGTGTAGGCAGAAACAGATGTTCCCCGCCCCCCCATTTGATTACTTACCTTGCTAGGCTAAGAAATTTCGGATCACTGTGCTAAGACATGATAACTTTATCTTATACATGCAGTGGATATAAGATTACTTATAACAAGGTGTATAGAAGATCATAAGGAAGAAATATCGGTAAATTAATAATGTTATGGGGGTAAAGAAAAAAAAAAGATGGCATCATTTATGGTCATCTTTTAGGTTTCCAATCAATTGAAGGTCAGTGATAGGGTGCAAGAGATACCAAAAAGCACCTGTAATACGGTGGGATATCTCAACCGAGAGTGCTTATTCTGCTACAGATCTACAAAATTCACTCATTTGAGCCCATTTGGCTTAGCATGCAGGCCGCTATCCAAGAACTGAACCATTTGCACTTGTATGTCGAATGTCAAGACTGAGATGATACAAGATGACTTCACCACTCTCGTATATGATCAGAAGTTGACACGAGAATAAGAGCTCCGGTGACCTTCAGAAGGTCCCCTAACTCTCTGCACCAAAGATGTAAACATACTCTGCAAGGAGTAAACAAGATTTAAGTTACTATGAATAATATATACATAGACGCTGCACCCCTATACAAGTGGAAGGAATTACCTGTGTTCTTTGAGGTAAACTGGTCCAAATGTCCAAGTTTGGGATAACCTGAACAAAAACGAAGAATAAAGTTAACAACTGGAGTCAAAACACTAAGGCAGTATAGGTGCTTCAACCGCAACACCCATGGTACTTTTCCTTTCGTTTGGGATGATTAGCTTTGTGCCTTGTTTTTGCACTATTAACCTACTGAAAATAGAGAGAAACATACGAAATAGAGAATCTTAGCATATATAGATATACATGCATGAATAGTAATGCACATATATAACAAGAAGAGGCCCCACTCGAGTGAGAAAACATACATCTACTCCATGAACTCCAAGGATGAAATATCGATAAACTGTACCCGCCAGCAGATACCCTCCAAAAAGGCTCAAAACACTGGACTCCAAAATAATGAATTGATCACAAAGAGTGATGAAAAGTTTAAGGTTCACCAAAATAAGGAAATCTAGTAGAATTAAAATATCTAAGAGAAAGCAAGAGCATACATGGTAATAAAGGTGCCGAACAAACCCCACCCATGACCATGAAATTCTTCTATCTTAGCACAACCAGAAGGATGCCTCAGCATTGTAGCCTGTCGGAGAAACAGAATAATAAAACCTGAATCCCTTTTGAATCATGCCTTCAAACATTAATGATACACTTTCAAAGTGTGAAAAAAAAAGAGAAGAAAATATTGTAGCCATCAATCAGAAATCATTTACAGATCGATGGTCGCAATAAACAAAACTACAGTAACCAGATCAAATGAATTCTGCACATCCCACTCCCTTTCCCCTTTTACTACAGTACCGAGAGTTTTATGACACTATTGCCAATCAATTTCACAACCACAGTTCAGCCAGAACCACAAACACAGATTCGTCAGTCACCAAATAATGGATTGCAGACATCTTTAGCTCTAAGCTTCCATATTATCTGAATCATCTCGTTCTTCTTTCTTTCTTTCTTTCCTTTTTGTCTCAGAGATGTCAGTTCAGTCCAAGAAATATGGCTGCCAAAGCGCTAACTGAAGCATTGAAGCCTATAGGCCCTTGAAAATCAGGTAATTGTATAATCAAAATGAAGAATCCAGGTCGATGTACCACAGAAATCTACCTGAAATACAACCTCATGAATCACATAAGCAATTTCTCATTCATCTCCCCCAGCACTGGTCAATCTTTACCAGTAGGTAATCATTTAAACACGTGTCTACTTGTTGCAGAAAATAGTGACCGCAAGGGCGTGCACCACCACCATTCAAAACTCCTTGTGGAGCATAGATATGAGTTCATTTTGCCCGTTGTAAGAGCCTCAAAATTCAAAAGTAAAAAAATACTACTGCGAGAAAGATATGGATCCAACAAAAACAGGAGGCCAACATTTTCATACAACACAAAGCAATAAGTATGGAGCCAACAAAATAACAATCTGGAGATCAAAGCACTCACATAATCGCAGGTTCCTAATTTCTCAAGCGAATGTGGTCCCTGTAAGACAGAAAGATGAAAAGTAACATGAACAGGTCATGTAACAACTCCAGCAAAATAGAATCTATTGACTTCAGAAAGACTAATGGAACTAGCACCTGAACACCATTTGAATCGCAAATGACAGACACTGAGAGGGAACAATTGAGCTTCGGGCCAGTATTGGACATCTTAACAATTACGCCGACATGGGGAGTTTTTTCATCTGCCACATTTTTCAACCATTCATAACGAAGTTTAATTCACAAAGAAAAGCATCCTATGAAACGATTTACATCACAGCATCGAGGACACTAGAGCAAGCAAAGGTAACCAACCAGTATGGATTAATATGACGCAATTATCCTTCTTTCCAAGTGAGACACCACTAAATAAGCTTACCAATGATTTTAATATCCATGCTTGCGGAATGACCAATGGCACTGCACACATAGTAACCTGCATTTACAACATGATCTTATTAGAAAGATAAAAACTAACTCCCGATCTAAGCTACTAAACTCGTGTTGTAAAACAGAGGAGAAAGCCCCATAATTGGGCATTGATTTGTTGAAAAACAAACAGAAAGCAGCTCAGATAGAGACATTATAAGAGCTCCTTAAACTACAGCCTTTCTAGAAGTACCATGAATAAGTTCTCTCCCAACTATTCATCAAGGCATGCCAAGCATTCAGACAAACCAAACCCCAAGAAGAGGATAACTTCAACTAACCAAGTGGGGATTTCACTGACCTAGCCACCCTCCAATTTTGCTCATCCATTTCTTACTAGTTCATTTTTAATATCAGCAACGGAAATCCTCCTTCAATATTGGAAGCACTAGGAGAAGCTAACTCTAATATAATATGACCTAGTATGATGAACTGGGATTCAAAGAGCTAAAAACTCAAGTATCTATGACAAATTCTGGAATCCCATTCAGACATAGCCTGCAGTTGCTTAAGTAATTGACTCAATTAGCAAACCCATAGGTAATTGTATCAGAACATAACAATCAGATGCTGCAGAGCCTTGGATAACATTCACCTCCTATGTTGTTTGCCATGAGGGCACTACAATCCATGCCACAACGTGATGGGCCCCCACAGTCCTACAAAAAACCAGAGAAGTTGAAAAATCTCTACTACCAGATATAATATAATTTTGGTGGACTGGTAAACTAAGAAAGTAAATTAGGGAGGGGGTGGCATTGAAACGATAATAGCATTCACCATAGTTATTCCAGCAAGAATTCCATTGAAGGTCCCTCTAACGAATAAGAATTACATTTAAGTCTAACTATCTAACTCTCCAAAATCCATGCTAGAGCCATTCTACTTTCTGATCCCAAACCTCCATTTATTTTAACTTGCATTATTTGAAGCAATTCAGTATTGTTGCATGTCCTATGACCCACCTTATCAATTTGGACCTCACACGCACTAAACAAAGAACTCTCCTTCACCTCCCCGCCCCCCAAAGGGGCTGCCCACAGGCAAAGTATAAAAAGGAGGTAAAAAAGGTAGGCAACCTAGGTGGAAAACCCCAGATTACATCTTAATATGCAGGGGTGAAAATATAGATCTACCGGAGCAATAGAGATATGTATGTAAACCAAGAAATTAGATTGCCTGTTCTGCCACTGGAAAGAAATTAACTTAGAAGGACTTGAGAAGTATTTACCCAGCAGTCAACACATTTAGGCAGGTCATGATTGAAGATCATTCCATCGCAAAGCTGCTCCGCACACCATAAAAGACAAACTAAATAGTGAATCAACTTTACATGATAGATGTCAAACTTATAACTGCTTGTAAAAATCATTATGATAATGCAAGTTTTGCACAGTATGTTTGAGTTCACCATCAAAATTCCCACCTAAGTCCAAGTAAGATTTATGCATCTCAATCCACAATTTGTGAATCTGTTGCTTGCAAGTCATCTCTCATTAGCACACCCAAAAAAAAAGGGATTTCTCTATTCACACGATTGATACATGTTTGAAAAACATACTGTTGACACCTCAAAAAAATTTGGCCAAGAGAATAGTGAAGATACACAATTGAAGTGGCAAGAATAGGGCTTGGAATACAAAGAAACAAACTGTAACCTGATGGAGCAAACCTGAAACCAGACCACCGTCTCGTTCACTGCCACTTTGTAAAACCTATGTGAAACAGCATTTTAGGTTAAAACTCAAAAAGGATTTGAAAAGAAAAATGATTCTGTAGCCATACATCAAAAACGAATGGCACACTAGATGCAAATACAGAAACAAGTGTACTTGTATCCACAAAGGCTTATTTTGACGTTGTTCCCCCTAACCAGTCTTTGCTCCACTGTTATTCCAAAACCCATATTCGCACAACTCTCATCCTTCTGAACGTCGACCGTACCATACTCGAATAAATATCTACATAATGCCAACGGATTTTCTCTGACGTCGATTACTCTATATATGTCTCACGAGACACTTCTTGAGCATACATAGGACAGAAATGCATCGACGATTAAACAAACTAATGTAGAGGTCTTCCGCAGCTCCACTGGAAGACCAATAACGGACCCAAAACTTGATTCCAACGAATTTCATTCCAAGAAAGTAATTTATGCTAATCCTTTCGTATTCGCAACATATTCGTAAAAAGAAAAAAGGGAAAGCGAACTATACCCAGATCAAGAACGAAAAACTAGGGAGAAAGAGGAAGTACCCATCTTCGCTGAGAACCCCATGAGGGAATTTTGGAATAGGAGTGGCCAAGCTATAGTTGTAAAGCTTGTTGCGGTAGATGAAACTGAGTTCGCAAACGGGAGAAACAGAGTTCACTGACACAACTCGGTATAAAATCATGGAAAGGAAACTGGTAATAAAAAGAAGCCATTTCAGAGAATGGAATGCAATAACCATTGTTCGAAAATTATCTGTTCCCAGTTTTCTTTTCTTTTTTGCGTTAAATAATTGTTATTTGGAGCGAATTGCCGAATTCGTAGGAAGATTGCGATGCGAGGATGGAATGTCCGTGTCCGGGAAAATAATTGCACTGTTGCTGATCCAAATAGTAATGATAATAATAATTGCACTGTTGCACGAGCTTCGAGTCTTCGGCGACAAATTTAGATCTAAACGATGGGTCCGATAGAAGCCCGGGCTGGTGATGGGTCCAGGTTTTAAGCCCGGGCTGGTGATGGGTCCAGGTTTTAAGCCTACATTTGGCCACAAAAAACAAGTCTCGGCACTGGCTGGCCTACAAGGCCCATCAAATGCGATTGAGAAAGAGAAAACTCGGCAATACCCGCTCACTCGGGTTTCTGTTTTATGTTTTTGTCAGCGAAAAGGAGATGCGAGATTTAAGAGGGGGGAGAGATTTTTGCCATATAACCAAGCTGGGAAGAACTTAGAAAAAAAAAACCAAGCTGGGAAAAGAAAGGAAGGTAGTAGAAAATATTTGATAGTAAACTAAACTATTTTTGTTTGTCTGTTGAAAAAATAAATTAATTTTGAATAGTTGTTCTTATTAAAGATATTTTGACATCAATAAAATTAAATATACTATAGTACATTCTCAACCAGCGACTACAACATAAAGCAAAATAACCAGGCACTGCCTAAACAAATTTTAACGCTTAGGAAAAGGTTGAGATGAGCACTTTCTTTGAGATGACATTTAAAGTGTGGAAATTGAATGAAATGCATGAGAATAATTGAAGAGTGGAAGAAGAAACAAGCTAATGATATTGGGAGTGATGGAGCTAATGATATTGGTGAGCTTCACTGGCAAGATCAACTGAACGAATTGAATAAGCCTTTCTTTGATGTCTGTGATGGAATATTCGTAAACTATACATGGAAGGTATGGGTTCTCTGCTTTCTTCGATGTCTAAATATGTTTTGGATATTGAATTTTATCAAAAGGCAAGAAAAGAACTGTTCTTTCACATGCAGAAAAACTACATGGGGATTGATTGATGTGTTTGGAAGGGGTACTTATGGGGGCGGGCAATGGAATGTATGGTTGGTTTTAATCTTGTGAGATGCTTCAATCTGTAAGTTTTATGGGTTGGTCTTTTGAATTCCGGTTGCTTGACTTTCTGTGGATCAGATAGGCTTAGCTCTTGATGTCCTGAAGAACGACAATGTGTCGGCTGCCATATTTGCTCCTGGGTGGGTTTATGAGACTAAGCAACCACCTAATTTTCAGACGGCACAGACTCAGTAAATTCAATTATCTCTCTTTGCAGATATTTGAATATATATTGTCTCAGATACACCCAATTGACTATTCGGAGGTTTAAAGTATATCCTAGGTCTTTCCTGAAATTTTTCATGTCCCAACTTCAAAATTTATTTCATCTAATTATGGTAGGACTCATAAAACTGGGCATCAATTTTTCAATACCCACCTTTTGAATTCTTTGTTATTTATTTTGCTATTCTTTGGATGATAAATCATCATTAATTTCCTCTTTCTTAATACTATGATTCGGTATTATTGACATTTTTCTAGAGCTTATAGTTGCTTTTTCTTCCATCATATGTATGAAATTCATCTCATTTATGAAGCCAGAATTGTTCTGCACGGGAATTTTTGTATGTATAATTACCTTTGATCTCGTGTTTTGATTGATCCTCTCTCTTTTGGGGATTTTTGTGTGCATTTGTTCTGCTCAATACCATTCTTCTCAAATGGGCTTCCTAAAATCAGGGGTTTCTTTTTATTGTTCAGGGGCATGGTTATCATTTTTCAATTGATGGGGCAGAAGTATCGGCTGTCCCTTGGTGTAACATTTCACGCCAAGGTCTCCAGGGCTGTATATATTGTACGTGCTGATAGACATGTTTCTTTCCATTAGTAGGATAGGGCTTGAGGTTTTTTAATGCGTTTCAATTAGAATATATGATTGGTCCAATCAAACTCACATTCAGGTTTTGCTTTCTTTTGCCAAATATTTAGAATCCTCTTCGGTAACTTCTTATTTTTTACCTGTGCACCTCAAAAGAAGAGTGGAAATTTCAAATAGGAATACCATGTGAGGAATTCCAGCATTGAATTTTTAGAGTCGTGTTTGATCTAGCCATTAACAAGAGAACTTGAATGCTGTTGGGATGAAATAGGGCTGTGCATGGGCGGGTGCCGGTGGGCGGTTACCGGGGTGTGTGTGTGAGAGAGAGAGGGGAGTGGGGATGATGGGGGAGGGAGGGCTGTGAGGGAAAAACAGATTTTTTTTTTTTTTAAAAAGCACCTTTTTCTCAAAAAAAAAAAATTAAACCGGTGGGGGCGGTGAACCACCACTCCATTATCCCCAGCTTTTGGGGACACAGGCGGATCTAGCTAGGGGAACCGCCCCCCATCGCCTGAAAAATCTCTTACATATTTTTTTTTTTGGTTTTGTTTTTTTGTATGGGCTGCCCCCCTTGCGCCCAGCTGGTATATTTTGTCTTCATTACGCGAACAGAGACTCTTGGGTGGCTACAAGTGTTTGGCGTGCGTCATTTCGGATGCGAAATTCCTCTCAAATTTGTAAAATGCGAAGTCCCTTCTCACTACACGTGCGCTGTTATTGGTTCAATGTTCTGGATCACTCTCCTGTGCATGACAGATCATTCGTAATGAAACAGAGATTTCCTAGCCCACTTATTCTAGCATTTTCTATCCAATTAATTCAAAAATAGACGCAAATTGGGTTATTTTTTAATAGTCTTTGCATCTATCGCACTCTTAAGTTGGTTGCATTGTCTAGTGTCTGAATTGTTCAAAGTCCTAGTCCCTATCAAAATAGACCAGACAAAGTGAGTCATGTATGATTAAGAAATTTTTAGTAATTGTTGTAAAAATGGAGGTTGATTGGAGTTTTATTGGATTTTGTAAGAAAGTAACTCAAATTTTAAAATATATTTTAGAGATGTTGGAAAATTTTAAAGTTTTACTAAAGTTGGTAAAAAAATTAAAGAGAGTAATGATTTGATTGAATTTTATTTATCAATTTTGATAGGGAGATAATTTGATAATAAGATAAAAAAAAATTGAATTTTTATAATATTTTAAAATTAAAATTAAAAGAGAAAAGATATTGAATTTATTGTGAACCGGATAGAGAATTCATGAATTCATGTGATGAAAGAGGGCATCGTTTTTTATCTGATTTCCTATAAGAATTTGGTGTGTGCTTTTGAATATTTAAGCTATATTTCATTTTCCTAGTATAACTGTCTTAATAAGCTTATAATATACTTAGTTCTTTTTAATTTGCTAGTAGGTCTTAGTATTTTTGAATTGTCATGTAGGCCTTAAATTCAAAAATGTTTCGTGTTTAATTCCTTTCAATTGGTAATTTTTCCTTAGCTTTTATTCATTATTCTACTATGTAGTGCATTATGAGGTTTATGGAAATTTTGTTAATTTTAATTTTAGTTTCTTCTTTTTTGAAAAATAAATCTGTTGCAAGATCATGTTGTTTTTATTCACAAAATGGTAAATATTTCAATCTTCGTGTCAGTCTTTTCAAGATTCATTTTTTTAAAATTTTTGAGACATTTTTTTGCATTACTTAGTAAAAAAAAATTTTGGTCATTTTTCTTTAAGAATTTGCCCCCCTTGGATTGCATTCCTGGATCCGCCACTGTTTGGGGATATTGGCTACCGGTACCAGCGCACATCCCTAGAATGAAATCGTAGAAAATTCGTTATCACTTGACAGTTCTGAAATATTTGAGACTAACCTGCTAAAGTTCTAGAACACGACAAGGATCGAAGTAGTTCCAAATTCCCAAACCCAATTTCAGTACTATAATCCCTGGTGGCTGCTTTACTTATTGCAGATTTTGAGTTTACCTTCGGATACTTTCCTTTAACTGTGGCTGTGTTTGTCACTAAAATTTTACCCAAAATTTTATCTCTCTCCTAATAAAATACTCCAATATAATCTCTCTCTCTTCCATCAAAAAATATAAAAAATTACAAAAACTATAAAATATTAACTCTCTCTTCACTTTTTCACTAAACCCAATACCAACACTAAACCCAATACCAAAAATTTTACCACACAAACACACCCATTGATATTAAAATGAAATCGATTGTCTGCTCTATTGATTAGAAAGAAAAGAAAAGAAAAAACAGATTGTCTGATCTATTGTGCAATCCAAGGGAATGCAGTCCTGCCATTGATTGAACCTGTCATCATTCCATTGATATTAGGCTTATTGTTTCCAACTCTTGTTCTTGTGGCAGCCTTTCCTCGAGTTTGCTGATAACTCTTCTCCAGAGACTATTCGAACACTTGTTGGGTGAGTTTTGATGCACGTACATATTTTTTGTATTCTGAGAAGTAGACCATCTACCATTTCCACCTAAAGTATGATGTGTCACATACTCGTATGATTCCGTCTTGTTTAGAGTCATATAAGTTTGATACATTAACGGAATAACTAGTATAAATAGTTTCAGGGATCGTACTCAGAGGCCTCTGCGTATCTGGTACACGATCATGACTTGTATAGTGCATGAATTCACGAAATCCATCTAGGTCCCTTTTTTTCCTTTTCTGTCAAAAGCTACTCGAAGTTAAGATTCTGACTAGCTCTTTTCTACCTTCAATTAACACGTATTTTGACAAATGGTAGTTTTAAGGAAGCATCTTATAGCGGAGGAGGAAACATCAAATTCGAAGGAACTCTTGAGGACAATGTTTTTTTCACAAGGAGGCTTTTCAATGGAGAAATGCCTTTGGGGGATTTACCTGTCTTCTTTACATACTCTGTAAGCTATCTCTTATGTGGATTAAAGTTGCCCAGGAGTTTAGTGTGAAGCTTAATAATTTTGTTTCGTGCCCTTATGTTTTTTTGGCCCTTAGAGAGCTCTTGATAACCAGAGACTAACTCAACTCTAGATTTTGTTGTGTCTGCCAGCAGAAACTAAACTTCAAACCCATATTCCAAATGCATGCTAACAACATAACCCAAAATGATAATAGATAGGTTTATAGTACTTCATCAGGTTTCCTCTTAGGATACAGGTCAACTGTGAACTCCATGATTGATGCAGGTGAAATCAGAGGAGGACTCTCAACTGGGCCTTATTCTTCGTTTCTCTTCTACAATGAATGAGAGCATGTCAATACTTCTTGGACCCTGGGAATTGAACCAATTCTCAAGCATATTCAGTAAAGTAATCACAACACAGCGGCGTGAACACCCAGGAACTGCCTCCGGATGGGTCTTACAGGAGGTTAGCATCGGACTTACTAACGGAGACATATTAACAGAAATCCTTGCTGTGTGCTACAGGTCAAAACCCGGATCCAATGAACTGAGACCAGCTCGCAGTCCGGTCAAATATTTGGCAATCCTTGGTCATCTCTCTATGAAAACTTCCCCAGACAACCCAGATTTTCCTCCCTCTTCGTCCTGGCTTGTTGATGGACTCCGGGTTCTCAGAGTTCGAAGACCCTTAGCTTAAAAATTGAAAGATGGAAATGATGCTGCATTCGGAAACTACAATATCTATGTTAAAAAACTAGCAAAATTTTTATTTTGAACATTCAAATTCAACTAGTTAGAGCGAGTGACTTTTATTTTCTACTTTCCATCAAAATTTAGAAAATGCATTGTAGCTGTCTATAGAAAGGTTGTTATAATTCGTTAATTGCTAAAGGTTGGTTTGTATAACTTGTCATATCAGACCCAACTCAGTGTGTTTTAACAATTGAAAAACCAATTTCATCAAAGCATTTTTTTTGGGTGCGGGCTCTCATCTTCCACATTCTCTGTTTGACTTGCATATTCATAGAGTAAGAAGATATAAAGTACATATCATATTTGATTTGAAAGTTAGATTGAAGAAGTTGGGAGTTCAATTTACAACGCCCTCTTCCATTTCCCTCCAGCTGAAAAGAAGAAGAAAAAGAGGAGGAGGAGGGAGTTGTACATCAAGCCCTGTTTAAAGGGACAGATAAAAGAAATAGTACATCGATTAATATAAAAAAATAAAACTCGATTTTACCAGTCTCGAAAAATCGGGGCTGAATAACTCGGGAACCGGAAAAACTACTGGATTTATCAAAAATGTAGGCCACGGTCACCCGATTTCACTGGAATCTCCTAGTTTGGTTGAACAACCCTAAGGTTGTGTTTGTGTTGTAATATTTTTGGAATGAGAATATGTGTTGGTATTAAGTTTAGTGAAAAAGTGAAGAGAGAGATAATTTTTTTATATTTTTTAATGGAAGAGAGAGAGATTATATTTGATTATTTTATTAAGAGAGGGAATATTTTTGATAAAATTTTGTAAGTAAACGCAGCCAGATTCCTGCTTAATGGATTTCACCCTTTTTTTTCCCACCAAACGACAGAGTTTGATGCTGGACGCTTTCTAACTTTTTACTTTCAGACATGCTGTAATTACAAGTAAATCACAGTTGGCCAAACTGAGTTTGATGCAGATTCTTTCTGTTTCCTTTCTCTAATATTATATATTAATATTTTGTTTGTTTGTAAAAAACATGAACATGCATTTGGGCAAGTGGATGCATAATTACTTTTAATTTGACACGTGGAACAGATTGAAATTAAAGGGAAACGCTTTTCATATATCCGACCCGAATATATTATAATCTGATCAGAGCATTCCTAGCAAGCTCTCTATTCTAACATTTTGGTTAGAATAGAGAGCCAATTTAACCAAAAAGCCAAAAAACACTCCTCAACAGCCTCTCTATTTTAACAACTTTTAACAAAATTTTTGAAGAAGTGAACAGTGGCTCTCTATTTTTAGAGAGCCACTATTCACTTCACTATCTTAAAATATTAATATATATATTCTTTTTTTCTTTTTCTTTTCTTTTTTTTTCTTCTTCTTTTCTTTTTTATTTTTAAAAAATTATTATTCACTTCACCATCTTAAAATTTAAAAAATTCCAACAGTTAGTAAAATAAAAAAATTTAAAAATCGATCTTTTTAAGATAAGACAAATATTCAAAAATATGACTATTACGATAAAATGAATATTCAAAAATATAAATGTTAGAGAAATAATAAAGAAATTTTTAAAAAATAATATTTAAATAGAATAGTAAAAATAGATGGTTAAAATAGAGAAGCTGCTGTGAATGTTTTTTAAAAGTTGATAGTTAAAATAGAGAAGTGTGTTTTTTGGTTAAAGTAGAGAGCCAAATTTGAAGAAGCTGCTAGGAATGCTCTCATGATAATCTATTTTTACTGTTATCTCGGGTCTTAAAGCCCCCATTTTTTCCGGGAGAAAATGTCAAGAAGGGCGAAAACAAACCAAGAGATATTAATGGACCAAAATGATCATCTCAATCATTCCAGTTTTTTTGGGTCGGTACGTAGAGAAGTAAGCCAAATTTGGGGTCAAACTTTTTCACAGGCCTACTCTAGGGTCCTGTCTAGGGTTCCATGTATATATAAAACTGAGGATAATCAAATATTACAGTTCTTTAATGAAGGTGGGGTAGGTCGGTTGGAAATATGTAGTAGAAAAACTGCGGTTCTATCAATATTTTATATATTTTCATATGGAAAGTGGGTTTCCATAGCCTGGGAACTAGAGGGATTTGCTAATCCAATGGTACTCTCGCTAGTTTTGAATTCCATGTGTGGGCTGATCAAAAAGCCAAACAGAAGTTGCAGTACTAGGTTTTGAGAGGAGCATTATTACCTAATCATATTTCTTGGGACCTAATAAAGGATGCTCCGAGATGATTCCACCAGAATGTGGACGATCCGAATATCTTTAATTTCATGCATGTAGGTTTTAGCAGCTGAAATTCTTCGTGCAATTTCTGGAAAAAGGATTCATCAACAGCAATTCTAAATAGTTTTATCAAGGTCAGTGGACTAATTAATGAGGAAGTTTTGTGCTTTTGTTTTTCCCCAAACAGGGCTCTTGGATATATATGGAATCATTTTGTCTGTTAACATATTGGATCACTTGAATATATAAGCAACTGATTAAGTAAATGACCCATCAATCTTTTTTTTTTCTAGGGAAATGTGAAAATCCATTTCACTGGAACAATTACATTTGTGTTGCATACAATCGAGCCTCTAAGGCCATTAGCAATGAGCAAGGGTATAAAACCTATAACAGTAACGAGAAAGGCCCAAAGGGAAATACAACGAACGGCCGCAAAGGCCAGATTCCTGCTAGCCATAAAGGCCGCATACAGCTGGACTAAAAGACCTATATGTTTGAAATAGGTACAAAGACCCGAAGTAAACTCCACCACAACCAGAGGAAACGAAAGCCAACAACCCCAGAAACTCATCCTAAACAGCACAAACACACGGGATAAAGACACGGAGAGCCAAACCCTGCCAAGCAGCCACTGCAGGAAGAAACTAGCCAACCGGTTCATAGCTGTAAAGAGGCCTCAACAAGAAGGATACCACGAGCTCCATCCCACAAAATACTAGAGAAACAAAATTATTAGCAACAAGAAAAAAAACTAAACACACAACAACGGAATCCTAAAGATTGCCGAAAAACACACGAAACAACCCAAAAACAACACATAGAGGGCGAGCGCGTGAGATCCACGCACGCAGGTGGACGCGCATGATTCCCCACGCGCCGCTGCCGCAGCTCCGGAAGAGTGCGAAGAGTAGCATCGGGAGCTGAGGAACACGGAAATGCAACGCGTAGCCACAAAAAAACCTTAAACCAGTCGAGATCTAGCCATAAAGATCGACACAAAGGAGAAGAAAAAATCACCGATAATGGAGGGGAAACGAGGGAGAATAGTCCATGGAAAAAGAACAGGGGAAGAGCGGGAGAGACCGGAGAAGCCTCTGCTCCTCCCGTCGCCGAGGAAAGCAAGGGTGACCGAGTAGGTACGAGAGTAATGAAGTCTAAAGATAGGAGAAACGCTTGAGTCACTTTAGCAAACTTAGCAATGAAGCAAAGCTGCCCCCAAATACATCTGATCCAATGGCTCAGAGAAGAGAAAAAGAAAGATGGAGGTGACTAAAAGAGGGAATAATATTTAAAAATTCAAACTACCATTCTTTTGGAAGTATTGTCCTCGAGCCCTCAAGACTTAAGGTCCCCGGCCACTTTATCATTCCATTCATGTCCATAAAGAGGCAGAAATCGAGGTTGATAGGTATTAGGGAAATGCCTTTTGTCTTGTTCTGCAACCTTTTTACTAAAATCTTCTCCTTTTGGCATGTATTTTCAACTCCATTTGACTAGTAACTTCTCTCTCGTAGAACTTTCGTGTACCAAATTAATTGAGTCGATCGATCGAGTTTCTGGATGATCTTTGTAGAAGTTACCACTTGCAATTATTAAATTCTCAGAAATGTCGCCATGACCCTGGAGCGAGAACTAGTCGTAGGTGCTGTGTGGTGTCTGGACATGTCCACTTGCACTTTGCATTAAATTGGAATCGTTGAAAATGCAAACCGTGATCTGCTGTATAATACGAGTTATGACTTCTATCCGTTACAAGCATGTACATCAAATAACCACCCATGATAAATATCATTTTCAGCATATATATAAACTAAGAGTTGATGTCGTCGTTGTACTTAGAGATTTTTCATCCAATTATGAGAAAGATGATGCCCAGTACCGTCGCACAATTTGAAAGTTGATTGGGGCTGAGAATGCAGTACCGAGGAAATCATTAGGATTGTTCTGGCCATAAAAGGAACTTTTGTGTTGATTTGACGTCTACAACATATCTAGAGAAAGTTAGCTACTAAGAGGATGTTCCGTTGCGTTAGTTTTTTAAAAAAAATTTGTGTTTTGAGAATTTTTAGGTGATGTTAATTTTATTGATATGCGTGCGGTAGTTATTTTTAGGTGGTGTTAAAAAACATGTTCGATTTGTGTATTCTCAGGATTCAAAAAATCCTGAGAATACTTCCCCACCGAACAGCCCCGAACTTATATTCCAAGAAAAAAAAATAGCTACTAACTTATATTCTTGCTGTAAAAAGAACTCAACCTCCCACAGTACTCTAAATGATCATGTTATTATCATATTTTTGTTGCGTTTTAAGGACTAAACCGATCTTTATAAGGTTTTGACGATAAGTTTCTCTAGGCGTTGAGGCCCACAGGCCACAAGTGCTAAACCATTCATATAGCTTATTGCTACCCTTGCCAGTTGCAAGCAAACATAATCTCAGCGGAAGTTCTTATGCACTTAGTTAATCCAAGTCATGTGACAGTTCAAACTATAAACCTAGTTACCATTTGTTTATGTTCGAAGGAGTAATTGGATGACAATACAGCTAGATAGAGGCACAATTTAAAGGTGGAGTTTGATTGGTATAGAAGAAGAAAAGCCTTACAAGTTTGACTTAATTGGGAGATGCTTCCAAATTAAACAAAGCAAATGAGGAATCTTCAAGTCAGTTGTTGCCTCTTGTTTTTTTCCCTTTTAACCTCTAAAATATTACTTTGATTCGACACATAGTTGTATGGTGAGATGGATTCGGTAAAACGCGTATATTAAATTTCTAAATAAAATCGTTTTGTCCTCTTGTATCCTTCCGATCATGAACTGCGCAGTTTCTTGCACTAACCCCCACGTGAACAGGCTAGAAGAAGTAGTTGATATGTGATCGTGGGGGAGCGCCGATTTTGTACTTTTCCTCTTTTTCAAGATCGAAACGTTACAAGTGCTGGTACAATTATGCGTTGAGCGAGACGTGGGAAGTGAAAGAAGAAAGTGCAGCCCAGTAAGAGTATTCTGGCCAACACTAGCTAGTTCATTTCACAATCATTATGGAAAAAGAAGGCTTTTAATTGTCTTCTAAAAGTATCCATTAACAGTAACTCAGCTGGTTATGCATCTCGAATGTTACCCCCCGTTTGGGTATGCTAGCTACAATTGTTGGTAAATTAATGACTGGTTAGAGCTCAGAGGCCTCCGTGATATGCGAAATCTTAAATTAGTTGTCGCCAAAAATTGAAGGTGTTTTAATCTTGGAGGACAAAAGGAAGGGGGTTCGATCGTTTGTGTTATGTTACAAGATGCATTGCCTTGTCGAATGATCAAAGTTGCGTTTGCTGTTGACAGCCACTACCATCCTGTCAAGTGTTAAACAAAAAATCATATCCTGCTTGTTAGCACGATCAAAGGTGCATGATCAGTTGCCTTAAACGCGTGTTGTGGTGGCACATTATCATCTACCGCCATGGTTGATCATGATTATAGAATCAGTGAGAAGAATTTATGGTTGATCATGATTATTGAAACTGATCTAGTTCATGACTTCACTTTCACATGCTATAGAGTACTAGAGTTGACTCCATTATCTTACCCTTGTTTCAAGTCACCTTCGATGTACCTCCTTATAGAGTCCTGGGCTTTTTTTTAACCCTACAAAAAGTACAAACTACTCTCCTCTCTCAAAAATACATCCATACATACAGTGCGTGTATCTATAATTTATTTGTTAGGAGAATTAAGAAGAAACTAAAAGCCCAAAACATGAGAACCACTTCATTAAGAAACCATGTCATGTCCAAAAAGGCTCTCTCTCTTGAGATTATCATAAATTACACTGCTAGGTGAGGCAAAATTAAGGTACTGGGGGAGGTTATCGTGGAGAAAATGTGATTTGTCATCTGGGTATGTTTGCGAAGTCGGCATCACTGGCTCTTGCTGCATCTGGATGCACAGTATCTCTGCTTGAGCCACAGCTAGCTGCATTTGAAGCTGGGAGACCTGGTTTTGCAGGAAGGATATTGCTCCCACACACCCGTAAACAGGGTCTCTCACTCTTGCGTTTGCCTCGTAAACTAGACTGCTCACTGCATCAGCTCTCTGGTGGAGCGGAAGCTCCTACACGACATCATAATTAATTAATAATCATAAGGGATGACTACTTGCATTTGATTCTAAAAAGAAAAAATGAGGGGAAGGAAAACATAGTTTCCAGAAATTAGTTCCAGTTGAAGTTGTTGTTTTACTCTTCAATTCTCATGGTACTTAATTTGAAGAACCAAAGGGAGGACGTACTTTCAGAATAGTGTGTGCGAGAGAGAGAGAGAGAGAGAGAGAGAGAGAGAGAAACCTGGAGCATCTTGCTAACGTTGCTAGCACCAAAGACCTTGTGAACAATGGCAAACTTGAGGGGATCATCAGAGGGGAAGTAAGGGGCAAAAACGCAGTCTTTGGCACACCGGCGCCTGAGCAACTTGCAGGAAGCGCATGGCGAACTCCCAGCCATTTTTTTTTGTTCCTGAAGAGCTTTTTGAGAACTGTGTGTGGTAAAAGGAAAAGCAGGGAGGAGAAATATGCTTAGAAGGAGACTATAGCGATTGAACTCAACTTGGAGAGAATGAAATTGGAGCACTCTTTATTTATAATAGATGAGAACGTGTGAGCCTAAGTCGATCTGCTATACATCCATCAAACATACTAACTGTTGAAGACCATATATAATTAATAACTAACCATTAAAAAAGTGATAATTGAGTTCTGAAAAAAGATATATTCTTCTTAATTTGGTCCTCAAGAACGTTATAGTCTTATAGATCAACCAATGAGATTCCTGCACCTTTCGTTACAACAGGTAATTCCAAAGCATTATTAGGGCAGCTAAGTAATTCCACAAAGATCATGGTATATATACCTTGTCTTATTATAATTGTGTATCTAATTACTATTTGATGAGGGTCCTCTCTCAACAAGTTAACTAGTCGATCACTTTACTCCATGTTTGACATTTCCCACCTTTTCTTTTTATTTTTGGGTCGGTTTCAAATTTGGCTAGGTCCGATAAGGGATCCCACCCCCTAATTTATTAGTACGAATAGGAAAATGCACGTTGCATTCATACATATATCTTTATATAATATGGATGCAATTAAATATGCTCGCAGCGGAAACCCACATGAAAATATTGAGAGATCAGGTTCAGGGTCATAATTTTGCTTGTTCGAGTTAATTAACTTATAACAAGCTTGCTATTAATATTTATTTGGTGAAATGCCTTATATATAGACGTTATATATATAGATAGATAGATAGATATGTTGTTGAAGTCTAGCGAGATTTTTACAAAATTAGATGCACGCGCACCTTTATGATGTAGGCGGCCGGAGGGCATTCGGTGACCAGTGATCGATCGGTGACAAGTGACAAGTGACCAATGACCATTACTGTAAGAGTATTGTGAGACACGAAGGAGAGTTTAAAACAAGAAAAACAAAAGCAACATTGACACGCCGCCAAATTAACGTTAACTAGAGTTTGTATGGCTTCCACGTTCTCCTGATTTTGACACTGATCAATTATATAGGGAAGTGCTAATTGTGTGTGAGCACGTGCCTGCGTGTGTGTGGTTGTTTCGGTCCTAGGGTTAGGGCTAGATTTGTGAGCACCAGGTCGTAAACTAGTAGATATATACAAGAAAGAAGCTAGCTAGCCTTAATCAAAAAAACCATAAAAGTGGCTCGGCCTGAATGTTTGTTAGGCTCACAGACATTCACTTGAAAAACACAAAACACTAGAATCTCGCTCCGTCGCTCTTGTTTGACTCAAATCATCGATTATATCAACCGACCGACCGTCGTGAAGTATGCATTACATTTATAAATCAGTAGCTTAATTTCTAATTGGAACAGATTCATAGCCTAATTAATGCTGCTGCACAAGGATGAGGACTTCAGTTTCTGTGACTGTAGCCTGTAGGTAACGTACGTACCCCTGGAGGAGCTGGGGCGGTCTAGGACCTGGGTGCTATTCGTTTTCACAATTTTTTCAGGATTCTAAGTATATTCACAAATCTACTACCGAACATATTCAGAATTCAAACACAAAAATCAATACATTTTACACAATCTACAATAGTTTCTGTGCTGTTCGTTTTCACACTTGATGATTTTTTACATCAAATCATTTATGTCTCCACTTTATACAAACACCAATAAAACACTATTCAATATAAAAATTCACAACTTCTCTAACATCCTACGGTTTTTTTCTCAAAACGAACATAAAGATTTTCCAAATGACTAAAGCAGCCCACCTCTAGTTTGGACTGCACGGTCGGTCCCTAAGAAATTTTCCTGTCTTCTATGCCAAAAAAGATACAAGTTTAGTGGGTAGAGACGCTAATATTGTCCTTTCACTTTGAGGGCATTGGCTAAACATGACTTGGCAGGTAAGGAGCCCTAAATTGGTCATGCACTGAGATTCGTTGACACTTGAACCCTTATATCTTCTACTTTCTGCAGGTAATTGGTGTATTTAAACTGATATATAGATTCTGCATATCAAAGAAATTATATATATATATAAATATGTTAATGAGGGATAATTTTTCTTTTGTCCTTTTCTTTCTCAGTATGTCGTGGAACTCATGAGAGTAATCCCGTGAGCCAATTAATTTGTTATTATAACTTACATAGAATACCTAGATTCTGATATTATCCCATCATTATTGATCCACTAAGTTCTAATTTCTTGCCCTACACATGGAGGACCGTACGTTGGGCTTGTCAGCGAAGATATTGTTCATGAACATGACTTGGATCCAATGATCTCTAGAGATAAAAGCGATACAGAATTTTATTAATGATAGTGACAAGTGACAACGATATCGTTCATATGATGCTATAGCAATTTTCTGCAGCCAATATTTTTTCTCCATTCTTGTACCACTCAACTATGTAGATCATGACCCGTGAACCATCGTGCAATGGGGATATTCTTGCAACTTAATTGGGGTCGGTATTATCCATTTCTCTAATCGAAATCAAATTCCATTAATTAGTACTGATCATCCATTTTCCTACTTAGAAAAGCATATGTTAATGCCTAATTTGCCCTTTTAAACTACAGTTGTAGATAGTAGAATATAGTATTGTACAATATATATACTTTGCGCTCTTATTTCGAGTCACTTACGTATAATCTTAGAAGAGTATGTACCGAAAGCTCTGGACTCGCTTAACGCATCGTACATCGTACAGTTAGTTGATCTTCGATTCACCAACCGAATATAAGAAATCTAATAGATACCTGCAAAGTTATTAATTAATGATGTAAGGAAGAAAACACCTCACCGAGAAATTAATGAGGCCCTGAGGTTTGACATGATAAGTGGTAAGGATTGTTAAAAACGAACCCACTTCGAGGGAGATTAGTATTGAAATTTGTACTGAGTCTTTTGCATTAATTGCCCCCTCACATGATTCCAAAACCTCTTTTTCCTGCCTTCCCAAATAAAACAGCTTTCTTTTCCTTGTATATATGTGGTCTCTTTTATAAAAAAATAAAACCCTTCCATTCGATTCAAAGCTAGCCCTTCTGTTGTGCTATTTGTATAACATTAATTTGGGCACTCCTTTCCTCCATGGCTTCTCTGATTAATCAATAGCATAGCGCTGCATGCCCCATAAAAAAATAAGTGGAGTCTGAGTGCCCCGAACAATATTGGCCTTTGTTATAGCATATTCTGCGCTTTGAAATCCTGTGGTCCAGGAAATTCGACGAGACCTTGTGATTAGAATAGGGGTCAGAACTACTCTTGTTGTTCGGTTTGTGTGAATGGACAATAAATTACGGGGAAAAAACAGACATCTTCACCAGTACTTTAGAAGGATAAACATGAGGTCTCCCACGCGGACATTAAATGAGCATCGTGGCGAGGAAGATTCATTTTCGAGGCCCATTGTTTTTTTTTTCGCTGCTGCCCAAGAATAGATATGGGCAAAAAGAAATAATTGTTGCGCAAGAAAAGAAACAGGAAAATATCAAATTGTTTTGTTTACATGGATAATCCCGCAGCTAATTAATTCGGTTGCTACTCGGGGTAGTACGTACTGTTCTTTTAATATTGTTTCGAGTAACCAAAAATATTGGCCATGTAAATGTGACAATCTCATTCACTGGCCGGAGTTGTGACATCAGGTAGATGCTCCCTATAGAATAATATCGACATGCAAGCTAAGGTTCTGCTTGTGAACATGACGGTAGAAGTGCATACGATTGGGAGACCCGTTAGTCGAGTAGAGACGAAAGTCAATAACAATAGGGTGGTGGCAAAATTTTATCTGGCTTTCATTGTGGGCTTTGTGCCCCAAAATGTCTCTGTTATCCATGACCGCCTTTCAGTTCTGTGAGGAAGAAAGCCTTTATTGTTTTGGGTATCATTTTCTTACAGACAGGGAGGCATAGCCCTGACCTGATGATGCATTAAAGGCTGAGCCCATTTCTGCTTTCATAAACGAAAGTAGTTGGGGTTGAAAACATATGGTGGGCTTAAATTCAAAATGATGGGCCAATTGTTTGACTAAAAAGCAAATCCTGGAAGTGGAAGGATTCCAGTAGCCCCAGTCTACGTGGGATGACCGGGTTTCGGTCCTTGCAATTTTGATCCAGAACATTATGGCCGTAATTAGTCGTGATAATAGCATGAAGTTTAAAATAAAAAGGTCATTAATTATGTCATAATTATTTGCCTTTTGGTGTCTTCCAACAAGTCATACTAAACATCCATCTCATTTGAAAGATACACTGTTGTTAAGGTTTCCTTTGCCCCCACTCGAATCATTTCTCCACGTCTTAGTGCTAAGTGAAGCGTAGTTGTTTGCCTAATATTAAACCATCGTCATCCAAGGTGATGTTCGTTTTGAGAAAAAATGTAAGATTTTAGAGAAGTTGTGAATTTTTATGTTGAATAGTATTTTATTGGTGTTTGTGTAAAATGGAGAGAGAAATGATTTGATGTAATTGTTTAATAAAAAAATATTGGAGTTACGTGAAAAAGTATAGAGAGAGAAAATTTATGTTGAATAAAAAATTAAAAAGTTGTTGGAGATTGTGTAAAATGTATTGATTTTTGTGTTTGAATTCTGAATATGTTCGGTGGTAGAATTGTGAATATACTTAGAATCCAGAAAAAATGGTGAAAACGAACATACCCCAAGTATCCAACTGAAAGGGTTGTGCTGGATATACCCGGCCCCACTAACCCATAGAATTATTGGATAGTCGTCTATTTGAATTCAATTTTTTTATAAATAATTTTTAATGCTCACCTACAATGTGCTGGAACCCAATATAAATCAGAGTAATTTATTTCCACTGTAAGTACGGGAAAGATTCGAAAAAACATATAATAATTAAGTAATACAACACACCCTCTGAAGCCACCACTTTATCACATTCCAAAAAGGGCAAAATAAAAGATTCCCAAAAGCCTTTGTAAACTGTAGCTTGTGAAAGCTGCCAAAAAGGGTCCGGTCCTAAACATTCTGGCAACAATTTCCCACGGCCTGTGGACTCTGCAACTGGACCCAAAACTCCAGAAGGATACGTCCAGAAAGACCACGAGCTCGCCACGCGCCCCAATCCACCTCTCAGTCTACTCCTCCCACGTATCATCCCATCCAATGGTCCACACCAATCCTTAACCTCCTATGTATACTCTATTCATCTGTCGGCACGTCCTCACCACACACCCATATCCTTCTTCCATTTACTCGGTCCCTTGAAATTCATCTTGTTAGGTCTCTGAATCTTCTCTGTTTCGATAGCATGATGCTAAGGGCTACCCCAGCTCTCTCTCTCTTGAACCCTGTCCATGGAGAAACTCTAGGTCCTCTGTTTTCCTCTGTTTCATCACCATCTTTGTTTTCTTTATCTCGTCTGAATTCTTCCGCTTCTTGGGCTTCAAGTCTCCACTTCTCACGTGCCAAGAAAGAAAGCTCCTTCGCCGTCTGCGCTGCATCGAAGGGTGACAATAGTCGCCCTCTTACAGGCGTCATATTCGAGCCCTTCGAAGAGGTCAAGAAGGAGCTCGATCTCGTACCCACCGTCCCCCAGGTCTCTATCGCTCGTCAGAAGTACTCGGACGAGTGCGAGGCTGCGCTTAACGAGCAGATCAAGTAGGTTTTTTGGATTTCATCGCTCGTATCTTATTATATGGTTGTGAAGATGCAGTTTGTTTATGTCCATTGCAGTTGAGGTTTTTGCTAATTCTGATTCCTAATTTTTTTCGTTGGAATATCAGTGTGGAATACAATGTCTCGTACGTTTACCATACAATGTTTGCCTACTTCGACAGGGACAACGTTGCGCTGAAGGGTCTTGCTACGTAATTTCCGTTCTTTCTTTTTCCAATTTAGTCGCTTAAGTTTTATTTGCATTTTTTTGTCGCAAATTTATGTCAAATCTGCGTTATGTGGTTTGTTATATATAGTTTCTTTAAGGAATCGAGCAAAGAAGAAAGGGAACACGCAGAGAAATTGATGGAATATCAGGTGCTTGACATATTGCACCTAAAGTGTCTATTGTTTTTTGATATTTCGGAGTCATTTTTGTTTTGTGTTTTTTCTTTCAAAATTTGAGTCTGAATTTGGTCTTGTTTGTTTTGTTAAACGTTCAGAACAAACGAGGTGGAAGAGTGAAGCTGCAGTCAATACTGATGCCTCTTTCTGAATTTGATCATGAGGACAAGGGAGATGCGTTATGTGGTGAGTTTCATTGGTCTGTCTTTAAGTTGATGCCACCCGTCCTGTTAATTGCAGAATCTAATATGCGACGATGAATGCATACTTAAGGAAAAGAGTAAAGATTGTGTCAAGTTGGAAAACCACGAGGTGGTAGAATCTCATGAAGATATTTTCGAGCAAAATTTTTTCATACTATTCTCCATTAGAATGTGGGCAAAAATGTGTAGAAAAAGCTGTAGCACCTGTTCAGAGTATATGCTTGTGATAAATGGATTGAGTTTTGATAATTCACACTAACGTTAAATATTTTCATGATTCAGCCATGGAGCTGGCTTTGTCTTTGGAGAAGCTTACAAATGAAAAACTTCTCAACTTGCACAGCGTATCACATCTCGTCTCACTCCTTTTCATTGTTTGTAGTTTGAGTTGTTAGAATATTTGTAGTTAACTTGTGAACTTAACTTTGATGAACAGGTGGCTTCTCGGAACAACGATGTGCAGTTGACGGATTTTGTTGAAAGCGAGTTTTTAAGTGAGCAGGTAAACAAAATATTTTCCCTGCTTTTCTCTGTTTGAATGCGTCTTTCGTGTAGTGTATGTTTTATTAATTCGATTTTGGCCTGGTGAATCCTTCCTTTTCCAGGTGCAAGCCATCAAGAAAATCGCTGAATATGTTGCTCAGCTGAGAAGAGTGGGCAAAGGACATGGTAGGGATGCCTATCTCCACTTTCACTTGTTTCTCTAAGTTGTCCTTCCAACATCATCAAATTAAATTTAATATCTAGACTCGTGTTCTTCCTTAGACCAATGTTTTTCTTGTTCACTGAACTGGCTGCTGAAGCAATGCTCCATGATCCCTAAACTAGTTGGTTCGTGGATTTCAGGAGTCTGGCACTTTGATCAGATGTTGCTTCATGAGGAGGGAGAGGTTGATGCAATTGCCGCTTGATGATGATACATTTTGTTACTTCCTGCTTTAGTGTTTAAGAGGTGTTCTATGCAGTCTTTGATGTTGTTAGTTCTAAAATATAGAGATGCTGTGTTTGCTTAGAATTTTGCCATAAATAATAGAATGAGAAATTTCTACGGTCCAATTTTAGTCCTCTTAATTAGATTTTATAATTGCCTGGACGCCAGTACACCTCCTTCAATGATTCCTAATGCAGCAAGAAAAATTTGTGGATGTTGTAGTGGCTTACATTTTTCTTGAATGGAAGTTGGATATCAATATCTTGGTCCCTAGCTTACCCATTAGATTAGGACGGGAGCAAGGTACAACACTCTTATTACTCTGAATTATGTACTTGGTATTCTGAGCGTTTGGGGAAGGAGGGAAGTCTACAAGTTAAAAGGCTTGAAACTGTCTACTAGTCATATTCATGTCTGGCGCTTTCGCCTCCTATTCCCGAGAGTCTGGGGCTATGATTAACGGGTCTTGTAGGAAATTGTGGGCTAGAGTTCCCCGCAGAAGTGCCAATATTGAAGTATCGTTGTTGTCAGAGGTCGCTTTAGGATTTGTCAAGGGGGCAGTGTGTCCCATGGTACGTGCCAGCTGGCCTTCGAGCAAAAAGGTATTTTCGTGGCATTGGACGAGGTTGAGACTTGAGAGTGAGGCAGAAGCTCAGTCAGAGACGCACAAAAATGATTGAAAAAATGGCTATAATATGATATTTTTGTTATTCTTTTAGAAAGAAAGTGCGAGGATTTAACGATCTATTAGCCAGTAAAGAAACGTGTTACGAATTTTAGAGGTTCTCATTTTATTAGAGGTAATCTTAATCTCTTTAAACTGGCTCGTCAAATCACGTACCATTGAAGGATCCTTCAGTGGCAAAAGAGTGAGTTCATGAATGGTCAGAAAGTGTATCACCGGTTGAGGATGGGTCTAGAATGACATTTTCCAACCTTTTTCTGGTGTCGTAATCCGCCTTCGTTGATGAACTGTTAATCGAGCTTGACCGGGGGGTGGGGGGGCGGGGGGGGGGGGGGGAAGATGGACCGTCTCGAAGAAGAAAAGGCGCTCCAAATTCAAGGCCCATCGGCCTATTACGATGGAGATAAGTATCGCTCAAGGTGCTGCTATGACTGTAATTCTGTAACCCACAGAAAGTGCGGGGTCCAAATTGACCACAAACCAACATTGTCAATGTCGGCCCTCCTGCCCGTTCCTATCCAGACCACACACTGCAGTGTGGGCCAGGAGCTCCTCTGCTTCTGCTTCTGCTTCTGCTTCATTCAGCTCTGCGGGGCTAACCTTGGAGTCCAACGCTTCCAACTATTACCCACCGACACATTGCACCCTTCTCTCACGGTTTTCGTCATTTTGAACGAAAAAACGACCATGTGCCACCCACGTGACTCAGACACTTTTTCTCCCCGTTATACCCTCTACAGTACGCGACTCTTTGACACTTTTTTTTTTTCTACGTACTCTTTGACACTTCAATAGTTGTTTTTTCTTTTAGCTGCCATAGTGTACATGAAATTTCAGAAAGCTTTCATCCGTTGAATTCTTTATGGACAACTTCTTTGGACCCAGTATCTTATTTGATCAAGGATTAAATTAAAATAAAGCAACCACTGATAAGAGAGATTAGCTTCTTTTTCCTCACAACCCCACCCCGCCTTTTTCCCTTCTCTCTTTGCACTTCAAGCCAATTAGAAAGCTTTTGTGGTTATCTGATTACGAAAGTTACAGGCCTAAGCTAGCTCACAGCCTAGGGATGGTTTCAACATGCTGCGTTAGCGTTTGTTGCAGGAAAGCTTGACAATCTATGGCCAGAACAGCCAAGAAATTCATGTGGGTAAAGAAAAATACCCGCACAACCAACTATTATGGTAGCGCCAGTGGTAGCCAGACAACTTCTAACTCAAAGATTATAAGATCAGATTTTCAATCTCACGCATAATAAACAGGACAAAAATTGGAGAATAAATCCGCGATCAGAATAGAAAATAACCATTTAACTCATTCAACCTTTGAAGGACGTTTTTGCCATAGTTTTTTATGCTGTGGATGCGGCTTGGGTTCCAAGCCTCTTCCTGGCCTCCTCGATGATGGAGAGCTTAATACCCTTCCCCTTAGGAAGGGCTATCAATGGTTTGGTCCCCTTGCCAATGTTGAACACATTTCCCAATCGAGTTGCAAACTCATGCCCAGTGGCATCCTGAACATGGATATAAGGGTGGGCACCGGAACGGACGGAACCGGAATTGGCCATTCCGGTTCCGGTTCCGGTACCCACCGGAACCACATTTTTGGTTCCGGTTCCGTTCCGGAATAAACCGGAATTGGAACCGGAATTTCCGGAACCGGAACCGGAAATTCTGGTTCCTTATATGGGCCTAAAAAAATATTTTTAGTTTAGGCCCATTGACCCAAAAATAGATTTTTAAGTTGTGTTTTGTGGGCCAAATAACTCTAAATTAAAATTACAATTAAACAACTAAATTTCAAAACAATATTTTACTATTTCAAGATGCCAAAATAAATATAAATTAAAATTACAACTAAATTTCAAAACAAAATAAATATTATGAAAATAAACTCTAAATTAAATTTACAAAAAAATTATTAAACAAACAATTAATCATGCAAATAAGTAAACAACTAAACATTTATCAAAAATTCAAATTGAAAGAGGTAAACTCTAAATTAAAATTATAATATTTTTTTAATTTTTTATAAAATATACCGGAACCGGAATTTTCCGGTATTTCCGCCGGAATTTCCGGTTCCGGTTCCGATTCCGGAATTTCCCTAAAATGGGATCCGGTTCCGGTACCGGAAATGACCGGAACCGGTACCGGAATGCCGGAACCGGTACCGGAACCGGAAATTCCGGTTGGAACCGGAACATTTGCACACCCTTACATGGATAGTCTCAAAGGTCCCTTTATGCTTCTCCCTGCTCTTGATGACTCCAACACGTCCCCTGTTTCTACCACCAGTCACCATGACAACATTCCCAATATCAAACTTAATGAAGTCGGTGATCTTGTTGCTCTCCAAGTCTAGTTGAATTGTATCGTTGGCCTTGATAAGAGGATCTGGGTAGCGGATGCTTCGTCCATCATAGGTGTTCAGGTATGGGATACCTTTTTGACCAAACTGCACAGAACGGACTTTGCAGAGTTTGAACTGCAAAGTTACAACGCTTACTATTATCAGAATAACACGATTAAAGAATTCATGATGCAATTAGGTAATTACGAATATGTGTTTTTAGCTAATTTCTTAAGAGTTTTGATTATTTTGGAATCTCAGATGACTTAGTAATGAAAAATAGCCTAGAAAATCAAAATTACAAAATTTGTTTAGCAATTGTGACAAAATAATAAGGAATAAAGGTAAAGGCTTCACATGCTGAAAGACAATTCCCCACAATTTGTGCCTAGGGAAATAGAAACGCTGAGAAGATCATTTGGTTATCTTTTGACACTAACTGCACATGACATATGATATGATATCTCTTCAAATATGGTCAAGGAGCATTGGCACTCCCATATGCTTAAAAAAGTCTCATGTTAAATCCGTCATAACTAGGAAATACATTCACTTACTCTGAAGGCCAAAAATCATATCCTTGTAACAGAAAGAAGACTACAATCCTACTTGATAGGACTGAACAGAAGTACCTTTGCCTCTTCATCCTTGATAGAGTGGAGACGGAACCGACCTTTGGTGTCATAAAGAAGACGGAAGTTCTCATTTGTTTTGGGGATGGATACAACATCTGTCAAACAGAGGGATGATTAAACAACTAGCACCACAATCCCAAACAATAAGACCAAAGAAACAAATATTAGGTTTAAAAAAACACACAGCAAACAAAAATTGGAAGGAAGCAGACATCACTCCCTATGCCCAGTCACAATTTGATTCCACCAACTAATCCTATTGTCTGCCTGAAGCAAGAGAGTATGGCAATCCAGGTAAAAGATATGCATAAGTTTTGTGCACCATTTTCTCTGATAGTAGTTGCAATATTCTGTACCTATATGTTTTTAACCATCCAAATTGCACCATTGAACGGTCATCTACTCAGCATTCCCCCTTCAGACCAAATAATTATGTAACTTTCCTTTGTAGTGCGTTTAAAAATAACACGGAATTTAATTCCATACCCAATTCTATGACAATGAAAATAGATCACATCACACTAATGTACACAAACAAACATCAGGAAATAAAAATGTAATCCAAGTGACAATAGTTTGATGTTCATACCCATGAAACCTGCAGGATATGTTTTATCAGTCCTGACCTTCCCATCAACCAGAACATGGCGTTGCATCAAAATGGAAATGACCTCACGGTATGTGAGAGCATACTTCAGCCGGTTTCGTAAGATAAGGATCAATGGAAGGCACTCCCTGGATTTGTGAGGTCCAGATGAAGGCTTGGGAGCCTACACAGAAATATGGAAGGAATAAAATGAATAAGACTAGGTAAACAGGTATGCGGGAACAAAAACACTCCAATTTTAACTTACAAATGCACCGCCAAGTTTGTCTAGCATCCAATGCTTGGGGGCATTGAGCCTCTTCAAGTGCTTCTTCAATCCTCTAGCCTGTTACAGCCACAACCACGGTTCAACAAACAAAGCAATCCAACTCGAAGACATTAACTATAAAGTAGATTCCAATTGTCAACATAAGATACGAATATGAACAAAGCTATTTGCAGAACACAAATCTAGCGGGGTAATCAATAATTCTCCCTAAAATAATTTCACATTGATTTCTTAACAAGCTTAATCTGATAGTTATCAGTTCAACAGCTAAAGAATAACAAGCATCGTCATGCAGATACAATTTTAATGGCTTATTCATTTTTCCCATCGCCCACATTCAAGATGATAGATATATGCATTAGATGCTATTCATAAAATGAAAAGACGCAGTTCCAATGTTTGGGCGCCAACAAAACCAATATCTACAATTTTCTACAAGGCTCTTGAATAAACTGATGAGATATTCATAACGCGAATATTCAATTTCTGAAAGCACACAAAGAAAGCAGAAAAGAGAATAAGAAGAAGAAGCTCAAGAAGAGCCATTAAAGAGCTGAGAAGGTCGAGAACGGGTTACGAACCATTTTGGTTCTGTTTTGAACTGGCCGAGTCTCCCCTGCTTCCTCTAGAGCTCTGAGAAGCGAGAACCTCTAGCACTGGACAGTGGTGAAAGTCCCCGAACCCTAATATCGTATTGCGAAGTTGTGCTTGGGACTTGGGCTATGCCCAAAACATACGACATACCACTTGAGCCCAGACTGCCAACACCAGCCAGTTTCAAATCTAACTGGCTTTTGATTCATATCGTTGGGCCGGAAAACTTGGGGTTCACCAAACTAATACAACGTAGAATGGTAACCCTCTTTATTTCCTCAGATTTGGAATTTTCTAACCAAATTTGATTCCAAAATAAATCCTCTCTCCTTATTTAAATAATAATTTTTTGTTCAAATTAACCTCCAAGGGTTTGGTGTGGTGGTAAGGCTTCGGCTTGGGTTCTAACATGTCCCAAGTTCAAGCCCCAACATCTCTATTATCGTCATTGACTTACCTGCTCCCTGGGTTGTGGGGTCGGTCCAGGGGGCCGGAGTTTGTACTTCAAGATTGGGCCAAAAGGGTCCGACTTTGGGGAATTTCCTCGTCATAAAAAAAAAAATGTTCGAATTCTGTGGATATAAAAGATTTTTCATGTTAAAAATTGTAAAGGATTAACATAAAATAATAATAAAATAATCTTTCTTCTCATGAAATTATATATTTTTTCTTTACTAAACATAAAAAATTCAGACACTACCTTTTATTTTTTTTATCAATTCTCATGAACCGATTACAAACACCACTTTGTTAGATAAGAGAAATCACATTGGAACACGTTTATTTGGAACTCTATGGGCTTAGGCCCCCAAGAAAGGAATGCTAGCTATGGTCCGCACCACCGGAAACAAACACCGCTTTGTTAGTGTTAGACAAGAGAAAATACATTTGGACACGTTTATTTGGAACTCTATGGGCTTAGGCCCTCAAGAAAAGAATACTATGGGCCGTTAAAAAGGTCCGCACCACCGGAACCGACAAACGAAGCCACGTGCCGTTCTTAGATGGGGTTAGTATCGTCACCGTCGTGATATAAAAGAGGACATTAAATTTTCAAACCGATCGGTGGTTCGGAGGCTTTCCCGACGTCTCTGCTTCTTTTCCGGTTTGTTCGGCTATTTCAGCGGGACCGACTGAGAAATCGCACGGAGAAGAGAGAATGAAGAGGGCTACGGCTCTTCTTCTGCTAGTGGTTTCAACTCTATTAGCTTCTTCAAATGCTGAAGAAGCTTTCGACGTTAGGCAACATCTATCTACCGTCACCAGGTCCCCCCCCCCTTCTCTGCGTCACTAAATTGTATATTAATCACAGCGTGAAGTGATCTGAAACTTGTTAATCTTAATGTTCTAGCTTTTAGCTTCTTAGCTTTCTGTTTTGCATTGCTACAAGTCTTACCCTGCTCGTATATCTACGTTTTCTGTGGTAAAATTTTGATCCATAGTGCTGCGTGGACAGATCATTAGCTCTTTTTACTCTGTTTGGTTGGCGAGAAACTTGAGATAGAAAGTAGATACGTTTTTTTTTAATTCTTTATTGTGTGTGTGTGATTAATGTAATAAGAGAAGCAAAGCAAATTAAAGAGTCCAGAATGAAATGTTATCAGGTTGAGTAAATCTGTCTTGTAGTCATAGTGATAGAAAAAATAACTCCATTCACAGTGTGAATGACATACCAATAGCTTCTAAGGTATGCCCGTATGTGTGTTCTGTGCGCATGTTTTTTGTCACTGAAGGAAAGTAGCACACAATTTTACGGTTTGTCTAGTAATTAACTGCGTTTCTTGGCTTTGTGTGCAGATACAGCGTCGCGAAACAAGTTGCCGAAAATTCCTTTGTGCGTTTTATGTCTTCCAATGTTCCTGATGGATGTACTCCCATCCACTTAAATCTTGTGGTAATTTCACTTTGAAGGTTCTAGATTGCCAATACTTACTTTCTTCATTTACTTAGTTGTTTGAGCTTCTTGTTTTATAGTCTAGGACATGAGTTCAAGCTTGAATGTTGGGTACGTATGGAAGGATGGTAGGGGGAGTTGAGAAGAGTGGAGCGCAGGCAATTCAAACCAACCTTCGAGGAGAAAGGCAATAAGGAGAGGGGAGGGAAAAAAAATAAAGAAAGGAGTGGAGTATAACGTTGAAAATTACAAAAAAGAAAAAGAAAAAGAAAAGGTCGCTCTTCGTAGAGAACTCCATGTGGGTGAGGTAGTGCAGCATGGATTAGCACGCTGTGGTATATAATGCTGTTTTCTTGCACATTTTAATATCAAGTAACCTTGGAGATTTTCGCATATGTTCTATTTCGTTATGTTGCTGTGATCATCTTGTGGTAGATCATACTCTGTCAGTGTCTCAAATAGTTAGGTCCCCAGTAAAAGTTAATTGATGTTTTGGTGGACTAAAAAATGCCTAATGCAGCTTTTATCACCAGGCAAGGCATGGAACACGTGCTCCGACTAAGAAACGGATAGGAGAGTTGAACAAGTTGGAAGCTCGTCTTGAGGTACTTCTAAGAGATGCAGAAGAACAGAAGTTGCCTCTGCAAAATGTTCCTTCCTGGTTAAGAGGATGGAAATCTCCCTGGAAAGGAAAGCTGAAGGGTGGTGAGTTAATTAGCCAAGGAGAGGTTGAACTGTATGATCTTGGTATCAGGATTAGAGAAAAATTTCCAGATGTGTTTAATGAGGAATACCATCCGGAGGTATATGCAATAAGGGCAACTCAGGTGAGCTGTAATTTTCTATCTTCTAATCATATGAAGATGCGTTCAAAATAAATGTTGCCTCAAGCTTTTGGTCTGAGACTCAATTTGAAAATTGATGTCGTGCTGTTCCATCTTCTGCTTTATATCATTTCTCTTTTCGGATTTTTACTTCTGGAACTGTTGGGTGTTACTCCGACCCGTCAATTCCCTTCTTGTGTTGAGGTGCCAGACTGGTCAAGGTTGACTGCATTATTTCGCTATTATAGTCTCGGATTCTTTTTGTTTCCTCCTTTTAGAAACTATAAATTTATGTTTCTTGTTTCTTGGAAGATAGGTTCCACGGGCGTCAGCGAGTGCTGTAGCATTTGGAATGGGGCTCTTCGGTGGGAGAGGAAACCTTGGACCAGTACGCCATCGAGCTTTTGCTGTGATTAGTGAAAGTCGTGCAAGTGATATATTGCTGAGGTTTTTTGACTCTTGTGAAAACTACAAGGTACTTACATTGTATTAGACATTTTTTTCTCGGGATTTCAAAGATGCTCCTATTTATGAGCAACCACAAAGCATGATATTCAGGTCTTAGGGTCTTATATTGTAGGATACCCTATGTGTTAGTGGGTCTAGACCGGAGTTTTCACTATGGATATGATGTAGAGAATGCTTATTATTCATAAGTTAGTCATCTGGGATGCATTAGGCCCTACTATGTTTCGTAATTCATAACCGTGTTAGCCTGTGTTATTGTAGGAACATTCCTGTGTGCACCACACATTTTAATTTGAAGTAGAAGACGAATACAGGGGGGCCAAATTTATTTGCACTTTTTTTTCCTTTTTGAAACTTACCACGTATTGGCGACATAATCTTTTCCTTGGCTGCCTTTATCTGCATTGGTATTTAGCCTTCCTCTGGTCTTTTTGGTACCTTTAAATAAAATTAATAGACGCCATAATGACAGAGCTGTTTCCAATCTTTTTTCTAAAAGATGATATTTTGGTGATGGATTTGCAAACATTCTAATAGTGGCATTCCTTTCCTCGTAAGTGTGGAGGATTAGGTCATTGTTCAATATGTATGGCTGTGGGGGTTATTTATCTATAAAGATAAATATTGTAGTGGTCTTTCTTTCTTTGATATGTTGACTGTAGAGACATTTACTGCGGTGAAATATCAATCATTGGTACCTAGGGAGAGGGGACTAATACATGGAGTTATACATGTGTAGTAGCAGTGTTTCAGTGCTTCATGTGTCAATTTGCATATATTGATGCAGGATTACAGGAAAAGGGAGGAGCCTGCTGTTGATAAGCTTAAGGAACCTACCTTTGATGAAATTACTTATGCATTAGTTAGTCGCTATGGGCTGAATTTTACAAGGCAGGATACTTCTTCTCTCTGGTTTCTGTGCAAACAGGTGATTAATTTCTTCCTTTCTTTCAGCTTTTATGACTAGTTTGATTTGGGTTATAACAAGAGTGGAGGATTAGTTATGTTGCTGATCAGTTGAGATTCATCTGTTTTGCAATGGTCACTCTGGTTTTCCAATTTGGCAGGAGGCATCCTTGTTAAACATTACTGATCAAGCTTGTAGTCTTTTCACCCCTTCTGAGGTACACGTGATTGTTACTTAGGTGAATAATCTTCTGTTATATCTGCGTCATTAGATAAGCCATGTGAAAGTTCCTATTTCTCAGAGAAGATAAATTTTGATCTGCAATATCTCACCAACTATTATAACTTAAGTACAATTTTTAGGTGGTTGTTGTTGTCGTTCTTAGGCAGAAAAAAAAGGAAATCTTATGTGGTTGGCTTTTTATCTTCACCCTCGACAATTGAGACCTTTTTCTGGTGGAGTCGAAATTTTTTATTTTGTATATGAGTTTAAATTATCTTGAGTTTTCTTTATTTGTTGTTTATGTGTAGATTGCTTTGCTGGAGTGGACCGATGACTTGGAGCTGTTTATATTGAAGGGTTATGGTAAATCATTGAACTATCAAATGGGAGTGCCATTGCTTGTAGATGTTCTGCAAGCCATGGAGCAAGCTATCAAGGCACAAGAAGGTAATAAGATTTTCCTTGTTTCCACTGTACAGTGTTAATAATGCATCTCATGCCATGACCTTCTCTGATTTTGAATTCGATGATATGCTATTCTTTGCAATTGTTTATTTTCTTATATTCATTCTCGTTTTTATTAGTATGCTCATTGTATGCTTGTTCAAAGTGGAGAAGTTCTAGATAAGTAGTCTAGGACTGGCATGGCTGCCAATAGTATGGTCTCGGAGGTAACTATCAACCCCTATTTGATTGTTCTGTAGTGTTGTGCTGCCCGTTAATCATATTAATTCCTTGGCCCTTATGTTGTCATTGTGGTTTTGTTTCTTTCTTTCCTCACGGCAAGAACCTTATTTGAATCAATTACAGCTGCTTGACCTTCTTAAAGTTATTCAGAAGGCTTATATGCTTCTCTCTGGGCTGATTTCTTTTGCTGCTCCTTGCTTGATAGACAAACTTCCTGCTGGAAGTTACGAAAAGGCAAGACTTCGGTTTGCCCATGCAGAAACGGTGGTTCCATTCTCCTGTCTGCTTGGACTTTTCCATGAAGGATCTGGTGCGTGCTTAACATTTCACTTATGATGCATTTGTATGTGTCGCTGTGCACGTTTGAGTTTTTATGTTTATGTGTGTATTTTTGTAAATCTAAGCGAGGCATTTCGTTAGCATAATAGGTTCTTGTGTATGGTTTCTTCTATGAGCTGTCCTCTTAGCAGGTTCTATCTTTATAATTACAGGATTTCAACAAATACAAAGGGAAGAATTGGAACCCCCTCCAAAGCCGTACCAAAGGAGAAATTGGAGGGGCAGTGTTGTGGCACCTTTTGCTGGGAATAACATGCTGGTTCTGTACAGCTGTCCAGCTAACTCTTCAAGCAAGTACTTTGTGCAGGTACTGCACAATGAAGATCCTATTCCAGTGCCGGTAAGCATTTTTTTGCTTCATTATTCCACCCCCCCCCCCCCAAAAAAAAAAAATCCCAGAAGATTTTGATCTCCAGCACCTTCAAGCTTTGTCTTCATCTTGTTTGTTTGACCAGCACCATCAAGGCATCAAGCTCTATATCTGTTTGACCGGCACCATCAAGCTCTATCTCGTTCATCTATATTGTCGCGAGTCCTCATATGCTCTTTTCAGATGTATGCTGATTTTAGTTCCTAGGCATTAATGTTTTGTGTTTCATTGTACAGGGTTGTGACGGTTCTGATGTCTGTCCATTCGAAGTCTTCAAGGTACTAATGTAGTCCAACTCTAATACCCTGGGAGATGATCATTTATCAGTACTCTCACTGTCGAACTCCTTTATTTTTTCACCTTGATGCAGGAAAGAATAGTTGCTCCCCATCTTAAGAGTGATTATAATACACTCTGCAATGTAAATCAAGTAAAAGCAGAGCAGTGCCCTTCTACAACCAGTAAGTCATCACTGCTCTTCCGTTGGCTCTCGTGGCTGTGGAATGATGATAAAGGGTCCCGCAAAGATGATTTGTAGTTAATTCTTCAAGAAAGGATTTCTTACGTTCTTTTTTTTTCTTGTTGGCATTGCCTTTGAAACATGTTCCAGCCACAGCCAGCTCTTCCTTCTAGCGGATTTCAATTTTGGATGGTTTCCGTCCCTAATGCAGAAAAAGCTAACCATGAGTTGATTTATTTGGAATATTAGAGGTAAGGAGAGGGACGTTGTCTAATCTGTCTGGATTGCCCAGGGCGTTCCCAACATCACCGACTCCTTGGGTCCAGGTTTTGGTTGATCCAAGTACCATGAGAACGGTTGTCAATTTGGAGTTTTGGCTTCTTCGAATGTTTGTTCAAGGAGGAGAAATAATATACATTGTTAAATAGGGAAGCTATAAATATTATTGATTTCTATGAAAGTATGCGTCTGGGATCCAATTAACACGGCAAGTGGTGTCCTTCAGATGTTGCATAAGGGGATCTATCCATGAATTGGGATCCACATATTGTTGTCATAAAGTATTGATGGTCTTTTCTTCAATACCTCAGCAGTCATGTAACGAGAACTGTTAATGGTATAAGCTCTGGCGACCACATTTATATTTTGCCTTGCCATGTTCACATAGCCTTTTCTACACTTGAAAACTTTTTTCCTGGAACCTTTACATATCTTACACTGTCTTGGTATCTATTTCGGCAAACTGAACATAAGTAGAATTAACAGATGCCTTAACACACGGGATTCAAGGCTTCATGAATTGGTGTGGTGGAGGAATCATCTTTCTTCCTTGGCAACCTGCAGAAGTTTGAGTCCACATTTAAAAGCTGCAGAACCTCTCCCTGGCATAATTTGGCTACCATTTTTAAAATGTTACTTAAAGCTATGAACGAGCAATATTGAGCACGTGTTTTTATGGAATTTATCTAAATTCAAGTTCAAATAAATTTGCCCACTAGGAATGAGAAACAGCAAAAGAAAGTTGAGAAGAAGTAGTCGACTGTAGTGCACCTACCGTCAAAGCCCCTAATTTCAAGTTCACGCCACTCTTGAACCAGGGCGCAGCAGCAGCACATGAGGTGAGTTAAGAAGTCATCCCATAGACCTCCCTGCGAAACAGAAAGCTGCTATTTCATATCACCTTCATATTTAATCGCTTGTGTTTTGCCAAGGATGTACGTACTTCTATGTTAAAAAGTTCCCGCAGCTTCTTTCTCACGCAGCAAGTATAACAGCAGCAACCCCCGATGAGGGAGTATGCCATCAGATCATTGATCGCACGCTCCCGTGCTGTACCTCAAAAATTAAGTTTGAACATGTTAACAACTAGCGTGTAAGATATTGATAAGTACAAAGTTCGACAAAGCTTACATATTTTCCCTTTTGACACCTTGTTAGCAGTCCATGAAAATGTTCCACAGGGATAGACGCAGGTCTTCAAGCCTGCAGCCAAATAATCAAACCAAGTTGGTGGTCATCAATATTACAGTACTGCAGCCAGCCTGATCTGCAAGGCATATCCAAATTACCCATGTAATCATTTGAGAGTATGAGATGTACTAACTTAAACAAGGTTCGCCACAACAATCGAAAAGATCGGTTTGCCATTCTGATTGACTTGGATCTCCTGGCTTCAATCCAGTAGCCAGCTCGAAGGTGGATTTTGCATTGTTTACATACCTATGGCATTACACGACGAACCAAGATAAAATTTGCTAAGAATATTACTACCATAACAAGTCTCACTGCAAACTAGCATCTACTCGCCCTGCCTTACCCTGATATCACATACGTAGGTTCATTGACAAGAAGTTTCTGAATCTTCTTACTAGGAAGCACATTGACAACGCTTTCCGTTACGTCAATAAGATGTTCAATCACCCGGCATTGATCAGGGTCGTTATTTGTTCGTGACCGCAGCAACTCAATGTTCAATTTTTCTTTCTCCTCTTGAAGTGCTTCATTGAATTCCAGTTCAGGATACCTACGTGACAACGAGTTCTCTAATATGTCTGCATCTTTCTTTGTCCGATCAGGTTTGAGTATGACATTTTGGGCCTCCATATCCTCTTCTTCAAGGGTGTATTCCTTCTGATCCTCTTCAATGGCCTGTAGTCCTTCCTTTAAATTCTGGATTCATTGGTACATGATAAGTAATGGTTCATTAACTACTATCAAAACCCATAGAGCATATGAAACACTGATGAAAACTTTAAGCTTCGGTGTATTTTTCACCCATCTTATTATCTTTTGTTTATTTTTCTTAACAAAAAAGACATAGCCATCTAATTATCTTACACCGTTAAACATCATTAAGGTTTGATGTTGTTTTTCTCAACTAATTACTAATATACCACCTCTCTTCTAACTTTAATTAGCTCGACTTGTTTTCTCTAGTGTCTTCTTGGCATTGCCTTTTCTAAAAGCTAAAGTGAAAGTTCGTTAAATCAATTCCCTCGATCTACTTTCTAAGATTAACCAAAACCAAACGGATAAAGGAAAATAAAAGCTGGTGCCACCCTCCTCTTAGACCATTCAATGGGTTAAGGGTTACTAGTAACACCCACCATAATTCGAATAGAGTCCCTGATTTGGGAGTATATTGGAATATCCATCCAATTAAGTGGGGCCCAATATTTCTCTGGTACAGTTAACCGATATAAGTAAATTTATACCTTTTTTGTTCTTTCACATACTTACTCTTATTCTCAAAAATGCTCAAAACATTGAAGTACTACATATTGAAGACAAACCCTTAAGAATATTTCATGGTGTTATTTAGCACTGAAACTGCAGCAGCAGCTTCTTCTTCTTCACCAAGAATGAAATGAAATGAAATGAAAGAGAGAGCGAACGAGTGAGAACATGGAAGGGCGCGCTTAGAGTTAGATCGATGTACCTGCATCCGAAACTCGTGGATCAATGAAATCAACGGTACAAGACGAAGGTAGCGATCGATCTCGGCCTGGACTTGGCGGAACCGATACACTACGTTCCACCCTGTGGCGAGCATGTACAGACAGCTCTTCTCGCTGCAGCTCTCCACCAGCTCGAGTGCTTTCCTCAGCGAGTCTTCCAAGCCATCCAACGGCTCCTTCGTGGCAGGCAACTTCATCAGGTCCGTCGATTTCAGCTTCTCCAACAAGTTCCCAATGAGCCTCACGTGCTCCGCCAGCTGCTCGCAGTTGTTGCGGTGCGTCTTGGCGTTTCGGGCGGACGAAACGATCATGTTGGCCAGGCCTAAAGCGTCCACTCCTGACGATGATGGTGGGTGTGGAAAGCTGGCCATGCTGCTCGGGTGCTTGGAAGTGATTGCTCCAAACTCCAAAGAGTCTTTAAATATAGAAGTGTTTCTGTATGTTTCGTCGAGTGTCTTTATTTTCAGTTTTAGTTGCTTTTTCTTTTCTTTTCTTTTCGACGTTTGCTTTGTTATGTTTTGAAACATGCTTTCTCTTTTTCCTTGGGGGGGGGGGGGGGGGGGGGGGTTGGTTCGAGGAAGGACAAGGAAGGAGGAAAATTACCAACATATGTTCTCAGGAGCATACCGCAACTGGGGCACCGGTTATTGTGTGAGTGAGTTTATTGTGTGAGTGGACGAGTGAGATTAGAAATTGAGAAATCTAATAACTGAAAAATATCACGTCATTTTATGAAACCGGATCGATTTTTCGAGTAAGGATCGTGGATCGATTTCATTAAATGACGTGACATTTTTTCTGCAATTAAATTTTTCAATTTTTAATATTACTCGTCCACTAACAGAATAATTTTTGTCCCGCAATGGCTGCCAGCATAGTTGTGACGCACCTGCAAGGGCTTAAAGCTCAATGGTCGAACAGTTGGAGAAATGGGCCCTTAAATGTAAGGAGCCTGATTGTGTTTTTTCTCTCAGTCTCACTTCAAGGGCCCTTAAAAGCTCTTCATTGCCTATGAAAAACATATATCATTTATGAAGTCGTCCACACACGCTCCTCATATTTCCTCCGCACAAGATCAGTAGCAAAAATTGAATCTTAGAATGTTTATTATGTCCTTATCTCATTCGACAGATCAAATCCTGAATTAGTTTATTTTATTTTTTTAGTATAAAGTCGGATTAGAATATTATAATAATGGTAGAAATTGAGTCAATGTTGTTTGATATTCTATACAAAATTTCATAAAGTCTAAGGTGATGTTCGTTTTGAAGGTTTTTGTAAGATTTGGAAAATTTTGTGAATTTTTAGGTGATGATAAAGTTGTATTGGTGTTTGTGTAAAAGTTGTATTGGTGTAAAAAAGTAATGATGATGTTTAAAGTTATTTTTTTATTTATTTCGAATTTATTATATTTTTATTAAAATATGATTTTTTGAAGGTAAAAAAAAAAAAGCAAAAAAACTAAAAAATCGTTGAAGACAAACTGCTGCCATGCTACAGTACGCATGGCAGCAGTTTGTCGCACAACTTTTTAAGGGGAGACATTAAAAAAAATGTTGCAAAAGCCGACGTGCACAGGCGTAGAGGGCATGAGAATTCGGATTTGAATTCGGCTTTTGCCGAACAAGATTGAGTTTTGAACTCGAATACTGTGTTTGGGTAGAAAACGAACATGCCTAAGAGTAATTTATCAAATCCTTTTCATTTGTATTTATTTCTGTTTTGCTTGTTGCAAATTACCATTTGAGTATACAACTCTACGATTCCTCCAACTCATACGTATTTCATATATTATACGGAGAGAGAGTATTTTTTTCGAAAATAAAAATGCTTTTTTTTTGTTGGGTTTAAGAAGAAAAACAAGGTCCAAGCATTGGGCCAGTCTTGGTCCGTAAGTAGAGGGTGAGGGTTTAAAAGGAACAAAAAGTATAACATTATTTTAAAAGAGCAAAACTGAAGACACTCTCTGCTAAGTGCTAAACCCCCCTCTCTCTATATATCCTCGACCTTTCTCTGGATTCCTGAAAAGAGACCTAACCCTTATCTCCTCTGTCAATTTCGTCTCTCTTATTTAGTTCCACAAAATGGCGTCGCATGGCCCGAATTTCGAGTGCAGAATGTATGAAACTAAATACCCGGAGGTGGACATGGCGGTGATGATTCAGGTGAAGAATATCGCCGACATGGGCGCCTACGTGTCCTTGCTCGAGTACAATAACATTGAGGGCATGATCTTGTTCTCGGAACTCTCCCGCCGCCGGATTCGTAGTGTGAGTAGTCTCATTAAGGTGGGTCGGATCGAGCCCGTCATGGTACTTCGTGTAGACAAGGAGAAGGGCTACATCGACCTGAGCAAGAGGAGGGTTGCCGAGGAGGATATTCAGACATGCGAGGAGAGGTACAACAAGAGCAAGCTCGTCCACTCGATTATGCGCCACGTTGCCGAGACTATGGGCATCGATTTGGAGGTACTACAGACGTGGTTTGGTGGATTTTAATTCCCGAGATTCCTAGTATGTTAAACGTTGTTATGCTCTGAGTTTCGATTGCTAGTGTTTTACGTTTTGTGTTGTTTTTGGTTTTTCTGAAAATTTTGAGCTTTTCAGAGCGTTTGATTGCGTTGATAGGGTTTTGGTTTGCTTTTGACCCAAATATTGAAATTTTTTGGGTTTTTGGACGATCAGGTTTAAGTTTATGATTTTAGGGTGCTGTGTTTTCCGGGGCTTTACAAGACATTCGCGTCTTGTTTTATTGGGTGAAGCTGCGTGGGGTTTTTTTTGTTCTTGCATATGCTGAAATAGCTGAAACGGAGTTAAGGAAGAGGATATATGGATGCTTTAGGATAGGCGCAGTTAAAAAAGTCTTGTCAGCTAGATTTTGCTGAGTGTTGTGTGGTCTATGCTACTCAATTTGGACGTGTTTTGTGCTTGGTTCTTTGGAAATTTGAGGGGGGAATAGCTATAATGGAGCTTTATATCGTCGCTTTTAGTTTTTAAAAGTTAAAACTAATATAAAAGGCTTATTTATGTGAGTATGTTGTTTCGTACGTTACCTTGATTTCTTTTTATTCTTCTTTTGGAATATGAGAAGTATCGCCAACTCAGCAGAATACTTCTATTAGGCTTGCATTTGTATGGCAGGAATACTTGGGGGGAAGGGTTGCTATTGATTTAAGGAAGCGATTTTTGGGCAGCTGGTGGTCTTTTGAGGGATGCTCAAGGCAGAATAAATGTGGTTGCTTGATATATTGCTGTAATTAATGAGTAGTCTGGTTAAACCACCATTGATTGTGCTGGATTAAGCAGTTTCCATGTCTCATCACTTGCTTAATTGGTAGGTTGGAAAATGGAATTGGGGACTTGGGAGTGGGGTAGGGAAGGTCATGCCTTAAATCCAGAAGGCCCTAACCAAAATGTTGACTGATGGTGGTGCTTACGCATTATTCTCAGTCTTCACACTGATTATTACTGAGAGGAAGTTACTTGTTTCAGGATCTGTATATCCATGTTGGCTGGCCTTTGTACCGAAAGTATGGTCATGCTTTTGAGGTGAGGAATGTACTCTACCTTATGAATTTATGTTTATCTTGGGAATTTGCTCTTGGGGATCTAAACTGTTTCATGTGCAGGCATTCAAAATAATGGTGACTGATCCTGATTCTGTTCTGAGTTCTCTGACCCGCGAAGTCAAAGAAATTGGCCCTGATGGACAGGAGGTAAAATTTTGTGTAAGGTCTATTGAAAATTCTTCTTAGTGATGACTAAAGCCTCTTTCCATCTTGTTTTGCAGGTGACTAAGGCGGTTCCTGCAATGACAGAGGAAGTGAAAGAAGCTCTGATAAAAAATATTAGGAGAAGAATGACCCCACAACCTTTGAAAATTCGTGCTGACATTGAAATGAAATGCTTCCAGTTTGATGGTGTTCTTCACATCAAGGTCTTATATTTGTTCTTTCCAATGGTGTTTATATTGGGGTACTCATGTTATTTAGTTTTAAGCTATTCTTCATTCGCAGAGTGCTCTTGTTTTCCATGTTTTAATCTTTGACCTTGCAGGATGCCATGCGAAAAGCTGAGGCTGCTGGCAATGATGACTGTCCTGTGAAAATTAAATTGGTTGCTCCTCCACTTTATGTTCTTACCACTCAGACTCTTGACAAGGTTTGTGATCACCACCGCATGAGTGTTTCTTGTAGTTTTTTTTTAACACTATAACCTATACAAAATGAGTCGAAAATCAGTTATGTCTACTACTCAGAGTTTACCTATCGCAATAAAATGCATAATGTGTCTGATTAAATACATTGTGTTCCCATGTGAACTTTGTCTAACAATGGAAAATATCACTAATCAACCTAACAATGGTTCTTCCCTTCTCAGAAAAAAAAAACTAACAATGTTTCTTTTATTCTGTAATCAGTCTGTCATTTTTCCACTGATTCTCCTGAAATCCTCGAAATAGAGTTTGTAAGCATTACAACTCCTACCAAGCTGGAAGCATAGGAACAATCAACTTTTGGAGGGGTTCTCTAGTAATCTATTGCTATTGAATAGTGGATGAATTTGACATATTTTCTGGATTGGGCAGGAACAAGGAATAGCAGTTTTAAACAAAGCTATTATAGCTTGCACTGAAGCAATAGAAAAGCAGAAGGGGAAACTGGTTGTGAAGGAGGCATCCAGAGCAGTGAGTGTCACTTTTAATTTTAGTGTTGATTTTGTTGGGTGTTTGACATGAGTGAACTTTGCATTCAGTTGACATCTTAAAAAAAAAAACGTCGTCAGAACTTGGGGGGGGTATTTCCCAACCCTAGTGTGGCAATGTGTTTTTCTGACTAGATATTTTACTTGCCTTAGCTTGCTATTTCCTTTTTGGGTCTGATATGGTGCATCATAGGTGAGTGAACGAGATGATAAACTTCTTGCTGAGCACATGGCCAAGCTACGGCAGGATAATGAAGAGATCAGCGGCGATGAGGGGAGCGAAGAAGAGGAAGACACAGGAATGGGAGAAATTGATGTGGAGAACGCAGCTTCTGTCATAACAGACTGAAACTACAGCAAAGAGAGGGACTGATTTTCTTAGTATTTTTATTTTTGTTTTTTGTTAAACTAGCACTTTTTGGGGTTGTATACAACCAATTACGAAAGATGCATTGTTGAGGTATTTTGCCAATTTACCAAGTGATCCGAGTATCGGGAGGAAACGTTTTACATCATTAATTCAACATAGATTTTTGTGCTTTTGTGGACATTCTCTCAGCTTAGATCATTTTGAAGAAGATGTTCTATCGCTTTTGAAACTTTCCCTGCAGACGCAATGCAAATGCGGTGAAGGTCGTTTTCTAACAACAATGTGCCTATTGGATGGGAATGCATAACGATCGGCATATCTTGTTCAGAAGACCTTCTTGGCTAGTAAGTTGTGCTTGTATTGATTCCAGTTTGGTGCCTCCAACACTGAAATAACATTGTGGAGCTTCCCCGCTGTTTATTAGTTTAATTTACAGTCAAATGATGGCCCTTTCAATTCACAATGGTGGCATATTGAAGAGTTTAAGCTGGTTAGAAAAACATTCAGCAGGGCCCAGCATTTCAGTTACATGGAAAAATTAAAATGTTGGAAGCTGTCTATTTCATCCCAAATATGTCCAGCATCGAAGGTAGGTTCATGATTCTAGGTTTACCGATTTTGTTGTTAACTTCTCAAGGGGGGGAAAAAGGGACTGGTTGAATTTTCAGAGGAGGAAAGAGAAGAAAAACTTCATAATGCTAGCAAATTCCTACTTCGCCTAGCCCAAAATTGTTTTGGTTGGGGATGAGTTCGGGCTCAAATTGTTTACCCAGCTGGGCCAAAGCTGAATTAAGCTCAGCCTTAATTGGGGTTTTGGGCTAAGCGCAAGATATAAAAAAAGGCTCAGGACGAAGGGATTAAGAGATTTATAACTTTGGTGGCTCCTGATTGAGAACGCTGAATTTAAAAAAAAAAAAAAACAGAAAAAAGGTCCAGTGGAAGACCGCTTACATTACAATTTACAATGGCCAAAAGGTTACAGAATAAGGGTGAAACCGGAACCGGATGGAACCGGAATGGGTCATTCCGGTTCCGGTTCCGGTACTCACCGGAATTGGAACCGGAATTTCCGGAACCGGAACCGGAAATTCCGGTTCCTTATATGGGCCTAAAAAAATATATTTAGTTTAGGCCCAACTTTTTTTAAAAGCCCAAAGCCAAAATTTGGCTGTTTTTTTTCCTGAACAAATGTCTCTTTAATTATTTTTTTCAAAATATATAAATACAATCATGTATAAACGAAGCTAGAGTTAATTGAAATAGGATACCAGCCACTAAAATACTAAATAGATCATTGTGCTTGTCCAACTGATATCCTCAAGTTCTCCATCTCTACAAAAGAAAAACAAAACAATTATAAGATAAATACTAAGAGAACCAAATAATCAATTAACAAAGCAAAAAATTTAACAAAATAAAAAGTATACCCATATCTAGTTTGTAACTCAATGGATCATCTCCACCATCAATGTCGGCATCATCTTCATCAAGTATAGGAGTAGCATGCAACCAATTTTGTGCACATATGAGGCCTTCCACGGTACCAGGCGCCAAAGAAGAGCGAAAAGCATCCAACACTCTGCCGGAAGTGCTAAAAGCGGACTCAGATGGCACGGTAGTAATTGGGATAGCTAACACATCCTTTGCAATGCGAGAAAGAACTTGAAACTTCTGAAAATTCACCTTCCACCACAACAAAATATCAAAATGCGCCACCCTTGGTTCCACATCTTCAATCAAGTATCTCTCCACCTCAGACTTACTATCTAGCAAGTTTTGTTGCTGTCGATAAGTAGGAAGACCTCCCCATAAATGTTGATCAATATTCATCAATTCATCCATATTTGCAGAACTGTGACTTCCACTTGGCTGCTCTGATTGGGCTATGAAACATCCACTATACTCCTCAAACATATTTTCTAGAGTACCTCGCACCATAGCAGTGAAATCCATGCCCTTATCCTTCCCAAAATTGTTGATAGCCCAATACTCTAAAGTGATGAGTTTAAAGCGAGGATCTAATACCGCAGCTACAAATAAAAGTCTATTCACCTTCCTCAAATCCCCCCAATACTTATCATACTTACTTTGCATCTTTTTAGCCATGTCACGAAGTGAGATATCAGAACAATTAACAAAGGTCTCCAAATGAAACTTAATTCTTGCTAACTCCTCAAAAAATGCATTTGAAGTTACATATGAAGATCCTGATATGCGTAGGGTGACCTCATAGAACACTTTCAAAAACTTCACAAACAGTTTAATGTGCTCCCAATCCTCAAATACCGGTGACCCCAATCCCTTCCTCCCATGACTATCTTCATTCAAATACATCACTAAGTTCCCATCTCCATCCAACATATCCTCAAAAACCTCCCGAAATTTTTCAGCCCTTTCTAACATTATATAAGTGGAGTTCCATCGAGTTGGTACGTCCATTTGCAAGAAATTGCTATCAGACAACAATCTATTTGCAGCGGCCTTCTTGAACCCAGCAAGCCTTTGAGGACTAGATTTCACAAATTTCACAATATTCCGTATCTTTGCAACGGAATCATCCAACTCCTTCAAACCCTCCTGAACTATAAGATTCAAAATATGCGCAGCACATCGCATATGAATGAAATCATGCTTACACACAACATTTGACCCACCTCCTAATTGTTTTCTTTTCACTTGCTCAATTGCAACATCATTGTTGGTTGCATTATCAACCGTGATTGTGAGAATTTTGTCAATCCCCCAAATATTCATACATCCCTCTATCTCTTTCCCAATACTAGCCCCCTTATGATCAATTATACGACGAAAGTAAATAATCCTCTTATGTAAACACCACCTCCTATCAATAAAGTGGACTGTCACGCACATATAGTTCACATTTTGAACTGAAGTCCACGTATCAGTGGTAAAACAAACTCTAGGACTTTCTATGACAATCGCCTCTTTCAGCTTAGTCCTTTCTTCTATATACAACTCCATACAATCCTTCATGATCGTTAATCTACTGGGCATCTTAAAGCGGGGCTCAAGTCTCTCCACCAATTTTCTAAACCCTAACCTCTGCACAGTCCTAAAAGGCATCTCATCCATTATCAAATATTCAGCAATCCACCTCCTCACCTCCTTTTCACTATAAGTATCCAACTTCAAAACACCCTTATCACTCCCTGTTGCTTTCGAAGCATCCATTGTCAACCTAGATTGAGTCTTGTCTAATTGACCTTGTTGCTTCTTATATGGCAAACAACGTCTCAAATGAGCTCTCATACCCGAAGTCCCATGGCGTTCAGGGTGGCACCCAACCTTGGCCTTACAATGATGACATTTGGCTTCAGGGTGTTCAGGTTTGACAACTGGCAAAATTTTAGTAAAGTGATCCCACACAAAAATCTTGCGAGTATTCTTTCTCTTTTTACTTGGTTGTTCTTCTGACTGATTGGTAATATCCTCATCACCACCAGATTGAGGACTACTAACTGACTCATCAGGTATTGGACCACCACTAGGGCAAGACCCTACATTTGTAGTATGTGTAATACTAATCTCATCCATCTGACATTAAAAATATTTGATTTTCAATTCATTTGAATAACAAAAAATAAATGTAAAATGACTCAATCTATCTAAATGTAAAAATAAATGTAAAATTTTCAGTCTAAGTGTCGATAGTGTCGACACATAATACCATGGTGTCGACACATTGGTCACACACCAGAAGACATGTCCCAGGCCAATATGATGGTGTCGACACATTGTACAAAGGTGTCGACACATTGCACTATCAACAGAAAGCAGGTTTCCAGGCCAATATGATGGTGTCGACACATTGGACAAAGGTGTCGACACCATCAACTTGGCCTGGAAACCTGCTTTCTGTTGATAGTGCAATGTGTCGACACCTTTGTACAATGTGTCGACACCATCATATTGGCCTGGGACATGTCTTCTGGTGTATGACCAATGTGTCGACACCATGGTATTATGTGTCGACACTTAGACTGAAAATTTTACATTTATGTCTTCTGGTGTGTGGCCAAACTTCACAAATTATTCTCATGAGCAATCAAACAATCAGCAAACAATCAACAATCTATATAAAGTAACTCATATTATAGTTGAGAAATTAACAAACCCTAAAATCAAATTAAGTAATTAACAAAAACAAACCCTAACTATGTGATTTAAATAATCACAAATCACAAATTCACATAATTCACATAATCACAAATCACAAATTCACATAATCACAAATCACAAATTCACATAATCACAATCAATCAATAATTAGCGGAGAGGGAGTTGAGAGAGGGATACGTACTGGGAGTGAGCCGGAGAGTGAGAGAGAGAGAGATGAGATATCTGTGAGAGTGAGAGAGAGAGAGAGATGAAGATTTCGGCAGGGAAGGCTGGGAGAGACGGAGGCTGGACTCACAAGTGTGGGGTGGGGGGGCTGTTGCTGGCGGCACCGCGGCTGAGAGATCTCTGGGGTGAGCGAGAGAGAGGGAGTGTCGAGCGAGAGGGGGGGGAGATTTCGGCTAAGACTTGAGAGATGACGAAAGTCGAAAATTGGATGGAGTCGGCTGAGACTCCAGTTTTTTGTTTTAAACAAGGGCTCAAACGACACCGTTTGAGCCCTTCATTTTTAAAAAAAAAAAAAAACCGGAACCGGAAAATTCCGGCATTTCCGCCGGAATTTCCGGTTCCGGTTCCGATTCCGTAAATTCCTAAAAAATAGTTCCGGTTCCGGTTCCGGAATATGCCGGAACCGGTACCGGAACCACGATACCGGAACCGGAACCGGAAATTCCGGTTTCCGGCGGATGATTTCATCACCCTTATTACAGAATGCAGTTGGCTATGAATATTAATTTAAAAGCCCACAGCATTCTTTTAATTCTGCTTCCTTAACTACACCAGATAACGACATTTCGAATCCACTGATCCAATTACAGCCCCTCTCTCTCTCTCTCTCTCTCTCTCCATTCTCCAGTCAGATCTTGATAGATTATTGTTCAGCTCCTTTGTTCTGCAACTCTCTCTCTCTCTGTCCCTCTTCCTCTCTCTCTTCTTTTTCTAAAAATGGCATTCACGTTCACAGTGCCAAACCTAATAAAAGAAAGAAAATACCCATTCATAGTAGCCCTATCAGTCCTACTGATCTGCTTCACAATTCTCCTTTTCACCAACGCCACCCCCTACCAACTCTTCGTCTACTCCTTCACCGACACCTCCACTCATCCCTTAAAACCTCATACCCCCTCAGTCCCGCCCCCTAAAAAGGGTACCTCGGTGGTCGCCAATGCAAATTTGGATATTGGTTTTGATTGGAAGCCCTGTAAAGGTCCCGTGGCCGTGGATTATATACCGTGTTTGGACAATTTTAAGGCGATCAAGGCGTTGAAGTCCAGGAGGCATATGGAGCACAGGGAGCGGCATTGCCCGGACCCTAGTCCCCGGTGTTTGGTGCCGCTTCCCAGCGGCTACAGGATCCCACTTCCTTGGCCCAAGAGCAGGGACATGGTGAGATTTATTCTTCCGTAAGACTTGTTTGCGTCGTTGTTGAAAGATGATTAATACGTTTGAAGTTCTAATCATTTCCTTTTAGCAAATGATTCTGATTGTGTAACAACAGCAATTAACACTTCTAGATGATCGTCAAGTTGTTTTTATTAACTAAATTGGATTCTTAGAGCTCCAAGTTATCTACGAAAGTTTCGATTTTAGTACGATCATAATCATATGCCATATTTGTTTTCGGCAAAGTGTTGAAATTCTAAACCGTCTGCAAGTTTTATAGATCTGATAAATTAAATTCGTTTCTTCTTCACGTCACTCTTGGACTGTGAGGGATCAAATAGTAATTGTGGACTGAGCGATCATCTTAATTATTATTGCGAGAATCAAATACTGATCGACGCTGAAACTTTGGAAAACAAGATATACAATATTTACTTGTTTCATCCTTGTGGGAGACCTACATTCAACTCATGAATGGGGAACCACACTCTATGGCCGAGTCCTTTTATCTATGCGGCTCAACCATAAAAATGAGATCTGGTCTAGCTGAAATTTTGAGTATATGCTACAAGGAAGATTGGTGACGTACTTTTTCCTGTTGTATCAAGCAAGATGTGCTTCTGTTTCCAGGTTTGGTATGATAATGTTCCTCACCCGAAGCTCGTTGAGTACAAGAAGGACCAAAACTGGGTCCGAAAGTCTGGTGATTATTTTGTTTTTCCTGGAGGTGGCACCCAATTCAAGGAAGGAGTTTCGAGCTACATCAAATTTATAGAGAAGGTACACCATTTTGTGGCTTTAAGATCCCATAAACCCTACGGGCAAAAGGAATGTACAATTGTTTCTTCTTCATGTAGAATTTCTGAAGCTGTAAATTGAGTAGGAAAGTGGCAGTGGTAAGATGTTGCACTGGTTCTTTGCGAACAACCAAAGTAGGACCTTCCTTTTATCTCTTATCACTGGACCTGTGAAATTGAGTCTGTTATGTTTGGCATTGACGTTTGTTTTTCGCGTGTTACTCCAGACCCTGCCGACTATAGAATGGGGACGGCACATCAGAGTTATATTAGATGTTGGTTGTGGTGTCGCTAGCTTTGGTGGCTATTTGCTCGACAGAAATGGTATTACCATGTCATTTGCACCAAAGGATGAGCATGAAGCTCAGATACAGTTTGCTCTTGAACGAGGAATACCTGCTATGCTTTCTGTCATTGGAACACAAAGGTTGACGTTTCCAGATAGTGCATATGATTTGATTCATTGTGCACGATGCAGGGTTCACTGGGATGCAGATGGTACTTTGAGTAGTCATTTTTCTCCATTAAGTGTGAAGTTCTTTCTTTTATTCTTTGACTCTGTTTTTTCTTTGCAAATTTTAGGCGGGAAACCTTTGATAGAACTCAACAGGATTCTCAGGCCGGGTGGGTTCTTTGTATGGTCTGCTACACCAGTCTACCGTGACGATGAAAGAGATCGGAACATATGGAAGGGTTTGTGATCTGACCCCACTCTCTCCAATGTATCACGCTTGTGATTCATGATTTCTTAGATGGATTTGTAGCTAGCTTCATTTATGATAACTCCCTCGGTTTCAGCAATATGAGACCTAGAAAAGCTATAGGTACTACTAATACTTAACCAAGTTGGGCATTCTCGTTTAATGTTCATGCAGTTATGAAGGCTCTGAAAAAATCAATATGCTGGAAAGTTGTGGCTAAGACTGTTGATTCATCTGGAATTGGACTTGTAATATATCAGAAGCCTGTCTCACCTTCCTGCTATGAAAAACGGAAAGAAAATAATCCACCTTTGTGTGGACAGAAAGATTGGAAAACCAGTTCCTGGTATTTTTCTAATACGTGTTCTCTCTCTTATCATATTACCATTGCTACTGCTGATATTGTTATTTAGTGCTAGTGATGGCGGAATATGAAATTTTGCTGTCCCATATGCTGAATGTGCTAATCTTTTCTGTATTTCTATGGTAGGTACGTGCCCCTCAGTAGTTGTCTTTCTCTGCTTCCTGTTGATAGTACGGGTAAATTGTTCAGTTGGCCCATGCCCTGGCCTGAGAGGCTTAGCAGTAAACCTCCAAGCCTAGCTACTGAACCAGGTGTTGAACAAATGTTTTATGAGGACACAAAACGTTGGTCTGAGATTGTATCCGAGGTTTATTTGCAAGACCTTTCCATAAACTGGTCGAGCGTGAGGAATGTAATGGATATGAATGCTCATTATGGGGGGTAAAGCATACTGAGAACTGTCTTGCTTCCGCTGCTCTTTTTTTTTTTTTTTTTTTTTTCTATTGCGCTTGTGTGTCCAGAGAAGTCCATGCTTTTCTTATTGTCTTTGGTTCCATCAATAGCACGCTGCAGGATCACCTCTCTCTCTAAACTAACTTTGAGTACGGTTATTTCAGGTTTGCTGCCGCTCTCATTGATCTGCCAGTCTGGGTAATGAATATTATCCCCATTGACGTACCAGATACTCTGTCTATTATATTTGACAGAGGGTTGGTAGGAATCTACCATGACTGGTGCGAGTCTTTTAACACATATCCTCGAACGTATGATCTACTTCATTCCAGCTTTGTCTTCAGCAATCGTACCCAAAGGTACAACAATTTCGCCCACTACGCTTTTAATTTTTGCTTATTGCTGACTCGTAAGGCAAACTCATTAGAATTGCTGTTACGCCATCTCTCTATTTGGCTCAGATACATCCTTACCAAAAACAAGGAAAAACAAACCGAAATTAATATTTCAATTTGGGTTTACTAGTGATGACCTGTGCATTGTCTTATTTTTAGATGTGACGTCCTAGATGTAGTCATTGAGATGGATCGCATCTTGAGGCCAGGTGGATACGTTTTGGTTCAGGACACCATGGAAATTATCAATAAGCTTACTCCAATCTTCCATTCGCTTCATTGGTCACTAACTCTCTATGAAGATCGGTTTCTTGTTGGTAAGAAGGATTTCTGGCGTCCAACAGTGGGACTGGGAGGAACTAATTCATGATCAAAGCTGACCATTTACCACTGCCTAAGCCTAGTCCTACACTTCTCTGTATTATTGACAAATTTAAGAAAGAAAAACATAGAAATTGAGGGAAGAAAGAAAAGCAGATAGAAATTGAGGGAAAAAAAGAACAGAAAAAGAGAAAACATTCTTGTTTACTCTTTTTACAGAGTTTCTTAGTGGCAATATCCAAATTCAGGTGCTTTCGTAGTGTGGTGTGGGTTCTTCAGCCTCGTATAGTTACGGTAACAATTAAGGAATGCGACGATCGGATTGGTTCAGGTTTTCTTCTCAGATCAGCTCTTTATTAAAGATGTTATAACATGTCAATGACCTCAGTGAGAGGCTTTTCTGATGTTTTGCTCATCCATCAATCCAAGCAGGCAAGCACACTGAACTCCACAAAAAGTCAAACGCAAGAAGTATGATAAATTAAATACAAATGCACACAGAAACGCAAACAAGCAATTTCATGTTCTTTACATAATTTTTTTCTTGCATTATTATACAGAATCTCCCTAAAATGTAGACGGATAAAGATTTGACCAGAACCACAGATTTGCAACCATTATTCGTAGACTTCGAAACAAGCACTCGTACTGGGGAAAATTAGAAGGAAGAGACGCAAGCAGATGTGATATTGTCTCTGATGAGCCTACCGTCGCTTGCTTTTACGGTCCGGGAGTAGCATCGAAACCCATCCCTGTATCTAAAGCTTTGTCGAGTTACTGCCGCACCATAGAGAACTGAATGATCCCTGACCTCCATCCACCCTCCAGAGTCCTGCACGTTGTAAACAACGCTCTCAAAGTCCCCATTGTAATACCTCTCGGCCAATGCATTGGAAACATTCGTGGCAAGCACATATGTATCCTTCTTCTTCGTAGATCCCGGTTGAGTTGAACTAATCAAGCTAAAAGGGGATCTCCTCCTAACGCTCACACGAGCAACGGACTGACCTGCATCGTTCTGCACCACAACCTCCCTCTTCGCCTTAACCTTCTGCTTAACCAACTTAGAAGTTCCATTATTTAGAAAACTTACCGAGCTCCTCAACCTGTACTCTTGCGAGAAAACCGTTGTCAGGTTGCCTGCACTGGACTTAACCCACCCTACAAACTGAGCTTTCCTCTCCGCCTTCACGTTGAATGATCCATCGAGAAGCTTGAAATCTTCTCGACGTTTTATCTTCAATCGAGGACTGTTGTAAACAACAGATTTGGCTTGGACCTTTGACGATTTGTGATCCACCCAAATGTGCAGATTCGCATTCACAAGCCAATATGCAATGCCTTCAGTTACTCCAAATCCAAACCTATGAACCTTCTGATCCAAAAGCTCACCTAAAAAGGGTGTCAAATCGAAGTCATAGCTGGGGAGGTTAAACGCTCCGATTCCCACAACTGGTTCCCAAAACAACGGGTTCACCCCACCTGTGAACACAACCGGAAACGGAGCCTCCGAGCCGACAAACTTCCCGTCGATTGTCACATAAACCTCTCTGTAAGCTCCGTTACCGCGTTCAGTGGTCAAGTTGTTTGTTTTGATGTACGAATTTGGCGGGTTCGAGTACCAAAACTCGTCATTTCCGTGGAACGACAAGTACAGTTCCAACACCGCTCTGTAAGTATTCCGCGGAATTCGAATTCCCTTGGACTGCACGCCCGATACGCTCTCGATTCTGAACCAAAATCCTCTATCACCCCGATCCGATATCGGGATTATAAAATCGGCAGGTGGTTCATATAAGCCGCCTAGACCTTGCGACAAATGAACCCCACCCACGTTAGGATTGTTCATAAGATACCCGTGTTTTCGATCAGAAAACAGTGAGGGGACTCCGATGGCGCTATCTTTGTAATACAGGAAAGTAACGTTAACGTGGTAAACGCCGGTATAGACGTCGTTGACGATATTTTCGAGCATCATGGTGAGGTTGAGGTCGGAGCGCGAGAGGAGAGAGGAGTACCTGGTAATGTCCTTTCGAACTTTCCAGAAGATTCCGCGCTTGGTTGGCTCCGCTGTGCTGGTGCGGAGCAGCTCGGCGCCCCCGAGCCACAAGCCGGCGATGCGGTCATATTGCTCGCCTTGGCACTCGGCGATGAGATCGAGGACCACGTGTGACCAGGGATAGGGGCAATCCGACGGCGGGGAGTAGCAGGTCGAGAAGGGAGGAGAATCAATCGTGTTCGCGAAGGAGTGACGGAGGATCTGGTGATAGCATGATGGGACTAGAAAATCAGACGGTAAGGGAGGCGCGAGCTCCCAGTATTCCTGGGGTGCTTGTCGAGGGGGCGAGAGGAGGCATTTCGTGTAGTGGTCAGGGGACGAGAAGAGTGTGGCCGGCAAGGTGAAGAGGAAGAGAAGGAGGAGGAAGATGGACATTTTTCCAAAACGATGAGGCTTCAGTGTCTTTTGCCCCCTCGAAATCCTTTTAGGAAGCTTCGAGGATTTAATGTGTACTCGCAGTCTGTGTGTGTTAGATAGTTCTGTTTCGATTTCCAAACAAAAAAGAACAGTAATGGTGGTGGGTCAGCTATCGTACAGTTGAAGGGATAACAAAACAGCACAGGGCATGATTCGGTGATTTCTGTACCTGAAATGTTGTCAGCTTCTACAAGTTTAGTGCATATAAATTGATTAGTTTCGTAAAATAGACCAACGAAGCTTCTATAAAATGGATCGTTTCTACGTTGTAATTGGTATGACATTCAGAAATGGAGAGGGATAGTTAGATGAAGCGGTTGGCAAGCTCGAGATGGAGGAAAATTAGAGGCACAAATGGCAGAAACAGAGAAACCCAAAGGAGAACTAGCACTCCAGAATCTGTGTCTGCAACAAGTTTCTTTTACAATGCCGAGCTCAAATTGAAAGGCTATGGGTGGGAGCGTTCTGTTATATAACATGAATCTGCTATGGACGCTGCTAGCTAACTGTGTATTCAAAGTGCTAAGATTTCGATGTGCCCCTTTACAAGCGGAGCGCAATTGGGAACAAAGAATTAGGCGAATTGACGGAACGAATTTACCTCTTGTCCCTCGCCTGCAGTAACACACTTCATCTCCGTGGAACAAAAAAAAAACACTTGCTCTTCTTGGCATTCGAAGTTTCAGATAGGTTTTGTGGCTTTTGATATACAATACCATGGATCATGAGAAGGAAGATTAAAAAAAAAAAAAAGTGGTATAAGAGTAGGCACTAGGCTCCCCTGCTTGTGAGGAACTGCGAGACATCATCATAGCCCATGGCTTTGGCTATGTGGAGAGGAGTCGTACCTTTCGTGCTCTTTGCATTAACATTGGCCCCCTTGTCCACCAACACTTCAACCGTCTCTAGGCTACCAACCTGCACAGCCAAATGCAGGGGTGCATGGCCTTCGTTATCCTGGCATTCCAAATCTGCTCCGTATTCAATAAGCATCAGCACTGCCTCACTGTGCCCTTTGATAGCTGCTGCATGGAGGGCTGTCAGCCCGTATTGGTCACAGTAGTTCATGGTCGCACCTTTACGCAGCAACGACTCAAGGTGCTCTAGCTCCCCTCGCACTGCAGCTACTAGAACTGCTTCTCCACGTTCCAGAATCTCTACAACCTCTTTCTGCATGGTCATAACATCGTTTTATTATGCGTCAAAAGCCATTATTAGCCTATCAACATTTTGTTTTACAGCTGTTTGTTTAATAGTATCTGTGGACTAGTGCGCATGCTTTTACAGATTAGATTGGTCCGAATAACATAATTGGTATGATTTCTGTAGTATCAAAACAGGATTCCATCCCATGACCTCCAAGCTATCAAATCTGTTTAGAATATGTTTGATTGCGAAGCAAATACACTAAGGGTGACCATAGACTAAATTCAAAAGCCATCAGATCTATTGCACGCTCCCCCACTCGGAAACAAAAGGAAGCATATAGTGCTGCCATCGTTCTGAGAGGTCCAAACCCTTAAATCTAAATTGCAAAAGGTAATTAGGCAGATCCAGATTATAGTTCTATTTTGAGATTTGGGTAGAAATAATCGCATATCAGTAAACCTTGTATATATTATTGTTTCGAATAAGATACTTACATATTCCTTATCACGAGCAACATCAAACGCGGATCGTCCGCGGTCATTGGTGACTGTGGGATCCGCGCCTGAGTCGATGAGCATCTTTACCATCCGGCGGTCTCCATTTGCCGCTGCCTTATACAACGCCGTGCGACCGTCCTTACTCCTCGCGTTCGTATCAGCACCCGACTCAAGCAACACCTTCGCACACATTATGCTTCCCTTACTAGCAGCCAAATTCAGAAGTGTACGACCCTCTTTGTCCCTGGAATCCAATGACCCAAACCCCCTAGCATTTATCAGACTCAACATCTCGTCCGTTCGATCAAACGCCACCGCCACGTGTAGCTCACACCACACCTTCGACGAATCCACCGGATACCTCACGTTATCCAGCTCCGCATGGGCGTCCATTTTCAACCCGGCTTCTACGAGCAGGTTAACCATCTCCTCCGAATTGACCAAGTCTGCGGCAACTCGGAGGAGTGACTCCATTTCTCTGGGTGACAACTCGGCGACGAGCGACTTCTGCCGCTTGATTAAGCTCCTGACGGCTTCCAAATCTCCACATCTGACAGCATGGAGGAGTAGGACGGGACCCACGAAGGCGACCTTGAGCTTGAGGTCCTGAGTTGACCCGTAGGGCCTGGTGGAAAACCAGGAGTTGATAGAATCCTGGTGAGTTGACTCGAAGGAGTTGATAACATACTCGGCGGTTTTGATGAGGAAACGATCGTTTGGTGAGCGAGGAAAGATGTGCGGGAGTTGGTTTTGGGGTTTGAGAATTATTTGGAATGTGGCATCGGATAAGGGGGGAATGAGCCCAGTCGGCGGGTTAACCAGGAATTTGTTGGGGGAGGAGGTTTGAACCTTGAAGGCAATTGGTGTGGTGGCGCAGAGGGATCTGAGACGGACGTTAGCCCGGCATTTGCAGTTCAGTGCGAAGTCTATGCGCACCTCTTGCTCCGATACTTCCACTAGTCTCTCCATTGAGAGAGAGACAGAATGTGTATTTCCTAGAGATATACTAAATGCTTTGCCTGTTAAAACACGTGATTATGTGGGGCCGTGAATGAAAGCATTTTGGCTACTAGTGTTTGTTTTCTTCTTTCTTGGGTAAGTGTTTTTCTTGTTTAATATGCCTGATGAAACTCATGGATCAGTATGAGGGTAGAGTCCATTCCTTTTTCACGTGGATTCAGGACTTTTATTCCGGAGCAAATGAGCAATCCGATATTTAATCGCAAAATTTTCCTTTGTTCTAAATGACATGATCCTGCTATTGTAAGTTTTTTTTTTCTAGGCAAGTAAATTTTATATAAGTATTAGTATATTACGTTTAGTTGGAGATTTGTTTCTCCGTACAAGTAGGATTCGCAAGGGTCGTTGGGCTTTGGGCATGCCCGCAAGCATGAAAGAAAGAATGGTGGTTTTCAATGGCGGTGCAACGGGGTGATTCTGTGGGCCCGAACACTCGCGTCGATGTGGGAGCGCGAGTAACGAGTTCGCTAGCATTACCCACAGCAGCAGTTGTCCACACTATTGCTATACCTCCGATAAGCACAGCCCAATGTGCAGTCCGTACTATGTCGTGCTCAGTTGCTTGAGTCGCTTCCTTATCATAGCACCAAATTTTCATCCATCTCAGTTCACTGTATCCCCTCACCTCGCTCTCTGTCATAGACTCATAGCGGGGAAATTAGTTAGTCTCGCAGAATAAGAAAACGTACCCCCCTCAATCTGAGACCTCTCTCTCTCCCTCTCTCTCTCTCTCTCTTTCCGATTACTTCTTTTTGTTTTTTTAAGATTACTTCTTCTTCTTCTTCTTCTTCTCTCTCGCGAGGGTTCTAGTTACATCGCAGTTGACGAAATGTTCTACTCTCACCAGCTTCTGGCCCGCAAGGCCCCGTTGGGGCAGATTTGGTACTCGTCACGTTATTCATTTTACATGTTGGATGCATATATCTCTGGTTTTGTATACTGAACTGGATGGAATGTAATTTCCTAGCTTTTCGTTTCTTTCTGCGACTCAAAAGTTTTTAAATCTATCTTTTTGGTATTATCCCACTGCAATCCAATGAGTTGACTGTATTTGTGGTGCCTTGAACACAATTTGTGATTAGCACGAAATCCCTGACTCTGTATCAAGCATTTCCGTAGTCGTGCTCTCTGTGCTTAAACACTGCGCTAATTCCGTTCATAGATTGTTAATTCCTCGGAATTAGTTTCGTTTTTATCTGAATTTTGAACTTCCTCAATTGGATTTGTGTAGTCGTGTCACTGAAATTTCTTTGGTATTCATGTTTTCCACTTCATTTGTTTGTGGTTGATGAAGGATGGCTGCAACTATGCATGCCAAAATCAATCGGAGAAAGCTCGACAAGCTCAACATCATTAAGATCTGGTAGTTGTCAAATAGTATAGTTATGTTTCAGCGTCTTCTCCGATGGCCTTCTATTTACTGGATTATTTTTTCCAATGTTTCTTCAATCTCTACAGTGAAGAGATTCTAAATCCAACAGTTCCTATGGCGCTCAGACTGTCCGGTATCCTCATGGGTAATTCTCTCTCTCTACGTCTCCGATTTTTCTTCCATTTCAGTCTCTGTTTCCATGTACTCACTCAGACTCTCTCCTCCACGTTATTCTTAGGTGGGGTTGTGATTGTCTACGAACGAAAAGTCAAACTCCTCTACGGTATTCTAATTTAAATCTTATTTCACTTTAATTTCAGAGCTCAATTTGAGTATTCGATTCCTCAAAACCTATCATATCTAATGCGTTTCGTTCCTCTGTTTTGCTTCTCAGACGATGTTACCCGCCTTCTGGTACTTTCTCGGACTTCTCGAAGTCTACTTTTCCTTATTTTTTTAAACAACTTTTCCCTTAAGATTTATGGTGTTCTCAGGTTGAAATAAACGAAGCATGGAAGGTGAAAGCTGTTCCAGACCCTACGGTCCTCCCTAAAGGAAAATCTCATGCCAAGTCCGTCGCGGTTTCTCTCTTGCATTTACCTTCTTTAACACTACAACGAAATTTTAGCATTGTAGCATTAGTCCTTCAATTCAAGCAAACGGCGGACTTAGCGTCCGTTAGAGGCGGTTCGCGCGCATTTTTTTCATCAGGGACTGCGCATTTTAGCATGGACACTGGAAAGTCCACTCACTGACTCGATCTTAGTGCATAGTAGAAGAATTTTGTTTTAGCTGTTATGACTACTTATAACAGCGTATTTCCTTGGATGGAGAACAAAAAACCAAAAAAGAAAAGCAAAAGCTTATGTCCAAGCAAGAAAAGCATTGGACAAGGGTAGGAAGATCAATTTAGGTAGATTTGGTTACGGTCGTTTAGTGTGGCTCTGTTTTTTGCAGGAAAGAAGCTGTGACACTCCCTGAGAACGAAGAGACAGACATGGGAGACATTGAACAGTCCCTAAATTTTCCTCACACAGGGACCTTCCAACATACAGCCTATTTTGCCATGGTAAATGTGACGAAAAACACCTTACATTACACAAGGACCAAAGGTTCCTAGGATTTCGTACATTACATGACTTTTTTTTTCTAGGCATACAACATAACATAAGGTCGGATCAAGCTGTGAAGCAATTTCACCCTGAGGCGTTTGGCAAATTTTATAGTTATTTTCGAGAGAAATATTCTTGTGAAAATTATTAAGCCTTAATTGTATATTGTATGGTCTACTACTCGGGAGAGGTCTAGATATGACTTGCATTTATGGAACAAGAGGACACAGTTGATAAAATATCCTCCAAAATTACTCATGGAATTAACTTTTTGTGTCTGCAGCGACTTGATTCTGTGGATGAACCTTGTATTAATGATAACGCAGAAGAGGGATCTCCATGCCAAAACTTACATCAAGGTTTTCTATTTCTAATTTGGACGATACACGTAATGCCAAGTATGCCAATAGTCTTGTCTGCTAACGACGTTTCTCTCTCACACAGCGGACGCCGAGAATATCACACTATTTGATCATTTTGATTCATACCAAGTTAATGCAGACCTGTACAATCGCTTTGAAAGGTTAAATCCATTCTGATAGCATTGTAAAGTTTAGCTTGCTCGTATTTTTGCTGTCATTTTATGGTAAACGAATTTTCAGGGAACCGTTGAAACTGTTTGTAGATCAGAATTAGGAAAATACTAGACTACTAGTGGCTCAGACTAAACAAAATGATAATGAAAATGATACAACTCCATGCCGTTTCACTTCTCTCCTCTACTCGGATATGGTATCTACGATGTATTTTCCTATTCCTCTGCGTTATTATTAATTTTCTTTTCTGGTCATAGTCCTCTGTGTCAAAAACAAACTGAAATTCCTCTTTTTCCCGATCCAGTTCCTGCAATGTGAAACCGGTTAGATTCAATTTTTGACGTATTTTGACAATTCTCTTTGTTAAATTTTGTTCACCTACAATATCCCTCATTGATCGTGTGCAGATTTGATATTGAAGGGGATGATGACACCCAGCTGAACTTCACGTCGGGAGAGCAAACACATATGCCAACAACGCTTATTCCATCTCCACGTCTACAAGATGACCCTCAAACAGGTCAGCATGATGATGCTTTCATTCATTTTATTATTAGAATAAGAAGGATTAAGAATTTAGGAAACCGGAGATGCGTCAACATTCATTTCAACTCCTTTCACTTTTTGCTCCATTTTTCACACCTGTATATGCCCCACTTGTGACGATCAAGGTGAATAGCTGATGCTAGAAAAACATTGGGTTCTGGTTGAGCGAGGTGGCATAAGTGAATATATACCTATCACTTGGAGGTATTAATATCTCAACCATCATCCAGAGATATAGTCGACGTAGCTGAGACATATTTGTTTTGCATGCCTGTTGTGTTGCTTCCAGCTAATACGTATAATATCCCTGGAAAGGATAACAATCATCAAATTCTTTTGACTGAGATTGCCAAGCATTAAGAACATGAAAAATTAGAAAGCTAGAAACACCAAATATAGGGGAAATGATTCTCTTGAATGTCCTCTTAGGAAAAGTACTGTCTGATATACAAGAGGCGAATAAAAGAGAGAGACAAGAGCATGGGTTCCAGGTTTTCTTCGGATGGTTCTTTTGACTTGGAAAACCTGGGAAGTTTTCTATAATGTTACCTTGTGTATTAAGAGGAACTTGTTGCTGGCCTTTTCTTGGAGCTACATAATAGGATGTATACAAGTACCCGTCTGTGCGAGCTAACCCTTCAGGCCCTTCTGCAGCTGATGAATTTCAACGCCAAACTCCACATCACGGGGTCAATAAGAAGTTTGATGAATGCAAGGAAGCTAGACAGGTAGCATAGTCTAACACTACGTAACCCTAGCAACCATCATGTAAAAAACATAAGAAAAGTGACTATACCAACTTAACCATCCACGAAAGTTTGGTGAAGCAGGATCAACAGAGGCCAGGGCCTATGAAAAGGAAAACAAGAAGGCCAACAGCCTGTGTCATGGATTTCGAACAAACTATGATCCCTGGTCATATATACCAGTCTTGGCTTCAAAATGCTTCAGATATTGTCTCAAGAAGGGGAAGAAAGAGAAAGGTTTGTCCCTGGTCCCTAATAGGCCTCCTTCAATTTATTCCGTTTTGTATAGTGGCAATAGAGATAAAGTTTGACCATTAAATGTATGCCATTCTCGACACAACTTTTTGCCTGATACTTTAGAGAATGTCGTACAAGAGTAAGCCTTTGAATAATAGAAGTATTTATGCGTTTGTTTGCAGCGCATGGATATCATGTCTTCTATGAAGATAGCTAACCTTATGGAGCTGCCACCTATTGTACTAATTGGTGATTTATTTATGAGTGGAAGTAGAGAAGTCTGTTATCCACCACCTCTTTTAGAGTTATGGATAAAAAGCATCCAACCTCCACATGAGTCACCTTCTGGTCAGCATTACTGAGCGTTTCTTTTTGGGAATTTCCTCGTGGAAGAAATTAATATGGGAAAGAGTGATAACTAAAATTTCTGCATGCAGATAGGACTTCTCCACCCATGCCCCCAGAACCATCGTCATCGTCACCACCAGAAAGGTTAAATTACCACGACTCCATAGGATTTGTAAGCCACTCTACCAATCTGGTGGCTTTCTGCAATACTTTCAGGAAAACCACTTATTTCATGTCTAATCTTTTATTCAAATTGGAAGCCTTTTGAAGAATTTCATAGTGGAGTCGGCTCCAAGTCTCTGGGAATTTCCATAGAGAAGCAACGGACACATGTCGTCAACAATGACATCCCAACTGAAATCCTTATGGAGGAACTAAGAGCCAATCTTATGAACAATGGGGGGATGATTGCTGAAGCCACATTGATGGTCACACCCGGCGATTCTGGTACAGAGATCTTGGTTTAATAATTTGAGTCAAAATAGTTATGGGGATAATCTGCATCAGTTTTTGCTTCGTTTAAATTACAGTAGATCGAGCACGATCCATACCTAGCTCAGCTTCTGGACCGGGTGTTCTCTCACATAGTTCTGAAGTCAATTCAGGAAGGTTTGTAGAATACGTATTTCCCTAAAAGCGTTGGAAAATTTCTGCTTCGATCTTTTAAGTAGCGGCAATCATATTGCACATGTAAAGGCCGACTAGAGTATTGTGCTTCATCCAAAAAACAATAAATTGTTGAAGTTCTGACTATTCACAGATCCAACAGGAAGAGGCCTTCATCTAGACACAGCAGTGGTGGCCTTGAACCAGTAGCTGAGGAGAATCCATGGAAGCATTCTGATCCAAATTTTAAGTTAGCAAGATTGTCTGAAAATGGCCTGACACCAGATCAAGGTATATAAGTAGCAATCGTTCTGAATTGGAACACATCTATGGCGAATTAGGTAGTTTCTCTATCTACTTGAAGATTCCAACGTCTCCTTGAAATGATTTTCTGCAGAACTATTTGTCGAAACTGGACCAACTCAAACACAACATGAAAACATCAACCCTCCAGTTGACAAGATAACTGATTCTATCCGAATGTATAAATCTCTTCTACATCTGCTGAATTCCCCAATCCAAATGTAAATTTTGAGTTTATAACTAAATTAAGCATGTTCCTGAAAATGCCTGTAGGCAGATGAAAGCGCATTTTGACACGCCGGGAGCCCCTCAAGCAGAATCCCTGAACAACCTAGCTCTTGGAATGAATAGAAAAGGAGCAGCCTTGCTATTTTATCAGACTTGTGGTATACTTCCGCCCATGTTATTCTCCCTCCCTGCTGTAGTACTTCACTGGTGATTTTGACTGTTTAACAGATCCAACCTGCCAAAATTTTCGATTAACAAGTTAACTGAGATTTGGCGTATTAATTTACTGTGTAGTTCTGGCTTCTCGAGATTATCTGAGAGTTGAACAAACGATACCTTTTGGGGACATTCTCATCTCTAGAGGAGCAAAGATGTGACACATGTGAGCACCTCAAATTTACACCTTCCTTCTGCGATTTTGTCTTTTCGGTTTATGGATAGAGTTTTGCTATTAACATTTTGTCTGGCTTTTCACTTCGCAGCGAATATGCACTGACGAATGCCGGTATTGAAGCACTTGTGTAGACCAGAAAAGTGTTTAGGTAGATTAAAAGAAGGGGGTTCAACCCGGTTTCTATAATATTTGTATACTTGTCCTTTCTGTTTAACAATAATTGAAGTACTTTTCGCGATTTATGTGCGTCCTTTCTGTTTTAACAATAATTGTAGTACTTTCATCATTCTTGCATTGAAAACCCGACATCTATTGCTGTTATTCCCAACAGCATATTTTTAGCCCCCGAATGTTGTAGGTTAATCAGAGAGATTCTTATTTCTACTTTTCAAGCAAGTTCCTCCCAACATTGCTGATCCCTCCCTCTAATGAAGCACATGACCGACAATGGCAGTGAATGAAAGCCTGAGAAGGAAAATCCCCCGGAGAATTCCTAGTTTTTAAGGACTAATGTTTTCAGCCAACTGCTGTTTCAAAAAGTTTAGGAGCATTGGAAGTATAAGAAAATTGTGGGAATTGAGTAAGACTGGAACATTGGAAGACTGGAGCATTGGAAGGATAAGAAAAAAAAAAAATTTCTGTTTCGTCAGCCAGCGGGACGTGAGCGGGATGCCCAGCATTTCCCAAAAGGGCATAGAGTTAGAAATGACTCATAGCGACAATCTGGCCATCTTATTTAGATTACAGGAACAACTCACATTCCCACTTTTATTTAACGTCTTATTTACGACACGTTAGGTGCATGCACGTGCTTTGAGGGATTTATATAAACAGAAAATTCAGAAATAAGTTTTCAAAAGATGAGAACAAACTTGTCAGTGCATCTTTGGCAAGTACTCGTTAACATGGATAAGCATTATTTCTTATTCTTCTTCTTCTTCTTTCCCTTCTGGCATGGCTGTAATTTCTTACATGACAACGACAATATCATTTTCGAGAGGGAATTCCATTGAATCTTTGACTGATAATTAGTGCAGAACAGATACCCATAAATGTGGTAATTGTTTAATGTTGTATGACGCATCTCCTTCCCGCCTATAGGGATAATTGTGACATTGCCTGATTAATTAGGGTTTGTTTTTATCTTTCCTTACTGGCGTCTTATTTATTTGTAAACCATCTCCGACCACTAAGAACCACTCTCTCTCTCTCTCTCTCTCACTTTTCTTTCGCCTTGTAGTTGTAGCCTCAAGAACTAACCCTTCTGCCCTCTCTCTCTCTCTAATGTGGGCACCATGGTCGAGATCACCAACCAGGAACCTCACCAGAACAAAACCACACCCACTAAACTTCTCTTGCTCATCTTTCAAAGACATTCAGAGCCTCTGCGGAGAAGAATCCAAACCCGAACCCGGATCCCCTAAATCCCCCTCCATCTTTCGCCGGGTCCGCGTCTCCACCTCACTCCTCCGCGCCTGGGCCCACCGCAATGCAACCCCACCGCCATCCCCTCTCCACTCATCTCAACCGTCTATCACACTCCCCGGGGCTGAGCAACGCATCGTCCTCTACTTCACGAGCCTCCGCGTCGTGCGCAAGACCTTCGAGGACTGCAGAGCCGTCAGATCGATTCTCCGAGGCTTCCGCGTCCCCATTGACGAACGAGATCTTTCGATGGACGCCCAGTTTTTAGACGAGCTGCAGGTGACCATAGGGTGTAAAAAATTGTGCTTACCGATAGTTTTCATATGTGGGAGATACATTAGTGGAGCCGAGGAGATCGGACGGCTCCATGAGAGTGGGGAATTAAACAAACTGATCGCACGGTTGCCAGCGATGGACCCGGGTGCTTGTGATGTCTGTGGAGGACTCCGATTCATTCTATGCGATCTGTGTGATGGGAGCCACAAGGTCTACGTTGAGAAAATCGGATTCAGGAGCTGCAACGTCTGCAACGAGAACGGTCTAGTCAGATGTTCTTCTTGTTCTTGGGCGCTCCACTGCAGCAACACCAAATAATGACGTAGGAAAACCCCCTATAAAATAAGTCTTCTTGGTCCTCTAGGTAACGACGTTGCTTCCATTGTTAATTTGTTATGTTAATTCAGACATTTATGAGAGCTAGTTGTATGTAATTATCTTTAATGGACAGCTCAGTTTGTGACAGACAACATGGTTTTTCATATGGTCTTCTGTCGTATAGCATATGCATTGTGTTTGTAGTTTCCAGTTGTAAAGACTTGTCTTCTTCCTCTAACCCCTCTTGAATAATGCCCGTTGACACTTATTTCTTCGGCCAATTCGATTATGGAAAACAAAAATGTAGGACAGCATGTTGGACAAGTTTTTTTATAGTGGGTGGTTATGATTGTGCTTCACTTTTGAATTGCATGATGTTTAAAACTTTTGAATGATGGCCCGCCCATAATTGCAGGTTGAATTATAATAATAGTGTAAATATTTAGGTTATATTTGAGCGTATAAAAATTATTGTGTATAAAAAAAAGTAACGTTGAATTCTAATAATATGCTTGTAAGAGTAATGTTAAGAGTATAAATTTAAAAAACTTAAATTTAAATTCTAAAAATTTTAACCAAACTAACATACGCCAAAATCCCAAAAATTTATTCCAAGAACCACGGGGACTATAGCGTGGGCTATTAACAGCTTTATTCCAAGTTCCAAGTTGGGCTTACTTCTGAACTCATTAAACCCGTCTGAATCTAACATCCTAAACTGGCCCATAATTTAATAATTAGAAAATTATTATTTTGGTTTAATTAAATGATGGTTTTACTTTTATATTTTTATTATTATTATTATATTTTGTATAGGATAAAATCGTCATTTCACTTAATCAAAATAAAATAGAATTGTATTTTTTTTCTCTAATAATTTGTATCAAATGATAGTGTCCTATTGAGAAAGATAAAAGCAAAGATAGATATGCCCTCCGGGCCTCCACCACAAGAAGAATCTACTTTTGAAAGGGAAGGAAACCTAGGGTATGTTTGAGGGTGAAAATTTTGGGTATTGGGGTTTGAGAAATATTATAAAGTAAAGAATTGTTATGAGAGTTGGTGAAAAAGTGAAGAAAGAGAAGATTTTTAATAAATATTATAATAATAAAAAATTATGTGGTGAATTTTTTAGTAGTAAACCTAAAATTTTGAGCCCAATTAATTAGGGCTCAAACATGCCCCTAATCGTGAAATAAACTTTGGACTAAAGAAAACAATGATTTGGATCCCACTTCTCATGCTTATGCAGGCAGATATTTTGTTTTCGTCCAAAATGCCTTGGCTTTTTGCTATGATTGGTGGCCTGACCAAAATGCTCGTTTACAGACAGAGACAGACGAAACTGTGATTGAACATTTAGAGGGTCAAGTTCGCTGTAAAGTAGAATTTGGAGATCTAAATTGCAAAATACAATAAAAATCTTTAAAAGAAGAATACTATTTTGCCTTAGAAAAGAAGGCTTTCTTCTAACTCCCGTTGCAGGTACTTATCCTGAGGCTATCTATTTTTCCTTTCCCATAGATCATGGCTCATGTACTTTGGCAGAGATAGATCCTAAAACCTGGTCGGCTGTCGCCTTATACAATACATACAAAAGGACAATTGGGAAGAGTTTGAGAGAACTTCGATCGTATATTTGGAGATAGAAAGGTTTGTCAAGTATTAAAAAGTATATTTTAAATAATTAAAAATTAAACAAAAATTTAAGATAAATTCATATAGTAATTAAAGTCTTTAGTTCAAGATCTACCTCTATACTTCACTCTTAAGTATAATTTTTGTGTGTCAAAACTTTAGCACATTCTAAAATTTTACCTATTACAAAATAATCTCTTTATTTCTATTAAATTATTTATTTCTAATATAAAAAAAAAAAATCAAAGTATCTCTTTCTTCATTTTTTTTACTGACTCTAATATCCTAAAATTTTAACATCCACGTTAATTGTGCCTACCAACTAAAAGGGAGTCGTAATTGTGGGAGAGAGTATTAAAGAATTTAAATTCAAATAATATAATTTATCTCTTTGTAATAATTTAAACTTTTGGGATGGTTAACATGGTATTAGAGCTATTTGAGTTAGTCTTCAAATCTAACTTTGCATTTAATCCAATTTCAATTGAATATTAAATTTTTAGAATAAATTATAAGTTCAAAGTTAGTTTCCACATTAATTAGAATATAGATTTATTAGTTTAATTGAATGCATAAGCAAGTTTTCTAACTAAAACAAACACGCACGGCCGCCCCCTCCGCCCGTATCGCGAAGAAGATACGAGTCGTTGTGTAGTCTGCCGTGTGCGGCTTAACATGCATGCTTCCCAGTTCCTCCACATGGCCACATCTTCAACTTTGCCAAAATAAGCAGCACGAAGTCTTCAAACAACACCCAGCACCTCTTTCCTTTAGTATTCTAATGGGCTGACTAAAGTCTACCTCGTGGGTGCAGGTATTAGAGCCTACTTTTACGACGGCGGAGCTGTGCAGGTGAAGTTAGATTCGAGTTAAGAAACCAGAGGTCAACGGGTTTTGATCGTGAAGGTGGTGGTGATTAACAATCCTGTCCGAATCACGTGCCTAAAAGTTGGTGGTTAGGTCGGCACGCCTCAGGATTTTATAACGCCTGCCTGAGTTAAGGAGTTTTTTTTTTTTTCTTCGCGCCTGAGTTAAGGAGTTGGTTAGCAAAAAAGTTGATTGAAAGACCTTGTAACAGCTTGTAAGAGATGTATATCGTTATCAAGGTGAGTAGAGTAGGTGATCCGGTTTCTTTTAAGAGCGGGGCGCATGGGTGGTATCTTTACATCATTGCAACTATTTCGCAAACATTCGATTATCCGACGTGTGTAGAGAATGTATAAAGGAAGAATATTATAATAAGTCTCGTATAAATAAATAAAAAATAAATTACATTCATAACTTTTAACTTATTAAGCTCCATAAGTATTTTAAAAAAAAATCAATCTTAGCCATTCATTCGATTTACCAGTTAAATCAGATGAAAAATGATGTAGATTGATTGAAATATCTCTAAAATATTAGAAAATAAATAAATAGAAAGTAAACTATAATCTTTATATTTTTATTTAAAAAGATTACTTATATATATATATATATATATATATATATATATATATGTTTTTTTTTAAATTTCAATATTTTAAATAATTTTGTCTTAAAAAGTATTTCAGCCAATTTTTCTTGCAGTTTAACTGTCAAGTGCAAAGATTGATATAGTTAAAAAAAATTATGAGGCATAATTATACAAATTAGAAATTATAAAGTTTAATTTAATATTTAGGGAAATTTACAAATAGCGCCTTAGATTTTAACATGTTTTTAAAACTCTCACTAAATTTCAAAAAAATTTAAAAAACTTATTGGGTTTATCATTTTGGTACCGAAAGTTACTCGACCTAAAGCCTTTAGACTTGTTTAAAGAAAAATTTATTTCGTCCAATCGCAGTGTGACACATGTCATTAAAATAAATAAAAATTAATCTAAAATTAATAAGAAAAATTAAATAAGAAAAAAATTAATCGAAACATTTATTTCGTCCAATCGCATTGCAACTTTTCAGAGGCAGCTGAGGAAGCTCGAGTTCTCTCAACTAATTGAAGCGACCAATGGCTTCTCAGCAGCAAACCTTATTGGGTGTGGAGGGTTCGGAGAAGTGTTCAAAGCCACGTTGAAAGATGGGTCAAGTCTTGCAATCAAGAAGCTCATACGGCTGAGTTGCCAGGGTGACCGTGAATTCATGGCCGAGATGGAAACTTCGGGGAAGATAAAGCATAATAATCTCGTAACTCTGTTGGGTTACTGCAAACTTGGCGAGGAGAGGCTCCTGGTGTATGAATTCATGAAGTATGGAAGCCTTGAAAAAATGCTCTATAGGAGAATAAAGACATGGAAATGACAGATTTTGACATGGGAGGAAAGAAAAAAGATTGCGAGAGGTGAAGCTAAAGGACTCTGTTCCCTACATCACAATTGCATCCCCCACATTATTCACCGTGACATGAAGTCGAGCAATGTACTTCTTGACCATGAAATGGATGTCAGGGTCTCTGATTTCGGTATGGCAAGGCAGAGGGGAGGTCCCCCCACCACCGCCCGGGGTGGAGGAGGGATTCCTCCTCCCTCCGCTGGCCGCCCAAAATTTTCCTTGAGAGATGTGTTTTCCATTCTCACGAGCTTCTCTGTAATTGTTTATCTTTCCCATTTTTATTTTTTTTAAAAACAATAATAGATCAATATATAAAGGCTATAATGAGGTAACAAAAGGGTAAATGCATTTTGAAACCAAGCAACCATTTATTTACACCAGAAACTTGACAGAAACATAACCCAAAAACTAGTAAGGACGCTGCCGATTACAATAGGAACGAACCAACCTCACTCTAATCATGTTAGCAAATCAGAACTCAGCTTACGCGCGTTATGTATCTGGTACATATATCCGGTGCATGACACGAAAGTACAGCGCGTCTATCTGGATGTTAACCGGTCACAACCCGCAATCATGACTACCGCCAACATATAAAATGTCCGGCTATTGCTAGCGGAGAACAGGCCAACATTACCAAGATTGGAATTTCCTTCCAAAGGTGAAGAAACCTTGCATGAAAAGTTCTCCTTTTAAATATTTAGCCAAAAATAATTGGGTTTAAATTCGCTTTTGTCTCCTGGTGTAAATAGAGAACAAAGGGTTGGGACGGAATATGTCATGTAAAAATAATATAAAAAGATTCTCTATGGCCTCTCTCTCTCTCTCTCTCTCTCTCTCGTCTTTCTTTGCCCATTCTTCCTCGTCTATTTGCTTAAAGTAGTCATTCCGGCTCCTGTAAGCTTCGAGGAAGCTGCGCTGCCTTCTTTTTTCGTTTTTTAGTCCACTTACTAAGGGTTGTGAGTTGTGACTCGGTCTGCGTCTTATCAAGGAGGGGACTTTTATTTCCCTGTAATTCTTTATTTTTTTCTGAACAGCATAGGGAAGGCCTTTTTGCCAAAGAAAAATACATGTACACCGATCAGAACCGGTAAGAAGCACGGAAAAAGAAGGGCAGAAACTGTTTGTATGTAGTCATCTAAAAAGTCAGTCGCAGGCGTTTGATACGCTCCGAAAGGTCACCAAAAACCGACAGGCAAACGCGTCTTAGTAAGACTCGACCCCACCAAGCAGTCGTTGTCACTTTCAGATAGGCGGCTCTGCCGTAAGCTTTAGTTCTTAGACCAAGTCCATTTTATTCACGTACAGCAAACATTTCTTTGCCCCACCTTCTCTCAAGGAAGATTAGTTTTTTTCTTTTGCAGTTAGTCAAATAAAAAGACAATTAAATAACCAAGTTACATTCTAGCAAAAAAAACCCAAGTTACATTTTCAGTGTACGCGTTTTCAAATGCTAGGGGGTCTACATTAGCTTGCAACCACGCGTAATCGCGTATACGATTTTGGCTTTGATCTTTATCCATTCAAGTTTCGCCCAAAACTTTCGATTTACGTTTCTTCAATAAGCAGTGAGTTCTATTTTGTTCTTATGAATTCGGATTGTGATCAAACTTGTGCGAAAAAAGTCTGCTGGAATCGTCGTGTTTGTAATTCAGTTGGTGTAATTCCGATCCAGAATGGACGAGAAGTGGAAATTGAGCCGTTTGGTAGGCGTTTTCGTGGTGTGCTTACTGTCTCAGAATTTGAGCCTGAGTTGGTGTCTCAACGATGAAGGTAAGATCTTTTCGGCATCTTGTTCCTTCTTCCCAGCCCCCCCCCCCCCCCCCCCCCTCCCTCCCTCCTCCGGAAAGTTGAAGAAAAATGATGAGAGGTACCTCTCTTTTGTTGCAGGTTTGGCTCTGCTAAGATTTAAAGACAGAGTGATAAGTGACCCCTTAGGCGCGTTGTCGAATTGGAAAAAGGAAGATGGAGAGGTTGATCCATGTTCGTGGTTTGGGGTTGAGTGCTCAGACGGAAAAGTTGTGAGCTTGTGAGTAATTCTTCTTCTTCTCGGTTGACTTTTTATATTAGAAATAGTGGGCGCTTCTGCTTCTCCTTGGATCCTCGGTTTTCTTGGCAACATGGATATTACTAATCGTTAGATTTAGTTTTTTTTACATGGATCAAGAAAGCTCTACTTTCGCGCTTGTCCTGAATTGTTAGTTGTTGATGGTAATAGAGATTAATTTTTTTGTTTAATCTAAAAGACGTTCAAATGTTGGGGAAGGCATGCCATACAATGCTTTAAATCACGGGTCAAAAAATTTAATCGTAGAACTCTTTTTGACAACTGGAATAAGTTCCATTTTAGGACTTCATTATGGACTCTTTGCAGATAATTGTATTCTTGTAAAATCTTGGTCCTTGTTTCTTGCTGTGGCTTTTAGGCTGTAGAAAGAATTTAGAGCTTCAACTAATTTACTGCTGCATCAGATTTGATAAGGTGGAAGGCAGGGTGGTAGTGGACTATAGAAATGTTGATTTGAAATTAAGCCATTAATTATGTTGTTTTGGAGCTCAATTTATTCATCTGATCATGGCTATTCAAAACTCGTGATTCTTAACTATGAGTGCGTGAATTACAGTTTAATGTTGTAATGAAGGAGTGACACTTGGATTTATTGAATGTGCAGGAACTTGAAAGACCTTTGTCTGAGAGGAACAATGGCACCCGAGCTTGCAAAGCTAGTCCAGATAAAGTCAATGTAATGATTTACAAGTTATCTAGTTTTATAATAATCTCTAGTCCATGCTGTTTCGAAGTCTCTTTTCCCTGTGAATTACGAATACTTCGCATTTCTGTGCAGTGTTTTGCGCAATAATTGTTTTACTGGAATCATTCCCGAAGGGATCAGGGAGCTGAAGGAGTTGGAGGTGTTAGATTTGGGATACAATAACTTCAGCGGGCCGCTTCCAGCTGAACTTGGCAGTAATCTTTCACTCATACTCCTGTAGGTTTGGTGATACTGTTCAATTTTCATTTTGGTAATGTTATTTTCTTTTTTTCTCATCCTTAAGCTAATTTCTTTCCTGCCTACTTACAGTCTAGTGGACAACAACGAGCATCTTGAGAACTCATCTCCTGAGATTTATGAACTTCAGATGCTTTCTGAAACTCAAGTGGATGAAAATGAGCTTTCTAATGGAGCTAAAGGATCATCTTGCCGCAACGAACATGTTGCTTGGTATGCGGTCGCCACAGGACCTTTTGATGTCAATTCCATGTGATTTGATAATTATGGGACCTGTTATGGTTCATTTTTTGACGGATCTTGTACATGGTTCCAGAGTTTGTCTCTGTTTTACTATATCATCTAAACTCGCTTCTTGTCTTTGATAGCGATGTTGCCCAAGAGGAAGATGCAGTTCGTGGGAGGCTGCTGGGCAAACGAGACTCTATTCCAAATCCCACATCTCCTTACCTTCGAGACCGCCAATCACCCTTGTCTCCGCCAGTTGTCCCAAAGGCAAAAAGGCAACCCCTTGCTCCAACCCTTTCTTCACCACCTCCCCACTCTGCTTCAGCACCTTTACCGGCAAAAAGCCCCGGAAGTTCCAAGAAAAATCATCATCTAGCAGCAATATTGGCTGGAACATTAGGGGGTGCCCTCCTAATTTTAGTCGTTGGCGTATATCTCTGTAAAAGCAATAAGGTAGCTACTGTTAAGCCTTGGGCCACTGGTTTAAGTGGACAGCTTCAGAAAGCATTTGTAACAGGTAATTCTTCTCACTGTGACGAAAGGAAAAAAGATGGATGTTAGAACATCTTTTTTTCTGGTTTACCAACTCGTTTGTTATTGTCACAATGGCCATGCTTAGCTCATTTCAGAGAAGCAAGCTGAACATGAGTGGATAAGTGACAAGTTTCACTATTAACCAAAAAAATTGGAAGACGATATGTGACAAATCAATCACGGGAAAAAGATAAAAAATCTGCCCTGAATAGATCATCTCATATATGATTGGTTATTTGCATTGCAGGTGTGCCAAAGCTCAAGAGATTGGAGGTTGAAGCAGCTTGTGAAGATTTTAGTAATGTAATTGGTTCTTCAGTGATTGGTACAGTTTACAAAGGGACATTGTCTACTGGAGTTGAAATAGCTGTGGCCTCTGTTGCGACGACCTCTGCCAAGGATTGGTCAAAGAATTTAGAAGCACAGTTTAGGAAGAAGGTATTTGACAAACAAAATGCATTGAACCATGTGAGGCTTTTATGTGTTCCAAGAGTTCCTTAATGGTTCTATGGCTTTTTTTGCAGATTGACACATTATCAAAAGTTAACCACAAGAATTTTGTCAACCTTCTTGGATACTGTGAGGAAGATGAGCCTTTTACCAGGATGATGGTTTGTGAATATGCCCCAAATGGAACACTCTTTGAGCATTTACACAGTGAGTACCTTGCTGTCATTATTGAATATGCTCCAACTAGACAGTGAGTACCTTCTTGAAGACTGTGCTCTGCGATCCAGAAACTGAAACAAGAAATGTTAAGAAAAAGCCAATGTGTTTTGTGTTTGGTCCTGACGTTAATTAACATCTGAGGTTGCATCATCATTAAGCTTTTGAAATTATGTTGTAGTGTAGGAGTTTGAGGTTGATACATAATCAGGCAATGGAAGACTATTCGCACTCATCAAAGATAAAATTAGAAAGATCGTGTGCTGAGTTTGGTGGCACATCTTAGTGATAAGTACTTATTAGTGTTTAGCTTCTAATATTATTGATTAATATTTCTAATTTCCATTTCCTGCAGTAAAAGAGGCCGAACACCTGGACTGGGGAATGCGACTTAGAATTATAATGGGAATCGCTTACTGCATTGAATATATGCACCAGCTGAATTCACCTATAGCCCACAACAACCTGAACTCTGCAGCTGTCTTTCTCACTGAGGATTATGCAGCCAAGATCGCAGAGTTCAGTTTCTGGAATGAGCAACCATCGACAAGCCTGGAAAGTAACGTCTACAGCTTTGGTGTCATATTGTTCGAAATTGTAACTGGCAGACTCCCTTTCTCCGTTGACAGTGGCATTCTTGAAGACTGTGCAAGTGAGTATATGAGAGGAGAGCAACCGCTTAGAGAAATGGTTGATCCGACTTTGACATCCTTCCAAGAGGACCACCTGGAGCTAATTGGTGAGGTGCTGAAATCATGTGTCCACCCTGACCCTATACAGAGACCGGGAATGAGAGAAGTCGGTGCAAGATTGAAAGCCATAACTGGAATAACACCTGAGGGAGCACACCCTAGACTTTCTCCTCTTTGGTGGGCAGAGCTTGAGATTTCGTCAGCGGATGCAAGCTAAAGCGTACAACTTGAATCTTGCGTGCAAATTAAAGTATGAACGGGATTTTCTATTGTCGGTGAGGCACTAAAGAAATTGCCTTTATGTTCATACAACAGTATTGGTCATAGTTGTTCATACAACAGTATTGGTCATAGTATAATACCAGCTACTTGTATATAACTCATAGAAGGGAAATCGGGGGAATCTTTTTGAGTTCATATTGGCTTCTATTTCAAATTTGGGCCGTGAAACTACGAAAGCACACAAAAGCATATCTAATCTTTTTTTTTTATAGATCACGGTCCAAAAGGACCCGAATACAGACAAGGCGAAACCAGTCCGCGGGACCTTGAAAAGGATCGGAGAAAGCCACTACATGTGAGGCAGAAGGAGCGGTGACTGGACTCAGTAGCCAAAGCGACCAGAACCTATGCTAGCCAGCAAAAATAACACCACAACCTGGTACAACAAAATCCCAAAAGGTCAGACAAGATCCACAAGGGATCGAAAAATCTCATGTAGGAGTCGGAAAAACAAACAAAAAACAACAAAACTCATAAATCAGCCGACTAACAGAACACAAGACAAACAAAAACAAACCACAACCAAGAGGAAAAAAACACAGAATCATCACCACCACCAACGAGCAGAGCCAACCACGGGGCCCGGGGGCGCCAAAATCGCCAGAAACAGACCGAAAAAGAAGCTCATGGGGGTGCTTGAGATCCACGTGCGGCATGGGGGCGCGCGAGACGCCACTTGCCGACCAACAGAAGTCGGACTGGTGTGGGAAGGCACTTCGGGAGGAGAAGATGGAGTCTGGCGAGATTGTGTCCACCAGTAACACACAGAAGCACTGAGAGTGAAGCGTGAGATTCCGAACAAAAGGAGAAAAAAATAGAAGAAAAGTACCGGAAGCACCGGGAACGATAAATCATGCATTCTCCAAGAGCTCCAGCGGGTCGATTTCCTGCGAATGCGCCTTGACCGAGCTATCTATTGGTCTCTCTCTCTGCATTTTTTCATGTGTACGTCCGGTGTCTAACATGTGACTGTAGCATTTTCGTTAACATTAGTAAAATCTAAAGAAAAACGGCCTCCAACTAGAAATGACAACGCAATAATTCTCCCTTCACATATCGTAGACCCGTACAGAGATTACCACTTCATGGATTTTACGTTTTCCTAGTCCAACTCTCATGGCTATCTCAAAAGATTGCCCGGGGATGCATCAAACAAACAGTAGCCCATATGAAAAACAAGGTTCAAAACCAATATTAAGGTTGTAATTTCCAACATGTGTATTTTGTTGAAGTTTTCCAAAAGTAAGTAATATAATATCTTTGAGATTAGACATTTATGAAAAGTGTCTCATATCGGAACTCTCACACTGTGAGAATGCATATATTAGTGGAGAACTTACCCATACATTTATGATCTGATTGTTTCAGCTTAAGTGAAGATCCAAGATAATTAAACGTGTTTATAAATAACTTTGAATTTGAATTAACCACAAACTGGTGGCTGTTGTGCCTTGAGAGCGCACAAACCTGTGGCTATTATGCTTTGGGAGCAATTTCTTTTCTTATCAATTTGTTTTTATCTTACATATTTATGTACAGGGGCAAAACTAGAGGGTAGAGAACCAGGGCGGTTGCTACTCATTGTTCCGCCCAAAATAAAATTTTAGATGTAAACTTTTTTTTTTCATAAGTTGGGCTGGGTACTCATTAAGCCTAGGCCAATTGATTTATCTTGAGATCTATACTAAATTGACTTAGTGCAGAAGTTGTAGACTCTTTGTTACTTCTTGTTCAAAGTTGTTTCTTTCTTTGTTTTACTATCTGCTCTTTTGCTGCCGTGTTACTAAAGATGACCTTTCTAGCGGAATTTGTTTTGTTTGTTAGTGTTCCTTTCACTTGGTGCTCTTAATGAAAAAAAAAATTGCTATTTCTTGGGGGCATTCGAAGCCATGTACCTTGGAGAGATCATAGAACAAAATCGGAACGCGGATCAGACTGCAAAACTGGACCGAATTTGCGGTCCGGTCCTATTTTTTAAATGTGGTCCGGTCTATGTCTTTTGATAAACCGGTCCGGACCGGATCGAACTACATTTATTAATATAAATAATTTTTTTATATTTTTTTAATACAAATTACAAACTTAAAAGGTTTAATTTTAATCTAAATTAAAACTCTGCATTTTTATATGCTCTTTCCCCTTCGAAATTAACCTTTTTAAAAAAAAATGAAACCGGACCGGACCGCATTTGGATGGAAGTGGTCCGGTCCGGTCCTCTATTTTAGTAGGACCGAAAATCCGGTCCGCAAGTTGCAAGTTGAGTTGTATATGTTGTACGAGTTATTTCAATTTTGAAGAAGTTTTCTGGTAATAGTTGTGGATGCGGTTTATAATCGTTTAGAAACAGAATTCTAAACAATGATATGGCTAAGGGACTTTTAAGGCCAATTTTCTTTTTATACCATTTATTTTGTTAATGCATATTATTGATTAATGTTGTTTAATTTAAGTGATTATTGATTAATTTTCACTTTTGTTTTGTTTTGTTTTGTTTAGATAATGAATAAGTTTGTGATAAGAAAGCTACGCAGTGTGGAGTCGTCTAATACTCATAACGTGACTACTAATTCTGAAACTGATAGTAGTTCAAAAAAACATTGCATTATGTTTAGTCCGAATGATATTGTTGCTGAAGTTCGAAGTCATTTTGCAATATTTTCAGAAGATGCAAAGTCGTATGATCCAATTGTCACCTCTCAGTCGCAGTATATAGTACAGTACATGTATTTCAATATTTTTAATGCTTTTAGTCCTTAATATTTGACATTGTAACTCTAAGGTAATTTTTTACATTACAAAGGGAGTTTTTTTTATCATTTCGCTTTTAAAGTTCGACACCTTTAAATTTTAATCCTGGTTTCACCGCTGTTTAAGCGGTTTAAGCAAGTGATGTTGATCAAAAAAGAAGAAAGAAGCAAGTGCTGTTGATTATAGATGCCTGTATGATATAGCCGGCCGCCACCAACCTCTATCAATATATACCAAAATCCCATAAATCAGGGCGACAAATTTGAAGCCACCCCTATCTCATCCTTTCTTTTGTCGTGCTGCAATGTATTCCTCGTATAATTTCTTATTAAAGATTAAAGCAATAATTGTTTTATTAACTTTCAAATCTTTGTGGCCTTCACGCGGCCTGTATCAGTTAACAGAAGAAACAAAAAAGCATTGCAAGTCGTTGACATGCAGCTGAATTAGTAGCAACAACGTCCTTCAGAAAAAATTTCCAACAATCACCTGAAGTTGTATGCCACCAGCAGACTATATAAATCCTTCTCCATCCTATATCTTTTTGCCGCAAAGCATTTTCTTTCAAAAGTCTCCAAGCACCCCCCCCCCCCCCCCTTCTCTCTTCTCTTCCCGGGTTCACCCAACTCAAGAAAATGGCAAGCAGCCGGCTCTTGATCCTCTTCGCATCGCTCATGGTCATCGAGTTGGCCTTCCCTACCATCACGGCTGCTCAGCCTGCTCATCTGGAGAAGAAAACTGAGGTGGTGGTCGAAGGTATAGTTTACTGCCAGAGCTGCGAGGCCGCTGGAACATGGTCTTTGACTGGGGCCAAGCCAATCCCCGCTGCCAAAGTCAGTGTCATTTGCAAGAACCGCAAGGACCAAGTCAGCTACTACAAGGCGTTCGAAACAGATGGGAACGGGTACTTCTACGCACAACTTGAAGGCTACACAATACTTGATCTGTTTGACCATCCCCTCCAAGCGTGCTATGTGAAGCTCGTCTCGTCTCCTCTTGAGAACTGCAACCTCCTTACCAATGTTAACAAAGGACTGTATGGAGCCCCACTACGTTACGAGAACAAGAAGTTCTACGGAAAAGACTACGTGACTGTCATCTACGCTGCAGGCCCCGTGGCATTCCGTCCAGATCATTGCCCTATCCACTACTGATGATCACAACTAATCAATCCTCGTACAATTTACGGTTGCCCCTTGATTAATCTTCATTTTGATGTGTATTAATACCGAGATGATGAGTCTTTCTTTTTGCTTCCTGGTTTAATCACGATGAGATACGAAAACGTAGAGCTTTTGTTGTTGTTGCTGCTGCTGTTGCTGTACCTTTAATAAACTAATGAGTTGTGTGTTAAATGAGAATCCTTTGTTAACGGCCTTGGGATATTATGCAATCAATTTGTTGTATTGAATTGTAATTTTACTTTTGTGTATAGCAGTAGCTAGCCTAGGTCGAGGTGTAAAATAGCTTGCTATGAGTCTGTTATTTTCTCTCTTTTCTGTTACGCCTTTTGTGTATAAGAGACACGTCTGTGAGTCTATTCATGGAAAGAGATTCACAACTGTGAATTCCCACAATTTCTCTTTGTCGTCACTCGACTCTTTTCTTCCTCTGCTTTGCTTTTTCTGCATCCTTCATTTAAATGTTTAAGCTCGCTAGCCAGACTCAAAACAACGTTTTCAAATTACAGAAGGCGGCGTTGCCCATAAAAGAAAAGATCCTAATAACAAAAGGGGTGGTGTTCACGTAAATACAATTATGGAGAATGTCGCTGAGACAGCGGCTCACTGGCAGGCACGTCTGCAAAACATTTCTCAAAAGTCAAAGTTGTTAGACCGTCCCTTCAGCCCTATGCTGCAGGTCCCTTGGCTTTCGGCCTAGCTCATTACCCTCCCAACTTAATACCACGGTTACTTTAAATGGGATAACACGAGGAATACAAAAGGGTGACATCATACAAGCACAAGCTCCAGCTTAGCTCGCCAGGAAAAAGAAAAAAAAAAAGAGCTCAGCTTAAATCCGAAATAAAATACTATAAATACTCGGAAAACTCGGCAAAAACGAATAGATCCATTTTGAGGTGTCACGCTTGAAAACATGGGACGATGTAAGAAAACATGCCTTGTCGATTCTCTTTTTACCCTTTGACATCCAACATACTTGATTCACATATAGCGACTTACCATATTCTCAAAAATTCAATGGCCGTCCAAACATCTTATTTATATCGTCCATGGCTTCCTTTGTCAACACGGTTGGCTCAAACAGATCGCATTCTCTTGATTTTGCAGATAAGTTTGGCTACATCTGAACTTCTTGGTGTTCTTGGTCATCATCAGGAAGTATTGAAAACCCACTAAAATCTCTTTTATGCACCGGTGTCCGAACAAAATCCATTGGCTTCCCAAACATGATATTAATATCATCCATAGCCTCCTTCAAGTTGATTGTAGGGTCTATTAAACCACGGTGGCAAACATTTTCAACTTCCCCCGGCTCATCTAAAATAGTTGACCCAACAAACCTACAGACAACTGTGTCCTCTCGGAACTTTGCTCGAGCTGGGCTTTCAACATCCTGATCATCAGATCCTTCGGATGCAAGATCCTTTGGTCTAAGAAACACAAAAGCATTTCCATGTGAACCAGGTGAGATGGAACCTTCTATCTTACCTTGACCATCATTCTGCACAAAGTTATCCTCATCACTTCTCTCTCCAATTTCACCATTTTGTTCATTATCAATAAATATTTCAAATTGTTCTTGTTGATACTGGCGAGTCTTGATCCTACTATGATGCAGGATTGAAGCTCCTTTTTCTCTTGGTCGGATTGTGTTTGATCTCCTACCAACTGGAACATCAAGAACTATGATCATTCAAAAGACAAACATCAATAATTCTTTAACTTTCTTAGACAGTTTCAAGCAATAAAGGTCTCACCAGGTTTTAGTTGACGAACCCAACGACGGAAACAAACAAACAACCTAAACAAAAAAGAAATAAGAATCTACCCACAACAGATTTCCGTCGGGAGCCAAAGCCAACAAATCCGGAGGAGCAGGTTCCACCGGGAGCTGGTCTCCAAATCGGGAGGAGCAAATTCCGCCGGGAGCTTGCAAATCGGGACGGGTTTTCAAATGGGGAGGAACGGAATGGGGGGATTCGAAAATCCCGATAGCTATAAACCGAACGTTTGGGTATTGAACCGGTTTAATCATCACCGGTTTCTATAAAATCGGATGATTAAGGGACCCGGTTTGCAAGCATGTGCTCATTTATTTGCTGGCAACTTCTTGACCGTCGGATGGCATCCGGTTTTATCCTCACCGCTGCCTCACTTCGCTTCACACAACTTCGCTTAACACAATAACCGATCTCATCAAATGTAACCAAACGCGGACGTAGTGTAAGTCGTTTCGATAACGCCGATCGGACTCGAAGGTCTGCACGCACTTCTGCAAAAACCTGGGGAGCTTCTCATTCAGAATTTGAGAGGGCAGCGACTCTTTCATCTTTCGGATCCCTCTATAGCCACACACACAAGTATCCCAGACAACTCCTACTCAATCCAAAAAAATAGGAAGCAAATTAATAGAACAGACAATGGGAGAGTGTAGTTAAACGCCATACCGAAGCCATGGGACAAGAGGGTCTTTTCCAGAGTAGGTTTTTATGTCTGAGATTAAGGACGAAAATAGGTCGCTGGTGTTGTTGGCCATGGTTTTGGAGCAGAGTTGAAGATTGTGCTGGCGGTGGTCGCGAGCCAATACCCCAGTTTGAATTTGCTTTGGGCCCTTGGGAATGCGTAGGCGTATTCCTTGAATTTGCGGGCGTATTATGGGTATCCGTCTTCTGGGAGCGTGGGAGGTATTTGCTTGTTCCGTATATGGACGCGTGGGCCGGACACTTATGATCGTTTTTGTTCCTTTCTTCTTCTTTTTTTCCTCCCCCTATTAGGTTTTCAATTAGCGAAGCCTCCGAGACACTGCAGCTATTAAATGTGTGTATATTTTGTTTGTATATGCACAATATTTTTTTCTTTTGGATAACAAGATAACTCCCCAGTTTTCCTGTATATATAAAATCTTCACGGATTTTCCTTTATACCAAGCTAAAGGAAAATCAATCTTTTATATAGTGACTTAATAGGGATAAAAATTCAATTTTTATACATTCGTAAGGCCCCGTTTGTTTTTCATTATTCTATTTTTTTTTAAAGCATTTTCCATAATTTTCGAATTTTTGGGGAGCCTCGTAAAATACGCCATAAAAGATAACTACATTTTTTCAAAAGTGGTTTACTTTTTGAAACTGGTGAATATTCTTTCCTAATTTGTCTCTCCCAATCTTACGGGTGGTCAAAAACCAATTGACTCAGTCCTCTGACTAGAAACCGACCCAATTCAATCCAAGCTAGTCGAGTTACAACGTTGTCAAGGTCAAGTTTTGAAACATGATCTGATTCAACCCAAACTTGGTCGGACACTTGAATGAGATAGCTTGTTGCACACTGTGATAATTTTTGTTCTTCTTTTTTTCTCCCCTGGTAGGTTTCCAAATAGTGAAGCCTATGAGATAATGCAGCTTTTAAATGTGTGTATATTTTGTTTGCATACACACAATATTTTTTTTTGAATAACAAGAGAATTCTCCAGTTCCCTGCACATATACAATATTTATTTCCTTTATACCAAGCTAAAGGAAAATCAGCCTTTTATATCATGGTTTATAGGGATAAAATTTCAAAATTTATACACTATTAAAACCATTAAATTTGCACTTTCTTAGATTGTTATACATAATCTCCCATATGAGAGAAAACCAAGTCACCTTGCCCATAGACTCCGAAAGCAACAACCTTATGGGGGAAACGATTCCCTCCTAAGAGGAATTACCTAATGGTCCTAACAAGTCATTGGATGAATGACAACACATTGATTAATCTATCCAATGGTCTATATTAAAATATCCAAAAAAGAGCAAAATGAAAAAAAAAACTTTAGATGAGATATAACCATCGAATAGATTCATTAATATGTTGTCATCCATCCAATGACTTGTTAGGATCCATTAGGTAATTCCCTCTTAAGAAGGAATCCGAGTCCCAACCTTATTGTGCTCCGCGTGGCTTGCATCAAGTGTTGTAATTACATTTTTTGTTTATGCACTATATCATAAATCAACCACTAATACCTTTGTGAAAAAAAGTTGTGACATGGTCTACCTTGATTTAAGGTTGTTGTGCAAAATTTGTTGGTTCATCCAATTTATCCATTAGCTATGTATCAACGCCATTTTACTTCGTATAATATATTTCAATTGCGATTTTCATCATTAATAAATTATAATATTGTAAAATCGTCATTATCATTTTGTAATTAAATTGAGAATACTTGAAAAAAAATATTATTGAATTTGAGTGGCATCCTTATTAAGTTTTAACATTGTTGATCAAGTAAAATTATGTCGTGCCATATATTTAATTTATGAAGTTGTAATATATGTTATGCCTAGCCTTCACATTTTGTTTTGATTGAAAAAAGAAACTTACTACATTGGACTTTGTACATCAAGCTCGAATGAACCTGACCTAGAGGAGAAATGCAGCCACCAAATTAAGGGCCAGTTCGTTTAACCAGCATTCTCAGGATTTTTTTAGAATCCTCACAACACAAAAAATTCTACAACCAAACATCATTTTTAATACTACATAAAAATAACTACAACACACATACCAATAAAACTAACATCACCTAAAAATTCTCAAAACACAAAAAATTCTCAAAACACAACTCAACCGAACACCCTCTAAGAGTACAATAACAAATTTCAAACACTTGAATTGATTCCATAGTCTATCTAGTATTTGTAAGATAAAATAAAAAATAAAAAATCAAAGAAGTTATAGTGTGGTGCATTATAGTTTCGATATATTGCACTATACCAATTACATGTGAAAATTTTCTACTAATAAATGCATTTTCACAATGTGAGAGTTTCCATGTGTGATATTTTTCATAAATGTCCAATCCCAAAATATTAGATATTATATTATTTACTCTTGAAAAACTTTAATATTATTTGGTGCAAGGATATTTATTCAATTGAATTAATAAATTTTTATAGTTGAGAAAATAAAACATTATTTATATTTGGAGTATAACTGGCAGAAGGAAACATTTGATCTAACAAGCACACAAAAAAAAAATTGTCCTGATAAATGATATCTGAAATAAAAAGAGAATTAAGAATTTCGAAACACCAAAAAAATAAAAACAGAAGAACCGCATACGGTTTTTATTGTCCATGGCACTACCGGCTCCCTTCCCCAACTGTCACCCATTCGGTACAATTCATCACCGCCGCTTCCAACACACACAGACTCTTTCTCGCTCTCGCTCTCGCTCTCGCTCTAAGCGCTCGGCAGTATGGCCAACGCAGTCGAAGAAGAAGAAGCTCAAACCCCACCAAACCTTAACACCGACGAAGCAGAACACCAAAAGCCCTCAAATGTGGAAGAGGAGAAAGACGACGTCGTGGGAGACGACGACGAGGGTGAAGAAGAAGAAGAAGAAGAAGGCGAAGCCGAGGAATCGGAGCAAGAACCGCCGCGGAAGCCCCTATCTCGGGAGTCACAGTTACGCGAGCACAAGTCGAAAATGGACGGTCTCTTCCGCCGAATGCGGACCGAGAAGGTCAATCTTCGAGTCCACGATGTGGTGATCAAGGGCAACACCAAGACCAAGGACTGGATCATTGAGGCGGAGCTCGGGAGCGTGAAGAGTGCCACGACGTTGCAAGAGCTGCTCGAGGCGGCTGGTATTGTCAACGCCAGGCTTCAGCAACTTGAGGTTTTTGATTCCGTTAGGGTTACGCTCGATGCGGGTCCGCCGGAGCTTCCCGGGACCGCGAATGTCATTGTCGAGGTTGTCGAGACTAATAGTCCCCTGTCCGGAGAGTGTGGCGCTTATATGAAGACAACGGTACGGTGTCTTATGGTGTGGTTTTATTTTCTTTGTGGGTTTTGAGATTCATAGTAATGTTAGGGCTTTCGTTTTTTTCCAAGGAACGAGTTTGTGTTCTGTTTGGTTGGTGAGTAACCTGGAGATGGAAAGGAGTAAGGAGATTATGTGCTTTAGAAACATAAGCATCTAATGGCCACACAAACACATATGTATCTGCTTGTATGCATGTATTTATAGTCTCCTGGTGAAAATGTTAATTTAGGCTTGACTAATTGGCAGAGGTGTTAATTGGGGCTTCTGAAATGGGTATATTTATTTAATGGATATGTAGCTGACTCAATGCGCATTGGCATTTCAAATTATTGCATATATTCATCGGGAAATCTGACTGCTGATGGAGACTTTGCGCGCATCGTAATGAAGCCAGGCCAACTGTTTATAGCTTAAGCCTTACCTCTGCAATCTCGCTACCAAGTACAGAAAGTACTCTTTCTGGACATGCCTTAGCGTTGTACTAAATGTCTATTCAGACAACTAACTGTTTTTGGGAAGGGGTTGGTCGTCGAAGGTAGTGAGTGGCTGTTCAAGGGCACTGGGAAGTAAATACTTTCGATTGATTATTTTCTTGAGAATCGTGGTTGGAGGGAGGACGGTGCAATTTTGTAAAATATGGGGTGGGTGTGAGTCCTGCACTTTATATCTGGCTCTTCATAATGATTTAGTCAAGGCCTATATCAGCATGTACACTTCTATTTGGTCAAAGGGGATAGGAGATGGACTTTCAGCTTCATTCATTGTTGTCTGCATCAAGTAGTGACCACAAACAAGGTTGAGATTAGGGGTAATTTTTAGGTTAAGCTAGCTACCATAAGGAATCTGTGCTTGTCCATATACTATGCTATTTGATATGTAGCTTGCATGAATGTATATGTATGCTACGTTTCATATAAATTTTGATAATTGATAATGCTTTTGTAGGCTAGATCTTGGACAGTTGAAGGATCAGTTAAGTTTAAAAACTGGTTTGGTTATGGCGATCTGTGGGATGGTTCTGTGGCATATGGTCCCAACCAAACATCAGAGGTCAGCGCTGGTGTGTTTCTGCCCAGATTCAAAGGATTGCCAACTCCTGTGCTGGCACGAGTATCCCTTCTTTCCCAAGATTGGCAAGAGTTCTCTTCTTATAGAGAGAGAATGTTGGGCCTTTCTCTTGGCTTGTTTTCCACCAGGTGTCATGACTTGGTATACAATCTTGGATGGCGTAGCTTAACAGATCTATCCCAAATGTCATCTATGTCAGTAAGGAGGCAGCTTGGCCATAGTTTGCTTTCATCTTTAAAGTACACATTTAAGATTGACAGGAGGAATTCACCTGTGAGGCCTCTTAAAGGATATGCTTTTGTTTCTACTACTCAAGTAGGTGGCCTCACACCGGATCACAGAAGCTTGCGATTTTTGCGCCAGGTTTGTTGATTATCCTGCGCTTTCCTTGGAATTCTCTTAAAAACCTTTGATTTGCTTGTGTTTAATGGGCAACGACCCATTTTGGGTATGTCCTATGATTTTATATGGATTTTGATATGCAAGCAATTTAAGTAGTTGGTGCATATGAACAAATGATCTCTACCTGCTACATGGGATTTGGTGTTAAATTGGAACTTTCCAGTTTCATGAGTTTGGGGAGCCTGATTTCCCTTTTGCTAAAATCCCACTGTCAGATGAAGAGAATTTTTTTTATGTATTCTTTCATAACATGGAGGAAGAATTATGTTTGTATGTGGTGTGTGCGTATGTTAACGCCGAGATATGGTTGGATCATATTCTGTGAATGCTTGGCTATGGATCAAATTGGGAAGTAAATCCTGGTATTCAGAGATTGTCGTGGTTCTGCTCTAACAAACAATGCTACTATTATGCATGGCTGCCTAATAGTTGACAATTACTTATGTCTATTGGTTTAATACTCCTACTTGCAATAAAACACTGCACCATTTTAATGTCTACCTCCTCAGACGATAGTTCAGCTGGTCTTTGTTTTTATAGTGTGTCAGGCGCGCGCGCACACACCACATCAGCTTCCAATTTGTTGATTCATTATCTTGGTTTTTTCCATTTCGGATTTTAGTTTTGAAGCGATCTCACTTCATTCTGCTCATGTTCAAGGCTCTCTATGAATATCATTGCTTATGGAATTGTCCCTTTAACAGGAGTTTGATCTTCGTTATGCTGTCCCTTTTGGCTTTTATCATGCTGCGCTCAATTTTGGGATCTCTGGCGGTGTTATTTTTCCATGGGGGTCTGGATTCTTGAACAAGCCCTCGCCCTTGCCGGAAAGGTTCTTCTTGGGGGGTGATTTCTCTCCAATTTGCACTTTGGGAGGCCCAACGACTGTTTGGGGATTTAAGACAAGGGGATTGGGACCTACAGAGCCACGAAGGCAAATTAAAGATAAATCTAATGATGATAATTCTGAAGTTGCTGGAATTGATTTTGTTGGAGGAGATCTTGCTGTTACTGCTTTTGCAGATCTTTCTTTTGATCTTCCACTTAAGTGGTTAAGAGAACGTGGAGTCCATGGCCATGTTTTTGCTGGTGCTGGAAATCTCGCTAAACTGACAGAGAATGAGTTCCGAAGTTTCTCTTTTCATAAGTTCTTACAGTCATTCCGAAGCTCTGTAGGAGTTGGGATCGTCATCCCCACAAAACTTTTCCGCCTAGAGGTCAGATATTTATTCTCGTTTTCTTTACATTACAGTAAGCAATGATGTTATAATCTGGTTTGTGGAAGAAAATCCACAAATAATGTGCTGAGTGTTCTGGACACTTGTCTCTTAGATTTCTGGTTTACACCCATGGTGCAGCCTGGATGCAGTGTTTAGCCAGGATCTGATGTTACTATCTTTTTTTTTAGCAAGCTACTCTATAATGAATCCTTTCTCCTGTTTGTTGGGGACATAAAATTAAGGTGTGAAAGATGGTGCTTATGCTGCAACCTTTAATGGGATACCTCTCTTGGGTATCTGGGTTACTATTCATAATTTCCTGAAGGCAGTTTTAGGTATGGAAGTTACTAGCATTTGATGGTAAGTTGGGTAACATTGAAAGTTTGTTGAGGAAGAAGCTTTAGGTATGACCTGATTCGTGTGTGTGCATGTTTGCACGAGCTTGGCTCTCTCCTAGAAAGCTCTTCCAAATATGGTATTTTTGTTTCTTATAAATGGCATGTATGTGAATTTGGGCATTTGAGTTCACGCTCCCAAACACTCCCTCAACTCTCTGGTCTGTGTTAATGTAACAAGTAGAGATAAAGTGGATGATTGGAGGAGAAAAATTCTAGAAATCATTCCTTCTTGAAGTTCTCCCAAACACTCCTTCACCTCTGCAGTCTGCTGTGATATTGATTGTTCCATGAAATTTGCATTGTTTGCTTTATGGGGGGTGGGGGGCTGGTACTTTTCCCTTTTTAATTGTAACTGGGATGGGGTTCTTTCTCTGGTTTCTTCTCTTCAATTTGGCTACTTATTTGCAAGACTAATTCTTAAACAAGGCTTGATATTTACTTTCAGGGCAACTTCTACTACATACTCAAGCAACTTGACCATGACCGTGGCAAGACTGGCTTTCGGTTTAGCTTCTCTGCTCCATTATAGGACCTGTAATTTTCGTTGGACGATGCCAGGATCATGAAATTTCAGGTATTCAGAGTTTTCAAATTTTCTCTTTGAATATCCAACTCTCTCAGCTTGGACAGGGAATGTTACTTTGTAATTTGAAAATCTAGACTGGAAGCTCGGAAAGCTTTTTGTTTTTGGATATGGAGGAAAATAAGCACAGATTTGGTTGCCCCCATAATAAAGGGGTTGACAACTACGAGATGGACTAATATCCATAAGTTTAATCTCCATGTTACCTGTATGTTGTCAATACCATGGGGACTATTTTTTATTATCGTGTAAATTGTCATAGCTTTGTTTGCTAGTTGCTACATTACCCCTCGATCTTTTCTTCACCCCCCCCCCAAAAAATATATATCTTTTACAGTGCAATTACCATTAGTCATGTTCAGAGTATATTTCATGGAAGGGCCAATGCAATATAACTACGTTGTACACCTACGTTCCCAAATAAATCAACTGATTACCGGCAGAAAAAAAAAACTCGTTAACAAATTTCAAGCTTGCCGAATTAGGTTGGTCGTTTTGCTATGAAGAGATTTCAAAACCTTGTACGAAATCTCTCATGAATGCCTTTACTCGTAATCATATTTCATTTTTTTTCCTGAGCTAATTTTATTTCACATCTTTGTAAGGATTAACGATATCTCCTTCTGAGTGGTCGTACGATCTGCTTGCTCCCTCCCTCTATGGTCTTTTGTTTGGTTCAAAATTTTGCATGGTCATTTGATTGAGAGGCCCCCGAAAGAGCCTGCCGAATGATACGTGGGCTCAGGCTTTCAATGAAGCAGGACAACTGACGGACTAAAGCAAACGTAAAAGGAGGCCCAACATAGAAATTTAGCTCGGGCTTGGGATGCCTGCTTAAGAGCCCGGCCCACAAAATAGTCCACTTATGCTGCGACATGTCGCTCAAGTTAGCGCAACTCGCGCTAGATTAAGGCTATGTTTGTTAAACAAAATTTTACACTTTCTAAAATTTTAACCCAATAAAAAATTACAATATAATCTCTTTCCCTATCACATCATTACTTTTCACTATAATAAATATAAAAAATAATCTCTTTTCACTTTTTCATCAAATCTAATACCATAAAATTTTAACATTCAAACACAACCTAAGGTTCTTAGAAAGTTCTTTTGACTCGAGGATGGCCGGTGACCCCATTTCTTTTCATATGCAAGCTTTTCAAAATAATTCCCAGTGGCCTGCTGGTTAGGAATAGGGAAGTGAATAGATGAAATTTATTTTATTCACATACTAAATTCATGAGAATATTTTTCTTGTCCAAGTCCTATTACGGTCTTTCAACTATATGTAATACAAAAATTATACGCTCCCACTGGTCATGTTGATATATATATATATGGGAAAAGTACTGAAATAGTCCATGTGGTTTCACGTTTTGACAAAATAGTCCCTGTGGTTTCAAGTTGAACGCGTTAGTCTCTGTGGTCAGCAAGTTGTTGCAATGCAGTCCCTCCGTCAACCCACTTAACGGTCAAAGCTTCCAGGAGGACATTTTTGTTACATTATGCATACCTCAGGGACCAATTTATCAAAAAGGTGATACCACAAGGACCTACAAATTAGTTCATGTGGTATCACCTTTTGACAAATTGGTCCCTGAGGTATGCATCATGTAACAAAAAGGTCCTCCCGATAGCTTTGACCGTTAAGTGGGTTGACAGAAATTTAACGGGAGGACCTTTTTGTTACATGATGCTTACCCCAGGGACTAATGTGTTCAAGTTAAAACCACAGGGACCAATTTGTCAAAACGTGAAACCACAAGGACTATTTATGTACTTTACCCTATATATATAATTACTAGCTACAGACTTTGTTTAATAGACAGGTAAGACGTCACTCTTCTGGGCCACAAATTGCGTGAAAGGGAGACCACAAAAGCATTCCGCTTGCTTTTGTGTTTTTGTGCGAATAGGATGTATTCGACGGGATGCTTCCAGAAAAATGATAAGGGGACGGAAATACGGATGTAATTCGATGGTGTATGAAAGCTACTCAATAGTTGTTAAACGGGCAATAGACCCAACATACCTTGAATGTGAAAATGTTACTCAAGCATATGCCATTGGATGATAATGACCGTTTTTTAAATCCGATGGTTGTAGTTATCCAATCGAGTTGCTTTTTGACCTTGACCTAATTATTGGACAGGAATTGATAGTTGATAGCTGTGGGATTAATTGATTGGTATAACAAGGATATTTATTGTATTAGAGAATTCTATTCGTAAAATATATTTCAAATTTGATGGTAATTATTCTTTTCCATATGTAATATTTTTTTGGTACAAATTATATATCATTGCAAATCACAAACATAGATCCCGTACAAATTAAGCAGAACAAGGGTGAGGACTGAGAAGGGCAGACCATGTATATATGCATGATGCTGTCAAAGCATATATGCCATGCCATTGCCATCCCACATGCATGGTCGCGTGCATATATAACTGATGAAATTAAAATATTAGGAGTTAGGTATACATACATATGTAACATACAGACATCCTCATTCTCAAAAGGAAGTAGATCCGTATTAATAGGTTCACGTATTCTCATGCACATTAAAAAAAGATAATTAATTGATCAAACATAGAGAAAATAAAACAGGCACTGTTGGGGGTTGACTTTACAGGTTGGGTCAGGTGCCTGAGGCCGAATCTTTCAGACCATACTGTATTTTAATAGTCTTCACAGGCAAAGCCAGCCCACCATTGTTCGCAAATGCCTCCTCCTCCACATCATTTTCTTCGCGTGGGGGAACGATTTTTTTTGTCTCGCAGATCCTTCGATCATTATTGATCACCATCAATTGCATTAACCAGCTTAGAGTTATATATCTATGATATTTGCGGTTTAAAAAGTGAAAGGGCGAACGGGGAAACTACTTAAAAAACCTTTCAGTACTTTCTTCAACCTTTCGTACAGGTTTTGGCCTTTCTGGGTCAGGGTGATACCAATTATAGAAGTGAGTTTCTCTGGCGAAGGCTGCAGATTCTGTAACGCAATTTTGTTTAAGCCCACAACTTTTTAATGTAGCTATTGAGCAATTATGGAGTACTATGTACGTAGATCCTTGAGGGACATTCTAAGCCTTATATTTGCTTTTCCTCACGCCCGGTTCGTAATCTATCGACGGTTACCAGCTTGCCAAACAGAGCATTTCCTTGGACAACTGTGATTAGTGGTCTCCAGATGCCCGTGATAGGATGGAGCTTTTGCAGTTACCCTACCTTTAGTGGTTATACATCCCATATGATCAATTAACTTTGCTGCTGTGTCTACAAATGCAGTTGCTGTACCGCACGCTGATCATATGGGGAAGGGATTGCCTCCAAAGGCAATCCTTTCCCGATCATATGGAGTAGTACTGGGGTTCGCGGAAAGCAAATATTTACGGAAGGCCGTCAAATGCCAAACTCTCGTGTAGACTACGTGAGTCAACAAAAGCCAGAAGGTTGATCAAATTACCTGTGATGGGGCTTAAAGTGATATGTTTGGCACATCAGTTTTTTTTTGCCAGGGCTTTACTGATCTGAAAGGGACATGCAAGAGCTCTGCTAACGGAATTTCTGATTACCTTTCTCATAATTCTCGTGCCTTTAGGCAGGCGTTTGTGAAGGACAGTGATAGATTGATTAGGATCTAATGGTGGATGCAATTCATTTAGTTTCTTTTTCCCTTCTCTCCCTGAATTGACATGTTAGCCAACCCTGACGTACACGATAAACTTGTCTTCTTCTTTTCTCTCTCGTTTTGGCGTCATGAACAAAAACAACCCGCGGGAATTACTTCTAACATACCTTCCTTGCAATTACCTGTGCCAACTTGCTAGCTTTGTCGCTTGAAGCAATCCAAAAGTTTCACTTTTTAATTAGTTGTATTAAGTCTCTATGTGGACCATTACGTATCAACTGTCCGCAAGGAAGTGATAGCATGCTTATTCCAATGCATCTATATATGTCTTTCTCAGTGTCTTTTTTAGTCTCAGATTCTAGCTAGCTAGGAACCAAAAAATTCTGAATCAAACATGCAAATAGTGGTCCATCCCTAACTTATAATTAGCCTTCATTCTGTATCAGAGTTAAGAGATGCAGATGGATGAAAGCACGAGAGGCCGCTATAATTAGCATGGTCTGCGCGCATATCTCTGTATCAAACGAGACACTAATTAATACGTGGTGCCTTTTGAAAAAGTTCAAAGCTATGAAGGAAGGAATCTGAAATAATCACAAAATAATAAATGGAAAATCTTAAAGTTTGAGACAAAGGCCAATCAACGGGTGAAAAACCCAATAGAACTCTCTCATGATCATAAGGAACCATAGCGACATCCAGTTTAATATATATCTACCTTGAGTTTTATTCACAAGTGACTGTATATATCCATCTGTATTCTATTAGATTTGCTTTGGGAACATAAAGTTATCTACTCCTTTCATATATAATTAATTTAGGGATTGTTTTTTTCCCCTGAACTTACTCCAAGGGCATATCTGACACCATGTCTAAACTTTTGCAAACTGTCTTAAGAAATACGTGAGATATGTACTACTTACTCGTATGTCAAGACCCTACTCAGGGTTATCTATTGCCGTAGGGCTTGATTTGCATGGTGTGTGTAATAATTAAAAACAAGATCTGAAAGAAAGTACGGTATATATATGGAGGGATCACAAGGAAATATATATATAGGGTCAAACCCTAGAGATTTCTCGATCAGAATGCAGAATGCAGGGTGTGGCAGGATAGGGCAAGTCCCAGAGTAGGACAAATCTCTGATTCTCGATGGGAAGGCACTGGTGTCACAATTAGTCTGCGAGCGGTTGACAGGGGCCAGCCTAGGTGGCGAGCGATCATCCGTCCCTGAGTCGCTACCTAACACACATGCTTTGCCTTCATATTCTATATATGATCTATCCTTCTTCCATCCACATGTCACGAGCTGACAAATCCACTCTTTTTCTAGAGGAGCCACAGGATTCCTGTTTTTTTGTGCGTGTGGAGTGAAAAAGGTATTCCTATATCAATCTGCAGACAGGTATGCCAAAGTAGTCTCGCAAGTTAATTAGACGGGGAATAAAGCTATTGCCCAACGAACTTCTGTTTTTGTTTCGTACGTGCTTCAAGTTCCACGAGATTTGGTTATTTATCTTTATTAATAATGTGAATGATAGCCTTTTATGTCAAACTGGACTGAAGATCAGATATCTCAGTAGAAAATTTCAGGGAATATGTTTTTCCCAATGACGTCCGGAGAAGTACGTAATCGTAATGTATGCGGATTAATACAAAAATACTTATGGGGTCCTGGGGAAGTAAATGATATTACCAAACAAAAAGTAAATTAAGGTCGCGCAGGCCATATATGAGAGTTAACTCAAAATCTACAGATTCCAAATGAATACGTAAATAATAATGATGCCCATATGGGCTTCCTTAACATAACGAGCGTCAATCAATTCCAAATACAGGAGAAGTGGCAATGTTTGTTTTTCAAAAAGGAGTCCCTTTTTCTTTAATAATAATAATTATTATTGTTATTTATATATATATGTAATGTTTTTTGTACTCAAGTACTTCTCTGATCGATTAGAAAAAAAAAAAGTACTTCTCTGATCTCTTTCACTTGTTTTTCTTGGGGGGAGGGGGGCGTAAGGGAAATCTTATTCTAATGATGTACATACATACATAAAGGCATCCGTGCATTACATTATGCAAGTTATGCAGGCATTTAAAAAAGACAATCAAGCAGACAAACAGGAAGAGAGGGAGAAAGAGGAGGAGGAGAGAGAGAGACGAGTGTTTCTCCTGATCTTAATGGAAATTTTTCCATTTCCAAGTCGGGTGCCTATTTTTGCAAGAGCTCAACAGCCATATTCTAATGAATTCATCTTCCATCTGCTTTATTTGGCCTAAGGTACGAGACAGGACGCCAAAGCTCATTTCTTACACACAGATGGCAGTACTAAATTCTTTCGGTTAGTTGTCAATCAATTGAAAAGGCACAGTTCAGAAACGCCGCAGATTAGAGAGATGAAACTAAGTGATGGTACTGAGGTCTGCAAAACAAGCTCTTCTAACAACGTTGAAGAGGATGAGGTTGAGGTTGAAGAAACTGACAAGCCTAAGAACGGTGGAAGCTCGAGCAATAGCACAGTCGAAGAGTGTGAAAGGAAGGAAGCTCTCGGATCTGCCAGACAATATGTGCGGTCTAAGATGCCTAGACTCCGGTGGACTCCTGATCTCCATCTTTGCTTTGTTCATGCAGTTGAAAGACTAGGAGGCCAAGAGAGTAAGTATAATTTAATTATAACTCATAGTCTCTTTACCTATCTCTGATAATCAGTGCGTCATACTAGCTAAATCAAAGTAAAAATTTACATAATTAATGGGAATTTCATTGGGGCAGGAGCAACACCGAAGTTGGTACTTCAATTAATGAACATGGAGGGTCTTAGCATCGCTCATGTGAAGAGCCATCTACAGGTACTTTGATCCACAAAATACTGATAATTTGGCCATATATAACTTGAGGTTATATTCTACAATAAATAGGGTAATCTCAACATTTCATGTTTGGATTTGTTTTGTTAGATGTATAGAAGCAAGAAGATGGAGGACCATAATCGAGGTTAGTTTTTACAGTCATGCACCTTCGGGTAGGGGAAAATCTAGGGTTTTTTTCCCGGTGTTTTCCCATCTGATTTCATGAGTTATCAGCTGCGACAGAACAAGGGCTTTTCATGGAAAGCGGAGATAACCATATCTACAATCTTAGCCAACTTCCCATGCTGCAGAGTTTCAATCAAAGGCCTGCTTTTGGTTTCAGGTATCATCTCGCAATTCCTTGCTACCTTTGGAGTGCTAAATTAAGGGATTTTTTTTTCACGGTTAGAAAATAATAAGAATAGCGCGCGTCATAATTAACCAACTGTGTTCTTCATTCAAGATACGGTGATGCTTCCAGGAGAGCTCGTGACAAGCAGAGTTTTGGCTCTTACGTAGACAGGAATATTGCACTCGATGGCACTAGATATGGAGTACTCTATGGCTCAGTCACACCCAGAATAATTCGGAGCAACTATAGCAGTTCTGCAAAATTTAATCTACATGTACCCGGTTCATCCTTCACTAGTGGACAAGCTACATGGTGGACAAGGAGTCAAACTCAGGATGAGTTCCATTTGTTTCAGGGAACAAGGCAAACCCAATCGAAGCAAAGCCCAGCGGAATCGAACCTAATTATAACTCCATTCAAAGAGAGACGAATAGATCAAGTCAATTATTTGAATAACGCTGACCATGATTCCTCTGAAAACTGGAGAACAACTCAAGAAGACCCTAAAGGACTGAAAAGGAAGGTGCTGGAGTACTCAGACTGCGGTCTAGATTTGGATTTGTCTCTAAAAGCAGCACCAAACAACGGTGGATTCGGAAAGGGTACTTCGGAAGGCAATGATGCGGTTAGTTCTTTGTCTCTTTCACTGGCTTCATCTCCACCTTTAAAGCTTGTCAGGTTGAAGGAAGGAGATGGTCATACGAAGCAATATTCGAGGCCGACGAGGACACTGGATCTGACTTTATGAATGAGACAATTCTGAGTGAGATCTTGAGGTACTAATTGTCGACCCAGAGCAAAATGTATTATATCCTTTCCATGTACCAGCAAACAATTAGCTAGGTAATGGATTTCTTGAGTCGTTCCTCTTTTGTTATTTCATTGTCTTTTATTTATGCATTATGTATAGACTAGCTAGTGACCTTCATTTGCGGACCTCGAGGACTTGATAGGTGAATATTTTCAGCATTACAAAATATGCACATCGGATATTGCTTTTGTCTGAGAGTGAAGAGGGCTCCTATCTCCTGGAAGCTCTTGGTTGATTAGCATTAATCCCCACACACACTAAATGAGTAAAATGAAAAAAAAAAAAATGAAGCTTGAAAGCAAATTCTTGGACTCCTCAATTGAGCGTAATTAATCCTAACAGGTCATTTCATTAATTATGTTATCTCCAAATCTCGGTAAGACGTTGCAACGACAAAAAGAGTCAAATCCTCTCTTCACTAATATTTGTAGCCTATTAATCTTCCAACAGATTCTCGATTTAGGTTAACGAACTTCTTTTCGAAACTCTCATTGACTGTTACCATCTCAAAACGTGTATGATACTGTCTATATATTGGCCTGGTTGGAGCTGCTACAAGACAGACTAGCTATAGCTCACATTCTCAGCTTACAGTACAATATATTGACTCAATTATGATTGGAGAGGCAGCTTTAGGAAATGATAGCTGGGAATCTCAGAATATATGCGTCCATGTATGACAGATGATTGTGTGTGTGTGTGTGAGAGAGAGAGAGAGAGAGAGAGAGAGTATATAGGATACGTCGTTTCCTTTTTGAAGGAAAATCAATGAACTGCTGATCAGCAAAGGATGACAACGAAATGCAAGTTTGGTTACTTGTAATTAATTGCCATTCTTGTGACGTATTTGAGTATATATATACAGTGTTCCAATTTTGCTCTTCGATGGATCGATCTTACTTTTCTGCACACACGAATGCAAAATCAAGACCCAACAACTGTATTCACATCTTTCAGAGAAAGAGATAATTACGCACGGAAGCACCATATCTATCATGTGTCCTTCAATAAAATTGAACAATTTCAATGCTAATCCAAAAAATACCTAATGATATCTATTTCCTACCTTTCTAAAGCGTCCTAATGAAACAAGCTGCAGCTAGTGTACTTCAATTTGGTCTAACCAAGAAGTTGGGGAATCGCAGTCGTTGTGGTAGCATCGGCGATAACTTGGTATGCTGCCTCTGTGAGATGTACTGCATCCCAAAATATATACTTCGATGCATCTGGGCATGTTGAGTCAATTGCATTGCATAATGGACCCAATTCCACAAGCCCCGTCCCACAGCATGCTCGGGCTGTTTCTTCAAAACCTTTATAAACACAGGAGGAGGCCAAAGAGCCATTAGTTTAGACAAATTTAGAACAAAATTTTTAATGCGCATATATATATATGTGGATTCGGTTATTATGCTTTGTGTTAATGGTGCTGAGTGTGCTTTGTAACTATGAGGATTACATTTTCAAGATCCAACGGCTCATAACACGTCACCTCAATTAATGAATTTGACCAGCGAATTTGATCATTTTTACTGCTGACCCGCGAATGAGAAAGCGGTCGACCTGTTCATGTAGCGCTTGACCGGTTCATGTAGTGCTCGATTGTTTGTCCACACCAGAACGCAGGTCATTCACAGCTGAACGAGTGGGTAAACGTGTCAAATTCATTAATTGGGGTGACGTGTTACGAGCCCTTGGATCTTGAAAATGTAATCATCATCGTTCATCAGCACCCTCAACACCATAAGCCAACCTTATATATGTAACTCAACAAATTGAAGAAAAAAAAGCTAGCTACTTTCATTGTTTGGGTTGTAGATATATAACTCACCGTATTTAGCTGGATCCTCGATCATGTCCATGATGGAACTGTAAATATCCACATCCACGACCTTGGCACCGTCGAGTTGGGCTTGCCACGTAGAGGTAAGGTCGTGAAGCTTCTGATTGTAGCCCTGAGAGTCCCAGTTCTGTTGGTCGACACAAACGCGTTGGAGAAAATGGAAACTAGGGAAAACACTGCCCACTGTCATTTGCATGGGCAGGCATCCAATAGGTGGAAGACCCGCCACCGCAATCCTTCGAGCTCCTGCTCTATAAAGCCTCTGCACGCGATCACAGTACACGAAAAGATGGGTGCTTAATTTGAGCAAATGCAATTAGATCTCTCCTTCAGTTCTCTATTTATCATATAAATCAAATTTAGACTCTTTGTGACTTATGACACTTAAAATTCTGCACATTAATGTCAATACCATAGAATTTAGATCCCCTCGTCTATTATCAGGTGAGAAGATACATATCATAAAAGTAATTAGGAGTAATTAATAAGGACGTACCTGAACAACAACTTCTAGGTTTTGGAGCAGAACATCTTGGTAATGTGAAATTGAACCATATTCAAGCACCCCTATTGGTATATTATAGAAGTTATAGAACATGTCGTTAGTTCCAACACTGATCAAATACAAAGCTTTCTGGACGATCCTGCGAGCCTCTTCTACCCTAACTCGTCTACGTATTCTTCCCAAAGCTTCATCAAAGTAATTTAACTGCGTCGATAGAGACAAAGTTTGTGTCAGTCTTATAGTCTGGTCATCCAAACCCGAACCCGCCGATGCAAAACTAACACCAGTAAGCAAGTTAGTGTCGGTCACGGACGGGTCCAAGTAAGCTGGCAAGAGTTCCTTAAGGCCCAAGGAAGCGGCTAGAAAGTCGGTCACCAACTTTCCATCGCAAAACCTTCCGGAGGAGACTTGGCCTGGAAAGTCCTTGCCATACGGCGGGTGGTCACTGCGGAAGAGCGTTACTAGGTGGTTGTTGTTGCCTGGATCGATGGTTGAGTCACCAAAGGCGAAGAGAGCAGTAACATGATTAGCATGCCCATATGCAGTGATTGGAATTAGCATAGAAGCTAAAGAAGCAATAAAGAAGATTGTAAAGAAGATGGTGTTTCTAGGCTCCATGGTGGTACTACTGTTTTTCTCAGCAATCAGCATGCGATCAAGTTTAGAATGCTCTATAGCAGAACTACAGCTAGCGGTTTATATAAAGATTTGGCTGGTTGAGTTTGAATATAAATTGGGATTTTAAAAAAAAATTGGAATTGGAATTGGAATCTATTTCTATCACACGTACGGTCTAGTAATTTATATCCGATCGGAACTCTTTTGCTGCACGGTATTATAAGAAAACTCGATCTGCAATCACGTTAATTGCATGGAAAGGCTACTCTAGGTCATGTACACATAATTTGAAACCAAATTTAGCTATACCTGATAAACTCGTCCCCGATAATACCCAGATATTACCTATTAATTATATTTTTTTACGAGGGGGAAAAATTCACGGCCTGTTACTTAATTTTTGCTTGAATGAAATATTCCCAGATCTATATCACCTAATAAAAGACAGAAAATCAATTGGATCCTAGTTAAGCCTAAGAATCGCTTTTTTCATGTGTTGCAAGGAGATCAATATACAACAAATAAAAGGGACGTGCCTGGCTAGCTATTTCTGTTATACGGCCTTGATTATTAAATTATTGATTAAGACATTAAATTTAATATATTTTGTTTATCAATTTAATTAGTTTCCAAGATAAATAATAAATCGTCCCCACCGGCCAGTACTATTCCCACGCAAAAAGAAAATTCAAGTTGAAATACATATTCAATTACCTTTGGGTTCCCCCCCCCCCCCCCCCCCCAGCGAAAGATAGAATCAAGAGATAAGTACACCCCCTCCAACGTTGATGATTAGACCACCACATTGGATTACAATTCAATTTTCAAAGGCAAGATAGTGGATTAGAATTCAAAGGAATTCGAATCCGAGCGATCGACCCAAAAGATCATATTTCGAATTTTTCGATATGTATTTCTGACAGGTGAATTAGTAATTATATGGTTTAATTATAGAGATAAATACATTCATCCCTGTATTTTACGTCAAAATGAAATAAATTTTTAAACTTTAAAAATTATAAAATTAGTTCTTAATGTTTAAAATCATTCATATTTAAAAGATCCCTAAATGACTAAAGTAATGATAGATATAAAACTTTAAAACTAATTTGATTTATTTTAAAGTTTTAAAAATTATTTAATTAATTTTCAGTCAAATCAGATAGATCAAAGTAATGATTTAATTACAGAGATAAATACAATGTATTTACGTCAAAATTAAATAAATCTTTAAATTTTAAAAAATATTAAATTATTTCTTAATGTTTAAAATCATTCCTATTTAAAAAATCTCTAAATGACTAAATTAATGATAGATATAAAACTTTAAAACTAATTTTATTTATTTAAATTTTTTTAAATTATTTAATTTTCAGTCAAATCAGATAGACCAACTTTATCAGTTAGAAAGAAAAAAAAAGACAGACCAACTTTATATTTATCCCAAATCGGATATTTCGTCCTCCCACTGTTGAAATTTATTACGTTTCGGGTCATAAAATTCCTATCTGCGCCCATTTTTTTGCACTAGTGTCGGATAAAGGCCTGAGGGGTACTGATGGAGACAAATATAATCCTCCATTAGGAAAGCCCAACTTAGCCCATCATTTTGCTGGTGATTAAACCCTTTTGCCCTGGTGATTGGGCCACCGGGGTCCTGATTGAGGTAAATTCAATCTGTGAGTTAGAAAGCCCAACTTAGCCCATTAGTTTGCTGTTTAAAACAACTGTGTTTTCTCAGTTCCGAAGACCATGGGCCCAAATACTAATCCCAGCCCAATACTTCGTTACTTCTGTGACCTTTTAGCCACATGTTTCCTCTTAAGCCCAAAGCTCATAACAACATGCACCGTATAGGAAAAGCATAAAAAATCAAGTGCGGGGGGTGCAGAAGACCAACCAATCACCTGGCAGGAGAGCTCGAGCTGATCGTTTGCACACCCTGCCTCCACGACCGGACACAATTTGACAGTTATATAATCAAAGGCAGGCCTTCTAAATCTCGCTCTCTCTCTGAGAGGAGTATATGCTTCCGGCATCTGCGTGTTATCCCACTATCCCTCTGCCTCTCTCTCACTCTCACTCTCGCATTCTGGCTTTCTGTCTTTTTCTCTGGTGAATGAAGAATGGCGCTGAACTTAACTCCGGTTTTCCAGCACAGCCAGCGCTTCCTCTTCTCCGTGAACTCTAAAGCTTCTACGAATCCTCATTTTTGCTTTTTCCACTCTTACTACTACTACCCTCTCCAGCTCAAGAAACCTCTATTGCCTTTCTCTCCCTCGCCGTCATCATCATCATTATGGCCTTTTCATGTCACACGCGTCTCTACCGCACCGGTAGAGTACGCGCCGCCAACACCGGACTTCGATTTCCACCAAGAAATAGCTCGCCTCAAGGGCCTCCGCTCCAAGCTCTCTAACTCGATGAGCCTCAAGGAGAAGCTCGCGGTGGTGGACGGAGACGCTAGAGTGAAGCAATTCTTCGATTTGAATAAGAAAGGAATATTCTATACGGTTTTGGAGAAGCTTCTTTTGGACTCGCGCGACTTATATCTGGTAAAGTGCTTGATCGCGGCAGGGCAGGAGCACGTCCTCTGTTTCGGGTTTGAGCCCGTCGAGAGCGAATCTGAATTGTCACAAGGCTCGCTGAAGAGCGCGTTTCATGTGCTGGCGGAAATGATTGAGAAACTGGGCGTGGAAGATGTTGGTGGTAATGGAGGTGAGCGTTTGGGGAAGAAGAATGATTTAACTCTAAAGAACAAAGAAGAAATGCCAGAGCTTAAGAGGCTCTTGAAGACTCTAGAGGAGATTGAAAGTTTCTATGATTGCATTGGAGGGATTATCGGGTGAGTCTTCATTTTATTTTCACTAATTATTAATTTTTTTCTAAATCATTTCTATTTTAGATGTTTTTTTAGTAAGTATTTCTATTTTAGATGTCTTGAGTTGTCGAATTGAGATACTGAGACAATGTAACTTAGCATATCTGTAATTGGTAAGGATAGAAGCAATGGGAAGGAATGACAGTTGTTGATCTAATCGAATTCGTTGACTGTTTTGGTGAATGTGGAATTAAGGGAAAACGCGGCGGCTGTTTAATGAGAATAACCTGGATCTCCCATACTAGATTTGGGAAGGTGTATATATGGCAGTGGGAGACTTGAAGCTTTCTATGAATAATCTACCTCAAGAGCAAATAATCAACTTTTTAGTACTCTCTGATAGAACGCCTTGTTTCTTTCCATGTGTACTTTTAGAGGGATTGGAAAAACTGATCGCTGTAGCAGATTCGAACCATTGACATCTGTCACAGGGTAAACCACTGCCTCTCATGCCTCTGACTGATTCTACCCTAGGCCAACGATGGACAATAACTCCTCCCGAACAATGCTTACAACTTTCATTGAACTGAGCTCTCCAAAGGGGACAGAAAAAAGAGAGAGAGGGAGGGAAGGAGAGAAGCACTAGCTGTCTTTTTCACTGTACAAGTGCATTCCAGATTATTAGTTGGAAGGTTTTAATGCTGCAGATATCAGATTACAGTGCTGGAGCGTCTTGTCGAAGCAACAGGTCAAAGGCAGACTACAAAATGGTCCCAGGACGTGGATAAATTAAGGGAATGCCAATTTCGGGAAATTCATTCCCCGAGTGGACTCGACCTCTCTCAGAATATGGAATATGCATCTCAAGCAGCTATTTGGGGAATTGAGGTTAGTACTTTCTAATAAGAGCATATTTTGTATTTAATAACAGAGATGTGTCCCAGATTGTCTTGAACTAGAATATCTTATCCTTTTTAGGGCTTACCAGACCTAGGTGAAATTTATCCCTTGGGAGGCTCGGCAGACAGACTTGGCTTAGTTGACCCTGACACAGGTGAATGTCTTCCCGCTGCAATGCTTCCTTATTGTGGACGGACTTTATTGGAAGGTCTTATAAGAGATCTTCAGGTATAATATCTCTGTTTGTCAAGCCTGGAAACATTCGTTTATGCTTTTGCTGTTTGAAACAACCCCCCCCCCCCCTCTCCCCAAGTAAAAAAAAAAGTGGAGGAATGAGGTATCAACGAATTATTTTTATATTGGATGATGGAATTACGTGCCCTTATTTTTGTCTATTTTGATGGCAAGGCTAGAGAGTTCTTGTACTTCAAGATTTATGGAAAACAATGCATCACCCCTGTTGCAATCATGACAAGTTCTGCAAAGAACAACCACAAACACATTATTTCTCTTTGTGAGAGGCTTCAATGGTTTGGAAGAGGTCAATCAAATTTCCAATTTTTTGAACAGGTTTGGTGTTCAAAACTATGATACTTCTACCGTTTGCTTCCCTAATACATTATGCCAACCTCACATAATGTGATGATATCTTCCGCATATAATGTGAATTTCCAGCCTCTTGTTCCAGCTGTTAGTGCAGAAGATGGGCAATGGCTGGTTGCTAGACCATTCACACCTGTGTGCAAACCTGGTGGTCATGGTGTGATATGGAAGCTTGCTTATGATAGAGGCATCTTCAAATGGTTTTATGAACATGGAAGAAAAGGTGCAACTGTCCGACAAGTCAGGTTAGCCATATATATATTAAGTCTGCTCTTATTTGTGAGTGAAAATTTTTATAATCGGAAGTCGGCTCTGTACACTACATAACCACTGGCAACTTTGCAGTAATGTTGTTGCGGCCACGGATTTGACACTCTTGGCATTAGCGGGAATTGGTTTACACCATGGAAAGGTGGGCTCATTACTGTAGTTCATTTCCTTCTTTTTAGTGGGAATAAGATTGGTTGGTGCAATTTTTTCATCTTTTGACCATATGGGTGTGGGGCTTGTATGCTAAGCCGAATTCAATTAGTTTTATTTGCCAAGGCTGCTTACAGCTTGTTGAACTTTGACTCCTGTAGAAACAGTTTCTCTCTTGTGTTGCATGTGTGCTGACAGCTTTTTATGACAGATTTTAACTTAATCACATGCATCAGCAATACCCAGATATGATGCAGAATTTTGCATTTAGTTATTTGTTTTTAACTGAAAACCAATGGTTATTCGGAATTCTTGTCCAGAGGTTTTCAAGCTCAGTGCCTGTGTTTGTTATGCATCTTCATGTATGTAACTGATTTTCTGCATTTTAACTGAAGAGTTTGTTTGGGAAAGTTGAATTTGTAAGTCTTTCTTGACATGGTTGTATGTGACTCTGCCATATCACATAGCATCTCATTGCAGAAAGGACATTAGGGAGAAAGAAAAGAACTAAACAATTTGAAATCTATATGCTTATAAACTGTGTTTTTAGAATGCAATAATAGGCAGTGAATTTGGCTCTTCACATCGGCACAATTTAGTGAGGCTGTGGAGAAAAGCACATTGGTTAACTGAATGCTGACTTAAGCCTTGTTGTACTTTGTGCTTCCATTTACTAACGACACGCTTTTGCAGAAACTAGGTTTTGCATCATGTGAGCGGCAATTGGGGGCTACAGAAGGAATTAATGTCCTGATCGAGAAGAAAAATCTTGATGGGAGGTGGGCCTATGGTTTGTCATGCATTGAGTACACAGAGTTTGACAAATTTGGGATCATGACTGGACATCTTTCTTCCCAAAGGTAGAAATTATTTTAGTGCTCGGTGTACATATGATGTGGGATGATGTAAGTTCTTATCTAAATGAGCATAATTGCTTGTATGCTTGTGTATCATGTGAATATCATATCTGCCATATCAGCTTTTATTCTGTATGGTTATGCTTCAGATGACACAGTCTATCCTTACCTTCCTAGATAACCTACCATGCGGTGCAATTGAAGAAGTCTGCTGCCCTTCTCAAAAATGCGTCTTCTTAGTAATCTGTTAATGCTGATTGAGATTTGTCCATCTGGGAAGTCTTATCTTATTTGGTATAGGCTTAGATGAGTTAGTTTTGGCTTTAATTTGTCAAGTTTGATCCATGAAATGCCCATATCTTTTCTCTGCATGTCATGATGTACTTCTTGAGTCATTGTACTCCAATGTCAACTGTGTTTTCTGTATTCAAGTTTGCAGGAAAAGTTTCCCGCCAATACAAACATCTTATATGTGGATTTACCTTCTGCGGAGTTGGTTGCCTCAAGTAGAAATGAAAAAAGCTTACCAGGCATGGTGCTAAATACAAAAAAGCCAGTTGTGTATGTAGATCATTTTGGGAAACTGCATAGGTACAAATTTTCATCTTAATTGTTGCTGTTCTGAAGTATAATTTCTTACAATCTATTTGTTTATTTATGGTTGTAATGGCATGGATGAGTGACCAAATGGCAAATGTTCACCTTACCATTACACTTATGTATTTAATGGTTGGATAAGCATCATAAAACACAGTTTTCTGAAGACACAGACAAAGTTATATGTATGAAAATTATATCAACGTATAATCTAAATGCTGATCTTCTGCTGCACGCTTGATTGATTGCAAGTTATGGTTCTGTAAGTTGTCTATCTGTATATTGTCAATTCATTACAGTCACTGTATGGTATATATAAATATTAACCTCAACGCAGTTGATATTGAAGTCTAAACAGTGATGTACAGTTAAACATGGGTATACTTCTATTGTTGCTGAGACTTGCGGTAATATCTGAGTTACCTAATGATATTGGACGAAACACTGTGATTTATGGTATTGCCTATGTTATGGATCCTATCTGATCAACGAAAGAGAAGCTTATTCAATTCAAGTAAGCCTTATTCCCAATTAATTTGGGTTTGTCAAAGAACACTCAAGTCAACTAAGCACACAGAAAGCAAGCACATATTCAAATATAAACTTGCAGATTCTTGGATTCTGAGAAACATCTCCAAGGTTACTAATGTAGAATGAAAAAGATGTGCACAACCATGGGCAGGTTAGTTTGTTACGAAAATTTGTACAAGGGAGTGGTTTGGAAATTCCTTTGTTCAAGGTCCATACTTGGAAGATAAGAATTGATTAATTCTGTTTTTCGGTGTCATATACTGTTATACTCTTGGCTTTAATTGTCTGCATTACTTGGACGTTGATGAGAAGAAATTTCAGTTATCTATATTTTGTAGTGTATATCTGATGGGAAGGTTAGCTATTACAGCTTACAACATCTTCCTGGAATATTTTACTTTCCTCAAAATTATAATCTGGCTCTTTGTATTTGTTTGACGGGTAATGATGAGTGCACCTTATGAAATAAAAAAGAAGATATTTCATCTTGAGCTGACCACCTTTACTTTTGATGTGACAGTGTCTCCGGTGGTAGGCTGGAATGCACAATGCAAAATATTGCGGACAACTTTTTCAATACAAGTTCATCCCGTTGTTATAAGAGATTGGAAGGTATATCATTGTCAGGTTTTCTGTTTGCAAATTGTCCTATATCATTTCCTTCTCTACGCTTTGTACATTATGTGCTTATAAATTGCCATTTTGGATTACATGTTAGCAGATAAGCTGGATACATTTATTGTGTATAATGAACGAAGACGGGTAACCTCCTCTGCTAAGAAGAAAAGAATAGATGGAAACAAGTCTTTACACCAGGTCATACTTTTCTGATTATGTCAAGTTGCCACGTTCATACACTGATGAACTTCCACTCATAATTTAAAATTTTTATCTTCATCTTGGAACCTAAAGTTCTTGAGGAAACTTGAAGTTTAAAAACATGGTAAAGTTGAAGTTAAATGTTTTAGGGAATCTCTGAAATTCTAGGAAAGAGTTTGGACCAAATTTGGGCATAATCCTTGCCATTCCTAACACAGTCTAGTAATTTAACCGGACAAGTTCTCCCATTATTAAAATGTTGTAGCTTTAATTTGTTGCAGACTCCTGAGGGTTCTCTTTTGGATATACTACGAAACGCCCATGATCTTCTTTCCAAGTGTGATATTGGTCTTCCTCAGGTAAATCATCATTAATATTCTGCAGTGTTACTGCAAAAGTTTCCCAGCTTGTTTCATTAGGGATGCCATTGCATATTATGCTTTGCCACTCAAAATTCATTCTGTCTTGCTTAGTAGCTTTTATCATGTTGGTGAATTTCATATTGTAGCTACGTTAACATAGGTGTCTTCTTTTTTCCCATGTTATGCAGATTAAAGGTAACAATGAATATCTTGATTCTGGACCACCATTTCTCCTCCTTCTGCACCCTGCTCTTGGCCCACTCTGGGAGGTCACAAGACAAAAAGTAAGCTTATGATACTGGTTGTTTGGTGTTTAATGAGTTTTTGCCAACCGAAGATAATGCATTTTAATGCTAAAAATATGTTCAGCTTATGTTTAAGAATATTTTCTTTGTATTGTAGGCTGTCGTAATTGATAGTTTATTCTAAAATCTATTGGTAACTCAGGCTATATCCTTTGCCATCATTGACAAATGAAGAAGTTAACAGTTGGAGCAACAGAGATTTATTATATTTGATATTGAGCTCTTTACTGTCTCAGTTTCATGGAGGTTCCATATCCAAGGGCTCTGAGCTACAAATTGAGGTTGCAGAATTTTTGTGGAGGAATGTTCAGGTTCTCTTATTCAACTAGATAGTGAATTGAAAGTTTGTGGGATTATCATTTGCTAAGCTGGTCTAGTTTGCCTTCTTCAGCTCGATGGAAGCCTGATCATTGTAGCTGAGAATGTTATGGGTTCAATGAGGATGGATGAAAACAATGAACCTATCTTACAGTGTGGGCACAGGTAGCTAGGCTTCTGTATTTGTCTATTTGTTTATTTTCTATGAGTAATAGCTGAAAATTGTCTGTCTGGCTAGATGTGGAAGATGTAAATTGCAGAATGTCAAGGTACTCAATAAGGGAATCAACTGGAATTCCGGAAACAATGTATACTGGAAGCATGATGTGGAGCGGTTTGAGGCATTTAAGGTCATACTGCACGGAAATGCTGAATTTGAGGCGACTGATGTTATCTTGCAGGTTAGGTTTTCGTGAAATTAGCATAGATGTTAATGGTAGAAATAATTCTGGTTATACGGAAGGGACTTCTATCCACACAAAATGCCAGTGTTTTCCACTTGCTAGGGACCAGGTTCTGCATGTTATCTTGTGGTAAGAAGAATTAATGTGATTAATTACATTCTTTTGGGAAGTTAAAGGAATAAATACTCCAAACTATGTAGAAAACAGATGGTTGAATTTTCATCATCCAATCAGATGCTGTTTATTTTCATAGATGAGTTCTGGACAACGGATGCTTCTTGTTTGGCAATATTACTTTTATGTTTTTGAAATTATTGTCTGCTTCTACATTATATTTTTCTATAGTAATTTCTATTAAAATCTCTTTTCCTGCTGCTTATAATACAGGGAAATCATGTTTTTGAAGTTCCAAATGGCTACAAAATGAAGATAACACCAGGAAATTCAGGTTTGTCGAGTTTGAAAACTTTTTAGCATAATTTATTTTTGTTGACTTCAGTATCAGTATCCAACTACATATCCCTTTAAACCACACGCCTTTCAATTGTCAGCACCAACCACTCTCATAGGGAACGGAAACATTTCAACAATCTAAATCTAGGGAATTTGCTTTTCTGTTTTTGTCTGCCTTCTAGTTCAAAAGATATCTGCTGGTCTAATATTGATAATGTAACTGCTATGATTAACCCCTCTCTCTCTCTCTCTTTCTGTCCCCGCTCTCGTATGCAATACTAAAGTCTGTAGTACGTTATCACCCACAGGCCAGCAACCTATATATGGATACACAAACCCTTTCCTTGGTTAACAAATTATCTTTGACACTCAGGTTTATCTCGCCAGCTGGACCCTTTAGAACAGAGTATGATGGACAGTGGAAGTTGGTTTTGGAACTACAAGTTGAAAGGCACGCACATTCAGCTGGAGTTAGTAGAGTTGTAGATTACTAACCAGATAACTTTAATAGCTCACCTTATGTGAATCTTGGTTCACAAATTTTCTTGGGGCGCTTTTTCATCAGATCGATCAGGTTGGATCTGATTGGTTGAACAGACATTAAGGGTAGCCCGCTGGTATTTCTTGTAGTACTCGTTTGGATCTGTAGTTGTAAAACCTGAAGGGTTCCGGCAGCTGCTCATAGTACTCTGTTTGCCGCATTGGTGCTCATTTCCCTGTCATGTAAACAGCAGGAGTAGTTCATGCTTGCTCACCGAAAAAAAAAACAGTAGTAGTTAAAGTAATCAAGGTTTGATTGTTCTTTCATCCACAGCTTTGTTGATGGACGCTGAAATTTTCCTTTTGATTCAGATAATGAGTTATTGCTTATTGGCATGCGGAATGAGTTTAAGGAGTTGCAAATTATGTTTGTTCGGTTGAAGTGAAGGACTGAAGGGTGGGATTCTGATGTTTTTCTTCCAACTGAATACTTTCATAACATCAGCTCATGGAACCAGCATTTTTGTTTTTTTTTTAAGGTTGTCATGAAACCAGCATTGTTCACATGGAAAATAGATTTAACCCTGGGGTACGTATAGGCCCTAATATTCAAGCCAACAGTGGGTTGGATGCCTATGGGCTGACTTATGCATGACCGGGCTGCTGGTCTCGACTTGGAAAAGCAAGGAGACATTGGTGCCAAGTGCTGCATTCGTTTGCGTGGACCAAGTGCAAACTTGGACAAGTTGTTGGGTCGGCCTAATGACGTGGGTTTTCTGGTTATTCGATCATGTTCCAACATGAAATTTGGCCGCCAAAACTCTGAAAACGTTCCTAGAGCCGAAGAGTGCGAAGGAACTCGAAAATTTTGTATGAACCATGGGCGAGCAAGTTCTTATGTCCTATATTGCAAACAAGTCTAGTTTAGAGCTAGCCACCTGATATGATCTAAAAACAAACGAAAAATGCAGGCAATGTTGTCGATGGGATTCAGTCTCGACTGTATGGATCCAGAGATGCTTGGATGAAAGATGCAAATCTAGCGCTCTCAAAGATGTCACCTCAATTAATGAAGAGTTTGGGCGCATATAAAACTAAGTAAGCCTAGAGATCTGAGATTCGACCCGACAATCTATCGTTTGGTCTCCCCCAAAATTACTCCTGATTCTCCCAAAATCCCACCAATCCCCCCCAATTTTGGCGAATCCCCTCACTCTAGCCAAAATCCCCAAGAGATCAGTAGCAGCAATAATGACCGGTATGACGACAATCTATCGTTTGGTCTCCCCCAAAATTACTCCTGATTCTCCCAAAATCCCACCAATCCCCCCAATTTTGGTGAATCCCCTCACTCTAGCCAAAATCTCCGAAATCCCCAAGAGATCAGTAGCAGCAATAATGCTGAAGATAAAGACTTGTAGCTCTTAATCTCTTAAGGGCCTCTGCTCCACATTAACACTAACCCCATCCAACTGGGGAAATGGCCGAGATTTGAAACCCATACGGCGGAGAAGGCTTTTATTCGTAGGACTAGATCAAGGGGAACTTAAGCACATTTGATTGAGGGGGCAAAACACAAAATTGGAAGCTACTTTTAAATGTCAAAGTTCATATTTTTTGTTATCATGACGGTGACACCAAACATGCTACCTAGCCCCTTCAGAAAAGAGAGAAAGGGAGGGGGGGGGGGGAACATTTTGTTCGTAGTACAATCAGTTGAAGACCCATGTCTCATGAAAACAACCATACAGCTTTATTTTTTATGGAGTTATGACCAAGGAAGCTTTTTTCCTTAAAGCCTTTCCTGCGACGTGTGAAACTAGCGCAATACTCGCCTGTTTCCCTTTGTAGAGTGGAATTGAAACCCAAACTTTGTTCTTTTGGCAGGCTGTTTCTGCATGGAACGCCTCTATTTTTCTAAAAGCTCCATGGATCTCTCAACTTTCTCAAAAGAAAAAATCCCAAACAGTACGAACCCATCATGAAGCCCATTACGCGTAGCCTTCCATCTCTCTCTTTCTCTCTCTTTGCATCTCTCAAATACCGAAACGTGCACACAGCTTTGTCGTAAAATGTCGAAACGTGCACATTGCTATGTCATCAATTTGCAATGAAATGGTAGTGGTGAAAGCAAGACGCACCAAAGTAAAGCTACATCATCATCTCCGATCCTCCTTGGCCCGACCCATATTCATCCCTCTACGAGGCAAATCTCCCCTTTCGTTTTACACGCGTGTAGCACACCATCCGTTTCATCTTCCATCTTGAGGTCTGACTTTCTGCCTGACTCGAGTCGTGGAAGAGCGCGTGAGAAACAATTTCAGCCTTACATTTTGGTTGGTGTCGTTTAGGAAAACGACGGGCATTAGCCAAGTGGGCTAGCGCTTGCCACTTGGAGGAGCATTATCATCTTTGTCCCTTGCCCACTCTCTCTACCACACGAAATGCTTGAAGTGACAATTTCCTTCTCCTCTGAGGAGTTGATGGAAGCAAAAGTAGAACTAAACGGCCTTGTTCCCTTAACATGCCTCTCGCTAAAGGGGTTTTAATGGATTTAGCTCCTCGAGTGAACAAAAATGTTTGGCCCCGAAACTTCTGACTTCCATTATGCAATTTCGAACAATTGCTTCTGGAAAGTAATATCTGGGTTGATGTTAGCATTTCTCGCAGACATGTTTCACTGGAGATTCACACTTCCCATATCTCCAATAGTTCACGGGCAAGGGGGGAATCTTGTTAGGAAAGCACAAACAAGCATGGCCTATTGCTTTTATCCTTGGCTCCACTATCTAGTGTAGATCCCTAGCTTGCACTTCCAAGTTGCTATCTTGAGCAGTGGTTTACTCTTTTTGAAATTTCTTTTCTTCAATCAATTGAAGCATCTCATCTTTGTTGATGAACTATCATGTCTCACACCGACTTATCAAACCATAATCTGTTCAAGTATGTGAGCCCTTTCCACTTCCAAATTCAGATAATTTTTGGCTCTTAAATAGCATATTTAAAATAGTAGCAGACCAATAAGAAAATGGCACATGTAGGACTTAAACCTGCGGCTTCTGTGCTATCTGCAGGACTTTCAAACCAGTTCAGCTAATGGGCCAGCACTTAAAGTAAAAATAGCAGACTCTCAATTGTGGTAAGCACGAGCCTATATATACGAGGAACTTGAGAAGGATTGGACATTAGCCACAAGTAGATGTACTGAAACCATGAAGGGTCATGAGCCCCGTTCAAGTTCTTCTTGTGCTGCTTGCAAATTGTTGAAGAGAAGATGCACTTCTAAATGCATATTTGCACCATATTTCTTCTCCGATGAGCCTTTAAAATTCGCCAAAGTTCACAAGGTATTCGGAGCAAGCAACGTGAGCAAGATCCTCACTGGAGTGCCGGAGGAGCAACGTGAGGACGCTGTGAATTCACTGGCATACGAGGCCGAGGCAAGGCTTCGGGATCCGGTTTATGGTTGCATCGGTGCCATCGCTTCGTTGCAAAGAAAGATGGTTGAGCTCCAACGTGACCTGGCCATTGCTAGAGCTTGTCTTGCTCGTTATGCTGCTACTTCATCATCATCATTAATATCCTCTTCTTTTTCCTTTTCTTCTTCTTCTTCTTTGATCTGGGATGATCACGTTATCATGGCTCCTTTCCCTGATGTTCCTGCTTGCAATGGACTGACCAATAGTTTCAACCTGGATTCATCTGGTTTAAGTCAATATGGACCGGTGAATGATTTTGGCCAAGGCCCATATGTACTATGATTAATGTTCGTTATGGGGAATCAAGTATATTTCATATGGAAAACAAGAAAACTCTGTCTCTGACCATTTGAATTAAATTAGCTACCAAATTTTTATGTCAACTTCAAAATCTGAAAGCGAAATTCCTACAAATCTTGCTGTTATACTCCGCGAAATGGAAGTCGGAGTGACACCCTAAAGATCCTCTTATCTTACAATTCAGCTAAGCATCACACTGCAGCTGCTGCGAAGGCTTGCTTGATTTTCTTTACAATTAGCAGTGATCAGTTTATCTGCCCCTCGTATTCTAGAGTCATCATCTGACCCCTCCGAACAGAGTGCAATGCCAGGCAGAGTAGGTTGGGCATCTCTGTCACTGGTAACCAACATATCCCAGCAATAATTCCAATAGAAGGAAAGAATACTTTAATCTTGCACGGTGGCACTGGCAAACATGAAAAAGTATAGGAGTTTGTGAAGTCTGTTCTCACTGTTTCCATGCAACACGGAGCATCGGGCATGATTTCATGAACCCCACAACGTGCGGCAGACATTATTTGTTAAATGAGAATCCAAAGTTCCTCTATTGTCCAAGTGCATCTCAAATCTTCCAAAGACTGCCAAAGCCACCTATTAATCCATTGCTTTCCCTCAAGTCGTCGAGTTCGGAGAGAGCAAAAAAAACACTGGTAACTCTGTTTCCATCTTCAGATATAATAGTGCATAAATGTGAATACAAAACACTCGGTACTCTCACAAATCATAATCCTTGCTGGATTGAATAGCCCAGAGCTCCGAAAAACATCCTCAGCTTCAGATGTTAAGAGTATCAAGAAGACATTCATACGCAATACAGAGATTTCCTAGTCAACTGCTGAACACTTCCATAGTTTCTTTACCACGTCACGGCCTTTTTAGTTTCCATTTCCAGATTCAGTCCCATAATAGTTATCGAAACTCATTCTTGATCTTTTATTTTGTCATTTAAATATGAAGATATCTCAAGTGCCAAGAACTCCCAAGGAAATTCAAAGCCCAGGCATCTCGTAAAGCATTATCTTAATTGTCTACTGAATGGGGCAGCTGTCCTGTTAACATAATGCAGAGACATACAAGTTGAAGCAACATCAATTTCCTTAAGTGATGCACAAGCCTTGCCATACTTGTTCGCAATACAAATCTTCAGATCGATGGGATGTAATCAGGTCATAATCATACAAGGTTTGCAAAACAAACCGTGAGTACAAGCTGAACATTACACTAATCATATTATAACGGCATCCTGTCCTCATAAGCTTTGAATTTGAACCTGTGAGCAATATATCGTGCACATCTTGTACTGAAAACGGGAGTTCTAAAATGGATTTCAAACGAGATCGCCAAGCTGCAGTTCCTGTTGCAAATGGAAAGCATTCGTGTCATCGCAGCTATAGCTTTTTCCCTGTTTAAGGTACGCAAAATTCACGAAAGAACCTTGATTAGACAAATTGGAAGCCAATCCCAGGTTTACAAGCATCATGAAGTTCGGAAGACAGAAAAATGGCCTCAAGCTGCACTAGAAGATACAAATAAATTAAGATTTAACCAAAAGCAACAATAAAGCAGGTAGCCAATAGCCACTATCTACTTTTCTTCTTTTTTTTTTTTTATAAGTATCTACTTTTCTACTTTCTTTTTACCAGTAAGAAAAAGTTCCTCCCTCCTCAGCCCTTTTGGAGGTTGGAGTAAGAGCTAACACCATACAACTAAACGTTGTTATCTGCTCTCATTTATCAACAACTCCTAGAATATGATGGGTACGTCCACGAGTTTTACAATATACGGAACACCCCAAGTAAGAAGCCAGCATAATGAGGTTGTGTCAGCTTACCAATATAAGCACGCCATAATACTAGCGTAAAAATTCATCACAGAAGGTAATTACTATTTCAAGTAATTATGATTAGCCATGAAGTTTAGATGTCTACTCTCATTCCAATACTACAGTTAACAAACAAGTCCACTTATGACTGTGAATTGGCCTATTCATCAAGACCCCATCCCCCCCCCCCCCCCCTTTCTCTCTAATATCTAAGGAGCTTGAATTCAAAAATTAGAACACCCAATACAGTTGAATTAGGTAACTGCCAATCAGATAACATTAGATTTCCTTGTGCAGTCAAGCCAGATCAAATTTGAGCGGTTCAACTATTACTCCAGGCCCAGTGTGGTTAAACATTTTCCACGCATCAGCTTGTAATGTTCTGTGTGAGGGACTCAAAAGTTCTTAAGTTTTATTTTTCGGATTTCCAGCTTTCAACAACTGATGAGTGACATTTAAAAAATATATATATGACAGTGTTCAAACCTCATCGAAGCTCAAGCAACACGATTCTAATACAGTAGAAAAAGAAATGATCTACCCAGAAAAGAAAAAAAAAATGCCAAAAACAAATCCAGAAGTTCAACAGATTCTACTTCCTTCTAACTTCACTAATGCACGTTCAAAGAACATGACAAACTCGAAATGTAAATCATGCAACTGAGTTACATATAGCCTTTGAGTGAAAAAAAAAAAATCCACGTTAAATCAATGAGATAAACTATTCAGCACTTCCACAGACAGGGATTCCTACTCTCCTTCTCTACTCACCACAGGACGATATGCCCAAATAAAGTACAACATCCAGATAGTGGAAGCTTACAACGTCTAAATTTCGATCGTCCCAGAAATACAATCAAAATCCAAAATTGCCCACAAAAGATAGACTTGGCATGTCTACATCACAATTTGAGACGCAAGATTTCCAAAGTACAATTTTCTACCAAACAACATCAGAATCCAAATTTGTACGCAAAACGCGAATATTTCCAAGAATTCACATCCACTTGCAGCTCAACCAACTATTTACCCAATTAAACATCAAGACAAATAAATCACAAAAATATAAGATGAAACCGAAAAATTGGATCTTCAATAGTTTCACCTGAGCTGGGCGCATACTTTGGGCGCTTCATTTTTTCAATCTCCAATTGGGCATCCATGAACATATTCATTCTCTGAAACTCAAGATCCTTAGTGAACTCCATCCTCTGCCTCTCCAGTTCCATCATCTGCTGCTGTTTCGAGCTCTCGATCCTCTCGTAGATCTCCCCAAACTTCAATATCGCCCTCGCCAATTCCCTGCACACCACCCCATCGGATAAATCTACGCACTCCATTGGATGCTTCCTCCCCGCCCTCCCATCAAGCCCTACCTTACCGTCGTCGTCGTCGTCGTCTTCCTCTTTATCATCGTCTTCGTCGTCACCATCGCCAAGTGAACTGTCCGAGGACCGAACACCGGAGTAAACCACGGGATTGGGATTAGGGTTGGTTTGGGTTTTGAGGAGGACTTGACGGTGAAAGTAACGGTAGTGGACTTCTTCGTAAAGGCGTTTGTTCCGATGAGCGAGTCGAGGTTGTAAAAGAAGGGCCATTTGGACGGAGTGGGTTTGGCTTTCTCCAGCTTGTACTTCTTCTTCAAGGTGTCTATCCGGTTCTTGCACTGGACGTCCGTCTTGCGGGGTTTGACGCCGTTCTGGCGTCCGTTGACGGCGTCGGCGACTTCCTTCCAGTCCTTCTGACGGAGGTTACCCCGGTTGAGCTGGACGTAACGGTCTCCCCAGGTCTCGATCAGTGTCTCGGTCGCGCCTTCGCTCCAACAGTCCTCGCGTCCGCCTCCGCCGGAGCCGTGGTGGAACCGGGTATTTGAAAGATGCGGACTCGCGCGGTCCATATACGGGGTCGGATCACTGCGGATACTTGATTAACGAAGGGGGTGGCGCTAAAGATGCCGGAAGTATGGATGGATATGGATTGAGTGGGGAGGAAGTGAAGGGCATCGGATTTTGGACCCAAAGTCGAATTGGCCGTGCATTGTGACCGGCGCTGACGTCACCTCCGTATTGGGTTTGGACGGAACGACTTTAACGTATTTTCGCACATGTGCGACCAAAAAAAGACACGTCTCTCTCGACGTTTGGATTTCCGTCGAGTAAATTTCATACGCGCTTAGAACTCGCAGTCAAAGCTACTAACATCTACACCAGTCTACCTATGGTCATTCATCAAATTAACCTTCCAAAATATTCGATAAAATTAACAAATAATATAATAATATTCTCTATATTTGAATAAATCCATAGCAACTGCAGAGAGAAAAAAAAAAATCAATCCTTTTCATCTTCGACATTGATTGTGTAAAACTCCGACAACTTATCTCCCAGCTCCAAACCCTTTTCCTTCATTTCCTTTAACACCGTCTTTGCCTCGTCGAACCTCTTCGAGCCGATCAGCTTGCTAGCCAAACAACCAAACAAGTTAGTGTCCAGCCACGTGTCTCTCCCAGTAAAGCACCTCACGTCGCCACTGCCTGCGCATAATAGCCCAGCCCCAACAGGGATTTTATAACGTAGATGTGTGTGGATAATTGCACCAGCAATCCATCGTCGATCATCCTCCTCAGCACCACCAGAGCACCTTCAACCTTACCCGCCTTACACGCGCATAGAACCAGCGCGTCGTATGTACGCGAGTCCGCATTCAACCCCTGCCCACCATCTTCGTCAGCACTTCGGCCGCCGCCGTCAAATCTCCGGTGAAACAGTACGCCATCAGTATGTAATTATAAGCCGTCTTATCTGGCGGGATCTGATGCTTTCTCATCAGGTCCATCACGCGCCAAGCACCTTCCATTTCCTTCTTCCTCCTGAACACGTCAAGTATGGGGAGAAAAGTGTACGTATTTAGACCGGATCCCTCTCGCGCCATCGTGTCGATCATACGCAGGGCCGCGTCGATTCGACGCAACTTGCATAGAAGCGCGATGAGCGAATCGTACGCGTTCTTACGGGGCAACCCTTTGTCGAGACGAGCTAGGGTCTAAGGAAGTTCGTCAAGTATTGATAGGCCGGTCTCGTCGTTGGTGATGAAGTTGAAAGTTTTGGAGGTGTTGAAGCAACCGTCCCACACGCGCTTATTGAGGAGCTGGCGGAGCGTTTCAAAGTCTCTGGAACGGCCTGCGGCGTAGACCAGCTCGTCGTAGTAGGCGGGTGTGGGCACATCAGGGAATGAGTTAGGTTTAGCGTTATGGTCAGGATTTTGTGTAGTGAAAAACCGAGTGCTGATGGCTAGTGTAGAAAGGTCATTATTGGGTCTGCGTGGGAGCTTTTGGAGAAGCGACATCTTAAGGTTTACGACTGAGAAATGAACACGGAAATGAATCAGGGTTTAAGCTCCAATTGAAAATAGCTCGAAGCCTCGAACAATTGTCAACAGGAAGAGGGATCATACTGAATCAGCCCATTGGGCCTGACCTCTGATGGACCATGGACCAAAACATTATCAAAATAACCGAAATACTCTTATGGGGTTGGGGGATGCCATCTTAACATAAAAACCTCAAATGGGCCTGACAACTGCGCCAGTAGTGTTTCAAACATATTTACTGGCAATTGACGTAAATTTGACTCGCGTCAGCGCGTTTGGCAAACACTAAACAGACCTTGTGTGCGACGTCGTACTAACATAAGTTGCATGGATCAGGCGTTCATTGTTTCAGTGGTAATTACTTACTCCTATTTATTTTAATTAATCATATTCTCGGGACAGGTTATAATCCCTACCATTAGCCTTTAAAACACTTGAGTGCCAAGCATTGTACTCTATTCGACAGACGACATAGCAAATCGTGCCCATTTTTCTTTCCTTTTACAAAGTACTCTAAAACGGGTCCATGGTCCATCAGTTAAGTTTTGACAGAAACAAAAAAAAAAACTATTATTCAAATGGGCCAATCTATACAACTTTTGAAAGAACATACTTTAATTCATACTATAAAGAATCAAAGCCAAATCAATTCACGCGTTCCATCAAACAGCCTGCAGGCTTAATGAATTAATGTGTTTTTCTGGGGCCACAGATGGATGGATCCACCACCTGAAAAAAGAGATCAATAGTAGTGTATTCGTCCTAGTAATGATCAGTCTGAAAATTCCACTTATCGATCTTAAGCAGAAAGATGAGTTTCTTTTCTTTCAAAATAAAAGATGCATCATGCATGTTGCTTTTTGAGTCTCCGACCCAAGTTGACAAGTTGATAAAAAGACGAGGGGAACAGAGATATCCTTTGGCAAATAAAAAATTGGCCAAACAGTCCCACCACTCAAAAGTGTTAATCTGTTAATGCTGCATGCTAATGTAATGCTCGGCGGAAAATGCAGATAGAATATATTTGTTTAACAATTCCCATGCCATCACGCTGACGCTGGCGTCCTGTTCTGAGGTAAACTAGGAGCTTTACCCGCGAGTTAATCAGAACTAAAATATATATTCCTCATCACGGTACTCTCCACTATTTTCAGTATAAGATACTCAAAATCTCACTCGTTGTAAATGCATATTTCTTGTCTGAGACTTTTGCTTTTGTGAAAAGACGTGAATGGGCTCAATCACAGCCCAGCTTGACGAAAGGAGAGATAAATTAAAAGAAGGAAGAAGCAAAGATGCGTAAGCCTTTTTTTTTTCTAAACAAAGATGCGTAAGCTTGCATGCAGATCCATGCATATTGCATATCCATCAAAGACAAAAGCAAGATTTTGATATGGTACGTGTTCCTATCTCATCCCGTGTTTGATCTTTTTAAGGTGCTGTTCGTTTATGTAATATTTTTAAGATTTTTTTTGTATTCTCACAATACAAAAATTTTGCAACCAAACATCATTTATAACCTCACATAAAAATAAAGGATAAATGCAAAATTGGTCCCTGTGCTATTCGCAAAAATCGATTTAGTCTATGTGATATGAAAAATATCGATTTAGTTCTTGTGATTTCAGAAAGTAATAAAATCAGTCCCTGATGGAGGACTAATAACAAATGAAAATAAAATTACAGGGACTAAATCGATATTTTTTATATCACAGAGACTAAATCGATTTTTGCGTATAAGACAGAGACTGATTTTGCATTTATCCCTAAAAATATATATAACACGCATACCAATAAAGTTAACATCACATAAATATTCTAAAAACACTAAAAATCCTCGACAGTTAACGGTTGTGTCATAGATGTCGTCTTCTTGGGGTATAAATGCCCTCTTATGCTTAGACGCCCAGCTACCCAACAGTTAACGGTTTCCCAGATACAAAAAGACAGTAGGAAAAGATATTCTCGAATTTTGCTTGCTGGCGTGTTTAGATTATATCAATTTCCATTCAATCTTCCTTCCTTTTGAACTTTTTTCTTTCTATGCAAAGGGAACTGAAATTACCCAAAACGAAACGGAAAGCGAAAGTGTAATAGTAATATTGAACCTTTAAACGGGAATACAGGCCCTGTTAATTTCACAGTTCGGTCCCTAGTGTAACAGTGTTAAATCCATATGCAAATCTAGATTTAGCTAGTGACAAAAGAGTGTAAACTAGAAGCTTTTTTTTTTGGTGTAAACTAGAAGCTTGAAAGCTTGAATTCAAGCATATTCCGTACAGAATGCAGTCCCATAAACGACAAATGATCCCGAATCATATGACTTCGGGAACGCTTTCCGTAAATGTAGTCCATATCTGCAGGGGGGAATAAAGGGCTGCTTGAGGCCTAGCGCTACTCTCCTTTAAGGGGTTAGCATTCAAAAACTCCAGCTTCTAACCTAAATAATTTAAGTGGACACCGCTTTTATTTACTCACGCCACAACTCTCCATAACAATACGTTCGTCCAAAACCGACAGAGCAACAGTGTACATGCAAAAGCATACCTAGATTCATTTAGGAGCATCCACCTAAGATCTCGCTGCTTCCTTTAACTTAATCTATTTTTGGAATATGAATAGAAAACTCATCTAGTCTGGGTGCAACCAAATGCATGTATTTGATTGAGGAGGAGAAGTCTAGCTGCAATAAGAAAAAGGGAAGGGTACCGATCCAAAGTTTTTCTAACAGAGGGCCGATATTTCTTCCTCCAAGAGTACTCAAATTCTATATACAGGACTATATAATACATCACCTCCACTAAACAGAAGAAATATCTATGGCCTGGCTAGAATCCCATTATCCATAGGCTAAGGGCATGCTAAACCGATGACATTTTCTGGGATCTTAGGATCTGCTTTATGTCAAATCGCGTGCATATTCCTGTTGTCTCGAGAATGAACAAAGAATAGCACGATAAGACTAATTTATGTCATATACTCGTAGCTAGGTAAATCGAAAAGTTTAGAAGATGATACTCTTGCCATCTATATCCTAAAATCAATGGAGAGATAGAAGCTACTTAGAATACCGAATCTCCGAAACCAAGATTGGCAAAGTTTGTGGTAAGGATGCCATATCAACACCACCACATACATGACCGTTAAATATATATATCAGTACGACTTCAGGGTTCACCGCTCGGACAGACACCACACAATTGCCAGTTGATGTCCCTCCTCAACGTGATTGAGTACTACATAATCCCTAAGTAAATATACTTGACAGTCATGGATCATATATAGTCTGATCTAGATAATACTAGCTAGCCAGCATCCTTTTTGTCTCTGGCCGATAAATTGTGTTTACTTGAGAACAAGAAACAATGAAACTATTTTAAAAGAAGGAAAAAGGTGCCTATATAAATTTCTTTTGGTAAAGAATTTTATTTTTTTATTTTTTTGTCGAACTTAAAATCAGAACAAACAAGTACAGATCTACATCGTTAGAGGGTTGGGAGACTTCTATGAAACCAGAGTCAAATCCTCGGGTTCTACCAAAGGGGTACTCTTTTGGTCAACTGTGGAGAGACAAATGACAAATTAAGCAACTGTCTTGCCAATTAGCGTGCAAACTACAGTTTGTCCAATCCCGTGCCCGTTGAGACCAACCAGAAGAATTTTAATGATTACATCGACTTTCCTAGGAGTAGATTTTCTCAATTCAGAAATATTTAAAGGGATTTATTGATTACTTTAGGGAGACAAGTGTCCATAAACACGGCCAGGAACTTTAATTATCATCCACCCGGTTAAAATTCTAGCTAGTAGGACTGCACAATCGAAAATTCGATCCAGTTTTTAGATCGAAATTGATCGGACCGAATTTTCGGTTATTTAAAATGAATGATTGGAACACGTGGTCATGTTCGGTCTAAGACAGTCTAGTCTGAATCACTTAAGTGGTCCGGATTGGAGTTTTTTTCTTAAATTTTTTTTAAATTTTTTTTTCCTAAATTTTTTTATTTTTATTTTGTAAATAAGAGGAAATGGAGAACGTAATTTTGAAGGGGGAGGCCGGAATGAACCCAAAGGTCTAGGGAGGGCATCAAAATGCATGAATTGACTTAGGATTTTTATTTTTAAGTTTAAAGTTTGTATTAAAAAAATTTAAAATATATATGTATTATTTAAATTAATAAATGTGGTAATTCTCAGCGTTTGATCATACTAAGTTACTTCGTCTTGATCAGCTTTATCCAGAAGATTTTTCAGCAATTGATCATGTTATACATAGAGATCAACTTCAAAACTACATTTTTGATGTGAAAAGTTATAATGTTTTTTCTGGGCTTCAAAATATTGGAAGTCTTGCTATGAAGATAGTTGAGACAAGAAAGTATACTTTATATCCATTGGTTTATCTGCTCATTGAGTTTGCATTAGTTTACCAGTTGCGATTGTAACCGTTGAAAGAATGTTCTCTATAATAAGATGGGAGATGAATGGCTAAATGATTGTATGGTGTACGGTGATATACATCGAGAGAGAAATTTTTGAAACTATTGAGAACGAAGCTATTTCGCAACGTTTTCAGAATATACAGTCGCGTAGGATCTAATTGTTACCTCTCAGTATCAGCAAATAATATTGTACGTATATTTCAATATTTTTTTAGGCTTTTAGTGTTTATTTTTTTATATTTTAATTCTTAAGCATTGCATTAGGTAGTAAAAAAATATTTTTTATCATTTTCTTTTAAGAATTTATCGCCCATTAATTTAATTCCTAATTCGGCCACCGTCTAGTCGCCACCGCAAAAGGCTCTGATCCACACAACGAGGTTTCATATATAATACACCTTAACAGTTAACAGTATATCTCTTTTCGCTTAGAAAAAAAAAACAGTATATCTCTTTTCGTAAAAGATAGCGCAGACATGAACTAGACAGGTATCAGCGTGGTCCGTGGACGTCCGTCAACTCCTTCACGTTTTTTTTTTCTATTTCTTTCTAGGCCATCGACTCCTTCACTTAAAAATAAATACCTGCACATGAATAACACCACGCCAATGGAAGTTAGAGAGAGACATTTCTTCAAAAGATGAAGAGAGAGAAAAGTGATCTCTATTTGCTCCGCCGAACGGACAGAAAGCATAGCCAAGCTGTTAATTCTTTGTTTTGATATTCATTTTTCTCATAAAGCAGTGCCCGGAGAATCTTGGCACAAATCTTTCACAGTTAGACCCAGAAAAGATACACATGTGGTCGTTTAGATTAATAATACAGTGTACTGTGCGCCCGCCCCTATGTTTTGTTTGCTTTTCCCCTTTTTTTTTCTTTTTTTATGGGCCTTTCGTTTATATATATATATATATATTATTTTTTTTTTTTTTTTTGCTTGGGAAATAATATGCGCCTTAAAAAGGGACCCCATACCGCTAAACTGTCAACACAAAAATCGGTCACTACGTATAAGACTCCAAACAAACCAGCAAAGTCCCATCCTCCAACAATAGCACAGATCAATGGGAAGCTTTGTGCATGTCAATGAGGCTGTATTGGTAACCCCCTTTGAGCCAACTCCAGCTCGCGTTCTCACTCTCTCAGCCATTGATTCTCAGCTCTTCCTCCGCTTCACAATTGAGTATCTCCTGGTCTACAGGGCTCGCCCTGGTTTGGACCATGGCGTTACAACGGCTCGTCTCAAGGCTGCACTCGCGAAAGCCTTGGTGCCATACTACCCTTTGGCCGGAAGAGTCAGGGCTAAGTTAGATGGTTCGAGCCTTGAGGTGGTCTGTCGAGCCCAGGGCGCGTTATTCATCGAGGCCGTCTCCGATAGACACGCGATAAGCGACTTTGAAAGGGCTCCAAAGTATGTGAATCAGTTGAGGAAGCTACTATCCCTCCACGTGGGGGACGTCCTTAACGGGGCCCCACCTCTTGTGGTGCAGCTAACGTGGCTGAAAGACGGATCTGCGGCGGTGGGTGTTGGAATCAGCCATTGTCTCTGTGATGGAATTGGCAGCGGTGAATTTCTCAACTCGTTTGCTGAGTTGGCTACTGGGAAACGTGGATTCACCGAGTTAAAACCTACGCCCATCTGGGAACGCTATCTTCTCGACCCAGCCGTAAGGCTTTCATCCAATAACTCATTGACTCATCCGGAGTTCAACAGAGTCCCGGACCTCTGCGAGTTCTTGACTCGCTTCTCCAACGAAAGGCTCGTCCCTACTTCAATAACCTTCGACGAAAGACGTCTCAGCGAGCTGAAGCATCTAGCCTCTTCCACCAGTCGACCTAGAGAGTTATCCTACACATCATTCGAGGTTCTTTCAGCACACGTTTGGAGGAGCTGGGCTAGAGCACTAAACTTACCTTCAAACCAAGTTTTGAAGATCCTTTTCGCAGTGAACGTTCGGCGCCGACTCAAGCCCAGTCTACCCTCAGGTTACTACGGGAACGCGTTTGTACTGGGTTGTGCGCAAACCAACGTCAAAGATCTCGTTGAAAAGGGCTTAGGCTACGCCACAACGTTGGTCAAAAGCGCCAAAGAGAGGGTGGACACAGACTACGTAAGACGCATTGCTGAATTTGTGAGTGAGTCGGCATGTCCAGACTCGGTGGGTGTCCTCATTGTTTCCCAATGGTCAAGGCTGGGCTTAGAAACGGTTGACTTTGGGATGGGAAGGCCGAACCACGTCGGACCCATATGCTGCGATAAGTACTGCCTGTTCTTGCCGATCGTTAATCAGAGGGACGTCGTGAAGGTGATGGTGGCGGTCCCCACAAGTGCGGTTGACGAGTACAATTTTTTGATCAGGAGTCCATACTCGTGAGGCACGATGGATTCTTATTCATGAATTGACTTCTGTGATTAGTTTTGACTTTTTTTCTCCCGCGATAATAATAGAGATTTGATTCTCTAAGTTTGGTCCAAAGGTAAGTAGCAGTACTTCCATTCTACATTGCCATGAGCTTTATCTCTTTTTCGAAGAACGTGGTGGTCACATCCTTATTTTGCGCCTTTTATCTCATGTGTCATGACCTTTCAGTCTTATGAAGGAGCTAGCTGCTGCTCCTTCTTCAGCTCATTGTCCATCTTTTTAGTTTATTTATTGTCGTCCAACAACTTGTTCTTACGATTGGATTGCCCTCGGCTAAAGTACAACGTTCAGAGCATCATAGCATTCTTAATTGATGCCAAAAGCATTGTTGGTGTATTTGCCTAGGAATTAAGCAGTGATCGACACGACCAGCTCATGATATGATTCATCGAGTCTGAAAAGCGAATTATATTTTGCCAAAATGCTCTTCTTAATCAGCAACTCCACCGACATCATTAATCAAATCAATTAGACCTTTCTTATTCTTTTTTTAATTCGTACCTGGTGACATCAGTGAAATAAAAAGCGGTACATTATGAATCCTCGTAATTATTCTCTTTCTATCATCTCTCTCTTTTCCTCCCTCTTCTTCCTTTCAGTCTTCTCATGTAAAATATCAAGAAACTCACAAACGCCTTATACCCCTTGAGACAAAACTTAAACACACGAGCTTTGCATGGTGTGCCTCCCTTTATTCTTGAAAACAAAAAAGAATTACGCATAACTATTTGGGGCCATGTATAAAAAGCCTTGAAGCCTGTTAGGGACTTGGGTTTAGGAATCTCTGCTACAGGCGAGGAAGTGGAAGCCCCTCGGATGCCATTTTTTAATGGCTTCCCTTCCATGACCAATGGCTCAAAATTTCTATCAGGCCCATTACCATTCACCAAGCCTCGCTTGCTGGGAACGAACTCAAGGCCACAAACAGCTTTGGGGGTATTTGGGCCCATGTATCCCAAATAAATTTATAGGGAAATAACGATACCTGGTGCCAGAACGTATTCGTGGTTGGGGCCCATCGATAAAAATGCAGCAAATCTAGCCGGACATACTTTGCGAACTGAAATAGGCTCTCTGTCTCGCGGGTGGGGGCTCATTGGTCAAAGTCAAACACGCCACATCATTGTGCATGATATTGCAATTTTGCATGGGCCGTCTATTTTGCTGCACAAAGTACTGGATTGGACCTAATGGCCCAAGGGTACAAGCCTATATTCGCGAACCGAGCCACAAGCTTGGACGTCGGCAATATATAGAGATTGCGGGGGTGAACTGACATGGTTACATGCCGTGATCATAAAAACAGGACAGCCTTATCTTCATCTTTTTTAAAGATAGCGAGTGGACACTGGACGGATACGTTCGAGGTACTCTTACGGTAATTCAACTTTGGAATTTGCATGCCATTTTTTACTTCTAGTTCGTCAAAACTGCACATCTTTTTTTCCTTCCCCCACCCCCCAATATATATATGCACACCATGGAGTGATGGAGAAGAAGTACGTCGGTTGTGACTTGTGAGGGAGTTCATCCTTAAGAGAGAGTAGGTAGTTAATTGAAAAATTGCAAGAGTAAAGATGAAGACGAGAAAAGGACCTGAAATTATCTGCCCGGATCTTCACGAAAAGTGATGAAATATATAACAATACAGGAGTATACTCGTGGCTCTGAATGGAACAGCTAGCAGTGCCCCTCCAACCTCGCAGTTGGAACCAATGCGTGTATTTCTAAATGGACGACAAAGAACAAGAAAAAGTCGCCGAATAATGCATGAGGGAGCATCATATCAGAAATTCTCTCCAACTTGTGCCTTGTACTGGCTGCCTTTGCGAGTTCCGAGGCACTGGCTTGACTGGCTGGCCACCACATGCGAACAGCTTCAAACTATTTTCTACTCTTCCCCTAACACAAGGACACGTCGACGCTTCATGCAATTTGCTAATTAGCAAGAAGCTGTCTTCACGGACCTGCAACGGGTATGGACCATGTAGCACTTATAAGACTTACAGCAGTAGCAGCAGGCCATAAAGATAGGCGCCAGGGGCAGGGGTGGGTTCTTGCTGAGAAGGAAAAAGAAGACATTAGACATATCGCATATATATATATATATATATATATATTAGTAGGCAGCTGTAGCATTCATACTTCGACGGCGAGACTTATATGAACACATGGATTTGTGGCTGATTCTTCGTCCTGAGGAAAGGATATAACCCTCTTCATAGCATTCACATAATTTGAAAGAAGAATCCTGTTGAGAAAATATATCTCAATTAATTGGGCATCACTTTTGAGTAATCTCCAAGTTTATCAATTACACGATTATAATTGATTCTTTTCATTTTGTAATTACTATTTAATTATTGCATTCTTTTTTTATTCTTTGGCCTCTTCACCTATGAATAGGTGAGTCCTTGTACAATTCTATACACATAATTCTCTCAAATTTTTCCGCTTGCATTCTTTCTACATGGTACCGGATTCACTAGAACTATGTTGCTCCTTTTAGCCTCCTTCATTGTGAGAGATTTTAGTTGTTGTGTTTTTCTCTTGTCCCTCACGATCCGTCATTGTCCTTGTCTTTTTAGAGCTCATCGAAGATCGCTCACGCCGAACTACCATCACAGAGGTGTTCGTTCATCAATGTTCTTCGGTTTGGTAAAATTTCACGTCAATCTTATGCTACACGTGCCGCTGCAAGATTTTGTGAAGATTTTTTTTTGCCTCGCTCCTCGCGTCTGCAGATTTGGTCTTATCTACTGTTAAGTTCAGCGTATTGAATCTTCTCTTTGGGCCTTATCTTTGGACTTTTCTCTTTCGATTCCCTATCTGGGCTTTCTTACTCAAACCCAGCCCGGTTCACCTCCACCTCAACACCGTTACCTTCAAGTTGACCTTTGATCGTTGCCTTTTGGTATACTTTTCAGATCTGTTTATTTTCTTCGATCCTCAACTATGTCTTCCTCAAATGATGTCACTCGACCTATTTAGATCATTTTGGATGAGACAAATTACAATCTTTTGGTTTCAATTATGACAATTTTTCTTAAAGGGAGGAAACTTTGGCATTATGTATCTAGGGATTTTCCTCTTGAACTTTGTGCCTATTCCGATGTGGATTGGGCAGGTGATCCTACATATTGTTGTTCTACCACCTGTTAATGCTTCTTACTAGGCTCCTCTCTCGTTTAATGGCAAAGTAAGAAACAAACATCTATTGCTCGTTCTACTACTGAGGCTGAGCATCGGATGCTTGCTGATGCTACTTTTGAGCTCTTATTGTTGCGTTGCCTACTGACTGACATGGATTCCCCTCATCTCTCTAGTTCTCTCTTTCACTGTGACAATCAGAGTGCTTTTCAGATTGTCTATTATGATGTTTTTCACAGGCATACTAAGCATATCGAGATTGATTGTCACATCATCCGACAACATTTGAGCGATGACTGACACTCTTTACTTACAAGTTATTACTTCTGCCCGGCCATCAGCTTGTTGACATCTTCACAAAGTCTCATCCCCTAGTCGTCTCAGTGATCTGTTTAGCAAACTCCGGTTGACTTCTACGTCATCACCATGAGTTTGAAGAGAGATGTTGAGATATATTAATATATATCTCATTACTTAGTCATCACTCTTAAATAATCCTCAATTTTAACAATTAGATTATTTTAATTGATTCTTTCTATTTTTTAATTATTACATTTAATTTCAATTATATATAAAATACTCATGATTCTCTCGATTGCATTATTTCTACAAATACAATTGCAAATAACATGGCCCTCGTACCTTTTTTCCGACAATGAAGTATCATACCCACCAAACTTCTACAGCGGTTTTCTTACATGTGAAGCAAAGGCGAAGAATCATTGTCCTGCAGTGACGCAGTCCTTGATTTCTTCTGTCGGTTTTGCACGTGCCAGGTTCTGCTGTTGCATGCAAACGCCCACGTAAGGTCTACTATTTTTATGCCTTTTATTTTTATTTCTTTGGTTGCTGCACTTGTGTGGTTGTCTGACTTAAGGGTCTGCAAATGTTCCCGTTTACATAGGAACATTCCGTTTCGGTATAGTTTCGGTTCCGATCTGTTTTTTTTTTTTTCGGAATTTGATCTTATATTTTTATAAAAATTGGAATCGCGGGTACAATTTTGTTTTGAAATTTAGTCGCTTAGCTATAATTTTAATTTATAGTTTATTTTGAAATCATAAAATAGTGAAATATTATTTTGAAATTTAGTTGTTTGGTCCACAAAACACAACTTAAAAATTCATTTTTGGGCCAAAAGTCTCAAAACTAAATCTGGGCGTTTTAGGCCCAGATAAGGAACCGAAATTTCCGGTTCCGTTCCAGTTAATTCCGGAATGGAACCGAAATGCAAAATGTCATTCCGGTGGGTACCGGAATAGGCAATTCTGGTTCCGTCCGTTCCGGTGCCACCCTTATGTCTGACGGCCAACCCCTTCCGACCTATTTCCCTTGCGTCCCAACTTTTATTTGATGAATTTTGTAATAGATACTGTCGTACCGATGCATATATGCAATAATCTGTTCGCCAGAAGAAGAAACCCTAGCTCAGATTTAGTGTAGAAGTTGCTTGCAGTGTTAAGGGCATGTTCGTGTTGTAAAAAACTGTAGGATTCTAGTAGAATTGTGAATATTTATGTAAAATAGTGTTTTATAGGTGTTTGTGTAAATGATAGAGAAATGATTTGATGTAATTGTTTAATATAAAAATATTAGAATTAGATGAAAAAATATAGAGAGATAAAATTTGTGTTAAATAAAAAAGTATAAAGTTGTTGGAGATTGTGTTAAATGTATTGGTGTTTGTGTTTAAATTCTTAAGATGTTTGATTATAATTTTGTGAATAGATTTGAATCCTAGAAAAAACTTGAAAACGAATTTTACCTGGATATCGGACGCAACAAACGAATACCACCTAGAGGGCTATAGCTACAAAGAGTTGAATTTGGGCGTATTAGAATGAGAGCATTTTTCTTAAGCGCTTTGAAGGGAGATTCATCAACTCTTATATATTTCCTTAGGATGACTAATTTGAATGGTGCAAATTTTTAAGGTGAAATTATAATTTTGTTTACATAATATAAAAAGCGTTACTGAATTAAAATATTAAAAATTAAGGACTAAAACTATTAAAATATCAAAATATATATACTATACTATTTACTAAGATTGAGAGATAAAAATTAGATCATAGTGTCTGCATATTCTAATCTTCTTTTGTTTCTCAACTTGTCTGATGTAATTCTAACATATATCTTTTGTGAGTTAGATTTATCAAAAAATTGTGCTAATTTAATTTTGTTACTAAATGATATTAATTAAAAGCTATCTGTGATTTTAGAGAAACAAAACAATATATCTCGATCACATAACTATGTTCATAGATATTGATTTCGCCCCGTTGAATGCAATATGATATTGGTTACCCTCAATTTTCATATTTTAATGTCTGTTTAATTTACTGGGCATGCAATTATGAATTAAAAATAGAAGGATGAAACTAAAAAAATAAGCTAATTGGGAACAATTTTGTTTTTAAAAAATTATAAATCATCAGCAATTAAAATGAAATTAAAGAATTAATTAACAGTCGAGACTTCAAGAAAAAGGACGCCATCTACTTGTTGAAAGTTTGCTGTCAACTGCGTTCTAGGCTTCTAGCTTTGCCCCCACGCCACGTGAATAACATTAATATATATCGCGGTCAACATTCACCATGGAGGAAAAATATGTTCGGCAGAACCGACCGGGGCGAGTGCCCTGTTCGCCCTGGGTTAGGTTGGTTCCGAGAAAAAACTGTAGTATTCTAGAGATGTTGTGAATTTTTATGTTAAATAGTATTTGTGTAAAGTGGAGAGAAAATGATTTGATGTAATTGTTTAATAAAAAAATATTAGAGTTATGTGAAAAAATATAGAGAGAGAAAATTTATGTTGAATAAAAAATTAAAAAATTGTTAGAGATTGTGTAAAATGTATTGATTTTTGTGTTTAAATTTTGAATAAGTTCGGTGATAGATTTGTGAATATATTTAAAATCCTAAAAAAGTGTGAAAACGAACATATCCCTGATTCCGCCCGTAGGACCTCAATTAATGTTACAGTTTGACTACGAGTTTTAATTCCTTGCACTAGGAAAGAGCAACTATGCCTGCCCCTGCCTCTCGTGCAGCTTGCAGATCAGCTGGCAATTACCATCTAAGGGTGGGTTTGTTGGGTAAAATTTTAGTGTTGTTAAAATTTTAGGTATTGAGTTTAGTGAAAAAGTGAAGAGAGAGGTAATTTTTTATATTTTTGTAGTGAAAAGTAATGATTTGATGGGGGAGAGAGATTATATTGTAATATTTAATTGTGTTAAAATTTTAGAGAGGGTACAATTTTTTAACACAAACGCACCCTAAGATGTTTGTGATGACATTAATATGACCGTAGTGCCATGACTTGTACTACCTATACATGCATAAATTAAAGGCGTGTCGGGTTCAAAATTTAGAGAAAGGATTGCCTCCAAAGGCAATCTCATCCAAAGACCCAAAGGGACGGTCGGGATTGCCTTTGGAGGCAATCCAATGGTCGGGATTGCCCAACCAAGGGAGGGGTGTGGGTCCCGGGCGGGACCCACACCTGCCCGAACAGTGACTGGTTGGGCAATCCCCACCATTGGATTGCCTCCAAAGGTCATCCCGACCCTCCCTTTGGGTATTTGGATGGGATTGCCTTTGGAGGCAATCCTTTCCCCAAAATTCATTCCAAGACAAATTGAATTAATTAATTGCCAGTTAAATGACCCAAATTAATGTCAAGGACTAATTACTTTGACTCTTAATTTTTTTATTTGAAATAATTTCATAATTCGTTCCTTAATTACGAGTAACAATTAATGTGGCTCGAATAATTATCAAAATTGATTTTTATGTCTTCTAAGTTTCCAAAAATAACACTCTTAGTCTAAATCGGCCATTAAATTAGGAGAAAAAAATGAAAAATTGACTTAAATTATCGAATAAAAATTATAAAAATTATTTAAAATATAAAAATAATATTTTAAAAATACCATATTTTTTAAATAAATCTATTGAAAGTAATCTATTTATTTTTTAATAAGGCCATATTTTTTGGATGGGGGCGCGATACTTTGATGATTTTAAAAATTTTAAAAACGTAAAATCTGTTTTAATAATTAGGATAGTGACATTAATTACTTCTTTTTATTTTTACTTTTGAAGTCACACAGACCCTAGTTTCCATCTTTAATTCATTCGGCCGCAACTCTCTATATATCTATAAACCATAGAATAATAATATATGATGGGGTTCTTTGTTTGGGTCCCTGGTGATCATCATGCGCATAACAGAGACAAAAAGATGCCTTTCCGTTCTTTCTCTTTTTTTTTTTTGGTTAAATTTTCCAAGTTTCTGAGCTAGCCTGCTTAATTTAATCCATTCCACGTACTTGCAACAAGATGTTGCACACCCAAGATATTAAGGGAAGTTTTTCCCATATATAGTTTCGTCCCGTAACCTGTGAGACTGTTTAACGCACTGCTAGCTGGATTAGTGTGCAATTAGCTTCCAATCTACTTAAGCCAGACATTTTCCCCGAAAATTAACCAATGCAACTGAGTAATGCCTGATTTGATCTTTATCCTATTTCGCTCAACAACATTCCAACATCACGATGCTTATAAATTAACTGGATAATTTAGAGTAATGATATCTTAATATTTCTGCTAAACCATATTGTTGTATTTTTGCAAAAGAGATTTTAATTTCTGATTAATGGTAGAGTTTGACATAAGTCGTTTGAATCAATGTCAAAATTAACGACTAGTACTGCCAAAATAGGATAAACCTTGAAAATTGGCTGATCCTAATTAATGTATTTATTATGACAATTAATTCTCCCTTCATCTAATGCTACTATATATTATTTTCTTAATTTCGACAGTACTACATTGATTACATAAATACTCCCTTTTTATGCAGACCGTACTCTTTCCATTTTGGTATATATGTAATAGGAGGAGTACTGCTGTTGGCCAGTTTATATAGCTCATGATCCTGCAGTAGTCGTCGTTCGATATATATGTAGTATCATTTTTACATGCATGGTTAATTTCCTTGTTTTTGATTGTAGAGCCCTCCTCTACATAGATTGGCAGACCTGATATTTACTATTTTTAAGATACAAAATTAAATTCACATCTTTTTATCTCACTATTTATTATTATTTATACAAGTAATTCTATAACCACCAAGATTTTTCTTGATAACATATTGTCCCCTTTGAGCCGAAACCCGCATTTTTTTTTTGTTTCTCTACGTTTAAAGCCTAGAAAAAGTCTATTAAAAAGTAAGTCGAAAGTCTCATCATATAAATACTAGGAACTTCTTCTTCCCAGACAATGTAGAATCTCATTCACCACCTTCTCATATACAGATGATACATCCTCATCGTTCACCTACGACTCATGAGGTTGCACGATGCACGACTTGACACGGCTCATGTTCCAAACTTCCGACTAATGTGGAATCTCATTCACCACCTCTCATACAAGCAAGATGTCCTCGTTGAGCACCTACAACTCATGAGGTTGCACAATGCATGACTTGACACGGCTCATGTTTCAGACTTCCGACTAGGGATGAGCTGTGATACCATTTGCGACTTTTATTGGCAATATATTGTTTGCTTTGAGTCGAAGTCCGCACGGTCTTGTTTCTCTAGATTTAAATTTCAAAAAAGGTCTCACCTTATGAACACTAGAAACTTATCCTTCTCAATCAATGTGGGATCTCATTCACCAAAATTTCATTTAAATTCTGATACTTTGAATCTTAAAACCTTAAATCTCACGTAGAGCGGGAGAAGAGAAGGAATGAGATAGTTTTATAATGATTAAGTCGCACATTGAGATCTTTTTAGGTTGAAATAAATTTTATAATTATTGAAGGAGCTTAGCAATCAAGGCTAGTTCTTCTGAAGTCAAAATGTTGATGTGACAGCTAGTGCTCTCTTATGTTCTTAGAAATAGTAGTGGTATGGATTGAGTCTCATATCTTATTAGGTTGAGCTGATCCCTAATGAGTATTGAACAATCAAATTAACTATTATATGGTTACCTGCACAAATGCTAGCAACTGATCCTATGTATCCTAAGTCGATCCTCGACTAAAAAGGATATGTGAAAAGGGTGAGGATGTTATTTTTTCCCGAGCGAGGGGGCATGTAATACTTGCTAGCTCGAACAAATTAATTCCCCCTCGTAAAAATGTAAAATACATAAACGGGGAAACGATCCCCGATTCCCAAACCTATTTACACTAGTTTTGTTTCTACACTATACGCAGCAATCCTTTTCTGTCTCAAAAATGTCAAGAGACAACAGCACCGCCCTCATCCACCATTTATAGGGATGACATTCAAATCAACCCCCAGACGCCTCTACTTCGACTAGTCAAGAACGCTGAACGAGGCGGTCTCCTTCTTTTCCCAGAGTTTTTAACCTTTAAAGTTCGCTCACCCTATGGACGACTCCGCGCCCCCCACTCATCACCCTCCCCAAGACACCGATCCGCCCATCCCTTCCTTTTCTTCCATCACAGACAGCAATAAAAGTAGTGCAGGAACCACCACCAGCAGTAATGATCACAACAATTGCTCAATCAGCTCAAGCAGTAACGGTAGGAGGTGCAAGGGTAAAGGAGGACCTGACAACAACAAGTGCCGGTACCGTGGAGTGAGGCAGCGCAGTTGGGGAAAATGGGTGGCCGAGATCAGAGAGCCACGCAAGAGGACTCGCAAGTGGCTCGGCACCTTCGCCACTGCCGAGGACGCCGCGCGCGCCTACGACCGTGCTGCCATCATTCTCTACGGCTCAAGGGCTCAGCTCAACCTCCAGCCCTCAGGAGGCTCTTCGTCCCAGTCGTCCTCCTCCACCCGTGGAGGCTCTTCTTCGTCCTCCACTCAAACCCTCCGCCCTCTGCTTCCTCGCCCTTCTGGCTTTGGCTTTACCTTCTCTTCTACGCCTTCAACCCTTCCAATGATGGCTTCGTCGAGTGTTCTACCCTACGGGATTTACCCCAGCGGTAGTCCATCCGTACTATGTCCTAACAGTATGCTACAAAATCCTCAGCAAGTACTTCAACAGTATCAATATCACCAGCCATGTGATTGGACCATTGGTGATGGAATAGACCGTACAACAACAACAACCTCGTATCCAAATCCTTATCATCAACCACAGCATCAGAGTTATCTCTGCAATGATATTAACTCGCTTATAGGCTCTGTGGGTTCGAGCTTCTCTCAAACTACACAGCCCGTGGTTGCACCTGTGTCTTCGGATCCGGTTGGGGCAGTCGGACCTGGATCTCCATCTATCTGGCCGTTGACGAATGACGAAGAGTATACACTTAGCCTTTGGGACTACGTATACGGTGATCCTTTCTTGTTTGATTTTTAAGTCCTGATCGATGAAGGTCAGCATGTATGTTAGGGAAACAATTAGGGGATTACTCAATTTCTTTGAAGGTTTATACGCAGGCTTGCATGCAATTAGTTCTCAAGCTGGATCGTGCATTGTCTCGGCCCGGCGGTCACGCAATTTGGATCTTTCTTCCTAATAGTTTGGCGGAGAACATTCTACGGGTTTAGGGACTGAACCAGTCGTTTGGTTAGCGATAGCTTACACATGCACATATGGGTTCAAATTGGTGTTGAAGATGCTTGATGAATTTTATCACTACTGCCCAAGTGACCATTGAGGTTAGGGCGGTCTCCTGTATAAGGTCTGGGCTAGCTGCAAGTCCTGAGGAGCAAACCATCTCAGCCTCTGTAACTTGTGTTGTTATCTTTACGGATGGAAGAGATCTAAAGGTATGGTTGATTGCATGATGTGACGAAATCTCATTCATTGAGGTTTCATATAGGAATTCTTCTTCTCGTTAAGAGTATAAGCCGCTACTCGGAATGTACTTAGACATTTGATTGGGGTAAGATTCTATTTTATGACATTTGATTGGGGTAAGATTCTATTTTATGACATTTGGTTGGGGTAAGATTCTATTTTATGAGTATAAGGCAGCTATTCGGCATGTACTTAGATAAAACTATACATTATTTTCTAGCTAAAGCTTGCACAGGTTATTGAGCCCTTTAATTTCCATAACAAGCTTCGAGTTGAGGAATTTTTTCTTTGGATCTGTGTTTCCACTTTGTTCTGATTGCTTATTTTGAAATAAAATCCAATTCTAGCGCCAGAAAAAACCAAGCATTTTTGCTTTGTATTTTGTAGGGATCAGAGAGAGAGACGAAAGAATTGGGAAGGCTCGTCATATAGAACGAGTTTTACTCGCTTCTATTTCTAAGAACTGTTCATTAACAACTAAAATTAACGGCCTGTTTCACGAATAATCACCTCATGATCAGTCTCTAACAAAGTTTCAAGGGAAAATAATATTTTGCTTAATTTAGTTGCTCATGGCTTAAGAGGAATTAATGCCATTTCCACCAAAAAGTTATAAGTGCTATAAATGTTAGCGTGATATTGGACTGTTTACTTTGCCTAGGAACATCGAAAAGTACTGTTCTTTAATTAGGAACTGACCTTTTTCATCCCGAACTGCTCCACATGCACTGGTAGCATTATGCAGTTAGGTTTCCCTTCTTTGGCTGATCAGTGGGTGATGCTACTGCTGAGGATATTGCTATGAAATGCGTCGTAGAGAGGTTTTTTCCTTTCTTTTAAATGGCGTTGCAGAGGGGTTTTTAATTGTTCCGCATGGTCTGATCAGCCGGGTAAGCTTTTCGATATTGTGAATCTTGCTTTGTTTTACAATTTGGACCCCGTAGTATATAGATCAACTGAATTTTAGACCTCGCACCATCCTCACACATATATGCACTTGTTTCACGTTTTTGCTAGCTACAACCTATATGACAAACTCTGGAATAGAATGTTTAAAACAGGAGTTGGTCTAAGAACTTGAGTTCTGCATATATATGACGTTAAAAGATAGCAAATTGCTAGATCTGGTGCATTTGTTGAGTTCTGATCACGATTGCACTAGCTAGCTGAAGTTCGTGGACTTGATCTTTTCATTGTTTTCCCTTGTGCTTTCTCGTGTTTATTATATGATCTACTCATTAGTTCCTGCAGTGTGATTAGTTATTGTTTCGAACCATAGAGAAATAATGAGAATGATTTTGATAACGGAACCAAGTTCTAACTCCATAGACAGATGATGAGCTGCTTAGAAGCGCTTTAACCCGTGATGTTTTTCCGTCTTGCATGTCCTTCTAGGTCTTATATATATGAAAGCGTTCCGGTTGGGCCTGAATTCTGACTGAAATCCAGTCGGATATATAGCTAGCTAGCTAGCTAATGCCTGTAAATAAAGTTGGATACGAATTCGATCAAATCGGACATGCATGCATTTAGAAACAGTACATTGAAAGGGGCAAAACGAAAAGCTAGCAAACTATTCATGAAGTAATTCGTTCGTATTTATTAGTTGTGTTTCGCGCGGCGCGTGGATCTCATGCGTCCGTCCCTGTGCTCATTTTTCCGGGCGGTTGTCGGCATTTTTGGCGGCCACGCGCCGCATGGTTGGGTCCTGCTCTCCTCGGCGAGCTCAGCGCTCATCGTTGCAGTTTTAAGGTGGCGCGTGGTGCACATGCGCCGGGCACTCAGGTGGTGCGTGGTGCACACGCGCCGAGCTCTCTCCTTGCGAAGGCAGTGTCTCGGCCTCTCCGTTTGTTGGCTGGTGGTGGTGCTGGTTCCATCATTGTTTGGTGTTTTTTAGGTTTTGTTGTGTTGGTCTGTTTTTTTGTTTTTTGTCCGGCTCCTGCGTGAGCTTTGTCTGATCCAGTGTGGATCTTTTCTGCCCTTGCATGGGCACTCTGTACCGGGTTGTGGTGCTTTCTTTACTGGCTTGTAAAGGTCCCGGTAGTTATGTCTACCGCGTCCGGCCGCCGCTCTCACTGCTTTGCATGGAGCATATAGCGGTTGTATCCGATCCGTCCATGGATCCCGCCGGTGTTTATCGCCTGGTCTTTGTATCGGTCCCTATTTGGGTCTTGACCTAGGAAAAAAAATTATTTATTAGTTGTGTTTGTGGGTTAACCAAAGATCACCTCGACGTACGACGCCTTTTCGTCAACATGTACAGCCAGCCACAGAGGCCGATTATTTCATTAGATACCGATTACAATACGTATACATAGAAACATGAGTTTATTAGAATATATTTATTCTGATTTTGTTCATGATCACCCGCGTCCTTGAAAATCAAAAGTACAATCTGAAGGTTCCATATACATATTTTGTTATGTACAGTAGTGTTGCGACAAGTTTGAAGTTTCCCAGAACAATTACAATCTTTCTTTTGTTTTTTTTCTAAGTAAAGATGAACCATTACAATCTTGGATTGTCAAGCTCATGCACTTGGTACGTACCTACATTAATTAATTGCATTTTTATGAGCCCTGACCTTCAAATTATTGGAGTTGCATGGGACGCTAGCACTACAAAAAAACCAATCTATAGCCGCGGTCTCTAAAAACGCCGCTAAATGGTGTTTTTAGCGGCGTTTTAAAAAACCGCTGCAAAATATTTATCTATAGCCGCGGTCTTGGACCGCTGCTATATAACCCCTATAGCGGCGTTTATTTAAAAACGCGGCTAAAGGAGACATTTTTAGCAGCGTTTTCTCGAAAACGCTGCTAAAAAAGAAGTGATATACAGCGGCGGTCTATGTGACCGCGGCTATAGGGATAGTTTATAGCAGCGTTAAACATAAAACGCTGCTATAAATCTGGTATCTACAGCGGCGGTATATGTGACCGCCGCTGTAGATTACACCTTTAGCGGCATTTATTTAAAAACGCGACTAAAGGAGACATTTTTAGCAGCGTTTTTGGAAAAAACGCTGCTAAAGGTGTAATATACAGCGGCGGTCTATGTGACCGCTGCTAGAGTGTTAGTTTATAGCAGCGTTAAACATAAAACGCTGCTATAAATCAGGTATCTACAGCGGCGGTCACAGAGACCGTCGCTGTATATTACACCTTTAGCAGCGTTTTTTTTTTAAAAACGCTGCTATAGGGCTAATTAAAAATAACAGTTTTTATTTATTAATTATAAGTTAATTAATGTAAATAATTATTTTATATATTATTATATTCATTTGAATACATAATTTTATTTTGTCATGTATATGAAAATTTTTATTTTAGTGGACCTACTTAATAAAATATGAAATTAGATGGATTGTTATGAAAATTGAAGTTGTTATATGATAGATTTTAAATTATACTTATAATTATTATGGTAATTGCATATTTATTGACTAAAGCTAAGTAGTTTAGAAGACATCTATTATCATATTTATAATGAGCATATATGTTTGGAATAATTATTAATATAATACTATTTATTTAAAACATATTATTTAAGATATTGTGAGATTATCTTTTGTAATTAAAGTACATAACTTAATATATAGTCATAGGGGCTATGATTTGTTCATTAAGTATATTGGTACATACATATAAAAATACTTAGGGTAATTAACACATCTTGTATACGATAAACGCATATAACAAATCATGTAATATTATATAAAAAGTATTATATTTTTACATTATAAGTATTATATATTATTACAACTAATTTATTTTAATTAATATTATTATACTAGGTATAAAAAAGAGTGTAAAATAATATCATATATATGTAATAATAATTATAAAGATTTTTAAATACTATTAAATACTAAAAAACATCAAATTTTTATTTTTTTATATGGGCCAGGCCCCCAGCCCGAAATGCCCAGCCCGCCCCCATCAGGCGCCCAGGTCCCAGCCCGAAAGGCCCAGCCCGAGCCCAGCACCGTTCAAAAAAACTACTGAAAACAGGGTGAAGCGCGTTCACCCTGCGCAGTCTCCCCTCCCCGGCCGGCTCCCCCTCTTTCAATTCTCACAGTGTCACTCTTCTCCCCCGCCTGACGCCACCCTCCGTCCGACCGTCCCTCTCTCCTCCTCACTCTGTCGCGGTCTCAAAACGCCAGCCTCTTGCCCTCTCTCACTCTGCCTCTCTCACGCCAGCTCTCTCTCTCCCTCTCGGGCTCTCGCCTCTCGGCCCTGTCCCCCTCTCCGATCGTCTCTCCTCCTCCACAACCACTGTTCTAGCCCTCTCTCACGAGTCATTTTGCCTCTCCAGCTCTCCTCCTCCGGCTCTCTCTCTCCCTCTCTGCCTCTCCCTCTCTGCCTCTCCGTCCCTCTCTCCCTCTCCGTCCCTCTCTCCCTAGCTGTGCTGTACGTGTAAAATCTAGACAAATTACACAGCCTGAAGCTCTAGGAATATCTGCAGAGCTGAAATCGAAGGTAAATTTTATCTTCAAGCTTATGCTTTGATTTTGAATATTAGCTGCCCGAAGCTCTAGGAAGCTCTATGATTGTGCATGATATGGGTTTAGGGAATTTTGTATTTCTCTTTTCTCTCAGTGTTGATTTGAGATTTGAATGCGATATGACTTGTAGATTTTGAATGTGATTAGAATTTCGTTTAGTTGATTTTGTTTTGAATTTTTTTGAGTTTGTTTGGGATTTGCCGATTTGGAAGATTTTTTTGGCCGGTTGATTTTGAATGCAATTTGAATTTCGTTTGGGATTTGTTGAGTTCGATTGGGATTTGCAGATTTTGGATTTCTGGTTGAAATTTTTATTATTTTTTTGTTTATGATTTTGGTAGATTTTTGCATGAGTTTTTGAATGTTTTTTCCTCTGTTAGACAAAGGGCTTTTGGTTTTCGTTTGCAAAGTTTTTCACCTGGCCATCCACCACAAAGCAGAAAATGTTTTTTTTGTTGTTTCCTTAGTTGTTCGGCTGCACAAAATAATTTTGCATCTTGGTGCTGAAGTATTCGATTCTTGATTTCTACTTGCAATCTATGTGTTTTCCTACACTTGTAGCACTATGAATAATGAAACAAGTTTTGATTAAATCCATAATGCGAGTTTTGAAAATATTTTGGTAGAGGAGGTTTGGATTGGCTACCATTATAAAGAAGAAATTACTACAAACATAGGAATAAGTGAACCGTGTATTTGTGAGAATAATGTCAGTTTTCAAGTTTGCACCCTTTGCTTAGAAGGGAAATATTTTTTTTTTGTTTCTTTCAGAAGATGCATAGTTGCTGGTAGATTTCCTGCTTCTTTTGAAGTTTTGGTGCCATATGTTGTCGATTTGTTTAGAGGCTCACTTGTGTCTTTGGAACATTATCAGGTGTCTCTAGGTGATGTTATTGAAGTGTCAGAGATTTTCATTTCATATTGTGAAAGCATTTAGAAATTGCATGATTTTTATGACTAAGTTCATTTCATTTACTTGGAGATGGTTTGGAATTTCCTTATCCACTTTGCTTTTCAGGAGCAGTAGCCTATCACAAATGGTCAGTGTATCACCTTGATCATATTGCTTTGTGCAATTGGGAATTGATTGAAAAGAAAATGTCGGATCTATACCAACTGAGCTTAAAAATAAGATGTAACTCTACAAGTATTATTTGGTTCTACATAGCTTAAAAATAAGATGTAACTCTACAAGTATTATTTGGTTCTACATAGCTTAAAAATAAGATGTAACTCTTTGGTTTTTTTATCTCAAATTGACCCCTGCTGTCTCTCACATCCCATATGGTTCTTGATATCCTAGGCTAAATAATTTCTGATGAAAATCCTGAATGTAGTCTCACGTTTGACAGGAGAATGTGACAGATGCATCACCTCTGTTATATATTTTCTGTTTGTATCTGTATGTTACCTTAATATCATGCTTAGGAAGCTAGTTAAGATCTAACTGAACCAACTAGCAACTTGCTCATTATAATGTCTTAAATGTTATAATGTCTTAAATGTTATATTATCCAAGAGATTCCCATCCGCCCATCCCTAAGCATCTCTCCGCTGAGGCAAACAGACCGTGGGCTAAAGGCCGTTTTTTTGTAGTGTAGAATTAATGCAACTTGGTAAACAGACCGTGGGCTAGTAATCCAAATGCCCATTGTAGCTCCAAGTCTCAAACTAGTCATAAGGTTTTGTTATTGAAATACACGTATAGTTGACAAGGAAATGTGATAATGGGAGGATGTGACGAGTAATGCTAATAAATGGGACTTATGAATGGAAATTGTATCTCGGAGCTTAGTCCCGAAAATTACAGTTAGTTCTTTCTCACACGCAACCAGATCTACCCTAGTCCCCCAAATTCCGATCACGTCATCATGTGAATCAGGAGCTCCTTTCACATGGACGGAAAAACTACTCTTTCCTTACGGAGGAAAAAGTTTGTCATTATATAATTGGATGGAAATTCAGAAATTAGTGGCAGCATATATGAAAATACATTTGATTTTTTTGACATGACTGTCCCAAGAAGAACACGACATAATACAATCGTCAAGATCTAAGAGCCCTGAGATGCCTTGGGTTTCTGGCACGCGCTCTGTCTGGGCGTAGGCTGTGCCACCTTTTCCATCCTACAAATATCTGCACCCACAACCGTACAAAGCTCTGAAACTGAACGTGAACTGAAGCTGACCTCCCCCTCAAAAGCATCTACCTTTCTAGGCAGCCCTTCGCAAATTCACAATGGCATCGCCGCCACCTAATCAGCCGCATGTTTTCCAATGCTCCAGCTCTTGAACATCACCGGAATCACGTACCCCTGCCCATCTAGGATTTGTGCCGCTAGCAATGTCGTCGTCGTCGCAGGACTCTCAGCCATTCCACTGGCACTTCAGCGAGTTCGACGACCGGGGGTTCGAATTCCGAGGGCGCACCCTCTTCCTTATCGTCGTCATCTTCTCCGTTCTCCTCCTCTTGGCCGTCCTGTACCTCTACGCGCGTTGGGTCTGCCAGTACCGCCATCTCCCCTACCCCCAAGCACCAGCGCCGGCTCCTCCTCCGCGCGGGCTCGACCCCTCGACCATTAAAAGTTTGCCCGTAATTCTTCACCGGTCGTTGGACGCTCAAAACTCAAGAGAACAAGCCGAGTGTTGTATATGCCTTGGGGTGTTTGAAGATGGAGACAAGGTGAAGGTTCTGCCGCTGTGCTCGCATTGTTTTCATTCCGAGTGCGTTGATACGTGGCTGAGTGGTCATACGAGTTGCCCACTGTGCAGAGCATCTCTTCGAGTTGTTTCTCCGGATGATTCTGCCGTTACACAATAACCTCCAAAACCCTCTATTTGGTGGAAATACCGAAATACCGTGGAATAGTTGTTCCGTGGGGTTATATCCCTAATCAAAGCTAAATGTTGTCTAGCATAGGTGTGCTCTTGTTAATTGTTTCTATCAGTACTGAAGTCTTTCTTTGCTGCAGTTTGTCTGATTCCAGAAAGGGGAGACGACTGAAAGAAGGAAGACAAAAACTTTGGGCATGTTCCTGAGTTAGCTATTAAAATCTGTTTAAGCAAATTTAGTGGGACTGCAAATTTTTCATTTGAGCAGAACATGAGCTACTAATTGCAATTAATTGGGAGTGTTGAGTGCCATCCGTTTGATCAATTTCCACAAAGAATCTACCAGTCAAAGAAAGTACATGAACTCCGGTTTCCTGAGCTTTCCATATAGAGAAGATATTCACGGCTACCTTATGTCGATCATAATTGATGGGATCATTAACTTATCCCATTGTAAAGTAACCTAATTGAAATTGATCACCGAGTTGGAATTGGTCTCGGTATAAGGCTAACTGTTGGTATCGGCCCCATGAGAATATAATTCGTCATTAGTGTTTAATAATGGAGTTAGAATTAGAGGGGATAATATTCAAAGCATCTTTTCGAATCTTCAAGAAACACCCTTCGGTATTATCGCTGAGCAGGAATCCAGCACTATTCATGGGCTCTAGGCTTGATGCACAGAAGGACACCTTCGAAGCCATATGTAGATGTATTACCTTCGTGACTTTCTCACTACTAAGGTGAAATGTACATCTGTCCTACAAGTATATGCTTTACTCATTTGATACCCAAGTGTCCTTGAAAGACAAAGATCCCGAAAAAGAGAGATCCTGCAGCGGAGTCTGCATAGTCAGCCGGAGAAAATGACACAAAAATCTCAAACGTGGATGGATGCCTATGTCTTTTTTTTTTTCCTTAGGACTTGTGGAGTATACAAACATCCGCCTGAATGTAATTGGCTGTTACGCGAGCGTAAAAAAACAGCTTTAGACTGATACATATACGAGCAAATTTGTTCAATGTTTTTCCCTTCCGACCAATAAACGGGAAAAGTGGAATAGGTAGCTTGGCGCTGCCTGCTGCGGCAGAAAGACGCATCTGACCCAAAGGACAAAAGGCCATTATTAAAGCTCAGAGAAGGTCGCAGAGAGACTGTTTTACTGTAATAACTGAGGACTCTTTTTTTTAATGAAAATAAAAGCATACTCTCATCTGCAGGTAATTTGAAAGTAATCCCGCCGCCGTTGCATTAAGTTTTCAGATTAACTAACTTGTTGGGTCGGCTCCACTAACAGAGGCCCATTTGGGCTGGGTAGAGAACAAAATTCAGACATGTTAGACCCGATCTAGATGGTGCTTCGTTTTCTTCCCCTAGTAGCCATTTTTTCTTCGTTTCCTTGCAGGACAACAAGCTAGTTTCTTCCTTGTTGCTTTCATGTTGCTTTCATGCTCTATTATTCTCTTTTGCAAGTGCTTGCTCAAAGTGGTTGAACTTGAGCATTTACATGCTTACATTGGAGAGATGGGCTTTCGGAATCTGGGGCGCCATGTGGTAGGTTTGTCTTTCAGCGGCTAGTCAATTCATCCTTTGCATATGTCCGTTCCTTTTGTTTACCCAAAACTTTGGCTTTATTCTTCGCCTATATCTGCTTGCTATTGAATGTAGGCCGCTGGCTCAGTATGTGTGGCCTTAACTTGATTCATCAATGTCCAGATCACGTACAAATTTTATATAACCTGCTTATGTATTGAAAATCTCGTGATCAACGGATAATGGAGTAGGTGGTAGGATTGTGACCCACCAGTATCTTTTCTTTGTTCAATATCAATCGTGTATGGTCTCGATACGGCATTAGGAGCTTATAAGCGCACAATTTTTTTACAAAACAGTATTGGGATCCAACTAGCTGCTAGTTGGATTCTCACTATAGAAGATTTGGTGTCGAATGAGGATAATGCGAATTTTCTCATATTGTATTAGGCAATCGACTCTAGAAAGGATGGAAAGAAAGAAAAAAAGGAGAAGAAATATCGATAAATACACACTAAAGTCATTAAAATAAACTTTTCGCACGGTGAAAATAACTACCAAACAGAGGAATGTAAACCGTATGAACTTATTTCAATAAAAAATTATGTTCTAAATAAGGAAAGATCGATGATCAAATTGTTTCGTAGGTTTGCGTTAATGGTGTACATAATCTGCAGAAAGTTTAAGCCAGAGTTTTGGGCCTCTTTAGATTGTGAAGCCTGGCTCATGTGAAAGATACTAAGCCCAATGTTTTCCTAAGCCCGAAACTCTAAAAAAAAACGTAGAAAAAAAGTCCTTCACTTGTGGAAGGTAGTACGCCCAATGTTCGGCTGAGCGCGAATCTAGTCGAGTAAGCCCAAGTTTTGGGCCGTGCTTTTTGAATACTGACGTGTTTCAGGGACAGTTTGGGCTTGTTCATCTGGATGATAGTAAGTGTCGGCCTACTCACACGGAAGACAAGAAGCCCAATATCCTCCTCAGCCCGAATCTCGCTTATCCTTACTCATGCCTTCGATTGGGGACTTGTAGGCAGACCTGGACCTGATCCTTATTTTCAGGCTGGACTCGGACTTAAATCAATGCGAAGTAGCTTAGCATCACGCGCTGATTACGACGGTGGTGCTCACAACTTCTCATCTCCTTCATCCGAATACAGACCGCCCACATTTCTGCCACAAACAGAGCTAACTCAGAAGCTCTCTCTCTTCATGGTTGGGCCCTGACCGACTAGCAGATGGCTATCTCTCTGAACTCAGTGTTCGGCTTCAACTCAACGGTAAATCGGTATCCTTATTTCTCTCATTTAACGTAAGCTGCAAATTGATGTCCTTTTTCTTTCTTTCTTGTACATTTTTGAATCCCCACTCCATCGTCAACTTAGATGATCTTTTATAAGCTTATGCACGGGGCATGTAGATTTTATGTTAATTTCAGTTGTGAATCAAAGAGGATATTGGATGGTGGAAGCGCTCAAACGAAGAGTAGACAAGAGTGAAAAGCTTTTCTGAGCTTAGGAGGTGCAGCCATACTCAGATGGTTGAGACTTGGCCTTATTGCACTAATTTTTTTAACCTAATCAAGTGTAGAAAAGTTCATATTGCACTTGGGTTTTTTAACCTAATTAAGTGTCGAAATTTTTTTGTTTTCCCTTTATTAAAGAAAATATTGGTATGTAGCCATGTAGGTCAAGCTTTTACTAGATTTTGAGAGGTCTATCGATAACATATGATGGATTTCAGCACTCGCTAAAGCCTCATTCTTGCTTAAAGTATTAGGAGCAGGATTGCTTAGAATGCAAGTCAGCTTTTCTAGCATTTACTGATTGATTCTTACCTGCAGATTTATATATGATGGTCAAAATGGAGATCCAGCTCTGTTTCTCATGTCCTATAGTAGTTTAAATATGAAAATTGTATATGAGGTTTGAGAAATTTACAACAAATGAAGTTTTGATATCCTGGAAAACATAATGCCGCATCAGGATTTCTGTGGTTCCAAGCATTATCCTCAGGAAAAAGAAGGAAGTGATTTGGAAGATAAGTTGGTTTTTCAACTTACTCATACTTTCTTGGGTGACTTCAAATAAAAAGAAATGTTGTTGCTCACTCCTTGGCTGCACAAGGAGAGGCTTGACCACCGCAAGAGGCTGCATTCAGCCCAAAATTGTGGTATTCATGGTTTCTCACTACGTGACATAGGTCTCTGCCTCATGAAAAGTTTGCATCTTGACTCAATCCATTAATCAATTCAACACAAATCAATCAGTCTGATATTGATTTAAAAACATTCATGATTATGCATACCTACTCCAGGGTTTATCCGAGGGACCAATTCATTGAAGATACTGCAAGTAGATTGAAGCTAATAGTTTTCAGCTTTGTTGTTATACTTTTCATGTTTTCTTTTAAAGGAATGTTTCTTTTCTTCAAATATCTTCTGTTTTCTGTATTTAGTATGGAGGTAGTCAGATCTCTTTCAGGTTAAGCTTTTATCAGAAGGGAATATTTTAGTCTGTGAAACTACTTTTCTTTGTGATAGACAAAAGTAAGACTTGCTCGCGATGAATTCTTGACATGCATGCTTTCTATTTTTATTTCCTTCTTCAGATTTGAAAATTTTTAGGATGGTGGATAGGTAATGGATAACATTTGTCGCATTAGAAATGTTTTGATGCATTTAAGTGTTTTTTTTGGCCGGGGGGGGGGGGGGGGGGAACTAAAGCTTCGCAATATGCACATTTTTCATACATACTTTAAAGGTTCTATACATCATTCAACCTTTTTCGTGACTTATTTCCTTGATTATTGACTCAAGTATTTCTCCATTAGAAGTTGCAAGCCAATTACCAGAATGTGTCTAGATCTTCTACTGGAACTTCAGAACTGAAAATCACCCAAATCGCTAGCTTCCTTGGAAAGTTGGGATCAAGGAGATCTGCAAAGGGAAAAAGATGGAGCTCGTCTCTTTCAGTTGCAGATAGTGACCGGCTTACCCCAAACACCAGTGACGAGAGTTTAGGGGAGACAGAAAATAGCCAAGCTAGTGTTAGTAAGGACTCAGAGTCCCAAGCCTCTGAAGCTGCTAATAGGTCAACAGTTTCTAATGATTTGGAGCAGGAGGCGTCATTATCTCCGAACCTGCAAACCACACCAAAAAGATCACCTCTCACAGCTAAAGAGAGACTACGGGCTGCCCGGGTTCTCAACCGTTACGCGGAATCAAAGGCAACTAAGTCAGAAATGGGAAGAAAAGTATTGGACGCTCTGAGAGAAAGTGATGGTGGAAAGAAAAGGTCTGGTCTCCCCGAAGCCCCTACAAACTTATTTGATGACAGCAAGCGGGGAATGCCAAAGCAGGGCCTAACTTTTTCGTTTCCAGGGGGCTTTGATCTGTTTGTAATTGCATTTTCATTTGTTTTTATCAGCTCAGTCATGTTTGCTACAACTTACATTGTTTGGAAAGCTGGTGCAATACATTTTAACGAGTACTAAGGAGGAGGGCCGTGGACTTCTGCCTTTTTTTTAGATAAATACCTTCTTAATGTGTCTTTGTAAATCACAACTTAACTGAATTTCAGGTACTTTAGATACTCATATAGCAAGGCTAGGATTTTAATATTCGATTCGGCCAGATATGCTTGATTGTACAAAAGATTTGGTCAGTCCGATCTCATCTCAAAGTGATAAAAAAGTTTCTGCTTGCGTGCTAATTGTAGCTTACTGGCTAGAATTCTTAGCTCAACTCCTGAAAGTTGAAGCCACTTATTTCACCTTTCGGTTATATTGAACCTATCCTTGCCTTTAGTTAATCGTGGCTGCATAGGCCGGTTTTCCATAAGCTGAGGCTCTACTCAGAAGCTCGACTGGCATGCCATTTCAAACCATGCCAGTTACTTATAGAAGGGAAAAAGAATTGCCAGGTATTGATTTATCCTTGTTCTTACGGTGTAATTCCTTTAAGGACCTCTCATATTTATGGCATATTTTTGGTTCTTCTACATTGCCAACTTATCCAAGACAGTCCATTCAATCTGGTCGAATTCATTACGCACCTAGATTTGGCCCATTTTTATCGTGGATTTTACCGACAATGTAATCTTGCTACTTTGTTGAAGCAATGGGACCCAGAAAGCGTGCGCTCAGATGTTCCCAATAGAGGAAATTGGAAGCACAGAGGAAGCAGATACGGAGTCATAAACACCACACAATTTTCTGAGATAAGAACTTTGCAAAGTGAGTGGTTGATCACTTTGGATACCCCCTGAAGCTTTTGTGGAACAGTGGTTTTTCTTTATGAATTTGCTTAGAAAAAAAAAAAGTTGAAAGCTCCATCTTGATATGAATTTCCAGACAATATATCTAGTTTCCATGTCTAGGTCTAAACCACACCCGAAAAAAAAAACAGCCCTAGATTACGACCATGGACTAAATTAAAAGGACACCAACCGAAACAGCTGGTAATTGTGGGGCAGTAATGATTTAAGTACTATTATTGTGACCCACCATAATTGATAATCCTTAATAGATCTACCATTGTTAATAGGTCAATCTACCCTGCAATAAAATTTGTTCATGCTTCATCTACACCTAGTTACGTGCTATTGTTGCATTTTTTTGTGTAATTTTCCTGTGAGCGCAGGGCTTAATACTCTGTTGTACGAGCTTATTTTTCTCGTCTAAAATCTGCAAGATCCTGTTAACTCTCAGTTGTTTGTTATGTTCATCATAAAATTGTCTTTGCGAAGTGACAGCCAAATAAAGCCAAACATGATTTTCATTTGACCAATTGAAGGGTTCTGGATATCAAACCAATGACGATCAAGATAAGAAAATACATCGCACATTATTAGCTCAGAAACAGTGGCTATAGAATGTGTCATAAAAAGCAGAGAGATTAGGAGTTGGATTGTCATGGAGAATTGCTATTATTCTGGTTGGCCTGAAGGGGAAAACTGGGCTCAGTGTCATGCTGGAGTCAACAGCGAGTCGCCCTATTTAGTGCCATGGCCACCACAATCTCACGGCTCAACCTCTACCAGATTCCAATTCCACGGGACTCCAGTAGAAGGCGTTGCGGAAGATGGAGGGGCATCTGCTACCAAGAGCCATAGCCAAGCAGAGAAGCGGCGTAGGGACAGAATTAATGCACAACTTGCAACTCTTAGGAAACTAATTCCCAAGTCTGATAAGGTAAAGCAGAAGAAAAAGCTTCTTCCAAACCCACAACCCCCACCCAACTTTCTTCTCTCTCGACGCGGAGGGGGGAGGCGAGGGGATTCCATTCTGAACTCAAATATCAATGACTTGCCGGTAAAATATCGATTTAGATTCATGAATATGCTAAAGTGATGAATCTATTCAATTCGTTATAATTAGTAATCGTAGCCTGCCACATATTGAGATTATTGACCCTTCTGTTAATATGAACAACAGTTGAGTCCAATAGTTGTCCATCATTTAACCCTGCTGTTAATATAGAACTTTGTCAGGATCAGGGGCTTCTTCTAGTCCTTCCAAATGTTAAGTAATGACTTTGTAGGTTAGTAATGGTACTTCTCATTCCTTTCGGTGAAGAGGTGTGCACAGGCCTGAGAAACAGGGAGATCAAAATTCTCTAGAACTTGAATTAATTTATTTCGTGATTCGATACATATCACCGTGCATATATTAGGATCTGAAATAAATCTATTTTCTGTTATGCAGATGGACAAGGCAGCTCTGTTAGGAAGTGTGATTGACCGTGTGAAAGATCTTAAGCGAAAAGCAATGGAAGTTAGCAGAGCCTGCTCACTTCCTACAGAAGTAGATGAAGTGACCATTGACTGTGATCATGCTCAACATGTAAACCCCACCAGCATTGAGAAAAGCAAGGATAATATCTTCATAAGGGCTTCGTTTTGCTGTGATGATCGGCCCGAGCTTTTTTCGGAGCTCATCCAAGTCCTCAAAGACTTAGGACTAACAGCAGTCAAAGCTGATATATCTAGTGTGGGTGGCAGAATTAAAAGCATTTTGGTGCTTTGCACCAAGGGAGGTGAAGTGGGAGCTTGCCTGAGCACTGTGAAACAGTCACTTAAACTAGTTTTATGTAAAATTGCTTCATTATCGGCATCTAATTGTCGTGTCAGAAGCAAAAGGCAGAGGTTCTTCCTGCCTTCTCATTATCCACAATAATCTCGATGAACATTTTTGGGTCACCGTGAGAGTTACATTTTGTTAATTTTCTCCTTTTTCCCGCTTGACACGTTCTCTGCCCACGCAGTATTGTCAGGGAATTCATGGAAATGTTGGTGGCACGCACAAAAGGCACTCGAATTATCATGTCGTTTCCTTCCATATAAAGAAAGTGGAGTTCATGCTACGACCACTCTTTGATTTTTGCTTCTTTGGTCTCTCTCTCTCACAGTCTCACTCACACATGCACACACAAAAGGGAAAAAGAAAAAGTACGCCCCAACTCTATCCGTAGAAGGAATCAGAACAATGATTTCAGATACTCAGGAGTCAGGAGTAGCTTAACTTATACTGATTTTGGAGCCCACTGCAGAGTAGTTCCACCACAAACTAACAAGGATGTGAGCATGATACGTTTGATATATACTTGGCCTACTACTGTCTCCGGATCGGAAAGTAGTTTAGTTTGTAAAATAAAGCATTATTGTCTGCAAAACCTTTATTGTTTCTGGGTAAATAAGTACTGGAAAGCTTTCACTACTTTGTTTAGGGATAATTTTTCGTGGACTGGTCGTGATTGAACATTTTGTCCACCTGATGGGTGTGAGTACTCATAAGACGGATTCTTAGCAAGGAAACTTAACACGAAGGTCTTGAAAGTTTCAGTGCTCCTCGTTTGGTTCAGCTAAAACAATCGAGGTGCTTGCTCTTTTACGTTCTGTACAATATCATCCTTGAAAAAGACTGGAACTACTTAAATTAATTGGAGTCTGCCGTAATCTTTACAAGAAAGAGGTATTTATTTTTGGGAAGTACAAGAAAAGGTTAATAAGATTAAAGAAAGAAGCGTTTCCCTTTTTTGGCTGGGCCGTAGCATGGAAAATATCCAACGCCAAGGCCTAAAACCGTCGTTCGGATATGATAAGGAGGATGTTTAACATAAAATTGAAAAGAATATAATCGTGAAACTTGTCGGCATTGTAATCAAGTAGACGGTTGCGCACGTAGTACGGGTATTTATACTCTTTGGGCAACACACGGCGGAATACGAGAGTAACGCCGGCCACATCCTTCCATTTTTGTTGTTCGCCAAACCTTACTTACTTAACGTACCGTGTATACCGCCGTTACAATAACACTCACCGTTTCGCCTATAAATTTGCCACAATCTCTGTGTGCAGCTGCTTAACCTCCTCCCCCCACTAGTCCTTCGTGTCCCATACATTATTATATGTATATACACACACAAATTAATATGGATATATCGTAGCCCTTGCATGTTTTGTAACCTCTTTTTGCTGAGAATAAGATTGACAGAATATTTGATAAAAACAAACTATGGATTTAAACAGACTAGACCCATAAAAGATAACACTACTTACACCAAAATGGGGCGTGTCCTCCGAGAGCCACAAAGATCTAAAGACCAAATTTTTGAGCAAAAAACAAAAAATCAAAGCAACAGAGCAGCTTTGTGTAGTTTTACAACAAAACAAACTCAGCCTAAACTTTTAAAACAAAATACGAGGTAAATAAATGAGATAAACATTGAAAGACCTAACTGCCACAGTTGCCGAGCTAGCTGTACTGAGCCGCTGAATTCATAAGAAAAACCAAGCCTAATAGAATTCTTAGGGAAGTCCGTTATTCCATTCAGTTGAAAAAATGGGAAGTTATAACCCCCACTATCTCTCAAGCGCCCATTTCAAAACTCAAAACCTTATTTCGGAATCCATGCGTAAAGAGAATCGATAAAAGAAACACGAAGATGTAACAGAAACCAAACGCGCTTGCAACGTACGGCAACTGCAACTGCAACCATATTAGGTCGTTATTTCAAGCAGCGGTTTTAAGGTTCACACAAACAACCCCCCTCCACAACGAAAGCACTGTTAAATAAGCTCCTCGATAATAATTGAAACCCCACAAAGAAAGTTATCCCCCAAGTTCAGAGAACGCACACGAGGATCTTGAGTGTATCTACGAAAATGATCATGGGTGAGCAAAAAAACGGTGGTGATCGAATCAAAGGGTCGTGGAGCCCACGAGAGGACGCCACGCTGATAGAGTTGGTGATGCAGCATGGCCCACGTAACTGGTCTCTCATAAGCCAGGGAATTCCTGGACGGTCCGGCAAGTCCTGCAGGTTAAGGTGGTGCAATCAACTCAGCCCCACGGTGAAGCACCGCCCTTTTACTCCCACAGAGGACGCCATCATATTCCGTGCCCATGCCCTTCACGGAAACAGATGGGCCACCATAGCTCGTCTCTTGCCAGGACGTACCGACAACGCGATCAAGAACCACTGGAACTCGACGCTCCGACGTCGTCGCGAGTCGTCGCCTGCCTATTCGAAGTCCAACTCCGGTACGAAGCGCCTGGGTGGGGATGATGCTGAGGTCTCTGCAGCTTCCTCGTCCGAGTCGGAATCGAGGCTGAAAAGACCGTGCTTGCGTGATCAGTTGCTGGAGAATACTAGTCCTGTTGCGGAAGAGGCTCTGGAGGGACCCGACGATGCTTCCCTAACATTGACGCTATCCTTACCCGTGGGAAAGAAAGTGGAGAAGCAGGAGACAGTGACAATAGTCGACGAGGTGGAGCGTGGCGAGAGGAAAGAGGAGTACCCCTGTTTGGTGACAACCATGAAGAGGATGATAGCAGCGGAGGTCAAGAATTACATAGATACTTTACAGGCTCTTAAAGGACTTGCACCTGAGTGTTACCCACCGGCCCAAAAGGATCCATAGGAGCGATCAGTTGTCATGTCCTTTCATTTTTCTTTCTTTTCGGTTACGCAGAGTTCTTTTTATCAAGGAATCTAAAAAGGAATTCATACTTGTGATATTTCTCGAGGATTCGTTTAGTTTTTTCATCAAGGAATCTTTTAATCTTTTTCCTTTTATTTTCTTTGAAATAGCTCATTTTTTCTTCAAAGGTTACAATTTAAATCTCGTGTCATGAAACGCAATCGTCAAACATAGGCGCATCGGGCCATCGGCATTTGAGTGTCTTGTCTACTGCATAGGCACGTGGGCGCTGACATAGTTTGTTTCGATCAAACCAGATTAGTTTCATTTTCTCATTAAGAGTAATGGGCAACATGACCGGATTTTGACAGTTTGCTCCGACTATGGGCCAACGTATTAAATGGGCCTGGGGCAGATGCACTCGTTTAAGCGTCGATTGTGATGGGCAAATATTAAAACTAGCTGATTTTACGGTAAAGCATTAATAATTGGCCGATATGCTTGGTATGAGCCGACTACAAATGTCTAAGGGATTAGTCGGTCCGAGCAAAGTTCTCAAAGCCCAGCTTGGGACAAAAAAATAAAAATAAAAAACAGATCCCGTCCAGTTCTTTATTTTGTTTTTTATCTCGAGAACCATATCCGCAAAAGATGGGAGGATTTCTTCAATAACATTCCTAAATATGAAACTTGTGATTTCTCCCATCTCTCCAACCTTTACACAATATCAATGAAACTGAAAAACCATTTCACATACCCCATTTACTAATCCCAAAAACATTACCCGAAAACAATATGAACAGCCTCATTTACTACCTTGGAATGTTTTTTATTTTTGTCCTCCAAAAGTATGTCTTACTTCGGTGAAAGGACATAAATTATGCAAAAAAAATTCCCCCGTGAGGAAGGTTTCAAAAAAGTTCAGAACCTGCAAGTTCCTCAAGTCCCCGATATTCCTTCAAAACTTCACCAGAGAGCCTATTATTACTAAGATTCATTGCACTCAAATTGTTGAGACGCATTATCTCCTCCGAATGAAAAAAAAAAAGTGCAGAGGGTAATACATGTGTCCATCATTTGCTTTTCAACTATTCTTTCCTTGTTCAAACAAATTTGTTCCCTTCAACTAACTATAACTTCCTCTCATTAAGCGTTTTCAAACTTCCAAAACGACAACAACAATCTTAAGCACGGTGTTACCACTCCCGTTAAGACCAGCGAGAGGCTAAGACACTTTGGCAATTGAAACTCAACAATCTCCGAGATAAAAACAAATCCCTTTGAACATCAACAGCGGTTAATATACTGATTGATAAATGAAATTTCCGCTCTAAATAGATCAACCTACAAGCTCTTCAAACAAATCTACATTTCCTACCTCGGAGTACAAGTCACCAACAGTCCTGAAAGCCCTTCTATTAATTTTTTGAATACAACTCTATAGAATACATCTGACACACCATGGTAGATCAATTCTTACATCCATCAGCAAATATTTGAAATCTACTGCCATAGCAGCAAACCGATTCAAAAATCAGATACAGGGGAGCATTAAAACATCATTTCCAGATATACCTGAACATCTAAACCTCTCCCAATTATTCACAAAGAAAAAAAAAGGGAAACGTCCACAGGGCCTCCACATCATCACTTTATAACACAGGGAGCACATCAATATTGTAGCTGTCACAGGGTTACTCTAACAGTAGCAATCATTGTGTTGATCAGGCTCTTCACAACTACTTATTATACAAATAACCTTGGTTGGGCACCAAAACAGTAAGTCATCTAATCTACAGGTTGTGAGGGCAGCCTTTATCAAGAGATCAGGGATATAACTTCTTTAACGACGTAAAAGTCCCCTGTGAATCATATCATTCTCAGGCACTCTACGATCTGACCATAAACCAAAACAAGAATTGGCAGACAAACACAAACACAGCGAAAAAAACAGCTTTTCCCTCCAATTGGTAAAGTTACACATCAAATAAATCCTGAACCCCAGAGTTCACCCACTACCCCATTTATACTGGGCAGAGATATTCCATTTGAGCCAAAACAAATGGGTAACAAAAATACGAGATACATCTGAAACAAAACCACCAAATCCACACGTAATCCGACTTCGTAAAGGACAATGCTTGACCGTCAAATATAACACTATCCACGGCCAGAGTTCCCAGCTAATTCTGTTCCAGTCTGGAAATAGCCTCCGTTACTAATCAATATAAAACAACCATCGTGTAGTAGAAACCTCTACACATCATAGAATTACCACTCATGAATGCAATCATTTATCAACCACCCCATTGGTTTCAAAAGGAAAAGAAATTCAGAACATCAGGATGATTAAATCGAAACCCAACATAAGCGATTTGCAAATGCAACATACGAAGTAGAAGTCAAATTTCCACATCACTATAACCATAGTTTCAAACTGCAATACCAAAATCTGCTTAAAGTAATACAAATATCCAATTGCTTTCGAAATTTAATCCAAACATTACAAAACGGTAGAAAACTACGACTCTCTAACCAGTGAACGATTAGACAGAAAAGGGCTTTTCTGCGCCGACTTATTGATAAGAGAACTACTTGGATCTCTGCCTCATCTTTCGGCGCTTCCTCTTCAACCTCCTCATGCGCTTCTTCTTCCACTGAAAAACCAGAGAGCAAACACCAAGAATGATGTTTGCAAAGAATCATTAACATCCAGAACGACAAGAGTGTTTCAAGAAAGATCCTACTTCTATGAAATCAAATCAACTTACCTTGGCCCTCATAGTGGCTTCGTGCCTAAGTTCGACCGCCGCCTTGCTTCCGAAACCCTAGTAATCAAGGAAGGCTTCTCAGAAGACAATTTGTCTTGAAAAGCATCAGAGCTTCGGAGTTTCGGGACTTTGAGAGTCTTTATAGCGATTAGGAGAGAAACCCTAACGTATACACGGGCCGAGCCTGGCATATTATTGTCGTAAAACAAAAAAAAAAGTAGGTTTTTCAACAAGCAGGGTAAGCCCGCCAGGCCGGTCCATTATACCTGGGCTAATTGGGTCCTAAGAGGAAAGAAGTATTTAACCTAAATTCAACAGGCTGTGGCCCAGGGGATGCACGCAGAACTGGTCCATTATACCTTTGTTTAATTTTTCAAGGCCCACTAGACCAGTATTTTCAATTTTGCATGATCTCTTGCTATCAAATTATTTTTCTTCCATTGGGTAAGCGCCGCCGGGCTGGTCCATTATGTTGATAATTTAATCCAAGTGACAAACTAAGAAAAAATACTTAGGAAGAAGATGGAAAAGATTCAGCTCACCGTGTTCTTTATGCACTAGCACTGCAGAAATGAATGAGTAAAGGTTTCGTTTAGTAAAAAAAAAGAGTAAAGGTTTTGGAGACCAAACTTTTCTAGGCAAGAGACTGTTTCAGCAATGTTGGAGATAGAATTTTGTTCAACAGATTTGGGAACAAAACTTTTCATCAACCTTTCAATTACTGTTACAAAAAGAGGCCAAACTTTGACAACAAAACTTCATCCCACTTTAACTCACTGTTGAAGTGGGATGAAAATGCCCACCGCTCTAAATTACAAGCATGCCCTATCTGTTGTAGGTTCGTCATTGGGAACGGTGGCGTAGAATAGGCCGGATTGCAGCTTTGAAATCCTGGTAAAATCTTTGCTCAGAGAATCTACCTGCTCGTTGCCTTGCAGCTGCAGCCATCTTAAGCCTCTCAGTTTCGGGCATCCTTATAATTTTCAGGATGGCATCTGCATATTCTTCCACGCTACGGGCAAGAAATCCTGTCTGCTGTCCATCTTCTTCCAGGACAATGTCCATCTTTGGGCCAGCAGAATTATGAGCTGAAGAGAGAAGGAAAAAGTATGAGCAAAATTCACCCAAGGAGGATTTATGGAGTAGAGGAAAGGCATCTCCTTCCAAACGGGAAATCATAAAAGATACCAACCAATGGGGATTGCACCCGCAGCCATGTACTCAACCACACTGATGCCAAAATGTTCATCTGTCATGGAGTGGAATCCTGCAACAGCACCAGCCAACAGTCTCACTAAGTCCCTGTAGATTAAAAGGAACAAAACAACTGCTAAGATAGCAAAACCAAATAAAATCAGGAATAAAGGATTTACAAGACTGAAACCAACCAATGTATAGGTTTAAGAATAATTCATCCAAATAACAAAAGTCTTTTTTTTATATATAAGCAAAAATAACAAAAGTCTCGAGTACTAGAATGACTAAAGAAATACACAACTTCAATGGGCAAATCCACCATGATGTACGGCTAATGACAAATTAATGGAAGTTATGGATCACATCTATTATTTGATGCAGCTTCATTAATTCCTTAGGGTAAATCTCCAAAATACCCAAGGACTGTTTGAGACTTCACTGTATTTATTACGTATTGCTCCCCATAAGGTTTATTCTATGCCAAGTATGTGCAAGATAGGTAACAACAATCTGCACCATCATAATCCCCTGGAACTGGTGACATATCCATTCCATGTAAGTTGTGTTTGCCCAGAAGATCTAGACACTTGGTGGCTGTTAACTTTAACCATTATATTTTTCCAAGATTATGCAGCGCTACCAAGATCTCTACATCTGGTCAAGCAAGTACATGTTCTGCAGCAATAATAGGATTAACCCCAGGATAATGAGAGAACAGCACTGCTGATCTCCAAAGCTCCTGCATGCGCAACACATCCTCTACTCAATGAATAAACCAAGAGATATGCATGTGATACATGTAACAAGACGGTGGGGAAAACCATAATGCCGACAATACTTTCTATACTAAGGATAAGGATGATCCCCTACTGCATATGAGATGCACACTAGATTGCATTGCATGTTTTCACACGGGCATACATAAAACTAGACATTACATAATATGGCTGTGCAAGGATCCACTATATAATTTGACTGGCACAGACCTGTACATCAGATTCTTATAGAATTCCACATCCCCATCCACCTTCAATTCAATAGCTTTATTTTGCAAATTTTGCAGTCTTTCCTCGTCTGATTTATTTCGACAACTACCCACAAATTGAAGCTTCGGCCTAGGCAAGTCTGCAGCTAACCTTCCAAGGGCAACAGAAAAGGCCTCAAGTTGGAGGGTGTGTGCCTGAGACCAAAGGAATCAAGTTATGGACTGACTTTTCTTTTAAAACGTCCCAAAAAGGAGCCATCCAAATTATAGTACCTTGTGGTCATAAGGATAAAACAAGTATACCCACCTTCTCTGGGCGGAATTGAGCAACGGATATAATCACTGGAGTTTTAGCTTCTCTTTCCAATGGAAGAACCTGCTTGGGCACAGCATTTTTAGAACCCACAGCTTTTTGGATAAAAACTTTGACAATATGAGAGATTACTTTGAAAGTATGGGTATCGACATATAGAAAATAAGCCAGCAACATAATCCTATTTATAGTGGTTACAGGAAAAAAATACAATGTAAATAATCATACAAAAAATTGCCGCTTAGAGACAGTCTTGTTGCACGAAAAGTATACATGATAAGTCAGATAGTAAAAATTGACAAGAAAACAAATTATGGCTTGTATTTGGGAAGGATGTCCGAATGCTAAAGTCAATTCATGACGTTGCCAAATATATGGGAGGAGAAATTTTGACCAACAGACTGAAACAAAAGAAAATCAAAATACCATGAAGGCCTTTATTTAACACTACCATGCACATAACATCCTTTTATTGAAGAAAAAAAAAATTACAAACCTGAAGTCCTGTAGTATCACAAGGAGGATACACTCGCTTCGTTCGGTTAGAAATTCTCCAAAGCTTCTCAATATGAGACTGAGTCCAAGAAGAGTTGACCATTGCAAGGTGTGCACAAGATCCTACAAACCCGTACATCCAGCTAAAGATTGTATAATAGATAATTTTGCACCACGATAGCCAAATGCTGCCACAAAATAAAGGTCTTTTACACTTAATACAAGAGGCGAACAGGAAATGAAAGTTGTCTTTATCTATCAAAGATGCAGGGAGGAGCATCCTGAAATCTAAAAGATCTCTAGTAGGCCATCAGTGAGAACTCAAAACAGCAAGGCCGTATACCGGAAAACACCTAACTCCAATTATCATTTGAGTTCATTTACAACAAACCTATGCTCAAACAAATCATCAATAGCTCTAGAAAGCATAAGAATACTATCTGATGCACAGCAAAGGCTTACAGCATAATAAATTCCCGACCACCCTCTGACACTTCTCCCTTCAAGTTAATGAATTTTAAGAGTTCAATTTTTCTAATTTTTGTAAATTTATAATCTTGTTCCCATTATCATCATTCGAGGAGGAAAAAAGTAGGACAGTTTGAATATTCGAACAAAGCCTTTGGGTCAATTTTCACAAAACACGTGAGCGAAAAGATGTGTAATCTAGACAGTTAGAAAGCACACCTCCGCGCAATCGAGACGTTATTGTTATACATTGAGTTCCTTTCACGAACACGAGATATCATGTCTAAACTGATAGTAGGGTAATGTGTATAGCACATAACTTTGCATCCAAACATCCGGGCAAGCGGATAGGTAAAAGCATATCCACTTGTGTCAAAATAATATAAGGGGGTAAACTTGCACAAAGCTTCCCAAGAGAGATAAACGGAACCCAGACTTTGACCAATCATAGTGAAGCGCGGGTAAGTGGTTTCTTCAATCCACTTCCTTTTATACAGATGTACCACCTGAGCATATAAGATATCAGAAGCTTAAATAACGAAAGAAGGCTCTGGGGTGAAAGCAATAATGAATAGGAAAAAGACATAGATCAGATACGAATCTTAAGCATATTGCCACAGCTACTAAAGTTAACACGAACCACTAAATTCCCCAAGTTCAAATCTTTCTTTCTAATATGGGACTATCATCACAAGGGAAAGTAGAAAATTCATCAGCTATTTTCATCAATTTATAAGATGCCAAATCCGATCAGATATTTGGAATGAGACAAGATCATTCAACACAAGGTGAAAAATCAGAGAGAAAGGGAGAGACTACATTCGGTGGTTGAAGCAGCTTGACCCCGAAGCGATCGAGGGCCCGGGCGGTCAAGCTCTGAGGCGAAGCATCGTGGTCGCCACTGTAGACGAGACATTCAAGGTCGGGGCTCTCTTCTTGGAAGGCTTTGACGGCGCACCACAGCACTCTCTCTCCGCCGCCGCCATCGTTGGTGTACGGATGGAAGAATCCAACGGCTGTCTTTCTGTTCCATCTGCCACTGATTACGCGTAAAGAGAATTTCAGAATGAAGGCTGAGACCGCAGTGATCAGAGCCCAAATCAGAAATCCATTTGCCATGACGTTGAAATCTTTTCCTAATTTTGGGAGCGAATTAATTTTTCAAAACAAAGTGATGGTTGAAGAAATGGTGGATGATGGCATAGCTGGAAAGAAGTTTCTTATGAAGGGCAATTCAATAATAATCGATGCTTCCTACACGCTTCATAATACCTCCAACAATCCCAAGTAGATATTGAGGTTAACGCCGCGTTTGACATAAGAACTATATAATTTGTTCTGCTAAAACAGATATTAGATTAGGGTGATGTTCGTTTTCAGAAAAAATGTAGGATTTTAGAGAAGTTGTGAATTTTTATGTTGAATAGTGTTTTATTGGTGTTTGTGTAAAGTGGAGAGAGAAATGATTTGATGTAATTGTTTAATAAAAAAGTATTGGAGATATGTGAAAAAGTATAGAGAGAGAAAATTTATGTTGAATAAGAAATTAAAAAGTTGTTGGAGATTGTGTAAAATGTATTGGTTTTTGTGTTTGAATTCTGAATATGTTCGATGGTAGAATTGTGAATATACTTAGAATCCTGAAAAAATGGTGAAAACGAACATACCCTAGGAAATTTTATTTTGCCTGCCAAAATTGTCGGACTACCATATAATAGAAAAAAAGGATTACGCTCTGAGAGTGATACTTACGTTTTTTTTCTGGCAGGGGGATTGATTAGGGCTGAATAAATTTGGGCCGAAAACGAATGGGCCGACTGGTTTTGGGTTAGCCCAGTTCGGTTGTCGGACCAAAAATACCCTGAATCGAACTGAGTGTATGTTAGGTATTTTACTTTTTTTAATAATACGGGCCCCCAACCCAAAACTAACCCCAATCCAAATCCTCTTTCGTTGAATTTTCAACTCCCCCCACACGACGCCTCAAGCCCTTGACGCCCTTGACGCAGCCCCACACACCGTCAGCGTCTCTCTCTCTCTCTCTCTCGACCACGCCGCCTCTCAGCCTCACAAGCCTCCAGGTCTAGATCTTTCTCTCAGCTTCTTCCCTCCTTGATTTTCTTCTCCTTATCCGTTGGGCGATATTTCGCTTTCGAGAGACCAAAACAACACTATTATGCTTTAATTTTTGAAGAGCATTAAAATTAGCCTGCTATAGTGCTTATAGTTTAGTGTTTATTGTTCAAGAACTTTAACATATTTGAAGATTTGCATTTTACAGAGCTGGTGATTTGCAAAGTTGTTGAAAATTTATTTGTACTTCTGTTGACGATAATCAAATCAGGTTAGTATTTCCCATTTTACTAAGTTACTGTTATTTTATGATAGAGATTGTAAGGATTATGTTGGTTCTGTGGAGATCGGATTAGGGATTTGATGTTAGATTTGGATGAATTTAGGGTTAGTTTTGTTGGATGATTTGCTGATTTTATGTTGTATGGATTGTTTGATGATTTTATGTTGTTGGATTGTTTGTTAATTTGTTTTTTTTAATGTGGTCTAAATGGAAGATACTCCAACAAGTACCCATGATAATGAGATTCTCAATAATGTGATTGATATTAAAGAGGAGGTGGATGAGTGCAATCTTGATGATGATAACCCTAGTATTAATATTGCCCCTAGTCGACCTTTTACTAAAAGGAAAGAGTAGAGATTCTTCATTAGTATGGAGAAGAAGCCGGTAGAGAAATATGAAGAAGAAGCATGTATTTTAATTTATGTAGTCAATTATAATTTATTTTAATCATAATTTATATTTATGTATACTTAACTTGCCTTGATTTGTTATTTGTTTTCAACAATGGAGATCCTTGGGTCGCCCGAGAAGCGCTCAGTTGATGATTAACTGTAATGAAAGTTGGAATATTTGAACCTTGTTCTAATTTTAATTTTTTTTTGTTAAATGTTAACTTGTAGCTTTTTTATTTTTTATTTTTTTCGGGTAGTTGATACTTGTTAGGGCTGGAAATTAAATAGCCCATTTGTTTTTCTTATTTTGTTTTTTTAAGTATGTTGTTAACTGTTATTTATTAGGACTCATGCGGCATGTATAGCTACAAAAACCCAAAGAAGCATAAAAATTGCATTATAAGTCTTAAATCATGTGAAATATTTGAAAAAATGGGTAAATTTATGCCACCGAATGGGCTGAACAAAGAGAGATTTGGGCTTAAAAAATAAAATGAATTTGGGTCATTAAATTAGGCTTTAAAAAAATGAATTTTTGGCCCATTATTGGGCCCAACCGACCTAACCGGGCCGACCCCGAACCTGGTCAACCCAGCCGGTTCTCCCAACCGGCGGTTGAAAAATAATGAAAACCGAGTCAAACGGTTCGGCCCACGGTTTGGGCTCAAAACCGAACCGACTGGTCGATTTTCACCCCAAAGATTGATACTAATTTGCTAAACACGTAAAGAAAATTTTAAATATTTTTATTTACAAAATTAAACTGTCCAAATTAATGTGTGGGTTTATGAAATTAACAAAACTTCTACAGACTCGTGGTACTACGAATTCTCAAAACCGAAGGGACTATAATTTCAGGCTATGCTTTAGATTTTTTTTTAAAAAAAAAACACTTAATGAAATCATATTCTACAATAATCAGCCTAAAATTTAGAATTCATGATTTAAATTTTGACGAATTACAAAACCAAGTTTCATAATCAGTCGCCACAACTTAAATTGGCATCAACATATTGATTTTTAATACTAAGTTCTCCAAACAATTCTTGCAATTCTGAAAGAGACCAACACAACAATGGTTAAATGATATAACCACCCACATGTTATGTCTATTTTTGGTTAAATGACATAACCACCCACGTGTTGTCTATTTTTCAATAGTAGAAGATATCTTAGGAGGAACTCATGACTTCAATAGGTACTCTCCGGCAACAGTATAGTACTTGTATATGACTTCGCCAAAAGATATCAAATTAACGATGGCCTAATTCGATGAAGAAGAAATACAATACGTAAACCTAGAACATACAGGAGCAAGATTTAAGTTATACTCTTTACAAGATATAGGCTATACTGTTTACGAAAATTTACAGTCTAATTCAGCCGCCTCAGCCTGAGCGAATTTACAGTCCAAGACCGAGTCTCGTTCAGCAGCTCGCGGGAGGAAAAATCCCATTTACCAGTGCCCTAAAATAGAAAGACCAATGGAGACAGATAAAAGCGAGAGCAATTTTCTGTGTCTTGCCACAGAGGTATGTAGTATATAACTTGAAAAAAAAAAGAGGAAAGTGGCATATAAGCTGATCGCAACTTAACCTGGTAAAATTCCTAAGCAACCGCGGTTACTCATTCCACTCCAGAACTGGTACCCCAGAATCCAAGGGGAAATAGAAACAATATCCTCATCGAACCAAAAAACATACGAAACCGTGTTTTGTTCGCCATATTTCAAACATCTATACGTTCCACTCGACTTCCCAAGGAAACAGAAAAGGCAATTACTGTGCATTTCGACTAGAATCCGAGACTGACTGTTCTTGCTTTTTAACCATAAGAACCATCAATGAAATTCACGTTTCCCACTTAAACATGAACATCTAAACAAACAACAACAAATTACCCAAACCATGCTATCACTACTGTTTACCCATGCTATAAAAATAAAGGCAACAAATAAAGAACACGAATATAAGCAAGACAAAAACAAAAAACGGAACGAGTCATAAAGGGGGCGTTTGTTTCCCAACAATTCCAACTCTCAAAATTTCCAAACAATTATAAAATAATCTCTCTCCTCATTAAATTATAAAATAATATTATACTATTCAATTAAATTTTCTCTCTCCTCACTTTTCCATAAAATACTATACTTTTTCACAAACTCCAATACTCAAAATTTCCAAAACCCCAATATTTCCATAAACAAACACCCCAAAGCTCGGTAGTAATATATCTAAATCAGAGTACGATTGGTTGGAATTGTTTTGGACTACTATATAACTGACAGGACCATAAGACAAATGGGAAAGACCGAAAATCCACAAAGAAAATAGTGAAATACAGAATCCACAGCTAGCCCTCTTAACGGCAGCTAAAAAATGCCTCTGCTACCAAAAGAATATTACACACGTATCCACACCCTTGTGACACCAAAAATGACATTATTTCAACTACACCTTCACTCCATCGGGGAAAAAAAGAAATGGGGCACCAAACCCCCAAGGAATAGCACAAGCCTGTTGCTCGGTTGTCCTCGCTACTAAATTCTAAACTTACACAATTAACTTCAACAAATTATTGCCTGCACATCAGAAGCTGTTCATCGGAGGCATACCAAAGGGTGGCATAGGAGGCATCCCCATTCCCCCCATATGTGGAGGGGGAGCAAAACCTCCCATACCTGGCATTGGAGGTGCAGGCAAAGCTAGAGGCAGCAACTGAGCATACATGTTCTGCAACAGAAGACAAGTCGCATCAATCAATTGACTATTATATGATTACTGCGCAACAAAGACAGACTTATGAACAAGAAAGAAGGGCAGCAGACCCGTGACATGGTTGCTAAAAGAAATAATTAGGAAATATTTGACTCAGATGCTTGAACCCAGAAATTCTTAAACAAATATATCAGATTTAGAAATGACAATAGCTACTCTCAGCGAAACGACCAAACTTGACTAGCGGTCTTAAAATGATTACCTGCTGTGCAATCACGTCCTTCTCTTCCCTCTCTTTAGCTTTAACCTCACTAAGAGCCTCAATTTTGTCCTTCACAAGTTCATCAACTTTGCCTGTGTATTCACGGACGAACTACAAAAGGAAAGAAAAGGAGAAGGAAGATCATTTGTAAATTGCTTCCAATAGGCTCTACAACCCCACACTGCCAACAAAGAAAACCATCACACATGCCTAAAAGCACCCCCCCCCCAAACCACCGACAACAACCACCTTTCATTGTTCTCCCCAAATCCAAAGTAAGATACAGCTTACAATCATGCGCCCAATAAAAGAACACTAACAACTTACCGGGAAAGGTAGCTGGCAGTATCAAAGTGTTCAAAAATATTCAATCAAAAGAAGCGTGGTCTAGTTAAGAAACAAAATACTGTTAAACAAACCCAATATCCATGAACACACTGCTAGAACAGGATCAATAAAAAAAAATGATCAAAGCTTTGATTTAAGTGTTTAACAGTATTTTGTTTCACAGTGCTAGACGTGACGCATTAAGCACTTAAATCAAAGCTTACGGCTGACGAATAAGAATGTAAAGTATAGATGATATAGCAAATCACCTGCAACAGATATGGGAAAGCGAAGTCGATCATATTGTTCATCCAGGCAAGTTCAAGAGCAATGTCCGCCCGAATTAGATCATAACAAACAAAGAGGCATGAAGCAAAGCATTCCTTCTTTCCCTGCACATGCACAATCAAAACAGAAATTAACATAGAATTCGACAAAAAAAAATTGATAAGTAACATAGAATTCGAAAAATAACTACGGATTATCTACAAACTCATGCATATGCAAAAATTGATATCATGCTTGACTGACAAAGGTAACAACTGAATAAAAAGGAGAAAATGAAGAGAGAGGAGGGGGATTCAAGGAAGTCGATTGTTTGGCATCCTTCGCATGCAAACATCCATATATCCTCCAGGAATTAGAACAGATATCCCAGCACATCCAACATTGCAAACTAACCTTACAGTGAGTAAGAACACTTCCTCTTACACGAAAGTAGATGCCACAATTACTCTCATGAAATTGTCAAAAAAGTGTACCAAGTTGAGCTATAATCTCTCGAAAAAGTAAATCATCTTTTCGGCTTAGCTATGTACCTTTTCAATGAAGTAAATTAGCAACTCCTCCGCAAGTTCCCGGTCACCTGATTGTGAGGCTGTCTCCATGGCATCTTTGTAAAGGTTGTCTTTCTTTGACAGTGCAATGGACTGCTTCCACCTGCCCGCTTTCTTGTAAATATAAGCAGCAACACGTCTCATTTCAAGAAGCTCGTGCTTCTCAATCTGGCCAGACACAAATCAATGAGACCTATGCAATTGGACAGGTTATCAAAGAACCACAAAGTAAAATTACTGTGCCTCACTTTCTGTGCAAGACCAATTTGATCAAAGTTATCATGCATGTCAATAGATTCACGCAATCTCTCGTAGTCTTCCTCCTCAACATATATCTCATTCAGAGCCTCATTCACAGCAGACACATTGTTGCTCTGAACTGCAACCATGTATGGCTTCACAAGATGCAGGTGACCAGCCTAGTGTCACAAGATGAAAAACTTGACGAAGTTAGACAAATATGAAGAAAGTAATAATCTTAAGTTGCAACAAGATCATAACCCTGCAGATTCCATACCTTCCGCATAATGTCAACAACACGTGTATGGTCCACACGAAGTGCAAGCACATTGAGAAGATCATTAATAAGGTCTGGATGTTCTTGCAAGTAGAAGTGCACAGCCTTATAATATAGCTCCACATTAGCAACTTTAACAGCAACATCTTTAAACTGCATGTGATCCCATGCCTCAGGGGAATGATTCATTATAGTAGTGGCAGCATTGTCAAATTCGTCATATTGGATATACAGATAGGTGAGTTCCTTCCAATGCTGTTGCTCATCACAAGCTCGAATAAGCTTTGGAATATTGAGTCGGGTGGAGAATAGCTTAATGTGCTCCATAAGCTTTTCAGGACGATACCTAGCATACAGAACTCCCAACTCGGTGAAGATACCCATATGGGCCCGTTCTAAACCTAAACCACTCTCCATAAGGGAGATCAACTCAGTGAAGAATCCCCTATTCTGGTAATATTCGCTGACCTCCTCCAAGTCATCCACCTACAACATTCATAACACAGAACAAAACTCAATAGAGTCAAAAAGGAAGTGAGTTAGACCAAAAGAGAAAACTTGGACAAGAAAGAAGTAACTTTGACAAAAAGAAAGGAAGTGACTTGGACAAATCTTTTTGGTAGATAACCTCAGACCATCGAATATTGATTAATACATAGTCGATTGAATATATATATATATAGGGTTCCATGCTGGCATATATATATTACCAATAAACAAAATGCAGATTATATTAAAAGAATACAGGTTATGCGAAGGCCAGCATGGAACCCTGCCAAGCACTAAAGCAAAGGTGTACATCTTTATTCTCTGCAACAGTCCATGCTTCCGACTTATACCTGAAGGTGAATGAAAATAGAACCTCAGAAATCACAGATAGTTTACTGAACATAACATTTCACCTGCACAATAATGTTGAGCCCACATATTTGAGCTAAGCGGAACTCCTCTGCATCAACACAAGCAAAGCAAACTTCCTTCCATGTTTTTGAGCTGTTGGCTTTCCTTGCTGCATCAACAGCGCCTTGGAACTGCCCCAGTTTCACAAGTGTGCTTGCCAACTTGGCCCAGTTAGATATGAAAGCAAATATGATTTTGGCAGCCTCATACAAGGCCTCGTCATATAAGCGATCCCCAACATTTTGGAGATTAGCTACATTTGGCATGAGAATAAACTCCTCAATGTCACTGAGCCTATCGATCTTCGCGTAGGCATAGATCAGCTCACCATCCACCTTGGGCTCCTTTGCCTTCTGCCTAACCATCAGAAGGTACCTCACCAAGTCATGGTAAACATTTGCATCCTCAGCGGCACGAATTACATCCAAAAATTGAGTCACATCATCTGCACGAATGAATGACTCAATGGCATCGCTCACCAGGCCCTCCCGGAGTTGAGCTTTGGCCACCTGGCTCCAAACAGCATCTTCTTCAACACGAAATGCAAACTCCACCGCCCGTTCAATGCTTCGAATATTATCAAGTAAGACATTGACGGCCTGAACATTCAAGTTAAACTTCTTGAAAATTGCAAATGCTTCCTCATACAGTTGGGCTTCCACGGCCACTTCCCCAACTGCAGGTCCATCAAAGTTATCTAGTCTATTAATGTAATCCATAACTCTAGATGGATCTGCTTTAATGGCTGTCAAAATGAGCAGGTTTTGCAGATTGAAGTTGCCACTGAATGCAGAGTTCTGAAGCACAATCTTTTCAAGGAGCTCAATTAATTCATGAGGAAGATCGGCAGTCATGAAAGCCTTAACAGCTGCAGAAACTTGTTCTGGGCTCTTGCTTTCTGGCAAAGCAGTAGACACAACTTGATCAATGAGCTGTCTTCTATACTCATTATCAGGATTAAGAACCTTCTCCCAAAGATCACCCTCCATCCTTTCGACCACATATCTGCAACCAAAGTACGACTCAATAAGCCTACCGCCACTGCATGCACTTTGTAAGTAAAACTGAAAAACTGAAGCAAATCACGAACCTTGCTTGCAGTTTGAACAAAGAATTTTTATTTGTGACATTGATAAGCTCTTCATCACATTGTCCTCGCCGGTACGCCACAACTGCCAGAGTAGGATCACGTTTCTCACAATATTTTCCCACTACACGGGAATCATAATAGGGGTTTGTTTTGAGGAAGTGCTCTGGATTGTTGTTGCTATCAATGATGATCTTTCCCAGAGCATTGTGAACATGTACATCTTGGCTCCCCTCACTCACAAGATGCTCCAAGAACTGGGTGAGTAAACGAAGTCGATTCCTAGATACCACCCAAAGAGAAAGATAAATAAATTGGAACAAGAAGAATCATAATGGGATAAAATATAGTTGGACTTCACCTCTTCTCACACTCCTCCACAAGGGGCTCCACTGGAAGCAAAGAGCGGACAGAAAGAATAAGGCCTTTGATAAAATCTTCAGGACACTCATCATCCAGCAGCTGCCCCACCACTAAAGGAGCATTCCCTGGGTTAACCTATCCAAAGGGACACGAGATGTCTCAAGCACAAGACATTAGCAAATTTTCAAAGTGCTAAAAATGACAATCAAAACCCCATACCTTCTGAACATAACCTTCAATGTAACGAAGCATGTTGTTTGAGTACAGGTAGTGTGTGAGATCTGGAACAAATCCAAAGCGGTCACAGACATTTATTAGTGGCCGTGCATCTGGAAGCTTAGCTTCCATTAAAAAGTTCTTAGTTTTCTCGGGGTCGTAGAAATTCGACTCTCTGGTGACACGCTCAACCTCTTTGATTTGGCCAGTTTTAGCTGCCGCTTCAATGTACTTAAAGTGAATGTCGGGGTCCTCACTGTCCCATAAGCGAAAGAAAATTAGCAAAGAACAAGGTGGATGTGCCAACCCATCAAATAAAATGAAATTTCCTAAATTAAATAGATACCTGGAGCTCAAATATGACCCAAGAAAAAAGTACAAGCCTTCATACGACTTAAATTGCTCAAAAAGCTTTATGCATGCATCAACACCCAATTGCTCACAATATTCCTTAGCAACCTACACATAAATAAGCAAGCAAACTTCATTCAATTTCGAATTCCAATACTATCCACATAATACAAGACAATCATGTACAGAATACTGTCCACATAATACAAGACAATCATGTTCACCTGTACAATTATCTGAAGATTGCCTCTAAGATTGACCAATAAAAGGTCCTTCATACACTCCAAAGCCCATTCTCGTGACAGAGTGCCAAAGAACTCCACAAGAGACTGTGTAGAACCACATGGTCAGTGGGAAGTTCAAAAACCCAATCATGAACCAAAAGAGATGTAAGGATTGGAGTACAGAAACCTGTGGCTCAATTGCATGAGTATTCACAATGACACGTTTGAGATCTGGCAACTCCGCGTAATGCTGCATCACAATTGAAATGTTTAATAAAGAACATGTTTTGAATAAATCTGCAAAAAGCAACTATTGAATAAAAAAGAAACACAAGAAGACATTTACTTGCAGAGCTCGCATATAAAGACCAGCTTTTTCACAAAGTTGAGCAATACGAGGACGATCATAGTGGCTGAACATTCCATTAGCTAATATAGCATCAGCTACATTTGGAAAAGTCACCAGATTGATTTCCAGGACCTATATAAAAGAAAGTGTTAACAGTGCTGAAAAGGGGACGAAAACAGACGTTGGATAGCCTTATAAGGGAAGTAGGAGTCAATAAGACCTTTGTCTGAAGGTAACCATGCTCAGGAAGATTTGGCTTCAAAACATCTAAGAGAAAAGCTGTTGCCTCGCGAATCATGTTCCTCTACAAGAACACAGAACAAAAGGAAAAAATAATAAATTACACTCATCTATAAATTGATATTCAGCAAGTTCCTCATAAAGCTTGCAGACAAGTGAACCACAACAACAGAAAATCACACGAACTCGCTATTCAAATCAATATAAGAACTCGAGCACCATTAAAGTCAACCAACCTGAAGAAAGAGATCTGTTATGGTATTGTAATCAAGTGGACAACCTCCTTCCATTTGAGACATCATCAACGCAAAATTAACAGCTCCCTACACTCCAAAAGTAAGTATTAACTCTATAGTTTCAGAACGGGAAAGCTGTCCACCAAAATTATGCTGACAATAAATGGTCTCAAAACCATTTTCACTAAAGCAGAGAGTATGTCAGAAACAGGTGATTAGAAAACATACAGAAGGAAACAATTTACGCCTCTGACCTTCAAGTACTGAGAATTACAACACAGAGAAACATAAACAGAAGACAATGTAGTACCTGAGGATCAGAACGAAGAATGGTCTGCAGCAGGAAAAGATAGTCGGGAGTGTACCCAACCTAAAGCAACAAAGGAACAATGAACGTTCAGACCATATAATACCTAGACAAAAATATTAGAAAACAATATGCTAACAATATTAATAGTAATCTACTTATAAAAAAACAATAATAATAGTAATCACAATAATACCAATATAATAACCAGCACACCAAGCTTGCATTCACCTGTTTTGAGTATATCAGAATTTTGTCAAACTCCCTCCGTTCAGCAAAAGCAGCAACGACTTTTGGAGTTGCTCTGGCTTTAATATATATCTTCAATGCAAGGTCATTATCCACAGTCTACAAATAAATAAAACAGCATGAACATAAAAAAAAAACATAATTTTGATCCTGACTTTTATCAAAAGCAAACAAGATGGAAAGCAATTTTTTTTCAGAAGCATTTCTATATAGGTAAGTCACAAATTGCCCATCAAACCTTCACAAGATCCCCTAGCTCCTCACTGCATTCCAGCTTATCTTCTGCCAACCAATTCTCCAAAAGATTCTTTTTGTTCTGGTTCACAACAAGGCGGGATAATTCCAATGACTCAAATGCATTGAGCTTTCCTCTTGTCAAGAGTGTCCCGAAGTACTGCAACAGAGGTGGCGTTTGCCCAGCTTGGACAGGAACACTCTGCGTAGAGGAAAATGTCAATTTTATAATGCTAGATTAGGAAATGTTCCATCTACACAGGTATATAGACACAAGACACACTTGGCAATGATGAAGATTTCATTCAGCCTTACTCAATTGAGCACATTTCACATGAACTTGGTCGATTATGGGTATTTTACCTGTTCCTTTACATTTTTTTTTGGGTAAGTAGTTCCAATATTTGCAAATAAGCAAGAATAAGATTTTGGTCTTTCTTTCCTCTAAACAAACACGTCTACTTTATTTCTTACTCAATACCTACCAAATATGAGTGACTAAATACCAGAAAAGAACAGGAACAACTTCAGCAGGATCATTACGAAATGACCGTCATAGTGGACATCATAGAGAATGTAAAATGACTGTCAAAGTGGTAATCAGAGAGAGCGAGGCAAGATTAGGTCAAAACAACCAGGCCTAATAGAGATCCTGTTCGACCAGAAATCAGTTGAAGACAAAATGCCCCAAGTGCACATAAACGAGGATGTACATTATTGAACCAATGAGCATGTTAGAAAAGATGAAATGTACAACTAGAAAAGAAAAATGCAAAACCTGAAATTTGGCAACCGTGTCAGGGGTACGGAGGATTCCTTGTGGAGACTCAGCAGCAAGCTCTGCAGCTTCTTTGTACTTCGTTTGTGCAAACAATTCTTGGAAACGTTGGACAACCTAAAACCATCAATACACATCCCCAGACTGTCAATGTTTGAGGAAAGCATACAGCAAAAACATTTTGGACACCGGACATATATTCGTGTCCACCAGCGAAACAACAAAACAGAGAGAACATATTACAGGTCATAATGTGAAACATAAAACATCAATTTGTCTATCATCATGAGACCCAATATTCTAAACATACAAAAATAATGCACATATTCCCTCATCCATTATCAGTATGAGATAGTAGTAGACAACATTCACGACAATATGGGTTCACGAACCTCAAAACATCTACCATGTCTACTATTATGGATTCGGGCTAGACTTCACTAGTTATCTTAAAAAATCTTTTAAAGGACGGAACTTTTTTGAAGAGAATCTTGAATAAACAGAGTGCCTTGATAATCAATCAATATAAGAATATAGAACAAGAGTAAACTTACAAGCTGCTCGGCTCCAGGAAGATTCCCCCTTTTGGCAAGATTGACAGCTAGCTCCAAGTTGTTCAACTGCAACACAAGCAGATATCACTTGTAAACATAATAAGACACTTTCCATTATATAATGAATGAAAAAGCATGACTGTGAATCTACCTGGCCACTGACAAATGGCACAATTGTTTGTTCATTTACTGTTGCCAATAGCACCTGTCCACGCCTATTGACAGCATAAAAACCTCCCACTGACGAAGCTTCTGCCGTCAAAAATATTGGATCCGGACTAATTCTATTTCTATATACCGCAGTAGCGGTCTCCAAATCATACACAAATAACAGCCCGAGTTTGGTGATCACGTAGATCAAACTGTATTTGTGCGATATCTGTCAATATACAAATCCATGAATACTAATTATTCTTCTGTTTAGAAAAGACAAGTAACAAGAAGTACGAAGACAAGTAACAAAACTTTGGATATCTGTCGATTAACAAATTCATGAATAATAATTATACTGCTGTTTACTAAGATAAGTAACAAGACTTTGATACCTGCATTGCAACTGGAAAGTCATCAGCAAAATCTGGAGGAAAGAAAAGATCTGCTTGTTTCTTTGTAAAAGACGGCTTCCCTATCAATGAAAGATGCAAAGTCAGATGGTCCAAGTGCAACTTCTATTCAAAACAATATGTTCAGAAGTACAACCATACCAAACTGGTATAAATATCCATAATTTTTTCATCTCCCTTTCTTCCTTTAAAATTTCACAAATTTACAACCATACCAAGCTTTTTTTTTTGTTCTTTTCCTTGGTAAGTCAGCTAGGCCAAACTTATTATCAATCTTTGGGTCCATGTGACATGCCTACACAAAAGAATTGATGCAACTTGCAACAAATTTATGACCAAGATATCTCTATTTCCCATTACTGAGCAAGCACAACCAATCCATCACTCACTAATTATTGAAAAATTATAAATAACTAAAACATAAGACAGTTTTAGAACAATGGAAGTATTAGGTATGTCTACGAAGATTGTACAGTAACTGTTGAACCCCATTCCATCCATGCCATCATATCAACAGAAACAGTACAAGAACACAAGTCATTCTGCTCAAATAAAATTTAAAACAATGGAAAGGGATAAAAATGAAGAGAGTAGGACACTACAAACCCGCGTCACTTAAAGCAAAAAAAAAAAGTCAGATACAAAGGTAGGCAAGTTCACCTGGCTGGGCACCAAGCTCAATAACATGTAACTTTGAAGTAATCTGCCCAGCATTGAGTGTCTTTGTGGCAAAGGAAATAAGAATAGAAGAATTCTCGTTGCCTGGAACCTGTAAGAACGCCCAAATTTACCAACATCCATAAAACTGTGTATGCATTTGTGTCTGTTGCCCTCTTTTAATGAAATTTGAACCAAAAACACAAAACAAAAAATATCATGAGTGCACGCGAAATGTTGAAAATGGATTAGGAAAGGGAAATCACACCTTAAATTGGGCAAATGATGCAGCATGTGCTTCCAGAGCTTGACTGCGCTGCTGATCAATGGAGAAAAGTTGCATATTTCCTTTAACCAATTGTGGCCTCTGTAAACAAAATCAGATGAGGAATCAAAAAACCAAAATACCGTTGACACTTGGAAGACTAAATCATCACTTATTTAGCAGGCAGTTTAATCCAGGACTTGCAAGACTCCAACAATATCTCATATAAGTTTTCAGCCCAAGTTAGCTAGATTGACCAATGAGCTACTTGGACCTGCTTGGGTTCAATTGACTGTTGTACAACCATGCAAATACTGGCTTTCTCTGTAAAAGAAGTTTCCGCTTGGAAATATCAGCACTCCACATTCTTCTCAATGTGCGATGGCATGGGGTCCTTTATACACGACAAAATTGCAGTAACCAATGTAACAACCTAAATCACACACACTGCCCAGTGGATTTTCCACCCATGATCTCATACTCCACCTCATATTTAAAAGGGTGAGGAAGTGACATCTAAGCTAGTTTAGACCTAAATTGACAAAGTGAGGTGAGGAACTTTGTATAGGCAATAACAGAAAAAGAAATACCTCAGGTGAACCAGGCGCAATTCCAATCAAAACCAACCACTTTTCTGAAGGGTCACATCGATAGTTTATAATCTGATTGTTTGCCATATTAGCCGTTCTATCAAACATCTTTACCGGTTCAGAATCACCTACAACAGATATTCAAAGAGGACCACATTACAGTTAACAATCCGAACTTGACAAGAAAGCACATATCATAAATGTGCATACATAGATGACACAACAATCTTATAACCTGAAGGATTATGGTAGCATGATACTGAAAAAGGTTAAATAACTGTGTGTTACCTTCAATTGACCAATGATATACTGAGGTTTGTGTCACCAGGCCCAGCATCTTTACTGTAATCCACTTCCAAAAAACAATCTATACAGGAACAAGGAGACTTGGTTCAGCTAAATGATTTCAATCCCAATGCAACAAAGCACACTCCAATCTTCTCATTGAATAAAAAATCAAAATTTTCACCTGCTCAGGCATCTGATATGATTTCATTTTGGCTTTCATCTCAATGTTGAATATTTGCAAATGATCCTGAGTAGTTCCTTGGAGTTGGGCTGCATAAGAATGTTGCAATACGAACAATTTAGGAACAGTGAATAATAGAAGTATGCACAAACCCATATATTGCGTGTCTGCATTAGAAACATACATACGCACGGACACACATGTAAGTAAACCTCAACTTTTAGCACAGAGAAACAGAAGTAAGCTGCATTAGGGTGTTTAACGATTAGCATGCCAAAAGTAACAATCTCTCTTCACTTGTAAGGCTAAGATACTGAGGCAGTAACACTTGCCATGACAACACTGGTTTAGCAAGTTGCAATTATAAGCAAATAAATTTCAGACTAAAGGTCAAAGTACACCGATGAGCTCACATGCATGAGGTGAAACTAGTCACATGCAAAACGATAAGTGTGTAAGAAGAAATGAAAATGTAAAATTCCCAGAGATTGACTGTCGCATGACTTGGGAAGCAACAAAGAGTATCCAAATCATAGCAGCAGTTAATTCCGTATCCATAATGTCACAACTGATAACTACATCTTACCTTTCAAAGCAAGGATTCTAGAATTTGGATTCATAAGTGCCGAGTCTGCAGTAATAGGCCTCCTTAAAGGCTGCATTGGCATACTCATATCAACAATAACGACGCTGTTCTGTGGCGAGGTTTCCCGAACGCATATATACTTATCGGATTCCATCGTAACATGAGTAAACGTAATGAATTGCGGATTGATCCCAATGCTCGGTAGCTGCCATCACATCAGATCATATAAGCCAATAACTCAGCTTCAAAATTCTAATTATGGTCTAAAGATAGATACAGAAATCATAGCCTATAAAATACATTATGAATCAACTTTAAATAATGCGAACTCCACAGATCTGAGTAGAAACCAGAAATTCTAAATCCATAGAACTTTGACACAGTCCAATCACTAAAATCACAGTGGTATGAGCAAATCGAGGAAAGTTATCGCACAATATTTGACCTAGAATCGAAATTGAACAAACCAGGATCATTAAACCATCGTAATTGTGCGAACAATGTCGTTTCAGCTCAAAACAAATCAATAATTTCGACATATGGATAGAGTTCTAAGAGCAAGAATCGAATCGAGGCGAAAATACAGTAAAGAGTGAGGGAGAACTGACAGTTAGGGCCTCTTTCATGGTGATCGGAGCGTTGGCCGCCGCCATGATGGCTCAGATCTGTGGCTGTGGTTGAATCACCGACGGAGAGGCAGAGATCAAAACTTACTGGGGGATTCGAATCGCTGCAAGATCTGAAGCAGCGACCAAACCCTGGGACCCTCAGAGAGAAGAAGAGGGGAAAGATCTACAGAGAGAGACAGAGCGAAATGACAGCTATGAGTTAGGAACTCGAGAATTAAGAAATGGAAGGAGACCAAGATTGCAACGGTATAAAGCGAAGCAGAAATGCATAGAGCAATGCAATAAAAAAAAAATCTTACAGAAAAGGAATAGACGTGTTAAGATGTGCGGAGTGCGAGATGTGAAATATGCCTCATTGCTTCCCTTCGGTTTTATAGAAATCGGGTCGGGTCCAGACCCCGGTGAACTGGATCCTTCTTACCTATATATAGGTACCTATCTTTGGGCTTCTAAGGCTGCGTTTGTCACTAAAATTTTATCCAAAATTTTATCTATCTCCTAATAAAATACTTTAATATAATTTCTCTCTCTTCCATAAAAAAATATAAAAAATTACAAAAACTATAAAATATTACCTCTCTCTTCACTAAACCCAATACCAACACTAAACCAAATACCAAAAATTTTACCACACAAACCCACCCTAAGTTGCCCGAGCCCACCAGTCTACACTTGTGTCAACATTTCCGCTATGGTATGCATATCCATAGTCGTGGTACCGTTTTTTGTTTTGGGTAATTAAAGCAGTCGTGGTACATTTAACCTTGGTGTAAACTTTTTTTTTCCTTTCTAATGGGAATAAAAAGGTACACATTTTAACTGCAAAATAGTTGCATTTATTTGACGAAAATCATTCTGTTGGACCTTTTTCCCGGTGATATAGGACTAAGGTCTTGTTGTGACCTATTCGAGAGTAGAGAAAGACAGATGTCAGCATTTCTATGAGTACTATTAGGAGCGATTGAAATTAATTAATAGGAAAGAGAAAATAAGCTTTAAGTGAGACTTAACTATGATATGGTCGGAAACATAACAAAAAACTCCGATTTGGACTGAAATTCTCTGGTAATTTTTTTTAAGGTTGTTTTGCCCAAAATTTTGAAATTACAAAAGTTTGCATTATGTTATAGAAACTGTGGTTTTTAGACATATTTTATTGCTGGGAACTGGAGTTTGAGTATATTGATACAGATAAGTGGTTCGAACTTAGTTAAGATGCTAATGCGTTCTGGCATGAATTGCATTTTACCCTTATGTAATAATTTAATAAATGATGAAGTCGTGGGTTCAGGATCTATATATTCCACTACTTGTTTATGTATTAATAGTAGAAGATGATTATGGCAAGATTATCTAAAATATTAATGGAGATGTTAGGATACGTTTCATTTATTTATTAAATAAATAATTATCCAGCTGTTTTTTTGTTGGCTTCAATTGATTATGTAATCCACGTGGGATTCTTTATGGAGATTACTATACAACCTCTCTTAGGAACATTCTCCGTATTAATTACCACATGGAAAAGTTATAAGAAAAACAAAAAACTAGGAAAAAAATGAAGCAACGTATTGAAAAATATAGAGAAGAAGGAGACAACAGAGCAGCAAATAACTTGTAACCCAACTTCACATCCCCTGAAGCCAGTATATTTGCTTACGCGGGTTCGGATATTACAACAACGCCTTCATGCAAGAGATATGCAAATTTCACAAGAAATTAAAGGGGCAGTTGCAGCTCCAGAACAACGGAACACATAGGAGGTACAAGTCCTTGAATTAACAACTCATTGACATTGGAAAACGATTTTGCTTTCTAGATTCCTAAAGCTGCAAGTTTCTCCAAAAACACCACTTGCGGGACCTACTCTAGTTGACTAGTTCAGCCGTCTTCGTTTGAAACTTCGATCTTAAAAGCTAAATCAGGAAACAAAATGGTCTAACTGGATTATCATCACACTTATGTCATCGGTGGAGCCTCTGAGTGCTGATAGATCAGCGAGCTTTTTACAAGCAACAAACGGCTTCGGCTTCTCCACTTCTATACAGAAAGAGCGAGCCACATCTACTGCCTCTTGATTGGTAACCTGAAAGAAGAAAGAAATAGAAGAAACACGGCTATTAGGAGCCAAATTCATGGGGCGAAACAATCTACTTTGATATTGTATAAAATGACCAAAGGAGATGAGATTCGTTTTGAAATTACATTTTCCCAAAGACCATCAGAGGCTAGAATTAAGAACTCGCAGTCAGAATTTATGCTCAAGACTTTGGTCTCCGGTTCTGCTGTAATCCATTGTTTGAGATGTCGATCCCCAATTCCTCTTGATACAGCAAGAGACCCTTGTACTCTCCAAACACCACGGTAACAATCCACAAAACCTCCCTGCAAAATGGTTATTGCAAAACTCGATCAGTATTAATTAGCGGCATATTCATTCTTCGATTCAAACTAAGAATACTATTAACGTTCAGCGTAGCTGCTTACCAAGGTTTCAATTCGTTCTTTTTCATCTTCTCTGGAGGACCGGTGATCAGATGTGAGGGCCTCGGCAATGCCGCCTTGGCAAATCACAGCACGACAGTCACCAACATTTGAGACCACGAGATTACCTTCTTGTATCAATGCTGTCACGCAGCAAGTTCCACCACCGAGATCCTCCTTCAAAAATTCGGTATCCGTAGTCAGGTATGCATCTTTAACTGCTTCCATAACTTCCTCTCCACATCTCTTTGTGGATCTCTTCATTATATACGAATCCATGTTCTTGGCCGCAAATTCGGCAGCCTTGGCACCCCCATGCCCATCAAAAACACCAAAAAAAGCCTGCAACAATAGGATATGATCACGTCAGGTTCAGTATGTTATTTATACACTAAAAAGCAAGGTCTTGCGAGACCTTCTTAACCATTTGCAATCAGTACACTGTACATCCAAAGTTGAACAATTTAATTTATATAAGTTGCTAAATACATTAGATAAATTAATAGTCAAAGCCCAACTCTTAAGTACTTATTTCTCGAGAAAACAAAACGATCTTGCGAGTCGGACATCCCATTCAACAAGATCTTCTGTTATATCGTCTATTTCATCAGGAACGCAAACAGAAAGGACACTGACAGTTTACCTGTCTAGAATTTCCATGGAGGTCAACGACAGCTGAGTACCGGTCCTCCATCTTTCTCCTTCTTCCTCTCTTACAATAAATTGCATACCCATCCTCTTCAACCTCTACCATGTCCACTACTCTCTCCGCACTTTTGGCAGTATCAACACCAAAACTCAATGGCGCCGCAGGAATATCAATCCTCGAAGGCCTCTTCCTCTTCAAAACCGTACCTGCAGGAATTGAACACGAAGCCTCCTTGCTGATGCTACTCATCCCTTTTATTTGCTTTTTAAACAGGACCTTCGAAGGTGACGATGGAAAAGGATACGGTGGCAGCGGGGGCGGTGATGTTGACGATGACGATCTTGATGGAGTTGATGGTAGGCCATGGAGGATTCGAGGAGAAGAACCGGAAGCTGGGGATTTGCAGAAGAATGAGGAAATTCTTGGAGAGAATATGGGAGAGTTTAATGCTGTCACAGCGCAAGACATGTTTAGTTCGTCTCTCTGGGTTGGCGTTCTTCTCCCTGAAATGCAAACACACACTTTTTTCTTTCTTGGTAAAAATGCAAACACACTCATCAAGGCGGGGATACACACTCATCAAGGCAAGGCGGGGATACACACTCATCAAGGCGGGGATACGTAAATATAGGCCACGGAAGTTGCACAGTAAACGACGTTGTAGAGAGGAATTGACCAAGTTCGAGTTTTAGAATTTTTCCTTTCTGGCGGAGTATCCGGAAGCACTTCATTGACTTGGGAGCGCTGACTGGGCCCGTGTTTCAACGGCCAATACCTGCTCGAGAGGTGATTGGTATTACATTACGCGCGCTCTTAACGTGTGTCTAATAACACTCGACGTACCAAAAAGAGAGAAGAAAATCACACATTCAGTGGCCTAGTAGGTGCCCGGTGGTGGGTTTCTGACGACTAAAGTTATTCAACCGTCAAACACGTTTTATTGGCCTCGTACTTTTCTTTCTCTCTCTTTTGTTTTTTTTTAATCGACAGCCTACTGGTATGATGCTTAGGGCATGTTCGTTTAGGAAGAATCTTCAGAATTTTTTGAATCCTCAGGATTCTACAACCAAACATAATTTTTCACACCACATAAATATAACTACAACACGCATACCAATAAAGTTAACATCACATAAAAATTCTCAAAACACAAAAAATCCTCACAATACACCTTAACCGAACACACTCTTAGAGGCCGGAGCTTAGTAGTGAGACTTGGTCCCTCTTATCGTCTCCTTTTCTTTTATACTTTTCCATTTTTTTTTGGAAAATTTGTTTTTTTAGTCCTTAGATTTTAATCCCTTTTTATTTTTAGTCATGAATTTTAGAGGGTCAAAATTTTAGTCCTTGAACTTTCATCTTTGTAAAATTTAATCCTTCCGTCAGTTTCTCGTCAAATTTGTACCGGTCGACCGGTATATGAAGCGGTCAACCGCTACATGTACCGGTCGACCGCTCACTTTCAAAACATATATTCAGTCGACCACTTCAAAAATGGCGGTCGACCGGTACAAAAATTGACGGCAGACGGAATGACTAAATTTTATAAAGATGAAAGTTCAAGGACTACAATTTTGAAGGTTGAAAGTTAATGACTAAAATTAAAAAGGGCCCAAAATCTAAGGACTAAAAAGCAAATTTCCCTTTTTATTTTACATGTCAACCACAGCTTAGTAGATTTCCTCATTTCGATGTGGGATGTGGTGATTAGAAAGAAAAAAAAAAAGATGTGGGATGTGGCGGTGGAATGGGCCTTAGGGAAACTATAAGGAATAAATTTTTTATAATAAATTATTCTAGTATTATATTAAAATATAAAATATCAATAATGAGATACAAAATTATTTATTATTGATATTCTCTATTACAGATATCTCAAAATTATCTTAAATTTAAAATAAAACTATACATTACTTAATTAAATCTCAATTTAATTAAAAGTTTAAAAAGTTAGGAGAGATAATTGGGATTTCATTTAAAGACAACATTGACGTTTGTTTGTTTTTTTAAACAATACAGAAGCCGTTTCGTATTGTAAAAAAAAACGATGCAGTTAACCACTGAAAAAAATCAACAGTTAACTGGCACCGCTAAGGGCACCCGTATTTGAGGATATGTCCAATCGGCATCGAAAATTGGCAGGGGAGCGGTTCCGGTGCTGGAGCCGGTGCGGGATGGTGAAATGCTCACCCGTCTCTTTGATTTGTGAATTGTGAAGAGATAAATAGTGGAATGAGTGTTTTTTTTTTGGCAACCAAAGAAATTTTGCACGCGTCCCTCCAAGTGGACGCGTGTAATATGCAGATAAATTTCATAAGAGATTAGTAGGAATTTATATGTCACTTCACTTTATTTCCGATCAGATCGTATGAGACCAACTGGACTCATGTCATATGAAGATAAAATTTTTGAATAGATTAGTAGGAATTTACGTGCCACTTTTACGTTATTCCTGATCGAATTATATGGAAATTTGCATATTTTTTTAGATGGAAGGAGGCGATCAAACGTGACCAACTTCTTCTCAGCGTGATTATCAGAACTCTCCACCAACTGCAAAATGTCCGAATTGAGCCATAACTACTAAAACAAGGATTAGACAGTCATCACAGGCCTACAAAAATGCAACGAATATTGGTCACTAATAGTTCGTTAGGTCCAAGCAAATGCTAATATCAGTTGAGCAACAACTTTCTACGAGACGTTGCATCTAATCCATCGTGCCCACCGTCTATTGTTTCAATGCTTACAAAGATAAAAATTGTTTATTATCCCTTAAAAATTGTTTACCGTCTATTGTTTCAATTTGCATCTACTAAGGGTGCGTTTGTGTACCAAAATTTTACCTCCTCTAAAATTTTAATACAATTAAATATTATAATATAAGCTCTCTCTCCCCATCAAATCATTACTATTTACTACAAAAAAATATAAAAAACTACCTCTCTCTTCACTTTTTCACTAAATCCAATACCTAAAATTTTAACAACACTAAAATTTTACAACACAAACACAACCTAAGTATGTTTGTGCCGTAAAATTTTTGGTATTGGATTTATTGATGGTATTGAGTTTAGTGAAAAAGTGAAGAGAGATGTAATTTTTTATATTTTTTGTAGTGAAAAGTTATGATTTGATGAGAGAGATTATATTGTAGTATTTTATTGTGCGTTGATGAAATTTTTTGTGAAATTTTGTTAGCAAACACAACCTAAATTGTTTCGGTGCACTATTTTTAATTCGCTCGCACGTGAGTTCTTTGTATTTGTTTCTCCTCGAGTACTTTTTTTTTAGATAAATGCAAAATCAGTCTTGTGCTATACACAACAATCGTTTTAGTCCCTGTGATATGAAAAATATCGATTTAGTCCCTGTGATTCTATTTTCGTTTGTTATTGGTCCTCCATCAGGGACTGATTTTATCACTTTCTAAAATCACATGGTCTAAATTGATATTTTTCGGGGACTAAATCGATTTTTTCGACCAATTTTGCATTTATTATTTTTTTAAGGGATGCTGTATCACCGTGAGCGAGGGAGACGCTTCGAAGAAAGGAAAGAGACAGAGGGAGAGAGGGAGACAGACAGAGATGAACAGATACGCTATCATCCCAATAAGGGATGCCTTATCACGCGTGAACCAGAAGGTCAATCTGATTGGTTGTGTTAGAGAATTCAGCCCTCCCAGAAAGAGCTCGGGAACTGGTTCGTTGAGGGAAAGAAAAACTACAGTTTATGCATTTCCCGTTGTTCCTTAACTGTCGCGTCTGGTCATGGTCAACAAGTTTGTTTTTAAGCTTTTAATTTATTTTTGTGTGTTTCAGATTATGTTTCGATACTGAAGATTGTGGACGAGTCGTATAAGGACGAAGAATTCTCGGTACATATATTTACTGGGAAGTTGCAGGATCTTCCGATCATTAGGTCATACAACGACGTCATTATTCTCTACCAAGTCAAGGTCTTCACTTCACTCTTATAGTGGAAAGTTGTAACCTTTTTGGATAATCGTCGTGTTTTGGGGTTTCGTGGGATTTGCTTAATTTTGAAACATCAGTGCTCACCTTGTATGGAAATACTGAGCTGAGGCTGTATCTTATGCTTTGCAGGAATGGATGAATACTTGTTGTCATTAAAACAACTAAAAAATAAGGAACATTTTGATCTGGTATGCAAGGTAATTCTCGTTTGGGTGGAGTGTCCATGTTATTTTTCCCAGATACTGAGCAACTGATTAAGTTCTAGTTTTACTATTTTGTTATTCTTCTCACCTTGTATGTATTGGGATTAAGGTCTTGCATATCGAAAAAGTTGCCAACAATACATGGATGCTATTTGTGTGGGATGGAAATGATACTCCTCCATTAAGCTCGGATGTGAAGTGAGTATTGATTTCTTTCTGCTGTGAACACACACTGAGCTTGATTTTGATTCAAGTTATGCTTTTCAACGGTGCTTCCTTATTTTGTTTGTTAAATGCATACATTATGCTATTACTGTATTTGGTTCCTTAGATATCTGCTAGTGCTTCACTTCTAAGCATGATAGATTTACTGTCTGTTATTTTTGTAGGATCCCCCAATCCTCACCCAAACCCCAACTCCCCCTTTCTCCTCATTCGATATATTTAGCTTGAAGTTATTTGCCTAATAGCACGTGTAAACAACTATGTTTTGTATGTCATAGTCTGGACTATGAAGAACAGAACCCGCTTCCCTTTCAGATTGAACAGTTTTCTGTTCCAAAAGATATCCTCTGCACATTTCCTCGTGTTGGGACTATCCTGCAAGTGATGACAAACGAAGTCCATGAAAATTTTGGCTTATGTTTCGAATGCATTGGCAAATGGATGAAAAATTAGAAATATGACCTGTGAAATCCATCTTGGATTGTGGAGGGGTCTTCTACTTTCTTCTTCTAGATTTCGATTTCTTCCGCGCAATGACCACACCGTACTGGAGCGTATTAGGTAAAAATGACTTTTTCATCATATCATACAAGAATTGGTTAATGTTTGTCTGTTTTATTACCATATTGTTGCATATTAATAGCTGGTGTTAAATAATCAGAAATGTTAATCAGCGAATATCGGGGGAAGAGGGTTGTGTTCCATCATGGAGTCGTCCTCTTTATTTGACAGGTAATCTATTTATAGTTGTTGTGTTGTTTAGTACTTTTGTTGTTATGCTGATAATTTTCTTCCGTTGGTAGAACAACAACGAACTTACAAGCACCAGGAAGATTCTATCTTTTGGCAAGATTGACCGCTAGCAGCTCCAAGTTGGTCTAACAGTTACACTACCAGATATCGTTTGTAAACTGGTCGTTTGTAAACCAGCCAGTGGACTCAGAATCTCCATTATGAGTGCTGAGTTGAAGTGTGACTACTTTTTGTAGAGTTCTTGAGAAGTTGTATAGTAATTGTAATATCACTTTGCTTTTGTGCCACTGACTATATATTAGATGAGGTCTTATACATGATCTCTTGCAAACTCATTGTATCTGTTTGGAATGGGATTGTTGAGAGCTTCAATCTTGTAAATCCTTGTATAGTAAATAGACAGGTTGTAAATTCTTGTATGTGAGTTGGAAGGTTTCTGAGAGACTATGGCATTCCTCTTGTTTAATCTTTGAAAAAGAACCCTAACTCGCAAAGCATTGGAGAAAAGCTACAATGTACTTTTTGCACACTAGATTCGAGTATAATTTGAAGCTCATAGGCTTTGAATGCGTAAATGCTCATAGATAATAATGAACTTTGACGTGATGCTGTATTATTATTATTTTTTGGATTAAATACATTTTGTATCCCTTATGTTTGGAGTATTGACACGTTGCATCCTAATATTTTATTTTTGAGACATTGAGCCTATTATGTTATCTTCTTCGATCATTTACACCCTGGAGTGGAACTTAGTGTCAAATTATATGGTAATCATTTACTCGTGTCTCTCACGTGACCTCAGTTCTTGTTAGAGTAATGTATTGTCATTGAATTTCAAATAAGTCACGATTAAATGAACTTCAAAACCTAATAGCCGAAAATCATGACTGATTTGAAGCTCATTTAATTGTGATTTGTTTAAAATTCAAGAGCAATATGGTAATATGACAGGGACTGAGGTCGCATGTAAATGACTACCGTCAAATCTAACTTCAGGATGCAAATTGTTGGGGGAGATAACATAATAGGCTCAATGTCTCAAAAATAAAATATTGGGGTGTCAACACTTCTAAAATAAGAGGTGAAAATTTATTTAACTTTTTTTTTTAGATTTTCTATTTTCTGTAATTAAATAATATTTTTTTAAAAAAAATAAGTTAACTTATTATTTTTTTCTTATTTATTTCTGAATTTTTATTTACTTTAGTACTTTTTTAGACTTTCTGTAATTCACTATTAATTTGTTTTAATAAATTTAATTTTTAAAACTTTTTCTATTTTTCTGAAAAATTTAGTCAAGTTGTATATTTAAATAATTGTTTATTAAATTAATCTACATTTTAGCATCTTATTGAGCGTTAGCCATACCATCAATTTTTAATTTAGTTCAAGTTAACGGAGAGACAAAAATAAGATATTCTAACCTCAGTAACGTTGTAGAAAGAAATTAAATCAAGATACTAACGGTTAAACTGCAGCATAAAATTTATTCAAAATGTTCAGAAAACGTCGTAAAATACAGGAGTTAGTTGCTTGACTCCGAGTTTCCGACAGACTACAGAGGGTAGGCCTGTACCGGTAGACGTGTCACTTAAACGGGTCTCCTTCGCACGACTCGTGTCATTCTCTATGCAACCAGCGAGTCAGCGACCCAAGTGTCGCGCAGACTTTGCCCCAGATTACCGCATCACTCCCCGCGTGTCATCCAGTCCAACATGCTCTTCGGTGCAAAATTGCCATATAAAACCACCAACCCGTGGTCCGCGCTCCGCCGCTCCCTAATGAGACGAGCGTTACAAAAGATTTCACAGATACCATACATCATCAGGTTTCGTTGGTGGTAGGATCCAACAAAAGAGAGCAATGTCTAACGAACAGGAAAGAGCGAGCTTGACGCCAGGGCTATGCAGGGGGAAATTCCAGGTACAGTATAAAGTATCTGATTGTCTAACTTACAAAGTTCTTTTGGCCCAAATTTTCAGAAAGTAATCTTCCAATATTTTCGGCCAGTTTCAGCTGAAATCGTATTGGAAACTTGAAAGCAATAAGAATAGCAAGCCGAAGGGGAGGGATCTAACATATTGCTGCGCCTGCCATTATTGCATAAGTATTTCCGAAAAGCAAGCCGAAACTCAATAGAAGAAGGTAACGAATGGACTAGACCCTCTGGATGGGGAGGGATGAATGGACTTATAATAGATCATATGGATATAGATTTCGTCTCTAAGTCGATCGCTACAAACTACTTACCGATCTTTTTCTTCTCCACTTGCCTTCCTCTCTACCTTCCATATCTCTTTACGTTACATTTCACAAAAAGCAAAAACCGTAGAGCCCACAGCTACCGCCTCAGCTCCCTCATGGCTCCAATGGGTTCCCTTCCTTCCCCTCCACTCCATCGCCATCACCCCGACAGTTCTACTTTCAACTATAAAGTCTATGCCTCGTTTTGCCCAAGGGACAGCGCAAAACGCCAACGTACCCAATTCGATAGAGTGCTACAATCCCTCTAACAACACGTGGAGTAACACTTTAATAGCTCAATCACGGGACAAACTTGACAACCGTTTCTCTAGGGCACTCTATTTACATAAATGGTATAAGGCTGTTACACTGTTCACACAGAGATCTCATCCCGATGCTCAGGATCTAGACGACTTAGCGGTGGTACTGTTGTCTGGAGTCTAGAGGTTGAGTTCCTACTCTCATTCTTATGATGTCACAATATTCTCTTCTACTGTGTAATTTAAAAAAAATAGACACAACAAGTGAACCATATGTCATTTAATATTGAAGCATTTAAAGTTTCGAATTACATAAACCTTATAATAAAATTCACTTATTATATCACACAGAAAATTAGAGAGAAGCTTGTATTTATGTTGGAATATTAATGGTCCAACCAATAATCCCAATTTGGGACCACTAGGCATACCAAGTTATGATTTTTTCATGCTCCCTTTGTGAAAATAAGTTCTATGTGGCAGTGGGGTACTAATTCACCCTGACTAGTGCAGGGGGTTTTTCTTTGACTGAGGTGTTTGATCATGCTAAGTTACGTCGTCTTGCTGAGCTTTATCCAGAAGATTTCACAACAGATGATCATTTGATACTTAGAAATCAACTTAATACCTATATTAGAGATGTCAGAAAAAATGTTGTTTTTTCTAGACTTGAAGATATTGCAGGTCTTGCTATGAAGATGGTTGAGACCAAAAAGAATACTCTATTTCCATTAGTTTATCGACTCATTGAGTTGGCATTGGTCATACCAGTTGCAACTGCGACCGTTGAAAGAGTATTTTCTGCAATGAATAACATCAAGAGTGATTTGGGTAACAGGATGAGGGATGACTGGATGAATGATTGCATGGTATTATACATCGAGCAAGAAGTTTTTAAAAATATTGAGAACGAAGCTATTTTGCAACATTTCCAGAAGATGCAAAAACGTAGGATGCAATTGACATCTCTCATTCGTACTACATAGTACGGTACGTGTATTCTATTATTTTAAATGCTTTTAGTATTTAATTTTCGATATTGTAACTTTAAGAAAATTGTTTGCATTACTAAGAAAAAAAAATCTTCTTATTTTGCATGTAAAGTTCGACCCCCATGAAAATCGATCCTGGATCCGCCATTGGGGGAGACGGTGATCCCTGGTGGAACCGGTGGCAAAAGCCTTGAAGCTCCGGAACACCTCGCTGAAGGTAGCTAATTAGCTCACTTGGACGTGTGTGTATATATATCGTCTCTCTCTGCTTCATAGCTAATTTTGTTTCCGTTGGCTAGGATATGTATTTGTGTTTTCCTAATTTTATCTTTTTTGCCCAACGGAAGGGAGGAGTCGGGGAGGACAGACTAGGAAGGAGCAGCTGGGGACGGAAGGGTTCCAAGAGATGGGCCGCAATGGTGGTCTAAGCACTACCTACAAGTACGGAGAAGAACGGGCACGTGAGAAGGGTATACCGATCGAAGAATCCAAGTTCAGGACCAAGAGCTAGTGTATTTCCAAGCTGTTGGTTTTCCTTTTCTTTATGAGTTTTTAAGCTGAGTTTAGATCATTGCGGTGCCTGTTGTCATGATCTTCTTTTGTAAGGTTTCGAGTACTGAGAGGCAGCTTTGGTATGATGTACTGTATGCACGCGTTTTTTCTTTCTTTCGAAGACATTAGTGATGACGTGGCGCACTGCTTGAGCTAATACTGCTCTTTATCTTGTTCTTTTAATTAATTATCTTTCTGCTAAACAATGACGAGTTAGATTGAGAAGAGAAGTGTTAAATGTAAATTTTGAAGACATTTTAGTAATTATCCATAACACACGATGGAAGGGTTCCACATGAATCCATGGGAATATTTCCTGTCGGATTGATTAGGAAAAAATCTTCACCGCAGGTGAAGAATGGAGTGCAAACTTATGAAGTTTTTTATATGTAACTTTAAAGTTGGTTTGCAACGGATGGTTGGCATAATATACATGTACAAGAGTGAAGCATCATGCATGCACATGATGCACCTGATAGCATCTCTGATAATGAAAATCTAATAAGGCGGTTATTTGCTTCGCGTCTTAACAATAGGTGTTTGGACAAAACTAACGGAAACCGGATATACAAAAAACGGGGTTATAGTAATAATTAGGGTTGCACAATCCTGGTGTAGGTCGGTTTTGAAATAATTGTCACTTACACCGTTAAGGGCAAAAACTGGCCCTTAACGGTGGCGGTTTCCGGTTATCCTACATTCATATTGGACCATTTTTTAGCATTTTACGCACTTGATCCAATGTATTTTTTTTCTTTTGGTTCATTAATCACGTATCAATAAAATATCCAAAATAAAACAAAAGCAATTATCAAATTATGCAACTAAATCTCGGATAAAGTCAACCTCAAACTTAATACTTCTAAAAAAATCTTTCTAGAATACCATATTTTCAAGTCACTGATAATGAAGTAATGACAAAAAATGATTAGCAGCCGATACCAAGACAATATTGCATTAATCGGAATAAGCAAGTTGCACTTGATTTCTCTTTGGGTGCAGGTAATATAAAATTTCCATTCATAAATGGAGAGGCTAAGTATAGACTTAAGTATACAGATAACATAGTAAAGAACCACTAAGGAATTACAACCAAACATACAGCAGAACCAACAAAATGAGCAGTGACAGTGTGAAACACATAAAGAAGCCATTTATACAAAGACTGTAGAAAAGGCCAAAGGTCATTAGCAACAATGGGAAAAAACAGTAAACTCTAACACTAGACTTTCCAATACAGCACCAGTCTACGAGAAATTGCAACATGTGCTTGACAATAAATCTATCGATTAATAAATCATAGAGCTATGCACTTTGACAACAAATCTATCGATTACTAGCAAGAAGAATGTAACTAAACCATCCAAGTTAGAACAGTATAAAAAAAACCAAACACAAATGGCAAAGCACGTAATGATACCAGTAAACAGTATAGTAGACCGCCGAAATGAGGGGCAAAATTCAACTTACAAAACACTAAGAAACCCATTATAAGAAATGAATCCACAACCAAAAACAATCAAGCACACCAACATCCAAGTCTACACTCTATTATCCGATTAGAAACCCACTAATTTGACACATATATCAGAATTATAACACAAATGGAAAGAAAACTGACCGCATTGCGAAGCTTCTGAATCAGGGCCATTGGCTTCCGCTTTAGTCCCCTATGAAACCTATAACACCACAAGCAACACATAAATTAGACTCGTTTGCCACCGAAAACCCAAAAATGGGAAAAGGGGAAAAACAAGAGAGAGAAAGTAGGGAGAGAGAGAGAGAGACACGGCCACGGGTGGGGGGATGTCGGGAAAATAGAAGAGAACGACGAGGAGAGACGAAAGCAGAGTCGGCGTAGGCTGAGGAAAGAGAGGATTCTCGATGAGCGGCGGAGGCCGGGGGAGGCGTGGCCGGCGAAGAGTGGGGAGGGAGAGAGAGGCTGTCGACGGGGGGAATTGAAGCTCAAGGATGAGGGGGGTTTAGGTATAAAGTTGAAACGACGAAACAACGACGTTTCAATATAAAAAATTTTAAAAAATCCGGTTTTTCGGTACTCGAAAACCGAGAAAACCTTTAGGTTTTCTAAAAATAAGCCACTGGCACTGCCACATGTGAGGCCGGGTACCGGCAACCCGATGCCGGTGCCGGTACCACTGGATTTTACCGGTGGGGTCCCCAAAAAAATAAATAAAACGCATTTTTCTTTTTTTCTATTTTGTTGCATTATTTAGAAAAAAAAGGGTAAAAACGGTATTATTCGTTGAAAGGGCTGCCACTTCCCCGAAGAGGTCGAGGACAACCTCGGCAAAAGTACGTTAGTCCTTGCAGCCAAACGGTGTACTTCTCTAGGGTTGTAAACGAACCATCCCAATTCCCTGCCCGTTAATTCCTCAAAACTCAATTAAAAAAAAAAAAAGAGCGGGAGACACTCTCCTGCTCACTTCGTCTGCTTCCACCTCAACTCCACTCCGCTACGCTTCGTTTATTCCTCTCGCTAACGGAGCTAATTTGGTCCGCAGTCCAGAACACTTAATGTGGTTGGGGGTTCGCCACCTCACATTACTCGGCGAGTTTAAGCCCTTCGGCTTAATCGCCGAAAACCTGGATGGAAAGCCCGTTGATAATGGCACAGACGATTACGACTACTTCCTCTTCGATCCCCAAGTCGTTAGAGAACGAGATGAAGCCGGTGCATCAGAGGCATCGGCCTCGGCGTTCAGCGATCGGAGCGATCACGAGCTTTTCATTCGAAGGAACCGGTATGTCTTTTCCTTCTTCTAATTACCCTGAGAAAAGGTTTTAGAGAAGTCCTCATAATTTGTGGAGGATTTTCTTATCTTAGTGTTTAATTTGAGCTAGTAAGGGAGTTCGCGTTGTTAGGATTCTGAATTTAAAACGTTACTCGATTTGAACTTTACCTTACATCATAATAAATTCCTAGTTTCTTCAGTTTGCTATAATGCATGTGCTATTAGTGTCACGTGCAAAAAATCCAACAAAGCACTGCCTTGACGATTATAGTCCAAAGTCAGAAGTATGGGATGCGACTGATTAGGAGTTATTTAGCGCAACATTGTGCTTTTCCGGTTTGCTGCATCAAGTACATGATCATCCTGTTTGGTTCACTTCTTTAATCCACATTCCTCAATGTCATAAATAGTAGAATAATATTTAACGAGTTCAATGAAGTTTTTCGGAGCTCATGCGATATCTTAGTGTTGATGCGCTGTTATTTTTGCTTTTCCTTCTGCAAATTTGATTAAATTTTTTCTCCACTCTTTTGAAACAGGATTATATGGACGACAGGTGCACGAGTGTTTAAGAGATTCACCTTACCCTCCCCGGTCATCAAGGTACTCGTGTTCAATCTGAAACATCCCACGCATTATCGTTTGTTTCTCTTTTCTTGATATTTTATATAAACGTTTCATGATGCGTTCTTATGTCTACGACTTTGTGTTTCTTTCAGATAGCATGAAATGTGTTCAGTTTCTCTCCATCTCATTGAAATCTTGATTTATTTTTTTCCATAATTGTATCTTAATTCCAGGCGTGCTGGTGTCGTCTGGGCAATTTGGCTGAGGCTTTGCTTTGTTTCTTACAAGTTGATTCTCTAACAATCTACAATACATCAGGTGAGCAGGCTGGAGTATACTCTGTGGTTATTTAGTTACATGATAATGGAAGTCTCTTTTGTTTCTTAGGATGCCGTTGCGGTTTGGGGGGGGGGGGGGAGATTCCCTTGTTAACATTACTGGTACTCTTGCCACTTCAGCACAATAACATGTCAGGAACCGAACGATATGCTACCAGATAGGCAAGAGATAATACCATTGCAATTATGGACTATCTTTAAATCTGGTTTATTAGTCCCAGAGTGCCCAAAACATCTGCCCATAGTGCCCTTGAATTTCAAATTTTGACTTGAAATCGTTTAGAATGGTTATCATGAATCAGGTTTATGATTGTCTAGCTAGCAAGTTTGGTATCCATTGTATGAGGAGTTGCGGGTCTATTTTTTCTAATACTGGTGTGGCAAGATTAGAATCAGTACCCGAATGTGCTGAACTGACTTGTCCTATATAAGCTGGAAGGGAGCAAGATGTTCGATCATCCTATATCCGCCTATCTAACACTTCTGTGGAGGTGTTACCAGTAAAATTTATGAGGAAATCATAAAGCATGATTTCTTTTTCAGTCATTTTGTTTCTTCAAAGCATTTTTTCTGTTCATATCCTGTATCGAAGCTGAATTCCTACTTTGTTGAGTAGGTGAGGTAGTATCTATTCCATTTCCTTGTACCATCACATCGATATGGTCTCTGCCATTTGGTTTATTACTTCAGCAGACAGCGTATTCACCAACACACATTCCTTTTCCCTCTTCAAGTTCTCCTTTATTTGGCGCTCGTGATATACCTCGTCGTAGGCGAGAAATTAGTCACAGTCCACAACACAGTTTCGGATTCCAGGGTGCATTTGATTCCATTTTTAGGGGAGACATAGGCTCAATGTGTTCGCATCTAATTCTGAAGGATCCACTGGAAGAACCACAGGTACATAATTTTGTTTCCTCTTATTGCTCATATTTGGCTTGAATTTCTTACTTGTTGGGTGTTCTTTTTTGTTTGCTTTGGATATGTGCTGTGTTCATTACTTGTCCCAGGACTCTCGTTTTTGCCGATGTACTCTTAGTTTTTCCTGTTCTCTGTTTAATATTTACATGTAAATTTCATAAATGGGAATTTTCAGCTGACTTATATTGAAGAGAGAGGAAAGTTGAACATAATGAAAGAGTTTGATGAAAGAACAATATGGACTAGTGATCAGATTCCTCTGATGGCATCATACAATAAAGGTTTGTTTGTTATGGCCCTTGTACAATATGTTTTGAATTTGGCCCTCGTGTCAAAAATGGAAAAGAAAACTCTCGGTTGTCTAATGTCTTTCATATGCATTATATATGATTCTCTCATTTTATGCAGGAAAGATGCAGCACTCGGTCTGGGTTGCAGAAGCAGTTAATTCTAACCATGAAGTGGCAGATGCAAGTTCGGCCAGTGCAGTTCCTGCTGATGTGTTTCCAAAACAGTTCTCTTTCCATAGAATATGGCAGGGGAAGGGTGCTCAGACAGCTTCTTGTAAGGTGTCAATGTTTCCTTACTGGTCTTTGGTGTCTTCTCGTTTGGTGTCTTCTCAATGAAAATTGGATTACAGAATCTCTGTTTATGAAAAAGGATTGTCTTCGTCCTTCGCTTTGTATTAATTTGGTATATTCCCATTAATATTATAAAACAATATGAAGATTTCCAAAATATTTTCCCCATTAATGGATTGTGCTTAATACTAGAAGATGTTTTAGGTTATTGGTTTCGCATGACTTGAGATCATAGTTACCCTTGCCAACCTCTTATTTTATGTCTTTGTCTATCTCTTTCTTCCTTCAATTCTACCTTCTTTTTGAAGATGCTTTGTTCACCTGGAACTGGGTACACTCCCAAAAGACGATGCCTTTGGTTGTTCTTGAGTTCTGCATACCATGTGGTTTTGGTTGCTCGAAATCCGTGTCTAATTGATTTTGAGACACTGCTGTTTTCTTTCTTGAGCATTTGAGAATAACATGTTCCCTATTCACATAGTTTTCTTCCATTTTATTTGACTTTTCTGTTCCCTAATGTTTGCCAGGTTTTTCTTGCAACTGACACTGATGCAGCTCCTATAATTTGCTTTCTTCACCAAGAGCAAAAAAAAATGTTGGCTGTAAGGCTACAAAGTGTTGAAATAAATAATGAGATTCTCTTTGACATAAAACCTGACATGAGCTGGAGCATACCTGCGGTTGCTGCTGAACCTGTGATTGTAACACGCCCAAGGTGAAAGGATTTCTTGTCTCTCTTTCCTTTTCTGGGTTGTTATCTTGAGCAATTGCTTTATGATCTTATGGACTTGACTTTCTCCCCCTCCCTTTTCCAGATTAAAAGTGGGGCAGCTACCATATTCAGACATTTTTGTTTTGACTCCAGAAAATGGCCTTCATCTTTATGTAAGCTATATACATATGATTATCACGTCTTACACTAGTTCTTTTCTTTTCTGTGCCTTATTGAGTTTCTATGGCTGCATATGTTGTGGATTCCATGCTATCTTCTTTGACATCATACTGCAAAGTACCATGTCTTTGACAGGAACTGGTATGTTTGAGTATTTCTAAAGATACTTTTGTCTTTTGAGTCCTGATATTCTTATACTGACACAACGAGCTCATACTTGAGTATTTCTGTGGCAGTTTGCTCTTCATACTTGCATGATATCCGTTGTACTTTAATGACGTGGTTTCTGTCTCGAAAATGTGTTGTATCGGATGTCTTATCATAGATGCAATTAACTAAGCTTCAAGCCCAATGAGATGTTTTGCCACTTTCTTCCCTTTACCTTTGTAGTGTTGTAATGCATGTACGTGGCTGCAAAAGGATGTCCTAGATAAGAGCTCATTGGCAAAAGTGGATTTAATTTCCTATTCAAGGTGACTGATCTAAAGTCTTCTGCTGAGTTAGAGTTTGCTTGCTCCATGCAGAGGTGTTATGCTTCAATGGAACTATGTGTTTTGGCCTACAAAAGTGACATTAGTGTCCTTGGACTCTTCTACACAACTAAATGCCTTTTCTACAGAAAATGTTCTATAGTTTTATCCTGCAAGCATTTTTTCTTTCTTCTCTTCTTTTGTCTTATGAGACATGAAAGAGTTGCTTGCTAAAGTTTGAGGTTTTTTCTAGTGTCTAGAATTGACTTATATGTTATAATTGCAGTCAGGGAAGCAGTGCCTGTGCAAGTATGTGTTACCTTCTTGTTTGAGCAAATCTCAAGTTTCACAGAAGTTGGATTTTCCAGAATCATCTTCTGTCTTGCATGAGTTAAAGATTATAGGCTTGGCTGATGCTGTTGAGGGACGTATCAATGTGATAGTAAATAATGGGCAGGTATACTTATTGGACTATCACTATATTTGGTATAATCAAGTTAACTGTTTCTTGATCTTGTATGTTCGACGTTTGACGTTTCTATCCATTTAAGTAACTGGCTTTGATAGATGTTGCTAGGGCCTTGATGATTTTTTCTTTGTCTGTTGGATGTTGTGTCTAGATGTTTCGATGCATGTTTCGAAGAAGCCCTTCATACCTGTTGACGGATGACTGCATTGCAGCAATGGCTGAGGGTCTCAGTTCCAGTTTCTACAGACATTTTCTTGGCCTCCTTTGGAAAGATGGTGGCTCTGCCTATTTATCTAATGCTGATTCTAGCATTAGTGCAGAATGGGACTCTTTTTTTAGCATTATTATGCAAATGTGTACAAGCCCTCGCGCCACTTCTCAAGATTTTTCTAATTCGGTGCCACATTCATCATGGGATTTTCTTCTTAGCAGCAAATTTCACAAGGATTACAAACTTAAGTCTATATCTGGAATTGCTTCTGGAATGTCTCCTGGATCGTCACTTGATCTGCTGAGATTCTCCCCTAGGTCAAATTCAGAGGATATAAAAAATTTGCATAAGTCAACTTATACTGAGCTATTGATGGAGTGTTTGGATTCTCTGCATGCAGTATACGAGTGCCTAAAACTGGATATTCTTCGGAAAAGGTTAGTCTTTTCTTATGTAGATTCATGTTGTTTCTAAGGGCTAGGATGGAATGTTCCTGGTATTACTTATTGCAAAGTGAATGGTCTACAGTAACGCTAAAGTAAGGTACGTGATAACCAATAGGATAGACAGTGTGTATCTTAAATCACATGGTTCGTTGTGCGATATACATGCCAAGTCAAGAATTATTGTTAAGAAGTAGGGTTTGCTTTACTTAGTGCACTTTTACTGCCTGCTATGCACAATTTGGGCTGAGCTCTCTTACATGCAATTTCTTATCTTGAGTAGATGACAGCAATGATGTGTGGTACATTAGTTCTCAACTTATTTTTCCCCTCTAAAATTTGTTAACATTTTAATTGTTGTTCAAAGGGACTTGGAGCAGCTGGCAGTTCTTCTATGTCAAATTGCTAATTTCTTGGGTGAGGATAGCTATTTAGATCATTATGTTCGTGATTTTCCTGGCCTTTGCAAGAAAATTGGGAAGTGGACAACCTCCTTTTCCAGGAAAACTGCTCCAAGTTTGTTCAGATGGCTTGAAAACTGTTTGCAGCATGGAAGTAGTTTCGCTAATATTGGTGATCTTCCACCTTTAATTTGTAAAGATGGAAGTTCTGTTGTAAGTTGGGCCCGAAAGATTGTCTCCTTTTACAGCTTATTGTCTGGTGCTAAACAGATTGGGAGAAAGCTCTCATCTGGTGTTTGCTGTAACATTGCCATGGGATCACATTGTACAAATGAGGAGCTCACGGTTTTGGCAATGGTTGGGGAAAAATTTGGACTGCAACAGCTGGACTTACTGCCTTCTGGGGTATCTCTTCCTCTACGACATGTAAGTTGGTCTACAGTAATGTGTTAAATGTGTATAAACTTCAACTACCAATTGCCGAAGAAAGCTGGAATAGAAGTTTTCTGCCGTACTGTTTGGAAACAGTAGAGGAAAATAATTTTTCTTGGAAAATTAAAGGTGCCTTTAGGTTTATCTTATGATTAAGACGGCGAACTGCTTGATGTGATGCTGATCTTCAGTTATTGATAGTTTCCTGTTCTATCCCGTTGACACTTAATATATGATGGACAATTCTACCAGCAGGTTGAATATGTAATGAAACATTTGCAATGCCAAGTGCTATTTTTCAGTGGATTTATTTCCGATTCTGTAATGGGCCTAATAGATTGATTGACGTATGGATTTTTCCTGGGATGTGTCGAGATTGCTGTTGAATTTGTATTACTAGGTATTTGAATAAGGTGCATGCTCAATTGTTTTGGTTCTTCCTCGTATAGTAGTTACTATGTCAAGTATGAGTTAAATACCTGGCCTCTCTTTTTTCTTCTTTTCTCATTGACCACCATCAGCCACTTCAAGTTTTTCTTATTCTTTCTACAATCAGTGTCTCACTTTGCTTCCTTATCACTTTACTTCTTTAGGAACATGAAAGCACAACTGCGGGACTAATGCTTGGCCTGGCAGCTTCTTATAGGGGGACAATGCAACCAGCAATATCAAAGGCAAAAATTGACACTTTTGATCTTCACCCTTCCTTCCATTACGATCTTTTGTATAGCAAATGCTCAATGATATTTGTTCTCTTTGCCTCAAAATCCGTGTGTTGCTTACTTGGTCAGTTTTGTATTTTCACTTCGAAAATATCTTTCTCAAGTTATATGATTGGAAAACTTTGATTTTAATGTATAATAATATACGTCCATGAGTTTATAAGGCTAAGTTGTTGTACTTCTATGCAGTGGATGTCTTACATTTTTGCATGCCTATCTTTCTTTTCTTGCCTTTAATTACTCCATTTTTTTATGTGAATGAGCAGCCCCAAACTATTGAAAATATTTTTAAACAGTTCAAAAATGTTTAAATTGTCATTTTGAGAGCCAGTGAACATCACATAAAGCTTACTTGAAGATATGTGGTTAAATTGTTTCAGTAGTAATTGACATGGATTTATAGTTTCTTTAGTTTAATTGTTCTAGATATCCTTTCTTGTTCCTGATTGAGTTCTCTCTCCTCATTTGTACATGAACATGGTTGAAGCTGAACTTATTGCATTATCCTGTGGCAGTCTCTTTATTTTCACATACCTGCTCAACATCCATCTTCCTATCCAGAATTGGAGTTTCTGACCCTTCTGCAGGTATGTATCATGAGCTGTTGTCTTTTAATTACACCGTTAAATTTGCCTCTTAAGTTTTTTCATTCTGAGATAGTGGTTTCTCCTAATTTTGATTTGTATTTGCATCCATTTCCAGCACACAAACAGCTACTTCAACCAATCTGCTAAAATTTACCTTCTGCCCCAACATAGCAATGGATTGATGATTCATAACTTTCTTTTTTTCCAATGTTTCCCCTTGTTTGATCAGATGTTTACCTACAACTTCCAAGCTGTTTTTAGATGATTCATTTGATGCTTGAACTATTTGATATCATATTTCAATGGTTATTTGTTCAATCTCCAAATGTTGATTTTTATCTTGCACTGTCTTGTTGATGTTCCAGTCAGCAGCATTAATGTCAGTTGGGCTTCTTTACGAAGGATCAGCACATCCACCAACAATGCAGATTCTATTGGTACTTCTTTTTATGTCTTGCTGTTGCGCTAAGCAAATCTTAATGGTTGTTGGTGATCTTTCGTCAAAATATGATTTTGGTCCCTAAACTGCATCAGATCCCAACCTTGTTCTTGAACTGCAATTGTATCAATTTAGTCTTTGAAATTTTAAAATTGCCTCAACATTAACTTTCTTTGTATCGGTATCATTATGCAAAATCATAATTATTAATTTGACATGTTTTTGTATACAGGACCTAACAATACTAACATGGCAAGTTCAGCCATATGCTGGTTTCATAGAATTAGGATACCTAGAGACGTGTGAATTTGATTTTTAGAACATATTTTAATTCTTGATGCACGTGTTGGATTTTTTCTATGATGTTATTTTGGATGACCAAAATGTTACTAAATATGGCATATCAGTATTTTAAGGAGATGTGCACAAAAAATGTCTTCTGCATAGCAATTGCCATTTGCATAGTACATTAACATAAGGCAAGTGCGATATTACGATCTCTTGAAACTTTGACAAGAGTGAAACCATCAATAAGTGATAAATGAAATTGGATGTGATGCAGTCTATGGACCACTAGCAGATGTTGACCTAATTTTTTTGTACATATTTGGTTAGAAAAATCATCATTGTGCATTATATAGGTGAACAGGTATGAGCTCTATTTGATGCTTATGTTGCTACTAGTTAAGTTCATTCCCCCCCCCTTTTTCCGATTGTCCCTTATTTTCCTTTCTCCTTGTGCCAGAGCCAGATTTCATCCAATGTTATTGGATACACACTCTTTTCTGAAACTTTTCTATTCCAGTCATGTAGGCACCTGTTAGTCAGCCAATGATTTAGATAATTTGATCAAATTTTCTTGGGATGAGAATATAATTAAATGGTATGTCAAGTACACAAAGATGGTATCATTATAGTCTATTCATCTGTATGCTCTAGCAAAGTAAATATTTTGAAGAAGTGAAGATTGGTTTCAAAATTGTCCTTTGAGATTTGTTTAATTTTGTTTCATCAGAGACCTTCTAGTTGACCTTGTAGCTTATATTCTGTATTGGACAGGGTGAAATTGGTCGCAGAAGTGGAGGTGATAATGTACTTGAAAGAGAGGGTTATGCTGTGTCAGCAGGATTTTCATTGGGTCTTGTCGCTTTGGGTATGAGTATTTAGATGCTACTGTGACTCGAAGTTTGTCAAACTTGATCTTAGCTAACTATGATATGTGTTAACCAAAGGTCGGGGTGAAGATGCACTAGTTTGCATGGACACAATGGTTGATCGACTGTTCCACTACATTGGTGGCAAAGAAGTTCGTAATGTATGCCGTTGAATCAATATTTTAGCCAGTAATCTCTATTGGTAGTGAATTTTAACACTGTTATTCAAGTGCGTATAGTCTATTTGATAGAATCTGAATTATTTTCTTTCTTTTTCCTTTTTGGCTTCATGCTCATCAGGAGCAATCCCTTTTCTCGACTCTTTCAACAGGAGACCAAAGTCGTGGTGCTGCACAGGTTGTCTGTTTTATTTAGTTTCAACTGTTTGCTTGATTCGAACCTTGTGTCAAAAATGCATCTGCGGATTTTCATTTTTCACCCCAAGCAACTGCGCTTGACATTCCTTTTTGTGCTTGCTGTTGTGCCTTGTAGATGATGGACGGAACAGTGGTCAATATTGATATCACTGCACCTGGAGCTACTATTGCTCTTTCTTTAATGTTTTTAAAGGTAATTTTTCAATAAAGAAGCATCTGAGTTGATTTGTATGAACTTTCAGTATCATGGGTATAAGCTTGTGACCATTTAAGAATACATGGCTCACATTTCCCTTGTCACATATGAAGGTATTCTCACTTTCCCTGATGTTTGTGACAGACTGAATCAGAGGCAATTGTATCAAAGCTTTCTATACCTCAAACGAGTTTTGAATTGCAATATGTGAGGCCTGACTTCATAATGCTTCGCATCATTGCTCGGAATTTGATAATGTGGAGTAGGTAGAGCTAGACTTATGAACTATTCAAACAATTAAACTTGTGACTGTTTTAGCTACTCTGTAGACATGAGATGGTACACTCTTTTCTCGTAGGATTCATCCTTCCAAAGATTGGATTCAGTCGCAGATTCCTGAAATTGTCAAAAATGGTGTCAAAGGACTTGGGGTTGATGCAAGTGATATAGATGACATGGAGGCAGAAGCATTGGTTCAGGCTTATGTTAATATTGTGGCTGGGGCATGTATTTCCATTGGTAACCTGTAATTTCCCTTGAGGACATGATGATGAAACTCTCATCAGTTCGTAAATATTTCCATAAAATATCGTCTGTCCTGGAAGTACTGTGTTGTACAGTTCTCGTGTCAGGGTTGTGCTTTGATGTTCCTATGGCTAAGTGAAAGTATGAGTTGAGAACAATTACACAAAAGAGAAAAGATGTCACCATGTTCCGATCAAGGGCCAAGCATATCAAGGGAAGATATGCAAGAAATATCACTTTGAGAGGAGAAGGTCATAGCTACACATTCTCAAAGCTCCAACCAAACCCTTAAAGCTAAGATGGACTCGGTTACATGAATAAAGCTGTAGTCCCAGTACGTTTGGTTCATTGACAAGGGATTGGTGTAATCAATACCTTGAATGCCTCTTTCACCTTAATTATAACTTTGATGAACACAATTTTGAAAGGTATCATTGATTATTTAAGTAGGTTACTCCCTGGACTTGTTTAGGAGATCATTATAGTTACATTATATCTTGGAATCTTTGTAGCTGACTGGTAATTGATTTTGCGTGATGGTGTTACAATAATCAGGCATAATTTTTGTCTGCAAGATAAGTTTGGGTTTCTCACCATTCATCATACAATCAACCAAAGTAGAGATCTAAATTGGGCTTTTTTGTAGTTCCTTTTTCTGTAGTGATTGAGAGCATTAAATGTCATGTTAAAGTTATTTGTGTGGTGGTTCCCAACTTTGCTGATGTCTTCCAGAATTTCCTCATGAAAACCCTGTAAGTAATTTACCGTGTTTATGTTTTATTATGCTCAATGTTTTATTTTCAACAGTAGCGGTCCTGGAAGAGACTGTCAAGGAGATCTTCATGTTGATCCACACTGTGAAGGAGGTTTTTAGGTCGAAGGACGTTTTGGGGCTTGTGCGGACTGACATTAGTTCTAGTTTTTTTATATGCTAGCGTAACCTTTGCCAATCCAACTAAGGGTTGAATCCTAAAGGACGTTGACTTCTGGTTGATAGTATTTAGTAATTATGATATTCTCCAAAATATTTAGTAAGTTATTTTGTTGTTATGTTTGGATTTGTTTCCATTACTTCCTTACTTGTGGATCTTGCAGAAAATTAGTAGAAATTAAAGTTAGTTCCTCTCTTGCTATCTGTATCTTGAATTATTAGTGTTGTGGGCAGGGTTGAGATTTGCTGGTACAAAGAATGGAGATGCGCAGGAGTTACTTTATGAATATGCTATCTACTTCCTTAATGAGGTCTGACATTAAGCATGATGTTCCTCAATTCCCACTTAAATTTATGTCTGGTAGAAATGAATATTTTCCATTTTTGTAGATCAAACCTGTTTCTGCTACGAAGGGAAATACCTTCCCCAAGGGACTGTCTCAATACATTGATCGGGCCACATTGGAGATATGCCTCCACCTTATTGTTCTTTCCCTCTCTGTGGTAAATTCAAATGCTGTTTGATTTTGAATTTGCTATCACCACCGCCTCCACCACCACCATTGTTATTATGTTGCTGTTTTCTGCCCTGAAAATAATAATCGTGGCCAAATGCCTTGTACAATGCTATGACTGTGCAGATTATGGCTGGTTCTGGACATCTGCAAACCTTTCGATTATTGAGATTTCTCCGCAGCAGGAATTCTGCTGATGGGCATGCTAATTATGGTAGTCAAATGGCAGTAAGTTTCTATTTAGTTTTCATGAGATCTCATATTGCCTCTGGGAACTGCATATATTCACTGTTATGATCAGTGTGCAATTTAAAACCCATTATGGAATCATAACGGGCTCTTCATGTACTCCTGGAACATTCTTTTGGATGTGCTGCATTAACTTTAAAAATGTGTGAACATAAAATGTCAAGAATAAAGCTGAATGAATTGTTTGATCTAGGATAATGGGTAATGCGGTTTGCCAAGGGTGAAAGCAAGATGTTACCCTTTGTTTGAACCATGTATTCTATGATATTAATCAATGGTAAGATATTAATCATGTTTGCACTGCCTAATAAATCGCCTCCTTTAGTAGCATAGCCAATGATAACTAAGGATTTTAGGTTGTCTGCTTCCCATCCATCATATTACTTGCAGAGTCCATTGTCATATGAAAAAATGCTCAAATCTTTTGCCATGTCACATGTGGAAAATGTTCAATATTTCTATAAGCACCCTTCAGTCTAATGTAATGCATCAGAAACATGTTTCATTCATTTTGACTTAAAGATGTATATGATTAAATCAGCGATTTGTTGTGAATTTTGCATCCGGTGGGATCTTGCTCAATGGAGACACCATGTGCAGATGTTTTCGTTTTAAGTTGGGAGATATTATGTTGGTTGCCTTTCTGTATTTGAATATTCACTATAAACTTGGCCTGAGTGTAGGTAAGCTTAGCCATTGGTTTCTTGTTCCTTGGGGGAGGAATGCAAACATTTTCTACAAACAACAGTTCTGTCTCTGCCTTACTGATCACTCTTTATCCACGCTTGCCTACTGGACCGAATGACAACCGATGCCACCTTCAGGTATAACTACTTTTGCTACTATTGAGTTAAATATCAGGAACATATAGTGGGAAAATTTTTGCAAATACATTGGGAACAGTTTAAAGCTTCACAAAGGCATGTCAAAAGTCCAAAATCATTGCCAGTGTTTTATGATGGAAGTCTTGATGCATGCTTCTCCCCTTTCTCCTTATATCCAATTATTACTGCTCTTTTTTTGTCTGAAAGAAGTTCATTTTCAGGCATTTCGGCATTTATATGTCCTTGCTATGGAGGCTCGCTGGATCCAGACAGTTGATGTTGACACTGGTCTACCAGTGTATGCCCCTCTTGAAGTTACTACTAGGGAAACTGAGCATTATGCAGAAACAAGTTTTTGTGAGGTTACCCCTTGTCTTCTGCCAGAGCGTGCCATTGTAAGTTTCTTGTTATACATACTTCCTCATCTTCCCCCCGGGGCTCTCAACTAAAATCGGAATTGCTTGGGACACGGCTGGCCTTGCATGATTTGATTCACCTTATGGAGCACGCTTCCCTTCACAAAGCATTTACATTTAGTTGTTATACCTTTTCATTGTCCTTGCGTTCCATTTTCCCAGGGTTGATGGAACTTGTATAAGACCTGTCTGCTAGATTCACTGTACTATAGAAAGTTATTTCGGGGCTAATGGATTATTTGGTATGCTTCTTGCAGTTGAAGACAATACGCGTTTGTGGTCCTCGGTACTGGCCTCAAGTAATAGAGCTTCACCCTGAAGGTAGATGCCACTCCTTTATATATGTTCTTTTATATTAATTTTGTACAATTTAACTCCTTCTGCTCTCGTTATTTCATTCTAAGATGCGCTTACTTTTTAACAGATAAACCTTGGTGGACTTTGAGGGACAAGGATAACCCATTTAAGTCTGGTGTTTTGTATATCAAGAGAAAGGTTGGGGCTTGTTCGTATGTTGATGATCCTGTGGGCAGTCAGTCTCTGCTGTCGCGAGCAATGCACAAGGTTAGTATTTACCATGTAGGGACACTGTGTTATCTAAGATCATTGAGTGGATATCAAGTTAGCTTTGATCCAGGTATTTGGCTTGACAAGTTCTACAGCATGTGAACCAACTACTGGCCATGACAGTGGGCCTGGTTCTCTTACAGTGGATCAGTTGGTTAGAACCTTTTCCTCTGACCCAAGCTTAATCGCTTTTGCACAACTCTGCTGTGACCCTTCTTGGGATGGCAGGCAAGTATCTTTGTACTTAACTCTTGTCTTAAGAGACCTTGTTGGTTTGGATTTCTCTGCTTTAAGAACCCTCTAATCTTGGTGTTAGTTGAAATTCACTTATGTTCATCTGGTTGGACTTTAGATGCTTCTGGTTTAGGGCAATGGATTTCCTTTTGTATGGCATGTTTGAGCGTATCCTTCTTCTGTTTGATATTTAATGCTGTGAAGCCTTTCAGAACTTCATTTTCTTCATAATAATTTTTTTCCCTGGTGGAAATATGGGGATTGCATTTTAATTGGGTAAGAATGAGAGAATGATTCAAGAAATTGTATCAATGATGATCTGAATCCAAAATAAGGGATTTATGTTTTTCAATATCATTATGATTTTGGTGGAAGTTGCAAACGAATGGAAATATGAAATAGGTCAGAGCATACATCAACACATGCATTCATCCATATGAAATAGGACTATAGTAGGTGGAAAATGTAGCGAATCAATGATTGGACTGGATAGAGTGCAGTGGTGCAGAAGTATTTGTGTGCGTAACCCATGCTTAGGTTCTCTTTGAGCATAGGCAACCATCATTACGGTATCGCTGAAAATCTGCACTTGCTTTAGTATGGATGGACCTTCCAATCATATAAATTAAGAATCATTAGAATAATGCTAACTGAGTCACATATGATTCTGCTACCTTCCCTTTTTCTCTTCCTAAGCAGAGGATTCGTTTCTTTGAGTTCTTATACTCACTAAATTTTTTTTGGCAGATCTGATGTCGATTTCCAGGAATTTTGCTTGCAAGTATTATTTGAGTGCGTGAGCAAAGACAGACCAGCTCTTCTGCAGGTACCATAAAAATTGTCTTAGACTAGCTATTTCTCTTGCCTTTTGATGCAGTGTAATTGAATGACTGAATTTAGTTCTCGTGATAGTGGTGGCAAAATAATGTTCGTATCTTGTGATAATGTTGTGAATTATCTGAATTCACAGGTGTTTCATAAGTTTCCCTCTATGTTATGCATGAAACTGTTCCATGAGTGCTTCATTTTGTTGAATGCTTATCTGATATTCCATTTCTTACTCAGTGGAAACTCCCTAATTTTTAACATTCTGGCATTGAGCATTCTCTTTTTCTGTGGTCTAAAACGGTTTTAGGATGTCCTTTTGTGGGTTTGCCGGATTTTCTTAGTTGTTTAGCTTGTATACTCTAGTTGTTGTCAGCATAATCTCTTGTGCTGTCAACTTTCTTTTTCTTTAATAAAGGTTGACTTACTAATAAAAAAAACATTCTGGCATTGAGCAGGTCTATTTGTCATTATACACGACAGTTGCTTCTATGGCTGATCAGGTTTCCAGTGATCCTGTTGTGTTTGGTAACTCACTCTTTATCTCAAGCCTAAAGGTAAGTTCTCAAGTTATAGCACTTTGGTGTACTGATTGTACCTAGTAATTTCCTTCTGGAAATCATTATGTTGCAGATATATCTACCAGTGTATGCTGAAAAAACTAGATTTCTTCTTTGAGCTGATAGGCAACAAAAATGGACGGGTGGTAAGGAGGATCAAGTCTAGTTGGACCCTGCTAAGATTCTATTATGATATCAAGCAGGTTTTGAATACTCTAATTTGGACTGAATACTTGAGATGTGATCATAATCAGATTGGTTTCAGACTGGGGTAGATAAACCAAATTAAGTTTTTATCCCAGTGAAGCAATGGTCACAGAATTTTGTTGTTGTTAGACAGTGTATATGGTTATTGGCCTTTTAACTGAATATGGTTATTGGCCTTTTAGCTGAATAAGCTATGTAAAAATATGCATTTAATGTTACCACTTGGAATTGGATTGAACCCCTATATGATCACAGCTTGGATCCTCCCCATCCATATTCACGCTGCATCCAAAACTGTGTGGCCCCCAACCCCTTTGGGTTATTTTTTATTCCGAAGATATACTACAATTTTAGGCCCGTATTGGATGTCAGATTGCTAGATTTTAGGCTCATTTCATTGTGAAAGTAGGAGATTTTAATTCCCGTACTAAATCAGCTTCGGTCAATAATGGATCATTGAAAAAAAGAAGGGAAGAAAACGATAATCGACCATCTCAATAATTCCTTGTAACATTTTTAAATATTTGCTCTTTTCAACTCATATGTTTTCTATTAATGACATGTAGGGTTACCATGATTTGGAGAAAAGTAGCATGATGTATGTATAATTTTAACGGTATTTCTCCCTTGTCAGAGCATGGTTATGGATGAGTAATGGGTGATTTCATGATCCATTTTTCTTGCCCAGTTTCTGATTTCTTGTATTGTCTTTTTTTGAGAGAGCAGTATAACAATTTGAGGGTTCTGGCTATATTTTTGCAGTCCTGCCTTTTGGCAGAGAAAACACTGGTGCTTGTTGATATGAGTTAGGGTGGGTCAAATATGCCGAACGGTCTAATTTCATCATTACTGATATGTTTCTTTCTGTATTCAGTTTCCTCGGTCTTTATAATAATGTTTGGCTTCTTTCACCACATTACCAGAAGAGTATTTCTTCACTATCCATTTCTGCTTACAGCTTGCAATGAATTACACCGAGGCTCTGTTGGGTGGAAGATTGACCACTTCTAGAGGCGACATTGTGCAACCTAAATTTATAGGATCCCTTAGGAAGCGGGTGGATGAGCTCCTAGATTGTGATCCGGGATTGAAGGATGATCTCTATAACTATCTGAATTATGGTATGTGGCCCACTGGGGGATCCCAGGGAGAGAAAGATTCACTACTTCTTTCATGGTACCTACAGTGGTTTGGGGTACCAGCCCCATTTGTGATGAAGGCAGCAGTGGAGAAAATCAAACCCAAACCCAAGCTCATGTCATCATCTCTGATTCCCCGTCTTGCGTTTGTTATTTCCAAGCACTCACATTAATGCTATTGGTGAGATGGATAAGTTCTTGTCTTCTTGACATACAGTAGCATGAGTCCTGCATCACGTCTCATTGAAGACAGAGGAAACAGGCCGCAGTGTAAGAGAATGATACCAACAAACTGTGTCTGCAGAGAATACAAAATTTTCGTAGTTCCCATGGGCAACTTCATAGTTGCTCGATCTTCCGCATAATATTTATGGAGTCCAAGCACGACAGCGAAACCAGATGATTTAGCCTCCGTAGCATATCCATGACCTTAAAAGTGATGCCAAGCCCGGTCTTGTAGCACCGATTCTCCCAAGGTGCCGGTTCCCCAGACCTTCCTACGTGGCGAATAATGAATGTGGCTTATAGACTACTATGTGGTCTCAACCAAGTCGTCAACGGCTGGCTTAGGGAGTCGTTTTGGCCCAATGTCCTGGTATGAGACACTATATGCTTCTCTCTGTTACTCTTTTAAGCAGTCTGTAATGAGAGACTAATGTCTCGTGACTTGCGTTGATTGCGTTTTGCCATTACCTTACATGCCATAGGTTTACATTCGATGGTACGGTTGGTAAATATTATTTTTTTTCATTGACAAGTGCCTCACACAATTGAAGCATCATTCCCCAATATTGCAAGCTATCTCTGTGTTTTCGATTTCTCAAAGGATGTGATTCTATTGGTTGGCATAAAATTGGTTAGCATAAAAAAATTGCAAACAGGCACTTAAAAGGAACTGTCTTACATTCAATTTGAGGTCATTTTATTTTCTTTTCCCAAGTGTGCATTGAACAATTCTCGGGAAGTGTATTAACTTGCCCTTCCTCCCCATAGGCGTAGGCAAATTTTGGTTACTTGGCTGAAATTTGGCATACTTAACTCCCACCTCTCTCAAATAGGCAGAACCCAAAAAAATGTGTGTTCATCCCTATGAAGCTATTAGAAAAGCTAAAGAAGGAAAATTACATGAACTTACAGGAGAATCAAATGACTGAGATGGTAAGGGAACCAAAACAAAACAGAGAAAAAAAAAGGAACCCTTTCACAGGTCAAGATTTCGAGATGATACGTGTATAGAGGAACTCATTCCATGTATCGGGCAACCCGGGAAGACACCAATGGATACAATCCGCATAGGTGGCGGGGTCAGCCTGTTGTTCCGGTGTTAGCATTTTGCCTTGACGGATGGTGTAGACCGAGGTATGTGCATCTTTCCTGAACTCAGAGAGGATGGTGATGTTTATGAAGTGGACATGCACTTTCATTGATTGAGTCACATTATGTGCTATAACAAAGAGCCTGCGATCCGTGCCTACTTCCAACGGGGTGGACGTATTTAGAACTGGGGTTGTCTCCTTGGCGCACTTTATACCGTCCGGGTTGTTCCAATCCTCACTCCTATTAAATTTGGATCCACATTAAGAAATTCAACAGTGGTATCTTCAAAAGTGGAGAAGCCCGACATATACATAAATTCAAACACGCAATAATGGTTGGAGAATTAAGAAGAATATAGCACTAGTGGTTAACCAACCAAAGATTAAAGAACACCTAGCTAGGTGAGTGAGGTCAAATCGTGCTTTGAGGTCATAGGCCCACATTATCAACCACCGAGGCTCACCTACTGAGATGATTAGAAGAGGTAAACTCCCTTAGCTCACTTCAATTTTGTCAACAAGTATGCTATGCCTAGAACATGGTCCATATGGGTTATATGCCTGCTCTCGATTCGAATCCAAAATTAATAAAAACTCATGTCAGAGACAAGTGACATAAGAAATTAGCACCAAATTAGTTATGTCATTTTGCATCAAAATTCGAAAGTTCTGTCAAGATTATGTACTTGGGTTTTAGCAAACATTATAGCAATAAATCATTAGGAAGCACAAAATTTGAAACTATTACTTGATATGGAGAGGAGACATGCTGCTGAAGAAGACAGTGGTTCGTTTAGGATCTATATTCCGATCCACCCACTTGGCCCATGTCCTCAGAACTCTCCCGTATGCTGCTGGCCTATCGACCTCATCGAACTCTGTCGACCCTTTGTCGAAGGATCCTCGCCTTTTCCATCAGATCACAAATACATAAAAATAGGTCAACATCGCAATTTCGTCTAAATAAAACCATGCCTAAGAAAGGAAGAATTAGCAGAGCACTTACAGTACTTTCATTGCGAAAGTGTTCATCCACCATATATATGTGTTAAAAACTAGGTAGTCTACGCTCTTCCAGTTAACTCCATGCTTCTTGATTGACTCAGGCATGATGATACGATTCAATATGCTGTGCATATTTGGGTCATCTGAATTTGACTCGACTAAAAATGGGGCCCAATAGAACTCCACTGTCGCATTATAGTCCTGCAAAATTAAACCGAAAGCAGTGTACGTAATGTAAGTTCCTTTGCCGAATTCCAAAGCAATGCCCGCTTGAAAATGCCAAGCGAATTGCTGGATAGGACAAATAAGGGTAGTTTTGTTCGTTAAAATTTTGAAGAATATTTTCGTAATTTTAATAATTTTTATTTTATTGAGACTTTTTAAAATTTGTGAAAAACAAATGTCTACCTGTTAAAATTAAAAATATTGGAGTGTAGCATTTATTTCGATGAAAATTTACACAGTGCGAATGGTTGGGGAACAGTTATCACCTTTATGCCTAGGGTGGACAGTAAAGTAAGAAGTACTGATAAAATAGGCAGCCTTATACCAGCCTTATGATTAATCATCATGAAAAGGCCAAAAGATAATTGGCTTAAATATTGTGCACTTCCCCGCGTTTTCTGGCAGAGACAGAGAGGTACCTCAATTCTGAAAACAGAAAGAGAGCCAGATTTTTTCAGGCTCTTCTTGCCAGGGGGAACGACAGATTGAACCAAGCAAACCATGGACTCCCATTGATTCCTATTCAGCGAGTCTCCTACAAACATGAGCCTCTTTCCCTTTAGCTTCTCAAGCAGCAATCTTGCTTTGAACCTTTGACACGAACATGGAAAACCACAAGCGCAGAATCATTGTTAATTGGCAATCCCAGAAAAAAAAACATATATAATATGAATCAAAGTCAAGATTTTCAAACTCTCTAACTTTGGCAAAGAGCAATCTCTGGGCTGCCACTTCCAATTTTGGTAGAGAGAATCCTTTCTCCCATTCCTCATGCAAGTCACTTGCGCTGTCAGAAACTCGCATTCATCTTCTTTGTACAAAGGGTGGGTCACGTTATCGAAAACCCACTCTCCTGTAAACAAATCACATTCTTCTGGTGGCAATTCAACCTCTTCGTCGTCTTCCTCGACAACCGGCAAGTCGATCTTTTGCTCCTCTTCCGTGGCTATTATCGATTTCAAATCCACGGGTTCTTGTTTTTCGTCGGAATTCTCTTCCTGGGATTCTTCTAATTTAGTTCTCGACTTCATCGAAACCGAAACTGTATTTTCAACACCCTTCTTGCTTGTTTCTTGAAGAGGGGTTGTTGGTTTGGATGGTCCTTCTTGGATTTCTTGTTGTTTAGGCCGGGAGAATGGAAACTCCGCAATGGACTTCACGTCTTCATTGTACATGAAGACGCCGAAAAGGAATACAGAAAAGACAACAACGAATACTGAGAGGTTGTTGTTCTTGCGGCCTTTCATTGCTCCTGTATCGGAGTAGAATAAAGGTCCTTTCCGGCGAGGTGGCTGCATGGAAGGCAGAGAGAGAGAGAGAGAAGTGAGAGATGAGAAGGGAGAGAGACGGAGATATAGAGAAAGATCGAACTCAGCAACAATGGAAGAGAAAGAGAGACTTACATTAGGTGTATTGAGCTTTGCTTTGTTTAATTGCGTTTGGTGAGATGGTCTTGTCGTCAAGAAACTGGTTTGGCTTTTGGTGGAAGGAGAATTGTCTTTCTCACTTGTTTTTCTTGTAATCCATCTCTAACTACTTTCTTCTTCCATGACAGATAATATGAGAGAGAGATCAGAGAGAGAAGTAATTTCAAAGCTTTCCCAAGTTGGTCCCAATCCCAAGCCGATGAAGGGTATGGTCGCGGTGTCATGGCTCTGTGGAAGTGGAAGCTTGAGCGGAGACAGTTTTGAGATGCCCACAGGCTACAAATGTTTATGGTCTAACGGGGGCAAATGGTCAAACCCATTTGAGAGCTTCCCTTATGTGGTTCATCAGATATTAAGGGATCTTGATTACTATTTTTCTTTTGTGAAGATCTTCCTTGTTTTCTGCATTTTAGTAAATACCATAAACCCCTTTTCTTTTCTTTCTTTCTTCGTTCTTGTTTCTTCTTTCTTCCGTGTATCCTACCTAATGTCACGCCAATGTGGGACGTTTGGTGCGAACTGATATATTTCTAATGGGTTCGTTATTTTTTGGAGTTGGTAAAGGAAACCGGGCATGAAGCTCAACCTCCCCATTAGAATCGCAGGTAGATATAAAAATCAAGTGAATCTAAACCATTAATTATTATATTCACGTACATAAGGGTTAGAAGCAGAGAAACATTTATGGAGCGATTTTGTGCTATTTATTTTTTCCCAAACTGTCCCTCAAATTGGCATGCATCTAGGTTCTTTTTTTTCTCAGAAATTTACCCTATTGAAATCAAATCATATAATGGGTCAAATCCAAATGCATAGATAATTGGTGATCAATGGAACAACTTGGATACATTTATTTCCGATTTTCTGAGTCTGGAAAAAGATGTGTTCGTGAAGTTTCTGAGTCACAACATAGGCCCCATCCATGCAACAACATGAGAAATAAAGAAAGAAAGGCAGGCCCGTATAAAGAGAAGTCAGATTCTTTATGGCAAACCGTGGTTATCAGTCTAATCACACTCACCTAATAACTTGGTCTGTCAATGTTTGAAGTTGGTGCAATATTTCTAATTATGTTCTATTAAAACTTGAGCTCCCAAACTCCATCTTTCTTTTCAATTATATTCCTATTGAGCTCCATGTGCATACGCCTTTGTCTCAACAACTACCCCAAGTGAAGTTATGCACAATCAAGGCCATGAAATCCGAATAAGTAGTAACTTTATGTTTGAGAAAAGTAAAGGCTAAGGAACATCGATCGATCTTGTTTGTGTACTTGCTCACTTCACTCTTCTGGGTGTCTGTTTGAAGGTTGGAACATCGCTTTTTTTCCAAGCTAAGCCAACGATACCAAGAGTAGAGAGAGAGAGAGAGCTGCAAGGCCAAATAGCAAAACCGCCACAACCAATTGGATAGAGAACTTGTGCCTGCAGGCAGCAGGCTGCAAGATCTAAATTTCACTTATCGTAGACTAGGTGCGTAATTACAAACTTAACAAGGACAATCTATCTTGTCACATTAGAAGTATGTTCTGTGAAGAAGAAATCCAGGGAAAAAAAAGGGATTAATCCGTTTACTAGAGAAGTTACCATTTTATAAGACTTTTCTCAGTGAATCGTTACACTCTCTGCGTGTAATCTGGACTGTGATTCATGGGCCATCATTTTGTACATATGCAATTTGGCCCAATAGAGAGAATCAATCCCGGTCCAAATACATGGGCCCTCTCCAGATTCTAAATCTCGAGGCAGCACCGTTATCGTAGAAGATATTATGGAGGCCCAGTAAATATGAAATCTGAAGCAGACCGAGTAATAAGTTGCTTTCTAGGGCCCACCTGGACTTTGAAATCTTTGCTCGATCAGGTCTAAAAAGTAACACCCAAAGATGGATAGACATAAAAGCCCGCTCACACTGCGCACCTGTTGGCTCAAAGCTTTTTTCTCCTATTGATTTGCGAGGGCAATGATAGAGTTTTCATGTCAGATAGTTCAGCATAGAGAATCAGAAATCATACTAATTTGGCACCTTCAAATCATTACCACCGACACAAAATGTACAGAGGTCTGTAAAATACTCGAAGCACATTGTAGTGTAAGCACTTTAATTCCACTAAAGAAAACAACCGAGACACAATGTTGCATTATTGTCGGGTGACGACAACCCCAAAATCTGAAAACAGCAGTTAAGGATACTTTTTCTCATCAACCAAACTGAATTCATCACACGATATGATGCCATTGACAACTCAAAAGAAAAGTTGCACATAAAGTGTTGTACTAGCACTCCCAAACTCCCATAAAAAAAACAATCTAAATTAATTAAGAGTGTATGCCAAAAATAATTGGTGGCAACAATTAAATTCAAGGCTTAAATCCGATATCTGTCAAGTGGGTCTTTGATGAGATGGCGTTCGTGATAGACTCTCCAAGCATAGTCCTCAAAACAAAAGGAGTTGAACAATCTCTCTTCTTCCTCGGCCGTGCTACCATCAATTTGTTCTTCACGTTTTTCCTCATTTCCACGGCCTATTGGCAGCTTGTGGGGTTGGGGAGAGACGTTACTGTCCATAGGAGGAGTGATCAGCAACGACATTGATATGCAGCGTGAGTTGTCATCTCCCAAATTTGCCAGTACTGGTCTTCCTCTCACTTTCTTCAGCTTCCCATTGCTCCAAACCTATATTCATGCATTCGTACCAATTAGGAAAAACTCCAAGAGGTTAACCTGGTACTTAGTGAGGTCTCAGATGGCTCTGCTATAGAATCGATGTTTATACGGAGAAAAAATACTTGTAAACTTGAAGCATTTGAATTTGAGTTGATAAGTGGAAGAAATAGACTCCCGAAAATCACTTTGTAAGAAGAGAAACTGAGATAGCAAATACTTCACAACACGAGAAAAGCAAATTATAGTTAAAATCTTGGTTGCTTAGGCCATTTGGGCAGCCACTGTTGATCTGTTTGTCTTTTTATCTTCACTTTTGTCATTTGTATCATAGGATTTTCCTTGTCACGCGAGCATCACGTGGTATAGGTAACAGTAACCATGCAAATACATCCAAGTTCCAAAGTTAAATTGACCACATTTTCAGCAAACCCAAATATTAGCGAACTAAAAATTAATGTCAACAAAAAGATACATAAAAAATAAACTCACATGAGCAATGTCACCGACGGTAACCATGAGCGAGTCTACTTGGGGATTTACAGTTGCCCAACCCGAATCCGACAGCAGTGAATACTTCCGATACCTGATTTGGTACTGCAAACACAATATATAAGGATAAAACCCACCTGCCGATACTGGTTTATTACCAGGCAATCCCTTGGAAATCCACATCAGGGAAGAGAACCGGGTTGGATCCTCCTCTACAGGATTCTCGATCCCAGCTGCATCAGAAAGCAACTGGATGATCCTCAGTCCAACCTTCTCCAGAGCACTTGTGAACTCCAGCAGAGAATCCAAAGACAACTCAGTCGAGGGCTCAGTAGAACACGACGAGTCCAAGCGGAACGACTCGCCGAGTCCGTCCCCGTCTTCTTCGTGGTCACCTTCGTACCCTAGAGGCCAGTTCTTTGGGAAATACGATTCTTTTTTATCATCTGGAAGGTCAAAGAGAGCCAACGACTCTGACTCGGCTGACCGCGCGAGTTCGGAAGGAACAGAATGGTCGGTGAGCTGAAAGAACCCGGAATGGGAGAGCAGGTCATCGAGGAGATCAGGGTTTTGATCGGAGAGAGAGACTGCGGGTAGACAAGTAGAGGCAGGTGACCGGCGAGTAGGGAGGGAGAGAGTGGGTGGCAGGCGGTGGAGGAGTCTCGACAGAGCGTCGGCGGCTTCTGACGTGGAAAGGAGGTTGTTGGATTGCGTTGAAGGTGTAGGTGGAGGGGCTGCGGTGGCGCCGTACATGTTTGGTAGCTGTTGTTGTTGCTTGTGGGTTGAGGAGGCCATGGTCATGTAAGAGTAGTAAGATCATATACATGAATATGTTGTGGTCTTATAGAGGGCAGGGACAGGGGGATAATTAATAAATCTTCCATCATGATTTATGGGGGTTTGAGTTAAGATAATGTTGTGTGGGGACTACGAGTTTCAAAAAAAAAAAATTCCACATCATCTATAAAAGAAAATGAAGACTTGACAGGTTAAAATAAGAGCTGGTGAATATTAAAGATATATAGAAGTAAAACATATATAACCAATATTAGGTATACAAAGCTGGTTGGTAAAAAAAAAGGTTAAATGCATGTTATATTCTTGTGGTATGCGTTAAAAGTAAATATGTCCCTGAGTTAAATAAAGTCTTTTTCATACTCCTGAGGTAAACATTCAGGAGCAAATATGTTCTTCCGTTATGTGCCGTTTGAAACACTAACGGTAAATGCTGACGTGTCAAAATTAGACATGTCAGCACCAATCATATCACGACACGTGACATATTCGAAAAAAAAACGAAAAAATGAGGAGAACCCCTCGCGACTCCCCTGCTCAGGAGTGGCCGGCAGCCACCCACCCCGACGACGGAGAGCCCAGATCTGAGCTCCCTTCGTCCCACGAGCCACCCCGCAGCTCCCTTGCTCAAGGATGGCCGGCAGTCACCCATCCTGGCGACGGGGAGTCGCGAGGGTGGCTCGCGGTGCGGATCGACGAGCTCAAATCTGAGCTCCTTTCGTGGCTCAAGGGTTATTTCCTTTTCGAATATGCCACCAGATTTTTTTTTTTTTTCGAATATGCCACCAGTCTAGAAATACGTCAAGCATTTTGGGTTAACGAGGGTTCAGGTAGGAAAAGCAGCAGGAATATCTTGATCAAGACAACTGCTCAGAAACTCTGGTCGAGTATGCATGCCTCCGAATTATTCTAATTTTTTTACTCCTAAAAAGTCGCAATTTTTTACAGCGTAGTGGCATTCTGCTCCCTTGTTGCGAGGGAAGTTGTGCCTCTGGTGGTGGCAGGTTCGAGTTGCAGTCGCTGAGACTCGTTCGTTAATTGGATGCGAGCATGGGTGCTTGTCTGTCGGTATACGGAAGAAGTTCTGACACCTTTAACTTTTTTTTTTCCTCGGTTTCTGAAACCTTTAACTACATCTACTTTTGGTGAGGCATGGCATGGCTCTAATTGTATGCAATTTAGAGAATGGAAAAGATGGACCAACCTTACTTTAGAAAGTTAGGGTCAACAGTATTAGAGAATATCATTTAAATAAAAAATTCTTCATCTTTTTATTAATTTAATTTTTTTAAGATCAGTAGTAAATTCACAGAGCGCACTGGTTTATGTATAGCAGAAAATCTGTAAAATTCTTCCCGGTTTATATATTTTTTTAAGTCGACCTCTAAAGTTATTTGGAGTCCACGGCAGCTCCTCCTCTTTGGTTAATACTTTCGGCTTTACGGGCCTCTCCAAAGTAACCCTTGCGTGACAAGTTCGTTACAAAAACCTACTATTTTGACGCAGTATAAATTGTGTGTTTGTGTTGTAAAATTTTAGATATTAGGTATAGTGAAAAAGTGAAAATAGGTAATTTTTTATATTTTTTATAGTGAATAGTAGTGATTTGATGGGAGAGAGAGATTATATTATAATTTTTTATTGTGTTAAAATTTTAGGACGCAAACGAGACCACAAATCTAAAAATCATATGAACAGTAGCGTAGAATTATGTATATCATAAAAAATTAGTAAAGATTTTAATCTTTGAAGTGCACGTCAACTCTCTCGTGAGCTTGGGAATGGGAAATCTGCGCCATAACAAATAAAGCCCAAGGGAAACGGAATATACGAGTTCCCGATCCCAGGGGCAAAATAGGAGTTCTGAAGCAAATGAGCGACGATGTGCCTAGTCATTAGACTTCCCTTTGTGGGTCCCTGCTTCTCTCCAAGGTCGCCGTTGATGAAAGAGAGGAAGCCCAACTACCGGTCACTGGGGAGTTTGAGACACCTCATCCTTAGCATCACCGTCGATTACGAACCCAATTCCAAAGAAAGATACAATATTCGACGCATAAACTGTTAAAAATAAAAATTAGAACTTTAATAAGTGGGACATGAAAAATATCGAATTGGATTAATAACCCAAAATCTCACGCGCTCACATTTCTCAACATAAACACCATTACCTTTGTTCGTCGAATACAAAAGCGGCTATTTGTCGCAGCAGAAGAAGAAACAGCTTGTCATTGATTTTCGCCGCCACTATGTTCGCTAAATTCTTTCAGAAGGGCTCCGCTCAGCAACAATCTCCACAGGTTCTCTAGCCAATTTAACTACCCAACCGTGGCATTGCAAAGTTTAAATTTTTCTCTGTTAACGTTATCAATTCGTTGTGGATGATTTCCTTTCTCTCTTTTATTGATAAATAAAAATACTACTGTTCAATTTTCCTTTTCCGTTAAGATCAAATGAAACAGGGAGAGAGAGAGTTGTCTATATGTATCCATTAAATAACGTCGAAGTTCATTTTTGAAAATGCTCGTAGTGATGAGCATGATTGAATGATAAAAACGCTTTTCTTTAAGCTGACAGTAAGTATTTTCCTCAATTCACACCCCCAGTGAGTTTCTTCTTCTGCTTTTCTTTAATCTTAGTTCAAATAGAAAAAGGAAAGGACTGGCATCCTTTTAGATTGTTCTTGAAATCCATATTCACCGCTAGCTCAAATCGAGATGATTTTAGCAACTCTAGCCGATCATATTTCCTTAATTCATCAGATGTCACTGAATTCTATGCTGAGGAATAAACTGGAGCTTTGATAAATACTAATGATTCCATTGTACGGTTGTCCGTAAACTCGTGGATTAAAATTTAGCTGGCCAAAGGAAATATACATGAATTAAGATTTAGCTGGCCGATAAGGTTTGTCTCTGAGACACTGATGTGTATGTGTAGTGGATGAAGAAAAATGAAAGAACAAGAACGAACAGAGAATTTGTGAAGCTCACTCTTGTGAGAAAAATAATCTCTGATTACTTACATACTACTCAGACGAGGAACGTCTTATACAGGGAGCAGTAACCGAAAAGAAAGAGAAAAAGACTAACTAACTTACACGTGTAAAGAATCTATAGGAAGAGAGAAATAGAATACAGAGCTACGTAACAGCCTACGTAACAAACTCTGCAGCTGTGTAATAAACCAAGTAACAAACCCAAATTCTAACACTCCCCCTCAAGATGGAGTGTGTAAGTTATGCACACCCATCTTGTGAAGAAGGCGATGAAATTGAGTAGCTCCGAGGCCCTTCGTGAGTAAATCAGCAAGCTGTTCATGTGAGGGAACATGTAAAGTCCGTAGTAAACCCGACTGGATCTTCTCTCGCACAATGTGACAATCGATGTCTATGTGCTTCGTTCTTTCATGAAAGACTGGATTAGCAGCTATATGCATTGCTGCTTTATTGTCGCAAAACAAAAGAGAAGGTTGCAGATGAGTCACGGTGAGATCTGTGAGTAGGCAGGTCAACCAAGTCAATTCACAACAGGTGGAGGCCATGGACCTGTACTCTGCCTCTGCTGAAGACCGAGACACAGTCTGTTGTTTCTTCGATTTCCATGAAATGAGTGAATTCCCAAGGAACACACAAAACCCAGTAACTGACTTCCTTGTATCCGAACATGATGCCCAGTCGGCATCGCAGTAAGCTTTCAGCTGTAGCTCAGAGTCCACAGGAAAAAATAGACCCTGTCCACATGTGGCTTTCAAGTAACGCAAGACATGGTGAGCAGCATCCATGTGTGGCTGTTTAGGAGAGTCTAAGAATTGACTGAGTACCTGCATAGGATAGGCCAAGTCAGGTCTCGTGATGGTCAAATAGAGTAGTTTTCCAACTAGTCTTCGATAGGCAGTAACATCTTCAATTGGTTCCCCTTCTGATCGGCTAAGTTTGAGGTTTTGTGATATAGGACATTTCGCAGGGAGAGCTCCAAGAAAACCTGCATCAGCCAGTACCTCTAAGGCATATTTTCTTTGGCAGATGGAAATTCCTTTCGAGGATCGGGCAATTTCTAGTCCTAGGAAGAACTTCAGCACACCAAGATCTTTGAGCTTGAATTTTAAATCAAGGAGCTGTTTGAACTTGTGAATGAAACTGATATCATTTCCAGCAAGGATGATATCATCGACATAGACCAGAATGGCAGTGTATGAGCAGCCTGTGGTCTTGGTGAAAAGGGAATAATCTGCTTTTGATTGGATAAAACCTTGTGAAATGATGAAGGTAGAAAGCTTGTCAAACCACTGGCGTGATGCTTGCTTCAAGCCATAGATGGATTTGTGTAATCGACATACAAGTGGTTCTCCATGCTCCCCCTGCTGCTCATACCCAGGTGGAAGAGTCATGTAGACCTCTTCGTGTAAATCTCCATGCAAGAAGGCGTTGTTCACATCAAGTTGATGGAGATGCCAGTGTTTGGTTGCTGCAACTGCCAGAAGAGTTTTAACAGTGGCTAATTTTGCCACGGGAGAGAAGGTTTCTGTGTAATCCAATCCAGCACGCTGAGTGTAACCTCTTGCAACTAATCGGGCTTTCTTCCTTTCTTCAGTGCCATCAGCACGAAATTTTGATTTGTATACCCATTTACATGACACAGGTGTCTTATGACGAGGCAAGGGACAAATGGACCAAGTCTTATTGCTGACTAAAGCCTGGTACTCAGCATCCATCGCAGCACACCAAGCTGGGGAAGACCGAGCCTCATGATAATGATGAGGGTCAGTAGTGGAAGAAATGGATATAGAGAAAGCACGGTGAGAAGGAGAGAGGTTATCATATGAGAGAAAAGAAGATAATGAGTGAGTAGTACCTGATCGGGGTGAAGGACCTGTCGGTTGGATGACAGATTGTGTAGAAGAAGCCTGAGATGCCAAGGAGCAATGGTAGTCTTGGAGATAGGTAGGAGGTCTCCTAGGTCGAGAGGGATGACGAGGAAGAGGAGGTGGATTAACAGATGATGGAGCAAGCTGAGAAGATAGGTCAGAAATTTCATGAGGTGGTGATGAAGATGGAGCAGGAGATGTAACAGAGGATGAAGGTGGAATGGGAGATGTAGAAGGAGCAGAAGGTCGAGAGAAAAGAGGAGAAACTTCAGTAATGGGAAGAGGACAGAAAAGATGATCATTGGCAGATGGCAAAGGAGAGACTCGGGGAGGTGATGAAGTGTCATGGAAAGGAAAAATGGACTCGTGAAAAACAACATCACGAGAAATAAAGAATTGTTTTGTGGCTAAGTCATATAACCGATATGCTTTCATTCCTGGTGGGTATCCAACAAAAATACAAGCTCGGGCACGGGGATCAAACTTAGACCTAGCACGATGTAGAGTGGAAGCGTAGCATAGACACCCAAAAACTCGAAGGTGAGAGTAGGAAGGCTGTGTGGAAAAGAGTACTTCATAAGGAGATCTGTTTGAGAGATAGGGAGAAGGTGTTCTGTTTATGATGTATGCAGCAGTTAAAACACATTCCCCCCAAAAACTTAGAGGAAGATTTGCTTGGAATCGTAATGCCCGTGCCACATTAAGGAGATGCTGGTGTTTACGCTCCACAACACCATTTTGTTGTGGAGTTTCAACACAACTAAGTTGATGAACAATTCCCTTTGAAGCATAAAAATCTGGTATGTTGAATTCGAGGCCATTATCAGAACGTATGCACTTGATCTTGGTTGAGAATTGGGTGTCAATTAGATGATAGAAATGTTGAAGAAGAGTTTGTGTTTGAGACTTGGAGTGCATGAGGTAAACCCATGTGATTTTGCTAAAATCATCAACGATGGTAAGGAAATACCGTGAACCATCATTAGAAACAGTGGAGAAGGGGCCCCAAATATCACAGTGTATTAAATCAAATATTGAAGTGGAATTGCTGGTGGACAAAGAAAAAGACAAGCGATGCTGCTTGGCAAGAGGACAGACATCACAGTGATTGCTTTGAGTAACATGAATGTCAGGTACATTTTTTGATAGAAAACTAAGTCTAGGAAATGAGAGATGTCCAAGTCGTCGATGCCAGAGATCAAAAACTTGGTCAGTGGTGGCAACTAGAGCTGTGGGAAGTGGTGGATTAGGCTGGACAGCATCTGTGTGGAAGTGATAAAGGCCATGTTCAAGCTTCCCCACTCCAATCGTCATCCATGTAGACAGGTCCTGTATGAAACATGATTGAGAAAGAAAAATCAGGCAATAGTTGTGTTCTTGGATGAGTTTGCTAGCTGATATCAGATTAAACGAAAAACTTGGCACACAGAGTACTTCTGTTAAGGTGAGTGAGTCTGAGAGAATCACAGTCCCCATGTGAGTGACTGGAACCCGAACTCCAGTAGGAAGAGTCACAGTAGCATTTACAGATCTTGTTACTGTGGACAAATGTGACAGAGAGCATACCATGTGATCGGTTGCTCCTGTGTCTAGAATCCAAGAAATTGAGTGATGTTTACCTGAGAAGGTAGAGGTGGAAGGATGAGATGAACTAGCACTTTGCAACTGTAAATTTCCCACCTGATTCACGGATGATTGACCTCCTGAGAATTTCTGCAACTGGGGTTTCAGCATGGTAAGAATTTTCTGGCACTGATCTGGTGTTATACTGAGTTGAGAAAAATCTGGCAACACAGTTGAAGGATTGGCAGTGACTTGGTTCACGGCAGATTGTGAATTCCTGTTCTTAGTGAATGTGAACCCTGGTGGAAACCCATGAAGCCTATAGCATTTGTCTTGAGTGTGACCAATCTTTCCACAGTGGCTGCATATAAGTTTTTCTTTCCTGTTGGTCTGCCCATACTGCCTCTGGTTTGGTCTATACACAGCATTTGCAATTGAAACATTATTTTCAAGGTCTTGTGAAGATGACTGATCAACATTGGAATATCCATGTGATGATTTGCTGGTAAAAGCCACAGAGTTGTGACTTTGTGACAGAGCAGATACCTCTCTCTGTCGTTCTTCTTGTAAGACAAGAGAGAAAACTCTGTTAACAGATGGTAAAGGATCCATGAGAAGGATCTGACCTCGTGTAGAAGAATATGAGTCATCAAGACCCATGAGGAACTGCATTACATGTTCTTCAGATTGATAAATATTGTTCTGCTGAGGTCTGAAATTAGCTAGCTCCTCCCAAAGTCCCTTCAATCTGGTGTAGTAAGAAATCACAGAACCATGGTTTTGTGAGAGTGATGAGATGGTTTTCTGAATCTGATAGATCCTGGGACCATTACTCTGGCTGAATCTCTCCTTCAGATCAATCCAAATCTGCCGTGATGTGCTCATATAAAGAACACTGGTGCTCATTTCTTTTGGAATTGAATTGAGGATCCAGGCAGACACCACCATGTTGCATCTTCGCCAAGCTGAGTGCCTAGGATCTGTCGCTGGAATTTCAGGGATTGTGCCATCAACAAAACCTTCTTTGTTCTTGACACTAAGGGCCATAATCATGGACCTACTCCAGCTGGAGTAATTTTCTTCATTCAGAATGAGGGAAACAAGTTGCAAACCAGTGTTGTCTCTATGATGAAGATAAAAAGGACTTGCTGGATTATTAGCAACATTGGCAATGGTTCTATCAGTATCGGTAGTCATAACTACTGCTCTGATACCATGAAGAAAAATGAAAGAACAAGAACGAACAGAGAATTTGTGAAGCTCACTCTTGTGAGAAAAATAATCTCTGATTACTTACATACTACTCAGACGAGGAACGTCTTATACAGGGAGCAGTAACCGAAAAGAAAGAGAAAAAGACTAACTAACTTACACGTGTAAAGAATCTATAGGAAGAGAGAAATAGAATACAGAGCTACGTAACAGCCTACGTAACAAACTCTGCAGCTGTGTAATAAACCAAGTAACAAACCCAAATTCTAACAGTGGATGTGCCTCATAGATTGCAAACCGCATTTTCTTTGGTTCCTATGCCTTGTATGTTCTTCTTTTGGTAATACCGGCAATATTTCTGATGAGGTCTTCAACTGCATGATGTGCCACAGGGAAGTGTGACAACGGCGGACTTGGATCCACGTGTAACTCTTCACTATGGGATCCCATCCACTGCATCCATTCTCGCTTTTGACCGAATTCAAAGCCTGTTGGCCCTCGGAACTTTGTGAGTTAACATCATAATTGACTTCTTAACGATTCTTGGAATATTAAGTTTTTGTTGACACCAAAATCGTTGTTATTTTTTCCCTCTTCTCTGTGGAAAATTGCCAATACTTGCTCTTGATGTTGATCTGAATTAGAAATCTTCTAACAAAATGAATTGGTAAGACACTAAGACATGGTTGTTGGATTTTCTCTTTTTCACTGCAGGGATGGCAGGATAAAAGTGATTGGTGGTGATCACATTGAAGCGGTTCTGACATCTCCAAAGCAATTGCCCTTTAAAAACTTAGAGGTTTGCAAAATTTAAATGCAAAGAGAAAATTTTCCTTGCTTTTCTTGCTAAATTATCTGTAGTGCGATTTCTCAAAAACTGCGTGCTATGTTTTGCTTCTTAAAATTCAGCTTATGTAGGTCTGACAATGTTATATTCTGTATTTCTTTTTTCTATTTTTCTTTGCTCTTCCACAGTTCTTACAAAATCAAGGTTTTCTAGTAGGCATCTCAAATGAAAATGAAATTCAGGTATTGATTCTTCGTAGGCTATTGAATTTCTTTTGAACTGTTTTCTCTGTCACTAGACCTCATCCGGGTCTTTACTAATTCTAGGGAATTTATTTTCCGCTTGATCCTTCTCAACTTCTTTTTGTTTATTCTTCCACTTCTACCCCACAGATATACATTAATCAGTTTCATAGGTTCTTGATCTTGGCAGGTTTGGGATTTGGAACACAGGCAAATAGCTTCTACTTTACAGTGGGAGTCCAATATCACTGCTTTCTCAGTTATTAATGGCACCACTTTCATGTATGATGCTTGTTTAAGTGATTGTTACACTGCAGCTTCATTATGCTTATATTGGCTACAAATGCAAGCGGAATCTTGATCCATGGAACATTGTTACCATGCCATGATCTACAGGTATATAGGATGTGAGTATGGGATGGTGTCTGTGCTAAAGTTTGATTCCGAGGGCAGAAAAATTGTACACTTACCATATTGTGTTCCAACAAATATCATAGCTGGTAATTGCTCCATTCGCACCATTTGGATGTCATCTTATTTGAATTCTCCCTAACCTCCAAATCATTTTATGTCAATATAATGCCTCTCTGAGTCTAGCTGGGGAAAATCTTCTGTGGTGGTATATATTTGTCCACCTTTTTCAGTCGGAGCAATATTGCATTCTCGACATATATCTGATATGCAGTGTTAACTAAACATTGCAAACATTCTTTCTTTTGTATTGGTTTGTGTATTGCTGTCAACTTGTATTTATTAACCATCTCATATACACCTCAATATAACCTTGACAGTTCAGAGAAATAATTCTAAGAACTACAACAAAGACTGAATAGATGAAGGCATAAACTAATATTCACCTTTCACCTGCATGCATGTGGCATTGATACTGTGTTTACTTCCAGGACAGTAAGGTAGCTCTGTAACATGTAATCTCTAAGTCTGTCTAAAATTTTTTTCAATTCTGCAGAAGAAGCTGGCCTTTCCTTGCCTGATCATCTTCCTGTTGTTGGAGTTCTCCATCAACCTCATTCTGATGGAAATAGGCAAGAAAGATCTACTTGAAATTTCTATGATAAAAATTCACTGTGTTTTGCATTTCAGAACTAAAAGAGAACTTCAGTTGACAAACATTAATTTCTTGAGCAATAAAGAACTAAAATTTGATAAACATTGAGCTGATACTTTTCACAAGTGATCAAAATTCAGTGAAAGGCATCTTCTATATTGAAATTTAGTGCTAAATTATCTTATATTGGGACATAGAAAGAGAGATCGAAAGAGATAACCCTATACAACTATCATATTCTTCTACTCCCGTACTATCAAAAACTTGGAAACACGTTTTGTGGATGAAACTGAGTGAAATTAGCCATGGTATTGCATGCTGTGCCATTACTTTGATTAACTTGTTCTACTTAATGCATTTTGAAAGAATGTATCCTTTAACAGATTGCTGATTGCGTATCAGAATGGATTGATGGTACTATGGGATGCTTCTGAAGATTGCATCGTTCTTGTTAGAGGCCATAAAGACCTCCTACTGAAGGATAAAACCACAGCTGATTGTCAACAGTACACAAGAAATGATCTTTCTGATGATGTATCAGATGATACAGATGTGGAGAAAGAGATAAGCTCTCTCTGCTGGGCATCCAACAACGGGTCAGTACTGGCTGTTGGCTACGTAGATGGAGATATAATATTTTGGAACTTACCAAATGCCGCCTCTACCAAAAGGCAGAAACTTGAAAAATCATCTAACGATGTTGTTAAGCTACAAATATCATCGGCCAACAGAAGACTCCCCATCATTGTTTTGCATTGGGCTGCAAATAAATCACATAACGATCGTAGCGGCCAACTCTTTGTCTATGGTGGTGATGAAGTTGGATCTGAAGAAGTTCTGACGGTGTGCTTTTAATTCAATTTAGCTTTTTTCATATATAGTTGTAAGTGAGTGTTTTTCCATATGATGATAACAAATTTATGTTGGAAAGCACCTTTTGTTGCTTCTGTTCATTGGCCTTGGATCAATAAATTGGGAGACCGATAAATAAGCCTTATTTGGGCAATGATACCAAGTAATCATGTTCCTGAACAATCACATTTTCATCAGGCGCGCTTAGCATGTCTATGCGTTTGTGGGGTTCCATCCTCAGTTACAAGTTGACTTCTTTTTTTCCCAATCTTGAAGCACAATTTTAGTTTCTTTTGTTTTGTTTTCTCTTTTTTTTCTTTTTGGGAAGGGGTGGGGGGGAGGGGGGGCGCTTGGTTACTGATAGTCTACTTGCTACCAAAATTAGATGTTAATTCTATACTGCTGTGCTATGTTGAACATGGGGCGAACTCCAAAATTGGGTGATATTAGCAGTACTGATAGCATTATTCATTTATGTTTTGATTAAATATTTCTATTGGATTTTACAGATTTTGAACCTAGATTGGTCTTCTGGGATAGAAAGTCTGAAATGCATTGGACGTGTAGACATTGCACTAAATGGCTTCGCAGATATGGTTCTATTACCAAGAGCAGGTGTGACAGAGAGTAGTGGCATGTCTCTCGTAGCATTAACAATTCCTGGAAAGCTGCATTTATACGATGATGCTTGCTTGTCTTCACTAATTTCTCAGAAAGAGAAAGAAGCTTCGACCACTGCACTGCAGTATCCCACGCTCATTCCCACTCTTGACCCATACATGACAGTAGCAAAGCTTGGTCTGGTTTCTAGAGATGGAAAGCTTTCAAGGCTTCTGTCTGAGGTACCGTGTATTTCTTAGCACAAACACTTTAGACAGGTTGAAATGAATATTTCAATACAAACTCTTTTGTTTTCCTAACTATCACCAGCTATTTTTCAATTTCCAATTTTGAAGTAATTATTCCGAGGTGCAAAACTGCGGGCAGCACAAGCGATACCACATGATCCCCTCATTACTGATTGGCTTTTTACCTGTTCATTTAGATTGTTTCAGCTGCAAAACTTCATGTGGCACAGACTAGAGATGTTGTGGGTACAAAGTGGCCGCTGACTGGTGGTGTTCCCAGCCAGCTTCTTGACACTCAGAATTATTGTGTTGAGAGATTATACATAACAGGTTACAGAGACGGGTCCGTTCGAGTATGGGATGCCACGTATCCATCTCTGTCACTGATTTATACCATAGGATCTGAGGTTAGCGAGTTCTTTTTTGTCTCCTGATAATTTACAAGTCTCATAGAGAGCTTAGCCCTTAGCCGCTTTGGCTTTGAATGTGAATATATAAATCTTTTACATTTCTGGTTAAAAAGTCATTTCTGATAGCACATATTATGCACGACAGGTGAATGGTAACCACATTGCTGGGGCAAGTGCATCCGTATCAGCATTGGATTTCTGCTCTGACACTTTAACATTAGCAATTGGCAATGAGTGTGGTCTGGTAAGATTCATTTTTATTCTGCCGTTTTCCAAAGCAATAAAGATTTACTGCTTGAGTGATTGTTTTCATTTTTGAATATAGGTTCACCTATACAAGCTAATAAGGAGTTCGGATGAGAAAACTCTTCACATTGTGACAGAGACCGAGAATGAAGGTTTGGCTCTATTGTGTGCAGATTTCTCTTTACGTTCCTTTCAAGTGTTAAGAGAGGTTTTTCACTTAGCCGTTTGTTCGAGAATAAGCTTCACAAAGAAGGATCAAAAGAAGGTGTCAGCTTGAGGGAGATATCCAAAATTTAGATATGTGGCCAGTGGAATATCTGAGGTCTTAAAGTTCTAGGTTCTACATAGAGATCAATGGAAAAAGACTTGATATAGCCTATCTCAAGTCACTGAGGGGAGAAAACAATGGTGAACGTGGATAAGAAGGCAGGACAGAGCACAACTTTTGTATTAGTCTAGTTCACCCATAGCGAGGTCTGCATATCAAATAATAATGCATTAGCCATATTTTGTGTTAGCCTGAACTCAAGCTCTAAGGGGAACTTCAAACATTAGTCCTGAAAGAACTTACTGCAGTGAAATATTGCCACTAGATTCCTAGATGTCTGCTTGTTACCTAAATGTCTGTCAATTATGTCATGAAGGACTTGGACCAGGTAGTGCTCTCATCCTGTAGACCCTACTCTCACAAGGCCCTGCCTTTCACTCTCTCCAGGAGAAACAAAGAAGTATATACTTAAGAAGTGATGTAGTTTTAGAGGTGTTATACAAGGTTTCCTCTCTTTGCCCTTCTGCAAGTGATTAAGTCCCTTCTAGGTATACTTGAGGCCTTTTTCTCTCTTTCTTTTGTTGGTGATGAAGTGATGCTTTATGCCTGTTAGGAATAGGAAAAACTTTGTCCTAGTGTGAACAATTAATCTGGTTTCATGTGTTCGTACAACTCATGATACTCTAGGCTGGTGCACTTGTGCATATTTGTTATGGAAGAACCAGATGCTGGTCGGGATGACTCTTATATGAGAGCTCCTATCTTCCATAAATGGCCACAATGATACCACTAACATGGTGCATAGACCAAGCCCAATTCCTATTCAAGTTAACCATGATGAAGTTGGCAGATTATCATTGACTGGTGTTGATGGTATGATGATTAAAGCTTGTTTTTTCCGTGATACATCTGTCCTCTGACCAGAATACCCTCTTAATAGTTTTTCTGTTCCCTATCTTTAATATATGCTAATAGTGGTGTAAGCTGCCTGCAGTTCACAATATGCACCAAGAGGGTGGGCCTCAATGTATAGCTGTGTTTTCCCTTGTCAATTCTCGCGTATGCGCCCTACATTTTGAAAATTCCGGATCAAGACTTGCTGTTGGATTTGAGTGTGGCCGGGTGAGAATATTCTGTTGAGGTTTTTACACTAGTACCATTCTTTAATTTGTGGTGGTTATTGGCTGGCAATTTCAACTTAATAAGCCTAAGAATTCACGTTTTCCATTCATATTACAGGTTGCATTGCTTCATACTTGTACATTATCAGTTTTGTTCGTCACGGATTATGTATCCGACACAAGCTCCCCAGTCCTTTCTCTTGCTATGAAAACATTTTCAGATAAAAACAGCTTAATAAACAGGCCAGAGGACTCTGAATCCAGAACTTTGGAGGAACTTGGAGACAGGCCATTGTTTGTAATGACCAGGAATGCACGCATCACTGCTATCGACAGCCAGAGTGGCAATATTGTTATCAGTCAGTCAATGTACACAGAAAAGGACTCGACTGCTATTTCTATGTACATTCTAGGCAAGTACATAAAAGTGGAGAAAAAGTGAATTTGCTACTCTACTTTGAGTTGTAGCTAAGAACTCTCTTTCTGCAGACGGGAGCAATTTTATCTCTGACATTTCCAGTGAGAAGCATTCGTTGGACTCACCTCAGAAAAATGAAGCTAAAAGTGAATCTGCACAAACTAATCTGGAGTCTGGAATTACACCCCATGAAGTTGAAATTGACACCTCCACCAAAACTCTGTATTTTTGGCAGCAAATGATGAACTTATTCTTTTTACTCTGTTGCGAAGATGCATTGCTCCTATTCTCCTTGAAGTCGTTGATTGAGGTGCCCCTTGTTGTATCCATTATCCTTTTCCATATTACCATATCTTTATTTGCTGTTAAAGGGAACTGCTTATTCGTAGGGTGACAGCAACTCAATTTGGAAGGTGAATCTTGGAAAACCATGTCTTTGGACTACAACCTTCAGAAAAGATGAGAAAGAGTGTGGGCTAGTTGTACTCTATCAGAGTGGAGTCATTGAGATAAGGTGAAGTGCTCAGTGCCTTTCTTTGCTTATTGTGATGCTGAATAGTACAATATGATTTTGATGATTATATTGTGCATTTAGTAGAAATTTAGTGTTTTTGTTGCCAAATTCTTTTTCCCCCTGAAACATAGAAGTACCCACAGCAATAATGCCTGATAATTTGATGTCATCTTTGGATAGGTCTTTGCCAACTCTTGAAGTAGTGGTAGAGAGCTCTTTAGTGTCACTTCTGAGGTGGAGCTTCAAGCATAACATGGAGAAGACAATGTCTTCTTCTGCTAACGGGCAAATTATTCTGGTTGGTTTTTTTATTTATAAAATGCAAATTTACTCGTTTTCCATTGGTTTATGCATTACCGGAATTTTCTATGTTACGTGTATTTTAGCTTATAAGCAAAGCCCCTTTATGGTATGTGTTCCCAAGTTATAGCTTTGTTTTGAGACCTCTAACCGCAGATTATAAAATTTTGGTTCCTAGGTAAATGGATGTGAATTGGCTGCAGTATCTCTAGTGGCCAGCGAAAATGACTTCAGGTCATCTCTCTCTCTCTCTCTCTCTCTCTCTCTCCATGTGTATCTGTGTTTATTAATTAGCCATCAAGCTCTAAACCAATAGGCATGCATTGCAAACAAAATTATGTTGACTACTTTCTAAAGATTATTGGGTGTATTTAGGATACCGGAGTCTTTGCCTAATCTTCATGATGAAGTCCTTGCAGCTGCTATGGATTCCTCCATCAGCTTGTCTCCAAATCAGAAGAAAAGACAAGTTGCGCTTATTAATTTGGTCTCTCTCTCTCTCTCTACAATGTAAAGTTTAGGATTTTGTGGCTAACATCTGTTGACACAGGATGCTGCCCACGGGGTTTTAGGTCGTGTGATTAAGAGCCTTAAAGTGGGTAAAGAGGAAATCAATGTTGATCAGACTGAAGTTCATAAGAATAACTTTGCAAATCTAGAGAGCTTATTTTCAAGACCCCTATTCTCAAAGCCTTTCACGGCAGTGACGGATGACCAAGACATTGTGGAGCTTAACATAGGTCCTATATTTTCTGCTTCAATCATCTCCCTCATGCCATACCTCTTCCTCTTTCTGACATACTACTCTGTTTTGGTGTAGATGATATTAAAATTGATGAACCCATAGCCCTCTCATCTTCATCTCAGAAGGGCAATAACGAATGGAGGGGTATGTCTATTGCTTGATTTTCCAGTAGATGTCTCGTAATGTGAATGAACTAATCATTCTTATTATTTATTGGCAGATAAGAGCACAGAGAGAGAAATGTTATTTGAGGGTGCATCTACTGAGACAACCCCGAGACCCAGAACAGCAGAAGAAATCAGGGCTAAATACAGAAAGACGGGGGTAATTTGTCTGCAAATCAGTACAGGAACTTGTATGGAAATTAGTAAAATGTTTTTCATATATTAGTGATATAAACTGACACTGTCAGTGTGTTCAGGAGGCCTCTGCAGCAGCTGCACAGGCGAGGGATAAGCTTGCGGAACGTGGTGAAAAACTTGAGGTATATTGTATATTGATGATTTTCTCGTATCCTACTTGTTTATATGTCCGGTGAACTTTGAGTTTTCTGAAGAATAGATCTTTGAATAGCGCACACGATGTGAACAGGTTAGGACTTGGATAAAATATAGAAATCTGATCTTTTACTAGCCTCTGTTAGTAGTTGCAGTCTAACCCCATGATTATGCACACGAAGAAAAGTAGGGACAATCTGTGTGCTGATTTTATCTTATGCAAATAAGTTTAGAGAACGATTAAAGTGAAATAGGTTAGGGAAGGCCCCACTATTCCTCTTCCTGGTTGAGCTCCTTTCATTTTATATCTGTTTGCTTCCAGCCCTGCCCCGGCCCTGTCCCTCAGAATACGGAACCCCTCTCTCTTATATCTGTTTGTTGTGCATATCGTGAAATTTCCTTCTAAAAGGAATAAGCTATTCGGCTTAAAATTAGGTTGTTCCTTTGCTGTTTATGCCAGAGGCTCGGTCAACGTACTGAAGAACTGCAAAGTGGGGCTGAGGATTTCGCATCAATGGCAAGTGAACTCGCAAAGAAAATGGAACGTCGTAAATGGTGGAACATATGACAAATTGGCACCAACTAATAACAGCTTAATTTGACCCGGTGAAGAACGGTTTTGCCCTTCGTGAGCATTTTTTAAAGGAGGCCAACACGTTTTAATCGAGGAATAAATCTGGAGCCAACATTCCCACCAAGTTCTCATGTTGATATATGTTAAAAGGTAACTATTGGTTCCTGCCCTTGTTGTGTGAAAGCAAGTCATTACCTAAATTAAAATACATAATTTCCTTTTTCTTTTCTTTTCTTTTCTTTTTTTTGTCAAATTTGTGGGTGATATCTGTACATATGTACCAGTCAATCTTCCCTTCTCTCTGATAAGAGATAGGTACATATGATTATTTTATTTCTTTGGCAAGGAGCTAGTTGCTTTCTCTGATATGTGTACCCGTTTCATCTTGTCCCATTGCATTTTTAGGACCCAAGTGGTTTCTGATATTTTTGAAAACAGGCCGTTCCATTCTTCCATTATTACGTAACGGCACCAGCAAGAGGATCAACATATAATTACCTAACGTCCATGTTTTCCTCGCTCTCCATAATTGAACAGGACTGGAGTTTTCTGGCATGAGAAACGAGGCAGAAAATATTTCTGTATATTGATTGAGATCCTTGTGGATTGTGACCAGTGCCCGCTTCCACAGATTAAAAACACCCCGAACCCCATAAAGTTCCCCGAAACTTTTTGAGGTCACCTTGTAAGGTAGATAAAGTTTGAGAGCACTAACTGTATATTTTTGTGCTTCCGTTGCAAAAAGAGCACGATGGGGTCTGCATATAATGATCGTCTACGACTCTACAGAGGTATTCTAAAGCATCGACATATTTATCATACAAAACATGTCTTCAAATAATTCAGATACTGTGATGTTTGATTGTAAAAAATTTATGGTGTTGAAATTAGTGAAAAAATAAAGAGATAGATGATTTGAATTATTTTTTTAGAATGAAAATTGATAATTTAATAAGAAAAGAGAATTTTAAAGAATTATTTTATTAGCACTCAAACTTCTCCGTCTCTCACTTCACGTTAATGACCCTGTGCGCTGGATCACTACCCTCTAAGATTTGACTCAACTGTCTATGATGCTTGGTGTCTCTCTCATGAAACAAAATGCCCAATACGTCAGGCAACGTGAATCCTTTCAGAAACCTTGGCTGACCAAGTTGGGTAACTTGTAGAAACCACATAATTTTGAGCCAGAAAGCGCGTGTGGAACTTCAATAAGCTACCTCTTACCGTGGAATATCAGGTCCAATTGTACTTTTCAGAAACTTCTGCCATACAAGATAAGCATATTTTGAAAGAAGTAATGCGAAATCAAGGCCAATTTTGAATTGAAAAGAGTGAGATTGATTGATTATGGTACAACTACGACCTTCATCGAAAACCACCAGAAGAAGTCACGGAATTCTAATTATCAACTGTGCGAACCAGACTTGACCACATCAGCTCTGTTTCCTTTCACACACTCTGCGTCCCCCGCCCACAACTAATAGTCCACGTTTCCCGTTTTCACACAGGATCGTACGCCCTCTACAGAGTCACATATCCCATACAGAAAATTCAGACCGAGTTGGGCAACCGAATATACAACCCTCTTTTAATGCCCTTCCTATTTGAGCAGAACAATATACAAGACTGCGCGTAAATATATGCATGTGTATGAGTATATATAGAAATAGAGAGACAGAGAGAGATAGAGAGTGGGGACAAGGAACAAGAAGCACAAAAACAAAGTTGGGTGTTGGAAGTGAAGGAGAGAGGCCTTTGTGTTATCTATTCGCTTCCCTTGTCAATTTGCGTTCACAGGCTTTATACCCTCCCTACCTCTCTTCTGTCTCTCTCTAGCCTGAGAGATCCAGAGCTGAATTTCTTGCAGCTTCTGCATCAGGGTCTCAAATGGCGAGCTGGGTACTGTCAGAATGTGGCCTAAAGCCTCTCCCTCGTGTCTACCCACGACTTAGAGATGGACTGGTATCAAACAGCACCTTATCTTCCAAGGTGAGGCCGTTACCAAAACTTCTCCCGTTACGAACCTGCAAAAGCCACTATCTTGGTTGTTCTTTTGGACTATCAGGTGGGTTAAGAAGAGACAGTTGGGCACTAAATGTGAGTGCTCCATTGAGGGTCACACCTGCTGGAGAGGAAGATGAGAAGAGACGGAGAGATACTGGGGTTGAAGATGGTGGTGAATTCGACCCCGGTTCCCCACCTCCTTTTCGTTTGGCCGATGTCCGAGCAGCCATTCCAAAGCATTGTTGGGTTAAAGACCCTTGGAGATCCATGAGCTATGTTATGAGGGATATTGTGGTTGTTTTTGGCTTGGCAGCTGTTGCGGTTTACTTCAACAATTGGGCTCTTTGGCCTCTGTATTGGATTGCTCAGGGGACCATGTTCTGGGCACTCTTTGTTCTTGGCCATGACTGGTAAATGAGACGCTGTTCTTTTTGGTGAATTGTTAAGTTACTTTTGTGTTTAGTTGCCTTTCAGTAGAGAATTGGAATGCCTGTCCATTTATCTGCAGTCGGCAGCGTAAATTACAGTACTTTTGCTTCAATATGTGTCTTCTCCATGAAGCAAGTATTCTCTATAGTCATCGTGCTTCAGGGCTAATTTGAATAGAAATTTCTTTGCCCTGCAGTGGTCATGGGAGCTTCTCCAATAATCCAAATCTCAACAGTGTGGTGGGGCATCTTCTTCACTCTTCAATCCTCGTCCCCTACCATGGATGGTTAGTTCCTGAAGATCTCGTGCAATCCAAAATTGATTGCTCTATCATTACTTGAAGTTGAATAAATTTCCCTGCTCTCAATTGTCGCGGCTATTTACAGGAGAATTAGCCACCGGACGCATCATCAAAACCATGGACACGTTGAGAATGACGAATCGTGGCATCCGGTGAGTTTGTGTTCATGGCTACCTCTCCCTTTTCTTCTCCCTTTTGAAGGGTGTCACTTTAGTCTATCCGGTTTCAGTCTTGGAATTAATTATATACCTTAATTTTGCAACAGTTGTCCGAGAAAATCTACAAGAGTTTGGATAATGTCACCCGAACATTAAGGTTCACCTTACCTTTTCCAATGCTTGCTTATCCTATCTATTTGGTGAGCGTTCTGCTTCCCAATCAATTCTAATGTCTATGTATTAATCGATTTCTACACTATGCTTCTTTCTCCCCCAAACCCAAATCCTTTTCTGATTCAGTGGGGTCGAAGTCCTGGAAAGAAGGGTTCCCATTTCCACCCAAGCAGCGATTTGTTTGTCCCAAGTGAAAGAAAAGATGTTATTACCTCCACTGCGTGTTGGACCGCAATGGTTGCACTGCTCGGGTATTTATCCTTTGCAATGGGTCCCGTCCAAATGCTTAAACTCTACTTCATTCCCTACTGGGTAGGTTCATTTCCTTCCTGCTTGAATTACTCCCGTCATAGGAAAGAATGTACTTTGCTAAATTCAGACTAAAATGCAGATATTTGTAATGTGGCTGGATTTAGTGACTTACATGCATCACCATGGCCACGAGGAGAAACTTCCTTGGTATCGTGGAAAGGTATTTGTTTGAATTCCTCGTACTTTGTTTCCAATTTCACATAAGTTTTCTTCATGTTCAATGGAAATCCTGATACACCTACCAGATCCTAGAAATACCATCTACCTATTTTAATTGAGGCCTCAGCTTTGCTCGAGTGTCTACTATGAAGTCGCCATTAAAGCACTCTGCTGGAGACGAGGACTTCTTAGTGATCAACTTGGTGCTTTGGCTTATTTACACAAGTAGCTTATTGTTTTGTCCTGTGTTCTCCAAACAGGAATGGAGTTATCTGAGAGGAGGGCTCACAACTCTTGATCGTGATTATGGAATCATCAATAACATCCACCACGACATTGGGACCCATGTCATACATCACCTGTTCCCTCAAATCCCCCATTACCACTTAATAGAAGCTGTAAGTGTTGCTCCGAACCTGAACTAGACTAATGAAAGACTTTTCGAGTCTTGCAGGACTCTCAACTCTCAATATAAACGTGTTTTGAAACTTTTACCTCGCAGACGGAGGCAGCTAAGCCCGTGCTCGGGAAGTACTACCGGCAGTCGAAGAAGTCCGGTCCTCTCCCATTTCATCTATTGGGAGCCCTTATCAGAAGCATGAAACGAGATCACTATGTAAGCGACGCTGGTGATGTGGTATATTATCAAACAGACCCCCAACATCAGAATGATGAAGAGAAGCCTACCAAACGATGTAGTTTTTGGTCACTTACTTCTGACTACTATTTGTCTGTTCTCATACTACAACAAAATCATCTTTGTATTACCCTGTAACCCGGGTGGACTCTCCGTGAATGTAAGAGAGGAGGAGGGTCTTGAATAGAGAAATGCAGCCTATCCCATCGTATCACAGACAAAAAAATCTGGCTATGCAAAATTCTGAGGGGAAAAAAATATCTGCATCTCTTTTCCTGTGAATCACTGAATCTCCCTCTAGTGGATGGAGACGTCAGACTTGTCTGTATGCATCGGAGGGAGGGGGAAGGCTGGGGTCACCGATCTGGACTCATTCAGTTTTTCTTTTTCTCTTTTTACTGGGCAATTTTGAAATACAAGGCCCATGGGGCCAGCCCATTTCCCTATTCAGACGACACCTTCTCACCAGGTAGAGAAGACGAACGGACCCAGAGTGGCTTACAAGTGCCACTGCTTTGCTAATGTTTGTGGATATAATCCAGGCCATTATTATCACGTTCACAAATTCCAAGTGTACCACAATTCAGGTAATTAACATTCTGAATCATTTCGTTACTGTAAATCAATAGCATACAGATTTTACAGCACTTACAAAGGAAGATATTCGCGATTGGTCCTTCTGGATGCCATCTGAGGCACAAATGCCACTACTAACATCAATCCCTTGCGGTTGGAGAGTAGAAAGAGCTTCGTAAACATTATCGGGGTTGATTCCTCCAGCCAAGAGCCAGCCATGTTTACTTCTAATCTCCGGTAGCTTAAACTGGGCCCAATTGAATCCTTTGCCACTGGCGGCATATGCCATAATCAAGAGAACCAACACTAGTTCATATTATGTTTTTCCACGAAAAGAAAGATTTAAAATTCGGATATGCATTCATATTTTAACCGGCTGAGAAGAAGACATGTTATTAACCAAGTGGAGGGTCAGAACAGAGCACAAGGATTTCTTTCGCTGGCAGTTGATATTGACCATTGAATTTAAGAACTACTATTATGACTAGACAAACTGGACAATTTTTTGTTTCATCTTGTAGTAAACCTCTGAGGACTCCATGTTATATCTAACGAAAACCTTTTCAACTTTAAGCATCAAAACAGCCGGTTGTCAAAACATTGATATCTTTTAGTCGGTTCAAAAAGCTTGAATTATGCACTAGAAGAATAACCAGATGGGATTGAATTCTCTGTGCCTATACATCAAGATGATAACAAGTGCCAATATACAAATTCACAAGCATACAAATGAAGCACAATGATTAAACCAGCTGAAGACAAAATATTTATTACCTGCCACCCGTTGCGCTGTCCACAAGAATCCAATCAACTAAAGAGCATTCTTCATCAGAAATTTGGTTTAGAAGGTTTCCATCTTCTTTTGCATGAAGAACATATATTATTCGCTTGTTGTGCGATAAAACTGGCAAAGTTGCTCGAGAACCATTCCCATGAAGCTGCATCACCTCAAAGTATTATAATTTTTTTTTATAAGTGCCTCAAAGTATTATAATATTAACAAATATGAAATCCTTTTATGCAAGGTGATAAAGGCCAGACGAACGTATACCTGCACAAGTTCAAGGTCTGATGCATCAGAAGCTCTTAATATCGTGTCCACATTATCATCCACAAATACTCCAACAGGTTCTGCCCCATATTCCCTCGCAACTTTTGAAATCTCCTTGGCAACTGAGAGAGAAACAGAGCGTTTTGAATTGGGCCAAATAATCATCCCGATAAAATTAGCGCCAGCTTCTGCTGCCATTGCAGCATCTTTAGCTGATGTAATCCCACACATTTTAACCAAAGGCCAGTTCTTTGCATGTTCCTCAGGGTTGATGGAGAGTTTTTCAGACGGGGAAAGCTTGCAAGTAATTTTAGGCTTTGGACATGAGGTAATTCTCGACGAGTTCAATATGCCCCTTTTTACACCTACAAGCACAGTTTAGAAACAATGACAAACAAGTCAATCGTCTTTTATATGCATTCCAGAAAACCTACGGAGCTGAGTAAGCGAAAGATGCTCGCGTGTTTTCAATCACAAATGCTAAAAAATATCTTTTTCCCCGAGAAAATTGAAGAGTACCATTTCTTTGACTCCTACGCAAGTTTACAATTCTGGGCTGAAAGTGGCTTCCAATAGTCAACTCTGAAAAGATAAGATGCGTTAGATGAGGGCCTCAGGTCTAATGTATTCCAGCCACCACCATTGAGATCATGAAAAGCAAAATACCGTTGCTCCACCGAGTTGTAATAATGCAACTTTAAGACATCTCTTCTCTTAAAAATGAAAAAATTTCAAATCCAATAGGAAATAGGGAATATGATTTAGATAAACAAGGTGATATTAACTTACGGAAAGCAATTAGCTGAACGTCCAAGTAGCCTTACCTAAAACACAACAGGCCTCCAACCACCATCGAGAGGGATAGGTAATAACTAATACGTCATCAGACTAAACCACAATGTATTACCCAAAAACACAACGGTTAAGCAAGAAATACGCCACCTCTACATCATGGTTGTGGACATACTAATACGGTTTATCTTTCGCAGGGATAGCTGGAACCTCTGTGATCCTTACAAATTCATCAATGATAAGAGACCCCACATTTTAAGGCAGGAGCAAGGCCTGCCAGAAGAAAGATTTTTGTTCCACTGGCCGAAAAATGCCTTCAACATATTCAGTTACCGGAACAGCTTGAAGGGCCAAACTGAATCGGCCAAGAACATCTTCAAAAATGCTTAAGCACTTCTAATATATAGAAAGAAATCTAATTCGAATAAGTTTGACGTTGCAATGGCGCACGAAGAATTCAAGAGAGACCAAAAGCGACATTTAAAATAATTATCTTTCTGAGGAAATTCACCGAGTAGTTACACTGCAAGTGCAATGCCACAAAGCGCCAACATACAAACAAAAACAAATACACGCCCACAAAGAGAGCGAGAGAGAGACCTGTGATCATATTCTTCCGATCAAAATGCAACTTGCTTTCAGGAGCCGAGGTTACCACCAGAAGAAGAAAGGAACGGAGACGCCAAAAATGCAGGCGGTTGTCGATCTTTTTCTCAGCGCACGGTGTTCAATGATAACAGACAAAAGCTCGCGTGTTGTGTTAACAGTGCTTATGTGTAAGTACTTGTTTTTTTTTTTTTTCTAGAGGTTAAATGAAAGTACTTGACCAGAAAAGAAAAACAGATCAACTTCGACGGGGCCCCAATGTTTGGGAGGCATCTCAGTGGGTTTTTTACATATGGACTAAACTTATGGCCCAAGAAGTTGCATTGGTTAATGGTTATGGGCTAAAGATTTAGGGTGGATTTGCACTAAATATTTCACAAAATATTTCACCAATTCATAATAAAATATTACAATATAATCTCTCTCTCCAATAAAAAAATATAAAAAATTATCTCTCTTCACTTTTTCACTAAACTCAATACCAACACTAAACTCAATACCAAAAATTTTTTAACACAAACATAACCTTAGATTTATCCAACCCAACGGTCGGCACCAAAATTCTCCATATATTTCACTTTGCCCTCGTTTACTAAAAAATTTGTGACTGCTCGTTTCACGCATGGGATTAACATCAAAGCTCTATGTATTATCTAAAATTGTAATTGAAGCACCTTTTCTTCCTTAGGAAAAAATAAATAAAAATAACAGCCTTGTTCTTTTCTTTTCTTTTTTTTGTTCCAAGGCAACTTTTTTCTTTCTAAAGGATATGTTGGGGGGAGTATCGCCCTCGTCGCAACTCCAGCGGGACAGCTTGACGCCACGAAGCTTGAAAGAAATTTATTCCCAGTCCAAGCACGTTTTAATTCTGTAGTCGAAAATTAAGGACGTGGGCGGCTCAATTATTATAAAACCAGGCGCTACTGCATCTTTGGATGACGGTTGGCTTCCATTTCAAAAAGATAGATACGACAGAACAAAATGCTGCCTGCACATTTCCTGGCTCTCGGAAGCTCCAAGTGTCCAGCAAGCTAAATTGGTCCATTCAGCTTTTGCCATAATGTTGGTCCAGAGGTTCTGTTCTATTCGAGTAAGCGAAATATTTAAGAGAAGTCAAAAAGGATTATGTAAATTAGTGCCTACTCGGTAAAGTATCTCAAAGGTACCAAATTCGAGCAATGTTTGAAGGATACCTTGGAATATATTTCTGCAGGTACTGGTGCAAAACAGGGAACTCTGTTTTTTGCCTAATGATGTTCCTGCCTGCCAGCCAGAGAATTGGTAGAGATATAAATGGAAATAACAATTGACTTATATTTTACCAATGAAAGAGAAAGAAGAGGAAATGCGAAACAAAAACAAAAAGATCCTTGCAAGTGTCACCCAGTGGGCACACTGTTTTTGCTTACTTTCAAACAAACCTTGGCATTCAGTGGCCATTAAGAGAAAGTGCGCACTTTTTTTATTTTTGCCCCATAAAAAGGACGGTGCGCACTTTGCTTGGCTATTATCCAGTTACTCGTTTCAAGAATGTAGAAGGTAACCAGGTTAATAGGTTATATAACCCCTCATATGCCTTTAACTTGACCAAATTTATTGATTTGTAAAGCAATTTTCCACTCTGTAGGGGTGTAGTAATATAATTTCTGGATGCAGGAATTTGCGTCTGGGAAGTGCAGTTAGGTAAGAGCTAGGGTCATGTCATGGACAAAATTGATCCCTTCCTTTTGCGCACTGTGTTTTTTATAATGGCAGCTGCCAAGACATCCATATATTTATAGCTATCCAAATAAAGGGAATGTAAACAAATTGTGGTTTGCAGGCTTGTGGACAAAAGAGAGATGCAGTGAGGTCTATTGAGCTTGAAATAGTACTGGGGTAGATTTTGTTCAGTACCAGAACAACTTGAGCGTTCTGTGTTTTTGCACAAAAAAACATCCTAACATAATCAGATTATACGTTATAAATTGTGATCGAGACTAACTAATTCAGAAATGGACTCGCAGTTTTACATTGTCACAGAGGAGAATAGGAAGTTTGCTTCTAAGAACCCAAACTGCTGCTTTATGATGTAAAAGATAACTCATCACTATCGTCTGAAGAGGAATGGAAGTTATAGGCCATAAGGAAAAATCAAAACAAACTCCATATCATCAGCAAAATAAGTCAGAGGAGAATACTAAGTCTGCTCTCAAAACACAAGTGCAGCAAAATGCTCTTAAGAAATGTGATTCTCATCTGAAGAGGAAAGGAGGAAGTGGTAGACCACAAGAGGAAGACAAATTCCAAATCATCATGAAACTTCCAATGAGCAATCAACAAAATCAAGCATAAAGAACATCCAGAATCAGCTAAAAGAAACAAAAGCTACTTCCTTGCCTTTGATTCATATATCATTGCCGGACAATAGATAATCCCAAAGGGAAGGGAAAAAATACAACAATATTATGGATTAAAAAAATCACCACCTTTGCTCCCACACAGAACTCTCCAAATTCTAACTAATCTAGCAGGAACTCATTCCTCCTGCAGAGAGTTTTAGGCCTTGATTGACCTGAAATTTGTACTCTATGACCTGTTCCCCTTCTACCTATAAATACAAATTATTGAATACTAAATTGACAAATAAAAGAATATGGAACTCTGTTAATATAACCTAGGAGCAAATACGGCAGATATTTTCATTAGGCCACCATTTGCTCCTGTTCCACGTACAGCTGCTCCACCCAAGGAGGAAGCCTTTCATTGCCACCGTTACCATGATTATACTGGCGCTTCTCTGCACCAAACAGCCCAGAGGTCTCGTGAGAAACATCCTTAACCAAGGAATTAACCCAAGAGACATCTGGCTCATCAACTCTAGACGGCATCAAGGTTGTAGCTGTTCCCACATTGTTGTCTCGAAAACGAAAAGAAGCAGACTTCTTGAGCTTGTTCAGCTCATCTCCTTGAATTCCCCAATCCAATTTACCATCACGTGAGCTCCAATCTGAACGAGTAGAGGACATCATAGAAGAAGAGTTTCCAGTAGCAGCAAGGCCAGGAAGATGAGTCCCAGTTCCACGATCAATAAAACTCTGGCTCCGGTTTGCAAAGGCTGCAGACCTGGAATTCATCACCGCTGCTGCAACTGCAGAAGATGAGTCATACCCAAAGGATGAGGGTTTTCTCACTGGGGAGGAAGAGACGATGTTTGGGTAGCTTGCACGAAGTTGCGTTAAATTCTGGCGCATCTGAAGCCCATTTGGAGACTGTAACTGTGTTGGTGTTGTGGGTTTTAGTGAAAGTCCTTGCAAGTAGGACAACAGGGATGGATCGGCAGATCCAAAAACATCATCAAGGTTAGTAGGTTGCAGACCTCCGATCCTACTGAATTCGTTATTCAAGTAGGACGGGGATGGAGATGGGGATGAGAGACGAGTTATCTCATCAATCAATTGCTGCTGCTGCTGTTGTTGGCTAGCACGATTTTCAAGCCCAAGCAATTCCATCTCCAAATCCAAGTCTCTAGCACTCAAAGCAGTCTTTAACCGACTACCAGGGAGCTGCAAGGCAGGTGGAGTGAGGGTAAGTTTGTTTTGCCACAAGCTCCCACCCTTTGGAGATGAGGCTGCTGCAAGGGGAGACATGGGTGGTGTTGAAGTCGTAGGCATTGGCAAAGATGATGAACTGAGCACCAATGGGCTCATCACTGTCATGTCCATTGCACCACTCGAATGAGATTTTGGTGAAGGCATTGCAGAACCCGTGGAAGCATAAACAGGGCGCAATTCCTCGGGCTTATGAGCAAAGAAGCAGACTTTGCGCGAGCACCCAGTCTCATCCTTGCAAAGCCGGGTACGGTATTGTGCAGGATGAAGCCAGGACTCAAAAACACCATGTGCATACTCACAGGCATCCCCCTTCTGGCATGTCCCTTTCCGAAACTCCGGGCAGGGAACACAGCTATATGGGTACTTCCGTGGGTCTCTTCTCCTCGCATTCTCCCCCGGATGGACAAAAGGACACTCGGTCCAGTCGTGGGAGTATGCTCTTGAGCAAGGCTTCACCTTGAAAGTAAACATCCTAAACTCATCCGTTCCATATATCCCATTGTTTATGTCGGGCAGTGACATGTCAATGGGGTATTCTTTCTTCTCAGTCCCTTCTTTAGGCAGCTGAGGCATTGTTATCTTCTGCTGCTCTTCCTCGTCATCCATGGTTGTTTCACGTTCCCCAACTGGATTATCGCCTTTTAGCAATAACTGCATCACCTTCCTATTTGAATTGAAGGGTGACTTCAACGCGGGGCCAATCAAATCAACAGGCTTGTTACCATTCGCATTAACACTCTGAGCATCAGCGGAAACATCAAGCAAGAGCTTAACGATCTCAGGCGAAGAATTGGTTCCACCGGCAACAGCACAATGGAGTGCAGTCACCCTATCTGAACCACAGACCCGATTGACATCACCCTTGCCAGATTCAATTATATACTTCAAAACCTTAGCACTGCCGAACATGGCAGCAATCATAAGAGGCGTTCTCTCTTCGAACGCCATCTTCTTTGAGCCGATTCTTCTACAATACCAAAAGCTTGCCTTGTTGGCATCAAGACCGTTCACTTCTACTTCACTCCGGAAGGCCTCAAGATCATCCATGGCAGACAACTCAAGCAAAACTGAGCAATCACAGAAAAACCCATCGTTCTGTTTTTGAAATTCACCTTCCATGACAAAGCTTGTGGAAGAAAGTCTACTCTTTGAACCACTGCACATATCCAAGCCCTGCAAAGTTGTAACGAAAAGCATTTAACATCCTATTCATTCGTTGAAGAACAAAAAATAATAAAATCGTTTAACCAAAATCCAGATTATGATGGAGTTCAAAACAAATAATTCCGTCTAATAGAGAGAAATCAAAAGAATGACGTTCAGATTTTACTGACTCCGACATGATGCCCCAACCCACCAAAACTAAAAGGGGAATTTGAAGTAAGATTTCACAAACAGAATAGATCATGTATTACGAATTTACATGTTCCTTTATAATCTTCAATCACCCTCGACGTTACTACTTCTAACCGAACAAACAGATACAATATTCAAAATCAAGAGCAGAAGAACAAAATTTCAAGTGTTAGCCGTGCTCCAAGTCCAAGCCAGCGGCGTGGTCTCACAGACCTATTATCTCTTCTGAAATCTCTAGAGAAAAAAATGAAACAAAAGTACAAACACCTGAGAACCGGTCTAACCCACAGAAGTGACAAATTTTCAAACTACAGCCCAAAAACTAAAATCCAGAAACTTTCTTAGATCCATTGAAAACCAACACAAATTTCAGAAAAACTTCTCAGAGCAACTTAACCCATCAGAACTATAACATCATTCTTTCACCCAATAAATAAACAAAAAACAACATACCTTCGACTACTTCCTGTGTTCTGGGTGGAAGAGAAGAAAGTAAACTGTGTGATTGCTTGTTGCGAAAAAAGGAAATCGAGAAGACCTCGATTGAGAGCGTGAGATACCAAGAAGGTATGAGGGGGTCGGTCCGTTTTATGTGTTTCTGCAAGGGCACGGGCGTAGGAAGGAGGGAGGAAAGTGTGACTTTTCTTCTTTGCTCTTTCGTTCCTCTCCTTTCCCGTCAAAGTCAAAGCTTCTACAAGAGGGTTGGTTTTTTTGGGAAAATGAAAACACAGGCACCGAATGAAATTCAGATGCGAGTCAAATTCAGGAAACCGCCTTCAACGTGCATCTGACCGCTTCGAGGGGTTGTCCTTCGCGTGTGAATGAGGCAAAGCCCTCTTCCAACGCGCGCTCACGAGCGTTTCGTCTCCCTTCATCCACTGTTTTTGTTCTATTAAAAGTGGAAACTTTCCAGTTTTTGAATCATCTTTCCAATTTTTCTTTTGTTTAATATATCAACCATCTGGTCAGTTGGTTTATAACAAATGAACGTCGAATTCGGTTGCGAGAAGATTCGATTCCTGCTTATTTTGCTTTAGAAGCTTCTTTAGCCAAATGAGATACGATAACAATTAACAAATTTCATTACCAATTACTTCTCCAAATTAAATAATGTTTTGGCATGACTTGATGTATTCATTGTGAAAGCAAAATTTGATTCTAAGAGTGTGTTCTATTAAGATTATTGTGAGAAATTTTTGTGTTTTGAGAATTTTTAGGTAATTTTAACTTTATTGATATGCGTATTGTAATTATTTTTATGTGAGGTTAAAAATGATGCTTGATTGTAGGATTTTTTTGTTGTGAGAATACAAAAAATCCTGATAATTTTTACCTAAAGGAACAGCCCCAAAACTTCTCTATACTCTAACAAATATATATTATAATTAATTTAATTTGTTTTTTTTCTTCATTTTATGTTTGTGGTGAGTAAAATAATAACCACAGATCATTATGAAAACCAACATCAATTATAATTGATAAAATGCTTTGAGATTAATGCATACCTAGATAATTATAATTGCTGCATGGAGAATGCTTCTTAAAGTGTGAAATTTTTCCTCCTTTTATTATGTTTTAAATAAATTTTCAAAAATGATTATCAATATTTGTCATAAACATCTGTTTGGATGAGACAGAAAAAAATTGACGAACATTTTTATAATAAACTCGTAACATTTTTTTTTTCTCAAAAACACCAATAAAATTACAAATTTATTTGACCCATTTAAACAGAGGCTATTAAGAAAACTATTAAAGTACTTGTTCTATTGGTACCTTCCTCCTTTTATTGGATTTTATCACCAATAAAGGGGCATTGGCGTGAGAATGTATCTCAGTTATGTTATCAAAGTTTTTCTTGGTCATCATTCTTTTAATCATATAAAGAGCAATAATTATGATACTAATAAGGCTTTCACATGAGTAGACACTTCTAAAAACATTCCATGTGTATCGTGGAAAAATATATTATCAATAGTTTATGCAATGTAAACAATAGTTTCCTGACATTTAATCTTAAAAAAGGAAATCTAAGTATATATATATATATATAGTATAAGCTATCTTACTCTTTTAAAAACTCATATTAATGTTTATAAGTACTATTAAAAATATTATACAAAAGCTCTCTAGGTGTGACTTAATTAGTTAGGGGTATCATCGATCAATTATAGGGTTGGGTACCACATAAGTGGCAGCTCAATTGGTCTGGGGTTCGTACGAAATTGAGCTAAGAGGTTCGAAGTCCTTGAATTGAACCCCTCAATTTAGTAATTATGACTCAATCTATGCACGCCACAACTGGTGAAGAGCCATTATAGTCACGCCTAAGCAGGAGCTGGTCATGCTTGATCGCCCCCTTTTCATCCTTTTGCTTAGAAAAGAACTTATAGAGCTGAGTAATTCGAGTTTTGGGTCGGGTTTCTTCCACCCAGAACTCTAACCAAATCAACTGGGACAAGGGATATGTAACCCGACTTTGACCTCAACTGCCCTTAAACCCGAGCCAGCCAGACAAATCGGGTTCATCTCGGGTAAGGATTAAGTTTCAGATTATTTTGGATTTTTTTCCCTTTCGGGTCTATGTTTTTTTAGGCCTAAAATGGTTTTGGCACACCATTTTTTTGAGCCCAGGGTGCCTGGGTTATTTTGTTCTTAACCCGGGTGCGCCCTAGGTTATTTTATTTTATGCCCAGATTAATATATTCGAATCGAGATCAAGTTTTTTTGGTTTTGAAATTCACAACCCTAATTCGATTCCGACTTAACCCGCCCAATCAACTCGTAACGAATCGATTCTGAGTCGGGTCTCGATTTCTTTCACGACCCTAGTCAATTGACTGATCCAAATTTAATTTTATATCCAATAAAACTCACAAATTGACACGTATATGAGATCTGTAATGATATAAATCCTCTGAAAGAATAAAAAAACAAAAAGTTCGGTCAGGAAGGGAAGCAAGTTTAGCTAGGGCAGTGCCTTTACTCGCTTTGACCGCGAGTAGTCGAAGAGAGAGTTGCGAAGGAGAGCGTGGACCAAGGGTGACCGGGATAAGTGATTCCAGGCGTTTACGCTCCAACGCGTTCACTTGGCTTTTTGGTGGGCGACACCACATTGACAACGCGACAGGATAATATCTGACTCGGACTTCCACTATGGGCATTGGACGTTGCCTTCGGCCTTCGCATTTCATCCAACCATATAACAATAAAATATTAGTTTTTTTATTATTATTTGGGAATTTTGCAACTTAATCATTAGATTTTAGTAACGTTGATAAAATCATCACTAATGTTTTTTTATAACTGAGAATATGTAGTGGTGAATTTTCACTCAATCCGTCAAACTTCCGTTAATTTTGTCCAATTTTGTGAATATGAAGTGGACCACAAATCCGGTCCAATTTTGTGATCCGGTTCGGTTTTATTCAGCCCTATCATTGAGTTTTATTTTTATTATATATATATATGTCTACATTAAATAATTGAATCCGACATTCATGACATCAAACACGGTAAAATAAGAACACATTTTTTAGATAGTCTTGAGAGAGAAAAAAATGATGGGTACATTTTTTAACTTGTACTACTAATCAAACAACTCACATTGACTATGATTCCTTGCACATTTGCGTTTACGTTTCATGAAAGAAAAAAGAGGTAGCAGGGGTTGCATCAAACATACATTGAATTATTCAATGTAGGTAGATAGTCTTAACTCACGAACGATTGACTAAATAAAACTATAGGCAAGAATAATGGAGCTTTATTTTAGGTTATCCAATTATAATGGACATTTTATAGTGCTTTTGAGCCATTTAAATGAATTTTAGGCATTCTGTTAGTATGTCCATTATTAACAAAAAGTCATAAAACCACAAATAGAGATATCCTACTGCCTTAGACCTGCCTTGGAGATAACTCTCTTGGTGTGGTGCTCACGAAATCGATCCTACAGTCTCGTGAGCAATAAGTCTATGACTACCTTAACAACAAGAGCATCAAACCTACACCCAAGTGACTGAACTTGTAACGTCAAGCATTTAGAAGCCGACCCCAACTTGGGCTGGTGCTCAGGACTTTTATTCCAGCTATTTTTTTCTCAGTTTAAATGCAGTCTGTAAGATTGTTTATTTACGACAGCTGGGCCTAAGATCTGCCATAGCCTAGATCAGGTTAATGTGGGCCTTACTCGAGTTCCCTGAGACATTTGACAGTGTAGTGCCTGCCAAGTTCTATATTTCGACGAGCAGAGTTTTGGTCCTACCATGATCCACGTTAATACGTCTTTGGGCTTTTAGCCAGTCGTAAGCGAGAGAGCTGGAAATACAATCAAAACTTAAACCCATGGACTTGTCACCTGGATCATAATTAGTTTATATCTTATCTTAAAGCCCACCGAGGACCTTCAACGATCATTGTCCCACTCAATTTAGGCCCAAGAGGCCATTCTGGCCCACCTTCGATACTCCATTTAGGTCCACTATCGTTGGGCGGAGAGCAAGCAATTTTCGTTATTTTCCTGTTGGCATATTTATGAAGAAAGAAGCTTATTAATAATGGAATTAAAATAAGTGAAGTTTATTTTATTATATATTTCAAGAGTTTAAAAACACTTTAATAAAATAAGGAAATAATATCTATCCCAGTGAATATTTTATTACAAGCAAAATATAAATTGGTTAATTGGTCTATCAAGACAGTCGTAGAGCATGCGTATCATTTCCATTCGAGATATTAGATTTTATTAGAGTCCTACATTGCTAAAATAATGTGGGTTATTGTAATTAAAGGCATATAAAATAAGTCTCTATGTAATCTATCAAAGACACATCAGTGAGTACATACATCTGTCCATTTAGGTCTTTCCACAGTAGATGTAAGTCTATGAACCGAACCACTTAAATCTCGTGTCTCACCTCTCTCTTAGTCTAAATAATTATTTTCTTTTTTATTTTATTTTAACACGAGGCGTGCAAAACATTACGTACGCGACTGTGGAATACCTGTTTATATTATATATATATCGTCTTCTAGAAAAGCTTTGTAATGTCCCTTATAAATTTGCTTCTCGTTTACTCCGCAAAGTTAGCTAAGAAAATTTCAACCACTCAACAAACATTGCCTCGAGAGACGTAAAGCTCCAATAATTTGCTGACTCCGTCAGAGGCGCAATCTGATATTTTCGGTTCCCTTTCAATCGATCGAAACATTTCATCACACCCTCTACCCAATCCTTCCAATTACTCGGTGCAGGAAAAACATGTGCCAATTACAAAGTTCAACGACGTACAGCACAAGTTGTCAAGTCCCTGTCATGGAGCCCACGTGGAGAAAAACGTAAGCAACGACGATGCCGCATTTCCCGCTAATCGATCCACTCGCACAAATTATATGAAAGCTGGTTTTCTTTTTCTTAAATCGGATATACAGAGAAGAAGAAGAAGAAGAAGAAGAAGAAGAAGAAGAAGAAGAAGAAACCCTGAAAGAAAGTAGAGAGCTAGTGGGGAATAGTAATTTGAGAGCTCAGAGCGGCATTGAACTCATCACAGAGCAAATGGTCAACAGATCCAGTACTGGAAAAGAAGTCATTATATATAATTGTTAGAGTTGGCGCAGCTTCTAACTGTATGCATCATATATAACTCAGAAGAAGTGTATCGAAGAAATAATTATGAACTCCATGATTGTTTCTCTAAATGGCATCGTACATGCACCAATTGGAATGGTCCCATTCACCAATTGGATGTGTCTTTAATTATTATATTAAAATTTTCACATGACGTTTTTGTCTGCTTGTTGTTAGTGAAAATGTTTGACAGGTTATCTTATAAAACAAAAAAAGGAGGAAAAATAAAAGGACTTCATGACGCTTGCCCATCAGCCCATGTTATTATAATTATCTTTTTTCCAGGCAATAAAACACGACAATTAATGCCACATGCAAGGCCAATGGATAATAGTGGTCGAGTTTTGACTTGTAATCCCCACCTAATGTTCAATCAGATTAAAGATAGAGCTAGGAGACAAACATGGTGATGTAGATATTATCAGACCGTGGTATATATATATTGTTATCAATCTGAGCTAATGTTGAGCATATCCTTTTCACAGGGAATTTTGTGGCCAGTAACATGATTAACTAGCAGATATATATGCATTAAAGCATATCCTAGATACATTTAACCAGAATACTTTACTAAGAAGAGTCCAGAAGCTAATCATCCTTGCCGTTTTAATCCCAGAAAACGAGATCATGACTCATGAGGTGACAAAAAGAAAGCATGTCATTCGGATAAATAGATGGTGCCCAAAAGAAGTGGTAGTAAACTCACTAGGCCGCAGGAATATTATAGTTTCCCTGCATTCTCAGCTAGGAGGAGAGAGGATTCAAAAAGGAAATAATATTTCTTGCTACCCTAATTACAATATAAAAATTTGCTTAGTTATCTGCATGATAATACTATTGTATTTCAGTTAACGAAAAAGTACTGGTGCGAAACGCGTCAGATCAGGTAATTGATTTCGGAGAGAAATACGTACTTTATATTAATATAATACATATATAAGTCATAATATAATATAATATAATACATATACATATCTAATGTTTCCTCCACATATATTTTCTTCGCATATTTTTAAATTATTTTTATCGGATGTTTTATGGAAAAAGGGTACGGATCATGATGATCTTGATAAAACAAAATTAATTGGAATATTGTGATAGCCATTAAATATCGGAGATCAGCCTAGCTAATAGCTGATAGCCCTGGACGTCCAATGGGACGCGTCAGGCATGGCTAGAGTAAATTTGCCAATCTGGCTAAGCTAGTAGATCTGGTTAAAGAAACAATCTGGCGCCAGGCATGGCTAGAGAATTTTGCTGGTACGTGTGGCAAAAGTCAAAAAGATATATTCGTTATACGTACCCACTTGAATTTAAAGGGTAGTTAATGGCGGTTGATGGTTCCTTATCAAATGGGTTTGATACCTAGCTAGTCGTTAGTTAGAATATTCATTATTCTGGACTGATAATTGAAACAGTATATATAACTTTTTGGAAGGTCCAACTCCACCGAGCCTAAATCACGAATTAAATAGAACAGCACTTACATAATCCACGCAGGAATATTGTCCTTAACCCAGTCATGACAGAGGCCGAATTCAATGAGGTCCAGGCATGCATGTTTTGTCCCAAATTAAAAGTTTGCATGCAGCAGAATGATTGGGAAGATGACGATTAATTAGTGGAAATCATAAAACCCAAGCAATATGACCTGTATAAATAATCCACCTGTCCCAATCCCCATCCACCATTTCATGATCGTCTTAGTCGACAAACAAAAAGCAAGATCACATGCGCGCAGCATGCATGTTTGATTGATGTCATTTTCGGTTAAGAAGATGGTTTTTGTTTTTAAGCGTGGTTACGAGAAGATATATAATATTACTGCTCTTAATTACAGCGGTAAATATTAATTAAATGATTACTTTTTTGAGGTAACACGTAATAATAAGTTATTAGATATCTTAGATTAATTCCACATTCACTTCCTCCTATGCTATTTTGACATGTACGCTCTCCCGACCAGTGGAGGAAGTAGGGGTTGGCGTACCAGGGCGTCCGCCACCCATTACTCCGACCAATTTTATTTTTTACATGTGTGTGTATTTTTTTTCATAAGTTGGCTTGGGCCCGACACTCATTAGGCCCAGACCAACTAGAGCCCAATGTCATTTTATATGTTCAATTTGTGAGTGATTATTGATTAATGCTGTTTAATTTGTGAGTATTTAATTTGTGAAATTATGTTTAATTTGTGAGTGAATGTTGATTAATGTTGTTTTATGTGTTTAATTTGTGAAATTGTGGGTGTGTACTGTATGTTTCATGTATTAGAGATGACAAATCACAAAGGAGAGAGATCAGAGAGTAGAATCGAATGCATTCAAATTGAATTATATTTCTATGATGTCATACAAAATGTATACTGTAAGTTTATGTCCTACCACTTATATATATGTTGTGTGTGAAGATCATCAAGAGTGATTTGCGTAATAGGATGAGAGATGACTAGATGAATGATTGCATGGTAGTGTACATCGAGCAATAAGTTTTTGAAATTATTAAGAATGAAATCATTTTGCAACATTTTCAGAAGACAAAAACTCGAAGGATCCAATTATCACCTCTCAGTCGCAGTACATAGTACGATCTATGTATTTTAATATTTTTAATACTTTTAATCCTTAATTTTTGGCACGGTAACTCTATGATAATTTTTTGAATTACGAAAGAATTTTTTTATCATTTTGCATTTAAAGTTCGCTACTTTTAAATTTTAATCCTGATTTTGCCACGGCTCCTGACTTGGTACGTCACTGAGCGTGCGTGCATGCAAAAATGAAAGTTACGTTAACCATGGAAAGGAAATAGAGATAAAAGGGAAAGTGAGTCTATATAATTTGATTAGGTTTTGGTCTGCATTTACATGGTGTTTGTCTAAACTACAATTTTAACAAAATTTTACCAAAATTTTAACATCCATACTTTTTCATTCTCTCTCCTTACTTTTTCTCTAACTTTTTTTTCACTTTTTCACTTTTTTACTTACTTTTTCATTCTCTCTCTTACTTTTTCTCTAACTTTTTCACTTTTTCAATTCTCTCTCTTCAACATTTTTACCAATTTCTAAAATTTTACTAAAATTTTAACATAACAGATGAGTTTGAATTGAGAATGCATGTAAATGTTGGACCCAAATGTTGTGGGGTTACAAAAAGCCTGCAGGTTCTTTATGTGGCTGATATCATGAGTTCGCTTTAAGTTCTCTTTTTTTCTATTTTGTTCTCTCTCTTCCTTTTTCATATGGGTGTGGGGTACGGAGTATTTTATAAGATAGTCCTTTTTATTGGGTCCCTGACTCCCTGATTGATTCAAGTTTTTTTTTAAAAAAAAAAACTAATAAAAATTAAAGATTGTTATAATGCTCTGAGCCGACTGGGGTAACAACGTACACGAAAAAGAGATATCTTTTACCGTTTTATATACGCTTAATTAAGCAAGATTGTAATTTAATCTATCCTCTATCTCATTGTCTCTCTCTTTTTTTCTTTTATTTTTTTAGTTTATAGTCGTGATCCAAGTCGATATTATGTAGTGTAGTACTTTTGGTCGAAAATAACCTTCGTTATTAGAGCTAGCTTTGGCTTTCGGAACATTTATGAGAACCTACGCATGTTTTGACTTTTGATAGTTGGAATGACTAATTAGTGGCACGTCCCAAAATTCGTACATGACCAAGAAGAACATGTCTCATTGATGTCGCAGCTTTACAAGTTGGGCTCGAAACCTACCGAACTTGGTCGGCCCAGCTCGGGGCAGGCTAGATCTTGAGCCCAGATAATAGCAGCCAACTATGGTCAGTCGGTTTTGAAATTTTCTTTTTTCTTTTAGATATTTACTATTCAATTAAAATCCACCTAGAACAAAGAAATAACTCCCTGGTTTCTGTCCCAGCTAAGTTAGGTCGGGGACCTCATGCATGCAGTACGTACCCAATCAACTTCGTTGCTATTGAATTCAACTTATCTAATTTAAAGGCAGGGTTTTCTTTTAATTTCTTTTCTGTTAATTAACTAACGCCTCACATGGGATTAAAAGCTACCACTTCTCACTCAACAACACATGCTTAAAAGTTGGAAGTGCCATGTGGACAACAGCAACCATCGGCAGAAGTAATTAATTAGTATGAATCAATACATGATCAGTAATTAGTACCTCAATCTAATGTATATTCATTAGATATATCAGCGATTGAATTAACGATTGTTTAATTATGGGGCCGTTAAACGGGCCCAAATTAACGGAGTTATTCTTTCTTCTTTTATACAAGAGAATCATTATGCAGAAACCGTCAGAAAATATACAATATTATAAAATTAAATATGTCATAAATTAGACATGCCCGCACACAGGATGAAGGGTTATGAATATCCACAACTCTTGTTTGTGGAGTGAAGATTCTCATGGGGAAAAAAGTGAAGAATATATTTGAATATAATAAATAAAATTAATTGGGTTTTAATTTTTACAATGGGACGTGAAAATGACGGGAAGTTCATAATTTCATGAATCGAAAGATTTGTGACTCATCCATAGACACATCTGCTGATCTGCATATCCACACAAAGACTGTGCAGCCCACATGATCTTCAAGTGGTGCAAGTAGGCAGGCGGCTAGGAGCACCCCACTTCATGATAACATTCCAACGCTAGAGTTGGAAGAGCTGGCCCATGCACTGCTTCTCATTGACTCAGGCAACTTGTAGTACTTGTACTGCTCTGAATTACTTGCAACTGGCCACGAGGATTTTTATTCGTTCAGCTACTTCTCTTAGAATTGAGAAAGCCCCACAATCAGTTCGATCGGGTGGATTACTCTCAATTCGAATCAGTTCGCGTTTTCTGGTTGTGAGTTGGGGAGACATTACTCTCTTTTCCCCCCCAAAAATACAATCAGTTCGGGTGGATTATAGTGTGATCACCTAAGCAGCTAACTTTCATGTCGGTTCACATATATTGCACGTCTCTAATGTACCTGAGGAAAGTGAGAGAAGCACGGTCTTGGGAGAGGAATCATTAAGCCTAACCGGCCAACATATGCTTGTAATTATTATTATAATTAGTAGCTAGCCCAATCATCATCATCTATCTATAATATGTATACCACGTATATATGTAATTATGGACTTATATTTGTAAGCTCATGGATATACGAGGTAGGTTATGAATAAGGCAGGTTACAAAATCTCTCTCTCTCAAGGGTATTGGCCTATTGGGCCTGCAGCTTGTAGTTAAGTTTGTCTTGTTCTTGTTTTTGTTAGAGCTAGCGCACTCTCCAAATAGCACTCCAAAATTTATTTTTATTCTTCGTGTTTTTGTTTGAATCACGATGACATCAATTCTGCTATTAATTCTCTCGCAGTACTCTTGTATATCTCGTGGGATATTCTCCCTGTATCCTGTACATTAATGGATACATGGAAGTCGGCAGCCCACTATCTGTAAATTAATGTCCTATTAAACACGAGAGGAATTAGTTTGGACAGGCATGAGCCATGTACGGTTTTCGTTGTCAATATTAACGTGTGGTATAGATAGATTGAGGACAAGCAAGTAGATCAAGTCGTTCACGGCGCCGAAATGGGGGCCATTAATCCTTCTCAAGGTTCATCATTACTCATTGTCCATGAGTTATAAAGTACTGGCTAAATTGATCTGAGATGTTCTAATCTCTACGTACGTGTACTTTCCTGTATGTTGCCCTGGTACCTCAGCGAAGACACACATAATTAATTAACCTTCGGTTCCTTCCAATACATGCATACAAATTAATGGCCGTAGTGTTGCACAACCAGACATGTACACGAACAGCTTCAGTACTGCTGTCTCCCTGTTCAGTACTGCTGTCTCCCAGTCACTCCCACGCACTTTTCGAAATCCCCCATATATTTCACGTTTCTCCTTCACGTCCATTTCACCTCCCACTAATCCACCTTGCCCCTCCTTTAACTACCACACCCAAACTTTGCATACCGGCCTGCCTCAGCTCTCTCTCTCTCTCTCTCTCGCTCGTCTTTGAGCTGATACTTAATTAGCACTTGTTTGTTTGACCATACCCTTTATTTTCCTTTATAAGGATCGACCTCGGAAGCCAAACCTTCTTGTTAAACATCATGAATAGCCCACTAGATTGGCCCGAGCCAATAGTTCGCGTCCAATCCTTGTCCGAAAGTGAAGCACCCGTAATTCCCGACCGATACATCAAGCCGCCACTTGAAAGGCCAACCATTAGCACTGACGCTACCGATGTTAATATCCCAGTCATCGATCTTCAAGGTTTCTTTGGGGGCGACGATAATATTCGTAGCACCATACTGTGTCAAATATCTGAGGCTTGTCGAGAGTGGGGCTTCTTCCAAATTCTCAACCATGGTGTTAGTCCCCAACTAATGGACAGGGCTCGGGAGGTCTGGCGCGAGTTCTTTCACTTACCGATGGAGATTAAACAATCTTATGCTAACTCACCAAAAACTTATGAAGGATATGGTAGCAGGCTAGGGGTTGAAAAGGGTGCCGTTCTTGATTGGAGTGACTATTACTTCCTTCATTACCTTCCTCTGTCGTTGAAGGACTACAACAAATGGCCTGGCCTACCGGATTATTGCAGGTAATTCAGTCACCCAAGAAAGAGTTTCCTTTTCGTCTTCTTCTTTTCTTTTGCTTCTGCAGAGCAACGATGAACAAGCCCATGATTGATTATTATATGGTTTCTGTCATGCTATAGCATATCTATGCTAATATACGCTGTCGCTTTCGTTAAATTATATGGGTCAGCTACGCTTATATCTTAACATGCCGGCTAGTTAGTTTAGCTTAGCATATATGTTTTAATAATCATGATACTCCGGATACTTCTATTTGTAATCATAATTGATTTCGAAGAATGGACTCTCCAACTTTAGGGAAGTGATCGATGAGTATGGAAAAGAGGTAGTGAATCTGTGCGGCAGATTAATGAAGCTTTTGTCTATGAACCTTGGCTTGGAAGAGAATGTTCTTCAAAACGCATTTGGTGGCGAAAATATTGGGGCCTGTCTGAGGGTAAACTTCTACCCAAAGTGTCCGCAGCCTGACCTGACCCTTGGTTTGTCATCCCACTCGGACCCAGGTGGCATGACACTGCTTCTACCCGATGACCAAGTCCCAGGTCTTCAAGTACGCAAAGATCACAACTGGATTACTGTCAAGCCGGCTCGCCACGCTTTTATCGTCAATATTGGCGATCAAATCCAGGTGACTCTTCTATTCTCTTTTCTTTTTTCTGTTTTTGCTTCATAGTTCATATCTAAGGTTATCTTATGTGATGTGAAATGTTTGGCCAGAATTCACGTACCAAATGCAAATAGAATATCCACGTTTTTTAGTTTTTTTTTTGAAAAAGTTATTGTTCGCTCTATAAATTTGCATTAATTGTATTTCACTCTCTCTAACTTTAAAAATTATGATTTACGTCCTATAAGTATGAAATATTTGCAATATTCGTCCACAGTCAAAATTTCCGTTATAATTAACGGAATTTGACATTAAAATGACCAAAATAACCCTCCAAAATAAAATTACTAAAAATATTAAAAAATCGTTAAAAATAAAAAATGATATTAAGAAAGGTAATATTTTTTAAATAAAACTATTGAAACTCTATTTCAATAATCTATATATTTTTTAATTTATTTATCTAATATTTATTTATTTTTTGAAAATTGTCTTTGAGAGCATTTCGGTCATTTTATTGCCGAATTCTGTCAAATTTAACAGAAATTTTGACTGTGGACGGAGATTGCAAATGTTTCATACTTATAGGACGTAAATTGTAGTTTTTAAACTTAGGGTTGTGAAATGCAATTGAAGCAAATTTATGGAGCAAACAATGATTTTATCCCCCTTTTTTTTTGGTGGGGAGGAGGAGTTTCAACCTTCACATAACTGAAGCCCCGAGAACCAAAAATAGATGGATGCGAGGAGGTTCATTCTTAGATCCTTGTCTGTCTCTTCAAGCTGGTTTTAGCCCGCTTGCTTTCTCTAATCTTTCTTTTACTTATTTATTTGGCTTTTGGCCCATATTTTCTGCAATGTCTCGCTATATTTTAACCTTCCCCGGAGAAAGAGCTTTCGATGTTACCAATTTTTATTATAATTATTATGAAAATGATGTAATCTTCATACTCAAATTATTAACCGGATAAGTACATCTCTTCTCAGCTAATTTGGGATAAGGTAAGCGTATTGGCAAAAAGTGATCCACCCCCGCCCCCAAACTTTTCTGGCATCGTTTATATATAATTATTTCTCTGTTGTTTCCGGCCCTCTCTCTCTCACTCCAAGTTGCCGTGTTAAACAGTAATAGGTCTGATTTTTCTGCTATTTAATTTCCTGTTGACTTTTAATAACATTGGTTGTTTAAACAATGTCATGTTTTTAACATGTTTATTCTTGAAACCAAAGGCTTGACCCCATATGGGATCGATGTTTCCCTACCAAATAGTATTTAATTTCCCCCCCTTTCTTGGAGGTATTCCCTTCATGATATCCACTAGTGGTTTTATCCATAACATGGATCACCAATAGTTGCTTCCATCCAAAATGATTACTGATGTCTAATAGGAAAATATATATATATAGCATTGGCAAGTCTTTGTTAGTATCGCTAATTAGAAAATATTATATATATATATTCAATGAAATAACTGTATTAATTTCCTTTTGCCTTATTGACGATTTGTTGATCAATTGATAAGGTTCTGAGCAACGCAATCTACAAGAGCGTGGAGCATAGAGTGATTGTGAATTCAGGCAAAGAGCGCGTTTCCCTCGCCTTCTTCTACAATCCAAAGAGCGACATACCCATAGAGCCCATAAAGGTGCTTGTGACTCCCGACAGACCGGCTCTCTACCCACCCATGACGTTCAACGAATACAGGCTCTTCATTAGATTGAGGGGTCCTCGAGGCAAATCCCAAGTGGAGTCACTCAAATCTCAATAACACGGATTGATCTTTTACTGTAAATCACACGTAAAAAAGTAACCCTTCTTTTTGGTTATTTGATTCAAGTGTACATCTTGTAATCTCATGAAAGAGACTCCTGATCACACACACACAAGGAAAAAAAAAGTACAAAGGATTAGGATCATGAGCTAGCAGAATACAGAGAAAATAAAAAATATTTGATAATTTGGACTCCTCCACAATGAAAGGTCTTGAATTACTTCTCATGTGCAAGAGCACGTAGTACTTTTCCCCACATTAACCTGTCGATTTTTTCAACATGTGTGGCTGCCTAATATAAAAATTCCTTCTAATATGGACCATAGACCAATTAGTGATGTAGTAGTGCAATTTTGTTTTTCATCACCATTTGCTGTAATTCTATTTTATAAGGCATCAATGTACGTATACATATATTCCACTACTGGCAGATAATTAAAAAAATAAAATTAAAATAAAGATGTGGGTAACAAGAGGATGATATTGATGAAATAATATATAAATATGAGAGCCGTACAAATTCCACCGAAATCATGTTTGGATGCATGATTAGTGAGTCACCACGCCATGACTCATGACTCATTACTATTAATTTAGAAGGTTAATTTATATGGACATATTTTATTAGCTAGGTAAAGCAAAAGAAATATTGAACAAAAAGAGATAATATTAATGTTATATAGAGATGGCCGTCCTCGTCATTTAATTTGGAGCACATTAGGCCGGCAAAGGGACTCTATCAGATCATATCATGTATAGATATATTTTTGCTCAAATATTGTGGTTTCCGAATACTCCTTTTTAATGGCATTAATCGATGATCGATAATATATTGTAAAATATTCGCATGTCTATCTTTTCCTCTCTATATTTTTTTTGGCTCTATTATTATTAAATATATCAATCGTCTTCCATTGCTTCAAAGTCAAGAGTACAAAAACAGGATCTTCCTCAAATTAGTATTTTATTTCCAAAAACAATCACGTGTTTTTTACTGTATATAGCCATCTTTGTTTTATATATAATGGATTGGAAAGGTCTTCATCTGTTTTTTTTTTTTTAAAAAAATAGTAGAAAGTGACAAAATTATGTGTTGTGGTTTACATCATGGGCAGTTTAGTCGGTTTGAATTTCGACACCTTTGAATGGTTGTTTTATATCGGTCTCAGAGTACTCGACTCAGCATGAGGGACAACCTTCGGTGGTCGTGAACAGTTGGTCATGTGTGGAAGCTTTTATCTTGTAAGGAAAATCCAAAGAGGAAAAGGATCGGTTGCGGGGCACACCTTTTGTTTGACGTCTATTTTGATTTATATATCCCCCACTTGCGCTCCAACGGAATGTGCGTTGTCACCGCGGCCAGTACTTTTGCTCAGAAAAACCTTCCTTACAAGTTTACAACTGCTGACAGAGCCAATAATTATTTTCTTTTGGAAAAAATTATCTTTGTGAAATAATCTCCGCATTAATTTAATTCATTTTAAAGGGTCTAAAAATAAATTAACATAAACAAATGATTTATTTAATGAAATAAATGAAAGAAAATTTCGAATGATACCATAACATAAATTTTTTAAAACATTTTTTTGTTTTTATAATTAGAGAAGTCAATTGGACCTTTTTTTTTATAACTATAAGAAATTTTGTAAGACAAATTACTGAGCTCACCTAACATAGGTAGCGCATATATATCTACACCATTTAAACTGATTATAATATTTATCTAATAAAAAAATTTTGCCCTACTCAGACAAAAACAAATTTACTCTTATCACGACGGCATGCCAGCGATGGTCAGACAATGAACCTGATGGGAGCGTTTTAACATTCGGCTATTTATATCTCAAAACAATTTTTTTTTATTTGTGTTTTTTTGAAAGTAGTGTAGATTTTTCTTGGGATTATTGAAGAGTGTGTTAAAATTTGTTGAAATTTATAAAAGAAAAATTAGAATTGATGAAAAAGTGAGAAATTTTTGAAAACGTTTTAAAAAACATCCAAACATAACCTGACCACCTACTGCCCAGGAAGGATAGGAATCTGGCTTTTTTTTTTTTGTTGAAATATGGTTATGTTCGTTTTGAGTGAAAATGTAGGATTTTAGAGAAGTTGTGAATATTTATGTTGAATAGTGTTTTATTGGTGTTTGTGTAAAGTGGAGAGAAAAATGATTTGATGTAATTGTTTAATAAAGAAGTATTAGAATTATGTGAAAAAGTATAGAGAGAATTTATGTTGAATAAAAAATTATAAAATTGTTGGAGATTGTGTAAAATATATTGATATTTGTGTTTAAATTCTGAATATATTCTATAATAATTTTATAAATATACTTAAAACTCTAAAAAAAAAATTGTAAAAAGAACCTATCCGTGGAATGTGGCTGGAATGAATGTAAAAAGCATTTGGAGGGCAGGAACCTTCGCGTAAGGATATGAGAGAAAAATAAAAATTAGAAGGATAGGAACGTAGACCCAGCATTGATTGAAAAGGAGGGTGACTTTTCGTGGTAAAATAGACCCAGCATTGATTGAAAAGGTGGGTGACTTTTCGTGGTAAAATAAAATCTTCCGCAACAGGTGGCCTTTAATCAAGATATTTTAACGTTTGTCGAGGGCCACAAGACACAAGTTGGTATTTCTGGGGGGGGGTTAAACTATTACGTCGGCGCCTTTGCTCAATTTTGTCCCTACAAACTAAAATATATGTTATATAATCCTCTTTGTCATCTCAGTTTATCCAGGCCTCCAGTCGATAAAATCTTTTGGGTTAAACTAGTACATTGGTCTTTCATTTTTTAATGTTTTTAAACGCATTCAGTTTAGAAATTATTTTTTAAAACTACATTGTGATTATAAAATCTCGCCTAATTAATCGAGATTCTCGGGGCACAAAGTATGATTAATATTTTAAATCCAAAAAAGAAGAAGAAAAGCGCTCATCATCCAAGTCCAACGCAGATAAACATGCCTCAAAACCAGCTCATCAGATTGGGATAATCAAAAAATGACCGGTTCAATTTCTTTGTATATTTATACTTCTGTCAAAAACTATTGAGACGACGATGCGTCGTTACTGATATTTTTAGCGAGTCAATAAGGATCCCTCATCAGAAAACCAATTAGATGATGGCACGCGTCCTGAGCAGCACTCCCTTATATTCATCTCTTCAGAATAATGGACGCGTGGCTGAGTAGCAATAATTCAATGCTGTGCATGAAGTTGAATTAGGAAAGATATTGGTAAATTCCTCCTGAAAAACCTAATAATAAAAATTAAAAAAAAAGCTTCGGAAAAGTCCTTCACGCGGAGTGGAACATTTCTGCACTAAAAAGTAATTTACAATGTCTTCTTCTAGAAGCATAGAAAAGATAGAAAGACAAGAAAATATGACTGATATATCATGTGGCTAGGGCTGTACACCCGACCCGACGGGTCGGAAATTTTTATTTCCGACACCCGACCCGAGTAAAATCGGAAGAGAAAAAATTCTTCCGACCCGAGCCGAATGAAGGGGTAATTCCGGGCGGAAAAAGGGTCGGAACATCGGGTCGAAATTCGGAATGGGCCGAAAAGCCCAAAATCATTTTTTAAAGCTAATTTAATGACTATTTCATTCGGCCCAATTCATTTTAGCCCATTTTACCCAATTTTTATGAGGTATGCCAATTTTCAACTCAATGTAAGGGCTATTTCATTAGGCCCAACTAACTTTTAGCCTATTTTATCTAATTTTTGTGTTAAAATGTGTATCAAAACTAGTGTTAAATACACACACACACATATATATATTATTTATTTATATATATCACGGGTCGGGTCGGAACACTTCGGAAATTTTTTGCCTATTCCGACACCCGACCCGATATTCACGGAAAAATTATTTTGTTCCGACACCGACCCGAACATTCGGAAAGCCGACCCGATTTCGTTCGGTTCGGTTAGGAATGTCGGGTCGAGTCGGCTTTATCACTTCCGTGAACACCCCTACATGTGGCACTGAATGTACACGTTGCTTTAAGTCTATGGCTACAATTTCTTGTTGAAAAGTGTCGAGTCACCCCGGGAGAGAAAATGGGCAAATTTATTTTCTGATGAACCAATCAACAAAGACAAAAGCCACGCAAATGATATGGATCAGTTTATGCAGGTAATGTATTCGTACTTATTGAAGTCAGATGCCGGAAATAGGAGGAAATTTAATAATATCAAGCCTGCACTAAAAGAAAAAAAAAAGAAATTTAATAATCTCTCATACGTGATTGAGAAATAATATAGCCTCCACTCTCCAAGCATATTCTCAACAAAATTTTGAGCATATGCATTAGGCAAAGAACAATCTGGAAGACCACCGCGTTGACCCAAAAAAAGAAGAAAAGAAAAAGAAATGCCTCCACTTACCAAAAATAAATAAATAAATCCCATTTTTGAGACGCAATTTTCAACAAAATAAATATATAATAAAATAGGTGTGGCCCTGAAGGGGGACCTTCCATTGTTAATCATCAGTACAAGAACTGATTGGGATTTTTCCATTCTATACTTAAAAAAAAAAGAACTGTAATTGATGATTATTTGATTTATTTATTTTTCTTTGAAAATTTCGGGGAAGGGAATCCATCATTGATGATTGTTTGATTGAGAAAGAAACAAGAGAGCGAAGAAGAAGACAATATAGGTACGGCACCGGGGGATTGGGAGTGGTGGAGTTGGAGAAAGGTAATGGGAGCAATGCCTATTGCGTTGTTAGAATAATTGCCTCGAAAGCGGGGGGGCCAGGCGGAGGCCCAAGCCCTTTGTGAGAGGCTAGACAAATGTGTGCACGTCAGCCTGCACCAAAAAACAGAAGGATTAACATGTGCGCTAAAAAATCAGCACGTTTGACTGTGCTACTGACGATGTCGGCAAGATCCCTTCTGGTGATGTTCGTTTTTAGAAAAATGGTAGGATTTTAGAGAAGTTGTGAATTTTTATGTTGAATAGTATTTTATTGGTGTTTGTATAAAGTGGAGAGAGAAATGATTTGATGTAATTGTTTAATAAAAAAGTATTGGAGTTATGTTAAAAAGTATAGAGAGAAAATTTATGTTGAATAAAAAATTAAAAAGTTGTTGGAGATTGTGTAAAATATATTGGTTTTTGTGTTTGAATTCTGAATATGTTCGGTGGTAGAATTGTGAATATACTTAGAATCCTGAAAAAATGGTGAAAACGAAGGTCGCCTCCCTCGCACAGTCGTTAACACAGATTTGTGGAAAAAAAGAAGTAACAAAACTCACAAATGCAGGTAAACCTCGATATCAGTTCTTACATTGCCCTGTACATGTACTGGAGACTGAAGAGAGGAAAGAAATATAGCTCAATCAAACTCCACAAGAAATATAGTTATGGATGCTGTTAACCGTGACATTTCTGATTGTCCCTGGAAGCTTCAACCTCTCATTTCTCGGATTAAGGAGAGATTGAAGGATCATCAGTTTTTTTTCTTGTTCTTTTGTTCCTAGACGTGCAAATCGAGTTGCACATTGTCTTGCCCAATGGGCTGCTACTTCCTCCCGGGAAGGTAGCTTTCCCGAATTTTGTGGGCACCCTTCCAGGTTCCCTTGGTTTATGAAGGTTTTGAGCCTCCTTGAGAGGCCTCTGTTGAATATTAACGCTCTTATATTATAATAATATAGTTGTTTTGAAAAACAAAAACAAAAACAAAATTCCACAAGAGAAGTCTAACCCTTCGCCCAATCTCATACTTGGAAAACTAGCAGCCTAAACACAGATGTGCAGAAGAACAGACAAAAGTCACTAATATTATCCCCCAAGAAACTACCATAACATCGGATTAGTGATTAAGGGACTGGTACACTTTAGGAATATGCATTTTGTGAGAAAAAAACATCATACGGAAGTATTCTATATTACACACGGAAACATATGAAGGAATGTGTATGTCAAAAGTGAAGGATACACATTTATAATGCCCAAGGCCTAATACATATACTATCCCATCCATTCAACAAGTCCAGTGACCACAACAATGAGGTTAACCTCGCCAAAGGCTTCACATTGGATACTACTGACTGCCCTTCTTGTTGCTGCAAGAAGGACATTTGTACTGCTTGATACTTTCTGCCTTGGCTGGAGTTATCTTCACGCACTTCCCATGGAACCACCTCTCGCAGACGTCACAACCAATCCAAAACTCATCAGCATTGTAATTTCCCCCACAGCTCCCACAAAGGGTTTCACTGTGCTCATCTTCATCGTCTCCATAGCCTTCGTCAAGTAACTTAGGATTGCTTCTCATCTGCCCCTCAACTGATCTCTGCAAAGCAAATATGGGTTGTAAACATTAAAAATCAACAAGGGACGGATTAAAAGGGACAGAAGAGAAAGATTATTTGACAGTTTGCACCTTGGTGCTATTCCTGGATTTGCTTCCACTATCCACACTAGGCTTGTCTTTTGAAGGCTTCCTTCCAGTTACGACTTCAAAGATAGTGGGCAGATCATTCATCAGGCTAAATAGACGCTTCCTGTTGAGTTCAAGGCCTAAAGCATCTTAAGTACGGTCTCCATGACATAAGATTGATTTAAAAACAAGAAACATTATACAAAACAGAAGGGCATAAAGCCGTAGGTATTACGAATTGGAACCAATGACTTTTAGCAGTGGCGGCAGGGTTCCCTCCCTTCTCAACAAGAGGTAAGAGGAAACTTATAGAAAGGGGTGTAAGTAAATAAACCAAAGTAATGATAGATTGGACAGGCCAGGCAATCATACCAAACGTGTGTTAGCATGCTTTGCACACATTGATGTTCATACATAAGCAACAGCACATCGTCTCGACCATCCACATAATACGATCTTTTGGCTATCCCTAATCAGTACAATGATCTACAATAGGAAACAAAAACAATCTGGGTAGAACAAAATGATTAATGAATCTTCACCATAGTGTGGAAGCATTTCAAGGTACCAGAGAAACAGCCCTCTAAAACTTCGAAAATTATCCCATGACCCAGTCCAACATGACTTTTCAAGAATACAGAATAAGGACATGATAGTCATGCTGTCAATTGTAGTATCTGAAAGACCCCAAAAAATATTAACCCTCTCATGCCAACTGCTTCTGTAAAGTCCATGGCATAAATAGGCTTCTGGCAGAATGAGCCTTGCACTAATTGCTTCTCAAAATCTAATAATAAAGCATAATCTTTAAATAAACATAGCAAAGTGCATATCCATGCAAATGTTACCACTTTATGAGGATAAGATTTTTTTCTTCAACAATGCTATGCATTAATCTTCAAAATCAAAATCAATTAGACGCAATATATGCGTTTGCACTTTAATAAGTTGGATATATGTTTTCTTGGTTGAGTTCAATTATAGTAAAAGAACAATACAAGAAAGTTGCTCCAACCTTATGTCATCCAAAGATTGTCTCAAAGAGGTCAACTCAAAGCCCAAGCAAAACCAAGGCTTGTTCAATCCCCATAAGGCTAGTTAAAGAAACCAATGAAATTATTTGTTCACATTCTCCAAGATTTTAAAGAAAAAAAAGGGAAGGCCTAGCATAGCCGTCTAAGAATAAAATTAGTAACTTTTAACCTTATGCACTCCCTCACCCTTCTCTTTTCCCCAGTCTCAAAAAATACAGGAGATAAAAGAAAACAGGCAACTGTTAGCAATTATTGGATTAATTTGTCGGCATATTCTAAAGGCTTTTAGATGCCCGATTAACTTTCTGTGTTACTGTAAGGGATTTAACACAAAAAGTGCAGTACACAAATGTGAAAGAAGCTTTCCCTTTTCCTCCAAAAACTACCTTTATTACTGCCTCTACTCACCTAAAATGTTCTTTTCTTTCGCAGGAAGTTTTTTACTCTTATGAGTGCACGGGGACTCAGAATGGATATGACTAACAGACTTCACATCTCTTACTGATGAGCCAAGTCACTCCAAAGGTATATGTATCTTGGTTCATTTGTCCACTGTTACTAACACATCTAATAAGCACCAACTCATATCATCTCATCCTTCGCAAGGAAAGAAATGAAAATAGGAAAAGAAGGTACCTGGATAGTATGGAGATGAAATTATTGGCATATATAAATCAGTGCTACATAGGAGGCACACTTGCTTACAAGATATCAGGAAATCCGAACCCCTCTCTCACTCTGCAAGATGCATGCCTAGATATGGATACAAACTACCAGGGGTTTAACATCGTTAAAGATCACAAACTTCAACATCATTAAACCCAACTGAAAACAAGGCCTAAACGCACCATCATTCTAATGTATAGTTCGTTGATACTACAAGCATTGACCCCCAAAATGCAACTCACAGGATATACTGACCGGCAACTGTGGCAAGAAATAAATATGTACCTCTCATTGCCGTTAAGCCGAGCACCAAAGTAGAAAGCCACAGAGAGCAACCAACAATCGCTATGCACGGCAACCAATGAAAGCCAGTCTGTACGCTTCATCCCATCTCTTGCAAAATTGATGCCCAGAGCTGGCTCGGGAAGCTCGGGCGGGACTTCCTCTGCCGGCAGAGTCACCTCCCATAATTCATTGGGATGTCCGTACAAACATAAATTCTCCTTCTCTGAGTCTCATAACCAATTGCAATTTATATCAAAAATAAAAAAATAAAAAGAAACAATTTTGTAAAGAAAACGTAAAACTCAAAGTAAATGAAGCGAATAAAGCAACAAAACTAGAAGCTAAAAGAAACAAGCCCCGGAACTACCACTAATGCTCTGTTAGGTTTATGAGAAAAAGGAGGAAAGAAAAAACAATTTCTGCTACACTTAACCCGTTTCAACTACTTGCGTTCACTTGAAAGTAACATTTTCCTTTCTGCTAATCCAAAAGTCACAAAACTAACATTTTCCTCTCTCATTAGTCATTCTCCACATTTTCTCCGTATCCAAACAGAAGGTAAAAGAAGAGTATAAAAAATCAGAAGCGAAATGAACTAACCTGGATCGCAAAGGGAATAGAATTCATCCACATCTGCAAGAAGACAAGAATATGAAACGAATATCAGTCACTCAAAATTTACATTAATAAATTAACAACTACAGGAACGGACAGATGAGCGCTTTTGACAGGAGAATATCAGTGAATCAAAATTTATATTAATAAATAACAATTACAAGAACGGACAGATGATCGATTTGACGGGAGAGAGAGGGAGTGTTAGGAACCGTGGGTGAGGGCGCGAACGAGGGCAGAGCGGCGAGCGCTGTAGTCCTTGAAAATCTCTTCGACAGTGCGAGGACTGGCAGAGATGGAAGCCATTTTCCATACACAAGTAATATACTGAGGGGTCGATGGGGATCTCGAGTCAGTTACCATCAAGCATTTTTACCTTACACCCACCGGCACCGATTTCTTCGAGGCTCGGGCTAGTGTACGGACGCGTGTGAGTGGCATTTTATGATTTTGTCAGCTCTGAGTTCCTAGCCAAGGTAAAGGTGCTACTTGGCTATTTGGGTGAAATTTCGGTCTTTAATGCGACATGTCGTTGGAATGGTCCAAACTTTGTACTATATAAGGGCCCAACAACATAACCAGAAGTTTCCGGAGTAACACCACCCAAAACTAAACAACTACGAATCTACGATGCACTGAGTGGGCCGAAGGAAATGACTTCAGACTTTTTTTTTTTTTGTTACGTGTGAAAATCTTCTGAAGTCGGATTTGTTTTACCCAACCTTAAAATACAAATCACGGCTCACTGGACCAACTACACAATCTAGAGACGCCGAAACCCTCTTTAAGATAAATAGAACGTCATACAAAAAAAGAAGAAAAAAAAAAGGCCACCTTAACCTAAGTCTATAAGGCCGTGAGCAGCTATATTAACATAAGCATCTTCGATAATTAATCATACAGATTTGTATGAGATAAGTCATGAGAAGACAACACAGATGAAAAGCCTAATAAATATTTAATTTGTATGAGACAGGAGAACAATACAAATTCTGAAATTAATCGAGGTGCACCTAAATTGATCCGGATATCCTGTTAAACAAAAATATCTCAATTTTTTTAGAGTTAAGTTGCTCCAAAACATTTTTATCTTATTGAGCGAAAAATACAGGACGAGAATTTCGACAGTGCGAAATTTTCCAAAACTTCACAGATATAAACCCAAATCAAATAACAAAATTTTGCGTAGAGAAAAGAAGAGTACTGTATTTAGTACATGGAAAACAACCAGACGACCACTAACCTCAGATGACATTACACGCGGGGAAACAAAAAAGACCCAACAAAATTTTGGGAGTAACAGCCTAAAACAAGAACTACCCGAGCATTTAGAAAAAAAAAGGACTACCAGAGCTAGAAGGTTACATTTATACATCTAATTACACTAACAAGCCTTTTCTAATATATCAACTAAGGATAATTCTTGGGGGAAGCCAAACTCCTGATGCTAGCTCCTCAAAACCAAGGCCATCACAAGTAGCAAGTTTCACAACAGAATGAGCAGTGAGACTGTATCTGTTGGGCACTTCTGCAAATGCCCTGCTGAGGACTCTCTCAACCCAATCCTCTACCGCTTTATTCTGGTCTGATCTATATGCAGCTGCAAGTAATTGATCCATGACTCTTGAGTCAATCTCTATCGAACGGTTGAAGCCAACAATCTTGTGGAAGCTCTTATTTATCTCCTTCAGCACTTTCCCAGCAAGTGCATCAAAATCAAAAGGCTTGAAAACAACTGTTCCATCCACTTGATGAAAGAAATCTTGCAACCAAGCTTTGGATTTCTCGGACATGGATTCCTTGTCAGAGCTTCCATCATCACTAGTGCATACTTCACTCTCTTCGGCTGGAAGGTTCAAATCTAGATACGCAGTTGATGTCTTGTGAGCCCGTTTAGCCATCTCTGAGATTTTAGGTTGCCCCAGAGGTTCATTCCCACTAATAAGCTTCCTTTTATTCAGAAAGATTGGATTGTTTATGTCCTTCCTCCTTGTATCGGATACATTCGTTCTTTGGGCTTTGGCGTTGTCTCCAAAGGCATGTCCAATTTTTATCTGCATTGGCCAGCCTTGTGCTCCTAAAATTCTTTCCTCAGTGTAGGCTGAGGATTCTTTCCTGAAACTGCAAGCATTGTTGCCCTCTGCGAACGTTGAAGTAGTCACAAATATTGCATTACTGATGCTGATTTCTCTTCCATGCGAGTCTGAAAGTTTCCCAGTCTTAATAGCCTGAGACAAACTATTTTGATCACAAACATCAGCTTTATCTACATCTTCAAGGAAGACAAGGGAAAAGGGCTTCTTGCTTAACTCCCCAGCAAGATGATCAAGAAGAGTCTTCCCCCTGAAATGTAAATCATAGCCATCCATTTCTTGGTGATCAGCATTTGAGTTTAAATAGATCATGCCATCTGGGAAACTGAGATCCAGAAAATGCTCCCGGCTACCATATAATATCTCAGCGAGCGTAAGAGCAGTTTTCTTCTTAACAAACCTTTCAGGTCCGATAAAATGGAGCCATATATCTGCTCTCAGACTTGCTCCATGGCGTTTTCTAGTTCTTGTTTGGCAGTGGGCTATTGTTTTGCTAATAACACAAATGGCTTCATCTTGCCAGCTGACCCTATCAGTCAGTGCTCTAAATAGTGTCTTGAGATCTCTTGATTCAAACTGCCCACTGTTGTCGGGATTTGAGTGGGAGGAAGATCGATGATTAGGGATATTCCCATTGACCAAATCAATATTTGGAGAAAACCAACCTAAGTTTTCCCGAGGAAGCTTTATTAGATTTTGATGCGTGCATGTCTTTGGCTTGTTATCAATGGGAGAAGAGCATATTCCCAGTCCTAAAGCTGTTGTTACAGAAGTTGAAGACGTGTGAGAGGCTTGACTACCATCAGCCACACTTGAATTGGACAAACTGCAAGGAGGAGAATTGAGACCACCGGATTTGAGATCTTCAGCTTTTGAAGGTGGTTCCCATTGTTTGGATAGAAAACTCTCATTCTTGGCTTTGTTAACCACAGGAAAAGAATTGCCTGATATTAATGTAGCAAGCCTTTGCTTATCCATAGACAAGCATGAATCCACATTCACACGGTTGGGTTCATTCGAATTTGCATCCGTATTGTTGCTGCCGCGATTATCAATGTTTTCCTTCTTGCCTTCAACAAACTGAAAGTCTAAAACAGTTGGAAACGTGTTTGCTTCAGGGAATGCTTGAGTGCGATGAAGACGCAGGCATATATTATCCCATTTCTTATGCAGTCCAGTGACTTTGGCACTCAATACAACTCCCTCATCTTTGGTCTGCACTGAAGAAATAACAAACTGGTTTTTACACAGGTTTAGAATACTCAAACTTATCTAAAAAGCTTTGGTTATTCACCCATATGAAAGGACATCTCCTGGTTATGAAACCAAGGAAGTGTATAGAGTGAACCATTAACATAACACAATAAGTATAGCAGTGAATATGCTTAATGTTCCCATCAACTATTAAGTTTGATCAAAACATTTTTCAGGAGATAAAGTCACCACATAACATACTTCCATAGGCTACTTGACACTCTTTTGGTGCAAATGAAGGCTGATTATAAATCTTACCACTGTTATAAGATAGTAGCTTATATCAGAGAACAGGTATCTCCATGAATTCTACTTCTAAGAGGGCCTCGCACCATGAGGAGTAAAGTTAGCAATAGTTTTAGGAATGTACCACCTTCAGATGTCTGTTATATTGCTTATATTACCAGTTTGAACCCTAGTCTCCCAATTCCCATCCCCAAAGAGGAAAGAGTATGAAATATACAAAATACAAAAGCTTCATTCCCATCCCCGCGGACAATAGTTGACAAACAGGCGCATAGATTCAAGTATCTGCGAGGTGAAACTAGTCGGAATTGAAGACAACTATTTAAACGTAATACATACCTTCATGTCAAATAATTGCAAGCTAGACTTGTATTGATCAGCAACTGAAGCAATAAAGTCTCCATTTGAAACAGCCATTACTTCTTCTTCACACTTGTCATTGCATTGACGACAGCGGGGAACACATTGAAATGAGCTTCTCAATGGAACCTTCAAGTCGGAAAGTGTTGAAAAGAACCCACCAAACGGAACAAATGACTCCATCAAGCTGTAAAGGAGATCACAACAACATAACCGTTCTTTAACACATCAATATTAGTCAAGTTTAAAGGAAGAGAGAGCCTTGAATCCAGAACCGAGCATAGTCTTAAGAAGTTACTTGATAGTTACTACCCTGGCCAACTTTTCTTGATTGTAGGCGAGTAAGCATATAAGATAGTCAACGGTGCTGAAATTAGCAGATATTGTGTAATTTTAACTAGATGGCAACTTCATGCTGGGAATGGGTAAAGTTAGAGACATGGAAGGTCTGCAGCCAAGAGAACTGCTAGCTATATGTTACAGACTACATTAGACGCTACGTTGCAAGCAGGAAGTAAGCCCCAATGTAGCCAACATAATTATACATTACTGCCAAATTTAACAATAAAAATCGATGGCAGCCAGAAACGTGGGAACAAAAACCCCTAAAAATTTCAAAAATTCGTCCTCCTACGTGATAAAGATAATACTCTCTGTGAAGTCGCAACATACAGCTCAACAGTCACCAGTTCAACTAAATGGCGTATAACCTTACTCCTCCAAAGATTGTGAGTTGGAGAAAATAGAAGGAACAACGAGAGGAAAAGAAACTGTTAGAAACTACAAGCAACAGCAGGAAAAGAAAAACTTTCAAATTTAAAAAATAATCAAAGATGTCAAGTACTCGGTAATCCGATTAAAAACTTCCCTCTGTCCTTCAGCCGTGTGTAACATAAAATACAATTCCAAATTTAATATTGTACGAGGACCAAGAAAGTGTAATATTAAATTTCAGAAGCAAACAAAGTCTTACGTACACATTCATGTAACGACTACAAAAAATTGAGAGCTCAATATAATAATACAAGCCAACACAAGCAGTAGTACACTGGAAATAATAGTTTACCTGGACTTGGGGTATGATTCAGCCATGGAAGACGGCCTGAGAGAAGTGATGGGCAGAAGCTGCAAGTCCCAGTCCTTCTCGATTGACGGAAATTTATTCAAAAACTTCAGATACGACTCATAGCTCGCAGCGGCACCTATCAGCCACACTTTCCCACGACGAAGCTCCAATAAACTCGTCAATTGGTTAACGACATGGCGCATCGCTTCACATGAAGACTCGTCGTTCACAAATGCCTTCAGGTCTCCAAAATTCACCACCAACCCAGGGCCCAAACTCTTCTCCACCGTCGAACCCAGCTCCTCAAACCTCAAACCCTCAGCTTTATCAGAATTCTCGGTTAAAAACTCCGAGACATCATTTTCAATGCAGATTATGTTCAACCCAGAAAGTTCCACAGGCAAGACGCTATCTTTTCTCTTTTCTATTGCCTCGGCAAAGCTTTGGAGTGCGCTGTAAGCACATACACCTACGAGCAGAGGATTCCTTCCCTTGTTCCTATTCATAACCTCCCCAATACGCCTACAGTTCTCGTCCCCGCCGCAAAACCCAGGGAAGCTCGAGAACGGGAAAGGGTAGCCCTGACGATCCGGGTCGGAATACTCGCTCAAATTGCAGAGAAACAAAGGCGGGCCTCTGGAGCGCGAGTATCTGAGAAGGTTAGGGAGTGGGCGGACAATAGCGAGCTTTATTTCGGAGCTCCGAAAGCCTGCTTCGGCAAAAACCCGGCTCACTACCGGGTCATCGAGAATCGATAGAAGCAAATGCTGGAGCTCCACTTTCACTGGGGAAATAGAAGATTGCTGCGGCATCTGATGATAGAGATGGAAATTCTCGGGTTGTCTTCTTTGGTTTGCTTGGGAGCGCTTTATCGCGGCCATGAGAGAGTTCGACACTGGGGGGTCGTCGGTGAGTTGGGTCGAGGGAACTCGGTCGAGTGAGACACCCAAACACAACTCCAGGGCTTTGAATTGGAGGCGGGGCGAATAGGCGGAGCTCCGCGCATGCACGCATGCCTGTCGCAGGGTGGACGAGGGAAGGGAAAGGAGGGCAGAGACGGCGTGGAGCGACGTCGTTTGGGCGTGTCCACGTCGGCGTGCGACAGCCACAGCCTCGTCCAGCGCGTGGGCTGCCTCCGTCGTTAAGCATTGCCTGGCTACACTGACCGGAGTAGGCATCGCCGGCGAAAATAGAAACACTTTGCTTTTGTTAATATGTTCGTTATTTTATTGACTGAAATCAAAATAATTTTTTAGAAAGTCCTTTCTTTTAATTCTCGTGCATACATTTATGTTACTTGCAGGGGGCTCTTAATTTATGTATTGGCGGGGCGAAGGAGGAGGAGGAGTTGCGGTGGTGCGAGGTGGGGCCTGCAAAGGACGGGATGGGACCTACCCGGAAGAAACAGACGGCGAGAATAGATTCTCTACATCACAGCTCCCTTCCCCTTCCCCCTCTCGTTCCTCTTTTTTTTTTTTACCCGTTTCTTGGACTCCAGTATTATCATCGTCATCGTATGCTCCGAGACAGACAGGGAGAGATGCTGCGTGCACTTATACTTTGTGAGTGGGGGCAACATTGACAGTCAACGTCGCTATCTATGCCATCGTGTAATCTTTTTCTCCCGAAGCACGCTCTGAGAATCAGCTACCAGCATCAGTGAGCTGACTCGGCAATAGTCAGGGCAACTCAAATCCTGTACCGTTGCTTGCAAAACAAAGTTGGGAACTTTTTCTTTTTCCCCTGTGCAAGTTGATAGCTTCCATATGCGAAATTGATGGTTTGATGTCCGCACAATGACGCGGCTAAGACTTTCAAATGCTTTCAATATCAATGATGGTATTTTCTCAGTAATGTCGTTTTAATGACATTTACCCCCACGTATTTTAATTGGGCAGAATATGGTTTTAGACTTTTCCTAATTATCTATACTTTTCGGTTTCTAATCAGTAGTGTCTTCTAAGCTTCTGTGACCGGTCTATCACCTTTGATCGTCTCTTGACCCGTACAACCTTGGCTACTTCCGCCAAAACCAGACTTTTACGTCAGAATGCGTAGGTGTCCGAGTCATCCGAGTTTCCTTGTTTTGAGCTGGTCGAGTTTCATGACCACGATGCGAGAGAGAGAGAGAGAGAGAGAGAGAGAGGCTCTATTCAATCTGTAAAGGTTGAGAGTGACAGGGAAAGAACCAAACACCACGACTTACACCAGTGTCACATACCATCATACTGGAGTGAAGGAAAGCATTTGTCGTTGAGGTTGATGCGCGTTTGAGAATGTGGGGGCCTCACCCACCTACGGGTTTTCTTCGCTCTCACCCTAACAATTCCTCAACACATGCACTGAGGAGGAGAGAGACTGTGAGGGGAAAAAAGGTGTTTGATTTGATGTGTTCTTTTGTTCCTACCTTCTTTCATCACTTTTTCCTACCTTTTTCAGCTGCCTTTTCTCCTAAATACCATTCACAGTCCCCCTCTCCCCTTCTCTCCCCTCAGATACGACCTATCCCAGCTAACCCTCCTCCAGCCCAGTTGACTCATCGAGTCAATAACAAGCTCTTTCTCTTTTTTTGAAGTTAAACTACAGTTTGTTTCTTAACCCGTTGGAAAATGGAAATACATGCTTCTGATCTTGAACTCTTATACTCTCGTCCCAACAGATATTTACCGTATAAATGTTCTCTTTTAAAGGTGTTAAAAGTATTGAGTTATGTCTCACGACCGCCTGGTTGGTTGATTAAGTGGACAAAAGATTGAGCTTGGAGATACACTGTACAGGCAGAATCAAAAGGGAACAACTTAGTGGTATGTGTGAGAGTCTGTCCGACTGTCCGCATAATATTGGCTGTGGCATGGAGAAGAGAGAGAAAATCAAGCTCACACAGAAAAGTTAAAAGCCTAAAACGAGAAGGGTTCTTTATGCCATCTAGCACTGTCATTTTCCCATATTTGTTGCTGCCCTCTCGACGGCCAAAGAGCCATACATTCTTTCGTAATTTGTGATGGAGAAAGTAGAAGGGAGGAATCTGGAGTGTAAGATCTCTTGGGGTCGGAATCTTCGCTTTGATATCTTTTTCTGCTGAAAAAAATTGTGCATTATATTACTGAAATTGACGTGGCCTTTGGTATTCAGCTCACCACTCAATCCTTTTCGGCCAATGAACAGACCTAAAAGCCTAGTGTTCAGCTAAATAGTTTCCTGTTCAAGTCCATGGAGACTGTAAAGGTTCCACTCTTCCATTATTTACCAGGTTCAGACAAATTTTTGCTTCGTTGAGTGGCGCCCTCCTCGTGACTCGTGTGATCGAAACGAAAGAAGACCAGATATTTTGCTTGTCAATATATTCTTCCTCTTAGCCTGTAAGCAAGAATGGTGCGCATGTAATTGGTTGAGATGCATTAGAAAAAAAAAATTGATTGAGATGCAAAATCTTCTCTCTAGCTAGGGACTAGGTGGGAAGATCACCATTCCAAAGTTTCAAAGATATTTGTGCAGCAGTCCAATATAGAGATAATAAATGTGTTTTGAGTTTGTAAAACCCGAACTTAATCCAAACTAAATCCTTCAGAACTAGAAGAATTGGTATATTGTAAGGTAATTAAGAGTTGCTAATCTGTACTTAAAGTGAGCGCAAACTGGAGGAGAATATAAGTACTGCGACGGTTGGTCTGCTGTGGGACCAACAACTACAACCGGTTTCCTGTTTGATGGGGCATCATTAAAACTGACTTAGCAGAATAGTTTTGTGGTAATATTCAACATCAATGATCAATCTCACTTCCCTTTTGAAAACCGCTTTGCACCATTTCTGAATAAAACTTTTCTTATAAAGGGCGATGGGATTTGACTTCGTTTTCTTTATGGGCCATCTTTAATGCGCATGAGTTTTATTCCTGCTTTTTTTTCTCACAACGTTTTTTTTGGTTCGAGAATAGAATTCCCTACTCTCTTATTGCGCATTCTCCACCAAGTTATGATTATACAAGGACCATTTCCGCATCTTTCACATCATCAGTATCTTTATTGGGTCAAGGAAGCTTAGAAGAAGCAAACAAAATTATTTGGTTCGAAAAAGAAACAGAAAATGCAACACAGCATAATGGTCGAGCAGTTTCTGTGCATGATTATGATCTATCGCGGTTTATAGTACGGAGAAGATTCGTCATCGGAAGGAACATGGTAATCGCTAGTTTAGCCTTTTCGCCGCAAATATTTACCAAAACTTTTAGAGATTGGTGAAAATTCTTTAGGGAGAAGGTTTGCGGTATTAAACGAAGAAGAAAAAAGGAGCATTTGACAATGGGGAAGGTCGGCTCCTTTTGGGACCAACATCCATAATACTCGAAAGCAAATTCCATGGGCAATAAGTTGCGGCCATTACGATAACTAAGGTCTAATAGAAGTGGCCGGGCGAATATATTCAACATCCTTGCTCTTTCATTTATTTGATCCTTCTTTCACGTCAAATATATTCTCTCCGGCTTTTTATTGCTTTTTTTTTGTCGGTAATAAAAATCTTTACGGGATGAGTCCACTTAACGCGCAGTTATTATTTTTAAATAATAATTAAAATAACATTAACAATAATAACTCTCAGCTACGCATATAATAATATAGCTAGAAGAACAGCAATAAAGGTCTTGCTATGTACTGCTTCTTTTTTTTGGTTTCCGCCTTTCTGTGAACAGATTTTGATACTGAAGCAAATCTTCTTTTCTTTGATTGTTGGTAGGAACACTTAGGGCGCTACTAGAGAATGGATGCTCCTATTGCCGACAAGACAATAATCTGAGCACCAAAATGAAGTAGAGCAAGACCAAAGAGGAAGACATGACACCAATAAAAAAGTTCCTGCAGAGACACCAGACAGGGAACCCCACTAACCAAAATCAAGAGGCCCTCATACACCAACCTAAATAATTTAAGGGTGTGGTCGAGCCAACCCACGGCCACGGGCACCAGTGTCCACCCAACACGTAACTGTTGAAGAACCTCCCCACTAATGTCTTCTTTTCCATATTGGGTACAAATATAGATATATTGCAGCCTGTTTTGTTGTCTACATCCATATACATTCAGTTGCTTCAATCACTAAAGTGAAGCAACAGCAAATAATTTCTTCGAAAAGAAAAAGGGGAAGGAAAATGCAATTATGGAGACTCCTATTTCTTAGTAGGAGAGGCGTGTGACCATGCGCAAGCATAGAAAGTGATCCTTCAACTGTGGAAAAAGCTTTTCTTTTCCACGTAAAGGAACAATTATGGGGAGGTGGAAAAGAGAGAAAAGCCGAACACGAAGAGACATTTGGGTGGATGGTGGGTGCCCAAGTGGGCTTGTTGGTGCTGCCTTGGACTTTGCCATAAATAGGAATCCATGTCATGTGCTAGTGGGAGACCCGGATTTTGACAAATTTGCCATAAATAGTTCCCTTCCCTTCCATTACTCTCCTGAGTCCTGACTTCGACACAGTTGTTTGAAATCACAATAGCATAAAGGAAATTTGTCTGTAAAGAATCCATTGGTTTTGAAAAGATTTGGCCATCTTGCTTTGCAGAGTGATTCAAATGCTCATAATGATTGGCAAGACAAGCCATATATATACCAGGGGCATGTTGGTTTTGATAAAAATTTTAGGATTCCAAGTGTTTTAAAAATTTTTAGGTGATGTTTGAACTTTATTGACATGCGTGTAAAATGTGTTGACTTGTATTTATGTGTGTAAAAAAAAGTAATAATGAGTTGTATTGAAATGCGTGTTTATGTGATGTTGAAATAGTAATGTGAAATAGTAGAATGCAAATTTTAAAAAAATATTAAAAAACGAATATGCCCCAGGCTCATTCCCCCTCCCCTCGAGGGAGGGATGAAACCAACCAACTGAATCAAAGTACAGCATCCAGCTTATTGCAATTTGAAAAGGCTGGTCCAATATTAGCCCAAATGTAAAACCTTCCCCAACCAATAATGGGATCTTCGCCTTTCCGTATCCCCCGTTAACTGTTGGAACTCCAGGACCCATCTGAGAGTTTGGGTTTTCCTGAGACAACCCATTATTTGGCCCACGGCTCAATAAAACTCAAAATGGGTATCAGTCAAACCCAGGCAATTCTTGGCAGAAGTTAAAACTCTTTTGGACCTTATTTTTTACGGTATAATCGTGTCACGTGTGATTTCAGCACTTGTTATAGTAAAGATTATAAGGGCTTCGAACTAATCATCTCCCTTAGTTCAGCCCCTCTGAAATCTGAATTAAAAGCCTCCAAACAAATACTCTATTTTGTCCCTTTTTTCTATTTTTTATTTTATTGTAGAGATGCCAATTTTCTTGCGCAGCATTTAACTCGTTGGACTGCTTGTTCTTCTTTTGAAGAATGTATTCCCTAATTTTTATGAACTTCTCTGTAATTATCTTTAGGTTTATGCTAGATTTGACCATAAGTGTAACCAGTTCCTTTAATTTTATATATAAGTAGTATTGTTCAAAAAAAAAAATCAATCCTTCCTGTCCAATTTGCCGGAACAGAAGCGGTTTGCTCTTAGAATGTGCTCTTCGGGCCTATTGATTTTTATCTGGTTGAAAGGACGAAAGAAAGGGTAAGCCTGATTTGAATAATTAAAAGAAGGAATGTTCCGTTTGGGCTCCGTTCGACGCTAATAAAGTTGGAGTAAGATATTTGACAACTCAACGGAAACGTTAATGTCAAACTTTTGTCAATTAATGAAGTCTTTCAAGTCCATTCGTACCGAATCTCCGATCTCCGTAACACCCACTCCCAGCACCGCTGTCCAAACTTTCTCCAGTCAGCCATATCCCGTTCCCCATCTCGGTTTCTATAGTCTCTCTCAAAGCTATTAGGAGCTCTCGCTGGAAACCCTTCGTTCGTCTCCAAGGCACTGGCAACTCGCCGACAGGACTTCTGGCCCCAACCCCGGGGAACGCGAACCCGCCCCATGTCTGAAATCCTTCTGGCAACAACTACAGTCTTTGGCGGTGACTTCTCACTTCTCCGGCTTAATTTGGAAGAACTATTGATTCCTCAGGTGGGATTAACTTGCTCTTTATTCGTACAATTCGGGCATGAGCCTAATCTGCCCGTTGTAGGCAATGTGGCGCATTCTGCAGCAAAAATGGCGAATCATTTTTTATTCGAGAAGAGTTGTTTTTTAGTTTTATTTTTTAAAAAACAAGTGTTTATTTTATAACGAGGTACTCCACAGTTGTGATGGGTTGCGGAAATACATACGTTTTTATAATAATGAAGTTATAATATTAGTAATTAGATGATGCTTATAAAAAAAATTAGATGCTGATTCCTCTGACAGTCTAATTTCTACACTGTAAATAGTCAACATAAATTTTTGTCGTCCTTGGCAATTTATATTAAAATAAGAAAATATATTTTACATACCGTAACAGTACTATTATTAGAATGCTGCTTCACACGGCTACTCGTGCTCCGCCTCTCACAGGGTCTGCGTCCTTCAGTCAAGCTCAGCTCGATCAGGACAAAGCATCTCCTTTTACATGGCTGCTCAAACCCACTTCAATCCTGGTTGGAATCATGACGTCTTCCTGAGTTTTAGGGGTAAAGACACCCGCAAGAATTTCGTTGATCACCTCTACACCGCCTTGGTGCAAGCCGGAATTCGCACCTTCCGAGACGACGAGGAGCTTCCAAGAGGAAAGCGCATCTCGACCGAACTGATCAACGCCATTCGAGGATCCAGGCTTTCCGTTGTGGTTTTCTCTAAAGATTATGCTTCTTCCCGTTGGTGCCTTGATGAGCTTGTGGAGATCTTGCACTGTAAGAATAGCAGGGGTCAAGCTGTTCTTCCGATATTTTATGATGTGAACCCCTTTGATGTCCGAGAACAAAGTGGAACTTTTGCGGACGCATTCGCTAAGCATGAAAAGCGGTTTCAGGCGGAGATGGAGAGGCTGCAGGACCTGCAGCAGTGGAGAGCAGCTCTTACCGAAGCTGCCAATCTGTCCTGCTGGGATCTCCAAGATATGGCGAACGGGTATTTTCTTTTCATTTTGGTTTTCTCACATCTTTATTCGTAAATATTTGGTGAAAATAGATAACAACTAAAGATGGGCCAAATCATTGTTGCCGCACAAGCAATGTAGGAGAAAATGGTGCGACCCAAAGGAATTTTTTGGCGTAGACTCTGATTAGTCTTGCTCAACAAGATTAATACATATATTCCGAGTTAGATGAAAGTTGTGTAGACGACATGATCGCACATATAAATGTTTGTTCTTGGTTGGAATTAGTTGACGGTTTTGAGTCCTATGCCAATTGCCAACACTACAGTAGATAAAAGACCAATGCCTCTTCGAGAGATCTTTGTCCGCGAAAAGGCATTGAAGTAGAAAAAAAATTGGTTTTTTATGGAATTGGATAGGAAGAAATAAATTTAACTGATATTATTAATAAGTTGGATGTAACTCAAATATGATATCTGCATCCAGTTTTCTTCAGTGCTTGTTTGTTGTTGTATTTTTTTATTGATCTTTTTAATGATCAGATATGAATCAAGGTTCATCAAGAAGATTGTTGAAGAAATTTTGCGACAAGTGCACAAAGTTCGCTTGCATGTTGCCTTACACCCAGTGGGAATGGTTTCTCGTGTTGGAAAAGTGAAAACTTTATTAGATCTTGGGACAAGTGACGTTCGCATTGTGGGCATATACGGGATGGGTGGAATAGGCAAAACAACCATAGCAAAAGCTGTCTACAACGAGTTATGCCATGAATTTGAAGGAAGTAGTTTTCTTTCAAACATTAAAGAAGTTTCAGAGAAATCCAATGGTTTGATTCATTTACAAGAACAACTTCTTTATGATATATTGAAAACGAAGAACTTGAAGATTGGCAACGTTGATAGAGGAATCAATTTGATTAAGGAAAGATTACACCGCAAAAAAGTGTTGATTGTTCTTGATGACTTGGATCACTTGAATCAGCTCAATTCATTAGCTGGAAACATTGAATGGTTTGGGCCAGGAAGTAGGCTTATTGCGACAACCAGAGATAAACAGGTGCTAATTCAACTAGGAGTTAATGAAAACTACGAAGTTGAGGAATTGAATTCTGAGGAGTCTCTTCAACTTTTCAGTTGGCATGCCTTTAAGAAGGCCCATCCAATAGAAAATTACCTACAGGATTCTCTTGATGTTGTGGGTTATGCTGGAGGACTTCCATTGGCACTTGAAGTTTTGGGTTCTTATCTACATGGAAGAAGCATTATTGAATGGAAAAGCACATTGGAGAAGCTACAAAAGACTCCTCATCAACGGATTCAGAAAATACTAAGAATAAGTTTTGATTCACTGGATGATACAGAGAGAGCTATATTCCTTGATATTGCATGCTTCTTTATTGGTACAGATACAGAATATGTCAGCAAAGTACACGATGGTTGTGATTTCTTTCCAGATATTGGTATGAGTATTCTCATCCAACGGTCTCTCCTGACAATTAATGAGAGAAATGAGCTGAGGATGCATGATTTGATTCGTGACATGGGAAGGGAGGTTGTTCGAGAAAAGTCACCCGAGAATCTAGGAAAACGTAGTAGGTTGTGGTTTCATGAGGAAGTCTTATATGTGCTGGAGAAACATATGGTAAGAGACATGTCTTTTTTATAAAGATGTCAATAACAAATACATGGAAGGCATACACATGTAAATACATTTGAGAGTTGTTCTTTTGCCAAATGCATATCATAGTTTGTATAGTCTGACAACATGACTCATAATTGTCGAATCTCAAATACCACTTCTGTAAATCAAATAAACAGAGGCTGATACTTAATCATGGTAGAAGAGGATGCCAGCTGTAATTAATTATGATCATGCCAAAATCACTTGTGTGTTTTAATCGTGGTGACAATAGCAAGGTCGCCTCCAATTTGAAGGTATTTTAACTTTTATCATAAGATGACCATTTGGATTGTTGATCAAATTATGTTTCCAGGGTTCGAAAGAAGTGGAGGGTATTGTCCTAAATTTGCCTGTACTTGAAGATGTGCATTTGGAGACTGAAGCATTTGCGAAGATGAAACAGTTGAGGCTGCTCCAAATCGATGGCGTGTATCTTAGTGGATGCTTTGAGCATCTTTCTGAAGAGCTAAGATGGCTCCGTTGGCATAACTGCCCTCTAGAATTTTTACCACCAAATTTTCATCTAGAGAACCTTGTTGTTCTTGACATGCAGCAGAGCAATATCAAACAAGTCTGGAAAGAGAAAAAGGTGAAATGCTTTTATACACTATTTTTTTTGTATTTCTCAAATAAATAACTCCATAAACTTTGTTTTTGTTCTTGTTTTTATGATCTTTTTTCAGATATTCAACAAGTTGAAAGTTCTAAATCTCACCAACTCCAAATATCTCATCAAATCACCGAACTTCGTGAGCGTCCCTCACATGGAGACGGTGATTCTTGAAGGTTGTACAAGTCTGATTGAGGTTCATGAGTCTATTGGCCATTTGGAAAGCCTTATTTTGCTAAATTTAAAAGGATGCAAGAACTTAAGGAATCTTCCGGAAAGCATTTCTAATGCAAAATCCCTTGAAATTCTTGACTTGTCTGGCTGTTCAAAGCTTAACATGCTGCCGGAGAAATTGGGGTTGATGATGGCTCTAAAGAAGTTGCATGCAGATAGAACTGCTATTACACAACTACCACCCTCCTTCGGTCTTCTGAAGAATCTTGAAACGGTATCGTTATCTGGATGCAAAGGTCAATCCTCAAGATCTTGGTTGTCAGGTTTAATAGCCAGAGTATCACCATTCTCGAAACCCATAAATTTGCTACCAGCTTCCGTTTCGGGATTACATTCTTTAAGGGAACTAGATCTTAGTGATTGCAGTTTGTGTGAAGATGGGATTCCGATGGATTTTGGGAATTTACCTGCACTTAAAGTATTGAATTTAGAAAGAAACAAGTTCGTTAGGCTACCTGATAGCATAAGTCGCCTTTCTAAGCTATCTTTACTTATCTTGAATGACTGCACTAGTCTTCAATCGATTTCAGAACTTCCTGCAAGTTTAACGGAGTTAAAAGCAACTCAGTGCACAGCACTGGAAAGAGTCTCAAATTTGGCAAAGGTGAGAGAGTGGAACTCAATTAGCCTTCTTGGTTGCGACAAGCTGGTAGAGATTCAGGGTTTGGAGAAGCTACTGTTGTCTATAACCCACACGGACCGGTGCTACAGTGTCTCATATTCATTCACAAAGAATATTCTCCAGGTTCTCTCTCTATGTCTATGTTTTTCGTTTTATAATGGGCACTTACGTTTTATGGAAACTCTATGTCTCTGTCATTCATTTTATAATGGGCACTTCTGTTTTATGGAAATAGTCTCCCACAGAGCCCTGTCGAGGTTTTCCGTTCCAGCGTAGTGTCGAGATTCTAGATACTTTCAGCCATCAGAAAATTGGACCTTCGATATCCATCCATGTACCTTCGCTTTCAAAGGGCAGAATCACGGGGGTAGCTGTTTGCGCTGCTTTTGCAGTAAAGAAAGAAACAACGCCTGGGTACGTGATACGCTCTTTCGAACTGAAGAGCAACTTTTTCCATAACCAATCCCAATGGTTTAACGCATGTCGTGAACGTTGTTCCTTTACTACCGTTATACCCATTTCATCATTCAAAGCTGGGATGGAAAGTGGAACGGAAATAAAGGCGTCCTTCGACTTTGGGGAAGCCTTTGAAGTGATCAAGTGCGGAATCCGCCTAAACATCTATGAGCCAGATATAACAGATGAATATGGAACTGAGGAAGAATACGCCGACTTCGATACTCCAACAGATTCCGAAATGGAGATGGAGTGCGCCAAGAGAGGTCGTGATGACAATGAAGCAGGGTCAAGCAATGATTGGGCTGATGCTGACGAAGGAAATTGCTCCAAGAGATCCAGGATAGTCTGAAGCGCAAGAATGAGGCGAGTTATAATGGAGACGTGGAAGTCTACTCATATCAAAAACATATTGTTGAATCGCAATTTATCATTAAATTTAAGTTGATATTATAGAGTGCATTTTAATCTGCAGCCATTACTCAGATGTCTGATAGTATGTATAGCTAAGGACCTCTCTAACGACACCCGTAAGACGCACCCGTAAGACCGTAAGAGAGTGATTCAAATGCTCATAATGCTTGACAAGACGAGCCATACATATACCAGGCTCATTCCCCCGCCCGCAACCAACCAACTGAAACAAGGTACAGCATCCAGCTTATTGCAATTTGAAAAGGCTGGTCTATGGAGAAATAGTTTTCCCCCTCTCTAAAACCTCTCTCTGTTTTCCCCCCACCGGAGATACCTAGGGGAGGGTGGGTGCTTTGGCTCCCCCCTTTTTTCTCCTTCCTCTTCCCCCCACTGGTTCGTTGCTTTCTGGTGGCTTTGATGGTTTTTGTCTTTGTTTTGCAGATTTCTTCCGAGTGGTGGTGCGTCTCCTCCGTCGGTTTTCGCCATACGCGCGCCCCTTAGGTGCACTCAGACGGCCGAGATCTACGCCTCGCTCTTTCTCCGGCAAGCAACCGATGGCGCGTGTGCTCACACGCTGTTAGGGACCCCGGTCTAGGCCGCCATAACAATGCCAACTCCCGTCAAGTGATTCGAACACGATCACCCTAATCGATCCTCCTAAACCGTTATCTTGTAACACACGAGCTGTTATATAGGATCTAACACTCAAAATGGAGAATAATCGAGATCTTTATTGAAGAACACGAAGAACGTGGCTAAGGGTTAATTAGCCCAAAGACCACAAGAACAAAGAACAATCCCGATCAAGGGTTAATTAGCCCAAGAACGGGTACCCAATCTAGGTTATTAGCCTAGAATGAATCCCAAGTAACAAGGTTATTAGCCTTGAAACCGACTTAGCATATACTTGCCTATGCTCGGCCAAATCCCACCCCAAAAGCACTAAGGCTCTACTATTCTCTCTACTCTCTGAATGCCCCACTCTAATGCTCCTAAGGATGTTTATATAGACATCCTTAGGAGCTTACAAACCCTAATGGACTCAATCAAATCAACATCAAATCAAATCTAAATCAAATCCCTTGAATCAAGCAGATTTGATATTACATGCCTAATATAACAAGAACATAAAGGAAAGGAATCTTCTAGAGTTTAGGAAAGGATCCCTAAATCTAGAAGATATGATTTATTAAATCTCAACAGTTAAGGAAAGCAATCTCTAAGATACCTCCCTGATTGTTGGGATCTCGCCGTCGTCCGCCGCCGTCCACGGTGGCGCCGCCGCCGCTTGCACCACCATGGGTGGTGATGCTCCTCCAGGTCCTGGGACCTTCCTCTTCCATTCCCCACCAAGTACCGGTAGGGGTGGTGGTGCTCCGCCACTGGTGGTGGCTGCTGGTGGTGGCCATCCTGTGCCATGGCACTCCTTTGTCTGCTTGCTCGCTGCTGCTTGACTTGGCTGGTGGCCAAGGACTTGCTGCTGCGCCGTGTCATGGCAAGGCCATGGGCTGTCATGGCATGTCTGTGGCCAGCTGGCTGGCATGCCAGACATGGGCGTTGGTGAGGCGCCATGCCTTGTCAGGGGCGCTGGGGCGCCTAGCTTGCGCGCGCGCGTGATGATGCCATGGCATGGTTGTGGTGCTGTCGCTGCGCGCGCTGTGGGCGTGTCATGAGTGCCCATGTGTGTCCTTGGTGCCTCATCTCGGCACCTATCCTCCAACACATGGCTTTTGCCGCCCAACTCGTCACTGGGGATCCTTTCATTCCCCCTTCCATAAAGGGTACCCTTGACCCCAAGGGTAACCATTGTAACTCTAGAGGCCTCCTTATCATAGTCCTCCCCCAATAACTCCTCCCTAGGTAGCCCACCCATGCTCCAAGTAACAATCCTACCCCCAAGGGTGAACTCCATTTTCCTCCCACCATAATCAAGTGTGATCTTGCCAATGCATTTTAGCCAAGCATTGCCCAAGACCACATCTAACTCTTCCAAGGATAGTACATAAAGTTCAGCAACTATACTCATACCTTGGACATCAATGGAAGCTGCTTTTACCATCTGATGGCATCTCATCTTCTCACCGTTGGCAAGCTTTACTTCAAAGGCTTCTATCTCCTCTCCGTGCAAACCCGCCTTAGTAACAAGGTGGGTGTTGATGAAGTTGTGGGTAGACCCACTATCTACCAACAGGGTGACCTCGTGCTTGCCCATGGAAGCCATGAAAGTCAAGGTTGAGTTGCTCCCAATGCCAGTCATGGCACTAAGACTCAACTCACTATCACTCGAGTGCTTCGCATAGGCATGCTCCTCACTCGACTCTTCTTCATCAATCATTAGCATGAGCTTTCCCTTCTTGCATTGGTGGTCAGGACTCCACTTATCTCCACACTTGAAGCACATCCGCTTTCTGAGGTACTCAGCAAGCTCCTCCCGGCTAAGCTTCAGTAGGTCATTCTTCTTCCTGCATGCTTTTTCAACCACCTCCTTTCCCTTCGAATGTATCTCGGATTGTAAGGGCTCATCTTCCTCGCTAGCATCTTCTTCTTTGTCATTCCTCTTCTCAACCCGATGGCTCTCTTCAAGGATCTCAGCCATCCTCATTGCTTCCTGCAGTCTGGTGGGCTGCTTCAGCTTCAACTCTTTAGCTATCCATGGCTTAAGCCCGTCAACAAATGTGCCAATGAGTGCCTCTTCCGACCAACCCCTTACTAAGGTTTGGAGTTGCCGAAACTCCTCCACATATGCATGCACCTTGCCTTCTTGCTTGAGCTTGGCTAGTTGGCCATGGTGATTGACAATGGGCGAGGGCCCAAATTGCATGAGCAACTCCCTTTCAAAAGCCGTCCACCCGAGCCTTCTTCTATCTTTCTCATATTGGGCTCGAATCCACCTCCACCACTTGCTTGCTTTGCCTTCCAGGTAGAAACACGCGGTGGTCACTCTTTCTTCTCTCGACACTTCATACATGTGGAAGTAGTGATCCGCCTTATCAAGCCACTCATGGGGGTCACCTCCACCAAACTTCGGAAACTCGATCTTTGGCCTCCTAGTTCCTCGGTTGTGACACCGATTTCCATCTCCCATGTCTCTATCATGATCACCTCTATGATAATGTTGTCTCCTAGGTCCTCGGTTGTGAAACCGATTTCCCTCACTATCACCACCATCACGATCATAGCGGTCACGATCACTCCGCGGTCCTTCACGCCATCTATCATCTTCATAGGCTCGGCCATAGGATCTCTCCTCCCTATATGAACTTCCTCCATCTCTTCCTTCCGATCTTCCATGGTCATCATCTCCATGGTTGGACTCCACACGTAGCCACCTCTCGACTACTTCATGCTCATTCTCCACACGGCCGCCCACTCTAAGTTGTTGTCTTGGTCTAGGCTCCCCTCTTGTGGACTCGGATAGTTGAGTTTCTCTTCCATCCATGTGCTGAGCATCCTCCCTCCTATTCTCCTCCCTTCTTGCGGCTTCTACATTGTTGCCTCCCCTTGGCTCTCCACCAAGTCTCGCCAATGCCGCTTGTAGGTCTTGCCTCATCCCTTCCACCGCTCTCTTATTCTCTTCGGTGACCATGGTCACTCTAGCTATGGCTCCTTGCATGTCAGCCATGGTTGTGGATGTCTCCACCATTTTGTCTTTCAGCCATAGAGTTGATGACTCCAAGGCTTCGAACCGGTCTCTGTTGGAAGTGAGTGAACTTGAAACTGCCTCCATTGCAATACTTGGCTGCAACAACAAGTCCGACCTTGGGTTCTCTCCAAAATGAAGATCGAACCCCTCCCTTCAAAATTCTTCGCACGAACAACTTCCGACCTTGGGTTCTCTCCAAACGAAGATCGAACCCCTCCCTCCACTACACAACTTGACAAGAACAAACACGTTCCAACCTTGGGTTCTCTCCAAAATGAAGATCGAACCCCTTCTCGAGTAAAAAAATTTCAACCCAAAAAAAACAACTTCGCAACCGAATCAATTCAACAAAAACAAATCAAACTAATAAGGCTCGTGTTTACCTCCCTTGAAGATCTTCGTGTTTCAAGAAACTCCTTGATGAAATCTTCAAGCACCTCTCAATGAAAGCACCAATTTGTTAGGGACCCCGGTCTAGGCCGCCATAACAATGTCAACTCCCGTCAAGTGATTCGAACACGATCACCCCAATCGATCCTCCTAAACCGTTATCTTGTAACACACGAGCTGTTATATAGGATCTAACACTCAAAATGGAGAATAATCGAGATCTTTATTGAAGAACACGAAGAACGTGGCTAAGGGTTAATTAGCCCAAAGACCACAAGAACAAAGAACAATCTCGATCAAGGGTTAATTAGCCCAAGAACGGGTACCCAATCTAGGTTATTAGCCTAGAATGAATCCCAAGTAACAAGGTTATTAGCCTTGAAACCGACTTAGCATATACTTGCCTATGCTCGGCCAAATCCCACCCCAAAAGCACTAAGGCTCTACTATTCTCTCTACTCTCTGAATGCCCCACTCTAATGCTCCTAAGGATGTTTATATAGACATCCTTAGGAGCTTACAAACCCTAATGGACTCAATCAAATCAAATCAACATCAAATCAAATCTAAATCAAATCCCTTGAATCAAGCAGATTTGATATTACATGCCTAATATAACAAGAACATAAAGGAAAGGAATCTTCTAGAGTTTAGGAAAGGATCCCTAAATCTAGAAGATATGATTTATTAAATCTCAACAGTTAAGGAAAGCAATCTCTAAGATACCTCCCTGATTGTTGGGATCTCGCCGTCGTCCGCCGCCGTCCACGGTGGCGCCGCCGCCGCTTGCACCACCATGGGTGGTGATGCTCCTCCAGGTCCTGGGACCTTCCTCTTCCATTCCCCACCAAGTACCGGTAGGGGTGGTGGTGCTCCGCCACTGGTGGTGGCTGCTGGTGGTGGCCATCCTGTGCCATGACACTCCTTTGTCTGCTTGCTCGCTGCTGCTTGACTTGGCTGGTGGCCAAGGACTTGCTGCTGCGCCGTGTCATGGCAAGGCCATGGGCTGTCATGGCATGTCTGTGGCCAGCTGGCTGGCATGCCAGGCATGGGCGTTGGTGAGGCGCCATGCCTTGTCAGGGGCGCTGGGGCGCCTAGCTTGCGCGCGCGCGTGATGATGCCATGGCATGGTTGTGGTGCTGTCGCTGCGCGCGCTGTGGGCGTGTCATGAGTGCCCATGTGTGTCCTTGGTGCCTCATCTCGGCACCTATCCTCCAACACATGGCTTTTGCCGCCCAACTCGTCACTGGGGATCCTTTCACACGCGCCCCACGCGTCGTGCGTGCATCTGACGCGCCGCCACTTGTAGCCGTGCGTGAGGCACCTTCCGCCGCCACACAAAATCTGTCTTTCTTTCCATATCTGGCCTCTGTGGCTTCTTCCGCCTCCTCTGCGCAGTGGATCTCCCCTTTCCGCCACCACTGCCGCCACCGCCGTTCTGGCCAGCGCCTTCCTGGTCTTCCCCGGGGTTTATGTTACGCTTTATAGAAATAAACCCGTTTGGGTCTGTCCATATGTTTAGAGCTTGTTTTAGGTTCTGTTTTCACCCGTTTGGGCTAGCCACTCTGTTTAAGGCTTGTTTCGCATTATTTATGTGTTTTTCTTCTGTTTGTAATTACAGCTGGGATTGCAAGTTTAGCACTCTTCTGGAGCCGGCTCGCCAACTATGTTGGCGGTCCTTCAGCGATAGTTCTTTCACGAATTTTCCATGTTTCCTAGGACCCTCGGATCCTCTCGCTTCGGGCTTTGTGTCCGCCACCTCTGAGGACCTTGTGTCCTCTTTAATAGTCACTTCACTGTTGGCCCTTTTGCTGTCGCTTGTAACTCCCTTTTTGGGTTCTTTTTTTTTGTTTTCACAGCTTGTAATTTTTAGTTGTTTAAGGTGTCAAAATATTATTTCTATATCATTCAACTTACTTTCTACAATCTGGTTTTTCAAACTTATAAAGAAAAAATAACAAACTCTCTTATCTACGTATCCTTCCTATAACAAATATAACTAAAAGAATATTTCCTATAACTCCTCCTATAATTTCTCCATTATTATCTCATATAACAACTCACACCAACACTCCCCCTCAAGTTGATGCAAAGATATCTTTGATGCACAACTTGTCTAGTGAGTTGTAAAAATCTTTGCTGCGATAAAGTGACGATCCACCTCCACATGCTTGGTGCGATCGTGTTGTACTGGATTGTGGGAGATATCAATTGCTGCTTTGTTGTCACAATAGAGATTAATCTGTGATTTTGGAGCAAATCCAATCTCGGTTAACAACTGTTTTAGCCATAACAACTCACATAGTCCTTTGGCCATTCCCCGAAATTCGGCTTCGGCGCTTGAGAGGGATACAACTTTCTGTTTTTTACTGTGTCATGTCACGAGATTTCCACCAACAAAGGTGAAGTATCCTGACGTTGATTTCCTATCTGATATATTCCCTGCCCAATCAGCATCAGTGTAACCATGTACATTTACATGATTATTTCTAGAAAATAAAATACCTTTCCCTGGAGAAGATTTCAAATATTTGAGGATACGCATCACAGCATCCATGTGCTCCTCACTTGGACAGTGCATGAATTGACTCACTACACTAACCGCATATGCAATATCAGGTCGAGTATGAGAGAGATAAATAAGTTTGCCAACTAAGCGTTGGTATCTCTCTTTGGCGGCTGGCTTCTGATTATCATATATCCCCAGCTTATGATTTTGAATAATTGGTGTATCCACAGGCTTACATTCTAATAAGCCAACTTCTGCTAATAAATCCAAAATATATTTTCTTTGAGACAAAAATATACCTTGACTTGATCTTGCAACTTCTATGCCCAAAAAATATTTCAGTCCACCCAGATTTTTCATTTCAAATTCCGCAGCTAACTGCTCTTGGAGTCTTGAAATCTCATCAAGATCGTTTCCTGTGATGATCATATCATCCACATAGACAATCAATGCCGTCACCTTGCCATTCTGTCTCTTTAGGAATAGAGTATGGTCGGAGTTGCTCTGAGAAAATCCATATTTTTTCATTGCAAGACTAAATCTCCCAAACCATGCTCGTGGTGATTGCTTCAATCCATACAAGGCACGCTGTAACTTACAAACCACCTTAGTTCCATCGGTCACAGAATATCCTGGAGGAATATCCATATACACTTCCTCTTCGAGATCGCCATGGAGGAATGCATTTTTCACATCAAATTGGTGTAGTGGCCAATCCAAATTTGCTGCAAGAGATAATAACACTCGAACAGTATTTAATTTTGCCACTGGTGAAAAAGTTTCGTGGTAATCAACTCCGTATGTCTGAGTATAGCCTTTTGCCACGAGTCTCGCCTTGTATCGTTCGATTGAACCATCTGTCTTGTGTTTAATAGAGAAAACCCACTTACACCCCACTGTTTTCTTTCCATCCGGCAATGACATTAAATTCCAAGTTTTATTCCGCAACAATGCATTCATCTCTTCTTGGATTGCTTGAGTCCAATTCTGATCTCCCAAAGCATCTTCAATATTAATGGGGATACGCCAAGTAGATAGCTCACGTACAAAAGTCTTAATTGGCTCTGTCAAAGATTTCGTAGCCACATAATTTGCAATTGGATATTGTGATCTTTTATCCTCAACATTAGGAGAGTAACGGCTAGGTGGTTTTCCCCGATTCAGCCTGTAAGGTAACACATATCTAGCAGTAGAAGATTCCATGATATTTGAATTTAATTGATTTACCTCCAGCTCATTCTCAGAACATGCCGCAGGTACTAGAGTGGAAGTTCCAATTTCAGCATGCATGATATCTGTATCTTGTGCCGCATGTTCCACCAAATCAGGAGAGTTAGAAATAGCAGGAAATAAGTCATCAATTTTTGAAAAATCAGCATTGACCAAATCTGCATCAGTTGGAGTTTGTATGACCGGAAATTCATCATCCCTAGACAAATCAAAAGTAGCCGAATCTATAGCATTTTTCTTGGCTGAAATGTCAACATTTTCGGCTGCTTTTTCTTTGCTAACTGCAGCCTCTCTAAAAAATCAAAAGGAGCCGAATAAGGGGCTGTTTTATGGCTGAAATGTCAACAATTTCGGCAGCACTATTGGTGGCAACGACCTCTTTGCTTATGACCGAAGTTTTAGCATTTTTTGTGACCGAATCTTCCTGCCCTGGCCAATCCAATGCCGACCAATTTGGCTCTTCATGACAAGTCTCCCCCTGAAGTGCGGAATTGGGAGAAAAAAACATCTCGGACTCCATAAACGTGACATCCATGGTAACATAGGTCCGCTTAGTTTTAGGATCAAAGCACCGATATCCTTTCTGATGAAAAGCATAGCCTAAAAATAAGCATCGGAGAGCACAAGCATCAAGTTTCGTGCGTTGATGTTTATGTAGATGAACATAAGCCACACATCCAAACACACGGGGAGGCAACATCAACATAGATGACAACGAGACATGAGAAGAGAGAGCTTGTAACGGAGTGAGAAATCCTAATACTTTCGATGGCATCCGATTTAAAAGGTGAACAACAGTAGTAACTGCATCAGCCCAAAAGCGATTCGGAGCATGAACACCAAGGAGTAGAGCTCGAGAAGTTTCAAGTATATGTCTATTTTTCCATTCAGCAATGTCGTTTTGCTGAGGAGTATGTGGACATGACGTCTCATGAAGAATACCGTGAAGGCGACAATAATCACGAAATTGATGGTTAATAAATTCACCACCATTATCAAATCTTAACATTTGAATTTTAGCTGAAAACTGATTTTTCACCATAACGTGGAAAGATCGAAATACTTCCAAAACCTCATCCTTATGCTTCAACAAATAGAGCCATGTCATTCGAGTACAATCATCAATAAAGAGCACAAACCATCGAAAACCCAATGTAGTAGTCACAGGGGACGAACCCCAAACATCCGAGTGAATCAAAGCAAAAGGAATATCCCGTTTGCTAGAACTCAAAGGATAGGCAACACGATGACTCTTTGCCAAAATACAAGTTTCACACTTAAAATCAAAACTTTTGACGGAAGAAAATAAGGATGGAAACAAATGTTTCATATAAGCAAATGATGGATGTCCTAGACGGCGATGCCAAAGCCAAATTTCCCGTTCTTTGACATCCATATGCTCCATGTTGTGTGCTTGACCCAAACTGAGACTATCCATGTAATAGAGTCCCCCTCTCTTAGTACCACGCCCAATGATCTCCTTTGTGAGAAGATTCTGTAAAAGACAGTGAGTAGGATACATTAGTACCACACAATTAAGATTTGTCGTCACTTGACTTACAGATAGGAGTCTATGAGACAATGACGGCACAAGTAGGGTATTGTGAAGTTGCAATATGGGAGACAACGATACTGTGCCCGCTCCAACAACAGGAGAAATGACACCATTGTCATTTGCAATATTAGTGCGTCTTGACATAGAAAATTGAGTGAAATCCGAGGCCACAAAAGTCATATGGTCGGTAGCGCCAGAGTCAAGCAACCACATACTACGATCAACATCATGAGAAGAACTATAATAGCCACAACCAGGTATACCTGGATCGGGTAGTGAATGAACATCCACACTAGGTGCTATCGGAGGTGTGAAGGAGAGTTCTGGATTAGCAGTTACCACATCCACTTTCCCATGACCCACATCTTTTTCAGCATTGGAACGACGTTTGCGGGCCTGATGCTCGCTCCACCAATCTGGGTACCCGTGAAGCTTGAAGCAAGTTTCACGAGTATGTTTTTGGTTGCCACAGTGAGTGCACTTCAAGCCATCATTGGAGGCACTTATTTTTGACTTCCAGCTTGGTGAAGATTGATTAGATGGGCCAAGTATGGGACTCTTAGTGGCAACTGCACCAGAAGCATGATCCATATGGCCTGTGATCATGACATCTTGTCGAATAGCTTCACGACGAACATGAGCATAGGCTTATTCTACCGTGGGAAAAGGACGTAGCTGTAGCACATCTCCTCTGATTTTGTCAAGTTTGTCATCGAGTCCATCCAGAAAAACATAGACCCGATCTTCTTGAACAATATTATTGTAGTGATGAATATCGATCGCACATTCCATAGGATTAGGGCGTCGAAAATCTATTTCCCGCCATAATCCTTGGAGGTCGGTATAAAATTTCTCAAGAGATCCTCCAGCTTGTTTAAGCTGGGTGACACGACGCCTAAGATCGTAAACTTGAGATGTATCACTACCATCGAAGTAAGTGGTAGCAATAGAATCCCAAACAAGTTTTGCAGTAGGAAAACGAATAAAATTACCAATAAGAGAAGACTCCATGGAGTTAATCAGCCAACCCTTAACAATGGCGTTGTCCGTGCGCCATTTATGAAAGGTTGGATCGGTTGAAGCAGGTTGCGGGATATCACCATTAACATAGCCCAACTTGTCTTTGCCGGAGATATACATCTCGACAACTTGGGACCATAGGGCATAATTGGAGCCGTCCAACTTAATGTCGATTGGAGCTGCAGCGGGTTCGGTGGTAAATGTTGGTGCCTGAACCTTGTTTAAGGCTTCAGTCATTTTTGTGGTAAGTTCGGTCAAGATGAATTCAGTCTGAGATGTACCAGATATTTCTACTGCATCTGAGGCCGACATAGTTGATGAAGAGGAAAGGAAAGAAAAATTTAGGGTTTGAGGTGGATACAGGACCATGAAAGAGAACCTGACTTTGATACCATGTCAAAATATTATTTCAATATCATTCAACTTACTTTCTACAATCTGGTTTTTCAAACTTATAAAGAAAAAATAACAAACTCTCTCATCTACGTATCCTTCCTATAACAAATATAACTAAAAGAATATTTCCTATATCTCCTCCTATAATTTCTTCATTATTGTCTCATATAACAACTCACACCAACACAAGGCTGGTCTAAGATTACGCCGAATGTAAAACCTTGCCCAAGCAATAATGGGTTAACTCTTAGGCTCTGCACTAAGCTCTTCGGTCAAACACTTCGCAACACTTCGCAACAGTTAAAATTTTTTGATTCTCCTTTTTTACTGGATCATTGTGCCAGGTGTTATTTCAGCACTTTCATAGTAAAGATTTTATTTAGAAGGGCTTCAAACTAATCAATCTCCCTTACCCCAAGCCCTCTGAATTAAAAGCCTCGAAACTAATATTCTATTTCGTCCCTATTAATGTGTTTTTCTGTTCTTCCCACTTTTTTTTCTATCTTGTTTCTTCTTTCTATTTGGCGTGGAGGATTACGATTTAAGATACACAAAGAACACCACATGACAATCCCTTCGTACTTTTTTAGTTATATGTGATTCCTTCTAAAAATGGAAGCCACAAAATTTTAGTTTTTAAAAATAGCTAAAAGTCATATTTTCTGCTTATCAAACATATTGAGAACCGTGCATGTGCTAGCCATCTTTGTTTAAAACCCTTTATGATCATTCAAATCCTTCCGGTCCAATTTGCCGAACAGAATCGGGGTGCTCTTCGGGCCTAATCCTCGCCTTTCCTTATCTTGATGAAGACATGAGCTATTACTCATTAACCACATATACGATCTACGGTATGGAGAGGCCTGGACCTCAGCCTCTGGGGTGCTTAGATCAGCATCCGGTTTTCCCACAAATTGCTTTTGCGATTCTTCAGCCTTTTATTTGGCGCGCATAATGGGAATTCGCCTCTTGTCCACGATTGAAGCCCAACAGTCCATTGGAACTAGCATCGGGTCGTGCTACTCATATGGGTTAAGCATTGCATTGGAAATTTTAACATAATTAAAGTCCATTATCGCTCGCAATACTGAAGCAGGTTACCATGTTCTGGGGTTAATTTCGAATCGACAATTGCTTCTGCACCAAAAATCAAAGGCTTAATTACAATTTTATGTAATATCTAACTTTTACAAATTAGCCTATGTGATATATGGCTTTCAATAAAATAGTCTTTATGGTATATTTTGAAGACAAATAAATACCTCCATCCAACTATTAAGGGGGTGTATTAATACATGTCACTTCAATATCATTCGTCATTTAAAGCTGGGATGGAAAGTGTAACGGAAATAAAGGTGTCTTTCGACTTTGGGGAAGTCCTTGAAGTGATCAAGTGAGGAATCCGCGTAAACATCTATGAGCCAGATATAACAGATGAATATGGAACTGAGGAAGAATGCGCCGACTTTGATACTACAACAGATTGCCAAATGGAAATGGGGTGCGCCAAGAGAGGTCGTGATGACAATGAAGCAGGGTCAAGCAATGATTGGTCTGATCCTGACGAAACAAATTGCTCCAAGAGATATCGGATAGTCTGAAGATCAAGAATGAAGACGTGGAAGTCAACGCATATAAAAAACGTAAGGACTGGAACTATGCTCTTTCTTCTTCTTCTGTATTTTTTTTTTTTTTGCCTAGAGAAAGATCTTTTGTTGAATCGTAATTTATCACAAGTTCATAGCAATGGACCTCTGTAACGACATGGCATCTCCTAGATAGACCGGTCCAAGATGCCCATTTGAAGAACTAAAGCCCACGGACTCCTAGGGTTGATTCTTAGAATGTACTCTTCGGTCCGCGACCTTCGTGGTGGTTGGTCTGGCCCAAGACTTGAACTGTATTAGCCGCCTGCCTGCCCACAAGACAAGGCCGAACAGTGATGGGCTGAGATCCATTCGGACCAGCCTCAGACCATATAATAACTTATACTCCACAAGTAGGGTTGTGTACCGAAAATTTCGGATTCGGAAGGGACCAATCCGAAATCCGAAATTTTCGGATACCGGATTTAAAATCCGAATTCGATCCGAAATACACTAATATTTCTGGATATCCAACTCCGACCTGAATAATTGATTTTCTTATCTGTAATATTCGGATTCGATCACATCCGACCCAGTCGGGTCGGATCCGGTTCGGCGAGACAAATCAGAGCTTTTTTGCACAACCCTATCCACAAGCTATCCACCTCTTTTTTTTTTAGATCATGCTCCAAACAAGGAACCAAATAACATTGACCAGACGTTTTAAGCCGACGGGATCCTTAAAAAGGATCGGAGAAAGCCACTATATGCTCCATGCAAGGCAGTGGGAGCGGTGGTCGGACACAGTAGACAACGCTACCAGACCTAAGTTTGCCAATAGATAAAACACCAAAACCCAATACAAATAGTCCTAACAAGGGCAGGAAGATCCACAAGGGATCGGAAAGGTCCACACAGGAGCAAACAACAAAACCAAAAACCAACAACAAAAAAACCAGCAAACAACAAAACTAAAAACCAACAACAGAGACGGAATCAGCACCACCACCGAAACGAGCAGAGAGGCCAAGCCACCGGCAGCGGCGGCACGTGACAACCACGCACCGCCGGAAGGCAACAAATTTGTGGCGCTGGGCTCGCCAAGGGGAGCAGGAACCACTCAGGAGACGCGTGGCCACCAAAACAGTCGAAAACAACCCGGAAAAGGGAGCCCCGAGACGGGCGCGTGAATCGACACGCGCCGTCAGATTGAAGTCGGACTGTGACTGAAATGCTCGGCAGGAGGAGTATGGCGGTGTCCACCGATGAGGCACATGAGCATCGGGATCTACCGTCAAGATTCCGAACAAAAAAAAGGGGAAGGGAGAGGGAGAAGAGAAGTCGAGGAAGGAGAAAAAAAATGGAGGGGGCGGCAGTGGGAAGGGAGCTCCTTCCACCGCCGGAAACAAAGATGCTAAAGGCGGCTGCTAGAGGGGAGGAGAAAAGTTATAGAGAGAGAGGTTGTGCCTTCTCTTTAGAATACATACCGTTAGATATTCATCCACCTCTCTTATTTACTGGCAAGCTTCGCCTACTATTTTTTGGGTCAAACTCGATCAAAGCAAATCATCTCTTTTCCATGGCTTCTTAAGCCCTTCTGCCCCTTCAAAAGGTAGTTCGAGTCACGACGTCTTCCTGAGTTTCTTACCTGAAGACACCCGTAAGAAGTTCATAGATCACCTCTACACCGCCTTGGCACAAGCCGGAATCCACACCTTCCGAGAGGACGAGGAGCTTCCAAGAGGAGAGTTCATCTCTACCGAACAGGTCAACGCGATTCGAGTATCCAGAATTTCCGTTGTGGTTTTCTCCAAACAGTATGCTTCTTCCCAGTTGGTGCCTTGATGAGCTTGTGGAGATCCTGCACTGTGTGAATACCCGGGGCCAGACTCTGCTTCCGATATTTTATGATTTGGACCCCTCTGATATTCGAAAACAGGCTGGAACTTTTGGGGAAGCATTTGCTAGGCATGAAAAGCGGTTTCAGGCTGAGACGAAGAGGGTGCAAAAGTGGAGAGTCGCTCTCACGGAAGCTGGAAATTGTTCCGGTTGGGATCTCCAGAATGCTGCAAATGGGTATTGTGCGAGGGTCGAGATTCAATCCAGACCCGTGCGGGTCCAGACCCACGGTCTGAATTGAATCCCGACCACATCGGATGGCTTACGTGCGTTCTTTTAGTGGTCGGACCAATACATTTAGTGGTCCGACCACTATGTTCCGACCACTAAAATTAAACTCGCCGTGAGAGCCGTCCGATGTGGTCGAGATTCAATCCAGACCGTGGGTCTGGACAAGTCTGGACCCGTACGGTCTGAACTGAATCCAGACCCATTGTGCGATGGTCTCCTGTGCTCTTTCCTGCATTTTTTTTCTTTTTGTTGTTATCAATTCCTATATTTCCATATTCGGCAAAGACAATATAATGATTAAAAAATTGTCAAACGGAAAGTGATTGCTCATGTTATAGGACTTCATCGATTGGGAGCAAACTTAAGCTATGATGCCAGTTCCAGTAAACAGCGTTTTTTAGATCTGTAAATGGGCAAGTGTGAGAGGTTCATGCTTTAGGATCAAAGTTTTTTCATGTTATTTTACACTAACTTTCTCGAGGTTGAAGTGGTGCCGCTGACAACATTTACTGCAAATTAAGAACGAATGCAGTAAAATCTAATGTTGCAACTTGCAACAAACCTAATGAAAAGATGGTATGACGCAATTGGTTTTGTGGTGTGTAATTGAATAGCACAATAAATTAAATAGATGTATTAGATATGAATAAAGTTTATATGACTCGATTATTTACCCAACACTCATAATTTCCTTTCTTCTTCTTTTTTAAAATATATTTCTTAATATTGATCTTATTGTTGTGCTTATTTTATTGTTCTGTTTTGTATTTGAATTTCAATGATCAGGTATGAATCAAGGTTGATCATGAAGATTGTTGAAGAAATTTTGTATAAAGTAAACCAAGTTCCCTTGCATGTTGCCAAACACCCCATAGGGATAGATCCCCGCGTTGAAAAGATGAAAGCTTTGGTAAATCTTGGAACAAGTCATGATGTACGCACTGTGGGCATCTATGGGATTGCTGGCATTGGTAAAACAACTCTAGCAAAAGCTCTCTATAATGAAATATGGTCATAGATTTGAAGGAAGCAGCTGTCTTTTAAACATTACAAAATTTTCTCAGCAACTCAATGGTTTAATTCATCTGCAAGAACAACTTATTTCTGATATCTTGAAACGGAAGGACTTGGAGATTGGCAATCTTGATCGGGGAATCAATTTGATTAAGGAAAGATTTTGTTGCAAAAGAGTTCTTATTGTGTTTGATGGCGTGGAAAATTTGGATCATCTTCAGTCATTGGTTGGAAGTTTTGAATGGTTTTGGTGCAGGAAGTAGAGTTATTATAACAACTAGAGATGAATATTTGCTGACTGAACTACGAGTAAACGAAAATTTTGAGATTTGAGGAACTAAATCCTGAGGAATCCCTTCAACTTTTCAGTTGGCATGCCTTTCGGAGGCCACATCCAATAGATGATTACTTGGAGCTTTCTATTGGTGCAGTGGGTTATGCTGGAGGTCTTCCATTAGTCCTCGAAGTTTTGGGTTCTTATCTATTAGTAAGGAGCATTGTTGAATGGAAAAGTGCATTAAAAAAATTGCAAAAAGTTCCTCGACTGCAGATTCAGTTTTCATTATTAAATGATTCATAGGACAGATTGTTAGTCATTCAAATTCAGAATTGAATGACACCAGATAATGTGGAGAGATTTCCTTTTATGTTATCCCATAAATGTAGCATTTGATTTATAAATTGTAATTAATTTTACCTTTAACAATTTGTATAGACAGCTTATACATATTTCTTGCCATAACTTTTTTAGAAGTTGAGAGAAAAAATGTCAGCACAGTACTCCATGTTGAATTTATTTTTGGTTATTGGTATGAATATTCTATTTCAAAGGTCCTTCTGGTAAGTTGATGAAAGAAAAGGAGTTGAGGATATATGGTTTGATTTACTGTATGACAGAGATTGTCTGTCTGGCCAATGTTCACCCAGTGGTTCGTGAAAATGAGTTTGTTGCGGATTCACGAGGATGCCTTAAATGTTCTTAGAAAAGAGATGTACAAGGCATTGAGCCTTAAAAGGTTTGCACAAAGATCAGTTAGGTTTATGAAAGCTGGTTTTTTATTGAACCTAGCAGATCCGAGATGATGAGGAATCTTCCTGGAAACATTTCTAACGCTAATTCTCTTGAATCTATTTAACTTGCGAGGTTGTACAAAATGGGTTGAGCCAAAGAAGGAAGTTGGATATAATAGCCCCAACGAGTTACACGCACAGACAAATTGCCTGCTTTTAACGCTTATGCACTCGAGAAATAAACAACACCTGAGTAGTGAATTCCCTCTACCTGTACTGAGAAAAAAGAAAGAAAAAGAATTCCCTCTACCTGTCTGTCCCTTTAGAGGATATGATTTGGGCTGCATTGTATTCCATTCCACGTAAAATATTTTCTGCAGTATTTGCGCTGGGAGCCCTGACCATTTCGGTTTATTAAGGTCGAGCAAGCCCCATTCTTTAAGGCCCATATCCCAGCAGTTAACGATGGTAGAGTGAAGGCGAGGGTATTAATTAATTTATACATCGTCGTCGACTCTTCTTGGTGTCGTTTTCACTGTGAGTGATAATTGGAGACCATCATCTTTGTGTAGTTTTCCACGTCCATCTTTCAAAGATGCCTCGAGATGTTGGAATCCAAAGATGCCTGCCCAGTGCCCTGTGTCCTCTCTCTCTCTCTCTCTCTCTCTCTCTATATATATATATATATATATATATATATATAAAATGGTGATCATTTTAAAAAGCAACTGGTAATTTGCACGGTTGATCAGGATAAGCAGAGAAGAAGACAAACTCCGATTTCTTTTCGAACATGACCACTGGTATCATGTTAAGCATTTGCAATTTTAATTGATTATATATTAAACAGATAATTAATCCAAAGAAAGGGGAATTGAAGTCTACTTAACACAATGATTGAAATGACATATACAGGAGACATCTACAATGATCGTGATTGCTTGACTAATTTGCCTTGAGGTATCTTCTGAATTTCTAATATTTGAATCCTACCACTAAACATTTTAATTTTTAAGGTTTTTTTTTTGTTTTCTAGTTGGAAAAATAACACCTGAGAGAGACATGCCTGGCTTGCACTGAAGATCAATACTCATAAAACCATAAAAAATCAAAATCAATTTAATACATGTTAGATAAAATCTTTAAGTATATTGCTGGTACATTAATCTAACATATGGTATCTAATTGGGTGGGTTCATTAATCCATTATAAAAATAGGTTTGGTAGTGGGAATGGGGTCCTAACTTGGACCCAGCCCCACTTAAAAAAACGAATAGTTTGTTGAGTTGATATCCTCTTATAATAATTTGAATCGATAGGTGAGACTGACCATCTTATTGTTTAAACTAAATCGAACCCCTTTTAATGGGTGCACTTAAATTACTCCATAATTGTACCAAAAAACTTGGCAAATTAATAGCAATTAATCTCGACAAAAAGTAAAAAGACTATGCCATTGTTGGCCGTCTCACCAACGGGCAGGTCGTTTAAATTTCAAATCAGAAACAGAAGAAAAAAAAGAGAGAGAAAAAAGAAAATTCGGGCAATGATAATAAAAAAGAGTGAACATGCATGGAAAAGGGAAAAGAGGTTCATGATTCTTTACCGTGGTCACATGGAAAAAGAAGCTAGAAAGTGAATAAAAGCTGTGGGTCTGTAGAACAACAATTATGATCTTCGGTGGGTCGTATTACCCACATTCATGACCCCGCGAAAAGCAAGTTCCACCATAGTCTAGAGAAATAAATCTTCGATCCCGGGTTCAACATCTTTTTAAGTCCCTCGGTTTTAAGCCTTCTTAAAAAATAATCCTCGAATTTTTACTTTAATAATTAGTAGTCTTGGAGTTTTTAATTTTATAAGTAGGTCCTTCTATCTCCTCTTAACTTCCTTTAGCTTTAAGTATACTTTTTTTTCTAAGTAAATGTGAAAATTTATTTTACTGGAACAATTACAACCGTACTGCATACAAACAAACCTCTAAAGTCATTAGCAATGAATAAGGACATAAAATCCGTAACAACAATAATAAAAGATCGAAGGACCATATATCGAATGACCTTAAAGGTCATACTCCAAATATTGAACGGACTTAAGTACAATTATCTAACCGACCTAACATTTTATATCTAGAACGATTTTGAAACTTAATAGGAGAAATATACATATGTCAGAACCTAATTGGTCTGAGGTACATTACGGTTAAGTGATTGAATTTAAAACTAACCTAATGACTTTTTACCAAAACAGAAAAATTCAGTAACTGTTGTAATCATATTAAAAACCCGTGAACCATTTTCAAAAGAGTGCAAAATCTACTCTGACGAGAAAATTCTCGTAACCCTTAATTCTCCATGGAGTTTTACCATACTGATGACAAAAATTCTTTTACATTTATCGTTTGGAACGTACACGTTCTTATTTCCATCTACCTAAGTCGTTTGATTTATGCATACCAACCAAAAGAACATGAGCAGCATTGTTGTCCTTTTTTTTCCAACCTAACAAGTCATGTCAATATTTTGACCTTTTTACTTACTATAACATTTTTAGCTTCCGTATAATCTAAAAATGGTTTAGAGAGAACATTCCAACCACAACTCTTTTACAAACCGAAACATATTAAGCAATTAAGAGCCGATATTCCAATAGGAATATTCGTAACGTAACCTTATATGGCATATTTTTCTAGAAAAAAGATGGAAAATACCAAATTTGTAGAGGATTTTCTCTTTTTTTTTTGGCTTCACATTCTCGAAGATGGAAAGCTCATAAGGTACCAAATGGAATGGTCTCAATTAGGGTTGTCCAAAATACCGGCCGGACCGGCCAAACTGATGGATTTTTTTTAAACCGGGTTGACCGGACCAGTAAACCGGTGTATTCCAGTTCTGGGTTACCCTCATGAAAACTCGGGACCAAACCAGAGTATACCTCTTCAAACTGGCCAAAATCGGAAATTAACCCAAAATGGCATGACCCAACTCCAAAACCGGCCCAAAATGGCATGACCCAACCCAAAACCGACCTAAAATGACATGACCCAAACCGCCCCAGACCGGACCGACGAAACTGGGGACCAGATCGAACCGGACCGAACCGATCATATGACCGATCCGATCTATATACTCTACAAAATATTCGATTTGACCGATCGGAGCGAACCGAAACCAGACATGGACAAACCTAATCCCAATATCCCACTTTACTTTGTACTACCATTTTAAAAAAGAAATAAATACAAAGAAAAGGCACAGCAAAATCCCCAAAAAAAAGGCAAAAGCAAGGAAAGAAAACAAAATCCATCTTCCATAATTGGGAGGGAATAATTTTCCACGTGTCAAACCGTCGAAATGATAAATCAGTTGGGCCCCACGAACCAAAAACCTCCTAAACCCACACCTCTCACTTTTCAAAGTTGGTAAGACACAACTCTCCTCTTCACTTAGCTTGAGTTTTACAGCAGACTTATGAAAGAGAGAAGCAAGAGTCTTTTAGAACTCTCTCTCTCTCTTCTCGTAGAAGCATGCAAACCCTGAAACATGCCATAGTTTCCACTTCTAGCTCTCTCAATTCACTTAACTCCCATGCCCTTAAGTCTTTATATCCCTCAGCCTCCACTCCTGGGTCCTGCGCTGACTTCTCACGTTCATGGCGGTCTCACACGTCGAGGCAGTGCTAGAGTTCTTGAAGAAAAACGGGTTCTCGGAGGCTGAGAACGCTCTCAAAGAGGATATGATTGAAAAGGGTGAACTGGGTTCCTTCGATTTCGAGAAATTCTTCTTTCCAATGGTGCCGCCGCCCCGGCCGTTGAGAATTCCGTCGAATCACCGGCGGTCGGAGATTGCGGGTAGCGGCGAATCTGTCCGGTCAAATTCTAGGTCTGAGGACGATGAGTTTGTGAGCTTGGGGTCTTCCACTTCCGATGGGTGTTCGTCAGGTACTCCTGCTTCCATCGAGTTTATGCTAATCTTTTTGTTAACAACATGCACAGTAAGTACATGTTTCTTGTTTGTTCGATTTTTGTTATGCTTTCTAGTTTGGTTTCCAAGATGACGGAGAAAAATAAGAAACGACACGTTGTTTAGTTCCCGTATGCTAATCTAAATCTGGCGTATCAGTAACATCTGGCGAGTGGATGTTTATGTGTTTTCTGCTCCTAAATGACGAATGTTCGCGGGCCAAAAACAAAAAATTTAGTTTTTTCTGGTCAAAGGAATTATAGCTTTATTTTGTTCCCGTGTTTTGTTAACAAATTGTACGGACCTTAATTCATCCTGGCGGTACTTCTGTTCTGTGATAAAGCACATTACTCAGATTCCATGATCCATCCAAGCCTGTTGCAAGGCAAAATTTCGGTTTGATCGATCTTAATGATTTCTCAGCAACCAACCAGGCATCATTCCACTGCACGAGAATTGCTACTCTTTTCATAGTGAGGAACTTTACGAGTTCCTTTATGGCCTCGTGTATTTCTAGTCTTGTACTTTTAACCTGTTGAAAAGATTAACCTTTTCGATTTGGTATAGTTCTAGTAAATAGTCCTAATTTGATTGTGATTTCAATTTACAATAGTCCAGTAAGTTTTCTTTCTCTCGAAATGGAGTAGAATTCTTTTCTCGACTGTCATTCTGTGGCTACTACTTTCTATTCTATAACTGGTCAATGGACGAACCACTTCATTTCAACACGTGCAACTTCCATACCTTTGAATGACTGGAACTTACCTTTGGGATTCACTTATACGATTTAATCATCAGTCTGATTGCCAGTCACGTCCTTCGCACTGATTCCTGTCTGATATGTCAATTGAGAAAGACATGCTTTGAACTGAAGAGCCATAGTAAACAGAGTAATACTGCACTTGTCAAATTGCATACCTTACATTACATGTCCAAATTGTTCCCTTTTTTCCTTTGATATTTTCCTTTTTCTTCTCTTTTTGTTGGTAGTACACTGGCGCACTCTCAAAAGTTTCTACAAATGCAGAATTCATAAATCCCTATGGCATGCGGTCAACATCTCCGGATACTGCAGCTTCATCGGGGAATTTATCTCAATTCGGCACAGCTCGTGATTATCATGATTTTGATATGCAAAACGACCTGTTTTGGTATGATGAGAAAGAAGATGGTGCCTTCATGACTCCCTGTTTTGAAGGACCAGATTTCTTTGGCTGTCCAACTGAGGATAAGTTTGTCATGATGCCAGAGAAGGAAATGGAATGTGCAAACCTGCAGGAAAAGAAATGCCTGTTTTATGTTGCTCCTTTGAATGATGAAAACGAGGTTCCTGTGGTGGATTATGATCATTTTGAAAGAAATTATGAACCTGGAGAAGGGATTCAGGGTGAGACCAAAGGTTTTGCTGCTTATGGTCGTCCACTCCCCATTTGCAAATGCTCTGTGGGAGCTGGAGGATTTTATGCTGGGAATCCTGCAGACGAAAGCCATCCGAGCTCTAAAGAAACTGATTTGCAGTTAGAGGTTGTTGGGGATATTCCTACTTATTGTGAGACCACTGCACAAAATAAGAAAAATAATGCTGTCTACTCTGCTAAAAGAGGTTCCATAAATTACTGCGTTGAAGGGATTAAGGATTCCCCTGACTTAAACATTAAGGCTGCTGAGGAAGATTTCAATCCAAATGGATTTGACAGCTATGAATTTGGAGATGGTGGAAAACTAAATGCAGAAGATCACAAGACCAATGCTGCTGCAGAAGGGGAGGATTTTACTGATGAGTGTCTACTGTCCAATACTTGTGAGGAGGAATATGAAGTATTTAACCTAAGAATCATACACAGAAAAAACAGGTTAATTTCAAATTGTTCAACTTTAATTTTTTTTTCCCAATATGGTCTGTCATTTTTCTTAAAAAAAATTTACGCTTTATCTGGATGGAATTGACTCTTTTTTTCTTTTCATTTATTTAGAAGTTCATTTCTACTCATAAAATATTTGATCGTATCAGTTCTTTGTTTGATAGAGATTTGAGGATTGTGTGTTTCCAGTTTGATATGTAGGATCAGTTGTACTCATGTGTTATGCCATGTACAGGACTGGATTTGAAGAAAACAAGGATCTGCCAATTGTGCTGAATACAGTCATTGCAGGCAGATATTATGTAACTGAGTACCTGGGTTCGGCTGCTTTCAGTAAGGTTGTTCAAGCTCATGATCTTCACAACGGAATTGATGTTTGCCTGAAGATCATAAAAAATGATAAAGATTTTTTCGATCAGAGTTTAGATGAAATTAAGCTTTTAAAGCTTGTCAACAAACATGACCCTGCCGATGAGCGCCACATTTTGCGTCTTTATGACTTCTTTTATCATCAGGTACCTAGATTACCCATTGTTTCTGCACGGTTCCTTTAATTGGTCATGCCATCTGACAGTGAAATAAAAAAAGTTGAATTTACAGAACCTATAAGTAAAAACCATTTTGTTGTTTATGTCTCTGTGTTTTTATATGGCATGGTACATATTCTAGCTGAGATAGTCCTGCTAATGATTGAGATAGTTTCTTTTTCTTTTTTCTTTTTGCCCTTGATTAGCATGGGATTTAATTATAATTAGCTACTTAGCACATTTTAGATTTTCTTTCTTGATGAAAATCCTGCAGGAGCATCTCTTCATTGTTTGTGAACTCCTCCAGTCAAACTTATATGAGTTTCAGAAATTCAATGAAGAATCTGGTGGAGAAGCTTATTTTACCTTGAAGAGATTGCAGGTTTGTGTGATTGGAATATGTACTTTCTTTCTTCCATTTTATTCCTTCCGTGGTTTGCTTTGTTTGTACCCAAATGTTACAGGATGAGTGCCTTCAATACACACTGTCTATATTGTAACAGATCATTTTTAGTTTTTCCAATGAAGATTTTGTCTTTGCTTATGAGCCACCATTTACCAACTTTACAGACATTGGCAGTTTCAGCTGGTCAAAAACCATGTTGGAATTATGCGTAAAACAACTAGCTTGAAATTCAATTGTATCTTTAAATATTTCCTCTACTCAGGTCATAACCCGTCAATGCTTGGAGGCATTGGAATACTTGCATCGCTTGGGAATTATTCACTGTGATCTGAAGCCAGAGAACATTCTTATCAAAAGCTATAGAAGATGTGAGATAAAGGTTATCGATCTTGGGAGTAGCTGCTTTCAGACAGACAACTTGTGCCTATATGTACAATCCCGTTCCTATCGAGCTCCTGAAGTAATTATAGGCCTTCCATATGACCAAAGGATTGACATCTGGTCCCTCGGCTGTATCTTGGCTGAGCTATGTTCTGGGGAAGTATGTCTTCCTTTTGTTGTCTTTATTATTAAATTGAATTTAACATGTAACGAATAGATCCTTGCCTTTGAGTGTCACACCGATTTTGGGTTCCTTCTGTAATTGTTCGTTCTTATGTTTTTCTTCTGTAAACAATTTCAAGAATACATGCTCAAATTAGTGAATTCTATGTTCACCAGGTGCTGTTTCCAAATGATTCAGTGGTAATGATCCTTGCACGCATGATTGGGACACTTGGACCTATTGATGTGGAGATGTTGGAACAGGGGCAGGAGACACACAAGTACTTCTCAAAAGAATATGATCTTTATCACATAAATGAGGTTTGTTTCCCAAGTTCTTTGCCTTGATGCTAGATGTGTTATATGTTTCATACATCTGGCTTGCAGTTGGAAGCATGACGTTTTATCTCATTTCTCTTGTTTGATGAACGAGGCATGTTTAACTAAGCTTGGATTTTCTTAGAGCTTAACCCCCAACTGTTTCAGTTCAATATCTGATTGTTTTGGAAAGTGCTCACTAAGTTGACATTTACTGGGTTTTCGTATTGTCTTTGACATTGGCTTAAATATTAATGCCCACTTTTTCAAAATCAATGGACACAATTTTGATGCCTTTTTACCAGTTTTTTAGATTTTAAATCAACGAAGACAAAAGCTTAATTCTTTCTCCATTGAAGGATAAGGTAGCGCATAATGTTTCCTTATTAAAAGGTTTTGATTTCCCAAAGAGAACGAGCAATATGACAGGGGGAGTACTCCCTCTCCGAAGAAGAGTCTAGAAAAAGAGGATCTATTTTTTGGAGCTAATATTTCATTTTAAATAGTGATGTAGAACCGTGAGTGGCTAATTTCTTGTTCAGGCTAATGTAAAGACTATTCTGTTTTGTGAAGAAAGGCTGAAAATAGTTCAGAGAAGTATGTATATATTCTGATCCTTAAAAAGTTGAAAGTGGGAAGTCATTAGTGAATAAAAATAACAATTTAGCTGAGGAGTGACATGATTTGTTCAGGAGACAGACCAACTGGAATACATAATCCCCGAGTCATCCTCGTTGGAGCGTCGTCTGCAGGTGACTGATATTGGATTTATCGACTTTGTGAAATACTTGCTCGAGATCAATCCAAAGCGGCGTCCAACAGCAGTTGAGGCACTAGAGCACCCGTGGCTTTCCTATTCATATTAGTCCTCTAGTCCAGCCGGATCCCGGTCTTGTGGGATTACTGCTCGACTTTGAAGTGTCTCAGAAGCCATATAGCTCTGAGAGTGAGAATGGAATGCGTTTCTGATTTCAGTTTTGATTGCATATACGCTGTTACATGGGCTTTTCTCTTGTAATTAAATTGTTAATTAACACACATACCTTTTGTACAAAGTTTCAGCTCAATTTTTTTTCACCCTTATTTGACGGGTTTTGTAAGTTATCAGAGGCAGACTCATAACTAAGGAAAAAGGACGTAAAGTGTATATACAATTTTTGTTCTTGAGAGCCAATGATGCTTTTTTTCTGAACAACATTTCCTCGCGAACGACAGTCTCTGTCGACCAAAAATGTTCTGCCTGGTTTAAATAACAGGAGCACTTTCTTGTTCGGAGTGCTGTGGACACAAACCAGTGTTTTAATTTGACCAGTCAAGTAGTCGCCCTATCCAAGTCGAAAACGCATCAACTCCGCTGCCAAAAGTCCATCTGGGCAACGACTCATCGGAGCAGGATTTTATGGAAAACATAGGCCGATAGGCAGACATTTCTTGACCCTTTGATCTATATGCAAAAAAGAACATGAGTTTGGTTAAATATTGGGGGAAAACAAAAGAAAAATAAAAAAATTTGACCAACAACATCGAACACGCTCGAAGACTAACATGCCAATGAAATTATCTGCGAAATACAATGTTTCTTGACTAACAAACATCGTACAATCGTGGGATCTGTACATGAATTGCACATAAAAAGGTTCGTGTACTTGCAAATTCCAAGATGATTGTCTCGGGGTCACAGCTTTCTCTGTGAATATATAAAAATATATTAAACAAAATAACAAATGAAAAGAATAATAGTTCGGTTTGGAAAAAAGACCTACATGCTATTGAGTGGGCCGAGAGTACCAAATTATATCCCACCTATAAATATATTAAATACTCTCAAAGTATTTAGCCCACTCACTTCCTTCGGAGCATATTCTTTTGGGCTTTTTCTTCCTTACCATAAATTGTAATGAATTGGTTTATTTTTTCCTGGAGCATAAAAATCAACGCTCAATTATTAATTACTAGGGACAAAGTCTTAAAGAAGGAAAGATTGTCTCTTCTTATTGGCGGATTCTATATCCAAACCCCCCTCTCTCTCCCTCTCCACTTTCTTACTTTTATCCCCCTATGTACAAGCCCACGCTTACATCTAGCGCGTGCAATCCTTCCTCAATCATTTGTCCAGCGAGCTCCTTTATGTTATCGTCCACCCTCTGTCCCACTAATTACCACAAAGTCTAACATAAATTTTAATGTTTGAGCCAGTTGTTATATGTTATTATATGTTATTCAGTTTATTTTTTCGATCGTAGCTCCTTGACTAAAACTAAATTTAAATTGAAAATTGATCTTCACTTTATGCTATATATAAATTTTTAAAAATTCCCATAAATGGAATTTTAAACATGCTAAATAATATTCGTGTTCTTCTAATTTTTTAAAAATATATAATAATATTTCGCATAAAAAAATTGTGTTATATATTGGTATCAAGTATTAACAACTTTAAATACATCGAGATAGGAAAATTGCATTTCTAAAATCACAAAATAAATAATTATACCAAGTATTTCCACCTGTTTTGGGGCTTGTTCGGTTTTTTAACATCACTTAAAAATAACTACTGCACGCATGCCAATAAAGTTAACATCACCTAAATATTCTTAAAACACAAAAAAAATCTCAAAATACTTCATCACCGAACAACCTCTTGGTTTTACAAAACATTGTATGTTCAAATACATTGTATTAAGGTACAATGCATGTTTTAAGAAAGATCAATAAGTATCTTACTGCTATAAAAGCAACAGCAACGTTTCTAAAGAATTATATATATATAATTCAAATGAATGCCAATTTAGAGGTGAATTTTTGAAATACATCTTTTCATTAAAAAAGGGAAAAATAAAAAAAGAAAGAAGGAAAGGAAAACAATTTCCATGGCCACATTTATCGACAGCGCGTGGTTGTCTTTGTTTCTCGACCAGACCATGACCGCATCTCCGACTCCGAGAACGTCAGAGAGGAGACTTACATAACCCTTACATTAACCAATTAACGTACACGGTACACATTTGGGCAAGGAGATACGTTAATATCCTACGCACCATATAATCATCCTCGTCTGCTCTGGGAGAAAGGGGGAACTCTGTTTGGATATTCCGATGGCCGAGTTGACTCAGACCGAGGTATACCCGCCGAGGTCTCTGCAAGTATGGCGGACGTTCCTGAACTGGTTGGCCTTCTTCTTCCAGATCTTCCTTCAGATCCTTAGAGCTCTCGGTTACCACCCTCTGCTCTCTACCTCTCCTTCTTTCAAGCCATTGCCGGTCGTTGAGCTCCCGGACCACGACTCTGCAGCCCCCTCCACCGTCGAGCGGTTCGAGAGGCTCACGGTACGGCTTCTACTTTGAAAAAAAGTTCCTCTTTTTTCTTATTCAAGTGTTTTTTTTTTCTTTTTTCGCTTAGCTTTGCTTTGCAAAAAAAAAAGTGTAATTTGTTTTTAGCTTTTCGAATTCCTCATTTTCTTTTAATGCTTTTTGCTACTTTTAGTTTTAGCTCTTTTCTGTTGGATTAATGTGGTTGGATTAGACTAAAGAAAAATCAACGGTTAAAAGCTTTTTTCTTCGATTAAAGTGGACATGCTTCTGTTAGATGAGTGTTTTTGGCTTTGTAGGAGATTTTAGACGAGTGTTTTTGCATGGCAGGTAATCTAATCGATTACTATCTACGTATATCAGGACAAAAGCGTTGTTTTATGTTTACATAGAGAAGCGTTTTGTGTAGATTAGAGTTAGTTTTTGAGTTAATTTGGCTTATTTGCAGGGAGCTTTCTCTATATTGCAGAAATAAATGAAAACCATTCTGTTTAAGGTCGAACGTTCAGTGTCGTGCTTGTGATATATTTAGGTCATAAGAGACACCTGAATTGAGCAGGAATTAGACATTATTACTATATATAGAAAAGTACGGGGGTAGCAAAAGCCGACAAAACCATCTATAGCATATTGGTTTCCTCCTAGTGCTTTTTGATTTGGTTACACATATCATTTTGTTTAATTGTTTGGGCTTATCTTCTGGGTGTGTTTTTCAAGTTTGCTACCACAATTCTCTGCAGTGTGCATTTAGTTTGCTCCACATCTATACTATGGCTCTAGTGTCTGTTTCATGGAGATGTTTAGAGGTCCTGTGCTCGACCATTTTTTTCCCAAGTGTGACGATAGCCAGATGTCAATGTATAATGAATCTTTTAATTGTTAACTTTTGACCTCTGACTTAAATGGAGTGACATGTAGTTTATGAAAATTTGGAGTTTATGGAAGCTTAGTAACGTAATATCAGGTGTAGGTGTACAATGGTTTGAGGTTCTCAGTCTTCGGATGTTGAAGTTGTGTTAGGAAAGCTTTTAAGAACATGAGTGCAAAATATTCCAACCTCAATTAGTTCAGGTAAGGGATTGCCATTGTGCAAAAGAAAGTGATAGCATAGGTGTTTTAAATCAGTCCAATATTGTTTTCACTTCTGTTTGTTCTTTAACAATCATCATTGCTTCAATGTTTTTTTGAAATCTGCTACCTTCCGTGATAGACTTGGAAACTGACAAATGCAACTGCAGGTCGTTCTTGACTTGGACGAAACTCTCGTGTGTGCATATGAGACGTCCAGTTTACCAGCTGTTGTTCTTAACCAAGCAACAGAAGCTGGGTTGAAGTGGTTCGAACTGGAATGTGTGTCTTCAGACAAGGTTCTTTGCATGATAACCATTTCGTATATAATTGACTGTGTCGTAGTAATTCATGTGTTGTGTTTTTATATGAATTTGTTGCAATTTGAAGGAAAGTGAAGGAAACCCTAAGGTCAGTTACGTTACAGTTTTTGAGCGTCCGGGCCTGCATGAATTCTTAAAAGGACTTGGTGAATTTGCGGATCTTGTACTGTTTACCGCTGGTCTTGAAGGTTTGGTTATTATCAAGATCTTTACACTTCCTTCCCACATGTATGTTGCCCTGTTCTCTTTTATGAATGAAAATTTTTGTTTGTGCCCACAGGTTATGCTAGACCACTTGTTGACAGAATAGATACAGAAAAACTATTTAGTCTCCGACTTTATAGGCCTTCAACAATTAGCACGTCAGTACTTCTTCCTTTCCCTTTGTGATTACCCCCCCTCCTCTCTCTCTCTCTCTCTCTCTCTCTCTGAAGGCTCTTTGGTTGTTGTAATTCATAGCCAACAACAAGAAAACCTTCATGTGGAAGTCTACTCTGTGTACCTCTTGGGGACTTCTTGCTGCTTTGAGAAACCATATTGTCTCACTCCAGCACCTATGTCTCATGTTTATTTTCATTCTTCTGCTTTGGAGGTCATCCTACCTTCCACACATTAATCACCTTATAAGTTATTATTTTTCCTGAGCAATTAAACACATTGTAGTTGATAGCTTATAGTCTTGTTGTTATTGTTTCAAATGACTGACATTTACTCTATAGTATCGACTCAATTCTGTGTACAATGGAAGGATTTGTTCCCCTTTTGTGATATGACAAAACTATTTGCATGTTTTTATGTTCGTAGCATTTAGCAATCTTAAATCCATCTCACAAATTTTGTTTCAAGTATTATAGCTTCAAGGTTAATTAAATGAATGCAAATGTATTGTTGGAGAGATGAACTTCTGAAAGCTCCCTTAGCTCTAAATAATTTAGTTTTGTTTGGTAAAACCTTTGATTCTGGCTAACATTTCAGGGAGTATCAGGAGCATGTGAAGGATCTCTCCTGCTTATCAAAGAATCCATGCCGGATTGTTCTTGTTGACAATAATCCATTCAGTTTCTTGTTGCAGCCAGTGAATGGAATTCCATGCATTCCATTTACTGCTGGGCAACCGCGTGACACACAGGTACCAAGATTTGCATTTGATATCCCCGGTATCTTTTCACCAATTTATTCCATCCACTCTAGCTATTTTATCTCTGTATTTATCATAGATTATTTGCTTGTTTTACAGCTTCTGGATGTCCTTCTTCCACTACTCAAGCACCTCTCTCAGCAGAAAGATGTGAGACCTGTCCTCTACGAAAAGTACCGCATGCCCGAATGGTTTCAAAAGCAAGGAATTCCCTCTTCTGCTTGGACATTGTAAATTAAGACTATGCCATGAAGCCGGCATTCTTCTTTATACAATCCTCTATGGGACAAAGTAGAATCCTCCACAGTTACTTTGTTCCAAGGCAGCATCTCATCATCGGACTCAGATTTTTGTATAGCATCAGTTTGTACAAGGCAGGTGATGGAAGCAGAAAGGCCCTTCAAATTTTTATCCGAGGATTCAATTGCCGCATGTCGTCGTCACATAGGTAACACCATTTGTGTATGTAGATTTGTCAAAACACTGATCGTCGTGTAACTTTATTCTTGTGCTTATGATCCTCTTGATTGATTTTGTAACATGTTAGAAATTTGTAAAACTCTCTTCTCATAATTGTTAGCAGTTGAGACCTTCCCAGCAGCATTTCTCCACAATATTAGAAAGGAACAAAAGAAAACAGAAAACCGGCAATTATTGGAAACTACATGCTTCTTGCAACATATGTTGTGAGAGCTGGATTACCCGAACCTGCAATAGCTATGGCATGAACCTTGATGCCTAATTTCACGTGCTTGGATTTATTTGTACAATCTGTTCTGAAAATCTATATTAAGTTGTCTTTTTAAACCCAAAACTCAATTCACTCGTTATTTCTCTCTTCTTGCCTCTGTTTTGGATACAAATGGAAGAAAAGTAATTGTGGTCCTAATCGTATAAAGATGTTAATGGTTACCTCTTTTCGAAGACAAGCCAAGTTGCCCAACCCTAGACTGGAGACCATATGGTGCCTCGACGCCACCTAAGAAAGTACATGGACCAAACCTAGAGTGCTGTCAAGAGGACGTGGTTTTCACATCCTGCTGAAGTCAGTCCAGACCCAGTGATATGATAACTTACTGCCCTCCCAGTTGGGGACTTCTAGGAAATAAAGTACTTCCCATGTCACGGCCCGAATAGGCAGGTTAGGAACTTACCACATAGGCCTGGGAAAAAAGTATATCTTCTTTTAAGGTTGCCTGCCTAACAATTACCCACATCGGAGCCCAACAAAACAAAACCAAAAAGAAAGGAAGCTACCCACAGGGGAAAGATGATGACATCTGTGCCATGGCAAATAATTTAACCCCCTGACTCCTTGGCGCTACCTTTAACTCCCCTTGCCAGAGGCGCTTCTGTGCAATCTTCGCTTGCTTTGGTGTTTGTGATCTTGTGCATCTGGGAATTATCTGGCAGTCTCAGATAATGGGGCAAAGTGAGGACACTAGCACGGCCACATGGTCGGCGGTAGACTTGTTAAGTTGTTAATCATATAACATTAATCGGATTAGTTAGCAGTCCGACATCATGTTAGGAACCCAGGCTACCAAATGAGACTTCTACAGCTTTATTTGTCCTTAAAGCTTATCAATGTCTGTACCAAGCATCAGCATCAGCTGCTTAGGACCCATTTAATCTAAAAGATGATAGATGATCTTCCTTCAATGCACTTTCCCCCCTCTGTTTTACGCCAAACTATCTATTTTCTATGCATGTGTGTGAGCATGTCTGTGTTTCAAAGTTGCTTTTTGGAAACGGTACTCCATGTTCTAATGCCCCCAAGCCTCATGTTTTAGCATCATGGTTTTACAGTTTGTGGATCGAGGACTACCTATCTTTTGGACGAAATTGCAAAACCTGAACTTGAGCAGAACATCACGGTGCCTAACTCTACTGTATATCACCGAATTTACAGAACTCTGCAGCAAATTTAGTACCTTATTAACAGTTACAGTTGATCGATGTTTTGGAGAACCAAAACAGAAGAAAGAAAGAAATAAACAAAAAATGACAACCGAATCATCTTGTTTGGTGAGTGCATCATCCAAATGACAAGCTGGGCCCTTGGCGCTCTAATTGTTTACTATCCTGTTGTCGGGGCTACCTTTGTTTATACTCTTATCGCTCGACTCTCTTGTCATCTATCGATTTAGCTGTCACACAAAAAAACAATTTGGTCCTCCAAACTCCCTCTCTTTCCTTTTTTCTTGTGTTTTAAACAAAATGCTCAAAATAAATTTTTAGTTGTTACGTGGCATAGATATTTTGTTCACTCTTCTTTTGAAATGTTTAGGAGAATCCTTTATATTTGATTAAGGAATTGGGAACCTTCTCGCCAGCTACCACCTAAGGACCCTTTTCTTGTGTGTTCTCAGTCTGGGTGAGAAGCATCTTACAGGCTACAGCTTTAAACATATAAATTAGTTGGCTACTTGTTAGCCTATATAATTAAATTATATTGTTGTACTACTTCTCCGATCCTACTCAAATAAAGCATGAACTTTTGATTAAAACCTTAACATATTTGTTTTATCAATGTATACGGTCCGTATTAACGGATTGTATCCAGTACTTATTCAAGACGTGTCGAATAATAAAATTTCAAGCGGGACCGAACCCCTCTTCAGTAATGAATTCATGGGCGGATCCAGTAGGGTGCGGGCGGGGGCGGCCGCCCCCACTGGCTTCAAAAATCCTTTGTAAATTTTATTATTATTATTATTAAGAAGCAGGCCCGCCCCCACTGGCCCAGCCGCCCCGGCCTGCTTTCAAGGCCAGTGGGGGCGAGACTGGGCCAACGGGGGCACACCCACTGGCCCAGTCCGTGTAACCTAATTGCTTAATTTTTTAAAAAATCTGAGGGTGAAATTACGCCGTTTCACCCTCTGATTTTTTTTTAAAAAATTACTCACGTCTCTCTCTCTCACTCTGCGATCTCTTCGTGTCTCCCTCAGCCCTCACGCCTCAGCAGTCCCTCTCACTGGTCCATTATCACTTTAACTGCACTAATACAAAAATTATGTAGGTCCGCACTAATTTATCATTTTCTAATTAGAAAGGAAAACACAGAAATACTGTTTTTGATTAAATCTAATTTATTACTGAGGTTATTTTTAACGAGAAATAGCTTAGTGCACCAATACTTTTTGACAGAAGAAGATTCATTATCTTCATATAGGCATCAAACTCCATAATTATTGATTGAGTGTTAAGAATTGTCTTCCTCATATGCTGATGGACATTTTGTTTTGTTTTGTTCTTTTTAGATAATGGATATATTTTTGATAAAAAAACCACGAAGCATGGAGTCGTCTAATACTCCTAATGTGGCTACTACTTATAATGAGGATTTTAATTCAAAAAGATCTCGACCTTTGTTGAGTTCGGATGATATTATTTCTGACTTAGGGTTGCGTAAATCTATTGATTTGTGCAGCACAAACCACACTTACTATCATTAAAGACGTTGAGGATGAATTTTTTTGTCTTATGGTTGATGAGTCTCAAGATAGTTCAGTGAAGGAGCAAATGACAGTGGCTTTGAGAAATGTGAACGAAAGTGGATAGGTGATTGAACGATTTCTTGGTGTGAAACATGTTACTGACACATGCTACCAGCTTTAAAAACTGCTATAAATAAATTGTTTGCAAGACACGAGTTATAAATTGTTTCTTGGTATGGATAATTGTATTTCATTATTTTTAATATTTTTAGTTCTTAATTTGCAATATTGTAATTTTAAGACACATTTTACATTATGTGGAAAAAAAAATTTTTGTCATTTTTCCTTAGAAATTCGACCCCACTCATTCTATATCCTATATACGCCACTGAATGAATTACTGGCCTAATCCAGTAATCAACTAGAAAGTGATCTACTCTATTGTATGGAGTTTGTGTTCGAAGTCAATGAAAACTAAGGAAAGGTGTGTAGGTCAAGGAAGAGGCATTCATTTTTGTCATTAGGCTGGGTCATAATAATGCTTCGTCAGTCTCATGCATCCAAAGCTTTTCATTCAAGAAAAAGTCGCGAGGTTGAAAAAAGAAGATTAACAAGCTTTCGCTTTAAGAAAAAAAGAAACGGTCATTAGTTCTCATGCTTATTCATCCTAATCAGAAAATTCAGAAGGACAATTGAGCAGGACTCAGTCACACCTGTCAATTCTCCACGTGTATACGTTTAATTAAGCTTCAATGATAATAAAACTTACTTTACAATGAATTAAAATTATAGAGGGTGGAAAAAGGACAGCAATCTTAGTACTATTTTTATGTCGCTTCGCTCATAAATCTGAAACACTATATCATTTTCAACGTGAAAAAATTAATCTATCTCTTTCCGTAGTTGATTCAATATAAAAACTCTTGTCCTTAATATTGCTTGCATATTAGTGGAGTTGTGGTGACGGTCCTTCCTTCTCGAGGTAGGTAATTATGACTCAGTCCGAACATTCCACAGCGGATGGAAAATTTTTATAGTCACATCTAGAAGAGGTTGGCTACACTGTTCGCCCTTCCGCCTTTAACTTAGCAAATAAAAAAGATTCAATATAAAATCAAAAAATGCGACGGAATGTTGGCTCCCAAAAAAATACCATGCAAAAAATGGGAGGAAAAATCAACAAAAGAGCGTCTTTCTTGAAGCCTTCAAATACGTTGACCAGCAAAAAAATTACCTAAATGCCCTGGAAGTGTTCCTGCCATTGGAAGCATGGAATATGGATGATGTAGTTGAAAATATATATATTGAAAGCTGATTGAGAGGGTGAAAATGGTCATATATTCCCGATATCCCGTTAGAGAAAAGTAATAGAAAATTTGAATGCAAAACCAAAAGAAGAGGTCCTCCTTCAAGCAAATAATCAAAAACTCAGAATTGAGAATAATAAAGCCCTTGTTTCAAAACTAGCATGGAAGATGATTGCTGATCGTAACAGTTTGTGGGTTAGAATTCTTCATGGAAAATATATCAAGGGAAGAGATTTTTGGCAGGTGGGTGCTGGTAGTAAAGCATCGTGGATTTGGAAGAGTATAGTGAAGTCACGCTCTGCTCTGCATGAAGGTATGTGTTACATGATAGGGGATGGCCGCAGTATACATATCTGGAGAGACCTGTGGGTCCCTTCTTTGCCTAGTTTTCTACCTGTTGCTAGAGAGGATGCCGTTCCTTTACCAGATGTTGTAACTGTGTGGGATCTATTGGTGGCGGATGGTCGTCGATGGAATGAGGTGCTGGTCCGTCAGCTTTTTGATAGGGATTCTGCTGCTGCTATCCTTCAATTACGACTTATGGAGGAAGGTGAGAATGATAGAGTGTTTTGGCCGATTGATGCCTCGGGTGAATTCACTGTAAAGTCGGTCCATAAATCTCTGGTGAGCCACAGAGTTACTTCCGTAACTCCTTTGTGTCCAGCTCAGTGGCAAGATCTTTGGAAACTACAGCTGCATGATCGCTTAAAATTATTACTATGGAAGGTGGTATGGGAGGTCTTGCCTACTAAAGCTACGGTTGCTGCACGGGTTGGAAATAATGGGAGGAGTGACGATGATCTACTCTGTGCTCTATGTGGCGAGCATTTAGAAACTCTCCATCATTTGGTTCTCCTATGCCCATTTAGCCGTGCAATCTGGAGTGAGTCTCCATGGCAACTTGATATTACAGTTTTTGGAGACACTTCAGTGGTTGATTGGGTTCTTAAAGTGCTACATCCTCATCAGTCCATTGGAATACCATTAGCAGACCAGCATTTGTTCCAACTCCATGCTACTATTGCGATTGATCTTGTCTGGGCATCTAGAAATCACGTGGCACATGGTGGCAAGGAAATTGATGTTAAGCAGTTAGAGCAGAGAGCATAAATCTGCTTGGGATAATCATATTCAAGTACCTCGACTGCAACATTGGGTTCCTCCATCTGTGGATACAGTCAAGGTAAATGTGGACGTCGCTGTACGGGAGTCTTATTCGGTTATTGCTGCTGTTATACGAGATTCAAGAGGCGTGGTTCTTGGGGCGAGGACTAAACGTATAGAGGCTGTTGATTCCCTGGAAGGAGAGGCTGAGGCTGCAAAACTTGGTCTAGAACTTGTTCTTAGTCAGGGGTATAGTGAGGTGATACTTGAAGGGGATTTTGAAAAGGTTATAAAATCTATTCGATGCTGGCCAAAGATCTCTGAGTGGCGTATTCGGTTGTTAGTTCAGGAGATCCATGATTTGGGTAGGTTGTTACGTTGTTGGCAGACAAATCATGTCTACAGAGGTGCTAATTCTTTGGTGCACCAATTAGCTCGTTGGGCCGCTACTGAGTATAATTCAGTTGGCATTCCCCGTTCTTGTGAGCACTCTTTAGATTTAACTTGGTTGTATGCTGGTACTGAACCTCCTTAATGTTTGGTTTGGAGGTCTTAGTTTTTTTTTGTTTGAATAAAATGTGGTGATGATTACAAAAAAAAAAAAAATCAAAAACTCAGAATTCTCCATTCAAAAGGGGGTTCTAATTAGACGTGTCAAAATTTGGCTGGAAATTTTGGTCATGGATAACCTAATTACTGGACTTCCTAAGTTAAAAAACAGATGAATAGGTGAGGGAGTTGTACATAAGTGCTAGATGAGGCCACATTCAAAAGGATGGGGATGTTTTCTGGAAGTTTTGCATTGACCAGCCTACCAATTTTTGGGTCGCCGTTCGTCCCAACTTTTTGGTCCACAGAAAGTTACAAATGAGCCAAGTAAGAAACCCCAGTCCCCATTCATGTTTTATCTTTTTCTCTGCAGTCTAACCAGCAGCGGTACACATATACTCTCAATCTCGCTGTTAAAGGATGGCTTTGACTCATAAAAGGATGCTCTCTTTTGTATCTCATTCGTGTCATCCGAGTTGTTTGAATCCTGTAAACATCAACGAGAGCATATTTGCATTCGCAGCCTTTTTATTTGTCAAAATCCACCACGTAGATTAAAATATGTAGGAGAATTTGTTCGTCTTGAATTCCGCATATTTTAAAAGGCTGTTCACATAACAAACCAAGACCTCTAGGACTAGGCTAGTACTGTTCCTCTACTCGAAGTTTGAAACCTGCGGCTGCGGCAACCCCCCCCGGGGCCCCTCTTCCATACTCACACAAACAGAACGAATTAGTACTCTGGAAACCTTCTTTTATCTTTCCCTTCGGTCTGAGAAGTAATCTTTGTTTTCTCTCTATCTCGTCCCGTCTCTCTCTCGGTCAACAACGCCAATGAAGCATACCAGCTTCCATCCCACTACAGGTTTCTTAAAAACCGAGACTTTCAGATGACGAAACCGCCGACCTCTCCCTCCTTCGCCGTCTCCATTATCCTCATCGTTACTTTCATCATCTCCCTGAAACCCTCAGTCCATGCGCTCGGTGTCGGAGCCACCCTTGCCGTCAGCTTTGGCTCCGCCACTGTATGCGGCATCGTGGCCTCCCAGCCCCGGCAAGGCATCCAATGCTACCGACGGGGCCAAATCATCCCAGTCGATCCCAATATTAGCTTCTATTCCATCTCTGGCGGCCGGAACTTCTTCTGTGGCCTCCGCTCCGGTGGCTACACGTTCCTCTGTTGGGACACCAACGACTTCTCCAACAATAACTTCGCCCCCAAACGAGTCTACTTCAACGATACTATTCGATTAGAGAACCTTTCGGTTGGTGACGACCAAGTCTGCGCGACGGTTGTTGGTACAGGCTCCGTCAATTGTTGGAGAGGTAACAGCACGCTTAATCTACCATCTGCGTCTGATAGGTTTGTGTTGATCTCCTCCGGGTTTGGATTCTCTTGCGGTATTTTGAGGGACACTCTTCACGTTCGCTGTTGGGGGAACAATACTGTTACGGCGAATGAGATACAAATGGGGTTTAGGAACATGTCGATTAGGAGTATTGTTGCAGGTGGCTCACACGTTTGCGGGGTGAATTCTACTGGATTTGTGGTCTGCAAAGGAAACAACGATTTTGGGCAGTTGGATGTACCTTCGAATTTACCCGGGGAGTTCTCGACCTTGGCACTTGGAGCGACTCACAGTTGTGGGATTAGGCATATGAATGAATCGGTCGTGTGCTGGGGAGGGGGAGGAGAGTATTCGGCGAATGTGACACAAGGGGTTTCGTTTGCAACGATTGCGTCCGGGTCGAATTTTACATGTGGATTAACGATGGCGAACTTTTCGATTATTTGTTGGGGACCTGGGTGGCCTGTTGAGGCTAATTCTACTTTGAGGGACTTGCCGAAAATCCTTCCAGGGCCTTGTACAAATTCTTCTTGTAGCGAGTGTGGTGTTTATCCGCTATATTCGATTTTGTGCTCTGGTTTTGGGAGTATTTGTAAGCCTTGTTTGACTCAGTTTTCGATTCCGGTGCCACCAGCACCTGTGCCATTACCACCAGTACCAACAGGTTCAGCACCCTCATCTCCATCCAAGGGTTTGAGAAGGGGTTTATTGGCGTTTTGCATAGTTGGATCGGTTGGGGCTTTCGCGGGTATTTGCACAATAATTTACTGCTTGTGGACTGGAGTTTGTTTTGGAAAGAAGGTGCACAATTCAGTGCAGCCCACAATCACTCGTGGTCCCAGTTCTAACAATGGCACAACCTCAAACAATAGCCCGCCTTCGAGATCATCCACCATTAGGCGCCAGGGCTCTAGAAATATGAGACGTCAGAGAAGTGGAACTTCATCCAAGCACCCAGACAGGGCCGAGGAATTTTCACTTGCTGAGCTTGCAGCAGCAACCAACAATTTCTCCTTAGAGAACAAGGTTGGTGCTGGAAGCTTTGGTGTTGTTTACAGAGGGAAACTAATAGATGGCCGCGATGTTGCTATCAAGAGGAGTGAAACAGGTCCAAGAACAAAGAAGTTTCAAGAGAAAGAAAGCGCATTTGATTCGGAATTGGCGTTCTTGTCCCGTCTTCATCACAAACACTTGGTTAGGCTTGTTGGGTATTGCGAGGAAAAGGAAGAAAGGCTCTTGGTATATGAGTACATGAAGAACGGTGCTCTTTACGATCATTTACATGACCCGAACAACGTGGAAAAGAGTAGCAGTTTCTTGAATTCTTGGAAAATGAGGATCAAAATCGCGTTAGATGCTGCCCGAGGAATTGAATATCTTCACGATTATGCTGTTCCACCTATAATTCACAGAGATATTAAGTCCTCTAACATATTACTAGATGCAAATTGGACGGCAAGAGTATCTGACTTTGGATTGTCCTTACTGAGTCCAGAATCGGATGGCGATTATAGGCCAACGAAGGCAGCGGGAACAATTGGGTACATTGATCCTGAGTATTATGGTCTTAATGTTTTAACAGCAAAGAGTGATGTTTATGGGCTTGGAGTAGTGCTATTAGAACTTTTGACAGGGAAGAGAGCAATTTTCAGAAACGGCGAGGATGGAGGAGCACCTATAAGTGTGGTGGACTTCACGATACCAGCGATTATGGCTGGAGAATTGGTTAAGGTCCTCGACCCCAGAGTTGGACCGCCGGATCTGAATGAAGCAGAGGCAGTGGAGCTGATTGCCTATGCTGCACTGCATTGTGTGAATTTGGAAGGAAAAGACAGGCCAACCATGGCTGACATTGTGGCCAATTTGGACCGGGCATTGGCTCTCTGCGATCATAGTCACGGCAGCATTTCTAGTGGTACAATCTCCATTGTTTCAGAATAAAATTCCACACCAGAAAACGAGGAAAAGACCCAATTCTTTTTGAAATCTTTATCGATTTTTTCGGATCGTTCATAGTGCGCTCAATTATTGTTTGTAAAGTTTTAGTTGTTTCAGCTAACATTGTGCTGTAGTGTAGGATTTTGTGAACACTGACAGCCAGGAAGAAGGATTACATGATTTTTCCCCCCTCAAGGAAGAAGGTTTCTTTTTTCCATGAACTTCCAAGTTGCTAAGAAGCTTTCTGATTTTCCTCTGTTGTGTTAATATGTAGCAGTAGGAATGTAATTTGACTTGGTCGGATGAGGATGAGGGCTTTTCAGTTTTGACCGAATCGTGTTTCGTTCACGCAAAGCTTTTAAGAGTAGTCTTCCCTCTTTTTTTGGTATGTTCGTTTTCACCATTTTTTCAGGATTCTAAGTATATTCACAATTCTACCACCGAACATATTCAGAATTCAAACACAAAAACCAATACATTTTACACAATCTCCAACAACTTTTTAATTTTTTATTCAACATAAATTTTCTCTCTCTATACTTTTTCACATAACTCCAATACTTTTTATTAAACAATTACATCAAATCATTTCTCTCTCCACTTTACACAAACACCAATAAAACACTATTCAACATAAAAATTCACAACTTCTCTAAAATCCTACATTTTTTCTCAAAACGAACATCACAGGACGGACATAAATTGGGTCCTGGACCATACGCGCACTTCGGAAGTGTGCGGAGATACGCGGCTTTCGCTTTGCACCTGAGCCCACACGTACATCAAATAAAAAGGTGGGTAGATAGGAAGTGCCAAGTGGTCCGACCTTTTGATAGAGAGTGTTGTCTGAACTTTACACGTCGGGGACACTTTGACTTCAGTCGTTAATAAGAATAGTTCAGCTCAATGAGCCAAGCGCAGTTTCTGAGCTCCTGTCTCGTGGTCTTGCTTTTGGACTTCAGGCTCCACTCAAGGAAGGAATAAACTCATTAAATCCAACGGTGCCTCTTCAAACTTTAATAACCAGGCGGCAAGCGCAACACAATTAGGTGACGTTTGTTTCTCCAACATTTCGGAGTATGAAAATTTCCAGTAAAATCAACACTTTAAAATTTCTAACTTTTATATCTATACACTTTACTTTTTACAAACTCCAATAAATCTCAATAAAGTAAAGATTCCTAAAATTTCGAGAATATTCTCCAAAATTTTGACAAACAAACACACCCTTAATGTACAGTATGCTTTGCCTCATGCCAATTGATAACCGGTATAAAATATAACATCTTGTATCTTTGTGGAGCAGACTCGGAGAGGGTGCGTTTGTAGGTGGCCGGTGACCCACAACCTCCTGCTCTTGCTCGTATTTATTGGGAGGCGTTTCTTGAACACCATACGGTGCGTTTATTTGTCAAAATTTTAGAGAATATTTTTAATTTCTTTTAAAAAATTAGATATTAAAATTTATAACAAGTTTAAAATGTGTATATGGAGATGTTAAAATTTTTAAAATGTATTTATTTTATTTAAAAATTGTAAATATTAAGTAAACAAACAACACTTAAGACATAACTAAAGTGTTTTTATACACCAAATACGAAATTAATTTTAGGACCCCACTGGTGCACATGAACAAAGTGAGGCATCATTTCATTTCCTGCCACTTTGGAATTTAGCTGTGGGGTCCTAGAAATGACAATTGAACCAGTCTATGCAAGTCGACACGAGCCTGGCCACAGGCTCTTGCAAGTACTAACATGGCTGTGCCGCCCAAGTTATTGATTAGTCACTCGAACAATAAAATATAATAAAAAAAAATTCCGCCAGGTTGGAATTTAAAGAGAATTTTCGTCATCTTGGCCTTAAATTTAGTATGAATACTCTGATCTTCAATTATACCACCTGATAGATGTTCATGTTATTATAATTCAATCGCAGTTAACAGCAACAAGAAACTTTGGGGTATAGAATAATACGTTCTAAGCTTGACCAACGAAACTGCTTAAAAGAAAGTCGTTTTATCCATGTATTAATCAAACCCTAGAATCCACGCCGTTGACGACAAATTCTCGCATCTCCTTTGTGTCGTTTTCACACTTCTGGCGAAAGTAAAGAAAAGTTGGGAGACCAAGTCAAACACGTTTAGCTGCTCACACACGTGTGACCTTAAATCGTCACACCCACATTACCACGCTCTGTCCGTTTCATATTTTCATTAGTAGTTTTTTAATGTTTTTTTTATAAGTATTAGTTAGTTTTTTCATGTAGAAGGACAGAGACAGCACCGTCCAAATTAAACTACTTGCTTGTATCTATTTTCCTGGAAATATGCCTCATGGACCCAACGTCATGTGAAGCATGTCCCACAGAAAGCCCCCTTACATTGCACGCGCGCATTTTAGTGAGTAAATGACAATGGTAGGCCTAACAGCAATGGAAAGCAAATTTCTGGACCGGATTGATTGAGTGCGTAATGGGTTATCCTTAGAATATGGAAATTGGAACGGTCCAATATTCAAATGGTATGGTGAAGGGGTGGTCCATGCTATTTGATTGTGCTAGCGTTTTTTGGGTCTTGTTTATGGACCTCCCAATTTCCCAAATCACTATAACCATGGACAGATTCGAACTATTTCAAACCCGCTTCTCTTTGGAATTAGTGATCGGGTAAGTGAAATATTGGGGATCCTCGGGTTCATCGTGTATGGTGGGGCTAGTGTCAATCTCCTTTGGGTTTGGTTTTTTCTTGCGATATTTGGAGGCACAGTTGTCTCGTTCGTCGACCGTTGTTAGGGAGTCAAAGTTGAAATTCTCTTACTGCCATCGTTTCGTTATTGCGAGGGAAAGGGTGAAAGGCTCTTCAACCCATAGACATCATATCCCTCTTTGCTGTCTACCAATATTTTGAACGAAGCCGCAAGAATCATTGTAACCAATTTCAATTTTCATTAGCGCATAATCACGATTGGATACCCCAATCAAAGACAATTCAGAATCAGCTACTCTTGTTGTCCAATAAAAAATTATGTCCCCTTGAATTATGGGTGGGACTGCATAATTGTGAATGTATTCAATTCCTCAGGCAGCATCTAATCAAATATTATCAAATATTCATTTCATACCCGTTTTTGGATAAATAGAAGAAAACTACTTGTATTAGACAAATTATTCAGTCTCATGCCAAATAATGTTGCATAATCAATGCTTACAAGATTCTAATTGATACACCTCTACCCACATCACCTATTAGAGAGAGAGAGAGAGAATCCTTAGGGTGGAGGGTATCTTCTTCTTTGCCTTTGCACTTCAACTTCATTCATCCAATCAGAGAGCCATATGAGACCCTTGTAACCGTAATTTGCTACAGTAATTAGGGCGACCACAAGAATGACAAAAAGAAGAAGCCGCTTCATAGCCTGAATCATTTTCTGTTTGTGGAGAACAGTTTCAGTTATTAAGCAAACAAAAGGGCACTTGAAAGAGCTTAACATTTTGCTCTTGAGAAAAAGAACAAACCTGCAGTCTTGATATTTGCTTGGCTTCTTGTACCCTTTCTCGTCTTTTCCGACGCTTTGGCACGTTCTTTTCAGGGTCCCGCTCCTTTTCCTTTTAAAGAAATATGTCATGGTATTAGACTTCACCTCAATAGAGCTCTGAAAACCTATTAAATTTTCTTTTCACAGGTTAGCAAAATATATTATGGTGTTAGATTTTAGGGTTAAATGCATGTCATGCCCCTGTGGTATGCGGTAATAGCAAATATGCCCCTGAGGTAAACAAAGTCCTTTTCATACCCCTGAGGTAAACATTCAGGAGCAAATATGCCCTTTCATACCCCTGAGGTAAACATAACGGAAGGGCATATTTGCTCCTGAATGTTTACCTCAGGAGTATGAAAATGACTTTGTTTACCTCAGGGTCATATTTGCTATTACCGCATACCACAGGGGCATGACATGCATTTAACCCTAGATTTTACCTTAACAGAGCTCCTCTGCTGAAAAGCTACTAAATTTACTTTTTATAGGTGGCAAGATTTATGTGGGAAAGGTCAAGCACAGTATTTTTTGACATGGATATTTGTCAGATCACTGAATCACTATGACAAGGAATTCCAACCAAACTTTGGGCTGTTCACGAATAGAGAAAGGACTTCATCTTGCTGTTCCCACAATTTCCTACGGCTCCCAGGGGAACTCAGTGCTACCAGAACTTTAACAACTGAAGGTTACATTATGGTATCCATTTTGAAATCCAACAGTGTTATTATCGAATTCTTTACCTAGAAGTAGAACATGGCAAAAAGTTGTGCCAACTGGTTTGCTACATCGATTTATGAAAGTTCCAGGTGGCAGTCACTGATAACCGGATAAGTAGAAACCAGAGAAACTAGATAGTTCCTATATCTGGTGTTCGTATTGGCAACAGTCCCACCAGACTAAAGCGTCTGTCGGGCTCTGGTTGAGCTAATACACAACCTAATTTGTAGCAGACCCACAAGAAAACCAACCAGCGAGAGAGAGCTCTTCAATTTTGAAATAACTTTACTGTCCTTAATGCAAGCAGAACTTAGAAAATTTTGGTAAGATTAGCAGTATATTACCTCCACAACTTTAGATTTACGTAACAGTAATTCTGAACCAACAACCTCTAATTTGCTCTTGCAATCAGAATTGCAAGAAAGAAGTCCAAGTCCATACTGATTTTTTGGAATATCTCTGGGATCACAACCGGCACTCCTATAGGCAGCTTGAACATCTTGACATAACCACTCCTTTTTCACGGTTTGGCATTTACAACGAACAAAAACCTTCCAAAAGAAACAGATGGCAAGGTAACGAAATCTACAAGCAGTAGTTGAATTCAACGATTTATGTCATAGTATTAGAGATTCGAGATGAAAAACAAGGTATGACATGTGTTCCATTAAATGACAGGATCTTCTGTTAGGTCAATAAAATTATCACCTTCTTGCAGCACTTCTCAGGTGATGGACATTGACCAGGATGACATTTCTCGGGGCATAGATGTGTGCAGTTGGGCAACTTCCTGCACTACCAACGTCTACTCTTAAGCATGTGTTTGGCTTTATTTATTAACCCAAAAGAAGAAAATCAGAGTAACACTGAAAGAAATAGAGTTTATATTGAGGCTCTGTTTAGTTATTGCAGCAAATAGAATCGGTAAATGCATAAGCATGACTCTATAGTAACCCAATATGAACTAAAATCTCTGAATTACCTATGGCAAGGCCCACCACATGAGCGAGCAGTAACCTGCTCCTTTTCAGACAACCCATTGTAGTATATGCACTCAAAAACATGAACCAGTGCCCCACAGTGACATGATCGTTTTACAAGCACTTTGCAAGGGGAGCATTCTCCAGGATGACATGGCAGGGGGCAAGGATGAGAACAAGTGGGCTTCCTCTCCTGAATGAAAGCATTCAAAATAAGAAGGTAACTTACCAGCTTTAAGTGATAAGGTTGAAGAGACAGAACGATCACAGGAGAAATGAAAAGGAAAAAAGTACAGTGGCAAGGAGGAAATAAAGTGTAACCACCTTTTGGCAAGGAAGATGACACTCTTCACAAGACTCACTCCTTTCTTTCTGGACGGGTGTTGCAAGCAGGTTCTCCACGGCATGGCAGGTTTTAGTACAATAATGATTATCGCAAGATAGAAGATTTCCACACAGATTTTCACATGAAAATTGTGTTTTATCTGAGCAGACCAACTGACACAAGCAGGAAACAATAAAAGATTTGTGGGTAAACTTAAAATGACAGTGATCGCCTCAAATCATTTTAGCAAATGAAGCATGCAACTTAAAATGTTCATCTATTGCAAGCAAGAAAACTGAAACTAACCATTCTCTCCGCCCCAATGTGTAGGCCAACACAAGACCTCCAAACCAGTTCTGAGCAAGGAGGGCATGTAGAACCAGCTGTCCATTCACTCTGATGTATTGATTTCTTTTTCTTTGGTTTCAATGTAAACTCGGGATTAGGAGGAGGTCTAGGGCCATGACACCTGATCACAAAAGGGAAACGAAAATAAGTCACACGAGAAAGAAAATTATCTAGCATCTCAATCAAAATGAGATTTCAAGATAACATTTGTCAACTGGAAAATCTTTGGAAACCTTAGCTTGCACTTATGGCCGCATGGATACTCCTCTTCACAAGGTAACTGACACGGAGGGCAAGCTCCATAATGGCATTTGTGTGGCTGGACAAAGATAGATGATTGTCAATGCTACAAATATCTAGGGGCAGAAAACGCAGGTAATTACTAAGTTGGTCTTCTACAAGAGCTACAATCAAAATGATGGAAATTTTAAAGATAAAATCCTAAGGAAACTGTAAAGTATCTGGAGTCACGTATTCACACATTCCAAGGAATTTCAAGTTCTGGGTCCCAGTAATTTCACAACCACACGTGATGAGAGTTCAGCTAGAAATCATAATCGTTGCTGTGAGAAGATAAATCATGATGATTGTTCGCAAATGCAAGTATGCTCCCAACTTATAGAAGAAACTTCTAATATCTTCAGAAGGAAACATAAACCGATGGGAAAAGAAGCAAGAACAACCAATGGTACCTTCCGGGTTGATACATGCCTGCATAAAGTGGCAATATGACAGGGTTTCGGACATCTAGGAGGCTTTTGATCCATCTCGGTACCACAAGGAACCTGATACGGAAATCACCGTATTCAGCATGTAGTGTTAAACTAGCTGAGAGCAAGCATGCATTGGTAAATTAAAAAAAAAATGCATTTGTTACAAAAAATGTGCAAGCAGCTAATCTATATGATCAATCAACGAATACAGTAGAAGTACAAAAGCTTATCTAAAAGTCTTGGAAGAAAACACCAAATTATGGAAGGAAGTGGCAATTTCTTTATGGGCTCTATACGTACAAATGCGTACTCAAGGCACGTTCTATCCTAACATTATGAGGGGTGAGCCACAATTTTAAAAAATATAAATAAAATGCATCATTAGAGATGTAAAACCCTAAATTTAGGGTAAGAATGGAAGATGATATGTTTTACCAAACTACTGCATACTTCATTCAGTCTGGTGTTTGATATGACAACATACAAACTAAAAAGCGATCAACTTTACCGTGAGGAACCTTTGAACACATGCAACATACTACCAACTCTGCTGTATTTTCAAATTTCTAGAAAACAGAGACCAAAGTAATGCAGAAAAAAATGCTATTAATCCAAGAGAACAGAAAAGAGAAAGATGGTTTTTTGATGGCCACAAGCAACCCAACGAATCCTAGTGGAATGCCAGGAGCTCCCAGTAAGAAACAAACTACAAAATCCACAAGATCAAACTCACACCTCATAGTGCGTCTCACCACATGCGCACGAGATTGTCACCACAACTGGACAAGGAGCACAGGCACCTCTGCAAGAACAAAACCAGCTAACATCCAATTACACCTCAGTTTAATAGTTCAGGATTATACAAATTGTAGTTTCCCACTAATCATAAGCTTCTTACATTTGCAAAACCTTTTCTGAAAATGCATCTCTACTTTTCCCAGCCCAGTACTAGCTAAAGTTGAAGATACTCTATCCAATTCGTAATACAACCTTTACTTTTATTTTACTTATTAGCATAGCCATAGAGACCTCTCCCCCTCAAATTTCGTGGGTTTTCTTCACAAACTAGTCAGAGCACCATCTGACAGTACACCATCCCCCGTTGCCTATGACAGATGGGAAAGGGTCACATACCTATGGCATGGAGAAGGGCATTTATGGTTTTTACACCGCAGCTTCCTGCCACAAACCTGAGATAATTTTTTCAAAGCAACCGAACCATAAATAATTTATCTAAAAATGAAGTGCCAACTCTAAAATCACCAAACAAAAAGACACACCTCTGAGCATGGAGGGCAATCCCCGTCACAGCAGCGGCGCTTACAAGCATGGCGGCCACAGTCTCGCATTCTTTGACACCTCCTTTCACATAACAAATCTTGATAGCAAGGAACCTATTCTAATTTTAATTCAACTTTACCCATATCGAACTACCAAGAACTCTTTAAATCCATACAACCAAAGCAAGGAAGCCAAAAAAATAACATACCTCTTTCTTGAGGCTTCCACACCGGCAGGACTTGGCGATCACGATCCTACAAGTCTCAATGCAAGGCCCGCGGTGGCACCGCTCGTGACACCTATGCAATGCACAGCTCAACGTTTTATCGCAAGTAGCCCCGCACAGCGGCGGTGCATCCATATCACATGGCATCCCTTGGTACAGTCTCTTCCCACAGGGGCACGTCCGCTTCCCCTCAAGCGGGCAATTACCGCACTCCCCAGCCAAATGGCACCCTTTCCCACACACATGCTTCCCACAAGCCACCACCTTCCCGCATGGGTTCTCGCATCTGAAACTCCGCTCGCAGCACTCCCTCTCTAGCTCCACTCTCCCGCACTGGCACCTGTAGACCCCACGCTCTCGGCACGGCGGGCACTGCCCTTCGTGGCAGGTCTCGGAGCACTTGTGGACCCCACAGTCCAATAGCTTCGAACAAGCATTGTTGCAGGAGAAATTCTTGAAGCCACACCGACGAACGTCGTTAACGGCGCCACAAAAGCACGTGGATTTCACGAGCTTCGGGCACGAGGGGCACGGGCCTGGGTGGCATAGAAGCAAGCAACGATGGCCACAGTTGTGCTTCAAAGGGCGATCGCAGATTTCGCCGCAAGAATGAGGTAATACCCACGGGTCAGTAGGCGGGTCTCGTAATTTCCCGCAAAAGCAGAGGTACGCTTTGGGAATTTGGGATTTGGTGTATTGGACCCGACACTTGGGGCAGTTCCAGGAGGAGGCGAGTTCCGGGGAGACGGGGAGGCGGGTGGCGGCCCGAGCAGCGGATAGATCAGACGCCTGGCGGCCCCAGCTCTGGATGCAGATGAGGTGGAAGACCGCGAAGCACAGGGAGGAGCAGGACCAGGTTGCATCCAGGCGCTTGATTCGCTCAAGGCATATAAGGCATGAGAGAGCACCGGAGGAGGAGGAGTTGAGGAAGGACTGGATTTTGCTGAGGTCAGCGGTGGAGAGGGACGATTGGTTAGTCGATTCGAAATATGCTTTGAAAATGGAGTTGGAGAGGTCCGAGTGGCGGAGGAGCTCGGATCCGGCATGGTCGTATTCTATGTCGGAGTCGGAGTCGGAGAGCGGTCGTTTGTGATGGTCGTTAGTCGAGGTCATTATAGGGATTCGGGAATTGTAAGAGTATTTTAAAGAGTTCGCAGTCTGTTTCGATCGTTTTGTTTCGTCTCTCATTTAACAGGGAGGAGTCGAGAAAGACCATTTTAAACTTCCGTTTTTACCCTTCTTGGCTGTATATTTTTTTTCCCTGGGTTCGGACTTCGGCTGTAGTACTTGCCAATAAAAGCGGCGTTGGGCTGGATTGAGGCTTGTGAATTCAGGAAAAGCTGAGGGGTTTGGGCTTTTGGCCGGACTGACGAATGTGATATCATGATACTAGAAATTGAATTAAACTTTGAATGTACAACTATTTTAAGATTGATTTTCATTACAATAGTCTATAAAACGTGTAAGTTGTCGAAAGTCCCACATTGTTAGAGAAACTAGTCAATGTGCTCCTTATAAGGTTGTGACATCCCTCACTCCTCAAGGCGTCTTTTGGAGTTGAGTTAGGCTCACCTTTCACATATTGTGTAAATTCTAATATGGTATCAGAGCAAAATTCCTAATTTGTGGTCCACCGTCACCCGTTTCCACGTGTTGGCTTGGATGTCCTCCCGCCACACGTGAGGGGGCGTGTTGAAAGTCCCACATTGCTAGAGAATCTAGTCAATGTGCTCCTTATAAGGTTGTGACATCTCTCACTCCTCAAGGCGTCTTTTGGAGTTGAGTTAGGCCCACATTTTCACATACCGTGTAAATTCTAATATAACTAAATTCTAGCCAGAAGAAACGTCAATACACCAAAACATAGCAAAGAAACGCAAAACCTCCAGAGAGTTCTCCCTGACTGGTCCTTCTTACGGTAATTCTTCAAATGAACCAGTTCTGAATCAGATTGGAAGGGAAATATTATTGTATTAGCAATTGGCGTGCGCTCGAGACGCTTGAGCATGTACCTGCCATTCATGAAATTGTAGTATATACTGCTTTGTAAAATGATCCCATCATCAGTAGGATATCAGAACTATCAAAGGCTGCAGGAGTACAGCAGCCCTAGCCCAGCTTCTTGAGTACTTCCAGACTTGTTGTCTCTTTCTTACTCCATACGTTCTTATGATCATCCTCCATCATCCAAACATCTCCGAGTATTGCTTTATTGTTCGATATTGTTTCCTTTGTCTAGTTGAAATGCAAAGAGAAACCAGATTCTGCTGCAATTATTGTTACTGTGATTACTATCCAAACCCATCATTCTTAATTTCTTAGGCCGCAAAATATCTCCGTCAAATCTTCAATATACAATACACCTATATTACTATATGTTTCATCATTTTTGCTCATGTACATTTCGTAATTTTTTTTTGTAGGATAGCTTTTACGATGTGACGTGGACTCTGTTTGGTTTGGTATACAACTGAGACTGGAATTCCTTTTATGATTCGAAAATGAAGCCTCGTAATGATTGGTCCCATTAATTATGATATGATTCCCTTTTCCCTCTGATTTATTAGTTCTATTTTTCTTCCCCCTCTTCTTTGTACCCTCACAAACTCATTCTGCCTCTCAAATGTTTTTTTTTTGGCACGTACACGTGACATATATGATATATTAACTCGTGTTTTCAAAAGAAAATTCCTCTAATGTATGATTTTCGGGAAGGTTCATTCACAGAGAGAAATCCACATGGTAACAAAAAATGAATTCCAATCTTTTTCTTATCACACGAGAACACATTGACAGTTTCCCACACCAAAACTTTGAACAGAAGTAGAGCTAAAACATGCGTACGTACAACCATATACAACTTCTCAGTAAAACTCGCACAAACAAGAAAGGCACAATCAAAAGCTGGCACATTATTTGGTCCTTTTTTAAGCACGACTATAGACGGGGGGAGGGGGGGGGGGAACCACTAGTGAATCACACAAATTCAAAGCGCATAAGAAGCCTTACAGATTCGTACTTCTTTCCCTCAAGGCTATGGAGTGGCACTGAACGAATCCCATTTCTTAGTTCAGACAGAGGTAGGCAAGTTTGGCCTCCAAAGTCATCCTTTTCAGACATGTCATACTCGTGAACTTCAATCCGAAGCAGAGCCAGTTCTGGGACGGTTAGTGGGAACTCAAACTCTTCATTCCATGTAGGCACCCAGTTGTCCTCTAATGTCCTTGTTTTCTTCATTATAGTATCAGCAGGGACTCCAGCAATTCCGACCTGCATCACAGAATCTACAACACGTTAAAAGTCAAGACACACGGTTAAGGGAAAACTTAAGAAACGCAAGATATCGATAAGGATCATAGCAGATTTGGAAGGCGGTTACACTATAGGTCGAAGTAGAACACAATGCAGCTGTATATATCCAGACATTTTTGGAGATCCTGTCAACTTACCCTTGCATAGAAATCTGGAGGGGAGAATGCATCAAAGTGAGTGTGTTCAAAATCGCGGTACCATCCTTCTCCCATGTACACAGTGACCTATTGGAAAACAATAGAACTATAACCCTCCCTCAAGAGATAAACAAGAAGAATAGGTCCATATCATAGAAGGTACTTCCCTGGGAGGCTCAAGCAGACTAAACACAGTCAACAGAACTGGAATTAAAGGGCTTACCTTTAAAGTTTGCTTCACCGGTAATCTGACTTTAGGATCAAAGACCTCATTATGTGGATCAGTCTTCAACAGGAAATCTGGTTTTTTAACATAACCACAGCCACCATTTGCTTTGAACATTCCATGCATCAACCAGAGTGATCTTCCATATCCCTGTCAGCATGGACAAAGCCAAAATTATACATTAGGAATAGGGGGGCCATTCTCAGAAAAATGAATTTTGGCTGGGCAAAAATACAAAACACAAGAAAATAATCAAAACAACATTATTTTGTCTAAGAAAAAAGAAATTTCCACTTTTTTTGTTTTTTTTTTTTTGGGGGGGGGGGAGGGGAGTGCATGCTCTCTTCCCCCCTTCCCCCCCCCCCCCCCCCCCCAAAAAAAATGTTCAAAGAGATGTGTAAAGCAAGTTATATCCCTGACTAACAAAGATTGAAGGAGGAAAAAAACAAACAAACCTGCATATTAAATGCAACCATTTGAGCTCCATGTATCCACCCAATTAGTGGGTTGTAATTTGATGAGTCAATGCGTGTACCCTTTGGATACACCCTCAGAATATTTCGCTGGGTAAACCTACAACAAGCTTATCATCAGAAGATGGGAAGACTTTGCTATTAAGAAATCAAAATAAAAATTTACATTATAGCATATGTGAAGCACGCTAATATCTTCCAGAGGAGAGAACATAGATGGTGGCTACTGAGGCCAGACCTAACATCGAGCAATCATTTTACTCAACCGGATAATTGTAATCAGCCCAGAAAGGGGACCATAACTATTAAATGAGTAATAAACCGAAATAGGCAGGGCCACCATATTTTTAGAGGGACCTCTAATACTTGGTTCTTCCTCTCTGCTCATTCATTACATCTACTCCATCAGAATAGCTTTTACACCATTCTCAAGGCCCCTTTTTTTCCTTCTGTGAATGCTGAAAAACAAACTTATCTTAAAACAAAAGAGTGATTAGTTATCCTTGGGGTTGTGTTATGTGAGAGTCCAAAATGGGGATGATGGTTTTTTCCATACAGGCCTTCTTTCTGATCTCCAGAGTTGGTTTATGCTACTACCGTAGAAGTGTAATTGATCTTTGTGGATAGGAGGATTAAAGCCCAAGAGAGGGATAATAAATGACCAATGAGCTCTGCTGACAATCTTGCTGCCTTTGCTCTAAATCTGAAACCCAATGAAATGCTCCTTCGAAGACGGGAATAGCTCATCTTTTTCTGTTGTTGGCATAGCAAACATGAGATGTTTTCCACATTGGCGGAATCAGCAATCTTCTTCCTCAGAAGGCAACCTAATAATCACAATTCTCCGTCTCTCATCGTCTTTCATGCAACTTTGCATTCCATAAAAGTAGTGGACCACTTTGAAGACAGCAAGGATTAATGGACTGAAAATCATGGTAAGGGTTTCTAAAATAAATATGAGGGAATTTGCTCTAAGGCAGATTTGCAGTGCGGTAAAAATTTTCAATCCACATATAGAATAAATAAATTAGTAGTCCAGGTCAAGCTGAGACGGTTTGAGTGGGGACATCCAAATGACATGGGTGGAGGTACATTTCATGAAGATATGATGGAGCATCTCAGAGTGGGACGAGCACCTTTTTGTCAACCTCGACTATAATTAAACTGTATGCAATACAGAATTACATTTCTTTGAGCTTCTCAGCACCAAGCAATATAGAAGCAAAAACTCAAAAGGCCAGCATGAATGACGCTTTGTGCATGAATATCAATATATGTGAGACATTCTCCTAATAGGATGAACAGGAAAAATGCCACAGGCTTTAGCTAATGAAATTGTATTGATACCTGCAATACCCTTTCCATGAGTCGTTACAGCCTTTTCAAGTTGTATGTCTACCATGACCTTAAAAAATACACAAAGGAAATTGTATCGATACCTGACAATTTCTTTCCCATGAGTCCCTACAGCCTTTACAAGTTGCTGCTCACTTAAGCTAAGACGTCTCACTTTATCAGGATCCACCTTGAAGCTATTATGTAATCCACCTTTCGGTTTACCAGCATGAACGGTAATCAGGCGTTTATATTCAGGTGCTGCATGTTGGTGTAACTTAGCATCCACATCATCAGTATCTTCCTCTTCATGATGATATTCTTCGTTCAAATCATGCTGCCAGAAGATGTCAAGTCAGCAAGTGAAAAAAGAACTCAGTGACTAAAAATAATCAGCTAGCTAGGAATTTGTCTACACACCTTGTCATTTGCCACACTTGTGTCCTTCAGGTTTGAGACCTCTCTCCCCCAAGCTCCTTCGTCTCCTAAAGCTTGCCCCTTCTGCGAATCATTTTCTTTTTCCTTAATTTCTTTGGCTTCAAGGTACTCTTTAGGTGGTTTTGTTGATATAATAATCCTTTGCTTCAAGGATTCTGGGGATGGAAACTCCTTCATGCTTTCTGAGCCAGGATAAAAGAGTATTTCTCCAAATGTTTGAGTGACCATCTAGAAATTGGTGAAAAGATTGTAAATCATTAGAACAAGAGCGCTGAAATGGTAACATGAAATTAGATACTTACCTCGGCCACTTTAGCCTGAAGATCTGGAGTAAGGTGATCTTCTAGAGTTATCACAACTGGATATTCAGATGCTGTAAAGGCATACTCCCTTATAGACTTCAAACATTTGATGAGTTCCACAGGAGTAGTCAGTGTCCTATATGAGAAAACCAACATCTTAACCAGAATATAGAGTGTAGCATAAGATTAACTTACTCAACTCAAACAAGGGTTGATCCCAACAAAGTGGGGTTGGCTACATAAATCCATTTTTTTCGACCAGCACTATCTGAGGCCATAAACTTTATTTCCCGTATCCTGAAATTTAGACATATTTGGAAACTGTAGCAAAGGGGAATCTCCGGGACTGGGAGCCAACTGGTTGCGGAGATTATTAAGAAAAGCATATAATCATAGCGTAGAGGCAGTCTCTCACTCATCTACATTCAACTCATTTGGTCGAAGTCATAACAAATTCCGCGTATCAAGAGCATTACTAGTTTGACTTTTCTTTCTCCTTTTAAGTGGCAATTACTAGTTCCTTATTGTTAAAATATGGGAGGAGGTCTCTTCGCCCATTATGAAGCAGACAACAAGAAGCAGGATGTTCAGGACCCATACCCTCCATGAAGAACCTCCACATCATCTTTCTTGGAGTTCGGCCATATATCTAATTCAATTACCCGCACCCCTTTCTGCAGAGCATGTATGATTGGAACATCACTGCAGGCACTGCTGAGTTGATTCCCAGTCAGATAGGAATTGTGACCCGTATATATGAAATAATGAGACAATGGCGCAGTCATATCATTGTGCACCTAGAACATCACAAATGGTTACCAAAAAAGGTGGTGTTGGTGAAAATTTGTAGCGGCAATACTTGACAATTCCATGAACCCTTAATCTGCTAAACTAATAGTAAAAACTGATACAAACTTAAAGGTAAGCACAAAAAAGGAACAGCGATGCTGCGATCTATTTAGAAGAGATTAAACATAAATTCTAAAGATATGTGCTATTAACAGTTCGCATAAAATAGGATTCGATCTACTTGATGCTTTAAAACATGTTGAAAAATTGCATCAAATCTCAATGAGAACGGTCCGAACGGATTAATCGCAACTATCAATGCTCCTTGTTTTCACGTATAATTACGGCCGTGCCCCTCTATGTATCACTAATTATATGTTTATTACTACCACTGACAAATTGGTGAATGCTAAGAGTAATGAACCCAACCTAGCTATCTAGTTCTTCCTTTCCAAAACCAAACAGTAGAAAACAATAATCTCACTAGGATTTTCTCTCTCTTTCCTTTGCCACCATTTTTTTCTTCAGAACCAGACGGAGACTTACGTGCCCGTACAGTCAGCGAAGGGCTCTAGATAGAAATTTACGTAGTTCAGAGATTTTGACTTCATTTATCTACTCTGTTTTACTTTACTACTAAAAACAAAAACTACGAAATAGAGTAAAAAAAAACCAAGGAAGAGCATGAGCATTACCCCGAGAGATGCGAGAGGAGCATTAGTCTCAGAAAAAAGGTACTTGAAGAAGGCCTCGAGAGTGATGCTTTTTTTGTGGAAGATATTGAGGTGCCGGAGCTCGTGGAGTCGGCCGAGACCGTCTATGATGGCCTGGGCGTCCTCTGCTGTGGCGTTCTCTTCCTTCTGTATCTCGATCAAGAATCTCCGGAGGTGATCGACAGCCATGATTCCATTATCGGAGTACTGGTCGAACAGGCTCTTCACCTCGTCCGGCGCTTCCGTCACGGTCAGCCTGAAACGCCGGCGGAAGCAGAAGCAGACGCTGTAGGTCTGTTTGGACATTGGAATAGAGGGATCCCAGACTCAGTGAGAATGTGAACTGAAGAGAGAGAGAGAGAGAGTCGGAGCTCTCTGGATTCTAGTTTGATCTGATGGAGAACATGGTTTTGGGTTATCAGACCATGGTTCATAATTCCATGAAGATGGGATAAAAGACGTGGGACCAGAGAATACATTTTTTTATACACGTGGAAAGCTTTGGTTGGAGCCAGCCTAAAAAGCTGTCTTTGGCCTAATTTTATATTTGGGGATCAGCCTCAAATTACCACATAAATTCATAATTTACACGTTGTCACTGAAGGTAGTTGGAAAATGAAATTCTTCCTTTAATCTGATAGTGACAAATATACCATGGAAATTCCCTGCATGAAGAAAAGAATAAAGCTCTACAATCTTGGGGTGCGTTTGCGTACCAAAATTTTACCCCCTCTAAAATTTTAACACAATTAAATATTACAATATAATCTCTCTCTCCCCATCAAATCATTACTATTTACTACAAAAAAATATAAAAAATTACCTCTTTCTTCACTTTTTCACTAAACCCAATACCTAAAATTTTAACAACACTAAAATTTTACAACACAAACACAACCCAAATACGTTTTTTTTTTCCTTTTCTATAGATCTTACGCTAATAATTTAAAAGTAGCAAAAATATTTATCTGCAGTTATCGATAACTTGAGCCCTAAATACTATATACAATATAAATATATATAGTGACCGAACATAATGATGTACCATAAATATTATATAAAATGGTGCATGCCAACTTTGCTATATATACTTAGGAAAAAAAACTTTGCTATATATATATATCTGCAGTTATCGATAACTTGAGCCCTAAATACTATATACAATATATATATATATAGTGACCGAACATAATAATGTACCATAAATATTGTATAAAATGGTGCATGCCAACTTTGCTATATATATACTTAGGAAAAATAATTTGATATATGTATATATATAGGATTGATCCTCTGCAAAAATATTATATATCGTTTGCTTTTTTGGCCACATGAATTATTGGCATATCGTGAGTGAAACTAAAGGCTGTTTTTCTTTTTTGGGTTGGTGGACCCCACTGTATTGTAGATATTTATAGATGCCCAGATATTATTATCGGGTTGACTTGGATTGAAGTCTCGAAGAATTAGGTGGGGCAATTGATTTTAATGGGCCCTACCAAGTCCCATGCTTAAATTATTTTGTCGTTGTCGGCATCGGTACCTCAATAATCTATGTTATATCGGATTCACGTTCATTCATAGGGTGACAAGGGGTTCGCTTTCCGGGAAGAACAGCCCACTTCTTTCTCACCAGTGGAGTCTGTGTTCCAACTAGTACGACAAAACTTACCAACCGTTCTCCTACCTCGGTGGCATGTTCCTGCTTCCACCGAAGGCTGGTATAGAGACAAGGGAAGAACGTATAAAGAGTTAAATGTTTGGTTTAGATCCCAAAATAATTTATGTTTGTTTTTTTTAGAAGTAACGTAGATTCTTTGGGATCGTTAAAAAGTGCGTGTAGTAACCTTTTGGCAAATCCAGAACACAAAACCGGTTCCGGCAAAGCAAGAAATTTCTCTTTATTTGCAGCTTTAGCCATGATTGCTTTATGGTACTCAAAGAATATTCCGGTGAATAACCCGAGATTATGCGGTACCAAGAGCATTGTTTCGCATGGAAATGAACTTTGATGGATCCTGCCTAAAGCAGAAACTTCTAAGCTCACTCGTTAGCATGATGGGGCTATCAATTGTAGTATATGCATGGCTCCTTCAATATGCCTCATCTTCCCAAGGATCTTAAGAGAATTATGAACCTCCGAAGTCATATTTCAAAGCCTTGCAAAAAGAGAACAGCCTCATTGTGAAGACAATGAAATCGTCCTTGTACCCCAGATAAAAGAATGCAGTTCTGAACTAGGGACGCCAAATGCAATGTAACCAACATATTGGCAAGAGCATATAACCTGATGCATGATATGCTGAACTTTATACAAACTGAAACTGCATTAGAAGCTTCACAGATTGAAATTTTTCTCCCTTTTGGTCATAGAGGGGGACAGCACGGATCCCGGATCTCAGTTCTGAAATGGGCAAACAAGTCTGCCCACCGAAGTCATCTTTCTCGGATCTATCATACTCTCGTACTTCAATCTGAAGCAAGGCAAGCTCAGGAACTGTCAAAGGGAATTCAAATTCTTCACCCCATGTAGGAGCCCAATCATCATCAATTATCTTTGTTTTCTTCTTCGCAGCATCAGCTGGCACCCCAACAATGCGAACCTGCCGTAAAAGACTATCATTATAAATGCCCAACATATTTCAAAACTTCCACCCCAGGTGGATGATATGTGCATTACCTATATTTAAAATCGTGAGTTAAATACAACCACTAGCATTGCCAATTCATGAATCATTTGAGATAAATGAATCTTGCGGAAATGCATATTACAATCTACCTGGAGGTCCGGAAAAATTGTGACACAGGTACGTAGATTCATTTTGCAAAAGTCACAAATTTATGCAATTATGCAAAGGAAACTAAAATCCTATCATCCCAAGTATGTATTTAATGCACAGCCCAACAATACCTTCGTATAGAAGTCAGGTGGCGAGAAAGAGTCGAAGTGTTTTTGGCTAAAATCCAAGTGCCATCCATCTCCCAAATATATTTTCACCTGGTAATCAACATTGATGCTTGAAGATGAGTCAACACACTATTAACATTCGGTTCTAAGCTAAGATGATGATCTCACCTTTAATGTCCTCTTCACTGGCAAGGTTATTTGGGGATCAAACACCTCATTATGTGGACCCTTCTGCATCAGAAAATCAGGTTTTTTCACATAACCACACTCTCCGTTGGCTCTAAACATCCCTTCCATCTGCCAAAGTAATTTCCCATAGCTCTGGTATCGGAAAACTCCCAGGTTAATAATAATTCTCTGGTGGGGATCAGACAAATCTCAAAATAACAGAATATGCTCAAGGTAGGAGGACACAAGCATCTTTTACCTGCAACGCACTGAAATTTAATGCTAATCGTTTCACGCATTTTAGTTGGCCTTTCAAAGCCTTCCTCACGAAACAGGTTCCTTTAAGCAAACACGTTTTCCATTCTATTCTTTATGTCATTCCTCTAGCCTAATAGTTTTCTTAAGTCGAAGTGCATCACCTAAGCAAATTACTTGAAAAAGCGAAAGAGAAACAATATTTCCCAGCAGCATCCTGATTTAATTCTTGGAATAGATAACCAAACTCAACCAAGTGAGAACGAAAACAAAAGACACATATGGGATGAAAGCAACTAGATAAGGGAAATTTAACAAAATGGAAATGTTTAAAATGTGATTGTTTCCATATCATCCACAATGTTAAAGGAAGAGTGTAAGGTACTATCTGGTATGCCTACAAGCAACCACTGGTATAAAGGGACAATGTACGTATAAAAAACTTGGATTTAACACCCCCTGCATATGACATATCAGCTTGATTGAAAGATAAATACAGCATGAATTGATCAGATGTCTAAAGATTCACAGAGAAACCAATGTTAAAGACAATAGATACTATAAAAAAAAATATCAGTGGCATGGAAAGATTTGCTGAATTGTGCTTTATCTGAGAATGAAAATGGAATCTAACCTGCATATTAAAGGCAACCATCTGAGCTCCATGCATCCACCCAATAAGTGGATGGTAATTAGAGGAGGTAACACGTGTGCCTTTAGGGTATATTCTTAGTATATTTTTCTGTGTGAACCTAGAAAACATGAGAGCTGATATCAGAATGAACCATTTGGTGAAAACATGGAGAATAAGAAAGTTAAAATTCCTCGCAACCACCTACCACCATTTAAGTTAAGTAAATACCTCACTATATCAGTTCCATGATCTGTCATGGCCTTCTCAAGTGCCTGTTCACTCAAACTAAGACGTCTAACTTTGTCAGCTACAACTTCTAATGCATCCTCTAAATCACCCTTCGGTTTCCCAGCGCGGATTGTAATCAAGCATTTGTATTCTGGTACTCCTTGCTGGCCAGATTTGTTATCGCACAAATTAATGTCTTCGTCATCTTGATCACTCACTTTCTGCCATCCATCAAAAGAGTTGGTGAAAATAAGCATGCTTTGGGAGTCAAATTGCAAAGATATATATCATATCTCAACTCACTCTTTCTTCCACTTCTGTCTCAGCCATAAAGTCTGCTGTCTCCTTTCCTGACGACCCTTCCTCAGACAATTCCCTTCCACTAGTCGAGATACTTCCCTTATCATTGCCGTCCTTAGACTCAAGGTATTCTTTGGGAGGTTTGGTAGAAATAACAATCCGATGTTTCAACGATTCGGGGGAAGGGAATTCAGATAAGCATTCTCCCTGGGGATAATACAGCATTTCTCCGAAAGTTTGAGTGACCATCTACATGCAAATTGAATTGGGGTCACAAAGAAGAAACACCGTGACAACCAAGTATAGTGAAACTGTGTGAGAAAAAATGAAAAGCTTACCTCGGCAACTTTGGCCTGAAGGTCAGGGGCAAGGTGGTCTTCTAAAGTTATGATGACAGGGTATGGAGATTTAACAAACGCGTACTCTTTGATGGATTGCAAACATTTGATGAGCTTTACAGGAGTGGTCAGGGTCCTGCAGTGATATAGACAATGGTACAGGAAAATGAGATAGATTAAGGATTGATAACAGAGATAGACGGGAATTTTTAGTAATAATAATAGTGAAGTTAGCTGTCATCCTCATCCTAGTCATATTATCATATGTAGCTCTCTAAGGAGTGCCTCACTGTGCCATTGGGTCCAAATAGAGGCTCAAAGATCTTATAGCACAGCCACAAGACATCTAGACGTAAGAAGACAATTCCATGACCAAACGAGATATATTTCAGGATCAGCTTGTACCTTCCATGAAGAACAAGAACATCATCTTTAGTAGAATTTGGCCATATATCAAGTTCAATTACTCTCACTCCTCTCTGTAGCGCCTTTATGATTGGGGCATCACTGCAATCACTGCTAAGTTGATTGCCTGTCAGGTAGGAATTGTGCCCCGTATATATGAAATAATGAGACAATGGAGCAGTCATATCATGATGTACCTGGAATCACGTGTAATTCGTCAAGATCAAACCCGAATTGGTCCCTATGTCAGTCTTCTGATTAGTTGGACAAAGGGAAATAGGAAACTACGTACTCTTTTTTTCGGTCAAGGAAATTATATACTCGTACCAACCTATTGACGCCCAAGAAAAGGCAGAATGAGTCGTTTGGATCTTTGATGAAAAAAAAAATTGGGATAATTAGACAAAAAACACGTTATCAATGTTTCTTTGTCAAGCCTACCCTGAAGAATAATACTCCAATTCAATCTAAATAAACAACGATCCAACATATGAATCTCTTGAACAATATACTCCCTATGTCCAGGATCTATCGATATTTGTTACATTCAATTTTATCCCACACCAAGCTGCTGCATAATTATTGCAAGAAGGAGAAGGAAAAAACAAGTTTTAAATAAAGATGTCAGCAAAAAGAACTCGTCCAAACAGATCAAAAACCCCGTTTCAGGAAATGTAGCAGTTTTCTTGTGACCCTTTTGTTGGGAAGAATAATTAAAGCAAGTGACATCGGTATATTTAGATTCTTTGCCCACAGTTTTCCGTTAAACAAACAGAGCGAGAGCTACCAAATCAACAGGAAAGAGAAAGAGAGAGAGAGAGATGACCTGAGATTCGATGGGGCCGTTGAGATCAGCTAGAAACAGAAAATAGAAGAAATCGGAAAGGGAAAGGCCTTGCTTCGCGTCATGGCGCCCACGCAGAACCTGCTCTATGATTCGTTCCGCAGCGGACACGGTGACGTCCACATCGCCCTGATGCTCCACCAGGAACCGACGGAGCTGATCGGATGACATGTGATCCCCACCTTCAGCGAACGTCGAAAACGCCTCCTTCACGTCGGCCGGGGGATCCCCTTCGTTCGTCTTGAACTTCCTACTGAACCCGAACATCTTGTACTTGTAGTTCGCCATTTTTTCAATCCAAAAGTTATCTGTCTCTGTGGATTATTGGATTTTCAATGGGTTTGGATGATCGTATAGGTCTCCCATTTGGAGGATCGCTGCGGTCAATTAAAGTGAGAGAGGAGGAGAAACTGACACGTTGCCTACAGTTCGGGAAAGTAACTTGATCGTTGGACGTGAGTCGTGACGGGCAGTAAATGACCAATCTCTCTCTCGCGCTCTCTCTCGCTCGGTCTCGTTGGCTTGGGTTCTTGCTTTTTTTCTTTCCATTTTTTTTCCTCGGCTTCATTTTCACTTTATTAGCTAAAAAAAGTTGATAAATAGCAATTAAAACTTCAAGTATAGAATATCATCGTCAAAATAATTTGTAATGGGACAAAAAAACTAAATTATTTAAGTGATCATACGAACTCAAATAAATGGGCAAATAGTACAGGAGTGGACGCTTTTCTCTGGCATCATGAAAAAGGAAATTGCTGAAAATCCTTGAAAAAAATTCCCCTCCAATATTCAGATCAGAGTATGTTTGCGACATAAAATTTTACGCCCTCTAAAATCTTAACACAATAAATTCTTACAATATAATCTCTCTCTCTCTCATCAAATCATAATTTTTCACTGCAAAAATATAAAAAATTACCTCTCTTTACTTTTCACAAAACTCAATACCTAAAATTTTACAAAACAAACCCACCCAATAAGGTTTAAAATCATTAAATTTTAAATTTGAAACATATCAGAAAATCATATATATATATATATTAGTCTTAAACCTTAGAAAATATGATTTTTTAATCATACTTGCAATATCACTTTATTCATGGTATTTTTTTTCAAAATCATGTTGGATAGACCATACTTGTATTATTATAATTTTTATTTATTTTTAAGATACATGCATGTCACATGACATACTTGACGTGTCAAATCATCTACCTAGCTAGAAATTTGGACATAAATGTGACTGATGTAGTGATTTTACAAGCATGATCTAAAAATAGACGATATGTTACTTTTATAAACCTAAGCAATTTTTTAAAATCTCATAAAAAATTCAAACAATAATTTTTAAATTTTCTCTAAGTTTTATTAGTATAAATTATTCATTATATTATTTTAAAAATTGGTTAAATACAATTTGCACCTCTTATGTTTGGGAGCGTCAGACACATTGCATCTCAATGTTTTATTTTTAAAATATTGATCTCATTATATTATCTCTCTTAAGTCACGTGAGAGACATGTGTAAACGATTACTATATAATTCGACTCCTAATTTCACTCCGGGTGCAAATAGTTGAGAAAAATAATATAATGAGCCCAATGTTTTAAAAATAAAATATTATAGTGCAATGTGTCAACACTCCTAAATACAAATAGTGTAAAGTGTATTTAACTCTTAAAAGACTAATACTCACGTTACTTGCTAAGACCATACTTTTAAAAGCTAATTATATATTTTGTGGTGCTCATTTTGTTTCGTTCTAAATATACTTTTAACTCCCAAATTATCATAATTTATGCACTTTGTATCTTAAATTACTACATTTTTTTAGCTTTCATTTTGTAACTATTATTCTTAGACACTTTGTATCATCTATTCGATAATAATATCTTTGAAAATTTTAATAAACTGACAACAATATTTTAAATATATAGAAACTAGGTAAAATGTATTATCTTTAATTTAGTTTAAGTATTTAATGAAGGGTGTAAAATATATAATATTGACAGCTAACTTGTAAAATGTAACAAAAATGATAATTTAAATTGTAAGTGTAAAATAGTTGGTAAGTAAAAAATTGTATCGATTTATTTATTTTGTTTTTCCTCGGACAGCAGGTAGCCGCTAGCCAGGTACCCACGGAACACGAGAATCGCACGGGTCTATCTGCTCCCCAAGAATCCGAAGGGAAACAAATTTACGGCGTGTGGGCGCTAGTATCCAACCGCACGAATAAAGCCCAAAACCCGGACCTATATCGTGGCGTATTTATAGAGACTCAAAACAGCCTCGGAGTAGAAAAATCTGGGGACATGGCCGCGACAGCCAAGTTGGTGTCTGTAGCTCTTTTGTGGGTACTGATTCTCTTCGGAACCCTAGCTATCATCCAGGTAATTCCGCCATCCTATCAAAATTTAATGTAGCTAAAGACATTTCTTTGTTCCAAAAAACGCCTCAATTGCCTTTTAATTTATTTCTTCTTTTGTTTTTGTTTTCGGATCGATTTCAGTATATACTAAGCGATGCGGGAGTCTCATCTGAGCAAACTGCTACCGGTCAGCTCCATGAGGTGGAATTCCTTGTCCCAAGACACTATTTTGCTGTTCTAGTCCTCATAAATTGAAATGCTATGTTTGTTTTTGTTTCTTGTTTTTTTCGAATATAGTTTACGATATCTCTCGGTTCGAGTATGTGATTCTTGTTGTATAGCAGGAAAGCAAGTTGGAGGAGAATCTGGAAGAAGTGACCAACAAAGTTTTCTTTGACATTGAAATTGGTGGAAAACAAATGGGTATGTCCTTTGCTGGGAGATGAGTGGGTGTTTGACCATATGGAGATTCTTAAAGCACAAACCCACACAATGGAATCCACAAGTGGAAGCAAGATAAATATATTCTTTTTGTAGCACATATTTCGAATCTCAGATGTATACAAATGTGCGCAAGTGCGAATTTAAGCCTTTACTGTTTGGGGTCTGGGGTTCTAGTTTGTACAGAATGGATGTGATGTTATGAACTATCTCTATTGTGCTAATATGACGATATTAAATTATGCAGTCAGATTTAACTTCTTTTGTGAAGTGGAAATGGTTAATGCCTTGTCTGAGGATTTTGATTTCTCAAACAAAACATCGTCCATAAAAATTCCCAACCATGAAAATCATGAATCAGAGATGCCAGTGACATCCGGATTTGCAATGAAGTAGAAACATCACAGCGCATTATGCGTTTGATACTGTTTTGTTACAGTGTTGCCTGGTTTTTGTTGTTGCCTTGGGAATTAAATTAGACATCATGTATTGGCCATGGTAGTTTTGTACTTGTTTATGAAAGGGTTCCATTGTTTGTTGTTGTATGCTTCTCCATCCCGATGAACATGAAAGTAGTTGCTAAGTTCAAATGGGTTATACATCTTAAGATGGCAGCAATGGCTTTAACCTTAATTCTATTTTTCTTGGGATTTTCTTTACTTATCCTTCAGATAGTCCTTTTTTACCTTTCATTTTTCCGACCTTTTTTTTCTGTCGCATTCTTTGTGGCCTTTTATTTGGCTGTGATAATTCTGTTATTTCTTGATGTTACAAAGTTTTGCTTACTTATCAAAATTTCTTGATGTTACAAAGTGTTTGAATCAGTTAGAATGGGGTCATTCTATTATTTTACATGCCATTGAAGACAAGTATAATGCATAGCATAAAATCCTTGAAAACAAAAATGGATGTGACTCGATAAATGGTAATTACACATGGAAATCTGTTCTTCCTCATGCTTCTGCAGATCCAATCTAAATACTTCTATCAAAGAATGTGCTTATAAGAAATATCATGCAAAACACAATGGAGTTACCTGAAATGCCTTGTCAGATGCTGTTACCACTTCCATGCTATTTGAGAAAGTGGATATTGTTGATTCGATAAATGAAAGTAGTTTCAACATTGTTATAAATATTGCAAGGATGTTCCTCAAGTATTTTACTTACCATTAGCCTTTTGGTTTCAGGTCGCATAGCCATCGGTCTATATGGAAATACAGTTCCTAAAACTGTAGGTATGGTACCTCAAGTGTGATAGAATTTTGGAAACCGCCTTCTGCGTGTCTCAAGCTGATCTCTCACAATCAAAGAAGTTGCTGACTTTACATTGTTTCTTTGCAGAAAACTTTCGAGCTCTTTGCACGGGTAGCCAAGTAACTTTTGCTCCCTTCTTATATCTTTTGTCGTATGAAGGCTGCTTCCTAGAATTATAAAATGCTTGCTCCTTTTTTGTGCCTCTCTCTGATCCTAGAGGAGTTACTTCCATTGCCAATGGGCTTTTGTAACCTATATGCTACTCATTTCAAGTGTACCGAGCTCTCTCATTTCAGGGGAGAAAGGAATTGGAGAGAATAGGAAGCATCTTCATTACAAAGGGAGCACATTCCACAGAATTATTCCCAGCTTTATGATCCAGGGTGGTGATTTTACTCGCGGTGATGGACGAGGTGGGGAGTCAATATATGGTGCGAAGTTTGCTGATGAGAACTTTAAACTGAAGCACACTGGGCCAGGCAAGCCGAAGTCCTTGATACCAGAACTTTTTCTTCCTTGCTAAGATTTTCCCAAAAAGTTGACATTAATTGATCTTGAATACACTGAAAAATGTCGGTTGCAAGAAGAATGTCTATTTATCAGGACACTTTTCTTCCTGAGTAACAGGAAATCTGTCGATGGCAAATGCTGGGCCAGACACCAATGGATCACAGTTCTTCATTACAACAGTCAAAACAAGTTGGTAATTATTTTTTATGCGAGTGTCTCTACATGCTTATAGAATAGAATATTAGGTGTTCCCAGATTCTTGTTTCCCAGGAAAGTATATCATCTGAACTTTGCATGAAATCTATAAAACGTCAGTGACCGAATGAATTTGCTCCAAGGCATATCACACTGCATTTTTTTTTTACATTTGTAGTCCAGCACATTGTACTTTATTGTTTATTCCAAATTTCAGAGAACCTGGAAGTTTTTTTTCTTATTCACATGCCTGCTTTTGGTTTTCGCAAAAGGTTGGACGGACGGCATGTTGTATTTGGCAAGGTGCTTTCCGGGATGGATATTGTCTACAAGATTGAAGCGGAAGGAAGACAGAACGGGGCGCCCAAAACCAAGGTTGTCATTTCAGACAGCGGTGAAATTACTATATGACTGCCATGTTATGTTCTGTAACACAGAAATGTTAGTTGTGAAGAATGGAGCTCAGTGTTTTCTCCTTCTGTCTTTGTTCAATTTGTTCGAGTACAGATATAGGCATATGGTGCATAGTACCCTTTTAATTCATAAGCAATTTCGGTTCATATTCATCTTGCTTTTTATTACAAACATTCTTTATCGCTGGTTCTTGATTCTAAGCTAAGCAACATTCCTGATCGCTCTCACTACAGTACTTAACAGAATCCTAATTCCCAATTAGTTGTACTATGCTACATAACCCTTTTAGCAACCCAAAAGGTAAGCTCAATCGGTAACAAGTCCATTGGAAGCAACATTGTGCCTTTTTCTAATGAAAGAGCTGACTTTGGTGTAAGTAACCTCACCTTCAGACAAACCCTTCCACCTTGCAGAAGATAAGTAAGAAAAAGAAGCAAACGGATTGTAAATACCTCCTTAAGTTGGATTGAAGAAGAAAGTAGGTGGTCCGACAGTAATCCTCCTTGTAAGAAAGAACACAAGACTGGATAAGCATTACAGATCTTTGCTAAGACCAGCAGAAAGGGAACAGCCAGATATATAAGAGCATATATCGAAACAAATTTATTAGCATTAAACTGAATCCCCATCTTATTTCTGTTCTGGGATAATCAAGAGGCTAGTGATTACCACTACTAACATTAATTCAAACATCAGTTATGGCATTTAAGTTTATATAATCCACAGTGCAACACTTGCTACTTCACACACTCCAAGCCCTTGAACCTTCTATATCAACAACCACATTCCAAACAGGCCGCCCACCACCTAATCCAGTATCAAAAACACAAGTAGGCATTGAGAGCAGGACGGATATATAGAAGATCAAGCCTTGGAAGGAAGCTTGCAAATCACCACCTAATATCTTTTTTTTTTTTTCTCATATCAATTGGCCGAATAACAGGGGTCCATAGTTTCAACCGGATCTTCTGCTTCAAACATAGAAAGCTCGTGCTTTAGCCGGTTAGCCGCATATTAATACGACACATTAGACGCACAACACATATGCTTCATTCCTGAATTGCCAACCTTAAATTATCACCCAGCACAATCTTCTTAGGACTACATTGATTCTATCTATCAAAGGTGAACGGCATATACGCCTAATCCGCAGAATGTCTAGTTTCCTAACAAAACCAATAAACGCTCTGATCCTCTTTTTGTTTGTTCAAGCGCGTATTCAATGTACCACAGGTTCGAACACTAAAAGCTCAACTTCATCATACAAATAAAAAATCGACACACCACAAATCAGCTTAACAGTACAGACGAAACCCATTACTTTGCTCCTTGAGAAAAGCATCACAGACACCACATAGACTCTTACGAACCAACACATAGAACTGAGCCAACACTAACTTATTAGGGACGGACCGATTTAGTACTTCATATAAAAATAAATAAAAGAGATGAGAATTACTCTAGCAATAGCAATAGAACAAAATCTCAAGCTTGGGGACTATGCGTTCTGTCGTCGGTACACCACTCTTTGGTTCGCATTGATGGAACATAGTGGAGAAGTTCGAGGAGAGGTCGGAGTAGAGGGAGACGACCTTGGAGATGTTGCCGTTAATCTCTTGGATGAGAGCCACGATTTTTACCATGTTGTCCGCGATTCTCGACTGATGGTTCTTGTTCACTTGCTAGATCAGGGCTCGATTCCGGTCCAGCACTATCTGCACTTGCCGGAACCTCTGGTTCAAGGCATCCCACACCTCGGCGTCGCCTCCTTCCTCAGCCGTTTCGCCGGTGGTTGTTAGGGTTTTGCTGTGGTTGTGGGTGGAGGGGAGGACGTGGTCCATGCTCGATTCGGCGGCGGATATGGAGGGATCGGGTGTGGTCATGTGCACGTAGACTCTAAGTCGGAGCACCAGGTGGATTGGACTAGGGGTGAATAGCGGACTAGACGGAAGCAGAATTTGACATTCCAACATCCGGTCCGTTAACTAGCGGATGGCCAAAATAGAGTCCGCTTCCGCTTCCGACTCTTAGCGGAAGCGGATAGCGGAATTCCGACAACTTTTTGGTCCATATTTTTTTACTCATTTAAGCATTTTTTTCAATAAATGAAAATCTTACTCTTCATCACAATTCACAAAATAAAATCCTAAAACATGTAATTGACAAACAAATGTAAAAATAAATCTAAAAACATGCTCAATGTAAGACCTTGGATGTCAAGAAGGGGAAATGAGACAAGTTAAGAAAATGGAAACATACAATTTAGTCAGAACCTAGTATCTATAACGCATGAGCTAACACAGAACCATATAATACAAAGATAGTAATTTCTCTCAAACATCAGTTCAACAAAGACTCTTATAACACACAATCTGGCTCACTGAGAGTTTGCACAACCAACTTACTTGTGCTCGGATTCATCTTGGATGAATGCATGAAGTGCTTCCACAGCTAAGGAGAATGACATAAACAAAAGAAATAGCTGTCTACACAAGCAGCAGATTAAAGAAATATCTGCATGTTAGCCCAGATAATGGAGGTAACAAGAACGAATTAACTAATAATCAGACAAAAAAGTTCTCACCAAGAAGATGGAACTTATTGAGAGAGAGGAAAGAGTTACAAAAGGGACTTATTCAGAAAGATGATAACTGGAAACAACCTATCCTAACTAAAAGGAAAAACGATCAGGAGAAAAAAGGCTAAATGAAACTCAGATTTGTTTCATTATATCTCCACCTCTTTGCTATTTTAAGTTACCTAGTAGAAGGAAAAATGCAAAAATAGCTAGCACTGAAAAACATGACTTCCTTTAACTATAGTCTAATGCCAGCGGGTGTGATGAGAATAACAAAAAAGATAGTGCAACAAATGTCTAAAAGAAGGTGAACAAGGAAATACATGAGCAGGTGTTTCAGAAAATGTCTCTAAACCTCTCCTTATGGACAATCATCCATGTTCTGAGCAACTTCATCGAATAAAACCACCTTTTTGACTTCCTGGGCTATATTGTATGAAATAGTATTTTCTGTTTTCATTCAGTGACATCAGAAACAATTGCTATTTAAACTAGTTAACCAGTTATCATCCTTTAATTCAAAATAAACAACACTCATAAGCAGCATAATCCTCACTGAACCCCTATTTAATCAAGTCTTGAGTGACAATTCACCTTTCCATCACCTCCTATATTATAATCTTATGACAGAATCATTTGGTCAAAATGATCTTTTTTCCCCGCCTGATTACGAGATAATGGTAAGATCGGAATGAAGTGAGTGCATTCAAATACTTAAGAGTATTAGTGAAAGCATACAAGACTTATAGCCTCTTGTACTTGGTATAAAGATGAAACATGATTATTAAAACCCATCCCAACAAATTCTTAAACTCAATAGCATCAATTGGAACACATATAACATAGTGACAAAGGGAAACATCGAACCTATCAAATTCAAGAGAAACTAGAGTAATATATTGCCAAAGGAAACAAATAGATTATTCCATCGACTTCAAAAGATAAATTCGGTTCCATTTTTCTTCCAATGAAGACGGTTTCGTATCTCACCCATATGTGTACACTCTATCTGGCTGTTTTCATGAGGCAGCCATTGCAAACAATGAAAATGTTAAAAGGAAGGCGTTAGAGGCCAAGCCTGAAAAGAACCACAGCAACCAAGAAACAAAAGGAAATTAATACAGGAGAATACTACGTAAATTACGAACATAAGGTAAAAGAGAAACATAAAAATTAAATAACCCGCAAGCTATCGCAGATTTCACGTTGAAATTTTGGTCGTTGCACTATCCGCCCGCCAGAGCTTAGAGACCGTTGCACTAGCTGCCCGCCGGAGAATAGAGAGAGAGAGAGACTAATGGCAGATGAACACGACGAATAGAGAGAGAGACATGAGGGAGTGACTGTGAGGAGGAGAGCTGGAGAGGACTTACGGCCGAGGGGGGTCGCGAAGGAGAGGACAGAGGGTGGGGGGAAGAGGACTTAGGTTTTCTCTTATCGCTGATCCACGGTATTATATTTTTTTTTTCAAAAAAAATAACTAACAAGATTCAATTAATACAAAAATAAAAAATAAACCGGAACCGATTTTTCCGCTTAACCGGCGGAACATTCTGGTTCCGGTTCCTGGAAGGGCCGGACCTCAGTTTCCCGAAACCGGTGACGGAATCGGAGGCGGAGATCCGCCAGAGACCGGACCGGACTTACACCCCTAGATTGGACAACTTTCTGGGTGATTTTCCGCGAGAAAGAGTCGGGGTCGGTTTGGATGCGATTGGTCACCAGTCTACGCGCTCAAAGAGAGCGTGTCAACTAGAATGGGGATGGAACTGGTTGTTTTCTCTGATAGGGAAAGACGCGCCACATCTGGGAGTAGGATGGTGCTACTCAATAAATATCTTAGGCGTCCTTGTCGCGGAAGGAACTTTACCTTGTCCATATCAGAAAATGTGGTAAATATCTTCCGAGCAATACTGGGGCAAAAGAAACCACGGAACGTTGTGTTCGTCTAATCTATAGTTCAACTTGACAACTACCAAACGACTCTCCAGCTCAATTAGTTCTAGAACAGACATGGTTCCTCTGTCCACTTCCTCTTTGAGAAGCTTGGAACGTAATTACCCAAAAGACCTCATAATCTTAAAGTCCCAAGCCAAGTAATCCAAGGTTGACCTTATGGGCATGTTCGGTTTGATGAAATTCGTAGGATTCGAATTCAAAAAATTTCATGTTCGACGAGGTGGAGATTTTTTTCAAGATTTCGCATAAAACGTTTCCAATAATGCTCTGCATACAGTGATGTTAAATGACTACCATATCCTCCACGAAAACTTAAAGAGGAGAAAAATCAAAGGTTAAACTGGGGTCATGAGAAACATGTGGGCCCCATCATTCAGAATGTTAAAATCGAACATAAGACGAAATGACGATATAGCCCGAATGTTATGTTTGGTTGAAAGTTCGTTGAGGGTTAAGATGTAGATTTCACCCCCGCATTCTCTGTCCACCCATACATCCAGCCTGCCATGTCCCTGCATCCGGCCTGACATGTCTCCTGTGACAGTGTCTTTTGGTAATCGAATTCGTGCTTCTCTTTGTCGAAGCACGTGCGCCAATCTTGACCAATTCTCGTCCTTTTGTATTTTTTTCGTTTTTTAATAATCTTAAAAATATTATTATTTTAATAAAAAAATAATAAATTCAAAATTTTAAAAAAAAAATTAAACATCATCATTAATTTTTTTACACATCAATCTATACAGAAACACTAATACAACTCTAACACTACCTAAAAATTCACAAAACACTTCAAATCCTACAAAATTTCTCAAAACAAACATAACTCATGTTTCTGATTTATAATATCAATGAAGTAGTAATTATCCACAAGAATAATCAGTCATGACTGTTGAGAAGAGAGTTCCGAGGTAAAAGATTGAGCCCTCTATTTGAAGTATTATTTTAGCTTCTTGCATGTATACATTGATTTTGCACCAATCTTATCCACTCGCAGGCAAGACCCTACATTGTGGCGGAAATCAATCATACAGCAAGAGACAAGTGACTACTCAATTGGTTTTCTCTTCCTTCCAAGAACAGAAGCCCTTTGAAATCTTGGGCCACCCATCCGCCACTTCTTAAAGGCTGCCATTGAGGATTGAGCTGACTCATACACTAAAACATGCATAAACACAAGACTATGAACGTCAGTACGTATACAAGAAGTTATAAGGATAGGAAGTATGGTTAAAAATATGCAAAATAAATCTCACAATTGTTTTCTTCTTTTGTCAAAAGGGACCGGTATTTGGAAGCCGCTGAAAATGCCGCAGTGTGTGCCTTGGTGAGGACTTCCTTGTACCTGCTCTTAAATGCGGATAAGAGCAAAGGTCCAATGGTTCTGTCACTGACCCTGTACATCACATGAACCAAAAAGGCAAGCAATCAAGTAAGGCAATTTAAGGCTACAAAATAGCAAAAGCAATTTCAGGGAAGGCACGGAAAGATCCACAAAATCATCAAGAAAAGATAGGTGCAACAGACTCACAACGGCGCTATCTTGGATCCAAATTCATAGAAGTATGGACATCGAGATCTCAGATCCACACATGCAGAATCAGCCTGGATTTCCAGCCTGGTTCTATTATAAATGAATCAACAAGCGAGTCAATAACAGAACACGTTTTTTAACACGAAAACTAGTTCATGTTACTAGCGCATGGATTGGCAACACAACACATTTGGTTAGTACTACCAAGTCTTACTCAGTCTTCGTAAATCCGCTCAGATCAAAATTTTAAAAAGGGGCACTAAATATGTCACTCAGATCTATTAGCATCATTACTTTTGATTGAAACAACTGGGCACATTCATGGATACTGCTTGTCTCAGTTGCAACTCATGAGCAAGCCAGAGAGGTAGCTCTACCTTAGAACCCACTTCAACCTGGAAAACATAGCCAAGAAAGTATCAGTAATTTATTATCCAATCCCACTCAACTCCAATTCCGGCTGAACTTACATTGTCTGTTTCAGAACTGGGATCGATTCCCACTCCACTTGCTGCCTTTTGGAATATGACTGAGACAACCTGTACGCAAGAGCAACATACCAGTATTAGATTGATAACTTGGAGAGGTTGTAAGCAAAAATATCCAACCTGGGATGATCCCAGTGTTAACCTCTTCCTCCGCAATAATATCATCAATGTCATAGTATTTTGACATTCTTGAAACCTCTGCTTGTTGCTCTCCCAAAGAATCTCAACTCGTAAGAGACAGCTTGATGAGGACCTAATTGCTTTTGTTGTTATATCTTGAGACCCTATTGTTTCATTTTAAACCTCTTGTTGCTGATTCTGTAGAAACTGCGAAGGAAAATATTAGAAACATTATGACCAACAGAATAGGACATTGACATAATTCTCTAATTAAAATAAATCCTTTACATTCCAGTCATTAGTAATTAGCAGTTCAAAACGTTGCAAAAACATATGATATCAAGTTCCAATCCATTTCCATTTCTGACCTTGTAGTGTTCTTAAACAATCCTTTTTGAATTTCACAATCCCTTGCTCATTAAAATGAAACTCATGATTTTGAAAGTAATTTCGAACGGATATAAAAAAAAAACTCGTGATTATGCACTCATGCATAGGGCTGTAATCCAGCCGAGGCGAATCAAGCCGACGGTTTTAACTCGGCTCAACCACAGAATACGCATGCTCATGCTGGCTCAAACTTGAATCGAGCTCGGCTCAACTAAAATCTACAAAGATCGACCTCGGGTCGAGCTCGAGTCTAACCATCCAAACGAGCGGAGCCCGAGGTCGAATCGGCTTAAAAAGGCAAAGAAAACCATTTGGGGAAGAATCCATATTCACATTTTCTTCAAAAATCAAGAAATCAGCACCTTTCACAAATTTCCCCAGCAATCAAACACTCCTGCCAGAATACAAACGGAAATAGAATAGAGAAAGAAGTAGGATCAAAGACAACGAGAAATCTGCGCCAGCGGTGATGCTCGAGTCTCCATCTACAACGCCGTTTCCATAGTTTTTCAAGTCAAAATTACATCTTCACGGAGAGAGAGAGAGAGAGAGAGAGAGGCTCTTCCATGAGAGACGAAAGAAGGAAGGGAAGGCGGCCGAAACAAACGAACGAAAAGGGCAAAGATGAGTGAAAGCCGATCATATTCTCAACAATTGATTCAGGGATAAATAGGTAATAATTGAATCATTAATAGGTCCATCAGTTAGCGTAAGACGAACTGAGAAAACGCAATTATGGAACAGATCAAAGAATAAAAATAAGAGGATTACCTGAGATCTCGTTCCTCTTTTGCCTTTGCTGAGAGAGAGAGAGAGCGAGGGTGACTGAGACGATGAATTGGGAGGGGGAGGGAAACTCTTGAAGTATGAAAGTGGGTAAGGCGCGTGGTTTTTAATTGCGACTATTTGGCGCCTTAATCGTAAGTTATTGTACGGCACAGTTTTTTAAAAAATTTAAAGCGAGGACGGTGTTGAGCCTTAATTTTTATATAATATTTTACTACTTTTCTTGCTAAAAAAAATTTTCAAGAATGTTTTTAAAAAATAAGGAAAAAGTCAAGTTAGATCCTTTAATTATACATTTGTCTGTAAATATGGGTCTAAATTATTAATTTTGAATCTGAAGCTTTTTAACCTCAACAATTCATCAAATTGAGTTATTAAATAAAACCTAAGGTCAAAATAGTATTATATGGTTCATTAACAATACATGTGACACGAGTTTGATAGTTGAATCTTTTTTAGAGACGCAAATTGATAGGATTTGATAATTTTTGAGCTCGATGTGTAAAAGATAGTAGTTTAAATTCCTATTCGAAATAGAGTTGTTCAACTCTCAAAACCGACACCTACAATAAATATGCCGGTTTTCAAATATTGGCTACCTACACCTACACCGCTAAGGGTAATAATCGGCCTTTAGCGGTGGTAGTTTCCGATTAACCTGCATTTATATTGGACCATTTTTTTTAGCATTTTATGCATTTAGTCCAATGTATTTTACCCATCTCAAACTGCTAATATAATTCTCATAAATAAATTAGAATTGCAGTTAAATGTTAGATATAGTAGGTTGTATAAAAAGAATTGAAAACCCTGTAACAGCTGAAGCCTTTTTTCTTTGATCTCAGGAGCTACCGAGTCAAATAAAAATCATTACATTTGTATGGTTATTCTTTGATTCCCCTTATGTTGTTAGAATGCAATAAATGTGAGGAGTATGTGCATGGTTTCAATTACATTAAAGATAGACTAGATAGTTACTTGTTCATAAAAGTAAATGTAAATGCTGACAACACAAACCGTGCCAACCAAAAATATAGCAGTTTGTCATCTTTGCATAACTCACTTCGGTAATGACCTCCACATCATGATGAACAGACTATAAGAAAAATGTCACAGCACAACAAAAGAGAAGTGGATACAACGAGACTACTACCAATAGTAACAGTATCACATAATATATCAAGTACAAAGAAATAAGCTAGCTGCTATGCTCTTTGAACCCACAACTCCCAAAAGAGAAGTTCTACAGCATCTTCAAAGGAGAAAGAGACGATAACAGCCAAGCTTCCTATCTCGAAGTAGATTTGAGTTATTGCCTTACATTAGCAGTGAAGATTCTGTGCATTTTAGGGATGTGGCGGTATTTCTGTCCACAAAACGCTTGGGAACCAAAATATTGTCTATTTCAATTATCACTAATTAAATTGTTCATCTCATTACAACATGACTTTAAGATGGAGCTCACTGACATTCTACTCTTTCCAGCATTGTTGCCAAGATCATCATCCCTACCTACAGCAACTACTTCAAAAGAAACGAACTTTGGTTTCATTTTGCAAAATAAAATCGAACAGACAAGTTACCCGCATCGTTTTTGCAACGAAAAATGCAAATAAGATTCAGTTCAAATGCAGCCAATAAGAATTACAAACAAGATCCCCCATTTAGCTTTTTATATTATAGGGTGCATCTAGCAATAAGAAGTAAAAAAATTAAACCATAAAAATTTCAAACAAATAGAAAAAAAGTTAAACAAAAATTACACGAGAGAGAGGTGAGAAGATGAGAGTACCTATGGTGGTTGGCGAAGGGTGGTTGTGAGCAGGGAGTTTGTCGTTTAGACAGGGAATAGAGAGTTGACTGGAGGCTGTAGAAGTCGTGAAAAAGAAATTGAGGGGGTGGGATTATTAAACAACGTAGTTTCTTATCAAGAAAAACTCCGTCGTTTGATATACAAACAAATAAATAAAACCCTGTTTACCGGGCTGAACAACCCTAATTCGAAATTACATTGTTAATTAGGTGATTTTTCTCTAAAAAAATATTATGTATAAAAATGGATTTTTTTTTTTTACAATTACTTTCTAATATTACGTATGGATGAAATGCGTGATAAAATTAAGAGATAATATAGGAATTATTTGATGAATTTGAGAGAGAAAGATAAGGATGAATTTTGTGATGAATGCAAACACAAAGTTAAGCAAATGAGACAATTAACAGACAAGAACCGTGTCTATCCAGATTCACTTAGATTGGGAAATTATGGAATTTCCATAAAAACACATATGAAGTGCTTTTAGTCGAATAAATTTTATCTAGCAATTTCTTTTTCTCCCGAAATAAATTGGAGAAAATGAGGAATATAATAATATTACATAAATGCCATACTACGAGTAAAGGAAGTTGGACAGGAACCATCAAAAGTGGCCAACTTTATTGTACAGATTAGTCCCACTGATTTTCCCAGTGGAAGGTCCACTCCGAGGGGTTCAATGTTGTCTTTCCATCAGCAGCAACAAGATCACACGGGGAATCTTCTGCAAATTCAGTCGCCATAGACTTCCAATGTAGACATGGATCCCAGTCTGCTTCCTTGAGCACCTTTAGTATCGCCTTAACAACTATCTTGCTCCCTTCAGCCGACAAATGAATCCCATCTCTGAAGAAAAGAAAAGAAATAAAGCCAATAAATTAGCCCCTTGACACTAACTTTTACAGTCAAAACGCAGTCAAGGGTCACGACTAACAGTCTACTGTTCAATGTCAATGGCAAAGGAGTCAAGAAGTTCGACTTGCTTTAGTTACTTACCTCTGGGTGTAATTGCATATGAAAATCGTATTCCTATGATTATAGGAAACTCTACTGCACTATTCAATTCACTTAAGTTTCATTTGCATTGAAAGTAAACAAGGACTCTGTTTAATAGCAGTGGACTCTGTTTTTAGTTTAATAGTAGTGGTTCTGTTGATTAAAAAAAAATAAGGAGACCAAAGGAATAAGACAGGGGAGGTGATGATTCCATCAAAAATACAATTAACTTGTGAAACTGGATGATGTTTGGTGAAAAACAAGATATGGGAATTATGGCCAAGCAAACTTACGTGAAGCAAGCATCCATCCAATCCTCTCTTTCCTGAAGTGCAGTAAAAAGATCCACAACCTTTACGCCCATTTCTTGGCACAGCTTTATACAAGCTTCTGAGTAGCTTTGGCATAAAGCATTGGTTCTAACTAGCTCACTAAAATATTCACTGGTTAAAGAAAGAAAACGTGAGTTAGAATTGACATCACCATTAAAAGACCAGGGAAGAACACACTCAAGATATAAAATGAGAGCACCTTGTGTTTTCACGAATCTTGGCCTCATTGACAGGCGGACAACTTAAAAAAATGATGCGTGTTTTCTCTGAAAGACTCTGCTATTAAATTTGCAGTAGGATATACATCAGATATGGTGAAATTTGAGGATGTTCAAGTAGACATACGTACAGCTCTTAGAAACCACAAAGCAGGAATCTAATTATTGTGAAAATCAGGAAAATCATATTGCCGAGACACAGAGAGAGAGAGGGTCCAAATTTGAGGTTACTCATTCCATGAACATCTATTTGGTAAGTGGTTTGCCAAACTGAAAAGCCAAGAATTAAATTGAACAAAAGGTTGAACACTTCAGTAGGTCACAGTTTCTGGTTCCATCATGGTCTACAGATCCATTTGCTTAAAAAACGAAACATGGCAGCATTGTATCAATTGGTGTGCGAAGAAAGCACCTGGAGATAAGTTGCAATCTTTCTCATGTTCTCAATATATTCAGCAAGAGGTACATGGGGGCCTAGGCCAGATGAGTGAGGCCCCATTGAATCATTACCACCGAAGTACACTACAACCAAAGAAGGCTGCACAGCAGCATCCTAGAACCAAGACATGTATTGCTAGTAGTTAAAGAATAATCAAACGATGAAAATATCAGAAAGTCTAACCAAAAAAGCTTAAGTAATGCAGTTGGCAGAAAAATGAACGTGCAAACTAGAACCACTTCCCACCATCTTATCTATTAGGTTAGGTTCTTAGGGAAGGCTATGATCAGAAGAAAACGGAATAAATTGATTAAGCCTCCATTAACAAGGCTCGAATATCAGCAACACCTGTATAGAAATGGTCATCACTGTTCTTCAATTATAATAATGAACATGCGAACGTCCTTGCACATTCCCATTGGGAATTACACCCCATTCAGCAAAGGTGAAAGGGAGGCCAATAGCCAATAGGCATACAAAAATCCGGAAACATCTCATCCTATAAGGTCTTTCCTTTGGTTGACCTCTCAAAGAAACCAAATTTCACAAGAAAATTTCCACTAGCTTGCACTCTCGGGACCATTATTGATGTTTAACGTGTTCCCAGGAAAAAGAAGGCTCTCCTATGACACGCCAAAGTGCATCTGAGGCATAATTAGAGTTTTTGATGGTACGCTCACTGAAATAGCTTTTAAGGCAAAAGGTATTTTTCGCTAGAACTAAAATACCTTTGGAAAAACTTGATCGAGGACCTGCAGAGCACGTCGTGAGTTCCACCCAAAATACCCTCTCATCACGATGTCCGCCTACGATGAGTCCACGAGAGAAAAAAGATTGTCACACAGCAATTAACGTGCATAGACATATTACTAGAAACTCAGTGGCAGAGATAAACATGGGACTGAGTACACGCGTAGAGTATTGATTTACTTAAAGAACAAATTTGAATCGAAATGATTTTTCGTTTTTTGGGATTGTTCTTAAATAGTCGCCAATTTATACCAGACGGGCACAAAAGCCACCATATACAACAAGTCCATAATGCTGCAAAATTTAGAATTGGCAGAATATATCAATTTTCCGAAGAAGCTTTCGAGTTTGTTTAAATTAAAACTAGGTTCTTTGAATTTAGATGTGAAAATCATGATCGTTAAGCATCTAAAACAAATGCCCATGATCAGAACATCCAACGTGGAAAGCAACCAATACACTTAGCACACATCAAGCCCAATTTCTTGAGAAACTTAAAAACAAATCCTCCCTATAGCCAGAACCTCACAAAGGCCAAATGGTTTCCTTTTGCAAAAAGATCGACTTCAGATGATTTCTGTACTACAAGATCAGAACGGAGCATTAACCATATTCACAAAATTTAAGGCATGTTAAACAAGAATTGCTAGCAAATCGACATTGAACAAAATTCATACACACGCAATTACAAACAGACACAAATAGAGAGAGGAGAGGATACTTTGCGAGCGTAGATGTCAGCAAGAGTAGCACCCCAACCGCCATAGCCGAAGCTGAACTGGACAACGGAGGATCCGAAGAGAACGAACTGAGGCCTCGCTGGTCCCACCATGTCTCTCTAAAGACTCTTTTCTTTACCCGCTAAACCCAGTCTGTTATGGAAAGACTCTACGCCCAAAACAAACACTACCTTTTTCGCTAATCGCTAATCGCTAGTTTGAGCCCTTCCCACGGGTAGACAGTGAACCAGTCTTTTCCTCCCTTCTGTAAAAGGCGATGTTTGGTCAGATATGCAAGTGCCAAAAACCTGATGATACAACGTGAAAATAACACCAGTACGCTATTTATATCCTTCTACTCGCGTGGTTCTCTCTGAATTTTCTTCACTCTTGTAGGAAGAACTGCACTCGCTGTGGTATAATGACAACTACGCAACTTCCGATTCGTACCATATTGTTTGGCTCCCAATTTAAATAGGCGAAGTTAATTTACCAAACGTAAACCAAATATGCCAAATTCAGGAAAGCTGCTTACGGTAACTACATGTCGCGATAATTGTCTGGCGGCCTTTTGTTCGATAGTTTTAACCAAAACAAAAAACAAAAGCGAGTTGTTCACTGATAGAGAATGGTTGTAGTAGCTGGGATGGCCATGTCTGGTGGGAGGCCATAATGCTCGTTTTAGGCTGGTTAATAAGCCCACCAAACCAGCCAACCAACCAAAGCCTACCATCAATGAAACTGAGACAGTATTTTACCAATTTGTCCAACTTCCATGAGTTACATAGGCGACCGGACGACCCTATTCGAGTCAATTCGGACGCGAGATCCTTGTTAACCCCAAGATTTATGCGACACTGATGTGACTTACGACATTATTTTGGGGCATGATTTGCAGCAGATTTGCCATGGGGGTAAGAATCCTTAAAGAAGTGAAGGACAAAGTTCCAAGCCGTTCAATTGGGAGGGTCCAACTCACCTCTAAACTAGGGGCTAGCTGCCTGACCAATCGTTTCCTTGATAACACCTTCAAACCTTAATAAAAGCAAGCAACTACCAGCCACTGTCGATCCCAGCGCCACACAGTTGCTGCCTTCCGGCGCGCGCCGCCGCCTCTGGTGGTTCGGCCTTCCTGCTCGTTGGTGGTGGTGGTGTTGATTCCGTCTTTGTTGTTGTTGTTGGTTTCTGGTTTTGTTGTTTGTTGGTTTTTTCGTTGTTATTTGGTTTTTTTGTTGGTTGTGTATGTTTTTGCCGCCTCCTGCGTGGGGCTTTCCGATCCCTTATGGATCTGCCCTTGTTAGGGCTGTCTGTACCGGGTTGTGGTGTTGTATCTGCTAGCAAGCTTAGGTCTGATAGCTTTGTCTACTGTATTCGGCCACCGCTCCCACTGTTGTTGCATGGAGCATATAGTGGCTTTCTCCGATCCTTTTAAGGATCCAGCCGGCTTAAATCGTCTGGTCAGTGTATTTCGATTCCACTGTGGCTTAAAATTTCAATCCTCCCATAACCTTGCAACTTAAACCCTTCCCAAAGGGCAACGGCAGTTGATATTAACAATGACTTCATTAAGGACTCCTTTTTGTTATGATTATGAATAACTCCAAAATATTGGAGACGGGATTAAGTTTAGGACCTTTGGCACCTAATCGAAAGCCAACCATCCCGAGCGTATTGTGACGTCGACAATTAGTACCAGTTGGTGAAAAACCTTGTCACACTCCATAAATAATGCGTCTTTTGGACCATTTGATAATGCAGGTCACGAGCAGTGTAGCACTCAGAACAGTTGATCGACGTGTACTATAGGAAGCTCTCTCTTTGACGACCATAGCTGGAAAGATTCACGTAGACATGCCAAGTGGTCGAGTTCAAGGAATCAAGCAAGCAAGAACAATTGATCAGCGCTTTTTCGAAGGTAGTGGCTATTCTGTTGGTATTTGTTTATACCTCCGTCTCCTTCTTTGCTGTCTTGCTTCTGAACTCAATCCCCTTCCCGAGAGAGAGAGAGGTCCCACGAGGCAGGTTTTAAAAGTACACCTAACACGTACACGTTTGACCGGCTGAAAGTCCTAGAGAAGGAGGCCACGAGACCATGCCAGAAAGTCGCTTCACTCGCACAACTTCAGAAACCAATTAAAAAGAAGAGAGCAACTTATTTAAGACTTTTAACTTCGGTCGCGCCCTATAATATCCAAACATATTATGGCTTGGAATTCTTCCATGATTGGATTAGTGAATAAATATTGCCTTCTGATCTATCACTTGCCCCATTAATGGGGTTTTACAACACTCTGAAAGCACATGCAACACTAACTTTTGCGCTTGAGAAGCAGTAATAAAAATTAAGATTTATTTGTTTTCCTTTTTTGAAAGTAGAAAGTTCAATCTGTAAATCCGCGGTCAAAAACGCTGCAAAGTAGATGGTTAAGAGAAGACCACGGAGACAAAGAATATGTGAGCCTATCTTTCTGTAAAAGAATGACAAAAAAGATCCGGATCCGGATCCAGAAAATGACCTTTTTGCTCCATTTGGTTTCACCAAGGCAGAGCCTTCCTGACTTGTAAAAGCCACAAGGCTATCTGCATTCCAAAGAGTCGAGCTCCCAACAAGATTTCTTCAAACCAGACATTCAACCAACACAGTAGTGATTTATTTTGTAATAACTTTGCCTCGATGAGTGATTCAGAAGAGACCTTTCCAATAATGAGGAATGTCTGGAGAGAAGATCCGTGCATCTGCTCAAGAAACATTTCAATTGATAACGAGTTAAGTACTGCATGTACATTGAAAACTAACAGTTAATGAAATCAAAATCAATGGTGGGCAATGCTTTCGCATTTCCTTTTTTTGTGTGTGGGGGGGTTGGGGTGGGGGGAGTACTTGGCTTAATATATAAAATTTTCAATTCCTCACCCGAAAAAGAAAAAAAAAAAGCCTCGCTCAGTGAATGCTACAGTAAGAGAAATAAGAAATGGAGAACAAGGACCATATGATACCAGAGCATTGTTCACTGCTCGTAAACAATCATTTGTTTTCAGCATCAGCAGAATTACACAAGGCAGTCTCCTTAGAAGTTCAGCGATTTGCGGGAAATATTGAGAAACATACATCTGAAAGAGACGATACGGTCGCAATTAGAAAAATACTAGTACATTAAGACCCTCCAACACATCTAAGAACAAACAGTGCAAGGCTTGCTATCATAGCAGGTTCCCTTTCAATAAAATAATTAGTAACAAAAGATGGTACGTGATTACAACCTTGTGCCTTGTGAGGAACGTGGGGAGAGGGAGAATCAGCAATCTAGGATGTTGGAGAATGTCCATCTGGCACGGAATTTTGGAAATGAAAAAATGGACAAGTGATCACCTGTAGTTCTGACCGGTCATTATCATCGCCTTGTATGACCAAATGATCTATGGCTGTGTCAACAACCCTATTCCATGGCCTCATAGTAATAATTCCTGCAAACAGTGCATACAGATCCTCCCCAGCACCCAATTTGACACTATTTTCTTTTATTGCATCGGCATTGGCAAAGAAAAATGCCTGCATCAAAGATTTAAAACAAGGAAAGAAGATTTAAACAGGAAACAATACTCGAAGAATGGAGAGCACCTTTTAAGGGAAGCAATGGCATACCTTCCAAAGTGCAGCATAATTGGTTCGTGTCTGGAAATCAAGTTCTTTATACAATCCATGATCAAGAAGTATTAATTGTGGTTTTCTCTTGCCTGCTTATTAGAAGGGAAAAAGGAATAAAGAACTCTCCATATGCAGTATTTGTCAAAAAGCATCAAACCTCTTAAAAGGGAATAAATATGAAGATCTACAAAGAGAAAGAGGCTACATGATATGATGATCGAGATAAGATCAAGGGTCACTTCTAAGTCACAGCTGATGTGACTTTCAGCAGAATTCTACTTGCTCGGAAGCTTCAACAGCACTTTTATAGGATAGTATTACAAATAAGATGATATGCCCACAAGAACTATATGATCAGAGCAAGAATGATTCACATCCCAATGGCTTGGGGTGGGGCTAGGCAAATTTACGGATGGCATGGCATTAGAGATCAGGACTAAATAAATGGCCCAGATGGTAATTTAACATAAAGAAAAACCTCACCTAGAATGCTCCTTTTGCTAGAGGGCAAAGGGCGAACTAGCAAGTTGGCAGAATGGGGGTCACAATGCACAAACCCATGTCTGAACATCATCTCAGCAAAAGCTTGACTAACCTGATAAAGTAGAAGAAAAGTTTATTGAATGTCTACTTTCTTATTTGGCCTGTCAACAACCAAATAGTCGACATTATTTTTTTTGGGGGGGGGGGGGGTTAAGTAAATAGTTCACATTTTTCATACAAGGATTAACGCATGAAATAAACTTTCCCAGCCAAAATTGGTCTCATGACAAGCAGGACTACTTTATAAACAACCTCCAATTGAGCCACAATTGTCTTTAGGGTCATATGTCTTGGTCCTTCCAATGGATTTATTGTCAATTTAGTCCCTCAAGTTCTACATATCATGTTCTATCCAAATGATCATCAAAACAACACCATCAATCCATCAACACTTCTCAACTGAGTTCCTCAACTTTTGCAAACACCTCATCTAAGATTAACACCTCAATGCACCTCAAAATGACTTCTTTCACTGAGAGAACAGCAAAGTCTGGTTCACCGTGTGCAGTAGGGGGTGGGCTCCAAGACCAAAATCTACAAAATAAGGCAACAGGAAGATCACCTAAAGGTACCTGTACAAAACCCTCAACAAATGCAAAATCTCATTGGTTTGTCGTGCCAGAACAGTCCCCATAACTATAAACAGGTAATTGCCGCCATTGGTTCCTCTTCGACCGAAGGTAGTCCCCTTCAGCCAGCAGAAATGAGTAGGAACAAAGAAGAGAAATTATGTAGTTGTGCCATCGAAGTCCCATTCCTTCTATGGCTTTTATTTTCACTTTTTAAACAATTTATAAGTTTTTTTTATAAGCTTAAACAATTTCTAAGTTATTTAATTTTCTCCACAATTTTTTTTCTTTCTTTTTATAGTTTGTACTAACAGGTTTGATAGTCATAAGATCACTGCCTTTAATGATTCGCTACTAACAGGTATTTAGGTACCCTAACTCAAAAGGTATGGGTTAAATTGATTGAGTGAGAATCTGAGGGACAAAATTGACAAGAAACTGAAAGTTAGAGGAAGCAAAATTTTTTCGGCCTATCTATATAAGATCAATTTTTACCCCAGTAGTCAAGACACCTAAATTCCATTAACAATGTTAGTCATGTCCGCAAATGTAAGTGAAATACCAGGGTCATCAACATCAGACTAAAAGATCTCTAAAAGGCAAATGTAGCTGCTTCTTGACACTGGAAAGGCAAATGTCTGCTTCTTGACTCTAATCAATTAATGAACACAACATCCATCGGTCTTTTTAGTATGCATTGAATTATACACTGAATACTGAAAAGAATAGGAGCTAAATCAGCTTGCCTTGGGTACACTTTCACGCACTTCATCAACCAACCAACTGCATACAAAAGCCAAGAAACCTTTACCAAACTACAAATTCAAGACCAGGCACGTTTAAGGCCTACTTAGCAAAGTTCAATACATCTTATGTATCAGGAAGAAAGAATCTCTATACTTGAGCTTTACCAATGTTTTTTTGCATTATGTGCACATCCATGCTGAAGATCTAGATGGTCTCTAACTAAAGGCCATTCACAACCTGACACCTAGATCGTCTGTACCTAATTTTTCTATTATAAAGAACCATGGAAAGGTAACCAGCAGGAACAAAAGCACCTGCATAGTCGTACCTGTAATCAAAAGTAGGAAAAACTCGATGTATGGTTTTCACAATCAAGTCCACAGAGCATAATCTGCAGCCGCAGTATCGTTCATGTGAGAGTTCTGAACCTGAATATGAAAAATTATTCCGATATGGGCCGATAATCCCCATAAGAAACGCAATGTACCTTTAAAGTAACATCTAAAATGAAACCTTCACAGCAACTTTCTGGCCATCATGCGTGCGGGCAACATGAACTTGTGCAAGGGAAGCGCTTGCTATTGGAGCACGATCAAATTCAGAAAAAATCTGTAGATGATAAGGCTAAGTTAAGCGGGTCAAAATTTCCTGTTTCTACAAAAACATACTAAAATCACAAAAGTAAACCAGTGATTAAGATGCTAGAATTCCATATGCACTAGAAAGCATCAAGACCCTTATCTCAAATGGAATAATTCGAATTAAAAAATCTTGCTGAAAGAGCATATTGATCTGCTCGTTTGCATACAGCACCCTATAACTTAAACTACCAAATCCAAAGCCGACAGAATAATACATACTTTATCTGGTGTATCTATGAGCTCTTTCTTGATTACTTCACATACTTGATCATAAGAAGAAACCGGACATTTATTCAACATGGACTCCCTCATTGTCTGGACATACTCCTGAGGAACCAAGTAATCCTGCATGCAAAAATGAGAATAGAGAATTGGCATCCAATGCTTGCAATTGAGAAATATTAGGTTGACTGAGAAACGCGTCTTCCGTCCTAAAACTTATGTCTAGTTTTTCTCCTTTTTCCTTTCGCTTTCTTTCTTTTTTCAATAATTAAAAAAGCAATTGTCACTTTTACCGTAAGGCTAGAATTAAAGTCCAGTTTTACGTCCTAGATACCTAAGGAAGCAGATTGAAGAGCATACCAGTTGCCCAATATGTTGGCCGAGCTTAATATATATTCCTCCATTTCTGAAACACAGTTTTTGAAGTTTATTCGCAGACCTGACGTGCACTTCGTGCTTAATTTTTGACCTCTCAACACTTCCTTCAGGTGGTCCCCAAATCGAATATTCGTAATCTAATAATAGCGCAATTATAAAATTGCATCAAAATCGAAGACAACGGATTTCCTTTACTCAGAGCTAATATTACCGTATGATTTAATATCGATAAAAAGAATTCACGTCCAATTAGCAATTCATGAAGATAACACAAATAGTTGTCAACATACTCGACAATAGTCGTAATAGAACTCCAAACAAATAGATAAAAGAAGCAGCACGGAATCGAGCTCCGGAATCCAGAGACCCTAACCTAACGCGTACATAGCTAGGTTAGATGGGCGTACCAAAGATGATGGATGCGGCGGTGACGAAGTCGCGGACAAGGCGGATAGGAACGGCACTGAAGAGCTTCAGCGTCGTCGCCGGATCGTCCGAAGTGGCAATGACGGCGCCGGCACCTCCGCCGCAGACAGCGGCGGAAAGCAACGCGAGGTTCCTTCCTGCGCGCCACAGCGATCGCGTGGCGATGTGCCAAGTGAGTCGGGAGTACCGAAAAGTGCGCGATTCTCGCGCTGGTGATTACGCGGCGATAGTTTTAATTCTAATAATAGTGTGAATATAGGCTGTTAATTTTTAGCCAAATTAACATGCCTTAAAAAATAGATTGGCTCTCTGTTAGCTGAGGACTCAGGAGTGAGGTTTCTCCTTGTCATTGAGGCGGCTATGTTTAACCTCCTAAAATTTTAAATAAAATAATTATAATATGATCTATCTTCTTATCAAATCATTAATTTTTACTTAAAAATATATATATAAAAAATTATTATTTTTACTTAAAATTTTAACTCAAAAATTGACCCTACGCCTGGACCAAAAGCCACCTAACACATTTTGGTCTGTGCGTGCAGTTGGGCTATACTACAATGCTGTGATAGACTTGGTCAGCTCTGGGCCCATTGAAAAGCTATTACCTTGTTGGAGTAACTTAAATGTCCGGGCCCAAACTCAGGTTGACAAATTGGACGAGTGATCGGTGTAATTTGGAATTGACGGCTCCTAACGTGAGGCGGTCTGTCTGCATTTTACACGTTTTTTTGAGATATTTTCCAAAAGTCATTCAAGAAAAGAGAACTGCCTTTCTAAAGCAGTGAATCCGATAAAGTTTGATAGGTACCCCGTTCTAATGCGCGATGATAATTGACATGCATTTCCATATACAATGACCAACTTTTTTGCACAATAATTTAATTAGTGTAATAAACCATTCTTCTTGCACGTGATTTTATTTGAAAAGTCTTTCATTTTGCTCTAATATTAGCGCGTGGCACATATGATTTTCACATTACAAAATGTTCTAGAGAGACGGCGCTGCCTCTCTCTCTAGAACGCTCTGTTTTCTGGACGTGCACGAATAAAAAGGCATCAGTGTACGTTATACTCTTCTTCCTAGTTAGTTCGCCTAATCCAACTTGGTAGCCACGGCACTGTTTTGAATGGCGATGGCCGATGAGCTTTATAAAATGGCCACAAAGATAGGTGTAGTAGTAGCAGACGACTTTTTAAGCAACCGGGGCACCAGAATCCTATACATGCAATAACCAATTTCAGTTGATGGGCCCGGGGCCTCTGTATCTTTTGGATGATAGTTTTATCTTCACAAGAAAACGATTCATGAACCAATTAGAGGAAAATGAAAAAGAAAACGAGAAGGAAAGAACTCGACACAAGTTTGCTTATAAACTTTTTACTTAGAAAATGCTGCGTTAGGTTAGAAAACAATGGATGGATATATAAGACTCAAAAAGAGTCCTCGTACGTCAGGTTGGATGGTCTAGGGGAGGCTTTTGTTGGATTGAATAATATGCAGTGGCCTAAAGCAGCAACAGGTGTAACGAAGTTGCTTGCAGCATTTTGCATACAAAAGCGATTTCTTAACTCTCAGGTGAACACGTTCATTGTTTTTTCTTTTCTTTTCTTTTATATCGTAATGGATGATGAAACCTTTGTGCATGATATACATACAAATTAAAGGAAATTGCAGCCTCTTCCCCCCGCGTATTCTACTTTAGCTCTAATGATTTCCAAAATGGTCTTTCTATTTGCTTAGCTCAAGTTTTTGCACCAAGTGTGTACTAAACATGAGAAAAGCTTTTCTGCCTTAAAAGTATAAATCCTCTAGGTCCCCACATACACCTTTCGGCTAGATTTATAACCCAGATAATAACAGAATCAATGGATAAAAAGTGGGGAAAATAATATCAAAAAAGTATAGCACAGCGCCCAAAAGAGGTACATCTGCATGACTCCAGAAGGACCTAATAGACTGTCCATTGAGCAACGTAATCTCTTACTCTAAAGCTCTTTTGCATGGTCAAAAGAAAGTATGCCATATAGGTGTGCCTTTAGTAATAAAACACGCTGAGGCCCCGGCTTCATCTAGCTTCCTAGGAAATGCCCAGCGATTTCGATAAAAAGAATACCAATCTTTTTCATGTCTCCTATTTGCTCAGCGTGCACTACGCGTGTGTTGCGTCGATGCAGAGCCTCAGCCACCCTTTCCCTTTGATATTACGCAAAGGGAGGGGGCCAGATGCCACGTACGGTTCATCTTCTTGACGTCGACGAAATGTACGCGTGCAGGTAATTTGGTTAATTTATTAATTAGGCCCCTATAGTACTTATTCATGTCGGTTTGGGCTAATCACATAATTAGCAAGATTACTTACGCGACCATTAAGTATCGATCACGAGCTAGTACTCTAATCAGGTGTTGCACAAAAATTTGCATCGAATTAACAAAAAAGAGTTCTGAATTTATTTCATTTTAGATGTAATCAGAAGAAACTGATCTCAAATTGACAAATTCAAACCATAATAATCGTTAATAAATCCTTGTGCCCATGTTGATCTGAAAGCAACTTCAAATCAATTGGTTGACGGCCAGCTTAGACTTCGCCATGAAGCTTAACAACGTCCGCTGGGAAACACAGCAGAATATGAATCCCCCCTTGTGGGGTTTGACTAATAACAAAAGGCACGAGGAATCAATAATGTGGCCAGTTCCGCCAATCAACGAGTCGGGATTATTCCTCTCACTTCTGTTCTCCCATGAGAATTGTTTGGTTTTATACGGTCTAGAATTACGAAAATGAAGCGAGTTTACATTATTTTCCTCCAGAGGTTTCTGTCAAACGCATGCAATGACATAATCTATTACCTCACTGAACCAATAGACCAGGAAAATAAAACCATATGCCTTAATCTGTCAAAAGCATGCAATGGCATAATTTTCTGGGGATATCTCCCTAACGTAGGCTACTAGACTTATCACTCTGATCATTAATGCTCAATTAAAGTCAACGACATATGTGAAGATTTGGGACTTTTATTATTGCTTCAATTATATTGCTAGCCCATATCACGTATTTGCAAGCTATATATGCTTTATGAAATATTATACGAAGGAATCTCGTCGCGAATCAATAAGGGTGTCAATTAGTAGATGATAGATTGAATTAGCTGTTCAGAATGTCCCGGTGACTTTTGAAAGCAACCATCAAATCAACCGTGGGTCGAACCGAACCAAAGGTAATTTAGTAAATTTATGTTATTTATTTATTTTTTACATATTAATTATTAAGTGGAGAGACAACGTCTCTCCCTAAATTCCCTTCACGTTTTTTATTTCTCCCCTGACGTCCTCACTCATTTCACCCCCTTTTCTTCTCAAAACTGAATATCCGCCCCCCACCGCTCCACACCCCGTCGGCGTCTCTCTCATTCCTCTTCCCCCCTCTCTCTATATGATCTCATGTCCTCTCCTCTCTCTCTCTCACGCCCCCACCGCAGCTTCTTGTGCAATGCCCTTTTCTCCGCTTCCAACTCCTCCAGAACAGCTTCAAAGCATTTGAAGAAGAGGCAGATCTACAACACACTAGCAGGGCTGTAGTACATATCTAGACTTTTAGTAGTTGATTGTTGCTCCTTTGTTTCCATATTTAGTACTTCACTAGCATCAGGGTTGATTGTAGCACTTGATTATTACTAGGGGTGGTTGATTGTGACTGTGTTTTGATGGTTTTGGTAGTTGATTGTGGTTCTTGATTGTTCTGTCATCTATAATTAGATCTTGTCCAAGCTCTTTCTGTACGTTGCATGTGAGCACATGATCTCAATCCAACAGTCTTACCGCCTCTGGTCGATTCGAAAGAATTATTTAACGAGCGAACAATACTAGCCTGTTTGATAAAAAAAAAAAGAGGAACAATATCCGCTTGTTTGGCTACAAATATTTTAAAGCGAGAAACTATAATAAGATGAACAAGAAACACCAAGGCAAAAAAGAAAAAAGAAAAATGAAAACGAAGTTGCTCTGATTTTGTCAATATCTGTAATGTTATCCATCGTTGCAAGTTGAAGGAAAGTTAACACATTATATATGAGTCATCTACTTCGAAACAAATATCTCTATGTATATTAATTGATCATATAACTTTTTAAAAGGTTTTGAAGCCCCAAATGGTATACCAACATAGTTTTGAAACACTTGATAATAGCCCATTACATTTTGTCCCATATTCACATAACCGAAACCGAACCGACCATAAACAAGGAGTTAGTTAAAGTTCTTCGGTATGGGTTTTTTTTCGATATTAAAGAACATAAATTAATCACCAATCATCACACCCATAAGATTCACCCATTGTTTGAATCGACCGTACCCGGAGTCACATGCCCAACACCTTTTGTCCTTTTTAAACAAAGAAGTGCAAAATTGTCTTCTCACTGTTCAGGCGCGCACACAAGCACAAGCATTTCCCATAAATCAACCTTTACAACAGACGTCGTTACTTGTCTAAAGACATTTAGGTATTGCCGTTGATCCTGCGCAAGGGAGAGTATTTGCCACTGTTTGACCGGTAAATGCAGCGTGTAAAGTTCCAAAGTCTTTGTCATCAGTCGCTGAGTGGACGAGTCCAGTCAAAACATTGCACCTTGGCCTGCGCCTTCCACGCCACCTCTGCCTCCCTTTCCTATTGACCCTCTTTCCTTAAGCCCCACAAAGCTTTCCCGCGTAGTTCCCTCCGCTATTAAGCCTCTGCAGCTCGTTGTCCCTCTCTAAAGCTTTCCCTGTATAGTTCACAGCCTTCAAATTCTTTGTACTTTGCATATATATCTTCTTCCATCTTCCGAAACATTGACTCAAAAAAGCAAAAAGGCAAGTAGAGAGAGAGATACAGCCACTCAGCCAGGGTGATAGAGAGATGGGTTTCTTAAAGGAGGAGAAATCAAAAAGGGTTTGGAGGGGTATTAAGACTCTGTTCTTCTTGATCACGATGATAATTTCCTTCCTGCTTATCTCGGCGCCGGTTTTTTTGGTTATAGCAGATGCCCTGCTTCCTTCGGCGCTTCTTTCTGCTTCTCTGTCTCCGATACCTCTTTCTTTCCGAACACTCTCTTCCCATTTCCAGAACTACGATTTTCGGTACTCCCTCGTCGATATACCTCTCATTTCCCTTATAAGATCAGCCATCATAATCTGTAAGTTTCAAAATTTATAACTTGTTGGGATGAATTGTCTACACCCTTTTGCCTTCAAAAGCAAGACAACGTGCTTTGAGCTTGAGTCATCAATATTCATTGGCGTCCTTCGTTTTTGGCAGGTGTTTATAGCTTGTGTGATGGGCCAAGGCTTTCGCGAGGACCGTATTTGGCAATTACAACGATTTGTTCTGTGTTGTCTCTAATGTTTGTTTCGTTGAAAGCTTCGTTTATGTTTGGTATGTCGGCCACCGTTCGAGGAAGATATTTTAGGGCCACAGAAGTAGCGTTGTTCATATGCTCTCTGGCTCTGGCCGTCGGGCATGTTGTTGTGGCCTACAGAACAAGTTGCAAGGAGAGAAGGAAGCTTCTGGTTTACAAGATTGACATTGAAGCTGTAAGTCTCTCTTCTCTCCCCCTTTCTGTCACTTTCTCAGACGATTTGGAAAAATATTCTTCCCTAGTTGGGTGCATGATTAAAGATTAGAAATGTGAGTGCTATACGGGTGAAATGCGTTGTGAAAAATTGAAAATGACTCAACTTCCTTGTTTTGGGGTTTTTCCTTTTAATTATGCGGGTGACGTGGGCGTTGAGTTATCCGGTCCCAGACGATGATAACGAGAGGGTAAGGAAATTCATTAGCCGTTAATTACAAGGGTTGAAGTTTTGTACTTCTGGAAGGTCAAGATTAGTGGGTGAAACTTGAAGACATTGGCGTATTGCTTTCAGGGTTTGCCATTTTTTTTTGGACCGTTCGTTTGCAACTCTCTTGATGTTGTCGTATATTCACTGAATTTGATCTCTCTTGTCTAATCCCTTATGTGCCCGATTCCCTTTCCTCGACCATTTCTTTTGATTTTTCTTTCCTATATTTATGATAAGAGTCCTATTGATTGCTAGTATATATTCATTGAAGTTTATCTCTTTGTCTATTCCTTGATATTTCTCTTGTTTTTTTTCCTAGTTTAGGAGCTCAGCTTTGATGAACTATTTCATTGGTTATGATTCTAGAAGAATTATGGATTTTACATGATGCATTTTCTAGAAGTTGGATTATTTGATTATAATGATTACTGAATATTTCCTTGACCATTTTCTCACTCTTCCCATATCCTTTAAATTTTTGAAAAAAATGTCACATTTGTTCAAAATAAGAGATGTGGTAATTGTTTTAGTCCCAATAATTTGAGTCCAAAAATTTAGGTTTAATAATAAAAAAATTCATCACATAATTTTTTATTATTATAATATTTATTAAAAATCTTCTCTTCATTTTTCACCAAATTTCGTAACATATCTTCCCTTTATAATATTTCTCGAATTTAAATACTTAAAATTTCGGGTACAAGCTATTCATACGTATTTTCCCCCTACGACTTCCGTATGCTTTTATTGACTTTTCCCTGAGCCCCGTATCTTTTGACACAGAGAATCTTGACGAGGAGCCGCCCTTAGTCATGGGGGACCAAATTATTAGCCCATGTAGACATGAGCCGTTTCAAACTACTGCGTAATGATTTATTGTCTTTATTTACCAATTTCACATACAACATTAATTAAATAATCAACCTTTTTCTTTATTACGATGATGAAAAGTGAAAAAGGTCGTACCAAGTTGATAAATAAACGTGCTCTGCCATGTGCGCAGGTTTCTGCTTGCAAGAATGGGTTTCCGAGGTACCAGAAAATTTTCCAGGGAAGAAAGGGTGAAGTGAACACGACAGTGAAAGAAATTTCTTTGTGATGTTACTTTTGTTCGTTCGACTAATTAAAGTTCTTCCAGAGTCGTGAGATTTCAGGTAATGTGAACTAAAATTGCATCATTACCCATGTGCTACTACCAAGCCTGTATTTGACTCGATTACTCTATTCCTTTCACCAACTTCTAGTAACCAACTAACGCACGCCTTCTGCCTTTCCTTTTTGTACAGATTCATTCGGTTGAAAATCCAGGCTCCTGGAGATCGAAGAAGTAGAAACTAACCCCTCAGATAGACAGTAGTAAACAACTATTGGAGAAGTTTGCGAGTTACTATAGAGATTGTGATATAGGCATGTCTATTATTATTTTTTAATTGTATATAAAATGGTGAAATGATGGAGGAACTGGCCGAAGGCTTGTTTTATGAAGTGTGCGTACCAAGTGTTTGCTAGATGTCAGAGACTCAGAGCATGTATACGTGTAAGTTTCAATTGCATCAATACCAACATTACAGTTCCAAAATGAAACTCCATGGATTGAAATTGTGTATCTTAAATGAGTCTCTCGTAAAAAGTGGAGCGTGAGATGGATGTCACTCCAAGTCTCCATCGAGAATTTTTCTGTAAAAACGCTTATCCTCATCCTATAGACATGTGCCCGATTTCCTAAGTGCAAAGGCATTCAAAAAAGTGTAAGGCCTCTGCACGAAACACAATGAAGGCCTGGGTGGGGCTGGATATTCCTCTCGAGCAAGCCACATTTGGAAGAGGCCCTAAGATATTGATAACAATATATAAGGACAATAATAGTGGACTTAAAGTCCAATACCAGTATGAAGTCTATGGGCTAAGTCTGGCCTGGAAGACGTCACCATGAGAGAGAGGTGTGCATAATATTATAGGAAAATAGTCCTTTGCTCTTCCAAATAATTGGTGTGGATATTGAGTTATAAAATTATAAAATTATAAAATTTTATTAATTTATATTTTTTAAAAAGTTTTAATCGCCAAAATTATACTACATGTATTATAAATAAATCATGTGATACGATTTTGATCGTCAGATTTTATATTAAGGAACAAATTGGTTGGTTTTGAAAATTTAAAAATTAAAATCAAATTCGAAATTAAAAATTTAGACGGAATTAACAGAATTTTAGATTCCAGTTTTACTTTTTTAATAATTATTTTAAAAAAATAAGATTAAAAATCTTGTAATTTTATTTAAGATTCTAGAGGAAAGTTTATTTTATTTTAGATAGGGTTTAAAATATTGAAATTTTAAAATAGAATTCACAATCTTTTTTTATGCCCATAATTTTTTTGATGTTGTAATTTTATTTTAGATAAATATTTATTTAAAATTTTAAATGAATATTTATTTTACATATTATTTATTATATATAACAATAAAATTTGTAAAAAATTCCGACCCAAAATACCTAATAAACTTATTAGGATTTAAAAATATCTAACTAAAAAAACTCACAAAATAAAACTAAAATTTTCGCTTCTAATTCCAGAAGTTACGATTGTGTTCGAATGCCGACACCGACTCAGGGTGCGTTTGGTTAAAAATTTCACAAAATATTTCACCAACTCCCAATAAAATATTTCAATATAATCTTTCCCATAAAAAAATATATAAAATTACAAAAAAATATAAAAAATTACCTCTCTTCACTTTTTCACTAAACCCAATACTAAAAATTTTATAACACAAACGCAACCTTAATACCGCAATTGAAATCGAAATAAAATATTTCACATTATCGATACCCGCTCCGGTACTGACATATTGGACGACAAGTTGTCAAGTAGTACACTGCCGCTTTTTTCCGAAAATCGAATTTATTTCCGCCCAATTTAACGACGTCGTCCGCATATGTAGTCGTCAGCTCTTCCTACGGTTTTCTGGAGACAAATACAAAGGCCAATGCTCCTTCCTTATGGAGACTGAGGAGTAGCACGTACAGCTAGGGAGAGAGAGGGGGATAGGAAGCAAAATGAGGTTTAACTTCGACTTGGACGATTCCGATATAGTTCAAAGGCGCTCCGTCACGCCCAAAGAGGAAGTGCAATGGGTTCCCCTCCAGAACCATCCCTTCTTTACCTTCACCACCGCAGATGGCGGTACCACCCACGCTTCCACCGACGGGTCGCCGAAAAACCTCGTGGCCTGGGACGGCGCATCTAGACTCTACTACTGGGACTCCGACAAGCGGTGCATCCATCGCATCTCTATTCGACTGGGCGAGCCCGAACCCACTTCTGTCCTTGCTGCTTGCCCTTCTAAGGTTCTCTCCTCTCTCATACCTTCCCCTCTTATTTTGAATTTATTTTTTGTTATTAATTTCCTCTGCTCCGTGACTGTTTACTGTAGGAAAAGAAATAAGTGAACTCGTATTGATTTTTCCGTATGTGCTTTTCATTCATTTTGTTGAGCCTACCGGAGCTTTTTGGCTTAGTGTATATAATAATGTCTTATACTTCGGGAAAAATCTGGAAAATCATGATTGTTTAAAACTTGAAGTTCTGTTACTGCTATACGTTTTGCGGCAAATAAATGGGAGTAGACTGAGTATTCCTAATTGCTTGGATTTTAGGGCTAGAACTCGGTAGCCATTTGTCATTTCCAACCTTTGGTAGTTTATTTGATGACACTCCCATGGGTTTGTTGAAGAGCAAAGGAACAGTGCACATTCTGTGAATCTCTCAGCATGTAGTTTCTTGTAAATTCAAATGGTGGACTTGTTTATAAGCAGTTCGACCGTGAAGAAGGGGGTGGATTGTAAACTATGACGATCTTCATTACGGTGTATCCCAATTGTAAACTATGACAATCTTCCTTACGGTGGACTTCGTTTTTTAACATATATATTAAGCACAGTTTTTTTGAATCATATGAAATCTTTTTTTTTTTTTTATAAGTTGAATCATATGAAACCAAGTTGATGTATAGCCTATCTTTATTCTCATTGGAGGCAAAGTTTTGTAAAATCATTGTGAGGCTATACAGGCTTTGTGGCGTAGTGTGCTAGGGAGTGAACATATGCATTAGCAATGCGAGTGTTGCTAAAACAGGACATTAGTAGGGAGACGTGCAAGGAAATAATATAATGAGAAATCCATGGTTTCTTGACTTGTTGGGCGGCATCTCTGAGTACGAGCAGAGGTGTTGGGTATGCTAACAACTATATCTATGCGAGTGATGTCTTTCAATTCAAAGGTGCAAGGGATGGGGAGGTGAGATAGGACATATACTTCATTCAGAAAAACTTGAGTGGCTGGAAACTTAGGGTAAAGAGTGGGCCTCTTTGTTTCCCTCCTTATTGCTTTTCTCGCATGCTTGAATTCCTACATTAATATCTTTTTCTTGTTTACCTTGAAGTGCTTCATTGATCATACCAGTAATTTAATAGGTATTGCAAGCAGATGTGCAGCTCAACTTTGAGGTTCATAAGATCTCCATCAATAGGAATGGATCGGCACTACTTCTTGCCAGTTCAGACCATTTATGCGTCATGTACCTCTATGGGCGTAGTTGTACCGAGGAAAATACCATAATATGCAGGTAGTAGCATTACGTGGCCATTTGTTTTACATCTTCTGCAAGTTGGCTAGGGTGTCTTCTCTGTGAAGTGTGACTTACATTGCTGACTGGTGACTAGATTGTATTTGACCGTTGTATTTGGAGAACACTTTTGTTTGGAGTGATTCTTTCTGGAACTCTTGCAATTACTTATCATTATGGGTCTGTGTTTACTATACAACCTAGGTTTTAGAATGTCTAATACCAGTTCAGATTCTAGACATCCTGAGTGACTCATTCATTCCTTTAATTTAGGTCAAAGAGTTGTGCAAGATAGTCATATTCCTGGGAAAAAAAGTCATTGTTCGATGTTTTCTTACTAAATTGTTGTTATTATAAATTTTGGCATCAACAATGTTCTTATTGTACCTTTTTTTGGTTAACTTATGTGCAGAATTGTGACTGTCGGTTCAGAACTATATTGCAATGGCAATAATGCTATACGGATGCTACAAGTTTCATGGCACCCTTATAGTGAAAACCATTTGGGAATTCTTTCTTCTGATACAGTTTTCAGGTACACTTTTTTCTTCTGTTGCGGGGTGAGTATAATGTAAGAACTGTTACAAAAATGGTGGAGTTGGGTAAGTTAGAACACATAGAAATTTTAAGAAACGGACTTCCTTGTAAAGCAACTATAAAGTTGGAAAAAAATGTTACGTAATAACTTGCCTGTGAAGTGTTACACAGTTAACATCTGGGAATGCTTCCAAAAAAAAAAATTGTATTGAAACTTCATGTGATAGCCAAGGTTCATTACGGGTTTGCTTTATCTTTTGGCTAGATGGGATTTTGTCGGATGACTATGGCCTGATTCGTTTCTTTTAAGCTCGCTCAACAATTTCAGTTTCAAATCAATGGTTCTTGCTTATCCTATAATTGGTAATATATGTCTATGCCAATATAGGAGTTTGGTGTAATAGCATGTCTGATATGGGATATTACTTTTGGTCGTGTCAACTTATATTTATGGCTTTTTCGCACTACAATGTATTTCTTAAAACATGGTATTGTCTTTTTAAGACCAACTTTTTCCAACAATAATTATCTCTGGATTTGATCTACACTTATATGATGTTATTTTCTTTTAGACTTTTTGATTTGTCTTCAGATCTTCTGCTACCAGAGCAGGAATACTATCTACAGCCTGTAGAACCAGGAAGATCCAGGAATGCCACATCAATCTGCCCTGTTGATTTTTCTTATGGGGGCAACCACTTGTGGGACAGGTTTAGTGTAAGTTCAGTTGAAACTGGCGACAATGTTCATTCTTGACATATTCTCTTCATGGATAAATTCATGCTCCCCCCTCCAAACAAAAGAAAAAAACCACCAATGCTTACGGTACATTGGTGCTTCCTGTACCTTGATCTTTCTTATTCTGTGTTCAATGATCATTTGAGGTTATATGTGTCTTTGTTGATATAAATGCTTCTGATACTACACTATGAGGTCATCTGAAGCTGTTTTCTTGTCATAGGTTGTGCTTAGTAGTCCCCTTTGGTTTAAACTATTATGCTCGTCTTGTGGCTTAGCCGATGTTTCCCAGAAACTAGTAATCACACTCCATGTTTGAATGCTGTGTCCCTTTCTTAACTTAATATATTTTATTTGAACCATTTTCTTGTGATTTTGCTTCAGTCAATATTGTTTATTGTTGTGTACCCTTCTCAACTTTTATTTTTGTAGCTATATTCCCTTGTATTGGGTAGTAATTTGTTGCTGCATACTCATTCATTGGACATCACTTTATGCCATTGTGCAGGTTTTTGTTTTATACACAGATGGTTCAATCTACATCCTCTGCCCAGTTGTTCCATTTGGGAGGTAGTGATACCCTTTCAACTGCTTCTTTTGTTTTGTTTTTCTCTCTATTTTGTAAATGTTTATGAAATGTTCGGGGCTTATAGTTATTACAAATAGATTCTTCACTCTTCAAGAACATTTTAGATTCTTGAGATGAAGGGTTAAATTGTGTGAGAAACCTGCCGTGGATTGTGAAGTTGGAGGCATCATTTTATGATTCCCTCAGTCGCTTTCTTATTTGGTGTATTAATTGCTCAATATGCTCGTACTATTGCTTTATTTTGCTACAGTGTTTACACGCGGGAATCCATACTAGAGATACACACTGATGCTCATACATTTGGGCTGAAATCAGCCAACACAACCGCTGTTAGTAATTCTAATCTGGCAATCTCTTGGTTGGAAGCAACATTTCAAGAGTTAGCCCACCAAGAAGCAGAAGGGGGAGATGTGTCAATGCTAAGAGCTCATCCTTATGCTTTATTAGATGCATCACTTTCCTTGCAGGTATTTGTAATTTCGTGCTTATGCTTTTTCTTTCGCCCAAGAAAGATTGATTAACTTATCAAAAATTTGGAGCGTGAAGTGTAATTCTATTTATTTTGTTTTTTTGAGGGGGTATCCAGATTAATATTATCAATTAGAATAATTTATGGTTTAGAATAATTTATAGTTGGCTCGATTGGACTAGTAAAATGAAGTATCCAGGCTCCGTTTAGAAAAAACCCAATTGGGAATCTATCTATGATTACTACTTTTATCATATTCTATTTATAAACAGGAGAGCGATCTAAAACTGTTTAATCAATCAAGTAGGCCCCATAGAAACTGTCTACCTGAGACTGTCCCTTGGCCCGTAGGTCCTGACCCAAGGTTAGAATTCTAGCTCTTCCAGAGTGGTATCTCACTGACGGCTCGGGCCTCCCCCGGAAGGAGGCCTTCTTCGCCCTCCACCTAAGCTGCGCAGGAAAGGCCCAAAGCCAATCCCATGTAAAGCTAAGCAAATTGCTTCTGCTCCAAGAACAGAAGACTGTGTTGGTTGTAAGAGATGTGAATCCGCCTGTCCAACGGATTACTTGAGCGTTCGAGTTTATTTATGGCATGAAACAACTCGAAGCATGGGCCTAGCTTATTGATCCCTTTCACAAATCTCATCTGAATACATTTCATTATTTTTACCGACAAAAATCCACCTGCTCGAAGAAGGAAAATATATTCTTTTTTTTTTTCGAGCACGGATTTTTCTGGTCCAAGTGTATCTTGTTTTTACTACGAATTATTTTCCTTGTGTTGGCTGTGTTCCACAGTTGCTTTGCCGTGTTAATAACTCACTTTGATCAGGATATTGAGTAGCTTAAATGGACATATAACTATTTATATGTCCCAGAAGCGGAAGATCTGGAAAAAAGTTCTGATTTCTACAGTCCCTGGACTACTTCTTCACCTATTCTTAGCTGAATGGTTTGAAATATGGGCGTCTTTCCTGTAGAGATACACTTGCGGCTATATTACTTTGGGAAAATTTTGAGAATTTAGCTGGGCTGTGTTGATCTGAAATCTAGACATGCTTACCTGGCATGCACTGAAGTTTATCTAAATCTATGCTTACATTCAACTAAGCCTAGCCAGACACTTCACAAAGGAGTAGTGGAGATAATTTGTTTCATTGAGTTTTACTCGAAGACTTGCCCTTTTTAATTACAACCTCTCCGTGAAGCCAACTAACTTATTTATTTCGTGATTCTATAGGGGCCTCTACAAAAAGTGTTTCATGATGGAGATGAAGATTTAGCTGTTCGGGGTGCAGAATGTGATGGTCGTGCTGTCAGTTTTCTTTATAATTTAGTCAGCAAGGACTCAGTTCTGGTGACTGCCTGGAGTGGGGGGCAACTGCAGATAGATGCCCTAGCGGATGAAATCCAGCCAGTCTGGATCATTGGTAGTTCACCTCGTCTTCGGGTCGATTCAAATGCCCATATTCTTGGACTTGCTATGATTTGTGAAGCAATTGAAGGGAAGCTTCTTGTTGCGAAACTTGATCAACCAGTTGATCATACTGTTTGGTTGGGCCTTCCGCCCCCTCTGTTGAGACTGGCTGTAGTGGACTTGGCTCTCCCAAAGAAAATGAACAGTGGTTCTCATATCATGCTGTTCGTTGATCCCCTTATGCCAGAAAGATTTTTTTCCCTTCATGAAGGAGGGATAGATTCCATAGTTTTGCACTTTCTCCCATTTACAAGTCAGACAACTGGAAAGGATGAGACCATGAGAACCCCCTCAGTGCATCCTGTTCTAAGTACATTCCTGGGAGAAACCTCCATGCAGTCTCCGCTTTGTGGCTTTGTGGCTTTATCTGATTCTTTTGGATATTCATGGATTGTAGGAGTCACTGTTTCTCGAGAATGTGTTGTGCTAGAGATGAAAACGTGGGGCCTTTTGCTGCCTCCTATTCATGTTGATATGGAGAAGAAATCCATTATCCTGGAAGAACATAAACAGAGGGAGACTCCAGATATTTTAAGCAAAGAACTCCTTATTGGACCTAAGTCTATTCTCCTTCCACAGGCCTCAGCAAATCTACGTTCTGTTGCTGCCGATTCTATTGAAGGTCGGCAAACTCTTCATCAGTACTTCAAGCTTTTTCATGAAAATTATGTGGAGTATGCACATAAGGTAAGAACATACCTGCCAATAAACATACAACTTTTTACTCAGAAGACCTAATACATTTTTACATTAGACATCTTCAACATGTTTGGTCCTTCTTTATCTCATCTTAAGAAGTAATTGGGTTTCATGATCTCTCTGTTTCATTTTTATTGTCTTCTATAATTTGGGGCGACATAAAGTGTCCATCCATGAGCTAAAATCTTCAATGGAAGTTTATTCATCTTAGAACTACCACCTGGGAACCATAATGACCAGAGAGGTCGATGAAGTCATCAGAAAAAGTTTTGAGTTCTTGCAGTCAAAAAAGAAAAAAACATTTGTACATAGTCCATAGAGCAGTCCCATCTGTTAGGCAAGATCTGCTTCTAGGCAGCCTGGCGCATGGTTGTAACTGCAGTTAATGTATCAGAGAGGTGTATCTGGTGTACTTGAAATAGACTTTGAACTTCTGTGATCTTTGGCAAAAAGTTGAACTCGTTAATATTTAAAGGCTGTCATGAGTTTGAAATGGTTTGAGTTGACATCTCTCCACCCATCCCCCCATTTGTCAAGGTTCACTTCGAGATCAAGCATCATGGGCCTCACTTGAAGAAAATAATTGAGGACCAGCATGCACGTTTAGTTGAGGCACAGCAGAAGCTTCAGGCAGTAGAGCATAAGCACTCAAGGTTGGAGGAGAGGATTGATCGTGCCATCGACATGCACAATTTTCTGGAGCAGCGCTTACAAAAATTGAGAGACTTGCCTGGTGCTGACAAAAGACCGCTGTCCAGGGCAGAGCGAGACTTCAAAGCTGAGCTTGGTATTGAATTTTTTTTCCTTCATAAATACTGCAATGATATTCTTTGAAAGAAATAGTTGCAAATCCCAAACGTGGTATCTCTATTTTCTATTTTCCTTGCTGGATTCTGTGTACTCCTGTCAAACTTCATTTATAATTTTATGCTATCTGTTATAGATGAAATTGTTAATTTTCCAGATTACAAAATGGTCCTAGCTTGTGATAATATGACTTTGGTGGACTTACCAATTCCCTGTTCCGCATCAAATTGTAATCCGGATATTTTGTCGGCACCTCATTTACGTGCAATTTTGTTTCTACACAGACCACTTTGTGGGAGTTGAGGTGGATGTTTTGCACTCTTCCATTGATGCTTTATCTGCGAGGCTAAGAAGGCTCACAAAATCTCAGACGGAGAATGTATCAAACCGTCGAAGGGAAATATCAGGGAAGAAGAATCTTGCCCAGGATGTCCACATCTCCCAGCTGAAATCCTCACTCGAGAAGCTTTCACTTGTTAATAGTGAGAATTCAAAGAAGGCTAAGCTCATTGAGTCTGCATTAAAAAGCAGAGATAGCAGCACATTGTGAATGCTAAATCTTGCCCAAGATGTCCGCGTATCCTGGCAGGAATCCTTGAGAAGCTTTGACTTGTCAATGGTGAGTAATCAGAAGAGGTTCGGCTCCTTCATTTTTCATTAAAAGCTGGGAAAGCGGGCAGATTCTGAAACCTACCCTTCTTTTGGTACGCAGCTGAATTATAGGAGAGTTCTTTGACCCTGGTGATCTGGTGGTTTGCACTTCACATGACATATTTTCTTGGCCATTGCAGTATATCAACTAAAGAAAAGGAGGTTGGTGCCGCCAGTGTCGCAAGGGATAATCGTTTGATGTTCTTAGAGCCAGATGATCGAATGTAGCACCTGCAGAGAATTGTTTTTAGTTTTTGATGATTGATGTGTTCAAATTTCCCCTACTAACATGTGAGAACCTGGTTGTAAAATGATAATTTATGTAGGATGTTTATTACTGATTAAATACCTTAATTATTCACCTGATTGCATATCTTTGGTAGTGTTAAACATAAAATGCATCTGATTGCATACGTCGTTCAATTTCCTGCAATCATGATCTAATTTTATATTTGATTAGACGGAAACCTTTTTCTATCATTTTTTCAAGGCCTGGGCCCGACGTCGTGTAAAAAGCAAAAGGGCACATAAGGGGCTCGAGGTGAACATGGAATGAATACACCTGGCCGAAAGAGTATTTTGCAAAGGTATGGGCCTATTCTCCTCTCACCGGAGTTAAAAAGCTCCTCAGAGCTCACACTCCTTCGCGTTCGGCGTATGGGCCATGGCGTAAGTGACATTCTCCTACAAGAGGTACAGTAAATATAACAATCCATATGAGCCAGCTTTATTCCTTCATACAAAATTAATTTAGCTGCGGGCTGCCCATTTTATTTGGAGTGACGGCAAAAGGGGATTGCACCGCCTTAATATAGTATCATCTAGTCTTTCTTCTTCTTTGGTCTCTCAGTCTTTTTTCACAGGTTAGACACGTTTCGACGTTGTTGCACGTTGATAGGATACCGCTTTCGCGTCCTGGTAGTTGGGAAGAAAACCAACTTATCCTCTTCTGCAGGAGCCCAGCTGCAAATGATTATGCATCAAATTAGTTCCCAAAAATACAGAGAGAATTCATATCAATAATTCGATTGTATATCTACCTCAAACGAGTGACTAGGTGATGAAGAAAGACTGAGAGTTCTACTCTGGCAAGTTCATAACCAGGGCACAGCCTTGGCCCTCCTCCAAATGGCGTAAACACATTCCCTGCGCTTGTTGCTCCGGAGTTGCCCTGTCCAAAATTTGATGGTAAATTAGAGTGGTCTTAAAAAGAGAAAATGCATATCGTATCGTGGAAGAGTGAGGGAGAGGGAAGAGAGTTACCTGCCATCTCCATGGATTAAAAGAGCGGGCGTCTTTGAAGTGGTCTTGGTCCAAATGTACAGCGCGGAAGGATGCAAAAACTTTCCATCCTTTAGGAATTGTATAACCTGCTTGGATTGAGAGATATCCCTCTAGCAGTTAATACCCTGATTAACCTAAAACTATTAACTTTTTTATAATTTTATGTTAGAATTTAGAAATCCAATACCTTTTATATGGATATCTGCAGTAGCTCGCCTGAATATCCCACCAATTATGTTTGCAACCCTCAGAGTTTCGTTCACAACCTAGAATCACAAACCCATAAAAAGCGAAGAGCACCTCAGCGATTATATCAAGATCGAACTAAATGAATAGGGGATTCATTAAACAATGTGCTTACGCATTGAGTGAATGGCATGGATTTGTAATCACTCCATTCAAGAGGCCCGTTCTCAGACTTCTTTGCCCTAATTTGTTCGTGCTCTTCCTGCCAAGGAGACGCAAGCATCAACCATTACACTAATATACGACATTATAGGATAATGGTTCAAGATTGTACTAAAAAACTCCTTGCAGATATGAATATTATTGATAGTTATAGGCTTATAGCTACATCTGATCGGATCCAAAGCCCATTTAATGTATCACTGACTGCTGGTCCTTCATCTTATTGATTCAGAAGACACAAGACATTAATCCAAAGGTGACGCTTCAACCATCACGTGAGGACACAGACACCCAAACAATCCTAGGAATATCGAGGCTACGCTGGGAGAGAGAAGGGTGATAGTATGACATCATCCTCCTCCACTCCCCACCGTAAGATCATTTACGCCCTCGAAATCGGCACCACACGATTTTCGACGACACACCTAAGGACCGTAGGGTCCAACGTTACATAAACTCTGCCACACAACACAGACCCAGTTGCACGTGAGGGACCATTTGGTCAAAAAAAAACTAGTGTGATCAGATTCTGACACGTCTGGGTTCTTTTTGAGGCGTGCAGTATAGAAAGAAGGCACATCATTTTGTCCGCTGGTTTGGACGAATGTTTTTTTTTCTACTGCTTTGACCTTATGGTCTGTACTTCGCTTCTCTACTTTTTGACTACGCAATTACACTTCCCAACATACACGCCTTACTAGAAGAAAGTATTTCCCAATGTTTGAGAAAAAGAAATTCCCTATGTTATGCCGAAGGCAGTATTGTCTTTTACAAAAAAAAAATCCAACTTTTTGCCCAAATTCCCCCCTTCATTATCCTTAAATAACCGCATGCTGACATGGGTTTATTAACACAATAATTGTTACGACGCATTGTAGTGTAAGTTGGTGGAGAAAATTTGGGCTTTGTACGTGTGAACTTGGCAAAAGGTGGAGACAAGTACCCATCAAATAGAACGAAACATAAGAGGAAAAGTTAAGACATCCTAAAGTACTAGTTTGATTTGTCAAGCGTAAACAGTGAGGAAACCATTTTCCCCCTTCTCTGCCCCTAGAGGCGTCCAATGTGAATGGACGAGATAATGAAAATGAGGTTGCTAGTGAGTTTGGCAAGTATGACTTTGGTTGTCGGGGGCTTGGTCCATGAGGAGAGAGAGAGTTATTGAAAATATTAGAAAAAACAAAAATCTGGCCGGCAGAGAGAGAGAGAGAGAGATGATTAGGGAACGCACCTTGAGCTGAGCTAGAGCAAGAGGCGTCTCGGTGAGGAACTTCACGGCAAGAGTCATAATAGTAGAGGTTGTTTCGTAGCCGGCGACAAGCAGAGCCAGCAAGAAATCTACGATCTGCTCGTCGGAGAAACCGTCGTCCCCGGCCAATAGGGCTTCCAACATGTCATTTTTTCTCTCTCCGGCATCACTGATCTCTTTCCTTCTTTGCCTTACTAGGAAGCTCAGCGCCTCTGCCACCTTAGTTCTAGCCTTCAAAATAGATCAACAGAGTATTTTTTTTATTTGTTTGCTAAAAAAATCCTAAGGAAAAGAAAGTAAACTCGATCATGCAGTCTTTTAATTAGGTACATGTCGTATAATATTAATTCCATAACAAAACGTCCACCGTGCCTTTTGTCTAAAGACATCAAGAAGCTGCCAAACCTTCTCTCCTTTTCGTGTTCAGTTAAATTATTTTTCCCTTTTCCTTTCCTCACTCTCCTTGACAACCTTGTAATTAAAAGGCAACAAAACGAATGAATATATCAAGAAAGACATTATACGTTGATGGCTCTGCGGTAGGTGCCCGAGAAGAGAGGCAAAGCAACGGTGAAGAAGCCTTCAATGACGAGCACGTACTCCTTCCTTAGACTCTCCGTCCATTTTCCAGGATCAAAGCTCATCAGCTGCTTCACCGTTAACTCAAATGTTATCTGCATTTGATAAAACATAACGTAAGAATTACAGATGTTATTTTATGTAAACATAACATAAACCTTAAAAGGATATGATGTTCCAAAACTTAGTTATCCATAGAAAAAAGAGACCAAAAGAAAACACATACTTGATGGGAGAGAGAGAGAGACAGAATAATGTATTAAACCAATGTGCATGTGATGACCTAAAGAGAGTGACTTTTAGCCGTAAACTTTTTACATGCCAACGTGCACAGGCACGTATACATGTCACCCACTAGCCATGGAATCTGAGTCCCCACCAATCCTTCACCATTAATGTATAACACACATCATTACCCAAATTAACAGAAAAAATGTATCTGCCCAATAATTTCTAACAGGAGCCAAGTTACAGTGGTGAGCAACTCTAATGATCTGCGCCACAGACCACTAGCTGGCCGGGCACCTGCAGGATATATGTTGAGGAGGATCGACTCGGGCGATAAATAACCGAGTTGACTCAGAGTCACTGATTTATCAAAACGATTTTTGTTGCATTTTAAAATCAAACATTTTCCCTTGGTGCGAAGAATTAATAGTCCCAAATAGGAATTGCATTAAAATTCACTTCTTTGCTAGTACCTTCTTGGCCTCTTCCATGAGAAGAACCCGGCCGGTCCAAGAGTCCAAATTCAAACGGATCAACCGGTCTATATCAACCAGAAGATGGTCCCTAATAATCGACGAGTTGGCAAAGCTCATGGTGAGAGAGTGCATTCTCTTGTGAAGGCCGCCCTTCATGAGCAACAAAGAGTGCCTTCCCAACAGGTTCGATATCGAGGCCGGATAGCTACAGTCGAACAGTTTCCCTTCGTTCTGCAAGATGAACCGGTTGGTCTCTGGGTCGGCGGAGAACACTGTTGGCTCGCCAAAAATGTGGGTCGTGAATATGGGTCCGAAACGGTTCACCCGCTCGTCAATGAACGGCTCAGGATTCTCGGTCTTGTAAGCAGAAATGAGTTGCAGAGTCTCCCCGATGAAAGGGAGGCCGAGGTTTCCTGGTGGCAGCCTCAGCCTCCGGCACCGGGAGGCGCGGAGCAGGAAGAAGCAAAGGATAGCGGAGAGAGTAACCCAAAGAAGCACAAAGACAAAAACCGCCATGAACTTTACCGTCAGAGCCGCTAAGACTGTATCAAGGAAATTCCATAACTATCAGACAGTACATGTGCGTCGATAGATATATAAAGATGTATCTTACAGGTAAAGAAGGTTAAGAGAGACTTTCAAGCAGGGGACGAGAGATATCGAAGTTTTCAAGGAGGGCGCGTCTTAACAGCTGAGAGAAGGGGGAACACACGAGTGGGTATTTTCAAGTTGAAGACAACGTGGTCCGTGGATGGTAACGGCCGGGTCTCTTGTATGAACAGGTCAACAAGATATATTTGGCATAATTAGTTAACCAAATGCATCCCACGAGCCCTGTTATTAAAAAATTACAAATAAGCCCCCGAGATAAGAAAATGACAAATAACTTTACGAGGTTGATATCATGTTAAAAAATAGACCTCTTCTTACTGTCTCATTCCAGAGCTCTCCTCGAATTGCAATATTTAATTCAAATCGAGGAAGAATGCACATTATGATATATATCTTTTAATTGTAATATTTAATTAAAATTGTGATAGAGTGTGAAGTTAGGTCTCGAATTCAAGATTTTGACTCTATTAAGAATAAAATGAAAGAGAGGAAAATAATTTAAACTAGAGGAGAGAAAAGAGATAAGTGAGACGAGATTTAAGTAGTTCGGTTCATAGACTTACATCCACTATGAGAAAGCCCAGCTGAGCAGATTGTTGTACACTTAAATGTTTTAGAGAGATTACAAAGAGACTTATTTATAAGCATTTGATTACAATAGCCGACATTGCTTTAGAAATGTGAGACTCTAATAACTCTAATACTCATCCGCAAAATTAAGGTGGACACACGTTGAGTTTGAACTTACAAAAAGAAATTCACATAAGAAAAAAAAATGGCACCAGAGGATGGCCGGCGAGGGGCGGACTGTTGTCGGAAGATGGCCAGGATCTGGCTGGAGAGGGGCGGACAATCGCCTGAATGTGGCCGAAAGGGTCGTCGGAATGAGGAGTTCGCCTGAGGGATGTCGGACGGGACACCGGAAAGCCCAAGACGGGGCGCCGAAGAGCCCGACAAAAGAACTAAAGGAGAACCTGGACAAGATTGAAATGGCTCAGATACCATGTTAAGAATAAAATAAAAGAGAAAAATAATTTAAACTAAAGAAGAGAGAAAAGTGAAATGTGATACACGAGATTTAAGTTGTTCAGTTTATAAACCTACATCCACTGTGGGAAGGTCCAACTAGGCAGATTGGTGTACTCACTATGTGTTTTAGAGAGATTACAGAGAGACTTATTTATAAGTCTTTGATTACAATAATCCACATTACTTTAATAATGTGAGACTCTAATAAATCTAATAGTCTCCAAGTCATTGATTCACACATATTTTATATTTAACTACAAGAGCCACGAGTGAGAAAAATTAGCGGATCGGATGAAATTGCATGCATTACAAATCAACCCACTACGTCTGAGGAGAACCATGGTGAAATTTGGGTCGATGAGCGCGCGAGAGGCAATGCGACAGTCTCTGTTTGGATAGTGAAATTTGATGGAGTTCATCGCAGTTGAGAACCAGGCCGGAACGAACGGGGGCCGACACCGGTGGGCCACTGCAATTCAAATTATTTTTTAGGTCTTTTGCCCCCGTACGAGAGAATTCATTGGAACTCTTTCCGTGTACACAAAGGGCGAAGAAGGCCCACCTTAACCAACCACCCTCTTGACTCTTGTAACCCCCAATGGCAATAAATGCTCACTTATTTAATATTTTGGATTCTTAATAAATATTAAACTCTCAATAAAGCTTCAGAGTTTCCCATTAATATCAAATTGTTTTGAGTCAGGAAAGTAGTTGTATCTTAAGTGATGGTAGGGAAGCGAACATTTTTTTAAAAAATTGAGTTTGTTTGAGAGATTTTGAGAGTTTCACCTTTTTTAAAGTTTGTAAAAATTCGGTGAAATTTTTAAGAATATTTAATTTTAAAATAATTTTTATTATATTTTGTTAAAAAGTAATGAAAAGGGATAAAAAATTTTGATGAAATTTTTTAATTAAAATTACTAAAAAGCAGATGTAATTTTTTTAAAATGAAAAAATATTACAATTGGTGTAAAAATGTATTGAAATTTATATGAAAATTATGAGATTTTGACATTTGATTGTAAAATTTTTGACTTTTTCAATGAATAGTTTTATTAACCAAACATCATCATATATAGTCTATCTTATAGCAATCATCAAAGGTTCTATAAGAGGAGGAGTTGGTTCGCTAGATTGGTTGGTTGAGATCCTCTTTATTTTACTGTAAAAATTAAATTCGCCTTAAGAGTTCGTCTCCCTTCAAATTGAGTCATGGTTCCGACATTTGTGATAGTACTGTAGTTGTATACCAGAAGTATATATTGTAATAAATCTTATGTATGTAGCAGATTCCTCGATTTTTCTCCGAATAAACTTGCAAAACTGTCTTCTGCAAGGCAAAGACGTACAGGGCTTGGCCTCAAATCACCGAAACCGTTTGACTTTCTTACTAACTACCATAATGAGAGGAAAATATTCGGTTATAAACTTTCTATATGAAGATGTTAAAATGAGGGGTCGAGATTTTAAAAAACAAATCCAATCGTCAAAGTTGGCCGAAACAAGTTAAACTAAACTCTCTTCAGACTCATCTCATAATTAAATGATTAGGTGTTCAAATTCAGAACCTTGAATTTATTTTTTTAAATCCCGACCGCTGCTTATAATATCTTTGGACAAACCGAATATTTTCTCGACGTTTTCATTAGCATCAAAATTTTAACACGCTCTCACGTACAGTCTCACTCCCCTGGAGCCAACCTGGTTGATATCCCACAAATTAATGAAGCTTGTAAAAAGGCATAGATGTGCATAAAGAAAGCTCAACCGGGCACGTGTAGGTGAATAATGAGGAGTATGGCTCAATTATAGGGCTGGATTTTAATATGAGGTTATGATAGCATGTTCATCCACATGGTCCCCATAAGGGACAGTAAGCTTTCCACCCACTAGACAACCCCATAAAATTATGATCTCTAAGTAGCACCGGCCCACACCATCTTTTATACACTGCAATAAGAAGCTTCAGATGAGATAGCTATGGAATCCTATCACGTGTTTGTGCCCTTTCCAGCTTTTTTGTTCACTTAGGTTGCTAAAGGATACCCCGTGTAAAACATTCTCAAAATCCAATTGCTGATGTTACGTCAAACCCTTATTTAGAAGAACTGTTTTGGTTTTCTAACGGATGAACCAACTGGTCATGAGCACCCCTTTAAGAGAGTATTTGTAAATGGAGGCATGTCTATGGGATTAATAGGTAGATAGGTAGGTTACTTGATTTGAGACAAATTAGAACCAGGATTGCGGGATTCGGGTCCAATTAGAAGCATCTGATAAGTTAATTTAATTGTTTGGATTAGAATGTGGACTAGGAGATATATATATATATATATATATATATATATATATATATATATATATATATATATATATATATATCATGCCGGCAGCTCATGGCCACTCCAGCTAGCCTACGCCTTCTTGACACTTGTGCCAAGCATGTGAAATTTTGGGGGGCCGAATATTTTTGGTTTTGGTAAGAAGATCGGTTCTTGGAGGGATGATATGTATAAGATGCAGAAAAAGACTTCTAATTTCTTTTTTCGAATGCTTTTAGTCCCCTTTGCTAGCTTTGGCACGATAATTGGTCACTGTATAACATCCAAACGAGTACGAAATGTGAGAGGTGGCTAGTTGCACAAACGCCTTGTCCCACCGATCTTGGGAATCCAAGTTGGTACGGGTCCGTGCCCTTGGCCGCACCAGGACTTATACTCTCTGATGCTGTAGGCCAAAAGCAATACATTAGTATCGCATGCACGTTGGGCAATTGGGAGTCGTTGGTCTTTGAAAAAACATGCAAGCGGGTGGTCGATTAGCTTTGAACAAGGAAAGAAAGGGCCGGCTGCTTCTGGTTTTTCCCGACGCCACATGTAATATCTGTGTTATTACTGATTGCATGCTTGCCGACACAAATTTTTCCCAAGCGAGAAAAGGCAACGTGGGTTGAAGCGAGAATTATTGTGATGTTTTTTTTTTTTTTGTTTCTCGTTCAGCTTTTGTGGCACCACCGGCTGATTGCATGAGATGGTTACGTTCCGCGGTGCAAATGTGACAGCGGAGTACAGTACTACATAATTTTCCAATGGACCACAAAATCTCTTCAAATCTTAGACCCATTTATTTCTCTGCGAAAGGGACCACAAGAATTCGTGCCAATAATTTCAAGCTCGTAATTCAAAGAATCGCAAGTGTTGGGAAACAGTAGTACGTACCCCATTTTCCTCTACCGCGTACGACATGAGGAGGCTATCAACACTATTAGAAAATTGATTTTTAGTGACAAAGTCTTCGGTGACGTAAATTTCGTCGTTAAAAGCCTATTTTTAGTGACTACATGTTATTTTTCTCATTAATTTTGTCAATAAAGATTTTATTTGTGACGAAATAAAATTATCGTCACTAGAAGTTAATTTTTTTGTGACGAAAAGTTTCATCACACGCCGATCGATTGATTATACACTGATCGATCGTTCCTTTTGTGACGAAATGCTCCATCACTAAATGCAAAGAGTTTAGGCGACAAATTTAATTCGTCACTCCAACCGATCGATCGTTGTTTATATACCGATTGATCAGTTATTAATAAACACGTGGCTTTAAAAATCGATCGATCGTTCATATAAACTGATTGCTCACCGATAGGACGGATGAATGATTGCCACGTATTTCAAATCACTGATCGATCACTACGATATACCGATCGATCGGTAAGCATAATCGTCACTTTTTCTCAACGAATGGAAGAACGTCATGTGTTACAATATAGCGATCGATCGTCGCGAAGGATTATATGAAACAGCCGAAGCCATTTTTACCGGTTATCTCTCCAAAAAATCTCCCGAATACTCTCAAATTTCAAGGAGTCATTTCGTGTTGCATTGTCATCCAAAGTGCGAAGAATCATCCTTCATTGTCTTTTACGTCAAAAATACGTACTTATATTGTTTTTTAAGCGACATAAAGCGATTGTAAACGAGTTTTTAGTTTACATTTTTTAAATTGCTATATCATCCATTTAGGTTTGTAAAATGTATTTATTTTATTGTTTATGTATGTTTTAAGAGTTTAGGATTGTTTTGGGATCAATTTTGGGTGATTTTGGGCCTGTTTTGGGGTTTTGAAACATTTGTGTATTTTCATTCCCGTACAAATTGATCACCTTCAATGGCGATTGATCTCTTTATAGGTGCTAAGTCCAACGACCAATCAGTTAAATTAAGCGATCAATCACTGCATTTGGTAGGAGAGCGATCGATCCGTCCCTATCAACTGTGTTTCTTGCGGGACCGATCGATCGCTTAATTATTAACGATCGATCGCTTTGGATGGGGATAAATCATTTTTTTGTTGCAACTTCATTAATAATTACATTATTGTGATTACTTTTTTTCTAAGCAATACGTTAATTATTGTGATTACTTATTAACACATATTTACATACAATTTTTGCAGCATACATAAAATGTCGGGAGTTAAGCGCGCGCACAACGAGGAATGGGACAGGATCGTCGTCCCAAGAGTAGGAAGTTGCTGATCCAATGATGACCTTGGAGAGGTGAATGAAGTACCTGAGGGGGTGGCCAGTGGCATAAGAGTGTCCAGTGTCGCTCCCTGATTTTGACCACTTATTGTATGAGGAGCAGTCCATCTACCAACTCTTTGAGTACCAGGGTTTTTTTGTATCAACTCTCGTGGACTGAGGGGTTTTGTGTGGACACACTTGTGCAAGATTTCTTCTATGCACTTCTCTTGGTAGATAGAGCACTTGAGGTGCAGCTAAAGATGTGAGGCGTGCATCTCTTCTTCTAGGCAAACGTCATTGTCGAGTTCTTACATTGCCCCTAGCCCGAGACCCCCTATTTCCCGGCAGCACCCCTGACGGATGAGCAGAGGACATTAGAGCATGGCATGCGGAAGCTGTTGACGGGGAAGACCTCTACAGTGGTGGACAACATAATCAAGCAAAGTGAGTTCTGTACGTTGACAGATTTTGCACCTTATGTGGACGCCGAATGTCAATGGCAGAACTCATTCCACCGAGCACCCGTTCACTAGAGCTCAGTGTATGCTCTTGCTGGGCAAACAAACGAGGATATATTTCTCACTCTACATGTTCGAGCTGATCATGGATGAAACTTGGGGAATTTAGGATAACAACCTCCTGTACAACGTGTTTCTGACGCAGTTCCTCATCCAGCGGGGTGTCATGATTGGCGATGTGGAGACTCCTAAGGAGGTGAAGAGTGCGCTGAACAAGTTCACTTTGTCCAGTAGCAAAGGGCAAGAAGGGGCTCCGACACGATGGTTCGCTGATAGAGCCGCAACGGCTGTAGAGGAGGTAGGACGAGTATCAACCGACACTAGACCGACATGATCAGAGGCACGTATTGAGATGGGAGCGCCTACATTGCCTTCTCTCTGGGTGGCCCAACTATTTGTAGATCTTGACAACCGTGTGAGCGCGACTGTGAAAACCGCTTTACAACCTCTTCAGGGAGCAGGTGGATAAATTGAGTCAGGACGTGCAGGAGGTCCAGGACGATCAAGAGAAGCTCCAGACCGCGTTTGAAGGGGAGTGCACAGTGTCGTACCTGCTCAACAAGGGGGTCGTGGCTCATATGAAGGAGGTCAACAAACAGCTGGAAGAAATAAAAAAGACTCTGAATGATTTCAAGACAGGGGCAAATCCACAGAATATTCTCGGAGATATTCTCGATGACGTGGCAACTTTTCCAGGATGTTGTTCAGTCGTAATGTTTTTATGATATTTTTACTATCGATTTCAAACATACATTTGGATTAATGTTTTTATTTATTTGTTTCATACATATGTGTTTATTTGGATTTATGTTTTTATTTACGCATTTGAAATGTTTATGTTTATTTGAGGATATGCAGTGACTTTGATTACAACTTATGTGTTTTTAATTTATATCTTTTTTGCTAGACACTTAGATACGTTATTTGACCAAAATACCCTTTTGATGGCAAAATTAACAAAAATGGCAAAGTTAAACAAGTAAATAAAATACAATCTGAATAAAATTTAAGTACGTACAAGTAATATAAGATTTTGAATAAAACTCAATTTTTTAAAGTTTAAGATCGATTGTTTAAGAACGAAAACGTTTAGATATTTCTAACTGACCGATTGTAAAATAGACGTTCGATCATTATAATTTTTTGATTGATCATCAATAATGAAGTGATTGATCGTCAAGGACGTTGTCTTTTTGCATCTACGTACTGATCGATCGTTCATGGCACACTGATCAATCGTAAGTATGTGTCGTCGTTTTGAATTCGTTAAACAATCGATCATTAACATAAAGCGATCGATCGGTTCGAATGGTGCCATTTTAAACTCACAGGATGACAAATAGGTTATATTTACTGATCGATCGGTATATAAATTTAATGATTAAATATTTGTAATGGAATAATTTGAGCTTAAACAATTAAAAAGACAAAATATATATTAACAAAATATGTTTGGATATATTTAGATTACATGAAAACATATAAAGTATATACGTCATTAATTTTTAAAAGGACATATACAAGTTGTACATGTTACATCAAATAAACATTTTGTGGGAGTTAGTATAAGCAATGTACAAATATGTCAAAAACTAGTGATATAAAACTTATTTAACATATGATATAAATTATTAGTATGAATTAGGTATTAAAATGACATTTTAAGTAAAGTAATTTTAATAATTAAGTCATTTGTCTAGTTACAAGTTATTTTTTTAATAATTAGGTTTAACGATCGATCGATGATTGGTGAAAGATGGTGTCGTTTAAAGTTTGAAGACCGATCGATCGTTTATTACTAAGGATCGATCAATCGCTTTTTACTAACGATCGATCACATCCGTCGTCGTTTTGAATGCGTTAAATGATCTATCGTTAACATAAAGTGGTTGATCGGTTCGAACGGTGCCATTTTAAACTCATAGGAAGATCAATTGGTATATAAATTTAATGATTAAACATTTGTAATGGAATAATGTGAGCATAAACAATTAAAAAGAGAAAATATATATTAACAAAATATGTTAGGATATATTTAGATTACATAAAAATATATAAAGTATACGTCATTAATATTTAAGAAAGCATACACAAGTTGTAGATGTTACATCAAATAAACATTTTGTAAGAGCTAGTTTGAGCAATGTACAAAAGTGTGCATGCAGCAGGAACAAGAGCGCATGCGAAAGAAGCAAGAGCGCTTACAAGTAGAAATATCGAAGGAGCTGGAAAAGAAAATGTTCTCTGTAATGGAGGAGAAAATGAGCGATATGTCAAAGGGACTATTTAGCCAGTTTGGGGGTTCAAAAAGGTAGATGTATGTATATTTTAATAACTTTCTGATCATGTATTATTACGATGCTATTTTCGATTTAGTTACGGATCACTATTGGTTATTATTGATGTTTACTAATGTGAGTATTGTATTTTTATTATAATAGTATGTGTTATATAGTATTTTATATTATTATTGTTTTTTTTAAACCCAATTCTATTAGCATAGTTCGTTCGACGTCTTCAGCAATCAATCGATTGTTGATCAACCGATCGATCGTGCAATACCACTGTCTGACCGCTTATATTAAAACGACAAAATTACTGAACGATTGATCGGTTATGTGCAAGCGAACTATCGGTACTATAAGCGACCGATCGGTGAAGAAATAGACGATCGATCCTCCAACTCAAACGATCGATCGCAGATGTCACCGATCGATCAATTACTAAATCAACATTCCATCGCTGAATTAAACTACCGATTGGTCATGACATAATGATCGATTGTGATACTTAAGTGAATGATCACTGATACTTAAGTGATAGATCCTCTATTTCTTACCTTGTGATCGGTTAAATGTGTCGATCAATAACTAATACCTAACCGATCGATCGTCAATGCGTACCGTTCGATCATTGTAAACAAATACCAATCGACCATTGTTCCAATTGATCCATCACTTCATTTTCACCGACCTATCGGCAAAATTACAGGTGATAATTAGATCTTGTGACGAAAAATTTCCGTCACGAAATACATTTCGTGACTCTCTTTCGCTGACAGAGCTTGTGATGAAAAAATTTCATCACTAATACTTTTAGTGATAAAATTTTGACTTTTAGTGAGAAAATGTTTTGTCACTTAAAATCAATTTTTTTTTGGTATTGCAATCGGTTTCATTTTAGATAAGAAAAGGATAGTAACCACATATATACATGCATGTAATCGATTTTCCTCTATACCGTACTCTATCTGTCCCTGATAGTCTCCCTCTCGTGAAGTTCCAGCCAAAAATAAGTAGATTTTGTGGTATATGTGTTATTCAAAGCCTTGTAGATAGACTTATATGACATTTGTGGTTTGAGAAGGGCTGCACGGCCCGAGATTTGTCGTGGTGTTAAGCCCACCTCGTACGTATACTGGGTCAAGTTCGTCCGAGCTCGGTGCACGTGGTTGGGTGCCCGAATTTTTCTCTATTTATTATCATCTGTTTCTTTACTGTTTTTCCACCCATAACTTCTTTTACGATATAGTAGCTTTCAAGCGGCCTCGGACATACATCTCTCACACACACACATCTTGGATGTACATTTTTTTTTCTTTTTGAGCATTGGATATACAGAAATAGATGTATCGGTCCATTGCTAAGGGAAAAAAAAAGATGTATCGGTCCATTAATTGCGATATGTAGGAGCCATCCTTTCAGGTTCCATGCCTGATCTTAGCCAAAAGGGCCGAGACAGGAATCTTTCACGTTCGTTACGGGCTTACGGCCAATTGCCATTGCCATTGCCATTGCCATTGAAAAGACAGTGAGGTCAGAAGTAAACTGGTCAGCTACAAGACACGAGGTATGTTTCGCACGTGTGGACTGAACCCCATCTCCCATCTCTGACTGATACGAGATGTTAGTGTGAACACTCATCGATATCTGAGTTTTTCTGCTTCTGCTCCTCACACGAATGGGTCCGTCAGAGGACCACGTGCGTGTGGTACCATTATTAATATTTAGTCGACACTGACTCTGAGAGAGAAAGAGAGCGCGCTAGAGACCTAAAGAGGTCTCTGACAAGGAACAAACGAAGCGAGTTCACATGCATCCCTTATAGCATCTGTCTGGTGGCTTATGGCTCTTTCGAGTCTTTCTCCGTTTCTGGCGTATATCTTCTCAACCGAAAGGGATTGACAATAAGTTAAAACCACCAGCTTCCACACATGTCCGAAAGGGATTAAACGTTAGATCCAGTTTGGTTGAGCTTACGACATTTTTAATTGTTTTACCGCGGGCTTCTTAGCATGGGGATGACTGGTTCTTTCCCCGCAGGAGGTATTAATTATTTAATTGAAGAAACTTGTTCTTGTCATTTTTTGAGTCTCTATAATCAAAGATATAAAAGGCTTATGCCAACTCTGATAGAATAATGTTCAGTGGGTCATGATAAAGTATGTGCGACTGCCATCATGAAATTATCAGTCTTTCGGGCTTTTAGTAGTAATGGGAATAAAAAGTTACATTGGTTTTTCCATTCGAAATTTTGCTTCTTCCTTTTTAGGTACTTGACCAAATAAAAGTAGTCACATTGAAATTTATGTGAATATAAAATTGGATGCGATGAACTCCAGGCCCTATATACTGGCCACGCCTACTTTAAATCTGATCGAACAATCAATCATTGCCCATAATTAAGTCACATTGAGGCAGTCAAGAGTGCATCTTAGTGATTAACAATACATATAGGACAAGCAAACTGATGCCTAGTGGAGGTTTGAAGAAGTGTTTAGCAGAGCAGATGTATATATAATATATATAATTTGAAGTTATCTTTTGCGCACATGCAGTCACATCGCTCTGTTTTCATCGAAATCATTACTTGGCTTGCCAAATTTGCTAAATTTATTCTTCCTGGAGATCGAAGATCGCAGGTACACATTTATTCCGAAAAAAGTCATATAACTCCTTATAGCCAACTGCCTATGCCAACTAGGGGTGGGCAGGGAAAAAGAGATGGGCTGCCCTGAGTGTGATTGAACTCAAACCGAGCTCTTGCGATTTTCTCTCCCTCTCTCTCTCTCTCTCTCTCTCTCTCTCTGTAAAAACGGAAGGGCGGGCCAGGGTTACGAAACAAGCTTCGTCTGTATACTGCATAGAAAGAACAGCAGAGCTTCACGGGCATACTGAAAATGAACACTTTTTACTGTGGAATAGATATTGGTAATTGACATCCTGCTGAAACTCGTTCTAACACAGTAACATTAATTATGCAGAGGGACTCTTTTTAAATTGGTGGTCGATGACGAGTTTGATGGACATTAATGCCGGCCAAGTTCTTCGTATCCTTAGAGGTTCGGTTGTTTTGTCTCCAATCAAGTAAAATCAGACAAATGAAACCCACTTAAAAATTCTCTTGTTTCCTATCCTGTGGTTCCTCATGGCCATCTTTTTTCGAATACTGCAGCATTTTAGGACTTTCGACACCCCCGCCAATCATTCGCCAATGACTTAGTTATTCCTTAAGCAACTGCCCGAAAATAATCAACCCAACAATCTTTTAGCCTTGACAAAGGGAAAAAAAAAGGACGAAACAGCGAAAGTGAAAACGCGGTTTTGAGCTACTGTTTTTCTTAAGCTCTGTTTTTTTAATTGGTAAGCACTACTTTTTGTTCATATTGCCTGAAAAATGGGAGGCAAAGTTTTCGATTATGTAGACGAAATAGCCAAGTAGCTTTTATAGAAATCATCAGTTGTCGGCGGACCTTTTTTTAAATGAGGCTAATATCTCAGTGGAAGAATATACCCTTCACATCTCCTACTGTTTTTCTTTTCTTTTCTTTTCCTAGTCCTCTGTTTGATTTTCTTGTTTTCTTGGGTAATTCTATAGTACTTGGTTCCACTTTCCCAGAATTGTAAGCATTGTCCGGCTGCCAAATTCATACCCCAGAAAGGAGAAAGCATTGCTAAGTATGTCACTTGTTTTCGTTAATTAGACCAACATAATTAGGCATTGTCTTTTACTCATTCTTTCTTCTTTGTTTACTTGAGTGTGTCAAAACGTTTACTCTTAACGATAATACGTCCCAAGTGCTTGTTTGTGCAGTAACACCTTTTCACTAAATCAGATCAACAGAGGAAAATAGTTGTCACCCTCCGCACGTGAATGCTCGAATGACCGACAGAACTCCGACATCAAGGAGTGCAAAAAAAAAAGGCCTCATATTTAATAACAGAGTGCATCAATGTCGTTGAAACTGACATCGAGAATGATTAGTGTCGGAGATTGTGCAATACAATGATGAAAGGTCGAATAATATATTGTTAAATCATGATCAGCATATAAACACAAAAGAAAAATGTTTAAGATAGGGTTTGTGTTGGCGTCGTGGAGGCTTTCTCTTTTCGCTTTAATTTTGATCGATGATGGTGGCACTGGCACTTGTAGCCCACTTTAGCTGGTTGGACGTGACGATGTTGGCCACCCTGTTCTCCCTTTCCGGCAACATGTTCCGACATCGAAACGTGTGAATTATGATGGTTTTCTCAGTATCAGCGTTACTTTTTTTTTTTTTTTTTGACTATTTGCTAAATCTTTTAGCCTAATCTATTTACCATAGTGTAACCTTTCTTTACAGCCTTTTGTTGATCAGATTTCACAAAGCTGGATTTGTGCACATAACTGTATATAATAATGGCTTAAAAGGTTGTATCCCTTTAATTAAGTCTATAAAGATACAGTAGCCCATGATCCAACACAGACATTGACAATAATCCACTATAAATGTTTTTCCCTCAGCCAACGGCCCAGATCGAATTAATTTTTGCTTTGCTTTTTAACTTCTCATCACATAAGGATTGGACAAGAAAGACAGTCATTTCACAGTAGCCCATAGTTGTGTTCCTGGCATCATGAGCGGCTAAAATTTGACAATTAATTTGAAGAACGATTTGATAAATTCTAATCCTATGTACGAAGTTTGCTAAGGAAAGTCCCAGCTTACTCAAACTATATATATATATATATATATATATCAAAATTAAACAAGAAGATAGGAAAAGGCCCATTGGAACTCAGATCGGTTTAGGTTGCGTTTGTGTTCTAAAATTTTAACACAATAAAATGTTATAATATAATCTCTCTCCATCAAATCATTACTTTTCACTATAAAAATATAAAAAATTATCTCTCTTCACTTTTTCACTAAACCTAATACCTAAAATTTTAATACTAAAATTTTACAAAATGAACCCACCCTAAATGTGATGGATGTTTCTTTTATTTGCCCACCTAATGTTTTGACAATCAAGGAGAAGGGCAGCTATGGAATTTGAAAAAAAATGTGAAAGATAATAAGCGACAGTCATAGTTAATGTTTCATTTGCTATATTTGGTAGTCTTATCAAATTTATTTGTTATTATTCAGAGCTATTATCAAATTCAAAGGTTTTATTTGCAAAGTGTTAGTCGTACGTGCTACTACACCACAGGCACAAAAGAAAGCACGTCCGGCCGGTCCGAGGTGTGTATCCGGATGTTGATCTTCGCGGCAGCGTTATCATGTCAAACAACAACACGCACACAACCAAAAAGTTTCCTGTAACTAGTGGCTGTATTAGGTATATATGGTACAACATAATTTGCAGCCAGATAAAAGAAAAAGATCAGTAGTATAGATACACACGAACCACTAATTATGAATTCTGGGTTTGAGGTTAAACTTCCAAGTCAGCTTTTCAACTGAGTAGGGTGATCTCATTGTCGATACAGGAGCAACCTTTACTACTAAAATCTCAGGAAGCCCATTATATAGAGAACATGTCCAAGTGTATAATCTTACGAGGTCCGACCTCACATATCAAAATAATACAACATGCCAGATTCAGTCATCCTCCTCCTCCTCATCATCTTCATCCTACATGTAAATAAAAGCCAAATTTGTTAGGAGCAATCGTATAGAATCAAATGGACATATAGACAATCTCATAGGTAGTGGAAGGTGTATAGTACTCCGAAAGTAGGTATCCAATGAGAAAAAATTAATGTGCTTCAACCCAACAAAAATGCACATATTTCCCAACAATAGGCCAAAGAACATCAGCATAGTTGCTCTGGTCAACAATAATTGTCTCACATCTTAAGTTAAAATGGTTAGAATCAATTTTCGATCAATAGGTAGATCCAGAAGAACAAAAAATTGCAAAATAGTGCGGCAGCCCTGGGGCCAGTAGCTCTGAATAGTCTAATCTTGAGCAGGTTGAATACTTTGTCCATTAAGTTTGACTCAAAGCAAAGTTTACATCAGTGTCAATCGAGGTTCAAGATCACCTAAAAAGAGAATAACGACTTTGAAGTGCACCTTATATTTCCAATTAAGAACCAAAAAAGTAACTCATGGTTATAAATTATGAAGATCCATTAGGTGGAAACCACAGCACATGCAAGACTTTGAGGCAAGCTACACAGTTAATATGCATGGAGTAGTCGCTTATACAAAATACCTCCCCACTTTCCACATCATCATCATCATTGACTGCAGATTTTGACGCTTCATCTTCGTCATCGTCCGTACTTTCCTGAGTTAACAATTGGATCAAGAAACTAAAGGAAACAGCAACAAATTAAGCATTAGATTCACCCAAAAGAATGCCCCAAAAATTTACCTGTTTCTTGTTGTATGCTATCATAACCTTCTCATATTCTGACTTCATATGTGCTGATTTAGCTTCATATGGAGCTTTCTCCTGCCAAAATCCAGTCCACTTGGAAATCAGATGAGAAATACAGAGTATATACATTTCTGTAGCCACGAATGAAGCCATGGATGGAGAATAGAACTTACAGCACCAAAAAACTTAATAGCCTTTGCATTACTAGTTATATCGACTAATTCATATATGAGCTAAAATCCAACTTGCCCCATCAATCAAGGGTTGCATATCTCAAATTCCACCATCCAGTCCTTTCTTCAGGCCCAAGCAATACATAACATTTAGGGCACCTGTAGCCTACCCAGACTGGCATTGGCTTTGCCACGCCATTGGAGTTCCAAAATCACCGAACTTGTGCTTGGTGCATAGACAGGTCCAATGAAGCAACAGTGAAAGGTTTATGCAGCACCTTTACAAACACAACCCATAGGTTTTCACAGTTAAAGTAACCGACTTACGATGTGGTCGCATGACTTACTGTCCTAATCTATTTCAATCACTTGAAGTAAGTTCTAAGGAAGTGCTCTAGTACTTACCTCAGCAGTCATGGTTTTCCACTTCCCGCCCCCTGCTTTCCCAACCTTCAGATATGGCATCAATAGCTAGATTAGTTTCTATCCAGATACAATGGCATATCAAAATCAGTAACAGCACTTTGTAGTGAAATGAAAACATAATATTAGGTAACTGCTCACAGCTGAAACAGCCTTCACGTTAGGATGCTCTTCCTTGTAAGTCTTTCTGAACTCTTCTCTGCAGAAATTCGATTGTGTACTTTTTAGTGAGTTCTCTCAAAAAGGTAGAAAATTCACCTCCCCCCCCCACTCTTCCTAAAAAAAGATAAAAGAAACAAAATCCAAACAAAAACACACTGGATATCACGCGAGACTTACAGAAAAACAAAGAAGGCAGTAGGAGGCCTCTTTGGTTTGTTTGGGTCCCTTTTATCCAATTTTGCTTTCTTGGTCAATTTCACGCGACTCTTATCAGCCTTAACTGCTGCCTTCCGCTTTCCAAGCTTCCTGAAAAGAGAAACATGTATATGACACCAGTAGTCACAAAAAGAAAAAAAGTTACACCATGAATGAAACAAGGATTTCCACAAGGCCCTTTAGTCAACTATTAAACTTGAAGCTAATATTTACCAATCAAGACAAAAGGCTGTACTTTAAATAACCAGGTCATCTGACAGAACTAGAAATACCTCTCCTCGACTGGCTTCGATACTTCTGTTTTTGCCTTGCTTGTTGACTCTTTTCCCTTCGCAACCTTCATTGTTACTAAAGACCCCTGACATAACATGATGGGATTAAAGCCAATAGCAGTCTATGCAGTATATCATTACATAATTGGCAGATTAAACAATGGAATTATTCGAATTGGGTGATTAGTATTGCCCAATTAAAGTCCAGGCTACAGATGATTCTCGTGTGTTTATCAACTTATTTGGTAGACTTCTAAACACCAAACCAAATTACCAAAAGGATTTTCAGTAGTTATGTCACATAAGATATCAATGTCGGAGCTTTCATGTGCAAAATAAAAGTTTGCTCCATACATAGCCATTAGGCTACAACAATTTTTTGCCATCGTCAAATGAAAATTGATCGGGGAATGATAAGTCATCAGGCTCTTTCTTTCTCTTTCTTTTCCTCGTTTTGCTAATTCGTGACTATTTGCTCATAATAGCAAAAAACGAATCACAAATAAACAACTGAAACAAGGAGACTCACAAGGTGTCTGAAGTGCATAACTTGATATATAAATAAAACTCTGCTAAAAGAACAAATTTCGTAACTATTTAATTTACTGGAAGTTTTGGATCAAAGAGAAATCAAAATTTTCCCTGAAAAATGGATTTTATATAGTATAAAAGAACAATAATCTTCAGCATCACCCTCCGAAACAAGCAATTGAACTTTAATGACCAGTTACAGAAATTGAACGCACCTCTTTGATGGAAGAGAAGGGTACGCCGTAGAAGGAGATAGCAATTCGAGACAAAGTACAGCAACGCGACAGGCAAAGATGCCAAGAAGATATTTGTGGGAGCTCCATCAAAGAGACACGTGGTAATGTCTGGCGAGGTTAACTATGGTAATTTTTTTTTTAATATTTTGCCAAATATTCGGCCAAGTCACCTCAGGGCTTGCAATGGGCGACAGGTCAAACGACACACCGTTTAAAATTTCCGCTGACTGCCGTTTTTTGCCCCTTGGGCCTTAAAAAGAAAATAAGCTTGCCAATATATATCCTGAATTCCTGTAAACGAATGATTTTTAGCTAGAAAAGATCCCCTGTTCTTATTGTAAATCATGGACTTGAAAAAGCGACTATCTAATTGCTTGGAAAATTTTCATTTAATCAATTCAGCAGAATTAAAGAAGGAAAAATCTTAGCAAATTCAAAAAAATCCAACACGCCTAGCATGCATTTATATAAAAGCTTACCATAAAAACGATTAAAGATCGAGCAACGGAACAGCCCAACTAACGAAAAGGTAAAGCAGCCATCGACCACTCAGCGTCGCCCACGGGCCAGGGGATAAGGCAGAACAAAAGATAAGGCCCATACGTCCACACTCATCACAAAATTCCGTCGCTCTCTATATATACCTCGGATTTGTACGTACACTCGCGCGCACAACAGTCGCACCTCACTGCAATGGCCACAGCCACCACATCTGCCGTCACGTCTTACTTCTTCGGAACCCGTATGCTTAACCGCAACCCAGGTTCCGGAAGATTCCTAGCCAGGTTCGGATTCGGCCGTAAGAAGTCTCCACCGGCTCCAAAAAAAGCTGCACGAAAACCAGTCTCGGACCGCCCCGTATGGTTCCCTGGTGCTGAACCGCCCGAGTGGCTCGACGGAACCATGGTGGGGGACCGCGGATTCGATCCGTTCGGGTTGGGTAAGCCGGCGGAGTACTTGCAGTTCGATCTCGACTCGTTGGATCAGAACCTAGCAAAAAACTTGGCGGGGGACGTGATCGGGACCCGGTTTGAGAGCTCGACGGTGAATCCGACGCCTTTTCAGCCGTACACGGAGGTGTTTGGGTTGCAGAGGTTTAGGGAGTGCGAGCTGATTCACGGGAGGTGGGCAATGCTGGGCACACTTGGTGCGGTTGCTGTCGAGGCTCTCACTGGGGTCTCATGGCAGGACGCTGGAAAGGTAATGCATTATTGTTGGTGACAGTACCTTAATTGGTTGTCCTCCGAAGCTCAATTTTTTCATTTATTATCTTGCTTGATGAAAGCAGAAACACAAATCTGATATTCTCACTAAAAACAAATAATAGCTAATTCTTACCCGGAGCACGGAGGCATGTGCCTATTAATACGAATCGACCAAATAATTTTTTTTAACACCAACATAAAATTTAATGAAATTTTGATAAAATTTTGAAAATAAAAGCACTTATAGATTCCGTCTATTCTTAAATGTCTCCTTTACTTTCAAGTTTCAACAATTTTAGCTATATATTGCGGAAAAGTTTAGAAACTGTCGGAAAACTGGAAGCACAAGGACTTTAGGTGAAGAGTTCAGAGTACAGATGACATGGAGTTACATTTCGGCAAGCAATTTGATGTTGTAAATGGAATTAGGATTGAGGATAGGTTTTGGTTCTTCTTTCTTTTCTCTTCTTTGTTGACTTTATTTTTTCTTCTTCGTGACAGACTTGGGTATAAACAGAAACAAATTACTGGGGGAAAATGCATTATCTTATATGGGAATATATCCTTAATTCCCTCGTATGAAGGTTCAAAATCTGTCTATGCTTGTCTATGTCGCCTAATGACATGGTCCCCTGAAAGTGGGACCTGGAATACCTGGCGCAGCTTTTTGTTCATCGTGTCTTATCGTAAATCCACCAATTCTTGCGGTCGGTGGTGATAGTCAGAATGATGAGGGCAATGAAAACAATGATAGTGATGATGACTGATGAGCAACACATGGATGCATTTTTTTTGTTGGTTTGTTTTGGGTTTGGCTTGTTGTACGCTCAGCTTAGCCCTGGTCACCCTGTTATCGACCATTTTGGGAGATTAATACCACATTGGTAATATGGAGTATGGAATGTCAATGTAGGGTATTATGAAATGTATGTCAATACGGCGTTTATATGTTTTGAGTTAGTTTTGGAGGTGAGTTCTCCTAAGACATGCAACACACCTCTAAATTCATGAAGGGAACGAAACAAATTCATGTACTTATTTGATAATCAGGTGGAGTTGGTGGAAGGAGCATCGTACCTAGGCCTTCCGCTTCCGTTCTCCTTGACCACATTGATATGGATTGAGGTGATAGTAATTGGCTACATTGAAATCCAAAGGAATGCAGAACTCGACCCAGAGAAACGGCTCTACCCAGGTGGCCAGTTCTTTGATCCCCTTGGCTTGGCTGCAGACCCTGACGAGAAAGAAAGGCTTCAGTTGGCGGAGATCAAGCATGGCCGGCTGGCTATGGTGGCTTTCCTCATCTTTGCAATCCAAGCTTCTGTGACTGGCAAAGGCCCAATCAGTTTTGTGGCTACCTTCAACAAGTGACGTGCCACTCCACAAAACCATCTTTGCTTATATCCTAATTTTGTGGATGCGCAGATTGGAAGTCTTACGTTTTGTATGTTCTTGCAACTTGTATGATACCAGACTCCCCCCCCCCCCCCCCCCTCTTCTGTAATTGCTATTCCATATGCTTCCATCACGGTCCGCAGAAGCGAAATTCGGTCATTTTTCTATTAAGATAGTAAAATGTACAATAACTATTTTCGTGCTAGCTCCATGAGTTTTTGTATAGAAATATTATAAGCAACCGTGCGTTCTTAGAAAAAAAAAACGTGCGTTCTTCTCAGGCTGTGAGAGAAATTGGTAAGAGAAGTGGCCCATTAACAAGTTTCTCTTTGCAATTCTTTTGGCCCAACGCATGTTATTATATTTGTGGGAGGAAGCCTATACCTGCTCGGCTATGAACCTTGGCCCTATGGCTTGGCAGTTGGCAATAATAATGGAGACGGCTGATATCATTTGATGCTTTCTCTCTCGCCCTTCTAGTTTTAATATTTCTTTAAGTTTTAATAATATGTTAATTGTCAATTTAAAATTTCATATTATTTCAGTTTTATTTATATTTTTTTTTTAACAAAGAAGACTTGAGCAACTTGGAAACAATTATTGTTCCTGACCACTAGAGTACCATTATTGAGTGGTGGGTGATATCCCATTCCTACCTTACCCCTAGTATTTCCTATTGGCCTAATCTATATGAACCCAACTACTCCGGCTGCTAATGTAATGCCAAATTTCAACTACTTTTCTTCTGGGCCTGGATTTTTTTTTTAATGTTATCTGAGTGAAAAAAAATAGAGAAATTCAATATCCTACCAAGTAATGTAGATATATATTATATAAGGGCCCATATATTAATGTAATGCCCTTCTTATATATATTATATAAGAAGGGCCCAAGTTCTATTGTAATTAGATGTCGTTTACAATTGGTCCCCCCCCCCCCCGGTCTCCAACGTCCTCTTCTTATTACGTCCCTCTTATTAAATGGTCACAAATTACAAAGCTCAAATGTTACAATAAATACTAAAGCAAACGTATCCGTTTTGGCTATCTGGGTTGGAAAAAGAGAGCCGCTAATGCTACGAAGGACCAATCACACACTACAAATAACGTAATTTATTCCAAATGGCCATATAGAAAAGCAAAGACAGAACGGCCTGCATCACAAATGCCCATATACTAAGTTATTGGATGACACTTTTTTATTTTATTTTATTTTCGTCATTGCTTTCGTCGATCAAGAAAAGGATCCAACTCCTCTCCTCCACAGGAGGGTTTAACGATGATCGATTTTTGGATGGACCGAGTCCCTATTTAGCCCAAACAAAAATTTTATCAATTTTTTTTTAAAGAATATTGTTAAAATTGAAGTGATTGAGATATATTAGAGATTTATTAGATTTTGAAAGAAAATAATAAAAAAATAGTAATGAGAATTGATGAAAAAAATTAATAGAGCCATAAATTTGAGTGATTTTTTTTATATATTTAATGTAATGAAAATAGATTATTTAATAAGGGAAGAGGATTATTTTATTATTATTATTATTATTATTATTATTATTATTATTATTTTGATAAAAACTGAGTTAGTTATGTTTGAGATTTCTTTTTAATAAAATGTTATTTTGGTTAGGTGAGGGAATGTTCATTTTATATAGAGATAAATAAAGTTTGTATATTCTAAGTATAACAGTCTTGACATTTTTTACTTTAATTTATTATATTACATATATTAAATATTAATTTTAAATACTTTACAGTCTCAATTAAATTTTGTTTGAAATTTTTTTAGAGCTTAAAATGACAATTTATGAATATAAACTTGTAATTTTTAAAATTAAAAAAATTAATTTTAATCAATTTTGAGATAAAATTTTAAGGGATGGTTGAAACTGTCTAAAATTAATTGTAACCTGGCAAAAATATTAGATTGAAGTATAAAGTGTCAATATTTTTATAATTAAGGGGTGAAAAATATATTTATTGATTTTGTATATTAACAAAGCAATTGCTTCATTTCATTTATTAGTGATTTGATAAAATAAAAAAAGCTTTTAAGAAAAACTTCATACGAGTATCTATTTTACTTTAAAACATTATTTTTCCTGTAATTTCCTTCAAGATTATGAGAATCTCCATATGGCATATATGGTTCAAAAACTTTAGGCTATGTTGGGTTTAATTTTAAAAATATTTTATATTTTTTTAAGGTAGCGTAGATTATCTTGAAATTGGTGAAAAGTTTGTTATTAAAAATTATTGAAATTTATAAAAAGTTATTAAAATTTATAAAAATATATTAGAATTGATGAAAAAATAATTATTGAAAATTGTTGATTTTTTTTTTATACCAAACCAAACGTAGTCTTATATTTCGTTAAATATAAATATTCTTTGGAAGGGTATCCACGGTAATCATCCTGGATTCCGGACGATAATACGTAAACGTAGACGAGAGTATATGTCAAACGACAGGAAAGACGCCTATATTTCAAAACAGGAGACAATGTAAAGCGGTTTTTTTAAAAAATAAAAAACAAACCGTAGTTTACACGTCTTGCCATGTTCCACTTTTACGGAGAAAGTAATATAACCGATGAATTGCGATAGCTTCTTGGTCCACATTTATTGCAACTCGTATTCCGAAACCGGAGGTAATATTCAGCGAATCTCTTTTCCTTTCTTTCTTTCTTTCTCTGGCATCTCCTTTCGCTTTCTTCAGAGGCAAAACGGCTTCATCTTTGATTATCGACATACTATTCATCCAAGCTAATGGCTTTTATCAATTTTGTGAACGACCCTCCATCTGAAATTTCGTACTAAGCTCTTCGATTCTCTGCATAGATTTTGGTGAAAATCTTAGGGGCAAGGCATGGGGAGGTTGTTTGTAGTGAATCTTGAGGGAAGGATCTATAGCTGCAAGCACTGCCGGACCCATCTTGCTCTTTGCGAAGACGTCGTTTCCAAGGTTGTTTGGTACCTCCTTTTAGTCAGTTAGACTTCTCTAAGTTCGTAGTAGCGGTGGAAATCCTCCATCTGGGTGTAGTTAATTTGTTCGAGTTATGCAGTTTTTGCGTATTTAGAGTATGCCCTCTGATGGATGATGCCACTATATATGTTTAAGGTTGTGTCTATGTGGCAATGAATAGTTTTAGTACTATTGCTATTACTGGGCGTTCTTTTTAATGGAAGATAAGGAGAAATAATACAAGATCTATAGAATGAGAAAAGAGGCTATTCAGGGGTGTGATAATCATCACATCTTGTTTCACTCACTATTGGTGGGTTATAATTGATATCGTCATTTGGGTTGATTCTTGATCAGAGTCTATTGGGGTTTTTTCCTGACCTCAGAAAGATTTAAGCATCACATATCTTGGTAGCAATTTTACTTGCAAGTACACTAGGAAGCGACCTTGATGAATGCTTCTTGACTAATGCTATCCAGGAAAATTTGGAATTTGATAATATTTAAGCTGGAAGCTTGGAGGATCTCTGTTTTCATTTCCTCCTTGGCAGATTATGCATTTTACTACATCGTATGTTTGGTTAAAGTGGATTTATAAGTGGATGTCACATTGATCTGGTATCTTTTTTTTTTTTATGCACAAGCCAATCTCATTAGAAAAAAGTGAAGATAGTAACTATACCGAAATCACTAATCCAAACAAGCAAGAAAACTAACGAAATCAACAAAATCTAGAAAAGGGCAACCAAGCACCAAGTTCGCTCAACAGAAAAGTAAAGACAAGAAAACACCATGCCGCCTATCCAAAGACAAAGAACAATCCTCAAAATATCTACTCCCGCCAAAGGCATCACCAAATACAATGCAACAAGACATGGTATCTTATCGAGGTAAAATGATGGCAATAGCAGTTTTTTCCTTCAGTAGTTTGGAAACTTGGGAAGGTAATTTTAAATTTGTTTCAAGTTGTGCAAGCTGTCTTTTTGCAGAGGGGTATAAAGACAGGTCTATCTATTTCCTCAGAAATAGTTCTAATGGGGAGAAGCATCTTTAAACTTTTGATCAAAACTGATTTTGTCTTGTGCACGCACTTACAGGCATTCAGGCCTGCATATATAGGTGTATGTACATGCATGTGTGTATGTTGATGCAAGTAATACGATAGACAAGAGATCACACTAGGAAAGAAATTCTTTGGAGGATATTATCCTAGGATTTGTACAAGACTTGGATGAGGCTTTGGAAGATGATGCTATTCAGGAGTTATCTTGATAATAATTCAGCAGCTAGAATGCTCTTTTTATTTTTTCTCTTCTCTTTTCTTTTTCACTTTCCAGTGTCCAAGAAATATTTGGGAGTTCCATAAGAAGCAAATGATCTGACTACAATGTTTTTTGCTCGTGTTGTTTATTCAGTCTTTCCACTGCAGGCATGGGAAAGCTTATCTCTTCCATAAGGTGTAAGTTTCCTTGATTTTTGAGCTCTTCATCATAAATAACACCCAATAGTCTGCATATAACTAACCTAGAATCAGACCAAGAATCCAATAGCATGCCAATGAGCTAATCCCATATGCTTCCAGTTACAAATTTTACGAACACTGATCAAGAAAATGTTTTGCTAGTCGAAACAGAAAATACTTTGTGCTATAAGACATGAACAAGGTGTAGCTTGTGTATCTCTTGCTCCGTCTGGAACTCTTCTTGAAGATTACATTTATTGGTTGCCTGCATGCTTTATTGATATATTGGTGAACTTAGTTTATTTTCCATAAAGAAGTTGCTTATCTACATTTTTGCATCAGTCCTTTTGAATCACTAGCCATTTTATTCCAAGAATATGTGATTACAGGTGGAGGGGTGTATTATTTCAATGAATTAAACTGTGAACTAGGATAGGCAAAGATGAATATGAAGTCATAAGATTTCATGCATTATTTTTCTAATTGTCATCTCTAAATCTTTGACAGAGTGAATGTGACTATCGGTGAAAGAGAGGAGAGACAGATGATGACTGGAATGCACACTGTAGCTGACATATTTTGTGTTGGGTGTGGATCAATTGTGGGGTGGACATATGTAAGATTCAGAGGCAGTAACTTAAAATGTTCTGTTTTACAAGTGTTTCCACAATAGCTGTTAGTTATGTTGATGGTATTTTTCAGGAGACTGCCCATGAAAAGGCCCAGAAGTACAAGGAAGGAAAATCTGTGCTTGAGCGGTCAGTAAATATTTGGAGAAAGAGAATTCGAATCATAATTTTCAGTGTTTCTTTTTTGGGGTCAATAATGGTTGTAGAGTTCATTGTTTGTTTTTTTGGAGCAGTTTTAAGGTGTCTGGTCCCGATGGTAGCAATTACTGGGTCAGCCATGGAGCACATATTGGTGGAAGTGATGCAGATGATGCTTGATTACTCCTTCATTTCAATTGTACATTCTTTAGCCCCCAATGTTCTTATGCAACTTATGTAAAAATTTGAATTGTTAATTCCTAATTTCGGCAGCTTGCCCAACTTGCTGTCAGTCAAATTAATGAAAACATTCCATTGATTCTGATTTAGTTGTTAAATACTATGGCCAAAATAAACGTTACTCATTCTATGGTGATTGTTTGTGATCAGAAACCCGTTTATTAAAAATAATTAGCTATTAGCTTATAGACTACGCATTAAAAAAAAAAGGTGGTGGTTTCTTGACTTGCACATAACTTTTCATTTATGGCAGGTTAATTCATTTCGTGGCATTTTCTACCACCTGGCACGGTTTTTTTTTTTTATTAAGGAGGGGAGGAGAGGTTGATGTAATCAAAATGTCGACTCTAAGCAAGACTTATCCACCGATGCCATAAGGCTCTCAGAGAAATAAGATACCAACTTGTGAGTTGTGACTGGCTGGCCCAAAAGGATGATTGTCCGGTGACTACCACCTAAAAAGAAGCCAAATTAATCAAATGGGCTACCTCTTCAATGGTTCCTACCTCGGTTAACTTGTTAATATTGGTACATTAGCAGGTGATTTACAGTCTTCAAAATTTATTTACTGGAAGTTTTTTCAGTTTCTTGTATTAAAAGATCTTCTCTTTAAAACGCCTGTTCTTATTATAGACCCTTTACTCACCCTAAAGTTGAATAGGGCATGAAATATATTGCTGTAAATCATAAAAAAGGAGGAAAAAAAAAAGACATACCAAGTGATGTGGCGCTGCACGTGCCAAATATATGAAACCTTATGCAGCATAAAAAATCCAGTTCTTTTTATTGACAAACAGAACACGAAAAATACAACCAGCAAGAGCCTGGATTAGCAGAGGATGGATGAGACAAATGTAATCCCCAATCCAAGTAATCTCAACTTCCATAATAGGTCACTTTCTGGCTTCCAATATGATCAAACCCAACTCCCACTCTGAACATACACCCCTAATTTTAGATGAAAATCAGCGGCAGTGCCCTTACAAAGATTAAAATCATCAAAGTGAATAAATCATATGCTCGGACAGCTCTGCACCCACAACTCTCATGTACCTCTGCAACTGAGATTCCAAGCAATTCCTTTCAGTGGGACGAAAAGCTTGTTTTAAATCCTTCAGAAAGAAAACAATGCCAGAGAATTAGTAAAAACAGAGAGGAAACGAAGAAAGAAAAGAAGAGTTCAACAGGGTAGTAATTCCATCAGCACGATTACTTCGTGCAACTGTAGGAGAGGCTTCTGTCAGGCGTAATCTGGGATCAGCACCTATCTAGCAGGAACACTAGATTCTAGGGTTTCTCTGGATGCATATGATATTGACTGCCTAAATAACTTAGAACAATAAGATGCTGCAGTCATCAATGCACCTAGGAGGTTCACTATACATACCTTGTATCTAAAACGAGATTTATGCAGCTCAATTACAATGTTACTGATGTCACCATCTTCTATTTCAACAGAAGCTAGATCACTGCTTTCTGGGCCTGATTCATCATCAGAGCTTTCGTATCCAGGATCAGTCATTTCTTCATCCTCATCCATGAAAAGATCATTTGAGTCTTGGCAAACATCATCATGTTGCACTTCCATGACATTTTCAGAAACAAGTGGTGGCGAGACTGCATTTTGTATAATGGCAAAATCTGATAAGACTACATATGGCTTTCTATCAAGCAAAGGCCTGGCGATATCAAAAGGAATCCACCTGGAGATAAGATCCACCTCGTTAGCCCAATCTAAAACTTTGAACGCCACAAGGAGAGGCAAAAAGTGAATAGAACACTTAATGCAGCAAAAGAGATCCAACTATTATCATATATGGATGGTGAAAATTGAAAACTTACATTGTCGTGTTTGTTTGTTTTTCTTGTGAACTTTTTGTTCATTTTAAATGGCCTTTTGGTAACTACATATCTAGGTAAATAGTTTTTCTTAACAGTTTCCACGAATGACAAGCAATATATGTCTACGTGTGTGTGTGCGTGTGTATTTTTCTTTTTCTAGAAGATATCTGGATTATGGAGAAATAAGGTATGGTCATACCCTGACTGTAAAAGATTCTGAAACCCAGGAGTTAGACATAGGAGCCACCAATCTGAGAAGACTAAATAAAACATAGTAGAACATGGCATTGAACAGCTCATAGATACAGAACTTACCGGTAGCGAAGAGGACAGAGAAGCTCAGATGGGCGATAGGCTGCTTTATATCTCATCTTGCTGCAGGAATGTATATAATAGCCAAGATAGTAATACTGAAGACTGGGGCAATGTATTTGATTCTCTCTCACCCAACCTATTTCTTGCGAGGCTGAGTACTTCCCTAGTGATAGGAAGGCGAAGTCTGGATCCCAGAACAAGTATTTACTTGACAAACATCTAGGGAGGATATCTATTACACCAACTGCAATTAGCCTGCCATCAATCATGTATTGCTGATGGAAAGAACCAAAGCCACATTGAGGAACAGTACCATCGCCAGTTGGTGGAACAAATACTAGAGGACTGTCAACTAAAAACCGCCGGTATGAGCTTTCATTGACATTATCTGGTGTATCCTTATGCACTTTGATCTGATATTTTTTATACAAAGCATATTCAGTTGCATCGAAACTGGACCTTTTCAAATGGATTTCAAGGCTCTGTCTTTTCCCCTTTGGTTGTTCAGAGCACTTCTTCAAGAAGCACCTTTTACATTCAAAATCTGCTGAAGACTTTGAAACTTTATGAATTTCTACACTTCCATCTGATGGTGATTGCTTACTAGCAGAATAAAAATTTATGTGTCCATTGCAATCCCTGATCAACAGAGAAGAAGTTTCTGCCAGCTGATTTAAGGAACTGGTTAGTTTCTCTGCAATAACTTTTGGAGATAACTCATTTTCCACTGCAGAATGTCTTGATGGTTTTAAGCGTGGATTACCACATGATTGTGCCCGGCTCATAGCAGCTGCTAGTTGGAATGCTATACTGCTGGAGTACAGGAGATCTTCTGATCCTTCAACTAGTAGCTTCCTTTTGGCTAGTGCAACCTTTTTGACAGAAGCTTTTGGTAATTGAATATTGGTAGGAAATTCCCCACTTTCCTTGCATATTTGTACCGCATTGTCAATTTGGTCTGATAAATACTGCAATATTTTTTCCACTTTATTCTTTTCACTATCATTAGACAAGGATTCCTTTGTGGATGAGCCTGAAACGTCATTATCAGCACAGCTGCATGTGTCCTTAGAAGCATCCTCAATTAGCTTGACTGGTGTCTTACTGTCCAATGTGCCGTCTAAAAACCTAGGCATATAATGCTGTCACTACCCAATATGGAATGAAATTCAGAAGATAAACGGTTTTCGAAAACCAGTGTTAACTTAGCAACAACAAATTAGTCTGCCGATGCTGAAGGTGGACGACATCAGCTAAAACATTCTACTAAAATACCAAGGAAAAACCCAGATAGCACAGAAACTCCACAGTATCATACGTGAAATGTGTTAAAAAAATTCAATAAACAATAGGGAGGGAAAAAACACATAAAATGCGGTCATTTTAGCCTTCAGAGTTGGATTCCTAAGATTGGAGAGAAGAAACATCTTTCTCCTCTTTAACTCAAATCCATGATGCCTAAACAGTAAAGTATAAGATAATAATAATAATAAAAATTGAGTTGTGAATAACATAACATCACTTGGATTACCTTTGCATTCGCCTAGACACCCGAAGCTGCTCCTTAGAAGGAATAAAATCAGCTGCCCTCAGACGAATAGTGTAAGAAGGGCAACATGTCCTTTCCATCTCAGGTTTGTAGAGGAAGGAGCCAGATCTTCTCCAACCTTGGTCAAGAAGATCTACCAAAAGGATGTTTCATGTATGATAGAGTAGCTGAGATAATAATTACAACCAGGAAAAAGCGCAGAAAGCCTGAGATATTGATTTACAGAGATATGGTTGCAAAGTCATGAAAGCTATCCGTGGCAGAAGGAATGATTTTCATAGAAAAGAAACAGGGAATATGCATTTGTACAGTCTGGGCAGAGAACTTATCACTATTTCGCCACTCACACTCACAAAATTATTAAAAAACAAATTTTTTAACACAATGAAACGAACTACATCTTTGTTCTGAGCCTTCACAATTCTTATTCAGAGATTCAGTTCAGGTCCACAATACTATCCCCAGAGCTCCCAAGGATTAAGTGGAAGACGTCATTGATAGATATAATATCACAAAGGCAGCATCACCATAATATATTAAATTTTTCTTATATAAGAGTGCGACGACCACAGAATTTCAATCGGCACAGCCAAAAACACACCACCGTGAGTTTTGCTATTCGGTATCACAAGAACATGCAACTGACATAATAGTCACTGACTGGGGCAGTATGGAGTACTACATGAAACCTTTTTCTATATCCATGTGTAACTAAAAAGTGCTGATATTGCAAGATAGAACAAGAAGCCAATTCCACCAACCTTGGTAGTCATCAACTGTAATGCTTTGTGCCCACAAACCTGCACAAAACAAATGAAAACTCCGAAAATCAAAATCAGAAATGTTGAATCTTATGTCCATAGCTGTTTAAGACACAAAGAAGATGATATAAACAAGCATGCAAGCGCGTGCATATATATGTCTGTGAGCGGGTACAACAACGAGTCTTTCTTGGTTTTCAAAGTCATAATTGGGAATTTGGGAGCCTAAACCTTCAAATAAGAACGAAATTTTTGGCATCCAATTGATTTGCACAGGTATCACTGATTCAGTTTCTTCAGCATAAACAAAGAAACAATGTCAAGGGATAATGCTATCAAAGCACCATTCTTTGAGCCACCATAAACAACAGTAATCAACCCCAGACAACACAAATTAGTTTACGGAAAAGAACAAAACAAAGCTGTCAAATTGAAGCCACAATTCGGTCAATCACAACCAATTCATAAAACTGACAATTCAGCTGCCAGATTTTCTCTTTAGAAGATTCCGATATGTGGAAAGGAAGTCTGACCGTGAGAGATGCTGGTGCGACCGGGGGATCTGCAATAGCCGCAAGAGCCTTTGCGCCTTCCGCAGTCCATCACCACGCTTTCCCCTCTGCTACTGATATTGCTGCCACTGCTTCCGTCGCTCCTAGTCTGCCCCGCCATGAAAACGACGTTGTTCTACACCCACAACCCCTCTGTTCCGTCAAATTATCTGTCCGTCTTCCACGAAAAGCCTCAGACCTGATCGCCGGTCTAAAGGACGACACCTCCTTTCGATTGTCGTTATCTATTTTCTGACCTTTTTATACTCTCCAAAGTCATTACAACTTTAAGGTACTCAATATATTCGTAATCTAATCTCGAGCTTACTATTTACGTTTGATAAATTGAGCTCCATTTTATCACGATATCACCTCACACGATGACCTTTCCTTGTGTTGTTGGTTTCTTTTTAATTTAGGGTGGGTTTGTGTGGTAAAATTTTTGGTATTGGGTTTAGTGTTGGTATTGGGTTTAGTGAAAAAGTGAAGAGAGAGGTAATATTTTATAGTTTTTGTAATTTTTTATATTTTTAATGGAAGAGAGAGAGAGATTATATTGGAGTATTTTATTAGGAGAGAGATAAAATTTTGGGTAAAATTTTAGTGACAAACGCAGCCTTAATCGCATGATTGGAGGAGTATTGATTTGCGCAAATTTTCTTTTGTTATTGCGTCAATCAGAATTATAGAAGAAATCATGGGCAAAACTGCAAAATCACCGGTCAACATTCAAAAAAACATTAAAAAAAATAAATGCAAAATCAGTCTCTGTTATATAAGTAAAAATCGATTTAGTACCTGTGATATGAAAAACATTTATCTAGTACTTGTGATTCTATTTTCGTTTGTTATTGATTCTCTATCAGGGATTAATTTTATCACTTTCTGAAATCACAAGAACTAAATCGATATTTTTCATATCACATAGACTAAATCGATTTTTGGATATAGTAAAGGACTAATTTTATATTTATCCTTTAAAAAAACTGAAAAAACAGTAGGGCAGGGTATTATCGCGATTACACGCCTACCTAAATGCCCAACCTGAAAATGTAGGCTTCAAGTGACAGAAACCACTAGAGCTGAAAGGCCCACCTCCCTTCCTTTTGCCCCACTTCGGACGCCAATCCTCCCGTATTTACCAGTTAATGCCACTCCACCTCCACTCTTTAGTCTTTACCGTGAAATCTCCGATCTCTCTCTAGCTCCTCAGCTTCATTGGCGGTTCCTTCAAAATCAATCTCTATCTCCTGTAGGATTCAGCTTTGCTCCCCGACAATGACGGTTTTATTGTGCTCAAGATAGTCTTTCGCTCCTCTCTTCCAAGCTTTCAACTTTTATACAAGTGCCTGTTATTATCTGAGGTTAAAGTTCTGATTCGGAGAAAGTCCAGCAAAATGCAGTAAATTTCGCTTCAGTTTCAGATCTAATTGTTGCTGGTTTTGATGTGGAGCAAGTTCAATGATGACTGAGATGTTGTGTTTGGCATAGTAGATATTGTTTCAGTGGTTGGAGACGTGGATGAGAAGCTAAGCTAAGTTCTCGATTTGGGCGTTAGGGATTTCTTGACTTTTATCTGTCATTGTTTGATTTCTATTTTTGGGGGGTCGTGAGCTAGGGTTTTCGCTATGAATCGGAGTTTTAGGGCTCAAGAACCGCAAATGCAAGCGGCAGTGAGGCAGAGACAGAAGCAGGTGGGGGGTCTGAGGGCTTCAGTGATGAAGGAGAAGGAAGAAGAGCTCGCATTGTTCCTTGAGATGAAGAAGCGCGAGAAAGAACGAAATGATCTTCTTCTGAACAGCTCAGAAGAGTTCGATGCGCCTTTAGGTACCGATTTCTTCAAGTTTTGTTGGGTAATTTTATGCTTCTGAGGGCTTTGATATGGCGCAGTGTAGTATGAGCATTCTCAGAATGTAGATTGTAGGGTTGCAAAGGGATTGATTTTGCTTAGGCTTCTTTGATGACTGTCTATTCTTATTCAGTTTTGCTGCTAGACGTGGTTCTGTTATTTCATTGTGCAAACTATTGCTAAGTGCAGATAAAACTATGGGTGTTGATGTTGATCTGTGCTTATTATTTGGTGATGTTGGTATTGCAGGATCAAAACCGGGAACTTCTCCCATATTTAATCTTCAATCATCCACGCCTGTGTCAGCACGCAAAACTGGTGCTGATGATTTCCTCAATTCTGAGAGTGATAAAAATGACTATGACTGGTAATATGGTTATGTCCATTTACATTCATATTGTAGAGGTTTGCTAATTTAAATAGTATCCGCCCTTCTCTCTTGTGAGTTATGGTCATCATTAGCTGATATGGAGTTCTCCGGAGCAAACGAGTTATATCATGCTTATGCAGATTAAACTTAGTTTCTATTATGCTGTCTTGAGAACTTTAAATGGGATTTGCTTTCAATTAGTTAAAAGTTATTTTGCTGCAACGCATGATGGAGTATTGTACGTTTGTCTCTAGTTTATCTGTATTCGTGATTTTGTCATATCCAGTTCAAATTTTTACTGGTATATTTTTTTTTGGGTAAGTAAATTTTTACTGATATTAAGAAGATGTGAATTAATGCTACTTAAGTTGGTAGTAATAGTATTTTCTTCTGTTTTCAGGCTTCTGACTCCTCCTGGTACACCTCTATTTCCTTCTTTGGAGATGGAATCACAAAAGACCATCATGAGTCAGCTTGGTACTCCAAAGGCTCGCACTACTGTGCTGAAATCTAGAGTAAGCAGTCTTAAAAGTATTCAAGTTTGTGGTCCACTTCAATCCTATGTAAATGAAGGTTGCATGTGGCTCAGACTTTCACATGTGCATTCATCAGGTCTTTCAAATTCTTGGAACAGATCAATAGATTGTATGTCTGATGGGTTCGTTTTGCAATTGCTTAAGTTGAAATTTTTTATTCCTGTGTTGAGTCATCTAAGAGTGAATTAAGTGATTATAAGTCCTTAACTTCTGTTGGAGTTAAAGATTGTTGTAGTTCCCCTTAGATGTAATGATGCTTCTTAAATGTAGTGTAGTCTTTTGAACTTCCATGGCCATGTAGCCATTTATTAATGACAGTTTAGTATTTTGTATTACTGGTGTTGACATTGTGATGCTTTAATTCGTGAAGTCAATTTTCTAAGCCATTCTTTTGTTCTTGTTATAGTTAGCAAACTTACAGCCAGAGCATACTGCAAGGAGCAACTTAGCATCTAAACAAGTAGCTTCCTCCCCTGGGTCAAATGCTTCGAGTGCAGGGACTCGAAGGCCTTCGTCATCAGGGGGTCCAGGATCAAGACCTGCAACACCTACTGGGCGCCCCACATTGACATCAGCATCTAAACCTTCAAGATCCTCAACACCTACAGCAAGGGCAACCTTGCCTTCAATGAAGTCCTCAGTTTCCACAACTAAGCCCACAGTTCCTGTAGCAAAACCCACAGTTCCTGCAGCTAAGCCCACCGTACCAGCAAGATCCTCTACGCCTTTATCCAGATCTACAACAAGATCTTCAACTCCAACCGCCAGACCCACTTTACCTCCATCCAAGCCCACATCAAGGGCATCAACACCTACTCGGCGATCCTCAGCACCATCGAGTGCACCCAGTGTGTCTGCTCCAACTAAGTCGTCATCTTCAATTTCAAAGCCAGTCCCAGTGACGTCCAGAAATCCTGTACCATCACGCGGAACTTCCCCAACAGTGAAGTCCAGGCCATGGAAACCCTCCGAGATGCCTGGTTTCTCACTTGACGCTCCGCCAAATTTAAGGACATCTGTTCCGGAAAGGCCACTATCAGCCACTAGGGGTAGGCCCGGACAACCTAGCTCTCGATCTTCCTCCCTTGATTCTGGTTCTAATGTAAGACCAAGACGACAATCCTGCTCTCCTTCAAGAGGACGGGCCTCCAATGGCATTTATGCCAGCGGTAGCTCTGTTCCTGCAGTGAATCGCTTGCATTCTAGAGCTAATGACAATGTGAGCCCAGTCTTAATTGGAACAAAAATGGTCGAAAGGGTGATAAATATGAGGAAGCTGGCACCACCAAGGCAAGAGGACAAACATTCTCCTCTTGGTAATCTCTCAGGGAAGTCGTCCTCATCCCCTGACAGTTCGGGATTTGGAAGAACGCTCTCAAAGAAATCCCTAGACATGGCTATAAGGCATATGGTATGTATGTCTTTCCGAATAATGGATATTTGCATCAGTATCAGTTCAGACTGAATTCTCTGATGTCATTGTGAAATGTCCATTTCGGAGCTCATCTATTTTCAATGCTATGGTGTGACACGCTCATCCCTCTTTCAAGCATTTGGTCCTTGTTTTAGAAGATTATTTTTCTCATTCAAGTTTCCCCTTGAGCAGGATATAAGGCGGAGCATTCCTGGCAATTTGCGGCCGTTGATGACAAATATTCCAGCATCCTCAATGTACAGCGTGAGGTCAGGGCCTGCACGAAGCAGAACTGTTAGTGTTTATGACTCTCCTCTTGCCACTAGCAGCAATGCTAGTTCTGAAGTTAGTGTGAACAATAATGGTCTGTGTTTAGATGGGAGTGAGATAGAAGATGATATTGGCAGTGAGAGAGGCGGTCGATCACCGGGCATTGTCCGTGGAAGGTGATAGCTTTACGGCCATAGTATCCTGAGATATAGCTGCATTCTAGTCTTGCTATGTTTTCAATTTGAATCGGAGTCGTCCTGACAACTAGAGAGAATCAACTTCCTCAAGAACTGAGCGAGGTCATGCTACTTCTACGATTAATGTAAAGTTATTGGAATTGTTGGGATTTAAAGTTATGTAATCCTTGGTTGTTGTCTAATTAGGGGAACTAGTTATGTACTGAATAGGATCCTGCCCATTTTTCCACACGATTCTATGTTGTGTACTGGCTTTGGAAAGTTGGTCCCATGTAATTGCAAACTAGGAATCAAATTCTCTCCTCCCCGTCCTCCCTGATTCGAGGTAACTAACCAGCTGGTGATCGATTTACGTTCATGCTTTTGCTGAGACAAACATTCGACTTAAACCAACCAGCATGCCTACATGCTCTGGTTCCGTTACTTGCATGGATGTTCGGGTAGCTAGCTGTATGTGGGCACTGGGCATGGTTGTTTTTACTCTTTTTTTGAACTGGCTAGGAAAACTGTCGCTAGCCCTTGGTACGCTGTTAAGCTGTTTTAATTTTTGCTTTGCGTTCGCGTGGATTGATGGCATCATGGCCATTCATCGCGAACGAAATGCCTTTCTATGATCTCCATTTCAAATTAGATTTCTCTCTTGCTCGATGCAAAAGTCATACAGGCTTTGCAATTGCACATCCACCAAACTAGTAAATTCCTTGTAGAGGGCCCGAAACGAAAATATTTCGGGCATTAAACCTGTCTAATTTACTCGAGTTTTTGTCCACAGAAGAAACACCAAAAATAGCCTCCTACAACTGAAATATAACAGCTGATGTCAGACGGCTAACAAAGTTCTCTTACAGCGACACATCTGATCCCCAGGTCAGTAAAGGCCAACATTAGACAACAAGAAAACTCTCAAGCAGCAACAACAGCTTCAGGAGTCAGAACAGCAACAGCCGCACCACTAGTTTCAGCATCCTTTGCAGGGGTTGTTGCTGGTGGTGGAGAAGGCTTCAGATGGGGAGGTGTGTTGTGCTTTAGTTTTATGACTATCTGCCGCATCCTTGAAAGCTCAGTTGGCTTTCCAGGCTTGGGACCTTGGACAGTGACAATGGAAATCGACCTTGTACTCATCAGCTTCATCAATTATCTGGTTCAACACCACCTTTTCATTCCTTTCCTTCTCCTCTAGCCGGATTGCGTTCTGTCTGCATGCCACAAATCCAAGGCGAAACATTAATCCTACTCAGTTGCTCAACAGTATTACGAATCCACTACGCAAAAGAAGCATTTTAAGAATATAGTAAAAAAAAACTACTCTTTGACACTTTCCACAAAATTTCATATAAATATTTGGTTTTTCTTATTTCTAGGCTCGGCTAGCGAGAGAATTTTTTTAAAATATTTGAAAAGATCGCTCAGTATTAAAGAAATAAGCGACTGAAGAATTATGCAAAGAAAGTCAGCCACAAATTGCCCCATTTTCTCAGCAAGCAAACACGTCAGAAATCTACCAAGCTCAGATCGAATACATTAGGAGACAAGAAAAGGTTACAGCATACCAGAAAAAGTGAAATTCGAACCCCTACCTCCTCCATTCCCTGAGAGTGAAGCCCTCCTCATGCTCCATTTCCGCCGGAGGTGGCAAAATCGGACTGTCCGGTCCACCTAAGCCCTTACCGTTAGCTTCGGAGTAGATATCCGGCACTGGTTGTGAGTCTTGTGACATGAACACGTCATCGGCTGCGGAGAAAGAGTTGTCATTTATGTTATCGTCGTGAAAGATCGGGTCCTTGACTGAGTCGGAGTCAGCAAAGTGAGTCGCGGTGAACGAGTCGAATCGCTGGGAAGAAACGCCGGGATCGTCGCCAAGGTAGCTGTCGTCATCGAAAGGAAGAGTTGAACCAGCAGAGGGGACCGAGTCGTCGAACGATTGGGCGAATGAGTCGGTGATAGACGCCATGGCTGGCTGGTCGTGAACGTACGCGCAATTCGTAAAAGGCCTCTCTAGTCTCTGCTCTCTTCAGGCTGCACTCTGCAGAGTGAAATGCTTTCGTACGTAATTCGTAAAAGGTATCTCTAGTCTCTGCTCCTCTTCACTCTGCAGAGTGAGATGCTTTCAAAAGAGAGAGAGAGACTACTGCGACAAGAAAAAAAAGAGAGAGAGAGAGACTACTGCTTCTGTGGCTTGGTGGGCCTAGTAAACCCCTATTTAATAGGCCTTGTTCAGTGGGTTCGACTAAAACCCAACTGCATATAATATTCAATGCTGAGCCAAGGCCCCCACAGAAACATCAAACGGCGCATCATAGATTCATAGGTTATAAAGCATTTTGTCTCTAATTTAATGTTTCTCCATTCGGGTATTTGTAGATTATACAAACATATTACATTTCCATCAAATTTTTGCTAGAAGCAAATATACAACTTGGGGATTCAAACCCTTAAAAGCTTCAGCTTCAAGTTGTTCTTTGTTACCCTATCACAAGTAGCAGGGAATCAAACGGAAAAGAAAGAAAGAAAAAAAAAGCGTGCAAATTGCTCGCATCCCTACCCTGTCTAGCTTCAGTAGCTTGCATGGACTGCATGAAGCATCTTCCGATAGTTTGTTGCTTTTCACTGATCAATTATGCTGCTTTTCCCAGTCACACACGTGCTTATATTTGCCTGACTTCTTGTTAAGTAAACCGATCCCAGCTTCCTCGGCTTTCCAAACACATTTCCTATCGTCGCAATAGTTGGGGATAAAAAGCAGAGATCGGATATGGTGTTAAGCAGGAGGGTGTGAAGCAATGTGAAGCAATGGTCAGGATCGCACAAAAACTCATCCGACGGTCCACAATCAGCCATATCCGATCTCTAAAAAGCAAGGGAGCCGGCAACGGTTCAAAAGTGCTATGCCCTTTCGTCGACTGCAAATAACACTCGAAGTTCCCCAGAAACGACGGACCCTTCCCATCTACTTCGATGGACCACTGGTGCTCCTGATTGGGCCCAAGGTTGACGACTCCAGGATCAGGTTTCTCTTTGGAGCGACAATGGGCGTGGAGGTTAGCGTTTCCCAATCCGTTCACGACCTGTACATAGTACGTCCCTTAAGGAACTTGTAAAGGGGGAGTCTCCATTTCCGGACCCGAGGAAGTTGGAGAGGGGGAGCTCCCGGTGCTGTTGCCTGAAGGTAAAGCAGCGAGAAGTACTATGAGAACATAACAGACGAAATATTGCCAGCTCATTGGTGACATTTTCTTCATTGTTGTTTCCGAATGTTCCTAGATATAAGAACTACGATCTGCACTTTCTTCTTTGTGTTCTTTTATATGATTCCCTTGAAAGCAAGAGAGCCGCAAGGCATGCAACAAGGGCGCAGTTATTTTCGGTGATCTTTCAGAGGCTATAGTTGTGGATGGGTGAATTATAGTTGGGAGGCAGTTTTATTCGGTAGGCTGAGACCGCAAAGAGAAAGAAGCGGTTGTTGAATGGCCCTTGGTCCATCAATGCACAGAGAATTAATGGCTACCCACAATCTACTCACATGCCTTGAAGGTCGCACTCGATCTCTTTTCTTTTTTCTTTTTTCCCCGCCCCGCCCTTCCAGTTACAAAATATCCAATTCCATTTATCCTCCTAAGCTAAAATTAGAGTTCCAACAACAATTTTCTTGCACCAAAACGAAGATCAAAGATGGTCCACCTATCTTTCCATCACTCCATTAACGCTGCAAATTAACTTCCTCTGCAATGAGGAACACGCAGCTAATTCCACAAATGTCGGCATAGACTAATTTGAGAGTTTTATATTGTTTATTAAACTTTGCGACTTGCTCTAAATAATTTTGACAAAATCTTTGGGATTAATGAAGGTTCCATGCCAACAGAAATTGTGGTCACAGGCCCTTCCTTAGTCATGTCATCTCTAACCTCAGCATTAATGAAAACCATAGTTTTTATCGCCAGTTGACTCTTGTAACATGAGAACACCAGACCGTAGCTGCTCCAGTGTAAAGATCATAGTTGCATGATTATATTCTATAACCAAAACCAGAGTGATAACCCAGAAAATTGTGGCTTAATTATTTTGCAATTGCAATCTTTAGGGACGGACAACGTCTTGCTGTCTTGGTTTTCATTTGTATGTTGGATCAACGCCGTAGCACTTGTATATATTAACTAGCTCCGTAGGGATATTATCCCGGTGGGGGGGGGGGGGGGGGAGAGACTAGCTTCGTAGGGAGCTGGTTGTCAATTGCCTTTTGGTTGAATTAATTCGCATCTATATGTTATATAAATATGACCATCTTGGGGATCAATTGGAACCCAGTTGTTCCTTATTCCTCTGTCACAAGGGGGGGGGGGGGGGGGGGGAAACAGAAGAGAAAAAACAATGGCAATTGGCAAATTATCACGGGTCAAGCTTCTTGTCCCAGTCATACCGATGCTCATATGCACCTGTCTTCTTGTTAAGCAGAAATATTCCATTTTTTTGTGCTCTCCAATCGCAGCCCACGTTAGCACAATATTCGTTCATCGAAGTAGGGTCCTCCAGAAACGACAGAAAGCTGCGACGCCCTTTCGTCCACAGCAAGTAGCACCATATCTGTGTAGGACCCACCTCCCTTTTCTTGAAGGACCAGCTGTGTTGCTGCTTGGGGCTGAGATCGGCGTTGGTAAGCTCCTCGCCTTCGGCAGTACATTGGGCGTGGAGAATATCGTCTTCCAAGCCGTTGAAAATTTGTACCTGGTACTTCCCGTGGGAATTAAGGGATTTGCAGTTGCCTAAAGATAAGGCAGCAAGCAGTAAGAGCACAAAACAGAGGAGTTGTCTCATTGATGCTTCATTTTGCTTCATGTTAGTTTCAAAGGTTAATCCTAACCTCCAAAGCTACTCTCTACCTAGACCTTCTCTTTTGCTTTAATATTAGAGAGCTTCTATCTGCAAGCAAACGAAATTCACGGCCGCTGGGGACTAGTTCTTTTGATCTCTTTTGGGTTACTCTGTTTTGGCGAATTTTTCGGCGACTCGTGTAGACGTGTAGTTTATAATGTGATTCAGCCGAAAGACAAGTATATCTCTTCAGAAGTGTGAGGTGGGAAAAAACAACTAAACCGAAAGTAACGGTTTATTGAAGTTTCCAATTTAAGGTTTAAGGTAAAATCTGGACCACACGTAATTTGCATGGACAGCCTCGTACTCAACCTTAGGCCCTATCGGCTATCAATCTTGATGTTGCGGTACGCCAGTCTTACTCTGTCCTCGCCCCACTGTACTAAAACTTTCACGGTAAAATCCTTCATGATTGGTCCAACTTAAGGTAAAATTAATACAACTTAATTTTATATTTTTTACACATATTAATACAACTCAACTATTTTTACACATATACTAGCATATAAATATCCGTACAATTACTACCGTTCATCGCTCTTAACTGAATCCCGAACCCGAAAACCCAGGTCCGATGGCGAGCCTCTGGCGGGCCGCGACGGGCCAGGCCGAGAAGCCGAACAACTACGACGGCGTGGAGTTCTGGTCGAACCCGGAGCGCACTGGGTGGCTGACGAAGCAAGGCGAGTATATCAAGACCTGGCGCCGCCGCTGGTTCGTGCTCAAGCAAGGCAAGCTCTTCTGGTTTAAGGAGTCCACCATCACCCGCGCCTCCAGGCCACGTGGCGTCATCCCCGTGGCCAACTGCCTCACCGTCAAGGGCGCAGAGGACGTCCTCAACAAACAGTACGCCTTCGAGCTCTCCACCCGCTCCGAGACTATGTACTTCATTGCCGATTCAGAGAAGGAGAAGGAAGACTGGATCAACTCCATCGGACGGTCCATAGTGCAGCACTCCAGGTCAGTTACTGATTCTGAAGTCGTTGATTACGATAGTAAGCGCTGAGATTTAGCAGCGAACTAAGTGAGCTTGGCCTCTGTATTTCCGCACGTGGATAATTTCGTGGTCCGTGTGTTCGTGTTGTGTATATTGATTCGGATCGTTTCGTGTCTGTGGGTTTTGTAATGAGATTCTCTCTTTTTGGTAATGATCAGAGATCGGATCTCACAATCGGAGTAATTTTACGTTGTCTCTTGATATGTTCAATTTTGTCGAATTCAAGCTTGAATTTTCCCATGCTGTTGCCTATTGCAGATCTTTTTTCTCTTTAATTTTAATGCTAATTTCATGCTTGAGTTTTCTTGTTGGGTTGTGGAATTTGTGATTTTCATTTGGTTAGCAGCTATATATATTCATTCCTTACATAGACTCGGACATAGTCACCTAGCCGTGTTCGTAGATGTATATGCGCATGTGTCCCTGTTGGTGAATGTGAATTGTATATGAGAACAAACAGAATAGCTGAATTCTAACTCAAATGGGAATGAAGTGGTCGAGCAAGAGGAGGCCATGGGCGTTAGAGAGGATGGGCGAGTTTGGTTCTGGAAAGAGCCAGATATTCTAGGATTTAGAGAGAAATTTGGAACTATCTTCTGAGCCGGAGCATCAAGGTGATACGTGTTCCTGTATTAGATGCATACATCATCTAATTGAATATCTAGAAGACAGAGAAATGGACTTGCTTATTTAAGTAGTGGGAAAACTTTTCAGGATTGGGACTTTTGCCCATTGAACTACGTGGCATCTTTGTGTATGTCCTCCTCCTTTGAGTGAGTCTGATATAGATTGTCCTTGTTCTATTCATTCCTTAATGCCTACGTGTATATGTTGTTAGTCTGCCTGATCAGGGATTAGTCATAGGCGTCTTTAAAAGTGTAGTAATTCAATTTACACCTGTAGCTTTAGTAACAGAACCTCATTTTGAGTTTTGTTATTGTCAGCAGGTTCTCTTTTCCCCAAAATATGTGCCAGTTTGTTTAACTATAGGCTTTTAGCAATCTTATATTCTTATTTGTTGCTAGCTGTTCTGGTACAAGTAATCACTTGAATCCATTTCAACACTGGGATCACCATGGGGGTGATACTTGGCAACCGCATTACAGGTGATTTTGAGTGAAGATATCTTCAAAATGTTTTTTTTTCCATGGTATCTTTTGCCGCTAAAAAATGTGCTCCTACAAACACTCAAGATTATACCAGTTATCAGCATTAGCACGAACACCATTACCATAGGGATCTAGATCTTAGGTTGGCCATGCATACATATTGTTTTTTTCTATACCCAGATGGAATTAGACTTGTAGCAAGGCCTCGAAGACCAAACTCTTGCATCTTCAATTAGCAGGGGAGTTATAAAGGGGATCTTCAGCAATCTGATCTCTTGGGGAGGTTTCATGCTTCTGCAGTTCTAGAATTTCTTGAGATATGACGTTTTCGTCGCGGAATTTTAAGAGAATACTATCATAGGATTAACAGGAGCAACCTTTGTCATGGATAACAATACAAAAATACTTTCAAATACCTACTGATGTACGGCAGCTTATCATAAACTATCATCTCCGGAATGTGTCAGTGTCTCCATTTAGCATTCTCCTTGATCTTTATCTGCAGTTCTGAACACCAAAAAAGCATGATTCTTTTCTTTGGAAGTAGTTCCTTGTTACCGACGTCTGCTGTACCTGGGTGATATCTGAGTTATTTCCGGACGAGTCACAAGTAGTTCCTTGTTGACATGCTGCATGTTAAGTATTTTTGTTGTTATTCTTTCCTTCTTCATTAGCGTTATTAACTTCTTCTAATGTCACGGTTGATGCTTCTCTGCGTTCTCTTGGAAGGAGAGCTAGGTCCACAATGTGTTCGTTTTTAGCAAGCAATAAGCATGATATTTCCTCCTGAACGTCTTCTGGTGTTTTCGTTTTCTTTTTCCTCCCTATGAATAATCTCTATGGTGCTTTGCTACTACAATTGTACTTTCGATTACTAGCAGCTAAAACAGTCATTTTCTTGGAGGATATACGTGTATTATTCATAGAGGATCAATCTTAGGTTTGTCTAGAAATAACTTTAGCCCAAGCCGCCACTGTTGATTAAGAAAAAAAAAAAACCGGCGCGAAGCCATAGAAGTTTTGTTCTGCAAGTTCTACACCCTGGGTATTTACAAGAAGTTGTGGATGGAAGAATTTTTGTTATCAAAAGGCTGGAGTTGTCTCCAATAAATGCATGGGCAGAGTTATGTATCCACTTTTTTTTCTAAGCAGTGTTTTGTATCCACTTAATCTAACATATCAGGGGAAGAAGCCAGAAAATAAATTGAGTATTTATCCATCATTCTGAAATGGAAATCAGAAGACGAAATGCTTGGTGGGGAGGGACAATGGGAAAGCCAACCCAACTTCAGATTCTGGATATGTTGGATGCTCTGTATATGACATTAAAGGTGGATGGAATGGAGCTTGGATTCTACAATCAAAGAAAGCCAGATGCCTTTGCAAGTTGTAATGGAGTAACTTTGCATCTTTTTTTTTTCTTTTTCCTTTTTTAGTTGAATAACTTTTCGTCTAGCTTAGGAGCCGAGAGAGAGCAGCGAGGTTTATTAGGTGGCCCAAAAGTGAAAGCTACATAAGAAGGAAATGGCTGGATGGCCCATATTTCCATTAGAGCACTAAATTGGGGTTTGTTTAGTAAAATTTTAATTTAATATAATAAAATAATGACATTATAATTTCTTTTTTTCATCAAATTATAATAATTTTAAAAGTCCGAAATTACACAAGTTAACAGTCCAGCTTATCAAAACGATCATTTTTAGACTGCGACGGGGGAGTCGGAGGTCTCTGTGCGCCCCCCCCCCCCCCCTTTCTTCTTGTTCCGCGGTCTCGCCTGTTGACCCACAATCAGACCCTGAATTCATCCATTAAGAAAAACAACTGGGGTCGTTTTCGTTGCTTTTTGCCGGGTTTCTCAGCAACCAAATAGAGGACTTGAAATATTCCACAGAGAGAGAGAGAACCATGAATCGAAGAAAACTCACATTTCCAAAGTAGTGGGCAAAGCGCTTGCCTTTGGCAGTCTCTCTTCGTCCCCTCTGCCACAGTAAACTGAAATTAAGAGAAAAAAAAGCCCAAGATATTAGGCAAAATTAAAACAAAAGAAAGAGATAATATGCATTCCGAGGGTTTGTGATAGAAGTAACTTATCACAAAAAAAGGGTACTTAAATGGTGGTGCTGGACAGGTTGCAGATAAGGAAATCGAATCAGAAGACTTGTGATTCGGGATAGAAAGGGTTTTGGACTTGGAGAACGATAGCTTCGACGATATATCGGGGGCCAGAGATGGAAACGGAAGTGCTCTCAGTAGCAGTGAAGCCATGGTGATTTTTCAGCGGTGGACTGGGGGGAAGGATTCAGAGGGACTTGCCTTCTAGAACTACTCTAGCGGCTTAACGACAGTTTTAAACTCGGTCTTTCACTCTTCGTTCGACATACGACAAAAACATTCGGTTTTGCTTTCCACTTTCCAGAGCGTAAACTGCAGCGTTTTGGAGCTTGATAATATTGTAGAACTCTTCTCAATTTTTTAACGTAGAGATTCATTCTATTATTTTCTTGCTTTCAAATGAAGCATAGATACTTGATACCTGCGAATTCTCCAGTTCTTGACCAATTGTCCGTCACAGAATCACAAAAAATTTGGCATGCCTCTGTTTTTGGGTAAGAATCTGGAAGAACATCGGGCACAAAAATGGGACAGTAATTTGAGTTTTGCTGGCATTTCATTATATTTAACTTAGTGCGATTATTTTAAGTAAAAAGCAAACACTTAACACAGTTACATAAAGAAGGTCGCGATTCCTTAAACTTGGGTCATCATCGAACATCTACTTCCTCCCCATTATATATATTAAACAAAGGTCGACTCAGCCAAGTCAATGGCACGGGCGAGTCCAGCAGCTTTGTTGTGACATTCCTGTTGTTCTTCATCGGGATTACTGTCAGCCACTATACCAGCACCGGCTTGAAGGTTAGCAACCCACTGCTGGCGCCTGGTTGCGTCCTTGTATGAGTACATGGTGTCATGGCGGTTTCCAGTGGGGAACACAATCGTCCTGAGAGCTAAGGCAATCTCCATGTCACCGGCAAAAGAAATACTTCCGAAGCCTCCGCTGTAAGGCCCACGCCTTGATACTTCCAGCTCATCGATTAGTTCCATGGCTCTGACCTGAATCAGATCGCCAATGACAAACAGAACAAAGAAGGAAAGAGATATCTCTTGATCGGGTATAGTTCATACACAATGTTGACCTCGTGAAAGACAAAAGACAAATCGGGAAATATTGATCAAGTCTCTTTGAACCGCACACATTGCTTTTGAAGTTCATCATTATTTAGACACAAATACGCCGAAAGAGGTAAATAAAAAAGAAGGTAACAGGCAAACTGACTAAACACCTTCGGTGCTCCACTAACAGTTCCAACGGGCAATGCAGCAAGCAGGGCATCCCAGCAAGTGAGATTGTCTTTCAACTCTCCCGTAATCTGCATAAGATGAATCAGGATGCTGCGTCACTCTAATGCCACATTGCTTTAAAGAGCTTTTGAAGTAACTTTTTTGGAAAGTTTAAAATCACAAGGAAGCAGTGCATTGCTGTATCGTAGGAAAGGCAAGAAAGGAACATAACATAAATGTTACCAAAGGCAAAAGAGACTCATATTGCCAACACAAACAAAAGAAATTGGTTTTAAATCACTCCATGTCTGAATGCCAGACCTAATTCCAATAACCATTGACCAACCAAGCTGAAGCAAGCTTTTCATCTACATCATGCAGTGTAGACCGTCATGCCTTGTTACTATAAACAAAGTGCAGTATTCTATCTCACCATACAGGTCATAAATCAACTCAAAACAGCTATGGTCCATATCCCCAACGTTCAACTTCTGCAGGTGCTATCTCTAATTCCTTTGAGATATCAAATGTATATGCTGGATTCAGGAAGTCAAGGTCCTGAAATGTTCCCCAACTCTAGGTTCCTGTCCTACCTAACTTTCAATGATGGAAGGAAAACCAGTACAGGGAACACAGTATCACGTTACCTACGCTTTATGCAGACAATCATAAGAAACATTTCACGTTACAATTTCAACCAACAACAGAAACTAAAAGGCAGACTCATACCGTGGAGCTCATGTGCATTACATGGGAATACCGTTCAACGTTCATAAGTTTTTCCACCTTCACAGAACCAAACCTGCTTACCTACATCAAGAATCACTGTCACAAAGTCTAGCTATATGCAGCTGAAGTTTAGAAGAAAAGCCAAGTCCCTCCTAGCAAAACATAGATGGGAAGATATGTTTCAAAAATCAAACAAACTTCAAATAGAAATTCCCTATGACATCAGCAGACTCCAACATCCTTGTATAGGTAAGATGAAAACCAGTTTGTATCTTTAGCAGGCATGCTTCAGGTTCTATAAACTGGAACATTAAAGTGGGTATCTGAACAACAGGTTTCTAAACACTAAAAAGATTAAACACAACTCAACTCAGTGCTCTTACCAGCCGGAGATGATACAGGATAGAGACACAATAACCGGAATTGATAAACAAAACCAGTCATACTAGTTATTGGCCATTGGCCAGTCTAATTTACAACTTCAGATATAGCAGTTTTTACGAGTTCAGATATCCCAGTTTAGTCAAAAAGAGAAAAAGAAATGACAAATTAAGAAAGCCATAAGTAATCCAGCCAACATAACTAAGCTAACTATGAGCCTAGAGCTTTAAATGTAGGATAAAAAATCCAAATACTTGGGAAATTATTTAAGAGAAACCTTTCCAACATCATTTCGACCCAGATCGACTAGCATGATGTGTTCTGCGCATTGCTTGTTGTCATTTAGCAGCTGAACTTCTAACCTCTGATCTTCTTCCTCCGTCTTCCCTCTTTTAACGGTTCCAGCCAAGGGCCGATTGACAATCTTATTCTGTTCATGACATTGTAAAGATGGATATCCTTGTTTCTAAACAGTCGGAGAATAAGAAAATTTTTGTAGCTAAGCAAGTAGCACATCCCTCTGTTTGAGGATTGCAAATCAATAAATTTTGGAAATGAGTTGTGTTATGATTACCTTCCTTGCACGTGCAAGAATTTCTGGACTTGAAGCAACCAGAATACATCCTCTAGCCTGATAGGGAACATTGTTTGAAAACAAATCAGAAAATCCAAGTCCATGACAAATTAGAAAACTCATAAAACTGGGATATTGCAATCATAAAAAATCAAGGAGATACAAACTTGTAAGTAACCCATATATGGACTTGGGTTCACAACTCTCAGTGCTCTATAAACTTCAAACGGGTCTGCAAATGTTCGGCGTTCAAAACGTTGACTTAATACAACCTGGAATATATCCCCTGCTAGAATATGTTCTTTGGCTTCTAGTACAGCCCTCTTGTACTCTTCACTTGTCATGGTCGACTTCGTTAAAGAAGGACCGAAATGGCGAGTGTCTAATTCCACAGAACCTGGAGCAAGCCTTGGGCTAAAAATTGACACCCAAACAAAAAATTTGTGAAGTAGATTTACAAGCCCCAGTATTTCGAAACAAAGAGCAATAGATACTCACGGATCAATATTTTGTACTCTAGACACTAGAACTTCCAAGCGTTTCACTCCATCTTTATAAGCCTTCTCAACAGAGGAGTACCGATCCAATCTCACCCAATGAATGACATATGCTTTCTGAATGGGAACAGAGCACCAAGGAGCCCTTAAATTACGTTCTTTTCATACTCATAGCAAAATCTTGGGAAGAGTATTTACGTAAAGCTTTTTTGTTATTTCCATTTGCCCTCCCTCCAATGAGTGGTCAATTTTTGGAATGATTGCATAGAACCATTGATAAATGATACGCACATGGAAAATCAAGATGATAACCTACCCAAATGGTACTTGACAACTGACAGGTAATATTTCATATTATTAATGTAACAAAGAAGAGATTAGTATCACTTGCAAGAGGTCATATTATCAATGTAATAAAACAATATTACCTTCTCTACATGATCAAAGACAATCACATCCTCGTACAGGCCAAGATGTATATCAGCAAGGTTTCTATCATCCTTCGGAGCTTTTGAGAATGGCAGCTTTTTCTTCTCTACATAGCGAAGTGTGTCATATGAGAAATAACCTACCCAGCCCCCTATTAAGACAGCAATTTAATGATAAGGAAGGTTTGTCAAAACTAGAATGAGGAATACAACAATTACAGTTTATTTCCAGCGACAACTAATCAAGTGAATCCCAGTTCTGACATCTGGTTCACTGATCTGTAAGATAATCAGTATGCCGTAAGAGAATGTTAATTGAAATAAGCACAAAACTCATGTCCTTATAAATCTTCAGCATTTGGACATTCTTTACTTGCACAATATGTAAATTTTGCATCACAGGTTCCCATGAATTCAAAATTTCTCCAGTGACTAAAAAGCTACTTGATCATTGCTCCCTCTGAGATTTGACAGCACCCTTAATCCTTTAAGTGTTTCATCATCATTTAACACATTCATAAGTCTGAATCCTGATTGAGAATCCACTGTATTCGTTAGATTCAAATAACGGTTTACATGGCCATTGCTGCAGCCAGTTGCCATAGGAGCCACCATAGTCATATTGCTAGGACACATCAGAGTCATAAGCCCTAAAGACAAACGTTCAGTGCCATAATAATGAAGCGGCATACGTCTCATTATGGAAAGTTCACAATTTTGTCGTTTTAACCGAGTCTTAATTATCTTGGCACTTCCTTTCTTTTGACCAGTACCAAATGATTGCTGCAGCAAATAACTCCAAAGTCCAAGGATCCGACAAACGTATGGTAGGGAAGAATTTAAACGTTTGTCTTTCAACCAAGTATTAATTATCTTCTTTTAACCAATCTCAAAAGATTGCCAGTGCCGATAAATCCAAAACCTTGGATTTGCAAATAGCAGTACGGCCAACCAGAATTGAAACCTTTGTACTTCATTCTGTAAACCTAATTGTACTCCTCGCTGTAGCCCAAAATGGCGAAGCTGAGGACACTCTTAGAACAACTGTCCCATTAAAGAACGAATGCACCTTACCTTTGTATCACTAGTTATTAAAACTAATTTCTCTGCTTACTTCCATGCTGGAACATAGTAAATGCAAGCAACAGACTTTCAAACCGTGAGTAATGAGGTCGAGCATAAAATCTTAACATCTCTCATGAAATCCTGTTTAAAATCCATCTAAGTTCATCAATAAGTTGATCACTATCAATCATCAATCATCAACAAAATTATCTTACCACAAAACGCATTTGGAAGTTCATCAATAGGTTGAGGTTTCCAGTTCTCCGAGATTGTTTTCGGAATTAGCATTGGATCTTCAACAACCTCTTCAGTCAAACGCCCCTCGTCATGGTCCATCAGCGTAACTCTATGTTCTTTTGCCACTACTTCCAGCGTTGGGTGAGCTCCAACTACACTATATCGCCCCTAATAGAACCAATGTAGTAGAATTTAATATAGCATTATGGGTATATAAATTCAAAACCAACCCCACACACACACACAAAACAAAAATCGCACTTACAACAGTTGAGACAGTGTGATGGGGCTCCACCGACTCAAAAAGAAAGCTAGGAGCATCCCTATCGTCCTCTTTAACCAAGCACCGATAAGCAAGAATTGGAGTAAGCTGATCAGAGAAGATGGTTCGGTAAAGCGGAACGATATTTGCATGTTTAGAAGCTTCCACAAATTTTGTCACATCATCAACTGAATTAACAAAATAAGAACCAAAAATTAGAACTGATCCCTAAATTCAGCTCCGTCTAATTTGTGAAGTTCACGAAAATGCGACTCAGGAAAGTGGAACCCGAAACCGCCACTCTACCAACTTACCACGCCTATTAAAGTCAACAAATCAGTTCAACAGTTTCACGCTGACCAAGTTTTATCATAAATTTAAAATAATATCTCTGACAAAGATTGTATTGCATTCACAGAGTTTGTTTAGTTTCTTTTCTTAGCTTTTTCGTTGGTTGGTTCCGAAGAAAACTTAAAAGAATATATTAACAGAAAAAGATAAGAGTTTTTTAATACCCGCCTTTATAATTTGTACCCCACTGAAAGACAACCCGTTAAATCTATATTCCTGTTTGCATGTCGAATATTTTACAGTCTAGATATTTTAATGTAATAAAATAATTATAAAATTATTTTTTTACTATTAAAATTCTTAAAAGTCCCAAATTTTAAGCTACTAAACAGCAATCGGGATTCAAAATTAAAAGCAGTAAAATTCCGCCATCGTTTCGCACCTTATTTCAGCGACGGAACCTGACCCAGATCAAGAACTTCAATTAAACAAATGAAAAAACGGAGAACATAAAAAAATGAAACGACTTATAATCAAAACTTCGTTCGTGTTTCAGTAACTAAGACCAAAACCTCCACCTAACCAAGCTCAACCAAGTTAACTCGGTTGCTTGCTTAGAGTAATCGTTCCCCTTCTCCAAAGCAAAAGTTATTTCTTTCCGCAGACAAAAGTTTTAAGACTGAAAGTTTGGTTTTTAAGTTCTTTCCTTTCCTCTCTAGTTATTTCTTTCCGTAGACAAAAGTCTTAAGACTGAAAGTTTTGGTTTTTAAGTTATTTCCTCTCCTCTCTCTCTCTCTCGGCAACCAAACAGAGTTGAAACGATACTGAAAAACCGTGTCATTTACCTAAAGAGGAGGACGAGTTCGTCAGAGAGCAGCATTTCACCGTGAGGGCAAATGCAATTGAGCTTGAGCATCTTCTACTGTCAAACCCGGTGGCCGGCAGCGGATACCTCCTGTGGCTGGTGGAGGCCAAACGGTGAGAAACGCCGAGGTTCTGCATGGTAACAGAGAGTGGGTACAGTGAACCAGAATTCCTGGTCGCCCTTGGAGGAGAGAAAATGATTGTTTTGTGACGTTGCTTACTTGGTTTGGGCCTCTGCTTCCCTTCGTAACTGACGAATAAACAGAGAGGCATGTGTATCGTAGTGGCGATTGGCTTGAGACACATATATGAAACTGTGCATGCATTAATGCAACCTCCTTTTATTTCCTAATAGGCCCCTTGTCCTTATCAATCAGATTTTTCACACCTCTTTCTTTTTTCGCCCCCTTAAATAAAGAAAAGATCTCGGAACGGAATCTATAAATTTTAATTTGATTACGTATGGTTAACTCTGATTTGTTTAGTTTTAAAGGAAACAAAAACTTTAATTGTTTTAACTAGGGCTATTAAAGGGAATAACAAAAAATCCATGATTATATGGTTACTTTGTTTATTTAAAAAATTTTATTTTATTAAGATTTATTAAGATTTGTGAAAAGTAACACCATAAAAAGTAAATTTATGATTTACGGTCAGGGGCTCAATATTTTTGGTCTTATTTAAAAAAAAAATCAAAATTAAATCATAAATTTAATTCTTACCATTTTAGGTTGTGGTGTTATATTTTAAGATAAAATTTTATGGAAAGTGATCCTATTATTTAGAAAATCGTTTCGATAATTTAATTTTTTAAGAATTTAAATTAATTAACAATGAATTAGACATTTACAGTATTAAGTTTTAAGATAAGATTTTAATTTTTTGAGAACTTTAGTTAATTAATAATAAAGTACGCATTTATTGTGCTAATTTTTACGAGAAGAATTTGTAGGAAGTGATCATATTCGTAAGGAAAAGTTATGAGAATTTTTTTTAGAACATAGTTAATTAGCAAGCAGTTGTGGTGTTAAGTTTTAAGAGAATAATTTGTGAGAAGTGATCATATTATTTTAAAAAGGAGACCTAAAAGCTAATAGTGTTGATTAGTTATTATTGCTAGTGCTAGTTTCTATCTTGGATTTTTTATTTTCAATTTCAATTTTATAAACTAATTTTTAGAATATTCCTATTTTGTAGGTCTTTCATTAACTTTTTTTTCTCAATTTTAATTTTATAAAAGGGTTTTCTATTTTATAGGCTATAAGATTTATGCTTTTTTTCATCTTTAATTTTAGGGGTAAACTCATAGTTAGCCTCATATGTTTGGGAAAAAATCAAATTAGCTCCCTATTTTTCAATCCAACAATTTGAGACCCATAACTTTCACAACCTATCAAACTTAGCCCCTCGTCTAAATCAGGTGTTAAGTCCGACGGAAATTCATGCAAATGACCGAAATGCCCCTCCAAACTAAAATTTAGAATAAAATAAAATATAAATATAAATTTAAAAAATAAATTAAAATAAATATATTATTGAAATAGAGTTTCAATATAGTTTTATTTAAAAAATATTAATTTTTGAAAAAATATCATTTTTTATTTTAATGATTTTTTTTATTTTTTTGTAGTAATTTTATTTTTGAGGGGCATTTTGGTCATTTTTCATGCTTTGCCGTCTGATTTAACGTCTAATTTAGACGGGGGGCGAAGATTGATAGGTTTTGAAAGTTATGGGTATCAAATTGTTGGATTCAAAAATATGGGGCTAACTATGATTTTTGCCCAAACATACGGGCTAACTATGAGTTTACCCCTTAATTTTATAAAAAAGGGTTTTCTATCTGTGTAAATGGAAATTACCGTGTTAAGTGAGCCGTGTAAACAAACATAATTATCTTAAAATATTGCTCATAAAATAATAATAGTAATTTAAAATAATCTTTCTTTTTTATATTAAATCATCTCTTTTTTTTACCAATTTCTATAAAACTATATATTTTATTAATTTCTTTCAAAATTCAATAAAATTTTAATCTACCTAAATTTTTACAACATTATTAAAGTTTTCAAAAAATATTGATTTTCAGATTCCCCTGCCTCCGCCCCTGCTTATGGGCAGCGTCCGTTAGGTTGTATTCATGTATAATTTTCTGATATTTTGGTTCACGATCCCAACCGTGCGGCTTGTTCTAACTTTCTGCTGTCCAACATGAAGTAAAGATATGTTATGGGAGTTGGTAAAAAAGTGAAGAGATAAAATATTTTTAATAAATATTATAATAATAAAAAATTATGTGGTGAATTTTTTATTATTAAACCTAAATTTTTGGGTCCAAATTTTTGGAGCTCAAACGCACCCAAAGATGAACGAACAAGTAATACTTTTTTTTGCTGGAAACATTTTAGCTTTTCTTTCCTTGTTCTTGTTCCTTCTGTCTTGTGTGTTTCCTCTTACTCTTAGATGTGCTGTCCATGTTTGTTTGCTCCTTTCTCGCTTTTTCCATATATAATATGAGTTTGTTTTAAAAAAAAAAGCAATAATAATTCATTTTCAACATTCCTCCATTAGCCAAGAAAAAAAAAACATTCCTCCATTAAACTGGGTCCACCACCCTAATACGGATCAGGGGCAGCTTAAGGGGTGGGCAATCTAGGAGGGTGAGGTGGGCCTCAACTTTAATAGGGCTAAGTCATAGTGGGGAACTAAATCTAAGGACCGCTCTAGGCGACTTTGGAGACCCACAAAATAAGAAGGTTCTCAATTTAAAATTTGCTAATAGACCTATTAAATGAATGTTTAATGTTAAAGACTCAATTTAACTTAAAAGCTATATTGATTAGTATAGACTTCTAGTTAACTTTTTTGTTTAAAAAATAGACTTCATTAAATCTACTTGATTGAAAAAATCATTAATTCTTTTACTTTTCTACTGTGTAATAAAATCAAATTAATTAATGTCAAAAGCCATCAATCCTATAAAGTCTCAGAGATTAATTGCCTATTAATTCAAACCATAAGTCTATAAAATCAATCCTATAAAGTCTCAAAGAGATTAATTGCCTATTAATTCAAACCATAAGTCTATAAAATCAATCCTATAAAGTCTCATTAAGATTAATTGCCCATTGAATGCAGGATAAATATTATATTTTTTTCTTGAAGATCTATTTCATATAATAATACATTAAGACTTGAGAAGATAATAAATAAGATATGAGTTATATAACGGTAAGTCTAGTATTAAGACCTCACTAGAGTTGATGACTTCATAATAATCGAAGGAGTTTTAAAAGCAATCTTAAATAATTAGGATGACTTTATAATGATCGAATAAGTTTCAAAAGTAAACTTATCTAGGCATCATGAAATTAAAGCGTAGCTTGTTTAGAATAACTTGATCATATGGATCAAAGACCGACAGTGTTACGATAACTTGATCGTGTTTAGAATAACTCGATCATTTTATTTTAGGGAAATTGACATTTTAGTCCTTAGATTTTCAACACTTTTTATTTTAGTCCTTCACTTTCAAACTTCAAATTTTTAGTCTGAGTTTTTTTTTTTTTTTTTTACGAAATGGTTCTTCCGTCAGTCTGTCGTCCATATGTTTAACGACACATGAAGCGGTTGACCGGGTATATGTGTTGAACGTGAGCAGTCGACCGATACAAATTTACTGACGTGTCATAGAGCTCTGTTAAGCACATGTACGACAAACTGACGGAATGATCATTTCGTCAAATCAAGAAAACTCAAAGACTAAAAATTTGAAGGTGAAAGACTATAATAAAAAAGTGCCCAAAATCTAAGGATTAAAAAGTGAATTTCCCTTTGTTTTAAAGTACGTCCTCGAGACCACGTCGACTGTAAAACCAAATACTGTATATATCCAGGACAGACAGGGAGAAAGGGACATGCTGTCAAAAATGAGGGGAAATAAACAAGTGAAGAACCTCTTGAAAGCGTCGTTTCCACCTAACCTAATATGCCCATAAAACTTCAACTAAAAAAACATATGGAAACTGAAAGATTCGCAGATTTTCAGAGTCGCAGCGGAATGTGGATCAGATTATTCTAAATGATTGGCTTTAAGGACGTACATCAAACATAAACATCTTTATGAAGTAATTTTCGTCCAACAATTATGTTTTGAACCTACTACAAATCCTGCAAAAAATGTGTTTTTTCAATTCTATCGGATGGTTTGAAGTTTCTGTGGGAAGTGTCACTAGAAACTTGTGATTGCGTCATCTGTAAAGGGAAAGGGGTATGGTAAGCATACCAGCAAACCCAAAGCCAAAACCAGTACTCCAAGTGCAATGTACTTTTCATCGGGATCAGTTATTTCCTCCGAAAGTGGAGCAATTGGCCCCCTCTGTAAGAAGAATATCAGAACTACCCAATAAAATGCGACGTCATCAACTAGTGAGGAGAGTCCAAGCAGCACGATGGAGGCAGCTGTGAAGCGAGATGAAGCCTATGAGATAAAAAGTTTGATCAGTACAGTGATTTTTTCACGCCACGAATTTCCCGATAATATCAGATTTTTGAAGGTTCTTAAGCCCGCTCATCAGCCTCGTGAAAGGAGATTTCTAGTAGTAGCATAACCAGGTTCAACATTGGAGGATGCACTTTAGAAGTATATTCAACTTCAGATGGCATACCTTTCTTCCCCATATGGCAAAACAGATTCTCCCTCCATCAAGCTCTCCTGCTGGGATGCTGTTGATGGCATTAATAAGGAGTCCAGCCCATGCCCATATCACAAGAGGATTAACAGATATGGGAGTGCCTTCCTTGAGCACGTTGCCAAGAAGCAGCTTTGCTATAAAAGAACCCAAGTCACAAGTAAATATTGTATCTCTAAATTTATGAACAAAAGCCAAAAATGACGTGACTGCAGCACAAGAAGAATTGAAATTGTTGATCTATAGAATGCAGACCATGTCTGTTCAAGCATAACATGCCTAGGACGAAGTGCTTACCAATACCTCCGGCGAGAAATGACTCGTGAAATACAGAGGCATCAACAACGACTCCAATACCATCAGCAGGTGGCAAGATGAACCCCAAAAGCAGAAGAACAAGACCAAATGAAAAGCCGGCTAAAGGTCCTGCTATTGCAACCTTCAGAAGATCTTCACGCTTAGGTACTATATTTAAGATTCTTGTGATGGCACCAAAAGAGCCTATCTGCCACCAAAACAACTCATTAGATATCCAATATGCATTTGACGTGAATAAAACAGCCCCCTTACAAGTATTTGCAAGAAACCGAGACTTAACAGCCACTACAACTGCAAGCTGCGAGTCATAATGAGACCAATCTTCCGTACAAATTGCTCTGGGCATAACAGTTGAAGTAATTCTACACTAAAGCATGCGGTACAAAATTTATATCATTGACAAAAACATCAGCCGCTGCAATCAAATTTTGCTACGAATAAAAAAGCAGCTCTAGAAGAAATACATTTTATGTGGGTCATTTAAAGGCGATTTAGCAGCGGGTAGAAGTCATTCTCAAGTAAAAATGCTAGATTCAGCTTGGCTAGGAGTAGCTGCTAGTAATATGCATGTCAGGAAAAACAGGAAAAGGTACTGCACTTTGCACGCTTAGAAGACTTCACTCAAGAGATCGAACAAAGATCTGGTAGTTTCTTTTTGGGCAAAGATCTGCTGATTAAAATGGAGAAAAAAATCAAAGATTAAGCACATACGTCACCTGCCAACTAGGAACAAAGTATGGCACTCCGAGCTTAATTCCAGCACCTTTTGCAACTAAAATGTGGCCAAGTTCATGTATCCCAAGGATAAGTGCAGTTACTAATGCTCCAGATAGGCCATCCTTTAGCAACTCGAGATTGTCAAAAGTTGATCTGAGACATAAAATCATGGCCTTTTGCAGTCAGAAAAATATATGTGAATATACTATTAATGTTTACCAAGAACTGCAAACACAACCACAGATCAGAACCCATGCTTAAAATTTTTAGAATAGATAATTAAGCTCCTCCCATTGGACAAAACAAAAACATTTTTCAACAAGAACAACAGTGAGAAAGAGGAGATAATGCCCTTGCAAAAGAGGATAGACTATAAGCAAGAAAGAAGTATCTGCTAAATTCCTAATACTTGCACACAAAAAGTATGCTAGTATGCTCAGTCTAAGGGAATCACATGCAACTCATCCAGAAAGTAACAGTGCCAACCAAATTAGTTAGCTTGGAAAAGATACATAAATAAATAAATTCTAGTATATGATATGCACCAAATTAGAAAAGTTTACCATCTAATGTGGAAAATAGAGCAAGAATTTGAAGTTGATTTGAGGGTTGAAAACAAGAAGCCTTTAATCAAAATATGATTTGAACAATAGGCAAAGGGAGTGCATACAGCAAGTTGGACTGCAATGCTGGCACGTTCCGAAGCAGTAAGGTAAACACTGTGACCAAGCCAAACACCCCAGCAGCAAACCACTCCGGGACAGCTGCAAAACGTGGTATTTAATCCATTATAGAACAAAATCATAAGCTTGACTGTTAGTGATTCAGCTCCACAGTGTCCAATGGAGCCTTTGACAACATAGAAAAAGGAATTGCAGGGCAAGATCTGACTAACTACCAGCGGTATCTGGTTGCAGGGTCTTTCTTGGAACTACTACTGCCACTGGTTTATCATCCTCAGGATTGACTAGAAGAAAAAATTTGTAAAGATCCCCAAATTTTTCCTAAACAAAAATGGAGCACCAATTGAGTGAACAAAGAATCAGCCAGAACTTTCATAAATGCAAAATGAAACAAACACCAGTAAAAGTACCTGCATTCTCTTTGATATCTTTTCAAAACTTTTAGCAGCCTCCCCTCGCAGGTTTCCTTTAAACAACACTCCGCCCTGGCAAAAGTAAAACAATACACCAACATGCTTAGGATGAAGACACTTATGACAAGGTGAGAGGTCAAGCCAGATGTAATAATAAAGGGACGTAGGACTACAGGGGGATAAAATAGTAGAACACAACTTGCAATAGCAATCAATATGATCTATTACGTTATTTTCAACCTCTTGTTCCTCCTCCATGTATTCAAAAAGAGGTAATAACCCCAAAGAGACTTCCTAACCTCAAATAAAACATTGACTCGATCTTTAATCAAGGTGAATTTCGTAACATGTGGTGCAACTCTCTTTTATTTTTCCTTTTTCCTTTTTAACTTCCCTTCAACTAGAAGTCACCAACCTGCCATTACGGAGAGAAGATGGGGTTGAAATCTAATGCTGCGTATGAATAAAGCTCACCTCATATGGATCCTCGCTTGTCACGAAAAAAGTATCAAAGCCAAATACTTGAGTCTTGATAATTTCAATTGTTTCCTTTGGGATCCTGATCAATTCATCTAGTTGCTGAGGCTGTTTATGAAAAAAATGTCTAAAGAAACGTCAGGGAGGAGATATAAAGAATTGAAGTCTTTTCTAATGCAGGAAACATTCCAGTATTCATCATAATCACCTTCACACCTGGCAGAGGAGATCCGCTAGCAACTTCTATGGCATCAAGATCCTGTTTCAAGCAAAATCTTAACACCATAAGACCCAGAGTGCCATGATGGCCAAGGAAAATTTTTCTAAATGTAAATGAAAACTCACATGAGAGCCAATCCTGAATACTGCAACCTTTTCTATAGAGGTATTCAAATTTTGCTAATAATCAGTCTCACGATGAAGTTCAACGTGGGATTCAAATGCTAATCAACTTCAAAATTGCAGGTTTTAAATGAAAACTTGTGTTAATTTTACACCAGAAGGCACAAGTGATGATTGCAATGGGGAAGCTTTTGAGAGTGAGAACTGTGACATCTAATTCCTCGGAGAACGCAATCTTATTCCAATCAATCGGTAGATGAGGATACACTATTCATGGATGACGTGGGCATAATATAAACTAAAGAAAAGTACCTCGACACCACCTTGAGCTTGACTTTCCACATTGCTATTGTTTATTTGTTCCGCAACAAAAGGCTCAGAATCTGTCTCCGCCTCATCTTGCACAGGGGAAGAAGTGGAAGGTGGGATTTCTCCTTCTTTGGGCACTTCTTGTTCCTAGAAATAGTCAGATAAGGTATAAAATCACTGAAGGGCATTCCCAATACCGAAGACAGCACTTTCGATTCATTGAATTGAATATAAAGTTTCAGAAAACACCGGGGTCAAATTTTGTCGCGATATCTGTCACTCTTCGAACCAATTCAAAAATTAGTCCTCTATATAACACATCGAACCGCACTCCAGAGTCTCATATAAACCATTGGCAAACAACAATAACAATAAGAAACAAAAAAAAAAACAGAAGAAGTACCTTATCGTCATTGCTATCTGGTTCAGTCTCAGTCTCAGCCGCCCTACAAGCAATCTCTCGCTTCCCACAAACTCTTATTTCAACAATATAGACAAATTCAAAAGTCAAGAATTTGAAGAACGGCACAAGGGGCATTTCATAACCATTGTACCATTCAAAACCGCCACTGATAAGTCTACACTTCCACAAAATAGTTACCTTGAAACATGGTACAACTTCAAGGTGCTCCGAAGACACCTATTTTGCCGAGAACCGGCTGAGGAAGCAAAGTACGGCTGAAAGCGGAGATCGCAGCAAGAGCTGCACTGTGATATTGGGACAAAATTCCAGCGAAAAGTTGCTGAAACATTCATTTCGGAATGCGCTTAAGGCTTTAATCAGATCGAAAACCTACCTCCATAGAAAGCTTTTGATTGTTAAGAGTTTTGGGCTTAAAATGGAAGATTCGGAGGCTTTAAGGCTTATCCAGTGAGGGTGAGAGAGCTAGAGAGGCAAGGATTATCTAGCAATTTTTGTTCGTCGCTTACAGACCCGTGTAATGAGATATTTCTCCTTTTTCGAGCCATCAAAAGGCAAACCTATGAAGACCAATTGCAAATGGACACGTGCGCAGCACCGTGGAAATGAGATGCTGATGACTGATGAGAAATGTATTTAGTCCACGTGGCCATTTGATAGGTGCAATATAACTCCGAAAGAATGAAACCGTTTTGTTTTACCAGATTCCCCAGCCCAGAGTCATGCATTAAACGCGACAATACTCGTCCTAATTCCTAAACGACGGCACAGTAACGACAATAAATTAGCAGTGTTACGATAGGACTCTCTTAGGGCGACTTGCACAGTTGTTCCACGCCAAAACACAATTCCGACTTGCCAAGTTCCACCCCGACGTCTCTGTTTTCCCAGCCGTTCTCGTCTCTTTCCCAAACCCTTCCCACCCGCAAATTCAGCATGGTGAAAGGTGGTAGGAGACACTTCTCTTCTCGTGCCAGCACCATGTCCTCTGCAACACATACAAATTTGCTGAGTCCTACTCCGATAGCTCCGTTTCCCAACCCCTTTTCGTCCTCTAACCCATCAATTCCTCCTCAGAGTCCCGATACTTTTGGTGACGGACAGACGAGGACTTGCCCTGCTCTGTTTTCTTCCACCTCGCCGAATTTCAAATCCACAACGATCTCCCTGCATACATTTTCTCGTGGCGAATCCGTGAGCTCGTTGGTCTCCAATAGACAGGGTAATTCCCCTCTGTCGATGTCTGCAAATGTTAAACCAACCACTGTGCGGCTGTGCCTGGTTGTGGTTGATCTAGTTCGTGGATTGAACCTCGAATTCCTTAGTATTTGTGCGTCTTTCGTTTCGTATCATAATTTTTTTCAAACAAATTTGTTTCTCGTCAAGTTTGTGTAAAAAGTTCTCTTTTTTGTTTTTATTTTTTATTTTTAATATGGAACTGCAGAAAAAATCGTTGAATCCGTAAGCTCAGATAAAGTAGAGAAATCAGGAAAAGACGCTCGATCCACTCAGCAAACAACCCGAAAAGACACCAAGGGAGTTTCGATGGAAGAAACTCCTTAATCAGTTCATTGTCCACCGTTAGCACTGATACCTATTTCGCGACTTCTAAAAGGTATCCCCCGTAGTCCTCATTTTCTTCAGCTTCGTGTTCGTAGCTACTCTGAAATGGCAAGGAAGATTTTAATGAACGGGTGGGATAAGAGTATTTGAAGAAACCGTCGAAGAAATCCATTCTCTGTCGGCAAAGAATTTCTGGGCTCGAGCGAGCCAGCTATGTAAAACTATGGACTATGGAGGAACTTAACGGTTTGGGTTATAATGTGTTCCCGCTGAGAAAAAGGCCGGTGGAGTTGGCCGCTGTGATGGAAGAGCAAAAGTCGTCTAAATTGGAGATTAGCCGATTGAAGAGCAAGGCCGAGTCTGGTAGAATGGAGGAGAGCAGGCTGGAGAGTGTGATTCTGGGCCTTCAGCAACGGGCTCGCAGACAGCAGGCTGCTATGTGGGAATTGCTGAAGGAGGTGGAAAAGATGGAAAAAGACTTGCCCAAATTTGATGACGCCTTTGATGTGTTAGCCATGGCATCTTTCTAGTACTGAGAGTCTAGTTGGTACATTTTGCATAGGATTTGGGGTCTAGTACTTTTTGAAGGCTATAGTATGTTCTAACTGGGCTTTTGGGGCTCTTATCTTTCTGTACTTCAAGCTCTGTTTTGTTGAATGTAATACAGGGCTAAGATGGAGGGAGGCCCATGTAATTAAAAAAAGTAGTCATTTTGATTTTGCAATATCCCAGAAAGAAAACTATTGTTGTATTTCACTCCTTTTTTTTTTGTTTACTTCAGCGCTATCTTATATATTGTGTGAAATGTTCTTGAGATTGTTCGTTGACTAAAAGGAGCAAAAAATTAAACAGAATTTCCGGTACTATCATTAGTAATCCTCTACAAATTAAATATGAATTCACGAGTTGTATGTCTCTTATTCTTTTAAAAGGGCTAAGTTGATCTGAAGAGAGATTACTAATGAAGAAATAATATTTTGTGATAGGGGAGCCGAAACAAAAGATTTCTATTACGAAAAATCGTTTGTCTAAAGAGAAAGTTGGAATGTTCTTTTCACACTCCTTATGCGGAAAGGAAAGGATCAAAGGAAAGAAACGAAAAGAAAAACAGAGTGGGAACGTAGGACTTGAGGAGGCAACGACATCTTTAATTTGATAAAGCTCGTTTCCTTGAAAACTTTCTCTGAAGTTGTTGGGTTTCTTCTGTCATACCTTGTATCTGCAAAAGTATAAAGTTTAAAGAGCTAGGAAAAAGATTGAAATCAAAGACTGGGGCTTTAATCTTTATTGGAAAGATAAGTTGTGTATACGAAAAGCATGTTCAATTCTTTCTTTAAATTTTTTTGATTAAAAACAGAAGGTAGGCTAGAGAGATAAATATTTCCTCAGACACAAAACCTAACACCGTCTCTCCATCAAAGATAGCTAGCACCTTGCTTAGAGAAATGAAGATCCTGACCAATTTGCTCATTCCAAACCGAAGCCAAATCTATCAGATCTGCATTGCCTTGGTGTATCCCCAAGCCAATGGTAAACAGAACGAATAAAATAAGAAAAAATGAGGCTGGAGGATCTGAAGCAGAGTTCAAGGTATGGGGGATAAAGAAAAAAGCTACAAACACCGAACACAAGAGACGACAACCATTTCAAGCCATCCGGACCAACGAGGGGCCCCAAGTTAATCCGATGAAATTTGACTTGTCAGTCGTATAAGACAACCTAATTATGCAGCAAAACGACATATAATATTGTGAGTTAATTTGAATGAGAAGAATAAACCAGGGTCGCAATGATACCGTTTTGTCTTCATGTCACTCACATGCAAAGGGAGCTGGATGGCAGATAGAAGTTTACCCATCTGCAACCACGTGAAGCACATGCCCAATACACTACAATTCTCCCGTGCCATTTTTCTTATAATCGAAGTTGTATTAGAGTAGTTGGAGCATTGAGCTTAAGCATACCATATCGGCATAAAAACCATTAACCGACGTCGCAAAACATGTAAGATCTAGCTACGAAGAACTATTGCTGGGAAACGGATGTCACATATTATATGCGCCTGGTTGGCGTTCCCTGAGGACCCTTCTACTTATTTATGAAAAGAGGAGATACATACGCAAGCAGTGCTTTGATATTAAAGGAAAACATCACCTTTTACAATACGGGACGGAACAAAAAGATAGTCAATATACACTAATCCGTATAGGGGGGAGGCAATGCTTATGATATTTTCTCATGTTTGTAATGCACGAGAGAAGTCAGTGAGCTTTGGCGGCTGCGTTTCCGGGCGGGCACTGATAGCACTTGGCAAAGAGACCAAATGTGTCAACCTGCTTGATGAAGTTGCTCACGCTAGCCCAGCCCCCAAAGCCGAAGCCGACTACCAGCACCCATACCACTATAAATGCGTTCACTGCATACATGGTTGTCCAGCTCGGGAGGAAGGGCGGTGGCTTCTCTGCCGCATTCTACATACACAGAATCGAACAACAAAACGTTAGGCAAAAGTAAAAGAAGTGTGATACAAAGATACTAAGGACAGCACCTAGTCGAAGCTGGAACAAGACGGGTAAACTTCGTAGGGCCAGGGCCAACTCAGAGAGCTGGCTTGGCCCAAGTAGCTAGGACAAGAACAGTAATGGGACAGTATCACATAACTGAATGACAATGAGATGCCACCAACCTCGTCTTGGGTCACATTAATTCAAAACAATTTGTGAGGCTAAATTGCTTATGAAGTTGAAAGTCCCTGCCATGCAAAATTGTAAAGCTGGATCCATCTCAAATATATAAGAGTCGCTCCCTCAATTTTATAATACGAGGCCAAGTATAGCTGTAAGACCCTGTAGTTTAGTGTCCCTCTGCTCTCAACTCAATTACTCACTGGGCACTACAGCTCAGCACAGTGATTGGAAGAAGGGGAAAAATATGAACTGCTGGTATTTAAGTTTGAAGCTTATTAGATTCAACGAAAGATGAGACCGACATTGACAGAATATAAAATGACAGGCTACCCGAAAATCTGTGGCCATAAACTCAAACAGATTACAATTAGGCAGGCTCTTCACCTGGGACTAACTGGTCAAAGACCCACCATGGAAGCAACTAATTCCTTGAAGGTCAGATTTAGACAATTCTTAATAAGTAATCATCTCTAAATGACCAATATGCCCGCTACCATCAACATAGGCACTATAGTATTGGGCCACGACACAAGCTATAAGCAATGAGAACTTCAATGGTGGACTAGACAATGCCAGTTGGATAAGAGTACACATTTATAAGCTAGAAAAGAAGATGAAAGGTGGAGAGATTAAGCCATTCACCTGTCTGGCCGAGGCAGATCTGAAAGTCAGCATATGTGCTAGAGAGGGGATGATGTACACTGTGAAGCTGACTAAAAGTGCCCCCACAGCCGAATTGATGGGACCAAAGAAGGGGAATATAATGGCCAAGAACCATATTGGTATCACCACAGGCAACCGCACCAGTGCCCTCAAAAATATGCTCTTGGTGTCATGCATTCCTATCACTTTCTCCCACACGAAATACAAAGGTGTACACGCGAACCCAAATGTTATGAACTGCCAATCGTATCAAATACATCAGCACAAACGTTTAAAATGAGCATTAATCAAGTCGGGAAGGAAAAATTTAGTGCACCTGGTGAATGAGCATTAAAATGACAGCAGCGTTACGCCATCCAGTCCGGGGAAGAAGTGCAAAGGCGTTGGCATGGGTGAGGAGTTGGTCGCCATAGGCCCAGTACATAGCAATCGCAGAAGGAAGAGTGAGGGTAAATACATATAGGGTGGCCAGGAGATATATGTACTTGAATTTCTGAGGCTTCCACATTGCATGCATGATTTCCCTGTAATTGTAAAAAACATGGTCCTAGAAACTTTAGTCTGAGATCAGGATCAAATATCTATTACCAGTTATCATATGCAAATCTTATTTCTTTATTATTATTATTATTATTATCCAAAAAGAAAGAGGACAAAACTATACAACTACTTAGGACTGGAAAGGAAGAAGAAAAAAAAGACGAAAAATACAGAGGAAGAAAACCCAGTTTTTGAAAATGTTGAGGACCTGCATTGACTGTACTCTGAAGTATGACCCAAATACAATAGACAAGTGTGAGGGACATTCAAAAAGTACAACATGAGACGCGGCGGTTTCCGATAAAGCCATAGCAATGTAAAAGAAGAAAATTTAGGCAGAGTATTCAATATTTTATTAGGGCTGCACACAACCGGACTGCATATCGGATCGGAAAATCGGACCAGATTTACAGTCCAGTCCGGTTCTAAATGTTAAAATGCGATCTGGTCCGATTTTCTTTTTTAATAATTTTAAATACAAATTATAAATTTTAAACGTTTAATTTTAAATTAAACTAAAACTCAACATTTTTATATGCACTTTCCTCTTTGAAAGTAACCTAAAATTTTTTTAATTTTTTTAAAAAAATTAAAAATAATTAAAACCGGTCCGGACCGCATTTTGTAAAACTGGTCCGGTCCTTTAATATACTAGGACCGGAATGCGGTCCGAAAACCGGACCGCATTCCGATTTTTCAGCCATATATTTTATGAGCCTATTTATTGAGTGAATCGTACAAAATCCCAACCTAGATACAAAAGACGCGTAATTTATGGTATACCTACTAAGGAGGTGGTCGGCAGTGTGGGTTGAAAATTTCAGAGTATCAGAGTTTGGAAAAAGTAAAAATATTTTTATAAGATTTGATGAAAAAATAAAGAGAGAAAATTTAAATAAATATTATAATAAAAAATAATTCGATAAAGAGAGATTATTTTATAATTTTTTAATAAATATAAAATTTTCTAGATGAAAATTTATACCCTACACTAGGGGTGGGCAAACCGGGTTCGGGTTTGCACTGCCCCGAACCCGAAAATTCGGGTTTCCTCATTATAAACCTGAAAAAATCGGGTCGAAAACGGGTCGTCCAATTCGGATCGTTGAGTCACGGGTTTTTGACCCCCCGGTCTCAGCTGAGAGCATTAGATTTTCGGGTTCGGTTCGGTTCGGGTTATAGGTCGGGTTTGTTACTATACCCGAACCCAAAAATCGATTTTTCTTTACATACAAACCCGAACTCGAACCCGCATAAATCCGCCCCGATCGGGTCGGGCCGGTTCAGGTCGTCGGGTCATGGATGTTTTGCCCACCCCTACCCTACACCATCTAATGAGCCAACTGCGTCAAATCTCCATTACACTGACACGACAGTGTTTTTTAATAGAAGCACACTGAAACAATGTTAGATCAGTGGAAGAGCAAGTGCATAAAGTTTGCCGAGAAAAAAAAAAGTGCATAAAGTCAGTAGCTGGACGACCACAAGTGCAAGTAGCCCAGTTTTAGTACATGGATTTGCAGCGAATGGTCTATCATTGACTAATATTAGAGTAATCAAAGGCAACAAAACCAGAACTTATGCCGACACTTCTTATAGAGGAAAGCTCCCCATAGTTTTACCTTATAAAGAACAGAGCAATCACAAGGTTTTTTGTTTGCTTTTGTAGAATAATTTTTCTATTGAAGACTTGTTTTTTTCTGACTCTAAAACTCATAATAATTCTATATTGGACATTATTGGCCCTAATAAAGAGTCGTTTCATGATTTTGTCTTCTTCCTCAAAACCCATCAATGGCCAGGGTATTTTGCTAAATAAATCTTTTTTTTTCCATATCTGTCTAGGTTAAATTAACCTGCAAGTTTGTAATGAATGGCCCTTTTAAATAGTTTGTTTCCATATAGTCTTTTCCTCAAACCCCGTTAACATGACAGGCAGAAGCTTCACACAGAAAACCACCTTGCAATAAATTTTACCCTTTTCATTTTCTCTAGAGTTTCCGAAAAAGAAAACGACGTTACATGTTATTTTAATAAACTAATGGATTTATAAAAACTTACACGGTCACGGCGTGCCCACCGAAAGTATAGAGTATATTGGTGGCGCCTGTGAAATACAAGACCAACTCTTTTGGGCCGGAGTGCTTTACACCCTCGACCTGTAAACAAGTGAAGAAGTAAAAGGATGACAAACGAAAGCTTAAAACTTGAATGAAGCGCACAAAGGAAGGGAAAGAAGAAGCTAAGGGGGTGAACAGGGACGGAATTAATTTTGTTTACCTGGCCATGGACAAGGGCTGCGATGGTCAAGTACCAAGCAGTGTAGGTGGTCATTCCCAGCCCAAGGAAGGACCAAATCCTGTAGTTGTGGAATGAGGGTATGAACACAGTGGTGGCACAGCAAGTTCCAAAGATATATGTCCATGTCCTCTTGTCTAAATGGCTATCTATGTAGTATATGTTACTGCATCATCACCAATAGAACAAAATTTTGAAGTAAATAAAACATAAAACAGACTTTTGTTATCCCGGTGTATGTGAAAACCACACAAGAGAAACTAGAAACGAAAATAAGTCGAGGAAAATGGAAGGATCAAAAGCGACCTTGCGCAAGCTATGAGCTGGATAACAGATCCAAAGAGGAGGAAAGTACAGTTGAAGGCTAACCCAACAGCCTTCCAGTACGGACCCAGTAAACCATCTAGCACTTCAAACCACTGGGCGCCATAGATTCGAGAGGGGAAAAGTCATTTCCTTTGCCGGCAATCAGACTTTAATTAAATTTCGAGTTGCACGAATTTGTACGGAGTTCTTGAAAAGCTTACCTGGATGACATGGTTCTTGAAGTTGACATTCTCTTTCTCCTTTCGGCTTCGGTACTCGATGTAGAGAACACTGATCAGATAAGCAGTCCAGCTTCCAAGCAGACCATAAAATACCTGCAGTATGACCCCTGAAAGCATACCCATTTGAGAGAAAGAGTATGGCAGCGTTAACAGAACCTGAGCCACCTGTACAACCGAAAGCCAAACACGAGTCAATCTGTCTCTCACAAAACTACTGGAGCAATACTAGTGTAAATCCAACTTAAGATTTGGAAATTGGTGTGTTTTTGTCTCCGTACCTGATTGGACGCACAGCTGAACCATGCATCGTAGATAGACCCGCCATGCCAGAGAAGGCTTTTCAGGCCAACACCTGGTTCATCTGCCTTCTCTTCCTCTCTCTCATCATGCTCAGTCAAGTTAAAGCTTGAGACCATGGCCTCTTCCGCCTGTTTCTGAGGTAACATTGCTTTCAGAGAAATGGATCTGCAACTTGTAAATTAAAAACAAATCAGACAAGTCTTAAAAACAAAACCCAAAAACTTTCTCAAACATTTCTTGCCATGCAGAAGGATACCAAATCTCGTCTCCGTGGCTTTGCGCCTGAGAGCCAAGTAGGGGATTTATAATGAGACAAGCAGAGTTATGAAAGGGGCTCTTTTATGACAAATGTATGGCAGTCCGGAATTCTCTGGCTTCTTTAACTCCTCAGACAGGTAGAGAGTGACAGTGTTTATCTCGTTTTCCCTTTGGACTAGAAAAAAAAAGTACAGAGTACTCGCACTCGTATTGGCTTGGTCGTCTGTTACAGCTTTGCCCAAGTTACAATTTTTTGCAGTGTATTAAACTCTCAAGAATCCACCAGCCCACCACTCAATTCCAAGATTGACAGTGCCTTAATAATCACACAAACCTCCCTTTCGGAAGAAATATACTATAAATTGTAGCGTGATAAGGCAGTGTCAGTCAGGACAAAGAAAGAGAAAAACCACCAATCAGAACAGTGTCACTCGCTTAAAACGGAAACTTTTTGAGTTGAAAAGAACGAGGAAGAGCAAGGCCCAGCGGTTGCTTCTTGGAGCTTGATTGCTGGGTTTTGAGACTTGAGATCTGATAAAAAGGAGCACACCCTAAAAGGAAATTGAGGTACTCTCTCAGTACAGAGAGAACTAGGGGGAGAAACAGACGCAACAAATTGAAACCACGGCAGGAAATCTTTCTCTTTCTCTGTCACCGAGTTTTCTGTTAGGGTGGCAGAGATCTTAGCTGATGTCAATGTACTGCTTTATTTTCTTCTCAGTTCTCTTTCCGAAAAGCTGTCAAGCTGAGACTTTTTAAACTAGCAGGACGAGCCTGCTCATTATTAGTAGTGCCGATCCGAGTCTCAGTCAAAGTAATTCGGAGAATTTAGGTAATGTTAGTTGACCATTTTTTTTAGGATTTGTATTTTTTTTTACCATTCAAGCATCATAAAAAAAATAAATATTTTAATACAATATTTTTTTATAAATATCAATATTTTTTAACCACAATTTTATCAAAATTTTATAAATTTCTTCCTAACGAGCATTCATTGGATTCTAAGTTCCATACGTATCTTTAGAGTGGGAGATTGTAACGAACCAGACTTTGGGTTGGCAAGATATGGTCAGGTTTGATCCGGATTTGGCACGGCTTTATTTCTCTAGTGTTGAAGTTAGGTTATGTTTGTGTTGTAAAATTTTTAGTATTAGGTTTAGTGAAAAAGTGAAGAGATAAGTAATTTTTTATATTTTTTTATAGGAGAGAGAGGTTATATTGTAGTATTTTATTGAGAGTTGGTGAAATATTTTGTGAAATTTTTTATCACAAACGCACCCTTAATAAAAGGCCTCAAATAAAGTAAATTTAAATTGTCACCTTATGAACATTAGAAACTTAGCACTCTAAGACAATGTGTGATCTCATTCACCAACTTCTCATATAAAAACCGCTAGAATGCTAGCATCTCGGGATGTTAGTTTAATAAAAAATTCTAAATTTTTTAAGATTTTGATAAAATTGTGAATATTTATATAGACCGGAGTTTTATAGGTTTTTGTATATAAGTTGTTGAAAAGTTTTAAAGATTGTTGGAGTTTGTAAAAAAGTGTAGAGGGAGATAATTTGATGTAATTGTTTAATAAAAAAATATTATATTTAGATAAAAAAAAGTATAGAGAAAGAATAATTGTTATAATTTTTTTAAAAAAACTTATTGAAGTTTGTGTGAAAAGTTGTTGAAGATTGTGTAAAAGGTACTTGTGTTTGTATAGAAATTTTTGAGATTTAAGAGGTTTATTTTGTAAATTTTGTTGAATAATATTGTATTTTAGAATATTTTTACAAACGTACATGCCCTAAGGCTCATAAGGTGGCACGACCCACAGTTTGGCACGGCTCGTGTCCCACACTTCGGACTAAGGATGGAATTTGATACTATTGGTAACAATCTAAACTTTTCTTAACAAGATATTATCCGCTTTAAACCAAAGCCCACACGATTTTGAATCTCTCTAATCCTTGGAATAAACCATAGTATTAGAGAGATTCATCTTTAACTAACACTTCCTTTTATGAAAAATTAATCATACGTCAAGGAATCTAATTCTTAGAAAAGATGGAAATTCTTTATTACTTGTTTATAGTTTTTAATCTGGCGACCTCTTCTTTTCCACCCCTGAAATCTAGTCACGTTGTACCATGCATTTTTTCTACTGGAAAATATCTCTTCGGGCACCTCTTTTTTTCCTTTGCTCGTTATCATAGGTACTAGGACTGTCCACCAAACTGGCCAGACCGGCCAACCCGGATCAAAACTGGACCGATTTTGGCCAAATCCTGTCAGAACCGGACCGATTTTGGACAAACAGGACCAATACCAGTATACTACGATCCGGTTATGGGTTACCCATGTGGAAAACTAGAACTGAACCAGAGTATACCACTCCAAACCGGCCTAAAATGGTATGACCCAGATCGGACCGGTGAAACCGGAGATCGGGTCAGACCGGTCCGTTAGAATGACCGATCCGGTCCGGTCCGGTATACACTCTTCACAAAATGGCCTGTTTGGCCGACCGGACCGAACCGAACCGGCCAATAGACAGCCCTAATAGGAATTGCCTAATAGGAATTGTAGTGGTTGTAGACCCACTGACTGTCATTCAATTGAAAGGGATCAAGGATATGTACATGTTGTGGGAAAAATATGAGAGAGACTTTGTTGGATTGAAGTTTGACTATAACGTCTAGTTCTAAAGGAATTTGGTGAACCACTCTGTAGTACACGAAGTCTTAGCGGTCAAAAGTTATTATTTTGCAGTATGCATTATGCGACCTTTATTGGTGACTTTCATCTTTATCAAAATCTCCATTAACGTCTATTTCCCCCTTATCATGAGCTGAATAAACACGTTTAGTGGGTGGAGGGACCGGCTTCTCACTGGGTTCCTGATCTTTATTTCAACTTTTCCCTAATATGCTCCCTGTCTCCCTTTTTCTCTGGCCCCTTGACTAATAATAAAGCATGGTAATTTGCATGGCTTCCCATCTCGGTGATTTTACAGGGGTCATTATCCTAACCTAATTGCCGCCTACCAAATCTATTTCATCACCGAATGCGCTTCTCAATGCATTTTTTAAAATTAACAGCACAAAAGCTGAAGCCATCCCAGCAATAAATAATCGCCTTCGGACTTAGTGGAAAGCTAAGGATTCATGGAAAAGAGCTACAAGCTTTACGCTGCACCAAAATACCCAAAGATAATGGGTTCATATATAGATCCGGCCGTATATGACATTGAAAACCACTATATATGTTCTGTCTCCCTCGAGCGCGCGCACAAAACTCGTGAGTAGCTATTCTCATCGCCTGTTCCTGATCTTACTGTTTGTAGAAATTAAGATGGTGAAACCTGCAACCCTAAAAAAATCATTTGTTTGAAAACGATACAATTGTATTCTTCCCCCACCTTTTGCTTCATGTAATAATAGTAATATGCATGCATCCGGCCCTTACATCTGTTGTTAAACAAATAAATTTTTAAGTTCCTCAAAACAAGTATCCATGGATTTGAACCAAGAGGCAACAAACTTTCTTTCTTTATTCATCAGTTTGTATTTATATATATCTTTGGTTGTTAGGTGCGTATCGTTGGAAAAGACCCCTCCGAATCTTCAATCTCTACGGATTGCAACGAACCCTATATACCGCTATTAATATATAATCATATCAGCATGACGATTTTGGATGGTGGGGTGGCGTTGTTCCCATTTTCATACGTAATTGGAGGGGGTTCAAACGTATAATCATGATTTGAAAGAATTTTTTTGGTGCCCGCAAGAGGGAGAATATTGGTTGAAATACCATTCAAAAGGAAAAGATTGGATTTATTTCGTTTTCCCTACTCTTCAAAAAGCTTCTATCAGATTTTTTATCGCGTTAAAAAATTGTGAGCCGCAAGCTTCCTCAGCTTCTCTAGGAATTACCCAACTGGTATTTTCTGTCACTTTCCCACTCGGAATCTGTTTTGATTATGGGGTCACCGAACAAGCATCCTAGGACATGCTTTAGCTTCAAGTCCCCACAAGTTGATCAACCAGTTCTATATATATATATAATGAGTTACGAAAAACTACTGTGTAGTGTCATGATCGTATTCGTTTTTTGTACCATTTCAAAACGCCCCAGGTTTTGTTTATAAATACAATTGCCCGCAGTGGGCACAATTATGAACATAGGACCAAAAATTTTTATTTCTGGACATGGAATCCATCCCAAATCTAAAGTGCTTCGACAATTCATTGGGCCTAGACGTTCATTAATCATTGGCCTAATGGTGGAGAGCCTTGTGAACTCTGGCTCTCATGCCCATATATAGCTAGCTACCGTGAGAAAAAAGAAACTGATTACGTTTAGTAAAAGCGCAACCTAATTACACTGCATGACTAACAAAGCAATCATTAAGGTTGGATTTAAAGCAATAGGCTGTTCATGCTCATGTGCCATTGGGTAGTCATTAATCTGTTTTATTTCTAATATTTGGGCAATATCTATAGACAATCAATAATTCCTACCAGCATTACTGTCTGTCTGGTAATCACTGGTACGAGGCCTAGAATATGCCTTAATATATTTTTGTGTTGATGTTAAAAAAGAGGTGATATTGAAATTGGTGAATGAGAGAAAAAAGTAAAAATAAAATTTTGAAGTATGTTTGTAAAATTAAAGTTTTAATAAAAATTTTATTTAGCAAACTCTATGTTAAATTTTGAAACAGATAGTCTGAAAGGGTATATATACATATGACCACTCACATGGACATGGTTCCGAATATATTGGCGAGAAATATTAACAATTACTTAAAGGTTGACAAAAGTACTCTAACCCTCAGGCCTACCAGAACTCTATTCTGAAAATGAAGGCCGGGAAAAAGAAACTAATTGATTCCATTTCTTTCATTAACTTTTATTGTCCACTGTCTGTGAGTGCTTGTTCATCACTTCAAAAGGACAGTCATAAGACCTTTAGCCTGCTGAAACGAAAGGATTTTGTCTCAATGACATTCTCTTCTCAGGTCCAAATTCTTGAAGTAGGCACATTCTGATGGTTGTGTGGCACATTCTGATGGTTGTGGGAACACAAATGGAACAATTTTTTTTTTGTAGCGGGACATTCAAGCGGGGCATCATTATCGCACCAAAATCAATGAAATGTTACATCAAATTTGATATGCAGTGAGAAAAAGAAAGCAGGCAAGGTCCATCAAAGTGATACAAAGTCATCACAAAATCTCATCCCACCACTCACATGCCAACCACAAAACACCGGCCTTCTTGTGCGGCAACTCTCTGTCCTGCACTACCAGGGGCTTGTCTCCCATATCTCCGGCTTACCGGTGGGAAACTAATGCATCATCATCAACCACTGTAGGCTGTGTGTCGTTTCTTTGGGCGTAGTGGAGGAAAATTTGTGAAGTATCTGTATCAGTATCAGTATCCATTAGTCTTTTCAGCAACCACCTTGCATGCACCATCTAGCGAATCTATGATGGATACGAAGACTTAGAATTTTGGACTTCCGTCTAGTAGCCTAGCTACTACCAGTAGCTTTGCTCCCAATTGAGTTTACGGTGACGAAGAGAATCTTTCGGTCACTAATTTTCTGTTAGTGTCGAGATTGGTGGAGAAATTGTCGAGGTTTATTTTTCTATACTTCTTCCCTTTCACCAAATGTGAAATAAATAATTAGGGTCTATACCTACCCCCCACAGAACCATAACGCGTGATCAGGGGATTGTTGGGGTAAGGTAATTCTTTCCACTACTGGAAGTGGGTAATGGGAGACTTGAAGAAACTGAATTAGTCAATTGCACTAAACAGGATAACTCCAGTGAGGAGCTTATTAGCTCAAGGAGGGATAGATTGGGCCTAATTTTAGTTGATATCAGATCAGGCTCTAAAACCAAACCCAAACCCAAACCCAAACCCAAACCCAAAAGACTTCGTTTCTTCTTCTTTTTTCTTTTATTCCTTACGATGGACATCAAGAATGGTCCAAAGGAATTATTTAAGGAGTAGTTAGTCAGCTTTACGCTACCTTCAACTCTTGTCACTTGCCAAAGAAAAGGATAGGGGGCCAGATTGGTCAGCGGGAAAAGAATATAGATATGCCCCTTTATAAAACGCTTTTGCAATTTTGAAGACCACCTTATTTTAACTCCTTAATTTAGCAGGAGTAGAGATTCTTGGGAACATGGAAAATCTTATCTTATATATATCGGGGAAAAAAAAGTTGGGGTTTCTTTCCCTTTCCTGCTATAATAAAACCAACTTTCGCCTTTGCATCCACCTTTTCAGTTCTTGTCCACAGTCCATATATGTAGTTAGCCAAACACATCCTTGCATGAGCGAAAGATATTTGTTGGTATAGTCTGTCAAAACCGGCTTGTTACGTAGAAAAAAAAAATAGTCTGTTAAACCGGGATCGGCCGAACCGGTAAGACAGGTAAAATCTATCTTTGTTCAAACCGGTTCAAATAGTCATCAGCTTATTTGAACATACGATACTAATAGGGTTAAAATCCGGGGAGTATTTTGTGACTTGTGAGAATAAATCAAGAAATACATTTTCCATGATTTGTTTGCAATTCTTTAAAAACTCTTGGAGATTGAGTTATTTAAAGTCCATTAGCTCCCAAGGTCGGTAACTAGCCATTGATATCCTGTACACAATTGTAAAAATGATGAACAGGGAGACTCAAAAATCACTTGCCTACAGAAAGTAATGCTGATCTAGGCCCGCCCCCAGTGCAGGAACAACCAATAACCCCAACGTGTTAACAAAGGCAGGGAAAAAGTAGTGGGGTCGTCCAAGACATCACCGCTCTTAGCAACGCTAATTTCCCTCAATGGTCTTACAAAGTTCATTGGGAGTCTTGCATCAGAGGAAGAGAAAAATCAAGCGTGCAGCCCCAGAAACGATCTTAAAAGTATCCTGTTAGAAAATCGGTCTTGGGCCTCCGGTGAATTTTCAAAACTTCAGCGACTTTGAGGATATAAAAATGTATGTAAATGTTAATTTAATTTGCTGGAAATTTTGATACCCGAATATTTTAGGATATCAAACTGTCACCTTTGTAAACTCCGCTCTAATGTGCTCACTTGGCTACAAACCTCCAGTAGAATAAGTCCCTCACATTATCCACGTGAGAAACATATACCTCAGGATTGGACGTCCTCTCTGCTATCCTTGCTTCACTTTCAGAAATCGAGATGCAAGGGCTTCATCTTGCACTGCCAAGTCACTGCCCACTGCCATCCTGGACATCCTAGGGCATGTTTGGTTGTGGGTTCACTGCCATCCTGGACATCCTAAGGGCTACATCTTAATGGAACCTTGGAAACTATTGATTGATAAAGCTTGAGAGGCTTAAGATCTAAACTACCCGCACATACCATCACTAAAACCATTTGCAACTGCATGCATCTCTTTGCCTACAGTGAATTCTCAGAATGGAAGGAAGACCGTTTCTATATAATCATTTTTATCAAGATATAGCAAAGCATAACCTTAAGAAATAAGCGAATAAAAAGGTCGTGTTTACCTATCAAGAGGACATTCAAGAACTTCGTACCAATATAACTCAGAGTTGGATATATGATTTCAAGCTCAATCTTGATGCGAGCGCGCGCGCCCCCACACCCTAATAGAATGTTGCTCTTATATGCTTCTGTATAGATTTGTACAAGCATATACAAGACAGCTATAAATTGTATATTGAGAATGCCTAGCTACACAATAGTTGAGTCCTACTTACTCCCACATTAAGCTAACCTATTTCTGAAAAAATAGCCAATGGATGGACAGGGCCAAGCCTGAATACACCATGCAGCAAAAAATTCTATTTTTGGATTCCCATAACTACATTTATGCCACAAAGAAAATGAAGATCACAAGGAAAAATATCAAAATGGCAAATATCTTTATCATAAGCCACCTGTTTGATGATATTTGGTTAAGATGCCTCAATAGAGCACCACGAGCACCTTCGACGTTTGCCAATGACTCCTCCATGTTATCATCAATCCTGCTCATATCAGTATCAGGGAGATCAAGTATTAAAGGACTTGGAAAATCCAACCCACTAAACTTGTGGAGCGTTGTGATAGTTTCCATTTGTTCCATAGATAGATCACAAAAATTTCTGAAGTATAGATAAGAAAATGCAGATTTGGCATATTGAAGCAAGAAGAAGAAACCTGATTGCCAGTTCCCCTTGCTGTGCGACCATAGTAGCCACATGTGTAAAGATCCTACTGAGCTCCGAAATAGTGATTCCACATTATGAAGAGCAACTGCCCGACTTTGCGTATAATTTTCCTGCTGTGGAACCACCTGCTGTAACATGGACATTTCCATCTGCTGGGATGAAGTGTTATCAACAGCTAACCTCCGCCTGACTTAGCAAGGTTAAACACAAGTTGTTATTCACCATCAGACACAATCTCAAAACTCGTGAGAATGCAAATTACCTAGTGAAAGTGCCAGTCATACAAATTGTGCAGAACGAGGAAAACTCTACCTAGCCCTTTTGATAGTACCGGAAAATAAGGTCAAAATTAGTGCTCTTATAGTCAGCACTGGGGTGGACAAGAGCATTTTTCGGTTTTGGTGGGGGTGGGGCACTGCTCAACTATTGATGGACAGACTGAAAATACAGTGCAGAAACCGGCCAGTAACTCCATACAGAGTTCCCTACATGTTCAAAAGAGTAATGGCAAGTGTAACAATGTGTCTACGTGTGTAACTGCATGTGCATAGTTATGCGGATGAGATTAAGTGTATCATATACATGGTAAAACACAAAGACACGCGCTCTACAGAAAATTTACACAAATACTCAAAACTTAAACCTAGGCAGTAGAGTCACATGAAACAAACCTCAGTTGGTTGCCAACTTGAACTCCATTTGCTGTTAATCTGGTCAGAAATGGAGGGAGATACACAAGAATAAGTTTGGAAGAAATGGCCCATGGAAGTGCTATGCTTCTGGAAAGGTAATCTTGTTTGACATTGATTGATAAATTCATAACCAAACAAACTTATCAAAAAAAATTCATAACCAAAACAAGAAGGAAAACAACTTTCTGTCAATAATTGTTTCTGAAAGCAAGGACTTCTTTAAATAAGCCTAAAACTAAAGGCCTCAACCAAAAGCAAAAGTACAATGACTGAAACCTTACAACTCATGTATGTCATTAGATGCGCCACTAGAAATGACAAAGCTAAGCTTGTACCCAGTCACCAATGCAACTAGGCAAGTATACTGGAATTCGTTTAGCATGTTAACCAATTAAGGATCAGCATCAATTCATATTGACCAATGCCTGATAATCGAAATCGCCACTATTAGGTGGGCACCAAGAAATAGACTCACGCTGGGGGTTCTGGACTCGCAGCTCCATTTGATGAACCGGACCAAGGGGGTGGCTCGTTCACAATTTTCACATTTTCCTGGAAAGGGTTCTCTCTTAAGGCATTCTTGGAGAACATTTGTTTCCTATTCTCATGAGCCTTGTTGATATGCTGTGGGGAAAACAAAGTAATTAAGAGTTGCAAATGTATAAGATTTAAACAAGAGAAATATCACTTTCTGTCCTCGAAAAATGGACCGAAGGTCATCTTGGGTCCAAACCATCAAAATAAATCAATGTTGCTCTCATAGGATAAAATCATCAATATTGTGGCGGGACGTCCCTTTTTTACACATTTCATCAATAGAATCATAGTGAAAGTCGAACATAGAATTTTGGTAGTTTAAGGAGGACGAAATTAGAAATTAGTCTCAGACATTTCGCCAATAGCTAGGCAGCAAAAGAATGATGTTCCCCTTTAAACTACTACATGCCGAGACGAACCTCTGTTCTAGTGGTTAAAACATCTTGAAGCTGTTTTGTCGCCCCCATCAGTTTGCTCTTCAAGTCATCAAAAACAGCCGTGGAATGCACCACTCTGTCCTCCGAATAATTCCCGTCCGCTACCTCGATGTTTTGTATAGTCTGTAAATCTGAAAGTGCTACATTCAGCGCTGTAATATCGTCCTTTATCAGAGCAGTTAGTTGCTGTATTTCCACAATCGGATCGTCAAACATTGATGAACTTTTTGCCACTGCATCTCAATGCAAACATGAATTCAATTCAGTGTAATTAAAAGGTAAATTGTAATTTGTCAAACTTACGTTAAGTAGTATAGAGACGAAGTGTGAAGGAGGTTGAGACGGACTTACACTGGGCGAGCCTCGCGATCTTCTGGGAGGTCTCGTGGATCCCCAACCCCATTCGCGAAGCCTTCTTATTGAATTCGGATCTTGAAGAGACTGGTGCAGATGGCTTCGATGAAGCTGGGTCGTTTTCGGATTGATTTACGGCTCTGATTCGTCCGATCTTCTTCAGAGTCTCAGAGAGTGATCGGAACTCCGACGTCCGATCTCTGTAAGTGGACGCCATTTTCGTATGTCGGATTCCAGCAGCTTAGTCCTTAGATAGAAAGGTTGTCGGAGGGTCAATTGGGGGTCGGTGGGTGCTGGGATCCCGAGCTAAACGGAGCTAACGGAAAATTTTGCGCTTTTGCAGCTCTCGGATTTGGGCTTCACAACCAACAAGAAGGGTACTTTGCTGGTAAAATTTCACTTACAAGCCCCACCTTTTTTCCCCCCTAAAATTCAACATTTTTTCATGGGCTCGATTTGGGCTCTTGACGAGACAGATAGGCAACCAAGCCCATACCTACTTCCATTATTATCATGCCTATAAAGCTGAGTTGTATCTTATCTTTTAGAACGGATCACAGGCCCATTGGGAAATACCCAGAGGACTTTAGTAAGCACCACTATTGGAGCCGTCTGATTGACTACGAATGTTAAATCTGCACCGTATATCCAGGCCTTCCGCAAAAAACCCTAACCCTTTTGTAACGCCGATCGAGTATATAAAACTAACCCCGGCGGTCGGCAGACCTTTTTTTTCTACGAGCCTCCAACTTCGAAATCTTCCAAACCCTAGAGTTCGACTCCTAGTACAGGAGAGGTTAAAGAGACGGCGCCGGTTCGCTGTCCGCCTTGACTGAGCTCCTAGCTTCGTCTTGGCCCTCGATTTTGCTCTTTTTGTAAGCCCCAATAGCTCTGTACATTTTATTTGCTAGGTTTTATCCTTAACCCATAATATCGTAGCAATGGTGGGAAAGCCTTCGAAGTCCGAAAAGAAGATCGCGTACGACGCGAAGCTGTGCCAGCTGCTAGATGACTTCACCCAGATACTGGTTGTGGCGGCCGACAATGTTGGATCCAACCAGCTCCAGAGCATCCGGACGGGTCTACGTGGCGATTCCGTGGTTCTCATGGGTAAGAACACCATGATGAAGCGGTCCGTCAGGATTCATTCGGAGAAGACCGGCAACACGGCCTTCCTGAACCTCATCCCCCTTCTTGTGGTACATACACGTTGAACTTTTAGCGCAATATAGCAATACCGAGCAAGTATTAAGAAATTTCGTTGTAAAAAATGACCTTTTACGTTTATTTACATGTGTTTTTTGTTGGATTAGGGAAATGTTGGGCTGATTTTCACGAAGGGTGATTTGAAGGAGGTCAGCGAAGAGGTTGCCAAGTACAAGGTCTGGTGTCTGAAATTCTTGACCTTGCATTTCAGATTAATTTTCTGAGAGAATTATTTGTGCTCTTATATTCGTCAAGTATAATTATTTGGTAGTTTTGTCCACGTTTAATTGTGAATAGGAACAGAAGACAGTGAACACAATAGTAAATTATTATGTTTGTTGCAAGATATCGGTTTTGGTTGTCGTTGATAATCAATTGTTTGTCCTTGTTGGGATTGAGGGTTTCACATGGTCATGTTGAATATCTGCAGAATTGTTTTTTCAGGATTCCCTAATTTTATTCTGTAGTCACTAAAATAATTGAAATGTGGTGATAAATTTTGAAAAGACAGGTTGGAGCACCTGCTCGTGTTGGTTTAGTTGCTCCAATTGATGTTATTGTCCCGCCTGGGAACACCGGACTAGACCCTTCGCAGACCTCTTTCTTCCAGGTTTGTGATCGTAATTAGAACTCCTTCCACTTTCAATTTAGTCGAAACATCATATTCTTACACCATTTTCTTTCAGGTTCTCAATATCCCAACCAAGATTAACAAGGGTACTGTTGAAATTATGACTCCTGTGGAGCTTATCAAAAAGGGTGACAAGGTTGGCTCCTCTGAGGCTGCCCTGCTTGCGAAGCTTGGCATTAGGCCCTTCTCTTACGGTCTTGTTGTCCTAACTGTTTATGACAATGGGTCAGTCTTCGCCCCCGAGGTGCTTGATATGACCGAGGATGACCTCATGGAGAAGTTTGCCACGGGAGTATCCATGGTCACTTCATTGTCAATGGCTATCTCGTACCCTACCCTTGCAGCTGCACCACATATGTTCATCAATGCCTACAAGAATGTTCTCGCAGTTGCTGTTGCCACTGATTATACCTTCCCCCAGGCAGAGAAAGTTAAGGAATATCTAGAGGTATTTTATTTCTAGGACATTGCTGATTCCTGTTATCAAATTTTTCATCCTCGTGCCATTGTTTAATCTTTCGTTGTCCTTTCCTTTACTCCTTCTGTGTGTAAATGTAGGATCCTAGCAAGTTTGCTGTTGCAGCAGCCCCTGTTGTATCTGCTGATTCGGGTGCTGCCCCTGCTGCTGCTGCTGCTGCTGTTGCTAAGGAGGAAGAGAAGAAGGAAGAGCCAGCCGAAGAGTCCGATGATGACATGGGTTTTAGTCTGTTCGATTAAGTGCATGTTGATTTAATTGTACGATGTTGGTGTTTGCATTTTCTTTTTGCATTTTATTATTTTTAAGTGAAGTCTAGTTTTTTTGTTATATTTTCATCAATTACGTTATGTTTGAGAATTCTACAAGTGTAATGGTTTCCATTAACTGCATTTTACTTGCATGCGAGTCTTTTCTAGTATCTCGTTTCGTATTTGGATTGGGTTATTCTAGTTCTTGATTCAGGGGTGTGTTTTATCATGACACACTTGCGTAAAGAGCTGTCATGCATATAACAAGTGTGACGGAGCCCTTCCTGAAGTCGTCTCAGGCGTGAATCCTTTCACTCCCGTTATTGGGCTTGAAGCCCAAGCTGCCTGATGTATTTCTGATGGGACTTAATGTGGGTGGTGTCCCCATGGCGGACGATACCAAGTGCATCTTCCATTACTTCAAGCAGAGGCTTATTCGGAGACCAATAAACCCAGAAAGGAATTGTCCTTCGGGGACTAGAATATAGGAAGTTAAGTTTCTTAATCACGAACTTCGTTACAATCAAATTGGGCTCCATTCGTTGCCACAAAAAAAATGAAGTTGGGCTCCATCTCATGGATTCATGACTATCTGAATTTGAGTTTAGCTCTAAATAGCTTCCATTTTTTTCTGTTTTGAGATCCTAAAGATGCTCTAATAAGAGAGGAACATAAAAAGCATGATAAAAGATATGCCTCGTCTTAAAAGCCGGCGAATGTACGATTGTGTTTTTTGTTTGTCTTACAGTTCTTATCACGGGCGTAGAATGTTTATCCGCGTTGACATTCATGAACAATAACCCTGTCTCTGCTTTGCTAATCCTGCCCAAATAAGGCTCTATAAGTGTAGTCTCACCGATGAATTAGCTAGCCTGTGACCTTTGACCTGATGGCGAGAGCTAAGATTTCAAGGGATAGTTTGGATTTAGGTCCATGTTCTGATTCTGGTTTCACAACCTGGAGCCTGGGTTCTGTTTTCGCGCCTAGCCGAATTACAAGTTGCCAGCCAAATATTCACATGTCCCGTGATTGAGAATTGCAGGCTTATGCCAACGCGCAACCCAAGAAATTTTGTCAGAGACGGTCAACTCCATCAGACTCCAATGTGGGTCAACACCACGTGCTCGATCCCTCGCTTTGGCACCGTTGCCGCTGTAGGATTGAACTCCTCAGCCACAGAGACTTCAAGCTCTATTAGAGAGAGAGAGAGAATCGTAGTCATTCTTAGTGCCTCTGTCCTTCAGACTCAGCAGCTTCACTGCTCCGTCAAGTTCATGCCAACAAGAACACCACTTGCAACACCAACCCAGACCCCACAACCCAAAATCCAAGTTCATTCGCAACGCATTTGCAAAAATATTCCCGCATCTTCGTCTTTCTCAATGGCTCGCCCTGTGGTTTCAGAAGTGTTTTGTACCAGATAGTTAGAGGAACACCTATAGTGTTTAACTCAATGTTCTTGAAGATGCATGCAGCATACTCATTTAATTGTTTGAGCTAGTTCATGATCTTATAACTGATTTCATATGCATAAGTGGAAGGCAGGCGAATTTGCCCAGATTAAATATATATAAAAAAAAGTTTTGAGGTATGCTAGAAAATTGGAAAGACCTCTCCAATATTTAGATGACAATTTCTAACGACGTACATGTTTTCAACAAAACAAATTAAAACACTTTTAAACAAACTATCTTGTGTCCTGACAATTGAAAGAATAGTAACTTCACGCATAGAATTTATGATTTTTTTTCACTGTTTAAGATACAAGTAGGAAATAAAACGTAAATATGAAGATAATTAGAAACTTCAACAATGCAAGCAAGCTCCGGATGCATCTCGACTTCCACTTGGTATGCTTCAAAGGGAAATCCAAAATCTTTTTTTTTTAATCAGGGAAATCCAAATTCACATGCAAAAAAGATCACAAACGTCAATGTATGTGACAAGAATAAGTGGGAAAAAAATAAATCAACAAAAAAAAAGCTACAGAAAGAAAGGGCGTTTATCTGAAAAATGAGAAGAAGAATGGAGGTAGCAAGAAAGATTTGTCGATCTCTTCGTGAAGCATGAAGGTTTTATTGGTCAGACAGAAGAGGGACGAAAACGAAAAGAATAAGAAGAATTGAGGCAGCAAATAACAACTTTAAAACGAGGATGACTTTTCAAAACAAAATTCTTGATTTTCTCGCCAGTTGCTAACATGTTAGAATATTAGCCTTCTATTTTAAACTAACGGCTAGCATTCAGCGAATTACAGCCCCTGCTAAATCGTAAGAATTGCAGTCTGTGTGAGCCATTCTCTACTGGTGAAAGACAAGACCAGACTTTAGTTTGACGTGATTTGTCTGCTTCATGTGTTTGTGTTGTAAAATTTTAGTGTTGTTAAAATTTTAGTTATCGGGTTTAGTGAAAAAGTGAAGAGAGAGGTAATTTTTTATATTTGTTGTAGTGAATAGTAGTGATTTGACGGGGGAGAGAGAGATTATATTTTAATTTTTTATTGTGTTAAAATTTTAGAGTGTGTAAAATTTTAGGACGCAAACGCATCCAAGTGATCACGTCACAAGTAAGCAGGTAAAAAGTAGAGTGAACTAAGCCAAACGCACAATCAACAATCTGGGTTTTAATATAAAACAAAAAAAACAATCCGGGTTTAAGTCATGGTTTGAACCTCCTAACCAGAATCTGGACCCATTTATAAACAACAAGCCCAAGTGATCTTCAAAGAAGTTAACACTAATAATTAATACTTAAGCACTGTACAGTATACTATGGTACCCAAACGAGTTCGGGAAGATGCTTGAACTAATGGGATACAACTTACAAGAGCGTCGGTGCCTAATCTTCGTTCTACTACGCTACGGAAAGGGAAAGATTACGAATTGACTTGGGCTAATGCGAGACTGATCAACACAATGCTGACACTACAAATTCCACTGAAACGAACGTTCGGAGTTTGTTAAACTTGTTTATTTATCAAACAATTAGTTGCGTTTTCCCCCCCTTTTTGTTTTGTGCCCCTCGGAATGAGACAGTCAAAGAATCCAACACGATGAACTCAACTGGGACACGGTATCTAACTGATTTGTTTTTACTCACGTTCAGAATCATCTGTATTGCATATAACTGCGCCGTCCTGGAGAAGATTAAGAGGAATTCGCCCAATCACAATCAAGAACGCACTCCAGTGCTATTAAAACGGCATTATTGGAACATGCAAACAAATTTTGGGTAGGAAGGAAATACGTTGAGTGGAGAGTTGCCGTAACGAGTTCTTTTAATGGGTCGATTGGAAAAGGGTAGAAGGGTGTTGGAAGTGTACAGGAAGAGAAAAGGCGAAAAGTGCTGAATATGAGAGGTTTGTCATATTCTGTCGATTGAAGGTGTGTTGCCTTGGCTTCTTATTTATTGACAAAGCGCAAATAAATTAATATTAAGGGGGAATATTTTTGGTCCACCAGTTTCTGACTGAATTCCGTGTTCCCAATTGTTCCGTATTACGCTTCGATTTTAGAAAAAGTGAACCAATTTTTATCCTTAAAGGATTGTCCTCCCCCAATATCTTGGATGGAAACATAATTTAATGATAAATTACTACATACAAAAAATGAGATAGTTAAACCAGCTGATGACCTAACAAAGCCACGCCAAGCATCAATGTTTTTAGTGAGTTCTGTTAATTTTTTAAATATATATATATATATATTATATTATGGAAGAATTCTATATAAGAAATCTCAAAAACTATAAAAATATTTATTAGTCGAGAAATTTCAGAAGTATTTACTTTAGTGCAAAAAGTGGTCTCTATTATGCACCAAGAATATGAAGTACCTTTGGCATTTACATTTTTTTTTTGATTGGATGGTTAGGTCTTGTTATATTCAGTTTTGATGACAATCCAACAGTTGGATTGACTCGTAATTTAAATCGGTACGTTTAGTTGACTAAATTGTTGTTAATTACTTGAACACACTTGATTAATAGTTTAGAGCAGTTAATTAATTGCTTGTTTGTGTTTCGAAATTCTCATCAAGGGAGTTTTAATTTTTTATCCGGAATTCAAAAGCATTAAGAAAAATCACGGTTCTTCTTTGTTAACTGTACAATCAGTGGCAGAACCAGGATTAAAATTCATGGGTGTCGAACTTTAAAGGCGAAAATGACAAAAAAAAAATTCTTTCGTAATGTAAAACATTGTCTTAGAGTTTTTTTTCTACGTCATTGTATTAGAGTTATAATATCGAAAATTAAAGACTAAAAGCATTAAAAATATTTGAATACATGTACTGTAATATATACTGCGACTGAGAGGTGACAATTGGATCCTACGAGTTTGCATCTTCTGAAAATGTTGCACAATGGCTTCGTTCTCAAAAGTTTTGAAAACTTCTTGCTCAATGTACACTAACATGCAACCATTCATTCAGTTATCTCTCATCCTATTACGCAAATCACTTTTGATGATATAATTTAAGTTAATTCTAAAACTTTAGAACAAATTGCTCAATGTACACTAACATGCAACCACAACTGAGATCTATCTTTTTTTTCCTCTTTTTTCTTTGGGGAAAATACATTTTTCACCCGCAAACTACCATAGTCTTGACACTTTGCACCATAAACTACCAATTTTGATACATTACACCCTCTAACTACCACTTTTTGACAGTTTGCACCATTTTTTAAAATTTAAGACTAAAATAACGATAATGCCCTTGACCCATTTTGTATATAGTAAAGATATTATTGTAAATTTATTAATTTATCAAAGATTTTATTGTCAAATGGAGGGTGCAAAGTGTTTAATATTAGTAGTTGGAGGGTGCTAAGTGTCAAAATTGGTAGTTTAGGGTGCAAAGTGTCTAACATCGGTAGTTTGAGGGTGCAATGTCTTAAAGATGGTAGTTTGGGGTGCAAAGTGTCAAACCTATGGTAGTTTATGGGTGAAAAGTGTATTTTTCCCCTTTTTCTTTTGACAAAAGCTTATTTGGGATGCATTTGTAATTTACTTTCTCTAGGTTCTATGGATTTGAAATTGAAAGATATTCACATTCTTCAAAGCAACTTACACACACAAAGCAACAATTGATGGCAAACCATGCTCTAAATAATAAAAATAAAACTTACAGGATAAACAAGATTTAGTAAAAGAGTTCCTTAGATAAACATATCTCAAAAGTGATAAGAACTTTGATTTAACCTATACAAGAATCCTAAACAAACACAACATTTTTCAAGGTCTCTAATAAAAATGAAGAAACAAATCAACATAGGGAGAAAAAAATGAAGTGATCTTGATTGTGAAAAATTAGGAGCAAAAAGTAAATAATTTTTTACTAACATAAATTTAGCAAGATGGCAGGAAGTTACCCCTCGGTTGAAGAATTTGTAATTGATGCAAAACAAAAAATTATAATAACTGTATATTTGCCTCAATTATTATGTAGCACTAGGAGCAAAATCAATGTATAGAAAAAAAATGTTTTAGATCCGATACCCATTAAGTCTCTTTGGCCTGGAATTAATATGTATCGGACCTAGCTAATTTATAACAAAAAAAAAGAAAAAAAACCTAAGTGTAATTTTTTTTTGGGGGGTGTGATGGGTATCGGCCGATACCCATCGCACCCTCTACTTCCGCTCATGTGTACAACCCAGTTTAACAATCGGATTAATAAATTCGGATTCCATGTTATTTGCATCAACCATGTGTACAAGCACAAGTTGATTGTGACAGATATAATTTTTTTTTTTTAGTCTTTAGGTTTTGGGCCTTTTTTTTTATTTGAGTCATTAAGTTTCAACTTTCAAATTTTTAGTCATTGAGTTTTCTTTGTTTGACGAAATGATCATTCCGTCAGTCTGTCGTCATATGCTTAACGGAGCTCTCTGACACGTCAGCAAATTTTTATCGGTCGACCGCTGCATGTACCGGTCGACCTCTTCATGTACCGGTCAACCAAAGAGGTCCGTTAAGTATATGGACGACAGACTGACGGAATGACCATTTCTTCAAACAAATAAAACTCAAGGACTAAAAATTTAAAGGTTAAAACTTAAGGACTAAAATGAAAAATGCCTAAAAAAAGCAACGGTATTGTACGTTAGATGCGATTCTTCAATTATTGGACAAATTATTGTGCCATGTAAAACATCAATATTAACATTTTCTACGTGGAGAAAAAATGACAATTTCTTATACTTTGTCAAAGCAAAAACTAAGGTGCTACTAAGGATGCATATAAAGGTGGTGTTTGTTTGTGAAAATTTTGGGATAGTGAAAATATTGAGTTATTGAATTTGGTGAAAAAGTAAAGATGTTTTTGTGAAAGTTAGTGAAAAAGGGAGAGAGAAGATATGAGAAAATGATTGATTTGTCAAGATATTGTCGATGAAATTTGAATCAGTATTCCTTGACTACAGGTAGTCCTCCCATTTTAACCTAATGCGTGTCCGTCTTCAACTTTCCAAATTGGTCAAATTGTCAACAGAGAAAAGTTAATCCTAAATTCAAAGGGTAGACCGAAAAGAATCGGTAATTTGTAATAATAGGTCAATAATACGGATTAGGACAACGAATTGGTCAGTAAACTAGCTGGTAGGATCATAGAAACATATTCTACAGGTCAAAATTATTATTTTCTAGAAATTAAATCTTCTTCAGAGAGAAAACACTTAGATTATAAGAATTGAAGGCCCACAAAAGAAGAACAACTTGTACATTCTAAAAGTAACATAGTGTTTGCTAACATCACAAACACTATGAAAATCTTTTTCAATTGTCGATGTTAGGGGGCATATTTGTAAACTCAAAATATTAGAAAGGCAAAAATGGTTATATCAGTGTCATGTTTGCAAATTATAAAGAGATCTAAAAAGAGGAGGCATATTTTCAAAATCATAGCAAAAAGCAGTCATCGTTGTTTCAGCTACCTGCTTTTGAAGAATTCCAGTCAAACAGCTTTAGAAAAATCACTGTATGTCTTTGGATATTAGAGACATATGATGCGTTCGAGAGGATAGAAAATTCCGTTATCCTAACACGACGTTATGTCTAATCAAGTGGCACTTCGGCCACGGCCCCTTGCGTTTTCCTATCTCTTACCCTCTACATTCATTCTTTGACTAAATACGTTGGATAGAACAATAGATAATCGTAGAAATCCTCGTGTTTCAACTTCTCTCTAAAATCTTATTAAATTCAATGCGAGACTGAAATAGTAGGTACTATATTATAAAAATTAAAATATATAAAATAATAAATTTCAAGCTCTACCGTTCAATTCCCTATAAAAGTCGTGGCACAATTGATCTTAGAGTTAATCCTAAAAATGATTTTTTTTTTGTTTACTTTTATGTCTTTTCTCTAATGTTCAATTAATTTATTAAAGATAATAACTTCAAAAGAGTTTTTATAAACTTATATATATATATCTGATATACAAAATCTAAGGACAGAAAAAAATTATTTGTCTAATCGCAGTAACAAAGACAAACACGGTCTCGAGCATCTTCCAGAAGTTCCGATTCGTCTCTATCTTTTTTTTTTCTAGGTAAATCAAGCTTGTGCCTAGGGGTGGGGGTGGGGGTGGGGGTGGGGGCAATTCCTCATTTTTAGTGCATGTAGTTAATGCCCCATTATCGGCCCCAAAACATGCTTCCTTGCCAGGAAACCTCGTGCAAACGTGGCCATTGACGCCCTTAAAAGTAAAAAAAAAAAAAAAAAAAAAAAAACAGAACCAATTAATTCCATTAAAATAATTTTGCCTTGCCAAGTAAGAAAATAAAATAAATGTTTATCCAAAAGGTTTTGGCTGCCCATACCCAGCCCGAGGATATGCGGCACCTTTCTAGTTTCTTCAACGATGCATGTCCCCTCGCTGGTCGTACAAGCCAACCAACCGTTAAATCTCCCAATTACGTTTTCAGGTGGCATGACTGGAGGGCTAACATGGCACCGCCAATGGAACTCGATCTGTCCACTTATGTCGGACAGGTAAAATAGTGAGACAGGTAAAGAGTGGATGACGCACTTGCTTGCACGACACGTGTCGGGAAGAAGGGGCATCTCACATGGTATCCCCGCGTGATTACTTTTTCGCCGAGTTGGAGGCCACTACGTAGGTAGGGGCCAGTGCTTTAGAGGAGCCAATTATCGATCAAACGTGTACCAATCGAAGGCGGTGGGACTGGGGAAATTGGACGCGCCAAACGCGGGGATCGAGTCCAAGGCGAACCTTCCTTCCTGCGGCAGCCCACCTTTGAAGTTTGAACCGAGAGGGCAGGAACGAGACAAAAAAAGGAAAGGAGGCTTATCCAAATCCACCTGGTACCCGTTCCAACAATCTTAAACGGGAATTAAGAAACACATGCGGATTGACTCCGAATTCTGCAATGGATGAAGTGGTGGCCTCTGGTCTTCCAATAGGATTTTATCTGGTCCAATTTTTCAAAAGAGTTATATGTGGTAGTATTTGATGTGGAATAACGTATCCTTATAAGTCATACAGTATTTAAATTTAAAAGTCTTCAACTCCAATTATCTTAGCATAACTGCTCTTTATGATAATATTCATAAGCCCCTATATGGCTATAATTGTATAATTAGAGGGTTTTTATAAAATTGATTATTACGATCATCTCCTCATTCATACCCAATCATTCTAATATTCGTAAAAGTCGCTATCATTGGAAGTTAAATCTATAGGTCTCTATTACATTAACATAAATCAATATTGGGACCAACCACTACTTACCATTCTCTATTCTCGTTGGGTCTTGTGGTTGGCATAGGGCTGTCGAACTTGGTAACATCCTAGGGGATTTCCACTATTGGATCCATTTATTCAGTACAAATAAGTCGTCATCGTTGGGCGAAGCTGCACTTCTGATGTGGATGGACACTACGGAATCGGAAAAGTATAGAAGGAATGGTGATAGTCCCATAAGCATCAACTTGAATAGTACTGTGTACTGATATGTAAGAGGGGAAAAGAACGAAGGTTCATAGTCTGTGCTTAATTTGTCTTGAGATGGTGGAATATGGTCCAAAAGATTCTCTGTGGTACTTGACAAATTTTCACGACTCGGGCACATTTAAAGGTGGGTCTTTAACACCACTAAGGATGGTGGCTCAGTGGTGTGCGGAGCCGTGTCTAGGATTCAGGGCTTGCCTAACGAAGGTTCGACTCACGGTAGCCTCATTGTGCCTTGGTGGGATCCATGCCATGTGGTTATCCCGGGTTTAAGTGGAGAGCCTTGGTGCTGGCTTCATGATGGTTCATCCCTAAGGGCTTTTTTACTTAGGAAAAAAAAAATTGGGTCTTTAACGAAATGGGCAAATGACTTAAATCCTCACAATTAATGGAACGACACTGTTTCGCTTTGTAGGGGTCGAGCAGCGTAACTTGTGTTCGCGACATTTGGTTGTCTAATCAAGAAAGCATAACCTGATCTTGCCTCTTGCTAGCTCTATCTTATCCTAAACATGATTTAGTTACAACCGGGTCGGCTTCTATCAAATCTCAAAAGGTAAAATCAAATTCAAATTGCTCTAATTTTATGTCGGTAATTGTCATCAATTATAATCTGCCAAAAGTCTAATTATTTTGGATTTTCTCTCTCACTTTGTGGGCGCATGAAATCTTGGGAAAAATCTGTGGACCTTCCAATTAAAGAGGGGCCGGCCAATGGCCGAAAGCTCCCCTAAAACAGGGACAAAATCCTGAGTTCTCTGTACATGGTAAACAGACAATTTACAGCTTGTAGCCTTGTACACAAAAGTCTGTGACAAGTTGTATGACATATCTCCCCAGAGCAATCGACTCGGTAAAGAACGCTTGGGGGGATGCATCCAAAAGGAAAAGGCCAGGATAATGTTCTTTTGCAGCGCAGCCCCGCTAATTAAGCAAATCACACGGTTTAGAAAACGCAACCCGTGGGACGTGGCTAAATATATGATTGATTTTTAAATAAGTGAAAGAGGAAGGATGTCCAGGAGATGAGGATCGTACGCGGACTTAATTAAACGACAGCGTATAACGACCCGCGACGAATTCATTTATATCATTCGCATATTCCAACAGCGGGCAGCTCTCTCCTTTACACAATTAAACGTACGGAAGACTCCAGCACGTTCTGCGTTAGGTGAATATAGATAAGGTTCATGTTCCGGTTTTTTAAGCTTTTTTCGGTATTTTTATACCAAAACGATAAACCAATTAATTATTTTATTTTATTTTATTTCTGTAGACCACCAGCGACTTTCAAATCCGTCGTTCTTCGTATAGATATCCTCATTCCACACGGCTTTTAGCTGTTCAAATTTCCTTTATCCACTATAAATACTCCTCTCTGTCTCTGACTCCCTCAAATTCAAACAGACCCAGACTCAGAAATTACCAATTATACAATTATCTTCTATCGCTTTGATTCCAATTTCTCAGTTAAAAAATGGTGGATTTAGACTGGAAAGCCAACGGCTCACCGGACATGCCGAACAAATCCCCCAAACTTTCTAACAAACTCCATGTATCGATTCCGTTACAAGTTTCGATTCCGCTATCCTTTCGCCCTGTCGAAATATGCGCGGCTTCGGCCACGGCTTGCTCGGCTTTTGAGAACTATATTCGCTTGCCGGAGCTTCGGAAGTTTTGGGCCTCGGAAGAGTTCCCAACTTGGAAAAACGAGTCTGTTTTAAAACCGGCCTTACAAGCTCTGGAGATCACGTTCCGGTTCATTTCGACGGTGTTGTCGGACCCGAGGCCGTACGCTAACCGGAGCGAGTGGAATCGCAGACTCGAGTCACTGACGACGAGTCAGTTACAGATAATTGCTAATCTCTGTGAGGACGAACAAGATGACGGCGCAACTCGCGGAATGGCTCCCATAGTTGATCTCAAGTCCTCGAACGGCGTCCTGGCTCGCGATGGGAGCTACGCAGAGGTGTGGAAGATTCCGGGCGACGCCACCGTGGTCAGCCGCACCAGCGAGGCGAGCTTGCTCCCTCGGCTTGCCACGTGGCAAAAGTCAGAGGACATTGCTCAGAAGATCCTCTACTCCATCGAGTGCGAGATGCGGAGGTGTCCGTACACGCTAGGATTGGGGGAGCCTAACCTCGCTGGTAAGCCTAACCTCGAGTACGACCTGGTGTGCAAGCCCATCGAACTACACTCCCTGAAGAAGAGTCCGTACGATCACATCAACAACTACGAGAATCAGACGCTGTACACCACGCACCAAATCCTCGAGTCGTGGATCTACGTGTCGCAACAGATCTTGAATCGAGTGGCGGAGCGAATCGAAAACAACGATTTCGAAAGAGCCGCGAGCGATTGCTATTTGATCGAACGGATCTGGAAGCTGCTAGTGGAGATCGACGATCTCCACCTTTTGATGGACCCCGACGATTTTCTCAGGCTGAAGACCCAACTCTCCATCAAGTCATCGGACGACGCCAAACCGTTTTGCTTCCGGTCGAGGGGACTCGTGGAGATCACGAGGCAGTGCAAGGAACTGAAGCACAAGGTGCCACACATACTTGGAGTCGAGGTGGACCCCATGGGTGGGCCCAGGGTCCAGGAGGCGGCGATGAAGCTCTACGGCGAGAAGAAGGAAGCGGAGAAGATTCATCTGCTTCAGGCTCTTCAGGCAGTGGAATCGGCAGTGAAGAGGTTCTTTTACGCGTATAAGCAATTGCTCGTGGCTGTGATGGGGAGCTTGGAGGCGAATGCTAACCGAGTCGTCTTGAGTTCCGAATCGTGCGACTCACTGAGCCAGATCTTCCTCGAGCCCACTTATTTTCCGAGTTTGGACGCGGCAAAGACGTTTTTGGGGGATATTTGGAATCATGAACAAGGTGTGGTGGTGCGTCTCTGATAGACGGACTGAGGAAGTCTTAGGCTATGTTTGTGTTGTATAATTTTTGGTATTGGGTTTAGTGAAACAGTGATGAGATAATTTTTTATATTTTTTTATGGAAGAGAGATTATAATGGAGTATTTTATTGGAAGTTGGTGAAATATTTGGTGCAAACCCATTAACGGTGCTAACTGGTGCAACTCGGCCAAAATTTAGGAAATCAACCTAGTAATATTAGGTTTACACACTTGGAAATTGAAAGATTAAGGGTATGTTTTGAGGGTGAAAATTTTGGATATTGGGGTTTGAGAAATATTATAAAGTAAAGAAATGTTATGGGAGTTGATGAAAAAGTGAAGAAAAAAGATTTTTAATAAGTATTATAATAATAAAAAATTATGTGGTGAATTTTTTATGATTAAATCTAAATATTTGAGCCCAAATATTTGGGCTCCAAACATCCCTTAAATCTATTATTTGTTTTACCATACTTTTTGGCTTTTGCTGAATTTCTATTATTTGTACAACGATGAGTTTATGAATTAGATTCTTCATGTAAAATTTTGTTGTATAAACTTGTAATTTAATTGCACTCTTTTAAAGAGTCTGCACAGGGCTGGATTTGGTAATTTGGTTTCTAACAATTTTGGAAAAGATGAATTTTGCTGAGCATGTCAAAAATTAAAATCAGAATTTGCTAGGTACTTAGTAGGTATTAGCAGGAAGGAATTTGTTAGGTTCAATCTCTCCTTGCATGTTTGGATGGCAGAACTCTTTGCTCTCTCTATTAGGCGGTTCACATGGGCTGCGAGATTATACAAATACTTAATGCACAGTTCTTTGTCACTGGCCCATGCTGATAAGTTTGCCATCGCTCACTGGTGGATTGGACACCTGGAATCACGAAGCTTTGGGCTCTCCTAAGACCATAGCCTCTCGGTCCAACCTTAGTTAGAAATTGGGCCTTTGAAGATATATTAGTTTAATCCTAACCCAGCCTGTTATGGAAGATTTTTTTTGGTAAGTTAAAAAAAAAAAAAAAAGATTGACTAAAGAGAAGTCGCCCTTTTGAAAAAGAGAGAGAAAAGTTAAGTTAGCACGTGTCGAGACCGACCGTGTTGTTTGCTGCGTGAACACTTAAAAGTCGGTTCACATGACTCGGAACTGAAGCATTGGAATTCGAATCGGCTGCCAAGTGTAATCCTTATGGCCCCCCACTTACATGTTTCAAGAACTTTGTCGCGGTCTTACAATATAATAAAGTACAAGAAAGAACGTGCAACTTTCTTTCTTTTACGCCAGCAACACTTCTACGTGTTTCACACTCCCTGTCCGTGTCTGTCTGATTCTTATAACCCAGAAACTTGAATAATAACCTACCCTTTTGATTTTTTCCCATTGTAGAATATTCTCTTTATAGGATTGAGAGGGGTTCGTAGGGGCACAGCCAAAAGTCTAGTATCTTCCATTCTCGGCTTTGAATCTCTCAAATACTCTAAATATCAATGAGTTTTTTATTTGCAAATTTGGTTCTTGATGGATACATTGTGTGTACATGTTCTGTGCAATTTCTGTGTTAAGAGTTCATGATTCAAGCTCTGGGTTTAGAATTTGTGTTACAAAGGCGAGGAGGTGGAAGGAAATATCAGGTGCTGAGATAGTGACACTTTGACTAAATGGTGTTTATGTACAGATGAAAAGTTTCTTTTCACTCCTTTAAATTTAAAGCCCCAGTACGAGTTCCTTTACACAGTCGCGTTCACAGACTCTGCCTGATCAACCCTTGTTTCTTCTATCAATAACCAGTTTTCTCTCTATGCTCCTGCTTGTGGGTTCTCTGTTTTTTCGTAGGCGATAGCTAGCTATGGGGTTGAGGATTGGACCAAATCCAAAGAGTGTGGAGGCTTTTCAGCTGACGGCCGCTTCTTTACTCTGCTATGTTCCAGAACACAAAATTTCCTCTCCCTTCTTGAATTTATGGAGTGCAAGCAATAAGTCCCTTGCTTGCCGATTAGCTTGTCAACCCACCCGTTTCGGGATAAGTTATTATAGAGGAAATTTAATCAAGCGAGCTTGTAGTCCAAATTTCGATGAACTCTCCGATGAAGAATCGGTTCGTCAAAGGTTCGATCTTCAGGAGTACGAAGAAGAAATCGACAACGAAACTGCTTGGACATTTTCAGAAATATCGGGAAAAGCCAGTCACAGAAATTGCGAAGATAACGTCAAGTCATGGCACGTTGCAGCTTTGAAGCTTGATTTTTTGGAGCCTTCTTTCCTGGGTATCCAACCCGAGCCACCGCACTGGCCGGAGAAAGATGATGTTGTTCGCATCAGCATCGAACGGATAGCGAACAGGGGGGAAATTCCAATATCGCTTCGCATTATCAAGAGGAAACAACAATTGCAACAAAATTATAAACAAGCAGTCGACTTCACTTGCTGTTCTGTGAAGAGGGCCTTCTCTTCAATGGTATTTATTATCCGAGAGCTTCAAAGCTATGCCCTGCATATGAGGGAAACTCTCTTCTGTGAAGATTTACAAATGATTATCGATAAGGTGCAGAGAGAACTGAATGCGTCATTCGTGTGGCTCTTTCAACAGTTTTTTTCGCGGACGCCAACTCTCATGGTCTACGTGATGATTCTTATAGCAGATTTCACTGTATGTTCTATGCATGATAACACTCTTATTGCCGCTGCATCACCGGAGGTATCTTGTGCAACTATCAGAGGGACTGAGAACAGCCATCGACCGCAGTCTAAGTTTGATGCTATGACAAGTAGGTCATTTTTAACTTTGTCTTCTAGTATAGGCAAGGGCAGTGGGGGTGGAGGTGGCAAAGTAAGCCATGTTTCCAGAGGTACTAAGGATGGAGACAAGAACTTAAGGACAACATCAATGTCTACAAACCACCCCGATGTTGTTCTCGATGGTGTATCTGAGGTTTCCTTGTCTAAGAATAATGACTTGGCCTCGGAGGAGGAGCTAAATTTGTGGAAGTCAGTGGTGGAGGAAGCTTCAAGAATGCAGGCAGAGATGGGAAGGGAGACTCTTGATCATGGAACAATTCAACAATTGGTTTCGCCGGTGTCTGTTGAGCTCGAAGCAGATGAGTACGGCGTTTACTTTAGAACGGATCTCTTGTACCAGACGGGTTTATCCCAGGACCCAAATAATCCTCTTCTGCTGTCAAACTATGCGCAATTCCTCCACCTCGTTGCTCATGACAATGATAGGTGAGTGTAACCTACTCCGGTCAGTGTTTGAATTCATTCTTCATCGCCAGCTATTTTGTTTGCTTATTGAAAGTAGGTGACTTTAGAAACCAAAACATCTGGTAAAAAACACTTCAAGAATAGCCAGCTGAATTTGACATCTGAAAAGATTACCAATTGCTTATAAATTTTGCTTCGAATGGGACTTAACAATTGCTATTTCTTTCTTACACGGATCACCTTGGACAGGTTGTGGTAGTCAGTGAAGTGAAATTGATATCCACTAAGAGGTACACCTGCATGAGTTGAAATTTCTTCGTACGAGTGAGGGGACAATCTATTCCGGTGGACAGTAACAGGATTGGAATTAGAACAATGGATACAACTGTACTCTGTCTGACTTGGGTTAAAAGAAAGAAAGGAAAAAAATGAATCGTTGTATGGGACCAATATCATGAAAATTCAGTAAAAGGAAAAGTGCTAACTTATTTTATTGGGTTATGATTTACATCAGTGATGATGTTCTAAGTCGCTTACTTGTTTCCTTTAAATGGTTTATGGGGTTTGCAGGGCAGAAGAGTGCTTTAAGCGTGCTATGCTGATAGAAGCGGTGGATGCTGAGGGACTGAGTCGATATGCAGACTTCTTGTGGATAGTAAGAAAGGACCTGTGGGGAGCAGAAGAGAGGTACCAGCAAGCAATAGCAGCTGAGCCAGGCAACCCTTATTATGCATCCAAGTATGCTAATTTCCTTTGGAGCACCGGTGGCGAAGAGACTTGCTTCCCACCCAATAAACCCTACGACAAATACAAGAAAGTTTTGTAATGGAGGAATGCCGCTGTGTCGTGGTAGCAAATCCTCCGGGGTCTGATTATGCCTATTCTTTCTTTTCTCTTTCCAAGCACCTAATTTATGCTTATTAATACAAGCGGGATTCAGTGTTACATGCGCGCCACGGTTTTTATTTTCCAAGTCAGAAAGTCCCTTGTGAAGGTGGTCGTAACAAGAGTGACGAATTCGTGCTTTGGGTCCTAAGCAAGTTCATAAAGACTCCCACATGAAAAGGGGACTATTGGAGTATTTCAAATGCAGGTCACTAAAGTCAAAGCGTTAAGTAGTTGTCTAGCTGGAACAATATTGTGGAATGCATCTATAAGAGCCTGCAAATGCTTACCAAGTTGGGGAAATAGCTCCATGTGTTGTGTCGTCTTCATATCAGAACCATCATGCCGTCAACACTACTTATTTGTCATTTTATTAAGGGAAGTTCCATCCGGCTCTCGGAAAGAAGAGATACGGTATGCCTATAGATTCCTGAAATTTGGACACCGCGGTAGCAATGTCCAAGTGGAAACCAAAGCAAACGAGGTCAGAAGGTTAGTAAGTGGTTAAATATAAGTGGTTAACTCAAATGGTTACATGATCAGAATACATGAAATCAATCTGAAAACTTCTATCTCCAAGACACTAAACGAAATTTCAATATGTTACAACTCAGGAACCAAAAAGAATTGGAATTACTTTGTTTTTGGGTGGGGGCTTCTTGGAATAACGCATCTTGCTAAGCTAAACCAAAAAGCGTTGAAATTCAGCAATTGAAAGGAAGGTTAATTTCTTTCGTCACCAAAACCAGACATTGCGGCTATCAACAGCCTTTACAGAAGTAGATACCAAAGGCATTCCTCCAAACGCTCCAACAAACCTATTGATGCATTCGGTTCTTCTTTCACTGTGACCTCCCATGCTACTGATTCCAGTTGAACCAATCTCGAATATACTACCTACAATGACAACAGCAAGAACATATCTGAAACAATATCTCAAAAATATAATACATGAAAACGTGGTAATCAAATACCAAAAATAAGAAAAAGGATAATCTTTCCACCTATTAGTTCAATGTCTTTCGAAATTACTGACTTGTACTCTTCATCACTACCACCACTATCAGGAAAAAGCTGATAATGAGGATTCTGCTACCTATTAACCAATGCCTAATACAAGTTTTTCTTCCATTTGTGCAAGGGGGAGTGACTTGGATATCATTGCAGATATCACATGCCAGGCAAGTGATTACATTACATAACCTCCGAAATGCAAATGACGGCTCAACAAGGATCCCACAGAAAACCCAAGTTAAGATCATTCTGCTTTTTTAAGGTACTGGTGCTAACCTAAGGTTCCACCAGGAACTCAAATGTAGAACAGATCAAATTAAATTTGATGATATTCACATAATAATAACAAAAAGTGCAAGCAAAAGAGACGCAGAGGTTTTGATTAACCACTTTATCCATTTGCTAGTATTTTAACCAGCATCATGATTTTACTAGCCCTCAATGGAGCCCTGGTGGTTCGACACTCAAGAAACCAATTCCAATGTGAAGATCAAAATCAGCAAAATTTACAATTGAAGGTCTTCTGAGTTGGGGATGGAGTAGAGATCAAAACTTCATTTAGGGTCTTTGGACCAGTAAATCATATGACCAGCAAACTCGAAATCCGGGACAATCGTTGTTTCATAGAGATCAAAACTTCATTGCTCTCTACATGTTGCTCATTGCTTTCTGGGGTCTGCCGGATTTGTTTCTTCTCTGAAACAAACTATCTAGCATCTACATCTTAAAAGGACTACAATTAGCATTAGCGTAAAATGTATATCTCCAATGACTTGAATGACACTGAATACAACAAATTAGTAAACGAAAAAAAAAATGACGGACAATTAGTGTTATTTGCATCAGGTATGGCATTTACCTTCCACCCATATAGGGGGAGTACCAGTGGCATTTGCAACAAGAAAAGACATTGCAATGTCCTCACAGTTCCTGGAATATGCATTCAAAGGTTCAGTGACAAAAACTTGTAGATGACATATCTCAAAGCCTGAGAAACATATTCAATAATTACAAGGGAAAAAATCATAAGTAAAATGTAAAAATGGTGAAGAACCTGTTCTTGGTTACATATTCTCTAATCGATGCTGGCATTTCATTTGTGTATAGACTGAAATACTTTTTGTGGAAGAAGGCCGCTTTTGAGAGTACCATACTGTAAGTACCCGTCCACCAAACTGACCACCACCCACCATATATGTAGTAATCAATGCTGCCTTTCTGCATAGATATGGAGATATTAGAATAGAGAGTTGTGATGGATTGACATCTTCAACATGCAGACGGCTTATTGATTTCTTTGAGGTAATGACAACACAAAATAAATTGTGAAAAATGTAAAATGAAACCTGTGCATCTATCCAAATCCCAGGTTTAGCCCAGGCTTTGACACTTGGGTTATAAACCCTATACAAACTTGCAAAAAAAATATTTTCCTGTTAATTCCATGTGGCATAAGAGCAAATGTGCATTTATCATATCTGATCGGATAGAAACCTAACTGGCAAAGAATAAGGCAAGTTTTGCGCCTACATTCTCAAAGCTACGAATAAGAAATGGCTTTGCCTAAAGCAGAAGCCACAAAAAGGATACCAGGCCATCAAAAGTCATATCTCTACTATCTTGAGAACTTGAAATAAGGGATCATATAAAGGGGTTTTAATCAAGAAAGGAGAGGTACATATGCAGAAGGCGTACCGAATTCTCAACCCAATGCATACGTGGTACAAATCCCACCATTGTATCTGGTGCACTTTGCCAAACATTAAATGCAAATTCCACAGACGAGCAGGGAAATACCACATCATCGTCGATGGAGAAAACAGCATCAGTCTTCAAATCGTTAATCTCTTTGAATCTGTTGTTCAAACTGTCTTCCTTGTTGATATCAAATTTCAGTTCAACTTTTCGCCCATCTCCAGAGTTGGTCTCTACAACGTGGTTTATAAATTTTTTAAGGGTATCTGACGGTGGATTTGGCTCGCTCCACACAATGCGTATAGATTCAAGACCAGGACATGATGAATAGTGAGAAATGGACTGCTTCAAAAGATCATATCTTTTCCATGTATTCATTACAATAGCGTAGCCTTTCCTGAACACAAAGAATACATCAAGCATGAATACAAATGAGCCGGTATTCCATTCAGCAATCATGAAATGGTCAACAAAGTCAAGAAAAAACAATCATTTTTTCCTACCAACGTTACCACTTTGTGACAGTGCATTAAGCTTCCTACAGAAGGATTCGTCTCTAAAAAACTTTCTTCATTCATGTAAAACGCGGGGATTCCTCTAAGTAATTGTTGCGAAGTGTGCTTAATGTGAAGCTTTCTTCATTCATGATAAAATAGTTTGAGAGAGCTCTAAAACGAAAATAAAAATTTGCTGAAGGTTCATAGTGTATATGCTCTTTAGAGATACTTTATTATTCACTCACCTTCCCCAATCAATCTCTAACAAAATATTCTACCTTTACAAAACAAAATGCACCAAACTGCTTTCTTTATCGTTTCGTTTCTTTTTTAATGGTGAAGTCCACCCACTCTATGTCTCTATCATAAAATCAATTCTGACATTACAAACTGCTTTGAAGTAAACTAGAAACTTGTTATCTCTTTTATCATAGAGCACTTTTTAAAGATGAGTTTCGTTTTTCATAGATTAGAAAGTTACTAAAACTGAATAAAACTGTTACGAAAACCGAACGAAACGTAACAATTGAAATGGAGGGCACTAATATAAACAGCAGGACATGGTCAAACTGAACTTTCCTTAAGATATTGACTTATTGTTACTATTACACACTAGTATTAAGCAGATAAAAGTCTCTAATCAGGGAGGATTTGGCAAATCAAGCTGTACGGACCGTGGGGCAAATGACCGATCCAAAGCAACACTGTGATTGGTCCATCCCATAAAGTCCGAAGCGCGACTCAGGAGCGCGATCACCGTGAAGGCGATGCAGCAGCAGAGGCCAAGCTTGATCTTGACCGATCCGAGGGTGGAAAAGGAGATTTGCCGGAGCCTCTGTACCGTGCGACGGCTCAAAAAGCTCCCTCTCATCACCTCGATCCCTCGGTGCCCAAGGCGGTTTCAGGGACGAGTCGACTCGGCCTCCCTCGTTGAGAATCGTCTAGAACGATAGCAATCCACCATAACCTCCCAACTGGTTCTTATACGTACCGATGCCCTCCGCTTCTCGGAGATAGAGAGAGGACAATGATACCGTATAGCGTAGGCCGGGTAACGTTTGGACCGGGAAAGAGCTACCAAATGGACGCCTGTGATGATACTATTGTCGGTGATGGCTCGCTGATGTCAAGGATTTCATCATTCACTCTCGTCCTCTTCGAAGCAAAGCAATGGCCTACTTTTTTTTTCTTTTTTTGGCAGAAAGCAATGGCCTACTCATTTATTTCCTTTGTGGCTTTAAGGGGGGCTAGAGATTAAACAGACTACTGACGGAGATCTGACCAGAGGCTGAATCAGTGGGTCTAAACAAGCGTCGTAGCGCACGGGGTATTTTTCGTAAACCTCGTTTTCACCGTTGGATGAAGTTAATGGGGGAAGTATGGCCGTGGCGTGCCATTGGATCGCTTGTATAGTCTATCGAGTACCCATCCGCAGGTGCTTTTGCTTTTTATTTGATTTTCAGTCTATTTTTTATGTTATACTGTAGCGGCCACGTAATTTAGGGAATTTTCAAACTAGTCCGCTTAATGCCTGATGTAATTGATATTCATCCTCAATCCTTTCTCCATTTAGCCTTTTAATTGGATGCAATTCAAAATAATTTCCTTAGAAAAAGAAAAGGCCAATAATTTAGATTAAAAAAAAAAAAGATTGCGAGATTCACAACATGGACTGGATATTGATCACAGGCCCACTGATGAATAGGACCCGGAGTGAAGAGGGATGGGACGGAGTTTCGGACAAACCCCAAATGCATCAATCGCTTTCATCAGGATCAGAATTATACTCGGCGGTGAAAGTTGGCTGCAACCAGATTCTACTTTGTATGTCATAATGTTATGTCGATGCCCACCCCACTAATATATGTCGGAAGCCTTTGGACCGACTAGGCTGCCAAATCAAAGTAGATGCGGACTGGGCAGCCCAATTTGCTCCTTTTTCATAATTTTAAATTTTTTAAGTTCGGGCGGGCAGCCCAGCTTCACACGCGAATGTATGTCATGGGAATTTAAAAACGACGTTCTTGTCATTGACTACCAATTTACAGCGTGTTTTCCCTGAGCTGGCTGCCAATTTGCTCATTTTATTAATCTGAGCCTCATCTTTTCACTGACTACCAATTTATGTAACGGTTCTTATCCCCCCTTGGCACTGCATATTATAGAATATATTATACAATTAAATCTATTCTTTTTTATTTTTCAGCGATGAAAACCATAATGCTATCCATAACATGAGAAGGTTTAACGATCCAAATTATGAGCCATAAAGTTTCCTTAAAAGTGAAAAATCCACTCATGCTTTTGATAAATCAAAAAGCGTTACGTCAGGCTATGTATAGGGTTCACTAATATTGTCCGCGGGAATAGAGTATTATTTTTCGCTTGGCTTCTAAGTTTTCTAGTTACTACCACTCAGATAATTATGAACTACCTTAAGATAATTTTATGCACCGAATTTATGGAGGGTTTATTTGTCCAATATTTAGGAGTATCAAAATTTTAAGCAAGTTAAGCACACTCTAAAACCTTCACAAACCTCAATAAATCTCAATATTCAAAATATTTCTGAAATTTTAAAAATATTCTAAAAAATTTCGGCAAACAAGCGCCCCTTAATAGTCAAGTGGTTCATGCTTAAGGCTACCCCTCGGATAATTATGAACTACCTTCAAGATAATTTGTCCACCGAATTTACGGGGCGGTTGTTTGTCCAATATTTAGGAGTATCAAAATTTTGAATAAGTTAAACACAATTTAAAATTTTTACAAATTTTGATAAATTTTAATATTCAAAAAATTCTTAAAATTTTAAAAATATTCTAAATAATTTCGACAAACAAACACACATTTAATCACGTAGTTCATGCTTAAGGCCACGTCCATCTTCTTCTTTTTTTGGCTGAATTGTTTACGAGTAATTCATATTAAAAACAAAACAAAACTTCCACTTCCTTTTCGGATGCACAGACAAGCATAGCCAGATGCGGCTTGAGTCGCTTGACATTTCAAAGAAAGGTATGGCCCGAGTTAAACTGGCGGTCGCTCATAGAAAAACAAAAAATATATATATACTTTATTAAAGCCGTTCCGTCACCAATTTGATCGTGATCGATTCAGATTTTTTTCATTATTTTTCTTGGGAATTAGTGTCCGTTGTGCGAGTCTTATTTATCTCTAAATTTTTATATTTCCATCAAATTAGCTTCTGGCAAAGCCAACAGACGACGCCAATCTTACGGATTATTAAATTGTCAGTCCATTAATAATTTAATGTAGGTTAAACCACTACACTGATTTCCATTCCCTCTTTGAAACGAGGCGATCTAGAGTTAATTGATATGAATGAACCGTTCGTTATTGAACAAATTTGACACTTAAGAACTAGCTAGCCCCCCTGTGAAACTGAATGTGGAAGTGATCATGTGGTCCAGATAAGAACCTGGCGCTTTAGTGGTTATACTTGCATGAAGAATCGCATCTGGGTCTTTGAATCACATGAGAGTGGGGGCTAAGGGGCTTGCTTGCCATCCAGGATCTACTCATATCTGAATGCCTTTAGCCTGTAATCGAGGTTGCGTGTATGACCGAAAGATTCGGAGAAGATGGCATACATCACCCGCATTATTTTTCGTTATCCAGACAACACCACGTATAGTAAATTAATGAAGCCAGATCATCTTAATGACGAGATTAGTATAATCAAATCCCAGGACCTCACGATTGTTAGCATCTAAACAAAATTGCCAGCATGAATGTCTATGGGTTTTCACTGATATAAAATCAAATTGAGAAGGCTAAGAAGTACTTTCCTGGAAAATTTGAATTAATTATTCTTAGCCCTCTGTAAAAGAAGAAAGACAACCTACGTTTTATCGTTATCCTCTAGGCTTATTAAACTCGACCCAAACTGAATAAATATTCTACTTTAATTAACTCAAGGCTTATTGCATTTGCGTCCATCACAGAATAATTTTTTTTGTTTTATTGGTGGAGAATTCGATCTCGTTACTCGTATAGTAAATTCGAAAGAGTAGCTTCCAGAATTTCCATCAAACAACTCTAATAAATCAGTAGCTAGAAGAACATGCTCATGCACAAGTCACGTCTCATTAGTCTGGAGGTCGATGTATCGTGCAGTAGGCGCTAGCCGCGTGTCACAGAAAAGCAGCGTGCTGTGATGCAGCAGATATCACAGCGCCGACAGCGACAGCCGGGGGCCGACCCATGGTTGATGAGTTTGACTTGCACCTAACACATTTTTCTCGTTCTATTTTTTAGAACATGGACGGTAGACTCATCCATACAACCTCGCCACGTGTATGGACATAGATTTGCCAAGTAGGATGATACTATGAAAGTTGTTTTCAACTAAAACATTTTTTGTTTTTTGCTGGAAAAAAATAAAACGAGGCCTCCTCTAACATGAAAACCCAAACCCTTTTTATTTGACCGGAGAAATAGAAAAGAAGGCCCATGAAAGACGGGGAAAATTATTGGTCGGCAGATAGGAAAATAAATTCAATAAAAAAATTCCACTGGATCCCACCCTCTCTCCTCACTATTTCATCGTCAGTCCACGAGGCATTATATAATCCCACCAAGTACGCTCACTGGTCTCATCGAGTCACCGGAGAGATCAAACGGTCACCGAGTAACCAACTTGAAGAGAGAGCTTTGTAAACGGAGGCAAAATGGAGGGTAAGGAAGAGGATGTCAGATTGGGAGCCAACAGGTTCCCGGAGAGGCAGCCGATTGGGACGGCTGCTCAGAGTCAGGATGAGGCCAAGGACTACAGGGAGCCGCCACCGGCTCCGTTGTTCGAGCCAGAGGAGCTGACCTCTTGGTCCTTCTACAGGGCCGGGATCGCCGAGTTCATGGCCACCTTTCTGTTTCTGTACATCTCGATTTTAACGGTGATGGGTGTCGTGAAGGCCCCCAGCAAATGCGCAACAGTGGGGATTCAAGGCATCGCTTGGGCCTTTGGCGGCATGATCTTCGCGCTCGTATACTGCACCGCTGGCATCTCAGGTTCGACACGACGAGGCCGTAGTACTATTTTGCGTTATTTTTTCTCTTTTATTGGGAGGTGGCCAAAAAAATAATTTAATAAACGCCCACCGTGGCTCTACCAACTGAGCTAGACGGGCTTTACACTAGTTTTCTTGACTGACTCTAGAAAACTTACATTTTAATTGCAGGGGGTCACATCAACCCGGCTGTGACATTTGGGCTGTTTCTGGCGAGAAAGCTATCGTTAACGAGGGCGTTGTTCTACATGGTGATGCAGTGCCTGGGTGCAATTTGTGGTGCCGGTGTTGTGAAGGGGTTCCAGAAGACTCAGTACGAAGTTTTGGGCGGTGGGGCCAACGTTGTTGCTCACGGTTACACCAAGGGTGATGGCCTTGGTGCCGAAATTGTTGGTACCTTCGTTCTTGTATACACTGTTTTCTCTGCGACCGACGCCAAGCGCAGCGCCAGGGACTCCCACGTGCCCGTAAGCAATCTCCCTCTCCCCCTTTCTCTCTAAATATATGTAGTTGACTATGCTGAGCTTCTTCATCGTTAACGATGGCATATATGTTCAGATTTTGGCTCCTCTACCTATTGGGTTCGCTGTGTTCTTGGTGCACTTGGCTACCATCCCCATCACTGGAACCGGTATTAACCCGGCTCGTAGTCTTGGCGCAGCAGTCATCTACAACAAGGACCACGCCTGGGATGACCAGGTAAACCATCCGATTTCTCCTGTCTATGCTTTGGAGGATCCGTGACAATTGACATATAAAGGGGCCAGTGATATTCACTTTACTACGTTCTAACACTTCCTTTTTCTCATACTGTGGGTGCAGTGGATTTTCTGGGTGGGACCGTTCATTGGGGCAGCACTTGCAGCTCTATATCACCAAGTTGTGATCCGGGCAATTCCCTTCAAATCTAAGTGATTCTTGATCACAGAACCAGTTCGCAACTCATGAAAGATGAGAGCCGAGTCTGTCCAGTTTTTTTTTCTTCCTGAATGTATGTGCACGTAAGCTATGTACTCGGTGATCCTAAGAATGTTTCTTTTAAGGGCCTTCTTTCCTGTTTTTTTTTCTTCAAAGGGAGGTTGTCGATATGTTCCATTGCTAGTGGGTGGGCTTTGTATGTTCGGCAGTGAAGTTGTGTATTGTCAATGCAGAATAACATATACCAAACCTGCTCCAAAACTACTGTGCTGAACCATCTAAATAGAATCACTGCTTTAAAGCACTTTGTCTTATTTATTGATTTCCGGTGTATGACATGTTGACACTCACAGAGAATACTGGTTGCAACTTCCAATTCAACCTCGAGTTATATGCTCTCCATATATCGAGTTATATGCTCTCCATATATGAAGGCTATACATGAAAAGGTCGTGCATATTGGACCAAATATAAAATGGGTCCCTGTACTAGGTTAAACCCAGCTTTTATGTTAGTGGAACGTGGCCCGTGGGAGTGGTTGTTTTGTTTCCTTTCCTTCTCTGTAGACAGTGTCACAGTGGGAGTAGTTTTTTTTATATATATATTAATAATCATACTTGTCCGTGAATGATTCGAAGACGGCTTTTCGGTAGCTATTGGCGTCCGCGTCATCTACGATTAGGTACTCCAATCCTAATTAATTAGAAATGGAGAAAAGGCTAGATGAATCTAACTACTGCTACGTACGTCGCTCGAATAAAGCTCGTATAGTTCCAATTTAGCTTTCGTGTGCCATTTTGCACTCAATTATTTTGGTGTGGAGTCGGAGGTGGACATTTACCCACTATTGCCTGTGTTTAATTTACAAGATAGTTATCCAATTTTTCTTGTCCTTTTTCAATTATCTCGATTTTGCTTGTCTGGACGTTTTATACCAAATCCAACACGTAAGCATCGATGAAGGATAGCAACTGTCTTCGTAAAATTTTGATGTTCAGAGTTTTCAGAGAAAGGAAAACTAGACAGTTGCCATTGTATAAAAACTGGTCCATAGTCTCTTAAAACGATAAGCTGCACTGCAGGATCAAACAAGCAAACAGGTAATGATCATGTAGCTAGGTTGGGTAGAGCTAGACTATGAACACATTAAGGCATGTTTGAGTCCTAATTAATTGGGTTCAAAATTTTAGGTTTACTATTAAAAAATTCACCACATAATTTTTTATTATTATAATATTTTTTAAAAATCTTCTCTCTTATCACTTTTTCACCAATTTCAATAACATTTCTTTACTTTATAATATTTTTCAAACCTCAATACTCAAAATTTTCACAAAATCGTTGAAATAGGGACTTTGAACGAACATGTGAGTCCGTGACAAGTTAGTTACAGATTACTGTAATATGTCTGTATGATGTCTCAGTGTCTCACGCAAGAAACCCATTCACATCACATGAGTAAGTAATTGGATTTCGGTAGGTTACAGCCTACTAACAAAAAGCTATTATATTAAATATTTACATGTAGGGTACAAATACATGATGTGTCAATGGAGATTGGAGAAGTTATCTTGGTTGTTTGGTCAAATCAAATAAATTCACCTATTTATAATTTTTGACTAAATTATTCCATTAGTCCTTACAATTTTCCGGACTATTTACACACACATAGACTAATTTTGAGATTTTTTAATTCTCTCGATCAAACACATACCAAACAATTATTAAATCAAAGGTCTCCAAGATTGTTCATATATTTATAATTATTTCAAAAGATACAGACAATTATCAATTTTTAATTGATAATATAATTCATCAGTATGATTCCTTAGTACAATTAGACTCTGTTTATAAATGGATTGAGATTGAGATTGAGTTTTAATTTTTAATTTTTAACTTTTTGCTCCAACTTTTATTTGATTGTTAATTTTGGATTCATTTAAATTATTTATATTCAATATTATTATTATTATTCAGTTATCATGATGTTTAAATATTAATAATAATAATAAATAAATTATACAAAATAAGACAAAAGTATAAAAATTCGAAAAAATAACTTATAAGTATTTAAATGAATACAAACATTTAACAAGTATTTATAAAATATCGATGTAGCAATTTTTTTTTTGTAAAATTAAAAATACATTATATTTTTAAGAAATTAAAAATATTAAACATTTTTAGAAAAATATAATTATTATCAAAATTATTAAAAAGTTTAAAACAAATAAAAAATTTGCAGAAATTTACTAAATAAAAAAAAATCTGTAAGCATCATAAAAATTTAACTACGAAAATAAATTTAAAATATAGGGAAAAAAACCTAGCACAATATTTAGAAAAATATTAAATATCTATAAAATAATTTTTTTAAAAAATTGAATATTTAGCCACCCCATTTGAGCTAAGCTGCAAGATAGTGCGGAGCGGGACTTGTTTGAGCCCCAATTATTTGGGGCCAATAATAAAAAATTCATCATATAATTTATTATTATTATAATATTTATTAAAAATCATCTATCTTTATTTTTTCACAAACTCCCATAACATATATTTACTTTATAATATTTCTCAAACCCCAATATTTAAAATTTTCACACTCAAACATCCCTAGATCTAAGCTCAACCTTTTGAGGTTGTGCCACTATAGTAATGTGGCTAGGCAGGCAAAGTGGCCTAAATTTTAGTTATAAGCTTTTATAATTTTTTATACTATAACCTATTTATGTATTTTTTTTAAAAAAAAATTCAATTTTTTGTAAATTAATTTTCACTTTTGTACGGTAATAAATTTGCAAAACTAAGTTTTTTATTTTGTAAATGTTTTATAGAGATTTATATTTTATAATTTAATTTATATTTTTATAATTTTTTAAATATCATGATAACTAAATAATAATAATGCAATAATTTAATTGAATCTAAAATTATAAGATTTGAAGCTAAAAATTTAAAACTAAAACTCAGGTAATGTTCGTTTTCAGACCTTTTTCAGGATTCTAACTATATTCACAAATCTACCACCGAACATGTTTAGAATTCAAACACAAACACCAATACATTTTACACAATCTCCAACAATTTTTTAATTTTTTATTCAACATAAATTTTCTCTCTCTTTACTTTTTCACATAACTCTAATACTTTTTTTATTAAACAATTACATCAAATTATTTCTCTCTATACTTTACATAAACATCAATAAAATACTATTCAACATAAAAATTCACAACTTCTCTAAAATCCTACATTTTTACTCAACACGAACATAACCTGAAATCTCAATCAAAGCCCGCCCAAATCTCATTTTGTGCCGTGGGATGCGTGGAGGCCCAAACTGAATATCTCTCAGCCCAATGGTAATCGAACAAGGTGTGTCCTTAGCTTCGACTCTCAGAAGTCAGACCCCCCGAAAACCCTAGCTCTCGCTGTGCGCTCCCTCAGACGCTCTGTGCCCAACCTTGCCCAGACTAATCTGAGCGCAAAGAATGGCGGCGAGCGAGCACACAGTGTTGCAGTTCACACCGTCTTCGGTGAGCCTGTCAGCGAGGGTTCACCCTCTGGTCGTTTTCAACATCTGCGACTGTTATGTGAGACGCCCTGACCAAGCCGAGCGCGTCATCGGCACTCTCCTCGGCTCGATCTCATCCGACGGCACCGTTGAAATCCGCAATTCTTATGCGGTTCCTCACAACGAGTCTTCCGATCAGGTCCTCCTCGCTTCCTATCGAACATACACCAATTTTTGCGTTATTAAAGAAGTAGAAAGGGAATTATGATAAAAATGATTAGATGCTAGTTTTCATTACTAGGTAGTGGGTTTGGCATGTAAAATGCGGTTTGTCGTGTTTTTGTGATTTAGGAATTTTAGAAAATGTGATTTTAGTGCCCTTTCGGATATGATGTTATAGGATTTATCATTTTTTTTTGTGGAATTAATTGAAAAAAGCACGATTTCCGGTCTTTGATACTTACCCGTAACGCTACCACCGCATTGACAAAATTCATATTTTCTCTTTTTTATTTCTTCCCTCCTGGTTTATTGGAGTTACAGGTTGCTTTGGATATTGAGTATCATCACAATATGTTAGTATCCCACCAAAAAGTTAATCCGAAGGAGGTCATTGTTGGATGGTAAAACTCGTGTTACTTCCTTAACTTTTTTAATGTTTAGCTATTGGTGCTCCTATAGGCAAAGCATTCCCACATAACTTGTTCTAGTGATAAGCCTGTATGCAAGCGCATTCAAATTGTCAACTTTATCCAATAGATCAGCAGTGCATGCGCTAGATGATGTGCGCTGTAATCTTTACACTTCTCACAAGTGATTTTTTTTTTCTAAACAACAAAAACAGTAGTCTCTGGGGCTGGGTGTAGTAGAAAAATTTGAGACAAAGGAAGGGACTCATTGTGGGACAACAACTTATCGAAAAGGAAAAAGAAATCCATGTCTATGGCCTTTTTTAGGGCAGAAAAAGAGAGTTGTACACCCTCAAGCTTGTGAAACCCTCTCAGCATGAACTAATTGTAGCTTCCCAGTCTCAGGACCTGAAGACCTTACATTCATGGTATCGTTGAAATTATCAAGGATTGACTGTTTCTTGGCCGCTCATGGGATTGTTCTGTATCTTATGTCAAAGAAGTTCTATATTTGCGTGTGAATTGTGTCTCTTTAAACGTGCGCAGGTATTCCACTGGTCTCGGAGTTACTGGTGGAAGTGCACTGATCCATGAGTTTTATTCTAGAGAAGTTCCCAACCCTGTTCATTTGACCGTTGATACGGGATTCCGGAATGGACAGGGCATAATAAAAGCTTATGTTTCGTTCAATTTGTCTCTTGGAGACCGTCAACTTGCTGCACAGTTTCAGGAAATTCCTCTTGATCTTCGTATGATTGAAGCTGAAAGAGTTGGATGTAAGAATTTACTTAAAATTCATCATTACTTGTAGCATTGTTTTTAACTGACAGACTTAACATGACATGGACATATGCTGGGGAAATATTCTTTGGTCGATAAAAAATCTATTTTTCTCAGTTAAAGTGCATAACTCTGACAGGAATTGTAGGCTATGTTTGTTTTAGTTCTCAAAACAGTTTTTGTGTTTGTGTTTTTTTGAAAGTAGTGTAGATTCTCTTGGGATTGGTGAAAAGTTAGTTAAAAGTTGTTGAAATTTGTAAAAAGTTATTGAGATTAGTGAAAAGGTATTGGAATTGATGAAAAAATTATTGGGATTGGTGCAAAATGTATTGAAATTGATGATAAAGTGAGTGAGAAATTTTTGAAAAGTTTTTGAGATCTTAAACAAATTTAGCCGTAAGCCTTCGAAAAAAATGATGGGATCAAGTTGAATGTCTTGGTCTTGTCGGTCATCAAAGTCGAGCAAGACTAAAATGCTGCATGTATTTATAGTCCTAGCATATTGTTAATAGTGGAAATGTTGTAAGCAACTTTCTCAAATACTTGGCTTATGGATTTTGAAAATAGATCGAGTCCGGAGGGCTGAATACCTTACAGTAGCTGGAAATGAATTTTTCTAGCACTTTAGTTTACAATATGTTTCTCTTTGTCCGAGAGAGAAGTTAATCTTTGATCTTGATATGATTCATTCATCAAATCAAATTCTTGGCGAGAACAATTTACTCTGTCATTGTTAATTTATCATTTAAATGCATAAGAAATCAGTTCAGGCTGTCATTGAACCGCTACATTGTCAGAAAAAGGCGCTTTTCATTTTGTAACTTCTTAAATTTGAGCGGCATTCAATATGGCATTGATTCTAAAAATACTTGTCCCAACTCCTCCACCCTCTGTTTTTGCACAATGTGCTGCACTTTCTGTCAGAACTAGTCCTGGTTACATGTCTTTGCTGTTTCTTACAATATGTTTGTTAAATCCAAAGCTTTCTATTGAATCGAATCTGTGATTGATTGGAATGTCATCTTGATGTAGTCTAATAGAACCTTATTTACTGATGGCAGTCGATATTCTGAAGACAACAACGGTTGACAAACTCCCAAATGATTTAGAAGGGATGGAAGCTTCAATGGAAAGGCTGTTAGCTCTAATTGATGATGTCTACAAATATGTTGACAACGTTGTGGTAAGGTATCAATATCTTATCGATTGGTTCTTGCCAAACTTTTGTTTGAAGTATAATTATTTTTCTTCTCAGGAAGGGCGGGTTGCACCAGATAACAGCATAGGAAGATTTATATCAGAGAGTGTATCATCCCTTCCTAAGCTGGGACCAGCAGCATTTGATAAGCTTGTAAATAACAGCCTACAGGTAACAAAATGTTTTGGAGATATTAGATTAGAAAAGTCACAATTGAAGTTTAGGACTAACCGAACATCCAACAGCTTGTTCCTATGAACTATTAAGGACCAAGATTTTGATCCATTCAATGGATGTTCCCATAGGTGTTTGTTTCATACAATCGCATCCAATCACTAAAGTATCCGATATGTTTGTTTTTTGTTCCTCAATGTGGCAGTTATTCTGATGGTAAATTTGTTCGTGTCATTTGCTTTACAGGACAACCTGCTCTTGCTCTATTTGTCGAGCATCACTAGGACGCAGCTTGTCTTAGCTGAAAAGTTGAATACGGCTGCCCAGATTCTGTAATACCATTGCTTTGAATGAATCAAGGTGCCAAGGCAATCTGTGGCCAACTTTGAGGAATGCTGACCTTTTTATTGAGACTTTTGTAATATTTTGGCATGATTTTCGAATAGATAGGTAGGAAGTAGCAAATCGATTGTGCTCTAGAACCATGTTATATTTTGGAGTAAATTTTTGTGGTTGAGGTCAGTTACTCACTAGAATTGGGATAGGCAAAATCTGCTAAAGAATGAAGAACTTTATTTATTTATTTATTTGATTGCCTATTTTACAAAGTATATGTTTGTATGTCCAATTGTGACCCTGTTAATGGTCGACTGGTAACGCTGGCTTGTGTATTTTTTGGGGGGTAAAAAACTAGAGTTATTCCGACGGCAAGTGGTTGCTGTTGCTAGGAATTTGTTCTCTCATTGTATCGTCCAAATGGATTCACGTAAAAGATAGTGCATGCATTATTACCTTGGCTACTTCGCAATCATCCACGCTGATGCTGGGATCACGCCAATTCATTTTCAAGCATCCAGAAAGTGCAGAGGGTAAGCAAAAAGAAAGGAGATTTTGTTATGGGCTCCACTAAAGCTGCGTGACGAGAATGAGAGGCACTGGCGCACTGCATATCATGCCCAGTTCGCATAAAAATAGGAATCACTGTGTAACGTTGTATGCAGTCTGAATGTACCTCGGAACTGCATACCAGATTCCCAAAGTTTAGTGACAAAAAGCGCATTTTGCGCATCAGATCGATGCAAAAGGGAATGTTAGGTCTACATGATGTGTGGTACCCGGTAGGCGCATGTTGGGCTCTCTTTGGCACTCACCTACACTGCACAAGTTTTCTGGACTCGAACACTGCATGAGCTGAAAGAATTATTGCATCTTCTGCCTACAACACGGCCGGCTAATTCTTCATGCTGGAAGATGGTGATGGAATGAACAAAAACTACCAATGTGATGCACAAACTCGTCACTAATATGCTAACAAAAACTGTCTATGGAGGCCAATAGTGTTTTTTGTATGTCAGAAAACGAAAAGAGATACTGTCTTTATTTAAATCCAACTATGTTAGGGCAGGAGAGGTTTCATTTCTCGTTATAATACGAGCACTTCATGCTTTGACCATGCCTAGCTTTTCACACTGACTCTGAATGGGAGACTGCCTACCATTGGGCCTTTAGAAAATTTTCCCCTAATCGTGCTGTCATGGGATGATTAGTTTAGTGCTTTCGCCTTTATTATGTCCGGATGGTGGAGGTGAGACAATAGACAGACGTGGTGGAGACAAGAAAGTTTAAAAAGACCCAAAAATATGGGGGCCTAGATTTCACGCGTGCCCTATTTCTAGCCTTAGGCTTCTCGAATCTCACTGAATAACATTTTCCTCTTTCCTCTGTGAAAAAACTGAACTACCTCTCTTACTCCCTCCCTCCCTTCTCAGAACGTTGAGATTGTAAAGTTGCAGTGAGATTATACGCGGACAACTGATAAGGACAGGAAAACACGACAGACAGTACTTTTTTTCACCGATCTACGGCTTCGATATGCTCTCTTTGAGTCTTTGGAGTCTTGATCTTTCAAATTAAAATAGAGCTATAAATTCTTCATCTGTAAAACTTTTGGAAACGATGCATGATTCAAACAAATGGTAAACAAATAATGATTCGAAGTTGAAACTTCTTTGATGAAGTAGCACTACAAACAGAATAGACAAAGAGACTCGAGTATAATAACATAAGCAAACTTTACGGATAATAAGGAAGTTCGCAAACAGATGCTCTGCTGTACAATTGGGTATACAGCCACCTGCATAACATGGAGGCTCGGTTTATTTTATTAAAAGAAGTCCTAGGAGTTAGATCATGGCAAACCGTAGTGCCAAGTACAAGCAGACAAATTTCACGCCCGTGAATAAGACACCCTCGGGAATTGGAGAATTGTGCGCAAAACAATTTGCCGCTGCACTCTCTTTTCTGCAGTGTGAGTGCAACGAAGATTTTAAAACCCTTGAAACCTAATTAAGGTTTATCAGATATTTTTCCATAAAACATATTACTTTTTAATTTCTCAATTGTCGATTTTCTTAGCGATATATCAAAATTTGCCGAAGTATATTAAAGAAGTTTCAATAAAATGTCATCAGTATAGCTCAGAAAATGAATGAGACAGAAGACAAAACTTACTAGTCTATATATGTTTTTTTCCCTGTGTGATAATTGAGAGATTGCTTGTATAGTACAAGAGGTCCAACACATGACCTGATTTCAATTAAGCCACATTCCTTCGAAATGTCACAAGTTTCAGAATATTTAGCTTTCACATACCATGCAAAGGGATCTGCAAGTATGATGATTTTGCAATCTCCAGGAGCTAGCCGAGCCTTCTCCCCATACTGGATAACTTTATTCAAAATTAGTCCTTAGTCAAGAGACAAGGTCGAAATAGAATATACTTGCCACTTACAACGAGATCACTCACCTAGTCATATATAATCAAATGAGGGTTTATCTTTTTAATTTCCCAAAAATTTTCCACAAAAAATAAGAAGTTGCCCGAGTTTGGGAACAAAGGATGAAGCAACCAGATGACTTAAAAGGGGGCACGTAGTTGCCTAAGACAGGAGCCACATGACATGAGAAAAGCCAAGTTGCTCCCCTTTTGGCTGGTCATGAGTTGTCTCTCCCAAATCTCTATTTGTGGTGGCTTTGTTGTCCAGTAGTTTATGTTCCCACACCCTTAAAAGGAGGTTAACCCACCAGTTGCAAACTGAACTATATACTACGGTGAACCAAACGGAGTATCTGTGTCAGACTGTTGCGATCACAACCGTCCAACCCAAATCAGACAATGTCTAACTTTGACTTGCACTCCCTTCAATCTCCTTAGGTCCAACACCTACTCAGGATATTATATGAAATTTGAAATATTAATGTATGTGATTTTTAGGAGGCACCCACTTGTTTAAGAATAGAGCTTGGATTACTCAGATGTCCCATGCATGAACAAAACTTTATATACATATATATTACAAATCATAAATAATATATATATAGAAGCAAGTGCGTACTTTACTGAAAAACACAAAGAACCCTATGTATCTATGTACCTGAACTCAAAGAATTCACAGGGATTTTAGAGGACCAAAATAGTTTAATGATAACTTGTGATACTTTCATCTTGTCTGCTCGCAGACCGAAACGTTCAACAGTGGCAGCTTTTACGCTTGTCTCTCTATTTCTATCTCCCCGCACAAAAAACAGGGAAAAACACACCGATCAAATCCGCAGAACTCAATCCCAGACTCCCTAAAATCAAAGCCAACTGAAATAAACAAATGGATAATCTGCTATTCTTTGATATCTTATTTTGCGAAAAAAAAACCCGGAAAAGAAGTTGCAAATAAACTATTCATTTAACGTATTATATATGCACACGAGCTCTCATCTTTTGAGTTCAGAAGCTCAGAGTGAAAGTTCAGATTCTCAGAAGCGCTCAAAGGCATTTGAAGCTGAGATATGGATGAGGCAATGTCAGCCTTTTGCGTTAAAGCAGGAAGTGTTCGTGGCGGTGGTGGTAACGGAAGCACTGGAACTAAGTGTGGGCGTTGGAATCCGACCACCGAACAGGTCAAAGTTCTGACTGAACTGTTCACGTCCGGACTTCGAACGCCGAGCACTGATCAAATTCAGAAGATCTCCAGTCAGCTTAGCTTTTATGGAAAAATCGAGAGTAAGAACGTTTTTTACTGGTTTCAGAACCATAAAGCTAGGGAAAGACAGAAGCGCCGTAGAGTATCCATTGATGAAAATGATTTGTTTCATCAGGAGGAGAAGATTTCACCTGCAAATCGTACGTTTAAGTGTCTAAGAATAATATACTCGCCCTCTCTTGATTCGGACGCATTTTCCTTTAACTTCTCCTAGTTCTTTTCCTAGAATCAAACTCAGCAATATCTCTTTTTAGCTAGGTTTTGATTCATCTTAGTATATGAACTAGGAAACACTAATTTTTATATCGATTTTTACGCATCTCGTCGTGTGGTTTTCACAGATTTTGCGGAGTTGAATCGGGCTTCAGGTCCTGAAAGAGTGATTGAGACCCTCCAACTGTTCCCAATAAATTCCTTTGGTCACGATTCCGATCAGAAGCTGAGACTGCATGTAAATGAGTTCAGGGAGAGTACAGAATTTTTTTACAATATTGGGACAGAAATGGAGCACCCACGATTGGATCTACGTTTAAGCTTTCTGTAAAACGCGCTGCGAATGTTGGGGGTTTGGGGGGGGGGGGGGGGCATGGGGAGGAAGAAAAATGTTCTCGCGAAGTTATTGCTGTATTCGAAGAATTTAGGGTTGGCGAAGGGGGAAAGAGATGGATATAAGTAGAAAAGTTTTTAACTGAAATATTTACGTAGTGATAATTTCTTCTCGTTTATAAATTAGCAAAATGCTTCGACATTCTCCTCTGCATCCTCGTAGACAATGTTTATGTCTCTCTGTGTTTACTCTGTTGGATTCTCTTTCGCTCGGAAACTGGAACTCGCTTCCTATATCGGGCAAAGTCTTCTTGGGATGCATAAACATACTGGTGCAAATGGGTCAGACCGTGCGTTCATTTTCCACTGAATTTTAAGTTTTACGTACCAACTACGCAACTACCAACAGTTCGTCAATAAAGAGATCAACGTCGACTTGAATGCTAAGATCTGTCGTCTGAGCTCTCCTCGTTTCCTTTCGTTCATCCTCTCCTTCAATTGCTCCATCATGTAGGCGGAAACCATGATCTGGATGAGAAGTTGCTTGCCAGTCTCATTGCTGGATCAATTTTTTTCTTGGGGCCTCGCAAACGAGATTTCTCGGCATTATTATTTGTTCTTTTTTCGAAAACTTTTATTTTGTTTTTATTGCATTAATTGACCATTTTACATGCATGGTTCAATGATGCCTCTCTTTCCCCTCATTTGGACTCCGTTTCACAATAAGATCTGCTGAATGACTGAATCCCTTGTAAGTCCGACATGGATATATAATGTCATTCATGCAAAAACGTATTTGCAAGAACGTTCGGTGCGGTTCAAAATCGAAAACGGTGGCCTGGTTTCTGTCTGGCAGGTGCAAGCTGAAATGGTGCACGTAGGGTATAAGATGAAAAGATCAGAGAATCTGGCGTCGGAACTTGCGGAAATCACGGGATGAAACATTGGAAATGGCTGGCCATGGAGTAGATACCAGTTTTTGGCTTTTGCACCCACTAGCTAGTCGCAACCTAACTTTTAAGGTCGCGTTCGTTTGCTCAAAATATTGACCATTTTTAGCTACTATTTTGAAAGCAAAACAATACACCGTCCAGCATCTAAAATCTTAAAAAAATTTAACACAAAGCAGAGATCTTTTTCACAAACATTCTAACAAATTTTTCACACAAATTCTAATATATTTTTTAAATAAATAATTAAATATTCTCTCTCTATACTTTTTCATCGTACTCTAATATTTTTTAGTTAAAAATTCCATCATATTATATCTCTAGCTCTTTACAATCAAATATCTTTAAAAAATTTAACTAACTTTTTATAAACACCAATGAAACTCCAATAGACCTAAATAGTCACACCACTATCAAATTTCTACCAAGATTTTCACCACCTAGTAACAAAGATATGGAGCTGACCCAAGCTCTCCTCTTCATGGGCGGTCACTGATGTTCCTGGACAAGATACAGGACGTGAAAAAGAATCACATTGGCGGTCTAGCCCATACCGAAGCAGTAAGGCCCACCTGCGCCTTCTTTTGATATTAGGCCCAACCAGTAAACCCATCAGATTTATTATGTTCAAAATCTCTCTCGAGAGAGAGAGAGAAAGCAACTGCGAAAGGTAAGCGAACAAGCAAAGGGTATATACATTGCTGCGGGGGTTTCCTGGCGAAGAAGCAAGCGGTGAAATTTGAAATCGAACCGTAATGGATGTGGTAAAGACGCAGCAAATAGCGGCCAGACAGATAGAGAAGGTAATAGTACATCCTCTGGTCCTGCTCAGTATCGTTGACAACTACAACAGGGTTGCCAAGGACACTCGCAAACGCGTCGTTGGGGTTTTGCTCGGTTCCACCCTTAAAGGCACTGTCGACGTCACCAACAGCTATGCAGGCAGGTCCCTGTGTTCTCTGCTCCTTTCTCAATTTCTGGGTTACCTTTGGATCTAAAAATGTCTCCGAGTACAGATGGTGTTTTTGTCTTTAATATTAATTAAAAGAATGACAATGTATACTGCAAGTTAGGTCGTTTTAATTGCTGATACTTGTTGCTAATATAAACTTGGAATCTTTAATATTCACAGTTCCCTTTGAAGAAGATGAGAAGGACCCAAGCATCTGGTTTCTTGACCACAACTACCATGAATCAATGTTCTCCATGTTCAAGAGAATAAATGGTATATTTGAATTGACTCTAATCGGAATTTAGGGTCCCCTTTACTCAAATATCTTGTAGTGATTCTAAGTGTATTTTTAAGTTTGTCTTTTTTTTCGCCATTTTTTTTACAGCCAAGGAGCATGTTGTTGGGTGGTACAGCACTGGTCCAAAGCTGCGCGAAAATGACTTGGATATTCATGGATTGTTTAATGAGTAAGATAACTGAACTGAGATTCTTTTGGTCATCTTTATGCCCTAACTATCTTCGTTGTGCATTATCATTTGATCTTCATGGAAGGTTGTCGAATTGCAAGTTATCGACCTTCCTTCTGGATCTGTGGTAATCCTGGTGGTAGTTCACTTGTGCAAACATAAGTTAATAAGAACTGCTACAAAATTGGTGTTATCTACATAGGTTGGTAATTGTAGCATTTCTCTCATGGCAATACAGGTGTCCGTGCCCTATTTTTGCTCTTATAGTTCCTATGTAGCATCTGTATCTTTGAAAATGAGCTTCTATCTTCCCCTTTTCCCTGTAAATTATTTCCTTTACTTTTGTTCCTCCTCTTTCTAGTCTTAATCACTTTTTTTGTAATGCAGCTATGTTCCAAATCCTGTCCTGGTCATAATTGATGTGCAACCTAAGGAACTTGGAATACCCACAAAAGCCTACTATGCAGTTGAAGAAGTTAAAGAGGCACACGATTTTTCTTTATATAAGCACAAATTTTTTGCTGGTCTTGTCATATTCTGCTGCTAATAATTACTGTCCTAGTATATTTGTTACCTATAGTGGCTAAAGCTAATTTTTGTTTACAGAACGCCACACAGAAAAGCCAACAGGTATTTGTGCATGTGTTATCAGAAATTGCGGCCCATGAAGTTGAGGAAATTGGTATTCTCACTGGAGCTTCACTTAAAGTCGTTGCCTTTATTTCTTCAGTGTAAAATGTAAAGATAAATATACATTATTGTAGCAACTGGATACATAATATAATTTTGATGTACCTTCTACCTTTGCCCCTCATAGGAGTGGAACACTTGCTTAGGGATGTGAAAGACACAACCATTAGCACCCTTGCAACAGAGGTTCTGTTTTGACACTCTTTATCTCTGTCCTGTATATGTACATTCACTGTGCATTTTTTCTGTTTGTTCCATCGTACAATTCCTGTTCTATTTTCCTTGATCCCTTGGGGGGGGGGGGGGGAGACAAAGTCTTAGCTGCTCTGGATTTGTGCAGGTGACTGGAAAACTGGCAGCACTGAAGGGGTTGGATGCCCGGCTTAAAGAGATACGGAATTATCTTGATCTTGTTATTGACGAAAAGATCCCGTTGAACCACGAGATTCTTTACCATTTACAGGTTCATTTCTAGTCACCGGTCTGATGAACACCAGATCAACTTACTTGTTTGTTCAATATCTACGTCTACGTAGTATTTGTGTATATTAAGAATTACAAACATAGATGAACCAGATGGCCTCCTCCTCCGTAAAAAAAAAAGAAGCAAATACAGGATGGCGGGTGAAATCATGGTGTAATTTTCCACATTACTTCAAGGGGGAGAGAGAGAGAAGGGGCAGGGGGGATATCTTGCATTTAGATATTATTTGAGTAGGATTAAACTATCTCTACTGTTCATTTGGGGGTACAACTACTGTATGACAATCTTGAAATGCGAGACACCCCTATGTTCTTCTTCCCAGAATTTATCTGTGAGTTCCCGTGAGCTCACATCTGTTGATTTTTCTTCTTAAACATATTGCTTTTAACAAACTATGAATCTGTGGATTCGTACTATTGAGTTATATGTTTTTCTCAGAGAATTTCACATATGAAACCATTTTTTACCATATATATACTGTGCAGTAACTTGTGTCATTGTCTTTTCGAAATTGTCTTAGGATGTGTTCAATCTGCTGCCAAATCTCAATGTAGCCGAGTTAGTCAAGGGGTTTTCAGGTTAGCTTCGAATGTCATTTTTACTTTTATAGAATGTTTGGGTTTTTCGTTTGTATTGCTTAGTTCATAGATAGTTGATTCATACCTTTAATGTGCAGTGAAAACAAATGATATGATGTTAGTGATTTATCTTTCTTCCCTTATCCGAAGTGTTATTGCTCTTCACAACTTGATAAACAACAAGGTCAGATAAACTTCCTGAACCTTGACTCCAATATTTGAGGTTAATATTATGTACTTGAAGAAGTTGATCTTGCAAGTAGTCATCAGGTTTAGATCTAAGAGGGTGAATCCTATTATCCTACAGAATTTAAACATTAAGGGGGTCTTGATCCATGCCCTGTTAACTTCAAATTTCGTATGATTTTGCAGATCCTCAATAAAGAACACGAGAAAGCGGAAGACTCAAAGCCAGTTGCCATACCAGCTACAGCTGGAACCTAAATAGGATGATCTCATGAGGCTCGGGTTTTCTGAGGGGTCTCATGCTTCATTTCGGAGTTTTGAATTTCTTCCAGATCTCAGTCTTGGTGTATTCTGCTGCCGCCTGAGGATATATGTTTAACATGTATCTAATTTTGGTGGTTCCTTGGGATTTGTTACCCTGCTGATGATCCTATTTCCTTGTCCCTTTATGTTAGTCTAAATTTCCAGATTGATCACGCGTACTGCTTCTGTGCCACATTATTCCATTTGTCTCTTAGCCTTTAGCAAGTGTTAAAGAAGTTTAATTTTCGCCATCAAGAAATATCCAATGTACGCAAACGTTGCTCGGAAGTCTGGAACGGAAGCAAGTGGAACTTGCACCCGTTGCAACGCCATCTTTTCGTCCATCCCTTGAAAATCCTGCAAAAGGGAGGTTAGTACTTCGGAGATTCCAACTTGGGCACGTCTCGAGTATGATGCTTGGGCTTAATAGCGGGCTTGTACAGCTCTGATAACGTGGTTTCCTCTGAAGATATCTCTAAACACGAGGTTTAGCTGAGTAGTTGCGGAAAATTGCCAGAATTCATCCCCAACATTAATTGAAACTATCGTCCATCAGTGGTATAAATGAGGACCACACAAAAGCAAGATATTTCTCTGGCTAATACTATTCATTCAAGTTTTCTAGACTTTGAAAAAGGTACATTCGTTGGATTTGGCGGATTTTACAACAAAAATAATACATATTTTGACAAATGAATTCTTGTTACAAAAGTTAGGACCCAGAAGAACTACCTCTGATACGATTATTTTCAATCACTCTTCCCTGTCATCAGCCGGAATCGATTGCTCGAATTCAGCATCCATGATGACTCCATCCATAATATGGACAACGATCTCTCCTTTCTTGAGATCTACCCTCTTTGACCGAACTCTGTTAACAAATAGCATCCCGTCTCTGTCCTTCGAGATGTACAACGTGAACCCAGAAATTGAATCATAAGTTAGCAGCCTTCCATAGCGTACCGCTACCGATGAAAGAGTGCGAGGAACAGCTGAGAAACCCAAAATTCGAGACACTACCGCATGCGTATCGTCAAGCTTCTCCCCCACCAGACTATCATTTAGCCGTAGTCTCAAATCACGCTCAAAGGCCTTCTGGGACGGGACGAACAAAGTAAAAACAAGATCTTCAGGCAACATGTCAACCATCATCTCCCCAAACCTTCCAATAAGTTTCTCATTCTCCTAAAACGTTCCCTTTTTCATCGTTCGATACAAACCAAGTGCTCTACTTCCAACTGGTACTTCAGGAAGCCGGAGCATTGAAATAACAACAGAAGAAAGGAAACAAACAGACACAAGTATGCACACAAAAGCTAATGAAATCTTCAAAAAATACCCTCTCCTCATCTTCTTCGCCAGTTACACAATTTGCAGTTTATCTTGAGCATGACTTAACTTTAGTTCCCAGTTCAGAAATTCAAGTTTGAAGTCGTATCACATTCCTGCACAACTTCAATCGTTAGCTACATCCAAAACCTTCCTACCTAAGCAGATACTTCTCACCCAAGAACATTCCTCGAAGATCGAAGTAAAATGGAAAGGGGTCTTAACTGAGAGGGGCTGTTGAGATGTTGGAGCAACAGAATTGCAACCGGAATTCCTGCATTAGACCTGAGTCTTCCTTCGCCGTTCTCGACCCAATCTATCCCCGTCAAATTGCAATCCCCGAGCCTTTGGATTCAAGATTCTGAGAGGCACGTAAACGATGCTCCGTCTCAATAAGCCGAGAGGTCCCAAGTCGCAATTCACGACAGCCCCCCGAATTGTACTGTTAAAACTTGGGCTAATCGGGCCCGTCACCAGGACCAATATTACAACCAAATGGACTGGATACATGTGGTAATATATGTCACTGTTGGGTTGCACATGCTTGGATGGTTTGGAGTGGGCCTTAGCTCGGATAAGATATTCAATAGCTTTGCAAAATGGTCCAATTTTTATAGCATGTCCTACCACAAATGAAAGTTAACCATTTGTCACATTCTATCCTAATTAAAAATAAAATCTGCTTTTTACCAAATTTATTTATCCTATTTAACATTGACATTGGAAGGGACCCTCGACCAGATAATATTAGAAAATCCACTATGAGTCAACCACTTCCAGACGGCAGCATAAATATCTTGCCGTACGAGTTTAATTCAAATTTATTTATTTTTTGCATTATATTAATTAACAGATAACGGAAATAAATAAATAAAAGATAAGAAAGCAACAATTAATTAGAAAATGGAGTTACGTCACACATAATTATTTATCAAAACCATCCCTAAGTCATCCTCCAGAGTGGAAGACCGATCAGGCTGCTCAGAGGCTCTGATGCATTCGATCGTTACACCCACCACAAATCTTCTCCCTTACAATTAGACAATTGAAATTATTTTTCCCAACAGGTTAATAAAGTAGTCATTTCGAGCTTGCCATATTTTTATTCTTGGAATTAACTGGATACGTATTGCATGAACTCCGGATCGGACTCCAGTCCCGCCATCGTATCGGCTGCCAAAACAACCTCTAGGTCGATGGTCCCACCGCCTTCTCTCCCTGGGAACGCCGAGATCTTACCGTCAAATTTGTTGGCCCTGCCGCTCCTAACTGCCAAGGGTCGGCCCCACCCGAAATCGTTGTCGTACATCGGAAATCTCGGGGAGCTACCCATCGTGATTGATGCACCGTCGAAGTTCCCCAGAGGGAAACATCTCGGATCGCTCTCCCAATCCTGTACGAAGCGGCGCACCATAGTATCATCGTGCGCCCTCACATTTTGATTGAGCTGTTCTGCGCACCAGCGCAGATCCCGAGACATGACGTCACCAGCTGACGCAAGAGTCGGGATGCTTTGAATTGCGTTCCCGAAGTAGTACAGGTCCAGCTTCGGCCGCAGCCTGTGACGGCAATTCACTGCCATTCTGAACGTCGTCGTTTTGTTGGAGGGCAATTTCCTTGCACGTGTCACCGCGCGCCACAGGAGCGCGGAGAGAGACTGAAACGAAGACATTTCGACGGTTTTGCTTCTGTCAGACTCCGCGTCGTTTATCGATTTCGAAACTGTGTTCTTGAACCAGTTCTCCAGAATCGTCGTCACTTTGCCGTTGTTGGTATTCGGGTAAACGTCGTTGCTTTGCTTCCCCAACAGCTCTACGCGATTAACGTGGGAGTTATTGCCCCATTTCTGCTTGTTGGTCCTCGCTTTCAGCTGCAGAATTGCTTCCCTGCTGAAGCTGAAAATCCTTTCGCGTAACGGCTCGTTGATGGAGAAGGTGACTTTTGGACCGCCCTCTGGCAATCTCAGCACCGCCGACGAAATCAAAGGAGAGCTTCGGCTAAAGTCTGGTTGTTTCGAGATCCTCTTGACCCCGCGAGTCATCTCAGCGAAAGTATTGAAGAAATTCCAAAACGAAGTACCATCGGTGACCGCATGGTTTACAGTGCATCCAATGAAAACGCCGTCAGCGAGCTCCGTGACCTGCACGGCCAAGATGGGCTTGAAATGGCCGTTGTAACTCACGGTTCGGTCAAACGCGAAGAATTCCTTGACGCAATCAGGCACGTGGATCGGAGCCAGGACGTCGCGAATGGATAAATCGGTAGCGGTAGCGTGGACAAAGTCGACTCCGGCGTCGTTGCACTTGATGTACACGTAACCATCAGTGTCTGTCGTCAATCGGCCAGCGAGAGGAGGGAAGTGAGAGAGTGTTCGAGAGAGGCCCTGCTTAAGAAGGGCGATAACGGAGTCGATGGGGATAGGAGGGCGAGCGAAGAGACCGCCTTTTTGGATGTAATGAACGGAGAGCATAGGGAGATCTGAGACGGAGAGCTTGAGGTCTTTGAGAGTAGACTTTTGGTCCGGACACACTGTGCAGTTGGATATGAGAGTTGGCGAAGAGAAACCTGTTGAGTAAGGCATTTTCGGAATCGATTGTTTTGGGGTTCTCTTCGCAATGTCTGTAATTCTCTCTTAAGTGTACCTCTCGCTCGCTGTGTGTGATTGCGAGTGAGGAGGGATGGAAGGGCTGGGACTGGTATATATAGGGGTAAGTTTGAGGTTGGGTTCATGCACTTGCTGAGGTTGGTATTTCTCTTAGTTTATTGCCTTCATTTGATGCCAGCAGGCTGTATGAATTATGATTTAGAAAACCACGTGTTCCTGTGATTCAGTATTTCTTTTTCTCCTGGACCGCGTCCCTGTGCTTCAGATAATCTCAGAAGGGTGTGTTTCCCTTCTTCTTCGCCAATTAGGACATCTGCCCTCCAGCGCAACAGTGCTCACCCCGACAGTAATATGTGAGAGGACAAACACAAGGAAATTTCGTGCAAAGGAACAAAAGTTTTCCCCAGAAAACACTGGATGACGATTTTTGAAAGAGTCTACCTTTACGTTCCTTGTCACGCTCGAGGATCATGTGATTTTCTTAAGTTAAAGAGGAAATTAAGGGCAAAGGGTACTGGTTTTGAGGAACAAAAGACTGTACCCAATAGAAAATGCTACCCTGCGACAAGTAACATGCATCACAAGCAAGCCTTGAAGAACTGGCTCAGGCAAAAAGGAAAAAAAAAACTTAGATTAATTGAACGAGAAAGACATGCAATTACCTCAATAATCTTTAGCATAATGCAACCTTGCGTAAGAAAATAATTATTTTGAAGCAAGTCCTATACAAATGAATCGTGCCGATCATTATTTCTAATGGGTATGCCTATATATATATTATATAGTGCTATCTTGAACATATATGGTAAAATTGGGAATGTCAATATGTATCAATATTTTGAACATATTGGTAAAATTAGGAAATACGTGTTTATATGCATTAATATTTTGACACATATTGGTAAAAAATTGGTGGAAATTAATGACATACTTTTTAGGCTCTAGATGTTTATGATTTACTAAGATGGGTTGGTGGTGTAAATAGGATCGGGATCCCCTGCGCAATTCGGGTCACTCGAAATATTGCAGGTGCAATAGGAGAGAGATGAAGAAAAAAAGGTGGGTTCTGATCGGGATCTACCCTGCCCGAACAATATAGGTGTTGCTCGGACAGTGTGTGTCCAGGACCCATACCCCTCTCTTCCCCCCTCTCTCTCTCTCTCCCCTAATTAGCAATACCTCACCCGAATTGCGAGATTCGTGTAAATACTAAATATGTGAGTAGAGTGGGGGGGACAAATGGCCATTTATAGTAATTATTGAAAGAGACTTTAGATTTCGTGGGACTTGGATTTTGGGATGCAGATCATTGGAGATTTTGGTATGTAAAGAATCTCTTTAAGATTTGTTCTTCAAATCCCAGGAGTATCCCAGTAAAGTCTGCAATCTGCATTGAGTTTCGCAATGCCAAGGCATGCCAGATAAGCGTCCAATCGCTGGCGATAAATTAGATATCTACTATTTGTTACTATCTTCTTAGGCATGTCATTTCGCATAGAAACTCGGGATTTTCCACTTGTGTCCGTGGATATCAATCGGGAGACCATGATATCTCTTGCCATAATGCGACAATTAATATTGTTAAATTTACTAAAATCTACTTAATTAACGGATCTTTTCATCAGATCTACCAAAAGAAACAGTACTTTTGGTCACGATATTCGAGCATCGATAACCAAACTCGGCCAACCTACGTGAATATCCGAATTCTTACTTCTCTTCTTAAACTTCCTTAATTTGTCACGTTCTGTACGTACGTAATTCAATACGAACTTATCCACTATCTTCAATAAAAATATATAATTTAAGCGGAAGAGATTAACTCGGGAAATTTTATCAGTATGAATTACGAAAGAATTAATACATAACATATAAATTAACGTAAAGGAAATAATGAGCTGTGTGTCTCGGCCCTTCCCCATCTCCGGGGTCGAAGGGCCGCATTGTTTAAGATTATAATATTATTCGGGAAAACAGAAAAGAATTCACAAAGCGAGATCAAGGGCTATGCTCTCTCCTTTCTCCACCCCTAAAAGTTTGGAGTCTCTTCATTTAAGATATTATATATAAGAAATAATGACTTTTGTGTAGAGGATTATTTACGGGTAACACTTGTTCATTTGGCAAGAAGCATGCAGTATACTATTAATTATGAGTAAAACTCATATTATATTATTCTAGAGACCAACCTTAAAAGTACATGACCAATACTTCACGCAACTGCTCTCTTTACGCATGTGCCTGACATTGCCTTCATCTGAAAGATAAACACTGCTTCATAATGTCATTTACGAGTAATTGATTACTAAAACAGTGCATTAACTAATTCCTCTTTTAACTCGTATGAAGCTCTAGAAAATCCTTACATTACGAATACATTAAAGATTATTAAGTTTACATATCTGAAACGTGTAAATAGATATATTTAATACTCTCTCTTTTTTTCTCCCGCAGAATTTTAATGGGGCTTTATTGTAATTTTGTGAAGAAATGAGAACAAACATAATTTAAAAAGACAAGCTTTTACGCCGATATTTAAAAAAATTGCATTATATTGTCCTTGCTAAAATGTTCGCTTAATTAAGCAGCACTGTAAAATAAGAGATTTGAGAAGATTCCACGAGAAATCGAATTATTTTGTCACGGATAATTTGATTATTCATATAAGAAGCTAGCGCCGACTTTTTACGTTCTGTATTTTGGCTGTCAATCCTTGATCTCCAGATCCCAAAAAAGGCCGGCTTGTGAAATCTTAACCGTTTAGCTAATCCTAAACTGTCTTAAGAGAAATTAATTACGCCTACTTGGCCTACTTCGATCTATAGCCCCATGATAATAATATAATTCCTCTGATCAATTAATAAGTGATATTATTATAGTAATCCCACGTATGGGATTATTGGAGGGAAAAAGGTCGGTTAACTAAATCTCCTACAACCGCCATTTCTGACTTGTCGGTTTCTGCCAGCGCTTTAATTTACAAAATTATAAATATTTTTTCGAAACCAGACATACCTCATGACCTTTGGCATAAGTTGCTGTGTATGTGGCTTAGTTAATTGTTTGACTTAGAAAGGTCCATGGTGTCCAAGTACTAGGACCCCAAGAAATTGTTTCACCGCACCTTGGCATCGTCCATGTCATGTGTATGACAGTTCAGGAACAACTCGAAATTTTGGGAATTTGGAACCCCCAGTGCACTGTCTAGGAACTAGGGTACGGTAACGTACCCCAGAGGCCAGAGGTGAATGCATTGCAGTGAACTATGACAACTGCCACGTGTCCCCCTCCCTGTTAAAGTCCAACCATGAAGGTTCAGCTTATCCAGGGCGGTTTTATTGGCATAAGATGGATATTTTAAACGAGATCGTTTTGATCTTTGATAACCAAGTCAAATATCAAATATCAATAATTTTTACGCTTTTTTTCGAGTGACATAGAAGAAATTAGGATGATGTGAGAGTGACTTACAGGGGTAGATTTAGTAGCAATCGTCGAAGAAAGAATGAAATTAGTATTGAAAAATAATGCTTATAAAAAATATATTAATAAATACTTTAAGAGAGGGAGAGAGAGAATTTATTGCAGATCTTTCTCTATATTTTCTGAAAATTGGTTTCTATCTCTTTCTAAACTATGTTTATCCGTTCGAAGTGACAAAATCCACACGGTCAGAATGGAACTTCAAATCCCTCTCTGTTTTAATAATAATTAAAATTTTGATCATGTGATAGTATACCGGCCATTAACTAGAAGATCATATCTACTTTAATAGAAATTTTTAGGCAAACATCTTAGTTGCTTATTGATTGAGGCAGCCTTGGATAACCCAATAAATATGTTAAGACAATCGGATTTTGCCTAATAAATATTACAATACCAAAGTTTCTAAGAAAAAGGGAAAGTCAGTCACTGGCGAGACAGAAATCATGGCTCAGGCCTACAGAAGAAGAGTTATTGGTTTTTGCCACTTCGATGGCTGACATGGATCAATGAACCAATGAAAGAGAATATGGCCGGCAACAGAGTACCTACCACCTTTCTGTTGTTAATGGCTTATTTTATCACCAATAATCCCTTTACATGACGGCACAAGTCAAAGGTTCGACATTCTTAAGCCAATAGTACCCATATACATATATATCTATATATATATTATATAAGAAGTTTAGGTTTTGTTGGCCGGGAAGCATTCATGCACCAAGGTATCGGTATGGATGGGGCATGGGTGTTCCCGTTGACGTTCTTTGAATTAGGCCTTTGGCCGGCCATGCTTCTTTGTCTAAAGCTTCAGCACACCAAATTCATCCTGTTTGCGAATAACAAATTATAGAGTCTGATTGCCGGCCGGCTCTTGGCAATTTATAACATTCTCAAACGTGTTACATTAATTGTCCAAATAACTAGAGAAAAACAAGGTCTTACTCTTAACTAACAACCATATACTTAACAAACATTGGCTGAATGAAATTATTCACACGTTGTTTTGGGTTTAATTAGGAGTATGCTTTCTGTTTCTTTCTTTGATTCTTCCTCTCTTATATACCTAAATACCATGATCATGTGGCAATTCTAGAGGACTAATTGAAGTAGAAAATTATACTTTGTTACTTTATCAAACACTGACTTTGTTATGTGTTTTAAACTGCGCGCTTGATTTGTAGTCTCTATATATTTATTACTTTTGGAGACATTAAATTTCTATATAGTTGACAATTAGAAGGGAGCAAAACCCCATAAGCTATATGAATAAAATGAACAACGAGCATCGATAGGTTGGTCCCAAGTACTGCAGACCTATTTGAAATTCCAAAGATTGAAGATTCCCCACTTCTTTTCTTTGTAGGTCTAGAGGTCCCCCAGTCTAATTGTACCAAATAAACAATTCGATGGCCTGAACATGATCGTTTCCTGTCACCTCATACAACTACTATAAATGTCGTGAAGCACACATCAAGAGTAGCTCCGCCGCAGGTAACCTCTATCTTTAGTTGTTGTTTAAGTCATCTCTCATTTCAATAACATATACTTTTTTTTCCTCAACCCCATGATCAGCAGCATATTCTCATGAAAGCCAACAAAATGTCTAGGAATAATATATCTTACTGCTCTCAAACCCCCAAGTCTTCGCGGGGCTCTGATATTTACAGTGACATAGTACTGGTTTAGTTTGTTGACAACCTTAAGATTTGTTTCTGCAGGAGTAAACAGAGCAAGGAGAAAAGTACCACATATTTTCGGCAAATCTTTTCGAATCTTAGCTATGTGGCCTAGAGTGGGGTACAATTAAATCTTTTTTCTTGTTTTGATAGGGCGAAGGAACAGTTGTAACGCTGGTTCATTGGAAGTCTAGGACGTTAGGCATGCCAGAACATGATAGGATAGGCTAGCTAGCTAGTAACAATGGCATCAAGCTGTACTACTTGAACAAACTGTAGAAATTATGACAGCATGATTGAGGTCGCGCAGGACTCAGCAGTGACTCACCCAAATGCATGCATGTTGCCAAGAGTTGACAAAGATCTCCATTCGTATGAGATAAAGTGGTTCATAATGTTGGAGCCCTTTCCATAGTCTGCATTTTGGCTTTTAGTGCCATGTTAATCGAGTTAAGATTTATGTGGCTGTGATTTACGTTGAAGGAACTAATATCTGAAAAATCTTAAATTCATGAGATTATTATAAACCCGCTTAATCTAAAAGCTCCCACCTATAATTAAATGGAGGCTGAATAGTTTTATATGAATTACGTAAATTTGTTATCTTGAGATCCAACTGCAATGGGTAGCAACAAAAAACCATAAAACTGCATCTTTAAATGTTGAAATTGGACGTAACATATTGTCCAGCAGATGCCCATCGATTACAGGAAAGAAAGAAATAAGAACCATGCATTCCCCCACTCCTCATATGCGCTCTCTCTGTCGGAATGTCCCTCCACTAGTCACTAGGGACTTCCACCAAGAGAGTTGAAAATACGAAGCTCACTAGGACGCCATTATCGTTTTGTGCTCGAGAAAAAAGCCTGAAATACGGATATGATGGTATAATCTGCCAGGAGAGGGGATCAGCAAGAGATAATTGGTTGTCGGAGTACGGAGCCATTGGCTTTCAACTGCACATGGTCATTCAGATTGGAATTCTATTGTTGTCCAAACGCGCGTGGAACCTATCCGGTGGTGACACTTTGCCGCATAGGACTTGAAGCAATCATTTCATTCTCACTGTGCAGAGATTTTCCTCAGAAAATACTGCAAATTAACCTTAGAATCTCTGTCCATTAATTTTCCCTTTTCCTTTTCAGCAAAAGGATGAAGGTACCATTGTCTTTAAATTCTCATATTTTAGTCAAAAGTCCAAACTAAGCTATGTACTTAGCCTATATATACATTGAAAAGGGCCAAAAAAATTCCTTGCCCCACTCTTATTGGATAACCCAGTTTATAATAACGTCTTATGTGTTTTGGATTTTTCTGTCCAACTTGCAAAGGTGAAACATTGTCCATCTAATTGACATTGGTCCCACTCAATCAAGTTCGATGAATCTTTCATATGGGGGAGAGCTCGGGCTCCCGTTTTTGAACAAAAACGAGGAAAAAGATTGGATTAATTATAAGCTTTACATGCAAAAATATTATAAGGAGTCAAAATTGACAAAGCCAAAGCAAGTTTGAGTTCTCTGTCTAATTTCATTAAATGAAGTAGCTAAATTCTGAAGTTTAGATTTATTTTTTTCTAATGGAATGCTTATAATAACTTAAAACAAACAATATCAGGACCGATCGAGTATTTTCTTAGCCCCACGTTTTTGTGAGGAAATACATTAGACGCCGTCATTTGTACAAATGCTTCCGTGATAGTTATGGACTTGGCTACTTGCAGGGAAATGGAAACATTTACGCTGGTACTGGAGCACAAACATTAAAAAAACATACTTGGATACGGACAAATAGGTGACTATGAATGCTATAAACAACCGAATGTGCTCCACCCCTTTGGAATATAAATAATGTTGCAAATCCAAGGGCACCCACATCCTCATGTTTTTCCACAAACATGTAGGGTATGATGATGATGCCACAGACTAGTGGAAAAGCTTGTTAAATGATTTCTCTAGTGATAAGCTTTTGTCATATACTAACTATGAGTTCAACGTGCCTAGCTAGGGAAAGAATATGTAATTTTATCTGAAATAATGGCTATCATTATCAATGGCTAGTCCAAATTATCTTCTTATAATATAAAATTCACAAAAATGAGTCCAGTGGCCAAGTTGTGACCGATCATGTAGGCCTCAGTAACATTTGACGACCGTGACCACTATGAAACGAGTGGGATAAATCCTGTGCTTAATTGTCGTCGAGAATAGAAGAAAACGACTTCAATTGAGGAAAAATTAATAGCAATATAATGGTAACGTAGAAATTTTAGGTATTGAGATTGGTGAAAAAGTGAAGAAAAAAATAAGTGTAATTAATTTTTTTTATATTTATTTATAGTAAAAAATAATGATTTGATGAGTAAAGAGAAAATTTTAGAGAATTATTTTATCGGAGTGAAAATTTTGAGCGGAGAACGCCATCTATATATAATTGAGTTCTTTGAGGCCGAGAGAAGCTGTTGGGTCTAGTTTGTATTACGAGTCTTTTTGGGCCAGTCAACGAGCAGTAGCTGTATTGTGGATCACGCCCAGCAGGTGACGTCTCCTCCACAAGCCCAATACATCAACTAAGGCATAAAATGAGGGAAGGCGGCGTCTAACTTGGAGAAATCGAGCCCGGATTTTGGAACGATTTCATATTTAGTTCGAATCGACGACCAGTTCCTCGATGCAGACTTATAGGCCTATTTTTTTTTTTTACAAGTGGACTCATAGGCTGCTCAATGATCTGCTGGAGTCGGTATGAGTACTATAGTCCTCCACGCATGCGTTGTCTACATTTCCGTGGCGTGGATAGGCCGATAATGTTCATACAAGAACCATCCATATGCGCGAAGTAATATGGGCAAGAAACCTTCTGCAATTGCTAGGTATGAGTAACTTTTTCGTTTTTCCTTTGCATATCGAGTGAATAATCTACCCGCTTAACACGCTCATTAGAAGTGTTACACTGATGAGCTGAGCTCAAGCTGGCATTTTCCATGACGAAAACCTACTGTGTTAATAGTAAAAAAATTTCATTTCAAACTGACTACCGTCCCAAAAAAAAAAGGACCATAACCCCTGAACATATTCGGCTGTTATTCTAGGGCTCAACTATCACAATCCGCATACATGGCCTGTCCTTAATCGCAAATCCAGTACATACAAGTTTGCATGGAGCATGGCAATTTTCAACAGAAAAACTAGACTTCCTCACCCAGTCACCCATGATTGCAGACCTGTTTCATGCTTTCTGCAAGGTTCCCTAATTTCACATCCCTCCCTCTCCACTCCTTCCCCAAAGTCCACAAGGTGCAAACACTAGCCAACCAGTAAAACAGTTATGGCCAATACCAAGAAACTACTACTCCTGCTAGCCATCGTACAGGATCACATTGGGCAAGAAAATAGACTATTCTCCAGAAGCCATATAAATAGAAAGAACTGCTGCTTGAAAGGTTCACAACCTTTACTTCCATTGTCTTGTATTGCTTCTAAGCCAATTGAAAAATGGTGCAAAGCAACAATCGAAGCCCTATCGAGGAATCTAAAAGCTATCAATAAAACATTTTTGGAGAATGAAAACATGCTTAGAACAAAGAGCAGAAAAAAGAGCGGGGAGGGGCAGAACACAGCAAAAACTGTAGCTTATCATATGCACGAACGCATTAGGAGTAGGAGCAAACTTGAGTTCCAGGGACCAGGGTGTCAGTTCTCCAGTGGTACGATGAAGCCAAATATAGAACTAAGTTTCTTGAGCAGCACTGCCAATTTGAACATACTGTCATATGAACTATATCCAACCTACGTTCTGCAAAATTACACCAGAGAATACATCTCTGCTAGAACAAGAGAATATTAATCTGACATCTGATGGAGACTCAAATTCATAAACCGATCAATAACGTAACCCGAAAATCTAGCAAGTGTATACTAAACCTCCCTTTGAAGTGAAGAACTTAGATAAATAAGAAGTCATACACAGGGAGAGTTATTTTTGTTTCCCATTTTCTCGAAGAGACGATGTGGCACACAAGCAATAACTACCTGTTTGGATTAGGGCAATGACCTTCTTAACATTCCAACCACTAAAATACCTTGCCAACTTTTTAGGCATGCAAACCTTTAGCAAATCACATAAAACAGACAATATGAAAAGGGAATATTCAAGAAGCTTTTCATCCTCAGGTGCAAATACTGGACCATGGTGGCTTAAGCAACATAGTTCTTCCCTTAACTCAGGGACTCTGGTTATCGAATTAAAAAAAAAAGTCTTCCAACAGAAAAAAAGGAACCTAGATACTGCATAACTGCGACGAAATCTCCACTCTTTTTGTTTCCATTGACCTGAGGATGAGCACACCTGTAAAACAATGCAAAATTTCGGTTTCCAATTTTTAAAATTACATAGCATGGCACTCAACACGGACGAGCAAGGGTCAATTCCCGCACCTAATATAAGGGATTTGACACGAATTCCCAAAGTTAAGGCCCAGAAACTAAGGTAGTTCTCGCTCAAGGAAATCTTGAACCATACAAATTGGTCCACTCGCAATTTTCAGATACAGTCATGAAATCCTAGCATGAACACGTTCACAAATGCAAAGCCTCACGAACTAAAAGCATGAAGCATTTATTTACTAGCAGAAAATTCTTCAACTCCAAATAAGTTCCGCACCAACGAAAACAACCATCCAAAGCATCCAACATAAAATATACACGCATGTACAAGTACTCTAAAATATAACTAGCATGTGCCAATTACCAGTTCAACCTCACCAAGTTCGTTCCCGACAGTGTCAATAGTCCGCACGATATTCCCCACGGTAATCGTACTCGCCGCGCACAGCCAAGTCATTCTCGACCCTGTCAGTGACCTTCTCCTCTTCATACTTCGATCCCTCTTCCAAAGCGAGCCCGCCCAACGTTCCAGCGACTGCGCCCACAGCTAATCCCGTCCCCATACCCATTTTGGTGGTCTTGGGCTTCTGGTCGTACGGTGAGTAGTCCACTGGAGCCGACGGGCCGCTAGGCCCACCCGGGCCACCATAATTCACGGGCCGATCGAAGAACGGCCTGGGTGGCATGGGCGGTGGTGGGGCACTGGAATAGTACCCGGGATAATACCCAGAATAGGTATCTGAATATGAGCTGTAAGGGTAAGGAGGCGGCGGTGACTGGGTTGGAGACGGCACGGGGAGTTGTGATGTGTACGGCGACGGCGCGTATCCCCTGTAGTCACGCGGAGGAAGTACAGGTGCACTGGAGTAAAAATAGCTCGGTTGATGGGCAATATGGTAATCTGGAGGCAAGGGGCGTTCGCGAACGGCGAGCTTTACGCGGATCTTACCCTGGGGACGACCCGAGGGACGGACGAGTTCGAACGTTTTGATCCGGTTCGAATCGTCGGGGTTGTTAGAGAGATCCTTTAGCGGGACACGGAGGGTGCCGACCAAGGGCTTCGAAGTCTCGGAGGGTTTGGAGTGGAAGATCTCGAGAGTCAGGACGCAGTCTTCAAGAGGGAGGGCGAGTGGGAGAGTGAACCGCTCGTTCCAGACGGGGCGGGTCGATCCGGAGTCGTCGGATTTGGTGGCGAGACGGCGGTCCGGGTCGACCCAGAAGACCGCATAAGGCTTGAGGTCTCCGTTCTTCCAGTTCACGTTTTTTAGGTGCTTAGCGGAGACGATGGTGAGCTCCAGGTCTAGTGGCTTCGATGGGGGAGGGCGAGAGGAGGCCATGGCTGTCTGTGCTAACGTGGCAGGGTTGGGGGTTGAAAATGCACACGACTTTTAGAAATGAAAATCCAGGTTGTCTCGGAGAATTAAGGGGAGAGGAGCTGGGTGCGTATGACGGTATTGCCCTTGATGGGTTGGTACGTTCAACAGTACACGTCCCAATTTAATCCATATGAATCATCGATGATTTAGAAAAACAAAAACAAAAATCACCGATGGCTGGTCAAGAAGTAATATAATATATATATATATATATAAAGCGTTTTATAATTTTTTTTACCGGATATTCATTAACTGAATTAGTTATGGTCAATAACAACCCTTATTTCCTCGTACTAAGCAAAAAGATGCTAATTGAGTTTTTTTTATACGTTTTTATTTTCATCCGTTACATCCTCGTAAGCGAAAAAAGATGCTTATTTTTGTATATATATGAGTACATATAATTAAAATTGGGTGTTTTTTTTAGCAATTTTTACATCATGGACGGCAATAGATGTATATAAATTTTATTTATTTTTAAACAATATAAATAGAACCGGACAAAAACCAATCCCAATATAAACTCTTATCATAATACGATGTTTACACATAATTCAGTGGATATAAAGATTGTTATTGATTTGTTTGGAATTTCTATTTATAACATTGTAAAACGAAACATTATAGGAAACTATTTTGGAGAAGAAAATATCAATAAAACAACTCCTATTTCTCTTTCACCGCGAAAAATTCCAGTATATAAGGGGCCGTAAAATATGGTACACTGGTGTCGGATAAAACAAGAGAACGAAGACCGCTTCTTCTGCACAAAGAGAAAATCGCTTCTTCTGTGTTAATTGGGATGTGTCCGAGAAGCAACTTGGATTCTTGCTGTGTTTGGATGTTAAAATTTTAGAATATTGAATTTGATAAAAAAATGAAGAGAGAGATTATTTTTAATATTTATTATAATAAAAAGTAATGATGTGAGAGAGATTATATTATAATTTTTTATTATTTTTAACTAACGTTACGATTAGTGCCGTGTGCTCGTGTACTGAAGTTTTTTTTTTTTTTTTATGATGGCATCGGTATATTGATTTTCAGGAAGGTCAAAATAGTCATGCGGTATATATTACAAACCATCGTTAACGTCATTTACTTTCTCGAACCGAACGAACAAGCAACCAACAGAAAGCCCAGGAGCATGGGACTCTCTGATAGCGAACGGCATCAACATTTGTATTAATTAGCTCGCTACGGCCGAAGTCTCAGATAGTCTCTCTCTTTCCCTCTCTCTGGTAATAGATCTCATTTTTCCCTCCCTAATGCTTTGAGACACATTTTTCCCCGAGTATATAAGGTCCTTCTCAACAGATTTTCTCGAGAAATTATGTCGGACGCTTTGATAAACGGGCTGGCAGGAGCCGGCGGAGGGATCATAGCTCAGCTCATCACCTATCCTCTTCAAACTGTATGATCTTTCCGTTTTATCTATTCCCCCCCTAAGCTTCATTTTCAGTTTTCTCGGTTGATTAGTTTCGTAATTTTCTTGGCGATGGATCTTTAGGTGAATACTCGTCAACAAACAGAGCGTGATCTGAAGAAGGAGAAGAGACAGCTTGGAACAATTGAACAAATGAGCCAGGTCTGTGTGTATGTGTGGTCGTTCGCATAATAACTTGATGAAAATTAACTGCTGGTTAATTTTTACGCTCACTTATTTTCCGTTTAATAGTCGGGAAAACCGTGGGAAGTTGTTTTCATTTCCTACAAAACGATCTCCTATCTTTGGTTTTATTTTCCCTACTTTTCCTTGGCAAGGAATGGAAAAGTCTCTTTGCATTTTGAATATCGTTTTGGTTTTTGTTAGTCTGATTTTAAATTATTTTGTGATTCGAAAATATATGTAGGTGGTAAAACAAGAGGGATGGGAACGGTTGTACGGTGGATTAGCGCCATCCCTTGTCGGCACTGCTGCGTCTCAGGTGAGCGCATTTTAGCTTTCTTTTCGAATTAATTGTGTTAAATTTCTCTGCCTCCTCGTAATATGATTGTAAATCTTCTTCTCGTGTCTTCATTATTTATGTCCTTCCAAGCTAATTTGATTATGTATTTTCCTGGAAGTATGTAGGAACTGTAAGTTATGAAAGTTATTAGGCCCCACGCACAGATTTACACGAACAAAAAAGGTGCTTCTATGATGTAAACCTGTTAGGACTAGAGTGTATCCTGGCGCAGAGTGGAACAGATACAATATGCTTCGTGATTGACGAAGCATACTGTATGTGGTCCCATGGCTGTGGAAAATGTGCCATCGCGCTGCGTCAGTGTGTTTTCTGTGACATTTTATCTCCACCAGCCTCAGGTGTTTGGTCGTCTTGTCTGCATAGAATACCACTGTCCATTTGAATCTTAAACTGGGAACAAACTAAATAAGCGAAGTCTAGAAATTGGCATGTCATATAGCAGACCCAGTATATAACATGCTAGTTTTAGTGTTAATTAGAAGGTATGTTTGAATATACCTTCATCAGTGATGAAATTTTTTGCTTATCAGAAGGGGTTATCTTCAGTCTTGTGGCTCATACGTCCACTGGGTCACCACACTTTATCATAACATGGTTTGTTACGTTGTCTTCTAGTCACTATCTAAAAGGGAGTGACCCCAGCTATAATTTTGTTTTCCAGTTAAATTATGGAACTATTGTTTTCAACACTAGTCGAACATTTCATTCTGGTTCTTCTGTATCTTCCATTGCAACCTGAATTTCAGGACCGGATGTTACAGAGCACGTTAGATCCTTTTTGGCTTAAAAAAGTAGTTCTCTATTGAACTGCATTCCATATATCTGCATACATAGTTTCTTTAGATTCTGGCTTCTTATATACTTGCAATTTTTATGGTACAGGGTGTTTACTATTATTTCTATCAAATATTCAGGAACAAAGCTGAAGCTGCTGCACTTGAAGGGATGAAGAATGGGATTGGTGATGGATCAGTTGGAATGTTGTCATCACTTGTGGTGGCTGCTTTATCAGGGTAATCTATTTGGTTACAGACTCCCAATATCTCCAATGCTTTGTTTTTCTCAAGCTTCTATGCACATATTATGCGGGTGATTGACTGTGATTTAACAATTTATGGCTGAATGGTAGTCATTATTTCTTATGATTCCCCCAGGCATAGTTGTAAACTTTATTTGCCTCGTAGATTGTGTATAGCAGTTTCTGCATTCTATTCTTCCTTCTGATCATTTCTTTTGAATCAATATGGTTTTGCTGACCAAGCATTGCTGGAAAATTTCCTTTTTGTAGGTGTGTGAATGTGCTTTTCACAAACCCCATATGGGTTGTTGTTGCGCGCATGCAGGTAAAAGGCAGATTTTCATAAGCCTGAAGTTTCTGCCATGCTGTAAAATGTGGAAGTGGGACAAAATTTTGATTTCCAGAGATTTTAGAAATTTTTTTGTAGAATTTTATTATATTGTAATATTAAACATTTTTAAAAACAATACCGGAGGTACTGCTGATTAAGTTCTATGCTGACTTCATTAGCAAAATAACAGTCTTGAAGTTGGAGGGCAATCTATTATTTCTGGTTGTAGCATAACCTTTTCTTAGTGATATGGGAACGGCTCGTGAATTTGGCAGCTAGCATGAAACTTTACAAAATCTTTTATGTGAAACTTTGTCTAATAGCTAAAAAGTACTTTTATAAAATGTGTGATACTATCAATTTGCTCTCGTTCCGTAATTTTGAAACTTTATGACATGTTTTAATGGATGAAAAAACTGGTTTCAGAAAGCTTATTCCTCTCTCAATGTTTTGAACGAATTTGTAAAAACTGAAATTCATCACCCCCCCCCCCCTCTCCAATTTTAACTCTGAGAAAGTCTGAAAGTTTGGTCTTTTCAATTTTATTGATTAAAATTTTTTGCCAAGCAGACTCATAGAAAAATCGCAAAGAAGTCCCAGCCTGCTCAGGCTCTGTCAGTAACTCCAGAGGAAACAATTCTCGCTGCAAGTGAGCTTCCTCCTCCCTTTGGAACTAGCCATGCGGTAGGTACAATCAATTTTTCTATTCTGCTTTCCCCCTTTTCAAGGGATAGATGAAATTGGGGCTCAAAACCAGAGTACGAGATGCACAAAAGCATTCATGTTTGTGTTTCACCTAGATGAATCATAATCATGCTCTGGTGATGTTTTTTTTTTCAAATCTCCTGGGAAGGATTTGCTATAAGGAGATGGAAGTTTTCAGGGTGTATCTTAAGTCTGTGATGGATCGATAGATTTTATTTTAATCATTCTCGCTGTCATCTTGTGTATTGACCTATTTTTCACGTGATGTGGGCTACAATGCTGTCGATTTTGTAATCTAATGAGGAGCATTCACAGATTCAAGAAGTCTACAATGAAGCTGGAGTTCGGGGTTTCTGGAAAGGTGTATTCCCAACGTTGATCATGGTACGTGTGAAGTGACTCTTATACGTGCTAAGTGACATCAGTAATTCTACCTCATATTGATTTCAGGTGAGCAATCCTTCCATGCAATTCATGCTGTATGAAACCATGTTGAAAAAGCTGAAGAAAAGACGTGGTTTAAGCACAAAGGGTAACATTGGTGTGACCGCTTTAGAGGTTTGGATCTGTTTGACGTTCTCCGTTATTTCAGCAGCACAGTGCCATCTATTGGTTTCTATTTTGGCATTTCATTCTACTGCTTGAAATATGGACATATTCCTTCCTCCCCTTTCAAATGTTGCTTTTTGAGCTGATCAGATTCCTGATGTTGGTAGATATTTCTTCTTGGAGCTTTGGCAAAACTTGGAGCTACTGTTGTGACCTATCCTCTTTTAGTTGTTAAGGTATGTGAATTAGCTTCTAGAAATTATGCAGTGAATGGACCTAAGTCACAACTTGTATGGATTTCAATTGAATTCAGCAGATATTGTTTTGCACAAAGCTTTCCAACTTCAGCCCCTCGAGCTTGATTGGAATGTCTTAATTTTTGATGCATTTCTATTTTTTAATGCTTAAGCGGTTACTTGGTTCCTCAGAAGCATCATCCCCTTCCATTTTACTTTTTACCGAAGTGTTGGTTTTGGCCGGTGGAGACATGAGTTGTTTAAGTAAATAAATAGGGAAAATCTTGCCAATACTCATATTTAGCTTAAAACGGGCAGAACTGGAAGGGGAAGATATTACACTCATCCATTGGCCTGCCAAATTGAATATGAAAGCAGGAATACTACCCTTGATTTATATCCATGCTTTGGTTGAAATAACCTTAAAAATTCGTAGAATACTTTAAATTATTAGGTTAATTTCCAATGATTTGTCAGTGTAACTTCTTTTGGTTCCACATTTGATACTCTTGCTACTGCAGTCAAGGCTTCAAGTGAAACAGGTTTCTACTGGAGATAAAAGGCATCATTACAAAGGTTTGAACTATTTCTGATGTTCTTCACTCGAACCCCTATAATCTGAAAATTTCAATTCCTTCTGTTGTATGTTGTATGTGCATCATCGTCCTGTCTATGATAGACACAAAAGGGTATATAGCCCGTTACTGCTTTGAAATAGTGGCTGTTTGTTGGATATACTACTACAGCAGAACACTATTTATCCCCAACGCATCGATTTTCTCTCAGAAAAAAACGAAGCGTCTCATTTCTTCATTTCTGTCGGTGTTCTGTTCAATAAATTTTGTGCGGGTTTGACATTGCATATCTTTCGTACCCTTCGATGTAGGAACTTTGGATGCAATTCTAAAGATGATCCGCTACGAAGGCTTCTACGGCTTTTACAAAGGGATGGGTACAAAAATTGTGCAGAGTGTTCTTGCTGCTGCTGTTCTATTCATGATTAAGGAAGAACTTGTGAAGGGTGCTCGGTTCTTGCTTACTAAAGATGCCGCTAACACAGTCAAATCAAAGCCTCGATGATTCATCCTCCTCTCAATTCTTCCTTCTCCTTTCTACAATCTCATTGAGGCGTCACTTGGATACATGTTTGTTTCAAGTGCATGCCAAATAAAAGATATGTAAGAGGATGTAATTGGAAATAATATATAGTTATGATGTTGTTATAGCTATATTCATTTAGGTCCTCGCTAAACGACTATTTTCCAACTTGCCTCAGAAATGCTTTCCTCGCCGTGGAAGACTTTTTTTATTTTGAAGGCTCTGTTTCAACTTAAATTTATTTATAATGTAAAAGTGAATTTTATTTAGTGAAGTATTCTAATTTTCTGTATTTGATTTATACCATAAAACATTTTTCTTGAAAGTATTTTTCAATATTTGATTTTTCTATTATGTCTTATAATCAGTGAACTTGATTCTTAATATCATTTTAAGATGAATTGTTATTTTTTCTATAATATAAATCAGTAAATTTGATTCATAATATTATTTCAAGATAATTAAAAATGATATGTAATTGATGGAATAACATATTTCTCATAAAAGAATATTTTAAAAAAGTTATTTTATAAAAAAAATCTTTTAAACAACAAAGCACATAAAATTTTGAATATATAAGATATATATAAAGTTGACAGGGCTAGCTTCATATTATTTTGGCATTTCATATTTTAATATTTTATCTCGTGTGATTATTTGGAACATATTAATATAGCGTGATATAGTTTTCCTTCTCAAATTTAAAAATATTAATTGGCATTAGCATTAAAGACCTGCCAAGGGGCAAATTAAGTTTTTTGGTCCAAGGGACAAACATTGTTAATTATACATTTTTTTCTAATTAACATTATTGATTATGCATACTACCAATGTATTCAACCTCTGTCTTTTTTTTAAGCATATTCAACCTCACATAGATAGGCGAAGTACCAGCAGCATCTCATAGATGATTGATGCATACCAATCACTGGTAATGGCGCGATTTGACGGCCGGATTTATTGACAACTTTTCCCCCTTTATTGTGTTCCGGTAAACTTTCCCCCTTCGTGGCGATCAAACGGCCGGATTGTTCATTTTGCTTCTTGTGCGTTTGTGTACCAAAATTTTACCTCCTCTAAAATTTTAACACAATTAAATATTACAATATAATCTCTCTCTCCCCATCAAATCATTATTATTTACTACAAAAAATATAAAAAACTACCTCTCTCTTCACTTTTTCACTAAACCCAATACCTAAAATTTTAACAATACTAAGTTCTTTTTTGTCCCTCGTTTTTATCTATTCTCGTTTTATTTTATTTTTTTAATCTTTATCTATTTTCGTTTACCATAATACGCTTCGCCTCTTCGGTCAACCCTCAGGGCCTGGGCCCAGGACACAAGCGTCCGTTCTTTACCGTGTCCAAGCAATTGCATTGAGCACACGGCGTAGGATAGAAAACATTACCTCATTTATAAGCGCTCCTCAAGCGCACATGTATTCAGTACTCGTACAAGGCTCAGCTTCCACTGCCCTTCCCGTTCTCTGCCATTTCTCACGCAAGAGCGCAAACAGTCCCTCTAGAAAATGCAAGAAAAGAAATCGGAGAAGGGCGCCAAAAACGCTAAGAAGGCCAACCTCTTAGATCACCACTCCATCAAGCACATCCTCGACGAGTCCGTCTCCGAGGTAAATCAAAAAAGTGAAAAAGGGAAAAAACCCTAACTCACGTTTTCTTCAAGTAGATCCATCATCACATTCTTGTTTTGTTTCGTCTTGTCTATTTTGTTTTCGTAATTTTGTTTCCAATTTTCTTTATAGATCGTGACGAGTCGTGGATATGTGGAAGACGTGAGAATGAGTAATATTAGATTGGTAATGGGAACCATCGTAATTATCATTGCCCTGGTTGCTCAGTTTTACAAAAAGAAGTTCCCCGAGAACAGGAACTTTCTCATCGGCTGCATCTTATTATATCCTTTTTCCTTACCTTTTTTTTGGCGTGGACTATAGTCTCTATTTCCTCAAACTTCTTTTGGATTGGTGGGAAGATTCGCCCGGTTGCGGAGGATGTCTAAAGGAGGAATTTAGGTCTTTCGGTTCAGGTTTCAAAATGTGTAGCTTGTATTGAAAATGTGCAGGTTTGCTGTTCTATTTCCGTTTAATTGATGAGAAATTCGCTTGGTTGCTGAGCATATAAATTTCCTCAGTGCTGTGTGCGGTGGAAAATGGTTATCAAGAAATTACACCGTTTGGGACCTCTACTAACACTTATTGACTGACTCCGAGTTGGCATAGATACAAGCAATATCTGATATATGTTTGCGGACTTCAATTACCTGTTTTCTCATTTTCTAATCCTTATACATTAACGGAAGGGTATGGCATGTATGGCATTTTAGTCAACTTTTATTTGTTTGATCTTTGACTCTGGCAAGTATATAGTCTTCAATGGGTTACTGCAGCTGATCATCTACACAAAGGAGAAGAATGCAATTCTGTTTACCTACCCTCCTGTGGTAAGATCTCTTTCTCTATGGACACAGCAATTCTTCTAGATACCGAGTTTGTACTAAGACAAAATTCTGTTTGTATATGAAGAAAAGAAAAGCTTCTAGTGATAAATGTGCTAGTGCTCGTTTTATTAACAAAGACTGCTAGAGAGGATTTATGTGTACATCTTATAAACTCATCTGTGCTTTGGCCAATAGACGTTAGCTAAATGTTAAAGCTATGATAGAGATAGCTGGATTTCTTATTTGTGAAACTTGTTGAATGAGTCGAGGGAAATGAGCTTAAAGTCTGGTACCCTGGATAACCATAATGCATAATTTTTTGAATGGTATTTTAGTATATAACATTGGTTTTTGGAAACCAAAATTCTCTTACCAATGAGGCAATGTAATTATAAATTTATCATTAGTTTTCTGGGTTATATACGGTATGCCTTACCCTGCTACATTCAAAACCATCAGTTGTGTAATTTATGGTTTCTGACTCTTGTAGCGTCTCAACCTTAAACAAGGCCCTGGATTAGACATAGATGTTTATCATATCTTCTTCTACCAGCTGTCTTGTGCTTCTTCTCTTTATTTATGAATGGAGGTCCTTGTTGAGCGGTCATGGTTGGTTTTGAGAATATATGATGACCTGGAGACGGCTCGTAAAATATTCATCCATAGCCTAATTCTTTCATACCATTGCAATAGTAGAGATTTTGAGTTAGATTGTGGAGTTTCTCTGTGAACCTCTGTTCCTTCACATGTAACTTTTCTTTGGATACCAGCTCAGTTATAGGTATGATGGAGGTTAATTTGGTTTGTTTGGTAATTTGTGATTATTTGCTCTATGAGCAAGTATAATTAATAGTCAGAATGTCCTATCTTCCTTCATTCTGTCATCTGGGGGCCTTGAATTTCTGGTAAGAATCTTTGATTTCGATGGATCAGTTATCCCTACTCTCATGAAGGATCGTTTAGTTAGGATTGGAAGTAATAGTAGCCGGATAACTTGGTGCAGTTGAAGGAAAGATAATACAAGAATCTTTAGGATGATGTTGTTGCACTTATCTGTGAAGCAGAGTTCCTTTGGATACTTCCTGTTTGCAGGGCTTATGACTTCTTTCTCTTTATTACTTGAGTTCAACTACCACCAAAAAAGGGAGGTATGGGAGGAAAGAAAAAAACTATTTACTTTTTCTAAAGTCAACTTAACATACGATACTCTTGGGGTGTTATATTGTCACTACTACCTTCATATTCTAATAATCTACTGGTGCTTCTTGCTTCAAAAGAATATGTTCCAGCAATTTGGGAGCTGTACTTTAAACAATTTGGAATTTGTAGGTATCTGTTATGTCCATCATTGAATTATCTATTTTAGCTGCTGTTATGGTTTATTTATAGACCTTTCCATGATGCATTAATCACCCCTATTGCCAAGCCTTCATGGTCATTTAAAGTTGCCTGTAAGCTCAGAAATCTTAGTATTCTCTATTTCTAAGGGCGAAGAACTTGTTCTTGATCTGAAGTGAAACAAGTGAGTAATTCGTCGGGGTTTTCAATGAACAAAGATCTTCTGTCTTGTTAACTGTATTATAGGACTCCATTGCGTACATTTGAAGTATGTATCAATATTGACTAAGTAATCATGCTTAGCTTCAGACGATTGAATTTGAAAGAGTTGTTTTCCTTTGTTCTTGCAATTTTTGGGTACAGGGATCCTTTACCAGCACTGGTTTGGTGGTGTCTTCCAAATTGCCAAGATTTTCTGACATGTACACGCTCAGTATAGCAAGTGCGGATCCTAAATCAATTTCAGCCAATCAACCAGTACTGTTTACCAAAAGTGTTACCCAATGGTCTCTCTCTCTCTCTAAATACACATATGCATGCCGTGTCTGCCCACATGTTAATTCCATTTCGTTGGTTCTATGTTACAGGTTCACCAAGGATGGAGTTTTGGTCGAGGGGCTCTTCTGGAGAGATGTCGAGGCATTAATAGATGAATATATACAAGAACCAAAGAAGGGCAAGTGATTTGAAGCTTCAGGCTTTGTCTGATAGGGCACTGGTTCAGAACTCTAGTTGTACTTTGACGGAGATACAGATGTTGGTCATTATTGACCTCATGGTTTTTTGTGTTTGGTAGACAGAGAAGCAAGGAAATGGAAAATCGCTTCCCTTTGCCTGGGGGAAAAAAAAAATTTGGAAATCACCTTCGCTTTATAAGACATTTTTTCATCCTAGGAAAACCCATTTCAGCCGGTAACATCTAGAATATCTGCCACCCATTTCCGCAATTTTTTTTTTTCATTGTTCTCCTGCTTATGATGATTCTCGAACTCTAGAAGCTGGCTTCGCTATATGCATCATGATCTTCCATTTGTTTCTTTTTCGTATGAGCGCCGATTCTATCTGGTTTCTATTGGCAGCCAGAAACTTGAGGGAATCGTGGCGTTCTGTTAAAACTTGAGCCTGTACGAAACTGAGTGAGACGAATTTCTTTTGATTTTCCCTATGTGCTAGGGAGCCACCTATTACATAGCTTTTCTCTTTCAATATGTCCTCCTACACGTGAGATCCATAACACGGAGGGGAGGGAGTGAGTGAAAACAGTCATTGTTGGTGCCCTTTAAAGTGGACCTCGTGTTTTTTCTTTCTCGGACTCGCGTCTGGAGTTTTCGCGTACACCGAAAAAAGAAGGGTCAAGTTTTAACAAGTAGAGTTTAATTACGTCGTACTGCAGGATATGCCCAGCATATGCCCTCGAGGTATTCTCATTCGAACCGCCCGTCCGTCATCCAGTTAAGGCCAAGTTTCTAATATGTCTTTACCCGGAGCGGCTCACCTCCAGTTTGTTAACCACCAGTTTCCTCCCGTTTTTAACGGCAAGCATAAGGCATAACCTTGGATTTCTACCTTCTTCTTTTTTTGTCATCTTCTCTTCCTTCGTTTTTTAGTTCTACAGTTTTGAAGATAACTTAAAGATACTTGAAAAGCTACGCGTAGTCGACTATGAATATTTTCTCCAACACTAGTTGATAGCAATTAACCGGTGGAATCCCCTGTCTAGCTACTATTCAATTGAATGCATATTTTTTAAGGTGGTAGCTGAATGAATGTTGAAATTAGAGTGATGGAGTAGGCCTTTCCGCCTTTAGAAGCAAGCCCACATCGTTTAAGAGCCAGTAAGAAAGGAAGAGGAGGCAAACTTCCTTTAGCAAAAAGCTGAGTCTCTGGTCCAGTTTATTCGGGTTCTCAGTCCAATAAATTTTGTTGGCTTCATTAGAGAGATCTCTTTCCTATTAATTTTCTCTTTCCTTTGTTACTTGTGCATTCTAACAAGCACCCAGTGTGGATTATATAAACTCAGTTAGAGAGTCCAATTAGAATAATAGGAAGCAAACTCAAATTTTTAGACAAAATCTGCCTATCTTTATAGAAATAGGTGTGAATAACTATTTTTAGTAAGAAATTAACCTTTAAATATTTATCCTGTGTCCTCTCTCGTGCGGTGAGATCCACCATTCTTAAAAAAGCGACATTTTTATTTTAACTTTGCCCGATTCAAACGTCTAATATATAGGACCTACACACTAAATATATTTTCCTATAAAGTAGGTCCCGACTCTTGTACACATCAATAATCAATTGGCCGAAAATTCTAAACTAATAAAAAACCTATATCCAAAATAGTTTCCAAAATAAAGAAAGGAAAAAATTGAGACCCTTAATAATTTCTCAAGGTTAGTCCATTAACCAACTGGCCAGCTCCTACTTTACTGTCCCTCAATTCTCGTTAACCTCCCCCCAGCGCCTATTCCTTAATAATTGAGTACTTTACATTAGTGTTTGTGTTGTAAAATTTTAGTGTTGTTAGAATTTTAGGTATTGAGTTTAGTGAAAAAATGAAGAGAGAGATAATTTTTTATATTTTTTGTAGTGAATGATAGTGATTTGATGGGGAAGAGAGAAATTATATTATAATTTTTTATTGTGTTAAAATTGTAGAGTGTGTAAAATTTTAGGACGGAAACGCAGCCTCTTTTGGCAGTACCTACGTTCTTCTTTCTCTTTTTTTTTTATTATTATTTTTTTTTTTGTACCTACGTCCTCTTATTCTTTCTTTTGCCTCTTAGCCGGTAGGGGCTAGGCCTTCTTTAGTCCTTATTCGGCGCCCCCGCTTTCGCCCGTCTCATTCATGACCGAAACGTAAACGTCGGCTATTTGTCTGACGTGGCAGTTCCTAATTGTCCGGCTTCATGGTCCCACTGAAAAATATATCGGGACCTACTATGAGGGACCTGACGTGGGGCATACACATGCTCGGACTCAAAACGGACTAAAAAACCGCATTTCATAAAGCGGTTTCCAGTCCGGCAGGTCTTCCCGGCCTAGTATTTAAAGAACCCAGGCGCTCCTTATCCTTGCCATTTTAGCACAAACAATTTCTGTGGGAGATATTTTCTCTCGCTCTACGATTCGTTCTCTCTCTCTCTGTAAAATTTCCTCTGGCACGAACCTTATTGCGATCCATTTTTTTGAAGATTTGAGGCTGTTCCTAGGGTTCTGTCCCGCAATTTTTCTATATCTGTGAAGGGTAGTTTCTGAGATTTGCCATGTTGAACTCTGGGAGCCGAGATTCAACCGGTAACGATGAGATCGAGGGTCTTGATCGCGCGAACGAATACGAAGGCGAGGACTTGCACGACTCGTCCTCAGTTGATGCGGTCTCTTCCTCAGGTGTGGGATCCTGTGCGAGTACGAGTGGCTCGAGAGAGAACGATGAATCGAGGAGCGAGATTGGGCTAACGGACCGGTTGGCGGCTGTTCTTGTGGATGAAGGCGATGGGGATCTGTTGCTTCAACAGAACGATCGTGAGAACCAGGTTCTGTGGTGGCTACAGGCTCTGGATATGCAAGTAATGGGTGCTTGTCGCGCCGATGAGAGGTTGAAGCCTTTGTTGAAGATGAGCGCTTCGAATGGAATCGCCGAGGATCGGCTGCTAGCTCATTTGAGTCAGGTAGGTACTTGATTTGAATGTAGTTTGATCATTTGGGTTTCGGTTTGGTATGATTGGTGTACTTTTTCATCGAAAGGTTACCGCTTCTGTCGTCGGAAGCACGTTTGGTGATTCTATGTAGGAGATTGGTGTGGTGGCCAGTGATGGTTGCACGCTTTCACGAATTGGCCGTGAGTCACGACACAAATATAATTAATTGTACATAGTGTTGAATTGATAGTCCCGTATTTGTAATCTAGGACATCGAAGCTCGCTTTCATATTATATTTTAGTTATTGGTTTAGGCATTTCTCTTTTTCAATTTTATTGATGGCTTTTGTTTTCCGTTGAACGAACAGCATTTCGAGCCAGCAGAGGTCGGTATGCTAGCAAGGTGCTTCTGTGTACCTTTAGTTTCGCTTCGTGTGGGAAAAATTTGCAAGCAGGGAACACTCTTGTACCCCACTGCTACAAGGTAATTTCAATAGTATGGATGTCTACGCGTTTCTTTATTGTATATATGCTTTTGATGTGGAGCGGCTTGTTTTTGATACCTTTGTATTTGGAATTTTTGCAGTTCTCTATTTTTATTCTGTTTCCAGTAGTTGAAATTGACGCTTCACTTTGTCTTGCCATATATTTCCCTTTGTCATATTTCTTCCTTTTGCCTAAATTTATTTTGATTTAGCAGGACGATGAATATCTCAAGTATCTGTATTATTGATCATTTGCTGCATTAAAGGTCACTCAACATGTTTGGATTGAGATTACTGTCAGTCATCATTTATTCTACTACGATTTTTCGAGTGGAACGTGTAGCAGCGATTTTTCTTTAGTAGGAATAATTATTTTGATGTTAAGCGCTTTAAGCTCAGTTCTACATCCACCATCCATTGCATTTTACAAGCATAACTAGGACATCCTCAATGGTCCGTCATTGTTGCACCTCACCACAATGTTACAGAGTCTGTCTCATTAAAATTACCTATTCAAGTCAATTTGCGATATCCTTTTTTGTATTGGTGTGATTAGCAAAATTCTGTTGAGTCTTTGTTTATGTTGTGTGATCTGCAACTTTTCTTCGCCTAATTTAGAGCTAAGAATAGGAGGAGGCTGGGTTTGCTTCCTTCCCCGATGCATTAACTTCCCCTACTATTGACGTTACCTTTGGTTATATGCACAGTTGACATTTTTTGCATCTCCTTTCGTGGAAAATGTGTTAGGACCTTTTGCATCTATTTACGGTAATTGATTGCCCTATTCTATACAATCATGCCTTTGGTATTCTATGCAGGCAGCTGGTGTAAATCTTACGACATGTTAGTAGTATGGCTCATTTTAGTAGACCTGTAAGTTTGTCAGTTTGATTGTAAGGGTCAGAGGTCATGAATATTAGTAGTTCATTTTATAAGTTGTGTGCTCTGGTTTTTAGAAATATCCTTGACAGCCGCTCTCCTTTGCAATCTTTGTGCTGATTAGTAGCCTCACCTTGTGAAAATAGTGGGAGTTTTATCTCCATACTTTCAAGCAGTACGTTTACTTGATCATTGAGGCAGAAATGTTTGATAGTGCTTTGTTCTAAAATTGTTCTTTTCCCATGTTCTTGTATCCTGGGGATTGTTTCTTAACTTGAGGGTTCACATGGGTTGTATAAATATTTGACTGGCAACATGTTTTGGTTGCATGTTTACAATTTTTAGGAATTCCTGTTCATTGTAACCATTTGATAGCTGCATGTTCTAGATTCTGTTTGCTTGTTGATAGACTGCTGCATCATAATACGACAATACATTGCTGTTGTTGCATTTTGACATGGGGCAACACATGGGGGTTAGTGTGACGATTTTATGTGGTTAGATGGTTCTACATAAGAAATGGCGTTAAATTTTGTTTCCATCTCCCCATTCTCCTTAGAAAGAGAGTAGAGAATATAAAGGTAGCTTGAATTATCCTATAAACAGAGTCTGTCATATTGAGTAATTATCTACATTTCCTAGGGGATCTGAATCCAATTTTTTTCATACTTCGTTTTTTAAATGGACTTCCGTCGTAATTATCTCATAGATTGTGGTCTCCTTACCTTTATCTTGTACTCTGTGGCATCTATTTCAGAGCATTTTTGTTCCCTTGGTTTGTGGGAGGTGTGTTTAGGTTAGTTTTGAGCGTTTGAACTCTTCTTCCAATGTCCAGACTACAAAGACAATATTGATGGGAAGTGTTTCCTTGTTGATGATTAGTAGAAATTTCAGGAATCTATGTTTTTAGCTTATTGATGGTGAGAATGTTCAGTATTCCAAATAAATATATCTTTTGACTTGTAGGTAATGTGGGCGTATTCTATTATGATCTCTGATTTAAGAGGAAGTAAAGGTAGTTTCATGCTCCTGTATAGCTTGCTACTGCTCTTTGGATATATAGGGCTGACATTTTTAGTTGGAATTGAATGAGTGAGAAATACGTTGTCTTGTACTAGTGACTCAAAGTTAATGTCGCATGTTGGATACTGTATCTGATGAGTCTTCTTTTTGGATTTTTGTTGTTTTCTTTCTGTGTTGTACATGCGGCCCTTCAGCCTGTTTCTTTCTTTGGGAAATATGTTTTCACTTTATGGAAATCTGTTACAAATCTTGGATTCAGTTTAAGAACATATATCTTATTTAGAACTTGTGCTGTAAATTATTTCTTGTGTCTACACGGTGTCCTGTCCTCCTTTACAGAAATTTGTACATAATTTATATTGTTCCATCATTAATGCCTCACTGAAGCTGGTCTGTAGTCAACCCGAAATGCTAGAACTGGTCAATAAGGAGCTGTATTGAACTTAGACTTGCCATCTTTTACACTAAACAGAGGTGGGAGAAAGTCATGCTAACAGGACCTAAGTAGTTGTAATTTCCCACAGGTTCAGGTTTTAAAACTGGAAAAAAAAAAAGAAAAAAAGAAGAAGAAGAAAACAAATCTCTTTGGATATTTTGAGGAACTTATGCTCCAGTCAGTTAATTTGATCTTGTCTGGGGCAAATCCGGCTAATATCTTTGCTGGGGAAGTATGTACTGGATGTGTTTACCTAGTGTGTTTGTTGTTTCCCCAGCAAAAACCAATAGAAGATTTGACATGGTATACAGTCTCTTTGCTAGATTGTACAACGAAATAATCGGTTTCCAGAAATTCCTTTTAATCCATTCTGCAAAAGCATTAGTAGATTAATGATGTGAGATGTTTCTGTTTTTATTTACTTAATATGTTATGATATTTATGGAAAGCGAATGGACATTATTTTTAATCACACGCAAAATTTATTGACATTTTATCTGTTCCAGAATTATTGTGTATATACTTTATTGGATGTTGTCTTGCAAGTTTTTTTTCTCTATTCAATGCCCCTAAATCATTCTTTTGTCTTCATTGTTGCAGGGGTAATCTGAATCTTACCATTTTGCCTTCATCTGATCTCCGCCTCTCATTCACAGGAGATGATGGGCAGACAGAGAGATTATTTACCTTGAGCAGTAAATCCCAGTGGGCTTCTGTAGCAGTGGATGAGATCCCAGCAGATGATTCTGGACGATCATTCCTTATAAAGATCCCAAGTGGTCAGCTTTTCTACTTTTGGTGCTCAGAGAGGTCAAAGCTTTTGGGAATTGAATTGCTTGCAAAGGTATTTATCAGTTCTGAAATGAACATGCATTCACACACGCACCAATTGTGTGAGTGGGCCTATTGAGATTGTTAGACCCTAAAATCAACTAGTTTTTCTCCTCCCTGCCAACAGATGAAGGATTTACTCAGGTCCAAACCTTCTATTGCTGAATTAACGGGAATAAGCGAGTCACGCCTCAGCTGCTTTGCAACTCATCTTCGTGCCTATCTTGTGGCAACAGTGGGTAGCTCACGAGCAAGTTCCTCGGGCTCACCTATTCCTCCCTTGGACACCGCAAGTGAACCGACTGATACATCTCACAATGGACAGTCCTCTTCAGCATCATCTAAATCTCTGCGATCTCGGCATACTGGCTGTCAAACAGTAAAAGCAAGTGCGTTTCATCAGGGTAGCCTTAGTCCGAGATCAAGTTCCTTTAAAGAGGGCCTGCCCAGAAATCTGTCTTCTCTAAGGAGTGCTGCTAGGGAAAAGTTACGAAGGCGAGGGGACATCCATCTTTCACCTGTTGACGATCTGAGTGTTGCTTCGTCCACTTCAGCTGATTCATCCTCTTCAAATATTTCTGAGAATGACAAGCTTCCAGAAGGCACCAGGAGTCTACCGTTGTCCCCGTCAACTTTCCTAGAATCACTAGGAAATTTGGCTGTTCCACCAGTTAGTCCCACAACTCAAGTCTCTTGCGTAGGCTCACCTCTGTTCTCCCCATATTATTGTTGGTGCCCTCCTGGGGCATCAACTCTGCAATTCTCAGCAGCACCTCCGCAACTTCATGCATCCTCGAATGAATCACCCTTTCTTCCTCCACTTTCTTCGTTATTACCTGCTACCATGCCATCCAGCTTGTTGACATCCATGCCACCTCAGAATCTAGATGCAACTTCCATGGTCAATTTCCCAGCTTTCCTGCCAGACCCATTGGTCCGGTTGCCCATTCAAACTACTCAGCAGATACCAACCTTCACACCTTTAATGTGTGACCCAATTGTACACATTCCGGTAATTGATGTATGCTCTACAGGTCAAGGCTACCTGGTTAGTGCTGGTCCTGCTATGTCAAGCGTTATCCCTCCTTTGCACCCAAAGCTTGTGAATCCATTGCTTCCTGAAACTGACACCATGGTAGAAAAGGGTGCAAGAGAGACTCTGCGACTGCTCATCAGTGGGTCAACCCAGACTAACTCACCGTTGATGGATGTATTCCCGACCGTTCTAACAAATGCAGATCAGAATCAAAGCATACTTGTTGCTGGGAGTCGGGGTCTGTACAGTGGAACCAGAGATGTTCATGTCATCGCAAACACCTTTGCGGCCATGGGTTTGGTTTCACTCCCTGGAAGATCTGATGGAGATAGGTGTGACAATACGTATAAACATACAGAGGGACCTAATGTTTCAGGTGAATCTTGTCCGGAGGAGGGAACCACTTGTTCAGACTTGGGTGAAGGAACTGATTGATGGTCATGGGGTCATCTTCTCTTCCTGTGTAGGTCCTGTTTTTGTTTCCACAATTGTAGATATATGGCTCTAGTTTTTTTCCCTTTCTAGTCGTAGTTAGTGGAAGGTCCCCCACCGATTGTTGTTCTCTTCAGTGCCCCGAGTGTTGCTAGTTATTTGACTAAGAATGTGAATGAAACTTGGATTTTGTTTTTGCCGAATAATGCCTTGCTCTTATTTTTTCGCCTTAGTTATTTTCATTCCTGTTTTCCGAATTCCACCCGAAACTGAATATAGTAAATGCTTTTGCCGTCGAGACTGAAGTCTCACCGATCGCTGATTCGTGTGCGAGAGATCATAGTTTGTAATTTTTTTTTTCTAAGTGATCATAGTTTGTAATCGCTGAAACTTTTCACTGTTTCAGAAGACGGGGGGAGCTATCTCCCGTTCACATATTTTTAGCCGATACGTATACAAACAGTTCTGCGTGTTTGGTTCAGAAAAGGAAAGTAGGAAACGGTATAATGGTGGGTAATGCAGCTTTTCTTGTGCAGCCATCTGCTGGTCCGCGGAAAGAGGGTTTTCTATCGTCATCGTGTATAGGCCTGAGAACTGTGAAAAAGGAGCTGACAAAATTCTTTTGAAGCTCATTAGAGCCCGTCAAGTCCAAAGAAAACAATTGGTAGCTAGTTCAGCCCAACTTACAGGTCAAAAGCGATCGAAGAAGGTAAAAGGCCTTCTACATAATTTCGTTTTCGGCTTTTAACTACTTAATTTCGGCTTACGGCAAAAATATATATAATTTCAATGTACCCACAAGATTTATACTCGATTGTTTGTTGCAGATAATTTGTTCGGGTAATTTCATGTAAATTTTGATATTCTCAGTTGAAAAATCCAATTTATACCCTATTAACACTCAAAGAGGAGAGTGAATAGGTATTATTCTTCTATTTAAAATCAATAATAATTTTAGAACAAATTCTAAAGTTATTGAGTCTAAATTGAATAAATATTCACTAAATCAACAAAATAAGCAGTTGAATATTAAATCAAATACCAATCACCCACCAAACTCTAAGAGATTTTCTCTCTCAAGTGAGGCTTGAATAAAACAGTAGAATGATCTCCATCAAATCAATTTTCTCAATCGATCTCTCTCTCTGTGTAGTTGAGTTTCAAATGAAATTTTAAAAAATTTCGATAACTTCTTAAAAGCTTCGCGTGAGTTGGCCAACTCCTTTTTTTGAGCTCTTCATATTGACTATATCTTTATCTTTTTAACTTTGAAAAGTCTTTTTAATCTTTTGGAGATAAATACATTTTTCACCCATCAACTACACACATTGCACCCTCCAACTACAAATGTTAGACACATTACACCCTAAACTACTCATTTTGACAATTGTACCCTCCAACTATCAATGTTAGACACATTGCACCCTAAACTACCAATTTCGACACATTACATCCTCTAACTACTATTGTTAAACACTTTACAGCTTCTATCTCAATAATACCCTTGAAAAATTAATGAATTTACTACAATATTTTCAATATATGTAAAGTGGGTCAATGATATTATCGTTATTTTAGTCTAAAATCTGAACAAAGGGTGGAAAGTCTAAAATTGATAGTTAGAAAGCGCAATATGTTAAAACTGATAGTTTAAAATGCAAAGTACAAAATTTATAATAGTTTATGGGTAAAAAATATATTATACCCTTACTTTTATTCATCTACGTTTCCATTTTGGCAATCGTAATGCAAGGTAATTAAAACGTTTATTGAAATACGTTGCTTACAGCAGGAATCTTTCCCTCCAATTCCACAGATCCAGCGATACACTGGAAAAATAGAATCTAAGAAGTCACGGGTAATTGTCGGTATCATTTGGAAAAGAGCGAGCTTTATATTTTTTCACAGTAAATACTGCAAGCGAAGCCAATTCGCTGCGACTAGATCACTTCGGGCACCGAAATATTCTTTTACGAATCTCATCCCCACCTTTTTTTACTAATTTTAAATCCTCGTCTTTCTTTTGGTGGTAGGTGAAGACAACTGTCACTGTTAGAGAAAGTCAATCCTATTGCGCTGCCTTCTTCCCTCTCCCCAAAAGCGTCTTATATCGAGTGGATAATCTCTTCGGAATTTTTCTATGGAATGGAAACATTGAATACAAGGGAAGTTCTAAAATTGCATGGTAAAATGTTTATCTTCCTTCAATCGAGGGTGGTCTGGGTATTATTAATCTCGAATCTTGAAACAAAACATCTATGTCAAAGCATGTTTGGAATATTATATCTTCTCCTATAGATTCTCTTTGGGTTAATTGGATACATTACAATAGGATTAAAAATCGAAACTTATGGAACTTACGAGTTACAGGGGACTACCCTTGGAGCTGGAGAAAAATTTTGGGCTCGAGACAGGAGTTCAGAGAAGGTTTTGTGTAGGAGGGAAACATACCCAAATAGAAATGAGAGACTTGTGACATCTTCACTGTTCGGAGTGCTTACAACCGGCTTAGACCAATGAAACTTGAAGTTCCTTGACATTCTTTGGTTTAGTTCAAAGGCCGAATCCCAAGACACTCATTCATCCTGCGGCTTGCAATTCAGGACCGACTGTTGACCCAACAAAGGTTGAGGAGAATGGGGGTCGAGCTTGCTGAGAGGTGCATGTTATGCTGTATTGCCGGTGAAGACTTTGACCATCTTTATTTTGACTGTGTATTCTCCAAGCGCATATGGTACTTTTTGGGAGACAAATGTTTTATTCAGTGATCCTCTATGCGGTGGACTGACCTCATTTGTTGGGCGGCTAATGATTGGCGTGCCAAGTCCCTTAGCAACACTGTTAGGAAACTCTTGCTTCATTAGTTTATGTTCTTTGGAAGGAACTTAATTCCAGAATTTTTGGTGGTAAGGCACATAGACTTGTTCACGTGTATAAAGAAGTTGAGGGGTTGATACAGGGAAAACTTTGCCTCTTATCAGACTTCTCCCGCACAAGCCTGAACTTTGCTTGTATCTCAGCTTGGAATTTGCCGCAAACGCTGTTGAAATCGAGGAGAAGTTGATCTTGTATGTACTCTGTTTGTCCTCTTTGTTATTCTGCTGTTGTAACTTGATTGGCCTTTGACCCTTGTACTAGCTCCTTCGAGCTCTTTTGGAGCTTCGCTTCCTTTGTACTTTTTTAGATCAATACTGCTTACTAACTTATCCCAAAAAAAAAAAGTGGTGCACTTCGGTGAAGGCCACGATCTCTACGATCAACGGGCAAACGCCAACTAAATGTGAATGACCTCATTGTCCTGTCTCGATCAAGAGGAACCGCGACATTTAAAGCCAATGTCCTGTCTTCCTCTAGAGGAACCTCCATTAAGGTTGGAACCCAGAAAGCCACCGAGGTTTGCCAGTGATGCTCCACTTTTTCCACCACATAAAAGCAATTTTTCTATATGAAAAATCATCCCCATTTTGTTAGAATCTTCCCAAGAACATAAATGGTTCGATCAATGGGACCAAACAAAACCATTTCCAAGGCCATTAATCGAACGCAAGCTACCCAACAACCGCGAGGGTCTTTGGTATCATTAATTGCAAATGGAACTTTAGGACATGACCCACTACCCTATGTACCCTGAGCTTTCCCTCTAGCAGTTGGATTAGATATTTTCTGCGTTTTCACGGTGCAGATTTGGTTGTAAATTCATATTTTTCTCTGAAGAGGAAGAAGAATAAGAACCTGCAGAGACCAGATGGCCAGATTGCTGCGTACGTGGAAAAAGGCTCTTTGGTTTCATTTCAATTCATAATTATATTCAACCACTAAGAAAGTGAAATTGTTTTTGGGTTCCACTAGGTGAACCTATTCTTCGACAGCATTCAGGACATCAAATACGGCCATAAAATGAGACACATTGAGCGTGAAGGAACAATTTTTGCCTGCAAGAATCAAATTTTCTAGCGTGTTTCTCTAAGCAATCAAGTACAGAGAATAAAGAGTGCATACAAATAGCCAGCCTTTTCTGTCAGCAATTATATCTTTCTCTCGGGGGCGCATATATATATATACATATAGAGAGAGAGAGAGAGAGAGCAACATAGGATAAACCGATTGGCTGAACTGGATTTGAATGAGGCAGGTACGATACCCAATAAATACTACTAGAAAACAAACTCCATTATTAAGAATTAGTTGGTGTTCTTGAACTGGGGCTACTGACTAACAGTATTTTTGGCATTTCGAAATTTTAATAAAATTTTATTACAAATTTATTTTTATCAAACACTTCAAACTTTATTTGCCAAGTACTTATAAAAATACAATCAAATTAGCTGTCCGCCAACAACAAGAATTCAAAGAATAGCATGTTCGTGTGAATGACAATTGAATTGAAAATAATGTATACTGATGATGCCAAATTTAACTGTTATATCACAAAGTTCATTGGATTGATAACTTGAGGGAGCTGAGACTAATTACATGCTTATAAGTTCATTTCTTCTTCCTACGAGTAAAGAAAACAACTTAGGATAAAGAGTCCTTCCCGTAGGAAATTTCTCTGACATTTTTGTTAATCTTCATTTTTTCTATATCTTTTTGTTTACTAGTTCCGGTTCTATTATGAGTGAGAGAGAATTGTTTACCCCTTTTTTCCGTTTTTCTTTCCCATAAACCCTTTCTTCTTCTTTTTGAGCCCAACCTTCTTTCACCGCCCAGGTCCTTACATCTCTAGACCACAACAGTCTCATCCGATCTTTCACCAAGAACTGGCTTCCATCAAACTTGTCCCCCTTGATTGAACTGTGTCGACCTGCTCTTTATCCTTCTCTTTTACTTTTTTAAACCGCTAGTTAGTGACTGCAATCATCATTGCTTATGCGGGCTTCTATACCTTATAAAGCTTCTTCGGCAAACCTTTTTATGGACCTCTTATCACGGGAAGACACGTGTGGTGCCAATCTGGTCTAGGCTCAATCATATTTAGGCTTCCGATTATGGACGTTTGTGAAAAGGAAAAATTCTTACTCCCATCGTATACAAAAGGAACTAACCTTTTACAGGTTGACGAAGGGATCAGAACTTCTTTGTTGCTTTTGATCGCCATTGGAAAAGCTGGACTACTAGTTCTGAAGTTCCTTCCTCTCTCACCTGTCTATCTATAAAGACCAGATTTAGAATCATAATGTCAATGAAAAAGATGCATTGATTTGAATACATCCAGAATACCCAAAGAATAACTCTGTAAAACAGAGGGGGGTGACTTTCTTTGTCAGCGATCAATTTCTCACCTTTTTTGCATTCCTGCTTCTACCAAACAAATCATTATTAAAATTTTCCCAGGAAAAAAGAGGTTCCCAGAAGAGAAAAATTAGGGTTGGAATTATTCTCTTGGCAACTCAGTAACCCACTTCCTTCCATTTCTTCCAAAGAAGCCAAGAAAAAGAAAGAACCGATTCGGCAACCTGTGAGCTCTCCATAACTCTTTCAGGCTATGGCCCAATTGGATTCTTTCCTCACGCTGTCAGCCGTTAGGCCCGTATTTTATTTTTCAAATAGATTACAAGAATAAATATAAAGTTCGTCTTCCTGTAGTTTACATGAAAATCAAATAAATAATATGTATAGAAAATGATCCTTTTATAAAGTTCTTCCTTGCAGATTGACTTGGGATATCACCTGTACAATCCTCCATAACTCTCCGTTGCGACGTCAATGGTACGCGTAAAAAATTGAAGGTTTTACCTGCGTTTGCATACTACGAGAAGTAATGTGCTCTTCATTTACTCAAAAGTCCGTTGGTGGGTCACGAAATTGAAGGTTTTTACCTGCGTTTGCATACTACGGACAGACGACGGGACTAGAATCTCAGTGTAAATGAATGGCGTGGCCGGTACAAAAATGGACAAGACAAGAGGAAGTGGCTCTATGACGTCGGCACAGAAATTGGACAACCAAGCATTGCAAGGATAAGAATCATAAGATATTGAGAGTGAAATATAGGATGGGTACAGGTAAAAATGTCTTTGTGGTCTCCTAAAAGGCAAAAATATCTGTGACAGTTAGCCCCACTACTTCTTAATAGCGGAGGACCACCTCGTAATTGCGTGCTCGTGGTCCACGACAGATGACCACCATTTGCATTATTCTGATCATCCAATATCAGCTTATCCTCAGCCCTCAAGAGCCCATGAAAAAGACTAAACTCTTGTGGACTTGGTGGCCTCCCACTGTATTTGTACGAAATAAAAATTTTAACGGTAGAAAAATTATTTACACTGATAAGTGAAATATTCACTATAAGAATAATCAATTAAGCTTATTATTTTTTTCACTTATATTTTGATAAAATTATATAAGTTTTTATTTATAAACTAATGAATACAATAGTCAACGTTGCTTTAGAAATGTGGGACTTTAAGTCTCTAACTATAATAGTATTTATTATTAGCTTTTGCTTAAGACCCAACCAAAATTCTTGAAAGACCTACGAGACTTTCTCAAACCATGGAGCTGCCTTGTTTGTTTCTATACTGATCAAGTGTTATCGTTTTGTCTATTTATGTTAAAATAGTAAAGACAATGTAACGCGCAGTGGGAAAGACCTACGAGACTTTCTCAAATAGTAAAGACAATGTTTCTCAATATATTCGACCACTTGCTTGGTCGGCGTATTTTGCTTATATTATAACCGTTAGGAGCTAGAGGTTAAGGGATTACCTAACCAATCGTTTTCGAAATGAAACGTTAAGAAATAAGTCCATCATGTGCTGCACGAACTGTCAAGAAAATACAAACCCCATATGCTACACAAAACATGTCCTTTTGTACTTATAAACTATTATCACCGTCCCATGTTATGTATAGAGAGAGATAAGCAGAGGTTGGGTATGAAGTGGCCAATTCGCAATTATTGTAGCAATACGAAAACCGTTAGGTTCTCGGTTGGACCATATCAACTATAAGTGATCACACACACACAAAAAAAAAAAAAAAAACATCAGCTATAAGTGCTATATAGTTTGGAATCCGACCTTATTTTATGTGCATTATTGGACATAAAAAGTGGAGCTCACACTAACGTCAAAAGGAAGATGTGATCGAGACTTGGGCACCTCCTTTGACAAAAAGAGTTGTGTGATGCTATTATGCCTAGCTCAAACGAACGAAAATATATTCGCCACTTCAATTATAAAATTGCCCATTTGGTTTGGGTGAATTATATATTCATTATTATTATTATTTTCTTGTGGTCAAGTTTTGGAATAATCAGGCTGTAATTGGCATATCATAATTCGTATAGCATTTATGTTGAGTTATTCTAATTCAGCTTAAAAGATTCTGAAAGCAATTTCGGTCTAATAAGACGACAGTTTGTCGATACTCGTTTCTTTTGATGATAATACTGCACAATCGTAGCGTTTGTTTTCGGAAATACTGAGCAACAACATTTCGAGCATATTATAAAAAATTATAAATTAATAATTTTTTTATCTCAAATAATTTATTATTATAATAATATTCATTTAAATCTTTTATCTTCTTATTTTTTCACCAACTCTTATAAAATATCTTTATTTTTTTCAATAATCTCAATACTCCAACATTTCTACCACCCTAAAATTTCTACAAACAAACCCCAACAATACGGGAAGAATGTGATCTCACAATTTCCATAGCTTTCATATCTTCCGCCCAACTTGTGGATTTTTTAATTTTTAAGTGATCAGAAGGTGAGACAATTACGAAAATAACCAAAAATAATTCATACAACGCTTCGTTGATAATGACATATTGTTCATCCATGTGGAGTAAAAAATAAAATAAAAAATAGAAAAAACAGAAAAAAAAAAATTGTGGAGTAAAAAATAAAGAAAGAAAGACTCCTAAATCGAAGACTAAAAACATCGGTTAAAAAAATTCTCAGAATTTTTTGAATCCTCATAATTCTCCAATCAAATATCATTTTTAATAATACATAAAAATAACTACAATACACATATCAATAAAATTAATATCACATACAAATTTTCAAAATACAAAAAAATCTTCACAAAACTATAACCTAACATCCCCTGACACGAGAATAACAATATCGACTATCACATGACCTATGTACGTGACAATCTGTCATATTCACAAAAACAAAAAAAGACAAAAATAAAACAAAGAAAAAACATAGCATTGAGGCTATCACTACCTAAGCGTAGGTTTTTTTTTTTTTTTTACCACCAAGGATGGTGGCTCAGTGGTGTGCGGAGCCGTGCCTAGGACCAGGGCTTGCTTAACGAAGGTTCGACTCACGGTAGCTCCATTGTGCCTTGGTGGGACCCATGCCATGTGGTTATCCCGGGTTTAAGTGGGGGGTCTTGGTGCTAGTTTCATGATGGTTCACCCCTTAGGGCCTTTTTTATTTAGAAAAAAAAAAGCGTAGGCTTTTAACACATCCATTCTACGCAGTACAGACAGCTGTGAAGCCACGAATCTTCACGATAACGTATCATGCGGTATGAGGTCGTGCCACGTAGCACTGGGTACCACTCAATGACATAATTAAACAGCCCCACAACAGTACATAGGTGTAGTTCCTACTGTGTACTTTGCTTCCACTACCATTTGTACTCGCCCACTCTCCTCTTCTCAAATAAGATAAAACTTTTCTATAATTTTTTATCCGTATTTTGCATTATTTACCATCTTATTTTATTTTATCTTTTTAATAAAAAAAAAACTGTAATCAAATCATCAAAGCACAGGCGGATCCAGCTAGGGGCAATGGGGATCCAGCTAGGGGCAATGGGGGGCGGCTCCCCATTGCCTGAAAAATCTCTTAAAATTTTTTTTTTTTGGATTTTTTTATATGGGCCCCCCTTAGACCCAAGCCCTGAAGCCAGCCCCCCTTCAAACCCAGGCGCCCAGGCCAACCTAGCCGATCTAATTTTTTTTTAAAAAAATCAATAGAGGGTAAAATACGCATTTCACCTTGGTTTTTTTTTTAGTTAATTCGGCGCCATCCTCCCCTCCCTCTCTAACAACTTCAATTTCCCCCCTTTTCTCCCTGACGCCCACAGCCCAACCTCTCTCACTCTGCTCCCCACCTCCCGATGCTAGCCTCCGTCTCTCTCTCTCCTCTCACTCTGCCTCTACAGAACGCCAGCCTCTAGTCTATCACTCTACCGACTGCCTCTCCTCCTCCGGACCTCTACAGTCAACAGAATGCCGGCTGAGCTCTCTCTCTCCCTCTCCGTCCCTCTCTCCTCCTCCACAGGACCACAACTCTTTCTCTCTCTCTATCTCCAGCTCTCTCTCTCCAGCCTCCAAGTACTCTCTCAACTCAAGTCTCTTTGTAACTCTGTTTATTTTTCAATTAATGATGAAATTTATTTTAAATTTTGATGAATTATGTGATGAAATTTAATTAGCAGATTAGGATTATTGAATTTATTGTGAACCGGATAGAGAATTCATGAATTTGTGATGAAATTTAATTAGTAGATTATGATTATTGAATATATTGTGAACCGGATAGAAAATTCATGAATTTGTGATGAAATTTTAATTGAATTCATGTGATGAAATTTTGATGAATTAAGTATTGATAGAGAATTCTTGAATTTGCAATCTTTCTAAGCAGAAGATATTTGTTGTAAAAACCTAGATACAGTCAATACAATCACTCACATACCAACTCGAATCAAATTTCTGAATTCTGATTCATGTAAGCAAAAAGGGAAACACGATTTGATCTTTTGGGGCTTATAGAAAGCAAGAGGAGAATTGGGCTATCTTACTCATCAAGATTAGAAGGAGACCATCGTTTTTTGCTCTTTTTATTTCCTCTAAGTACTTGATCTGCGCTTTTGAATATTTAAGCTATGTTTCATTTTCCTAGTAGAATTGTCTTAATAAGCTTATAATGTACTTAGTTCCTTTTAATTTGCTATTAGGTCTTAGTATCTTTGAATTGTCATGTAGGCCTTCAATTCAAAAAAGTTATGTGCTTAGTTCCTTTCAATTGGTAATTTTTTCTTAGCTTTTATTCATTATTCTACTATGTAGTGCAGTATGGAATTTATAGAAATTTTGCTAGTTTTAATTTTAGCTTCTTCTTGTTTGAAAAATAAATCTGTTGCGAGATCATGTTATTTTTATTCACACAAAGTGGTAAATATTTCAGTCCTCGTGGTAGTCTTTCTAGGATTTTTTTTTTTACTTTTAAGACATTTTTTTGCATTACATAGGGAATTTTTTTTTTGTCATTTTTCATTAAGAGTTTGCCCCCCTTCCATTACATTCCTGGATCCGCCACTGCATCAAAGTATTTGTTCTATTTTTTAAAATCAAAACCGATTTTTATTCTGGTCCTTTGGAGCTGTGGCTCAACTAAAAAATATACTTTAGCATGTAAAAAAATTTATATTTCAAAATTTTAGAATTTTTTTCATTAAAGTATTTTGAAAATGTGTATAATATAAGTTGAAAAAAAATATAATTAATTTCTATTAAGTTTGTACAAAAATTTAGATAAAATGAATTGATGAATATTTATTAAAATTGAAAAAAAATACAAATTTTAGTTATTTTAGTTTTATTTATAGATAAAAAAAAGTTTTAATTTAAACGAGAGAATTTTTTACGTCAACAAACTTCGTCCGGACCTTGTGTACTCTGACTTTTGGACTTTTGTTCCAAGTAGCAAACCACGTCGTTTTCGCATTCCTTGAATAAGCAAGGGTAGTTTGGGCAGCGGGACATTAAACTGTTGCACTTGCACTTTTATTTTAGGGAAAATGATAAATAGCCCATTAGGTTTTAGTGACTTTTTAAATAACTCACTGATTTTTAAAAAGTTTTGAAATGCTCATTGAACTTGTTTGTATTTTGCAAAAACTCACTGCAGTCGACGACATTACAGGACTTAACGGAGCCTGTTCCACATCATTTAAATCACTCAATCAGACGTGCACACGTGTTCAAAATGATACGTCATTATTTGATTTTCTCCTCAATCATGGCTCCAACTGGCGACGTTTGAAAAGCAGCACAATGTCCCATTCCCCCTCGTTTGATTCGACTTTGTCGCAAAAGGAAAGGTCATAACCACATCGGCTCCAAACCCTTCCGGCTGGAACGCCGGCGTTTCGAACAATTCATTGGGGACGTCGTCAGTTGGAGCCATGACGTGGCCGATGAAATCGAACAGAGAAAGCAACGAGACTTGAGGCTTTACATGAATATCAAAAGCTACCAAGACGACGATGGTGGTATCGAACGGTGGAGATCCGCTCCCTAACGCACTCTTCGACCTTCGATACAATTTCCATAGAGGACGATCTCAAAAACAAGGTGAGACGTGGCCATAGAGGGCACGCACGTGAGAGCTACCCGGTGGAGAACTTCATAGAAAGCGGCAAATTAACCTCGAAGAAGTCAAAGACAGGAAGCTTCAGCCACCTACAAGACTTTAACAAATTCGGCTTTAAATACCTGAAAGAATCCTCTCTTACAAGTCCTGCAATTACTCCAAGACTTTGAGCCAGCCTTGGAATTCTTTCTTCTTTAAGTTTTCTTCCTCCATCTTCCATCTTTGTGGTCGCCAAAAGTTGTTGGTTCTCTCCCGCGTTTTGTTTTTCCCTTCTCATCAACGGTATTCATCAATGGCTGATCACCAGAAAATCCATCTTGTCCGTCATGATCTTGAGGCACCCCAGACCCCAAGGGCGCCGTTGGTGCCGCGGGGCATGTCGAAATCAAATAAAGGCGATCTGGTTGCCTTGGAGGAGAAGTATGTCCCTCCGCCTCAACGTACCATCCCTGTGACGCACTCGAGACCACTAAATAAGAGAAGCAGCTGCTGCAAGTGCATGTGTTGGACGGTAAGCTTCCTAGTGCTCCTAGTGATTATCATCGGCACTGTATTGGCCACGTGTCCTACGATGTCTACGTGATTGATCTTTCGAAGGTTTCCAATGATACGGATCTGAGTTTGCTTTTGTTATAAACGAGGGGCAAGTCTATCATTATTGTGGAAGACCTTGATCGGCTCCTGAGTGAGAAATCAACCGCAGTGAGCTTGTCGGGCTTATTGAACTTCATGGACGACATATTAAACTCGTGTTGCGCCGAAGAGAGGGTGATGGTGTTCACGATGAACAGTAAGGAACAAGCTGACCCGGTTCTACTTAGACCTGGTCGTATCGATGTCCATATTCATTTCCCTCTGTGTGATTTTTCGGCTTTCAAAACTCTGGCCACTAGCTACTTGGGGGTTAAGGATCACAAGCTTTTTCCCTCAGGTGGTGAAGGAAGAGGGTTCGGGAAGATCAGAACTCGATTAGGGAATAACGGGCTGATGAAGTCCGCAGAGGAAGCGGCCGAAACGAGTGGCCTTCTCCGCTGTGAAAGTGGTGCTACGGTCACGGAGTTTCGGAAATTATACGGTTTCTTGAGGATGATTTGAACACGTATGCGGATTGGGTGATTTAAATGACGTGGAACGGGCTCCGTTAAATCCCGAAACGTTGTCGAGTGCAGTGAGTTTTTATAAACTATAAACAAGTTTAGTGGACATTTTGAAACTTTTTAAAACTCAGTGAGTTATTTAAAAAATCATTAAAATTTAGTGGGCTATTTGTCATTTTCCTTTCTTTTACCGTTAAAAAACTCAGAGAAATAAATAGCAATGACCAATCCCAGACAGTATCTGGTGCAATATACTCCACTAGCAGCTTATAGCCGATCCACCCTATCATACCTAGCCACGTTGTCCACACGCACCACAATTTCCAATTATTGACTTAAATTGCAATATACTTTCGGACAGTGTGTTCTACCGTGGGACCCACTTTCTGTGTGTCTCTCCTATTGGACCCTCTGCAGAGGAGCCGGGTCCTCCTAAAGGGTCAGCAGCAGAGAGTGGTGTGCGAAAAGCAAAATGGAGGGTTAAAATATCGGGGTATTGGGCAATTTTTCTCTGAATTTCGTTTTCTCAATGATGACGTCTGATTGGTTGCACCAGTAGAGTTTTGTCGTTTCCTCTTTATCTTTTTTGCTCTTCTCCACTCCTCCTCTACTCCTTTCTTATCGCACCACACAAACTCCTCCCCTGCTGTTTTTTTTGGCGCATAATAGACCTTCACTAGGGTCTGATCCAATCCACCCGTAACTGTTTCTCAACGGTCGCTATCGGATTCTCGCCCGGCGATCCCCAGCCTGCGATCTCTCTCCTACCATGTGGATCTTGTTCGGACATCGTATCTCTATCGCTCCCTGGTTGAGAAACCATTTCGGCTCTCCCGAGTTTCGCTTCGCTTGTGTCTGTTCTTCTTTCGTATATGACGCACGGAGCTTAGCGAGTTGGTCTTGAACTTTCGGGGTTTGTTTTTCCAGAGTTGATTTATTTAACTGATCTCGGGCTTGAGATTCGAAGCTTCTGCGGCGATATTGTTAGGCTTTATTGAGGTTCTTGAGTGGTCTGTGGAAGGTGTTTTCTTGTTTCGGAGGGTATTTCGGGGAGTTCTGATAGCGATGGAGGATGGGAAGGTGACCAAAGTGAGCTCGGCTACGTCGGACGTGGTTCTCGGTTGCGTGATGCCGTATATCCACGACCCCAAGGACCGAGACGCGGCGTCTTTAGTGTGCTGGCGGTGGTACGAGCTGGACGCGCTCACGCGGAAGCACGTGACGATCGCGCTGTGCTACACTACGAGCCCCGATCGGTTGCGCCGGAGGTTCCGGCACCTTGAATCGCTGAAGCTTAAAGGGAAGCCGAGGGCCGCTATGTTCAATCTGATTCCCGAGGATTGGGGAGGATATGTCACTCCCTGGGTCACTGAGATCGCTGAATCTTTCAATTGCTTGAGGTCGCTTCATTTCCGGCGAATGATTGTGAGGGACTCCGATCTCGAGCTTCTTGCTCGCTCTCGCGGGCGCGTGCTCCAAGCACTCAAGCTCGATAAGTGCTCTGGCTTCTCCACGGATGGTCTCTTGCACATCGGTCGGTGCTGCAGGTACGTGTCTTTCATCTGTGATAATTCCAGTTGTATTCGTGTTGATTTGTATTGGATACTCGTTTTACTAGAGGCTATAATTTGATTATGGTAAATTTGAGGTGGGTAAAGAGGATTGATTATTAGCTGATGTTGAATCTGAGTATATTTTTGGTGCTTTATTCAGTGATAGAAAAACTAGAACTGCTTATTTATCTTTGTGGTCAAGGTTTCTTTGATGAAAATAGTTGCTTGAGGACATGGACTAATTTATATTCTTCTTTGTGGATTGTGTTGGACACTAGGCTGCATGAGAATGTGATTATAAAAAAGGTGATATCAGTGAATAGACAGATGAACAACATGGTGATGAATGAGTAAACACTAACCCGAGGGTTGAAGTTGTTCTAATTATTGTAACTAGATCCTAATGAGTTATGTCCTGGACTGCATGGAGTGATTGAACAATTTTTTTTTGGGGTTTGGGGGGGGGGGGAACGACGACGTATCGGGAATGTTGACAAAGCAATACCTACAGTATGCGAAAATATTGTAAGCCAATCATTCATGAAGGTTTAGGTGAGATTGAAAGGTAGCTATGCAGCAATGTCAATCTTTTCCTTTTACAAACCATATGTAGGTACTCTTGCTTTCGAAGTCCAGTAGCTTGATTATATGTCTTGAAGCTTTGGATTGATTACATAATGTATGGCGTTGCTCATGCTTGTAGGATTTATGCTAAGTTCACTCTGTGCCTTATTTCTTCTTTTTGCTCTAGTGTTTAATGGAGGCTTCAGAAAATATCACGTGCATTTTGATCTTAGAACAAATGGTTATTGACAATAATTTCACCGTGTTTGTTGTTCTTTTACTTAGTAACAGTGAGCCCCCCTTAAAGAAACAAATGGAGCGTTGAGTTAGTGGGAAATATATTGTGACCTTTAGGGAGGTTTCCTAGATTCATAGAAGCAGGACTTGTGTGGAGGATGCAGATTGTTAATACAAGTGTTCTTTACTTTGTAATTTGGCCATAAATAGTATCTTTCCCAGTTCTGTCTATGAAGGTATGAGTATCTATCACGTCTTATAAATAATTTTTTACCATATTAAAATTCTCAATTTGATACATTTTTAAAGATTCTTGTTGCTTGAGAAATGGGGAGTATAACGAACTTTGAAGCACAAACTGGTAGGACATATATGTTTAATGTTTCTGAGACATACATTTTCTTTTTCAGTGCTATGCAACTTTGATCTTGTGGATTTTGGAGTTCCCTGCAGTAACATTGAGTCTATTGATTCTGGAGTCTCTATCTGTTCTGTGTCCAATATTGACTTATGTGTTAATTTGTATGCTTCTTTCAGGAACTTAAAAACTTTGTTTTTGGAGGAGAGCTCAATAGTTGAGAATGATGGGGAATGGCTCCATGAGCTTGCCCTGTACAACACAGTTCTTGAAACTTTGAATTTTTATATGACGGATCTTGTGAAAGTCAGCTTTGAAGACCTTGAACTCATAGCAAGAAATTGTCGCTCCTTAAACTCTGTTAAAGTTAGTGACTGTGAAATCTTGGACCTCCTACAATTCTTTTCCGCTGCAGCTGCTTTAGAAGAATTTTGTGGGGGTTCCTTCAATGAACAACAAGAGAAGTACTCAAGTGTAACATTGCCTGCAAAATTGTGCCGTTTAGGTCTAACGTACATGGGGAAGAACGAAATGCCTATTGTATTCCCTTTTGCATCCCTACTCAAAAAATTGGATCTCCTCTATGCATTGCTTGACACAGAGGACCATTGCACGTTAATACAAAGGTGCCCCAACTTAGAAGTTCTTGAGGTAGAACCAGAAGCCATTTCTTCTTTTTCTCCTTCCTTATAATTATGTCCTCTTTTCCCCCTTTGGTCAGAATCCAAGAGTCCTTACTCTTCTTTCTCTTGCCCTGGTATTATTTGGGGCTATTTGTTCCGTTCGGTTTTCTATCTACCTCTTCTTTCGACTTAACTTCAAAATCTTTGATGCTTGGTCATAACAGTAAAGTTTAAGTGACATTTTATACAAACATTTCCCTGAACAAGCTTTTTGCTTCTGCTTTTCCTATCTAGAATATTTAACTTTTCTTTATTTTACTACTAGGTGAACTTTTTGTTCTTCCTCAAGAATCTCTCTTGGTTTCTGGCTTTTTGAAAGATAAGGCCCCTTGAATTGTACCTTGTTTACTTCTATTTCAAATTTTCATCTCATCTGGGTTATTGGATGTCATGTTAATTGGGAAATAAGATTTAGAAATTCAAGATGCCAAAATACACATATGCTAGAAAATCTGTGCTACCTAAGGTAGTGGGTGTTATGTTCTTTTCTTTGGACTAGGAATTGTATCTGAAACTTGAGCATGTTTGTATATCTGTTTTTTCTTGTGGGCAGACCAGGAATGTTGTTGGAGATAGAGGATTAGAAGTTCTTGCTCGGAGTTGTAAGAGACTAAAGAGGCTTAGGATTGAGCGAGGCGCGGATGAGCAGGAAATGGAGGATGAAGAAGGTGTAGTTTCACAAAGAGGCTTGATTGCTCTGGCTCAGGGCTGCCTGGAACTGGAATATTTGGCTGTTTATGTGTCCGATATCACCAATGCTTCTCTGGAATATATTGGTTCCTACTCAAAAAACCTCTGTGATTTCCGCCTTGTCTTGCTTGACCGAGAGGAGAGGATAACAGATTTGCCACTTGACAATGGAGTTCGAGCTTTGTTAAGAGGCTGCGAAAAGATCAGAAGATTTGCGTTGTATCTCCGAGCTGGGGGCTTGACTGATGTGGGTCTGAGGTATGTTGGGCAGTACAGCCAAAACATAAGATGGATGCTTCTGGGGTATGTTGGGGAGTCTGATACGGGGCTCTTGGAATTTTCTAGAGGCTGTCCTAGCTTACAGAAACTAGAAATGAGGGGCTGCTGCTTCAGTGAACGTGCTCTGGCTGCTGCTGTGATGCAAATGACTTCTCTGAGGTACTTATGGGTGCAAGGATATAGAGCATCTGCAACGGGTCGTGACCTTCTGGCAATGGCTCGCCCGTTTTGGAATATTGAAATAATTCCTCCGAGACGGGTTGTTGTTACTGATCAGGTTGGGGAGGCTGTTGTAGTTGAGCATCCAGCCCATATACTAGCTTATTACTCCCTTGCTGGACCAAGAACAGATTGTCCTGATACTGTTATCCCTTTGGATTCAGAATCCTTACTTACCAGGTAGGGCTGTATATACTGCTCTTCTCCGAAGAAGTATTTTTCCCCTGTCACGTCTTGTTCATAAATTCATGTAGCTTTTTTCCCTTTCCGTAAGTGCTTTTCTGTCCTAGTTCTAGACGTTAGTCCTGTAATAAGTTTGGGTTTTCTTATGTAATTTGGAAGCACTTGCCTCTTTGAGGCTACCATGCCCACTTCCCTGTTTGGGGCTGTTGGCTGAAACTTCAACTCTTTGGTCACTGAGATGAATATGCCGAGTCAATCTTTCTGGAAATCATTCTTGGTATCGGATACAATGTTGCATGTTTCAAGGTTGTGAATAAAAATGAAGAGTGATTTTGCTTGCCATGATTTTATGCTATTGAACGACTTACTGGATCGAAGCCCAGAGCTTCCTTAATATATTTATCCTTTCAGAGCAATAATGATTATATGAATGTCTGACCCGCCCATAGCTACACTCTCATAGTAGCTCATCAAAGTCACTGACCAAAGCAGTCAGTTGAATTTGTTCATATTAGTTATATTAGCAGTTCGAGTAGCTATCAGTTATAACAGAATTTGCTATTCACTTTGTTCAACAGTACATGTGTATGTAACGAAACAAACTGTATGGTATAGCTGTAAAGTTGATTATAAACTTTTTTCTTCTTCTCTCACAAATAAGAAAACAAGAAAATCTCACGTATGATCCCACCTTAATTAGACTGCTAAATAAAACTAGCGGAACTCTAGCAAATGACCTCCACCATAACGCTCTATGTCAAATATAATTCTGTAACTGCGGTCTACCCGCTCTCTGTCTAGTATACTCTGGTGTCATTGTATGGGTAGTTTCACGCAAGGAATTAGACAATGAAGGGTGGCAGCTTTCTCGAGAATAAGTTCTCTGTACTTGCTACATAGTAGGAACTAGACTGAGGGGAGGGTGTGAGACGAGGGTTTCAATATTGAACTAAGAGATTTGATAGAATGAGGTCTTTCAAGGTGCCACCAGACACCACTACTTGCTGGACCTGTTGAATATTTGAAGAATTGCTCCTCCAAGGCACAAAAATATACTGCTCAAATCCTCCCACCACAAGTGCCCTACAGTCTACAGTGGTGCATTATAACCGCCACACTTTAGACTAGAGCAAATACTTGTTCAATTTCTCAACTAATAAATGCTTATCCATTGTTTGGAATTTCCTGTGATACTCTCTTCCTAAAGATTTTTTTTTTTTTTTAAAAAAATTTAATTTTCAAAATTCTAGCTATATATTATATTGATTTTTTTTTAACATGACTTGATTTGCAGAACACGTTGCTGATGGTTAAAGCAAAGGATCTCAGACCGAAGATTTGCACCTAATAAGAATGGCATCATGTTACTCTACAGGTCGGGTCAAGCAGCGAGCAGGATTAGGCCCATAACATCATGTGTGCCTGGATGTTGCATTTTCACTTGAATGTTATCCAGAGAGATTGGTTCATTTGAAATCCATGAACATTGCGAGTGGAACTCATGACTAATCAATCTGAAAAAGCTAAATGAAGTTCATTTCCCATGTGCAGTTTTGGCTCAGTTAAAGCCATTTTATGCTATCCATGCGCCATGTCGCCCTGTTTTAGGGCAGGATTGGTGTTGATGGGAAGCTTTTAATGCTTGCAACCCCCCAAAATCAAGTACTCATAATTGACTAACAGACCCCATCATAACCATAAGTGACATTTACATGTTGCTTAAACTATGGGGCCAATAACCTATTCTGCACGTTATATTGGGAGGCGTTCCAAGCTACTCCCTGCTTAACTACCCACTCTTTGGGTACTTTGATAGTAAGTACAATACTTGGGATTGTTTGCTTTGGGCACACAGTCTTGCACGTTAATTCTCATCTATATTATACGAGCGACTTAACTGGAAGGCTGTGGTTGTTGGGTTCCTACGCTAGCTTCTTCGACATTTTTCTATATGTTAGGTGAACACCACTACATGTACAAAATGTCCCTCGTTTATTCAGAAAAAAAAAACTCTCTACCCAACTACGTCACAGACAGAGAAAAGGATCCACTCCTCTCCATACAAGAGAGAAAAAGAAAAGTAGATATATAAATAATTAAACTGCATGATAGCTCATTGCTTTTGCAAAATGAGAATTCTGTTCGTTTTATACTTACGATCCTATCTTTACTCGCTAGAACCCGTATACTAAGGCTTAAACTTTTGACCAAAAAACAGGTCACTTTGGAAGTCCCTCGGATGCCACTAAAGAGAAATATGTCATCGTAGTTCATCGACGAAGGCAACCGAATGCGACTACTGCGAGCTGAGCGATGCAATTGATACCAAAAGTAGAAAAGTTTATATCGCAATATAATGCCAAGCAGACGTGGCAGCCCACTGGAAAGCAAAGGTAATAGAGTTTACCGAGTACTTGCCAATAAGATTATGTGTGTGTGGGGGGCGTCATGGAACCACCCTATGTTTGTTGAGATCATGTGTAGATGACTTAAAGCAGATGCAAAAAAAAAGGCTGCAAAGGAAGAGAAGGGGCAGAAGTAAAATAGGTGTTTAAGCAGCAAATATGTTTTAAAAAGTCACCAGTCGGATCAGAATCTTGAATTTTTGGGGACACTGACACACTAAAATGGCTACTACATTTCTAAATTTCAATACTTCAATGATTAAACAAAGACAAAGGAAGCTCCATTTGGACTTTTCCTTTTTAACGTAAAAGTGGTGGAAATTGTTTTAGTGGGTGACTCCATGGATGGAGTCAATTGCAATTGTGAACAGAAGTACTTCCTCCATAAGAAAACCTCCTTTGCATTGATTTTGTCCTTGTCCTTGACAGATACTTCTCCTCTCACCATTTTTGTGGTGTCCAATTATGGGTGTAAAAGGCCAATAGGGTAGTGCTAACTCCTTTTTGTGACAATTATCGTCTCCGGACTATGCTATTCTTTTTCTTGTTAGATCATTTTCACCTTTCAGAGTCTCAAGACCAATCACATTTTGCCATAGCACAGTATGCTGCACTAATGGGCATGGCTTGCCAAATACTAGGGATGCTGTAGGATCACTGATTTGACTTCAAAGGGGCGTGATACAGAACCCTTCTGCACTGCTCTTCACCACGCCCCCGCTCTCCCCCGATCAAACTGGAGTGGAGGAGGGGATATTTGAGATGGATCTTGTTGGCGGCCTTTGCACTTCTTTAATAGCTAACGAAATTTGTAAATTGTAAACGTGCTATTAACTTGGCCATAATTTGTCCATCAGTTCTTCCCTCATGTCATTCTGATGTCAAAAAGCTTCCCGGTAGGTAAACTTGGATCCCTGTGGGCCTAAGATGATGCACCATAAAGCCGTGTACATATCTTTATTTATAGCAAAAAGTTGGTGTTGATCACTGAACATGGTTGATAGCCTTTGGATGGTTCTCAAAAGGATTTTGTAGAGCAACGGTATTTTTTTTCTTGAGAAAATATTTCAAGCTTCAATTAAAATAAAGAAGAATTGCTAAAAGTGCATGGTTTAACATTCTCAAAGGTCTGATCAAAACTAGAATAAAGTGGCTGAGTGCTTTCTTATGCAACTTGCAGAAAGGCTTCTTTTCTTAAAATATAATTCAAAGTTGGTGGTAATGTCATTTACCAAATAGAGGGGGGGGGGGGGGAATTTGACATGAATAAACTATATGTTGCTCAAGTTGCTTTAGAAATTTTAATGCTCAAAGCCTCAATGTGTGGCTTAGAGATTGATATATGCAGAGTCACTGAGGTGGGCACTATGCTTTTTCGTAATAGTTGCAGCAGCAATATTGGTGAAAAGAAAGACAACTTAAAGAAAACAAACACAGTAACAGCATATCAGGAAACATTTATTTGTTTATTTCATTTGACCTCTGTGAAGGCCTACCTTTGAGATAGTGATCCATCATCGCCCATTGCATGAGGGCCCCATTGAAGTAGCCCCCCTTTTTTCTTTTGTTCCTTGTTTTTTGGGTAGGTAATTTCAAATGGAAAAGGGAAAACCATTTTTGTAGTTCAGAGAAATGAGATGATTCTGGTAATCTACTACTTCTTGACATGGATAACATTTCCAAATTTATTTCCTCGTGTAAATATCAACTCATGCCCGATTCCATGTATAATCAACGCACTAATATTGCAGAGCAGTTATGACAGGGACCTTTTCCCCATGGAAAGACTGCAAGTCTCCAAATCATAAGTGAAAATTTTGGAAGTCGTTCTAATTATAAACATCAGTCTTCCATGCTCGGGGAAGAGTCAAAACCCCATTCTGCATAATTTTCAAAGTTAGATTCTCTACTCCCATGATCAGGATTACCACGTGCACAAATCTGAACACAAGGATAATCTTTTTTCAGATTTACAAATGAGATAAAGAATCACAATAAAGCATGATGCTTCCCGAGACTGGTAAAAGGAGCAAGATGCTGAGGCAACAGTCTTGGCACCATCGACAATTGGGTTGGCTGAATCAGAAATATAAAATGGAAAAGCAAAATAGGATAGGTCCAGGAAAAGATGATTAGAAAACAGCTAAACCAAATTGGCATTCTTACGTGTATCTTCCAATATTCTACAGCGAACTAAAGCACGGGATGCTTATTAAGTGGAATGCAAACTCAGCTTCGACTAAGTGATGGTGATGAAGCACGGTCAACTTGGCCATATTATACCATAAAGGGGAGACTGGCGTAAAGCGTCCTAAGAGAAAAAAAAAGTAAGCAATCAGATACTGTGGAATATCAGAAAGAGTGACAAGTGAGTCAGCTAGTTCGGCCACATCACCCAAAGGTATTCCACCTGTAAAACACAATGCACACGCGGATGACCACCTTGAATACAGCAACCTCTTAAAATATCACGAGCAAGTTATAGATCGCTATTGATCTGATATATAAACGTGCAAATTATTCGAGAATTTTTGAAATTTTCTACCCTTGGACCAAGGAGACCATGAATATGCTTAGGAAGAAGAGGAGACCATGCAATTGCAGAACTGGGAAACCATCATATATAGGTTTTGATCGTGGAAATTAGCTAAGCAGTACAAAAAGATAAATGGTTTGTCTGCAAATCAAATATACTTAACCCAAAAAAAAATTCAAATATGGAAGTCCATGTGTATATTCACCTTATACTTCAAGCAAACCTCATTGATGTGGTTATCTTCAATTCATCTTCAAACTGCCTACCATCCATTTTTTCATTATGTAATGCTAACTCAGTCAAAACCATCCACCGGTATGGATACCAAGAAAAGGACTAAGTCTTCAAGAGAAGGCAAAATTCACAGCTAAATTGAAGACTCTTTCATCTGATTTTCAGAGATTGAACCATCATAAATTTTTTCTCATGGTCAAGTTCAGAAACAACCTAACTCAGGCCCTGTTTATGTACTTCACACAGAGAACCATGACAAAGACACTGACAGTGAAATTTTAGTGACATGATCAGGCTCGGCAATTTTTTAATCTCTGAATGCAACAAAAACGGCAGCCTTATCCACGTATTGGGTGTCTTGACGATTGGAGTTGAAACACTGAGTTGTGCGGTTTGGTTGGAGCTCCATAATGAGCACCGCCATTCAGATTGTGCCCTTGCACTTTAAGGTCATATGGAGATGTCACTAGAAGGTTTCCACGAGTTGAGTCGAAAACCATGACTGCTTCTTCATTATTTGGATTCCAGTCAAGTGACATTCTTGGTGTGCAGGCTGGCTTTTGCTCTAGTGGAAGCACAGAAGACTGATCATATGAAGGATGCTTAGTGTTTTCCGATTTAGTGTTTGTGAGATTGACAGTTGTGATGTCATGGATGCTTGGCCTCCTCTTATCTTTCCCTCCCGAAAGCTGCCTTATAAAGTACTTCTGAGCATGACTTGCCACTTGAGTTGGAGTCTTAGAGATTACATAATTCCGTGAGATATTTCTCCAGTCCCCTTTACCGTACTTTAGAAGCCCCATCAGAAATCTCCTGTAATTGATTGCCATACAACCCACGTCAAGAACAACAACGTGACATTAATCAAAAGAGTTCAATCTGCAGGTTAGACAACTTAGGGTGAACGTGAAATTCAGAATGTTTACTTCAAAGTTTAAAAAAAAAATACAATTTAAGGGACATTTTCAAGCCAAATTTCCAAGTTTGAACAGATGAGCGAGGTCGCATACAGGAAGTACTTATTTGATTAATAACCAACCAGTGGAAAAGTAATGAAAGTTGCAGTCTTATATTCCTTATTGATTCAAACGGATGACCAACAGAAAAGAAACTCTAGTGAACCATGTACTTCTTGTTTTTATCGTCATTGAACTGCATGTGTAAGACACCAATTTGATAGTTTCACTACTAGAAAAAAGGAATTTTGAGAATCCAGCATAACACTTCTTGTTTCTTAGCTTTTTCATCGGTTGAGTAGATGAATTATTGAAAACGTAATGCGTTCTCACACCTAGAAACAGGATCTTAAAAGAAACGAACAAAATTTTCTGGGGAAGTCACCTGTGCTCTTCTTCTGTCCATGGAACCCCTTTCTTCCTTTCCTGATCAGGACCCCGAGCTGTCGAAGGCTTTCTTCTATACGCTTCGAAGTTGCGATTCTCCACCAACTCCAACGTGAAAGAAGAGGTGGGGTAACCGGGAATCGGAACCAGTCCTGCTTCTATATCACTAACATCATCTTCCAATTCCTTGTACTGCTTGATCACATCCCACACCGTCTTCCCCGGGATCATTTCTGCCACTTTTAACCACCGGTCAGGCGTGTTCTCATCGTATATGGCAAGAGCGCTCTCAAACGTCTTGTTCTCTTCTCTAGTCCATTCCGTGCTCTGGCTCGGCTGGATAAACCAATTTGAGTTTGACATACACGAAGCCGGATACAGAGTCTCCATAGTTTCTTCCAATAACAGCGAGATAATTTAAGCAAGAAGCATTGAGATTATGCTTTTAAAGTGAGAGAATGTGAGAAACAGAGGCAAACGGCAGGGAGAATGTAATCTTTATAATGATTTAAAAGGTAGGGAACACAGAATCATTTACTGGGAATCAAGTATCTCCTTTTCTTAATGGCATCAATAGAGGAATCTTAAAAAGACCCCAACTTTTAAGAATCGAAGGGAATCTGGAACACGAGAAATCTGGTTTTGTTGCTTTGGTATAAACGCCAATAGAGAGAGAACCAGACCCAGATGGAAATTTTGAATTTGAAGCAGAGAAGCTGAAAACTTTTAGAAGAAACGAAGCTCAAAAGTGAGATTTTTGATGCTACTCAGGTTACCACTCTTAGTCCACGAAGTGGAAGACAACTATTTCAAACTAAGAAAAAGAGAGAGAGGGAGAGAATATGAACAACCAAGTCGAGCAATAGATGGATTCTTGCGAATCCGGAAGGAAAAAGCGGGAAACAGTTTTCTTTTCCCCCTTGAGGAGAAGAAAGGGAAAGGTAAATCTATAATATAGACACACTAAAGAAAAAAGACGGCGAGTGAGCAAGCGGAGAACAAAGATATGAATCCGAACCTGTTGAGATTTCTCGGGTAGTTGTGGATGAATTCAAAAGACAGAAGAATCTGGCAGAGAATAGGAGGGCAAGTTGAGACCGACTTTAGCGGTCTAATACGTACTGGCCTAGCCATGGGGTTCCATCTTCCTATTATAGGCTGTTTAATCATGTATTTTAATTTTATTACCTCTGCTGAAAAGAAGAGAAGGTAAAGGATTTTCTCATCTTTTCCTTTTTCGAATGGGCCAAATTATGCTGTCATTTTTTATGCTAAACCAAATTATGCTGTCAAATTAACGTCCCAAGGTGCGACTAGTCTCCCAGGGTTTTGATTAGTTTAAGGTAAATCAACTAGTATAGTGTTGGGTAATACCTTTTAATCAAATCCCAAGGAGATTGAGTTCTCCACTAGGGCCCGCTTAATAAAAATTGATGTTTACTTAAAAATACACTTGTATGTAATTAAAATACCTTTTAATCACATGCGTTCTTTCATAAAATAGAGTTACCATGAATTTTGAGCCTAAGCAAATTTTGAGGCCTTAATATAAAAATTATTTCACAAAACAAAAGCTTTATATGTGATATATTTTTTTTCTCCAAAGTACCACTCTTGCTTGGGTTTTTTTTTTCTTCTTATATTAAATACTCTTAAATGGGGCATTGTTTGGAGGTAGGGGTCTTAGGCAGTTGTTTAACCTGGCTATCCCTTGAGACTATCCTAATTCTCGTCCTTTATGCCTTATAGCCTCTCTATTATCTAAACTCTCGAAGGTGACGAGTAAACAATCATTCTCAAGCGTAAAAATCGCTCCAATTTTAGAGAGCGGCTTTGCCTTCTCTTTAGAATTTTCTCCTCCCATTGTCGATTGTCCCCCTTCCCCCCACCACTGCCTCCGACAGTAGGTTGAGCTCCTTCTGACGTGCCCTTTCTCTTATCCTTTGTTGTCGAAACCTCCAATAATCCTCAATTTTAGGTTCTTTTCTAGGTTTTATTTTGTGAGACTTGGGATGGGTTTGTTTTGTAAAATTTTAGTGTTGTTAAAATTTTAGGTATTGAGTTTAGTGAAAAAGTGAAGAGAAAGGTAATTTTTTATATTTTTTGTAGTGAAAAGTAATGATTTGATGGGGGAGAGATATTATATTGTAATATTTTATTGTGTTAAAATTTTAAGAGGGGTAAAATTTTACCATGCAAACACAACCTTGGTACTCAGACACGACCAACCGGGATGAATTCTATATTGTCTGAAGAATGCGTATGTACTAACCAACAAACCCTCTAATTCGAATCAAGAGTCTGATCAGTCCTTTAGAGCATGTATCTAAGTATTTAATTCTTCGAATGTGTGACTGTCATGACAAAGAAAAAAGTGCAAAGGAGCTTTCATTATCGTAATTAAAATAAGGCTAGTGGCAAGCCATCAGCCATGGTCAATTTTTGGCCTGAGATTTCTTAAGCAATTAAAGGCAGAGTAAAATTATTCTAATTTTTCCGGAAGGATTTGTACGTTCTTTTGTCGATTTTATACGGTCAATTCGAAATATAATTATTTGAATTTTAAATCATATTATAAGTAAATGCGCCTGTAGCTCGTAGGTTCGTCCCCTACCTGGCGCGCTGCCAGAACTCAGAAGACTGCCTTGTTTCCTCAGCCCTACAATGTACATCCAACTCTACTCTCTTTCCGAGTTTTGCAAGTTCCTATTTCGTACTCGATCCAATCACATTGTCTAATGGAAAAAAGGAAAGTACGAAAGTTTCAATTCCAAGCACAGAAAAAGGAAAGAAGGAAGAAAATAAATTGTACATGGCTGTCTTGCTTATTCACTCCTTTTGGCCGGGTCCTTCCTGACCTCTCCCGAAAACAACCAACCACCTCTTTGTTGTTATCACCTATTTCCAAGTTTTTGTGCATATTTACCAGTCTTATATCCTACAATGTCTCTTCCGAGATCTCGTCCCAAGAATGGATGAAAAAAACTGAGTGGAATTCGAAATTTTAGCACTGGGGCAGGTCGCCAGGAGGCGGTAGCAGAGTCTCGTTCGGGCCCTTACCATTGTCTACTAGGAATGCCATCTTAAGTCCCCACGTTGTGTGTACTTCCAAATGACAGTGAAAGAACCAGACACCTGCATGCCAAGAGTAGGATATTGGAACTACATTAGGACACACTCGCTAAGAATAGTTTGGACAGCTTCAAGAGTTTACGGTCTGTAACTGTCGCAGAAGGTTCCTCTCTAGTCCTAGTCCGTGTGCTTTGTTATGCCACTTCTTTGAATGGTCCTTGTTCATTTCTGAAAACATAGCCAGCGTATGTTTTTTTACTTTTACTTTGCGTGGCATTATTGGTGGTTCCAACAAAATTGGAAAGAACCTTTTTAGCTTTCTTCCATGCCAAGGCACATTAGAAGGTGCAGCCTCATTATCAAGAAAAGACTGATGAATACGGAATTCGTTTTCCAACTGTCACTTTTTTTTGGAACTGATACCGAACCTTATAATATGATAAAACGAGAAAAAACATTTCGGAAAGAAGAAACAAGATTAAAACATTGTTTTTAATCAGATTCAAGAAAAATTTACCTGGATTATCTGCCCTGAATCTGATTGCAGTCCATCCAGCCGTTGGTACTGCAACTGTGTTCCTCTCAACAGGGTCAACGAGATTAAATTTCTTTGGGTCCTTATTTGGATTAAAGTTCCCTAATCCCCTCCCAACCACATAGAAATTAAACCCATGCAGATGAGTGGGATGGTTCTCCGGTGCTATTACAGCAGTGCCTTGTAACACAACTTGGACTGTTGAGTTATAGGCCAGTCTATATAGCCTTGTGCCATTCGTAGTCTGGATATTAGACGGAGAGGTACCAGTATAGTTAAAAGTTATTGGCGGATTTCCTGGAAAATCATCTGTGAAAACTCCTTCTATGTTATAGTAATGTGCTTGAAGCAGAGCTATAGTTGGCATAACAAAGCTAACATTGTTAATATCTCCGACAAGCTTGCTCCCATTAACACATGTGGCACATGGGTTAACCCCGATGCTCATGGTGAACAAAAGAGAATGGTCTATGGTTAATGGAACTTTGGCTGGGTATTGATTTGAATTAAGGCTTCGAAGTGAGTCAATGAAGGCAGAGGTTACTGGAGTTGCATTTAGAGGAGGAACACTGGCTAAGATGGTTGGGGGATTAGAAGGGGTGCCTTTGTAGCGCAATGTAGCATAATTGGTCAAGTTGTCAAGGCCAATCGGAGCATCCATGAAAGGTGTGACCGCTATTAAGTACTTGCCAATATTCTGACTAGCAGTTAGAAGGGCATTTGTGGTTTGGCCAGGACTGATGAATATTGTGTCGGTTTGGAAGGGCTTAGTGTAGGAGGCATCAACTTCTACAACTGTTAGATTATGCCCAGAAATTCTGAAGAAGAGCTCATCATTCAATGCCGCATTGATGATGCGTAGCAAATATGTCTTCCCACTTTCAACATGTAAAGTGTAACCTCCTGCACTTGAAGGCAAAAACCATGTCAAACCCTTTTCTCGTGGGGAAAATTAGATGGCAAGAAAGGATCAAATTTCACCTGAGAGAGAGAGAGAGAGAGAGAGAGAGAGAGAGAGAGAGAGGATTAACAACTTATTGGTACATCAAATATTCTAAGTTGGATACATTATTACAATCTTTTGGGTAAATTTTCTTTAAAAAAGTTTGTCTCCCATATTTCCATTTAAATTGTTTTTCTCATATGATCTGTTTGGATTTTGGGCTTTCTCATATCTGTTCCGATTGTTTATGTGCCTCTTCGATCGATAAAAGATATCCATGTTACCTCTGGATACAAAACAGGGATATGCACACCCCACGTGATCAGTACGTACCCTGAGAAGAGCAGCCAGGAACGGGTCCTGGATGACCATTAATGGTGTGTGCATCTGATACATTTGGTGGCAAACCCGATTGCGTAGATTGATTGACGACAGCTTCAATGTCCGCTTTCCACCATTCAGCTACAAGTAAAGGAATAAGAAGTATATCAGAACACCAGCAATACAGTACGAGGTATATTGGAGATCGAGTTACAAAAATCGATTGCAACTCTTATTGAAATCATTCCAATTGATCAGTTAATTTGGAGCTCACATAGAATGATGATTTTTTCCTTGTCAGGTTGTGGGAATGGGTAAGGAATGCCTCGTTTGGGCAAAATAACAATGGCACCGTGCACTGATGCCCTTAGCCAAGATATATGTGCATGCCATAGAAGCGTGCCTCTTTGTCCTGTCAGGGTGAAGTTGTAGATATAGTTCTGCCCTGGCTGTATAGGACATTGGGTGATATATGCCGGCCCATCCGCCCAACAAGTACGAAACTGCCTTACACCATGCCTGCCATTACAAAGATGATCATTGAATGCATTTAGTCTACCACTAGTCAATTTTAGTAAGATTTTGTTTAGCTTTAACGCGTTGGGCCGGTAGACTATATCTGAATTGTTCTCACCAGTGGATTGTGACATTGTCTGTAACGTGGTTGCTGACCCTAACGATGACGGTATCATCTTCCCTCGCATAGAGAGTTGGCCCCGGGAATTGCCCGTTGACAGTAAGAAGGGGTTTTGTTGCACAAAGCTTTGTTGTGTTCTTCAGGACCACCTACATATATAGAGAGTAGCCAGTGAGCTTTCAAACAAAAACTTTAGGGTATCATAGGACGGTGTCTTGGAAAATTTGATGAAATTGGTAATCATCCACGACTTCTATTGCACCCACCCCATTACTAGGTAGCAGTAAAACCAATCCAGAAATGTAAGCTCTATATGGTCAAAAAAACAGAAATGTCGGTTCTCCATCGTCTCTTATTTCCACTGACAGTTGCAAGCAAAGCATGGCCTTTTCACCTTTACCGGCAATGCCCATACCAGTGCAAGCTTTCTTACTTGACAAAGCATTGTATAAGGTTCTATGTTCTGCGAACCCATAATTAGTATTGGTTTAGGTACTTACACTGAACTTGTAGTGACGAATCAAGGACTCAACTAATGCCGGAAATAAGAAAGCTCCCAGTAACATTGTCAGAAACCAACGATCCATGCTCGACTATCTTTCTCTCTCTCTCTCTCTTGCCTGCAAGGAGCTTTATGTCTGACTTAATTGAATGGACAGACCACCTCAACTTTAAAGCCGAAGAGATCTTTGATGTTGCGTCGTTTTACGACGGTAGGTGAATGAAGAGTTGCAGCCAAAACCTTTACCTATAGCTAGTTTTCTTCCATGCTACACAATATAGGCTGTCCATTTCATGTTCAGCGTGAAAGCAATACGCTCTTGTTTCCATTTTCAAACGACTGATACCCATGAGAGAGTTGAAACATAACGCTCAACTAAACAACTCTCCCTAATTAATGCCAATTTTCGTATTTTTAGTACTTGTAGGCATATAGACAAGTCCTGTTACAAGTAATGAGATTTTAAACTCATGCTATGTGCTTTCTGATTATAACAAAACACAATACGATGGCGTCCTGCTGTGCAGCACAAATTGCATGCATTCAACGTGATGAGTCGATTAATCCGATCTCGTTTTATGATTATCTTTCTTAAATTCTTACTAACTATGCAAAATTTGGGAGGGACTTAGCTAGTTCCAATCCCTCGCAACGACCAAAAACTAGAGAGAGAGAGAGAGAGGAAATAAAAATATGAAACGAGGTCCGCCTTGTCCTATTAGGTATATGCATTGGCAGCTAATACTGGTCTTCCAAAAGGGTCTTAAAAGAATTTGAGACGGAGATTGCGGTGGCGGTGGCGTCCGCGAGTAGTGTTTGAAATCTTTATCAAGCGAAAATTTTATAGCTGAGCAATAGTTTTCAGGTTATGGACTAGAATGGCCCCATTTGCTGTCCAAAAGCTTAAAACGATGTTAGATGGGGCTTGTAGAGTAACAGCTCACCTCCCACGCAAGTTTCGAATCCTACATCTCTATCACTATGATTTTTCAAGTCTCAGGTAATTTCTTATCATCCCTTTCTTTATGAGGTATGTACCAAGAACAAAGCCTCTACAAAGCTACAAATTCTCTCGGTCCAACGTTTTTTCAATTGTGTTTTCGAATCCCACATTTTTCTCGTTATCCTCTCTCTGATAATCCACTCTGAAATAGTTACCCAAAAACTTGCGCCTTCCACAAAAACAAGAAAGGTGTGGAGTGGATCGATGTTCTCTTCCAACTCACAAAATTATGGATTGGATTGAAAACTACCTGACTCCAGCTAGCTCTTTCCTTGCTTGATATTAAGTTCTAACTAATTGAAGGACGTACGACCTGTTAATTAAGATTGTATTCACATCATGTAAATGTTGGTGCCAAGAGGAAGGAGTTGGACATAGTGGGGAAATGCAAGAGTGCACGAGATATTATAAGTCAATCCATATCAGGGAAACACAATACTGCTTGGAAGACAAAAAAGTAGAAGTACCGGGGGATAACTTCGAGGCTTATGTTCTCAGTGATTTACTACATTCAATAATCATCTTCGCAGGGAGAATGCACGAGATATAATTTCCATTGGTTCCAAATTGGTATTGCCGCAATATTTGTATGAAGTTGGACGGATAAATAGTGTCTAAACATTCCCTGAGAAATCGGCAAATGATATAGGATATTCAGGACAAGACAACCTCCATGATAACTGTAAAAACAAGTTGGCATCTACGTATAAAACAAAAATGGGCTGTTTTGTAAATTGTGTATTTTCTAGAAGGAAAAAGAAAGAGCTGGACGTATTGACTTCATTAAGGGCAGTTTGGCCTTTTTTCCTAGTTTCTAGAATATATGAGAAAAAGAGATGAATCCAGCTGTGTGCTTTACACGTGAATAAAGATTCAAAACTGAAAAATGGTTTTGGTCTTTTACGGGAGGGTGTTATATAACAGAAGCTATTTTCAAAAGAAAAGAGAGACGCACCAACTCCTTCAAAATCTGCGTATTCAAGAGAGAGAAGTTTCATGAAAGGGAATGACTTCTTTGTCTCTATTCTTGCTGTTTGTTTGATGATCTTTGTGAAGGCCACTATTGTTGAATATGAGAAGGTTTACGAGATTATCGATATGATCACCAATTCCTAAAGTTTCACATGAGAGGTTGAAGATTCAGAGGTTCTGAATGTTAATGGTTGAAGGTTTCAGCCATGGTCATTGATTGCACAAGGTTTGTGCGTGAAGATCAAGAGGCGTTCGAGATCGAGGTTTCCGTTTGGATGTAGAGGTTCTACGTCTGTAAGATTTAGAGTGAGTTGATAGGCTAGATTAGTCGCTTAAATAGATCACTTTGTAAATCGATTGGAAACTAGTGGATTCAAACGGCCTATGGGCCCCGGAGAGTTTTTCTCCTTAAGGGAGTTTTCTCTTCGTAACCATTCTCGGTGTTTCGATTGTGTGATTATATTTGTTGTTCTTGATTAGTTTAACTTGTTATCTTTCTAACAAATCTTGTTCTTTGTGATTGAGAGTTTGAATCGTTTTGATATGAGGCTTTTGCACAAAGGACGTTCAAGATTTGATAAGTTGCTGATAAGAACTCGGTATTTGGTAAGATTGTTAAATTGATTGTGTTTCAATTGATTGAGATAACCTAAAGAATAAGTTTCTGTCTGTTGTAGTTTCTTCGAAGTCAATTGTTGTTTCTTCAGATTCCCCTGTTTTACAGATTTGAGTTTTAGTGTTTTTATGTTCATATATTCATATATGATTGTTAATTAGGTCTTTGAATATTGTTAACATTGTGATTGAGTTCTTATTATTGAGAATAGGTTTTAAGATTTTTAAAAAGAAATACTTGATAATTTTTAATATACTTATTCACCCTCCTCTAGGTATTTTCCGCATAGTCGGGTCTAAATCGGTTGGTTCAATAACTAGCCTTCATTTAATTAATGAGGGCCAAAGTCCAAAGAGTGCCATACGAAGGTAGAGGAACGTAGCAGTTGCTTGATGTGGGCATTGCAGCAGTTCCTTGCTATCCTGGCCAGGGTCTGGACCAAGGAATTTTTAGAGAAAGTTACAGCAGAATTTCCTCAAGAACTTTAAATTGCACTACGTTTTATATGTATTAGTCTTTGATGGTGGTTGCTAGGAGGTACAATAAAAGGAACACTATGCCTTCAGGACTATTAGTCTTCGGTCCTACTTTTGCTTCGAAAGCACAATTCTTAAGGAGATACATGCTGTGACGATAGCGATAATTTATGTTGGTGTTGGTGTTGTTGTTCTCCACGAGAACTCAACCCTTCCATTTCCAAGTCTCACCAAACTTGAATATGCACAATCAAACCCACGTTTTACAGAATAGCTTAAAAACTTGGTCGGCCTAAACACCGGAAAAGAACATTAGTCCACTTAAGCAGCAGCTCCAACAGGTACACCAGCCTCGAGCCTGGAGGATCCATATAGAGTTTTCTCGAATCGGATGACCTCATTCTTTGATCCATAAGCAACTTGAGTTCTCTCGTCAAGACTAGTGATCACTTTGTCTAGAACAGACTGTTTGCCATCACTGCTGTAACCTCCAGCGTTCTCAATCAATAGCCCCAAAGGAGCTACCTCAAATAACAGTCTCAGCTTAGCTTTGGAAGATGGGGATGTCACATTGGTAAAGATACCTTTCTCTTTTACGATAATCTGCAGGGAGAAACAATGCTTGAACACATTAAATTGTGTCTCCCATTAAAGCCAATTGGAATAGAAAGTCACTTCAGCTTTTTCGCAAATCACAGATTAAAAAAATGGAAACACGTTGTATGAAGGCAAAGGGAACACCTGGTTAACGTCTGGTACCATTCCTCCGGTGTATCTCAATGTGTACTTCTCATTTACATAGTAATTGATCAGCTGTTGAGTGACAAAAGAAAAAGCCAATGAGCCGTCTGCAGTAAGAGTATCCCTGAAATATCAACGCTTTAACTTGTAATTAGTCAGACCTTGTTGTATTCAGGGTTGTCAAACGTGGCTCTCAAATTTCCAGGGGAGAATATTTTTCCTTCGCCAATTTCTGTTGTGTCCTTGACGTGTTGCCATTTACCTGACACAATGCACCATGTGAAGCGACAGAGAAAGAGATACCTTTTACATTTGAAAAACAGAGGCCATTAGGCCAGCAAGGTGATAGGAAGAGCTTGATTTAATTATGTAAGTTATGTCTCTAACGAAACTAAAGTAGAAAAGATTACAAAAACAAGTACTTCCAGCCATCCTCCATTGAAACTGGAACATGATTAGTTGTTAAAAGCAAACCTTCGTCGAGAAGAAGGAACTCATGGGTGCCGGGGAAGCCTTTAAGAGCAAGAACGTATGTAGTTCGCGGACCATAAATTCCCATGGCTGCAGCGACTTGATCTCTTCCCGTAACCCCTGTCAACTTGTCTCCAGACCACACTCCAAAGATGGTGCCTACCGTGAAATTTGTGTCGACAATACTGGAGCCATCAAGTGGATCAAAAGCAACACTAAACCCCCCTGTTCATAGTGTGAATTCTCATAAGTTGCATGTACAAATATTCTTCTGGATACTATGATTTTCTAATGTTGAGGACTAATATCATTATATCAGAAATTAATTTTTAACAATTGACAAGTTTCAGACCTTCAACCGGGCCTCCCATGTCTTGGAGTTCGGGAACTTCTTCAGAGCAAGCATATTTGCAGAAGTGCGAGTGAGTTAAGGCCTACAGAAAAGAAATCAGAGACATTAGCTTTAAAGCTGATTCTGAGACCAAGATACATTCAAGAATCAGGAGTAAATTTGGGGGAAACGAGTCCTGATTGAACATGATGTATAGCTTCTCAAACAAATTTTAGATTATGTCAGAGTCCACTAGCATCAAAGAGTGTTTGCAGTACGATTGAGGCTAAACAAATGGTAGGTGTAAAGGTCAGAAATGTTGCACAATTTTGTACTTGTAAGCATGTCTAAGACTCTATGCACTACATCTTCGGCATAATTTTTCCCTACATCAGAGCCCTGCACTCTTTTTCCTTCATCTCACATAGACTAGTCATGAAGAAAAACCCCCCAAAAAAGAGAGGGGGGGGGGGGGGTCTAACCTCAAAAAGAAGCTTGTCGGCTAGCATATCCACAGCGAGCTGCTCATCTCCAAAGGAATTCACACATGCTGTTCCTCCGCAAGAAGCTGTCCTCACTTTGAAAGATATGGTCCTCAATGCTTCTCCCATGCACATCATCAACCTGATTAGTCCCTTATCTGGCGTGGCCTTTGCAAGGAACACTTCCTACAATCACAAAGTCATTCAAATCATATTTTATCCGTTCTCCCTAGTTTCCTTCTCCATGCCTAGATTTCACAACGTGGTTAACTCAAAACCTCTGTTTCTAGCTCTTGACGAATTAGGCTGATGAAACAGAACTAGCTTCCATGTAACTTACCAAGCTATCGCCAATCGCGCATCTTGTTACAAGGGAGGAGTTTTTTGTCTTTGAAACTTTCACTGAGGATTTTGGCACCACTCGTAATGACTCCCCAAAGAGCGAGCTTGATTTCAAACTCTGCCATGCATATCATACAACCTTTTACACATTTGCCACACTATATAATTTGATGCACTAACTACTATATGCCATTTGGAACATTCAATGATATTCTTCAAATGGAAGTAAATATGAAACAGTTGACATGCATATATGCACCCATATGCAGTATTGGAACTCCAGTTTTTCATACCCTGGAGCTGAAGGATGGGGAGGAGATGGCTCTTGGAGATATCAGCGCAGTTGAATGCTGGGAATGAACAGTACTAGGCAAGAATGCCTGGCGAGTGTAGCACGCCATGCCGGTCTCCATGCTCGCAAATACCAAAGGTCCAAACCCACTTCTGTGCAATTGGAGAGTCACTTGGCTGCAGTATCTCCCACACCGCGTTATTGCATTCTCTTTGGCACAGAAACTGGAGTGTTGTGGGATAGCAGATAAGCGGTTAATTGTGATGCGCCACGTGGCAGCTGCTGCAAAGGTAACTAACAACAAAGTGACGTGGCGGTAAGGTTAATCAGCATCGCTCAGATTTATGTGGCTCTCTGCTCAGTTCCTCCAAAGAGATATGGTTGCAAGTTGCAACCCCCCAACTTGCTTGCGCTCTACAGCCTATGTTCAGTGTCCTGCATACGTATGCCTATTTAGTTTGTTAGTAGCAGATAGGACTACCAAGCTGAAGCAATGCCCTTTGATTATTTTCTGATTTTTATTGCAGAATATTTAAAAGAGTTCAATTTTTTTTGGTACTCTTTAGAAAAACCTACCAAAATTTTTCACTGAGTAATCACTTCACTAATACATTGAAAACTCCCCCAAATGATGCCTGCCTGTGCATGGATTTTCAATGTATTTTCCTTTTATTGTCCTTTTTCTGCATTTTAAATAGAGATTACAATGACTTTATGGGAAAATAGTAGTAGTTGCATGATGAGCCCAAAATATAATAAAGAATGCGGCATCTGTTGAGCTCCCATCTCATTTATTGGAGCCATTCTCCGCGTGCATGAAAGGCCAAGCTGCACATACAATTTTTTTTTCTTCTTCCCTTTTTTACTGTTTTTTTAGATGTATTAAAAGAGAACAAAGGAGACTATTATTTATTCCCCTTACAACGACTACAATGAGCTCCTTCCTGTTATATGAGTAATTATTCAACGTCGGAGAAGAAATTTTCTCCCTCTTATGTAACATAAAGTTCATGAATTATATTAATTGCTCTCATATAATTGGAATATTTTCTTTATTTGGTGAGTTTTAAAACATAAGCAACATATTTAAGCAGTGGCGAAATCAGGATTGATATTTAAGGGTGTCGAACTTTAAAGGAAAAATAATCAAAATAGTAACACAGTATCTATACATCTTTTTAGGGTCGTGGTATGACAGTGCCAAAATTCTCTTATTTTTCATTATTTCTTCTTTGTTTCCCTCTCTTTTTGCCCTCTCCGCACGCCCAAAATTGCCAAGATCTAAAGTGTTTTAGTTGTTGCAAGACTTTGTCATGCACAAGAAAAAAGAGTAATGTCCTGCACCCAGCACACGCACAAAGTCTACGTATCGCTGAATTTGCCCAAACAATTAGCCATTCATGATTCATCCAGTGATTCAAACAAAGAACTCTAATGCATTCATCATATTCATGTCTTTCCTGGCACAGTGCAAACTTAATAAGAGTAAGCACAAACCAATTCATCATATATGTAATTTTTTTTTTGGGGGGGGGGGGGGGGCGACACCCATCTCACCTCCTGCTTCCGCCCCTGTATTTAAGTCTTGAAGTAACAGATTAGTATCCTCTAATCATAAAATAATATAATTAAATCTTTTTGACTTCAAATAAGTATAAGGGACATTTTCCGTTTGGTAAGCACAAGGGACATTTTCATCGACCTTTGTCGACTAAAAGATATTGCTCCTGTTTCTGGCTGATTGGGATCGAAAACTGTGCTACAAGTCGTTCGGCTACGTCTCTCACCCCCTTTTATGGCCTGGCCCAGGCCTGATCCTCGGGCAAAATACTGCTCTGGGCTCCGAAGGTTATCGAGATTCGAGCCGATTACTAGAGCTGAGCTCCGTCAAGTTCAGTCGATTTGAGCCTGAGGAGAAGAGCTCGACTGTGTTTTTCGCGCCCTTATATGAGCGGCCCAAGTATAATGTCGAGTTGGGCCTAAAAAGAAGAGGCTGACCTACCTACTGCCCAGCCCGAATTAGGGTTCCACAGACACACCCAAGAAGGGTAAAAAGACCGCGAAGAAAACCCTCGAGCTTGAGCTCTGTGGCTACTCTCTCTCTTTCGCGCTTAGCTCTTTGCTAAGTCATGGAGTACGGAGGAGCTTGCTCTAGGGGTTTCAACGGCAATCAGTTTTCTGGCCTCGGCCTCACTCCAAGAAAATATAGAACGCCGGCGGATATCTGGAACTTGCATCATCGTTGTCCTGCAGATGCTTTGTTTCATATTTCGACGAAAAATTCTCTCAGAGATTGCAGTTGCAAAGCCACTCTGAAGGACATCGATGTATCCACGGCGAAGGTCTTTTTTCCGTACCCTATTCGTGTTCGCTTTTCAAGTAATTTCTTTATTCTTATTCAGTAATTGGATTATTGCTGGTGATTTTGGTGTTAGAAGAATTATAATTTGTTTTTTCCCCTTTCGTCGGGGCCTGGTTGAAATTTTGTTCAGGTGAAGAAGATGTCCGGAAATGAATTTGAGCTTTCAAGTTTAACGGCTTTGTCGCCGTTGGATGGTCGTTATTGGGGTAAAGTTAAGGACTTGTCTCCTTATATGAGCGAATATGGTCTAATCTACTTCCGCGTTTTAGTCGAGGTGCTCTTCTAATCTTGTACTCTGACGGAAATGATTTTTTCTGGGTGTCACTAAACTAGTGGTACTTGAATCATCTTCGTTATTATCTGTGTTCTTCGTGCGACTCTTTTAATAATTTGAAGGGTTCATTATTGTCTGTCAGATCAAATGGTTGCTAAAGCTCTCACAAATTCCTGAAGTGACAGAGGTTCCTAACTTCAGCGAAGAAGCTCAGTCGTATTTGCAAGGACTGATTAATGGCTTTAGCATGAATGATGCCTTGGAGGTCAAAAATATTGAAAAGGTGACAAATCATGACGTGAAAGCAGTGGAATACTTCTTGAAACAGAAATGCCAATCACATCCGGAGATAGCTAAGGTTGGGACAAGCTGTATTTCTTCTTTCCTGCTTATGCCTATGTGAAATCATTCCTGTCTATGGATTTCTTGACGTTTTAGGATCACCTGACCATTCTCTCTCGATCCAGGTGCTTGAATTTTTTCATTTTGCTTGCACATCTGAGGACATCAACAATCTTGCCCATGCATTGATGCTGAAAGAAGCAATGAACACTGCCATATTTCCTGTCATGGATGACTTGATTAAGACAATATGTAACATGGCTAAGGCTAACGCACACATTCCAATGCTTTCCCGCACTCATGGACAGGTGATATGCTATATCTGGCACATATTTAGTTATATGTTGTTATCAGTCACTTAGAGGCTGCAACATTGGCCCATGCCTCAATGTTTGGGATTGAAACTTAATTTAAGCTGTAACTGAAACTCTTTTAAAAAATATTCTCTATGGCTGTACTAGATACAGTGATTGTGGTTTTATTCGAACAACATGATTTGATAGAATCAGCCTCTTGGCGTTCGAACTTGAGAAATTTTGATTTTTGATCAAATTTTAACTCTTACATACTAATTCCTTGATCTTCTATTTCCCTTCTTCCGTAGCCAGCTTCACCTACAACTTTGGGGAAGGAAATGGCAGTTTTTGCTGTCAGGTTAAGCAGAGAAAGGCGGGATATTTCTGAGGTTGAGATAATGGGGAAGTTTGCTGGTGCGGTTGGAAATTATAATGCACATCTGGCTGCGTATCCGGATGTTAAGTGGCCTCAAATTGCTGAAGGGTTTGTAAAATCACTTGGACTGAGTTTTAATCCTTATATCACTCAGGTATGTGCTACTTTTTTTCTATTCCAAGTAAAATCTTCTTGGGGTTAACTTTATACAGATTTTACATCCCTGAACAATTTAATCCATTGTTAATAAAAAGAGTGCTGAGTAAAAGAACTATTGTTTGCATTTTTTATGTCTTCGGAGACATGTTTGTAATTTGATCACGTAGTATGTCGGCATTCTTCCTCAGTTCTTTAAGTTTGGGGGGGGGGGGAATTTTTAAGTTTATGGAGAAGAAAATGTACTTTTATGGGCTCATGATATAAAACTTCTAATTGCTTACAGAAACATTTACTTCCTTGCAGTAATGGGGATTTTCTTGTTGACCATGAGTGTAGGACCAAACTTTTGAATGGAAATTAAAGAGTTCAGTTTCCATGTGATCATGAGAGTTTACTATTGCGCTTACTTATCTTCGAATTGAACTAGTCTGCTTCTTTTCCAGATAGAAACTCATGACTACATGGCAAAACTTTTTCATGCAATAATCCAGTTCAACAATATAGTGATTGACTTCGATAGGGATCTATGGGGATACATATCTTTGGGTTACTTTAAGCAGGTGAGTGTTTTATATAAATTTTAATTTTGAACATACTTTTCTTCCCCTTATACAAGAAAAGTATTCATTTCAGGTTTAAAATATTGAAACAGATAACCAAGGCAGGTGAGATTGGATCTTCAACTATGCCTCACAAAGTGAATCCTATTGATTTTGAAAATAGTGAGGGTAATCTTGGTGTGGCTGCGGGTGTTCTATCTCATCTAAGCATGAAGTTGCCTATCTCACGCTGGCAGGTAAGACCTACTCCAGTTTCCATTTCACTTTTCCCATCTCCATCCCTGTCTATACATTTGGCTGTTGCTTTGAGTCCCTATGATATTTTTTTGAGTCTCGAGTATACAGAGAGGCTGCTTAATGGAAGCTGTGATAGTTATTACCCATGTGCTATGGTTTGCTGTAAACATTGTCAGTGCTTACTAATTCGACTAAGCCTTCAAGCACTAGTATTTATGCATATAGTTTCCTGTTATATTTTGTACTTGCAGCGTGACTTGACTGATTCAACTGTTCTGAGGAACATGGGTGTAGGATTAGGGCATTCAATTCTTGCCTACAAAAGCACGCTACAGGGAATAACAAAGCTTCAGGTAAGCAATATGATTCAAAACTGTCATGCATATGCATGATTATGTTTATGTAGTGGAGGGGAAGTAAGTGAAAGAATGGAGGTCGCTCATTTATGAAAATGGTTCTATCATTCATCAGTTTGATGATGTCAATCTTACGCTATAATAGGTGACAACTTCATATCGCTTGTGTAGCAAGTTCTCTCTTTGATAGTGAAATAAAATATTGTTTCTTCCACATTCAGCATCTTTTTTATTTCCCCCCTGATGGTATTTGTTTTGGACTCTAGGTCAATGAAGCTTGCTTGAATGAAGACTTGAACCATTCATGGGAAGTTCTTGCTGAACCAATACAGACTGTATGTATCTTGTTCATGCTTGCATGATTCGTCTATATATTGAGTCATTTTATCCATTCATTTCCCAATGTGAGAGAATCTGCTAATGCTTGGTAGGATGTGTTAGCTAATTTGGATCTGCTCATTTATCTGCATTGTCCCATTTAAATTGTGCCCCTTTGTTCTGGCATTTAAACGATGTTCACCTCTAAATGGTTGGGTTAGATTGAGTTTCTCCTTGGGAAAGAAGCGATCTATCTTTCCTGGTTGTAGGCCTAGCTGGTACATTTAGTATTTTTTGACCTAGTTATAATGTCTTTCCATTCCCTTGGTTGTGATCTATTCTTTATTGTGCACCGTTTGCCCCTTGAATACAGGTTATGCGAAGATATGGTGTTCCTGAACCATATGAGAAGCTAAAGGAGCTAACAAGAGGAAGAGCAGTTACTAAAGAACGTATGGCTGAGTTTATCGGAGGCTTAGAATTACCTATAGAAGCAAAGACCCGTCTGTTGAAGTTAACACCACATACATATGTTGGAGCAGCTGTTGAATTGGCCAGAACTGTGGACACGGCTGTGGGTTTGGTGAATGGAAAAGTCTTTGATACTCACAATTAGAACAGTACACCTAGATGTCCAGAAAGGGAGGCGGTTAAAAAACGAGGTCAACATGATATTTGTTGCTGAGAGTGCTTACAGGGACCTTTATTGGACATGTTAATTTGGTTGTTAAAGGGGGAAAGAACAAGTTGTCGCCTGATAAAAACAGTGCAAACTGTGATGAAAAATGATAAAACCTTATGCATTGCGATTATCAATTGGGGGCCAAATTGGGAGCCCAATTTTGGTGTAAATATTTCTCACCTTCTCTATAGCTGTTCTGTCTTGCTAGAGGTGGCGGGGGATCACAATTCACAAATCAGGTACGCTTTCAGACAATTCCATGGGCCAATTTATAGTCTGCCCAAAGTACCATCGAGATCCACGACTCTTTTGCCGTCATTCAACTATGACCCATGCTTTCCGGTCCTAGGCTCGATTCATGGCACCGTTTACCCAGAAACCTCCACCATTTAGCTACCCAGGCCCACTAGCACTATAATTCCACGCAGCGGATGTCAGGCGTACAGTTATTTTTATCTTGGATGTTAGAATTACGTTCAACTTCTTTGGAAATCTCAAGTATTTGCAATTGTGGCATTCTAATTTGAAATGACGAGGTTAAACGTTTTGTTAACGAAAAATGAACAGATGTCAAACTCAAGGTGATAAGACTGAAAATGAAAAGATTCCAAGATGATAAGAGTTCGATAAAAACTAAGAAGGCGCAAGCTTAGGTAATAGGTAGTAGGGGTGTCCAACAGCCGGTCCGGTCCGGTTTGGCCGGCCAAACCGGAACTTTTTCAAAGTATATAGACCTGACCGGTTATATGACCGGACCGGTCCGGTCCGGTTTCCGGTTTGACCGGTCCGGTCTGGGTCGGTTTGGGTCATGCCATTTTGGGCCGGTTTTGGGTTGGGTCATGCCATTTTGGGCCGGTTTTTGGGTTGGGCCTTGCTATTTTGGGCCAATTTCCGGTTTGGGCCGGTTTGGAGAGGTATACTCCGGTCCGGTCCCGGGTTTTCATGAGGGTAACCCGGAACTGGACCGGAATACACCGGTTTGCCGGTTCGGGCCGGTCCGGTCCGGCCGGTTTTTTGGACAGGCCTAATAGGTAGACGTCTACTAAATTCTAAAACAATTTTGTTGTTTTCGTTAGAGATCATGGGTGGGAGATAGGTGCATTTTTGGGGCAGATCGATGACGATGTGTCTCGCAAAGCAGAGGATGCGTGGATAAATCAAATCAGTCTCCGTACTATACCCAAAAATCGATTTAGTCCCCGTGATATGAAAATCATAAATTTAGTCCCTGTAATTTCAGAAAGTGATAAAATAAGTCCTGAAAGACCAACCAAAAACGAAAATATAATCACGTGGACTAAATTTATAATTTTTATATCACGAGAACTAAATCAATTTTTGCGTATAACACGTGACCTTATTTAAAAATATTTTAGTTTCAAATTTAATACATCATAACGTGTTCTTCCGGTGCAAACGAAAATAAATAGGCACCGAATAAACAGGGTTAGCTTGCTCATAAATTGAAAGTATAGGGAGAGAGAGAGAGAGAGGGGGGCCTAATGGCCAATTACCTGTCCCGGAGTTTTCTAGCGCGTAGTCCATCGTATAATCTGCCGTCTTCAAGTAATAACCTTTTCTTCAATGACTCTTTCCGGTACTGGGTGAGTTATGGAGCTCGTTTGGAAAAACATTGGTTGGAGTGGAAAGTAAAGGGTTGTCTTATTGTTATTTTCTTTGGTATCAGCGCGACCACATGAATTGAGAGGTTCTACCAGTCCGATCACGGATCAGCTAAGCTTTTTACGGAAACAGATCAATGGTTCATGTCATTTGCATTGTAATGGCCGATCGGATGGTTAAAAAATGGATATTCCAACCAATGTTCTGTTGTTTGTTCTTTGTTGGAAAATTTAGAGTTTTTTCTTTTCTGGGTCAGTGGAATGGGTCTTTAACAGCTTCTGCTTGTTCACTCCCTCCGTAAGATGACCACCTTCTTTGAATTACTCAAAAGGATATAACAATTTGCAAATATAATGCTTGTCCATACTCAATTTTCATACATTAGCCTCACTTCCTTTTTCTCTTTACTGACAAGCAAACAATATTCTTCTCAAAACTATGGCGCTTTCATCGAAAAGAAAATGACATGCTATATTTGTGTACACTATTAATGCTACTGTCATGTGAGACTACATTCTCTGTTCTGCGACGGAGGAATATTACTTTATTTTGGTTTAAATGTAATAGCTAAAGTGGTTGAGATGTGGTAGTGATAGCTTTTAGCATGATAAATGGCGTTCTAGGTTGCGACTTCGTTCAGATGCTTATTTTTAGTTACAGAAGTACTCGTCCTAATTAAAACTGTATAGTTCAAATGAGCCTGGTGTTTGACTGAGTTCAATTCTTTTTTTTTTCTTTTAAATTACAGGTGGCCCTTCTACCATCTGGAAGGGATCCGGAGATTTTTCTGTGCATACTAGCATACTACCTGTGTTGATGATTGTTGGTTAAGTGAGAAAGCATGTCTGCGTATGGCCATCAAATGGAGCGGGAATACTCCACCCAGAGTCTGTCCGGTGGAGGAAATTCTGGTATTGGAGCACCTACAAACTCTTAAGTTACCATTCATAGATACCTATCACTATTATGCTGAGATGATGTTATTGTTCAACTGTTATGTTTTTCAAAGTGTCTAAATCAAATACCTTGCACTTTCACTTACCCTCTCAAATTTGTTTGCAAAATTGAAAGTTGTATGAAACTTACGAACCATAAATGGGAAGCTGGTTAATGGAACTTATGGTGTTGATTCAAAGGTGGCCTGCAAGTGGTAGACTATTTGTGCGCATCATTGTCTCCTGCACGTACTGGCCATTTAAAACTGACATGTTATATTTGACGCCAGATTACGCTTATAATGAAGTTTGGGCTTTATTTTGATAGACTTCTAAATTCAATTTCCTTAGGCACAGAGATGGGAAGCCGATATGTGATGGAATCAGGGTTCTACATGACATCTTTTGCTGCAACGATCTTCATTGCTTCACTTGTAACTGTTGGGATTTTACTTATCACTTTGTTGATTGCATTATCAGTAATGTTGCAATCTTGTCAAAGCAAAAGTTCCGGAATTGTTGAGATTCAGAAAACAAGCAATGATTACCATCAGTGCAAGATTTTTGCTCTGTATGCAGAGCACAACGGCTTGGGAGCAGATGAACTCCCCTCAATATGCAGGGTTTCTGCAATTCAGTATCTCAGATCAGGTCAATATGCAAGAGATTTAAATGCAACAATATGGATGATTGAGAGTTATTTCAGCCACATTACACCCCAAAATGACGGTCTTGATGTTGTGTTGATCGATATAGATGACATTCTTTCCTCGGATCCTCACCATACCGGTCTATTAATCTGGAGGTAGTTTCCTCAGTACAGTTCACTTACGTTCTTTTCTATGTATTTTATCCCTTCCTAGACAGAGTTCTGATTGAGGTTGATATGTCTGAATCCGCTCAAAGTTCTTTGGTATGTTAATGGTCCTCATGTAGAATTAAGTTGGTTTCCGTGAAGTGCCTGTTCAAGTCAGGCATTTCAGACATCTTCCAAATTCAGATATTCTGGTATATCAAATCTTGATCTACTCCTAGTTTAGCAAATTCATATCTGACATTTTCCAATCTGATTTATTGTTTTCCTAGATCACTTGGGATGAAAATGATTCAATTTGCTGCAGATTTGATCAGTTTTATTGTCATGATTGTGTTGAAGATGCTAAACATCTGAAGCACCTGCTTATCTTTGGATTATACATGAAACTTCGAGCTAGTGGATGGCCTTTAATTTTGTTGTCAAGAAAGTCAGGAAGGCAACAGAATGCAACTGTAGAGCATCTTATTTCTGCAGGATACAGTGGTTGGACTTCGTTGATTATGAGGTAATGTTATTTGGTTGCTTTCTTTAAGACCTACAGGTTGTCTGTGAGCCTTTTAAAATGTACTGAATGTTTTCTGCTGACTTTGTACCACAATTTCCATCTTTAATTTTCCTTATAAGCCCACAATTGCGCTTGTATTCTTCTTCTATGAGATGCTTAGGTGTGTACAGTTTTCAGGAGTGGATACTTCAAGAGGGAAGGGAGTTTAATGTTTCATTGTCAAGTATAATGAAACTTGTAGGAATAGAGGCTTTACTCATATCATACCACGTAAAGATTGTCCAGAGTGGGGAAAACCACTTCCTCAGGAACGACTATTTTGTAGAGGAGAAACATGTAAGGGATACCCATTTCCTGAGAGCATGTTTCACTATGAGATAAAAATGGAAGAATACTATGCTCCCATAGGAATGTTTCTCAAGACTTACGTTAATTCTCCTCTCACTTGGGATTCCCATTAGGCAAGATTTTTCAAAAAAAGAAAAGAAACCTTTTTCTAATTCGGAGGTCCACAGAATCATCGGAGTCTACTTAAAAGATCAACATTGTGTGTTTGTTCGTTTTGCTTATTTGAGTACACAGTTGCTTGAAGTTGTACTGCAGATTTGATGCCACGGATGATGTCGGTTTAAACAGTCAGTATTCATGCAGATCAGACGAGGAAATGCAAATGGATATGTGTGAATACTTATATACACGGAGGAGAGACATGCAAAGGGACGGCTTCCGAATAACAGGTGTGATAAGCAGCCACATGGATGCTTTGACGGGCCCATATTTAGGAAAGCGTATTTTTAAGCTTCCAAATGCTATGTATGCCAGTTTTGAGAATCAAATTGACAGCTCATCTATTTCAGAGTAGATCATGTTCTTGAACCATAGCTTTGTTCTTGTATTTTGATTAATTGGGAGCCTCGGATTTTAAGTTCAATTCAGTTGGTAAACAAGACATTGTTTCTTCTATTGCAATTTTGAGGTAGACTTCACATGCACGATGGATAAAATTTCCTGTTATAAGAAGAACAGCACTAACTGAGACAGCAATATGTTCCCCAACCCTTGGGGAAAAACACCAAGGTCCAGAAGCACACAAACGTTATGTTCAAATTCTCCTCTTCAAATTCTTTGACGTACATCATGAACTGTAAGAAGGCAGTTTTTCGGATGTCCAGTGAAAGCTCCTATTTGCATAAAAACAGTCTGCGTTTGACTAAAATCTGAGCCTATGTAAGCTCAAATATGGGGTGCAGAACCCGTTTCTACCCTCCCTGTGGCAGCAAGCATGTTTAATATTTGGAAGGGTATTCTACAGATTGCTCCTCTTTTAGAAGATGGTCTTTGCTTATTGCCCAGCAATGGGAGGAATGTCAAGATTAGAGAAGCTCCTTGGCTTGCAGGTGGCTTGAGATGCTTGCCTGAGTGGCGAACTTATGTGGGGGACTCTTCAAACGTCCAGGTTGTTTTTGAAGTTAATGCTTTGGAAAGTGGCAGTGGGGGCTCTCAAGACTAAGGGTATGTTTGTTTGCCAAAATTTTAAAGAATATTCTCGAAATTTTGGGAATCTTTACTTTATTGAGATTTATTGGAGCTTGTGAAAAGTAAAGTATGTATGTGTAAAAGTTAAAATATTGGAGCGAGTTTGTTTTTGTGGAAATTTTTATGTCCCAAATTGTTGGGAAAACAGACATCACCTAAGGGGAGCTAGGTAGGCTGTTGAGGAGAAAGGATGAGGAGGCCTTCGTGTGTCCCCTTTGTAAGCTTGTCCCCGAAGATACTCTTCATCTCATGGTGACTTGTAGTGTGGCAACCATTGCATGGAGGGAGTCTTCTTGGGCGGTTCATCTTAAATGAACCTGTGAATCCTAGGGCCATGTCTTTGGCTATCAGGAGGAGATATGCAGATCATGTGGCGGCTTGGGTGGAATTTGGTCGAGCTGCAAATTTCTTTTGGAACCCTCCTCAGGCTGGTTTTTTGAAGCTTAGTTCGGATATTGATGTCCGACCTAATAGGTCTTACATAGCTATTTCTGTTAAAGATTCTTCTAATTATCTTTATATGTTATACACAGAACGCTTAGCAGTTATGAACTCCTCGTTGGTGAGGCCTTTGCCCTTGCAGAGGCTGTTCGTTGGCTCGGTTCGTGGGTGGCACCGTGTTGTTTTCGAGTGTGACTCTTTGGTGTTATGCAAGGATGTTCTTGCTTCTGGACCACCGGAGTGCTGGGCTATTGTGACTTTTACTACTCATATCTGGGCTAGGTTAGAAGCTTTTCGGGATTGGAGGGTGGATTGGGTACCCTGATCTTGTAATCTTTTGGCCCACAATGTTGCTAAGTGGGCAGTTCGGTTAGGCAAATTGGTTCTTCGGACTTACCCAAGTATATCGTGACATGCGCGTTTCTTTTAGTCTCTTTTTAATTGGATGAGTTTATTCAGCAAATAAAAAAAAGAAGACTAAAATCTGAGCCTAAATCGTAGGCTTCAAAGAAAAAAACCGAAACCCTGAGTTGAGCTCATGAAACTCAAGTACCAGCTGTAGAGCACGCAGAGTATATCATCTCTACAACACACAGAACATGAGCAACTCACATGTCTCCCAAAGCTCATTATTCAAAGGACAGTCATATGCAGGTCACCGAGAAAACAGATGATCAAAGGCTGAGCAAAAGCATTAACGTTAACCATATCATATTTCCTGCAAAAAGCCAACTCCCACCGACTCTCTCTGACTCAGAGAAGTCAATCTTGTACTTCTGGGTCATATTGGGATAGAGAATCCCCCATTGGCGCTCAGGCTGACTCACCCCCGGCCTCACTTCCTCATCAAACAGCTCGAATATGTAAGCCTCCGCCACCCCTTCCTTCCTCAGCGGCGTGCCGAGCCCCGATTTCAAATGCGCCACTAGGCCTTTCAGGTACATCTCGGCGTAGGCCGTGTTTGCGTCGTCCTCAGATGCGTCGCCCGAGCTTGGCCACCCGGTCTCAGAAACGATCAATGGAATGTTCTCATAGCCCATCACGGCGATCGCGCTGTTCACGGCATCGACCATCATTTCGAAGAGATTCCGGTAGCGAACGCCGGTGGTTAAGTCGTCACGGAAGTTAAAAGGGAGTTCCTGAAACAGAGCGAAGGCAATGGGAATCTCGGCGTTCGACCTGTACACATTGTAGGGGTAGATGTTGATCAAGAAGGACGAGTTGGTGTCTCGCAGGAACTGAAGAAATGGCTTGATCAGATTATCCGAAGCCGGCTCATGGAACTCGGCGGAAGAGGGAGGAAACGGCCTAGAAATGGCATTGGTGAAGGAGAAAGAGGTGGAGACGGAGATTTTCCGGATACCGAGATCGAGGAGCGCCAGGTGTACGTTCCGGATTGCTCGGAGGAGATGAGAAGACGAGAAGCCGGGGGTGGAAGCTGAGAGGAAGTCATTGCCGACGGAGATGGTGGTGATTCGGGCGCGTGGGTAGAAGGGGACGATGTGGAGGTTGAGCCAGCGGAGGGCATTGGAGCGGTTGGCAGCAATAGGTGGGACGAGTGGATTGGGGATGGTGAGGAGGAGAGTGGTGTTGGTATAGGTGAGGGAGCGGGTGAGGGCCGGGTCCGGGTTGAGGAAGCGGACGGAAGCGAACCCGAGGGAGGGGATGGTCGTGGCTATGCGGTCCGGTTTTGGCTTCGTGGTGATGGGGGCGGGGGTGAAGTAGGTGACTCCGAGAGTGGGAAGGGAAGTGATTCCTGGGAGGAGATAGAGGAAGTGCACAGAGAGAGCGAGAGTAAGGACAGACGGAGGAGGAGCCATGGGGCCTAAGTGGGTCGCTTCCTGAGAGAGAGAGGGAGAGTTACAGAGGGAAATTGGTACAGTCAACATGGAAGTGGAGGAGGAGGTTAGGCCGTTAAGGTCGCTTTCCGAGTTAAGACCGTTACAAGCATTGTTGGGCGGGAGAGCTGCGTACTACGCACTACCGACTTCTGGTGGCCAACCGCCTTGTCAAAGGCAGGGTGTAGTTCTAGCTGGGCTGGCCCAGGAAAAAAACAAACAAAAAGGTCTAGGCTACGATTGGCTCGCATCACATATACAAGGTATCGGCCCAGTTAGGACATGGATTGCTGGTTCCGATGTAGCCCAATTAATCCATTCTCTAAACCGAAATACACTGACGTTGATTAATCGAGTATCGATTTGGTGAAATCTTGCATTTTGAACTAATCGCAATTCCATGTTACATATGATCACACGTACGTCAAACACTATCACCATACAAAAATGCTTAGCCTGAAATATTTCGACAGTATCTGAATCCTTTGCTCAGCAATATAATTATAATAATTAATAATGCCTCTTATATGCTAGGGCTGCAAATCGGAAATGTGATCCGGTTTTCGGACCGCATTTTCAGTCTTCCTAAATTAAAGGTCCTGTCCGGTCCACTTAAGTGGTTCGGACTGGTTTCATTTTTTTTTTTAAAAAAAAAAAATTAAATTTTTTTAGGTTAATTTCGAAAGGGAATAGCATATATAAAAATGTAGAGTTTTAGTTTAGTTTAAAACTAAACTTTTTAAGTTTGTAATTTGTATTAAAAATATATATTTTTTATTTATATTAATAAATGCGATCAGTCCAGTTTTGCGGTCCAGTCCGGTCCAGTTCTGTGCAGCCTTATTATATGCTTTTCTAAAGCATTTAACAAAGGAAGATGGACTCTGACTGCATTATGCCAATACAGGAAATTACTGTTAAGTAACATTAGCGCTAATAATTACATGTACATGGATCCCAATATGAGCTATTCACATAAATATTCTGTTAACAACAGTACACTCAACCGAACTTGAGATTGCTTTCCATTTGATCATTGAGTAACCTGCATCACATGCTGCAGATTGAATTGATATTAAGGAACAGACTACATATGAAATCATGGTATGACCATACGGAAAGTCTAATAATAAAAGCATCAGAGAGTTTGAAAGGAAAAGGAACACAATGAGCTTCTTTCTACATATCCCAGCCCCCCCCCCCCCATCCCAAACTCTTTTACAAATACCAGTAACAACTCACAGCATGGCATGCTCAATAAGCTATCAATGCCCTTGGACCACTGTGCTGCAATTGTTTTTCACATCAAGCAATAAAGAGCATAATCCTTACCATTGTCGTGTCTTTTCTGCTTAAAGATGACTCAAGATTCTTCAAGTTCGGATCATCCTTGTGCTTGCCCCATGCTGCTTCAAATTGTATACCTTTGCATCTTGTGATTACAGGAAGAACAGCAAAACAACAAGTCAAACATGGAACAACCAAAACTCCTTATCATGGAAATCATACAAAAACCCTTACTGCTGAAGTAAGATCAATATCTCAAGAATAAGTGTCCTAACTTCTTCGCGAGCCCTCTTCAATGCTGCCTCTTTATACAACATAGAGAGTTCATCGACCAGCCTGACACAAAGCATGCAGAATCCAAACCATAACAGGATGAATTCTAAGAACACATAACTATCTTCATAGGAAATACATGCTTGGATCAAATCTCAGTTGAGAAAAAAGGGACACGGTAGGTCACTTGACATTTTAAAATTACTATCTCATTCTAATTGTTACTCATTTTGCAATTCCTGATGTCATAGCATATCACCATATTCTTCAAAGGCATATAGACAAAGGGATGAACAACATTTGAGAACACATATAAATGCTGCTTAACTCTACTTTCTATTGGATTGAAAACCATTTACCTAGCTAAGAAAAAAAAACCATTTACCTAATAGTTTACCTTCCAATATATGGTGTGTTCCTAATCCACGTTAACCTTAAAATAGTCTTCATCCTTTCCAGAACCTGCAGAAATCATATATCTGCTATTACTTCCAACAAATATCAGCTCCAGTAAATTATGCCAGGCTCTCCCTAGACTAATTTGTCCATAAGAAAAGCATAAAAGAGGGTAATTCAAAATTACATGTTCAATAAAGTATGTATGAAATGCCCAGATTTTTTCGGGTTGAGTTAATAACAACTTACAAAAGGAAATGTGGCTGACAAAGATCTCTGAATGATTGTTCCTCGAAATATATGTACGTAATTAAAGAAACGGTAGCATCAATGTAGAACACAAGATACAAAAGGCCAAATTACACCTGCCGAATGACAAAATCGACCAATAGCTTTTGCTAGGTAGTTCACCACTATTTTATTACGAAGTTCGGTATTTCATTCTTGAACATGAGCATGGAACGAGAACCTGAGAAGGTCTATTTCCATAATTTATGCAGTAAATAAAGTCATTGCAAATTCCACCAAGCCAAGGTGGTAAAATCTCATCGTTGGGTTACCAGAAGGCTAGGATCCCAAACATATCCGGACACTTACACATTAAGATCAGAAACCCCCAGCTCCAAAAAAAAAGAAAATAACAAAAATCCACAGTAAGAAAATTTATCAGTAAACTTGTGAAATCTAACATCAAATGTATTGAAAATATTCTCACCAGTAGAACAGTCTCGTCATCATCAGCATGCATCCACTTAAGGAAAAGGGGAAAAATGCGCCTAAAATGCACTAACAACACCAGACCAACACTGTTTAGAACTGGCTCGATATATTTGAGCCACGCAATCCGGCGCTCCTTGTTCTTTGGTTGCCGTTCCAAGTGACTTAACATCTCATTTAACATCCTTTCAAACCTACACGACAAGTATAAGATAATGGGTAGCACCAATTCCCATAAGCATACAAGAACTGGGCAATATGTGCAGTTAAGACTCTCTATAGTATATTTTTTTTTTTTTTTGATGACGAGGAAATTCCCCAAAGCCGGACCCTTTTTGGCCCAACCCTGAAGTACAAACCCCGGCCCACTGGACCGACCCCACAACCCAGGGAGCAGATAAGTCAAGGGCGATAATGGGGATGTTGGGGCTCGAACTTGGGACATGTTAGAACCCAAGCCGAAGCCTTACCACCACACCAAACCCTTGGGGGTGACTCTCTATAGTATATATATATATATATATAGAGAGAGAGAGAGAGAGAGAGAGATATACATATACCTGTGTGCGAATACACACACACACATGTATATGTATGTTTGTTTATTTATATATTTATTTATATGCGCACATCGTGAGCAATCATCAAGATAAAAATGTTTAATCGATGGCTGGCAGACAAGATCTCTGACTCTGCATCAAACAGCAGCATAGAACAGCCTAATTGCAAACACCATTCAACTCTATAAACTCAATTTATAATAACGGGTCTAATCTCTTAAATAGTAAGATCATATCCGCAACAGAAAGACTATGAATACTGGTCTCTAATGCAGTGTATTGAAAAGGGGTGCCAAAAGACTACACAACTATATTATCTTCTGTAATTTTTTTCTATTAAAAACTGAAGAGGAGATCAATGGGACGTAAGATCTAATAGGGCAAAAATTTCAAATGGAACCACTGTGGCCTGTCGATCTAGAAAGCAGTTACAATTTTGTTTAACATGCAGTAGGGGAAAAACCAAGATCCTTGTCATTCTAATTAATCTTGGCTAGAATAGTGACACAAGAAGTCCCCTCTTGTAAAGCCATGAGTTTAACTGCACAACTTTTCCTACAAAGACATCACCATCCACAATTAAAGACATGAACCTTGACTGAGTTCTTTCCTTTCCAAAAGAACACCTACAAAAGTTCATTCAGCACAATAACCATTAAGAAGTAGAAGAACATAGACAAATAAGTATACCACGGGTTGCGAGGATTGCCCCTCTGAGTACAAGACACAAGAAGTGTTGACATCTCAACTACATGGTCCCATATCTCATCACTCGAAGCAATATTCTGGCAGCATGCATCAAGAATCACATCCTCATAACCACCAAAATCTGCAGCATGGACATTTTTTGCAAGATGCGTAAAACTAATCATTCCCTGCACCTGAAAACAGGAGAGGAGAGTATTATCTTCCCACTATGACACACAAATCTGCCCATATTTCGGTCCTTCAAACAAGTTATTTATTTAAGGCCTTATCAGCCTCCAAACTAACATGAAAAGAAGAATTTCAATTGCAAATGCTGTTGTCCACTGGAGTGCAAAGGTAGTAGTAAAGTTTTTTTAAAAATAACTTATCTGGCTCAGATATCAAATAAATTTTCTTCTATTTGTAAGCTATATACACGCTCGATATACCCTTTTGCCTAGATAATAGAAACCAACATGAGCACCTCTTCACTCGAAACAAGCGTTTGCTTCGCATTGAAAACATAGGATTGCAACCAAACTTGGAGCTTCAAATATTTAAGTTGTAATAGAACCTAAAACAGTTGCACTAGTGAAATTACACATACTTTCACATCTGATGACCAGTGATCAAGCGCAGTCAATGCACAAGGAATCACCAACGAGCATATTTTTCCCAAATACGGGTGTCCAACCTGCGAAACGGGAAAAAAGTAAATCCATAATTATATGACAGACCTGAGTAACATTAAAAAAAATCGCAAACGGCGCACCTGAGTTACAAACCATCTAAACTGATAAGCTGCCACAATGGCGAACCCCACCGGAGTCCTAGCCGACGCGGCCGAGACCTCGTGACCGTCGGTGGACATATCTATCGAACTCTCCTTAATTCTCTCCTTCAAAAGTGGCAGCACCCCAGGCATCAATTCCATCACCAGTCTCTTCTCCTCGGGTACCGAACCACAATCCACACCTAAATCACCCATCCTGTTAGCGCTTTTTTCCCCGAAAACGCCACAGTAAGCTTGGGAGAGCTCGCGAAAGGCCAAGTTCGCTGAGACAAGAAGGTGTTGGGGGAACCATGAAATGAGTTCGTGGGTTGAGCATTGGGAGGAGGATATCAAGGCGCAAGCTAGGGTAAAATCTCTGATTGCAGTGTGTATTTGGGCCTCGGCGGTGCTAGGATTTGTCGGTGAAACTTTCGGTGGGAGAAGGTTTTCGATTAGGGCTTTGGTGGAGATGTTGGAGCCCTCTGGAGGAGTGTAGTGGATTTTGGAAAGAGACCCCCTTATTTGCTCCGATAACCTTCGAAAAAAACAATATAATAGTGAAATTTCTACAGAAACAGAAATGTGAGAGAGATGGAAACGAGAGAGCTTACTGGATGAGAAGTTCATGGAGGTTGGCAAACGAGTTCGACATTTTTGTCTCGGTTCGGATCATCACTCACTCGTTACTCGTTAGGATTGAACTTAGAAGGACTTTGCTTTGGCGGACCAACATCTCTCCATTTCTTGGAAAGCTACTACATGACGACGGTCGTTTACGAGCCGTTATAGATTGGGTACGATTCCGTTGATAAACGTATGTGATAATGGTACACGCATTTTTTGAAAGGTCGGCACAAATGGGTTGACATAAGTCGTGTTAACAATGAGTTTATCTCGACACAAAAAACCTATACGTTCACACTCCCCATATATTTTCCTTTCTTTTAATCATTCATATATTTTCCTTTTAGTCAATTGACACACCAACCAGAGTTTCTTTTCGTGCTTTCAGGTAATAAAACGTCGTCATCATCATCCAGGTCAATCATAAGGCTCCAAGCGCGTGCCCTTCCATGTCTCAATGCACTGTAAATGTATAAAAACAACAGCGAACAATCAATCTTCCTCCATTGTCACCGCTCAAATAACAGCCCAGCCCGCAAAACTGATATAATAACATGCATGGAACCGATCTACATCGACGACCGTCGTGCAAAGCTCTTTATATCAAAGTTTTTAAACTGATACCTGATATTACGACGAAGGTATATGTGCAGTGCAGAAGCTTTAAATCGAAGATGTCAAGAGCTTACAATCTGCTACTGAAGAATCTCACACCTTGACAGCAAATCATAAACAGGTAAAATAGATAGAAAAAATAAATCATATTTTTATTTTATATGTTCGCATGTAAAATAAAAACATAAAAAAAGGGTGACTTGATTGTGAGCAACAGAGATGTCTTTCATGTGATGGGAAAATCTTAAATTTCATGATAGAATTGTTTCCTTATAATTATATGCATGGCGTAATTGTATATATATTTTAAATTTACATATTCACAGATTGAGCGTAACAGTATGAATTCTCAAAGGGACAGGCGTATAAGGAACTAATTCCTTTATTTTTCACAGCTGCCGAGTGGTCAGGGTGGTCTGACTGTTCCATTAGAACCTCCAAGAGGTAAAAACCAAAGTAAATCTTGCCTGTCCCCCACAGAAGCAGAAAGAGGTCAGCGTGGGATATGTCCTCAACAAAAGTGTCCCTGATGGAAAGCCGCGTAATCGACTCGTTCAACAGACAAAGTGGAGCCAAAGTGTTTCCAGCGGAGATATTTTTTCCCTTTTTTTTTAATGGTAAAATCTCCGTCTCTCTTTCTCAATGGCGTACCACTTTTATCTATATTCTCCACTTCGCTTCATAAAACTCTCTGACACTTCGCACTCCGTCCCCCATTCCAAACCTCTTAGGCTCTAGATCGAGGGGAACCCGGTAAAGCTGTTAGATCCCCCCATTTGTCTCTTTCTCTCTCGAGGTAAGCATCTCTGACCCTACGGTTTCTGTTACGTTTAATCCCCCAAGGTACCAGATCTTGTCCAATCTCTTTCGTGCTTGTATAGATGCTTGCATTTGATCTATTTTCTTTGGATTTGCTCATAAATGCTAGATTTAACTATGACGCCTTTCCATGAACCTCTGCTTGGTTTTCTCAGAAAGGCGAGGACAATTAAAAGTTTGAACCTATTCAAATAATGGGAGTGAGCAATGTATTTTGTCCTAGTTAAATATCTGTGTATCACATAGTTTGTGTTAGATTTTTGTCTTGCATGCGAATAAACGAATCGAAGCTTATAAAATTTGGGTCATTTTCGGTTTTTCCTACCTTTTCTCAGAAACCATACAAAATGAATTCTCTGATTTCCCTTATTGCAATCTGTTGTGCGTGACTTTGTTTCTTCGTGTAGGTTCTGGGGCTATGAGAGGATGTTGTTGAGAAGCCGAATCTGAGCAAAAAGTAATTTTCAAGCCGATCCATCCCTTGGAATTGGCGTTAATATTATCGCTTAAATCGGAGTCAGATCCGGAGCAATGGCTATGTCTTTCACTGGCACCCAACAGAAGTGCAAGGTTTGCGAGAAGACAGTTTATCCGGTGGAGCAGCTATCAGCTGATGGGGTTGTTTACCACAAGTCTTGCTTCAAGTGTTCCCACTGCAAGGGAACGCTAAAGGTATATCCATCATCTTTTGCGGCTCATTTTTCCCCTTCTTGTTGATATTGCAATATAGCGATTATGCTTCGTTTCTTAAAATTGGTGGGAAGTGAGATGAACACATCGTCCTTGTCTCCCCTCCTGTTATGTTTTTGGTGCAATGATCTTGCTCTGTGTGCAATGTACAACAATTATAAAGGCCATTATGTAACAATTATATGGTTCATATTGTACCCTATTAAAAACTATAAAAGTCAGGAACTTCTGGGTTTGTGGATCAAATTCTGTCTGGCCCATTAATTTGAAGGAGTTTTATATTTTCAGCTCAGCAACTATTCCTCGATGGAAGGTGTTCTCTACTGTAAGCCTCACTTTGAGCAACTGTTCAAGGAGACCGGTAGTTTCAACAAGAATTTTCAGTCGCGTATGTCTTTCCCTTCAACGGATGAAGTTCTATTATATTTATATTTGATTTTCTGTTGAAAGCTTCCTTTCTAGCTATTTAATTTGCACTGAATTTCATTTTAAACAGCTGCAAAGTCAGCTGACAAGTTAACTCCAGAGCTGGTAAATTTTCCCTAGTGCCTTACATGTAGTCATGATTTGATTATGAGTGGACAAATTCATTGTAAGGACCCTAATGTATTACTGGCTGTTGTTACTGATTCTCAAAAGCTTGAGTTGATTTCAGACTAAGTCACCTAGCAAAGCTGCTTTGATGTTCTCTGGGACACAAGAAAAATGTGCTACTTGTGGTAAAACTGCTTATCCACTGGAGAAGGTAAAAATTCTAAGTTCTTACTAGTAAACTTCTTGTGATTTTCTACATGAAGTTGCTTAGAAATTCTATACAGTTGCAGATTTTCAGTGCTTTCCTTTTCCACCACTTATTTGTTCCTCTTTTCCTGGTCCAACCCTGCCGGTTAGGTGTTTGAGATACACTTTTTCAGAGTTGTTTCTGCATGTGCAATGCCTTTTGTGCCAACTGTAGAGGTCATAACCAGGTCATCCGTAATAGTTATACATAAAAGTTTTGTTCTGAAGAAAAGCGACTTCATATGTATCATGGACATGTATCAAATTTGTTAAGTGAAGTAAGAAAATAAGATTGCATTTGGTGTTTGGGAGGTTGTGGAAGAACAAAGATAACATAACAAAGCAAAATAGGAGCCAAGCTGGTTGTTGTTCTGGAGACAGGCTTGACTTGGCCGAGATTCTTTGGCAAGGAGTGAAGCCTTTCTCTCTAAGCATAATTTTTAAAAGCCAATAACAGGGAAATACAAATAAGATAAAATGATCTGGGGTTTTTAATCCATAGAACTTGGAGTACTTGAAATACTTTTCTCTGAGGTCTGGTCTGCAAAGCAAGTGCCCAGCCTGGCCCATGTGGTATTTATATTTTGGCAGTACATGCATGAAATTATGGAGGTAGAGCATACAATACAATTGCATCCTGATCTAGGCAATATGAACGCTCTTATAGATGACAATTTTCTATTATGGTTGGATTTGATCTAAATTGACATGTATGATAAGGAGGATTAAAACGTGGTTTGCTTTGACCTAAAATTTGCAGGTGACAGTGGAGAGCCAGGCCTATCATAAGTCATGTTTCAAGTGCTCTCATGGTGGTTGTCCTATAAGCCCATCCAATTATGCAGCACTCGAGGGCATTTTGTATTGCAAACACCACTTCTCCCAGCTGTTCAAAGAGAAAGGAAGCTACAACCATCTTATCAAGTCTGCATCAATGAAACGTGCAGCAGCCTCCGTTCCACAGGATTAAACTCTCTTGTCTTTAATTATTGTTTGTTTTCATGGCCTCCATTTTGTTTCCAGTGTGTTTCTTCTCATCCCTAATATCATTCTGGCAAAAAACTTGGTCCTCTGCTCACTTTTTGCTCGTTAATGTGGGCACATCGTTGTGTTTGCTTGATGTATGGGATGCCAATCCCGCTCTTGTAAATGACTTACAAGACGTCGTTTGCAGAACTTCATAAGCTTTAACGTATCTTTTGTTTTCGCTTGTTATGAAGAATGTGGCGTGAGAAAAATTTCATCTGTTGTCTGTAGTCAGTTTCTTGTTTTTCCTAATTGACTTGTTAGGATTTCTTGAATATCTTTCGCGAGAAGTTAAGAAAAATAAGGAGTAGACTATCGAGACAAGACATCAATCGCCTTTGGTCCAAGGAAAAATGGACTTCACGAAATATAATCCATTTCGAAGGTTGGAAAATCAGAAAATATTCCCTTGTTTCATCAAATGGATAGAATCGGAGGCATTTTCATTTTCGCCCCCTTTTATTACACGTTTGTCCAGCTAACTACTTAACTAACTAGCTTTTTTTTTTTCTAAGCAACATGAAATCTATTTCATTGATACCCAAACAAAGGATACAATGCTGATACATACAAGGTCGGATACAAGGCACCGGGGCAAACAACCCATTACATCAACATAGAATGCCTGACGAGCGGTACAACCAATGGCCATAAAGGCCGCATAAGAACAGACCCGAAGGCCCGTGAAGACAAAGCGGGTTCAAAGACCCGAACTAAACACCACTGAAGGTGGCGGTCGCCGGAGGAGTGGGTAGTCGCGCACTGCACTCCCACTTCCTCGAGAGAACGTCCACATCAGCACCGAAGGACACTGAGGTCCACACCCAAAACCCAACGAAATGGACATCAAAATAACAAAAAGCAAAAACGCTTTGAGCCGGCCAGAAAACGTGGCCCCAAGACTCCACCAAGAACCCCTGCATCAGATCCAAAAAAGGGCGACCGCGTGTAAGCCACCTGCCCGCGCGTGAGGGAACACGCGCCGGCCGATGGTGACCGAAGAACACTGGAGACGAGCTCCAGAAGCAGCTGATGTCGTCCCTGCCGAGCGTGACCGCCGAAGACCTGCTGGGAAGTCGGGATCTGGAGTTGAAAGCAAAGCCGGAGGAAGACCAAAATGAGGGGGGGTTCGAAGGGGAGTCGGCCAAAAGATGGAGGGGATCGGAAGGGGGACGGTAGGAGGAGCTCCTCGCCTCCTCCCACCGCCGGTCACAGGGAAGAAAGAGTGGGGAGGGCAGGCAGAGGGAAGGGGAAACGTCTAGAGAGATGGCAGAAGACTCGGGTGTTTTCGTTGGCCTATCTAGACTAACAGTTCTATTGACTAGCTAAATAGTAAATTCTAACAATTCTATTGACTCGGCCAATTTACACGCCCATCCCACTATTTACTCAGCTTTGTAAGAAGCTTCCATAAGCTTCTGGATTACTTCTCATCCAACGCTTCAAACCCCTCCAGTTGGCAACATAACAACCCTTCGTTTGCCTAAGCCCTAACATCCGATATTCACGAATGTTCCATTACTCTTCGCAGCCTCCTTTCCTTCTACTTTCAGCTCGCCTCTTCCTCTTTCAAGCTCGTTCCTTCATTATCTCTTCTAGCTCGCCTCTTCCAAGACAACCTTAGCTCACAAACTTCCCTTAACGACTTATGAGCCTATTTTCCAGCTGGTGTTACACAGCTTCGAGCACTACCAGCGACCGGAACCTCGCGATGGGAATGAATCTTAACAACATGGCCAAGATGCTCCACGAAATCCTCACCATTAAGGCCGATTACAGCGAAGACAATGTCACCTTCATGTTCGAGAACCCAGTAAAAACCCACTCTTTCTTCATTTTCAAGTTTTGTTGGGTAATTCTATTTGTCATTATGCCATTGTCAATACATGAGAAATTCTTTAAAACTTTGAAAATCACATTTTACGGCCGGTTAAAATTTGAATGCATAATTTAGTGAATTTAAAACTTTATCGTTGGTTCTTGGGTGTAAAGTGGCCCGATCATAGTAGTATTTGCTTTACCTACTTCTTCTTGATTCAAAGATTGAACTTAGGTTTGATTTGTTATAAAATTACTTAAAAGGACGTAATAATGTATTCATCCAATGAAATATATGCAAGATTGGGTATCTATTATTGCAAGTGCGACTTGTATTTTTTAATTAGGGAGTCATATGTATACTTATATAGATGTTATTGGGTCTAAATCATATTTTTCATTCTCCGTTATATTAAAAATTTTGAGTCATTTTTGTTACTTGTTTGCGCCTTATCTTGCAGTAAGCTCAAGATAAGATTGCCGACTTTGGACATGAAGGTGATGGACATAGACAGCGAGCATCTTAAGATCCCAGATTCAGAGACGTTCCAAGCTAGTGTTAGGATGCTATCGGCTGAGTTTGCAAGGATCTTGGCTTTATTCGAATGAGTTCAATGAGTTCATGTATCTCAGATCATAGTTTTATGTTAATCAGCTACAATTGTAGAGATGAAGGAGCTGGTCATACTGACCTTTGGTCTGATACATGAACTCATTAAACTAATTCGCAGAGGCAACTCTTTTGATAAAGCAAGCGATAATAAGCATTTATTCAGATCTGCCTGCAGCAATTGAGTACAAAGAAGCAGATATGGGTCACATAAGGTTTTACCTGGCTCCCAAAATTGAAGTTCGTATGTTGCACTGAGCAGGCTGACACCGCGATGAGTTAGGTTTTGGCATTTTGGGTCATTTAGTTTTCGTTTACTTTGAACTAAGAAAAAGCATGCATGTTGAAGTTTGGCTTCTTTGAGACACTTTTATTTGGAGGATTATGACTTCTTTTTTTCTATTGATATTTGGAGGCTTTTGATTTTTTTTTTATGGAAACACGATTTAATATCAGTTTGATACATATACCCAGAGTGAGAATAGTACAGCAATTTGAAAAGCAATTAATCTGACATTGAATGGTTGGTGCTGGTCCAGCCAGGGAATCAATTCGCAGTGTTATCCTCTACTGAGCTCTATATTTACACTCGAAAATCTACAAGCTCTTTTCCGTTAACAATCACACAACATTATCTTACTATTGTATTATCACCACCTCCAAAACAAAAGAGACCGAAATAGGATACTAATTTTTCCCACTTATAAGAAATACTTAATTCCTGGCAACATGGCTATTTCTCTAGTAATAGCATACAACTTTCTCAGCAAATATGATAACCTCGCCTGTAATTGTAAGTAATTCCTTTAAAGAAAAAATGCGCAGACGCAGAATGCCAATTATGAATGTTTTTCATTAATTAATCAATATAACGAATGTTAATAACATAGTAATTGTGTGGAGACCCAATTCTACAACCCTTTCCAGAAAGAATAAAAGAAGAGTAAAAGAAAGACATTCCTCCAAAACCCCAAGCTGGGAATAATAGAGGCATATAAGTTGCTTATTGAACTTTTTCTACTTTTTGGCTAATCCTGAGTTGTCGCTGATACAAGTGGAAGCCAACTTCTGAGGCTTCTGGGCAAAAATTGTAATTCTGAGGGCAAAATCTAATGTAATAACTGTGCAGCATACGGCCCAAATTCTCCCCTCCACGTACGTTGATGCTGTACTTGCTATTGAAAATCAAAATATGTGAAACTGCTCTTAAAATCTGCAAGAATCATGTCATTTGCTTCGTTTCTTGGCTTCATTGTAGAGTATAACTCCAAACACTGTGAGTGCATAACCGAGCATTCCCGTAACCGAGACGGGATTTCTAAATATTAAAATTGAAACAACCACAGCCACCGCCCCTTTTGCATTTCCAAGTACCTGAGAGAACCAAGAACACTTTGTTTTACAAACCTCAAACTTCTGAAAAGATTTCGGCAGGGAAAAGAAAAAGAACAAGAAATTTTGCATTGCATCGATCCTTTTAAACAAAAATAGGCAGGGCAGCTGGATTGTATATGGGAGATCAAATAAAGCATATGACACAAGGATATTAGGAAAAGACACTGCTCAACTTTTTATTTTTATCAGCAAGCCACCCTTAAAGGCCAAAAACATCTAATCAGAGGATTATGTGTACCACAAAGCTATGCAACAAGACACCTAGAAAGTATGTTGAAGCATTGTCCGCTCACTTAGAATGGCTACAGTGACCTTGTTCTTCCCATCTTCTCCATGCCTAGCGCTCCCAAGTCATATTATCCCAATCATCCTTTTTTTTTGGGGGGGGGGGGGGGTGGGGGGAGTTAATCATCCATTTCATAACTCTGTTTTAACTACACTCTTTCAGAAATCGAAATCCAATGCTTTAAACAAATGGCCACAAGTGAGTTACCAAGGGGCATCAACACAAAATAAAACTGCTTATCTTCAACTGTTCCCTCCCACCATTACCACCATAAGTAGCAACATGAGCTGGTCCAGTAGAGAGTATCACATGCATTTGAAACTTCCCACAAATTGACGAGCATATTGAGCATTGCAATATTCAAGGCATTTACTGGACATTAAGCAGTTCGTTTTGGTCATCAATTCATACTTCTCTAGGCAACTTACTTATCAAAACAAAAATACTTCTCTAGGCAACGACAATGTAGATCTATTGGAACTCAAATAAGAGAGCACACACAAGTAACAGCAACCATTGAATATCCAGGATAATGAACGGAATCATTCTTGGTCAAGAAATCGTACCTGAAGGGTGAGAGCACTGGTGTGTTTGGTGACCAAAAAGTTGGTCAAGTTTACAAAATATGCCAGCGACGAATTGAATAATAAATACCAGACGATCTTAACATCCTTTCTTGCAAGAGCAACAGTGATGCCAAGCACATTTTCTTCCATAAGAAGTGTTGCCGGTAGCAGAAACACAACAGCTATTGGAGCCATGTATAGAAGGAGGTTCATCGAATTCAGCTTCTCCCTAAAATAATATCCCAGGCATCTCAGTATCCCCTTTAGTTTTAAGTAAATCACAAACAGAACAAAGAACTTATGACATAGACTACAGTCTCAACACAATAAATACGTTAAGAGCTCCTTACCCTTCGGAAGACAGCAAAATCCCTTGTAGTACTGATTTGAGAGCCCTAGCAGCTGTAGCAGCAATACAAATTATGAATCCAAACAGATGGAAACTCGGTTCACCCTGGGGCCACAGGAATAAGAAAGACAATGATGATCAGAAGAGATATGATTTATTCCAATGATGTCACTTAAATAATTACAGCTCAATTAATGGTGGAAGCAGTAACCCTCCGTCTTCAAGCCAAAACCACTTATGATTCAACCAACCAAAATAGATTTTCCAAAAAAAACAGCTAAAGATCTTTACGGTTCTTAAATGGTGCACGCAAGTAAATACAAACTTCATATAAAAACTAAAGAAACGTGCCATATTTCGCGCAGCCAACCAAACCTTCAATCTTACACAGTTGCCCATATAAGCTGATATTCAGCAAAAAAAAAAAGCCCCAAGAAGCTGATAGTCAAACTAGGCTGAGAATGAGATGGGCAAAAGTGACAAATCTAGACTTTTGACTGATTTTTCCTAGATCTTCTATGTTCCAGCAGAAAACGCTGGACTAATTGCTTATAACATTCCTCTCCCACCCATCTTCACGATTTGCACCATCTCCGAATAGAAATTACCAAATTGCAAAGTATAAGCAGCTCAAGTCCTATTGCAAAGCAAAAGCCCACGTCTACAATTCAAATTGATCAATTGGCAAAAAATCGAAAAAAAAAAAGCATACCCCGCTTGCGATGACGACCCCAGTGACAACAGGAATGAGGGTCACATAGGTAAGCCAAGCCTCCCTCTTCAAGGTCATGAGGTAGGCAAAAATCGCGGTGAAGAACGGCGTTGTGGCCCCAATAGCCTGGTTGAAGGAAACGGGCAGGAAGCGGAGGGAGATGTTGCCGAAGACGACCGAGACGCAGAAGATGAGGCTGAGGGCGGAGATCTTGAAAAACTGGACCCGGGACCGAATTGTCTGCATGGGGACCATCTTCATCCACGCGATGGCTATGTAGCTGAGCAAAGAGCAAGCGGTCATGTGGCACATGGTGAGGAAGATCGGGTACTTGAAGCCGTAGTTGCTGAGCAAGTACTTGTTCAGCAAGAGCACCCCAATGTTGGAGGAGTACCAGGAGGCCACGAGCCCGATCGTGAAAAATCGGTTTGTCCCCTTCATTTGCGGAGGTGGGTCTCGATCGGACGCCTGATACGAGATGAGATTTCCTCAACAACGAAACAGGAAAAAAAAAGAACCCAAACAACAGAAAATATTCAGGTGAGTTGGGATGTACTTTCACAAGAACATGAATACAGATCTGTAAGGGTTTGAGCGCCAGGAGATCTGGGCATTCGCGAATTCAGAAGATTAAAGAGACGCGCAATTCTATTACAGAGAGAAAACGGGTGGGCTTCCATGGATCTGAAGAGAAATTGAGTTTCATTTCATTTGTCAAAGAGAAATGAGAGAAAGAAAGATACAGAAAAAGAGGCGCGCCTGCCTTAAATTCAAGAAGTGGGCGTCGAGTTTTGAGGACGACCGACGAGGAATTATGCCTCTGCAAATGGGGGAAAAATATATAGACGGACTGAGAGAGCGAGAGAGTTTTAAAGCCAGAGGAGGTAAACGCGTCTGATCAGGCTTCTATGGATCTGAAAGAGAAATTAAGGTGACGTTGCTAAATTGTAAATATTTAAATGATGTTAAATTTATATCGGTATAATTGGAGTATAAGTTAAAAAGAATTAATGATTATAAAAAAATAATAAAATATTGTATTAAAAGGTGTGTTTTGTGATATTTAAATTATAAATATAAAAAAAATATAAATCTTAAAGAAAAGACACTCAACTCTAAGTTGTCGAAGCATTTATTTATTTTCTAGTTTTTACTTGTAATTTTATTAATTATTTTGCATTTCCCGTTTTACCCTTTTTTCCTGTATTTTTTGGATTTCTAATTTGTGATTTGTTGTCATCCGGACAGTAGGTTATAGAGGTGTGATGGAAGTAAAGTGGGATTTTATTACTTCTTTGTGCGTCATTAGTTTTGTTTTTTTTTAAGAATTTTATTTTGACCCGACAAACTACTTCCATGATTAGAGGATAAATACTATTGAGAAAGTAAACTTTTTTTTTTTTTTTTAAAAAAAGGGTCATATTCCAATTGGAATCACTTTTTTTTCTTTCCAAATTTGTCCCATTCTTCTGCATGCCATACACGGGGGATTTTTTTTTTATCTGAACTGATTTAAAGGCAGTGTGACCCATTCAAAAGGCAACCTGGCCTAAAGTCCACATCCCCACTGACCCACAATAATTGGTACTAATTAAACCTGAATTTTCCAATGGATTATACTATACCATCACTTAAAAATTCTCAAAACTCAACCCAACAATCTCTTGGCCTCTTAGACCAAAAACGGAATAAGTTAAAAATAATAAAAATTGCAATTTCATTGTTTGTCGTGGTCCATTACCAAATGACCATGACGAGACACGTTCTCGTTGACTTTAGGTCCCGAGAGAAGAGAAGAAAAAATTGTATTTCTATGACTTACGACTGTAACCAACGAAGAATACTCAAAGTGCTTAAAACGTGGAAAAGTTAGGCAAAGGCCGGTCCAGATACCGCGTGAAATCTGGCCTAGCCTGGCCCATGTGGTATTTATATAAATATGTGAGTAGTGTACTGAGTCCTCGAAGGAGCAGCCCTTGACGATGGAAAGCCCATATTTACAGCTCTGAACTAAATTACTGTCACAGTTAGCTCAAAAGTTTTTCCTAGTTTAATAGTTAAATTCAGATTAAAATCTCATGCAATTTTTTTTAAATTGTATGATTTAATCTGTAAATATTTAGATATAAGAAATAAATTTCAAATTATTTAATATTGTTTATATAAAATTCTGGAGACTAATAATCCTACAATAAGTGTATATTTTTCTAATTGTACCATATAATTTTTTAAAATTTTTTTATAGAAAATCGTAAGAAATTTATAACAATCATAAATGACTTCTTAATAAGATTAAAAAAAACTATTTAAAATTGCACCAACATCCTATATGATTTTTTCTAGCACTTAAAATCTCACGAAACAATAGTTTTTTTTTTAAGAATCAGAAGAGAGCTTCTTTATTGATACCGTAGTGATGTGAGACAGTTTTTTTTAAGTGTTTAATTAGGTTTATTTAATTATCAATATTAAATATTAAGCGTCTAAATTAATTAATTAATTCAGTAATAATTATAATTAATTGAATGATGTTATAACGGAGATTTTGTCTTTTTACGATACCCTTTTAGTAATAAGCAAAAGAAGTAAAAGAAACAATTTATGGAGTTAGATTCCACGTGTTTTCAATACTTGCAAAACCAGCATGATTCTACAGTCTCTGGCCTTTTGAGTAAAAGCCATTATTCATTGACGTGGCGTGGGGTGGCGTGGGTTTTTTTTTTTTTTTGAGTTAGATAGAACTGTTGCTTTCATAATAAAAAGGTCGATTCTGTGAAATACACGGCATTTGGGAGAACCCAAAATCTCGTTCAATGAAAAGTGTGCTTAGATCCTAAAACTGAGGAGTTTTATCGGGCATCAGATTTTGAGAAAAGGGAGAGTGAGGATTGTTCTTTCGTTAAAATAAAATAGGAAATTGGAATGCGTATTAAAACCCAAACCTTTGTGTATTCTGGCAATGAAAAGAACAGCGGGGCATTTTGACCATCGGATACTCTGGCAACAGCTTCGCTTCCCCTTGATCCATCCGAAGCAACCGATCCAAATCCTTTATTTCTGCAGCTTGTGAAGGACGATAAGTTTGTCCCGGAGAGCCCCAGAGAATCGGAAAATAGCTTAACCTTTTGCTTTGCTCCACCTGCAAAAAATCCCCAATCAGATGTATAAATCTTCCTTGCCACGAGGATTAATTATTTCTCGATTCTCAGTCGTAACAAATGCAGGAAAACAAGACCATGTAGCTCAACGAAGAGAATAATAAAGAAAGAAATCAAAAGGGTCTACTACTACGCGCCATCTTTTTGGATTTTCGTTTTTTGGTGGTTTATTGGGTCTCCAAGAGAGAGAGAGAGAAGGAGCATACCATTGAAGGATATGAGTGTTGCCGATGCATTTAAGGCAATCTGTGCCATTGAAGATGGGGGGTAATCGCAGTTCGGCAACGAGTCTGCCCGAGAAGAGCCACGGAGAGGAAATGGGAGTGCACTTGGCCTAGAAACGTGTCTAGGTTCCTTGATGAGAGCAACGGTCGGGCAAAGTGCAAGACTTCTTTGTTAGAGGATCGAGTATTCCGTTCGTCTTCTGCCTACCTGGCACGCTGGGCCCCCCCCCCCACTCTAGTGGACCAAAGGCGTTATCTTGGAGAAAAAATAATAATAATACAAAAACGCCATGTTTTTGATATGATGGTCTCCGTACTAGACATGTGTGGAGAGAGTTCCCGGAGGTATTGGAATAAAGTGCTAAAAATTGCTTATTATCTTCAAGAAAAAATATTTTTTTTAAAAAATTGAAGTGCTGAATTTATCGATGCACGCCGCTAATCGAGCTTATTATTGTTCTTCGCCCAGCCAACAAAATTCTGGAAGCATTTTGTCCATGCGGCGCAATCGGTTTAGATAAAGCTCAATGGAGTTATGGACGCGAGTTCTTCGAGCAATCCGTAGAGTTTCTTACCTTGCATTCCCCGAATTCCGTACGTTTCTATCTTCTACTCCCCGTCATTTTTTCTCCTCCATCTATTATCTCCCTTTACTCCCTGTTTGGCTGCCGAGATACCTGGGTTGCGCCATCGTGGCAGAGCTGGGATATAGATCCATGGGGCATGGAAACAACTTAAGCCACGTTGCATCACAATCCATAGGGACTTAGGAGTGAACCTCCCTGGGCGCTTAAAATCTTAGAAAGTTGCATTTCTTGCACTCCTAATGTGAGGTGGCGGACACCAACAAATTGTGGTTTATATATATGTAAGGATTTCATAAGAAACAACAAGTTTACTACATTAATTTGCCGATGTGGAGCATGATGCGCATCAGGAATATATAATCAGGAATAAAGCAAGTCCACCACTTTGTATGCTGGAAAGAGGGGACTTGAATAGCTAAACAAATAAAGACTAAAGATCCGGAAGCCCACCTTGCGCACACCAAAAAAAATTAAATGAAAGGACACCCGAAACAGAACAAAGTAGATCATTTCTACAGAAAAAATGCAGAACAGCACAATGGAAGAAAATGGCAATTTATAATAATGGTGAACAGAAAACGCATTAACGTAAAGTCGAACATTTTCAGAGGCATTAGATTCATCAAGCGCCCCCCCCTCCCCCCCTTTGAAATGGCTTAGGTCCAAAAATGTTAATGATCAATTAAAGCAATCCCTGTAGCTTATCAGAATCAGTACAAATTACAATTTAGTCTCAATACCAATTAGAATTACCATATTACTTTAATAACATTTGTTATTATTTAAAAAAATTCCGCCCATTTATGTACCATACCGTAATTAAAATTTTAAATTATTTTAATTAAAACCCGTTTGAATTGCTTCTGAAGTACAATGTATGCACCTAATATAATAAACATCTGTCTACAAACAGCTCACGATTTACCAATTTAATGTGACTCCAAGCATTTCTATAATATGTTGGCAATCCAAATAGTCATAATAAAGAAAGAAACAGGAGGAAACTTCTTAACAATTTAGTAGAGTCCAACAATATTCCATACACCAATCTAAATAAAGAAACAAAATGCTCCGCAGCAAAAAACATTCCGTAACTGCCTAACTCTTCAGTCACTAACCCAATCCCAGCATCCACACAACCTGAGAGCCGCATTGACAAAAGAGAATTAAGAACCAATTAAGAACCAGAATTAAAGACTCAACAAGAAAACCAATTACTTCTCAGTTATGCATGCATTCAGAAGTTTCAAAATGTGCTCACAAGATATTAAGAGTTTGTTTTTTATAAGTAACAAGATATTGAGAGTTATTCAAATACAATTACTCCTAGGTGGGACAAATCAGTGATTGGCAAACTGACATCCCAATGTTAATTCAAACGTTAAGCAAACACTGGACTACATCCATATAGCAATTCAAACAGATCAGTAAACAACAAAAGCAAAAAGACCCCCCCTCCTTATCTGAACCATCAGATCTCTGCACTACAAAGACGAAATTGATCCGTTCCATAGGGTTATTACTCAGACAAATAGAAGAACATTTTAAAAAGGATTTGGAGTACACAAAAAATCTATGAAAGAGTGAAGCAAAATAAAGACACCACTGGGAAAAGGCTGTAGAAAGATCTCAAAGCACAACAGGGAAATACAAGCATCCTCCAAATAAGAAAGCTTGAAAAGTCTAAAAGCCATTAGAACATCGGGTAGAAAGCAATCTGTTGAGTTTGCAAATAACTCCACATCAACAATTTTATGCCCACAGAGCTGATTTCCTAGCTGCCTACCTAAAACATTTTTTAACCCAATTGAAAATTAACACACGAACAAACCAACAAAAAATATAAGGACATTAAATGAAGAAAAACTGTCTAAATGTACCTCATATATTGCTGGGGTACATGAAAACCCTAACTCTAGCTCCCTGCAAAAAGACCAAAACAGATAAACTCAGAAACTCTTAATACAAACCCATTTCTAAATATAAAAATGATATAACCTTTACAATACCATGGATTTTGGTGGAAGATTCGACTTGAACTTAGCACGAACAACACCACTGTTACCATGAGCCCTAGTCACCTTGCCCCAAATGCAGCGATAGTGACTTCCATTCTTCTTCACCTTCGCCTTATAGATATAACCCATGCGCTTGCCAGCATACCATGCAACCTCCTCCTTGGTATTCACCCCCTCAATCTGAATCAGGGAAGTGCTTGGGTACTGGTTTGACTTTGACCTGGCCCATCAACCCCATCAAACATTCAAACACAATTCTAACCAACAGCTTCCATAAGAAACAACCGAAATTAAGTTTACCAGCTGAGAAGATGCATGTAAATCACAAAACCACAGAACAAGCTTGTAACAAACCTTTCAAGAATTTGAGGTAAACTAATGGAAATTGAAATGTAACAAATGTTTTGGCTTATCCCAGAAGCCACACTCCAAATGAACAAGCTTTACTGAGACATTTTGTATGGATGATTTCTACAATTATTACATAGCTCGGCCCAACTCAACAGCTAAGCTAAGCTAAGGAAATGTAACAGATAGTTAAGCTTCTAACAGCCCAACTAACTCAATCCATTTGCCACCTATTTGTTATTCACTAACCCGGGAGTTCTTAGAAAACAGTCAACCAGAAAAACCTCGTTTTCTTTGCTTTTATCTCTTAGCACCCAAACGGTAAGTAGAACCTTCTTAAACAACCCGGTACGCAAAGAAAGAGTAACAACGATCTATCTAACACATCCATACACGAAAAACCTCGCAACAGAAACCAGAACGGAAGCAGAAAATTATTCAAAGAAAAGAAAAGAAAAACACATCGATCAGCATATAAGCAGAAGGAAATAAAGTCCCATTACCTCTTGTATCCGAGGATTGTTCCTCTGACATAAAGTCTGCGATGAAAAACAAAACCGAAAACGAAATATTAGCCAAAATCTATTGGCATTAAGTTAAAGGACTTGCCTAGAACTATAGATTTTAGAGAAAAAACAAGCATGGAAATAAGGACCTGACTCGCTCTCCTTGGCGTCCCTTCATCTTCGCTTTGGAGGCGCTCTAGCTCGAGGACCTGAAACCCTAATAGGCTAACAATAGCGACTCGACCATTCGCGTAATTACATAAGATTGGTTTATAGACCAGATCCGGAAGAAGTTTACTAAAGAAATGCTGGATGCGGACCTAGGGCATTTTTATAGGCTGAACGAGCGCAAGCCCAATCCTTCCTTGAGCAGCACATATTTGGAATGGGCCGACTACGCACAGCCTCAAACTTTCTTGAGCAGGATATATTTGTGCTATTGCTATATATGGATTTAGAAGCCCAACGTGATACTGTAAAAAATGACTTGTAACTATTTCTTGAGCAGGATATATTTGTGCTATCTAACCCATAAAACATTGGGTTTTTCATTTTTCTTTTTGAAGACTAACTTCAACATTGGGTTCGACACCCGTTGGCCTGTTTATGTCCAAATTGACAGTAATTTTTAAGCTCAAAAATTCAAAGGCCAACACCAAATCTATTTTGCCCATATGAATATACCACAATCGCGTGGTTTGGAGCAGTGGAGGTGAATAATGAAGTGCCTATGAGGTGCCACAATGGGCCCTAAAAATTGCCATATATGCAGTTTACATAGATATAAATGGCTCAGAAAAAAAAACACGAAAACACAGCTATGAATAACGGAATGGGTGTTTGCCGTGTTGGTATAATATACGGGTGGAGGCTGGAGACATCTGCCGGATCAAGACCCCAGTTTTATATTCTCAAGACCGAATTTGGGCTGAATACTAGGCCTACTTTTCGGTTCTTGTTCGCTGCTTTGGACCTGTCGCAAATGCAACCGGGAAAAGGATTGGCATAGAAGTTCTCCTCTTGTCTAGGGGAAGCTCCAGCAAGCCTAGGATATGGCGCTCCAATTCTGTTTCTATGTAAACTCTTGACCTTGGATGAAAAACCCTCCCAAGAGATCCGTCCCTTGTCCAAATCATCGATCAACTTCACAAAATTTTGTCTGCAATATATGATGATATACATAACATCCATTAGTATACATCACGACCAAATTAATATGTTCATAGTTGTCCATGCGAAGATTCAAGTTCAAAGCATAGGCTATAAGTTGTACACACTTGTCAGGGCTGATGGTTTTCCGGAAACCTTCGAATCTCCTGTGACCCTGAACTGTCTTGGCCATATTTCCATCGTAGGTGTAAACAAAAACGTCACTTTCTAATGCTACAAGGTAGTCCAGGGCAGCAAGCTGGTTCTGGCAGTGTTCAATAGGTGCTAACTCTTCCTCTGTAGCTAAACTGAAGTGGGAGAAGACATTGGGATACATTGCTTTCAGCGGTCTGATCCCATTTTCGCCATAAATCGTGCCCGCAACCAGGTAAATGGTTGTGTCAGAAGGATAACCAATTGCCTCGAGGAGCTTACCAACCTCTCTTGGGGTCATGGGGCACGATCCTTGTAGTCGCCGCTCTCTGCCATCAATCTCTTTGTCCTTCCAATGCGGTACGCTATACCTCAGTTTTCGGAGCTCCTTGGCTTCAGTACGGGTAAGATTGTGATCGCAGCCTGTGAAAGCAAGCATGTCCTTTTCATATCTGCAATTTACCTTTTTCTACTCAGCGGAATTGGAGAGTGAAAGACAAATACGAAGTGGCAAAGTCCATAATTTCATACCTTAAATGAAGTGCAATATATGTGGTACTTTTATTCCTAAGCCTACTGGCCAACTTCTTTGCGAGATCTTCTATTTTGGTGGTGAACCTGAGTGCCTCGTACATTGCACGACAGCGAAGCCGTTGAATCGAACTAGCAAGACCATTGTTGATGAGACGAGAATCAACATTGGTAAACTTGATCGCCTTGTGCTTCTTTAACAATGAAAGCATTTCTTCTCTATAATAACTAGTCTGCAGGAAAATAGGCAGCCTTCACTGAATTCCAAAACTAATACATCTACTTTGTCAGAGAAGGTATCGTTAATATCTGTCAATATGTTCTCTACCTTGGACCAAGAAACTGGGCGCTTGGTGAGGGGCTTCAAGGAAGCAAACTGTTGTGGGAGAGACTCTACAATATTGATATCACCTTTCAGAACTTCAATGAAATTGCCCCAATTGAAAATGTCTTTAAAGTCACTGAGGCAATCAAGGTTGAACCACGAGGAAATGAGGACCTTAATTTGCACCAATCTATATAAATTAACATATCGGAGCCAGTATGATCAAGTATCCACACCTTGGATCAGTCCAAAACGAACCATGATCTAAAGAAGGAAGAACCAAAGTGGCATTCATAATCTTTGCCACGGCAACCATGTCACTTATCTGCATTTTGATTGATGCAGAAGAAAAGCATGGAGAACAATGGAATTGAGAGATATAGAAGAATTTCTATGGATGACAAATACAAAAAGTTCAAAAATACAGATGCCTACCCCTGTTTTCATTTGATTCAATCCCCCGTTGGCATGAACTAGAATATAACCATTTGTGGCATTAACATCCTCTGGATCAAACACAATACTTGCAAATTAAAATAATGACAGATGTTGATAAAAAAATATTGGTTGGAAATGAAATTTCTTGGACATACTTATTTCCTTTGCCGATGGGTTAATGCATTTATAGTAGTTGGTACTATCTGGCTGCATCCAAATCTCGGAATTCTGGCTAGCAGACAAAAAAACAAAATTGGGATCAATACCAAAGGTAGCTGAAAATTAGACCTCAATTGTCTTATGAATACTACATTAACAAATTAGTTAGCATAACATCACAATAATCAAAGAAGCAATTGAGTAAATGCCTTCCTTTATCGATATAATAGAAGAATCAACATCATTAAACTGTTAGTTGTGTACGCCTTGTGTCATTTCATGAGGTATAATGCTAATTCTTTTGACCTATCAGACAACTACTGAAGCATCTCTGTATCTGTATATAAACCCGAGCATAATTAATAAAGACATAGATTTACAACTAAGGATGGAATTATTCAGCAGATAGTAAGTCTTCAAAGGCTCTTGGAAAAGCATAGTATATAAATATATTTTTTCCTTTACATTGCAGGAATTCCTTCCTGAGCCCCATCTACCCTGCTTAGTGCTTTCTAACAACTTACGAAAACGGGCTGACCGGGAACTTCTCTGGTGACAATATCTGCGGACCACTACTCACGTTCTCTTCCTCCATCACAGCATGACTGGTAATTGTTGATTCATCCTTAACCTTGGATCGAAAACCATTCTCCACCATACTAAACTCGTGAAGTGTACTTATCAAGGCAAACTTTGCTAGCAAGGAAAGAAAACCAAGAAGTATCAAACCCCCGTAAAGCCAACGGCCAGGTCTCAACAACTGAGCATAATGCGGCACTAATTTCCTTCGAAAGTACAGATTCCTTTTCGTTCCTACTCCAAAAACGTCTTGTCTTTCCGTGCTTTCAAACATACGCCTTCTCGTCAGGAAGTGAAAGAATCTATCTGTAGCCCTTGACATGGAGATAGAAAGAGATAGTCAGAGAGGAGACAAAGACAGACTTGGTGGTGAAGGAGATGGTAGCTACTTTTTCTCTGTGTTTCATTTTTGCAATCAGCCATTTTCGGTGGTTCTGTGAAATCATGGGAGCGAAATATAAGGCGAATGTGACTCGGGAGTTTTTGAGAATGGCTAAATATTAGAGCCGTACGTCAACAACTAAAGAATAAGGCTCACAAGCACTTCCGGACTAAAAAAACATATTAATTACGGGGTAAATGCTGTCCCTCCAGTTGGCACATTCTAATCCCACATCCACAATAATTGGCAAACCAACAAAAGGTAATTTGAGGGCGAACGTTTGTTCATATGCATGCTGTTTATCTCGAGATAATTTCGATTTTTCAAATTTCAAAATTTTAATCTGATTTTTTCTTAATCCCCTGATTTTAGGAGATCAAGGAAGTGCGAAAAACAAGTCGATAAAGATAAGTGGGGCATCTTCAAGAATTAAAATCGCAGTTTTGTTATTTCAAAAAAAATTAAGTACGTACGTTTTTCTGAGCTCTGAATCGTAACGTACTTCAAGGACCCTACTCCTTTTGTTTGTGCCGACGTAACGACGTTGGCGCTTGTAACAAAGATCCCGTGGGGCGATCATTTTGATGAGGCTCATGCGGTTGACAGCGGCGTATGCGTGAATCCAATAAGATTGTGTGTAGGGCCCGACGCCCGTGGCCGAATTGCGTATTCAAGCTGTCAAGCCCATATTGGCTATGTTTGGTGAGAGGCCCACTTCCAAAGACCGATAGGGACTGATACTGGGCATACTTGAGCCCCAATTAATTGGGCTCAAAATTTTAAGTTTACTACTAAAAAATTCATCACATAATTTTTTTTATTATAATATTTATTAAAAATCTTCTCTCTCTTCACTTTTTCACCGACTCCCATAATATTTCTTTACTTTATAATATTTTTCAAACTCTAATACCCAAAATTTTCAGCCTCAAACATACTCTTAACAAGGGAAGCGGCTCACCGCCCGTCTGGGAGTGTGCAGTTTCCTGCCGTTTTTACACAGATGGAGGACCCGTGTCAAAAGACTCAATCCATAGGATGGTGCTTGTCAGGTCACTCTGATTCAATCTAAGAGTATGGTCTTCGCCACGTCGCTCCTCCTGGCATGAATCCTATCGTTAACACCGTCAACATCACCGTTGCTCCACCGGCTACCCTTCATTCGCTACGCTAACCCGGTAACCAAAAGCGGCCGTTCCCTGGTCTTGGCGAAGCTTCTACTCCAGATTCCGACTTCGATCCTTTCCAACTACCGAGCCTTTTCGGAGATCAGGTTCCACTATCAGGTCCGTAACGATAAAATAAAATTTCCTTTTTGTGCCCCTAATCCTCTAGAATCACATATTTGTCTGGTAATCTATCTTCCTAAGTTTGTTTGATTTTCAGATTGTTTCATGGTTTCGGTAATTTCCTTAGGATTTTTATTTTTGGGTTTCTTGAGCAGTTCTCGCTCGCATTTGTATCTCTCACAATCAGTCTCTACTTCCGTTAAGTCATTAGTTACATTTTCCTTCTGAATTGTTAGAATTTGGGTCCTCTTTGTTGTGGGGAATCCATTAAGATGAGATTTTAACAAGAAGGGTAAGGAATGTGGTGTCTGTTATCATAAAGGATTTATTTGGTGTTTGGGCGATGTACTTTTTTAGAGCTGGATTGGGAATAGTGAGCTGTGGTTTTTGGCGCAGTATAGATAATGTAATACGTAATCCGGGATTCCTTGGAATAACTGAAAATTGTTGTGATGATTTGAAAAGTCTGTTTGTAGGCCATTGAGTTAATGTTTTCGATGCTTAGGGAACTGAATCACAAACAACAGTTGCAAAGTATGAGATCCGATTTGTTTTATGGGTTAAATGGTCAAACACGTCCCCGTTCTTTTCTTTCTGTCACGTCAGTTTAACAGATGCAAAGAGTATATTCTGAAGGCTCTTCCCTTAGCAGTGTAGGTATAATACAAGAGGGAGGGAGGATTGGGTGAAGAAGGCCTTCCAATTGAAGTATGTGAAGGTTTCTAATATAAATTCTTTATCATACAGAAAAATGGGTTTATGGACATTATTGGAGGGATGTTTACTTCTTGCTAATGCATTGGCGATATTAAATGAGGACCGCTTCCTGGCTCCTAGAGGATGGAGCTTCTCAGAATTCTCAGGGGCAAGACGAAATCTTTTAAGGGGCAGCTTATAGGTCTCATTTATGCAACTCAGTACTTCAGAGTTCCTCTTATTCTGCTAAACTCCATCTGCATAATTGTAAAGCTGGTATCTGGGTGATACCATCCAAGGTAATGTGCGACTTCATCCTGGTCTGGGATTTTTCTTTTATTGAAGTATGACTTGGACAAATGTTCACCAGTATTACTTTGGAAATAACAAGGATATACTATGTGTGATGAATACAAAATTTTCTGTTGTATTTTGAGGAATTGAGTATTGATGTGTCTTACAACCAGCAGACTTGCATCATATGATCCTGAAAATTCAAATCTTTAGCTTTCCTGTGAAATAGAACCTTACTGGTGACGAGTAGGATATACATTGTTGCTTGAATGGTGTTTAAAACAAATGTAAACTGGAAGTGAAACTCCTTCAGTGTGAATTTGTGGCATGAACAGCAATCAAAAATATGATTGCTAACCTGTGAAAATATGTCGCTAAGAATCAATAGTGGTAGCACCAACCACTTTTAAGATTACTGGGTGTACATTGCTGTTTCTACTGCTTGCCAAAACATGGGCTTAGAAATGAAAAGACTCTCTTCAGTGTACTGATGGAACACATGGTTTTCATTTTTTGAATGGAAAGATTTGTTCAGCGAAGAGAGAAGCAGCTCTATTGAGTCTCTCATAAGTTACCTCATTGCCTTTCTGTTCATCCTTTCTTTCATAGTTTTGTTCTGATGTGTTTGCGAACTCGTTTTCTTGATGTTTTAAAAATGTTGACATCTTATTATTTTCTTGTGCTGTGATGATTGTAAGTACATGGATACAACTTGACGGACAGTGCATGATTTTCAGTTTATGAATGGTTGCAGATTTCATGGTCCAATATTGATGGGAAGGTTGAAGAATTTGGTGTATCGTCTTCTCCTTCTTCTTTATTTTTTGCGGCAGGGAAGGGGAGGATCAGAAAAATCAAGGAACTCTTTTAGTGGAGATGATCCTTTTATACATTTGTCATTGGCAGGCTGTATTTCCGCTTTAACGACAATTCTGGGTTACAGAATGAGGTAGTTGTGAATCTGGTTGACTGGTACTGTTTGTTTTTTGCATTTTGTTGAAATAGTAACGCAAGCTGTGATTCAAGGACGGTACACGCATTTTTTACACTGCGAAAAAAATCCAAACCCTGAATGCATCGCTTCTGGTAGTCTGTTGGTGGTGCGATAAGGCCCTCCCTCCCAACTCATGAATTATGCGGATTATATGCAGTGTTTTGGGTAATGGTATCATTTGCCCAATGAGTATGAGGTAAGAGTATTTCGCAGCGTGATAAAAAAAAATTGCCCGGAAGTGAAGACAACCTTCCATTTAATAGATAATGTCAAAACAATTGCCTCTACAAAAGTGTTGGCACGTTCTGAAATGGATGCCGAAACACAGTCACTAGTTCTAGGCAAACAAGCCTGGATCCAGGTACTGTAAATTGGAAAGGAATCACATTTGAATAGGAAGGCTATAGCTTTCTGCAGTTAAAGCCTCAAGCCTAATAATTCCAACTTGTGAGGCGTAAAATGTGGGAAAAGTTTTAAACCGAGAACCCAAAAGAGAGAAAGAAAGCAGTAGAAGATGAAGACTACAGAAAAGGCGACATCAGAGATCCGCAAAAACGTGGTATGTTTTGGAGTCTACTGCAATAAGCCTCAAGGCCGCAATTGCTGCTGCAACGGACATGCAGCCGAAGAAACAAACGTTGAGCCAATGCCAAAGCTTCTGCAAAGAGTTGAGCTTATTCTTCTTTGCCACTAGATACATGTGGTTTGCAAGAATAAACGTCAAAGGGAATGTACTGATTGCCCCAGTGAGGCTCATGAAATCTCCGAGGAACGGCAACAGAGCTGCAACCAGCGTGTTAACAGCTAGGTAGCCACCTCTTACTGCAATCCTGAATGACAAGTTCCTCCATGAGATCGCACTTCCTTTAATCCCATACTTGGTATCCAGATACTCATACATTGGGCTTGCAAATATCTAAAACCAGCGGAGGAAGCTTCTATTAGGTTAGTGCAGGGATAAGAAAAATGATACGAAGATCCTGTGCCATGAATAAAAACATTTACATGTAAAGCAATGACTGTCTGCAGAAAGGCAGCAATGTTGGCCATCGCCTTGACCCAAATAGGACCCGTGACATTGTTGAGCAAATAAGACGATGTAGAAGATCCATAAGCCCAGTATCCAACAAAAGTAACAGCATACATGGGTAAAACCCCCACTGTGAACTGGAAGTACAAAGCTTTTAACATGTTGTCAACAACAGGCCGCCTCACAGTTGCCTGTTACAATAAGATCGCAGGAAAAGAGGGTTAGTTTTCAAAGCACGGATGGAAAACAAACATACCGAAAGAGACAGTTACACAACGGCATGCCCATTCTGCTTGCGGCCTCATATATTACCAATCGGAGCTCGGTGGCAGTTAGTATGAAGACCACAAACTAGCTAAGATTTTTTAAAAAGCAGGACGTTCATGGAGGGATTGTTAGCAGTTTAAGCTAATTGAGGATAGAAATGGAACTTGACCAACTTTTATGAATTGATCAACTAGCTTTTAAACAAACGCGAAGCTTCTCGCTCTGCAAAATTTCACACACACTTCCATATATGTTTGTGGCTGATGTATTATTTGGACCAGCTGAAGTTCACCGATAGCTCTGATTTTACTGTTTATTTTTTAAAAGCAACAACAGTATTCACACAATACGGTTTCCCTTGAAATATCAAACTTCCAACTCTTCATGATCCATGACCATGCACAGAATGTTACAAGCTTTGTGAAAAATGTAAAACATAAATCACATGGCATAATTTGTTCATGTAGACCAAGAGAGAGAAAATTCACTACATCCTTTGATTAGCAGAAAAGACAATATAACTTTCCCTCATTCATTGGAAACTCAAGGGTGTGTACTCCTGGCCTACCTGTATCTCTGGAAGCATCCCCGTATTGAATGCAAAAACAAGATTAGCAGCTGCCCCTATTGATGTGAAGATTTTGCTTGTTGTTGTACCTGGAATGTCATAATCCCTGGCTGGGGCTTCGATTCCTACAACAACAAAGAGAACGTGTTCGCAAATTTGGCACAACAGAGCTATTAGCTACAAAATTCATCCTTAATTGAGCTTGCCTAGACGAGTAACAGATAAAAGACCACCAATCAAACTAGCAAGGAAATAAATTTAAGGCAATCCTGACAAGATAAATCCTAGTAAATTTAAGGGGATTGAATATGTCCCACCCCTCACAACAAAGTAAATAAAGTATGTACATCCTGCTTCGATGTGCAGCTCCTCCTTGCGCATCTTGATTGGATGTGCAAATTGGAAGAAATTATAGGTCAGCCACCGTCTTTACAGAGAATATCACTTTAGGTACCAGCGATAGTAGACCAGTTGACAGGTGCTACCCAGACCATGGTTTTGCAAACCACATGATCAGGCTAGCTAATGTCCCAGTTAGTTTGTGAGATGCCAGCCGAAGAACCTAGTTTTATCTACTAGCTTATTAAGTAGTTGATATTCTGTCTTCCATGGAACATAAAGAACAGAGTGCATACCATTAAGTGAATAAGCTCAAATCGTAAGCATGATTCTGGAACAAAACACCAAAGTACGCGATCTTACCATTTTGAAGTGACAGCACGAACGCTATGACAATATAGATCAGGCTGAAGAATGTTGAAAATCCAAGCCAAATCCTTAGTGCTGACAAATGGGGTATACCTACGGCAAACAAGGCACACACAAACCCAGCTATAACAATACAGTAGGGGAGCTTCAGCAGATGGTCGTCCCTAAAGAGAACATATACAGCCTGCAGTATAGCCAATGCATAGAAAAAAGATTCAGAAATAATTCAAACAACTTTAATCACTGCATTTGGGGGACTTATTTCAATTTAAGAAGTAGAATCCTCCGCTTGTATTTGTGCAGATGGTTCAACAGTGACTATCAGATGCAAAGCATGTTGTAAAACAGAATAAAGGAGCAAATTATCTGATGGCTCTGATGGAATATTAGTTTACTAGAAAAAGAATCTTTTACATCTGTCTTTTTAATGCACAATGCCGTTGTAAAGGATGAAGAAGGCCTGTCTTTGCCCAGTTATAAGAAAAATGAACACTAACTGCCCAACTTGATATTTCGGAATATGCTAATGTGGTTCGAAAAGGAAAGCCCTTCCAGGGTAGTTGAGATTACCTTTAGGGCCGAACCAGCCAAAATGATATACCCAGTGTTAATCATGAAAAGATTGACATATTGCAATCCCCATGTAAGAGAATAAGCCTTCCTACCTGCCATTAGAAGAACTCCCTAACATGAAGGTGGCTCAGGTAGAAAATAATAGAAAAGGGTCTAATAAATTCTCATCTTTGGTTTGCCTTTTGCTCATACCATATATAAATCCAGCCAGATCTCTGTATCTGATGTGCCTCTTCCCCCCAAATTCATGGAGCTTGGCAATAAGAGCATTCGCATACAAAGAGATAGCAGTGGCTACTATCAAACCAACTACGCCAATGGTCCAACCCAGGGGCACCATGATAGTCCCAGAATATCCGAGCACATAAGCACTGTTGATACCAGTAGTCAGTACGAAGCCCACTTGAAACCATGAATCTGTTTTCAGAAGAGCAAAGGTGCAATGAGCTCAAAAAAATATACATTACCATATGGTAATTGAACTGCTTCATCATTGAAGATGGCCCAGATACAAAACTATATGCGTCCTTCCTGTTTTATTTGCAGCAGGGACGAGTTTAATTGAGCGAGAAGGCCTGTTATGAAATATGTTATCGAACCGGAAGCCCGATTCTTTTTAGCAGTCAAAACACAGAAAACGACAAAAACCAAATTCCATTTGTTTTGAGAGAGAAAAATAGCCGAGTATCCTCTCAGGGAAAATAGAATAAAAAATCCCAGTATCCAATCAATTATTTACAGAAACGAATAAATACCACTAAAATTCTCTCCTGCTGCTTCTCACGCTCCCCAAATAAAATCACTTCCACCATTAAGTGCCCACTCTAACCTCCAAAAACTAATCGAAAAATTAAAATGAAGATGGAAATGGAAGAGAAAGTAAGACAAATACGAAACCTTTGCTAATCTGATGAGCGGTTTCTGGGATATCCACGGTCAACTTATCCTCGTCGTATACTTTCCGAGGATAAGAATCGTCTTCAATGTCTTCCATGCTTAGCTCCTGGTTCGGTCCCCCTCTTTGTCCTCCCAGGAGAGCTATCTCTTTCTCCTCCTCCTCGACAATACCGGTGGGAGCCAGCGTATCCAATCGGGGGTCTCTTCACTTCTATATATACTGTGAAGAGCCACGAATAAAGCAAATCCGCATTAATTACAACCAGCGAATCCCAGACGGAGCAGTCATTTTAAGAATCTTACGATTCACTATTCCCAGTGCGAATCCTGGGACTGTTCCTCTTCAGCCTGTCGGTACGAATCCCAAAGCCAAAGACCCTGGCACAAACATTAGTTGGAGTAGGGATCTTTTTCCGTATTTTATAGTATATAGCCGCAGCACTAAAAAGGAGTAGGGTCCTTGAAGTACGTTACGATTTAGAGCTCAGAAAAACGTACTTAAATTTTTTGAAATAACAAAACTGCGATTTTAATTCTTGAAGATGCCCCCACTTATCTTTATCAACTTGTTTTTCGCATTTCCTTGATCTCTCAAAATCAGGGGATTAAGAATAAAATCTGCTTAAAATTTTGTGGATCACTGGATGTGGGATTAGAATGTGCCAGCTGGAGGGACATCATTTACCCCGTAATTAATATGTTTTTTTAGACTGGAAGTGCTTGTTAGCCTTTATTCTTTAGTGGTTGACGTACGGCTCTTATTAAGATATCAGTCCTTATCGGGCTTTGGAAGTGGGCCTCTCACCAAACATAGCCAGATATTATTTTTTAAAAAATCCAAAAAACCAGAAGAAATTAAAGTGATTGGACCACTTTTTCATATATAAAAATGCAATTTGACATTTTATTTATTGGGCGATTATGGTTGTGTTTGCATAAAAAATTTTACAAAAAATTTCACCAACTCACAATAAAATACTACAATATAATCTATCTCTCATCAAATCATAATTTTTCACTACAAAAATATAAAAAATTATCTCTCTTCACTTTTTCACTAAATTCAATATCAAAAATTTTACTAAACAAACATAACCTATAATAAAGTTGAACTCATTGCCCCTTGTCCGGTCAAAGGATTATTTGATTCAAGTCCACTTGACCACTTCGGCACTCCCTTACCTCAGCTGGAAAAAGCGAGGTGCGGATTTTGTATATATTTTTGAAGTTGCTTTTCATGGTAATTGAAAACAACTTGGAAAGTTGGACGCAATACGTCAATTAAAGACTGATAATCATGTGTACAGACAGTTTCAGTACATGTTTGGATTGAGTTGGGCACTCCACATAAAACTCGATCGCTCACAAACCCAAGAGGTTCTTCTTTGATAAGTAAAGATATTAGTGGGTCAGCTTTGTTCTCTTCTTTGTCATGATTGTTTGCTAATTATTGTGGATGTGGGATTAGAATGTGCCAATTGGAAGGACAGCATTTACCCTGTAAATCAATATGTTTTATTTACTTCAAAGTGCTAGTTAGCCTTTACAATGAGTTTGTTTTATAATTTTATTAAAATTTTATTTTTATTATTCATTCACCAATTTAAATACCATCTCTTTTTAACACCAACACAAAATTTTAAAAACAAATACACTGTTATTCTTTAGTCCCATCGGGTTTTGGAGTTTTTTTTTTCCTTCGCCGTCCAAAGGGAGGAACTTAATAAAGTTGATTGGACCACTTTTATAGTTTAGAAAACTGCAATTTGACATTTTATTTATTGAGCGACTATAAAATAAAGTTGAATTCATTGGCCCCTGTCCGGTCAAAAGAGAATTTGATTCAAGTCCACTTGACCACTTCGGGACTCGGCACTCCCTTTCCTCAGATGGGAAAAAACCATCTGAAAGGGATGCAGTCTGTACGTTTCGTGTAGCTACTCCAAAGAAAACAACTTGGAAAGTTGGACGGAATACGTCAATCAAAGACTAATAATCATGTCTACAGACAGTCCCTTCGGGGACATCCGATAAAAAAAAATAATGTCTACAGACAGTTTCAGTACATGTTTGGATTGAGTTGGGCGCTCCACATAAACTCGCTCGCAAACCCAAGAGGTTCTTCTTTGTTAAGTAAAGAGATTAGTGGGCAGCTTTGTTCTTTTCTGTCATGATTGTCTATACCTACTTTCAATTATGAGACTATATTCCCCTTACGCATTCCACTAACATTTGTAGTTATTGAAAAAGTCGCTTTACTTCTCCACTTTTTTAAAAAAAATTGCTCATTGGAAAAGAATTGGGTAGTAGGAATCATGGGCCCGCTCTCCAGTTTTAACACACACAAAAGATAACTGACGGAACTTGAGTGCAAAACTTCCTTTATACCAGGCGTATTGTTTTACGTAATTTCAAAAGATAACCTATTTCATATATTTCTTCTACGTATACAACCTGCACACAATTTTATCCGATAACTTTGCGTGAAACTCTTTCCAATAGGTTAGGTGGTGTTGTGCCCGCAAGAAACTAGCTATAGCGAGAGACTAGAGAGGAGGTGCCGATGCCATGCAGGTTAACGTAACATCAGTTAGATATCCTGCCAGATTATCCTCACTTCGACTTCAGTGGCGTATCTAGGATATAAAATCAGGGGGGTCGAATTTCTAAGGCAAAACAAAGTTCAAAAAAAATTTCCACATAATGTAAAAAGTGTCTTAAAATTACAATATCGCAAATTAAGAACCAAAAATAATAAAATACACTAACTGAGCTATTTGCTAATACTGAGAGATGGTAATTGGATTCTACGGGCCTTCATAAAAAACCTGCTCCATTAACTTGTTAGATAAGCTGAAAGAAAAATACTAAGCAAGACCATTTATTAATTGTCCGCATGGCAAGACCACTTTCTCTTTTCTTATAGATTTTCCTAAGCGGCAAGACCACTTTCTCAATCATAGGGGAAGAGCCGAAGAGGGTTAACAAATGGTTTGAGTAAGAGCATGAATACTTGACTGAAAACCCGTGAGCGGTTTGAACCAAAGTACTTCTCTGGTCGGATACGTAGAAGGAGTACTCACAAGAGAAGGCCGAAAGTTTATCGCTTCAGCATCAGTGTCAATTGCTATATATTTTGTCTAGTGGGAGTTGTTGGTGCCCAAGCAATAGGAGCTGGACATGCATCAAAGAACAGAGGGAAAAAAAATCTTCACTCTTTGAATCTGAGGGTGGGGGAAGAGGCTTACACAAGATGAGACAAGTTCAAAGGTTTAGTCAACTTAGTCAAGTAATTCTATTTCTTTTTTCTTGACAGTAAAGTAATTTTAGTTGTTCCATCTTTTAAGACACCAACAGGTTAGAACATTTTATCGCTTTCTTATTCTTACATTTCTCAACAATTTAACAGAGCATATGAGAACTCCAATTCTACGGGTTGGCTGGCATGCTAACCTGATGCAGAATCCAAACAACAATCCCCGCAAACTCAACGATTCCAATGTATCTGTCCATCCAACTAGCGTTCTCAGGGGCATCGACATCCAACACCGGAGCGCTAAGAATTCTATGTTGGGCCAGAATTTGAACAGCTTCAGCTAGACTGGTGTCCGATTTTATCTCAATAACTGAAGGTAAAAATCATAATGCACTCAGCACAAGATAGAACAAGAGTATATAAAATGGAAATGAAGAAACCAATACAATCTGCACATCATTGGTATCATATGAAAAAGCCAGTGGTCCATATAATAAGAATGACATAATCCCGAGACAGATTAAATCATAGTAGTAAGCCAATTATTCCAGAAAGCTTAGGAAGCATGCCTCGATGTCACAAACAATGTATACTCGGCCACCACACCATCGCACACGGTAAGCACAGTACATAAATTTTCTATTTGGCTTTCCAGAAACCCTCACAAACACAAGAAAATTTCTCCTTGAAAACAAAACGGTTTTCGTTACCTGAGGTAGTGAGGTTATAATATTCTTTCACCTTTTTCCACCCAAACAACATAAAATAGGATTTCTGCTAGAAATTTCGTACGTTTTCTTCCCCCACAAGTTTCTCTACTAATTAGAAATTGATACATAGATCAGACAAAGGTCCAATTTCAGCGCATATTCCCATCACACAATAAATTACAAATGAATTTAAATCAATCCCAAATTCCGCACTTAGATCAGTATATATTGAACATTGCACGCGAAATTCACCCATCACTGTCAAATTGATGTGCGATTTTCAAGGTCACACAATTACAATTTACTATTTTACATGCCTGTGTCTGAAGGAGCTGGAGGGAACGCAGAGACTGGGATGCTCTCAAAGCAGGCATTAAGCTTCTCAGTGGGACTGAGCTGCGGCTCCATCACGTCCCACGTATCCTCCTCCCGCATCCCCAACTTCGCCTCTGGACTCCCACTCCCCTGACTCTCCTCGTTCACTGCCATCACCCAAAAACTCACTCTCTCTCTCTCTCTCCTCTAGATCTCTCCCCTTATGACTCACTCTCAACTACCTGTCGTGCAGGAGGTTGAAGCTGTGGGGGCAGGCCTGGGCGGCTGGGCCAGTCCCGCCCCCACTGGCCCAGCTCCGCCCCCACTGGCCCAGGAAGCAAGCCTGGGCAGCTGGGCCAGTGGGGGCAGGCTTGTTTAAAAAAAAAATTAATGGAGTTTTTGGAGCCAGTGGGGTAATGGAGTTTTTGGAGCCAGTGGGGGCGGCCGCCCCCACCGGCACCCCCCTGGCTCCGCCTCTGTTCGACTTCGTTTTTGTGTTTAATTTGTTTTGATTACGATCTTGAATCAATCATGTGGAAATTTGAAACCCAACCCCATTTATAAATTGGTATGTGATTCGTGAATGTAATCTGATTGGTGTGAGTTGACCCATGTTTTCACTCTGTCTCAGAGATAAGTACAAGCCCTAGGTTAGGTAGTCTAATAAATGGGGTTGGTGTGATTACTCTGTCACAGTGATTCGTGAATGTAATCTGATTGGTGTGAGTTGACCCACGTTTTCACTGTCTCAGAGATAAAGTACAAGCCCTAGGTTAGGTAGTCTTATAAATGTGTTTTGAAGAATAAACAGTAATACAGGACGCCTGATTTTTTTTCACGAATAATTTGAGCAGGCGCAATTCCAGGCCTGCCAACCAATATTCGACCTATGGGCTTGACAGCTTGAGTACGCAATTCGACCACGGACGTCGGGCCCAACACAATCTTATTGGATTCGCACATACGGCGCTGTCAGCCCATCAAAATAATCGCCCCACGGGATCTTCGTTACAGCGCCAAGCCGCCAACAATAAGAAAGTGTTGGCATAAGCTCCGACGCCTCAGCTAAGCGTTAGCGTTGTTGTCCTGTCTCACGTTCCTTTTAATTGCGGTACATTCTTCATACCTAGACTGAAATATCTGGGTAGAGCTGAAGGGGAATGCAGATGCTGTCCGTTGAAGAATTATGCTCCAAACCAGAGCTGCTGGTGCAGCCAAAGAGCATCCAATAAGCTGAGTAAATGGGTGATAGATGTGCATAGAGTAATGAATAAATTCGGCAGGTTGGTGAGAAAGAGAGTAGGGCTTGTATATGCTAACCCCATTTAGCTCTGTTTCAAAACGAAGAGGTTCTATTTCATCCAATCTACATTTTACAGACAATTTCAACGATACGACCCAGTACAAACACACGCTACAGTTGTAAGTAATAAACAAAACTTATATATACACAACACATTAATTGCATCTCCTAGTTCTTCAAACCATCGCTATTTTTCTGGACAATCACATCGACCTTCTCGTATCCGAAATCCACAGCGTACACGGGACACTTCGCCACGTGCCTATTGGCAAAGATCACCCACAGAAACAGCGCCACGAAAGCCACCAACGCCCCGCACGCCGTGGCCAGAATCAGCACCCCCATCACCGTTAGCAGACAAATTTTCCTCTTACCCTTCCGCACGTGCTCACCACCCCCCTCCTTTACCGCATAACCCCTCGGATCTGCCGGTAGCGAGTGCATCGAATTCGGAAACTTTTGCATTCTGAACCTCCACGAATAGATTGTAGTACTATGCGTCGAGTTCACATTCCGCGAAGCTATGCCCACGCGCATTTCCTCGTCCCTCCACATTCGGGCCAAATCAACGCCATGCGCGAAGATCGGATTGGAAGGCCTCGTGTCCCCGGATTTATTCAGCCGAACTTCTAGCCTCTTCCAGCTCGCATCGTAATCGATCCAAGATTTTAACTTGTCCCCATTGTTCAGAGAGGAGACTACTTCATTCACATTGATTCCCACGCCCATAAATTTGTTGTCTTTGGAGAGAGCGAATGAGCCTCCTCCAACAGTCGACCATTTTGACCAAGATCCACCTGAAACGAAGACGAGAGCCAGGCCATCGCCGTCACCGCTGCCGCTCCCAAGAGAAATTGAGAATGAGAACTCCGTGGAGAACGACATCCGATCTGCATTGACGAACTTGAATGGTTCTGCTCGGATGAGAAGCCCGGTGCTCAAGGTTGACGGTCGCGTAAGTTTCACACATGGCGGGCCGTTGTTAACGACCACCTCGGCGTCGCCGAAGAGGGCAGTTTCGGAATCGAAGTTGGGGTTGTTGGTTAGGGTTCGAGGGAAAGAGAGAGATGATGTGGGCTTTGAAAATAGGGCTACGGCAAGGACAACTAAAATGGAAAAAAAGGTGTGCCGGAAAATGGGAAGTTCAGCCATAATATGCAGAAGAACGTAGAATCGGCTACTGCTACTCTGAACTCGAATTTTGTTTTTTCTCTGAACCTGAACTCGAGTTTTGATTCTTGAAGCTGACACACAGAACAACAGGCTCAAGGGTCGGGCCGAGCTTCGGCCCCTCTATCTAGGCACAGATGCATAGGCCCGAAATGTTTTGTACCGGCCTAACAATAACATAATTTAGCAATTTAACAATACAATATTCATTCATAATCCAATACGCTTTGCCTACAGGTGGAGGCAGGGGAGGGGGCGGTGGCCCCCAAACAAAATTTTACACCTTTTTTTTAATCTTTTACCAGCCTAATCCTTTGACTAGTTGAAAACTCAGCTCGCCTTATAAGAATATGTTTATGTTTTATCAACAAAAATACTTATGAAAATATTTAAAATATTTAAAATATTACATTTATAAATATACTTGTGAAAATGTTTAATTTATGTATTTTATTTTATTAAGAATATATATAAATTAATTGGTGCTCTATTCATATCTTGAATAATAAGATTTTTTAATTTTTAGTACTTAATTTTTATATTTTAATTCTTAAATATTTTTTAGGATTACGTAATATTTTTTATTTTTTTTTTAAGAGTTTGTCCCTTTGATTATATTTGTTAGGGATGAAACTCGAAGAAAAAGAAAAAAGAAAAGGAAAAGGGAAAAGTACGGTGATTCCTTTAATAAATGTTTGAGAAGCACAATTTTGTCCGTCTTTTAGTTAAAAGTTGTCCGCTCGTAAGTTGAAATAGTGTCGTCCCATTCACCGCCATTAAACTCCTACTTTCGGTCCTTGGTTGATCAGCTTCGCTGTAGATAATACGATGCCATCTCAGGGTGAAAACTTTGGGCGATTATCCCATCAGTGGCCCTCAGTGTCTAATAGCTCTTGCAAGCTAGCGGACCATGCTTGCCGAGTAGACAAGGCCTTGTCCTTGTGTCATCAATATGTTGCACGCAGATGCTGATGTAAGGCATCTGGGTCCACACTTTACAGGTTGGGAATCCTTTCCAAGTACAGATTATTGGAACTATCCGATGACTTTTGAATGGACTCGGGTGGCAAAGATCTCTGAGCACAGGCGGAAGCAGCCCCCACTGCCCCGGTTGGTTTCTCTAAATAAAATTTTTTTTCTATGCGTTTTTCCTGACCAACCCTAGCCCCCCTTGCAATTTTTTTTCCCAATCTATGGGTGTACAAGACACAAGAAGATAGAAAAGAAATTAAGAGAGAAATTTGTTTAAACTTATAAGCTTCTTCTCTAGGAATATGTCATGTTTTCTTGTCTTGGATTCTTAGAGATATAAATTTTTTTTCTCTGTCTATAGCTCAATGGGAAGTAGCCAGTGATCTTTTCGATTCAGTTGAAATTTCGATCATCCCCACACATATGTTAGTGCATGTGGGGCTAAACTTTATTTGATTTCTAGTTTTAGTTTATATTGTCAAGGAAAAAAAAAGTTTGTCTTGAAGATGAGTCGGTAATAAATGTGGATCGAGTGATTTTGGTTAATGAATTATGAAATTTGTGAATAATTAGTGCTTGAATAATAATTGTGAATTTGTTAATTTTTAGATTGAATTAGTTGATGATTTTTGTTTTGTTTAGAGAATGTATAAGTTTCAGATAAAAAAATTTCAGCTAGTGTGCAGCCGTATAATACTCCTAACGTGTTTATTATTTATATTTTGTGTAACTTCAATTACTAATTTCAATTATTAATGTAAATTTGAAACAATTTATCTCATTCAACTTTCACACTAAATTTTGATAAAACTGTTGAGAACGAAGTCATTTTGCAACATTTTTAAAAAATACAGACTTGTAGTATCTAATTGTCACCTCTCAATCTCAGCATATATACGGTACGTATTCAAAAAATCTAATGCTTTTAATCCTAAATGTTCGATATTTTAACTCTAAGACACTTTTTACGTTATTTAGGAAAACAACTTTTCTTTTATCATTTCGTCTTAAAAGTCGCCCCATCAAGTTATCTCCTAGTTCCGCCACTGTAGACTGTTGGATGATTTTGATTCCAGTGACCCCTTCCATGGTTTTTGCTGGTTATGACCAACTGCTACCTGTCGTCACATATATTTCTTCTTTTGGGCGTATGTTTGTAAGCTGTCAAAAACATTTTAAATCGGTTTCAACAGCTGCCTTGTACTGTATAAAACATGGTCTTTTAAATCCCACAGAATCTCGAGGTACTTGTCAGGAATCTGCTTGTTATAGTTGATGAATTAACTCATTGAAGCATAAAGTTGGGCTACGAGCTTTCAAACGAATACTTGCATCCATTTGTGTTGGGGAAGAGAATTTTTTTTCGAAGTTTTCTGCGAGTCCAGACATGGTGATATATGTAATTGCATACTCGCGGGGGCATGCCCGTAGATTCAGGGAGCAGAGCATACCATAGAACAGTAGTGTAAGTCCCATTAAATGTTTCGCACGCTACCTCTAACCCCTAGTAATTCGATTGTCACCTTATTGCCACCGAGTACATGTCTTTGTTTATAAAAATATAATCTTTTCTATGAATACTTTATGATTAATAGCTTTGGCAATTCCAATTACACTACTCTGTAAAAGCTTCTGGTACGTAATGATTCTTACTCCCACTTTTAAGAACTACTACAGTACTACTATACTTCTACAGAACCACAGTACAGTACCACCACCTGTTCTGTATCACCGGGGTCCCCTACCTCAAAGTCTAGTACTGACTCCATTCTCCAGCCAACCCACGACATAACACCAGTATCAGAATTTCCCATGCCATGGAAAAATAGCCACCTGTGACCTGTGGCGTTTGCCTCGTTGAACAGTGCATTTATACATTGCCAAATCAGCGAAGACCAGAAGTAAGACAAAACAAATTGTAAGCACCACGACTAATATGACTAACCCAAACCATGGGGAGGGAAGCACAAGCGAGAAAGTTTTGACTTCTAGAAACCATGAATATTTGAAGATTACAGACATAATATATAATGGTAGGGGGGCTTCATTAGTGCTGAGTCTCTGACCGTGAGCGTGGAGCGTGAGCGTGGAGCTGCTCCCACAACATCATCATCATTTCCCTTAAAGAAGGTGGATATGGCAGCCTAGTTAGTCAAATACATTATAATGGTGTAGAGTGCCCTATGTAGATTGTGTTTCAACTTAGGGGAAAACTCAGTAGACAATACATTCCTTTCCTTTTGACAAAAATTGCCATACGCCGTAAAGCTGGGGATTCTTGTTATACCAAGTCCCCAACATTTTGGCTGGCCCAGCCTTTATCTAATTGAAAATAAATTACGATCATCGCTCAATAGATCATACCTTACGGTAGTCCTTCACTTTATATGCTTTAATTGATTAAAGTCTTCGTTGGGCGTTTTAGGATTCGGCATCAAAAGGCCTGTAATTTACTCACACATAGCTTTGCTCTCATCTCATTATATCCATTGGTAAATTCGTCTTCAGAAACAATTCAGGGTGACATATCTTCAGCTTAATTTTGTACGTCTCAATCAAATCGAGAAGAGGATAGGGGCCCCCCGTAAAAAAGGAAAGGGACAAACAATCGAATCCTCCGGATCCGGTTACTGGCTACAACCCGCGTTTAGAAAACTGCAATTTAAAGCAAAGAGCAGAAATGGGGGGGGGGGGTGTTAAACTGGACGCAGGTCAAGGACTTTTGTTCCCAGCGAGGGGCAGGCAATCCTTTCATGGAGACGAAAGAAAGATAATGTCCGCGGATTTCTTTTGGCAGCTTGTGTCCTTTTAAGAGCCTCTGTAGTTCTAGGGGGAGACATTAGGACGACGTGAAGAAAATTTTGTACGTTCTATAGTGTCCAACAATTCTTCACTCTGAGCTTAGGACCCCATAGTCTTGTTCAGCTTCAACTCCATATTATGTCATTGAAGACAGCGAACTCGACTGGAACAATTGGTCATATGATATTTTGCCATATTTCCTTGTGTTTAAGAGACTTCTTATTTCTGAAATCAAGGAGTTTCCTTTATTTTCTTTCTAAGTACACAGCTCTGATTACATTTAACTGATACTTTTTGTTCTCACTAGAAGAATTAACTGGGGAAGGTTTATTCTTCCTTTTAATATCTTCTCACCCCAAGAGGAAAAATGACAGCCCGTACATAAAAGTTCGGTATCTTTTCCGGTCTAAACCTTCGATCATGCCCTGTGATTATCATGTTCTAATCGTGGCATAGCTTCCTGGACAGGTCTGGACTAAAGGAACCCACATGAGCCGTTTGATCTCGTCGAGATTCAATCCAGACCGTACAGGTCCAGACCCACGGTCTGGATTGAATCCTGACCAGATCAGACGGCTCACGAGGTGAGTTTAGCTTTAGTGGTCGGACCACTAAATGTACTGATCCGACCACTATAACTAAAAGAATGCACGTGAGCCGTCTGATCTGGTTGAGATTCAATCCAGACCGTGGGTCTAAACCCGTACGGTCTGGACTGAATCCAGACCCTTCCTTCCTAGCCTCTGCTACAGTACCACGAGGATATCCTACGACATGTACATTTACCAACAAGCTGATTTTGAGTCGTGCTCAAACAGTCAAGCTGTATTAACGTAAGTGGCATATATCAAATTACGAGGTCATACCGTTTTGTGGTTCATTCTGGTCGGAATTCATGTTTGGTACTAGAAGTCCTCCCGAAAGAGCTGGTCTGTCAAACTGCCCATCCATGCCTCCTGTATGGTGTTATTTCAGGGCATTGATTATTATTCACGAAAAAGAGCTAGAGATCAATGCCTGGAATAACAAACTCAAAGGACAGTATTGAATTGGTTGGTGCCATGTGGAAAAGGAGATATCGTATTGCTTGGGATTGCTAAGAAGGTTGGGTTTCATGTTCTAAGAGAGAGAACTAGCTAGCTTAAAAGAACCTTTTAGTTCAAATTGCAGCAATGTTTAAAGGAGTTTTTTTAAGGGTTTCATCACATGTACATGATTCCTTTGCCTATGGGACACTCAATGTGAGGCCCAAAGCGGAAAAAAGAAGTCCTTAAATATCATCTTGCACCGCCTTGGATTCTAATTAAAGTCCCTAAAAGCATGTGATTTTGGGGTTCTTGACTCAGGGCCACCCACAACTGTACCCGTGCTAGTCTGCTCTCTATCACCTCTCACCCTACCCCTCAAGCTCTGGGTTGGTCAAGAGAAAATATTGTCAACAAAACTCAGCCAGCTCTAACCGAGAAGTAGTCGATCAATTGTTAGATGCTTAAATCATTTTCTGCAAAGAGAAAGTAACTTTTGTAAAAAGGATTAATCAAAATGTCGGTACATGTTTGTGTGATAAAATAGTTTCCAGCAGCGAGGTAGATTCATGTCAGTTAGATATCTAGCTAGAAATTGAAGTCCTAATTAGTAATTACCCCGCAGTGCTTTGTTAATCGCAAAGGTAATTGCCAGTAAATACCTTTCCCAATTCGTTACCTCTTTGGTCATTATATGGCGAACAGGAGCATATAGCTACAGTATGTGAAAACCAAAGATCTGCAAATAACTTGGCTGCAAAATGTTTACCTTCCCCCAACTTCTCTGACATTACAAAAATAAGGTATAATTTCCCTATTAGTACAGTTTATCTTCCCATCAACTAATACTACTTTCTATCCTTTCGAGGGTATCTACCAGCTAATCTATATGACCGTATCCATATATATGTCGTTCTTTACATAATATATACTTCTAGGACACGACTGGAGATTAGGTGTTAAGTGCGTACATAGCTGTAGAAGATCCTTCAAATACTCACCGAAGTTATTGCTTTACTTATATGCTCCTTGGAGTAAACGAACACTCAACTGTGTGTATGTATTGACCTCTAGAATAACCTGCGACAGATCTCTAATTTTCCTCAAAGATGAGTTACTGGTCTAATTTAATTTCATTGATATATAGGCATGTCTGATATTGTTTACACGTTCTTAATGAATAAAAATTAAGAAATGAATGTGTCTTCTGTTTTACTTTTTGCCCATGAAAGTAAGGGAGAAATATGTTCACAAACTAACACTGGTAAAATAAGTGAAATTCCCATTTGTGACAACTGTAAACAACAGTATTAGGAGCCGACTGAGTCACTGACCTGTTGGACTTAGGCAACATGTACATGATCTTGAAGCGGAGCTCCGGTTTCTAGGGTTGAGCTATATTCCTCTGAAAATCAGATCCAAGAAGCCCATATAAGACTTTATTATGACTTGCATCCATATATAAGAAAATAAACAAGGAATGACTCTATGGTGAATAGAAGCAAGCATCTTTTGCCAGAAGACGCAATATCATGATCATGACCGGTTTTCCAAGAATACTTTGGGACAAGTAGTTCAAGAAGAAAACAAAGTTGAGGAGTACGATGCATATTGTAGAATTCATGCAAAGGCGAGCTCTTGGACCTTGGTGATGATTTAAGACAGCTAGAGAAAAAGGTTAAGAGGATTATACAGTTATCAAGGACGAGTTACTGGAATTAGAGGGGTTTGCTTCTATCTCTGTTCAGTACATGGGAAGCTGCTCTCCGGCGAGGTTGCAGTGAGTGGCTGGATCGGTTTCCATGCAGGAAAAGAGGCTGCAGATTATATATACTTCACCGTGCAGGTGAATTAGAAGCTACCAAAGGATGAATCCAAAGGGATAGCATGATCCGAAATTGCGAGAGAGTTGGAGCGCGCTTGGGATCAATGCGATCCCTTTGGATGCCTCCTCTAGCAGCAGTAGAAAACCCACAAAGTTCCTTCAACCTTTCTCTTTCTCTCAGCCTCTCTCTCCTGTTTGTTGTCTTGTAGAAGAAACTGGTTTGAGGGAGACTTCAATATAAAAGAGACCTAAGTGGTCTTAACAACGATTAAATTTCATCTTTATTTTTCTCTTTCGGAAATAAATCCGTAGAATTTTCTAAATTTCTGTAGATTTTACCAACGCTTTCAAAAGATATTTCTACGCTTGTAGATCCCATTCTCTAACAAAACCAGACACATGGAAAAGGTTTTACCAGTCTTGGGTCAGCTAGCCTTTCATAGAATTTCCCAACAAGTTGGGCACCCGATATTATTTCTATTTTCCTTTGTTATTTTCCTTATTTTAATCAAGACTTGTGGTCCAGACCATGTTCCCCTTCTCACACCAACCTTTTTTATGCTTGTTTCATAAGGAATACATTCTCACGATACTTTAAAATACCTAATTTTATACTATAAAATATTAAATATATATTATATAGTTATTAAATGTGTCCATATTCATATTGGTAAATGATACGGTCATATGATTGACCCGGAAATAGATATATATAGCGGGGATCCAAAGCATAGAAGCTGTCGATTGTCGAGTAGGCTTATGCATGTAGACGTGGTACAAGATGCTTGTATGGTGTTGCACATGTATAGTACCCTAGGGATACAATACCATATTTTCGTGAAAACTTCTCTTAGACTGACGTGTAAAATAATATTTTTATTCACTAAAATCAATGTAGCTTAAGCGTAGTACTATTTATCGTTCTAATAAAATCACCCTATAGATGTTGCACATGGATAGGCATGACCAAATTTATAGTAGGGTGCAGTAGAAAGTAGTAGTCTTGCCAAGTTGCCAACAAAAACATCTTAGCTGTCCATTCATTGAAAACAAAACATTCTTGTGATATAAAGAGCTTGAATGTCTTCATGAGTCGCGCGTGTACGTAGAATCCCCATAATAGGTTGAAGGTACTGTCTGATTTTTTATTTTCTATTTAATTAGTAAATTTGACACTCTATATCTGGTAAAAAAAACTTTGTACATTAAATATGGGATCCCAACCTCTAACCGAAGCGATTGGTACATATATACTTGATGATATTTTGGCCCACTTCGTTAATTCATGATGGGTAATGGGACTGGTAGCTATAACAGTGAATTTTTTGAATATATCATAAATGGAGGCTGACGAGATCAGGTTCTGTTCGATGAGCGAATGGTGCTGCAGATTCTCCAATTGCACATGTTAGAAGAATACGCAAATCACATAAATGCTGATACAAAAAAAAAACTATGCAGATCAGTGGTCTCTTAAATTTTACTCGTTCTTTCGAATGATCTTCTGGTTGAAAGCTCCTAGCTAGGGCAAGAATAACAAGAAGAATTGAAAGCCAAAAAAAGAAGCCCTCTTTATATCCACCAGGTGCGAAAACTGTGAATGATTCTTGCAGTGGCAAGGTTAAATTTACGTGACAACATTGAAGACAGTGTGATTCACAAGGTAGATGCCATAATGCCATCACTTGATTGAGTTTTACTGTTGAAGTCCCACTCCAATTATGAAAACATTTTACCAAAGGAGAATTTGAAAAGGAGAGTTGGCTTTCTTTTCAAACTTTACCAGCTTTACAAATTCTAGCTAGTCAGTTTCCAACCGGCAGGTAAAAGGGAAACTCGTTCTATACAATCAGTACTGCTATCGTCCGCTTTTACATGTGACCTCCAAATTAATTAAATTCTCCGGATCCTTGTCACGTTCTCTTAGCTATTCTAATGTACGTACTTGAAAGCAGAAAAACCAGTCTAGTGCTTGGCAGCACCATTGCTTCCTTCCAAGTCATCTATAAGCCCTTCTTGACGAAGGCTATCACTTGTTGCTTCATATCAGATTGAGATGGGTGGTGCTAGATCTTGTCCACACTAGTGAAGCATAAATGGACCACAAGAACAGTGAAGGATTTTTCTCTGGTGCTGTACAGATCCCACCACCATATATTTACTCTCCCACGCATAATGCATAGTGGGGTAATTTGTGGCTGTCTGATGCGATTTTGAAAGTAGGGTTTGGCCGGTTCAATCCTGATCAGGACATACATGTTCCTGATTTGCAGGACACAACTGTTATTTCCACACAGACCTTGTAACCCATCTAGTGGAGCACAAGGACCTTGATTGAGCTTGCCATTTGCTGCTCTTTAGATTCCATTAATTCATCTTTCACACGATAAATTCGCTCAATGCCAGCTCATGAACTCACAGTACGTTCGTTCTTGTTTGGATTCACTTTGAGGATTGGGGTAGACCGTAGAACGAATAGACTCATCAGTTTCTAGTGGTAGCCATTATGACACTAATTTTCAGACGTTATTCCGTTCAATATCAATGATGTCATGGTAAAATGACCACATGCATGACCTAATTGTGTTGTCGACCCAATTGATTGCAGCACTCTTCTAGAAAATAAAAGAGAAGCATAGAATGACCTAAAGTTAGGTCCTATAATTGTGGAGATTAATCAAGTCGATCATTTTTTGAAAGCGGTTTCTCGGGTTGAATTTCATCTCCATCTCCATTCTCCACTACAAAGGGGGGTTTTTTCTGGTATTTTTTGTTTTCCTCTCTCAGTGGGGCAAGATTCAATTCAGCTGTTCTTCTCCTAATATTTTCCATTACTATTACCCGCTTTTTTCCTTTTCCTTTTCCTTTTTCATTCAGTAAACCTTAAGACGCGACTCTCCATCTTTATTTAAGTTCTCTGATTTTGTTTTCTTCTTCTTCTTCTCTCCCCCTTCTTGTGAGGTTTTGAGTCAATTAATTAATGACCAATTGGTGGTCCTTGAGTGGCTAGCCCCTACTTCTATTCCTTCATTGAATTGTATGAGGTTTGGACCACAACCCGCTCGCATGACATCAGTCTGTGTAAGAAGAAAAAAATTAGTGTGTCCAGTACATCGATGTGTAAATCTAGCTAGCTAGGCTAGTGGCAGAAATAAAGAACACACAGTGCTATTATGTCCATGGTAGCCTTGGAGTCCTAAACCTTTTTCTCCTGACCATGACCAGATCGACCTTCTCTTCATTATGTCTTGAACCAAATGAATTTTTCTTTTCAGGTAAAGTACGTAGTCGAATAGGCGTCGGTGCAGCACTCAAATAAGCCCGACCCAAATCGAGTTTCAAGTAATCTCTTGAGAAAAAATAACAAACAAGAAATGGCCTTCGAAATAGGGTTTTGCAGGAAAAGGAAATTTGAACTAAAACTTTCCATTTGTTCTCAAAGTAACATATTAATTGATTCCAAAAAATATCAACGTTAGGGTTTCGAAAGGAAAAGAAAGGTACACACCCGTTGTTTTCTAACTAGAACATGATTTGCAATGTCACGTGGAGTCAATTAGGAGGTCCTCCCACAAAGGATAATCCAATTAGTGCTATGGACACCCCCATATACCCTACAATCATGTCGTCGTCCTACCCTACGTACCTCTATTTGTTTGGCATCAAGGTCTACAACTTTCAATCTGGTTTTTGTACGAAGTGGGGCATTGAGTGTCGCATAAGGAGTTAGGTTTTTCGGAACCTCACATGCGCGCAGAAGATGGAGGGTTTCAAGAATTGCTTTTATTTTGCATCTTGTTGTGATGCTTATACACTTCACGCGAATTACAACTTCGAAGGTGACTCTAGCTAGCTACCGCTGTCTGTCACGTTGGATCCTCTTAGTACAGCCTTCAATATGTGTTCGACAATAGGCTTTGATTTCTGCAATATGTTTTCTGCCCATATAGGTCCACCCATCTTGATAACGTAATTTGGTACTGAAATCTCATCTGTTGTCCTAAGGGCCGGATCACTGAAATTTCGTGCTCTCTTTTGTCGAGTTCCAAGTTTCAAATTCAGCTTTGAGCGGAAAAGGGAAGAAAGAAACCTAGCTGCTAGATAATTGATAGTTAAACTCCACACACATCAGGCCGGGTTCGGTTACTGTCCTTGGCACTATTGTCATGGGCAATACTGAGCAATGGCCAAGATTTAATCTCCACGATCCAGCGGTTCAATGGGCTGCCATGTCATTTAAAAACAATGGACCCGTTTTAATCAAATACCGACCCGGTTATTCTTGACCCGCAATTTTTCCCCTCAAATCATTTGCCTCCCGCCCCCTCTCTGCTCATACTGCTCTTATTTTCTCACATGCCCAGAAATCGCACACAATCTTCTTCCAGTACACGACATCAACAAGACCATTGCCGATATTTTGAGGATCTCCGAAGTGTAGAGTTGATAAAGAGTTGTTTTCATGGCCTGTACAACTTTTTCTTTGCATCTGTTCATCGAATTAACATAAAATAAATACGAGGAAACATCCAAATTATATTTTGCAAGGAATATTGTGGGGCGAGTTGATGTTGACAAAGGAACTAAAACAGTTTACAATCAAAGTCTATGCTTAATTCCTAATATTTCCCTCCATGCTTTCTGGTTTCTTTTGGCGCATTATATAAAATGGCCTCAAACAATTTTCTGTTGGTGGAATCAATGCCATAAAAAGTTAAGAGAAACGAAGGTGAGGCACACGAAGAATGACTCTGTCACGCCCCAAAAATCAACATTTGAAATTTTCATTAAAACAACTTTGAGACATCATTTCCTTTATTCTAAATAAAAACGTCATCAAAACTTCAATGCTTTAAAACATAAACTTGTACAATTTTCAAAACAATACTACTCCCGCCCGCATGCCATCTAAGTATCATCCTTGTCACGTTCTTCAAAAATCTCTGAAAGTGGGGAAAATAATAACGGAGTGAGTTCGACAACTCAGTAAGCAGAGAATAAAAACATATATTCTTTTCTTTGAAAATAATACTTGATTCAGTGACCAGAAATACAGAAAATAAAATAGCTTTTCAGAAAATCCCCTTGACATCAACAGTAAGCCACATTGACCCCTGTGGCAGGGTTGTGCAACGACTTAACCGGCGGCCAAACCGAATTAAGTCAACAGAAAGTGGAGTTTGCCCTACTAAGACTTAGCCACGTACGCTAAGTGTGCACCAGGGAGAAACCCACACAGAAACCAATCCGAAGAATGGGCGCACCAGTAATCAGTAATGAGTTGGTACCAACAGCAGCAGTAATCAGTAATCAGTAATCAGAACATCGCCTCAGGGTTTGAAAACAGTATGATATATAATATCAAAACTCAGATTTCAAAATCAGAAATGATGTTCAGTAGAATACAGAATCTTTGAAAAATAATTCAGAACAGTCATATAAACAATCTCAACAGGTCTTTTAAAATTCCACGTTTGTTTTCAGAATAACATAAACTTGCAATAAAATATTTTCCACAAAATCGTTTATGAAAACGTGTTCATAATTTTTGAAGAAAACAATATAGTAGCTCCGCTTACCATATTTGCTTCAACAATCGAATCGCCCTAAAATCCACGTATTGCAGCGACCCAAAAGAACCGAATAAAATCGAGAAACTCAACAATGGCCGAAATTGACTTAGAGAGAGAGAGAAAACTCAAAATGGAGAATAACCCAAAATTGAGTGGTGTGCACTACAATCTGAACGAAACTACCTTTTATAGGTGTTGAGGCTTAATCACAAGGTAGATGATGAGTCTCTAACGTTCTAATTTGAGATCTAACCGACGTCCCTTCGATTACCACTCATTATTGACTTTAATCACATAAAAATCATAAACAAACTTAAAGAAAATTGTTGAAGAGATGAAACGCCCAAACAAACGCTTAAAAATGAGTTAAAATGAGTGAGAAAATGAAGAGAGAGAGAGAATTGATGAGAGAGAAAGTCCAGATCTTGAAATCGGCGGCCATAGGTTAAAACTCGGGTGTTTTAGGGTTTGAGGAAGAAGGAGATCAAAACTCACCGTTTTACTTAAAAATCAAAGTCGAGAAAAACGAGTTTAAATAAACTAAAAATCACCATAAGACATAAAGACGCACAGCGCCTCAGTGGTCAAGATGCGCGCCTCTCTCCTTCCTAAGTGCCCCAGTTCGAATCTCCACCTTGCAAAATAATCTTTCCTTTTTTTTTAAAAGACCGGGTCTTCACAGACTCAGGTCAAACCCCACTCCTGCTTCAGGATAAGGCTACAATAGAGAGCTTATCTAGCAAGGCTGAATTTACTCTCGGAAACTCTGTTTCAGATCTTCTGTACAACCAATACCTGTTACCGTCTCAGTCAATGGCCTTGGAGGAGAAAGTCATCACGTTGGAACAAAGTGATTCTGAGAAGTCAAGGATTCCGTTCCTAAGCTTTTTGAAAGAGGAAGAAGAAGCTAAAATGGTGGTCATACCACAGAAACATGAGAACAATCCTGCAGCCAAGAAGAAGATGCGTAGAACTGAAGATGGGTGAAATCGAACGCGGGTCATTTCATGAAACGGGTCGGATGGGGAGAAAACGGGTCAGGCGCAGGTCGATTGATTTTAAATGAAGTGGCAGTGCATTGAACCGCTGGATCGTAGAGATTAAATCGTGGTCGTCCCTCAGTATTGCCCATGACAGTAGTGCCAAGGACAGTAACCGATCCCCATCAGGCCATGTACTTCAATTCCCACTTGGTCACAAATCCATGCTACTACATATCAAAACGTAGTCACGGCTTCGAGTAATATGGGTGTAATTCTTTCCTTCGAGTCATACGCCTTCTCAATCTAAAACAAACAAATTAAGAAATCATATATATCTAAATTAGACTGGCGCTATTGGGACCCGTCGATTGGTGAAGCATGGATTTTTCTACCTATTGAAGACGTACATTAATCTTCCAAGCCAATAGTCACAATTGTGCAAATCCTAGTCACGTCAGTGGTAGATCGCATGCCAAAAATCTACCCCCTTATTGCCACAAGGACAAACTTGCTTGGCGCATGCATTCGTGCCTTGTCCACAAAAGCGATTGGCGCTTCGGTGCTCCTACTTTGATTTGTGGTCCTTTTGTAGTTGCATTCTGCAAAGGAACTTTGCCCTGGCACTTTGGTTTGTTGGAAAGCATGCATGCAACATATCCCTTTCGGTACTATTGTCATCCTGCTTCTTCAATGCTGGTAGATCGTCCAAAATACACTTGTCATAGCCTTTCATTTTTTTTTCAGCTTTACAAAGAAGAATTAATATGCCTTTATTTTTAGCCCTTTTTCCATTTTATGATCCATAACATGCATGTATGCTTCTCCATTCCGCAAAGGGTTTCATAGCTAGCGTATTCAAACAAGCTGCTAATTAGAAAATGTTCCAAGATTAACAAGTTAATGCATAATGGAGGAGAGGGGACCATCTGAAGAGTCCAGAGAGGAAGTTGCTCTTTTAATGTTTCATTACCTACTCCCTATTTATCTCGGATCGTAAATATTATTATACAGGTATTATACCGTAAAAAAGAGAGCTTGAAAGGAACGCATCGATCTGGCCTTCTTGAGCACCTGCAGCTAAATTGACACTTTTCTACAGTACTAATTATACGTAGCTTCCTATATATACGGTTAAAAACTCTACTAATCATCCCCTTAAATTCATGTTGCTAGTTAACTATATATGCGACAACTTGGAGAATTTATGGGCATAAGTCCTTAATTTCTGCTTTATGCAAATTTAATTTTAGGCTTAAATGCACCCCATGCCCCTGGTGTATACGGAAAGAGCAACTATGCCCCTGAGGTAAACAAAGTCATTTTCATACCCCTGAGGTATACTTTCAGGAGCAAATATGTCCTTCCGTTATGTGCCGTTTGAAACCCTAACGGTAAATGCTGACGTGTCAAAATTAGACACGTCAGCACCAATCACAACTCGACACCTGGCATTTTCGAAATTAAAAAAAAAAAGATCTGGGGGAGAACCCCCGAGCGGCGAAGGGAGCCCAGCTCCCTTCGCCGCCGCGAGGGGTGGCCGCCAGCCACCCCCGCGGCTCGCGCCGTGCCACCCCGGCGACGGGGGATCTGGGCTCCCCCGTCGCGCGAGGCGGCCGCGCGCCACCCTTGTTTGAGCAGGGGAGCCGCGGGGGTGGCTGGCGGCCACCCCTCGCGGCGGCGAAGGGAGTTGGCTCCCTTCGCCGCTCGGGGGTTCTCCCCCAGATTTTTTTTTTTAATTTCGAAAATGTCAGGTGTCGAGTTGTGATTGGTGCTGACGTGTCTAATTTTGACACGTCAGCATTTACCGTTAGGGTTTCAAACGGCACATAACGGAATGACATATTTGCTCCTGAAAGTATACCTCAGGGGTATGAAAATGACTTTGTTTACCTCAGGGGCATATTTGCTCTTTCCGCATACCCCAGTGGCATGGGGTGCATTTAAGCCTTAATTTTATATGAGATATTTTTAAACATTGGGTGCAATACCCATGAAAAGTATATCTATCACCAAGTCCTTTTCCTGTTTCCATGTGTTCTGCTTTCGGCTATCACCGCTAGCGATAAGGGAATCGTGTTTCTTTCGTTGCTTCTATTTCACGATCACTTTCATTCTCAATTAATTAGATTTCTCTTATTAAGAAATAAATTCAGGGTTGGTTTTATTTTCAACCACACAATGCATGCAATCACTGAATAGGCATAAATACACGAAAACAATTACATGAAACTTATTTGGTCATGAGAAGCCCGTCCCGTGTAGATAAGTCTAGCACAAAACAGAAGCATTAATGTAAAGTAGAAAACGAAGACCAATATTGGGCCGGGGGTTACATCTTTCTTAAATGACATGAATCCTTGTGTATTTATAAGCTATATATATATATTCATGGGGCTACTGAATACTGCAGCTCTTAATTACGTCCTATGACTCAACAACAAGAACAACAAATGGAGAAAAATTGACTTTGTTCTATGCTAGTATTCGTTGTCTACAAAACAATATCCTCGTTATATTCTGAAAAGATAAAGAAAAGAAGAATGGGGAACACTTCTCTTTTTTGGCTACTGATCCCTGTGGCCGTGGGAACATTTGCTAGAATGATTGTGCCCTCAGGCTTTTCATGTCTTCCTGGAAGATAAGATGCTCACTTGGTTCAGGAGACAACGATGTGAACAATAACAACGACAAGTGCAAAGAGGGTACCATTTATGCATTACTTCTCAATGCCAGAAAGAAATATTCGCCTTGGAGGGCTATATAACCAAGCACGAGCAATGAAATCCGATAAGCTCAATTCTCTCTCTCTCTCTCTCTAGATAAGGTCAGCTTAGACGAACGAAACTGGTTTTGATGGAACTATTGGGTTCGTTCTCAAGCTGTGGGTTGTCCTGGGTCTTTTAAGTGGCAATGCCAACTGAAACAAATGGGCCACGATTAGATATGGCTTTTCTTCAAATATAAACGGGCTTAAAGTCCAAGTCAAATACACAGTTGGGCCTACCTGGCGTCCATTATGAATAGAATCGAGCCTTGACTCAGTCGTAAATGCGTCATCAAGCCTGCCCAAAGTTGTCAACTTTGGAAGTTCTTCTTCGAGGCGGTTTCTTCGGCCTTTCCAAACAGCAGAACGTCGCCTGTATAGATTTCCAGATACATAAATGTATTTATGACAAAATAAAACAACTCTTTTCCTTAAAAAGGCACAATTTCAGGGTAACATTCAACCGCGAACGTCTTCTCTCATGTCCCCCTCGCCTCGGGTCCAAAGTTAAGTCAACCCACATCTTCAGTGAAACGGCAGCGTAGTATTTTAGGATGGGGACGTATATGTCATTTCCAAGAAAAACGACAGAAGAATTCCGAAACATTTTTTGTGACTGGGCCCCACTTAATTCCCCCTCTCCTTCGTGCTCATTTGCAGTTAGGCAGGTAGGTAGTGAGACTATAGAGGGCTAAACGAGAGACGAGCTAAAATAAAGCATAGCATTCAAAACTGACGGTACCAAATTCCAAACGCCCATGGTCGAAGAAGAGCACGGCAACGGCTCACCCGCAGCCAAGTGCAGCGCCGAGTCGGGGTTGGGTGGTGAGGACGAGACGGTTGGACTCGTAGACGGAGAGGGCAGCAGGGGTATGAGTAGCAGGGGAAAAGTGAAGGGGCCGTGGTCACCGGAGGAGGACGCGGTTCTTAGTCGACTGGTGAGCCAGTTCGGGGCGAGGAATTGGAGTCTGATTGCCCGCGGAATTCCTAGTCGCTCCGGGAAGTCGTGCCGCCTCCGATGGTGTAATCAGCTGGACCCCTGCCTCAAGCGCAAGCCCTTCACAGGTAAAACGCCATTACTTACGCAGTTAACGTGTATATACGTGTGCGTGCGCATCTATTTCTGCATTGTTGTATTTGGAATAGATTCCATTTTGAATTGTTGTTGTGGGGTTTCTATTGTTGTTTTCTTTTCCGTTCTTTTTTGGTCGTTTATTGGGTGTTCTTGAGAAATATATTAGCTAATAGAAGATGGTCATGGTATATTGGTATTGGGCTTTAGTTTTGGTATATGGGTTTCGAAATATCGATAACTTGGATAGCCATAGGGTTCCACGATAGTGAAGACGCAAGTAAGGCACAAATTCAAAATGGTGTGTTCCTTTGGAACTGATTTTCTTGATTTTAGATAGAATTTTGTGCATCAACCCATCATCTTAAAAGGATCCGATAAAGAAAATGGCAGACCTCGGTGTGAGCGATGTTTTAATGTCTTAGTGCTGTTTATTTTAGATCAAAATCCAAACTTGACCAGTTGACCTCCCTCTACCCTTGGATAAAGATCTGTCTATACACGTTCCTGTAGAGGCACCCATGTATTTTTATATTTCCGCTCACTATGATGTTTATATATAGACACAAGTCACACAACTGTAAACATTTTTTAGAGGCTTTCATGTAATTATGATGTTTTTGGCGTGAAACAATTGATCTCGCGCTCTTCTTTTCATATGTTTCTCATGATAGATACATGTTAATGCTATAGCATACATGAAGTATAACTCAGTTGGTGAGAACCATATATATTCCTAGTTCTATATGAGGACCCTTTCTGGTTTGGGGGATTTTCAGCTGCACTGCTTATGCATTCCTCTTCTCTCCTTCATTTTGTTATCTTGGAAATTTCAGATTTTTAACTCTGAATCTCTGTGTTCTCTTGACGTGCTTCAAGTTATCATTCCTTTCTCTTCACTTAGGGTAACACTGACACAAGTTGAATCTTTAGCCTAGTAATTCAAATTTCTGGGAGTTTTCGCACTGGAATGAATGTATTTCACTTTTACTCTCTGCACAGTAATTCAAACATTCTGGTGCCAAAACTCCCAATCACTTTTGGCACACTTTTGACACCAGAATGAGTATAGTTATTGGGTGATTGAGGTTCTGGGTTTCCTTCAGTATTCTTGTTCTTTGTCACTGCCTCCCTCCGCCTCTCTTTGAGTTCCTATAGATTTTTCAGCTTCTGTCGTCATGTTGCTTCTCTTTGCATATATGTTGATCAGTAAGGTAAAGCCAAAACATGTGTACACTTGGTTATCTTTTCCTTTCTTTATTCTCCTATTGTTTTTAGTATGTTTAGATCCCAGAGTAAATTATCACCGTAATTAAGTCATATGTCGAGTAAGCTAAACCTTGTGCCTGTCAAATGTTATGTGACACATATGATGCATATTCTGCACTAATAAAATTTTATGAAACTTGATTGAATGCAGATGAAGAGGATCAGATTATAGTTACAGCCCATGAGATTCATGGAAACAAGTGGGCTGCTATTGCAAAGCTCCTTCCAGGTAGAACTGATAATGCAATCAAGAATCACTGGAATTCTACGCTAAAGCGTAGGTGCACAGAGATTGGAAGGTTTAAACTGGCATCCCCTGACAAGATGGAAGATGGCAGCCTTGACAGAACAAGGGTATCTTCAGAAGAGACTTTATTAGTTGGGGTTATTGATTCATTCACTCCCCCAGAAGGAAGAAATGTTCCAATGTTGGATAGACCATACCAACACCAATCAAAAGAGGATCATTTTATTGCTGAAGCTAGAGAGAATCAAGGAAGAGATGTCCTTGTGGATGACAGAGCCCACACATGCAGGGACAGATTTCAAAACGAGGAGGGTCATATGGTTGATGAAGGAAGAGAGCATCCTACCCTTTCTCGTCCAGTGGCTCGTGTCGGTGCATTCAGTATTTATAACCCCCAAAGTGGCCCAAACAGTTTTGTGTTTCCGGTGACAGTTCCAGCTCAAGGGCCTTTGGTCCGGGGTTTCAAACCAGACTTCGGGATCTGCAGATTCCTTGAAGATGTTTATGGTGAGCCAATTGTTCCTTTGCAATGTGGCCATGGTTGCTGTGCAGATTCTAGAGTCGACCATTCTCATTTCTCGTTGTTAGGGCCCGAGTTTGTTGAAACTGTAGAGCCTTCATCTTTCTCTAGCCATGAGTTGATCTCCATAGCTACAGATTTGAACAAGATTGCGTGGATCAAGAGTGGCCTTGAGAAGAATGGCACCGGAATACCTGACAATGGGGCAAGCCAAATAGTGTCTGAAGCCACGGTTTCGGCCTCTCAGATGAGGGCACTTGAAGTTGAAAAGGGTATGAAGTATGATCGAATGTGCGTTGAAGAGGGACAGAACAAATTGATAGGCATGATGACGGAAATGCTAACTACTCAGATGCCTAGGCAAAGCTTTAACAGCGGAGTTGAGGGCTTGAGCTGAAAGTCAACCCAAACTTTCTGTCTACTCCAGTGTGGGAAGAGCGGAAATACAAAACTGAATCATAGAGTGAGTTGTGACAATTGCCCTCGTAATTTTTGAAGGTCGGAAGTCCGTTTTTGTGAGGAGGCTTCCTCGTTCCAGTTGAAGAGACCAAGACACTTTTGGTTGACTAAGATTCTATTATGTCTCTGTCTCTGGAATATTATATACATCTTTGATCCAGTGAAAGTAATGAAACTAGTTTTACAGGAGTTGCTAAAATACGATTTTGACCATTCTGTTTGCGTAATTGCTTGTGCAAATACTTTTTCAGTCATGCGAGGCGTGTTGGTTTCTCAACGTAGGCCCTAACATTGCACATCCTACGTGGCGAATATACTCGTTTTCGCCGGTGAGCTTATATCTCAGTTGGCGCCTCCTTCCAAAAGCGAGGGTATGATCTAGGGGTCGAATCTACAGCCTCTTTTCTCCAAGTTTCCTAATTATCTTCCACATTTGTCTTTTTCTTTGCCAAGCTCATTTCCATTCTTATCCTTTGTTTTATCTTCCACAATCGTCCCTAATCTCGAAACGGTCCGTTGCTCTGTACACTCATTCTCAGTTTCCTTATACAGAAAATAAAAAGAGATTGAGAATGTTCGTTTGGAAAAAATTTGTAGGATTCTGATAAGATTGTGAATATTTAGGTGATGTTAAAGTTGTATTGACATACGGCAGAAGTTGTTAAAATGAATTGATGTTCGTACAAAAAATAATAAAATGTTTTATTGAAATATGTGTGTTTTGTGGTATTTGACGTATAAATATAAAAAATACAATTCAAATTATATAAAAAAAATGCAAGCACTGATGGGTGTGAAGTGACAATTATTTTATATAACTTTTGACGACATGAAGTTGTTGTCTTGTGGATTGAATAATAATTTGTTGATCTGTCGATCTGCTTTTATATCGGTCTTCAGATTATGATAATGTTAAGAAAGTATATCTTAGGATTTTAGCCTTGTAATACGAGGTAAAACTCTAGTCGTCGCAGCTCGCACATGAAAATTCGTGTCCTGTAGTGGTGAGCAGTGGGAAAAGCGGATATATGCAGAGTCCTGCTTTTCATGAAGAGCCCTCCCAACATTCAAATTTAAGAAGTGAAAATTGCCCAACCTCTAACATCCAATCCTTGTGCAAGTCCCAGATCAACCTTTCACAACTTAGAAGTGCTCACCCAACAAATTCAGGGGCCGTACGATGGATGGAGCAATCGAAAATAGTTTTTTGAAACCAAAAGCTAAGAAGAAGACAGAAACGTGGCTGTTTGTGGACTCATTTAATATCTCATTTTTCACGTTTTTAATTTTTGATACTCGTTTCGAATACTAAATAATTTAATCTAGCCCTTAGGAAGTTTAGATAATTTTGTCTCAGTCCTACGAAAATTATTTTCAATGTTCAGTTTAAAAATTGTGTATCAATCCAGGCTCATTCAAACAGAACATTTCGCCCTTCTCCACCAAATCTCTTATTCCCTCTCTCTCTTTCACAATTTCGCCCTATTTTTGTCTAGTCCGTAAATCTCCGGCCTCTTGCACAGTTCGTGAACTTAAAATTGTATTGACGAAGATAGCGAGATCCCGCTCCTCATTCCCACCCTCGGTACTCTAATCTAGCTCGTGATTTTCTTCTACGATTCTGTATCGATTCGCAAGTAACAAAAGATGAGTTATGGTTTATATCAGTGAGCTCCGCTTTAAAATACAGTATAAGTAAGCAGAAGTAGCTTTGAAAAGTTTATAGATATTAGGGAATCGGGAAGAAATTACTAGCTAGCAGTCGGCAACATGGGACTGAACCTAAAATACAGTACCCAATAAGCTGGCATGTAAAAAGACAAAGTATTATGTGAAGGGATTAATAGAATCTTTTAAAGTGTATTAGTCCAAAAGATGAATGCCCATCTTGACTTGGCCTAACTTACTCTTTATACAGTTTTTATTTTAATATTTTTTCAAAAACAGTATTCAAACTAATTTTTTATAAATTCTAATAAATAAATATATAATGCAAAATATTTTTTAAATTAATATTAAGCTTATATATAATTTTTTATGAACTCTAATAAAAATTAATTTCACACATATTTTTGAAATAGAAATAAAAAAAAACCTCCAAAGAACTCTCAAACACAGCATTTTTTGCTTTTGACACCCAATATGTATTTCAGTATTTGTGCTGTCCCAGAGAAAAAGAACAGTTGTATAGAGGGTCACCGGTCGTCTCACTCAAATATTTGCCTACACATTATTCTCAAGGGAAAAAAGAAAAAGGTTCCGTCTTTCCTGTTCGGGGGACTGACACGCAAGTCGCAACAGAGAGAGAGATCACCTACCACAAATCCACGACACAGTATCCGGTTGTTATAAACCCAACCAAATCACATTGTATTTGCTTACTGAGATCGAGAGAAACTCAGCGAGCTCTTCTTCTTCAACTGTGGGCATTCATGATCTCGGTCTCGCAGACGCAATATATGAGGATTCTCTTTGTGGGTCTTGACAATGGCGACAGTAGAGCAATATCGTGTTGTTGATGTGGAAGGAAGTGGTGACCGGAGCTCCGGGTCCGGCGCGTGTGACGTGTACTCCAATTCCAACGATCGGTCAGACGAGCAGAGGCATTCAAGCGGGTCTGGGACTGAGATTGTCGGAGTGTCTAATAAGAAGAGGCGATCTTCTGCGTCAGAGAGTTATGTGGAGGTGGATTTGGAACTTGGGATGACCGAGATTAAGGTACATTGGGCAAAATTGGTGTTCCCATTGAGTTGGGTTGCTCTTGTAAGGATGATTTGGCTGCAGCTCACAAGCAGTGTGCTGAAGCTTGGTTCAACATCAAGGGAAACAAGTAAGTTCCTCAAGTTTAGAAAAAAAAAAACCTATATGTTGTGGAGATGACTATGTTTCTGTTAGATCTTGGCAACCTGTGAATTCCAGTGCTTTTTGATATCGGTCTCTTCTGGGTATTGTGAGTTTCTGAGAATTGTTTGGAGAACTATATGATATGCTTATAGTTAGATGCTAGATAAATTTGGTTGCTCTATGGCCAGGATATTTGCACACTGGGATGCTTCCACTCGTTAGAAAGACTTGTCTTTATAAAGTTGATATCTCTGGGAAGTTTTGACTTGGATATGATTGGCTAAGTTCAAAGCGGAAATTGGACAAATGTCTGGACATGATGCAGGGAAAGGGCAGTGCTTGAGGAAATGATAATGGGAACTTAGATAAGAAATCTCTACTTTACGAAAATATAGGAAAAGTTAACAATAGATTGTGATAGCAGAGACAATCAAAATAGCTAAGCGAAAGATAGAAAGCACATGGACGTGCTGCCCCTATTTCCATCTGTGCGAATGATTCATCCCTGTCCTTTGTCCTCATAGTATCAAAGGGCCTTCCCTGGCTAATGCACCTATCTCTCTTTACGATTTATCTTTATTTCCTCTGGGCAAGTTGGGTTTCGACTCTCAGTGGTTAAGACATTTTTCTACTCTTTTTTTTTCTTGGCAAGACATTTTTCTACTCGAAAGCGTTTTGACCTTGTTGATTTTCTTGATATGATTCATTAACCAGGTCAGTCTTGAATCATTTCCTTCGCAGAGTATTTTTGGATCTAGTGTTTCCGTGTCTTGCCTTTTTTTTTTCTTGCCTAATGTGGATAGCCACCATCGATTTACTGCCTTGAACATATGTTGCTCATTAAGTCCTCCGTAGAAGGATCAACCAAACAAGAACGTGGGCTGTCACGTTAGTGACAGGGTAGTTCTAGTTTGATATTCCGGGCTAGCTGTTGTACCTAAGGTTAGAAGTGCTCTGTATCTAGTCTATATGATGCAGTTGCTTTACCTTTAAGAAGTATTTGACATTGACAGTACCTTCTAGCCTGGCAGCGTTAGGAAACTGTCCACTGTTCTTAAACTAGTTTCTCCAATCCAAGTTCGGAAAATAAAAACCTAAATGAGGACAGAAAATTCTCTCCTGTTGCATTAACGGCTAAAATAACTAAACATGCACCAAAACCTACACAAGTTGCCTCGGGCAAAAAAAAAACCTACCTGTTAAAAACATATATCATTAGCTTTCCTCTGTTTATCCTGCCGAGTCATTAACTGGTGATTTGGTCATAAATAATCCAGATCTTGTTTAACTACAAAAAAAAAGTATGAGGCATGATCTTCTGAACCTTTCACCTATACATTTGATCTGTAAAATAATATCTATTGCATCCTAACAATTTCATTGATTGCTATTCTGATGGCTGGCAGTATCTTTTTTAAAGAATTGTTTCTCCAGAAACTGTATCTCAATTTGAAGGTATTGGAGATACAAAAATCATAGACTTCTCAATTTGTTCAATAAGCAACTAAAAGAAACTTTTCTTTAATGGTTTGGTTCAACTCGTCTGTCTTTTCCTAGTATCTTAGCAGTAATTTTGAGTTGCAACATTTTTTTCTGCCTTGAATTGTTATTTAAACATTCTCTTCAAGCTGTATTTCTATATGCGCTGGACAAATCTCTTGAAATTGGTTTCTTTTTAGGAGAAAGGGACGGTGCTTGTTTGTGTGGTAGAAAAAGAGGGAGGTGGGGGGATTGACCATGCTTATGGATCATTTTACATCAGACGAAGAATGATGGCTCCGACACATTTGATGCATTAGACCTAAATTCTGTGGCAATTTTTGAAAATATGGCGTTCCACTAAAACACATATACACTAGCAGAAAATCGTGTGTAGGTCATGGAGGGCATGTCACGAAGCTCGTTGAACAAATTCTGTGGCAATTAGACAAAATGGTTTTCCACTGAAACCAATTTGCACTATCAGAAACTTGTGGGTAGTTCATGGGACATGCCAAGGGGACTGTTGAATTGGTTGTTGTGGGGTCCTACTACTTCCTGTGTTACTTGTTTTGGGGATATCGAAATACTAACACTTATCTATTCAGATTGTTCTACGGATGTCATCATGTGTCTAAGCGAACTGTGTAATCTTCTTTAATATATAATTCCAGGACGTGTGAGATCTGTGGATCAGTTGCACGAAATGTTGCAGGTGCAAATGAGGCTGAGTTGACGGAGCAATGGAATGAGGCAAATGATGCAGCAGCCGCAGCATCAACGGCACCTATGCACTCAGTGGAGGCTCGACACTTCTGGCAGGGTCCGGTTTCTTAATTTTCTGCTTGCTTGTATGGTCTTTGCCTTTGTAATCTCTCTTGGCTCTTTCACTTCAATGTACCTTCATGAAGTCCTGTGTCGCTAATGAAATCGTACTTAAGGCGAAGAATATAACATTTCTCTTGGGTTGACTATCGTGAAGCGGCAACAGGCCTTATGGCTCTTAGCACTTGCACAGATACAATCCTCAGTAACCGCATCTCCAGTTTTCATTGAAGCCGGCATCTCTCAATCTGCTTGATGTTTATACTTGTGGCAGACTTTCAGACTGTTGTACTAGTTATGTTGTATAAGCCAATGTTGTACAATATTGCTGTTGTAACCTTTACTTTACTTGCTGCTTAGCCGCTCACCTTTCTTTTTCTGGCCTTAGAGTTTCCATCGGAAAGAGCTGCTGGATAATTTAATCATGTTCACCGAAATCCATACTGGTCTATGGGTATCGAAGTCTTGCTATTCTTGAGTTCAAAGAGACTGAACAACCAAAGATTTTCCCTGCATAAGTTTCTCGAGTGTGTTTCTTGGCATTGAAACCGTGGCAGCTTTGGAAAACCCATAACCAGAAGAAAGAGAGAAAGAGAAGATGCCCAAAAAGTTGAAGTCTGAACATAATCCAAAATGCTGCCAAAGGGGTATTTGACCCTCCAGGGATCTAATCTAAACTAGATTACGCAAAAAATTATTCCATTATCAATCACATGGCTAAGGACACAAAAGTAAGATTGGGTGATATAATTGACAAACCCCGCCAGTGTCTAGTCTCAGTCTCAGTCTGATCAGATTACATGTGGCCGTCTGCACGAGGAGCTCTCCAGTAAACGTGCCGTGATTCGCGGTCATGATCTTGAGACAAAGCCTGTGGTGGGAAGTCAGTCATTCAGGAGACTATCCGTAGGTACTAATTTTTCATACACCTGACTGAAAAGTAAGAAACCGATGACAAATAGAGTCAGTATAGTTGGGTGTACTAAGGACCAATAAACTTCATGATTTATGCTCATGAGGGTATAAAAAAACATCATGGTAGCTGAAGTCGTTGTGGATTACGATTTGTGATGGTGTCAGGCCTGGAATCGGCGAGATTGACACTTGAAAGAACAAAATTTTTTTTTGGAAGAAATTGGTATAGAATATTAGAAATAAAAAAATTTATACTTGACAAGTGAGACATCTAATTATGGGAATATCTGATTGGATTAATTAATTAACTCACTTATATTAAAAAAGTTACATAAGGGCTTATATTTATAAGCCAATATTTTACAACACCCCATATTGCTAAGCAATGTGGGACTTCAAACTTCAACACTCTCCCCGCAAACTCAAGGTGGACAAACCGACAAACCTTGAGTTTGAAGTTACAAAAAAATAATTACAAGAAAAATAAATAATAACAAAGATTGTCGGTATTGAGCCGAAAAGTTGCCCCGAAACTGAGCCGGGAGAAAGCCGGTACTGAGCCGAGAAAGTTGTTGGTATTAAGCCGGGAGAAAGCCAGTACTGAGCCGGATGGTCGCCAGAAGATAATCGGACTAAAGTCGAAAACCTTGCTCTGATACCACATTAGAAATAAAAAAATTTTATACTTGATAAGTAAGACATCCAATTATAGGAATACCTAATTGAATTAATTGTGTTAACTCACTTATATTAAAAAAGTTATATAAGGGCTTATATTTATAAGTCAATATTTTACAACGCCCCATATTACTAAGCAATGTGGGACTTCAAACTTCAACATAGAATGAGCTCCCTAATCATTCCATCTCTTATAGTTGGATTTGTTTTATTAAATACTGTATTATTGTTAATTCCATTCCTTTTCCTAGTTAGTGGGTAATCACTAATGAGTTCTTTCCAAAAAGAACAAACAAATTAATTCAGGTTCTAACTTAAAAAAGAAGAAGAGAGCAAATTTCAGACCCCTCTGAGGAAAGACTCAACTCGTCGTTATCATATTTATCACGGGGGGGAGTCGCGTGCTGTTCTCATGAAGGGCATCCATGACCACTTCGTTTTTGTCCCCTTATGTGTGAACTGCTCCGGCCTCCGGTTATGTGATTAATTACCCTTTACGATGACTACGAAAAGTGTCGGAAATATCAAATTGATATGTTCAGTTGTTTTCGGCAGACAGCTTGTTTTTATGAGATTATAGTTTTGTGAATATTATGATTTTTGGGGAGGGCAATTGGGCAAAGACTCCCCCCCTTGTCCCTTCCCCTCTAAATAGTAGACACGATACATATCAATGTCGATTCGAATGTATCAAATTAGGAAAGCTTAAGATATCTTTCTTATTTTATTTAATGAAATTATAATGCCTACTTGCTGAACCAATGGTCCATTATTTGCATACCTGAGTGTACCTTCAAGAACAAAAAATACCAAATTGATAATAAAATATTGACTTGTACGACATTTGCATTAATTTGCAATACATTTACCATTTTAGTTACATTAATTATAGTTTCGAAATAAATAGTAATAATTAAAACACTGGTTTCTGCTTCTTTAAAACAAATATCTTTTTGTTATTTGAAATATATTATTAAATTACCAAGTTGGTGTCGACTGTCGAAGCCCTCAGAGATAATTAAGGTAGATTCAAATTAAATTAATCTAACTTGATCTAATTACTTGCTGGGAGTTGATGTAAATTAAACAATCTAGTATTCGAATTCAAATAAGAACAAACCCAGCAGCAAACATTCTTATCTAATCCAATCAGGTGTCTTGATTTGAAATAGCTAAAACAGAGAGTTTGGCTTAACGCTTTGATAATCCTGCAAATTAAGAAGTCCGGAACAAGATTTAGAAAGAAGCTTTACCACGCGTATCTTACTTTTTATCCTTATAGATATGTTTATTCAAACTCGCAGACAAACTTCATGCAGGCTGCAGCCCTGTCTAAGTGTTGATCATTAAATTCTTGGCTTAAATGCAACGTAGATCCCTGTGGTATCACCTTTCTACAAATTGGTTTTTGTGGTATGAGTTTGTACTGGCTAGTCCCTAAGGTAATCATCTTGTAACAAATTGGTCCTCCCGTTAGATTTTCGTCGACCCACTTAACGGCCGAAGCTGACGTGAATTATTTTCCGCGTATGCACCAATGAAAGAGCACGAACAAAGGACAGACCGAGCATCCCGAGCACAGACCGAACCCGGGCATCCCGAGCAGTCTGAGTAGTATCAGCTCGAGCATCCCGAGCACAAGCAGCCCGGCTTGCTCGGGATACGAGTACATGCGACATCATATGCACCAACGAGAGCGCCAACAGAGGACAAACCGAGCATCCCGAGCACAAGCAACTCGTGTCTGTCGACATGCGGCATCACCTCATTCGCTGATGACGTCAAATTTTTTGACACGACAGCTTCGGCCTTTAAGTGGGTCGACGGAAATCTAACGGGAGGACTAATTTGTTACAAGATGCTTACCCCAGAGACTAGCTAGTACAAACTCATACCACGATGACCAATTTGTAAAAATGTGATACCACATGGACCTACAATGCATTTAAGCTTAAATTCTTTTACCCACCTAAAACATAAATAGTTTGGGAGTTTTTGGAAATTAAGATGATAATGATGTGGGTCCAATGACAAAATCTTCTATCCTTGGGATGCAATCGACCTTTTATGTAAAAACATTATGAAATCTAGATTTGCAAGAGTGGCAAAGAATCTTTGATAGCAATGCGTTGATATGTCATACGAAGAAGATCAGTAGTTGTCTGTAAAAACAACCTAACCTCGTCACCGACCTATAATAGAAGATAATGCCATCAGAACGTGCTTGCCATGATTGAAAACAAAACATACTCTACGCTGCAAGGTTCTATCCCTCCTTTGTCTTCATTAGCCACGTGCCATAGCCCCAGTACACAGCTCCGCTAAACTATGGAAGTTTATTCAGAAACCAGCTAATGCGGCGAGGTAAGTGCGACACAATTAGACTCGAGTGTCTCCCTGACCACTTCGCTCGGAATCTCAAATCAATATGTCGGTCGCATGCTCCGGCATTGGGCATGTATCGCCGACATTTCAATGTTAATAAAAGTGTTATATTCTTATCCAATAAACTTCGTAAAAGTTTGTGTTAGATATGCTGCTGTAAAAGGTAGCAATAGGGGTGTTCATTTGTACCGGCGGTGACCGTTTTAACCGCTAAAATCATTACCACTGCCGGTACCGTAACCAGTAAGGGCGGTTATTGTGCCTTAGCGGTGCGGTGACGGTGTCAAATATGTAATTCCGTCAATTTGCGGTGACGATTTTCGTCAAACCGTCACTTACACTACAGTTAATCACCCCTAGTTGAGATTTGAGATGATTATTGATTATGTGACATACTTTTGTTGGAATATGTTAGTTGGTTTATGTCACATTGTTGCACACTTTTATTAGACTTTAGTATTTATGTTTGAATATGATATTATGTTGAACTTTTGGACAACTTATTATATTTGTTATGATTATTAATAATTATGATATTATGTTTGAATATGTTATGATATTTGTCCATTTAATATGATTATTGATTATGATATTATGTTGAAAATTTAAATAGTGAAAAAAATGAAAAAGCCCAAGAAGAAAGCCTATTTTTTTTGCACAACGGTTATATAGTTTAAGCGGTTACCGTATAACCGTTACCGTTAATACCGTCACCGGCAACGGCGGTTATTATGTCTTTGCGGTGACGGTAACGGTGACAGTTTGGTGTCGATAACGGTGACGTTTTCCACCAAACTATCACCTACACTACCGTTAACCACCCCTAAGTAGCAAGGCGATATCCCTCAATATTGCTGGATGCGTATGTTTAGCAACAAAAGGGGCAGAAAGAGAAAAAGAAAACAGATATAAGGACCAAATATGTCTGCTGTCTGTAATTGGAACTCTTTCGCTTTTCCGGTCCCTTTTGATCACTTTGGTATGATTAAGGAGCCAATTATAATTCACTGGAAAATGTGAAAATAGGTCGAGTGTGGCAAGTCATGTACATGAAGGTGTTGTAGTTCCAGTTGCAGGAGAGAGAGAAGGGAAGAAAGATAATGTAAATCTTGAAAAATGGATTAGCATTTGCAAAATGTAAAATTAAGGTAAACCTCAGCACTTGAAAATGCAATCCTTAATTATCGGCCAGTTGAAATTATATTCTATTGAAATTTAGTGTTTTTCTTTGAGATTATAAGGCTTAATTCGTCAGTCGAGTACAGATATAAAAGAAAAATAATCTCCTAATTATGTGGTTAATAGAAATATTTGAAAATCCATCACATGAAGGTAGCATCATATGTAAGTCAAGCCATTGAAAATCTGAGCTTCATTACACGAAGTCTATGAGAGCATTCTTAGAATTTAACCAATCATAGTCATCATGATCATTGACATGATTTATTAGCATTAAATTAACACGATTAATGGAGGTGAGAGAAGCTTATTTTTCACGACCCAATTTACATTATGTTATTAATCTTATAAATGAAATCCAATTGGCCCAATTTACCCAAAGAAAACCAAATCCAATTGGCTGACAAAGGATGGGAGAGCGTGCAAACACGACATAGACTAAGCCAACCACAACATGGGGGCCATGGACGGTTGGTAATTTTCTTCACCTGCAGACCCTCCTCTCCCTTCCTTTGAATCTAAAGACTCTCCTCCCTGATCTTTAGCATTCTCAACTTCTTCCCAAGAAAAACCCGCATCACCTTCCCAAAACTATCTGCCAACCTGAGACTCTCTCTCTCTCTCTCTCAGAACCCTCTGATGAGGAAGCTCTGTCCCAACTATGATCGTGAAGATGGGCTCGACACGGTCCTCGAGGTCCCTATACCGGAAGAAATGTTCTCCCACAGGAACGGTGCCACCAAGTCATGGCAAAACGTGAAGTCGTGGATGAAAGCCACCGGAGACAAATCACAGCAGTCCATGGCAGCAGTTTTCGGAAGCCGAAACGCAGAGATCCAGCTTTTGCTTGGAGTCGTCGGAGCTCCCTTAATCCCTCTTCCTATCCACGGCGAGCCCCAACCCATCAACATTAAAGACCATCCCATCGTAAGACGTTACCTTTGTCTTTGAACAACATTAAACTTGTAGTGACCGTGCGTATTTGATTCCCTTTCACTGTTTCACACCACATCAAGTCCTTTCCTTCTCCCTTAATGCATGTAGGACTGAAAAACAACTTGCGTCGAAATATTTTTCTTTTCTCAGTTAGTATACACTGAACATGATGCAAAACCAATATGGAGTTTAATTATGTGTCGACTTCATGATATTTAGGAGACTTCGATGGCGAAATATATAGTCCAACAATACATAGCCGCAGTAGGGGGAGAGACGGCGATGAGTTCCATAGAGAGCATGTATGCGATGGGCAAGGTGAGAATGGCTGCATCGGAGTTCGTCGCAGGAGAAGGGACCTTGAACAACAAGGTGGTGAAGGTGAAGAGCGTGAGAAATGGGGGTGGAGAGATGGGAGGTTTTGTGCTGTGGCAGAAGAGGCCAGATTTGTGGTGCTTGGAGCTGGTGGTGTCTGGGTGCAAAATCAGTGCCGGGAGTGACGGCAAGGTGGCTTGGAGGCAGACCCCTTGGCACCACTCTCATGCGTCCCGTGGCCCACCCAGGCCTCTTAGGCGTTTCTTACAGGTAAACGACCCACCTACCTATCTCTTTCTCGCTCTATGGGCGCTATGTTGCTCCTAATATCTCACCGTTAATCACGCGGTCTTGGAGGGATTAATTCTCTTGGTCTAGACTGTCTATTGCTATGGGCTCTATTAGCCTACAGTCTTGGCTGGCTCGACCGTTAAAATCTGGTCCACGCTATCTATCCCTTCTTTTTTTTGTCTCTCTCTGAGATGGTTAGGGGTCAGAATTCTATGTTGCTTTTTATTTCATTCGTTTCCCCACCAAGCAACTCCACGTTCACGGTTCACCCCCTAACTAATTTTCTTTTCCGAACCCTGTGAGCCTAGCCCACCAAATAGATTAAGGTTGTTAATTTTCCACCTCTCTGCTTTCTTCCTTGCATCGTCATGCAATTGTAATGTTTTCTAAACCGAAAACTCCCCATTTTAATGCGAAACCTAAAAGAGTCAACAATCTTAATCAATCTTCAACTTGTAAGGTATAAAGTAAAACCGCAACAAAAGAAAAAGGTTGAACGTTATAGTTTCTTCTTTGGCAGCTGATGAAAGTCCATTGAGGTTGGTCCACGAGTCCATCATTTCGTTAAAGTCCTTAGTGTTGGTTCCTCTGTTTTTTTTTTTTTCTCTCCTTCACGTGAAATAATGAAGGGTGAATTAGACAGCGAAAGGGAAATGGTGGAAATGGGCTGTCTTGGTATTTAAGTATCTTTAAGGTTCCGCTTGGTCCATTTAGGCACAACAGGCTAGTCCAATATCAGGCCTGAGGCCCTGCAATTTAGAGCAGCTTTTTTTCTATTTTTGTCAGCGCAGAAAGTCCACAGCCCCACAACTCTCACTCCCATTCGTTTCATGTCCACCATCCTTCTATGTTCCAAACAAATTACTCATATATCTGTGACATTCAACAGGGTCTTGATCCAATGTCCACAGCAAACCTATTCTCGAATTCTGTCTGCTCTGGCGAGAAGGCAGTCAACGGCGAAGACTGTTTCATACTAAAACTTGAAGCTGAATCCTCAACACTAAGAGCAAGAAGCAGCAGTGGCGTAGAAATAATCAGGCACACCGTTTGGGGCTACTTCAGCCAAAGAACAGGCCTCCTTGTCCAACTGGAAGACTCCTATCTTCTCAGAATCAAAGCCGCCAGAAACGAAAGCATTTTCTGGGAGACCACCATGGAGTCATTGATCCAAGACTACCGAACCATTGACGGCCTCAACATCGCTCATGGAGGCAAGACCTCGGTTTCTCTGTTTAGGTTTGGGGAGAACTCGGAAAGCCATTCGAGAACTCGCATGGAAGAGGTTTGGACCATTGAAGAAGTCGATTTCAACATACAGGGGTTGTCCAGAGATTGCTTCCTGCCCCCTGCCGATCTGAAGAAAGAGGAGGAAGGCTGTGGTATAGCTACTAGCACAAAGTTACCGATAAAGATCCGATCAGCTTCTTCGAGGATGAATTCCTCCAAAGTAGTTGCTCTCAACGTTAATGAGGACTCGGACAACATTGAGAACGACAGAGAGTCGTGAATATGTTTGATTTTGTACATATGCCATCACATTAGACATGCGGTTAGTTGGTATACATAGATCTACTGTTAAGAATTTAACACGAACGAGACTATAAAGATTCAAGGTAGAGTGATGTTTTGTATATAACTACATTACCTCCCCATCCGCGAAGAGGTGCTTTTTCCAGTTGATATGTATCTATGGTTCGTTAATTTCAAAGGCAACTATATTATTCTGAAAGATCAAGACCAACGGAATTTCAGATATGACCTCCATTCACTAAACTCTCTAGGTATAAGAGCATAGAGTAAACTTGCGACAGAGTGAGAACAAGCCAACTAATAACACAGATCGTGGGAATGGGCATCAAGCCCATTACAACAGATTACTATGAACATAAGCCCACAATAAAAAAGGCCCAAAATCCTAAAACACAGGCCCTGAGTGGCGGAAACGAGTAAGCGGTAGTCACACAAGCACGAAGATGTTATATAGTGGGAATGGGCATCAAGCCTAATACAACATACTACTATGGACATAAAGCACACAATAAGACAGCCCCAAAATCCTAAAACAACGAAGATGATAAAAAGGATCCACCACTACAGACGGGCGACGAACCGGTTTCTTTTTCAGAGGTGCAACTGTGCAAGTTGCAGTTAATGGACACAAAATTGCGATGGTAAGAGTTCAAAAGGAGGACACTCTAATAAGTTGTCCGATTTAATCACCTTGTTTCTCAAATCGGTGTCCCAGAGATCCTCTGATCGGATCTTTTTGGCAACCCGTCTTCAAATTCGTGGAAACGAAATTTGAGATTTTTTAAAGATGTGATTATAAACCCTCTCTTTACCTGACGTGAGGAATTTTTAGCTAGAGCACTCTTTTAACAGTTTTCGTCGACTTCAAAAATGAACTGCCAGAGGGCAGTACTTCGATACTTCCAGATCTAAAGATATTGTGTGATCTCCTTGATAGCATCGTATTCGAATCTGGGAGACGGTGGCTTTCAACGTGGCCCGTATCAGTCGATGAGAACATTAATGGAGGACGCGGGTAGGATAAAGATTTCACATATATATTAGATACTAGGAATTAAAAACATCTTACAAGACTGAGAGGTAGACTTACGGTACATATTGCGAAATTCATACACAGACAGCGCTTGATGCTTGGTTTACAAACAAAAACGGCCATGCTCCTCATTTATTTAACATACGCGAAAGTCGGTGAAATCGGTGACTAAGCCACTGTTTAGAGAGATGCTGATTTCGGGTGAATCGGGTTCAGTTAGTACTAGACGGTCAGTGATCACTTGCATGATAGTCAGAGGCGGAAGGAAGGGGTAGCGACCCTGGGCGGCCGCTACCCCTCACGCCACCTAAAAAAAAAATTTCATTACTTTTTTAAAAAAAAATAAAAATTAATTTGGCCTGGGCCCAATACCCCTGAAGCTCAGGCCTAGATCAACTATACATATGTTTTACATATAAAGTCTGGCCCGATACCCCTGACCCAGGAAAACTGCAATAACATTGTCTAACATTTTTTATCAGTCCACACAGCAGAAATGAGCTAAACTGGCACCATCAGTCCTCACTCCTCTCACTCTCTCATTTTTCGCTTTTTTTCCCTTGTTTTTGCATATTATATTAAAAAAAACTTAAAAGCTCCGATTGTAACTTTTTGCATTTTTCCACGTAATTTTTTGCAAAAACAAATATTGTTCAATTATTTGGATAGTACGGTTGCAGGTTGTTCCCGCGACCCACTTTTTTCCTTTCCTGGGCATACCCTCGTTGGGTGTTTGTAAAAGTCTCGATGTCTGATCATAAGGGCCAGGTGTTGTTTCCTCTATTCAGAGGTACAATAGTATGTGGACTTAGATCTCCACTATGTATGAACGTTAACTTAGTCAAAGAATGAAAGAAAAAAAACAACGAAGAAAAAGTTGATTGCCAAAATTTGCAGAACAAATGCAGGGTCGCTACCCCTTCCTTCCGCCACTGCCTCCTGCCTTTCTCTTTTCTATTTCTCACACCTCTCACTTTCTCACTCAGCCACTACCGCACTAGCCACCGCCGCAGGTCTGGACACTCAGCCATGATTTAATTATATTTACAAATTTAATTATTGTTGTGATTTTTTGATGAATTTTATGAATTATGGATTTTTGAATTAGGAATTTGATGAATTTTTTGAATTAGGAATATGTGAATTAGAGATTTGATGAGTTTTGTGAATTAGGGATTTTATGAATTTTGTGAATTAGAAATGTGTGAATTTTGTGGGTTGTTGGAAGTGCTGGGATAGTGGGATATGTTGTTGAATTTTTCATGAAAGGTTCCTTGTGGAATTGGCAATTGTTGTACTGTTTTGCTTTTGTGGAATTGACTGCCATCTATTTTTCACTGTTTATTTGCATCTCCACATGTGTTTATGAACATGAGACTTCACTTTGCATCTCCACATGGTTTTTAGTCTCTGGAATATAATATATTGATACATTCACTTTATTTTATTTTATTTAGATAATGAATAAGTTTGTCACAAGAGAACGAAGCCGTTTTGTAACATTTTCAAAAGATGCAAAATCGTACTCAGTCGCAGTACATAGCACAGATAATTTTTAGCATTTTAAAGGAAATTTTTTTTTTGTCATTTCGTCTTTAGAATTCGATCCCACTAAATTTTGGTCCTGGTTCCGCCACTGATGATAGTGGATGGGATCTTGAACTTTCCTATTGACGCGTGGGTAATCATCTCGGCATCCCGGTCATCCATTTCCGTACGATCAGAGGCATGTTCCCCTGGCCTCAGTTGTAAATTTTGTGCGCCGAGAAAATTACGGCTCGATGGGGAAAAGATCCGGTTCCAAGAGGGGTTATAAATTATTATAAATATCAGTCGAATTTTGACAGTCACTGACCGAGATGATTGGGAGTTATCAAAATTTTGAGCTCAATAAAATAATACTTCAATTTTTTTATCAAATTATTATTTTTTATAATAAATAAATATAAAAAATTCATTCAAATTATTTATCTATTTACTTTTCATAATATTCCAACATTTTTATCACTCAAATCTTTTTACAATTAAACATCACCTTATTGAAGTGAGTTTCTTTGCTTAGGTCAGTGAGTTTCTTTGCTTAGGTCAGAGAGTTCTATAAATCTCTAGAGTATGAGATATCAATAACTTTCTAGAAAGTTCTAAGAAAATATCTTAGAAATAAGTAGAAGTATCTTGTCTAGAAAGTGCCAGAAAATATCTAGAAAGTGCCATAGAAATATCTAGATATTTTAGATGAAATGTGTGGCTAAGATTGAATGTGTAAGCCTATATAAAGGGATGTAGCCCCACCATTTTGTAGAAGTTAAAAAGTGAAGTCAAGAAAGTCCAAGACAAGCCAAGTTTGAGAAATTGAAGAGTGTTCTTCCATATCCCTCCTCATTATCTCTTCCACATAAATTTGCTCTACTTTAAAAGCCTTACTCCCTTTGTGTTGTAAACTCCTTTTCCAACAAAACCCTCTCTTTGCCTGACGTGAGGAACTTTTAGCTAGAGCACTCTTTTAACAGTTTTCGTCGACTTCAAAAATGAACTGCCAGAGGGCAGTACTTCGATACTTCCAGATCTAAAGATATTGTGTGATCTCCTTAATAGCATCGTATTCGAATCTGGGAGACGGTGGCTTTCAACGTGGCCCGTATCAGTCGATGAGAACATTAATGGAGGACGCGGGTAGGATAAAGATTTCACATATATATTAGATACTAGGAATTAAAAACATCTTACAAGACTGAGAGGTAGACTTACGGTACATATTGCGAAATTCATACACAGACAGCGCTTGATGCTTGGTTTACAAACAAAAACGGCCATGCTCCTCATTTATTTAACATACGCGAAGTCGGTGAAATCGGTGACTAAGCCACTGTTTAGAGAGATGCTGATTTCGGGTGAATCGGGTTCAGTTAGTACTAGACGGTCAGTGACTTGCATGATAGTGGATGGGATCTTGAACTTTCCTATTGACGTGGGTAATGATCTCGGCATCCCGGTCATCTATTTCCGTACGATCAGAGGCATGTTCCCCTGGCCTCAGTTGTAAATTTTGTGCGCCGAGAAATTACGGCTCGAAGGGGGGGGGGGGAAGATCCGGTTCTAAGAGGGGTTATAAATATCAGTCGAATTTTGACAGTCACTAACCGAGATGATTGGGAGTTAAAAGGTTGAGCAATCAAAATTTTGAGCTCAATAAAATAATACTTCAAATTTTTTTTATCAAATTATTATTTTTTATAATAAATAAATATAAAAAATTCATTCAATTTATTTATCTATTTACTTTTTCATAATACACCAACATTTTTATCACTCAAATATTTTTACAATTAAACATCACCTTATTGAAGTGAGTTTCTTTGATTAGGTCAGTGATGATTCAAGCAGCCAGATAAACTGTTGAATTTGTTATTTCAAATCATAATAAATGCTTATAAAAATATTGAATTTTTACTTCTTATATATAATTAAATCTTTTTTCCCGAATTGAAATTAAATTAGCAAATTACATTTATTGAACGTACACAAGATTTAACTAGCATGTTGCATGCTATATATACTTTGGAGTGGGTCACCTGAATAATTAGGTCGATGTTAGTTAAAAGAGTGAACCATTGATAAAATAAAATTAGTAGTACGTAAATATTTTTGTTAGTGTCATAGTACTTTAATTAGTCATCTAATATATAGTAACACGCCTATTAACTTCGATTGAGAAAAACAAAGTAGCTAGTCAAATTTACAAATTTTTGTACCAAAACTTTGGAATAATTATACAAATTCTATGCTAACTGGCCTGGTGTATGACAATTAAGCACTGCAGGTAATGAAGACATGGATCGTCTGATATCCAGGGCGCCAGGTATGGAAACTTTTCTCCGTTGTCGAGACCTCCCGAGTTTCTGCCGAGTTAGAAACATGACAGACACGTTAGTCCAGTTCATTGCAGACGAGACCAGACAATCTCCTCTAGCTCATGCGCTCATACTCAACACGTTTGAAGACCTAGAAGAACCTGTACTGTCACATATACGCACTCAGTGTCCCAATATGATAAATCTATACCATTGGTCCTCTCCACGTGCTCTTGAAAAACAAACATGGATCCAGAAAGAGCCCATTGCAGTCGCAGTCTTCTAACAGCCTCTTCGAAGTGGACAGGAGCTGCATGAAGTGGCTCGACGCTCAGCCATCCAAGTCCGTAATTTACGTGAGCTTTGGAAGCATTACAACAATTACAGAGGACGAATTCACGGGGCTTCGGCATGGCCTGATTGCTAGTAAGAAGCGATTATTGTGGGTCATACGGCCAGAAATTAAATGGTTACCGGTGAACATGGCGGAGGTCAGATTCCGGCAGACCTGGTTAAGCTGACCAAGTGGACGGGCTATGTGGTGGGCTGGGCCCCACAAGAGGAGGTCCTAGCCCACCCCGCCATAGGAGGGTTTTTGACCCACAGTGGATGGAACTCAACCTTCGAGAGCATAGCGGCTGGGGTGCCCATGATTTGCTGGCCATACTTTGCCGATCAGCAAACCAATAGTAGGTTCGTGAGTGAGGTATTGAAGCTTGGGATGGACATGAAGGATGTGTTAAATTCGCACATATTTCTCTATGGAAGATTCTAGGACAATCAAGAGAATTCGGCTAATGGAGAAATCTGGAATGTGGTAGAGTGTAGGCAAAGAAAGAACTTTCTAGATGAAGCTAGACCAACTTACTTGCCGACTTAATGAACGAACGGCAAGCCTTAGCCCACCGACTTACCATGCCTATAAATAGGAAAAGTGAAGTGTAGAAAGGTGTGTGAGCAGTGAGGTGTAGTGTGAGTTGAGTAGAGTTGAGGGAAGCCGAAAAGGTGAGCAGAAAAGTGTGTCCGTGTGTGTAGTAGAGAAGTGTAGAAAAACACAAGTGAAAAAGGTGTGTGTGTGCCGTGTAGTGGGAAAGAGGTTGAGAAAAATTATTTGTGAGAAGTGGAGTGACGTGAGGTAAATAGTGAGGAGAAAAGTTAGTGTGTTGTTTTGTCTTTTATGTGTAAAAGCTTTGTTTTAATTATTATAAAAAGCTTTTCTTTAAAGCTTTTTGGTTCACTTCACTCAACAATTTGGTATCAAAGCTAGTCAGTTAGGGACCGGTGTCAGAGTGGGACGGTTGAAGTAATTTCGGAGTTGTGCAGGGAAAAAGTTGTTGGTAGAGAGTCAAGGCGGTCAGGGACCGTGTTAAGGTGCTGCTCGAGAGATCATTGTTCGTGCACAATTTGGGATTGTGAAGCTCGATAGTCTGGGACTAAGCTTGCTTGGGAGGACGTGAGATGACACCATGTCACGATGACGGATCTCCAATTTGCAGGCACAGTGGAGAAGCTTAATGACTATAATTATTCTACTTGGCAGACGTGTATGGAATCATACTTGTAGGGTCAAGATCTCTGGGAGATCGTTGGAGGAAATGACTCCACACCACCTTCTGCAGAGAATGTCGATGCACTCCGAAAGTGGCGAATCAAGGCTGGTAAAGCTTTGTTCGCGATTAAGATAACCGTTCAGAAAGATATGTTAGAGCACATCCGGCACGCCACCACACCAAAGGATGCGTGGGACACATTGGCAGCCTGTTTCTCAAGAAAAAATGATATGAGGCTTCAACTATTGGAAAATGAGCTCATGTCAACTACGCAACGGGAGCTCACGATTAATCAATATTTTACTAAGGTAAAGTCTCTTTGCCGAGAAATTTCTGAGTTAGACTCTTCTGCAAAAATTAATGAGCAACGTATAAGGAGAATTATTATCCATGGGTTAAAACCCGAATACCATGGATTTATTACTGCGGTCCAAGGTTGGCCAACCCAACCTTACTTGGAGGAGCTGGAAAATTTACTGGCCAATCAAGAAACCTTAGCAAGACAATTAGCCGGGGTTTCAATAAAGAATGAAGAGGAGGCACTGTACAGTAGCAGGAGAGGTCGACACAAGTTTCGGAGGAGCTCCGACTTTAAGAAGAAAGGCAAAGACGACGATGAAGAAGAAGAAGAGCAAGACGAAGAGTCGTCGAATCCTCAGAAGAGGAGCTCACAATCAGGGGGAGCTCAGTGGAAAGGCAATCAATATTGCAAACAGCGGAATGATGCATGTTATAATTGCGGTCGAAGAGGACACTATGCTCGAGATTACAGATTCAAGAAAGAGCATGTTGAAGGCAATTGGGTAACATCCGACATTCATCAAGGTACGTATGATAGTGATGATGAGTGGGACTTTCATGCTTCTTTTGCCACTGTAGATAGCAATATATATGAGAGTGAAGATGAGTGGAATTTTGAAGTACCTTCCACTCTGGTAAGTCTTGGAGATAAAGTCTACTCAGAAGAAGAGATAGACTTTGATGAGATAGCCATATGTGCTATTGTTGAGCCAGAGGATGACCAACAGAAAGATGGTCAGGCAGTGGAGGAACTTATATCTCTAATCAGTGGAAAGGAATGAGAGTCGGATATGTCGGGTGAACAAGAAAGAGAAGGACCGCGGCAGACTGGTGAATATATAACACCAGATGAAGAGCTAGAGGAAAAAGTTACGAACATTACTGATGTTGAAGAAGTCATTGGTGATGGAGACTTAATTCTTGGATCGAGACATTTCAACGACACTGTGGGCGAAGAGAATGGGGAAGCAACTAAAAATGCAGCATGGCAAAAAGCCATAAAGGAGAAAGTTGCTCCAGAGGTAAAGAGTAAAATTTGGGATTTGGCGTCAAGAAATCCATATGAAGTCAAAACACCATTAGCGGCTGAAGAATCGGATGACAGCAAAACATTTGGAGAATCGGCAAATATCAAGACAGCAGATGATATGCTACTGATATTGGATACTGAAAAATTATGGAAGCTTTGGCAAATGAATGTAAAGAATGCATACTTACATGAATTGCTGGATCGAGGAGAAATAAGTGCTGAGGGGGAGTGTTAAATTCAGCACATATTTCTCTATGGAAGATTCTAGGACAATCAAGAGAATTCGGCTAATGGAGAAATCTGGAATGTGGTAGAGTGTAGGCAAAGAAAGAACTTTCTAGATGAAGCTAGACCAACTTACTTGCCGACTTAATGAACGAACGGCAAGCCTAAGCCCACTGACTTACCATGCCTATAAATAGTAAAAGTGAAGTGTAGAAAGGTGTATGAGCAGTGAGGTGTAGTGTGAGTTGAGTAGAGTTGAGGGAAGCCGAAAAGGTGAGCAGAAAAGTGTGTCCGTGTGTGTAGTAGAAAAGTGTAGAAAAACACAAGTGAAAAACAGAAGTGGAAAAAACCCTCTCAACAGAAAACTCTCTCTACTGCGTTATCCCAAAACCGCCGACCCTTACGGAGGAGGGGGGAGCTCCGGCTCCTTCCTTCCCCTCCTCCTTTTTCCTCTCTCTTTTCCTCTCTCCCTCTTCCCTCTCCCCTCTCCAGCTCTATGGTCCGGGCGGCTGGCGGTTTTTTGGGTTGGTTTTTGGTTTTTGTATGCAGGTGGTTCGCCCAAGGTTTTCGGTGGTTTCCATCGCCTTTGGGCCTACACGCGCTGGATGGATGGGTTCCGCACGAAGAGAGCTTCGTGGGCTCTGTTCTCCGGTCGTCAGCCGACGGCGCGTCGTGATCCACGCGCGCCACGCGCGGCGCGTGGATCTGACGCGTTGTTTCCCTCAGCCGCGCGTGGATGCCCCTCCGCCCCCCGAATCGCATCCTCCTCCTCCGGCGTGGACTGTGCGGCCCATGAGCTTCATTTTCCCGTCCGACTCCCATCCTCCGCCCCCCACGCGCCGCCGGAGTTTATGTTCCGTTTTCGCCCGTTTGGGCCTGCCCCACTGTTTAGGGCTTGTTTAGTTTTAATTCTGTATTGTATGATAGCCTCTATGTTTAAGGCTTTTGTTGGTTTTTATGTTATTTTAACCCTGTTTTTAGGCCTAATAGCTATTTGCCATTTGTGGCTTCTCTTCTGGTACGCCCTTTAGAGCATCCTGGAGTCTTTAAACCTCCCTGATCGCGATCTTAATAATATATATGCTATTATGCTTAAAAAAAAAAAAAAAAAAAAGGTGTGTGTGTGCCGTGTAGTGGGAAAGAGATTGAGAAAAATTATCTGTGAGAAGTGGAGTGACGTGAGGTAAATAGTGAGGAGAAAAGTTAGTGTGTTGTTTTGTCTTTTATGTGTAAAAGCTTTGTTTTAATTATTATAAAAAGCTTTTCTTTAAAGCTTTTTGGTTCACTTCACTCAACAGGATGTGTGTGATCGTGTTACTGTGGAAAAGATGGTGAATGAGCTGATGATGGAGAGAAGGGAGGAGATTATGAAATCAACGGTTGAGATGGCTAGGCTGGCAAGAAAAAGTGTCAGTGAAGGTGGGTCCTCTTACTGCAATTTTGATCGTTTGATCGAAGATATAAGGCTGATGAGCGAGGGTGGAAGAAAAGTATCTCCCATCCTAGACTAGACAAAAATTAGAACAAGTGTGTGGATCATGATTGAAAATTTAATAACGGCGACATTTGGGATTTGAGCTGTAGTGCTTCAAGACCCCCGCAGCACTAGGCAGAAATTACATTATAAAGACACCGTTGTTCCCGAACCAAAATTTAAGCTGACGTCATTGAAATAATTTAATTATTTGATTTATGTTATAAATCAATATTCTTTCTTAGTAAATGGAAACCATTAGTTAAGAGATTCAATTCATGAAATGGGTGAAGGATACACTAAAACATTACACACAGCTTAGTACTTCTTCCTTAGGTAAGTAAAAAGCCTAGAAGGAAGATATGTGACTAATCAAGCTCTCTAGGGCTTGATACGAACCCCCTTGCCTAAGAGAAAGATCAACCTTTTCCTTCAAATTCGTTACTCGGTCCCTCATCTCATGGCCTTCACTATCCACCATTAGCCTTCTAATCGCCCTTTCTATCTCCCCACTCTCCAGCCTGTTCTCCAAATGCACCCCAATTTTCCATACATCGGTCACGTATCTTGCATTCACCTTTTGGTCACCATGACATGGCAAACAAATCATGGGAACACCTTCACATATGCTCTCGAATGTCGAATTCCATCCATTGTGGGTCCAAAATCCCCCGGTGGCAGGGTGAGTCAGCACTTCCTGTTGCGGAGCCCATTTAACAATGTGTCCCCTCCCTTCAATCATCTCTAGGAACCCGTTGGGCAGTGTTTCAAGCCACTCAGAACCACGGACTAGCCCAGGTCTGACCACCCACAAGAAGGGTTGCTTGCTCTTGGCTAGCCCCCAAGCCATCGCCTCAAATTGTGTTTCGTCAAAAGCTGCAAGACTCCCAAAGCTCACATAGAGTACGGATTTAGGTGCTTGTGTATTTAGCCAGGAAAGACAACTTCGGTCTTCTGTTAGTAAGCTACTTGTTGAGGCTGGGAAATACCTGTGAAGTGGACCTATGGGAAACATCGGGATGGGAAACTCCTGGACGAATGTGATCAATTCAGATGGCTCAAGTTCTTCAAACGAGTTCCAAATAAGTCCCGAGGAAACCTTGATTTCTTTGAATATGCAAGAAAATAGTCGATACAAGTCCTCCGGATCGCGCGAGTCAATCAATGGTAAATCTTTGGCTTTAAGTGGTGACAGATTTGGCACGGGTTCCTCTAATTGAGACTCTGAAAATTATAGAAGAATAAATTAAATTCAGTCATCTTTTGAAAGAAGTCAATCCCACGAAAATGTTTTTTGCTGGAAACAACAAGAGCAAGCACCACACACGCAGAGTATACGCACCTTCTATGGGGAGGTAACCCCTTTCCTGCAGTACTGGAAGGGTGGCGTAAGCGAAAAACGAAAAGATGCTACTGGTCCGTAACACGATCCTTGGGAGCTTGAAGCTGTCGGCAACAGCTTGTGTGAAGTGCCAGTCGGCATCAGTAATTATACAAGCGACGGGTTCCTCCAAAGAATCTGACAACAACTTAGCTAAGCAATTCCGGAACGGCAAGACACAGTTGACATTAAGGAGTGTGACGAATGCAATGACATCTGCGGCGGACGCTTTGCTTTCCGATAAGCCATCAGAGATTGAAATGAAGGAGAAGTTGGGGTGCTTGGAAGAGCTGGGAGAATTAAAGCGGGTGTGAATAATGGTGATGGAAAAGCCTTTGGAACAGAGGATGTTAGCAAGCTGAAGCATGGGGCTAATATGGCCTTGCAAAGGCAGGGGGAAGAGAACCACTCGGCGGCCCTTCCTGTGTTGCGTGGCTCCGTTGTCTCTTGGGTTCTCCATGGAGCTTGTTTTCCGCGCTTTGCATCTCAATGCCCACCTTATATAGTACGATGACCCGGTGGAGTACAGGTTTCTAAGGCTATGATTTTTTTTTCTAAGCTTCTAAGGCTATGATTAACAGTTTCTCACATGCACACGTACTTTTTACAGCTTTGTTGGAAAAATAAAAGGCCTATCGGTTGCCCATAATTTTTTTCCTAGGAAAAATAAATAAATAAAAAGACCAGTTCATAGTTAGCCTTCACAGAAAGGGAAGGGCAGCCAGTGAGGTTCAACTTGATCGATGTAAATTGAAAACTATCTCAATAGATGACAATTGGAACAATTAACAAGGACGTGCATCCTTTATCACCTTTCTTCTCGCTATTAGGCTAAAAAAAATATCTTAGAAGAAAACTATGTAGAATTTTTACCTCTTCTCTAAACTGGAAATGAGTATACGAGTGATCTTATAATCTTCAAGGGTGATGTAATTGGTTACGCACTCAACAAACTCCACTAAGAAGCTCTTGTCTCCCCTCATTTGCAAGCTTGCACAAGTGTCAAGATCCCTGATGTAAAAGTCTTACAGTTTTCTCTTGGGTAGGCCATCAGACTCAGCTATTTTGTATTCGTTCGCAAATTGTGAGCCCCCACGCACACGTTCTTTGAAGCGGACAGCAGCTGGCTCTGATTGTTATATAGTGGTTGGGCCTTACAAGAGAAGTCCTAGCCAACTGGATGAGCGCGACTCGTAGCCTTTAGTTGCGGGGTTACCCATGATTCTTACAATGTGGATCCGCAAAATGAATAGCAGGTTTGTGAATATGTGCACGAAAGGATTAGAATGATGAGATTAACTTATCAAGTTGTCTAGAGACCGGTACGAAAAAACCCCCTTTTCTAAGGGACTCGGATTCCCTCCTAAAAGGGAATTACCGAGTCGGTCCTAACCGGCCGTCGGATGGGTGACAACGCATTAATGAACTCATTCGACGGTCTGTATTAAAATGGTTTTAAAAAAAATCAAAATGAAAGAAGAAAAGTTGGGATGAGACGTTAAAATGTAACAGTGACCAAAACTCATCATTTCACTATCTTCCTCACAATACGCTTCCCGCTCAGTTTTTAATTTTGCTTCTTCTCCAAGCTACTTCGATCAGAGAGGAGTGAGGGACAGAACATCACAAAGCTTCTTCTCCAAACAAAAGATTTCTTCCGCTGGATGTGATGAGTCTCTTGAAATTTTACAGTCTCTATTTGTCTCTTATCAATAATTTGTGTAAATTTTCTTTGTACATTTTGCAAAATGTCAATTACTAGGTAGGGACTAGGGATAAATTCTATGTTCCACAACTGTCGAGCAAGGCCCACGCGCAAAGGGGGCGATATGGCTCTGGAATTCCCAGAGCTATCGCGCACGGCCCGCACGCACAAAGGAGGTGAAATCGCTTTGAAATTCGCAGAGCCATATCGCACGCGCAAAGGGGGACGAAATCGCTCTGGAATTCTGAGAGTCATATCGCGCGCCGCCCGCGCACACAAAGGGAGGCGAAATCGCTCTGGAATTCCCAGAGCCATATTGTGCGCGGTCCGCGCGCGCAAAATACCTCTCCACTAACCAAAAATACAAATCTAATCAATTGCTTAGCTTATTATGCAGTCTCGAGCACTTTCAACGACATAGTTTAGCTCACAAACAAACAAAAATTAAAATTAAAGAGTCAACGAACATGAAAAGATACGACAAAACAGGTAATGGTATTTGCTTTTCTCCCATATGCACCAACAAGTAACCCAATTTGATGGCTGGATGATTGTCTGCCTGACATGACATCCAAGATGTACATGGTTCCAAGTCGGGAATGGGATCATGCTCGTCATATAGCAAAAAAGTCAAAACTCAGAAGTATAACGCAGACGGTCATTATTTGTCCATGTGTAGCCCTGCGAAAATCCCTCCTAAGCAGCAACTGCAACCTTTTCTGGCTGCTTCTTAGCAGCCTTTGAAGGCTCTTCTCAGGGATTTTCGCAGGGCAACTGCAGCCTTTGAAGGCTCTTTTCTGGCTACTTGAAGAGGCTGGAAAATACTTATTGAATGGGCCTATGAGAAAGATTGGAATAGGAAAGTCCTGTCGACACCTCGCCATTTCAAACGGTTCAAGGTCCCCAAAGGAGTTCCAAATGAGCCCACAGGAGGCCTTTGTTTCTTTTACCATGCGAGACAATAGTTGGTAAAGGTCCTCTGCATTGCGTGTGTCAATCATTGGAAGATCTTTGACTTTTAGTGGTGGAAGCTCTTGCACGGGTTCCTCTAATCGAGATTCTGACAAATGAACGGAAAAAGAAACACTAGGATCAGCATTAACGATTTGTTCCCCTGTTTATTGATCCATTGGTGCTTAGAAGAGAGTCCGAAACAAACAGATTAATTTACAGCTAATGAATAGACGTACTTTTTAACTTTAATGGTTAAATTGCTTCCTTTGTCCAACTGTCAATGATCTTTCTATAAATAGATTATAAATTATTCCTTGTATGGGGAGGTAGCCCTTTTCAGGTAGAAATGGCAAGGCGGCAAAAGCGAGAAACGAAGAGACACTGCTGGTCCGCAACACCAGCCGTCCGATCTCGAGGGCTTCAGCCACAGCTCGAGTGAAGTGCCAGATAGCATCTGTGATTAAGCAGGCAACGGGCTCCTTCGAGACATCAGCTAAAAATTTGGCCAAGCAATCACGAAACAGCGTGACACAACTGACATTAAGAAGTGTGTGGAAGGCTATGACATCTGCAGTGGAAGCTTCGTTTCCAACAGGCCATCAGGGATGGAATGGAAGGTGAAGTGAGGGTAGTTAATATGGTTGGGAGGGTTGAATTGGGTGTGGATGATGGTGATAAAAAAACTCTCGCGTAGAGGATGTTTGCGAGCTGAAGCATGGGGTTTATGTGGCCTTGCAAGGGCACCGGGAAAAGTATCAGTCGGCGGCCTTTTCTATTTTGCATATGAGTTTCTCTTGGATTCTCCATGGAACTCTCTTCCCCTGCTCGCTTTGCGATACCTCATTTTTTTTGCTTTAATGGCAGAAATTGCAAGAGCATTCTGATGTACAAGTATCATCAATTTTGATTTTTCTGCATACCCCGAGTATAAATGTGTTTTTACAGCTTGTAATGTCGGATGACGTATAACATACATATGTTTTACCGGCAGGGAACCTTTGTTTTAGGTGCAACAATACAATTATTATGGGTGTCTTTTTGTACAAAGATAATCGAAATCCATATTTTACAGATCAACATCTAACGTATTATCTTCCCAATTAATTAAGTAGTGGATTAAATTGAAATTAAACACAAAGTATAAAATTTTGAACTATGTAGACTCGGGACCACCGTTGCCCACTTTTGTTTTTTTCTACGACCACCGTTGCCCACTTGCACAAGCATATTTATTGGTGTCACATAACTTGGACCATCATTGCCCATGTGCACTAGCATCTTATTGGTTTCAGTTATCCCAAATTTTACAATTGTTTAAACGATGCTTAAACAAAACAATAAAAGACAATCGTTTAAAGGAGCTCTTGGATGTTTCGATAACAAAAGAGCGATAGTCATAAGACTAGCACAAGACAACGACAGAAACTCGGTAAGTGGGCTTGGCAAGCCCTTACAAAAGCCAGAACCATATAAGCCCAGAGCCCGAGAGGATTTCACTGACATTTGAGGTAAATTGGCATTTTAGTCCCTAGCTTTTTGGTACTTTTTTATTTTAGTCCTTCAGTTTCAACTTTCAAATTTGTAGTCTTTGAGTTTTCTTGTTTTGACGAAATGGTCCTTCCGTCAGTCTGTAGTCCATATGCTTAACGGCACATGAAGCGGTCGACCGGGTATATGTGTTGAAAGTGAGCGGTCGGCCTCTACATGAAGCTGATGCACCATTTTTTCATAAAGCTTCGTTAAGTATATGGACGGCAGAATGACGGAATGACCATTTTGTCAAACAATGAAACTTAAGGACTAAAATTTGAAAGTTGAAACTGAAGGACTAAAATGAAAAAGTGTCCAAAACCTATGGACTAAAAAGTGAATTTCCCGACATTTGAAGACGAATTATTCTAGTTTGGAAATGTGATCAACCAGCTGTCCAAGGATTGGCATGAAGTGCCGCCTTGTTGCAAGCAAAGATTTGCCTTCTCCTTTTAACCCTGACATTCTTTTTCTAAGCTCCCTCCCTTCTTCCTCCCCCATTAGTCTTCTAATAGTCCTCTCTATCTCCTCCCTCTTCAGCCCACTCTCCAGCCGCAGCCCAACCTTCCAAACATGGGTAGCATACTTAGCATTCACAGTTTGGTCCCTGAAACAAGGCATACAAATCATAGGGACCCCTCACAGATACTCTCCACTGTTGAATTCCAACCATTGTGTGTCCAAAATGCGCCTACGGCAGGATGGGCCAACACTTCCTGCTGGGGTGCCCATTTGATTATGTGGCCCCTTCCATTCAAAGTCTCTAGGAATTCACTTGGCAAAGGTTCAAGCCATTCCGAGCCACGGACTAATCCAGGTCGAACCACCCACAAGAAGGTTGCTTGCAATTGGCTAGTCCCCAAGCTATCTCCAGGAATTCGGCTTCACTCAAGGCCGCTAGGCTCCCAAAGCTTGCATATATTACGGATCTAGGTGCTTGTTTGTTTAGCCAGGAAATGGAACTTTCGTCTGGAGTTAATAAGCTACTTGAAGAAGAGGGTGAGAAGTATTTGTGAAATGGGCCTATTGGGAAGTTAGGAATAGAAAAGTCTTGGCGGATAGTGGCCAGTGCAGGCTGTTCGAGGTCGTCAAAGGAGTTCCATATGAGTCCTGAAGAGGCTTTCGTTTCATTGACCAGCCCAGATACGACTTCATAAAACACCTCTGGATCCTCGGTAGAGATCATGGGAAGGTCTTTGACTTTCAGAGGTGCAAAATCTGCCACCGGCTCTTCTAATTGAGATTCTTTTTTTGTTTTTTTGTTTTAAATGATTAGTACTGTTGATTATAACAATAAAAATCGACATTCGCAAGAATCACAAAGTCGCGCTAATGTATGTATAAAAGTTAGCAACCAGAATTTCTGGTTGCAACATATGTAGTAACAAGGGAAAAAGTTTTGAGTACCTTGTATGGGGAGGTATCCTTTTTCCCTGAGAAGTGGAAATGCAGCGAAAACAACGAAGGAAGAAATCCCACCAGTCCGTAAAACAATCCTTGGGAGCTTAAGGCTATCAGCAACGGCTTGAGAGAAGTAAAAGAGAGCATCTGAAATGAGGCAAGAAATAGGCTCCTCTGACACATCGGCTAATAGTTTGATCAAGTAGTCCCGGAAAGGCTCTACATATCTGGTGTTGAGGAGTTTGATAAGGGCGACAATATCTGCCGTAGAGGCTTCGCTTTCCGACAAGCCATCGAGGATGGAGTGGAAGGTGAAGTTGGGGTAATTTGAAGGATTGGGAGAGTTGAAGCTTGTGTGGACGATGCTGATGGAGAAGCCTTTGGAGTGGAGGATGTCTGCAAGCTGAAACATGGGGTTTATGTGGCCTTGGAACGGAATTGGAAAGAGAACCAATCTGCGGCCCTTCCTCCGCACCATTCGTGTGTCTATTTGGTTCTCCAATCTCCATAAAGCTTCTTTTCTGCCGAACCGCTGGTGTGGGAGAGTTATCCTTGGTTTCCCTGCTGTTGACCCAGTTCTTCGTACTAACCAGTCACTGGAGAATATATTAGTATTTATATTACGCAAACGAAGCAAGAGCCTTCATTTGTTTTGTCGATTGATTTGAGCAGGCAAATAAAAATTGCAGAGAAATAACTTATCTGAGATCCAAATCCAATCGACATTAACGAAAATTTAGGCAGACCAATGCGCTGCTGCTTGCATGGACTCCTAGTTTCGGAAGAGGTGAATAATTCAAAGCGCACATGAAAAACCATTGGGCCTAAGTCCATTGCCTAACTATTGGCCAAACATGTTTCCAGCGCAGATAGACTGAGAGGTTTCAGTCATTATTATCTTATAAGGGAAGGGCTCCCTCGGACACATCAGTAGCATCATTATACAAACAGACAAAGCGACCAACATGATGGCCACTAACACGCCACTCAGCACCGACCATAATAGGCGGCATCAGCATTTCTGAAAGCGTATTTTTTTCGGCTGGTCTATCCAATTGAGTACAAATGGAAAGGTGTCACATTTATGAATTACGAGAACCTGTTTCGTCAACATTTGAGATTAATGCTCCGCCAAGAAAAAAAGAAAAGCAAATTTGAAAGAAGAAAAATAGAAAGCAGCAAATACAAGGCTAAGGGTTTCCTTCTTTATGAGTCTTTTAAGAGTAATTTCAAAATAAAAATCGTGAATATTAATAATCTCTTTTTGGATTAACTTTTGCACCCAACAAAAAAAGAAAAGCAAGTTCCAGTTCTGACAGAAGACCCGGAAGAATAAAGAACTGCCACTGGACCCAAGAGAACGTGATTGACGGTTGGATATGGGCCTGTGGCCCTGTAATCAAAGATAGCTTCCGCCCCAACCAAACAACATGAAAACTCGAAAAGAGAACGGAGCAGAAAATGAAAGTACTCACAAATGATGTCATATGTTTCTCCCCTCCACGTGCTTACAACTCACCCAGCACCTATGCCACCTCCATTTCTTTGGGTTGTTTGTTCTCTAATCGAACTAATATCTGCATAGGTCGAATAAATGTATATATTAGCAGTAGCACTGTCTGGAGCAGAACATTTAAGTGAGTTTGTTTTTTAAATTTTTATTAAATTTTTTTTGGTTGTATTAAAAAAGATGTATTAAAATTGATGAGTGAGTGATAAAAATAAAAATAAAAATTAAATTTAGAAATATCTTTAATAAAATTAAATTTTTTTGTTTAACAAATACACTATTAACAAAGAGAGAGGAAAGGTCGAGCCAACCTCACAGCATCGACTGGACCAAATCACACCCACCGACGCTGTCTCCGGTCACTTGAATAAAAATAAGCTGGAAACGCGACGGGAGCTGTGTTCTACGAAAGGGATCCAAATTCCAAATCTTCCCAATTATTAAAAGGCCCAACAAGATCACCTAAAATCCGTACGGCTAACTTTCAACCTTAAAACAAATATAATATATGTCGCGGTCCATTTTTTTTTTATCTCCGTTGTCCTCATCACCAATGCTTCATGCTTAAGGAATTCCACCATCTCCCTAAACTTCCCTGTCCCCTTTCTCTCTGTTCTAATGCTTTTTTAAAAGAGAAAAAAATACATATTCTACTAAGCCCGCAAACACCCTTAATTTTTTGGATAAGATAGAGTAATGCATTGTTTGTCCCTAGTTTGAGCAAGAGAAATGTAGGCCATACCGGGGGGTGTTCCTTATGTAAAAGATTATAGAATTTTGATAAAATTCTTATTATTTATATAGATTAAACTTTTATAATTTTTTGTATAAATGTGAGTGAAAAGTTTTAAAAATATTAAGAACGCGAAAAGAGATGATTTGAAGTAATTGTTCAATAAAAAAATTTGATTTTATAGAAAAGTACAAATATAAGATTTATTATATTTTTAAAAAAAAAGATTAAAGTTAGTGTAAAGTTGTTGAAAATAGTATTAGTGTTTTGGTATAAATTTATAAAATTTAAATATTAATTTCGTGAATATATTTGTCTTCAAAGAAAATTGTGAAAACGAACATACCGGTTTGTTCTTTCATTGGACTTGATTATTCAATTAGTATTCTACAAACTTTTGCAATGGTCAAAGCTTGCGACGCACGTCCGGCGGCTCTTTTAGTTCAAGGCAAAAGATTAAACACAAGTTGAAATCGCTAGATTCACAATGCCAGGCACGAAAGAAGGGCCGGGCGGCCAGCTTGAGTACACCCAGGATTCCCGGTCACTTGCACCGTTTACCCACAAAAGAAAATACATTCATAACGCAGTTAGACAGCGGGAAACATCAGAGGACTTGGAGGTAAAGAACTTAAGACCGTTCTTATTACTAAACTCTTTCCGTCAGGGGATATTACAAAGAGGCTTCGTTAAACTCTTACCCGCCGGGGGATATTACAAAGAGGCTTTGTTGAACTCTTACTCATCGACAAACTCATTTCACCAAATCCCAAACTAGATATACCCCCACAATTTTCCGCCTTCAAACCCATGGAACAAATTTACCCCACTTATTACAGTAAGATAACACGCATCCTATCCACTACAATTCCTTATGGTCTTGTTTCAGCTAAAGCATAGCACAAAAAAGCTGTTGCAATCTCCACACAAAAAAAAAACACTGGATCTTCTATTGCGATGGAACAACTACTACCCTCGCCTTGTTGAATTCCTTGCTTATACACTCAAAATACCCATATCCTACCACAAAGTTTCTACGTCTATACTACTGCTTTCTGTGTCCAACAAAACAAAGCATATCAAGGAGAATAGGGACTATTGCAGTCAATATGTCCATTCTTGAGGGAGACGTATTTCATGACTTAGAGACCCCACTGGGAGTAAATTTCCCCTTTGTTGCGTTAAGAGGCCATTCCCCCGAACCATGACGGCATCTGCAGTAAATACGCCGGGTTCAGAACAGCCAGAACGAACAAATCCGCAAGATAATGGCTTCCTCTACAGAAGACTTGTCTAGAAAATTGACTTACCTTGATCAGAGGCAAAGCAAGCATTCAAGCGGACTGGAGCGTGACCGCTCATGTCATCAAGGTTCCAGTTCAGCGCCTGAACAACCTTGGCCGGGACAATAACTGTTGGACAGCCTATGATAGAGAAACAACTCGAAAATAAATACCAAAGAAAAGGCGAACTGATCGAAATCAAAAATACATGAATGTCACAAAATCTATTCTAGTGTTTTACCTGTTTTCTTACGAATGTCCGGCGCACTGCTATATCGTCGAGGCAAGAACACCCCCGTTCCATTGCACTCTCTCCTCACACCAGATCTACCGGGCAAAACAGGTCGCCTACCCAAACCATTTTGTCGTGGCTGTTGATTTTGCTGTGGAGCTTGTATTGACGGCCACGCTGATTGGGGCACAAACAAAGGACCACATCTTCCATTCTCGAAACCATTACTTCTCCCCCTGCCCTGGATTGGATGCTCATTCCGGTTCTGCGGAGTTGACCAGCCTTCCTTGACTTGCTGCTGTTTCAACCAAGTGGAAGCCGCGCGCTGTGTCTTTAGCATCTGGTCTTGCGTTACATGCTGAAACTGCAAGACCAACAACCCACATGGAGGACTATAATGGGAACAAAAAAATTTAAGAAGCCTATTTCCCCAGAAACCCTTCTCACTATTCTCGGAAGCCAAACAGAGGATAAGCCCACTTATCCCCCAAATAACTCTTTGAAGGATTCTAAGACAGCTCACCTGAGTAGTCTCTGGTAGAGTGTGACTGAGAGACTGGTTGGAGTACACCCCAAAGTTGCAACCCTTCGTCGCGGACGGAGCGGAACTTTTAAGGGGGAGAAGTACTCTGTTCTGGTAGTTGTACTTCAGCGATTCATCACTCATCTTCAACCTAGCAACTTGCCCAGCCGCCGCGTAAATGAGATCCCAGGTGTTGTTGTCATTACCAAACGGCGTCGTTGGAGGCGATGGGCCTTGCGAAGGACAGTTGGGGCTTCCATTGCTCGAACCCCCACTGCGACCAGACCAGCTCCCGATTCCGCTAAGAGTCGACTTCGGCGACCCGGCCAGTACCCTCTGAGGAGACGAAGAAGTGCGTTTCACAACTCCGTTCGGGGAAACAAAGAGATGAGTCCAACAATTTGTTCAGGAAAAAGAAGAGTACTTACCTCGGGCTTGTTAGGAGGGAGACTTGGAGCAGTAAGTTTCTGAGTCTCTTGAAGCGAGTACTGAGTCAGGCGGCGAGTCAGCCCGGCGAAGAAATCGTCCTCGTCGCTACTCTCGGTCCCGGTGGAACCGGCCACGGACACAATCGGCGAGCAGAGAGAGGAGTTAGGACCAAATGCATCAAACTCGTACGGAAACTCGGAAGGAAAGATGAATCTCGGTCCGCTTGTGTTGAAGACGTTTTCCTTTTCCATGTCTAGATCTTTGTTGCTGCGAAACTGCAAAGGAGGCCAGACCTCGGTTTCTCGTACAGACTCGGCCATGCAAAGCCAAGAAGAAATATATAACAGCGAGTGAAGCAGACAGAGGACCTAGATGTGGTGGTGATGAAAAATGAAATGGGCTTAGGGTGTTGCTGGTTGGGGAAGATTTAATAATAACCTAGCCGAGTTTGCTGGGTTTGCAGGGTGGGGGACCCAACGAGAGAAGGAAAAGTAAAAAAATCAAAGAGAGATGTCAGGGGAGAGATAAGGGTGGGGAAGAGAGAGAATAGGGGCGAGGTAGAGAATGTGGAAGACAAATTGCTTTTATTAAGGTTTCAGGGTGTCTTTGGAGACGGAGTTCAAAAAAAATACGAACAAAAGAGAGTGAGAAATGGGGGCCTAAAATGCGATAACAACTGGAAGAAAGGGCCCAGTGGTTGGAGACATCTGTTCTTGTACACAACCCACCTGCCATTTGCTTAACGTGACGTTCGTTTTGAGAAAAAATATAGGATTTTAGAGAAGTTGTGAATTTTTATGTTGAATAGTATTTTATAGGTGTTTGTGTAAAGTGGAGAGAGAAATGATTTGATGTAATTGTTTAATAAAAAAGTATTGGAGATATGTGAAAAAGTATAGAGAGAGAAAATTTATGTTGAATAAAAAATTAAAAAGTTGTTGGAGATTGTGTAAAATGTATTGGTTTTTGTGTTTGAATTCTGAATATGTTCGGTGGTAGAATTGTGAATATACTTAAAATTTGCGCAAATGCAGATTCCTAATAATGGATTACTGTACTTTAACATATCATTGGCGAAGAGAATTTGGGGGTGTTTTTACTGGCTAATAAACTGGCTGCTTTTGTCACTAAAATTTTACCTAAAATTTTATCTCTCTCCTAATAAAATACTTCAATATAATCTCTATTTTATAAAAAAATATAAAATATTACAAAAACTATAAAATATTACCTCTTTCTTCACTTTTTCACTAAACCCAATACCAACACTAAACCTAATACCAAAAATTTTACCACACAAACCCACCCTTATTACTCTATTCTCTTCCTTTCTCATTCTGTTTGAATTTTGTTTCCAAATTATGCACCTCTAAAGGCCTTTTATTGCTTCCAGCTTTTAACCCTACCTTTGTCACTTTGTACACTTCGGGTAACTCTCTCTTTGTTTTCACCCCTCTTTTATCTCGTGCTATCAATTTTTATTTTTTATTTTTGGTTTTTCCCATTAGTATTTTGTTACTAACGAGGCTTCTCTTTTGTAGTTGGCACCTGCAATTCAGTTTGGGACGTGCTCGGACAAGGAATACATATTAAATATTTTACCCATTATTCTATAAGCTTAAAAGACGAAAATTAAATAATGTGAGGTTAACTTTTGTAGTTGGCACCTGCAATTCAGTTTGGGACGTGTTCGGACAAGGAATAGATATTAAATATTTTAACCATTATTCTATAAGCTTAAAAAACGAAAATTAAATAATATGAGGTTAATGAATCCCGGGGATTATCCAGCAACGGAAAAAAAATGGATGGCGTGGATTAATTTAAAAAAAAATCGTAATTGTTGTTATTATTTTAAATATTTGCAGTGATTGTCCATCATGAGATCTACTCCCTACAATAACTGTTTAAAATGATTGGCTTGTTTGTACTCCGAAACTATAAACGACATCGCACGGGGCCAATACAAGCTTCATGGAACTTATGGAAATTAAAAAGTGGTCAGATTTCGAGTTTAATAACTTAAAAAAGCAACACAGTGGGCACCCATTTCCAATTGTTATTCTACGTGGAAATTGTGCCCCGTTAAATATGCTTTTCTAGGTGCTTATCTAGAGAATGCCGTAGTATTGGGCAGCATGACAGGTTTTCAAATATAAAGTTAATTAATTGCAGTTGTACATAACACCCATATGATATGCCCAATTATAACGAAGAAGGTGCGAATTTTTTTCTTCCAAGCTTAAGTGATCGTCGTGCACTACTTTTAATGAATTAACATGAGGAATGGTATGTTATTCCTAGGTCCTTCAAATCCTTTTTGGTCTTTTCACATTAGACAACTTATATAACTCCGCGCCAAGAATGAATGCTAGTACAATTACATGGTCAGTCCAATATTAAATGATTAATTGGGCCGGAGTAGAAATTGTAAATTCTATATCCTGTGTTGCACAACATTAAATTACATGTTCTGACACCTAACCGGCAAAACTAATATCTATGACACAGGTAACTCGAAACTCGTGGCTATATATATAGTTTTTAAATTTTTTAATTAATAAAGTCGATGATCACACTGTCGCTTAATTAGGGGTTAGTAAATCTCTGCAAGTTTCCCGCTCGTGGTCAATTGCTGTATTTGTGTACCTTCATATGGGAAGATAAAGAGCAAGGAAAAAGAAACCTCCAAGATCTATCTGTCGAGTCAATTTAGAGGAAACTAGTCAGCAGTCAATGATGCCTAGGCAAATGCTTGAGAAAGCTTACATAATAAATTAATTGCTCAAGCTGACAAGCATTTATTTTACTTGGTACTTGTGTTTATTCGAATGGATAGAAAGTAATAAATAGTCCCTCATTTTTCTCTGCTATACCTTATACATGTGAAGTATATGGAATAAATAGAGAGAGCCGCAGAAAATTTCAGTGTTTAAATACCGCTAAATAACATTTGATTGGTAATTAAAGTAAAAAATATAATACAATAATATATTAACTAATAATTTATCACATATATCACTTAAACAACTAAAATTAATAAATGTTGGTTTATTTAGTAAGATTCTACAATTGATATATATATAAAGACTATTTGACCTGGTTTTGTGTTTTTATTGCTTTTAATACCAAAAACAAGAAAAACATACTTGGATGTCCTATTCAACTAGTATACACCATTTTCTTTATCCAATTTACTTTCCCGAGTAAATTGATTTTACATGGAATCCACCTTTCATCTATTTATACAATTATTGAAGAGGATCCAATTCTCTTATCTCCATCACTCATTTTAAATGAGATATTGGTGAATGAAATCTCACTACAATAAGGCTATTTCTTTTTTAGACTCTTGAGTTTAGAGAAACAAAACCGTAGAAGATTCAATTCATATTGTTACAACAAACAAACAAAAAAGTATAGTTGTTGCATAGGTTGTGGTGTCAGAAAGATGGATCTCTCGGAACGGTGGCGTCCCTGCGGGGAGGCAGGCAATAGGAAGAGTTATATGGTGCGGTGGTGTTACAAGGCGGAGTCTGGTGACAGCGACGAAGGCATGAGGAGGCGCTGTGAATAGCGGAGATGAGTCAAAACCAAGCTCAAGCTGCCTCTGTTTGTTTTGAAGAAGAGAGACGTCGTTTTTATTTGTCATCAACTTACTTTCCGTTAAATGAATAAGTTGGCGTTTTGATGATATTCAGTGCACAATTTGAAATATACGTGACGTATTATGATTCTAGCCCTTCGTTTCAATTGGGTGACTGGAATTAAGAGAATTTGAACCTCTAGGGTGAAAGTCTAGTCCGATTATCGTCGAAATTTTAGCTCCGATTTCATCACCGGTTCCGGGAAGCTGAGTTCCGGCTCTTCAAGGAATCGAAGTTAGAGGTCGATTTTATAATTTCCCATAATCGAAACCGGAAGTGGACGTTTCCACCGGTTCCGATTCTTTTTATTATTATATTTAACTTAAAGTTAAAACGACGTCGTCTATTTAGGTGATTTTTTGTAAAAAAAAAAATTATACTGTGGACAAAACTCATCGTTTTGATCTACGGTAACAAAAGCCCTAATCTTGATTCATTTCAGCCTTTCCCCCGGCCACCTCTCCTTTGCGAACTGCGACCCTCCTCAGCTCTCTCTTTGTTCGTCGAGTCTCCTCATCACTCCCTGAGCTCCGTCTTCTCCTGCAAGTGCAAGCAACGTCGAGTTTGCCTCCATCGTTGTGAGTTGTAACGTTGTCATTTTGCTTCTCTCTATGTATTCTCCATCTCTATATTTCTCTCTCTGTGTTCCTTTCTCTATCTCTGTGTCTCCATCTCTCTAGTTCAAATTTTTCACATATCTATTCGGCTAACTTGCCAAGTTTATATTGTGATCATGTTAGCCTCTTAATTGTATTGCATTAAGTAGTGCAAGGGTTCGGCTAAGTGCATTAATATTATATTGTGAATTAGATTAGTGAATAAGTGGTATAAGGGTTCGGCTAAGTGTATAAATATCAGATTCATAGTAATTATGCATCAATATTAGATTCTTAATGATTCATAACTGACTGTTATTGTGATTTGTGAACATGTGATTATATTGCATTTATTTGAAAAATGAAAGTGAATTATTTACGAAATATGTTAGTTGTTTGTTGTTTTTAATTTTACAGATATGTTTGTATTTGTGAATTGTGAACGAATAAAATCTTTATTGATTGTAAAAAAATGTTTAAATGGACCAAAAAATATGGTCCGAAACATTAACTGAATTTCGCTATCCATTAAGGCCGCTAAAAGTCGGAAGTTGAAGCCAACTTCATTTTGATTATTTATTAGTTAGCAGACCGGATGTCGTAATGTTAAATTCGGCTTTCAACTAGATATTATATTGATTTGTTCGAATTCTAATTTATAATTTTAAATGATATAAACATTATAACTAGATCTTATATTATTTTTAAATAAATTTTATATAATTTGCGGTACAGCATGCGGACTCTTATTACCCAATGGCCAAGGGCTTGTATTCTAGTTCTAGTATAGAGTTGATTAAATACATATTTCAAAGTTTCTGAAAATCGAAGATCCGATATGGGCCGCTATATGGGACGAAACTATTTCCACGAGTAGCAAAACCTCGAGCATTATTACAAACCACAGATTTTGCCTGGCCTATTGCCAGCTAGCGAGAGAGAGAGTCTAGGCGACGGCACAGAAAACCGTGAATCATCCTGTTACCATAGCATTTCTCTATTACATGTTAGGGTATGTTTGATGTTGAAAATTTTGGTTATTTGGATTTGAGAAATATTATAGAGTAAAGATAAGTTATGGAATTGGTGAAAAAATGAAGAGGGAGAAGATTTTTAATAAGTATTATAATAATTTAAAATTATATGATAAATTTTTTTGCTAGTAAATTTAAATTTTTAAGTCTAAATTATTGATCGCAAACATACAAGCAATATCTTCGGCGACATAAGAATCTGAATCTTACGTGACGTGGCAGCGTGGCACCACTACAGATTCGGCAGATTAACTGTCATCGGTCTTTTTATCCAATCGAGCTACACTCCTGTCCTCTCAGCCGTTTCTTTTAACGGTTGTTCCCTAGCCATCTTTTACGTGACGGCGTCTTTCTTTTGGAAATTTGCGGCGTGTCTTTCGATGAACCCAGAGGTTACGTCGTGAAAGGCCCATCGCGAGTTCCCGGACTCCAAAAGTCCTATTGATTGGAATTAAATGACTTTCCCGCCAAAATAAATGTACGGTCTCTGAGAAATTTGGATTTTTTCAAATTAATAAAACAAAAGATGAACGGTGGGGGTGTTTACCTGCCGAAAAGGACAACATTGTTAGGTCGTGTTTTAGTTAATGTTCGTTTTTCACCTTTTTTTTTTTTTTTTTTTTTTTCAAAATTTTAAGTATATTCACAATTTTTTTTAATTATAAATATATTTACAGTTTTATCATCGAACATATTTAGAATTAAAACATAAATATTAATACATTTTACACGATCTTTAATAATTTTTTAATTTTTTACTTAACATAATTTTTTTTAATTATATTTTTTCACATAACTCTAATATTTTTTTATTAAACAATTAGATCAAATCATTTATCTCTTCACTTACTTTACACAAACAACAATAAAATATTCACAACTTCTCTAAAATCCTACATTTTTACTTAAAACGAAGAAAACCCGTTTATGGGGAAGAAATGCATAGGATTCGAATAAAATTATAAATATTTTGTTGATGTTAAAATTATATTGTTATGCGTGTAGAAGTTGTTAAATGATAATGATATTTATAAAAAGTCAATAAATTGTAAAATTAAAATACGTATAATTTGTGATATTTAACGTGTAAATATAAAAATAAGATATAAATTCGAAAAAAAAATATACTCAAACGAATATGGACTTAAGTGTTAAAATTTTAAGGAGATTAAAAAGAGATTTTAAAAATAATTATATATATGTTTTTTTTAAAAAAATAATGATTCACACAGAAAAAAGATTATAACGATACTGTGTTGTATGCTCGTGTTTGTTATTTGGGACTTTAACGAGGCTTCATCTTCTTTTCGAAAACAAGTCGCAAGGCAGTGGAAGAGCCACTGGTCAATGCGATTTAAAAGCCAACTGCTGGAGCCTGGAGTCCCTCCTCATAGATAGCACGTGTATGATTTCGTAGAACCTGTGACAAAAGGAAGAAATGGGAAATTGCCAGAAGAAGTTGACAATAAAGAGGTGGTAGGCACGCGCTGCAACACACTCTTGTAATTAAATATCTAAAAATTTAAATATTAATTTTAGATATTTTGTGGGCATATTTGAGCCCCAATTAATCGGACTCAAAATTTTAGGTTTACTACTAAAAAATTCACCACATAATTTTTTATTATTATAATATTTATTAAAAATCTTCCATTTCTTCACTTTTTCACCAACTTCCATAACATTTCTTTACTTTATAATATTTCCTAAACTCTAATACCCAAAATTTTCACCCTCAAACATACCTCTACCCTAAAAACAATAAAATATAGTTATAATTGTTGTATATAATATGATAAAAATTTAAAATATTTAAAATTAATAAATCGGAATATAAATGTGAAAACCCGGTCTTTAGAAAAAAAAAAAAGAGAAGAAAACATTGTTTTTGCAAGGCTGGGACTCGAACCAGGACTGCAGGAGAAGAGAGGCGCATCTCATGACCACTGAGGCGTCTGGCGTTTTTATTAAGTTTAATGAAGTTTTAATCTACTTAAACTTCTTTTCGCCATAATTTATTTTAATGAAACGTTGTGTTTTGAATCTTCTTCTTCCCCATCCCTAACCTTGAATTCCTGCTTTTTTCATGACTGGTCGCCGACCATTCGTTTCTCTCTCATCAACCACTCTCTCTCTCTTCATTTTCTCTTCCGTTACACTTTATTTTACCTAGATTTCGAAGCCTATTCAAATTCTTTGCAAATATCTTGAAGAGTCTTCATAAATAATATGATTTATCATGTTTTATGGGGGATTTCGAAAAGACATGAGTTTCAAGATTTTACAATGAATTTTTAAGCCAAATCTTGAGTTCTCCTCACCTATAAAAAGGGGGAGCCCATTCAAAGGTAAAACACACCTCTCAAACGTGAATCCTCTAGCATTTTTGAGATCTTTCTCTCTAGGTCAATTTTGGCCATTGTTGAGTTTCTCGATTTTCTTCGGTTCTTTTGGGTCGATGCAATACGTGGATTTTAGGGCGGTTCGTTAATCGAAGCAAGTCGGGTAAGCGGAGCTACTATAATATTTTTCTCCAAAAATTATGAACACGTTTTCATAAACGATTTTGTGGAAAATATTTTATTGCAAGTTTATGTTATTCTGAAAACAAATGTGAAATTTTAAAAGACCTACTGAGATTATTTATATGACCGTTCTGAATTATTTATCAAAGATTCTGTATTCTGCTGAACATCATTTCTGATTTTGAAATCTGAATTCTGTTAACATCATTTCTGATTTTGAAATCTGAATTCTGTTATTATATATTATACTGTTTTCAAACCCCGAGGCGATGTTCTGATTACTGATTACTGCTGCTGTTGGTACCAACTCATTACTGATTACTGGTGCGCCCATTCTTCGGATTGGTTTCTGTGTGGGTTTCTCCCTGGTGCACACTTAGCGTACGTGACTAAGTCTTAGTAGGGCAAACTCCACTTTCTGTTGGCTTAATTCGGTTTGGCCGCCGGTTAAGTCGTTGCACAACCCTGCCACAGGGGTCAATGTGGCTTACTGTTGATGCCAAAGGGGATTTTCTGAAAAGCTATTTTATTTTCTGTATTTCTGGTCACTGAATTAAGTATTATTTTCAAATAAAAGAATATATGTTTTTATTCTCTGCTTACTGAGTTGTCGAACTCACTCCGTTTTATTTTTCTTATTTTCAGAGATTGCTCAGAGATTGAGCCTAGAGAGCATGTGGGCGGGATAGATGAGAGCATCATTATGGATTTTAATTTGTTCAAGTTTCTGTTTTGAAAACAATATCATTATAATTTGTTTTGTTTCGAATAAATGAGATAAATTTCTTTTGTTTATTTATGCTGATTTTTGGGGCGTGACAGTTTGGTATCAGAGGAAAGGTTATAGATTCTGTACACTTTTAAGTTTTTGACAGTTGACATTTGAAAATTTTTGGGGTAGGCTTGGGTAGATTAAGTTTTACTTACATGTGAATTGTTTTATTTGTTTTGTTTAATGAATATCTTGAATACCAAACATGCTTTTCAGAATGTCATAATTTAGTTGGTTAGATTTGTTTTCTCGATCGAATCCACGTCGTAGATACATGTATGCAGCAAGAACCCATATTCCTTGATTTGTTTTTTTTGGAAGATGAATAGTTGGATGACGAGGGTTAACTTTTTAGGATCATGACGATGAGGATTTACCAGGTATCTGTAAGTTTATAAATTTCGAGGACGAATTTTTTTTTTAGAGGGGAAGAATGTGAAAACCCGGTCTTTAGAAAAAAAAAGAGAGAAGAAAACATTGTTTTTGCAAGGCTGGGACTCGAACCAGGACTGCAGGAGAAGAGAGGCGCATCTCATGACCACTGAGGCGTCTGGCGTTTTTATTAAGTTTAATGAAGTTTTAATCTACTTAAACTTCTTTTCGCCATAATTTATTTTAATGAAACGTTGTGTTTTGAATCTTCTTCTTCCCCATCCCTAACCTTTTGAATTCCTGCTTTTTTCATGACTGGTCGCCGACCATTCGTTTCTCTCTCATCAACCACTCTCTCTCTCTTCATTTTCTCTTCCGTTACACTTTATTTTACCTAGATTTCGAAGCCTATTCAAATTCTTTGCAAATATCTTGAAGAGTCTTCATAAATAATATGATTTATCATGTTTTATGGGGGATTTCGAAAAGACATGAGTTTCAAGATTTTACAATGAATTTTTAAGCCAAATCTTGAGTTCTCCTCACCTATAAAAAGGGGGAGCCCATTCAAAGGTAAAACACACCTCTCAAACGTGAATCCTCTAGCATTTTTGAGATCTTTCTCTCTAGGTCAATTTTGGCCATTGTTGAGTTTCTCGATTTTCTTCGGTTCTTTTGGGTCGCTGCAATACGTGGATTTTAGGGCGGTTCGTTAATCGAAGCAAGTCGGGTAAGCGGAGCTACTATAATATTTTTCTCCAAAAATTATGAACACGTTTTCATAAACGATTTTGTGGAAAATATTTTATTGCAAGTTTATGTTATTCTGAAAACAAATGTGAAATTTTAAAAGACCTACTGAGATTATTTATATGACCGTTCTGAATTATTTATCAAAGATTCTGTATTCTGCTGAACATCATTTTCTGATTTTGAAATCTGAATTCTGTTAACATCATTTCTGATTTTGAAATCTGAATTCTGTTATTATATATTATACTGTTTTCAAACCCCGAGGCGATGTTCTGATTACTGATTACTGCTGCTGTTGGTACCAACTCATTACTGATTACTGGTGCGCCCATTCTTCGGATTGGTTTCTGTGTGGGTTTCTCCCTGGTGCACACTTAGCGTACGTGACTAAGTCTTAGTAGGGCAAACTCCACTTTCTGTTGGCTTAATTCGGTTTGGCCGCCGGTTAAGTCGTTGCACAACCCTGCCACAGGGGTCAATGTGGCTTACTGTTGATGCCAAAGGGGATTTTCTGAAAAGCTATTTTATTTTCTGTATTTCTGGTCACTGAATTAAGTATTATTTTCAAAGAAAAGAATATATGTTTTTATTCTCTGCTTACTGAGTTGTCGAACTCACTCCGTTTTATTTTTCTTATTTTCAGAGATTGCTCAGAGATTGAGCCTAGAGAGCATGTGGGCGGGATAGATGAGAGCATCATTATGGATTTTAATTTGTTCAAGTTTCTGTTTTGAAAACAATATCATTACAATTTGTTTTGTTTCGAATAAATGAGATAAATTTCTTTTGTTTATTTATGCTGATTTTTGGGGCGTGACAATAAATATCAAAAAATTCGAAATTAAAATGTGAAAAGTATATTTATCTTAATGTATTGTTCTGAATATATATATATAATTCACGTAATTATCTTAATAAAAATAACAATTTTAAAATCGTATAAAACTATCGAATATATCTCAAAAGTTCGATTCTTCATCTATATCTATATGTGTCATTAATAAAATTTCCAAAATGAATATATTTAGACGGATATGTACATTTAAAAATAAAAAAAATATCTTAGGAGATCTCTTTCATCAAGTTTATATAATGTAGGTAGGTTATTTATTTTTTACTATTATCTCCTAAACATCTCTTTTTTTTTTTTCTAGGTAAATCAGGCTTGTGCCTGGGGGTGGGGGAGGGGGGTTTTGAACCCCAGTTCAGGACCCTCCATAGAGGAGGAAATGCCATTTGAGCCATAGCTCATTGATACTTATTAGGTTAATATATCTCCTAAACATCTCGGTTCATGTATAGATGTGATACTTATTAGGTTAATATATTTATATTCCAACTAAATTTATAAAATATAGTTCGATAAATACTTTAAGTTAATAAAAGTAAACGTTGGGGGTAGCAGCGTAGGAGAATAACTGTGGCATGGTACACTGATTCCTATTCCATAGGCGAAACTGCGAAAGTGATAGCCACCTTATGCTGCAGGCGCGTGATTACTACTCTATACGGATGACGATAAAAGTGAAAGGAACAGAGACTGACTGACAGACAGACAATAGGATAGTGGGGATTGTCTGCCGGCCAGCTTGCAATAACTGCTTCCACCATTAGATTTTTTAAATATATTTCTTATTATTAAGTAGGAACTTTGCTTGTTGTTCCCGCAATTTTGTTTGAAATTCCCGCCGAAAGTCCGAAGAACGGAGTGCAACCTCGGCGCACCCAAATCAACCGTCGCTTTCAAAAACATGACACATTTATCGCGGTTTGACTCTTCGTAACAGCTTTGCGCTCGTGCTTCACGTCGTTCGAAATTTGAACTCAACGGTCAGATTTTTGTCTCGCAGCTGTTCCCCTCTCACGGCCGAAGCTTCATCCCAAGGCCTGGGCTTTTTGTTGGATACTGGGAACGGGGACTGAATGGCTAGCACTCGGGACCTTATCCAAATTTCAGACTTATTTCTGGAAGTACGCTACAATTCAATTCGTACGAAGAAGGTTGGAATTTGCTAAGTGAGACATATATATATTTTTAAGTATTTTAGAATAAAATCAATTTTTAACTTTTTTACTAAAATATAAATATTTTTATACAAATTTAATGAAATAAATTCTAATATTTTTACAAAAAACTAAACAAGTATTCTCTCCATACTTTTCTACCACATTTTAATATTCTTTTATTAAACAGTTACATCAAATAATCATACTTTAAACTTTTTTAATATTTGACAAAAATTAAATATATTTAATAATCTTTATACAAAAATTTATAAAATTTCAATATACTGAAATATTCGTAATTTTATAAAAAAAATTAAAAATCTATCAATTTTTTATAAAACAAACACTGACGGCAACCAAGAAGATGGCAAAAAAACCAACAGTTTATACATAATCGCAAGAAAATGTCAGCCATATATACATTTGACTTAAAAAATGTTAATTAAAATTGTTGTCTAATTCAACTTTATAATATTTTAATATAAAACTTGATATCTATTCCATCATTTGGATTGTGTATTTTATTTATTAATTATATATATTTTCTTAAAAACTGTAAATAGATGACACGCATACACTTTTAATTTTAATGTCTAAAGTGTCTGTTACAACGACAGTTTCAGATTATTATAACAGATTTTTTACGTCGGTTTTTGTCGCCTCTATTAACTCAGCATCATGACCCATAATAGTCAAACGAATGAAGAAGGATATAAAATTATTAATAAAATGTTAAAGTTCTTTTTAGTTTATGGTTTACACCTTTAAATTAGTTCTCAGATTTTTACTTTAGTTATTTATTGTTCTTGTTTTTTTTTCTTAATTTTATTAAGGAGATCATTCCGTCTTTTTCTATAAATCTTAATTAATATTTATTAAAAATCTTCACTCTTTATTTTTTCCTGACTCTCATAATATATCTTTATTTTATAATATTTTTCAAACTTCAATACACAAAATTTTCACCATCAAATATTTCCTTTACACATCAAACTTAAAACGATGGTCACCTATAGAAAACTAATTAAAAATATATATAACTGACAAAACTTAGGGTGCATTTGCGGTAAAAATTTCATAAAATATTTCACCAATTCCTAATAAAATACTACAATATAATCTCTTTCTCCTATAAAAAAATATAAAAAATTATCTTTCTTTACTTTTTCACTAAATCCAATACCAACACTAAACTCAATACTAAAATTTTTACCACACAAACATAACCTTAATTAGACTTGGAGTCTGTTCGGTTATGAAGTATTTTGAGGATTTTTTGTGTTTTGAAAATTTTTAGGTGATGTTAACTTTATAGGCATGCTTACAGTAGTTATTTTTAAGTGATGTTAAAAAACATGTTCGATTTGTGTAGTCTCAGAATTCAAAAAATTCTGAGAATACAGGTAAACCGAACACGCCCTAGACGTGTTCACCTTTATGTATTTAAAATATTTTTTTTTACAAAACGAAAGAACTGTACAAAAAAGAATGATAATATTAAAAACTTTTGTTTTTTTTTTAAGGTGTAAAATTGGGAGACGATTTGAGCTCTGCAATGTTTGGTAACGACACGTCGACACTGACATCATTATTTTCCCCACAAAAAGAGACAACCAGCAGCATCATTGCAGACAGTTTTATCGAGGTGGTTTTATGGAGTTTTCGACTTGGAGTTCACTGACATGTCCTTTTCAATCTTAACCTGGAACGTATGTGCGTGTGCGTAATGGTTAAAATCGACGGCTTACAAACGCCATTCTTGAGTGATCGACACGTGGAATTGCTCAATTTGGCTGAGCAATTTTCCATTCACTTACTTTGTCGTATTGGAAGCGGAAAGAAAAGACAATGATTTCAAATAATGCAAACATTATAATATATTGGTAATTCAACATAACACCTGTATGAAATTGAATCCTATTTCGAGATTCAAATTCTCGTCAACTCTGCCTGTTAAAGTTTGATGGGGGAGTTTATTTTCTACCTACTAATTTGGACTTAAGGATGTGTTCGGTTGGTATGAATTTTTGGGATTTTTAAAAAATTTTAAAATAAATTTTTTTTTACAACCAAACATAATTTTTAACACCACAAGCAAATAACTACAATACGCATACCAATAAAATTAACTTCACCTAAAAATTCTTAAAACACAAAAAATTCTCAAAATTTACTATACCCGAACATCTTATTATGTTGTGCACGAACTTTAGAGAAAGTTAAGCTTTTTTGTTTTATTTTAAATTACCTGAAGTTCTGTGTGGCATATTGCGACTTGTCTGTAGATATTTTGAAATTTTTAATAAAATTTTATATATGTATTAAGAATGAGGTGTATTGAAATTAATAAATTAATAATAAAAAAAATAAATCGATAAAAATAAAATTTTGTTAAATTTTTAGTCACACAAACCATCTGTAAATCTACCCTCGTTTCTCCACCGTTACCCAGAAATAAAAATATCTTCGTCCTTTAATCTTAAACTTTTTTTTTTGTCCTTTAATCTTAAACTTGAAGGGTTTTCACATGGAGGGTACAAATAGTTTCCTTGATGGGATCGTTGGGAAAAGAAGGTGAATGCGGTGCCCTACATTATTAGGGGCACCCACACATCTGGAGTAAATCTCAAGCTATATTTTGAGATGGTCTTAACTTTTTTTTTCCTGCTCCCACGTGTGATCTGTGCAGTACATCTGTGCAGACTGTGCTGGAAAAATTTCTATCGGGTGGGGCCAACTCCCCATATGCCAGACTACCCACCCCCAACTAATTGCTTTACGAGAAGTTGTATTCTATCGTTCGAGAGGCATATAGGGAAAGCATATGCATCACAGCCATCTGATTTGTGTAGACCACTAGACCGCTAAAGAGGACAAGTGATACCTCAGTCCTTATTCATTATACTTCCTTCGGAATTGAGTAAGGTAATTTCAAAATTTTGAACGTGGTGGTGTAGGTCCCACTTCCACGTGCATGGTATGTACCAAGTGGGGGTGGGGTACGTAAGAGAGTCAAATATAGGGTTTGAACCTAATCACTTGAGATAGATTACCTTACCAGAACAAGGAGTTGTCACATGGGGAACATGGAAGAAGTGCACGTGTGGGCTTGCTTTCTCAGCGTTTGGTGGTCTACAAAGTTCTGAAGCCCAAGTGGTCACATGCTCGAACACACCCTCCCAGGATAGAAGACTAGAAATTAAGATTGGCACGATTCAGTGTTCCACCTAAAGCTCGTGTCAACTGTCAATGGAGGAGCTTGTAATGACTTTTACATAGAGATTCAAAGAATAAGAAGAGTAAAGCTACGTTGAAATTAGTGGAAAATTATATCTTATCACTGCCCAACATCAAAATGTGGGAACTGTTTTACGATCGGCATGCACATTTTGTTGACTTTAAATCGCTGAGCCTCGATCTTGAGATTTCATACTTCCCATACTGACCTCAGCAGTCTTTTTCCAAGTGTTTGTGCCTGTTTCAATTCCATCTCCAGTGTCTAAAGGGAGCGGTAAAGAACTGCAGAAGAACGTTTTATAGAGCACTTCTCTGGGCAACGATGTCCCTCTCGCATCACCCTTCAGAATTGACAAGCTGGAAATTTACGCATAATTGAAAAGATGGCCTCACTGGGGTATGTTTGTGGAGAAAATTGCCTAAAAGGAGAGGCTCGTGTTCTTTCAGCCTTTCAGGCCTGGCCTCCAGGCACACCTGCCCTCCGCCCCCGCAACTGAATCGGTTTGACTTTGGCCCTTAAAGCAAAGTATGATGCTCTTTGCAGCTTTTGACGAATTATATAATACGCGGCTCACGTCAACCTAATCCATTGATTTGGGCCCCATTAAAATATCCTAGATCCATCTGTGATGATGGTTATTAACGCATGGATTTTCAGTTCTGAGATCGCAAGGCGGTATATATATGCCTAATTATCAATAGATTGTGTGGCGTACAACGCATAGATGAGAAGGCATCTTGGATCAAGTTTCATTGGAAGAATTTTACCGTAGCAACATGATCCACTGAATTTGGACTCGCCACGGAGCTCGCGGATCCGAAACTTGTCCCCAGCTCTGCATACAAATTTTGCAGTTTGGACTATATACATGACAAGTTTGTTAATTTTTCTTTGCCAAGATTGGATCGGAATAATCATGAATTATAACAGCTGGCTTCTTAGAATTGCTTACATTGATCTTGGACCTTCGTCGTGGACAGATTTTCCTTAGATCTTTGACCGGTACTGTACAAGATTAAGACAACACGGTGAGATGAAAGTCATGAGCGGGAGAGGTGTCAATATGTCAAGCTTTTGTAACATGGGCTCTTATACTTCCTTTGACAGCGGTTGTAATACATAGTTCATACAACACTGTCGGATAGTCATGGGCATCTCGGATGGGAATGGTTGCACATGCGTGTCCCCCCTCCCCTTTGTTTTTTTGTTTCGCTCCTCCGTGAGCACATTCCCTTTGCCCAAAGATATGTGATACAACGTAGGACAGTGGGGAACTGAGATAGTATACTGTCACTTCTGCGTGTAAAGAGAGGTCTGCAACAAGGGCGGCAGCCAGCTTGCAGGGTTTGTCTTCCTCTCTCCCCCCAGTGGCGCACATACACTCAGACAGAAAGACGGCCACTTTTAGATCCATAAAACATATATGCTTTCATGCCTAACACAAACTTCCAGGTTGACTGGAAGCCGCCAGGCGCCAAGCTTCAGGCTTGAGCCATAGTGAGGCTGCCTTTTACACTTCATGGAGGAACTCGCGGACTAGGATTAACCGTGGAATGAAAATATGGGCTACATGAGAAAAACGTGAACGTCATTAATTATCATCTGCTGAAACAAAGGTGCGTGTCTTTAAGTAGGAATCCCTTATCGTTTCTAATTGCTGGATATATCATCACTTCCATGCCGTATGCTGCTCAGATTACATAGATGCCATCTAAAACAATAGCAATTATCAAATCAACGGGACGGATAACGTAAATAACGAATACTTCCATAACAAAATAAACTGAGAAAACGTAAGTTTCAGGAAGAAATTCAGCCAACTTGGAAAGGTATATATTTGAATATTTCATTGCTTAGTGATGAAAATCAGAAAATATTACATGGTACTGTACAACTCATACGGGATCTATAAAATATTTAATAGCACGATCATCGATGTAGTTAGCCAGTGAGTGCAGGATGAGGTTAATACTGGGATAACACCCGAAACTCAAAGCTATTTATTACTTAAAGAAGCTAGCTACTATACACAAGCAACTTCTATATACGTGAAAAATTGATTGAATAATCCAGGAAGCACCAGCAAAAGTCATAAATATATATTCACATCAGGAGGAAGTTGGACAGACGGGCTGCTGTTTTTCTTCTTGCATTTCTCCAAAGATATCTACGCGGATAAACAAACCAAAAATTTGAGAATTAGTAGAGGTCTCTTATTTTCTTCCTTCTTATTTATAACCTAATAGATCCATCAATTAACCATACGGGTCCGATCTGTGCTTAAGTAACATAAAAGATAAATGCAGGTCTTACATATTCAGATCGTAATGAGAATTATCAGTTTTCTTCATTTACTTTCAGTTGTTTAATACTTGGTTTCCTTGAGTGTACGTATATATGAATGTCACAGGGAGATCGTCACAATTCCTATACCACGAACATAATACGATAATATAAAACAGAAAAGATGGCAAGACTTGATAGAATAAAGATTGACTGATCACAAAATTGATTACCAAAAGAAGATCCTCATCGGTACCGAAGCATTTTCGTGCTTCTTCTAGGCACTTTGATGAGACCCTCTCATGTTCCCTGCACAATACCAATCGCACAATCCCATTAATGGCAAACGAAATCTTAACCTAAACTTTGAACCACTCTCAATGAACTAGAAATTGATAGTAAGCATATACACTTAAAAAACTCGGAATATCTCATGTCTGGATAAAGGTTGTGCCAATCTGACTTGAAACTTTGCGCACTCTCAGTAATATTTCAGCACAAAAGATAGATATTAAGATGTTCCATGAAGAATCCTCAAACAATTGGTGCAGCTTAAGAGGTATTTTTGAAGTATAGATACATATATTAGCCCTCCTATGAAGATATGTGAATGCTTAAACTGCCAGACAGCAAAACTATGCAACAAGTTCAGCTGCATAGTGTATTTGTATGCCTGCTATTACACTGCAGTCATAAATTAGAGTCGCCATTTACGATTATCAACTGACTGAATAATAAAGTGGTCATAACTTGTGCTAAGCTATTGACAGTATATAACTGGAGTTCATCAAAAGAAATTTAATAACCTTCTCGAGGCAACAAATACTAGGCTCGATGTTTATGACTCCTGCAAAAAGGTATCATACTAACAAAATGCAATTCGACGATTACTTAACCAACACTCATAAACTTCATAAACAGCAATAAAACTGTGATGCGTAAGTTATATTATTGGTCTGCTCATGTACTTTCTTACACAGAAATCTAGTGAGGGCTAGTGGATCTGTTTGTCTGGAGTGTGCATATATTCAGTTTGTGATCATGGTCCCAACAAATTGAAATCCCAACAACATCAATGTTGTTAAACCAAATGCACTTGTTAGAAAGAAATACTCCTTTCAGTGGGGATCAGTATGATGGCAGAGGTTTTTAGAAAAGAGAGTAAGACAAACAAAAAAGAAACAGGGTCATACCTGGAACTTGCAGGATCTCTAATCTCAAACTCATCTGCATCAGTGTCATAGCCGCAAATCACGATGTAGTGACCTATAAAGACATCAAAAACTCAGTAAACAACGTATGCGGTAGATAATTTCAACATATGAAAGTGCTGACATATATTTGTCAAGAATATGATGAGAAACAGAAATCATAAGATAAGACATACAGAGATGGGATATCAAAAAACAACAGAGTTTTATATCACAGCAAGTATGAGTTCTTAATCACGATTTTCTAACGTAATATGAGATTCAATGCCTGAGAAAGATTGCATATACTGTAGCAATAGTAAACATCAAACATGGGTAATTAATGTATTGGGGAGAGAAAAGGACTGCCACTCACCAGTGTAATCAGAGTTGCCAGCAAAGAGGCCTGGAGCACTAAAATTTTCTGGCCAACACCGACTGCCAAGCAAAATATTTGGCGCAAGCAACTAAAATTAGCTAATCGCCCACACAGACATATATATAAGCCAAGCAATCATTCTAGAAATTTAAGAAGGTAAGCCACCAGATTATATTACTAATACGTCATATTATAATAGTTTTTTTAATACGAATAGTAACAAGGGGTTTTTCAAACCAGTTTGAGACACATCGTATTCAGGGGAACACCGACTAAAGAAATAAATAACGCAACAATTTGGCCAGATGAAGCACTGAAAACTTGATGGCACCAACAAAAATATTAAAGAAACATGGGTGCCAATCAATAATTGCCATCATGTCAATTAAAGGAGAAAGGAAGTGAATCCCATACCCCAACTTGTATTGATCAACTAACACAACTGCAATATACTCGCCCGACAAAATTAAGAAGGAAATTTCTTCACCGCTTATTGACCTGCACTGTTAAAAATAAGGTTTGTTGACCATCCAAATAAATTGTAAAACGACACCCGCATAAAGAACGTACTGATGTGGGAATGAAAGATAAACATGACCAAAGTTTTAGGTCTTTCAATAGGTTTCTTCAACTACTCCCCCCCTCCCCCCCCCCTTTCACAACAGACTTTGGAAATTACTAATATACCCCATGGGAGCAAAACCACTTTCTTCCAGGTATTCAAGTGATTTTCAAAGAAATCCAAACGAAACCACATATATGAAGAAAACCCATCCATTTACTTCTATATGACGCCTCAACTGCTATTTTCGATTATAACAACTAATGAGCATAGATCTCCTATTCACCAGTTTTTGCTATGCAATTAATTTCCTGCAATAAAACCTTTAACGAAATAATGCACACTCGGATGAAATGATTATACCTGTATATTAATTCCAGCTTCCAGTGCTTTTTGAAATAGCAACTCCACTCGTCCCAGATCATTAGGTAACTGCTCCTGCACAATATCCAAACTGGACCTTTATGTATTATGGCTATCAGAACGATAGCAAGAGAAAGTAACTTGTATGGTTTCGTAAATATGGAATTACTAGACATCTAGTCCTTCACGAATTTATGGAACAACTATATCACTGGAGATCTAGAAAATAACTTAATTAGGAAAATTCCTTTCTTCCTAATATTTCATTTCTTTGTGTGTCTGTCACAGCTTCAGCATGGGTACATAAACACATCCTATTCATTTATGTCTGTGCATATATTGCCAAAAATATAACTATCCACATTGGTGTTGACACCACCAAAATGGCAAGTCTGCTCTAAAGTGACTTGAAACACGTGTAACTTGACATGTTCTAGCATCCCTCACAATGAAAACAACTTTGACAAAGCTACTTGCCTTTCGATTGTATTGGTGGCAACACAAAAGAAGAAGCTGTTAGAACTGCCTAACTACTGACGATATACTCCAAGCAATACAGAGATTTTGCATCCTTCCATCTACTAGCATAATTCGGAAACCATACTGCAAGCTAATATGTGCATTCCACTAATAAATTCTGCAATTACAGAGCCATAATTTCCAGACACACAAGACAGCAGAATCTATGAATGTATTCTTATGCAGGATAGGAAAACAGAAAATACTAACTACTGAACTTTTGGAAATCCATCAATGTGATAGGAGATCACCTTGTAAAACGTTTCAATAGAATAATTTGGGTTTGCTCCGACTGTTACTGTGAAGAAGGAAAAACTAACATGAAACTTATGCAATAGATAAGCGAGATCGACCGTCCAAATGCTGCAAACAAAGTATCAATGATAAAATATGTTAGAATCTTCAGCATCAGTTTATTTTAATATGTGACCCATAATCATGTCTGAACCTAGATTAAGTCTAGGCAAAGATAAACAGCAAGTATCCATATAATAATCTAGATCCATCTCAGGTTACCAAACAATGCTGTATAAATATGAACACTAACAACTAAGCTTATTAACTGGTAGAAAAAGTAAGGACAACCTCATCCCTTTGGAATCTCTCTCTGGTAACTTGTAAGTATTGAACCTCATAGATTCAATGACTCAAGACAACAAGATCTGATGAACTCATACCTGCTGCACTAAAAACCTTCAACTCTTGAGGCGTACTATGATCAAGAACCAGATAACTTGAGGAACAATTTTCCAGAGGTAGATGAACTATTCATTATCCAGGACTTTCAGCAGTGTTTCAATTGTCAATGACTTGTTTGTATAGTTTTCATTTTAAACAGAACCCGCAATCTTACCTCCGACCAAAAATAAAGCATAGGATAAAAAAAAGAACTGAATTGGTTGTGGATGCAAACTACAAAGTACAGAGGCATTGAAGTAGTGAACGCATTACATAGACACCACCTCGTTGTGGAGCATAGCTCCATCAGTGCCTGAAAACTGGAGGTGGTGATGCCAAGAGTTCTAAGAGCCATCAGAACACAAGCGAGGCCACAATCCCAAGAATTTAGTTGGTTTATGTGGGGAACCTACAAGCACCAACAGACTGACCTTAACATGCATTCAAACAAGATGAACCAAACCATTATTGACTAACATTTGACATCTGTGTATTGGCAGAATCACAATTCACTCACTTCAACAAAGTACGAGCGAGGCAAGACCGCATTACGGCGCAATTCTACTAGACTTAAAAGATCTTCAGCTGATTCTTCTTCTTCTTCATCGGTCTTGAGAATCTTGTTGAATAGAAAATATAACGGCCACATGATAACGATCGAATTAACCATCCAACTGCAGCCAAAGCGTTAAACCTCGTGCATCAGAGAAATATATCCTGAGCAGGACTTACTCGATCAGCCTGAATATAAAGGAATAAAATTCCACAGCTTTTGAACAATGTAACAGGTGATCAAGAATAAGCTCTGATCACTGGTATCTGTCACCAAGGAGTAAAATTCTCGTTTCAAATCGGAGAAATTCCAGGAAGTAAAGCTCCACGCATACGCGGTTCGAGGTGACCTTTTTGCATTCATATGATCAAAAACCAATTTCTCACTAATAATTGTCCACAAATTCGCCTAGTAAGTACGAAGAAATGGCTCGAAAACATGGAATACAAACTATGGGTCGGTATGCCAGCAAAATGAAAAGAGTTCTAAAGGGGAAAAGTTAAAAACAGAATCGACGTCCGAAGATTCGCAACCTATCATTTTACCTTGCGCTTTGTCCCGGATCGTGAAGAGGGATTTTTCTCCTTTTTCGTATATGCTTTGTGCAATAATCAGCTCTTCTTTTTCGCTCAGGTCTTTCTTGATTCTTTAATTGTAAGTCATTCGTAGATGCCTCCGGTCTTCTAGATCCATGTCCAAATTAGTCAAAATAGTTGCTCCTCCATTTCGATAGTTTTCCTTCTTAGTTCCGTTTTGGGGGATATTTGTTTTTGTTTTGGGGTAATTAAATTTGGGCATAAAGGAGGCTGAGAAAATGGTACAAGACTACAAGTGGGTGGACTCAGGAGTTAATAAAAAGGCCTGTCGACAATCGCTAAAGCTAAGCTGGGCTTTATTGGTCGATTAGAACACAGGGTTCGTTTCTTCTCTCCCTTTCTATCTTTCTTTCTTCCGCTCTTCTTCTTCCTTCAAATCTTTAATCGGCGAGTTTGTGCTTTTATCAATTTCAGTTTTAAAATTTTACCCCCCAAAAAAAAAAACGAAGGAAAAAATTATCCACAAGCCCCTTTTTTTATATGCTTCAGGTATTTCCTCCCTTTACACGAATAAAATCCACGAATTCACATTCTGACATGAAGTAATTTGGATCTTACTGGTTGAACCATTGTCATCTTATTAACGTCTACAACCAAACAACTACTCAATACAATTCCCATTATTGAATTGTGTTGTGGTCCATGCAACTTCTTTCTTTCTTTTGTTTCCCTTGGCCTTGTTCGTAGTACTATTAAACCCATCACTCAACGGAGAGGTTTGATTGTGGTCCACGCCAGTAATATTATTGGCCTTTAGCGTTTTCGGATCCAAAAAAAAAGGACGGCCCCCAATTCAAGTTCAAAAAGGCCTAAGCTCACCCATAAGTTCTCAAGGCCTTCCTGTGTAGTACTAGTAATTTATAATAATTGGGCTATTATTATATTGGCTCACTCTACTCACCTATAAAGGTTGGCATGCTCTAGAATAGCATGCTTAATCGCTCAGTAAAAAGAGAGAAAAAGCCTATCCTGTTTGATTTTCTATTTAAGATAGGAAAATAAATGACCACACTAGCATCTAGGATCGAAAATTTTAACTCCCGAAAATTTTATTATCATTATAAATAATTTTCTCACTTCAATTTTCACCAATTTTCTTTCTTCAATTTTTCATCAATTTCTGTACCTAAAATTTTAGGTTATGTTTGGATAGTGTTTCAAAACGTTTTCAAACACTTCTCACACTTACTTTTTCATCAATTCTAATAACTTTTTATCAATCCTAATAACTTCTTATAAATTTCAACAACTTTTAACATACTTTTCAACGATACTAAGAGAATTTACGCTAATTCCAAAAAAATACAAACATAAAAAATTATTTTTATATCTAAACCAAACATAACCTTAACCATCTCAAAATTTTGTAACTCAAACACACCCTAACAAGTTCAGAAGCTGTTATAGTTCAACCACCCAAGGGACCTCAACTTAATTTGAAAATAATCAGGTCCCTGCGCATGGAACTTTATAGGCAAGTTGTTATCCTTTTAAATGCGAAATGAAAACTTTTCCTTTTTGAGTTGCTGTTTACGCTCGGTCGCAGCCTTCTTCTTGTACAGGTGGAACTTTAAATGCGCCACCTCTACAGCTCTACTATACTATGCGCTTGTTAATCAACCTTTCACTCGCATTTTGATATATATGATTTTCAGTGTAATTTAAAATTTGTATGTAATATGTATCCTACCTATCATGTCTATTTATTTATAAATAATGCAATTTAGGTAGAAAATTAAAAAAAAATATCCATTCATATGATTTTTTTTCTCTCGCTAATTTGGATGCACAAAATACAGATGGCTATGGAGTTCCGATGGTTGCGCTGATCCTAAACAATTGAACTGGAAAGGAGGGGCCAGCGAGCTGATAGCTCGATTGCTTTCGCTTTATCAAACGGCTATATAAAAATGCTCTTTCGTCCTTTCCTTTCGCATATCTTAATCATTTGTCAACGACGATATGCTAGCCGTTGTTGGTACTTTACCGGTCTTTTTCTTTCTAGTTGGAATTCCTCGTAAAAAATGTCAGAAGGTCTTTACAGAACGAAATGGGAGAGGTTTTGAGCATTGGTATTTGAAATCTCCAGTCGTCAAGTCCCGGATCAAACAAACATGCTGATGTATTTTTAGACATCAATTTTGGACTGCTCCTTCGAAAAGATTACAAGTAGAGTCATGGCATGGCATGGCTCTGTGGATCATCCTAACGACAAGCCAGATCAAGCTTAGCTGAATTGCTGGGCTGGCGAGGGTAATCTTTTAAATCCGGCCAAGCTTCCCTAACCCAAAAAACTTGGCCTGAGTTCATTAAATCAACAGCTTTTACGTGCTACTCAGAAATATTAATGCACGCGATAATTCATATACCCAACTTAATTTGGTTAGGTGTGAGAACTTTCCGTTAAATTAATACAACAAAGAACCACGCAGGGAAACCATTCAATCATGAATTGTTCCGTACTACTTTTCCAATAATACGAAGATGAAACGAAGATGAGATGGGCCATATTGATTAACCAATTATTTATCTATTTTTATATCAGAAACTGTACTCCTCTTAGATTAATTACTGTGGTCTTCTTTCCCCGTGACCCTGTTACATTTTCTGTCCAAGTAAAAAATTGTGGCCCTTTTATTTCTTTTAGGTAATCATTTCCTTTTATTTCTTTTATGCATTTCCTTTTTGGGCAGGTTTTTCACTTTCTTTGCGAGTCTGGTAAAAAGTTCGAAATAAGTTGAAGATTAGACGCCTTGGAGCATTCTCGCTTGGAGTTGTAAACGTTTAACCCTGTAGCCGGACTGGCTCCGACCAAAAAAGCCATCTACCTGCAGACTTGAGTTGCATTCGTTACTCATTCATATAAGGTCATGTTAGCTATTCAAAAAAATTTAAAAATAACGTGAATATTTAGGTAATATTTAAACTTTATATTAATGTGTAAAAAATTTTGAGTTGTATTAATATATGTATAAAAATAATAATATTAAGTTATATAGATATACTTGTAAAAATAATATTAAAAGTATAAATTCAAATTCAAAAAATCTGCCCTTAAAATCCATCACATGCCCGCCGAACCTAACCCACCCATTCCATTTATTTCAACATTTTCCTTCCCGTGGTTTATAAAAGTGAAATTAAATTAGAATCGGTGTAAGGCTAAAAGTGCACAAAAAAATGTAGAAAGATAAGGGTGAAAACGTAAACTCATTCCTGGCATTGAAACCACCGTCCGTCTACAGGCTACAGCTACTCTTATTTTATTATTATTTTGAAAGTAATACGTACTCAGACTCTCATAGCATGAAAGTGAGGGGGGAAGAGAGAGAGAAAAAAAAGGGAGAGCGAGAGAAGAGAGACGTTGGGAGACGGCATGTGGAAATTGGCAGTGACCCTTTAAGCTTTGAAAATCAAAATTTGAAGAACGGAATCAAATAGCCCAGCTTCAGCTCTGTCGTCCCCTCAACTCAACTGCCTCACAATCACAACAGGCACAGCAATCATGGTTCAGGCCAGCCCACGTCCCAAACCCCTCTGATTTTCCCAACTCTGCCCCTCACCTAGCACTATAACCATGCTATCCGACCCTCTCTCATTTTATTGACATCGCTTTCGGGTTTTGGAAAATTTACCGTTCGAGAACGGTTGGAATGGCCACTCCGCTAAAGAAGAGCGGAAATTTGCAGAAGAGGAAAGATGGGTATGGATCCTTCGGTGGTTATGGGGCTAGCGCTGAGTTGCACACTGATTCCAGTACCGATACTAGGGAGAGTAGTTGTGCTTCAAGATCGAGCTGCGAGACCTCGTGTGAGGAATTGAAAGCAAAAGGATCTTCTTCGCCGCCTACGTTGGGCTGGCCTATTCGCAAGGCTCAAGTGAGCAAAAGTTCGGTTTGTGACGAGGGTCAAGCTGAACAGAAACAGCCGCATCCAGAGGATTCGAAATTCAAAAAAATTGGCTCCAAAATCTCAGGTTTGTTATGTCTGGTTTTTAAGGAATTTAAGAAAAGTATAAATGTCGAAGTTTGAACATTACTTCTTTCGTTCTTCATGACCTGGGAAACAAAAAACGTCCTCCGGAGTGAGAATAATACAACAAGATTTTCCTAGTTGGCCTTATGTTTTCTCAAGGGCCAATGAGAATCTCAGGTTTAAGTAGTTATACTCATCACTTTTTATACTTGACTGTCTTTTACTTGTACTATACATACAGAAATGGACATGATGAAGGAAAGGTTTGCCAAATTGTTGCTTGGTGAAGATATGTCAGGGTCTGGGAAAGGTGTCTGTACAGCATTAGCAATCTCAAATGCAATCACCAATCTTTGTGGTATGCTTTTTTTCTCTCCTATTTTGCAAGTTTGGTATCTGGCGGAATTATGGGGTGGTGCACGTTTCAATATATTCGTCTCGCTCTGTTTCTTTGAATTTTGCAGCTACCATTTTTGGTCAGCTATGGAGATTAGAACCCTTGCCTGTTGAGAAGAAATCTATGTGGAGAAGAGAGATGGAGTGGCTACTTTGCGTGAGTGACCACATTGTCGAATTGATCCCCACTTGGCAAACATTTCCTGATGGAACTAAACTAGAGGTAGTGCAAATAATGGTCCTACTTTACAGTTCTAAGTGGTTGTTAATGTGTTGAGAAAATCCTAGTTGGGTTCCTTGGAAAAACACGGCAAGTGTCTGTCTTAAAATTTTCTTTATTTAAACCTGTGGAAGTAAGCTTGAAGAAACTCGTTGAAAAACTTACCAAACAAAAAAAAATCATTGAAAAAGTTTAATACCTCAAAATGGTATTCTCTATATTTAGCCTTCCCGTATTACTGTCAATTTGGCTGGCTGATGATGAGAATATAGACTATTAGAGTTATTAACCAAAAATAATTGTGGCCGAAACCCAGAAAAGAATATCAATTAAAGAAGTAGCAACTAGCAATGTATTTGGCATTTGGTTCACTATTTCTTGTTTGTTCCCTGTTCATTCTGCAGGTCATGACTTGCAGGCCAAGATCGGATATTTTCATCAATCTCCCAGCTCTGCGTAAACTAGACAACATGCTTATTGTAAGGTTCAGACTTATTTGTTTCCTGTTATACTAATATGTATTCCATTGTCGTTCTTAAGTTGTTTGGCGTTTTCCTTTTTGATTGACAGGAAATATTAGATTGCTTCACCAATACAGAGTTTTGGTATGTCGATCAAGGTATTGTAGCTCCAGATGCAGATGGGTCTGCCTCCTTTCACAAAACAATTCAGAGGCAAGAGGAGAAGTGGTGGCTGCCTGTACCTCGTGTTGCTCAAGGCGGCCTCAGTGAAAATTTAAGAAAGCAGTTGCATCACACACGTGAATGCACAAGTCAAATATTAAAAGCTGCAATGTCCATAAACAGCATCGTTTTAGCAGAAATGGATGTTCCTGAGTCATACCTGGAATCCCTTCCTAAGGTTTGAAAATCCACCATAGCAGGATATAGATGCTTAATTTATTCATGAATTGCCTTGTGATCGGGAGTCTGCATTGCAACTTAAGTGATCACCATTCAAAGTTACCTGACATTGCAGTCTTGTTAATTTGCTTCAGAATGGAAGAGCCTGTCTAGGGGATCTTATTTACCGTTACATCACATCAGATCAATTCTCTGCAGAGTGCCTGCTTGATTGCCTCGACTTATCCTCAGAACATGTTGCTCTAGAGATTGCCAACCGTGTGGAAGCCTCCGTATATGTTTGGCGTCGAAGAGCTCACACTAGACTCCCACCTAATCCAAATCGCTCCACTGCAAAGTCCTCCTGGGAAATGGTCAAGGACTTAGTGGTTGTTGGTGATAAGAGAGAGCTCCTGGCAGAAAAAGCCGAGAGCCTCCTGCTTTGCTTGAAGCAGCGGTTTCCTGGTCTAACACAAACTACTCTTGATACCAGCAAGATACAGTGCAATGAGGTTCAACTCTTGGATCAACTTGTTCCTCTGAGACATATCATTATTCTCAACTATCTCTTAAATAAAAGCTCATCTGTTTTCTGATTTTCAGGACATTGGAAAATCGATTCTTGAGAGCTATTCAAGAGTCCTGGAGAGCTTGGCATTCAACATTGTGGCTCGTATTGATGATGTACTATATGTGGATGACTTGACTAAACATTCAGATAGACTGTCATCGGCTCCCACAGTCAGTGTTATGGCTCACAAGACAGTCTCCATCCCATACTTGGTGCCTGACTCGAGCACTCCCTACAAAACAACTTTCTCCACTCCTAGCTTTTCGCCTGCTCCGCTAATTAGCCCTGCTAGGGGGGAGAGAACCCCTTTTCTCATCAACAACCATAGTAAGCCTCATCGCCGTGGATTTGGGGTGAAAAGAGTCTTGACAAATTATCTTGGTGTTGAGTCAAAGGCGAAGATCTGTGTCAATCCAACTGACGGTTTAGCTTCAACTCCAAAGCTAAATGGCGCAGAAGGTTTGGAATGTCAAAAGGAATCATCAGTCCACAACAATGCGACCAAATTCCGCCACAATCGATGAGAATGTTTGTGGATGTATTCATTTCAGGATTTCCAAGGGACTAATAGGAAAAAATGGGACTCATTTAGGGAAGTTTAAACGGAGAACGTCTTCTGTTCTAACCAGTTGTACACTTGTACTCGTGCATTTCTTATGTAGGCTACTTGTACGTACGAGTTGGAAAAACTAATTTATTGGTCACCATGTGCTTTCAAAAATTTGTGTCACGGATTAAGTTCGCAACATTTAGATGGGGGGCAGGGCATTCCGAGAATTCCATGCATTTCTTATGAAGGCTAATTGCAAGTACGAGTAGGAAAAACTTATTTATTGGTCACCACGTGCTTTAAAAAATTTGTGACGACCGATTAAGTTTAGAAAATTTTGATGGGGGCATTCCGAGAGTTGGAATCGGGACCTCTCGCACCCTAAGCGAGAATCATACCACTAGACCAAATGCCCAATGGTACTCCCTTTTAGAATTATAACAGTTTTGATATGGGATTTGGTAAATACAGCCCTGAATACATTTTCTTTATTTGCAAAAAGGATCCATTTTACCAGGGCAGAACCAAGCCATGCGGCCGCCCAAAATAATTTTCTACATGTAATTTTTTTTATAAATAGGTTGGCTTGGCCCTGCCATGGTTGAGCCCAGGGCCCAAGCCAAAATAAATTTTTATATCTGTTTGCTGTTTTTTCATAGCCTGCACGCACCATTTTTTTCTTTCAATCCTCTGTATTATATTTTCTCTCACGCTGCTGAAGACAGAGGCACCGTTTCAATTTTTTTAACCTTCTAAAATACTATTCGTGCCTCTCTCAAGTCTCAGCGCCTCTCTCTCACAAACACACGACAACGACGTTCGCGTACTAGTACCTGTGCGGCAATGCCTCTCGCGCTCTCTCTTAAGTCTCAACGCCACCAGCTACCGCCTACCGCCGCAGCGCCGCACCGCCCAGGTATGGCTTTTAGCCTTTACTTCATTTCTTCTCACTTCTCTAAATTTGATTCTCTCTATCCCTCAAGCCTCACTTCTCAGATTTTCTCTGCTCACCGTGCAACCACCGTTGTCCGCCGCGCCACATTCCTTTTGGCTCTTGTCCACTCCTAAGAGGTAATAAAATTATAAATTATGTTGGATTTGATAATTTTGATTTTGAAGGCTGATCAATGTCCAATTCTGAATGATTTTTTGGGTGGAATTGTGAATTTAAGTGCATTTTTTGTGTGAATTAATTTATACTTATATTTTGAAATTGTTCAGTTTATGATTATCTTGTCTTGTGAAATTAATTTGTATGAATGTATGATTGAGATTTTTGAGAATTTGAGATTGAGAATTTGTAATTATCTTGAATTATGTTTTGATTCCAAATTAGGGCACGTTAGGCATAATTAATTATATATAAAATAAAATTATTGCATTTTAATTTTTTACCAGTATCTTTCTTTTTGTTAATATCTAGGAATATTTACTGATTTTCTCTTTAATTTTATATGGTTCAATATACTTGATTGATTTAGCTATATATCTTAGACAACTAATAATTTGGGAGAAATTATTTGATTGATTTAACTACATATCTTACAAATGCATTGTCACAAACTTTTACAGTGAAATGATCAAGACATTGTTAATGCTATAAGTTTGGTTATAGTTGTGAGGGAACAATTGCAAGAGTTGAGGGAGATAGGATGAGATGAATTTTTTGAACAAGTCAAAACATTTTGTCTGAATAATTCTATCAATGTGTCAAATATGAAAGATATTATACCAACTCGCGGTCTTTCGAGGCGTGGACGACAAACAATTACTTATTTACATTATTTTCGTGTGGAAGTATTTTGCCAGGTTATTGATTTAATTGTTCAAGAGATGAATGATCGTTTCACATAAGCAAATACATAGTTACTTCTTTGCATAACATGTTTTGATCCAACGGACTCATTCTCAACATTTGACATTGATAAGTTATGTCATCTTGCTGAGTTTTATCTAAAAGATTTCTCAACAACTGAGAAGTTGATTCTTAGAGATCAGCTTGACACTTACATTATAGATGTTTGATTGCAGGATGTTTTTTTTGGGCTTCAAGATATTGGAGGTCTTGCTGTGAAGATGGTTGAGACCAGAAAAAATATTATGTATCCACTAGTTTATCAGCTTATTGAGTTGTCATTGATCTTAACAGTTGCGGCTGCAACTGTTGAGAGATTGTTCTCTACTATGAAGATTATCAATATTGATTTGCGTAATAGGATGAGAGATGACTAGATGAATGATTGCATGGTCGTTTACATCGAGTGAAATTTTTTTGAAACTATAGAGAATGAAATCGTTTTGCAACATTTTCAGAAGATGGAGATACGCAAGATCCAATTGTCCTCTCTCAATCGTAGTACATAGTACGATATGTGTATTTCAATATTTTTAATCTTTAATTTTTAATATTGTAATTCTAAGACAATTTTTAGCATTACGTATGAAAAAAAAAAACAGTAATTTTGCTTTAAAAAGTTCGCCATAGTTGATTTCTAATTTTGGTTCAGCCAGTGCATTTTACTCGGGTTAATAGTAAGGATCATAAAAAAAATTCTTTCGGAGAGTCTCTAAATACATATTGAGGTCAATCAAATAGTTTTACAGCGAGAGTAAATGAGCTACAATACAAGCTCCTCTACGGGTTTTTCTTCTGCAGGTCATCTACATTGAGCTGCGTAGCGCAAATTTGAAGGTATATGATTTGAATATTTAAAATATAGACCAAGACAACAAGGTTTTTGAGTACAGTGGTAAGTATTCCCGCCTGTCACGCGGGTGACCCAGGTTTGATCCCCCGCAACGGCGATTTCTTTCTGTTTGCTTGACGTTGGATTCTTCATGCTTCTACGGTAACGTTCGTTTATCATTTTTTTAAGATTTGTATAATATCATCTAAATATTCACAATTTTATCAGAATTTACAAATTTCTTTCAAACTAACCTCATGTGTTTTTCCTCGTTATGCGATGCGTCGACCCCTGCTGAACCTTGACGTTGGATTCTTCATGCTCCTATGGTAATGTTCGTTTATCATTTTTTTAAGATTTGTATAATATTAATATCATCTAAATATTCACAATTTTATCAGAATTTACAAATTTATTTCAAACTAACCTCCTGAATTTTTCCTCGTTATGCGATACGTCGACCCCTGCTGAACCTGCGCTACGCGAAATCGTCATTTTTTTTAAGATTTATATAATATCATTTAAATATTCACAATTTTATCAAAATTTACAAATTTCTTTCAAACTAACCTCCTGTGTTTTTCCTCGTTACGCGATGCGTCGACCCCTGCTGAACCTTGACGTTGGATTCTTCATGCTTCTACAATAATGTTCGTTTATCATTTTTCTTAAAATTTATATAATATTAATATCATCTAAATATTCACAATTTTATTAGAATTTGCCAATTTATTTCAAACTAACCTCCTGCGTTTTTAGTCGTTATGCGATGCGTCGACCCCTGCTGAACCTGCGCTACGCGAAACCGTCACTTGTTGGGTTGGGTATTTCCTGAAGCTTTGCCCGCAAGCTACTTACCAAACTTTGACTTCCGGGCCAGCCCAGAGTTAGTAAATGAACTATCTTGCATTGTTTGAACATCTGTCCAGATTATGGTTTCACCAATTTTGAACTGCATGGGCCTAGAAAGCACACTCATGTCATATGTGCCTCCAGTAACGCTGAGCTTAACGCTTGTCCCAGAAGAACAGCAGAACATCCTGCTTCAGTGCTTCTTCTTTTTCTTTTTTCTCCAATCGGATCAAAAGCTATAGCGAGTTTGTCTGGAACTTTACCAATAATTACAACCTTCCGTTCCAATCGCCACTACCCCCAAAACCCCCCACTGAAGCTGCTCCGATAAGGAAACCCCATCGCTTGATTGCTATCCACTACCAAAATGAACACCAGCATCCACATCAGCGCCCTTGACGGCATCGTTAACGTGAATTCCCTCTTCACCTTGGCCGTCTTCATCGGCTTGGCCTGGAACCCCAGAGACCCCACCGACACCCTTATCAAGGACAGCACCTGCGTTCCTGGCCCTTCCGTTGGGGAGGATCTCGTCGCCTTCCACGTGTACTCCTTCAGCTGCTTCCTCTTCTCCAGCCTTGTCGCAATGGGCCTCAAGCAGGTTATCCGAATCTCCAAGAGCCCCGGCTACCACCCACCCGTTGAGTTCCTCGCCCACATCAACCGATCGGTCCTCCGAATTGGGATGCTGATCTCGGGTATCGGCTCGGTGTCCGGGTGCGCCTTCTTGATGCTGGCTCTGGTCAATGTGGTCCAGGTCAAGCTTGGGACTTTGGCTTGTGGGAGCTCACAAACCTTCGCGGCTGTGGTGCCACTGGTGATTTTAGTCCCTATTGCTCTCGTCATATACGTATGTGCCGTTTTGTACGCTTTCACTCGCTAGGTTTTCTGTTACTTTGTCCTGTGAGTCCTGTAATTTCAGCGAAATTATAAGCTGGCCTGTTGTCGGGTTTTCATCTTATAAACGACAGAATGATACGATGACTTCAATTTCTGCTGATTTTATGTTAAAAAAACAATTTTTGTTCCTTTAAAATTAGGTTTTAGTATAAAATGCAGTCTAATTATATTTGCTTTTCGTGAGAATGTATTTATATCTTATTGTTAGTTTGATTAGTTCAACGTATTATAATTATTTCGTGACATTTTTATAGTGTTTTTTGAGTTTCTCATTTTTCATTTTAAAAATTCGTGTCTGCAGGTGGAAATCTAGAAATTCAAAGCTGTAAAAATATTATATATATTGTGAATTTGGATAGGTTGAGTACGAATATGTTGGCTACTCGAATTCAAACCAGTTTATAAAGTGGGTAATATATAGTTAATTCATGCCCAGAGAAAACCTAATTAATTCACACAGGTCTGTTGAAAAACGAAGGATATGATCCAATGCAGTGGTCGTTGGTAGAGCAAGTTTGTATGCAGAGTTCTAGGGATTAGGGCCTTGTTGAGTTGAGTATTTCCTTCTCAGCTGGTGCAATATTTCACCTATGGAAGTCCTAGAGTTATTGATTCGGCATTTTTGGTTGAAATTAATATTGTGCGAAAGAGGGAATGGGACAAATGGGTTCCTAGCTGTTTGTGGTTTTTTGCAAGTCTGGTAAAAATCGCTTAACTATGGAGAAAACTGGAAAAGCTCTGTCAATGCCAATTCGGAGGAAGCTCGCAGCAATCAGAGTTTTGGTAATTGGTAGAAGACATGAATCGCGGACAAATACCTTCATGTCGAGAACGAGATCATCATGGGAGTAGAACTATGGGTAGCAGCTTAATAGATGCAGTATGTATTTATTTTTTGTTTTTATTTTCTCTATGTGAATCACCATGGTTTGACAAACCAATGTTTCAGCATTGAGTTAATGTTTAACAGTGATCATTTCTTGTGCGAATGAGCCTATAGGGTAGTGCTGAATCGGGTTCAATTCCCCTCGACTTCAAATTGGGGTTCTGGCTTGCCTTGTAAAAAAGTGATGCGTTTTTGGTGCCTAAAGAAAAAAGGTTATTCTCACTTCACACAAATATCTGATTCATGATTTTTTTTCTGAATAACAGCGTATTATTAGAAAAAAACTAAGCGAGAGAGCAGGGATATCACAAATCCGGATATGCTCGGGATAACGGAAGAAAAAGAAACAAAAAACGCACTCTCTAGCAGCCCAACCAGCTAGCAAATGAGCCATAGTGTTGCATCTACGAGGGACCCAAGCTATCCTCCCATCAGCGAACTCATCCAAGCAGCCTCTAATATGAGAAATCAGCGTCGAAATAGCCCAATGCAGGGGCTGCCCGGAAGAGCTCACAGCATCACAAAGCATAAGGGAATCACTCTCGAAAATAACCCGATTCCAGCGATGTCTTCTAGCGAGCATAGTGACCTCTGCCAAAGCAACCGCCTCACCAACCAAGGGGTCCAAAGCATCGGAGCGTTCCGTGTAAGAATCTTTGACGGATAGCAATGTCCGTATTCAGTTCAACTAATCCGGCTGAGGTGGCTGCCATCTAAGAAGCACCAACCTCTTCACCTCAGCCCAAGCATCTTCTCCAGATATCACCCAAATATCTGATTCATGATCAATCAGCACTATCTTCACTGGGTTAAAAGAGCCAGGTTCATTCTTCCATTTGGCTTCAACCCAGGTTTCTTCCGGAAAAGAAACTCCCTGCAAATACGCGACAACGCAAACTTCTCTTTTCCCAAGAAGCATGAGCAATGGCTATTGAACCCCGCGTGGATAAGATCCTCAAAGTCCAGAGCGAGAAAAAGCAGATTCCCGTTTAATCTCGTGACGAAAAAGCTCTCTGTAGCGATCTTGCTCGATCTTTGGTTTCTTTTTTTCTAAGCTTGCTCGATCTTGGTTGGAACGGGGGTAGAGGTTAGAAGATTAGAGGGACAAGGAGTGCCATCGAAGCAAGCTGAGGCTATCACAGCTGCCATAACCGAAGTTTTGAATGACAGCTTGGAAAATGTATCTCAGTCATTTGTTTCAAATGCGGAGATGCAGAAGATTGAAATGATTCAAGAATCCAATCTGTCCAAATTCAAGTCCGAAGTCCAGAGCTCACAGATTTTCTCAGGAACAATAATATTGAGTAAGCATCAGTCTTATCTCGGCTTCTACCCAGAATGGACCTCGTGAATATGGTGTTCTCCTGTCTTATTTTGGGATCTCAATGCTGAAGTAGGTCAAACACAGTTGATTGTATTATGTTGGGGATAAGAGCAACATTTAACTGCTTAAACGAGTGAAGAATCATGGAGTGAACCCTCTCCTTTCTGCTGGGTTTTAGCTTAACACTACGAATTACTGTCTAGCTGCGCATTATAGATCTGGTATCCTTGAGAATAGGAGTACCTTAATATGTCATGCACAAGTCTACAGTCAGTTAGGTTTCAGGACCTTGCTTTGCTTATCTCGGTAAGGCTAGTTTTTATTTTTTGTTTGGAGATTGGTGAGTCAGTGCATGTCCTTCTATGACTTAATGCCGGTGTAAGATACAAGCTTGATAGGTGCACTGTAAGATATATCATGAAGAGAGAAGAGAAGAGAAAATTTTTTCGTTTCAGTTTATTAAGAAATCGTTGAAGTTGAAGTCCAGCAGAATGGCTTTCGTTCGGAGTTTAGTGATTGAAGCGAAATATTTTCAGTTTTCGGTCAGTTCGTCTGGGATCGTTTCCCTCTCGGAGCGGAGTAGAAGGTCCCAAAGTCTGATCAGGTTTGGCAGATATGGAGTAGTGTGGTTAGCGAATTTGTTTGGTAACTTGGTGGATGCGCCGAAGGTCAGCAACTTCTCGGAGAAATTCAATGAATCTTCGCGAGCTTTTCTAGCTCAGGGTTGTTCAAATAAAAATGGTAGTTATGTCGTCATTGCTGAATTTGGTGAGAGACGCAGACGTGGGGCGGTGATGATCCCGATTGGGAGATCGCGAGACGGATGGCAATCCTTCGCGTTGGTGTGTGAAGAGTTGATCTCGGTCCTTGGGGAGCTCAGGCGCAAAAGAGAGAGGCCTCTGGCTTCGATGATTCGAAATGGAGTCTCTTTTGCCCAGCTGGTTCGGTCTCGTCCGCCGGAGACGAAGGTGGAGGAAGGGAGGGTGCTTTGCGACTCTCAGGTTGACGCATGCAATTTGCATTTGGAGGCGTCGTTTGGAGTCCCAATAAAGCCGCATGCAGAATCAGGTGCTGGCTTTTCGTCTTCTGGAAGTTTTCTTTCGGCTGGGGAGCCTGCTGGGTCGGCTGGGACAGAGGGCTGTGGGGTCATTTAATGCGTATGAAATCTGAGCTGGATAAGTTAATTGGGCTGGCTCAACTAACTGAATACGAGATAGAGCCTGAATTGAATACGAGATAGAGCCTCCATAACAATGGCAAACAACAACGGAGATAAGGGGTCGCCCTGCCTCAAACCACGAGAGCTACCAAAAAAACCTTCAGGTGAACCATTCACAAGAACAGAGAACTTAACCGAGGAGATGCAGAAATAGATCCACCGACACCACTGCTCTCGAAACCCACACCTCCTGAGAAGATACATCAGAAAATCCCAATTCACATGGTCGTAAGCTTTGTGGATGTCCAGTTTACACAACATGCCCGACTCACCTAATCGCAATTGAGAGTCGATACACTCATTCGCAATCAACACCGAATCTAGGATTTGCCTACCATGAACAAAGGCATTCTGAGAAGGGGAAATAAGCTTGTGCAGCACAAACTTCAATCTGTTAGCCAAGACCTTGGCAAGAATCTTATAAATACCCCCGACAAGGCTAATAGGCCTAAAATCTTTCAACTCAGCAGCACCGTCTTTCTTTGGGATGAGGACAATAAAAGAAGCATTTAAGCTTCGAACGAATCTACCAGAAAGAGCAAATTCATTAAACATCAAAAGCACATCCCCCTTAATGACATCCCAACAAGACTGATAGAAAGCTACAGTGAATCCATCCGGACCTGGAGCTTTTTCCCCATTAAGAGAATGAACCACCCGCGCCACCTCATCCTCCTCAAAAGGTATCTCCAACGCAATAGCCTCATCTTCGGAAATCGATGCGAACTCCAAACCATCCAGTAAGGGTCTCCATTGGAATGGTTCATCATATAAGGAGGAATAATACTGAACAATGTGAGCCGAAATGTCCCTCGGATCTTGCAACACGTCCCCGTCGACCTCCAACTGGGATATAGAATTAAACTTTCTATTAGAGTTCGCCACTCTGTGAAAAAATTTGGTACATCTATCCCCATCCTTTAACCATAGGGCCCGAGATTTTTGTCTCCAACTCACCTCCTCCAAAGCAATAATGTGATCCAATTCCTGAATCACCAACAATCTCCTCTCCATCTCCTCATTAAGAAGATGTCCGCCTTCAGCCAACACATCCAAAGAAGCTAACTCTCTCAGCAGAGAAAACTTACGCACAGTAATATTACCAAAATCATCCTTATTCCAAGCAATAAGATCACGTTTCAACGCTTTAAGTTTACTATCCAACACAAAACTAGGAGTTCCCGAAATCTCATAACTCTCCCACCACCCCTTGACCTTCTCCACAAAACCCTCCACCTTAAGCCACATATTTTCAAAACGGAAAGGCGTCTTACCCCTCCCAAAAAATCCATCCTCCAACAGAATAGGGAAATGGTCAGAATACATACGAGGCAACCGTCTTTGAATAATGTTGGGGAACATAACCTCCCAATCCGCACTAAATAGAAAACGATCAATCCTCGACCAAGCTTGAGAAGATCTATTATCCGACCAAGTGAACGTACCACCAACCAACGGCAAGTCCACCAGCCCAAACTCGGAAATGAGCTCCGAAAAATCCGCCATCCCTCTTCCTCCCCCACTCATCCCCGACCGCTCACTAGTAAATCTAGATTGGATTCACTTGGTGTTCTCACGGGCTTCCGAGCCTCTGGGGTGAATCGGGAAGGAGTTTGTGTTTCCCATCTTCTGTTTGCTGATGATATGTTGATTTTCTGTGGGGCCGAGGAATCTCAGTTTCGTAGCCTTCGGTGCATGCTTCTTTGTTTTGAGGCAGTTTCTGGTTTGCAAGTTAATTTGTCTAAATCAAAGGTGTTTCCTGTTGGTGATGTCAGTAATGGGGCGGAGTTGGCTTCCATTTTGGGTTGTACGGTGTCTGCTTTACCTACGACGTATTTGGGTCTTCCGTTGGGCGCCCGTTTTAAGAGTGTTCAGATTTGGGATGCGATTTTGGAAAGGATGGAAAGACGGTTGGCTGGGTGGAAGCGTATGTACTTGTCAAAGGGAGGTCGTGTTACTTTGATTAAGTCTACGCTTTCGTGTCTTCCTATGTACTTTCTCTCTCTCTTCCCTCTTCCACATAAGGTTGCTTCTAGAATGGAGAAGTTACAAAGAGATTTCTTGTGGGGAAGTGGTGGTGAGGGTAAAAAATTCCATCTTCTTAATTGGAAGACTGTCTGCTCTCCTATTGATTGTGGTGGTTTGGGTATCAGGGATCTCTCTGTGTTTAATAAAGCTTTGTTGGGTAAATGGTTATGGAGGTTTGCTAATGAGAGAGATTGTATGTGGCGGCGTATCATAAAGGATAAATATGGCGCTATTGAGGGGGAGTGGAGTACTTTAACTCCGAATGGATCCCATGGGGTTAGTCTCTGGAAGCATATTTGCAAGGGTTCGGAGTCTTTCAGGGCTCATACTCGGGTGGTGGTGGGGAATGGGCTTAGGACGAGATTTTGGCATGACGTGTGGTGTGGGGATCGTCCGTTGAGGATCTATTTTCCTACCGTGTTTTCCCTTTCCATGTCTCCGGATGGTTTGGTGGTGGATTGTGTGGATCATGCTGTTAGCCCTATTGTTTGGAATGTTCAGTTCGTAAGACGTGCGAATGATTGGGAGTTGGAAGAGTTTTCGTCTTTTTTTTCCACCATTTATGCGACGGTGTTACATCGTGGTGTGGAAGATAAGTTGTGTTGGGTGGCTAGCAAGGATGGCAGGTTTTCTGTTAAGTCGTTATATGTTTTGCTTGCTGGTGGCAGAGCTGTGTCCTTCCCTTGGCGTCGGATTTGGACTTCTAAAGTTCCTACAAGAGTTTCCTTCTTTGTCTGGGAGGCTACTCATGGTAGGACCTTGACTACTGATAACTTGAGGCGTAGAGGCCTCTATGTGCTTGATTGGTGCTATTTATGTAAAGGGGATGGTGAGTCGATTAACCATGTGTTACTACATTGTCCGGTGGCGAGGGGTCTGTGGCAGCATGTTTTCTCTATGCTTAATCTTCATTGGACTATGCCGAAGCGGGTGGGTGATGTTTTGCTCTGTTGGGGAAGACAGTTTAAGGATCCTCTAGCTAAGGCTATTTGGTTGATGATTCCTCCTTGCATTTGGTGGAGCCTTTGGCGGGAGAGGAATAGGCGTTGCTTTGAAGATTCTGCTTTGTCTATTGCGCGTTTGCAGGGTGGTTTGATGCTTAATCTGTTTTTTTGGGCTAATGCATGTTTAGGGGGCCCTTTTCTTGATTTCCAGGATTTCTTAAGTTTCTTTGTCTGTATGATGTAATTTCGGTCAGTACAATCTTTGTACTGCTCTTTCTCTTTAATAAAATTTCTTACTTATCAAAAAAAAAAAAAGAGCCAGGTAATCCTCCACCCAATTTTGGAGGGGGTAGGTGAGCAATAAACAAAATGCCACTGGTCTAGTGCTGCGTCCACTGTCTGTTGTGGGTTTCGCGCGTCACCACCATTAGAGCTGCCTGTCTCACGATAAAACCCCCAGAGTTGATCTATACATTAGAAAAATGGCAGTTCCAAGGAAGTACATTTTCTTTCTAGTGCTCCTTGCAATTCTAGGCATTGCTGGGGTTCATGGAGCTGGTGAATGTGGGAAATCTTCTCCTGACATGGAGGCCTTTAAGCTGGCTCCCTGTGCATCAGCTGCACAAGATAAGGACGCTGCAGTCTCTGACGGGTGCTGCAGTCAGGTGAAAAAGATTGGCCAGAACCCAAGATGCCTCTGTGCTGTTATGCTTTCTAATACAGCAAAAAGTTCCGGAATTAAACCAGAGGTTGCTGTGACCATTCCCAAACGCTGCAATATTGCTGATCGCCCCACGGGATATAAGTGTGGAGGTATGTATGTCGGTAAATTTAATTAGAAACTATTGACCATTGCTCTGCTTGTCTCCAATGCTCTCCTTTAACACGTGCAATTACTTCCTTTTTCTTCTCCTCAATCTCCTTTTCTGTTTCGCAGCTTATACTGTGCCGTGAAGACTGAAGTTCTGGAGTCAAGGTGCCTGCGCTTGTGAAGTAGTTGCTATTACTACTAGTATGCTGGGATTGTGTCCTTTGTAGCTGCTTCGTCAAGCTGAACAGTTCACTCACCAATACAACAAATAAATAAATGTTGGTGTTTGGTTGGTCTTGTATTTTCTTAATAAAATGATCCTATAATCCTTCTTGGATGATGAATCACTTTTTGTTGAGGACGACAATTGTCTGTCGGAGGACAAATCCAGTACTCTGCAAATCCGACCCCAAGACAAAATGTCAATTGCCAAACCAACCTTACGCTTATTTAGATAAAATTGCTTAATTATAACTGTTAAGTACGACACTAGAAATTACCGCGAACAATAGTTATTTTTTTTTTCTTAGATTGTTCAAAAAAGATTCAAATTCATTGTTGTGATTTTAAAATAAACATTCAAGTGTCAGGATTTAATCAGATGAAGCATGCGAAACCAAATGACTATAAGTTTAATAGTTAAATCTTGCCCCTTGAATATTCATTTTAAAATCACAATCTTAACTTTTAATCTCTTTAATTGGACATTTAATATTTCCTACCATATCCTACGAGTCACTTTTGAGAGTTTTGACAATTAACTATCAGCGGTGAGATTAAAATGAATTCTGCATAAAGACAAAGCTACCATTGCACACCTTTAAGCCTTAGAAAATCGCGAGAAGGAATTTGTCCTCTACGAAAGTCGGCGAATCTTTTGGTTGGTTCAATCAACACAAACTCCGACCTTTCTCTCTGTGTATTATTATATTTGTTTGTGAAAATATTGGGGTTTTAGAAATTTTGGGTATTAGGATTTGTAAAAAAGTATAATATTTTATAGAAAAGTGAGGAGAGATAAGATTTAATTGAATAGTATAATATTATTTTATAATTTAATGAGAAGAAAGATTATTTTATGATTATTTGGAAATTTTGAGGGATGAAAATATTGAGAAACAAACACCCCCTATATTGGATCAAACAACAACCTTTTTAAGTTTTTGTTGAGCTGTCCCATATTGGTTATGAAAGGAGTTGATGGTCAGTTTATAAGTGTAAAGGAAAACCTCACCTCTTCAGTTAGCTTTTGAGGTTGAGAAGGCCTAAGACCATCCAACACTGGTATCAGAGCCCAGTTTACCAACAAGTCTTAGACTCAATAGTCTCCATGGAAGAAACGAGTTGTTTGCATCCAACCCAAGACCCGATGTGTGAGGAAGATATTGTTGGGGTTGTCCCACATCGGGTTGTGAAAAGGGTTGATAGTGTAAGGAAAAACCTCCCCTTTTGAGTTAACTTTTGAAAGTGAGAAGGCACAAAGAACACCCGATAGTTTTATGTCATGAAAAAAAGCTCTTGTTTACATCTTGATTAAGGATGAAAAGTTATACAAATGGGAATCGAGATGGGAGACTTTAGCGCTGCAGTTTCATACGTTCTGCGAAAAAAAAAAATTCCTCCGTCCTGGCTGCCCGAACCTTCTGGATTTCCAGCTTCACTATAAAAACCCGGTGCATCACATTGGAGATTATATCCAGACTCCAATAAAGCTCATAAGCTTTCTAGCGTTGCTTCTAATCCTAGGCATCATCGAGTTCGATGGAGTTCGTGGGGCTGGAGGTGCATGCGACAAATACCCCATTTCTGAGTTCTATAAGCTGGCTCCTTGCGCTAAAGCAGCGCATGACATAAAAGCGAGGGTTCCTCGGAAGTGCTGCGCTCAGGTGAAAAAGATGAACATAAAATGCCTTGTGTGTCGCTATCTTTTCTAAAGAGGCTCATGATCTTGGAGTCGTGCCGGGAGTAGCATTGACCGTTCCTAAACGTTGCAAAATGGCTCATCGTCACAAGGGTTACAAGTGTGGAGGTTTGTCGGCATCGTTGCAATTAGTTTCCCAAATCATATTCCGCTTCCAAAATCAGAACTTCTAAGTTTTTAAAGCTTGCCGTTGTGATTCTAGTTCCTAAATGTGCTCATTCTGTTTTGCAGATTTAATTGTGCCCTGAGAAGATTGAAGACGTCATGGGCGTGGAGCATTTTTTTTTTTCTAAGCAAAAACTTCATTAGACTAGAAAACGCAGGAAAGAACAGAAAAAAAAAACCAGAGCGGGACACAAGCATCAATGAGGATCCATAGGATCGTCAGCTGATAAGACCCGCAGAGGTAGAAGAGCTACATCCAGAAAATCAAAAACGAAAGCTTTAGAAGCCCAAGCAGCAAGAAGATGAGCTGCAATATTTTGGCTTCTAGGGGCCCATTGCACACACCAATCTTAATGTCTTCGCAATATCTCTTGAAGCTGATGTGCAATTGCCACCAGAGGGCCTTCGACCAGAAAATCAGCCTCATTCACGATTTTACAAGAAAGCAAAGAGTCACTTTCTATAATCATCCGTTGACCTTGAACTTGGATAGCTTCTGCAGTTTGACAAGCCAAAAGGATTGCTCGCAGCTCTGCCTCCAAAGGATTGGAGGTTAAAGCATAATCACTACGAGCACAAGTGAAACGGCCACATTGATCTCTGGCCAAGGTTGCCAAAAAACACATATTCCCTCTAACTGCAGCATCACAGTTAAGCTTCAAAACTCCATCCCCGGGGGGCTGCCAGCACAGGTGGTCCGCTTGATCATGATCACTCCAAGCAGCACAGTGCTCCGAAAATCTTCTCTTCATAGTGATGACCATATCAGCGGGATTATGTTGTAACCCAGAGTGAACTGATTGATTTCGGGCAAACCACATGACATCCACAATAATTGCAGTCTGTAAGATAAACACCCTCTCATCAACGTTGCTCAAAGAGAGAACGGTTCTAGGATTCAGCAGGGCAGAGAAGCTAATTTTTATATCCAAGTCCCGAAAGCTGTCAGTGAGTATAGGCCAACGTGCTTCTCTCCAAAGGATCTTCGCATACTTGCAATGGAAAGCAAGATGTGCTTCTATTTCCTCCTCGGAGTTACATAGAGGGCATCTGAAAAATTCATCAGTCACTTGGTCCGAGAGAAATCTGAGCTTAGATTTGACAGGAAGGCCTTTGCTAACAAATTTCCACAATAGGAGCTTGAGCCGTGCCTAAATTTTTATCTTCCAAAGTTTGTCCCAGTTAAAACCCAAGTCCCCAGCACTTTGCTGGAATCTGGCCTCTTGGTCAGTATAATAAGCTGACTTGACGGAAAAGACGCCAGTATTCTCCTGTTTCCAAATCAACGTATCAGTAGGCAGGGGGGTATCTAGGGGAATGCTGAGAATGTTTGCAACACTAGCAGGAGTGAAGAAATGCTCCAACTCCTGCCTCTTCCATTGATTTGTAGATTCATCAATTAAATCCCCCACTTTTGTAGTAGAAGAAGACAACAACAAATCTGGAACTCTCGGTTGTGGAAGAAAAAAAGGCATATTAGGGATCCACGGCTCATGCCACATATTCAGTTGACTGCCCCGTTTAACCGTGAAGATCATACCCTTCGAAAGGATATCACGACACTCCAAAATCCCTTGCCAGATCCATGAACTTTGATGCTTTTTTCCACAGGTCAAGAGGGAAGTGTTTTCCAAGTATTTTGCAGTGAGAGCTTGAACCCAAGGAGTTTGGGGTCGGCTATATATAAACCAGCCCAATTTGGCAATAAGAGCTCGGTTGACATCATGCATCCTGCGTAACCCCAAACCTCCAACCTCCTTAGGCCGACAGATAGTTGACCAAGCCATGGGCGTAAAGTGACGTTTATCCCCCGTGAAACCCCAGAAGAAATTTTTGAAATGCTTGTACAACTCACAACTCCAGCTCTTGGGTAGCAGAAAAGTCGACATTGCATAGGAAGGCACAGAGGCAGCTACTGATTTGAGAAGAGTTAGCCTTCCAGCTTGGGACAAACACTTTGCTTTCCAACTTTCCAATTTTTTGAGGACTCGTTCTTGAACTTCTTTAAAAGCGGCCTTTCTGGACCGAGGTATACAAATTGGCAGACCCAGATATTTGCCCTTCAGCTCAGAATGCTTCATCTCCAGCATTTGGCAGACAGTAGAGACTTGATGTTGGCCAGTGTTCCTACTAAAAAAGACTGCTGACTTGTTGTTGCTCAGAAGTTGTCCAGACCAAGAGGAATATAATTGTAGACAGTCCTTAATAGCTGTTGCATCTTCCAGATGGGCCTTACTAAAAATCATAAGGTCATCTGCGAACAGCAAGTGGCTAATAGGAGGGGCTCGTCGACATAACTTAATGCCAGAGAGGTGACGTCGATGTTCAGCTCGTAACAAGAGGCGAGATAACACCTCTGAACACAAGATAAACAAGAATGGTGAAATCGGGTCACCTTGTCGGAGACCCCTATGAGGAGAGAAAAAACCAAATGGGCTGCCATTTAATAGAATGGAAAATGAGACGGTAGAAACACATTGCCTTATCAATTGGATCCAAGCACCAGAAAAACCAAAGCTACGCAAGACCTCAAAAAGGAACTCCCACTCTATTCGATCATAAGCTTTGTCCATATCAATCTTCAAAGCCATGTATCCAGCCTTCCCTTTCTTATGATTCACTTTGTGGATGAGTTCATGGGCTAGGATAGAATTTTCTTGAATAAGCCGGTTGGGGACAAAACCAGTTTGCATAGGTGAGATGAGCTTTTGAAGAAGAGGCTTGAGGCGGATTGCAAGAATTTTGGATATGATCTTATACATAACATTGCAAAGGCTGATGGGTCTATAATGAGACGCAAGAGTGGGATTCTCTCTCTTTGGGATAAGGACAATGTTTGTATGATTCAGAGACTTAAGTATATAACCAGAGGAGAAAAAACGTTGGACATAAGCCACAACATCAAACTTCACAATATTCCAATAATTATGGAAGAAGAGAGCAGTGATTCCATCCGGCCCCGGTGCCTTGGCTGCACCAATTGACCGGACAGCATACCAAATCTCCCTCTCATCCGGAACACAACACAACATTTCATTCTCCACATCAGTAATAACAGGGGAGATTAGGGAGGCAATATCAGAATTATGAACAGGGTCAGATGAGTCAAATAATTGGGAAAAGTTGGAGAGTAGGTGATTACCAATATCTTCGCGGGTGTTAAGCCATCGCCCATCATCCGTCTTGATCCCCTCAATACAATTTCGCCTTCGGCGCACCACCGTTGATAAGTGGAAAAATTTAGTATTCAAGTCCGTAGTGGTTTGCCAAGTCACCCGCGATTTACTTCTCCACAAGATTTCCTCCCGTTTAAGTGCCTCTTGTAAGTTCCAAAGAATCTCCTGTTCCATAATCTCGCTATGAGGGGTAGGATCCAGAGATTGTAGCCGTGCCAGTTCGTTGTGAAAGAACCGGATTTTATGTTGGATGTGACCAAATGACTCTTTGTTCCACTTTTTCAAATGCTCTTTCACCACCTTAATTTTCTGAGTAACTTGGTAAGCCGGGGATCCGGGAAAAACTGTGGTCCAAGCTTGATCAATTACCTCCCGACATCGAGGCTCACGGACCCAGAACTCTTCAAATCGAAAAGGACGAGGCCCTGAAAATTGATCTCCAAAAGTATCAAGAAGAAGAGGGGCATGATCCGAGGAGGTGCGCGGACAATGCTTCACCGTGGCTCTAGGGAATAACAGCCTCCATTCTCCATTAACAACTCCCCGATCTAACCTTTCGCGGGCGTGGAGCATTTACTGTTGCCATCAGTGTGCTGGATATATATTGTATGCTTATAGCAAGTTGGACCAGGTCTAGACTTCTTGTTGTTAAAAAGGAAACCTTATAGCTTTGCTTGGACCAGGCCTATGTTTAGGACTGATACTACAAAAACCTTCTAGACCAACTTGGCCCAGACTTGATGCCGCTCCGCAAAACTCTTCCAATTTTACAGGCCCAAAAAGAATCAATATCGGAAACTGATTTTCAGGACCAGTTATTTTCGAACGAAGCCCAATTCAGGCCCGATTTCTAAGAGAGCATTCTCATATATCAGATCACTGGACTTGTAGTTCCAAGTTGAAGTCAAAGATGGGCCTCTGCCAGGCTTGAGGACAACAAATTTTTACTGGACAGTAGACAGGGTTGAACCGACATTGGGTTTAATTGGATCTCACTGGTTAATAGCATCTCTTCCTATATAATTTGAGATCGAATTTCGGTTTTGTTCTTTTTTTTTTCTAAATAATTTCGGTTTTGTTCAAATTAAAGAGTTGATCACCAATAAAAAATAAAAAAATTGAAAGAGACGAGACCTACGAATAAAGTTATCCTCAACTGAAATGTCAATGGAAACGGACACTCATAAGCTGCCGCATTCCTTTATTGCTGGGGGTCGAGTTAAAATGTTGCAGGCGTGTGTACAACGTACTTCTTAAATGCATTTCAGAAAGCTGAGACATTGCTACCGGCCCCGCCGCTTGAATGTGGACGGCTGACCAGGGACCGTGGACAACAGGACAAGGCCATTCGAGTGACCAGGAGCATCACCCTGAGAGCGCTCTCATGCCTGTTCAGAAAGCTGAGGGACTGATTCCGGTCCCGACGAATGAATGTGGACGGCTGACTAGGGACCGCGCTCGGACAACAGGACAAGGCCTTTTCAGTGACCAGGAGCATCACCCTGAGAGCGCTCTCGTGCCTTTTTCTATTCTCTTTTTTTTTTTTTATTCCGAGGCTTCTTTTCTTTTCTAGGCAGCGTTATCATGGCTGTTTGCTCTGAGCTCTTCTTTAAAATGGAGAATTTTGGGTATGGCATCGAAATAGTGACGATCCATCCACTTATGATTGCGATATATGAGCTACTAGAGTTTCACATTGTGATGGAATCTCAACTCCCGCATAACAACAGTGACTGATCAGCATAGTGCTATTATTAGGTCCAACTCTTAAATTAATCCAGTGTCTTGTATCGGACGGTTGGGTGCCTGCACAATAAAATATGAATCTCTAATTGGCGTTTTCTCTTGATTGCGCGAAAAAGCTTTATTTCTATTTGATTGGCATAAAAGAGGCGTGTAATCTCCAAAAGGGGCCTGAAAGAGGACAAGGCGTTGCATACTTGCAGTATATATGGACAACGAATTTTCATCTAGCGCCCTCTCATCTCCAGTACTACGTCGCCTAACATGCATCTTAATTTTGGGCTGCTTGTTTCAGTATAGAAACCCGGCCGCGACGTTTGGAAAGTTTCTGTGCACTGCCTTGAAGACGTTAATTGGGTTCCTGTCTTAAATCTGCATGCTCAATGGCTTATCCTATTTTGCAGCTTATACATTGCCTTGAAGGCTGAAGCCCATAAGCCAGGGTTCCTAATGGGGAGTTTCTGTTTACAGCTAACTGGTAAGTTTATTGTAATTTCCAGCACTTTAGCAATAAATGAATTATTGTTATTCTTCGTTGATGTTTATGATGTTATTGTCCTTATTCATTTTTTTATCCTGATTCTTAAAAGATTAAAAGGAAACTGACTCATGTTATTGTTCAACACTACCTAGCACAAGACTTCCGACAAGTCTTCATTCGAATGTGTTTCACAACCCATTGAAGTGGGATTAGATAAACGCCAAGTAAATATATACGTTATGACATTTGGGATCATCTCACAGAGAGAGAGAGAGATACCATCGTCAAAATTAAGTTACTATTAGAGGCTAAAAATCCAAACAGCATATTAGTTAAAATACATGGACACTAGTTTACTCGTACAAGGACTCCAAGTAGCTAGAAGCTGGACTGCATCTCGTACATATTCTGCTCCTCCAAGACTTGCCAAAGCTGACTAGTCGGGACAAAAAGAACCCAACACGTTTCTGCAAGTCTAGATGGTATTTATATTGTGCCTCTACTATGCTGCTAATATTACCATCTTTTTTTTTTCTTTCTAAGCTGCTAATATTACCATCTTATTGCCACAATATTGAGCTACATCATACTGTCACCACCCCTGCAACACAGTCAAGAAATATAATTTCAGTCAGATGTATGTAATTAAGGCCGAGAGGCAAAACTTGTCATTGATAGTGAATCTAAAACAAAAAGGTACTCCAGCCTCCAAGAGAAGCACATGATCATTAGTTCCTCTTAACAATTTTCTAAGAGAATTCTGAATATATACCTGTGCAAGATGCTGGATTCATTTCATGGACGGGGCAACGTACTGTTAGTAATAGAGAGAACCTGAAGAAATAAAAAGAATGGTTAAGTTTTCTGGTACTTCTAACATCACAGGAAACTAAAAGACTGTACTCATTAATCTCTATGATTCCAGAACAATCATACCCTTCCACCAGTTCCCTCTTGAAGTGCAATTCGAGTTGTTTCCATTTGAATCATCGTCTCCAACATCTTTTTTGAACTGATGTAAAATTAAAACACATGTTTACTTACGTCAGCAATTATTATATAAATATCAGATTATCTAAATAATAACAAAGAAGTGGCGTAAGAAAAGTCTATTGTTCCCATGATATTTGGACCTTTAAAGTCAATATTAAGTTCTTCCCCGACACAGAAACTCATCTCATAACTTGAGCCTTTAGTTCCAGATTTGTCTATCTACCTAATTCTTTTTCTTTTTTGGTAATTCGACATGAACCTCAATACTCTTTTCTGCATTTGTTATTGTTGGCTTAGCTACAAAGGATCGATGCATGTTGCAAGACCCACGTATACGGTGATCAGATGAGAAAATATATAATTGGTCGGCAGGTGGATTAATTATTCATGGATAAAATATTCTACACTCACTATCTGGGGAGATTCGGTGGAGCGGGTTCTGGGAGAATAATTTTCTTGGCCGCCATAGTAAATAGATGAACTGAAATAGCACGGTTCCGTTGTTTCGTTCTCATAATTGGATTTGGGACCCTTTTCTCTTGTCCATACGCCACCGCTTTCAGTACCCTTGCTGTTCTGAGGGACAAAATCTGAAAAGAAACACAAGGAACCTAGTTAAGGTCATGCATGCAAACACTAAAATTAATGGACACAGATTCTTTTTCTGTAACAGTTCACATCTTGACATTATTATAGCTCAAAACTAGCCGGAACATGGGTATTAATTTATTTTCCCAGAAAAGGGAAAAAAAGTGTAGATTTTAATTTGGAATCGTTGATGCACATAAACCATACCTGGATTTCCATATTTGACGCTGGCACCTTGGTTATGAGTGGAGTCCCTCCCTAGCACCTAAAGTCAAGGAAGAACAGAAATAATTAGAACTGGCCACTTTTTACCCTTAAATGCTCTTCACATACCTTATACCTGATTCAGCTAAAGCCAAATCAGGTAGCTCATAAAACGTGCAAATCCAAATAGAACTTTTTACTCTCATGGTGAATCTTACTAAAAGTGTTAGTGCAGTGCTTCTAGGCTCTATCTATGTCAACGTACATTCCCCCATAGAAGGAATCATATCGAACAAGTCAATAAATCCTCTCAAGTCTCAATCTTTCTGACACACATCTCAACTTTTCACCTTTTTAAGCTCCATACAAATATTAGCCATTGAAGAGAATGCGCATGATGTAAAACAATTAATAGGGATTGGAGTTTAACAGTAAATACTTAGTTATCCTTGTAGATTATTAATGTAGAAAAATTAAAACAATTGAAAAAATCTCTCATCCACTCTAAATAAAGAAATAGAACAACTTAAAAGTAGTTACAACAACACCAAAAAAATAAGTTCTCCTGCGCGAAAAGTGCACAATGATATATATATATATATCTCTGGCAGATAGTTATGCACGCCCTCAAATGACTTACATCGAAAACATTATATTTAGAGTTCTGAAAAAGAAATATATAGTACCGTTGATGGTGGTGGAAAAATGGATCCAAATAATCCGGTGGAGGATGATGAAGAAGCTGAAGAGGGGTCCTTTGGACCAAAAAGGTGATCCATAGTACTCATGGAAGAGGATGAGCCGCCCACTTGCTTCTTGTTCTCCATAGTAGAGTTCTGAATCACTTGGTAGCCTTCTTTGTCAACCAACGAACAAAACTACTCTGTGATAGATATCTCTTAACGGCCAAACTCCAAAGACCCAAAAGGGGGAATGGGATAAGATTTGCAGAGATAAAAACGAAGCGATAATTACTAATGAGAAAGCAGAGGACAGAGCAGAGCACGTGAAGATTGCAGATGAGGAGGTCTGGTGAACGGTCGCAGCTATTTATAAGCCCCAAAATAGGGTCTTTGGATGCTGCCACCACGTGCCTTCATTAAATCCTCTCTCACTCTCTCTTTCTCTCTCTGACACATGGGTGCATCTTTCGCATCCAAGTGGACATGTTGCCAGCTCCAAATCATTCACCTGTGTTCGGCGGTCCCTTCTTCTGTACATGAAACACTTATATATGTATTAATGTGTATAAAGTTTCGGGGAGGTTCAAGCCGTTATGGTCCTATAGTCCCAGTCCCACAGGAAGATAAAAGGATAAGGCTCAACTTGAATTTTCTCGCCTGCTTTTGCCAAACAGTTTGACTGCCAACTATTTGGCTTCCATTTTTTTCCTTTCTTTTCTTCTTTCTTTCTCAATTGGTTGGATGACTACTCATCCATCTCCCCCCTAAAAGAATCAAATGAGATTCCACACAGTAAAGATATGGGGGCTATGATCTTACCCTCAAATCTTTGAAAATCAAATATTCTATTAGTCAAATGAGAATCAAAGATGGAAGGAGATCAGAGATATTCAAGATTTTAAAGGAAAACAACCACTGATGAAGTGGAATTTCGTTTGAAAATCAAACCCGATCGAATAAGACTTGATTCCATCTAATTGCCTCTAGTCGAATTCTTCACTAAAAAGAAACGAAGGATCGCGGAAAAGTTTTCCAAGAATAACAGACGATAAGAAAGACTGGGAGAGGGAATAAAAGGACGCAAAATTGTTTTTACATTCGTATTAAAATGTCGGTATTTATGCCATGTAGGAGCCTAGGAGGAATGATTAGTTGCCACACGGCCAAACAAACATTGGGTTTGCTTGCCCTGTTGAATCACGTCGGCAGGAGATTGCTAGCTGCTGAGATTCTCGATCGGCCAGAGAGATTAAAGGCACTGAACAGATGAGGATAATGACGGAGTACACGTCTCGGTCTCGCCAAGGGGATCAATTAAAGTTCTAGTATTAAAGATTACACGCCAGAGTATTTGTCATTTTGTTAACTTTCAAGAAGAAAGATAGCACGCATGCATGCACCTTTAATTTGCTAGCTCTCTTTTAGAGGATTCTAGCAAAATCCCCTCCATTGTTAGGGTACCGCGTGTGAAACGTGGGACAAACTAATTATCCCCAAGAGCAGTCCCGTAATTAGTGGGCGAAAGGCTATAATAGAAAAATGATTATTTTTCTGATCATGATGATCGATACAGTTAATGTTGGAGAATTTTCTTTCGAACTTCTGCATGCAATTAGGTTCCTTTTGGATAACTCAGGATAAGTGCCAATCATTCATGGAATGTGACATTTCTTAGAGCACAAAGTTGAGTACTCGTGCAATATTATTGTGATCCGGTAGGGGAATTGATTAGCGTACTGCAGATGCTCCAAGTGCTTTCCGAAAGGAGTTAATATTTTAGTCTAAAGTAGAAAGGAGTAAGATATTAGTTTCTTAATATAGAAGATTAATATATGGCCGCCACAGCCTACACACATATATATATAAGGTTTGTGTTCTGACAAGATAAATATTTAGGATAGCTAAAGAGTAGAGAAATGAGAATAAAAATCAGCAATCACAAAAGACACCAAGATTTAAGTGGTTCGATTTAAAGCCTATGTCCATTGACGGAAACTCAGAAAGAAATTTACTGTAAGAAAAGTGGAGTACAAAGAGTGGTAACACAACACTCAAGCCCCAAAATCCTAATACACCCAATATCCTCACACACAAAAGAGATGAGAATAACAACCGAACCCTCTCAATTTTCTGCAGCTCTTTTCTCTCTTCTTTCTGTTGGGTTTCCTCCCTCTTGCTCGCTCCTACCCTTCGAAACAATTCTTCTCTCCTTTTAAAGCTGCGCTCGGTGTACATCGAATGCATTTCCATAAATGCGAAGTTACGTCTTTTGGCTATAGGACGGCTATAGCTCTAGAGTCTTCGGCAAGCTGCACAAGTTGCAGCTTGTCGTTCACCTGCTTGTAAAGAAAGCAGGAGTTGAGCATTTAATGAGAGCAAGAATGAAAGGAATCATTAAATGCTTCATATGCGTGAAAACACAAGTGTTTAATGTATTCCTTCATTTTGTCAAACAAAATGGCTGCATTGAAAGTCATGTTGAATTTGTTATTCAACATATGCGGCTTGACTTTTCAAGCCACACATAACAGTTTGCAAGGCATAGTTCTGGAAGGGGAAAGGCTCGGGATCCTGATGCCATCCCGATAGAGGCATTTCCAGCCTCTATCATTTTTTTAAAAATGATATTGATAGAGCCTCTGTCGGGAAATGCTCGGGATCCCATCGGGACCCCAAGCATTTCCCGTTCTGGAAGTGCTTGGTCTGTTAGATAGCTAGCCACTAGTCAAAAGCGAATTGCAATTACAAGAAATCCTATATTCCTTCTAGTATGGAATCTGGACCCAATTTGCCATATCATTTTCGGTGGCCTATGCGTCGAAGCTGGAAGATTAGGGTCTGATTTTGGAGATTTCGGCACATTATTCTCACTCCTGTGTTTAGGAGTGCATGTTTTATACATGGGGGCTTCCGATACTAATCAAAACAGTTGAATGAGAAATTCTCACCAAATTCCTGATTCAAAAACCAACGACGAAGAGTCTTGATCATTCTTTGAGACTTGACTTTCAACCAAATCTCTAATTTTTTTTGGACAGCTTGACTGGTGGCATATTGAACTATCCTCTTATCGAAATATGCAGTGGTACGTAGCATCTAATAATAGAGGGAATTTTTTCGTTCGGATGCTCGTGTAATATCCTTAGTAGCTAGACTTGCTCCTGCAAATTTGGTTGAGAATTGGACTCTTTTCTCAAAACCAAAAAAAGAAGAAAGAAATAAGTACGCGACTACATTCTTCCTTGCGTGGCTCCATTTGCACCATTGAATTATTTGCTCACATCTCATGTTAACAGATTTATTGAGGGTGTTTAAAAAAGAAAAGAAAGAACGACTCTATAATATAATCAAGCTACCCTATTCAAAGAAAAAAAAACCCTATATATGTCTCTAGTGGGCCATTCTCTTAAATAAATACCAATATACCATAGGAAATGCTCTTGATCCTATCAATATCGTGTAAATAAATATTACAATATCTGTTGTACCCGGCCTTCGTGAATATGGGGCAAAATTTCCATGCTAAATTAGTACCTACAGGCCATCATGAAAATTGGAGCCGATGTATGCCGTTCTACGCGCGACTCGTTTACAGGAGGTATCATTAATGTCGAGATATGCGAGGCAGATCACTTTTTAATTGAGGATCTTAGATGGTGCGCAACTTTTAGAGTGTGCTGTATGTGCACTCACAGTTCAATAGACTTGGAGATTCGTTATCCGATTTGAAGCAATATTGCACGGAATCAAAACATCTAATTAGCTAGGAATTAATTCATATTCTGATATTTCTATCATGCTTATCTATTCTTCCGGCTTCCCATTTATCTATACAGGGCACTTATCGATCTTTCTCCTAGACGTGATATTCTTTGTCGTCGATCTCATGTCTGGATATATATGACTGTTAGCTAAATATATATACCCATTGACTTGAGAACTAGCAGCTCTGACTTTGACAATACGACAAGAGTATTAAAGATCAGCATTAATCTAATTCCTTTTTGGTAATCAAGATAATTTTATTCGATTGAAGAACAAATGCTAATTCATAACTAGTCATTACATGGTTAGCCAAAAGCTTGGATATACTAGATCGAGTTTTTCTTAACTATTAATCCACGTGACTACTCCAAAACACTTTCTCATTTGATCTCCGTACGAGAAAAAAAAACACAAGAGTTTTTCTTATTAGCGACAGAAATATACTAGAGTGACGAGGCTATATATAAGTCGAGAAAGAAATTAGTAAGCGTATAAAATCCACAATAAGTATACGTAGCATGATATTGTCAAATCTTAGTACTGAATCTTCCATGGAAGGCATTGGAGCTTTGGGCAAGAATCATCCCACATGCTTCTGCATTCACCGCTTGTACCATCACAACACTTGCACACAATCCCAAGGGTCGCTGCAAAACTAGTCAAGTTATACGTCCCTGCAAATGAATCAGAAGATGATTATACCATTGTTCCATAGGCCAAATTTGATACACGTTCCTATTCTTTTGCTTACCTTGCTGATGATCTTTGAGTACCAGTGTCCTGGCTTCTGAGCCTCTCGGTACTTCAAGCACAGCAATGATCATAAAGAGCCAGAGAAAGAAGCGAAACCACTCGGGCATACCCTTTTTCACTGTCAATTTGAACAAGAAGCTACGCACAGTCCGCATAGGAAGGTCTTATGAAAGAGCATTTAACCTGAGTACATTTCTCATATGGAATATTTTGAGGTTTTATAACTGTTGTGGCTCGTTCTATTTGGTGGGTGTGGGGCTTACCACGCACATCGTAGCGCACGCGACACGCACTTCCATAGCTCTCAATTTTCTGGAGTGTGGGCCAGAGAGAGAGAGAGCTTTCAATCAAGTTTTCCTGTCCGGAGAACGCGACAGAGGAAAGGAAGATGCAAGCACGGACTTTTGCTTATTATGAACGTTCTCTTTCCTTGCATGACGGATTTTTTACGATAACATCTTGGATCTTTGTTTGACAATTTTTGGTATTAATAAATTGCGCAAAAGGATTGAAAATCTTATTTTAATGCCATTTAAAATCAGCAAATCGAACTTTCTAATATATATAGCCTCTTGCATATATAAATTCCATCGCTTGAATTTCAGTTATTCGGGTATGATCTTATCCTTAAGAGTATTGAAAATGAAATCGTCTTCACGCCCAAAGCGTTTCCTTCACGGCCGTAGAAGCTTCTATGAAGTTCTGTGGGAAAGATTAAAACCAATTAGATATTCTACCTAGGGTCTAGCATTCATCCATGATATAATATACTTATTGACGTTGTCATGATTATCCCAAGCGCATGCGTATTGTTGGACCCTTGGGCCTCCGGCCTTCACACTTTACCATGCAAACATACATATTATATATAGGGGGCGGGTTTACTGATTGGGCTTCGCGGCGATCCCAAAGCCTCCGAATTACTTGTTGCTGCCGCGCGTGGCCCCACGCGCTTCTTGTCTCTGCTGTGCGTTTTCCAACACTGTCAGTGTTTGGTTTTTCAGCGACTTCTTCGTGGTGCTTTGATTCCGGCGGGGTGTGTTTTGCTTTTGTTGTGTTGTGTTGTGTTTTGGCCTGTGTTGGCCTTTGTATTTATTTTTGTGTGGTTATTTCCAGCTCCTCGGTGGGCTTTCCTGATTCTTTGTGAATCTTTTCAAGTCCTTCGTTGGGGCTTTGTGGTGCCCTGATTCTCTGCGCTTTCACTACTAGCTCATCTAGATTTCCGTGGCTTATCTACTGTTATCGGTCACCCGCACCCTCTGCCTAGCATGACGCATATAATAGTTTTTCTGATCTTTTTTTGGATTCCTGCTGATATTATTTTACAATCTGGTTGTAGTTTGATCTTATTTAAGATGTTCTTTATATGATTACACTATTGCAATGCAAGCATAACGACATTATTCAGGAAAAAAAAAGACTTGACTGAAATGTAAGTGTAAAATTACAATCAATCAATTTGATTGTGAATGCAGCGGAATAATAAAGCAGGATCTTTACCTCCAGCCATCTTGCTCAGCACTCAAACTCAGAATCTCTGCAGAGTAACTTTATGAATTTGTAATTTAGTGAGGCTCTTTCAACCTATGTCTCTGCCTATGCCTTACAGAGAATGCATTAGATGGTATACACAGGCCTCTTATTTATAGGCTAGGTCAGGGACCCTCAAGCTGTTGTAGATTTGAATTTGTTCCTTCCATCAAGGTAATTCAAATTCAAAATCAAATAGCAATCTTTATCTAATTGGTTACAATTTGAATTATAATTTTAAATCAGAAATCAAATTGCAATCTTTATCCAATTAGTTCTAAATTTGAATCTGCTACAGATTCCATAATCTTATTTTAACTGACACCATAATCTTTAAAACTTTAAAAGATTATTTACATATGTGTCAACTTAAGGAAATTTTCTAACATGAAATTCATGATCGAAATATTTTAGAAACATACATACATGCATGTATAATGTGTATGCATGCGTCCCGTTCATCTCGATTGTGGCCAGCTCTATAACTCATGCATGCATCATGCGGATCATATAGAATTAACAAACAGTTTTTGGTTGCTCCGACAAAGTGGAAAGGAGGGGATTCCAAGAAAACGTGTTTTAATTCATATAGGCGAATTCCTTTCTAATTCAATTACCCAAAACGTGTTTTAATGGGCACCGAAAGAAGCACCTTAATTTTCCTTTAATGTGGATATAGCTAGCGTACAGGGTTTTGTCCTGACTTGTGCATTCAATGTAATTAAAATGAAATTACTGAATTAGACCCCGGAGGGGATTCGAAGATAATTGTCCCATCGACGAGTAAGACCTACACATTGAAATTCTTCCTTGGACCTAGCTATCCATTTTTATCCAGGGCATATATATCATGCGATATTACCGTTTGATTCGTAATTGACAATTCTCTATCTACGTACGTATATCAGGGTATAGTGGTAATTTCTTATAAATTAAGCTAATGTTTTTCCTCTCCTCTTTCTTCGCCATCAAACGCGAGATAAATTCATTTTATTTATGCGGATTCTTTCTTTTCTGCCCTTCCTTTTTTGATCTGCCCTCTCTGACAAAAGGGTATTCGAGACCAAGAATTTAGAATCTGGAGTTACGAATCCGCATTAAATCGTACTGAAAACAATTGAAAAATATATATTATAACTTAATTCATCTAAATGACGACCCTGCCGCCTCAAGGGGAATAAGACAACAAGAAGAGTATCTTGTTTCCTTATTCCTGACCAAGGGATAAAACAAGTTTTTAATCAAATTAATAAAACCTTCCTCCTTCCGAATCCTTTTTCAAGATAATGGACTAAAATATGGCCCAATTAAAGATTGACTATAACCAGAACCCCAACCCAGAAGTTCTACCCAAGAGCCCAGTTTTATGATTTCCAGTCCGGCTCATCCATAAATCCTGGTTGGGCGGGCCATGTCACGTGAGCTACGCTCTTCACGGGCCGCGTACAAGACCCACCTAGGCCCGGGCCTCATTGTACAAACCATACAACAATGACGGTATACCATGTGGCAATTTACCCATTTACGTAATACGTAGTTATAAAACAGATAGTACAACTATGATGCACTGCTGAAACTCAGAAAAAGGCTCAAATTCATTCAAAGCTCTTGCTTTGATTATTTAGGCAGATACTTGTATATATATAAGAGCGGCGTCATCATTTAGCAAACACAACAATGGGGCTCCTCACTTGGATCGTACCATCATCCCACGTTAAAGAAGCCGAGACAATGAATTGATTTATTGTTCCTTCAATGGCAAGCTCAAACGGAAGCTTTTGTCCCATAGATGTGAAAGACAGAACGCTAGGGTTCACTTTGATTGCAAGTCCAGGTGGGGCGGTCACTGTAGCTTTATAAGTAGACTTGGCTGATCCAACATTTGTGACGGCCCGACTGAAAACGTGACTGATTGATTTCGAGGGCGATGTGGATAGAGCAAAGGAGGGATAGTTGAGATCGAAGCTGGCGGTTCCATTATTAACGTGACTGTTTGTGGATGTTATCAAACGTTACACACGAGGAATTCCCTTAGTGATCTTCTGAATATTATACTTATATGCTCAGTCATTAATAACATATATCAGGCAGTCTCTTTTTCCACGTATGGCAGACTCGTAAATTTTTGTAGTCATAACCATGTAAGTCGTTTTCATCTAGAATTCACCCTTAAAAAAGTATTCAGCCCCAAAATTGAGGACTTCCCAAGTTCCAACTGCTACTTGACTCTGTAATTGGTGTAATTAAACCAGAGGATTTGTCCAATTTTCAAACCATTATTTCTGATACCGTAAATCGCGGCCGGCGGCGCTACGACCACCTATTCTCGTGGACGAAGGTGATCCATCAACTATTTGGCCTGCAGCCCAAGGGTAGAAAGACCCACGTTCGTGGTCTACACGGTTATCAATAGTATCATCCATCTCTCTTTATCATTTGAAGGGTGACTGGTGAGAGCAATTGTTTCCCACTCGTTCCCCCAAAAAAACGTTCATTAAGACACCTCCGATGTATTTGTTTGCTTTGAAAGTCCAAGGATGGAAACTGCCAAGAACTCGATGCAACAATGTGGGTCTCACCCTCACATGCACATGAGAAGGAAACAACTTGCATTTTGCAGATTTTCCATCAGCAGATCAGCTCCTGGCAACGTCACACACGATTTGGGCAACTTGTGCACATTGGAGAAGATACACAAATTACCCCACCCTTCTCTGAATCTGTGATTATTAATGTTTCCCGTTAGTCTCCGTTAAAACCAGTTCTTTGTTCCTTGAATCCAAGGTTATCTTTATATATGTGAGAGGACGGCTGGATTGTTTGTGTGGCTTTGTTTATTTGTTGGATAGAATTTCCAGTAGGATTTATTTGGAATTTCGGAACCCGAATTAACGAGGAAACCTCTGGGCTCTGATTTAAAAAGTCATAAAATAATTCATCTTTATAACTCAAGTGGTCGTAGGTTAGGTGCACAGTCAATGGTTTAAACTAACACTTACCCTAAAAATACCCTAATTAAATGCTAAGGCTAGTAAGTGAGTCAATCCGTCATCTCTAGCGTTGTTGTGGCATTTAATCAAACTCGTAGAGATACGATCAGATCGGTTCGAATTTAGTACATTATGATAATGTGTTTGAATTTTTTATATTATTAAAAAAATTATAAAGTATATGCAATTGATTATATAAAAAAAAATCCTGGCTTCAATTCAAGAAGAAAATTAAGTTCAGTCAATACTGCCATTTACGACTCGAGTTGACTCGAACAAGCCGAAAAATATTCCCTAGCAACGGTCCCTCGTAACCAGTTTCTTTCCTCTCTCGATCTGCTTAACGGCTCTGTGTTAGTTAAAAATCTTGCGCAAAGGGGTCCCCAGTCCTTTTATCCAATAACCAGTAGGCATGTCAGACACCATACCTTACCTAGGGTTTGGAAGGACTAAGGAGGATCATCGAAGTTCTTCCACTGGGTGTTCCTAAAAAGTGAGGATTTGAGGCTTATCCACTCCTTTCAGGGCCCACCCACCCCCACCTCGTTAAACTCTCCGCCCAAAACTGGAGTCCTGGACCTATCCGGAGGGGAAGCAATAGAACCATTATAATGACATTCATCCCGAAGACCCATTTTAGCCCCGAATACATTTAAGGATTGAGACAAACGAAGGGTGATTAATGGTAAAAGGCTATAAATTTACCTTCCTTCTCTCTCTTCTTAAGATGCTACTGCAAACGGGTCCAATACGTTATTCAATTAGCAGCAGCAACGTTTGTCTTCTCAGCGGGGTACCCATGCAAACTGCTCCAATACGCTATCCAATCAGCGGCAGCAGGCAGATAAGTCCACAAATTAGGAATCTACCTTATGGTACGATTTCCCTACCAAATATCCATTGATTGGTACTTTTGTGAAGGACGGTATAGGGCGGGCGGAATGTTCACTTCCACAGGCCCACGATTTTGTCCCCCCCACTCTGAGAAAAAAACTGGCCGATCCGGAATTTCGGAGGGCAAGAGGTATTTAGTTTTCTCTAGAATATCAATTTTATTGACCCTTGTTCACTACCTTAATCTTCAACTTTAAAAAGGACCCAATTTACAAATTTTGTTCTTTGGAACAGTCTACCTGCATGATTGATCCATATTTCTTACGTTGCGTCGCTGCTAATGTGGGGTGTCTAGTTTGGATTTCCAGAAAGTATAACAGGGGTTTCATTTTCCAGATTAATCAAGCATTGACATTAAGTATCAATAGTCGCATTAAAACACAGCTTTAGAATCAAAGCTCTACCATGGGTTCTTAAAATAGGTCTTCCCCCCCCCCCCCCCGGTTCTATAGTTTCTCAATTACCTGAATGGTTTGTATGTTTGGCCAAGCTCGATATTTTTTGCTTTCTCAAGGAGCCAGGAAGCAAAAAAAGTATATTTGGAACCCAGTGCTCCTTTTCAGACTGGTAAAACAAATAATGAAGGCCTGCAATAAGACAATTCCGTGGTAATGGTATCCTTCTGTGTGTGTATGGACACAGTTGTGTTAAGAGAGGCTCGAGGAGAAAAGGGTGGTTTCGAAACATGACACAGGGACGTCATACGTCAGTCAGCCTAAGAAAACTAAGCCAATGACTCAATATACAAATTAGCATAAGAAACTTAAGTTGAATAGTAAAGCATTATATAATTCGAATTATGGAACAAAGAGCTCGGTACACTTCCCTGCACTACTGCAGAACTAGAGCAAAAGCTCAAATTACTACCACTATTCTCCTTGTTTGTTCCCTGCTTTCCTCTCTGCATATTCCTCTTAAGCCTTTGCTCTGATTATTTACCCAATACAAGTGTCAATTGTCATAGAATAAAAAAATCACGGAACAACCACCACAATGGGGCTCCTCACTTGGAAATTACCATCATCCCATATCAAAGAAGCAGAGGCCATGAATTTATGAATTCTTCCTTCAACAGAGACTGTAAACGATTTCTTTTCTTCGAGATATGTGAATGGCAGAATACTCGGGTTCACTTCGATTCTAAGTCCATTGGGAGAGCTCACAACAGCAGTATAGTTAGATGTTGGTGATCCAACATTGGTTACGGTCCGGTAAAAGACATTACGGATTGATTCAGACGGTGAGCCAGATAGAGCAAAAGAAGGATAGTTCAGATCAAAGACTCTTCCTTTGGTAGCATTAGAACAGTGATCCCGATAGTCCCCAGTAATGATTTGCACTAACTTGGTATCGTATCCTTCACGACACAGAAACCTTACGTAATCAACTGCATCAATATCGTATACCAAACCAGGACGACAAGCCTTATTTGGATTTAAATTGCCTGCACCATATGCAAATTCCGCCTCCGGGTTCTTTTCAGCACTCATGCGGGAAGCTGTAAGTAATAGACTCAATTGGAGTGAATTGGTGATGGTAATGGTTTGTCGTAAGTCATCATCAAGATTGAGGAAAATATAGATCATCTTACCAGTGGTCATAAGAGCGGACTTTATGGCTGCAGGTGACCATTTGGGATGAAAGGATTTGACATAGGCCGCTACCGCTGTAACATGTGGGCAAGCCATTGATGTCCCCGATATTATGTTGTATGACGCGTATCTAGGATCACCTTTAATATTGGAGACTGGGGAAACTCCAGACCATGCAGCTAGAATGTGAACTCCTGGAGCAGCTAAATCCGGCTACGATCCATAAGACAAATTAAAGAAGTTTCAATTGGGAGTAGCAATGCAGGAGCACAATTATGAATAAGACTATTCGTAGGTTACCTGAAGAATGTTGAATGTAAGTGGACTTGGGCCCCTCGAAGAGAAGTTGGTTATGTAAGGGGCAAATGTATCATTACGCTCCTTACTCTTAAGCAAAGTCGCAGTTGGGCTACTGTAAATTGTGTATACATGTTCATTTGGGTCAGTACTGTTTGTGAATTTTTAGTTGGGCTACGATATCTAATATCTATACCTTGTCGATCTCATGTAGGCGTAAATGTTGCTACTATCCTGCAAGTTAAGGTAAGCTGCTGACAAGGGGTATGAGAGATCATTATCATATTGGCTTCGGCCACTCATCAAAGTCCCAGCTGCACCGGCTGAAAGAGGCTCTGCGCCACTATTTTCGTTCTCGCAAAACACGATTTTATCTTTCACCTTATCTTTGTCCAACGAAGATGCGCTGCAAGACCTGCATGCGTTACGTTCCACTTTAATTATCAGATTGGAATTAATGTTTATTTTCAAATAAATTTTTTCCAAGTTACCTCGACGAGGTCGAAGAAAAACCTGCTGTAATGTTTGGCGCATCTCCTCCATAAATTAGTGGATATATTTCATTCGGTAGGTCAAATGTATTGATTGAGCTTCCCTACATAATATAACAAAGAAAATTCTCCAAATTACATTTCGTTTATAAAAAAGTTATAGGCCGCGAGCGTATTTCAACGAGATAATTAAAATCAGATATAATATATTGCAGCTATGCTAATCATGATCTGGAAAAATGTGAAGAAGAAGATAGTAGCAGCTACTGATATTATAGGCACTTTTTCTTTTTAATTTTATCTGTGTTTCGTCCGCAAATGTCGTTATGTTCTTTTTCTTGATAAATTAATTGCATAAACTCTTTCCTCGCATATATACCAGAGTTAATATAATAATTAACAAGAGGTTGGACTCTTGAAATTACCTTATATATCTCGTCGTTACCTAATTGGACTTCGGTGAGGAACTTCCGATCTATAGTGCTAGCAGCCACATTGAGAGACCATGGTGAAACGTTTACGACGGTTGCTAGACGTGGACCACCGTTACCAGCGCTAGTTGAGGTCAATATTCCTTTCTTCATAGCATGAAAGGCACCAATGGAGATCGAGTTTTCAAAATATCCCTTTATATATGGTGCAACAACAGAGATAGATATGATGTCAACGCCGTCACTAATGGCATCATCAAAAGCTGCAAGAATGTCAGCATCTTGACAGCCGTAAACATTCTGCCAACATACTTTATACACAGCAATACGTGCAGATGGAACCCCTCCTCGTGCTGTTCCTTTAGCGAAGTTTCCCGCCAGGCTTGTCCCATAAACTAAGTTCCCAGCCGCTGTTGATGCACAATGTGTCCCATGGCCATCTGAATCTCTCGGGGATCCAATATCACTTTGGCTAAGATCTCCAAGGTGATTGTAATGCTGTGCGCCGATGATTTTACTACACAAGCAACAACACTTGTCAATGGTGGTTCTGACAATGTGGGGTTAATTGTGCGTGAGTAGAGATCAAAGGTTTAGGTCCTAACAGAAGGTTTTAATACTGCTAATATATTCATGACTCAGTAATGATCCGGATAAAATTAATTAAATCATTAATGATTCAACTAAAAGGAAAGAAAAATGAACAACATCAATGCATTAGTTAATTCCATTTTAGCCATTGATGAGATTCATTAATATATTGGCAGCATTAATTAGGACCTATTAATATCTAAGCATTAGGACGAATGCTTTCTCTGCGCGAGTGTGCACCAATGCCTGCAGAAGTAGGACAAAATACGGTTGTAAACATAGATACTTGTTACAGGTGAAATTGAGTGTGTCATCTCAGATGCCCCTCCATTTTCTAGGTGGAGGACCGAATCCTTCGTCATTAAAGCTCTCAGACTCCGGCCAAATTCCAGAGTCAATCACGCCTATAATGACGTCTCCTTCAGCAGGACTTCTTTTAACTTGCTCCGAGAAGCCAAGGAAGTCCCATGACCTTGTTGTTTGGGGATCATGTCGTTGGCTAGGAAACACAGACACTACGTTGTCCATTCCTGCGTATTCAACGTAATGACATTTTTGTTATCTATATTGGAAACGGGAAACAATATGGGGTTTTTTTAGGGAGATTATGTTCACCGACCAGCTATTTTTTGAGCTTCTTGGTCGGTCAGCTTTGCCGCAAATCCACTGAAACTCCTCTTATAGCTGTAGATTGGAGACTCCAGACCAGCAGTACTGTTAAAGGAGGCACATATATAGATTTGACAAGTTACAAAATCTGAGTACATTGGAATATATACCTTACGTCGTTATCTATAGCAAATGAGCAGTTGAGATATGCGGATGCGGAAAATTGGACCTAGTAGACATATATATATATATACACACCACATTTTTTCATCATGTAGAAATCAATCAAAAGTTCTTAATTTTATTAACTAGGTAGTTTTGCCCTGAGAATTTTCATTAATCCCAGGCCTTTTTTTGGAGGTAATTGCATTATTGAGTTTAACGTCATTTTAAAGGTGAATAGTACAAATTAAGGTGTTAAAATCTTAATAATTGATAGACGAAAAGTATATATTTAACTGACAAGACTATTAGTCTAAGGTTTCCTTCCTCTACTTGTCAACCTATGACATCTGTGCATATAAATATATCATAGATAACGCTTTAAATTTGGAAAAAAAAAGAAATTCGAGACGGTAAGAAATGCAATAGGTTGCGGGAATTTTTCAAAATGAACGTGACGACAAAACTGCAATCAGGAACAATTTCATAAGCACGTTATAACTTATAATTACTAGCAGAAATTAACTCGAGCATCACATATATAGCACGCTTAATTTAACGGTGCCGTATGTGTTTTTGTAACCTGCCAATGACTTGGAGCATGCTTGAGTGAAGGGATGACGTGGAAACCTCGTCCCCCTGCCTTTCGCCCATATACACAATATAGGTCTGCACGCTCAATATCGTATGGAGAAAACAAAAAGTCTTGTCAGAATATCGATCCCACAGGCCACATGAAGAAAGAATTAGGCAGGTGTTAGATATATATATATACATTTCGACGGGAATTGAAGTGCGTAATCGTAAAGAAGCTCCCATGCATGCATCAAAGACATACCAGTTCAGTTATACAGAAATTTACCTTCCGGTCGTCACTCTGAGAAGCTGAGCGACCAATAAGCAGAGTGGAGGCCAGGAGGGAGTTCAGAATTAGGAGAAGCCATGAAACATTCGAGGTTTTGCTTGCCATTGGAAGGGTAGCCTTAAACGTAGCTGGAGAACCTATAATATATATACAGGTGTGTTTTAAGTAAGACTCAAGAAGTTTCAAAGAAAAGAAAAAAAAAAGGAAAACGAAAAAAAAATCTTCTAGATAAGTTTTGGAAGACTGATGAAATTTAAAAAGTCTGCACGCGCACGGTCGATCACAAGGTTGATCAAGTCAATTTGAAGCTTTGTTGTCTTCTGAATATTTAACTTCTGTCACACGCGAGTAACATGTCCAAACCACTATATATATATATATAATCAAGATATTATCATATCTCAAACGCTTTGATATTTTCTTCAAAGACTCATGCGCTCCTACCCTACTTTTCAAGGGACAAGTTAACGTTGAGAGCAACATTCTTCCCACCCCCACCCACCCCACAAAGAAAACGTCCATTAAGACACCTGTCACGTATTTTTCAGTTTTAAAGTCATATATAGGATGTACGTGGGTCTCACCCTGATATTCCATTTACATATATATCTTTACATCAGCTCATGTCCTCTTTTGATGGTGTTTATGTGGTGGATTTTTTCTTAACAGCTTTCGATTTAAGGTTTCCCTTTATATTTATAAGTGGTACTGTCCCTTTGCATCAGGTTTTTTATTCTTCCACTTACCCATTTCAACTTTCCCTCTAAAAAAATCTCGTCCATTAAAGTCGGGACTACAGAGAGTTTGTATTCCTCAGTCAAGGCATCATTGCACTACGGCCAACTTGGGCCTTTGATGTCCTCATATCTGTCATTTTCTTCAGATGACCCAAAAAGACTTACAATTCTTAAACTTAAGAGAACAGTTGGCCCAACTCAATAAGTACCCACAAGTTATACAATTTAACGTAAATTCCAGTTAGGGACCATAAACTAAACGAATAAGGAAAAGATGAAGCACCGCAGGTCCGCAACAAGTGACTGACAGCTACAGTGCAAAAGTTCTTCAGGAATATGTGTCAAACGTTGGAAATTAAATGGAGTCAAAACTTGAGATTAAAAAAAAAGTCCGAATAAAGATAGACAGCTTTTTTCCGTGCTTTCATGTAAATCCACTCTTCAGCGTCACATTGAATATATGCTCTAACTTACACTGACAGAGCCTAAAATAATCTTTTTAAGTGTTTGATTTAAGTCTGATATTTGAATGATGGAGTTAGTTTGAGTCTTCCAGATTTCCTGTCGTACTCCCAACTTGACTAAGTCAACTTTGTTGGGGGAGATAAACAATTTAAGACTTTTTTAGTGGGCTCATAGTATATAATATACAAGGATATATATCACTTGGTCTAAAAATTTAAACTTATAGATTTAGCTCAAACTATGCTATATTTTCCACTTATAATTTATCCACAGTCAAGACAATGACGAAGATAAGGGGGCTGGGGTCATAGCCCCCAAATCACTCAAAAAATCTGTAAAAAAAATAGTTCTTAGATACATTAATGAAACTAGAGTCCTCGTATGATGTAGCATTTGAATCCTCGTCCCTTGACAGTTTTGATGTAATTTGTATCCCCGCTGTTGGATGAGAAGAGTCAACATGCAGCCTATATAAAGTCGCCTTATCCTAAAGGCTAAATTTCTAAAACCCGACAGAGAAATGATGGAGGCTTTGTGATTCTTTTTTTCTTTTGTGCTGGACTAAAGAAACTACAAGACGGGCAAAATCCACGTTAAAACTCCAAGATGGGTGATTGGTGGGGGTCTCCACCACCTCATGGAATCAAATTTATCTTCATGGCTCCCCCCCTCTTCCCCAATCTGTTGTTACTCCTCTGTCCTCACGATATATCCTCCGAAATTATTGCACATTATGTGCGTAAAATTTTTTGTTTTCTTCCTCTGTTTACAGAATTAGTTCTGTCCGGTATGTTACGTCTCTTGTGTTTGGTGCAGCGATTGAGTTTAGTGAGAGGTTGAGCTACTTTGGCATTGCAACAAATCTTATCTCCTACCTCAAAGTGCTCCATCAAGACCTCAAAACAGCAGCCAAGAACGTAAACTACTGGGCGGGAGTAACAACCTTGATGCCTCTACTTGGAGGGTTCCTAGCAGATGGCTACACTGGCCGATTCACAATGGTCCTGTTTTCTTCCTTCATATATCTAATGGTATTGTACGTACTTTCTAATTGATTATCGATATCCTGCTAGATCCCGTGGAAATGGGTACTTTTTTCTCTAAGCAAACTAGCAAAGAAAAAAAAATCCAGGGTTCTATGCCTCATTACAATGTCCCAGTTCATCAAAGTATAAAGCCCTGCAATAAAGGGACGTCTTGCCAGCCTAGAAAGATACATGAGGTAGTCTTTTTTCTAAGCTTGTATTTAATCTCTGTTCGAACGGGAGGACATAAACCCTGCTTAGAAAGCTTTGGAGCCGATCAATTCGACGATGATCACTTGGAAAAAGTGCATTGTCATGCGCAGTGGTGGAGCCAGAAACACAATCAATGGGGGGCAAACTCCTAAAGAAAAATGACAAAAAAAAATTTACTATGTAATGCAAAAAAATATCTTAAGAGTTAAATTTTATTCAACCATTCATCTCTCATCTTATTGCGCAAGTCAGTTTTGATAAACTTCATCGCAGAGAATACTCTCTCAACTGTTGAGTCGTAACTGGTAAGACCAATGCCAATTTAATCAGCTGATAAACCAATGGATATAGAGTATGCTTCCTCGTCTCAACCATCTTCACAACAAGACTTCCAATATCTTGAAGCTCAGAAAAAACATTATGACTTCTCACATCATAAATAAAGTTTCGAAGCTGATCTCGAAGTACAAACATGATCAATTGCTGAGAAATCTTCTGGAAAAAGCTCAACAAGACGAAGTAACTTAGAATGATCATACGCTGCAAACGAGTTTCTTGGATCAAGACATGCTATACAAAGAAGTAACTCCGTACTTGCTTCAGTGAAACGATGATCCATCTCTTGGGTGATCAAATCAATAACTTGGCAAAACACTTCCACACGAAAACGATGCAAATAAGTAATTGTTTGCCCTCCACGCCGAGCCCGACCAAGAGTTAGAATAATGTCTTCCATATTGGGTACAGTGATAGAATTATTCACGCAAAAAGTTTTGACTTCTTCCAAAAAATTATCTCATTCATTCTCCCTCAAATTCTGCAACCGACGCCTCACAAACTTGGATGTTATTCTTTACAGTAGCCACAACAACCAATTGGAGTTGGCGAGCAAAACAATGAATGTAGGTCGCAGAAGGATGATCCTTCAAAATGAGAGACTTCAACCTATTGTGTTCACCTCGCATGTTTGATGCCCCATTATATTGCTATGAAATCATTAGATTCCAAATCTAGAAAATCTAATTGACCTTTTATGTAATTATTAGGTGAAAGTAATTGTCCGTGCGCGGACGATGTTATAAGACTCCATGATCCAAAGTGTCTTACCAATTACAGCAACTTGTTTTTAATATCATTGAACTAGTGATTATTTTTTGGAAAACATTAAGCCTCCTAGATTATTTCTTCCATTAGGTGCTTAGGACTCGAAAATTTCAGATGCATTGTTAATTTTTATTTTTTGTTACAGAAGAATATGAATAAACACAAGGTACTATCTTATATACTTTTTAACAAAAAGTTAAAATAAAAGCTAAGATGACTCTTTACAGAAGCTAATATGGATGAAAGTTTACTTGTTAGTTTACAGTATCATTATCCACAAAACCAGTTAAATTCTGAATCAAAGTCGCATGAGCGACTTTCACCTAATAATTACATAAATGGTCACTTACATAAGACGTTTCACCCTCAGGTAAGTTAAAAAAACAGAAAAATAGGGCTGGGCTGGGCTGATTGGGCGTCAAAGGGGGGCGGGCTGAGGCATATGGGCAAGCCATAGGGGGTGGGCTGAAACTCTAATGGGCCAAGGGGGCGGGCCTTGACAAAAAAATAAAAAAAATATGTAAAAAAAAAATTGGGGAGCCAAGGGGGGCGGTGGCCCCCCTTGGCTCCGCCTGTGGTAATGCGGTTTCAGCCATTTTCCGATCTGCATGTTTCCAAACATCCCTGCGTCTCCAAATGTCATCGAAGATGAACCTTGAGTTCGGTTAGAATACGGTGGCATTAAAATGCAGGGGTTACGGGGGCACGACCCGGATTAAATCCCGGAAATCCAACGGCCCTCAGTGCACCAACGCATTAACGAGCCCTCAGACCCGCGTGTTTTACCATTTCCTGCCCAATCCGACCCTTTTTTGTGCAAGACCCGCGCGTCTTGAGAAATCTCTCCAGAATCAGCTCTCTCCCCTCCCGATCCCCCTTCTCTCCTATATCGCACATACTTGGGATCAATCGGCAAAGAAACCTGAGACACTGATCCGCTTCATCGCTAAATGGCCACTCCTTCACAAAGTGCTTGTTGTCCAGAACTACCTGAGTTGCCAATTCTACCGTAGGTGATCCTTTGTAGTCCAAAGTACATTTTTATAAACAGCAAGCAAATCACTGTAAACATCCACGCCTGGCTCTAGAGCAAATACCGGAAGGGGCTTTGAGAGTATTTCTCTCCCTGGTTCAGGAACTGTAACCACATACCGAGCTCATTGATTGAGTATTCCAAGATCCTAGTTGTCGGGTTTACCGTACGACACACAACATGACTTCCTACAACTACGTTGTTCAATGATTTTAGCACATAATTCAGTAGTCCGGTATCACCAATGTGAACCCGAGCTTCATCTCATAGATCCTGCCGAGTCATCCCACCATCACAGAATTTGTGTGCTTTCTTCTCTTTCAACGCATTCACAATCACTTCTACTGCGTATTCTAGCCTTCTTGCAGGCCATCTGCTATCAATGTTGGCAATTGCAGTTGTGAACTTTCTATACTTTGGTGGTTTTTCCTTCACCAAAGGCTTGCTCCGGATTGAAGATCTTGAGGTAGTGGATGGAGTTGCGGTAACATTGTTTGTTTGCAAAGGAGCACGAGGTTTGATAGTTAACATAAACGTCAGAATATCTTTCATTCTCACTAGTTGGGTTTCGCTCATATATCTGTAGTGATGTATTATTTGCTTCATTTCTCTGCGTATGTCCGAGTTACTAAAATCTAGGATGATCTTGTCAAGTTCCAATGAGCTAAGAACTTCAATCTCTCTATCATAATTGTGCTCTGCCACACCATAGCCTCCTCGGCAGAACCTGTAGCCCCATCTACCAAACCAAGAATGTCCATAAGCAACACCATAAAGCAACCTTAGATCCATTGTTCTCTTCTTTGAGAGGTCCGCAACTGAAATTTTCCTGAAGAGGGAAACAGAATAAAGAAACCAGAAAATTCATAGTACTCTTTAATGTTTAAATAAACTAAAGCAAACCAGGAACTTTTTGCTTTTGGTTACCGTGTTCGGAGATTTGTGCAAATCCGATCCCATAAATCCATGATTTCTCTGCCACATAGATACTGGAACCTCCCGCAATTCCATTCATGCATAGCCACTTCTAATGGGCAAAGTTCTTTTCCTTCGAGCCATTTAATTAACAAGTGGATCGTCAAAGCTTTGCGGTCAATACCGAAATTGACAATTTTTGTTTTTTGTTCAGCCAGCTTTGCCGAGGTGTAGGGAGTGTATAACCAATGGGGTGCAAAGTGGATCATGAGTATGATTATCTCTTCAAGATCGTATTGATCAGGGACTCGGGTGTTGGAAAATCCAACATTCTATCAAGGTTTACGCGAAACGAGTTCTTCTTGGAGTCTAAGTCCACTATTGGTGTTGAATTTGCAACTAGGACATTACAGGTTGGGTTGTAATTCCTACCTTGGAAATACGGTCAATGATTCGCTTCTTTGCCAGTGCTTCCTTTTGAAATGGGTTCTCTACAGTCAATATCTTTTAATTTTGAACATACCTGTTGATGTTATACGACTGATTCTTTTGTAGATTATGTTACTGTACGTAGTTATTTGTTGCGTCACTGGTAGGATAGGATGAAACGGGCAACATTTTTCCTTTCCCTAAGTCAGCTGGATACTCACCCAGAAGGGTACTCTGCTTCTTGCTTGGATTTTATATACTTTTAGATGGGGCTATCGTTTTTTTTCTGTACCATTTCAACAGGATAAGCATAATAGTTATGTTGTACTCATTTTTTCATTTAAGAAACTGATGCAATGCTTCTAATGTGGCCATGCGTAAATTTTTTCACTGCAATTTTGACTACAGGTAGAGGTTGAATGCAATCTTGATTCCCCCCCCCCCCCCCAACCCCCTTCACATGGATACTTGAACGCACGGACTCATTGTGTCTAACGTTGGCCAGCTTCAGGAAAATTATGTGTCTTGCGTCACTTTGAATATATGCTCTAACTTACAGTAGTGACAGAGCCTAAAATAATCTTTCAAAATATTCTTTTAAGTGCTTGATTTAACTCTGATATTTGAATGATGGAGTTAGTTTAAGTTTTCGGGATTTTCTGTTATACTCCCAACTTATAAACTTTATTATAGGGAGATAAACAATTTATGAGTCTCTTAGTGGGCTCATGATATAGCATACACGAATATATATCATTTAATCTAAAAGCTTTAAAAAATCAGCAAAAAAATTCCTCAACAAAAATATATTTTTGTCAAGAGTTTTTATTGAATTTTTGCATTTTGTTTGAAATTGGAAGTACGTACTACCACATTAACGAAAGAGAAGAATCTCCCAGCTATGAAGCAGCAGTACTTGAAAGCAAGAACATTATTCACCCATGCATTGTGCTCTCCTTTCAGTAGCCTATTGTGAACTATGGCTATCTGCTGCACATTTTAGTCAGCCAGAACCATATCTTTCCTCAGCAAAGATGGAGCCAGAAATGGAGAAGAAAAATAGTGTCGAGAGAGGAGAAAGCGAAGGAGAAAAATGGGTGCGTGATTTGTCGGTGGATCATAAAGGAAGCATTCCCCTCCGTGCTTTGACCGGTGTATGGAAAGCCTCCTTCTTCATCATCAGTAAGTACTCGTGTGTACGTCGACGGTGTGTATTTGATATCATATATAACATTTGATGGATCGAGATCATGTCAACTCCGCGCCGCGATGGGAGGAGAGTTGTTCTTTTCTTCGTCTCCGTACGTGGAAACTTATACTTTTTTTTATATAAATCACATTCCATTCAAGGAATCGCAAGGGATACATGCCACAACAGTTCAGAAGAGTGTACAAACCAGAATTAAAATGAACAATCACAATTAACAATAAAAGCTGAATACGTTCTAAAGGGATGGAACCCAAAATGGGGGAAGAAGGCGCCCATTTTGCAATATGATGTGTCATCCTATTAGCTTGTCTTGGAATCCAGTTCAGCTGCCAAAAGGGAAAGCGACTCGGGAAATCTTGAATATGGAGTACTACATCCTCAATAATCCACAACGACGAGTAGTTGGTTGCATTAACCGCATTGCAAAGAAAAAATGAGTCGCATTCAAAAATAATCTTATCTCAACCCTTCTGAGAGGCCTGCTCCATGGCAGTCAAGACTGCTATTGCTTCATCAAGCAATGAATCCACAACATTAAAGCGTTTCATGTAAATCCAACAGAGGGAACTAGAGTTGTCTCTACAAGACAGTGTCATGTATGACCCAATATCCCGCACCGTAATATCCATGTTGATTTTTAACCATCCTAGGTCAGGTGGTTTCCATATTTTTGGACAGTGATCTTCTGAAGAAGACCAAGCCAATATATGATCTGCAACTCTGGCCTTGACATAAATGGACAGTTTGTTAAGTTCAACAACCTCATTTCGATGAAGCCCCATTTCTAGCTTGCCATAGAGAATAAAAAATAACTGCTGCATTGATGAGGAAGTTTCTATGGGTTTGTTTACTATGAAAGGCTTTACCATGTTCCACAACCAGAAATTGAATAAGTTCTAGCATGGAATTATGAGGGACTAGAGTGATGTCCAGAGGCCACCGTGATTGACGCCACAAAACTCTAGCCAGCAAGCACTGAGTAAATAAATGTTTGGGCGTATCCGTACCACTGCTGAGGAGTCAGGCGTTGCAAACAAACCTTTCATAGGAAGTGCATTTGTGGCCACTTTCCATAGCATTAACTTCAGCCTATCATGCATATCTATCTTCCAAAGTTTGACCAGAAATGTTCATGGTGATTCAAGTGGTTGGGGCAACGATGTTGTTGTTCCTTACTAATGATAGATCTGGCCGTAAAACACCCATGTGGATCATCTAATCAGATGATTTTATCACTACAATCTGGTTTAGGAAACTTATACAGGATCAATATACCCCACTATTCATCCGGACGGCTGAGTACTTAAAAAGGAGTAGCTTTTTTAACCTTATCAGTTGGTCGGACTTCTATCATATCCCCCACTTTTATTTTTCCCGAAATTGGCATATTAATATGTCCATGTCGCATTTTAGGAGGTCAAGTCCGGTGACCTTCTTCAATTGGCTTTATTAAGGATTCAGATCCCTTTTAAGGACTCATTTCGGAATGAATCCGATTGAACGGTAAGAATTCTCTCATTCAAATTTAATAGCTCATAATCATTCACGTCGTTGTAAAAATTATTGTAATTTTTACATTTAGAGTCATTCATTAAATAAAGTGGATAGCTGTGGACTATTAGATTTGTGGATCGGACTTATTATAAAATGAGCCTTAATCCGTTCTTCTATTCAAAGGTAAGATATATGAATGAAACTAGAGTCCTTATCATTTGTTGCATTTGAATCCTCGTACCTTGACATTTTGATGTTTGTATCCCCTCTGTGGGATGAGAAGAGTCAACATGTAGTCTGCATAAAGTCGTCTTAAAAGGCTCACATTCTAAAATCCGACAGAGAAATGATCGAGTCAAAGAAGATGTCCGGTTAGTGTGTTTTTTGAGAATTTTTAGGTAATGTTAATTTTATTGGTTTGCGTGCTGCAGTTGTTTTTAGGTTATGTTAAAAAACATGTTCGGCATATGTATTCTCAGGATTCAAAAAATTCTTAGAATTCAAAGGAAACAAATATGCTCTTTGTGATTCTTTTTTTTCACATGCAAAGGAATACACAAAACAGACCCTTTACAAACAAAACTACAGGGGCCGGCAGGAGGGCAAACGGCACAAGGCCTACAATTAAGGAGAAAGTGGACAAAAAGTCCAATCTGTTGTTAATAGAATTAGTTGTGTCCAGTATATATGTAATGTCTCGTGTTTGATGCAGCGATTGAGTTTAGTGAGAGGTTGAGTTACTTTGTCATTGCAGCAAATCTTATCTCCTACCTCACCAAAGTGCTCCATCAAGACCTCAAAACAGCAGCAAGTACGTAAACGAGTAACAGCCTTGATGCCTCTACTTGGAGGGTTCCTAGCAGATGGCTACACTGGACGATTCACAATGGTCCTGTTTTCGTCCCTCATATATCTAATGGTATTTTCCCTTCTAATTGATTATCAATAGCCTACTAGATCCTATGGAAATGGGTACTTTTTTTCTCTAAGCAAAAGAAAAAAAATCCAGGGTCTATGCCTCTTTACAATGTCCCAGTTCATACCAAGTCTAAAGCCCTGCAATAAAGGGACGTCTTGCCAGCCTAGAAAGATACATGAGGTGGTCTTTTTCCTAAGCTTGTATTTAATCTCCGTTGGAACGGGAGGACATAAGCCCTGCTTATAAAGCTTTGGAGCCGATCAATTCGACGACGATCAATTGGAAGAAAGGAAGAAGAAGATGTCTTACTTCAACTGGTGGAATTTCGCACTCTGCTGTGGGCTCTTGCTTGGTGTAACAGTGATTGCTTACGTTCAAGACTGTGAGCTGGGGTGACGCTGTTCTGATCCTCACCATCATTATGGCCATTACCACAGTAAACTTCTATATGTGAAAGCCTTACGACCAATACAGGATACCTGAAGGGAACCCTTTAACACCCATCTTTCAGGTCATGGTTGCGGCCATAAGAAAGACTAAATTACCAGCTCCATCAAATCCTGCTCTATTATATGAAGTTAATCCACAAAATTCCTAAGGAAAGCGTCTATGTCATACTAGCAGGCTTAGGTAAGTAAAGCATATGGCACTAATTTCCTTCCAAAGGTAAAACGTTGCCACAGTTCCATAAACTATAATATGGATTTTTAGATATCTATGAGATAGAAGCATTGCATGCTACTTCAATGAGTTTCGGACATTGCGATAACTCTCAATTAATATGTCATGAATGCCATGGATTCCAATCAATAATCCATTTCGCTCCGTAGGTTTCTTGACAAGGCTGCAATTATGGAAGAGAATCAGAGCATGTCTAGTGAGCAGAATCCCTGGAGACTGTCCACGCTGACAACGGTAGAGGAAACAAAGTATTTTGAGCACGATCCCCGTATGGCTGACTTCGTTAACCTTTGGAATATGCATGGCACAAGGTTCAACATTCTTTGTTAAACGAGGCGCTACGATGAACCTGAAGATTACTGACAACTTCAAGCTCCCACCAGCCTCAATTTACTCTCATGGGGCTGTAGGGATGATAATCTCTGTGACCATCTACGACAAGATTCCGGTTCCGATATCAAGGAAGGCTACAGGAAACGAAAGGGGTATCAACATCCTCCGGAGGATTGGTATTGGCATGGTGATCTCAATTGCAGCAATGGCGGTGGCGGCCTTAGTGGAAATTAAGGAAGAGACTGAAAGCTGTTCGGAGGAAATAATTGGAGGCGGCAAAACTGGGGCACTATCTATGAGCGCGTTCTGGGTAGCTCCACAACAAAGCATGATTCTTGGCATAGCAGACGGGTTTACGTTGGTTGGTTTGCAAGAGTATTTCTATGAACAAGTTCCAGACTCGATGAGAAGCTTGGGAATTGCTCTCTATCTTAGCGTGATTGAGGTTGGGAGCTTCTTAAGCAGCTTTCTAATCACTCTCGTGGATCATGTCACAGAGAAGACTGGGAGAAGCTGGTTCGCACAGGACGTGAATATGTGCCGGTTGGACAATTTCTATCTGTTGCTGGCCGCCATGAGCGGGTTGAATTTGTGCGTTTTCGTGATTTTGGCTATGAAGTACACTTACAAAAAGGTGCACCGAAGGGAGACTCTAACTAATTGTAACGAGGGTGAATGGGCGATGGGGGAGATTTGATAGCTTGACATGTGATTGAAACCTTTTACAACAAAAACGCTTAAACCATGTTAACCCATAAATCGTAGCTGTCTTTTCTTCCTTTTAATTATTTTTTTGCGTCTCCTGATCATCAATGTGAGCTATCCGGTTATATCTTTGGCTGCTGCCCGCTCAGTGCTCATAAGGGTCGGTGGTGCGCTTCTCGTAAAACATCACCGTCGATTTTCCAGATATCTACATCACGTTTCATTTTCGAAGTGGAAAAAATTGCATCAGGCGCCCGTGGAGTCTTCTACATCTGTCATCCATGCGTAAAAAAACTCAACTTGCACGAATATTCGCAAACATACCAATCGGGTATATTCGGCAGCAGCAAAAAGCGGGTGGATCCAAAACAACTTTAAGCCCTTTTTTTTTCTTCTAAACTACTTTAAGCCAATCAGAGATGCAAGTAAACGACGCGCATTGTGGACTATTTTGATAATGCACAGTTCAGCCAATCCCGCTGGTGATTATCTTTTTTCAAACTAAAGCGCCTTACTCTTCAGTCTTCCCCGTAGGCCAAGCAAAGGGAAACGACGTCATTCATATAAAAATGAAAAACGACATCGTATCCACGATGTGCGTTCAAATTAAGCAGAGGGAACAAAAAGTCAGTTACAGGCCTAAAAGTTTTAGACAAAGACGAAGAGGAAGAAAGTTGGGGTTGGAGCTAGATCTTCATGGTTGCGCTGTAGATTTCTTTGGACCTTCGGCAAAGTTTTCTAATAGTCGCTTTTTTGCGGATATTTTTTTTATCTATGCAATTCTGGGAACTCTGCTTCTGCCTAAGGTAAAATTCTTCTGGGGCATTTATAGAGTCAAGAACATAACGTCAGACAGAGAGAGGGAGAGGATTTGAGATATGCAAACAGAGGCGAGAGTGGGAGTGGTGGTAGAAGGAGGAGGGCAGAGAGCTCTCAATTCGGGACACGTCGATGGCAGTGGGAGAAAGCTCGCACAGCAGCAGCAGCAGCAGCCATTGCACCAGCAATCGCAGATAGGAACGGTTTCGCAGCTTCTTGCAGGAGGCGTTGCTGGCGCCTTCAGTAAGACCTGTACGGCGCCGCTTGCTCGGCTGACTATACTCTTCCAGGTTCGAATTTTGGGTAATTTTTTCGTTGTTTTTCGGATGAAAATTTGATATTTGTTTGGATGTCTTTGCAAACGTTGTGACTGGTTTCTTGATTTGGGAGTTTCCTTTGGGCCTCATTTGGTTAGTTGAGTTAGTTGGACTTCTGGGTCGCGTGCCAATCTAAATTCAGGTTCTGGTTTGTTTTGGTTTTTGTTTCTGTGGAGATTATGCGTACAAAATGAGTTTTTGAATTATGACCCGGGTGTCTGTTGTGTTCCAATATCTTGCTCAACAAGATTTGGGTAATTTTTTCTAATTTTTTGGGTAATTTTTTCGTTGTTTTTCGGATGAAAATTTGATATTTGTTTGGATGTCTTTGCAAACGTTGTGACTGGTTTCCTGATTTGGGAGTTTCCTTTGGGCCTCATTTGGTTAGTTGAGTTAGTTGGACTTCTGGGTCGCGTGCCAATCTAAATTCAGGTTCTGGTTTGTTTTGGTTTTTGTTTTTGTGGAGATTATGCGTACAAAATGAGTTTTTGAATTATGACCCGGGTGTCTGTTGTGTTCTAATTTCTTGCTCAACAAAATAACCTTCTGGTATGGTCGTTGGAGTGATACAATTTTGTTTTGTTTTGTGCCATGAGGAATGAGGAGGAATTATGGTTTGGTGGATTCCTTTAAGTACCCTTCTTAAGATGTATTAGCTGCCTCCTTGATCTCTTTCTCTCTTTTCTTGAACTTTTTAGTTGCAAGGTATGCACTCCGATGTGGCGACACTGAGAAAGGCTAGCATATGGCACGAGGCTTCACGGATTGTTGGTGAAGAAGGATTTAGAGCTTTTTGGAAAGGGAATCTGGTTACAATTGCTCACCGTCTACCTTATTCTTCTGTCAGTTTTTATGCCTATGAACGCTATAAAAAGGTTGGTATAAACTCTCTCTCTCTCTCTCTATTATATGTGTGTGCGTGAGCGTGTGCTGCGTGCGCGGGTGCCCTTGTTTTATAGACACACATGTTATTTTAGAAAAATGCTCCTAATCCTGTCTCTAGAGCTTGATTATTGACTACGCTGTATGCAATGTGTCATAGGTACTAAAGATGATTCCGGGACTGGAAAACCATAGAGAAAGTATGGGTTCGGACCTTTGTGTGCATTTTGTAGCAGGTGGGTTGGCAGGAATAACAGCCGCTTCAGCTACTTATCCATTGGATCTTGTAAGGACAAGGCTTGCAGCTCAGGTAATACCCCTTGGCTGGAACGTCAAGTTGTGCTTTCTTTTCCAGTTGCTACCATTTACAACTTTCTTTTCCAGTTGCTACCATTCGCGGCTTTTTAAAGAATTGAGAAGCATGGTTTTTAGTATTTATACTGTTCCTTGCTATTGTTGTGATAGCTGTTAATGTTTTCATATTTTTGTGATTCTTTTGGCATTTAAATTTAACGCTTAAGTAGATGTTATTGGCGCAAAACAAAAAAGTAGTTCCTACCATTCTTGTTTGGTCGGGGTTTTAAAGCATTGTCAAGCATGGTTTTTAGTATCTCTATTCTTCCTTGTTATTGTTGTGATAGCACTCATGCTTTGACCTTTTTGTGATTCTCTTGGCATTTAAAGTTAATGTTTAAGTAGTTGTTATTGGCGCGAAACAAAAAAGTAGTTGCTCTTTCTTTTCCTGTTCCTTCCATTCTCGTTTGTTCCTTCCTTCCTGTGCCTTTGAAATGTTCTCCTCCCTTAAGTTAACTGGTTCAAACTTTACAGACAAATGTAACATACTACCGAGGTATTTGGCATGCTCTACACACTATTAGCAAAGAGGAGGGTGTTTTGGGCCTCTATAAGGGTCTTGGAGCAACGCTTTTGGTATGCTTCTCTTGTCAATTGTAAGTATGCTTTTGCTAAGTTTGTTTTCAGTGGGGTAGTTGATTGCTGTTCTGTTGCTAACGCAGGGTGTTGGGCCAAGTATAGCAATCAGTTTTTCAGTATATGAGACCTTAAGATCTTTCTGGAAGTTGCGTAGGTAAATATATCATATGTGGATTATGTGATTGTATTGTTCGGACGTCAATTCTAACAATCTATTGTATATGGATCCTGTTTTTATCCTAATACCAAAATTCAACAATCTTTACATCAGGCCCGATGATTCTCCTGTCCTTGTGAGTCTGACTTGTGGAAGTCTTTCAGGAATTGCATCATCAACAGGTTAGTGATCTTATACTTGCCACATCAAAAGCTTCTCATAATTTAAAAAGGGGCTTCAAGAGTTCCTTGGAGGGTGGTTTTTGTTTCATGCAAATTAAGCACAATGTTCTGGTTGGCCTTTCTTTCTGATAAATGGTAATTTTAGGAACCAACTAGGAAAAAGAATTAAAGTTTCGAAGAAAAATGTTCCAGTTGTAGTACAAATAGATTTATTTCATTAAATTCTTTGTACTAGCTTCATGTCTCTTATAGTGAATTCTTGCCCCTTACACAAAACATTGTCTGTTATATCCTAATATGGAACACAAAAAGAAGCGTATGTTACTACTTTGAACTAAACTTTTTTTACTGATTGCTTATTGGAAGCAGTCTTCAGTTAGTGAGCTCTTGGTTAAACTATTTCATGTGTTTAATTACAGATTGTCAATATGAATAAAATGAATTGATGCACGCAGCTGTGACTATGCTTTTGATGCAGAGAAACAGGGTGTGGTGCAGGTTCTGCACCAGGTATCTAACCAAGATTGACTGACCCCTAGAACCAGAGAACAGGCTGGAGTTGTTTTTTTGTCTGGCATTTGGGAAGTTTAGTAAGGAAGTCAATAAGAAAATTACCCATTATCTCATTCATCGAACGTTTATATAAAGGTCTATTTTGGATTAACCTCATGTTTTCAGCACTTCCTCGATAACTTGTCTCCCCATGCAGTTGGTTCCATTATGGGGTGGCACTACTCAGGTGAACCTATTTTTTCTCCCAGTTATCAAATGTGAGAGGCGTCCTCCTTGAGGTATGCTTCTCAGTTAGGTTTTCCATTGCCGATTGATTACCGGGTACTGGTATCCTTCAAGAGTCACCATACTTATTGAGGACTCCTTTTATTTACTTCCTTCAGAAAAAGTAGCAGGGAATGTCTTTTTATTTCTTATTTGATAGCAATGACTTATAGTAAGATTTTAAAAAAGGTGGTGACACAAATCTAGGAACCAAAAGCGAAATTCACACTCCTGTTTTCTTGGAAGCAAATTTTTTGCTTCTGATTGAGTAGATCTGTTGCACATGTCAAAACTTATACTGCAACAAACATAAACAGTTCATCCATAACCTTAGCTTACTTCTAATTATGGTAGCCTGTCAATAAAAATTTCAGAAGATTCATCTTTGATGGTTTGCCTGTTGGACTTGAGTGTCTTGTAGGAGTTCTTTGTTCTGCAATTACTGAAGACCTAATCACTGATGGCTGTTAAAGATTCTAGACACGGTTATTGTTCTTACATAGGAGCGAATCTCATAAAGCCAAATTTCATGTTGTTTTTTACCTCTTCATCAAGAATGAACCTAGAGAGCAACTTGCAAATCATTCAGAGATGGCTTATTCTCTATTTGCTATAGTGATCATTTGGGTAGAGCCTTAATTTAATTGTAGAGTGCCACTCTTTTCCGTTTGACAGACGACCGTCAGTTCCTCTATCCAGGAATGATAGTGTTTGTTGAAAAATTTAGCTGCTCAAGGGTTCAGCTTTTAGTGCTCATCTTGTATTGGTTATGCAATAGCTGCATGCTACTTTTTTCAGTTGCATGCTGTTATATGGTGTGATTTGTCTAGTAATTCGTTAGTGGATTTGATTGGATGTAACAGGTATCTTCTACGTGATTATTCAGTCGTGGGATTTGTGGATAGTTTTTAATTTTGTGATATTGCTCCATTGTATTAGAAGGTGTTCTGGTTGTTGAGCCCTTGATCTTCTCATGTTTGATTGGCTTCATTATCTTTGAGCTAATGGGGTTGTTGACCGTGTGACTTTAGAAAGGTTTTTGATTTTGACAAAATTGACAGTTCTATGATTACCACTGGGTACCAGAGTATCATCCTATCTTTTCATCAATTATCCATTACAATATGCAGCGACATTTCCACTGGATCTGGTGAGGCGTCGGAAGCAATTAGAAGGGGCAGGGGGCCGTGCTCGTGTCTATACAACAGGCCTTTTTGGTACGTTTAGGCACATAAGCCGGAATGAAGGCTTGCGTGGGTTATACAGAGGGATTATTCCTGAATACTACAAGGTGGTACCTGGTGTAGGTATTTGTTTTATGACCTATGAGACGCTGAAGAAGCTTCTGGCTGATATGAAGACCAGTTTATAGTTTCCTCCACCAACTCTGGGAGTCTAATCTCTAGATGAAAAAAAGATGGGGAGGTTGATTAATATGGTTGTTTCGTTTCTTTTGGGCTCGTTCGCTCATGGTGGTTAATTTTGCGCTGCTGTGGGAATTGCACTTTTTGCATAAATATGTACAGAACAGTGAACTACAGCACTAGAGTGCGGATTACAGAGTTGTCCGCAGAGTTCTTAAAATATATTGATTTATTAGTGATCTTTTTCCCCACAATTGGGTGAATTTGAAATGAGTTATATTTCAATCATCTGACTTTGTTGCTCTGCTAAGCCTATCGTTGTGCGACGATACCGTCAAAACAACAATGCATTTACCAAAACGAGACGAGATAAAATGAAGCTAACGGACCGTTCGGTCCGATGGGCATCTCTATAATCACTATGGACCCAATCCCGTTGCGAACTAATTCCATTCGTCAAATGAAGCTAACGGACCGTTCGGTCCGATGGGCATCTCTATAATCACTATGGACCCAATCCCGTTGCGAACTCATTCCATTCGCTAAGCGCAGAGGGAGAGGTGAAGAGAGTGCTCTTATAACGTAGCCAGAAAGCATGGTATGCATGTCGCTTCACCAACCACGGGTTGATATTTTACTCATCCTTTCGTGATTTTCAGATGGCCGTCCGAAGGGGAACGGATTGCCTCGTAAGGAAATTTCCTCTACTGGATGGACGGCTGGGATTACATTTTCCAGATCTAATGGTGTAAAACAGTCCATCTCATTTAATGAATTTTTTTAGTTTCCAGCTCAGCTTGGCTGCTCCTTCCCTCTCTTATCTCTTCGGCTCCTGGCTTTCAATGAGACTTGAGCCCCTCCTTTTTCCACGCCTGAGTCTCTCCCTCTCCAAATTTTCTCCCTCTCCTTCAACATCTCTGCTCCTCTCCGCCTGAACCTCGGCGAAATTCCTTCTCTCCACATCGGAACCTCTCTGCCACTCCTCTCCTCGCTTGAACGTCGCCGAAATTCCTCCTCTCCTCGTCGGATTCCAATTGCAAGGAGTGCATAGTCAAAGGTTCTAATGCGGTTCTGGTGAAGAACCTCTATTTGTCCATTGATCCCTACTTGTGTGCATCAAATGTGGCCGCCGTCCAACAACGCCAGTAACTTGGGCACCTACATACCCGGTTCGGTCAGTGAATTAGACCCACTAATTTGGCTTTTTCCTCCGCAACAGCCTGCCCTCCAGACTCTTGATTTGTTTCTTTCAGATCTTCTTTTGGTTTAATTTATTTATTTATTTTTGTTTCTTTTATGTTTTTGCGAACCCACAATTAAAGTTTACGTATTAAAGGAAATTTGTCCTAATGCTGACCGTGGGCTTGGACACATGATTGTAGGTTGGAGCGGAGTTCATTGGAACCTTCGTCATGGTGTTCTCAGCAGCAGCAACACCCATTGTGAACCAGAAGTACCATGGAGTGGAGACACTGATGGGGAATGCGGCTTCTGCAGGGCTGGCGATTGAATGAGTTGTCTTTCTTTGCTTGTGACATTATATGATGAAATTCCTATAACTTTTCTTTCTTTTCTCTTTTTCCTTTTATGCTGATTGATTTTTTGTCAAGAATTTGACCTTGATTCTGAAACTATGCAACCCCTTAGTGTATACGGAGTGACTGAAGTTTTGGAGTCTAGGCATCCAAACTTCAAGGAAGGTGACTTGGTTTGGGGAATAACCAAGTGGGAAGAATATTGTCTACTAACTGAAAAGAAAGAAAATTTATAGGAATTTCGTCGTATAATGTCACAAGCAAAGAAAGACAACTCATTCAATCGCCAGCCCTGCAGAAGCCGCATTCCCCATCAGTGTCTCCACTCCATGGTACTTCTGGTTCACAATGGGTGTTGCTGCTGCTGAGAACACCATGACGAAGGTTCCAACGAACTCCGCTCCAAGCTACAGTCATGTGTCCAAGCCCACGGTCAGCATTAGGACAAATTTCCTTTGATACTTAAACTTTAACTATGCACTCCTTGCAATTGGAATCTGACGAGGAAAGGAGGAATTTCAGTGACGTTCAAGCGAGGAGAGGAGCGGCAGATGGTGAAGGAGAGGGAGAAAATTTGAAGAGGGATAGAGGGAACGAGCCACCAAGCTAAGCCGGAAGCCAAAAAAATTTCATTAAATGAGGTGGACTGTTTTACACCATTAGATCTGAAAAATGCAATCCCAACCGTCCATCCGGTACCTTCGGAGGCAATCCATTCCCGGCCGAAGTCCACATTTGTCTCAATGGAGGACCATAATTTAACGATTAGAGCACTATATAGTACTGAATCTGTGACGTAGGAGTACCCATAAATCCCATCGTACGATGTTGCTGAATGTCGGACCAACTTATGAGGCAGAGAGTTGCTATAGAGTGCAGAAATAGGAATATAACTCATTTTATTTCAGACGTTCAACTGAAGTGCATATTATTGGGCTAGAAGAGTCATTTTGGACATACTTCCCGCCTATGAAAATTAACGGGGGATATTATCCAAGCTTTGGTTATAAGCTGAATTCTTTTAGAGCAGAACGATATCTTTCATGGGTATAAGACGGAGGAGATAAAGCCACTCAGACGGTCTCATGCATCCTACTACAATGGGAATTGTCCGATCATACGAATGTGCTCCAGGGTACGACGTAAACCGTACTTATTGACAGCTGCATTAGCAGCCCTAAATCCACCTCCATATGCCGGGGAAGCATCATGGGCGATTTGGTGCATAAAAAACTCACCGAGTTTATTTTCAACATCAGAATTTCCACCTTTCTTTGAGGATGATGACGAGGACGAAGCTGCAGATGTAGATGGCATGCTTTTAAATCCAGGCATCACTTCAGACTCGAGCCACATGTATGAAAGCACCTGACAGATACCTTCCTCTACCTCGGGGTTGAGATTTCGGTAGCCTGCACAATTCAAAGGTAATCAAGATGTATACCCAGTATATGATCCAAGGGGGAATTGAGAAGGGAATCCAACCTTTAAGGCGTAACCAGCCGTGCATCAACTCATGGGCAAGAATAGCACCTGTGAGTAATCTGTATCCAGCAAAGATATAAAACAAAATAAATGATAACGTGGTTTTATTACTGTTAATATTTCCGTAAGCTTGATATACTTAACTGATTCAATTCTTGACAGTCCTAGAATAGTTGGTTGCTAAACTGGAGTATGATGTTTCAAGGTTTTTGCATAATTAGTGTCAACTCAGATGACACATCTCCTTTCACCAATGACATTTAACTTAAAAGTCGCCAATTCGGTGTATCTTCAATAAAGACTCCTTACAAAAAAGGGAAATTGCCATTGACTATCACCTTGGAAGCCCATAGAGAACAAGAATGGCTGTAACTTCACAATGTCGAGTCAGCTTCTGGGGTTGGGTCCTCATTCCAACAAATCGGTGGCCGCCTATTCTCGGCCTCTTGAGTACCTGAAGAACAAAAAATAAGAATCACAAAGAAAGCCCCCGATAAACAATTTGCAGCCTTACAGGTTACCTTCTTTCAAAACCTAAGCAAGCAAAACCGAACACTTCAAATATGTAAATACTTACGCTGGTGATAGTCTGCTCTTCAGAAAGACATAAACCCCTTGTCTCAGGTAGGTGATGAAAGCCCTGGAAAGACCCACTTCAGAAATAGAGAAATTCCACGAAAAAGTAAACAAATAATAAGAGGGCGTTTATTACATTCTTCTCCCCAACAATGGCTTCATTAAGTGCCTGTCTTTGAACCAGAAGCATTGGAATTTGCTGATCTAGTTTCATGTTCATTCCTTCATAATAATCTCTTATGGAATGATAAAGAGGTTGACAATCACCGGTATCCATGATAGAAGATTCCATGCATTCTAAGCATAAACTCCGCCCATCTTCCAGAGAATAGTATCTCACATTCCAAGACTTCATGATGAGGAAAAGAAGGGGAAACGGACAAGCAAACCAACTTAAATTAATACTCAAGATTTCCATCTCAGAAAACATAATTTCAAGATAACTTGATGAAAAAAATCTATTCCATCACTTTGATTATTACCTCTAGACGTTCACAACTACAGCAACGCGCTGTGTTATCATGCTCATGTGATGGACAATACTTTTGAGACCAAAATGGATGACACCTATACTCGATCAAACCGGCAGCATTTGTTGGGATCTGGATATGTTTATATGTAAGGGTAAGCATGTTACTGATTTAATATTCATAATTGCAATTCCAAATTACATAGAGAGAAATTTAATGTAGAAGGAACATAATCATCCTTTGTCGACCAGTGTCCAAAATAAAAGAGATAAACTAGCCTCGAGGATAATTCTAATATTGATATGAACTTGCAGGGTAGCAACACAGGTTTAAATGACAGGCTTGAAAATTGTACTTGTTTAATTACATAGAAGATACTGGTCCGACAGAGCTTCAATAAGGAGTACTTCCAATTAACTGAAAACTATGGCCCAGAATAAACAAGAAAGAAACAAAAAGGCAAGAAATATGGATCAAATGAAGCACAGTAGCTTCTCTTACAAATTGATGGCAAACTTCACATTTGGGATGAGTCAGCTCTTTAAAGCAGGACTTGTGATAAGGGTCCCTCCCTGACAAAGAAAACTTAGATCAACAGAAAAAAACCGTAAGAGCTAGATGAAGGGAGAAGTCTAATTATCATCACTTGTATGGTTACTTCACCCCTAACTTCGAAAATTTCAAAAACCATACAGTTGAGAACAAAATCGAATAGGAAAAAGAACATTATACTATCCTTTGGAAGCCAAGAAGAACTGACTACCTCGTGTTCAGTAATTGGATGACCACAAGCACGACAGCAGAAGCACTCCGGATGAAAAAATGTTCCCATGCAGCCCAGATAATTGCCATAGCCTATGTCCCGTTTGCAACCACTACATACCCTGCAAGATATTCTCAGAAGGCATCATAAGCTCTGCGTTTATAAAATTTGAGTATTTATTTTAGGCTAACTCTACCCATGAAAAGGTTTCCATCAGGATCAATTGGCAGAAGACTGCCAAGTCATGTGACTGAGGTCAAGCAAGCTGTGCTTTAGTTTTCAGACAGGGAAAAACCAGCCAGCGAGAAAAGTGGCTAATCTTGGCTAAGAGCAGGAAGCCACAAACTTAATACCAGAAACACCTGGCATTTAAGATGGCTCACGACACAAATAAAATACATGTGACAAAGAAATGGCACCTAAAGTCCCTGGGATAAAATGGTACTGGAGAACAAGGACGATATGAAGGTGAATTTAGGCTACCCTGAAGTGCCCTAGCAAGCTCTTCGTCACTTTCCCTCCGCGATCTATATCCTGGGGAAAAAGAAAGCATAAACAAGGAAAAAAATAAGTAAAAGCTAAAATTATGACCTTCTTCGTGTGTGCGTGCGTCGTCCCTGTTAGGGGGGGAGAGAGAGAGAGTAGGATGAGTGCAACAGAGTAGCAACATTCTATTTTGGTCTTAAATAGTGTCAACCTACCATTTGGTCTCTTCAAATCTTCAGCCAGGGAAAGTGCAATTGCACGGTCTAGTTCTTCTTTTTCCTTCTGAGATCTAGAGCGATCATCCTGATAACAACAAGAGAACTAATTGAAAATTGCCTCCTTACATGAACCGAGAAGTAAACACAAGAAATTTTCAGCACCATTCTGGGAATTGATTGAACTAAATCTTTCTAGAGGCCAAATGAGCATTTCATTGAGTGAAGAAATTGGGAGACCTCAGATACCAATCCCTCGCATTGTTCACGAGGGACAGCTTCTCACCCAAGAAATAATCATGTCTTACACGATTTACTAAACAGTTACTGGTTTCCCCAATTATAATGACAATCTAGACAATGTGGCAAAATCTCATCCACGTGACACAAACCATGATCTTCGCCCCAAAATATCTATACCACGTTAACAGAGACATACTCACGAAAAGCACGTTTTCTTTAAGTTGATAGATACCCCGTGAAGGAATATACAGAACAAACTCCAAACAATTTTACTGCGTATCCTTAAAGAACGATTTTCGTTTAATGGTGAAGTACGTTTAATATCAAGCCGACATCTTCGACTAATTAATAATGACGGAGGATAATGAGGAGACGATAGCGTATTGTTTACCAAGGATCTGGAGGGTGCACGCCAAACCATGTTTTCCTCACCAAGGAGCTGCGGGTGACGGCCACCAGCTCCACCACCTCCTCGGCTGGACCCACTCTTAAAAAGCTTACTCAGCCATTTCATAAAGCGAGACTTTCTCTCTGCGTACAAAGAAGCAAAGTCCCCTGCTTATCACAAATAATTTCAAAACCAACCCCCATCCCCACCAAAACAAATACTCAATTACTCGAGGAAAAACAATATCCCACAACATAGAAACTTACTGAAAATGAACCAATTCAACTCATATACTCCACAGCTATACACCTACATATATGTTTGTAGGAGCCTATGTATATTGTACGTTATTTGATATTCGAAGTAATTTTTTTTTTCGAACACGTTCGAGACGATCTGTTCGTGGTATTGGCAGCAAGTGCAAGAAGCTATATATACTTGGTATAGAGATTGGAGCCAGAGAGAACGAAGAGTGGCAAGTACCGTAAATACAAGGCTGAGATAGGTGGTTGACAGCATGGGGAGCCATGAGGATCGAAAGCTATGTATAGATTTCGCCGGAAGAACAACCGGGCCAAAAGGAAGCGCAAAAAATATGAAAAAGACAAACAGAGAGAGAGAGAGAGAGAGAGAGAGAGAGGAAGTGACGGCTTGGAAGTAAAGGAGGAAGAGGAACAAGGCAATAGACATCGTTAATAGAGGGAGGGAATCTCTGAGAGAGAGAGGAAGAGTTTTAGAGGGGAAAAGATGCTTGGCTTGGAAAGAAATGAACTATGAGGGAAAGTAGAGAGAGATCGCTGAAAGTTGGGTTCGGGAAGGAATCTGCTGAGGCGGAGAACAATAAAGTAACGGTGGAGGCTCCAGAGAATCCAACTAGAGGATTATCCAGAGAGATGGAAAGAGGGATCGATGCGGTGCGAGCACGCATGGCGTTGGAGCTTGAAGAATTTCAATCTCTCTCTTTTTTTCCTCTTTCAAGTTTGAATGTCGGGAGGAATTTTGCCGGGTAAAAGAGAGGGAGTTCCAAACAAGTGACCACGACATTAGCTGGAAATTACATAAGCACCATAGACTTGATTCTAATTATAATGTCAAATGGCCGCCGGAAAACTCATATTCCAGTTCTGACTAGGATTTCATTCGACGGATTAGAGAAAACGTCGTATCGAAAACGCCGAGAAAAATATAGGAATACCTCGAAGAATGAAATAGACACATCATTGTCGAATTCTTTGTTTCCTTTTTCATCATTCTTCCGTAAACAAATCAAAGAGAAAAGAATCCAATCAAAGACACCACTACCTACCTTTCGAATAGGGAAAGGTTGGAATCCCGATACCATCTCGATAGAGGCTGAAAATTACATTTCCAACCTCTATCATTTTTTTTAAAATTTGATTGATAGAATTTCCAGTCTCTATCGGGAAATGCTCGGGATCCCATCGGGACCCAAGCATTTCCCGAATAAGTGTAGTTTTGACCTTTTTCCTCCTTGAGATACGCTAAAATAACTCTTTTTTTTATCCCCGGCCCCCTTAATAAAATAATTGTTGGTACCAGACTGTCCATATCTTCTTTTCTAGGATTTCCACTTCCCAACAACATTCTTTGAACAAAATTCCCTCTCATTTTGGTACAGTATGCCGACAGGCTTCCGCTTTCAGCTCTTTATCACGAGATATTTTAGAGAAGATCTCTCGTCTGCCTAGCTACGAAACACTGGCTTGTTTGGAAACGGATTAGGTTTTGGTTTTGGTTTTGGTTTTGATTTTAGATTTTAAATTATATAAAAATATTATTTGTGTGGTAAGGTTTTGTTTAGTTGAGTAAGATTTTGAGTTTAAAAAAAAACTATACAATGGAACGGGAGCCACCCCTTGCGAAGAGAGCCCTGATCTGGGCTGAGGTGGCTCCCCTCGCAAGGGGACGGCGAGAGCCACCCGGCGACGGGGAGCCCAGGCCACCATCGCGACGTTCACAGTCGTGACTCTCTAATCGGGAGCCACCACGACGAGGGAGCCCAGATGTGGGCTCCCGGGCCCCAGGGTGGCCGCGAGCCATCCCGCCGGCTCCCCTGAGAAGGGGTGGCTCCCGATTCCTAGCTACTGTACAAGTTTTTTTTTCTTTCAACCGAACAAAACCTTACAGCAACACAATATTTTAATATAATTTAAAATCTAAACCGTTTCCCAAACAAGCCCTATATAAGAAATTATTATTAAAAGGAAAAAAAAAAACTCCTAAATCTGGAAACTTTTGCGAAACGAATGTCAATAGACTACTCAAATCTCTTGGCCCCGTGAAGCAATAGTTCCATGGTTTGGGATAGGACCTAAGTACTTCACGTACCAAATTCAAAATATTTGGGTGTAAATTCGAATCATCTTGTTGTTGGGGAGTCCAAGATTTATCGCATACGAGCTGTAGGGCCGATTTGGTGTACACTCACCCGAGTCCCGAAGGTTACTACTCTCCGGGGATGTCTAAGCCAGCAAGGTAACCAATTGCATGCATGGTCTGGTTCAGCCTCATCTCATCAAGGAGGAGTCTTCGTGCCAAAAGAATCTGAGTTTGGGACCAATTGCCGGCTTCCATAGTGTGTAGGTACGTGCAAGTCGTTCAGCTATGAGCTAGCTACTTTCATATTTTAGTTATCGTGTTTTTGCGACTATATTCATGGGTTAAATGAACATAGAATTACAATCATTTTTCTTAGTTAGGATTCTCAATGTTAGATAATATAATTTAAATTATAAAATATTTATCTCCATATTAGTTTGAACTTTTAGAATGAGTAATAGATTCACATGGTACCAAGAAGATCTTAAATTCGAGATCTGACTCATATGTAAGGGGAGTGTTAAAGAATATAATTTAAATAATAAAATATTCCTATAACATATAAATCTATTATTCATCCTAAAAATTTGAGCTGATAGGAAGAATAATTTTATTATTTAAAATATATTCTCTAATCTTCCAAAAAAAAAAGTTCCTACAACCCTAATTATTTTCAAATCGATTTGATTCTTCCGAAAAGAAGAACCCATTTCTTTAAGTTCTTTGGACAGCCCCCCTCCCCCCCCAGAATAAAGTGGGCCTTTATGATCTTTGCATTTGGGATAATGAGGTGTAAATGACTCCTCTGTGCCAGTGGGTCTTGTAATTATTCTTTTGACCTTTTCCTTTTAGACGTCCTAAGCTCTTTCAAGCGCCCACGTTCTTTCCACTCTCTGACGATCTCAAGTTATAAGCTGCTCAGAATCAGTGCTAAACCCTCACGTGTTGTAACTGTTGGTCCATTGCGGGTTCTTACCTAAATTCCATGAACTGAACCATCATACATCGCATTTGAAACTCTGTGTTTAGGCATATACAGTTGTACCATCGGGGGAGTCAATGAAACCCTACCTATTGAGAGCTGCCGACCCTTGACACTTTCTTTGCTGGCCAAAAAAGTGTCGGGGACAATTGATGCATCATTAGCTTTAGATTTCTAACTTTTCCTTGGGGAAGACAGCGATGAAAGTAGACTGGCTAGAGGCCGTGTTTCTGCTAAAAGGCAATACCTCGACTCACCCCACATGTAACAGAGCACCTTGCAGATACCTTCCTCTGTTCAAGCAATTCATATCCTCTGGTAGCTTTTCCAACTTAAGAGAGGTGGTTATTGGGATGAAAGGGAGATACATTAGCTGAACAGAAGTAGGAACAGAGTACAAAATGATGATGAATCACTGTGTAGTAACAATTTAGGCTCCTTAGGAGGATTCCTTAATGTTGCGGGGTTCCTCGTATTGCCCTAACTGTTCGCCTACCCGAAAGTATGCTTCACATTTGCGGCTCGGAATCTCCTCAAAATTAATAGACCTTAAGTCATCGACCAAGGCATTCACGTTCGACACTCCTCTATGCTTTTCTACTTAATTATCAAGAACTCAAAAGAAAAATAATAATAATTACGCCGATGGATCTTATATTAGCAATTGTCTGGGCTTGAATAGGACACTGGTGCTTTCTTTTCTTTCGTTCTTTTTTCAAGTTGGATCTCTTTTCAGTTTCACCTTACCCATCAACACTGGAGCCCAAAAAGCCCTCCAGCCCAAAGATAACAACATTATTCTTTTGGATTTGGAATCCCAAAATGGGCTATCTTGTGGTAATAGGCAGCCCATCACAACTCCTTTTCAAACGACTGCGTATCCAGCTACGAATCAGTCCTCTAATAATAACCTAATCCAGTCTCCAGATGCCGAAACCCAAAATGGGACGGTATCAAACAACTCGGAACTTACAAATTCCTAACCCTTCCATATACTGTTGATACACATATAAGAGCCTCCGCCACACAGGAGTTGCAGCCAACTCCAATCCCATCTTCAATGTTTTGAACTTTCGAGTCTTTGACGCCTTCCTCTCTCTTAGGAGAAAAAAATCTAATCATTGTTCTCTCTTCTCACTCTGTTTTTTTTCATGAGAAAAAAATACTTCCCTCATGCATACATATATCTATTCTATGTATACCTATTTAGTACCGAGAAAGTAGGCATCCTCACCGAGTAGACCGGGACCAAGATAACAGAGGCCAGAGGCCAGAGACCCAGAAAACACAAGCGAACCCGCACAACCCACCTTTTTTCCTCATTCCTAAGTTGTGAATCGTAACCGTTCAAGGGGAGGATCCGAATCGAATGTCGGCGGAAGGACAGGGTTTAATGGACCCTGCTTTACTAGATGACATAATCGGACGGCTGACGGAGGTCCGATCGGCGAGGCCCGGGAAGCAGGTCCAGCTATCGGAGGCGGAGATCAAGCAGCTCTGTGTTGCTTCCAGAGACATCTTTATTCACCAGCCCAATCTGCTCGAACTCGAAGCGCCCATCAAGATTTGCGGTGCGCACTACTTGTTTTTTTTTTCTTGAAATTTTCCTATTTATTTTTTCTTTGGTATACATCTTTCGAATCTTCTAAATTGGATAGATTTTATGTGGTATTTGGTTTCCCTGATATATCCGTGGGGGAGAATTCCTCGTAGGGAAGATTGTTTGAATATACAGTATTGATGTATTCAGAACCGCTATTGCAGATCATTTGAATGTATGTAGGGTGTTCTCAATTGGATTCAGTTATTGAACATAGAAGTCAAGAAAATTGTGTCCAAGTAATGGCTGAGTAGTAGTTTGTAGCCTGCTACATCTTTAAAGATAGATAGATAGGGGTTTCGGTCAAGGTTTTTTGTTCTTGTAGTGGTCGAATTTTGGCTTCTGGCGCAGCCTGTATGTTGTGAATTAGCAGGAATTCACCGTTTGTGTTGTTGGTACTACTTTTTCTTTCTCGTAACATGAATGTGTAACCTAGATATGCACTGTTTAGTCGCTGATAAATGCGGGAATAAAAAAAATGTTGAAAAAAAAGGTAAGGAGATGCATAATTTTTTTCCAAATTTCTCTTGATCTCTTACAGAATATGAAGTTCCATCATAAGTTGTGTTATTTGAAAACAGTGGTGATATAGCAATTTTATAGGATATTTTAGGTATTCCCGGAAGTGGAAATTTGATAATCCAACATTTGGAACCTTGATAATCCGACCGTTAAGAAGTAAGTACGTAGAAGTCATGGAGGTGGACTTTTGTCTTTTTTGCTACTTTGTAGGAGCTAGGGAATGCAAGACCCAATGCTCTTTGAACCCATGGCCTATTGACATCTTAGCCAATTAATAAATTTCTGGAGGAACCATGGTAAGCAGTGATACAGGTGGTTATGGAGTGAGCAATTTGTGAGAGAAATCCTTGTTATTTTTCAGCTAACAACAATAGATGCAAGATAATTCCTTCATCAGGATCAATCCATATGTAGTGTTGAGTGAGTTGAGTAGCCTTTGAGTTTAATTTAGTTTTCAAACAAACAATTTCAGTTGGACCAAGGGCTAATTTTCCCATCCATGTGAAGCCCAGGTATCACAATTGTCCTAATTTCCTGTATTTGATTTGTGACATCATGAATTTTTCCTTTCGACTCCAGGGGACATTCACGGACAATACAGTGATTTACTAAGACTTTTTGAATATGGGGGATTTCCTCCTCAGGCCAATTATTTATTTCTGGGAGACTATGTGGATCGTGGAAAGCAGAGTTTGGAAACAATATGCCTCTTGCTTGCCTATAAGATTAAATATCCGGAAAACTTCTTTCTTCTAAGAGGAAATCATGAATGTGCTTCTATTAATCGGATATATGGATTTTATGATGAATGTAAGAGGCGATTCAACGTGAGACTTTGGAAGACCTTTACGGACTCTTTTAACTGCCTGCCTGTGGCAGCTCTCATAGACGACAAAATATTGTGCATGCATGGTGGCCTTTCCCCTGATCTGTCTAACTTAGATCAGATTAGAAATTTAACTCGTCCAACTGCTGTTCCGGACACTGGATTGCTCTGCGATTTGCTGTGGTCAGATCCTGCTAGAGATGTTAAAGGATGGGGAATGAATGACAGAGGTGTCTCATACACTTTTGGTTCTGATAGGGTGGCAGAATTCTTAGAGAAGCATGATTTGGACCTTGTATGTCGTGCCCATCAGGTCGTTCTTCCTTTCTCCTTTTTTTTGGAACTAATTTCCCTTTCTTGTTCTACTAACTAATGTTACTCATGATGGACCCATGAATAATTATTTGGTATAGGTTGTAGAGGATGGGTATGAATTCTTTGCAGACAGGCAACTTGTTACGATCTTTTCAGCCCCCAATTACTGTGGTGAATTTGATAATGCTGGCGCAATGATGAGTGTAGATGAAAATTTGATGTGTTCTTTCCAGATTCTGAAGCCAGCTGAGAAAAAAACCAAATTCATGATGTCAAACAAAATGTGATGGTAGCTATATCGTCACTGTATTGTCTTAACCAAGGTAAGCTGAATTTGGTACTAATATCTGTGTTGGTGGTTGCTGTATGCACCCATAAGACATGAGCATGTGGGTGTTATCAAACATGATCTTACTCTAATAATGCTCTTTATTTTTTTTGAAATAACTTGTTTGTTTAGATGAAGATCTTGAACGGTTCTTAGAATCTTCTAAATGGCAGGATTTAAATCAAAGAAAATTTCTGTGGGTGCGCATCTTTGAAAGATGCAAGCAATTAGAGTACTACAATAGCAACAACGATGACTAATAGTAATGATTATCCTCCAGTGATGGTAATAGTAAGGTGCAGGTGGTGGTGGTGGCTGTAACGGTCATGGTGATGTTGGTGACAGTACTGGCGACAGTGGATGATTGTTGTGGTGGCTTTGTGAAGACCAATTAGGGGTGGTACAATAATGTTAAAGTTGGTGAAATTTGAACAATGATACTTCCTAGAAATCTATGAGGATCCGTAGTACAACATTTTTTTGAATTTTGGTTGTTAAACCCTCTTGTAGACCTAAGTTCACTAAATCGCATACCTTTCACAAGCTGAAGTCCGAAAGGAGACTAATGTTGTTTATATAACAGTATCATTACATCAGTATCTCGTCCTTGCAACGGTCTCAATTACATGGATGTTCTATTAATTTATTGGTACTTATAAAGGTCTCTGATATGTCTTATGTGCATTATAGGTTCACGACTTTCATATTGCTTGGAATCTCTTTACCTTTAGTAGTGTTGCAACCTTCAGATATCACATGTTTGGATTCAGTCCTAATGTGTCCTAATATGGGCTCTCATTGAGCCAACACATTCATGAATGAAATCAACGGCCAAGATCGATTTACTAAAAGCATAAAAGGAAAGTGTTAAACCACTTTTAAGTCAATTGGAGCATTGATTACATTCATTAATGTGTTGGCTCAATGAGAGCATTAGGACTCAATTCACACCCACCTACTCTTGTTCTCAATTACAGGTATAGCCCTTCTCCGTTATTTATTTGGTTTTTCCCTTGTAGATGATGTTTCGTTTTTGCCAGCGGAATTGCTGGAAATGAAGATTGGCAGCTTCAGTACTTCCCTCTTTAAATGGAGGAGTTGCAGGTGCTATGCTTTATGCCGTGGTAAATCTTTTGAGTTGGAGAGGAGGCAAGCAGGTATTAGGACAAGTAGTGTGGAGGGCACAAGGCAGAACATTGTTATTTTCTGGTTTACCTTTCGGTGTAGCATTTCATTAGTGACGCTATATGTACATACTACATATAGTTGGTTGGGCAATTCCTAACTGTGCTTTCAATTGTGGACAAGAGAAATGGCAATCACTTTCTCCTCAAGTCTTCCCTACCAATGGTAAGGACTCTGATTGACTGAAATGTTTCCAAGCTATTTGTCTCGATGAATTTGGCTGATTTTGATGTTTTGAGGTAGTAAATATAGGATATATTGGAAGCGAGGGCAATTTGTTTCATTCTTTTGCCGTTGCTTCTTAACATTGAATTTTGCTGCAGCAGGATGCTAACTAGGTAGTCACAGCCATCTTATCTGGTTGGCAGCGCAAGTTAGACGGCATAAGGACAACATCTGTTGTGTCCACAGTTTTGTCTGGGGATTTTGTATCCGCTCAAAGTAGTTCCTCCGTCTATTTTCTCATTCTGTTCATCCAATTTTCTGGCCTGCGCGAGGAAATGCAAGTGTCCGGAGGGTTACGTGATAATCTGTAATCCTTTTCCGTCTTCCCGCAAGCACTGCCTGCTAGGGCTGAAAACCGGAAATGCGGTCCGGTTTTCGGACCGCAATCCGGTCCGGACCGGACCACTTATAACTGGTTCGGTCCGGTTTTATGAAATGCGGTCCGGTCTGGACCACTTTTTTAAGTGGTCCAGACCGGATTAGTTTTTTAAAAAAAAAATTAAAAATCTCGAACTGATTTAATTTTTTGAAAAAAAAAATTTAAAAATCTTGATTTGACTGCGTAGTGCACGCACACTGCGCAGTGCGGACCGCATTTATGAAATGCCGTCCGGTCCGGACCGCATTTCATAATTTTGTGACCCGGACCGGACCGCATAAATGCGGTCCTTCAATCCGGTCCGGACCGGACCGCATTGAAAAAATTAAAACCGGACCGGACCGCAAATCCGGTCCGGTTTTCCGGTCCGGTCTGCGGTCCGGTTTTGTTCAGCCCTACTGCCTGCTATCCACTGTGACTACAAAAAAGTACACGTTTTCCAAAAACGGATGTAGAAACGCGTTTTTGAAGTAATAACAGATGATTTTTTTTTTTGGAATTCTTGATGTGCTTGTCACGTCCTTCAATATTTAGGTTGAGTTTGCAATAAAAAAAATTTACCTCTTAAAATTTTAACACATTAAAAATTCAAGTATAATCTCTCTTTTCTCGTCAAATCATTACTTTTCATTATAATAAATATAAAAAACTTATCTCTGTTTACTTTTTTCACTAAATTAAATACCATAAAATTTTAACTCTCCAAAATTTTACATCTCAAACACACCTTTAGTCTACTATATAGAAACGGAAGCGTTTTAATATTTCGTTGATAAAGTAAATATACGGTGGGAAAATTATTGAAAGGAATTCCATATTTGAAATATTAAGACTTCATGTAATACCATATCCATAAATCAGAAAGAAAGAAAAAGCTCTTGGGAGGCATGGTGATGGTTTGATTTTTCATAAGACAAAATGAAGTCTTGATATGTTTGATTTAGATCTCAAAACAGTTTTTGTGTTTTTATTTTTTTGAAAGAAGTATAAATTTTCTTGGAATTGATGAAAAAATATTGAAATTGATAAAAAAATTATTGTGATTGATAAAAAAATATTAAAATTGATGAAAAAGTAATTGAGAAGTTGTTAAAAACCGAAACAAACTAGCCTAAAATCCTATAAAAATATCAGAAAAAGAAATAAAGGATCCGGGCTCCTTGGTCGTAAAGGCGCCCACTCATTGCGTCGCTTGCATTTTAAAATTTCGTTCCCAACGGCCCAACCTCTTTCTCTCTCGTGTAGGGTTTCCCCGGAAAAACCAAATCCGAACAATGTTGAAAACGATATACCTTTCTCTTGAATTCTCATCAAACGTGAAGACTCCATTGATAAACATAGTTTACAGGGAAAACCAGAGTTAGGTGGTGCCCGTGATTTTGTTAATCAGTAAAGGCTACAGGATTACGAAAAGAGGAATAAAGAAGAAAAGCAACGATGAATTTGTCGGATCCATCGATGGCGTTACTGGCAGCGAGCGGAGGAGACACTGTGAAGCTCTTCGATGTAACCATCAAGGCCGGCGATCCCTGCACATTGAGCTACACTCCCTCTCCTGGTTGCCTTGTCAATTCAGTGAAGTGGAACCACACCAGTTACTATCTTTTTCTCACTATACGCTTTTTTGTTGCATTTGTGTACATGGGTTAGCTGCGCTTGAATTCCTTCAATTTTCATTTTTAGTACTTACGTTCGGTAGCGGAGTGAATGGTAGAGAGTATTGAGTTTGATCGTCTGTGTTTTCTTTTTCCGCCTCAAAAACGAAAAAGCTTAACTGAATTCTACCTCGTAGGTGGGCGCACTTCCTTAGTCAGTGTAGTTATGGTCTGGGATCCTAAGCAATGGGTAGAATTAGGTCCTAACGGATGGAGTTGTTGTTTAAATTTCAAAACTTCTCAGCAACTGAACTGAAGTTTTCACTAGATCCAACCGGCTTTGTGATTGTTGCAGATTTGGTTGTGGCCAGTGCTGGAGACGATAAGAAGATCTCATTGTGGCGTAAGAATGGGCATAGCATGGGTACTATTCCCGTGGCTGGGACTGACAGTGGAGATAACATCGAGGTAATTTTGGCTGCGTTTGACAACATAAACATCCCCAAAATATTATCTCACTCCTAATAAAATAATCCAATATAATCTCTCTCTCTCCTATCAAAAAATATAAAAAAATTACCTCTCTCTTCACCTTTTCACTAAACCCAATATCAACACATATTCTCATACCAAAAATATTACAACACAAACACAATAGTTGTTCAGTGAAAGTAGGTTCCTGCATTTTGAATGCTGTATATCTTCGGAGATCTTCTAGGTTTAAGAATTTAGGAGTTTTTAGTTTCTATGGATGATTTATGTTTAGGGTATAGAGCATGGGTGTTCAGGTGATTCTCATTTGTGTGTTACTGCTATGCGTCAGTGTGCATGTCTATGTATGCTTCCAGTTGTGCTTGCTTATTTGTGTGTGGAACCCTTTTAAGTCTTATCGCTTTGACCATGTATGACGATCATTCATCGTGGTTAGTCCTTGGTAGTCTTCGTTTGTAACTTACTTGTGTAACCAAAAGAAGCTGTTTTTCTGGTGTTAGTTTTATGGCGGTGGTCGATCCTTTTTATTGTTGCAGGAGTCTATAATGGCTATTAGCTTCAGCAATAAGGTATCCCGATACATATGTTCTGGTGGAAGTGGTCAAGTTGTAAGAATATGGGATTTGCAGAGGAAGCGATGTATTAAATGGTTGAGAGGTCATAGCAGTACAATATCAGGTGCAATTTACAACTGCAAAGATGAACACTTGGCTTCCATCAGTCTTAGCGGGGATCTCATACTTCACAACCTTGCGTCTGGTGCCAGGGCTGCTGAACTCAAGGATCCCAATGGACAGGTTGTGGAGATTGTTGCATCTTGGTACTGTTGTTCAGAAGTTTATGGTATTGAGTCTGGTTCCAAGCTAATTGTCTGTCTTTGGGATTGTAACATTAGGTACTCAGAGTTCTTGATTATTCCCGGATCAGCCGACACCTTCTGGTGACTGCCGGTGATGATGGGACTGTACATTTATGGGATACAACAGGTCGCAATCCAAAGGTTTGCCATGTGTTCTCTTATAAAATGAATTGGTGGTCATATTTAAATGATAATTCTGAATAAGTTGTATGCTTCTCTGAAAATTTCATTTACAAGGTTGTAGTTGGGCTGCTTTGATTTTGGGAGTTAACCTTCAGTTTTATGTTGGATAGTACCTGTCATGATGGTATTTGCGTTGCCAACTCTGCACATTTTTTCAGATGAATGGGGCTCATGGTTAGCTGCCATAAAAAGCATGATCCAAAACACAAAAGAAATTACCTTCCGTGATTCTTTAGTCTGGCCTATTGCTTTTCTTCTGGCAGAGTATTGATCTTCTCCAAAGATATAACTAGTAGAATGTTGGACCAATGTTCTTGTACTGACTTCTTTATCTATCAACTGGAACCTTCTTAAATCTAGGCATGTTGATTGAGTTTGTAAATTGGTAGTATTAAGTTCTTGTGTTACCTAAAACATTACTTGTTTTATTCATCGCTCTAGCTTTTTTATTATTTTTAGTTCGCAGCTGATGCTGAGGCATTACTTGTATATTTCTTGTCTTATAAAAAAAAACTTTTTCAGGTTTCTTGGTTGAAGCAGCACTCAGCGCCAACTGCTGGTATTAGCTTCTCACCGTCAAATGACAAGGTCTTGTTTTTGTGGCCCTGATGAGTTCTATATATTAAAAATGCAGTTTTGTTGTATCCGATGAAATCATGAAGACTCTTTATGGTCGGAATACCTGAAATATATAGTTAAGCATTCTGCTCTGCCAAATCTTTTCCTCGTTACAGATAATTGCTAGTGTTGGTCTGGATAAAAAGTTATACACTTATGACTCAGGGTCTAGAAGACCCTCAGCTTGCATTCCTTATGAGGCACCTTTCTCGTCATTGGTATTTAGAGACGATGGTTGGACTCTTGCAGCTGGAACAAGTAATGGCCGGGTGGTATTCTATGATGTTCGTGGAAAACCACAACCTTTTGTTGTTCTTCATGCTTATAGTAGTTCAGAGGTAAATTTCATTCCTCCATCGATTATCTTCACCATCTGTCGGTCATCCATAATCTGTACTGTTCTTTCAGTTTTTCCTATCTAAGCTTGTTTCAGAAATTGTTTGTCTGTTGATGTAGCTTTTATTCTTAATCTTTGGTTTTACTAATTCTATAAAGTACTCATCAGGCTGTTTCAAGTTTATGCTGGCAGAGGTCAAAACCTGTACTAGTAAATGAAAGTAATTGCACTGCTGAGACTACTCTTGTGGGAGATGTTGTTGAAGATTCAATCCTTATGCCTGACCCACTTCCTTCTGTGACTTCATCAAGCCTTTCTCTATCTACATCCATATCCAGTGCTCGGAATTCTGGCAGGTTGGGTGCCTCTGTCGAGGCAACTTCACTTACTGCAGCTGGTGCTGGATTTGCATCTAACATGCTCCAGGTGTCTCCTGTGGAGGAAACACCACAACGAAACCATTTGTGGCCGGGTGGATCCTTGGCTAGATTATATGCTCCTCATTCTAGTTATGATTTCAAGGATGATATGGAGGTGTTTTCCCCTCTGGTTGATGTTCAGCCAATAACGCCCTCACTTGACAAGCTGTGGGATGATCGTGAAGAAACCAAGAAGGATCGTCTACTTGGAGACAAGAAGCCTTCATCATTGTTGTTTCCTTCGTCCAGTCGGAGATTTCCTATTGCGGAGGATAGTGGCAATGATCACCCAATATTTGATTGGAAACCCAGCGTAGCTTCCAAACAGGTCTGATACTTCCTCATTGCTGTACATCTGTAGATGTTATGAAATATTGATTTTTTGAACTTCAATGCACGGTTTGAAGTATGCATTCTGCCCTAGATGCTCTTGTCCTTTGATTTTTTGCTATTTTAGTTGTAAGCATTTACCATTAGAAACTTCTGGGAAATAAACCAACTATCCATCAGTTGAAAGAAACTTATTGTTTATGAATAGATTACTTGAGTAAGATTACTTGTTCAAGCTTTTCTTAATCAGCAATGCCCTAAAAGCAATTTGATGGGAAGTTGAAAGATTTTACTTCTGTCAAGTATTATCTGTACTTTTATTTTATGGTCTTGTAAATTGGTTTGGTTTTCATCTTCCTTTGTAGCTAACTAATAAAGTGCAGTGAGTATTGTTAATCTTAATACATATTTGTTGAACCAGAAAAAGGTAAATTGATGCTTAATATATGGGCTAAATACGGAGTATCGTAATTTCGGTTCTTTTATTCATTTTGGGGTTTTCACATATGTTGTTCTGCAGAGTTTGAATGCCTAGTAAGCTTGTTCTATGCAAATCCTCTCTTCCCCTCTGCAAACTAATATGCTGAAGAGTGATTTTATTTTATCACTTTATACAGGATGACAATCAATCCTCCTTTACACTGGGTTCAACTCCTGCCCCATCTTCAAGAAATGAAGACTCCTCTATCACTCCTCCAGAAGCTTGGGGTGGTGAGAGATTGTCAGAAAAATATGCTCACCTACATCAGCCAGCCACCTTGCCATCTCGGTTTGGGATATTGGGTACTGGTTCTCAGTCATCAGGTTCAATGTCCAGTGGATTACAAGATGTATCCTCATCATTTAGTCAGACAAATATTAGCTCCTTGACAAATTCAAACTTCAGTTATGCAAATCTGCGCTCCAAAGATCGCGCTTCTAATCAAGAGACCTCATTGGTATTTCCAGATCACTTATCCTCTAGTTCCATGTCTCTGTCTCTTGGTACAAAAGGCATCACTGGACAGGTTAACATTGATTCACCATCTTTGATCCTGCCTCGAAGATATTCTACTTACGCAGAGAGAATAAGCACTGCATCTTCTTTAAGTGACGGGACATCCTCATCAGTAGGTTCACCAAAACTGAAGAAAACAGGAGCTGAAACCAGGGAAGAACTTTTGAATAGCTTGTTGGCAAAATCGGATACAACGGTTGCTATGGAACCAGGAGCTCTTCCTCCAGTGAATGTATGGATACTACATGCATTAGATAGATATTTGTACGCTCTTGCATGTGAACTGCCAGTGCGTTTGATTCATATAAGATTCCAGTATGATTGTCTTTATGCTTTGTTGTCTTAGACGCCTTCTCCATTGTGCTTTGCCTAAAGCGGAAGTGACTTCTAGGTCTCAGTTGATATGGATGTTTTCATTGTTATTCAAAATGCAAAATGGTGTGAGAATCCTTGATGACAGACAACCGAAACATATATGTTGCTAGATTTGTTCTGCTTCTTTTACATTATTGTGATTTATTGGTTTTTTGCATTTTATGTTTACAGGGAGGAATCTCTCAACCCCAAAAGGCCTTGCAACAAGATGCACAGCAGGGATCCTCCTTCACACTTCAGCTTTTTCAACGCACTCTTGAAGAAACGCTTGATTCCTTTCAGAAATCCATACACGGAGATATGCGGAATCTTCATATTGAAATTCTAAGACAATTCCATTTGCAGGAGGTAAAACTAGTATCAGTTCCAGTGTTCCTCTGCTTTTGTACTTTCCCCATATTAACTTCCAAAACCATTGAGCAGATGGAAATGTCAAGTGTTATGGGCTCAATTTTGGAAAACCAAGCTGAGTTAATGAAAGAAGTTAAGTCGCTCCGGAAAGAAAACCAGCAGCTCCGGCAATTGCTGTGAGTGCGGATGAAGATTGCTTTATTATTCTGGTCTTTGTTTAACCGTCAATTTTTGGGAGAATCTGGGGCCTACCTGTTGCTTCATCCCATAATGCACAAGTTCACCAGTGGCCGTTTTTTTATCTGCCTGGGATTGCTTTTCTCAGCAATAGTAGTGCAGTGAAGAATGGCCTCACTAGAAAAGGAAAAGAACGGTGAAAAAAAAAAGAAGAAAACCAAAAGGAAAGGGAGAAAATTGGACGTGTGGGAGGTGGGGGTGAACACGTGCAGAGAGAGGAATAGTTCAGCTCATCAATGGAAGCTTCGACTTGGGTGGCTTCTATGAAGAATGTAGCAAATGTGGTATCTAAGCTGTTGGTATGAATGTTTTTTCTTTTTTTGTTTGTCTTGGTGGAGTATATAAAGCTCTGAATATATATATGATCAGCTTCGGTTTGATTTTCTGTCAAACTTGAATCACTAATTTAGGATCAATGTGCAGACAAACTGAAAGTAGTCTTGGTCTTGGAATATGTGAGCTAATAGTAAATATCAGTATGGAATATAATTTTCGCGTTGAGAAAGATGGTGATATAAGGAAAAGGCACTGATGTAACACATGCGTATAGCTTTTATAGTGCTTCTTTTTCTGAAATTATGATAATTTCCTTAAGAAACAAATTTATCATAGTGTCGATGTTAACATAAGAGTGTACAACATATTCAGCCGAAGAAAAGGTTTCTCTCTTGTGCCCAAGATTGCTGATATGAATGGATACCAGTTCTAACAGTATGCTGTAAAGAGGACCGAACTTTTCTTCCTTCCATGCATGTCGCAGGTGTAAAGACACGCAACAACTTGTCAAGTGGTCCTAGGACTCACTTCTTGACTAACTTCAACACGTCACCCACAAGATGTAAAGATCCAGTCACAAGGACCTGATGAATCAAGTAAACAAATATTAAAATTCCAGTCTACAAAGATGTTCTAGGACAGAGGAACACAATGCAAAGACAAGCAGCACACTCATTATTTTTCCAATGATACCCAGGTCAAGTGGCAGTAGGTGCAACAGAACAGCACTCATGATTTAGCTCAACAAAAGGTGCGCCTGCAAGTTTAAGCCACTACTACTCGCGAGCTAGCAAATTAGTGTAAGCCAATCTCATCAAGGAATAATCGTTCCCTAAACATGGTCTTCCATTGGGCATTCCATACACATCGCCTTTCAAATAAGGTTCTTAAATTTCACTAACACTCCCAATAATTCAGTTTTAACTTTTTGAAGTCGGGCGACTAGAAATTGGAGGAACCTACTATATTTTCCTGCAACAGATCAAATATGTATCTCCAAAAGCGAAAGGAATACCTGAAAACGAACAACTTGATCCCGTTGGATGGTGTCTCTAAGCCATTTAATGGCAAAAGGGAGAGACGAAAACACTGCACTGTTCTCACAACTTCTAATGCTCAGTTCTGTATCATCTTTTATTTCTTCGCAAACAGCATCTGTGCTTTTGGCATCACCTACTACCGAGTCAAACACAAACCCAAGTGAGCAAATGAAGCAGTCACACTCTGGACCATTCTATGTATATCAAAGTCCAACAAAAGAAATAGGTCATTGCCTCCAATCAATTACATGCAGCAAGTTTTGGAGATATATTAGACAATCCAATTTCGAATCAGTAAGTTCAGAAAAACGTGTCAGAGAGATATTTATTGGTTAAAATATTATAACCGTGTCTTTGATTAAAAATGTTGGATCTATAAATCTGCAATGGAATAAAGCTGTTCTCCATATATTTGACCAATACCTTTGCTACCCTGCATGAGGTTTTCCCAGACTCTTTGAAGAGCGAACTGCCAGGACAAATCAACTGAAGAATCAGTGGGTGGTGAAGTATGGGAGCCAACCTTGAAATACAACGATATATTTGGTACAAAGAATGCCTTCTTGAAGTGGACACCTAACATTTGAAACAAATATTAATTAATTACAAGAATATCAGGAGAAATTTCTTTACAAAAATTATTTGTCAAAAAATCCATCAATATTGAAAGCAAATTTCATTCTCTTCAAATTCATCCCAAATTTTGTTTTTTTAAATGGTTCAGATTTTTATCAATTTGCTTTAAGATAAGCTGGGAAACTATCGTAGCAGGGATCAAATCCCATGCACGTTATCAGAATCATACTTTTAGGGTACTGGGTCATTACATTCTACCGAAGTATGATATCAAAATATGGTTCTTGCTACGCACCATGACTTGCACATGTTTTCATCAGGCACGGAAGAAGCAACTGAGGATCTCGCACTGACATGCAATTAAACAAAAGTATCTGCACGTATTTATCAACAAGTTTAGCTCAATAACGCCCAAAGTTGAAACAAAGCATCATATAGTATCAATGGTCAAAATATGTCTTTTTTTCTTATGGGTATTCATACAGTAAAATGGATCAAATTGTGAAAACCGAATTTTGAGAAATTCTTACATTCAACTCTACCATGGAATTACCACTGAGCGTTAGCTCTAGTGGTACCTCCTCCCCTTAGGGAGGGTAAGCTCCGGGGGTCGAATCCCCCTACGCGCAGGCTCTGCCTGCTTCCACTGTGACGAAAAAAAAACTCTACCGTGGAATTGGTTATGTAGATCTGAATTCCATAAAGGTTCATTTCATATTCAAACACAAACTATCATCTGGAATCAGGACCTCCAAAGTTCTTAACAAGGCTCCTGTTGCAGGCAAAATAAAGTGCACACCAAAGGTTTTCCAATATTACTTCTAAAACTAAAAATGTGCTCAGATGTCCCTATAAATCAATAAAAGGCACAAAACTGCAGGGAGAGTGCGGATACAAACACATTATGAGCTTTCGGTTGCAGGGTAAAATTAGTTTCTGGTTTAATGCTGGATAAAAGACAATGACATGCCTGATCTGGGCAATTACATTTCTTTGGGTATGCCTGAGCTAGATGCATGGAGACAATATGAAATTATCAAAAGTTCTCGAGCTTGAGCAGCTGAATATTCAACTCAATTATCATATCATCAAGGGAAATCATCAGGCACTATGTATTTAAACACTAGGACAGGTTTTCCTAACAGTCTAGACGTGCATCCTTGTGAACCTTTTGTCTGCTGCTGAGTTATGTTTGGCATGCCTCATTGTAGCAGATTGGGCTCATTGTTTGCCAGTGAAGCATGTGACTATAGCATTATTTCCCACTTTGCAGATTGAACCCAATAGTCAATACATACCCTAGCCGAACGACATCTATAGCTGCATATAGCTGGTCTTTTATCTCTGCAAACCCCCAAATAATAAGAATTTTTCAGGGTTTAAAAGTTCTGTGCTCTACCTGTGTCGAGTTCTTCGCAGATCTTCCACCGGGGTGCCTCTGTATCAGATCATGTGAGGATCTAGAATTATCCTGTGGCTGATTATTTGAGGTCCCTTGCTGGTTGTCTTCTTTAATGGCGAGAGAAAACCATCTCGCACATGCTTCCATGCTTTCGGGACTATGGGCTCCGTCCAAGTAGAACACCAGATCTCCTGGGCTCTCAATGTCAATATGTCGATCAGGGACAATCTGAGCCCGGCCTTGCAAACTGGCTGTTGTTAGACCTTTGATAAACTGCTCTGGCAAAGAGCTCTGCTCCATCATAATTTAAAGTGAACAAGTCAACATAATGAATAATGCGACGAAGATTTAGAGCCCTGTATAGAACTTACAGTTTGTTCCAGGTAGCTGATTTCAAGGTGGCCAGTTCTCTGAAGCCAAGTGGAGCATAATGCAACAGCAAGACCAGCATTTAGATATTGATGCTCACCTTCAAGCCCCAGTTTTAGACCATTAAGTAAGTCAGAAACTAACAGTGGTGCCACTCGAAGATGTACCTGTAAACAGCATGATTTTCTCAGCACACTGCCAGATGAAATGTCTGATATTATTCCATTTGGCATAATACACGTTAACCTGATTATTAGGGCAACCAAGACAGCTACATTTAGATCAGTATAACGCATCTAAAGAACCAATTTTCCATTGTATGTTAAAAAAATAAAGCATCCACTCTCTTCGTTAGGCTTGTGGATACACTAGAACGTCATTCATTGGAGTCTTAAGCATAGTTCATAGCATGCGCCTTTTTGTTGAACAGGAAATAGTACTAGGTAATGAAAGAACCGTGCACTCACATCCAACTGGGAAGCCTTCTCTTCAAGTACACACATTGCTTCATCAGGTTGAGGCACAGTAAAAGCTGGGACCCCATGCTGCAACACAAGAAAGGATATACAATCATAAAGAAGACTAATAGAAATGATAGTCAGAGATGAGAAGCAACTCCAATAGGCATCTTGCTTAAGGACATCAAATTCTAAAGGACACCTTGAAGATGCCAGCCTTCTCCCCAGCAATTTGTCCCAGAGTATTTCCTGTTCAAAGTGTCCAGCAAAGAGATCAGAGCACTGAAGAACAAATAGATCTTGAAGCACCAGTTTTGAGCATATACATATCCAATCAATTATTGTCAATCACAAAGACATGGCAAAAAAAAATATCTAACATGAGCAGTAGAGGGCTTAGTAATAAAATTAAGGTGCAAAAGAGTGTCATTATCTAGTATGCAACTAATTCCTTCTTTTAGGACTCATACATAGACTAACTTCGCAGTATCTAATCCCAAAGTGTGGCAGCTAATGGATGCAGACACAAGACTCGGACCAAGTCATTGAAAGAAACCTAAACAGGTAAAATCTTATAAAGCTTGATTAAGTTTCATTTATAAAGGATATCATCCTAGTTTGTTGCTCCAAAAACTACGTCCAAGCAACCCAGACTAGCCGGGACACAATGCATGTAAAAATTAAGGATCACTATCTATAAGATCCATGAAGAAAAACATTTCAACTCTTCCCTCATTTTTTTAACTAACCATGCACATATGACAAATTACAGCGCAAGATAAAAAGAAAGCTTTCTTCATCCAAATACGCATCTACTCAGAAATTTACGTTTTAGCTTCACGAAAAACTAACAACAGCAAATTACCTAGGGGACAGAATTAGAACACTAACCAAGAATCTCCATGTGATCATACCCAAGGGAAGATATACCACACACAATCGGTGCCTGGACCTGAAACATTATGGTATCACTATCAGGTCACCCTCGAGGTTAGCGTGGAAGAAAAAATCGTTGGACATCTTCAGTGAGTGTAATTCACAAATCTCGATAAAAAGAAAAACGCATACCACATTTGTCGCATCAAACTTTCCACCTAATCCAACCTCCAAAATAGCAACATCTACCTGCATTGAAAATTTCAGTGAAGAGGATTTTTTTATTCTACTTATCTGATAGTGTCAAAGTTCATGAATCTATGCATGCCGAAAAGAACTAGTACAGAGAAGTTAGGAAATAACATCAAACCTGCTCTGCTGCAAATATCTTGAAGGCAAGTAAGGCAAGGAAGCGGAAGTAAGTGGGCATTGGTACCTCCTCATTAGTATTCTCCTACATAGCACCAAATAGCGAACCACGAGAATAAGCATATCAGGTAAACTTATTAATGCAAATACATAACCAAACAAATTCAAGAACCTTAGCACTACGATATTGCCGCAAGTAAAACGGTTGAAAATCAAATGAAGATAACACTCTTCTTCTTCAGAACATAAACTCGTGGTGATGGTGGTATGAAAGCATGGAATATACGAGAGGCTAATCCTAATGCATCATATATCTATTACATATGACAACTTTTCTTAAAGTTCATCTGGTTTTAAGTGGATCAAGTCTTTTTCTTTTTCTTTTTTGGAGGGGGCAGGGGTTAAATTAAACATCAAAAGAACCACCAGAATCCTATACATAGTTGCTGAATATATGTCCAGAAGACCATGCCCAAAGCTAGACTTCAAGGATGAACTGATAGACAGAAAAAAGGAAACAAATAACCAAAATATATGCCAAGCATACCTTCAGTCTATCATAACACCACCAGAAATATGCTAAGAATTTATCTTCATGTATGTCAACACTGTGGCAGCCAATAAGAACAAGAAATATTAGTTTATAAGCACTAAATATCAAAGTGCAAGTGATTTTGTAGAATCAGAAATGAGAAAGACAAGAGGAGACTAAATTTTATTCTAAGCAGAAGGTATACTTTGTGCTTCAACATTATAAGGTCGATGTAACTTTTAGTAGGTCCAAATAATTCATTAAAAGAATAAAATCACAACAATTGAGAAGAACGAATGACTGAAAACCAGAAGTGACCCATCAATTTGAGTTTAAGATTGAATAGATCATATAACAGGTCCAATCTAATAAAAGCACCTAAAATCATATCATTCACTACCATGACCCAACAGCTATTATATATGATAATTAGTAACAACAGTTCAAACAGAAACCTGATCTTAAGTGGACGGAGGAAAATACTAAAATTAACCAGTTAACTTTATGTATAGTAAAAGATAAGCCATCTATCTAGGGATTCAGAAAACTCACCCATCCAGACGAAATCTTTCTCGGACATCAATGAGGTGAGGAGACGTAAAAAGCCCAGTGTGGAAGCCACAATTACGCAATATAGATTCCGTGAAAGTGCATGTGGATCCCTTTTCAAGCCCCAAAGAAAAAGATTAATTAGAGGTGACATCATATGCAAAGAAGTTTGATGAGTAGAACTAGTCTCCGAATAAATATCTGCCGCAAGTTAGGTTTAACTCGTAAGAGTAAACCAAGGGGAAAAAGTGAAGCTCTTAAGCAGACACCATAAAGCAGGTTTTGACGGGAAGAATAGCGGAAAGACCAGTAATTTGCAATTAAATGTCGAACATCCAAAATGCCTAATTCAAAGTCTTAAGAATACATTCAGAGATCACAAATTGGAAGGGTATAAACCAAAAGAATTACGAAGAAAATTCCATTCGAAGCAGAAGAGCGCACGCTCTGGAAAAGCAAAGTGAAGTTACTTGATCAAGTTTTGAACCCTACAATGCAACTTGAACAATATAATCTGCAAACGGAAACGTTGCTATATGCAAATGCAGATAATAGAGTAATCCAAAAGCACTTTCGAAATGGAAATCTAGTACCTTTCCTTTGGTGCCAGCCACGTGGATAATCTTCATTTGTGAAATTGACACCTCTAAGTCCAGTATCTACACGGTCCACACACCATAACATACAAAAACTTCACTAATTTGCGTCTGTCCATCAACCATTTCAATTTGCACCAACGAAAAGTTCTAAAACCAAATGGCACAAATTCTTACCTTCAAATAGTCGAAAAGGAGGTCGAAGCGGTCACCCTTGTTGCTCTTATCAGCACGACTGCGTTTCGTGATCAAAGAGGACAAGGCATCCAATGCCTCCTCATACGGAGTCACTGAAGGTTTCTGACAACCATCGCCACCTACGGAGGCTCAAAAATCAGCAGCCACAGCCAAAGCAATAATTCAAGTCCCATTAACTGTTATACATACATTAATAGATATAGACTCGTATATCTGTATACACACTACACGAAGATAGGGACGGTGGCTTATACCTTCCTCCATTGCAGTTTGGCTGGAACCTGAATTCAACAGAGAACGGTCAGTTGTATACAACAGAGAGAGAAGAGATAGGGAGCGTAGAAAAGAAAAAAAAAAAAAAAGAGAGAGATAAGAGATAGGGAGACAGAGACGTACTTAGTAGTTGGCGAGCTGAGGATGATGGATTAGGGGTTGGTACTGTTCAAAACATAGGGTGGCTGAGACGGCATCAATGAAGAACGACCGCATTTCGGGACCAAGAGAGGAGCACATTGGTGATTGGACGCATCCGAATATATTATTCTGTTTAATTTGCGGTTGTGCCCTTACTTTTATCTCACTTTTCACTTAAAACCTCTTTTTTTTTAGGACTTTATGCCTATAGGATAAATGAGGACGCAAATTGTTTTTTTTTTTTGTGGTTGACTAAAGAAATTCGAGCACCTAACCACGTGCACCGAGTTCGGGCGAATCTGACTCAATATACGCACGAGATGGGCTTAACGACACGACAAACCCTAGGTCTTGCAGCCCTTCCAAACTACACATGTCAGTTAAGTCCAGCTTCGATGAGGAAGTGACCCCAATGAGTTGTTTGCACCTGATAGGATTCGAACTTGAAACCTCAAGGAAAACAAACTCCTAGACCCCAAGCCTTCACCACTGAGGCCAACCCCTTGGGATTAATTTTTATCTATAATACAGAATACAAAAACAGAGCATACTACGTCGTCTTACGATATCACTCCTCTTTATTTAATCTCATTGGCAAATCAATGTTGATCAATTTTCTAACTGCTGCTATTAAATTAATCATAATCTACCTGTCATGATCAATAAACAAATAACAGATACGTCACTAGTGACGTTTTTCTTTCACGTTCTGATATGAAAAGCTCAATGTTTTGGTTGATCGCGCTATTGAAAGTTCCAGTAAGTCTATTACAGATGTAATCGTTAAAGGGTGATTTCAAAAGACGCAAATTTATCAGAGATTAAACGTTTTTTAGTCTAAGATATTAAAGTTTGAATTTTGATGGTACGTTATTTTAAAATTCTAATTTTAAATATTATAGATACTGTCAAGTTTCATCTCAAAACCAATTTGTAATGAGAAGAGATAGTCCCACATGTATATGAAGCACAAGATTAAATGATCTCTAATCAATGTGAGACTCTAACATTCTCTTTCACGTGCATGCCGAATGAACATGGTCCATGCACGTGGACAACAATGGAGAACACAAACAAGTAAGTCAAACTTATAAATATTTGTCTCTGATACCATGTCAAGTTTTATCCTAAAATCAATTGACAATAACTATGAGAAGAAGTGACTAACAAATATATGAAGCATAAGATTAAAATGATCTCTAATCAATGTGGAACGCTAACCCTCTATCTGATACTACTAACCTTTTAAAGATTATCCTTGAATCTTTGAACTATTAATTATCCCATTTATATAAATTACGTAAACTTCACCGAAAGAATAAACTGGCCCAAACACTCACTTAGGGAAAAAAGAAAAAGAAGACTTTTACCTTCATCAACGGTATTGGTTTGAACACACATTACATCTAAATACACGTAGATATTTCCAAAATCAAGCAATTTCATTTGAGGACCTGATATCTACCAAGTCAGGACACCATTACAGCTCTAAAGACAAGTAACAACAAATTACTTCAAATTTAATTAATATAAATATGTTTAGAAATTACACGAAATAATTTATGCTGGGAAAAACGTCACGAAAATTCAAAGAAAAGAACACCAAGAATTACGTGGTTCGGCCCCAATCCGGCCTACGTCCACCTTAGAGCAATTTTATTAAGAATGCTTAAGAAAATCGCTCTACCCGCCTAATACAATAGTCACATCACCCTCTTTCTCTTCCTCTCTCTCTGCCCAAGACTCAAGTCTCACGTCCCACTTTTCTCCTATAACATAAGCCTATGTTTATAGGGAAAAGTACAAAGAGAAAACTCAGATAAACTAAAAGTAGGGAGGAATTAGACTACCACTATAAGTTTACTTCTATTCCAAGTCTATCTCATATTGGTGTGGACCCCAACAAATCTCCCCCTTCTTACCCATAAGAGAAGAATTTGTTCCTAACATCTTTCGGTTGAGTGCTCCCTGGGTTTCCATCAGTAGAACCTTCCTGCAACTTTGGTGTCTGTTGCTCCCCTTGCTCACCATCCCTTGCATCATTCTTCTACTAGCACTCCAACCTCGTCTTTGTCACCAGACGACCAACTACACTCTTATCCTAGTGTCCTGCACCCCCGCCTAGGGTGACCTGCTTGTACCACCGGACCCATGTAGAACAGTATCTCCCTCTGCTCTTGCATCTCCACCGGCTGGTACCAAGCACCTCCGCCTCCTACACGACGTAAGAGTCAACAATCAACCGGCCTATAGCCTTCCGATTGATCTTCTTCCACTTTGCCTCATCAATCCCCTCCGGTTTATTCCCCTTGTTCTCTAATGGATCATACATATCCTTTGCATAAAAGATATCCTCCATTCGTGGCTTCCAGCTCATGTAATTCACAGTAGTCAACATTATCATACAGTAACCATACTCTCCAACATCTTAATTCATACTGATCGAAGCCGAATTTCACAATTCTGACACCAGCAATAGATTTGGGATGACCTAAAACCATAAGAACCAGTCTGACCTGCTCGAAAACCGGCCTAATAGCCCCTGAACCAATCAAAAAACTGCATGAACAAAAAAATCGGAATCTTCCGGAATATTCTGATTCTCGGAATAGTCTCTGATGACATGGCAAAACTGACGTGTCACTGACTTGACGGATGACGTGACACTACTGATGCAGATCTTATGGGACCCACTGATGACATGGATGCTGACGTCACAAAACACGTGGCAGCTATTGTGCGCGTGCGCGTGTGGGGGCGTGGAGAGAGTGAAGCCCACTCGCCCTGGCACTCTTCGGCACGTGAGGGCGCGTGGCGGCGTTATTCCGAATTCCTGCGGCGTGTGGAGGCGTGTCCCGAAGCTTCTTACGACGCGGTTTCGACCAACGACTTCGTCTCGATCTCCTCTGCAGGCTGGTGTTCTCCAATCTCTTATCGGACCACTTTTTATTTTCGGATCTTCTCTGCTTCTCCCCGAAAAACCACTTCATCTCCTCGAACCAGGCTCTGATACCACTTGTTGGGAAAAGCGTCACGAAAATTCAAAGAAAGGAACACCAATAATTACGTGGTTCAACCTCAATCCGACCTACGTCCACCCATAGCAATTTTATTAAGAATGCTTCAGAAAATCACTCTACTCACCCAATACAGCAGTCACACCACCCTCTTTCTCTTCCTCTCTCTCTGCCCGAGACTCGCGTCTCATGTCTCACGTCCCACTTTTCTCCTATAACATAAGCCTCTTTTATATGGAAAAGTACAAAGAGAAACCTAAGAGAAAATCCAGATAAACTAGAAGTAAGGAGGAATTAGACTTCAACTATAAAAAGATGTTCGGTTGTGTTTTTTGAGAATTTGTTGTGTTTTGAGAATTTTTAGGTGATGTTAACTTTATTGGTATGCGTGTTGTATTTATTTTTATGTGGTGTTAAAAATGATGTTTGATTGTAGAATTTTTTGTATTGAGAATTCAAAAAAATCCTGATGATTTTTTTTAACTGAACAACCTCTAAGTCTACTTCTATTCCAAGTCTATCTCATATGGGTGTAGACCCCAACAATTTCTTCACCATCCAGGTCTGTTGACTAACCCGCTCATCCATATCTTTATAACAGCCTTTGCAGGTCCCTCTTAGCCCTCGACGACTCTGAATTCCCTATTTTGGTTTTCTCCGTGGGTATCTAATGGAATGTCGTCTCACCCACAACCCATACATCACCGTTTGAAACGAATCGAACGCCTGTGGTAACTCGTTCCACAAGAAGTGCTGACTCGCCTTCACACCTAATCCTATCATTTGCTTGTGTCAATCTCCCCACGTGCGATATGGGCCGGTTTGGATTTTTTTGAGCCATGCCATTTTGGGCCGATTTTGGGGTGGTCCGTGCTATTTTGGACCGATTTTGGGGTTGGACCGTGCTATTTTTGGCCAATTTCCGGTTTGAGCCGGTTTAGAGAGGTATACTCCGGTCTAAGTCCGGTTTTCCACATGGATAACCCGGTACCGGACCGGAGTATACCGGTCTCGGTTCGGTTTTGACCAAAACCGGTCCGGATTGTCCGGTCCGATCGATTTGGTGAACAGGCGTACTGAGTAACAGTACGTAAAAAGAATAAGATATAATTCTTATAAAAGATAAGCACATGAGGCAAGCAGCTTGTCTGGGTGGTGTAGTTTGTTATCACGCTAGTCTCACACACTAGTGGTCCCCGGGCTCAGACAACCGTTTTCTTTCTTTTTCAATTTTTTGTTTTCCCCAGCGGGTTAGTGGCCTTGGCAATGAATTGGGGTCATACGAAAATAGTCCTCCACGCAAGAGTGCATCACAGTATTCATACAAACGCGTGTGAGCCAGACTCGTGTAGGCGCCTGTCACGATCTCCCTCCCCCTTAAGGGGGGGGGGGGGGGGGGCTCTATTACATTCACCGGTTACTCTGGCCCTCGCCTTCCTTCCAGACTACGAAAAGCAACGTCTAGGCTCTTTTGGTAGCCTAGTTTCAGCCCTCATAAACCTCAGTTCTCAATCAAATTCGTCAGGACGCATTTGACTCTTTAAGGAACAAATCTCGCTCTTCTTCTATCATGGACGAATCCTACACAAGCCTCCCTACCAGCCATTTGCTTGGCTCCGTTCCTGTACGTTCTGATTCATGTATATATGCTTTTCCTTGTATTTATCTCACTAACTCCCCTTCTATGTGAGTAGTTCTCTTTAATTTGACCTTTGCCCCTTCAATGTCCTCATTTTGGAGGCCAATTGATTCCTTCCATGTAGGAATCGAGATTGACCACTTCTTTTTTCTTTTAAAAATTACGTTTTGATTGTTTGCTGCAACCTCTGGAAAAAGAAAACGTAAAATCTAACAAAAAGGCTCGATCAAAGTCATCGAAATGATTCTACTAGGCAAATAAAGCATTGGATCTGTTTAATTTTCTCTCTCTCTCTCTTGGTTTTTTGTTTTTCTTTTGGTAACGAGAAAAAGAACCTCGAAAGTTCGCTCCCTGCGATTGAGCATGGATAACGATAGATTAGAATTTTATGTGTAGTTAAGTTGAGTAGAAACCTAAAGATTTTAGTGGCCAGTGAACATTTGCGTGGAGAGTATTTTTAAAGACGGTATACTAATATGTTGGGAGGCGTTAACGCTGCATTTTGTTGATCCAACTCTGGCAGAAGTGTTTATAGTAGATAACATTTCATGTTAATTCTATGGTTATATAGTATGGAACTTCTTAGTTAATAGCAAACGAATTTTTGTAAAAGTTACCAAATGTGTGGATTACTGGGTTTACGTTCTTCAGGGTTGAAGCTGTGTGCAGGTACTGAGATAGAGCTTTGCTAATTATAATTATTATATGCACAAAACCTGTATATTTTTGAAATTATATGTAGTTTTTGATCTTCTTCCATTAAACGTTTGTGTGGCTGTTGTTGCTGTTTATATCTTCTTGTTAATGATTTTTACTTAACATTTTTTTGTTGGATAGGCTGCCATTAATGAGGAAAAGAATGCTTCAAATTATGAGGGTATGAGGTTTGATTTATTTACAAGGCAGTCAATTGTTTTCTTGTCAACTGTTAGACCTGAATAATTTGCTGTTTGTACACCTAAAAGTTTGTTTCCGAACTTATATGCAGTCCCTGGAGCAAATATGCAAACATTCCCTCCTAATAATGGAGGAGAAAGAGGGCGGGGTTATCAAACTCTTGGAAGTCCAACTGGTATGGTTGTAATTTTCTTTATTATGGACTGGGGGCATATAGGAAACTTGCCTTAAATTTTAACAGTTTCAGCTTTCATTTGTATGTGTACGATTCAGATCACCACAAAGTTTTTTGAAAAGCATGAGCAATATTGAATATGTTAGTTGATAATTTTAGATGAATATCTCCACTTCTGTTCACTGCTTCACTTGTAGTGAGATATCTTTATTTCTTTGTTCGAGGTTGGCAGAGGGTGGAGTTAGAGTGTCATTCGATGCCATAGGGAGGTTGCTTTTCCTTCTTGTGGTCACGAAACTTATCTTGAGTTAATGAGAGATATTTCTCTCTTCAGAAAACCTGGTGAAATAGGAAAAAGTGATATTTGGTGGAATCTAGTGGTTTTATCTTGCCCGGATCTTTTGTTTTGGAGGAGCTTCTTTATGGTCCATTGAGGTCTTTGGAGAGAGAGAGAGAGAAGAGAGAGAGAGAGAGAACTTGGTGATTACAGAGATCTAGCTGATAACATCCATTGGTTTTAAAGCGAATTTGTGGCTTCATGGAGGTATCATCATGTTGCTTGGTTGTTTGCGCCTCTTGGCCTGACCTTATGTTTCTTTTTCTTGTTCTTTGGTTTTATCCTACTGTAGAACGATTGGATTCTGTTTGTAATGGTTTTTATTGATCTTGTTTTTCGCTCTATGACATTTATACTATGGAGTTCATTTTCAATTATTTATCTGGGAGATATATATGACTGGGTTTTTTCTACCTCAGTAATGGGTGCTATCTATAGTACTGAGTGACACTTCTTTAAAAAATGCTCATCCATTTTGTAATGCATTTTGTTGGCCGTACTATTAGACCCCAGCTGTCATCTTTATGGCACTGCATTTATTTCCCATGACTGCTACTACATAGACTGTGTTTATGATCTCTGTCTTTCTATCCTTGCAGAGGGATTTGAGCAACAACCGGCAAACGGCTGGAAAGGAGTGTTTAATATCCTATCCTACACACAATACTTCAATGTTGATACAGCCGTCGTCTTAAACAGATTGATAAGTTCTTTGTATCCCATTGCTGGAGATTTTTTTAGCAAGATTGATGCTAACCCTGACCTGTGAGTGCTGCATTCTTTTTCCCTTTGGTATGCCATTTGAAAATTGAACTGACAGACTCTCAGAAAAAGAAACTTGGAAATAAGAGGCAGCATCTGCACAAACACGCATTTGAATATACATTTCTTTGATATTCTGACATTGTTGTGGAGCTGCAATGTGATATAATCAACTGTAAAACTGAATATAAATCAGGATGAATAGTTGGGATGATATCTACACCGTTCCGGGTGGTCTGTTTTTTATCTTTTGGTTCTTTGCCACCCATGTTCCTTTCCTTTGTCAATTCACATACCAACATTTGAAGAATCAAAGCCAGCTACGTAGGGAGAAATGAACTAGGATTTAATACTTAAAATATTTGATAGAGTTTAAACTTCTATAAAATATGGAATGTAGCTTCCAAGGATTTGCTTGGGAGGGAGATGGTCTGAGGTTTTAAGCTCTCCGTATTCTCATCAGTGCCAAGTTGTAGTTATGTGCGTACCATTTCTTTAATGAGTGATATGTTTATCCTTAAAGAAGGTTATTTTTTCTGAGCTTATCCTAAAAGAAGTTAAAACGCAATATGGGAATATCTTTCCAGTTTATAAAGACAGGCTATCTGGTTAACATCTGAGCTTTTTGATAATCTGATGAGTTCAATTCTTTTTGTTCTGGGATCCAGATCTCTTGGTTAGATGACAAACGCACTAATGATTTCACGTGTGCATCTAATAGTTGAGCCCTTTTTTGCTCCTGATGTCTTAGATACGGGCTTATCTGGATATCCACTACATTGGTCTTTGTGCTTGCTTCTTTTGGAAATTGTGCCACCTACCTCATGGAGAAACGCAGTGACAGCACTACTTCGTGGAGCTTTGATGTCAATTACGTAAATGTGGCAGCAGGTTCAGTCTATGGTTACGCAATCGTGGTGCCACTGGCATTTTTCTTTTTGCTCCAGTATCGGGGAGCAAATGCTAGCCTCGTTCGATTCTGGTGCTTGTGGGGATATTCTCTATTTGTTTTTGTTCTGGCCTCTGTAAGTGCTGTCTTATCTGTTTTGCTGTTGGTTCCCACCTCCCCCATTCCCCATCTTTCCCGTATATAGATAAATTAGGGGGCACTTGTCTTTGAGTTGCATATGGATTCCTTCTGTAATGTTCTGCAGTAAACCCTTAGAACGTCTGTTAAGTCAAATTTAACTTCCTTCTTCATGGTGATCAGTGAGACCAAGAAGTAGCATTGAACTGAGAGGAATCTGATACATATGCTTTAAATTATTTTGCAGTTTCTGTTGCTCATCCCAGTCGAGATTCTTCGTTGGATCATTATTATTCTAGCTGGTGCTGCCTCAGCATGCTTTGTCTCCTTGAACCTCAGATCTTACACAGAGGGAAGTAATCTTCCATTGATGGTGGTTGCTGCATTTTTCCTGCAAATGGCGTTGGCAATCTTCATCAAGGTCTGGTTCTTTCCATGAGCTCCTGCAATGCGGCTGTGTGCAGGGTCCGCGTCTAAATCCAGTTTGTTTAATCTGTTAAAGAGACGTTTGATTATGAAATTGCTGGATGGGAATTTGTCGAGAAGGCAAGTTTCCTGTGAGTTGGGTCTTAAGTTACTTGGTTGCTTTTTGTAATTTAGTGAAGAATCTGAGTCACGGAAAGGATGAAAGAGATCGAAGAAGAGGTTAGTGCTAGTTTTTTTTTTATCAAAATCTTCCACTTTTCCATCTCTACACCTTTTGTAAATATACAATACACTATGTACGTTATTTTTTTTTTATCTAGTTACTTTTTCTGAATTTTTTGTACGTATGTTATCAAGTTGTATTGTTTTAATCTAAATGAGCTCGAGTTGGTGATTAAAGATGCCAAAATAGAATGGACTCTGTTATTTGTCCCAAGTACTTTTGTTGCGCGATCTTAAAGGAGCGTCGAAAAATTAGTAGTTAATGATCGTACATAGATAGAAAAAAAAAAAAAAAAAAGGTTTCATCCTATAAGACGGTTTTCCCACTCTCGTGTTAGGTCGAAACAATCAGGTCCCACAGTTGGGTCGGGCCTACATAAGCGGGGAGTTGCATAAGCACCTAATGACCCAGCCTCCAGTTGGGTCATGCCCACAGGCCACAAGTGGAGTTCCGGCCTTCATCGCAGACCGCCGGGGAGCTGCACCCCGATTCTTTCGGCAACGCCCATTGGATCTTCAAACTCGGCTCGGTCATCTGTTCACTGGTACGCTCGCATCCAAGTTGACGAAGCTCGTGCAGGCACTACACCCTGACAGCCGGACCCAAATCATGTAGGATATAGAAGACCCACCCGCCCTGAACGTAGAGCAAATTGAACAATGAACAGGGTTGTCTCTAAGATAAACGAGCTGCAGTCATACAAAGAAGCCTTTATAATAAATTATAAATTATTATATAAAAATTTTAAATATCAATTTAGTTAAAAACTATTTTTCAAGATGCAAAAATTTTGTATTCAAGAGCTATTGAAGTAAATTTTCAGTTTTTTTTTTTAAAATTTAGATATCTTCAAATTATCTCAAATTTTTAATTTTTTTCAGATAAAATAACGATAATTATAACAAATATAAATAAAAGTATAAAACAGTTTAAAATTTGAAATTTGAAAGGTATGAATAGTAGCACTTATAAGTTAGTGGAGAGCTTGGGAGAAAGAAGGTTAAAGGCCTAAAAGTGCAAGGATCGTTGAGAAATTAATTATAAAGGATAAAAGATATGAAAAATAAAAAAATAAAAAGAAAAAATGGTGAAGAGAAGAGTGAAAGTAGGGTTAAAGAAATAAATGATTGTTAGATGTTTAGAAAAATGAATTTTTGAGATTTAAAGAGTTAGAAGTTCAATAATATTCTTTAAACTTTAAAACTAGAGGAATTTTAAAAAGTTTAAAATAGATTTTGAGACTTATTTTTTTCTTTATAACTTAAAAAATTGAACATAGATTAAAGGTTTATTAAATATTATGTCAAATAGAAAAGTGGATGCTTTCCTATTTTAAGAGACTTAGACAACCGCCTAACTTCTCATGCTACGAGACTACACCCATGGGGTTTGCATGACGGATGGTATTTGTCCCAACTCCCAAGTACTATACTTCGACGGGTACTTGTTCTGCACTGGATTGGGCTGGCGAAACAGTTTCCAACTTCCACGTTTTGAAGTAGCAGTGGCTGAAAGTTACAGTATTAGGGCAAAAATAGCGTGTAGTCCCACCCCGTCAATGTTCTATAGCAACTAACAAGAGATGCTGCCATCTCCCGGACCCCCTTCATGCTAGTCATGAAACAACCACCTTGGGCCCAGCCTGATTCTCACATGGCATTGAGAAAAACCATAACCACAGACCAAACTTCGGTTACATTTGTGATCACTAATCTTTTAGCAAAAAATCTCAGCCACATATATATGTTATCCCTGGCTCTTTACAGAGCTATTATATATAAACAAATGGGGTACCAACAAAGAGAAGACTTTGATGAGGCCGCAAAGCATCTGGGTGTCCATGCTCTGGAACGAGCTGGCACAAAGAATGACCTTATTTGGCTTATGTTAAATTTTACAAATTCAAATCTCTAGTGTGTCCACGAAGAAGATACTAAAACTTCTTTCGATTGCCTATAATGACATTATTAACAAATGATATATATTAGGGTAAGATTTGTTTTCAAGTTTTTTCTATGATTCCAACAACTCTTTACTTTTTTATTTAATACAAATTTTTTTTATACTTTTTTACATAATTCTAATACTTTTTATTAAACAATTACGTCAAATCATTTATCTCTGCATTTTACCCAAACACTTATAAAATATTATTTAATATAAATATTCACAAATTTTTAAAAATTCTACCCCTTTTGTTTTTCAACACGAACTAGATTTCCAGTTTGATGGACATTCATCGCCCTTACCATCTGTCACGTGCATATGTACCACCAACTTCTCTCTGTCCAAGCACCTTTCCTACTGTGTCGGCCCGGCTTTGACGGTCTGAAGTCTGAACTCCCACGTGACACGTGTGCATTAAGACGAACATGTTTTGTCTTGTCCCTACCAACCCAACGCGCAATGCGCTGCCTGGTGTCTGGTCACTAGTAAATTAAGGTAGGATATCTGCCCTCTGGCCTCTACTTCGTTTCTATCAGCTATTGCATGCACCACACAAACGACTAACCGCCACATCACGATATTAAATGCTCACATTCCACTCCGAAATATTTCCCCAAAAAAACCCTCTAGATGGCACATTGTCATTAGTCAAAACCAATATTAATTATTTGTTAAAAAAGCTGTCATTAAATAGAATTAGCAACATTTTAAGAATGATTAACAAGTTTACCGAATTGCGCACCCGCGCGGATCTCACGAGCCTCCACTTTGTCCGATCTGGTCAGTTTGTCGTCTCAAACTATTGATCATGCTACCTTATTTCTCTATCGTCTTTTCTTTTATGCTAATCATATTAATTTGATGTCTGTTGTGGTTTTTTATGCTCTTTGTAGGTCTTTGTATGGTTTTTTGATCACTTTACTCGTTATTCCTCAAATATTTTAGAGTGTTTGGTTCGCCTTTTAGAACGTGTTTTTGAATTTTTTCAACTTGGTTGTATTTATGGAAGATGGCTATTATGATTTTAAAAAAAAAGTCTACGGAATTGCGCGGATGGTATCACAGGTATATATTACCTTTTTACCACTGGGGATGGTGGCCTAGTGGTAGGTGTCCTCGCAAGACTTCCTAGAGTAGAGAATGCGTTGTCACTGGACCCATCGGTGGTTGTTCTTTGGGTCCGTAGCTATGGTTCATCGGATATTCCACAGGAATAGCGACTATTACGGCTGTCGAGTAGGATTGCCACCTCACCGATACCTTTTACTTGAAAAAAAAAATTACATGGGACATCTAATAAAAGTATAAAACCTAAGACAATGTCAAGATGCTGCGCCCGCCGAGTCGCCTAGTTTGTGGACTGAGTTGGAGTCGCTCCCAGACTCATTGTGTTCGACATGGACGGCATGGATCGTTCTCGAGCTTTCGTTCGAGACGTCAAGCGCCTCGTTGTCAAGGTCTGTCTCATTTTCTTGTACTTCAAATTCTCCACACTTCGGCGTCTTTTAACTGGAAGAGGAACGGAAAAATTGTGGCGTTTTCCTTTTTACCGAAATCATTTAGCGAAATAACAAAGGCATTCTCTCATTTTCAATCTGAAAGTCGTTTCTTTATAATTTTTGGCGTGCCGTTAAGACGAATGTTCTGTTTCTTACATATCTAATTGTTCTGTTTCTTTGCTCCATATACGTTTAGCGTTGTAATTTTCAACTCCGCAAATTGTACTGAAAAAAGAGTCAATTGTCCAGATGGTAAGTGAGGAAAGAGAATTTTAGTCAGTTCTGACTTATGGTTACTTAATGAGGAAAGAGGTGATGACAGATGTAAGGAAATTTCGGATTTGAGTGAGAAAGGGAAGGAGACGTTGATGTACAATGGTGCAAGCAAACTAATCTAAGAGGACCTCAATGGACCCCACATTTTTCTTTGGCTCTTTGTTCTTCTCTTCATTAGGCTATCTTTGTTACTCTTTCCTGAATTAGTTCACAATTTATAAAATGTATGTGGTTTCGGAAATGCATAGAGTTGCTATTTATTGTGATATTTGCACTTTGAAATATTAGCGTACATGTACATCCCAAGGAAGCCTCGAGATTGCCACCTCCAAATCATTTGAACAGTTGATGCTTTTATGCATTTTTTGATATTGTGCTTTCACGATTGAAGGTTGGGACTGCTGTTGTTACTCGAGCTGATGGAAGATTAGCATTAGGAAGGTTAGGAGCACTGTGTGAACAGGTATACTAAAATGTTGTTCTATATGTTCCTAAACTGGGAATGCATTCAGACTGAGAATATCAAATTTTGATTTGGATGCAGATTAAGGAATTGAACTCTCAAGGTTACGAGGTGATTGTAGTGTCATCCGGTGCTGTAGGCCTTGGCCGCCAACGGCTTAGATACAGGAGATTAGTTAACAGCAGGTTGGACATTGCTGCAATTATTTTGCTATGAGAGGGAGAGGGGGGGGGGGGAGGGGTAATTCCCTTTTTTATCTAGTTTGAATTGCTTGTGACTTAATTGGTTGCAGTTTTGCTGATCTCCAAAAACCACAAGTTGAACTTGATGGGAAGGCATGTGCTGCTGTTGGGCAGAATTGTCTTATGGCTCTCTATGATACATTATTTAATCAGGTAATACGATTATTGATCTATATCTGTTTTATTACTGTGTTAGAGTCTGATCTGGTCTTCCTACGAAGAGCTGTTGGATTTCAGTTTTCCCTATTTTTCATTTGTTTGGATTTAATGCCTCTGTCCCTTTTCACCCCTCCTGCAGCTTGATATCACATCTGCTCAGCTCCTTGTGACGGATAATGATTTTAGGGATAGAGATTTTAGGAATCAACTGAGTGAAACTTTACAGTCGTTATTAAAGCTGAAGGTTATTCCTATATTCAATGAAAATGATGCAGTTAGTACCAGGGAAGCTCCATATGAGGTATGGCCTGGGTCTTCTTTACGTTGGAAGTGACTTTGTTTGAACACATTGTTTGTTGTTACAATATGCCATTTGTTCATCTGGTTCTGATCATGGCCACCTTTGTTCAGGATTCGTCTGGTATATTTTGGGACAATGATAGTTTGGCTGCTCTACTAGCTTTGGAGCTAAAAGCTGATCTTCTTGTTTTGTTGAGCGATGTAGAGGGTCTCTATAGTGGTCCTCCAAGTGATCCAAACTCAAAGCTAATCCATACATACATTAAGGAAAGGCATCAAGGGGAAATTACTTTTGGAGACAAGTCTAGGGTGGGAAGAGGGGGTATGACTGCAAAAGTAAAAGCTGCTGTCAGTGCAGCTAGTGCCGGCATCCCTGTTGTTATCACTAGGTATGCTCTTTTCCTGTCAGTCTATTCAAATTCTTGCTTGGAGTTTAGACATGCACTTGTCCTGGAATATCTTTTATTCAGGCAATTTCAATTTTTAAATTAGTTGAGGCCTTTTAGCTGTGTGGTTGCAGCCAAAAAAGTTTCCAGAGAAAAAGAAAGACAAAATTGCCATCTAATAAATCATTTGGTTATTTCTAGAAATTGAATAGCAAAGTATCTGTTACATATAGCCTGCTTTGCCTGACTGGGGAATGATGTCTTGGTTGTTTCTTTGAAGTGGCTACGCTGCTGGAAACATCATTAAAGTCCTTCAAGGAGAGCGTATTGGAACTCTTTTTCATCAGAATGCACATTTATGGGCCCCAGTTAAAGAAGTTGATGCTCGCGAGATGGCAGTGGCAGCTAGGGAAAGCTCTAGAAGGCTTCAGGTATGATCAAGTTGCTTCATCTGTTGTTCACTGTGATCACCCTTCTGCAAATCTGGTGATTCTTTGCCTCTATTTTAGCATAGGAAATGTGTTTGTGGTTCAACAGCATGACTGATGCAGTGATATCTTGTCTGCAGGCCTTGTCTTCACATGATAGGAGAAAAATTCTATTGGACATAGCTGATGCCCTAGAAGCAAATGAAAAACTGATTAGGTCTGAAAATGAAGCTGATGTTGCTGCTGCACAACAAGCAGGATATGAAAAGTCCTTGATAGCTCGGCTTGCTTTAAAGCCTGGGAAGGCAAGACAAACAAACTGACTTATGTTTGACCACTAGAATATTTGTGCATTTCTTTTTCAATATTTTCTTTACTGCTCTCTTCTTCTTGCGTTTCTGTGTACCTCTATTTTTATCCCCAATCGATGGTGCCACGTAGGGCTGAACAAAACCGGACCGGATTTGAGATCCGGTCCGGTCTTGTTTATGTAAATCCGGTCTGGTTGTCCATACCTTTTGACAAACCGGTCCAGACCGGATTTATTAATATAAATAATAAAAAATATTTTTTATATTTTTTAATACAAATTACAAACTTAAAAAGTTTAGTTTTAACCTAAACTAAAACTATACATTTTTATATGCCCTTCCCCCTTCGAAATTAACCTTAAATTTTTTTTTAAAAATGAAAAAAATTGAAACTGGTCTGGTCCTCCATATAAGCACAATCGGAAATCCAGTCCGACCGGATTTTCGGTTGTGCAGCCCTAGTGCCACGTGGGTGTAAGGGTGTCGTCAGACTATGGATCTTTTTTGTACAAATTGTCCAGCTTAAATGCAGGCTTCTCAACAGATTAATCGTAAATGACAGATTTCAAGCCTTGCAAACTCAATTCGTGTGCTGGCAGACATGGAAGATCCAATTGGTCACATTGTGAAGAGAACACAGGTGAGAGAGGTGGTTGTAAGGACATTTGCAGGCTCTTGGTAGTCTAACAGGCCAATGGCTGGAAGTGAGATATTAAATGGGCTATGTATTCTTTTTAAGTTATTGGCAATCAATTTAACAATGTGTATTTCCACGGAGATATTCAGTCTAATCTCTGATATTTTTGATGATTATTCTTGTACCCAGCTTGCAGAAGGACTTGTTTTAGAGAAAACATCTAGTCCCTTGGGTGTTCTCTTGATTGTTTTTGAGTCTCGTCCTGAAGCACTGATGCAGGTATGTAGGATCAAACTTTTTGATTATCGTTTGGATTTCTAATATGTTCTTTGTATTTCATACTTGATTTGTGTTTGGTATACCTTCGGCGACTGTTGCTCAGCAGTCAAGGTCCATTCGTTATCTTTGTTGGCCTTGTTGAGGGGAATGTACAGTAAAGGCAAGCCAATGGTAAAGATAATTTTCAGGGCTCCATTATTACGCTGCTCAACCAGAAATGTCTGCTTTCTTGCGGGAAATGTGCTTTTATGGTAGTAACATGGGTGAAGAATATGCCTTCATGGTCTGCCATGAACAACATCTGAAAGAACCAAAAGATAGCTCAAGATGAGATTGGAAGTTTTGATGGTTCACATTCTAGAAGCTGATGTTTTCATCATCATGTAACGTTTGTTACCACCCGAGAACAAAATATTATGTGTTATGCATCACTATCGTGGTTAATATAATCTTTTGTTCTAATTCAATAGGTCATCTGAGCTGATATTTGCCACTAATCTGAGAGTCAGGCATGAGCTACATGATTGTTTGACTTATCAAAAAAAAAAGAAGCTAACATGATTGTTTGAATTGTAAATGTTGCTTTTCTGCAATTATATCACCATATCATTTTTTGACAATTTGAATAGATAGCTTCATTAGCAATCCGAAGTGGGAATGGACTTCTCTTGAAAGGAGGAAAGGAGGCCAAGCGATCAAATGCAATCTTACACCAGGTATGGATCTTAAACTTAAATGACTGCTTTCAACTACACTGATTGTAATATAAGCGTTTCTTTTTAGTGTTGGTATATCATTTACTAAGTCGCCTTCTTTTTGAAATTCACAGATTATCACCACAGCCATCCCGGACAGTGTTGGTGGAAAACTTATCGGTCTTGTGACATCAAGAGATGAGATTCCTGATCTGCTTAAGGTTGGTCGATTTTACGACAGTTGCGGATTTTTTAACCATGTTAAGTATCAAAATGTTAATTGATTTTTAGAGCTAAGTTGGAAGTCAGCATTTACATTTATGTGCCAGCTTGATGACGTGATTGATCTCGTAATTCCAAGAGGCAGCAATAAACTTGTATCTCAAATCAAGAATTCTACCAAAATTCCAGTTCTGGGTCATGCTGGTGAGTCAAACTATGTTGTTGGGTTCATGTATGATCTGAAATGTGTGCTTGATCGGGTGTAGTAATATTCCTTCTTTAAATTGAAAACGATGACAAGAGCAGCTTTATTTGCTTCTCAGATGGAATTTGCCATGTTTACATTGATAAGTCTGCTAACATGGATATGGCAAAGCGTATTGTTATGGATGCAAAAGTAGATTATCCAGCAGCCTGTAATGCAATGGTAATTTATTTGTGTACTTTTTGCTGATAGTCTCAATTCTGAATGCCTTCTTGGATAGTGTTACTGTGAGTTTGGATGTACCTTATTTGTTGTTGCTTTTTTGCTATTTTCAGGAAACACTTCTTGTCCACGAGGATTTGGTTCAGAATGCAAGGCTAAATGAGCTTATTGTTGACCTTCAAATTGAAGGTTGGACTTTCCTTGCAAACCTTTTTCCTTTCTCGTGTAAAATACACTTTGGTAGTAAATGTCGGGGTCAATGATGTCAAATTACCAATAAATACGGAGTAAATGCCGGGGTCAACGATGAGGAATTTGGTAGAAAAATCCTTCCCTTTATTTAGCATTTGCTCCATTTCATACAAACATGCTCAAATTGTGATGGTAGCAGTATCAAAATCATGTCCTGTCTTAAGAACCTGACTCAAAAGAGAAAGAAGACCAAACTGAAAAAAAAAAATTCCACTTTCGGCGATTTTACTGCACTTTTATATCCAGATTGGAAAGATAGCCCTTTTTGGGTAATGATTTCAGGTGTACTATAAATAGAGTACGAGAATTGAGCTGGCATTTCATTCCAGTGTTTAGATCAAGTTTGTGGGAGTTTTAAGGGTTGAAATTTCATTTCAGAATCAGGACCAAACAGGTTCAAAACCAAATAATAACCTTTTAAACAGACAAAATATTGCTGATACTGATTCATCAAAAAAAAATATTGCTGATACTGTTCCTTCACCCTTTTAAGAAGTCTTCCAGTTTGGTCTTTTTGACTCTGCATTTTCACTAATTTGTTTTTCATACAATGTATTGAAGTTGTTCTATATTGTTCAAAATCAGGAACTAACCTTGAGTAGACAAACAGACAAAAGGCAGAATATGCCGAAAGAAGGTCTAAATGATAGCCACTGATGTGCATCTTCTGCAGGTGTTACATTATATGGAGGACCAAAGGCAAGCTCCTTACTTAAGATTCCACAGGCCAGGTCATTTCATCATGAGTACAATTCATTGGCTTGCACTATTGAATTTGTGGATGATGTATACGCAGCCATTGATCATATACACCAATATGGAAGGCATGTTAGCATGTTCATTTTGATCTGAGAATATTGACGCTATATCTCTCTCTATATCTGCACACATCTAGTGTCGCCCCAGATAAAAGGGAAACACATCCATTTTTAGTATCTTTCTGTTTTTTTTTCGGCAGTGCACATACTGATTGTATCATTTCAGAAGACAATGATGTTGCTGAAGTTTTTCTACGTCAAGTTGACAGGTTGGACTAAACGTAATCTATGCTGTATTATGATTCATTGTTTTTTTTTTTTTGCTATTGAAGCTGTTTATTGATATCCTAATAATAGTAGGATCATATTATGACACATTTAAGCGCTTTCTTTGCAGTGCTGTTGTTTTTCACAATGCAAGTACCAGATTTTGTGATGGGGCTCGATTTGGACTAGGTGCAGAGGTAACATACCACTCAAAATTAGGTTGCAAATAAGATGATATGGTCTGGGTCATCGCTTTTGTATTTGATTCTCTTCCTGAATAGGTTGGGATAAGCACAGGCCGAATTCATGCTCGGGGTCCAGTTGGAGTTGAAGGATTGCTAACAACACGATGGTATGAACTACTGATTCTGTTTGTAAATCTGATGTCTCCAAATTCAGTCATTTTGGCCCTCAGTAAATCATAAGAGCATTCCTGACAAGATTTTGTGTTGTCATGATAAAGCAATCATGTATGACTTCAAAAACTGGCAATATAGTGTTTTTCATTTAAAAGCGTTGTGTCGAGGGATGAATTGATGTTGGGATGACTTGGAACACCCAAAGTATTAAATGTAGAAATAAATCACAGTAGAATCACAAAGAATTGGAAGGTAAATGAAAAACTCCCATCTTTTCTGTGGAATTTGGATGGAAGTATTTCTTCTTCGTTGGCATTTTAACATGCATGTAGTCTTACACTTAAAATATGCATTACTTTGGAAAGGTAAATGATGCAGTGCCACAACAAAAAGTCTTGGCAGCAAATCTAAATAGGTGTGAAGTCTTATTGACCTAAGCTTCTGTCTTGTCGCTTATGCAGGATTCTCAGAGGAACTGGACAAGTGGTTGATGGTGACAAGGGGCTAGTTTACACCCACAAGGACCTCACGATTGATTCTTGAGTCCATCAAACCTATTACTCCACCACCTGGGCGGAGGGGCAGGGGGAGGATTTGATCTTGGTACTCGCTGCTGTTTCTACATATTTAAAGTTATAATATTCTTGCCTTAGTTCAACTTAACGTAGCAAATAAATAGCCGTCATCGATGAAACCATCTCTCCTTGGCTGATAGTTATGAACAGATAGATCGATTTAGTGCCACTGTGCCAGTCCCAGAATGATAATGGATGGTTCACATTTGATGGCTTTTTAGTCAAATCTAGAAATTTTACTCTTCTTCCTCCTTTCCATGATTCGGAAATATAATTGATTTCAAATGGTGGCTTTCGAAAGCTCTTATTTACCAGAAGAAACTCAATTATGTAACAAATATTTAATAGTCAAATTGGTGGTGTCTGACATGGCGACCACCTCAAGGAGTCCTCCGTCCAAGGCTTATGGTTCCCGCTTTGGGACGTTGCTCTATTAGCACGAATGCGAGGGTTTCAGGAATCTTGCTTAATGGACTTCGTAACTGTTATTCGGCCAGATCAGAGGCAATGGTCAATATCTGATAGACTTCACGATGCTCATATTAGACCTTACCGTTGAATTAGAATGACATACTCGGTCCTAAACTTTCAGTCCTTTTAAGAGTTGTAATGTTCAACATATTAATGAATTTTTTAATTGTTAATTAATATATTAATTAATGCAATTTAAACTATTTATAAAATTCATTAATATGTTGGTAACATCACATACCACCCGTTAGCTTTACTATCGAAACCGCTTTCTCCATAAGCGGGCTTATTGCGTGGCTGGTTAGGCGAAGGTTTTACCGAGAGCTCACTGTACCAAGCAGAGAAATGAAAGGAAAAAGCAGAAAAACTAGCCGTTACAATCTTCAAAATATTCATAAATGGGGCTCTACATATTACCACCGGAATGGAGATCCTCTGGGCATGATCAATATTCTGTTTAAACCTTTCCATTTTGTTCTTGGCTTCCGTTTTGACTCTTTAGCTTATTTGACCATTATTGCCTGGTCAAAGAGGCAGATCTTCATCAGAGCATTTAAAATGGTTGGGGTCAGTTCACAGGAGTTGTAAATACCCGAGTATTCAATGAGTGGATTTTTAGTTCAAACTGAACTTCCATGTAGAAATCGTAGGCAAATTGATCTAATTCTCAATAACAGCCTGCCATTTTTTCCCCTGGGAAAATTTATGCCACAACTACGATCCCTCAATCAGAAAAAGGGTTTCAACTTGATGGTACATTTCTAGGCGAAGATCAAACAAATGAAAACGGGATCCGCAGTTCTGTTCTACTGAAGTTGCTTTATTAGGCAAAAATTCAGGCTTCAATGAACTTTTGTTTCTTCGTCCAAAGTAACTTTTCTCTACAGTTTTTGTTGATCATGTACTCGTGCAAGAAATTAATTGTGCTGGGCTTGATTCCTCTCATCTCTAAATATCTGTGGAAGGCCTTCCGCAGGTTCTCGTCCAAATCTCTGGAAAAGACAGAAGACATTATTAAAATTTACATAACATGTGAAAGGTGGGTCTAACTCAACTCCGAAAAACACCTTGAGGAGTGAAGGATGTCACAACCTTGTAAGGAGCACATTCACTAGTTTCTCTAGCAATGTGAGACTTCCAACAGACATCCATAAATTAGAGAAAATGTATAAAACCCCATTTTAAGCCTGAAGACAAATGTTATCAAGTGAGAATATTAGAGGCTTACTGGAACTCGGGCCCCCTATAGGCAATCTCATCGTCGCAAATATCTGGGTGTTTAACTGCCAAAGTGTCGATCTCAATCTCATCTGGTAAAGCAGTGCAACTGAACTCTAGATTAGGCCCACTCTTCCTAGAGACACTAACAACCATTGGCAAGCTGCATTGATTGGACTTTACACCGTCTTGGTCATGATCACCATCTTCACCGGTAACCAGATCAGGCATGTGAACTTCAACTTCAATCTCTTCACCTTGATATGTTCTTTTTTAGTGTTAGAATTTGAAGTCCTGGATGATCTTCGATCTCAAAAGGAAACCCGCTTGGAATATTTTCAACCTATAAAACACAATGAAGAGATCACGATATTGTACAGGACGAACCCATATTTGAAAGACTTCCACGTCAAAACTCCACGCACAATAACCTTCTTTTTTTTCTTTTCCTGTTGTTATTCTCAGCAGCAAAAACCAACGAGTGAAACTCTTTATTCTCACACAGTCATTCAAAATTCGGGATCGACAAACAGAAGCAATCACAACATAAGGAGATATCACAATCGGGTGGATAATATAAAATTAATCTGTTTTCTTGAAGATACGCTTTACTTCATAACCAGACGGAGTAAATTGAAATTTCTCGGACGCCTAGAGGAAAGTGCTTGAAGAGACCATATGAAAAAAATTAAGGACAGTTTTCACCCACTCCGACAAGAAAAGAAACCTTCAAATGTCATTTATTTTCCGTTTACCCACACTTAGTCAGCAACCAAATAGCCCAGTATATCAGAAGACGAAACCAAATACAACTCACCCGGTCGTCCTCATCAGCCTCCTGCAAACATTTGATCTCCGACTCGATCACCCGTATGAGGCTTTCATCTAAACTTGACCTATTCGTAGCCGAAGAGTACTGAAGGGCCGGGACCAAAAAGCTCGGAGAATGCCTGGGAGAGACATTGGCGTTGTTTATGGCCGTGAAAATGGCAGAAGGGAAACTTCTCTGTCCCCGAAGGAGCCGATACGCGAGTGGGGCTAAAGAAGAATCCGATTTGCGCAGAATGAAAGTGGAGGCCATTTGTCTGAGTTTAGGGTTTAGGGGTTTAGAGACAAGGGACGGGAAGGGAGGGGGGGAGCAAGGGTTTTGTATTGGTCGGGTTTTTTAGGATCCATATATACACAGGCTTAGATCAACTGCAACTCGTTATTTGCTACCGATTTTAAAGAGCAAATGAAATTATCACACGTCATCTTGAATTTAAAAAATCAAATCTAATTTTGTTTTGTGAAGAGGCAAAGAGTAACGAGAGAAAGTGAGAGAAATTTGCGATTTCTACTATTTTTATTTATATTCTTTTAAGGGTCAATGATTATTTTCCTTCTTAGATTTTCGTTACTTTTAAAAATTAGTCTTTTAAATTTATACGTTTATCACGTATAGTTCTGAGTTTTATCACGTTGTTTAAATGATCATTTTGTCTATTTATGGCCCAGTCAATTATGACAGGTATAAAAGATTCTTTAAAAATGGCGCGTCAATTTTTTAAAAAACAAATTAATGAAAAAAAGTATTAATTTATTTTTTTTTCCTTTATATTTTTTTATTTTATTGATGCAGTACAATAAAATTGACGTGCTATTTTTTCAATTCCACCATTTTTTAATTGACCATTGCGTGTAAGATCGTTAGTTAATTAGACAATTCTTGTACGGAAATGAACGGAATAACTATTTTGACAACATTATAAAATTTAGAGACTGTGTAATAAACGTGAAAGTTTAGAGAATAATTCTTAAAAATGATGAAAATTTAGGGATGAAAATAGTTATTAACCCTTCTTTTTAATCCAAGAGAACGACATTTCAACTACTTAACAAAGTTACTTGATGTGCAAAGGAAAGCCATTGTAAATGTGATAGCTCTTCGATGAAACCTATAGCAACAAGCTGAAGCTCTATCGAGATTATCATCTTTTTTATTTTTTGTTAATAAATTCACGTTTTTCTTTTGCTTCGTTCCTTCTTTGAAAGAGTAGAAATAAAAATATTGATATCAAGTAGGAAATCATGACTTTATGGGGAAGAGGAATTGCACATATTTTTTAAGGAGAATTACAATTTGCGCGCGCGCGCGCACACACACACACGTAGTTTGAGAGTTTAGATAATTTGTATTTGTTCTTTCAATTTTAACACATTTCATTCACGTGATTCTGACTTACTTTTGATTTGCACCCCTGTCAATTTATCCAAAATGAAAAAATCAACCAAGTCAGTGCAAAATGTTTCAAAAATAAAAGAACAGGATAGAAAGTGTCAGACCATTCAAACCACATGGGCGTAAAAGTGTAATTAATATTTCTAAATATCAGAGAAAAAATGGGCAAGTGAGCCATGTTTCAAATGCGTGATTGAGATTTCCATTTATTTTAACGAATAAATAAACAACAGAACGCAAATCAAAGAAATCTAAAATTACGTGGGTAAAATATGTCAAAAAAAAATTAAAAAAAAGTGTACAGTATAATTAATCTTTTTTTTTGGTTATATTAAGGCAAGTTTATGGTGCAGAGTCGGTTCCACTTCACATGGTAGGGCAATATTTTTTATTGGCTTTTTTCTTTTGCCTTTACTGTCACTTATGCCTAAGAATCTAAGATGATGAAAATATTGAAGCTTTCCACTGTACTGTTAGTTTGAACGTTGATAAGAAAGTGTGCTAAGTAATGGCTAGCTAAAAGCTTTCTTTGTCATCCAATCGCGGGAGAGTTCCGACAGCTAATCAGCTACCACACGTTTCTCACAAGCAATTAATCGGTATACCTAAGTCCTAACAGAATTAAAATGGTTTATAATTTGCTGCATTAGGAACCATTTAAAACTGTCGGTGACAATTAAATTAAGAAAGAGAAATCTCAATCAAACTTGCTCATCCATGTAATTAATCTGATAGTCTTATGGTTCAGAAGAAGAGATCATAGGATCTTCTGCACCCGCAATACGTACCAAAGAAAATATTTTCTTGGTGTTTGCTTTTGTCTCCCAATGCATCACCATTCATAAGCAAAGCCTGTCTTCTTCTCATAGCTTGAGTCTCGTTTTATCGACAATCAGCTAAGCTGGCAATGATAAAGTGCAGGTCTACCCAGGAAGAATTCCGAACCCATACTGTGACACATCACACAAAGGGTCTCGTCTTCAAGAACATCTCATTCTCATTGAATAAGAAGATTAAACATTGCACGAATAAACTTCATTGAAAATGTTACAACTCCTCTTGATAAGTTATACAAACCTGGGCAAGCCAACAAATAATTTATTTCTATATACACACACAACTAAGATTGCGCTTCACACCAATGTCCAAATTTATGCCCTTCATAAAAGTCACCGACCCTGCCACATTTTAACTCCAACCACTCGGAACTGCGGAAATCAACTTTCAGTGTGAAGGGAAGAGAAGGAAAAAAAGGGTGAAAAAGATAGGGGGGAGAGAAACTATTTTCAGAACCAATAACTTAACAACTTTCCAAACACAAATAAACTAACTTCACCAACATACCCTTACATAACTATCTCCGGCTTCAAAATGCTTGATTTGATCTCTTTGTGGGGCAAAACCACACCACCGTTACTGTAAATTTCATCGCAGACATGCACATCCTCTCCTAGAATGGTCATGTTCTCGACGCGGGCCCATTGCCCAACGGTGGAGTGCCATCCAATGATACTGCTGGAAATGCAAGCATGCTTCTTGACACGGACTCCACGCATTACTGTGCAGCGAGAGAGCCTAACTCCCGACTCAACTACACAACCAGGGCCAATTGCAACATCAGGCCCAATCAGGCAACCCTCGTCAATTTTGGCGGTTTCATCCACTATAACATTTCCCACAATGTGGGAGCCAGCGGCCAACCTTGATGGAGATGTCTTTCTCAAGGAGTCTAGATAGAGTCTCAACCCTGTAATATAATCCCTTGGTTGTCCAATGTCCATCCAGAATCCTGGTAGCACCATAGCATACAGCTTTTGCTCTGATGCAATCTTTGGAAAGACCTCTTTCTCAATTGAGGTTGGCCTCAGCTCAATTCGATCCAGAACTGAGGGGCTCAACAGGTAAATTCCGGCATTGATTTTGTTACCAACAAATAGTTTTGGTTTTTCTACAAATTTCTCAACTTTCCCAGTAGATTCTTCCATAACCACCACACCATATTTTGATGGCTCATCCACCTGTGTGACAAGAATAAATTATTTCAGACATTTTTGTCTTCATATTTGACGCTAAATAAAAATCAATGTTGTATTCGAGAATTACCTTGGTGACCAAGATGGAAGCTTCTCCTCCATGGGATTTGTGGAAAGCGATCATTTCCTTAAGTGGGTATTCACTGATCACATCACTGTTGAGGACGAAAAAGGGCTCACCAGAATCATCTATTAGTTTGTCCCTAGCAAGAGCCAGAGGACCGGCAGTGCCGAGTGGCTCGGTCTCTTGTGAGCATGTGATCTTGATCCCAAGCTTTGATTCAAAATCCTTCAAGAAGTTCAACATCACCTGCAGAAACAAGGATGACCCTATCAGGAGTTCTTCAAACTTCATCTGCATCAATCTCTCAAGCATTAAATAAGCACTGTACAACAGCAGTAAGGATAAGACACTAATTTGTTTACCTCTGGTTGATAATTGATAGCCAAAACTACTTCACTGACTCCAACGGCCTTAAGAGCCTCTATCTGGTGAAAATTCCAAAAGGCATGTCAACATCGAGATCACAAACAAGAGGGAAGAGAGGGAAGGTATACTTGGTCAAGAATTTTAGCTACTCTTAACACTTCAGCATTTACCAATTTAACATGTTACTTTTTTCCCCATAAAACTTTTTAGACGAAAACTATTGGTACGTGGTTCTGCAGAGTTTTTGGAGAAGGGTTCTCAAACAAGAAAATCGGAGGAGAAGTTTGTTTGACAAAACAGTTCATAAAGAATGAATGTACTCCATGAATCACACCAAAGAGAAAGCAAATGTAGCTGAACGTAAATTACTTTACCTGATGAAGGATCATAGGTTTGTTAGCAAAATCAACAAGTGGCTTAGGGAAACTGAGTGTCAAGGGCCTCAGCCTTGTTCCAAACCCTCCAACAAGAATAAGTGCCTTCATTATGATATGCCTCCTGCTTCTTCCTGTTGGTTACATGGACAGAATCTTAACAAAAATCGAAACACAGACCAGTACAGAATGCAAAGCAAGGTATGGATGGTAGAAGTATATCCAAGCCAAAAACAAAAGAACTTGTATGGAACTCTGCATTGGCTTCTTACCGCTTAAATAACAATAAATGTATGTTATCTCATGGGACAAAGCCTTTGAACCTGAGGTTGCAGGTGTTGAAGCAAGCTTGATGAACAAAACGGAGGTAGGATACAGAAAGACCCAAAAATCTAAAAGCTGGCCACCCCAGAACAACCATTACCGGCAAATCCATCCAGATAATTTAGTTGGTATGGTAAACAAGAAAAATTCCAGCTAGGCCACAGGCTGGAGCCTTTAATGAGAAGGACAGAGTTTCTGATCGGTTACTCAATACAGAACATGGAATCTAAACAGCATGTAACCGCAAAATATATACTGCTTCAAGTAATTGACAAGTAATTTAACATGTTTGAATTATCTTTCATAGACCTGAGGATTGGACCCATTTGTAAATGTCCCATAAAACTTCCTTTCCTGATTACACCAATTGCTTGGCATACATTTTAGCCACAGAAAGATTACAATGCACCAACTTCATAGACAAAAACAATTGAATTGGGAGTTTTTATCGCATCCTATTTTCTACAGGCTAAACAATTTTTGCTTTGATATTCTGCTTATCCCTAAAAATATTATTTGAATTAATACAAAACAATTTGCATTTCAGAAGAAAACGACAGCGCAAACAAACCACTTGGTGTAATAATAGCAGAATAAGGACAAGATATTCAATCAGCTTCTCCTAACTCTCTTGAACTAGAAAACAAATCAAACAGCTTTCGTATCAATTCTAAGAATTGCAGGCTACCCAAATCTTGTTTTGCTATTCCTTTAAATTAATCCTCGGTGTGATAGATCAGCTCATCAAAAGCTTATTCCCATCAGTTTTGGAATTGGCTAAGGAGTCATAATAAAGGCCTATTCAGCACAGGATCTGAGATGCAAGAACGAGTTACTACTTCATATACTGATGTGACTAAGTCCATGACATAGAATTATTCTGTGTGATTGGAATTCAATCTGTAAGGGAAAAAAAAAAGCGCAGAGTGGCTTATTAAAGCAGAACTGGAAATGCTAACTACAAAAAATAAAACAGTCGAACAAAACATCGGCAGCAGCAATATCATGACCGGATCTGACAAAATATGCAAAATTAATTCAAGAAACTCACCATGCAATGAAAATAAGCTCAAATCATACCAAAAAAATCGTCAACGAATAACGTTAGTATCAATACTTGAAACAGGTAATTCAAATTATAAGTCAAGCGATAATCAACTTCGAAACACATTGTTGAGATCGTGAATCAGAACGCAGATCTGACAGCATTCCTATTTACCGACATTAGCCACAAAGTCAGCGTACAATATTACCTTAAACTTCGCTGGATCGAGAGCCCGAAACGAGTTCAAGGACCAGATCCGGGCGAGTGACACTGAGTCGACTCGGTGAGTTTTGCTCGCGCTCTTTTTCCCCAAGCACCCCAACGGTCGGTACCGGCGTCAGAGCTGTACAACTTGCGTTTAGGGCTGTTCAGTGCCACCGGAAAATTCCGGTGGCACCGGAACCGGCACCGGCACCGGCACCGGGAACCCGGGGGACCGGGAAACCGGTGTAGGTGCCGGTGCCTCCTTTTGGGGGAAACCCGGGGGTATTCCCGGTTCCCGGGTTCCCCGGCACCGGGAACCCGGGGGACCGGGAACCAGGTTTCCCCTTATTCATTCTTCTTTTCATTCCGTCCTCACCTCCTATGCAACTCGCCGATTCGGACTAGATTGTCCTTAAATCCCCTAAAAACCTTGAAAAGCCTGAAACTTCAAAATCGACAAAGTCCTCTTTGATTGACGATGGCAACAACAGTAATGTCGATGATGAGGCTGTACTTGACGTGTCCAGGAAAAGCTTGGAGTTTTCGACATTGGAGAGCACCAATGAAGCTGTGGAGGGGCTGTATTTGTACAAGAATGTATTTAATTTGATACCCAAATCTCTGGGCCGTCTCGGGGGGCTGAGGAGGTTGAAATGAAGCTGTGGAGGGGCTGTATTTCCCGTCGGTTTTGCTCGACAATGACATAGGTTGGGAAGATGATGAGCTTGTGTCCCTAATTTCCAAAGAAGGAGAAGCCCATGTGTGTCCTACCAGTATGATCTCAGACGGGCCTCTAATGGTGGCTCGGAAAGAGGCTGTGGATTGGATTTTGAGGGTTAAGGCGCACTATGGGTTCTCTGCTTTGACCGCTGTTCTTGCTGTGAATTACTTTGATAGGTTTGCTTCGAGCCTGACGATCCAGAGGGACAAGCCCTGGATGAGTCAACTCGCTGCGGTGGCTTGTTTATCTCTGGCTGCCAAGGTGGAGGAGACTCATGTGCCACTTCTTTTAGACCTGCAAGTATGTGATATTTATTTGTGCAATCTGGATGCTTGTTAAAATGCCATGATTTGTGTTTCTTGAACTTGTCAGATTGTTAAAATGTGGGGTTCTTTTTGGTTTTAGGTGGAGGAATCAAAGTATGTGTTTGAGGCAAAGACTATTCAGAGAATGGAGCTTCTGGTACTGTCCACTCTTCACTGGAGGATGAACCCGGTGACCCCAATTTCCTTCTTTGATCACATTATCAGGAGGCTTGGTTTAAAGAACCACTTGCATTGGGAGTTTCTTTGGAGGGCTGAGGAACTTGTCTGGTAAGATTCTTTTCTGTGTTCAAGTGTACCTGATAAGATAATTGCATCCATGGCTGTTTTTTATTGCATATGCATTGAACAGGTGTCATGCTTCAAAGTTCTCAAAGATAGTGGTTTAACTAAGCTGTAGTGCAAAGATGTGGATAACCAAATACCCACTGGTTGTCATCAGCTAGTTAATTTCAAATCGATGTGCTGAGGTTGAGATGTTAATAATGCTTTTACGTTTTCTCTTGTTCCTGACATCATTCAATTTTCTGATTCCAATTTGTCAATTTCCCAAAAGAGCTAGTTTTAGCTCTTAAGATAGAGAGGACATAATCTGGGTTAGGAGTCCTGGTTGGGAGCCTCTGTTGTAATGCCACTTTCTGTTTGTCCTCAAAGTATATGAATGCTCTTATTAATTCTATTTGCTCGCCACTAGAGGATTTCTGCTGCTATCTTTAAAGAATACTCACACAGACAAGTACGATGATTTTCAAACATTATTCTATTTTCTGTTATTCTTTTTGTTTAAGTTGCCCTTAATTTATATTAATCAGACAATACGTTCCCAGGATGTGTTTATCTCTTCATTGCCTTATGTTGGACTTCATCTCTGTTTTACCACGGTGACCAATCCTTTTTCTTTTTTTTTTTGTCTAATTCAAGTAGAAAATGATTGAGCTCCTGACTGAAATACCTGGGTTGAAAAGCCTCTAGTTTTTGCCTAATAGGAAGGTGGTTTTTCAGTGTTGTTGTTGCCATGACTCTTCTTCGATTCTGGAAAAGCTGTAGGATTATGTATGTTGTAATGGGTGAGGAGAGATGCTATTGGCATTGAATGCTAACTCATTCATGTCCTTTCAGGACTGCATGAGAGGTTCTTTGGCCAAAGCCCATGTTCTTTATGCTCTTGTGGAAGAAATTGGCAGTGAGGACAGACTGTTACGTGCGTGTCGTATCCAAATTTTTATCTATACTACCAAAGAGAAAGAATGACATATACTCTTTTAGTAGGTTTAAGTTGTTTATTCTATTAAGTTATTTTGAATTTCTTGACCTATTTTTAGAAGTTATTATTGATGCATATGTCAAAGCTGGACTAGTTTTAGAGAAAGATGCTAATCAAAAGTTAAAGGTATGGTGTATAACTTTCTTATGTTCTTTTCTTCGTTTTGTATTCCATTTTGCTGATTATTTTTGTATTCTAATTTGCGGTGTTTTAGTCACCAAGTAATTTGAAATCTGAAGGTGAGAAGCATGTGTTAACCTTTGCGACTCTATTAATGTAATTTTTCAAATTAGCAATAGCTGTGATTATCTCAAGTGAGAAAGAATCTGTAACTTTATCATGTAAACCCACTAAAAAAAATACATTAGGCGAAGTGCATAAAATGCTAAAAAATGACCTAATATGAATGTAGGATAACCGCCACCGCCACCGCTAAAACCGCCACCGTTAAGGGCCGGTTTTTGCCCTTAACGGTGTAGGTGTAGGTGGCTCATATTTGAAAACCGGCCTACCCGGTGTAGGTGCCGGTTTTGGCCAAAACCGGCACCTACACCGGGGTTGTACAGCCCTACTTGCGTTGGTTGAACTGGGGGTGGATGGATATTTATAAGCGGGTATATCTAACACATGGGATTTCGGACTTAATAATAATGATGAGGAAAACAAACAAACATGGACCATGGGGTTTGACGGATTTCGAATAAAATAAGAAGCCTTTTGAGTGGCTGAAGGAACCGATAACGTTCGCTGCGAGTAAGGCTTTGTTTGGAGAACGCAATTTCGGGGTTGTTTCTGATTTTGGCTACTTGGCTTCCGGGATAAATTAGTACTGTATTACTACGGCCCCAGATGGACGGAATCTAGTGGGAGACGGGGGGAACCGTACGTGGGCCACCCGCCACTTAAGGTTATCTACTAGAGCGAGATATCTTTTTGTTGAGAATCAAATATACAAGTCGGTGCAAAAAAATACGTATTAGAAAAAAATAAAAATAAAAAGGCCGGTGACAACATTTTCCTCACTATCTATAAAAAATATTCAAAAGGAAAACATATGACTTGGAAAAAATTATCCAGACTAGAATTAAATGCAGTATTACGATCTGATATATCTAGAGTATACTTAAGCTATGATTAAGTTGCTTTTTATCCATTAATCATTCGAATTAAACTAATCATAGCAGACCTCAGTAAAGAATAAAGATGCAAGCATAGCAAGTACAACGTTATAGCCAAATATCCCAGGCATAGCAGAATATTCCGCATGGATACACCGTGTCAATGTCATTGCTTTTTGTTCTAATGCCTGATCCAGAAAAAGTCCAACTTTTTAAAGATGAATCTAAGCTCATTTCCCACACTTGGTTTTTTTTATTAAAAAAATCTATAAAATTCATCTTTAAATAGTGCAATATTGCTTGGCTGAAAATAAAAAGGGGGGGGGGTGGAAATTAAGAATCATTCAAGACAATGTCAAATGGTGGACGTGGTTTAGGAATAAATCGTTAAAATTAGGACTTGACAATATACAAAGTCGTAGGTTTGGTTTTTATCCTCTTCAGAGACATTGGGCGGCCTAAAATTAGGATTCTTAGTGTTATGATACCAAATTAGGGATCGATGTTAACGAGATATAACAATTTAAAGTACGTTTGACATGATCTGCGAGCATTAGAGATTGGAAGCTGGCCTGAATCTGTGTTTCTTGTTACTTAAGCGGCGGAATAAGGATCGAAAGCGACCCCAGTTACTTCCCCTAGCTATTTGCAAAATCTTCAAGAAGCCAAAAGAGCTCCATTTCTTTACGGGTTCGACACATATAATATGATCCGGATCAAGTGGGGAGCGCTCAAGATGGACCACAAATTTCGACCACATGGAAGGGGTAGCAATCATGCCCATTCGACTACTTCCATACGTACGTAAAGGATTGAGTTTTTGGTACTCTTTGCTTTTCGACGTTCTTTGTTGGGCATTTGTGGCCATTGGAATATGGTCCCTGATTTTAGCTGAGAATTTACATTGAATGATACGTTTTGTGATGATCTGATCTCTCCGGAAGTCTATCGTGGACTCAGATAATTTTCCTTTGCTTTGAACAACGTACTCCGCCAACAGTAAAGAGGAAGGAAAGAAAAATCAACAAGCTTTTAGATTCTCAATTAACAACTTTATGTGCTTATACTCATTAGTAATATGCAATATTTTATTGTAGAAAAATGTCATCTTTAATGTTATACGAACTTTAGGAACGAAATTCCGGTCTTCATGTCTTGCGCGCGCGCGGAGCTATCAGCTATCATTGAGACGCTTGTTGAAACAGCTAAGATAACTCTAGTGACCAGTTCCTTACGGTGGGGTTTCTTGCTATTACAGCAACCTCATTGGAATATAGATTAGTATCCGAAGCTTTAAATAGAACTGATAAAAGATTGGTCAGCTAGCCGTCATTTTCCCTCAAGTACTTTTTCTGTCAGTCAAACGGGGAAGATGAAACCGATGAGAAGTGCCAAGTTCTGTCGCTGTTTCATGAAGGGAAGATTCAGTTTTGTGCAACCTATCGAGCCACTACACCTTTATTCGATAGACGTTTCTGAACCCAGAAACGTGGATCATCTAAAAGGCACATGCAATGCGAGGTAGTGAGAGCTGGGCGGCTCCGTGGGCCGAGGTTGAACAATTAGCAAGACTTGTAGGCTTAATCTTCCATCATCACCTACCTTTCCTTTGTCCATATAACCAGCATCAGCATAAGGACCGACGAACTACCTTACTATGCGGATGTTTAATTACTTAATGTGCCTTTGAGATTAAGATTTAAATTAACCTGGCAACCACTTTAATTAATGCAAGTATCGAACTAACAACCGATCTTCTTCATCATGTCCATTGACCACTGGTAGCACGTAGCAGTGAAATCGATCCGTAGGATATCCGATACTCAAGTTGGTCCCTTCTAGTTAAACATAATTCCATATTAGATGTTAAAAGATTGCTATGGTTGTTCTACAGGGCTTTTCAAATATTAAATTAATTTTCGTTAAAAAAAGGACTAATTATTAGACGATTTCCAGAAGGCTCAACTAATGCACAAAACAAGGGGCCTTAGAACTTTCCGTTGTTTTTTTATTATTATTATTGGGTTAAGTGCCTTTGGTTCTTGGGTTTTGCCTTCGTTTTCAATCTGATCCTACCGTCAGACTCCGTCCAAAAATCAAAACAAGCAAAATCCTTCGTCCCATTCGTGCCCCAAATTCCCCGACACCCAAATTCATAAAACCTGCAAAATTGTTCGTTGCCAATTTTCACTCTGAAGCTAACAGGCACAGAAGTTCCCATACAATTGAAAACTAGCCGTACTTCAAAGTTCGCTTGAAAAGCCCAACCAAAATTAAGGGCTCTTAGGCAGCCCAAACATAAGAAACAAAGCCCAACTAACTAGCCTGTGAAGACCATAATTAACAACCAAAAGGCTAAAAAGCCCAACGCGCAAAGCTAGCCTCCTTTTCGCCGCTTCCTTAGTAGGAAAAGGCACCGTTCGTATATCTAAAACAAATGCCTATCGACACTACCCCGACGGTCAAACCGAAAAAGCTCCGGTGGCGCGAGGTCGACAAATGTTGGTGGAATTTTGCCATTAGTTTGGTGTTTTTTCCTCAATGTCCAGGCAGCTGGAAGAGATTGAAATTTGGGGGACAGGAAGGGTCGAGTTGGTTATCCATGACCAGGAAGAATGGAAATGGCAGTATTCAAACCTCGCGAAAAAGGCTATAGGGTCTGCACCCGATTTAATCCCAAATTTGGAACTATAATCGCCATGCAGCCTCTCAACTTGCCTCTAGCTGCCCAGATTGACTAGTAGCTAATTGTATAAAGCTGTCTTCTTATTACAGCAGAAAACTATAGTGATATCCATCCATACAACATCATAAGAAGTAACTGCTGACGTCCTAGGAGTCATAATGCTCAACAACAATGACCAACAATAAACATGATCCTTCAATCGACAGCTTAGTTACTTATCTGACTCCTTCGAAACTTCGATATTAACTAATTCTGCACATTTTTTGCCTTGGCAATATTCATAATGTACTCATTACTCAATCTCCTCAGTGACTTCTTTCATGGAAGGTTGTTTCTGTCTACGTTCCTCCAAGCAATCCAGTGCCTTCATGGTCTCCATCTCCAAAGCGCTCCCTCTTTTAGCATCGAATCAACAGCATCCATTATCCTCTCTACCTGCACCATTCTCTGCATATAAACTGCCAAGTTCACATCATCTGCTTCCCTGTTAAACTCGATCGCCTTTTGAGATGTTAATAGCTCTAATAACACAACTCCAAAGCTGTAAACAGCACTTTTTTCGGTCAACTGATAGTTTCTGTAATATTCGGGATCAAGGTGTCCAAGATTTCCCTGAGCACAAGTCGAGATGTGACTCAAATCAGTATGAGCCAATCTAGATAACCCAAAATCCGAGACCTTGGCATTCAATTTCTCGTCGAGCAGAATGTTACTAGACTTTGACATCTCGGTGATATATTGGAGGAACTACCGACGAATGAATTAGGTATGCAAGACCTTCGGCAGCATCATGGGCAATGCGGAGACGATGGCTCCAAGTGAAGAGACCTCGCCTACCGGGTTTCAGACCCTGCAAATGCTCTAACAGAGTCCCATTTGCAATGTACTCGTACACCAAAATGGGCTGCTCTAACTCAACACAACAACCAAGCAGGCGCACAAGGCTTCGGTGGTTGACTTGGCATAGAATTCGGACCTCATTTAGGACCTGGCCGGGGCCTTTGGTGTTTCCAAGCTTGGCACACTTGACAGCCACGTTAGTGCCGTCTTGTAGAATGCCTTTGTAGACCTCACCGTACCCACCAGCGCCTAGGAGGCGGTCCCTGGAGAAGTCTTGCGTCGTTTTCTTGATATCTTTGCCAGTGAACAGTTTTGCAGCTCTGCCTCCGGCGTTAGCATTTAGGATTTCTTCACGCTCTTTGGCCAGGCGTCGTAGTGCTTCTTTGATGCGCCTGTGGCGTCTGTAGAGTAGAATGGAAATGCTGGCCACAAAAAGCGTAGCTCCAAGGCCACTAGTTAAACCTACGTGACCAACAAATATTTCAGATTTTATTAAATATAATAGGGCAAGATGTTTGAATTTACATTCTAATGTGGGCAACTGAAACCATAAAACTCACTGGGCACTTTGCTGCAAAATACATTAATCGATCGAGTGAAGTCTTGCATTGTTTCAGCTCCTTCCATTAGAAAAACCACTCAAACTCGTCTGTACTGCTATACGCAACGCAATTTGACATAATTTTGAGTATTTTTTAAATGGTCAAACTTATTAAATTTGTTATGCTGACAATGATATATACATGGAAATAGTCTCTGGTTGCATTTATGTTTAAGTGTGAAAATTTTGGATATTTCGTAAAGTATTATAATGTAAATATATTTTATGGAAGTGATAGAAATTTTTTAATAAATATTATAATAAAAAAATTATATAATATTAACCTAAAATAATTGTTCCACCATCCACTTTAAATGCTCCTCTCGCCAGATAATATAAAATATACTCGGAAACACAAATATGAATGAACCATGACGTAAGTGCTTACGTATCAAGTTTGTCCGACTTTAAAAGGCGCTCGAGTTTGACCAGTGAAGAGGTCGATCGAGAGGGTTCATCATGCAAACGTTGACAGAACAACTTGACTCCAGTGATAACTAATTCTATACACACGACGTTTGGTGTCAATTTTGATTTCAGGAGCGAATTAAGCGTCAGCGCGATGAAGTTGTAAACACGTTGAAGAAGGTCCAATCTCTAGTCTCACAAATCAAGTTCCACGCAGATCCAAAAGCCAAGTATTATTGTATAAATGTACAGTTCACCTGATTTACTAGCTAAGTACCTGCTATTAGTCCGGTCCGGTCTGTTTTGCCACCGCAGCCATCAGCACTTTGACAATTGGCGAAACACAAAACAACCGAAGGCCTTGTGTGTGTTGGGAATTCGGAGGTACCCCTAATAAAGCAAAGCAACAGCAGAACACAGCTACAAGGAAAAAACAAAAACTGTAGTACACAACTCACCTTCAACTCACAATCCTACCATCCTTCAAAGTTCAAACAGAACATTGAATTGATAACAACATATTAATTAACTCATTCAATAGTCTATATTAAAATGTTTAAAAAATATAAAATAAAAAAATTATATAAACCATTAATTGAATTTATTAATATATTAAGATGCGTGGAGTAATTCAGGAGGGAATCCTTTCCCATCCTACAGCCCCGTCCCATACAAGCGGGGAGTTACATAAGCACCTTCTGACCCCACCCCCAGCTGGATCCGGCCCACAAGTGGAGTTCAGTCCATCATCGCAGTCCGCCTGGGAGCCGCATAACGGTCCCCTTGGCACACCCACTGAATCTCCAGCCCCGGTTCGGGCCATCGGTTCACCTGTAAGCTCGGGTCCAAGTTGACAAAGCTCATGTACGCACGACACCCGGACTGCCGAACCCAAATCATGTAGGAGGTCGACGAACCATGCGCCCTGAACGTACAGCACCGAGGCGCGACATCGCATGAAGCCGCGACCCCACAGTTGTTGACGTACTCGTGGCACAAGCTTCTTGAGGAGCAATTCAACGGCGATTGGAGGAGTTCGTTCGAACAGTTGTGGTACAAGATTGTGTTACTGCTTGTGATGTTGAAGGGGAGGCTGCTGTTGAGCTGGACGCCCCGGTAGACAATATCCGACGTGATGCAGACGTTGGGAAGGAAGTTCGCGAGTCTGATCACGAACCGTTGGATGGAGGGTTTGATGGACGTGATCGCGTAGGTATTGTTGAGCGTATCAAGCTTGAGCTAGCCCGCGTCGCACCGAATCTTGTATAACTGGTCTCCACACGTGGGGCCAGTGCTGAGGGTGTAAGGAACTGTACTGTTGCCGCAGTTCGGGCAGCTTTTCGCGGAGGTTGGCGTATCCGACGGACATTAGTAGCGCCGCTGTGAGTACGAGGAGCTTAGTCGCCGCCGCCATTGATGAGAGATCCTCACTAGCTGTGTCATTGCCCGAAGCGCAAAGATATGTGGGGCCGGTGGGAAATGGGGGAGATTTCACGCGTAGGTCGTTGAGCTGGAAATTTAGGACTCGTTTGAACCCAAATAATTGTTCAGTGTTAATATTAAAAAAATTATCAAATAATTTTTTATTATTATAATATTTATTAAAAATCTTCTTAATTTACTTTTTCACCATCTGCCGTAACTTTTTTACAAACTTCAATACTCAAAACTTTCACACTTAATCAAGAGAGATAATTGGATTGTTGGTCAAACTTGATGACATGTTTTTTTATATATAAAAAATAGAAGCTTCCTAACATTTTCACATGGCTAATATACAATTTCTGCGTTCTTTTCTCAACTGGTTGACCATCGCTTTTTAATTAAAATCGGGTCGAGTTGTTTTATCTCCATTTTCTGTTCTATTAAAATATTTAATTGGTTTATTCAGTTTATGCTCTTTTAAACTTGAGTGCGAAAAATCAAAATTCTTCTAAAGTTATTTTGTACTGAAAATTTTAGTGCTTGAATTTTTTTTTTTTATAAAAAAATGAAGCAGTCTTCTCATCTAATAGCGGCTTTCATATTTTGCGTAGAATACATAATGAATGATTAATCTGACATGTATGAGAAATTTCAACTAAGCCCACATATTCCAGCGTTTGGGTCCCACTTTTCCTGCGGGAGAGTCCATTGAATTCCCAAACCTGGTTCTCTCAATTGGTCCACGGGCAACTTCGAGTCCAAGTTCAGGAAACTGTAGACACGGTAATAATTAACACTATACATAGAAATTAGAAAGGCATCTGATTACACGAGAGTTCACATGGCAGAAACAGAGACATTCACAATGTACAAACAATGTTATAACTTATACATCTGGAATCGATGCTTCCTTCTTACAGCGGCGTTAGAAGCTTAGAGATAGGGCTAGCGATGGTGAATATATCAGCCATGAAAGAATGAGTACGAGGATATGTGTATATGTATACAAGCTACTGTATGTACATATACATATTACTCAAATAAGTTACCAAACTAAACAACTGCTACCTACAAAATTTTGGTTGGAGGCCTCAGCAAAGTGAGGAATTCACGTGGGAGATTCGGCAAGAAGAAGCGTATGCCACCAGCCACAGGCAACATTTTTCGGTACACAACCATCAATAGTGACCTGAGAAGGAATGTTGCGGTCGATCACGTCTCCCAAACCAAGCTGTTACAAACAAAAACACGACTGTAAATTAGTTCTACTGTATTGAATCAGAAACCAAATAACCAAAGTCAATTCCCTATCATCAGTTAACAATTTAAGTCCGTATGGTTAACTTTAAGAAATCAAATCATTGCAGTGCCATGACTTGACAGTTGATTAGTCCAAGGATTGTACCTGGCCGTATTTGTTCCATCCCCAGCAGAAAACTTTCCTATCCTCTTCAAGAAACAGAGACGCAAGCAAGTCAGAAGGTATGTCAGAAACAATGAGTTTATGAGGATCAATTTATGAAAAATTGGATTCTCACAGATGGAGTCAAAACCTGACAGACTTCGCATATATGGGGTCGGCAAGTAGCTCTGTCACTTATGATATTCTATCTTCAATTAGTCGATATTAGCAGTAGTAAAATCTTAACTTCCCCCCACCCAATCAAAAGGAAAAGGCCTTCGTCTTTATCAGTATCTACCTTTCAATTACTTACCCAAAAAAAGAAGAAGTATTTTTCAGTAAGTCCTTAACTAGAACTGGTACTAGTATTTGCCTTCACAAAGTAAATTCTCTGCCTATTTTAGTTCCATTGATTTGGTTCTCTGTCCATCCAGTAACACCTTTATTGAGAAATTTCCTGATCCGCCAAACTTACTACAAGAAGACTATTAAGCACTTCAAGCCTGGATATGATAAGCCTATTCGAACTTCCACTTTAGACAAAATTTATGCTCAATTTAGTGGCTGACTAGATGACATGTTCAAGGGTATGAGGGTAGTTCTTTTTTAGCACTTAGCAAAACATAATAATGAAGGACCCACAATGGTGTACCTGTGATTAAGGCACTGTGACGAGCCCCACATGAAACAATTTTAGCATTCATATTTTCCAAGCTTGGAGCGTCCAGCAGCCTTGGAAGTGTCTGGTTTATGAATTCAAATACTAAAGTTATGCACAAATTCCATTCGAGGGAATTAATTTCTCAACATGAAAGATAGGGAATTGAAAATGCGATGATAAGAAATTAAAGATAAGGCAAAAGTCCAAAGAATATCATCCTTGGCTCTTAGTTTTAAGTTACCGAAGCCATCCGCATTCTAGGATGATAAGATTAAAGTATGGGTAGGGCCATTTATCAAGCTAGGAACCTAAGCCATGATATCATGGTCCAACTAATATACTTGGGTTGTTGTCTAGAATCTTCAAGCTAGGAACCTAAACCAAAATATCATGGTAGCAGTAGCAAAAAGGTGTGACACGATGAGACTGATATAGTCTCTCCATTCTGACTAAGCAAAAGGAGAATTTTCAGACCATAGAATAAATCAGTATAACCCCAAGGGGAAGAAAATACCAAGAATAGATGAATATACCTCAGCTTGATCAGAACCAGTTCCCAATTGCCCAAACTGATTTCCACCAAATGTATACACATCACCATCAGCAGATACGCAGACTGTGTGCCACAGTCCTGCAGCAACACCCTCTATCGGGATACCAAGCAAGGAAGACACACAATTGGGGCTTAATTCATCATCTGTACTTCCTTGCCCGCACTTGACAAAAAAAACAAAAAAGCAAACAGTTTAATTCCTTTATCATGTTAAAACATACAGCAACAAAGAGAGTCAAAGGGGGTAGATCATGGAAAAAGGAATATAGTAGATTATCCCTTTTAAGTGAACGTCATCTTGGAAATCTATGGTGCTTTTTCTCCATCAAATTCTACTTTACCTACATGTTAATCCAGGAGAACAGCCAAAAGTTGGGATTCAACTAGTTTCGCAGATGGATGGAGTAAAATGTTAAACGTGCCAGCTGAAGTAGAAGAGCATATGTTGGTAGTTTGGTTGCATTAAGAGACATTTTCAGTTTAACTGCCTGAGAAAGAAATTACAGATACGTCCTGAATCTCCTGATAAACAATTAACAAATAATATTGAAAAGAATTGGATCTTAGATTTTTAAAAGAAAAAAAGGGGAAAAAAGAGAGAGCTCCTGAGTCATGACGCTTCTGCAGATATCATTATTTAAAGCTGACAGATCAATATGCAAGTTCAGATTAGCATTCAGCTCAGAGCTGGTGAAGCACATAAATGAACCATGTTGAATCAGAATCAGCACGAAAGTATTCAACAAGAAGAATTCACTTGTCCAGAAGAACTCACCTGTCCATACAGTCCCCAGCCAAAAGTAAGCAGTGCTCCAGCATCTGCAGTAGAAAATGTCAAGCACTTGACATGTTAACAACTTTCAAAGGGACCAATAGAAACAAATCAGTCATTGCAGCAACCAGAACATATAGCTAGTACTACACATTTTATGTGGCATAATAGAATATCAAACTCTATTTTGCCAACCAACCGATTTCTAGATTAGTTCAACTCCCTTCGTAACTCATCTATTTGTAGAATCATTACACACAGAATTATGAATTCTGGGAGCTGAGTACAACTACTACAATTCTATGAGTGACACCCCTTACAAAATCCAGTACAGAATACAAATGTTGAATATAAATAATAAAAAAATCCTTTAGTTCTGCATTACCTCACGTTAATGTGAGGAAAAAATTTGTTTCACAACGAGGACAGAAGCCATCCATTTAGTTGAGATCCATAAGTCTCATTCCTTTCTTTCTTTCTTTTTCCAAATTAAGAGTTAATGATTCCTCTTATTTTCATGTGGTTTTCATAGATTTATTCTTATAACTCTTCACTCAATCATTTATTCATAGGATACTCTAGATGAAGCAAAAGACGATTGACCTACATCTCTTGCTTTTACTGCCATTTTGGGAGTTGCACCTTGCACAACAGAATATATGGCTCTTGATTATGGGAATAATATTTCATTTTTTTGCATCATTCTCACAAGTTTTAGTTGTTTTAAAGTTGTATGCTTTCACAAGTATTTCACTATATCTTACAATTCCTAGTTTGAACCTGAATTAACTCATGGAAATCCAGTCTATCCATCTTGAATTCCAAATTCAAATACCTCTATATCAGCTGGAGTATAAGCACATATGGCCAGTTAATCAAATTTGTTAACAACTTCAAGACCAACAATATCAGAGAGGATCCAACATCAATGCATATGACATCATACCGAACATCGTACCTGTGATTACTGCACTATGCCGCCCTCCACAGGCAATCCCCTTCACATAACTTCCAGAAATTCTACAACCCTGTCCCTCGGAACTCATGCTTCCTCTAGAGAGTGATGTAGATCTATCTTTTCCATTAGGAGAGGACTCTATGCAACTTACAGGATGAGGAGAGGATACCATTCGTATCCGGGAGCCCAAACCAAGCTGCCCTTCGCCTCCATAGCCCCAACCCCACACCTGTCCTATATCTGAAACTACGGTGAATCAGTATCATATGTCTTGCTATCGATAATTTAATCTCCACTTCAAATTCATACTGCCTACCAAGCTACACATGATAACCAAAATACCCCCCCCTGAAAAACCAATGCATCAAAAAGCTGAGAGGGAACAATTCTTGAGAAAGCAGATGAATTACCTGATAGCACTAAAGTATGGCGCCCGCCAGCAGCAACGGTGGCTATCCGTACCCCAGGGTTCATTTTCACAATGCATGGTAATGCGGAGAGAGTTTCATCACCCAACGATGAACTTTCAGCTGCTTGCTTTGCTGATGATATTCTTCTTCGTTTAGTACTTTCTTCTCCGCCTCCTCTAGCATCAGTACCAGATACAGTTCCGCCAGTTGATCGTGAGCCTTGAGAGGGAGGGCTTACTGCCAGAGAACCACCTCTACTGTTGAGCGACGAGGAACATGACTCTCTCCATTGTCACTATTCATTATAAAGATCACAAAGTTTTCGTACCTTGCTCTGTCAAAAATGAACTCTGCCTTTCAAGTACATCCTTTTCAAAGCTCCCCCCCGAAGTTGGGTCTATGACAACCTTTCCTGAGGGAACACACTCCTTCCATCCCCAAGTATAAACTTCTCCACTTGCTGTACTTAAACAAGAAAATCATTCTCTAAATGACTCTACGTATTGTAGATTACACACAGGCCTATAAGACATAGTAGAAGTGACATGCGTCTATATTTCACTCGAGTTTCGGATAGCTTGAATAAGTAGGTTCTCTCTTTGTTCTTCTCGTGAACTTGGTTTACGCCCCTTGGGGCCTTTTAAGAATTTACTTACAAAGCAATCAGCTTTCAGTTGCCTGGATATGACTAGCAGAAAAGTATTATTTCCAGATTTGTTTCCACACCCCTATTCATTAATCTAGAGGGAGTCCTTTTCTTACACGCACGGAAATGCAATAAGGAAATCCAACTTACCAGTGGCCGCAACACAATGTGCCCAACCTGCTGCAGCTTTCACTATTGAAGGTTCAGTTGGAAGTGGAAAAGGTTCCGGAATTTCCTGGACAATCACAAGCATTTGCGTTAGTTCAACAGACAAATAAAACATTATAGTAACATAAAACTCATGAATCAAGATCGTTAAACGGTTGTGCAGTACCCCGTGCTTCCCGGATGTCACATAGCTTTGCCCCAGATCATCTGTTGAACCCCATGTAATGAGCTTTCCCGACTCTGATTGAAAAAAGAAGAATCAGACAAGTGCAGCTAAATCCAATAAAAAATTACACACATAACCTAGGTTTGGAAACTAAAACTTAAGCAACGGTTTGAAGTCTCAAATTACGAGGAAGAAAAACAGGTCATTTTCTATTGGAAATCAAGTAACCAAGTATAATACATGTTGAAAAGCTCTGCTTTTGCAACTTCATTTCTGGAGGCAATTGATGAAAGAACTTGAACAATATTATTTAGAAGAAAAAATCGCATCCAGTATGAATTACATGTTCACACTATAAGATTAAAAGAGGTGTTTTTTTTTCTTCATGAAAATCCAAAAATTGAAAAGCAGAAAAACCTCCACTTAGACTCAAGTATAAGAGACAGACATTTGAAATAGAGAAGGAGAATAAAAAAAAAGGAAACCTAACAGCAAGGCCACATTTTCCGGGCATGGATGGACGACCTCCCCTGCCATACCCAAAACGTCAAGACATTTGCAAATCCGGTGTCTAAAAAACGAAGACACGATCTTTAAGAGAAAAAAAAATGAAAAAAAAAATCGATATTGCAAAACGAATAACCAAAAACATGTCAGGCGAAAGATCGACTAAAGTACCAGAAAGGGCCATGGCGAATCCGCAACCCCCGCCGCAAACATCCTTCCACGAGTCCCCGGCGGAATTAATCGATGCGGGGACCCTAACTGCCATTGGAGATGTCAGCGGAGACCTCTGTGGCAAAGCTCCCGGAAGGTACCCCCACATGTACACCAATTTCTCTTTAGCCTCCTCCTCCATTTTTACAGCCTCGGCGTTTCCTTTTCCCTCTCCATTCATTGTTTTTTCCCAGAAGAAGAAAAGAAAGTAAAAGACACTGAACCAACGCTTTGTAGTAGTAATTGTTCGTCCCTGACTAGATTTTCTTGAGGTTTATGTTTGGACAGAGAGAGAGTTTCGAGCTTGGTCATTGGAGGACTTGGTGGAGTCTTTAGAATGTGCCCTAATCACTGCTTGGTGCATAAATAGGAGGCGTATCATTTCCAGGGACATGGGGTTGCCGCGTTGGATTGTTCACGTGGTATCTAGAACACGTGGCGAGAATCTAGCCGGTAGATGCCTCGGCCATTACTAGCCAGGAGTTGGCCAGAAGTTTCTAGAAGGAAAGTCCACTCCCGAACTCCAGAGGCCACGCTCGGAGAGCTGGCGACTGGCGTGTCCCGCTCTCATTTCCCGTCACGTGTTGGCCTTGGACACGAACACCAATGATTGACTGCGACACGCCTATTTAAGTGCAACGAAATTCGCTTCTAAAGTATTGAGTTTAAGGTTGGGCACACAGAATAGCCTCATGAGGAAAAAAAATATATATTTATACAATATATAAAATGACGTTAAATCCCAGCCTCATTTATCCAAGGCCACTGGCTTCGAACTCATTTGGACTTTGACTAGTTCATTGTTACATAACTGGTCCACAGCCCAACCCAAAGAGAACGGGCACAAACTTTTCAGCTCAGAAAATTAGGTGATGTTCGTTTGAAAAAATTTATAAAATTTTAATAAAATTGTGAATATTTAGGTGATGTTAAAGTTATATTGATATACGTGTAGAAGTTATTAAAAGAAATTAATATTTATAAAAATAATAAAATATTATATTAAAATATATATATTTTATAATATTTGATGTATAAATATAAAAAAATACAAATCCTAACAAAAAAAACCCTCAAACAAGACTTTGGATGAAACGCATTACACATCAAGCCACTAATTTTTAAGTGGTCCGTCGGGTACGGATCCGCGAAGCCACTCATTCGGCCTAGGTCCCGCAGCCACTGCGTTTGGGCCTTCTGCACCATTAAACATGGTCCCCTATTATTGAACCAAAACGGGACTCATCAATAACACACGTCTTCTCACCAGTCACTTGATGTGGCCACTTGCTTGATGCTTCAGATGAGCAATCCTGTGGCTAGTACGGGGCGCTCAATGATTGCCTGTACACAGTCGCATTATTAAGTAGATGGTCTTGCGGACGTCAAATCCACCCACTATATAAGCGTTCGATGCGGGCATACTCTTAAAACATGGGCCTTCCTAGAATATTAGTATGTTCGTTTTCACCATTTTTTTAGGATTTTAAGAATATTCACAATTCTATCACCGAATATATTCAGAATTTAAACACAAAAATCAATACATTTTACACAATCTCCAACAACTTTTTAATTTTTTATTCAACATAAATTTTCTCTCTCTATACTTTTTCACATAATTCCAATATTTTTTTATTAAACAATTACATCAAATCATTTCTCTCTCCACTTTACACAAACACCAATAAAACACTATTCAACATAAAAATTCACAACTTCTCTAAATCCTACATTTTTTCTCAAAACGAACATCACCTATGATGTGTTCCTCTCCCTAATCATTTGATGGGTTTTTGAGGACCTGGTCATGTGGCTGGAAAAAAAGACTAATGATTGAACTGAAGGGACCGTGTAATTGAGTGGCTGACATTTTATTCACAACTTCTCTAAAATCCTACATTTTTTCTCAAAACGAACATCACCTATGATGTGTTCCTCTCCCTAATCATTTGATGGGTTTTTGAGGACCTGGTCATGTGGCTGGAAAAAAAGACTAATGATTGAACTGAAGGGACCGTGTAATTGAATGGCTGACATTTTATTTGGAATCTCAATGGTACAAACCTCGAGTACTCTTTTTTTTTTAGCATGACTTAGCCTGCAGGAAGAGGGGATTCGACCCCGAACCTAACCCTCCCAAAGGGAGGACTTGCTAGCTGAGCTAATCGAGTACCTACTAGTATACAACCCTTACATCGGGCTACGATAAGTCTGATGTGGGTCCATTGATTTGTGCAGGTGATGGACAGACCACTCGTTTAGCAAAATGTGCGACCAATGATTGTTTGTAAACAGTTACACAAGTAGGTACGTAGTTGGTCTTTGTTGTTTGTAATGATATCTCAAATGAAACAATACAATCTGTTAATCTCCCTGAGTGATCATTTGATGGGATCTGTTTTGGTGTAGCCAGTCGTGGTTAGAAAAGAGAATCCAATGATTATGTGGTACTAGTGGCACTACCTACGAAACACTGGTTGATCTTGAACTTGGAAGTTGGTGCAACCGTTAATGTTGTCCCTCGTGAGTACAGATTTCAGGTAAGTTCTGGTAACACGTGTAGCCCATGATGGACACTCCTAATGTTTATTTCTGGCTACAATCATCTGATGGGTATTATGGGTCCCTTGATTAGTGGCTCCGGTTATTATACGACTCCGGAAGGTTGTGAGTGATCCGGTTGGACGGTCACGATCGGGAGGCTAATGTTGGACGGTCACGATCGTGACAACGAATAAATGAGAGAAACCCGCGACCCACCCGCGACCCACCGTTCCTCCCCCAACTTCTTCACCCATCGTATGCCCTAACTTCTTCCCCCAAATCAAAGTCCCCAAAAATTCCTCCCAGTTCGTCCCAGCCTTCCTCCCCCAACCAACCGTTCGTCCCAGCCCAACGTTTCCTCATCTTCCTACCAGGTCAGTCTCTACACGAAAACGAGTTCAAGCGGCTATTATCGTCTTACAGGTTTGTATTATCATTTTCATTGATGCTCTTCGATTAGATATCTGGTTTTTCTGCCTGGGTAGTTTTGATCAACTAATACCTTGATGTTACTATCAGGGATTTACTATTAACATAAGGCATCCCTAGGGCTTGTTCATGATTGTTTTTATGGTATTGCAGGCATAGGTGGGCTAGGTTTTGTTTATAAGTTTGGGTCTATTTCCAGCATTTGTCCTATCGGTAAAATTGGGTATTTCAAGTTCTGTGAGCAACAATTGAGACATAAGCCATTTTTTTTATTTTGGATACCTGTTGAAATCCATGTTGTCTAACCAGATTACTGATTGCTTATCTTGTGGCCCCTGCACTTGTACTTTTTTTTTCTGCGTACCTGCACTTGTACTTATTTGGGTGTATTTTGATATTGAAATTGGTTAATTTCCTTTAAATGCCAAAAGAATTGGGCTTTTTTCTATAACTTTCTTGATTGAAAGATGATTAAGCTTTATGAGAGATTATATGTGCCCTTTGTATGCAGTCTTCTGACAGTGCCCGTGATTTTGGCATAAGCATAGGTGGGCTAGGTTTTGTTTATAAGTTTGGGTCTATTTCCAGCATTTGTCCTATCGGTAAAATTGGGTATTTCAAGTTCTGTGAGCAACAATTGAGACATAAGCCATTTTTTTATTTCGGATAACTGTTGAAATCCATGTTGTCTAACCAGATTACTGATTGCTTATCTTGTGGCCCCTGCACTTGTACTTTTTTTTTTCTGCGTACCTGCACTTGTACTTATTTGGGTGTATTTTGATATTGAAATTGGTTAATTTCCTTTAAATGCCAAAAGAATTGGGCTTTTTTCTATAACTTTCTTGATTGAAAGATGATTCAGCTTTATGAGAGATTATATGTGCCCTTTGTATGCAGTCTTCTGACAGTGCCCGTGATTTTGGCATAAGATACCTGGTTATGTGCTGTATCACTGATGCTGATAATTTGTCCTTGCTTTAAGCTCCAATTATTTTATTTTCTTCTGTTATCTTTTGGGTGGCCTTCCAAATTCATTGCGACCATCCTCAGAGTCTCCTGGCCACCTGGGAGACTCTACTGGCAAGAATTCTTCCAATATTCATTCTGAGCAGCATAAGATTAACTTAGAAAATGCTGTTTATAGGTAAAGAGCTCCAACTCTGCTGAACAGGTGTTATGATTTGAATTGCTTGTGTATGTGTATAGTCTTCTGGTCATATTGTACTCCTGAGAAGAGATGTGCATTTCAGTTTTTCCTTGATGCTGAGGTTGCATGCATTGAAAAGCAGCCCTTCTTTTTTTCGTTTTTCTTGTTCTTCCCCATGTATAATCAATCAACATATACCAATATATATATACATATGGAAATTACAAAGTTACAGATGTTTGATAGGTGGTAATTTGGATACTATTTGGTTGATTTTAAATTTTTGGAACTTCAATCACCTTCGTTGACTGGAGATGCTGCATTTTTTGCAAAGTGAATGGCATCGTCATTATCCATATCAACTGCACGGAGTAGTGCCAGCCAGCGATGGGCTCCTAGGGAGGTGTCGGAACCCCCAAGATGCAAGTGTGGCATCTCTACCAGTGTGAGGAGGTCCTTCACTGCAGAGAATTTTGGTAGACGATTTTTTGGTTGCCCCAACTACACTCAACGTGAAAATCCTGGATGCGGTTTTTTTGATTGGCTTGATTACCCGGCTGCATTTGAAGCAAATGATGATGCTTTAGTTTTATTGATTGTGAAAATGCAGCGTCTGGAAGAGAAGTTAGAGGCTGAGATTGTCAAATCACAGGCAAAGGATGTTGAGATTGATAGCTTCAAAGAACGGGAGAAATTGCATGAGGAAATGCTTGAAGGATCCAATAACAACTTGAAAGTGAAGGATGAAGAAATAAAGAGATTGAAGGAAAAAGGTCACCGACTTAGGGAGCAGCTGATAAAGTCATGGGTGTTGTTTATTTTTGTTTTCGTTGTAGGGATTTATCTTGGGTTGAAGTAAATGATGGATAATATGTAGTGTTCCCGTGATTATGGTTGTAATACTTTTAGAATGATTTATCTGAATTTGATAATTAGTAAGTTGCAGTCCAAATGAAGGGATAGTACAAGGATTTTCTTCGTTGAGAGAGTTAGATCTAAGAATCTCTCCCCACACCCTCTCTTATATTTATTACTTCATACCCCATACCATGTGGTGTGGAGTTTGCATCTAAATGCACCTTGTGCGTGCTGGAGAACAATTGACAGTTTTCCTGCCATGACATTTTGACGAAGGCAGTAAGTTAAATGGTAGTATTATAATTTTGAATAGGGTAAATAAATATTTAATGATCAATTAAGAATTAAGATTTTTTTAAGTTAGTTTACTTATTAGTTATAAACTTAAGAGAGTTATTTATTCATATTGAAAGTTATTGGTCACGGCTTCTTGTTGGATCCGAAACCAGATAGCAACACATTTTCATTATGGAACCGCCTATGGATGATGCGGTATTACCAGACTTCTTTTGTTTTTCTCATTTTGGCAAGAAGCAAGCAGAACCAGACAAGTTTGCGTGCTCTGTTTTATTATCATAGGGAGAGATGTAATCATGCAATTAAAACAAACAATTCTGCAGAAATGCCTCACGTATTGAGCTTATTAGACAAGTTTACTTCAAGGATACTCGAATGGCAAGGATCAAAAGGCAGTGCAGCTTACAAAAATTGAAATTCGGCCTGTTAGCATTCCAACCAAATTGGAAGATATATCACCTATACATTACATTCCAAAATCAAGAATAAAGCAGGGCCTTTTCCCCCCATTTGGTAAGTAATACGACAACGCCTCAGATAAACTTGTAAATACATATAAACTATATATAGTATTAAGAAACAGTATGCAAGTAAACATGGAAAAACAAAATCAGAGGCACTTCTTAACCTGCAAAATAGAATTACAAAATCATTCCTTCTTAAACAAACAAGCAAAAGAAGTTCCCAAAAAACAACAATTGAATCTCCCACTTTTTTCTGCAACTCATCGAGGCTCCTAAATCGTCCCGTTACAGATTCGTCCTCGCCCTCATCCACCTCCTCGCCCTCTTCCTCGTCCTCATCCTCATCCACCTCCTCGCCCTCTTCCTCGTCCTACAAAAGAGGAATACACCAACTTCCTTGTTATGGTAATATCTATTAAAATAATAAACTGAAAAATAAGTTATATATGTGTAGACATACCTCTAACTCCAATTCATCAAATAGTGGCAAAGGACGAGCAACTGGTTGTGATGAAGCACGTGCACCCCAACGGCCACGGGCACGACCACGGGTACTCCTTAGTTCAAGTGCGCTCTTTAGTCGTTTATTCCCTTTATGCTTCGAAGGCCGATACTTGAAACCTTTTGCAACAATATCTATATGACCACCCACTCTAGAACCGACACTAATAGGGGCCGTAGGATCTTCATCATCTGACAACTGAGCAAGCTCTTCTTGAAGTCCTTGATAGTAACGATCAAAGATTGCCCAAGATTTAGTTCTAGCCCCATATTGGTGACACATCGATGCAAATTGGTTTACGTATCTCCGGCGGTTTACCACCCTTAGGAGGGTCGGATCGGTTGTAGTATGTGAGCTGCTACTCGATGGAGCTAACTTCCTAGCATCTCTTCTCCACCTAGGGAGTATATACGCATCAGGAATAGTGAATAGTCCCTTTTGTTTCAGCAACCATATAATGTGATTACATACGACACCAACAAAGTTAAACCGTTTGCAACTACAATGGTGAACCCCATTCTCCATTTTTATCACATAGCGCTTTGCGGTTGAACAATTATGTGACCGGTCCTGGCTGCATACGTGCACATCAACCTCTTCGATCCCACTGCTTTCCCTTCGACAGTCCAACTTCACATAGCCAGCTGCCCGTGCTTGCTCCATAAAAGCAACCAACATAGTGGGAGTGTAGACCTCTGCCGCATGATCAGAGAGTGGGTCCCCAGATTCTTTAATGTGCACTGTTTGGAGCATTTTAAAATCTGCAACTAACTCATTATATCGCAACTCATCTACTGCTCTCTGGAAATTTTTTAGGAATCGATCCATATTCATATCACTGCGTAAGAACCTATGCAATATTGAATTGAAATTCTCACTAATTTGGGTCGTCTTTTTGCCAGCACAGAAAACATTGCGTACATATTTTGGTGCCCATTTCTCTCGCTTTTCATATATCCTTTGCAACCATACATTGCCTTGGAGTTTATACTTGTCAATCATTTTATTCCAACTTTGTTCGAAGTCATCTATCTCGGGGTCAAATAAAAGATCGTTCAAATCTCGTTTGAAGTCCTTGTTCCCAAGTAATGCTCCCAAATTTTTCATTGCATTTTGAGATATGTGCCATACACATAAAAAATGGTGTGTGGCTGGTAGGGCATCAGGAATTGCTGCTAGCATTCCTGAATCTTGATCGGTGAACAGGGATATGGGGGCCTTCCCATTCATACATTCAACGAATGTTTGAAAGAGCCAAGTAAATGTTTGCGCTGTCTCATCAAACAATAAACATGCCCCGAATATGATCGATTTTCTGTGATGATTCACCCCAAGGAATGCTCCCAATGGCCTATGCTCGTTATTTGTCCTGTATGTGGTGTCAAAGGACACAAAGTCCCCGAAGATGGCATAATCACTTTGCATGGCATGGTCTGACCAAAAGACACTAGTAATGTGTTCATCTTCATCCAACATGACCCGAAAGTAAAACTCTGAATGATTCCTAAACTGATTACCAAACCAGTTAAGGAGAACACCGGCTACACCAACTTCCATTGTCTTAGTTCTTCTACCATTCAAAAAATTTTTATAGTCTTGCTGAGTGAATCCCAAAAGCTGTCTACCTCCAGCTTGTTCGGACATCAAGTTCACTGCCAATTTAGGGCGAATACCGACCCTATCTGAATCTATAGCCTCAGCACGTTGCGATTCAGTCATGCTTCTATGAGAACGGAGTAGGTGAACCTTCCTCGGTGTCGCCAACTCATGGTTATGTTGCGAATTCCAGTCGAAGACGCAATACTTCCCACTACGCTGCCGCTGAACAGTAATACCTGCGAGACACCCACACCTTGTATTTGGTCGCTCCCGCTTCACTGGCACAAGCGGGTCCTTTTCTTTCTTTGTCCCTTCTTTACTACAAACAAAGGCCTTATATGTCCAATACCCAAATTCTTTATTTTTGTTCCCGCTATTTTTACGAATGCTAAAACCTTTCAATGATGCGTACTGGTTGTACCAATCGTACGCATGCTCGATGTCCCTCCACTCTATGCTCCATACATCTACATTCTCTCCGTTGTCGAGCAGTATCATGTCACCTGCATATACCAATCAAAGAAAAGGATTAAAAAAGTCCTCATACCATCTTAGCGGCTCAAATGAAGGATAGCTAACTCACCTTCAGGGACTTCGGAACTATACGACCCTCGTCTACTGATATTTGGATTGATCCCTTCCATTTGGGCCATATCGTTTATGGAAGTCGCACTAAACACCAACCTGTTGCACTCCCCCATTATTCATCAATCAAAGAAACTTCTTTTATGGACCAATAAAAAGTACTATGATAATTTTATTTCAAATGAATAATATATGATAATATGACTTAAAAAATATCCAAATGATAATGGTATAGGCTGTAGCTAGAGCACTGTTTTGAGTTCTTTATTGCATGGATATTGGGATTAGTTGAGTTATTTTCAAAGTCAATTTGACTCTTCAAAGGGAGATAGAGCAGTGAGGGAACTGTAGATTAAATCAATTACCACTGTTTTTTGTGTTGCATGCTTTTCTCTCTAATCCATTTGTGTGAAAATAGTTAAGTCACAATCTAGGTACATTCTTAGGATTCGATTTTAAGAGACTTAGTCAAGACACCCACAATAAATTTAGTCATAGTACACTGCTTAACTGTTTAATGCACATTAATGAAATAGGTATATGATGCAGAACTTAAAAAAATAAGGAAGGTTTTGTTGTTTTATAGGTAAAGAGTAACTCAATTTATGACTAAGTAAACACTATGCATCATTAATCAATACAATAAATGCTGCAATAACAATAAATGTTGCGATTCAGTCATTGTCTTCGGTTCTACAATGAGGACACCCAAGTTATAATTTGTTTGTACAGTTTGAGGTACATTTACCTAAGCACATGTCATCCCATTAAAACGAAAGGGACGAAACAAAATCAACAAGCCTGGCCAATACGAATTAAAGGCAACCAAAATTAGTGAATGTTCAAAACTTGAAGACCAGGACTGTTGGATTAATAAGCTCTGTGCAGCAGAGTTCTCTGACTCCTCTACCGACTACCATGTTCAAAACAAAGAACTTTGAGTGTCAATGAATCAGCTCCTACCAAACTGGTTTTTTGTCCCTGGCCGCCTTGAACATGACATTTAAATTTCTTCTGAACCGTATAAAAAAAGCAGTACTCCTCTGGTAATGGTAATGGAAAAACATAAGAGAGATATATAACCATCTGCTACCTTCTCAAAGTCGTCGAACTTGCCAAAGGAGACGAGACCAATTTCTGGCCAAAATTGCGGGAGGAACGCGAAGGGGACGGGATTTGGGGGAGGACGCTGGGGGAGGAACATTGAGGGCCTAATGTGGATCTCTGGCTTGGGGACTTTGATTTGGGCTGAGACGAACGGTTGGTTGGGGGAGGAAGGCTGGGACGAACTGGGAGGAATTTTTGGGGACTTTGATTTGGGGGAAGAAGTTAGGGCATACGATGGGTGAAGAAGTTGGGGGAGGAACGGTGGGTCGCGGGTGGGTCGCGGGTTTCTCTCATTTATTCGTTGTCACGATCGTGACCGTCCAACATTAGCCTCCCGATCGTGACCGTCCAACCGGATCACTCACAGCCTTCCGGAGTCGTATAATAACCGGAGCCCTTGATTAGTATGTAGGTGGTGAAATACATGGCCTCAGTGGCTGCCAGGCTGATAGAAGAAGATTAAAAAAAAAAAAAAAAAACTTTGAAGCTGCAACCCATCTTGCCAGAAGTGCTTTTCGGAGTCTGTATACATGCTGAAATGAATTTGGTCCTCGTCGAAATATAAAAATCAGTGAAGCGAGTGCCAAACATTGCATTAATACAGCCTTGGCTCAAACATTGGCCAGGATCTTTCTCCCGCTGGGCACCACGCGCGCACACTCTGATAACGACCAACCTATTTCATGAGAAGGTAAACCAACCCATCCTCGTGACCCCTTGCATGCCTCTAGAGCCAGCCTCCAGGAACCCCCCGCCCGTTGGGTCTATAAAACTCATCCAATTACATGCAGCAATATCCATACCTAAAACAGAAACCGGAAGCCTCTGTGTAGCTGATCTGTAAGAGGGAAAAAAATGGAGAACAGGAAAAAGAACGGAGTTAGCTCCTTTCAGATGCCCCTTCACTACCCTAGGTATGGGAAGAAGGAATACCTAGACATGCCTGAGTGGAAGATCGACAGGCTTCTTGCTGAATATGGTTTGTCTGTGCATGGTGACTTGGCCTACAAGAGAGAGTTTGCCATGGGTGCCTTTCTCTGGCCTGATTTCCATCACGATTCGAAGTGTACTCCATACCGTAACTGTAAAGATACGTCAACAAAAGCTGAGAAGAAAGTTAAATAGTTGAGATTTCTCCAGCAAAAGAACAAATGCCGTGCGATATCAGATAGGTCTTATGATCAGCTTCTCTTGTCCTCTCGAGTCTCGAGCATGATCAAAATCGGAGTACTCCTTTCTGCTTGGTGAAATCCTAAAAAGACGAACTGTTCTCCAATCAATTGTCCCCAAAAAAGAAAAAAAAAATATATATATATTGACACCTAATAGATACTCTGCCATACAATTATCAAGGACACGCACCAATATGCAGTAGCCCTTCTTTCTTCATTTTTTTTTTTTTTTAAGTTTTGATCAATTGGTAAGTTTAATCAACACACAAAACAGTAAGGGGAGATATCTTTTAAGTTTACCGAGTCGCTGACGTATAACTGGGGGGGAATGGGGATCGCACTCGGGAGCTTTGAAAGACCAGGCACATTGTTTCTAAACAATATTAGCCTTTCGTCTGTGGGATGAAAGTAGTTCGGATCACTTTATAAGAAGTATTAAGAACCGATGAGATTGCAAAGCCTTTCTTAAAATCCGGCTTAATATACTTGTGCCGCAGACCGGACCAAAGAGGAAGAAACCCGTGCCCAAAACACAGTACAGGCCGGAATCAACATGGAACCCAAATGGGCCGACCGAGTGTCTTCAGACTTCAAGTCGCGCGAAAATCAGCCGACTAGTAGGCCCTAACCTCAGGGTTGTCGCGTTGCAGCTCTCTTGCATAATTGCATTCTCTCTCGCCCCGGCTCGCTTCTACGGACTCTGGTTGCTGCAGTAAAGGACATTGAATTTTCAATTTTTTTTTGTTCTGCTGTTAACGTTATTTGAGAAGATATGGTAGGACGCTGCCAGGTAAACAAGAGAAGCGGTTCGAGGAAGTACCCTCCTTGGAAGCAAACCACTGCTTCAAAAGAAAGGCGGTGACGATATCTTCAAAGTGGATGAATTTATCTCGAGAACCGCTAGCAATGGGCCCGAAGAGGAAGAATGGAAGGTGGAGATTCACGCCAACCAACTGGAGGGAAATACATGGCGAGCAGAACTACATGACACAAAATAATTGGACGTTTAAAACCTTTCTTATAAGGACATTTCATCAGTTAATAGTGTACAACTTCACGTCCTACACAAATGACGTCGCGTAAATTTCAAAGGTACCCAAACTAATTTACTTGACGACGTGGAAGCCGGAGACAGGCTTCACCTTTCAGAAACATACTGGGGCTAACCAACTCGAAAGGAACAACATCCGCGACTTGAATCTGATACATAACTAAGATTTCTGCTCAAAAAACAATCTTTTTCAGGTTCACTGAATACTAGGGCACCTACAGGTTACAAGATACTACAATCGCCTCCTCATGCGCCGGGCATTGGGATTCACTGATTCTGCTTCAGTCCCATCTGCTAGGTCCAGCCCAAATGTACTGCTGCCACTCCTCTTCCTGCTCAACAGGGAATTTGAGTTTTCATCCATTGATGCAAATGTTGCCAGCAGCTCTGACAACAACGAGGGGCAGCTCCCCTCCAAGTGCCTGAATGCTTCAGACTTCATTACCGCTGCAGATACGAAAAGAGGTGGTTACTCAAAGGCTTCATCATAGAGCACGGGGAAATAGCACTCATGCACAAACCAAGGGATTTTCTCTCCACAAAATAAGGTGACACGTGTGTACTTTGAAAACATCATGGGCAAGGGAATTTATGAAGTTTGGAGTACAAGACAGAACGAGGAGTATGCAGAAAAGTAATTTTAGCAGAATGTTTCCTCAGACTCATTATATATAATTGCTCAAAAAACAACATAAAAGAAAGTAACTATTGAAATATTTTGGAATCAAAGGGTTCCACAAGATCCAATTTCTTGCCCCAAAAAGAAAAAGAAACCACAAAAAAAAAAGAATAATAGAAAAGGGAAAACTGTTTTTGAGGAGTGGAATAAACTATTAAAAGTAAAATGGCAGACAATTCCCAAATACGTGGGATACAGACAAAACTCCTACAAGATAATTCAAGGCAGCTAGCTAAAGCAAACTTCTATGAAGAAAAGTTTTCAAAGACAACTGTATTTTTAATTGCTTCATATTTTTTTTTCTAAATTTTTAATTGCTTCATATGAATGCCTATGAAGACAGCCTAATTATTCATTCGTTCAAACAGGTAATTCTCAAGTGAAATATTTTTTTTTGATAAATAAGCCAATCTTATTCAAAAGCGAGAACAGTACAAGGAGCTATACCGAGAACGCTTAGTCCAAACAAGCAACAAAGCTAATGAAATCTTAAGTGAAATATGTAACAAACTTCACTTAAAGTCTTTGACAAGTCCGATATGCGTGCAGAAGCATCAAGGATTTAGGATACTCTAGATCAAGTAGAACCATAGTTGAAATTGACACAACCTGGAACTTTGCACAGCATTCCTACAGGTAATACGCACCTCCCAAATTTTCTGTATTTGCCGTGAACTTTAAACAAATGGCCTTCAGCTGTGGACAGTGGTGTTGCTCAGCTAGGGAAAGTATCGTTGCCACTGTCTCGATATTAATTGCTTTACACAATTCTGATTCACATAATATTTTTAGTCGATCCAGATTATACAGGTCAGCAGCAGCCAACAGATGCTGAAACATGACAGTGGATGAGCAGATAGTTATTGCACTCTCAACTTCGTCCACGTCGGGAAGTTTGTCTGTGTAGATAAACAGAAGCATTGCCTGAAAAAACAGATAAAGGTCCATTTGACTCAATATACCTGCTCAAAACAAAAGCATTCCACACATGGATGATATCTATGGCTTCTAATTTTTTGGAAAGCATCCTTAAATAACCAATTTCAAGAATCCAGTTTGAATTTCACAAAAGCTGTAAAACAAAACAACAGCAGAGCTACTTCATTTTAAAGACCCACTGTACCATTTTGACTCTTAAAGCAACATAGCTAACAAGTGTCAAAGCAAAAGATCACGTCATGTACATAAAAGAAACATCCTCTTACTTCTATGCATGTCCAATTTATGAACAGTTCCCGTAGGTTGAGTGCCCTTAGTCATTCAGTCTGTGAAACAAATAAGTAAGGAATGGTCTGGAATCTTTTGACAAAGCTGTTTATGAGGCAAATCACCAGCAATAGTCGACAATGGCTGTGAAACAAATTACTAAGGAATAGTCTGAAATCTTTTGAAAAAGCTTTTTATGAGGGGAGTCACCAGCAATAGTTGACAGTGTCAATCAGTAGTTAATATGCACTGCTTTATTAAACTGGGGAACTTTGCTTTATTTGTTGCCGGCATTAACATAAGCACATAGCAGTGATGGTAGCGCTTGTCTGTGAACCAAAGAATTCGTACTAATGGAGTGGCACATATCTGTTTGGTTTAGTGTCCGAAAACTAATATCCCACTAGTGTAGAACTGCAAATTCCTTTTCAGCTAAGTGTCAAATAAATAATGCCCAACGGGGTGCAACCCTCGTGCGCATGGTAAAATAAGAGTCAGGAAGAGGAAACCTAACTCTCAAACTTCCTGAGAGTTAGTTTTCGGACAAGATATGCATGTGCTTTGATCACAAAATTGTACAGAACGCATGTGCAAGAGGCTAAATATACAAAGACATCATCAAAAATCCAGAACACTACAACAACTTCCAACAAAAAATTTCTCACAGTTCAGCTTCCCCCCCCCAAAAAAAAACCTTCTCTTTCTTAAAGACCAACAATAATCCACTCCATACTCTCCAGCTGTCTTCACACTTCTGCGTCATCTAATTGTACTCATGTAACAAATTCTAATTCCTTTCTGAAAAGCTTACCCTATTGATTTGAAAGAGCCCTTACGCCACTGAGTTAACAACAGCACATTTTTCAGCTACATAGAAGAGTTGTCCAATATTGGAATATCATTGCACAAAAGAAGAACTTTCCAATTCACCAAAGTGCAACAGAACAAGACATGGAGAGAATTTTTCTAAACATGTGATAAAAATCAGCTTTCTTCCTTAGCATTCTGATAAAGGAAGCAAGGTGATCAAGAAGCATTACCTTGAAGATGAAGGGGTCAATGTCCTTTATTACTAGTTTATCTACGTTAGGATTTCCAATCAGTCCAAAAAACTGCGCTCTGAATACAGGAGAACGAGCGGCAAGTATCAACTTATGAGCTTTGAACATTTCATTGCCGACCTGAAAAACTACATCGCAACCAACTTCAGATTCTAGCAAGTCCTTGAAACCTTGACCCATGTCAGACGGCGGCACGGGAATAATACGTAGTTTTGGGCACTCGAGATGATTTCTGACAACTCCAACTTTACAGTACATGACAAGGCAATCATCCTTTAAATAATCAGAAGCTTCCAAAAGATTTCTTCTGAAAAATCGTTTGTATCCCCTGAAAAGCATGTGCAGCTGTGAGATTAGGAATAATAACAAAAATCCCCCCCCCCGGGCTAAACAAGGCCAGGAAGAAAAGACATCAGAAGGGATGTACAATATTCAGAAATACATTAATTTCAACACCTAACTATGACTGACCTAGACATGCAGCTCAATAAGTTTATCCAAATCATTAAAACAGGTTAAACAATTGGTTTCCTAAAACGTCAACTTGTACCCAGACAAATTTCATTAGATAAAACCTATACATACCGAGACTGATATTAAAATCAAGAATTGAATGCTCAATCATTTACAGATGCCACCACAGAAACCATCCCAACTGATTGCCCTAAAAGGGAGGACTGTGCATGCTTGAAGGAGTGTTTCTTTCATTGTAAGCCAACCTTCTTCAGAATGTAACATCTACACAACAACTCCACTAACATATCATCATTTTCTAACTACACCATAAGTGATATATGTAAACTCACTAAGCTACTGAATCAGACTTCTCCCACATCAAACATATTCCTCACGAAAAATCCCCATTCTCATACCATACCCCACATTAAAGTTAATGTCGTCGATAAGCTAAATTAAAAGCTGCACACTAACATAAAGCCCTCTAATACAAGGCAATTCAAGTCGGTGAACGAACCCTAATCATCCAACAATAACAGATCCCTGCCACTAAAACCCTATTCCGAAATCAAAATGCACTAAATTCAAAAAGCAATGGGCCAAACGAAACTTATCCATTACCACATGCTGCCTCTATACTTGAGCGTGTAGGGGCCGCTCTCCAGGGCACGTTGGAAGTGGCTGTGCACCTTGTTGTTCCCGTTCCCGCTCTGGTCCAGCATCGACAGCTCGAACAACGCCCTCACGTCCGCGCCATCGCTCGCCAGCGCGATGAAAACCGACACGTACATGGAGTTGTCCTCGGGGTTCTTACCGTCCGGGTAAAAGTAAATCGCCCAGTCGTACCCGCCCACGGTGAACGTGTCGCTCATTATGTACTTCCCGACGCCCATCCCTTTCGCCAACGAGTACCCCTGTACGATGAACCGATGAGACCCGTTAACCGTCTCGCTGGCAAATATCGAGCACGAGCCCAGGTCGTCGCCGGGCTTGGGATTAGCCGTGGAAGCCATCACCGCGCGAATTGCCACATATGTCTGCGGCAATTTCAAAATCAGTTCAACTCGAGAGAATTGTGTTTCGCAAAAGCTGAAGCCCGGGAACGATTAAAATTAAATACACGAACAGTATGAATTAGGGTTTCGCCGGAGGGGAGCGAAATTATGCGAGAAGTGCGACAGGGAGGACAAAGCAGTGACGGGCTTTTATATTTAACGGAACCCGTGGTGGACGGTCTTAGAATCTGTGAAGTCTGGTACGGTTTTTTTTTTTTTTTTTAATTTCAGGTACTATTCTGAATTCTGAAAGATGGCTCTATTCCTTGGTTGGACGGGTGTGACACGTGCGAAGGAGGAGGGACTAACAAAATTTTTTCTTAATTTGCTAATGGTTTTAATTTTACTATTCAAAATTTTCCCTTAATAATGTCGATCGGGTCTAGAATTATTTAAACTCGAACCTTCCATTATAGTTCTAAGAACAAAAAAATTATATTTCCTCTATGTTTATTTATTAAAATTTTAATATAATAAAAAATTATAATATAATCTCATCCCTCCGTCAAATTATTTTTTACTAAAATAAATATTAAAAATTATCTTTTTTTATTTTTTTTTACCAATTTCACTGCTTCAAAATTTTAATACTCAGAGAACCTTAGACCCTCCCAATTAATAAATAGGGAAAAGTACGGACATAGTCCCTGTGGTTTCATGTTTTAACAAATTAGTCCTTGTGGTTTACGTTTGAACTAATTAGTCTCTGTGGTCAGTCAAACGTTGCAACACAGTCCTCCCGTCAACTCGTTGACGGAGCACGCTGACCTGTTTAAAATCGTCCACGTGGACACCGAAGAATTTTCAAATTTCATACGTAGAAGCCAAGTCATCAATAATTGAAAAAAATAAATAAAAGGAAAGTCAAACTTATTTCCCTGTTATTTATTTCCCAAACTTATTTCCCAAACTTATTTCCCCATAGCCCGAAATCCCTCTTCTTTATTTCCCTGTTTGTTATTTCCCCATAGCCCTAGCCCAAAATCCCCAATCTCATTCTCTTCATTCCACACCTGCTTGCAAATCTCCCAAACCACCGAATCTGCACCCTCGTCGAATTGGTTTTTTAATTCTTCTTTAAAATTCGTGAGCAGGCTATTTAATTGGAACAAGTATTGAGGGAAGGCTTCTCGCATCCTTCTGTGAACGGGCTTAATGCTTTGGACTGCACTCCATCCTAACGGGTGTTACCAAATGTGCCTGACTGATAATAATTTTCAAAATCTCCACGCTAGAGATGTGGTGGACAAGCTCCTGAAAGAGTGGCAAACTGGGGAGATAGAGGGGGAGAAAGATGAGCACGGTTCCTATAGCTTTTATGGCTTCTTAGGAGAATACAGAGTAAGTGTCGAATATGGGAAACGAAGTGCAAATTCAACTCTGTCGCTCTGTCGAGGCGATGAAACTAAACATTATAACATTCAGCTGTAACCATACAAGTGTGATCTGTATCTCTGGCATAACAAAAGGTAGATTTTTTTTGTTACCCAAGAGTCAAGAGTAAAGTTATTGTATACCTCATACCTGTGCACTAGCCAGGGTATTCATAGCAGAAAATGGTTCAAAGCACTTGTAGATTACGACAAAACAAAAAAATAGTAATCAGTTTATTGCCCGTTGATGCAAGTTATCTAGTTTTCAATTGTTGCCTAGACGGTGCCCCTTCTTTTGCTGGAGAAGTAGGATAGTGTGGCCTTTCAAGTTGTTTAATCAACAATCCACTATAAGCAGAGCATATCAGCTACTTGGACCTTTAAGATACACAACTTGTATCTCACACCTTCGACCTCTTAAACTAAAGTAACTTCAACAGCCTGCAACATTTGTCCGTTCAGATTGCAATTTAGCTTTCTTGTAAATTCTTGCAGAGCTATTTCCCTGTTCATTATATCTGGATGTTAAGTGCAGGGTCGGTGGTTTGCAAGCAGGTGTGGAATGAAGAGAACGGGATTAGAGATTTTGGGCTAGGGCTATGGGGAAATAACGAACAGGGAAATAAAGAAGATTTTAAACAGGTCAGCGTGCTCCGTCAACGAGTTGACGGGGAACTGACGAGGGACTGTGTTGCAACGTTTGGCTGACCGTAGAGACTAATTCGTTCAAACGTAAACCACAAGGACTAATTTGTTAAAACATGAAACTACAGTAACTGTGTCCGTACTTTTCCCTAATAAATATACCAACAGTGGAACCCATGATTCGTTCGATTTAAAAAGATCTCAAGAGATAGCGGGAGCGGCTCACCTCCTGTTATTCTGCCTCCCGTTTACTCCCATTTTAAAATAAGATTCTGACTAGTGTATAAATTGTGGACGCTGAACAGAAGGCGGAACTACGTTACCATAAAACGGAAATTGCCTGAAAAGTAACGCGAATTGCTCCTGCTTATGCCATAGAAATTTCCCGCTAAGTGAACTCCTTCTGCAATTCTCACGTTCATTGTTCAAGACCAGCCCTCCAACCAGGGGTATGTTCGTTTTCACCAATTTTTCAGGATTCTAAGTATATTCACAATTCTACCACCGAACATATTCAGAATTCAAACACAAAAACCAATACATTTTACACAATCTCCAACAACTTTTTAATTTTTTATTCAACATAAATTTTCTCTCTCTATACTTTTTCACATAACTCCAATACTTTTTTATTAAACAATTACATCAAATCATTTCTCTCTCCACTTTACACAAACACCAATAAAACACTATTCAACATAAAAATTCACTTCTCTAAAATCCTACATTTTTTCTCAAAACGAACATCACCCAGGTATCACTGAAATTACTGATCCTCGCTCGAAACGCCACCACGTGTAGACATTGTCGGTGATGCCACATCACTCGATAGCTCCGACGAACAAAGCGGAGACGTCATTTAGCCACGTGTAACCCTGGATCATAAAGCCATAAACCCAACCAATCCCTATCGTCTCCTTCGCCAGCTCTCGCTTTTCATCGTCCAAATCTCAATTCTCACAACTCCACGTCTCTGTCGCTGTGACCAATGCCAAATCCCCCACTATTACTTTTTTTTTGCCCCATTATTACTTTTCACTCGCACGCCAAAAGCTCACTTTCTTCAACGCCATTCTTCGATTACTGGGATCCGAGATCTACAAGCTCGTTATTACCTCTTCCATTTGTTTTGGAAATTTCGAAAATGAAACCCTTCGGAAATGGGGAATTCTTCAAAACGCCGCTGATTCTCAAGATCTCGGCATTCTTTGTACTCGCGGCCACTTTCTTTTATTTGGGCAAGCACTGGTCCAATGGGTACCAGCAGCTCATCTTCTTCAGCACCACGCGGCAAACCCCTTCGGTCTCAATCTCACCCAATCACGACAAGCCATTTAATATATCCGCTCTCATTGATGAGAACGAAAACCAAACCGTTCCAGACAAAACTCTAGCCCCAATCTACGTCCCGCCTCCGAGTCCGCCCCCTCCGCCTCCGCCAGTGCAACGTTTCGGGATCGTGAATGAGAACGGGACGATGTCGGACGAGTTCGAGGTCGGAGAGTTGGATGTGGATTTGGTGGAGGACTGGTGGAACGAGACCAAAACGGATGGGGTTGATGGTAATGAGGAACCGCTTGGGGTTAAGGTTGCGAAGTTTCAGTTGTGTCCGACGAGTATGAGCGAGTACATTCCTTGTCTGGATAACGAGGATGCGATAAGGAAACTAAAGTCGACGGAGAGAGGGGAGCGGTTTGAGCGGCATTGTCCCGAGGAAGGTCGGGGATTGAACTGCTTGGTCCCGGCCCCGAATAAGTACCGGAACCCAATTCCGTGGCCGAAAAGCCGGGATGAGGTACCGGTTTCTTTAAGGCTATGCTCTTTTTGATAGGTTGTGTTAATACCTGTGAATTCGATCTTTTGAGTATAGTTCGTGAGGATGTGCCAGAATGTGGTGACCCTTTTTTGCATTCTAATTTGATTTTCTAGTGCGAAGTCAATAAGTAAACACTAGAAAGTTTGCTTCGAAACGCATTTTGCTGTCTGATGTTTCAGTGCTGACTAGCTGATTCCTTAGCAACTTAGCGTGTTCATGTTGGAGGTTTCTAATGGAGATGGCGGTTCCTTGTAGGTGTGGTTCTACAATGTTCCTCATACTCGTTTAGTGGAAGATAAAGGTGGTCAAAACTGGATTACCCGAGAGAAGGAAAAGTTCAAGTTTCCTGGAGGCGGTACACAGTTTATACATGGTGCAAACGAATACTTGGATCATATATCTAAGGTTGTTATATATTAAAAGTTTACTTGGGAAAAAATATTGGTTAGTGTATCTTCTTTTTCTGATCTTCAATTTTTTGTTCAATTTGTGTGCATAGATGATCCCTGAAATAGCTTTGGGTCATCATACCCGGGTTGTTTTAGATGTTGGGTGTGGTGTAGCTAGTTTCGGTGCCTATTTGCTAACAAGGAATGTCACCACCATGTCCATTGCACCCAAAGATGTCCATGAAAACCAGATTCAGTTTGCTCTGGAGCGTGGTGTGCCAGCAATGGTGGCAGCTTTTGCCACTCGCCGCTTGTTGTACCCAAGTCAGGCTTTCGACTTGATACATTGTTCACGATGTAGAATCAATTGGACTCGTGATGGTATGTCTTTTTGTTTCTCATCATTTTGGTATCAGCATTTATTCCCATATTTTCCTTCTTTTTCCAATCTTGATGTTTCATCCCTCCTCACTCACTGGATATTTTTCACGTTGGTTAATTTTTTTTTTCTTCTTTTAACTTTATCTTTTCATTACTCTGTGATGAAGATGGAATATTACTGCTTGAAGTAAATAGGATGCTCCGTGCTGGAGGATACTTTGTTTGGGCAGCACAGCCTGTTTATAAGCATGAAGAAATCTTGGAAGAACAGTGGAAAGGTATTACTAGCAAGTTAGCAACCATGTTCATTTATGCAAATCTTCTTGAAAGCTGTTCTGTCAAGTGCCAAACATTAAATCTTACGAGTATGACTATCTTTGGAAGACAAGTATGTAGAGATGATGCTAGTGTCGTACATGTCTATTTCATGTTTTCTATCATAATTAGTTTTACAGATCCAGGAGGTCTTTCTCGATGATTCCGATGAATGTTGTTCCAGTTGTTACTTTTCTGTGCTAAGTACCATTATTTTGCTTTTTTATATATATATTTTTTTACTTCCAGAGATGCTTAACCTTACAACTCGTCTCTGCTGGGAGTTTGTGAAAAAGGATGGATATATTGCAATATGGCAGAAGCCAGTTAACAACAATTGTTATTTAAACCGTGAGGAGGGAACTAAACCCCCACTGTGTGATCAAGATGATGATCCGGACAAAGTCTGGTATGTTTGCTATTCTGCCTATCTACTTTTGTGTATCTGATTTGATAATTTGGTGAACTAAGATGTATTATTTTGAAATCTTTGAGCTCTTATTTTAGGCTTAGAACTTCCCCATGTATAGCAAGTGGATAGAAAGGGTCCATGTCATGTTCAAAACAAGCTTCTCGTTCTGGTTAATTTCCTTGACTCTGTCTTTGAGCCTTGAATTGATTGTTCTTTCAAGCCTTAAAATTCACCTGCTTTGGTTTTCTACTATGATATAAAGTTTCTGCTTACCATGATGCTTGTGTTCTAAATTGCATTTTACTAATTAGATCTTTCCACTTGCTTCTGCATCAAAGCTCGGGTTATCTTTGGTTTTTTGTTGTGGAAAAAGTCTAGGAATACATGCTTGAAAGATTTTAATGAAGTTCTAATGGCTTCTTCTCCAGAAAGTTTAGATATACGTAATGATGGCTTGAACAATTAGGTGTAATATTTTGCAAAACTTTTGAGTTGTCAACAGTGAACACTTTGCTATGACTTATTAGGTCATTTAATTTTCAGTAATAATCTTCTTTGCATTATCATGTTAGGTATGTTGATCTGAAGGCTTGCATCACTCAGCTGCCAGAGAATGGGTATGGAGCAAATGTTACCGCATGGCCCGCACGTTTGCAAACTCCATCCAATAGGCTTCAGAGCATAGAAATTGATGGCTATATATCAAGAAAGGAGCTCTTCAAGGCAGAATCAAAATACTGGAATGAAATAATAGAAAGCTATGTTCGCTTCTTTCACTGGAAGAAAATTAGATTAAGAAATGTAATGGACATGAGAGCTGGCTTTGGAGGGTATCAAAGCTATCTCATGCTCTACTCTTCCTTATAATATATGTTTCACGTTTCTTACAACTAATTGTCTAAACTGGCTTTGGCAGATTTGCGGCAGCACTAATGGAACAAAATTTGGATTCTTGGGTTATGAATGTTGTTCCTGTAAGCGGGCCCAACACCTTACCTGTTATATATGACAGGGGACTCATTGGAGTCTTGCATGATTGGTACTACCAAAAACTGTCTTATCATATTTAGTTCAGATATGTACATATATGGATGCCATAGATACACGTTAAGCAATAATATTGGTCATAAATACCTTGAAATTCGAATTTGGAGTTATTTAATTGCTCGGATTCCTCTTGGCGAAGTTTGATTCATCCTTCTGACTACTGGAAATCTGAACATAATGTTATCCAAATCTTTAGCTAGTTTATCAAAGATCTTGTTATTTATGTGGGTAACTTCTCAACAGTTTGGGACAGGGTCTACTTAAATTCTCGTAGTAGTCATTGCACTTAAATTCTCGTACCACTAAAATCTGGGTAGTCATCAAAATTAATTAAATCCGGTACTGATCCTTGAACTGAGAATCTGTGGCTGAAATATTCTTGTGTATTATGATCCAGGTGTGAGCCATTTGATACCTACCCAAGAACCTATGATTTTTTGCATGCAGCTGGCCTCTTCTCTACTGAGAGTAAAAGGTACACGCCAGTCTTCTAATTTTTCCTGGTAGATGATTTCCCTATTTCAATTGGCATATGCTTTTGGGTTTCTTCTGTCTTGTTCTTGTTCCACAGCTATGACTGACCAACAAGAACAGTGGCTTGTAGGGTTCGCATATTGTTGTGCTGGCTAATAATTTCAGAAGTTCTTGCTTATAATCTACAACACAACTTACCTAAAATGTAGTAATCAGCAGAAGTTATTGGCTGGATATGTGACTATATATAAATTGACTTGATAATTAGGAATATATGGAATTATGTGGAATAATGTAAATTTATAAAGCTTGATTTGGTACATCTGTGTAGTTCGTAATTTGTTCATGAGGTGGGCTAGGATCTCTTCGGGTAAGGCGGTGGTTTTCCTTAATTTTTTTTTTCATTGTATCAGATGCAATATCTCTTCAATAATGCTCGAGATGGATCGGATCCTGAGACCTGGTGGGCGTATACATATTCGTGACACCTTAGCCATCATGGATGAACTTCAAGATATTGCAAAGGCTGTGGGATGGCATGTCAAATTGCGAGATACATCTGAGGGTCCTTACGCAAGTTATAGGATCTTGACTGCTGATAAACACCTCTTGCGTGGTTGAACTTGTGAAAATCGTTATTCATACTGTTTTCTTTTCCTTCTGATCCCTCTTGGCAAGACCAGGCTATTGTTCCTCTAACACGGGGGTCGTAAATGCATTCAAAAGAAGAAGATCAGTGAATGAATAACACTTACACGGGAACAGAGAGTTACTTTCATGGTGTGGTGCAGTAATTATTGACATCCTGTACGCTCAGGTGCACTGACCATGTGTTGGGAGCAAATGGCGGGAGCAGTAACTACCAGCCTGATGCTCGGACAATTTACCACTAGATAATGTCACTGCAGCGCGGAGTGTAATTTGCCTGTAAAACACGATGTATGGTACATCCAAGTTTAAGCTAGAACATTTGTTATAGTGTTTACCCAGATTGAAGAGATACATGTAACCCTTGTTTATTTCGTTCATTTATGGATGTTTGTGTTGATTATTGTGTTTAACAATTCAAATATCTCTGGCTTATATGGCGGGTTCAATTCACCGTTTCTTGTAATCTAGAGTGAATGGTTCATGATTGGGAGGATGGTTCAGAGTTGAGGTGTGCCTGCTCATATGATCGGAATATAATGCTAAAACTGATATGATCAATCCCCACTAATGGACCTGTACCTGACCACATACATTTTTCTATGTTCCTCAGTTGGTTCTAATAAGGTGAAACCGTAACACTCTAGGATTTGTCAAACTTCCTAAAATACGCGGCAGTTAGAACAACCTAATCTTTTTATGGTAACACCTAAACATGAAAAGACATCATTCATTTTATACCCTCATTGCACGGTATCTTTGGTTTTTCTTTCTCTTTGGATCCCTTTACCATTGATTGAAACAAGTACGTTACCAAAGTCCAAAAGCCTATTTCCTTCGGTTCATCTTTCCTCCGACGCCTATAATATTGAAACATCTTTCTCAAAAGTGCGACCTTACTCTCAGAGAGAGAGAGACAAGAGTATTCGAGGGTGCACGCGTTCGCATGTCTGTGATATGGACGTGTCCGCCTGTTTTCCAGCCCTTCAGAAGATACAACTGGCACAGATAATTGAAAAGGCAGAAGTTCCATTGTTTTCTTTTCTTTCTTTTTTGTCTAGAACATATCATTTCATTGATGTTGAAAACTAGAGCTTACACAAAATCATCACAGGAGACGTCTCTAGGAATAAGTTATAGCTTACAAAAACCAGTGAAACAATTCGCAGCTGCCCCATTCGATAACAGCCTCAGATGCCCCTCTGATTTTTTAGTAAGAAAATGTCGGATAACTCACACAAGTCAATCTGCTCGTCGACTGAGCGTCTGAGCCCAGCATATAACATCCAATAATCGTCTCCTGGGAGACATCAAAATACCACAGCGCTAATTGTAACAATCGTCAAAAACATTGAATTATGCCCTAAAAATCCTGCTCGATGAATCAGAAACTGATGACACCTGTCCACCAGACTTTGGTCTCCATGATTGCTGACCTTGATTATGATTCTGCAGAACGGGTCTTTTGAGGGTTATATTCTGGGACCGGCTATCTACACTCAAGTTCTGAAATTGAGTCTGAACCGGTGCGGTTGAGCGCATACTCCTGTGCACCTGCGGACGAGTTGGGCTAGACTGGTAGCACCCACCTTCGTAAGCTGGATTCCAAACAGGTGCTCTTGCAATACATCGTGATACTTGTGGTCGGACTAGAGTTGCAAGGAGAAGTTCCTGATTCTGATCGGTGGAAATAAGCCTCCCACGAGTCCACTGGAATACTTCAGATATCCTTGCCAATTTACTCCTGCTAACAGCCCTTGCAGAATTTTCTGGTTGCTCAAAAGGATCCTCAATCTAACCAGTCATCAGGATGTCCAAAAACAAATTCATCAGCAATGTCAATAGTAAAAGTTAACATCAATGAAGTAAGAAAAGCAGCCACCTACCAAAAGTAGAAGACAAAAAATGTAATTGTGCATAGAGATGTGGGAAGAGAAGAGAGAGAGAGTTTTTTTTTGAAGAGAGAGAGAGAGAGAGAGTTACAAATATCGCATGAGTTTTAGGCAACCATCTCATATTGTTCCTTATGTACCCCCATTGTCCGGTATAGGGACAAATTCCAAACTCTAAAGCCTTCAAATTTATGTCAGAAAACTGCAACACAGAGAAAGGATCCCCTTATCAATACCGTTAGAGTATGTATGCTATCCTAACATACAGGCAAGATACTAGGCAAAATTCACGAACCTAATATAGAATGGGGTATTATATCCAATTATATAAATCTCAATTACATAATCACAATGTTGTCATTTGATTAAAAAAACACCAGACAAGTATAACTAAAATCTAATGAAACACATCATAGAAATCTCTGTTATTTAAAGTAGAAAATTATGATGCAAGTGATTACCTTTGCAAGGAATGTAATGAAAAGCTCAGACAAAGGGCTTTGATTTACTCGTCTAAATTTGTCTTGTCTGAACCTTGTTATGTTAGCAGCACAAATTTCTGCAATATGTCTCTCTGCAGTTATCCTCGCACCTGCAAGAAACATGTTGAAAGACAGGTCCAATGACTTATTGTCTTCTGATGTCAATCGGTACTTTTAAATATTGTAGGTCAACCAAATCATTTTAGGGAATATTCTCAACTCTACAGACACTGTTTCCATTATATCAATGAGGGTGTGGAATTTGGTACTGTTGAAATCCCAGTTGATAGGGAGTAATTATGGGATAGAATGATACGTGATTCTAGAGATTTGATTTAGACATATTTGGACAAATTTCCATCTTTGTTAGGAAATTATTCTGTTCTCTTTCTCGATTGTATTATATTTAGACACAATCCTTGTACATTTGAATTCAAGAAATACAGAAAATCATTCTGCTCTATATGGTATCAGAGCCAGGTCACCCTAGCTATCAATGACGGAAGCCACCGTCAATAGCGAAGGGCTGGTCACCTCTACAAACCCCACTGGGGAAACACCGGCATTATCCCCCATGGGCTCCAGTGGGCTTGACAACTCGTCCTTTCAGCTCACAGTGGAAAAACTAAATGGGAAAATTTTTCTTGAATGGGCTCAATCGATCAAGCTTGTAATCGATGGCAAAGGAAAGTTGGGGTATCTTACAAGCGAGACTAAACAGCCACCCTCGACCGATGCTGCTGCTCTACTGAAATGGCGGCCAGAAATCAGATGGAGATTGCATGGCTGGTGAACTCTATGAAATCCTCCATCGGAAAAACTTATCCCTTCTTACCAACAGCGAAGGAAGTCTGGGATGCGGTTCGGGAGACGTACTCGGATGTGGAGAACTCCTCTCAGATTTTTTACATCAAGACACAGATTATGACAGATGAAACAAGGAGAGAAGGATGTCACCGATTTCTACATGGAGATGACGACTCTATGGCAGGAACTCGATTTGAGCTACGATGACAAATGGGAGTGTTCTGGCGACAGTGCTCGGTACAAAAAGAAGATTGAAACTAAGCGAGTGTATGAATTCCTTGCTGGTCTCAACCGTGAACTGGACGATGTCGGAGGCAGAATTCTCGGTCGACGTCTGCTTCAACTCGCGAAGTCTTTACTGAAGTACGGCGCGAGGAGAACAGGCGGAGAGTTATGCTAATGGATCCATCTCTCGGACCTAATGGGTCTAAAATGTCAGCCTTAGCTTCTAAAGGCCTAAGGACTGAGTTCGGCCCAAAACCAACTAAAGGCAAAATCTGGTGCGACCATTGTCGCAAAACTGGCCATACGAAGGAAAATTGCTGGGAACTTCACGAGAAGCCTGCAAATTGGAAACCGCGTCAGGGCAATCGCACTCAGGGCTATCATGCCACACTCGAGCACCCAACCGCGCAATTTCAGACAAAAAACAACTCCTCTAATGGCGGCGTTAGTTCTGAACAGTTGGAACAATTACACATTGTTTTCTAGATTTCAAACCTCTGGTCAATACTCCCTGAAATACTGCTTCCGCCTCTTTAGTAATTTTCTCAGTGCTCTGAGTACCTCCCGATCCAAAAATCCTTGGATCATTGACTCAGGCGCTTCCAATCACATGACTAATTCTTTCCACCTCTCCTCTTACTCACCTTGCGCTGGCAATCTCAAAGTTAAAATTGCATATGGCTATCTCTCCTTTGTTGCAGGAAAAGGGAGTATTCAAATCTCTGATTCAATAACTCTACACTCTCTCCTTCATGTTCCAAAATTATCATGCAATTTACTGTCCATTAGCCAAGTGACACAAGACTTCAATTGCTCTGCTAAATTTCTTCCTTCTCATTGTGTATTTCAGGACCTATCATCGGAGAAAACGATTGACAGTGCTAGTAGTGTGAGGGACTTTATTACTTTGAGGAGGCTACTTCGCATGAATCGGTCAAACTCTTATGTGTAATTTTGCATATGTCCCTAGAAATGATGATTATGTTATGGCATTTTCGAATGGGTCATCCCAATTTTCAATATTTGAGACGTCTGTTTCCTTTCAATTTTTCCAATAATCAGTCGTTTGATTTTTCATGTGAAATCTGTGAACTTGCCAAACATTATCGGACATCTTTTCCTCAATCCAAATACAAACCGTTCACAATTATTCATAATGATTTATGGGGTCCTCACATTTTTCATCGTACTCACTCGAAATTGTTCGTTACATTTATTGACGATCATACTTGAGCGTGTAGGGTGTATCTTTTGAAAGAAAAATCTTATGTGCGGGATGTGTTCATCAAATTTCATTCCATGGTTTAAACAAAATTTCACACATGCATTCAAATCTTGCACACTGATAATGGCACCAAATACTTCAATACTGTCCTAGTGGATTATCTTCAAAAACATAGAATGGTTCACCAATGTTCATGCATCGACACTCTGCAACAAAATGGAGTTGCCGAACACAAAAACCGCGACATTCTTGAAGTGGCTCGTGCCTTCTTGTTTACCACACACATGCCCAACATATTCTAGGGTGATGTCATCTTGAACTCAACCTATCTTATCAATAGAATGCCTAGTCGTGTTCTCTCTTTTGAGACACCTCTTCAAAATTCCAGCATGCCTTCCCTACCTCATGACTCCACTCAGATCTACCCCTCAAAGTGTTTGGTTGTATCGCCTTTGTTCATATTCATTCCTATCATCGTAGCAAGTTAGATCCTCACACCCTTAAGTGTGTTTTTCTTGGGTATTCTCCTACTCAGAAAGGCTACAAATGCTACGATCCTTCCACAAAAAGGGTATTTGTTAGCATTTACGTAACGTTTTTTTGTACACCGTCCTTACTTCCAAAAGCCTTCACTTCAGGGGGAGAAGTTGAGTGACGCAACTGAGGAAGCTCGGTTTTTGGACTTCGATATCTCTCCCTCTCATTCAAATATGCCACTTAAAGAAGGTAACTCTACCATAAGGGGAGATGTAGAACCACCACAGGAGGAACCGATACTTGTTTATTCCAGGAAGCCAAAATCAAGGTACAAGGAACACCTCACACCCGAGACACCACAAGAGTTGGAATCAGTGAGAGCTCCAAGTCCTAATGACTCTCCTTCCAATCCTGGTATGTCTAAATCTCTGGATAATGACTTACCAATTGCTCTTAGAAAATCCACTCGATCATGTACTCTCCACCCTATCTCAAAATTCATATCTTACAATGCTTTGTCTCCAAGGTTTCGTGCTTTTACTTCTAATCTTGATAGTGCAGAAATTCCAAAGAATATTCAGGAGGCCTTGGAGGTTCCCAAATGGAGAGAGGTCGTAATGGAAGAAATGAGAGCCTTGGACAAGAATGAAACTTGGGAGGTGATGAATTTACCGAAGGGAAAGTAACCCGTTAGTTGCAAATAGGTGTTCACGTTGAAATATAAAGCTGATGGAACAATAGAACGATACAAAGCCCGACCTGTTGCAAAGGGGTATACTCAGACCCATGGCATTGACTACACAGAGACATTTGCACTTGTGGCAAAACTAAATACAATTCGGGTTCTTTTGTCCTTAGCAGCAAATCTGGACTGGCCTCTCCAACAACTTGACATCAAGAATGCATTTTTAAACTTTGAACTAGAAGAATAAGTATTCATGACAATACCATAGGGATTTTGTAAAGAGGGTCAAGAAAACCAGGTATGCAAACTCAATAAGTCTTTGTACAGTCTAAAACAGTCACCTAGAGCATGGTTCGATAGATTTGCAAAAGTAATAAAAAATCAAGGATATCAACATGGACAATCAGACCATACTATGTTCTTCCATTAATCCGAAGATGGGAAGAAGACAATTCTCATTGTATATGTTGACAATATAATCCTCACTGGAGATGATATAGTGGAGATGGAGAAGCTGAAGAAAGTTCTAGCCACTGAATTTGAAGTAAAAGACTTGGGGCAAATGCGATATTTTCTAGGAATGGAAGTCGCTAGATCAAAAAAAGGTATTAATGTCTCTCAACAAAAATATATTCTTGATCTTCTAACCGAGACTGGCATACTTGGATGTAAACCGAGCAACACGCCTATTGAAGTTGAAAGGAAAATAGGAGAAGTCGGAAAGCCTGTTGAAAGAGACAGATATCAAATAATAGTCGGCAAGTTAATTTATCTATCACATACCAGACCCGACATCACGTTTGCAGTAAGTTTGGTGAGTCAACACATGTATTCTCCAATGGAGGCTCACCAAGAAGCTGTTACAGAATCCTCAGATATCTCAAGGGCTCCTTGGGAGGGGGGCTACTCTTCAAAAAGGATGAAAGCAGAGAAGTAGAAGTCTTCACTGATGTTGATTGGGCAGGTGCAAAAGAAGATATACGGTCTACTACCGGATATTGCACGTATGTATGGGGAAAATTGGTGGCTTGGAGAATTAGGAAACAAAATGTTGTGGACAAAAGCAGTGCTGAAGTGGAGTTTAGAGCAGTATCACAAGGGATATATGAAGGGATATGGATAAAGAGACTTTTAGAAGAGCTATACATTACTGTAAAAATTGTAGTCAAACTCTACTGCGATAACAAAGTAGCAATCAATATTTCCCTCAATCCAGTACAACATGACCGAACCAAGCATGTAGAAGTGGATAGACATTTCATCAAGGAAAAAGTGGAGAACGGAATAATTTGTAATACTTATATTCCTACTCAGGAGCAAACTGCAGATATTTTCACCAAATGATTGTCTAGGCAAAAATTCGAAGATTCCATTAGGAAGTTGGATATGATTAACATCTATGATCCAACTTGAAGGGAAGTGTTAAAATCTCAGTTGATAGGGAGTGATTATGGGATAGAATGATTCGTGATTCTAGAGATTTGATTTAGACATATTTGGACAGATTTCCATCTTTATTAGGAAATTATTCTTTCCTTTTTTTCTCTTTCTTGATTGTATTATATTTAAGGGAAATTCATTTTTTAGTCCTTAGGTTTTAGGCACTTTTTCATTTTAGTCCTTCACTTTTAACTTTCAAATTTTTAATCCTCGAGTTTTCTTTTTTTGATGAAATGGTCATTCCGCCAGTCTAACATCCATATGCTTAACGGCACATGAAGCGGTCGACTGGGTATATGTGTTGAAAGTGAGCGGTCGTCCGCTTCATGCAGCGGTCGACCGGTACAAATTTGCTGACGTGTCAGAGAACTCCGTTAAGTACATGGACAACAGACTATCGGAATGACCATTTTGTCAAACAATGAAAACTCAAGGACTAAAAATTTGAAAGTTGAAAGTGAAGAACTAAAAATGAAAAAGTGCCCAAAACCTTAGGACTAAAAAGTGAATTTCCCTATATTTAGACACAATCCTTGTACATTTGAATTCAAGAAATACAGAAAATTATTCTGTTCTTCAGGTACTAACAACTGTCAGACGAAGCAAATGCTCAAGACATCTAGGACTAGAACTTCTGGCAGTAAGGAACAGTAAAATTAACTAGCAATCCAAGTTTGCATAAGATGGCATTTCTACTTTCATACTCTGAAATAATGTTTAAGACATAATTGGTCTTTATATTAGAACAAAATACTCAAATGTTTGATGACTCCTCTTCGAAGTAAACTGCACCTGAAGTATAGATACCAACAGTCAAATATATGCGTCAGTTTCCTGAATACCCACCAATCCAATCACATGGCATTGAAAACAGAAGAGAAAATCAAAACTCTTCATAAAATTTCCAACCATATTTCAATTATTATTTTTTAAGCCTCTGGCCCTCCCAAAGAACCAAAAGGAATAACTTTGAACAGCATATAAAAAGGAAATCTACTGAATTTTCAAAGAAATCAGTACAACTCAGCTTTTATCTCGGCCATTCTAAAGGAAACACCAGAAAGGTAGGGTGTTTTGGGCGAAAGATTAAAGATGAAAAGTACCTTGAAGATCATCAGCAATATTTCCTGGGTATATATCTATAAGGGGTGGTAAAATTGGAGGGACACAAGTCTGAAAGAAAACAGATCATTTATTAGAACTGAATCAATAAATTGCACCACCTATGGAAGTAAATACAGGAAACCAGACCAACACTCAAGAGGAAATAATTTGATCAAATAAAGCGCCAATATAAAAGACCTAACTTCCTACGATCCTTTGTGACATTCAACAAACCCAGTTGAAAGCAACCATATTCGGTGAATTTCATGTAGCATCAAGGAAATGTCATAATTTTAACCATTTTTTGTAGCAGAAATCATGATCAAAGAATACCTGAAAATGGAAGATCACAAGCAGACTGAGGGAGTATGAATTGAAACTCCCAGTTTTTGGGTTATTTATATCATGTGCTTTTGCCCATTCCTTGACCTACACAAGCGAGAAATAATGTATCAAATACTATTTACCTATTCTCACAAAAGCAAATATCGGTTTGCTAGAAAAATGTACCAGTAAAACCATATCACGGAAACGCCCATCTATTGAGCTGATCCAAAACAAGAGTTTGGACTTCATTTGGCCCTTTATGTTATCAATTGATACATCACAAGAAATGTTGTGGATGCTACTCTCAAATTTTAGAATGGGAACTCTTGCATTTGGGATGAATTGCAACCTTCGCCATCCACCTGCAGATCAACAGTAGTAGGGGTAAACAGACGTAAGCATTGTAATTAAGAATAGTCAAATTAATGAAAAAAATACGTGATTTTGTATATATCATGCACCCATATTCCTTATTGATTTTCCGTATCAACAAACCATCACCGAATAAAAATTCACAGAAAGCAGGTTCACAGACTGGGAAAAGATAGTGAAACGCCACTTCTAATAAGCATTAATAATTGAAACCCAGGTTCTAAATTTGCAGATACTACAATGTGGCCATTCTTATACCACTGACGACCATTTACTATCAAAGGTTCCAAAAGCAGTACATTTTTTTTGCAAGATGGTTCAATATGACGAATTTTGAAATCCCAACTCCCCAAAATTGATCACACACGTGCAATAAACCACAAAGACCTGGAAAAAAATGGTAATGATTGTCCCTTCCGTAACATAACAACACACTACAAATACAATAAACTTCACACCTGGCCATACACTAAGCAAAATGTCTCAAGCATGAGAACCTGTAAAAATGCATTTCCTATCTATACTAATTCTCAGGCTTTATACTTGCTTTCCACAAATTATCAAAAATGTCTCGAGCATGGAGATGTGTTTCAATACATGCTAGAGAAAAGAAACCGCAGTAATGCAATAATTAAACCTACTACAATTGATTGGGGGGAGGGTGAAGAAGGGCAACAAAAAAAAACTTGAACCCAAAGTAAATTACCTATCTGTCTCAAAGCTATTTGCACATCTCCTAGTAAATTTTGTTTGCGCTTTCTTCCAGCAGATGAAATAAATGAACCATTGCATAAGTCAGCAGAAATATCCAAATCACCCCATCTTGTGAACAGATTGGACACAAATGAACCAAAGGGCTCTACTTTTGCACCTGTTTGAGACAAGTCATAGATCAATGTTTTTAATCACAAGACTAAAAATTATGACGGCTCAACAAGTGAAATTTAGGAAAAGAAGAAATAAGACCGAACGTTATGGTGGATCCTTATGATAGGTTACTTGTCTCTTTCTACTTGAGGCACAAGAATTAAAAGTGGTGAAAATATACAGGTTTACATAGTGCTGAAAACCTACACTCAAAAATTTTCAGCATTTGGGGAAGGAATAGCTTTGACTAAGATGGATTTCTTTAATGGATTAAGGAAAAAATAATGTCATCAAGACAGAACCTCGAAATGACTTGACACAAGCTAGGAAATTTTCATTCGTAACAGAGTAGAACTATATGTCCCAGATGCAAGGGGCTTTCCAGACAAATTGCATTATTCTTGAAATAGAAACCTCCTATTGTCCACTCAAACTGCAAACCTTCCATGCCAGCTCCCCAAATAGGGGTCATCAAAAGATATGTGCTCATGTCAACATTAGCAGAGTCAAAACAACAACATTCCAACATCTTAAAGAAAACAATATCCATTGTATCGTTGATAGCCATTGGAGACACGTAGCCATCATGGCGCATATACCTTAGTTCCAATTCCATCCACTTATTATCCCATTCTCCAATTGGGGTCATGGCCTAAAAGGGCGGAGAGCCGCCATGATGTTTTGGCTGGCTTTCTTGCCATTAAATTTTATAATCCCAAGGATCAATTAATGGCAAGAGCACACCTTAATGCCATCTCACAGCCTTTGGAATTGCAACCATTTTTCTGAATAATAACTACGAATTGGTTCCCATTTTTTAACAAGTGAATTCAAGAGGATTTACCTGCACATGAAATTAGTAGGGATAGAAGAATGGAACCATTTTTTTTTTATAAGTAAGTCAGTTTTATTAAAAACAAATAAAAACAAGGAACAACGAAATCACCAGTACAAGAGAATGTACTGAAGAACCCAAACACAGACAAGCAAAAGCCCAACAAGAAACTCCCACCCACACGCCAACAAGATCCCGCCCAACAAGAAACTCCCACCCACACTCCCAAACGATCCCCCTATCAGTCAACCCATGGCTCTAAGTCTTCCGAACGATCGAGGGAGACCTATCATAATTAACTGAAGACTACAATCCCTGCAACTCTCTGATCATCTTCCCCTTAGATTTTTTAGACTGTTTCGAACAAGGCTGCACCCGATCCCGTTCCAACGCTGCAAAAAGATCTCTCAGTTTGTCCTCTTGACCACCACACGACAGCCCAACCATATTACCCACAGAGGAAACCATATCCAAAACCCACGCCGGAGATTCACCCTCGAAAACGTTACTAGGGACAGGTTCAAGAGAACACTCCCCCTCCTCCTGCCCACCTAAAAGGGACCCAGAAGAAGGAGCCACTATGCTAGTTTTCAGCCCACCCGAGATAGGCCCAGCAAACCCAGCGAGCCCATCATGCCCAGCCCTTCCGTCGTTCACACACTCCCCCACTATGCTAGTTTTCAGCCCACCTGAGATAGGCCCAGCAAACCCATCATGCCCAGCCCCTCCTGCGTTCACACCCATAGCCCCCGATGAACCATCTAAGGCATTCGGGTCACCAGTTGTCAGCCCATACGAGACTTGACCCACGAACGTGCCTCCGGGCGTAAACTCCGGCGTCTAAAGAGCCTCCGAGCAGTCGCCATCCACGACAGACAGCACCGACGAGAGGGGAGCCGCCACCGACGAGTGGGTTGCACCCCCTTCCTTGCCTCCCGATAAGCCTTCGAAGGCCTCGGAACCATCAGCAAGAACGATAGCATTTTCCGGCGTAAACTCCGGCGCCGGAAGAGCCTCCGGGCAGTCGCCAGCGACGACAGAAAGCGCCGGCGAGTGGGGAGCCGCCGCAGGCAGTTGGGTAGCATCATCTTCCTTGCCTCCGAGCTCCACAGAAACCGTCGCAACCAGGGCCCCCGAAAGCCCAACCGAGGCCTCCGGGCCACCAAGCTTCAGCCCAGATGAGGGGGCCCCTTCAAAGAGACGAGGCCTAACTCGTTGATCCCTGCCCCTCCCAAACCGCAAACCAAGTGATGATTTACGAATATCCAAGTCAGGGTCCAACTGCAAAATACCCTGACTCCGGGCCACCAAGTCAGGGTCCAACTGCAAAATACCCGACCCAGTCTCACTACCCATCAACTCAAGCAGCTTTTCCACTTCGTTACGAATACCCAACAGCTTTTTCCTCCACTCAGACACGTAAAGTGCGAAACTGTCAGCCGCCTCTGCAGAGAAAGTCTGGCCCTTGGAAAACGACATGTCAGTGTGCAAATTTGAAAATGATTCATGCGTCTCCTTCATCTTCCCCACTCCATCCCTACTCCCTTCCAGCCCCTCCACCACTAGTGACTGGCCCCCTAATCTTTCCCCCAACTGTCCCTGCTTGAGAACGTCAACAAATGAGAGCTCTTTACGCACTCCAGCCCCAAACGAGCCCTCTTTCCGACGATTAAGCTGGCTGAGGTGAGACACTACCTCCTGAAACACTTCGGCTAACTTCTTCCAACCAATTCCCTCCTTTCCTTCCGGGATCATAACCACTCCCTGTCTGCGTCCCCCTCCAAACTCTGCGATAGCAACAAATCTCCCAGCTTTGTTACTGCACCGTTGCGCCAAGAAGCCCCGAGAAGCTTCATTAAGTTTAACAACAACCTCCTCCGAATTGGCAACCAACTGCAACCTACGAACCACTTTCACAATCCAATCAGCTTCATACCTCCCAAGGAAGATCGAGCTCATAACTTTCCGACTCCACTCCGACAAATGGACGACTCCATTGACTAAAACTGAGACCTCTCCTTAGCTTCAACACTGAAGCGACGGGAGAAGGACATCAGGACTATCTAACTAAACTAAGAACAACAATCAGCCAGAAAAACTAACAAGAAAGCAACCGGAGCAAACAAGTGGGAGAAGAGGGAAACTCAAATAGAACTCTTTGGGATTCGTTCCATTTCGGTTCTAAAACTTTCGTTCCTATGTAGTTACTTTGGTGACCCGAAGTAAAACTTCCCTTTGATTTCAAACATTCCGTATGATTTTTGTTGGAGAGATACGTTGCTCGAGTAGGCCTAACATCAGTCTCACATCTGAAGGAGAAAAAATACAGAAAATACCAGAAACTAGTTTGTCATCTTTGGAACCATTTTTTTTTTTTTGCACCACCTTTTATGTTCATATCTACCAATCAAATCATGAAAATATTACTGGTTCCAAGTAGGGGTGTCCAACAGCCGGTCCGGTCCGGTTTGGCCGGCCAAACCGGAATTTTTTCAAAGTATATAGACCGGACCGGACCGGACCGGTCCGGTCCGGTTTCCGGTTTAACCGGTCCGGTCTGGGTCGGTTTGGGCCGGTTTGGGCCGGTTTTGGGTTGGGCCGTGCCATTTTGGGCCAATTTCCGGTTTGGGCCGATTTGGAGAGGTATACTCCGGTCCGGTCCCGGATTTTCATGAGGGTAACCCGGAACCGGACCGGAATACACCGGTTTACCGGTCCGGTCAACCGGTTTGGGTCAAAACCGGTCCGGTCCGGGCCGGCCGGTTTTTTGGACAGGCCTAGTTCCAAGTATTTAGTCCATATATATTAGCAACTTTAAAGACATAGGAAAGATATTTTTTATTTCAATAAAACCACAAAACTGATGCAGTAGAAACTACCTCTCAAACTTTCCACAGATTCGATGACTCTTTGTAGTTCATCAATAACTCGAGACCGTTTCTCCCAATCCTCCTGAAGGGGACTGACCACCTGAAGAATGTCCTTGAGAATATGCTCCAATGCTCCATAGGCGCTCATCTTTGATTCGTGGATAACGTAAGAGGAACAGTTGAATGTGTCAAAATGCGATGGAAAAATGATATTCAATACTGATAAAATCAACCATGATACAAGGTAGATCCTTTAACTGCCATCTAGAAGAACTCGTACCTTATTCCAATTACTTCATCAAATCAAAGCCTCAGGCCCCTTAGTTCACCAACCAAAACCTGGAAGTATTGTTCACAAAGTTGAGCTGTAAATCATATCTGATGGTTCCACTGGAACAAGTTCATTGCATTCAACATATACTCAGATATAGAGGTAAAGATTACTGAATGAAGCATAACAATACTGGGTGGGCATCAACTTATAAGAATTGATAAGCCTGACAAGTTTAATGAAGTAAACGCATTTAAGAAGTTTCTATAATGCGGACAAATCATCTAACAGAAATTTCACACAACCACCCTGACGTCTATTTTAGATTCATCGACAAAAAAAAAAACCCTATCAATCAGATAGCAATACACAAATACATTAATTTTACACGAGCAAACAACATAAACACAATTTCCGGTAATCATATCCGAAGCTAATAGAACATGTGATCAAGCCATTACCCGAAGCATAATGGAACCATTCTCATCCAATCTCACAAGGATTCCAACCCAACCAAGGCACCCTCTCTCATTGCCTTATATGAGGCTAGCCCCGTACTCCGTAGTGAGCTTTATCAGAGTATATACTGTACTTCACTGTTCACAGTACTGGGGCTTTGCTTAGCCGGGGGGTTTTCTCTGCCTTTTTTTTGTAACCTTTGACAAGGTACTTTTTTTTTCGCTGAATATTTGACAAGGTACTTGGAAAGCAGGAAAAAGGAAAAGGACTAGTGGGCTCAGAACTGGGTCACAATCTTTTGATCGTCTCGGTAAATTGTCATCGCATTGGGCTCGCTTGCGTACAGTTCTCTGTCCTGGGACTTTGTAATACGCAAAATAGCATCTCTTCGTCTTCTATGCACATTGACTCTGAATTTGATGGGTTTTTACTCGGGCAGAGGAGGGGATGATTGGAAATTCGGCCGAGTGGAATCTTTGGTCACTTGTAAACCGTGTGAATTTGACTATTCGACTTTTATTTCCTTTCCAAACTGGAAGGCCTTATTTTTTTGGTTTTTGGTTCTCTTTTCCCTATGAAGTGGAAGAAATGAAAACTAATTAACGAAAAAATGTACGAACAAACCGGAACATGTGCACTCTAACTAGTTCTTAAAATTATGTTTTTTTAGTTTATGTATATAAAGAAGATGGAGAGAAAAATAAATCTCCCCTACCATCTAAGTAATGGACCACCATGTTCTCTTCTTTTAATTGGTAGGTCAATGAAAGGGCAAAAGGCTTAACGCAGTGCAAAAGCTCTCTCTGAATAGATTGAAGAGCGTGTTACGGCAACTTTACTTCGTTTTGAAAAAAACAGTAAGTGCTTTTTGCTTGGGTAAGTACTAAGTGCTTTTTTATCAGTTTCCAGCGGTCACGGACCACGACAACTACGTAAACAAATGGACAACCAAAATAAGAACAGCCGGGACGTATCATCGCATCAAGCATACGAAAAACCTGATCAGCAAAATTATTGGGCTGTACAATCGCTCAGGCTTGGCCCTTTTATAAGTGTAAGCTGCTCAACGGCTATATGTCCGATGCGGGAGCCCAACGTTGACAAGAATGTCTAACGACCCATTTTAATGGGCCTCGTACATCTTCTGGCCCAAGAAAAAATGAAACAAAAGAATATTATTCGGTCGTCTCCCAAGTTTTTATTTTCTCCTACAAGTTGGTACCGCTGAATTTGTTTTTAATTTCCTAAATTGGAAATGCCATTGTTAGAGTAGGGGGTCTAACTGAAGCGTTTGCTATCTGAAATTCCTGTTGGCTGTTGCTAGAATCTGATGCTGTGGAATTGGGTCTGTCAAGACGTTTATTCCCGTCCCGGTTCCATGCTGCTTCTTTATTTTTGTTTTATTAATTTCAGCTTTGTCTTTTCTGGATTGTGGCTATAACTCTCAGTACCGTGCTTGAGGAATCTCGGACAGCATTCCTACAGAACCGGGTTCGAGGTCTTAATAAGGGTTGCAGAAAATACATTACAGAGGCAGTGAAAAGGCAAGCTACCTTGCCGTCTTTCCTGTTTGGGTAAATTGGGGATTTCGGATGGCGGACACTTTACACATCTCTCTAAAGCTTTTTCTTGAGTCTTGAAAATTCAACACGTAGAAAAAAAGGAAAAGGGAATCAATAGTGTTATTCGGCAACCCAATAGTCGGTCCACGGCAGCTCCGTCAACGTCAAACAAACCCAAATATATAATACAGCTAAGTGACGTTGATGCCTCAACCGAGACCAAACGCTACGTGTCCCATAGATTGTCTAGGAATTCGAATAAAATGGTGGAGCCGCAAAATCAAGCAAAATCTATCTATTTCATCCCTTATGCGATGAATTATGAAAGGGGGAACTTAATCTTTATCCATCCACGACGATAAGGTCCCCCAGGCCCCGAAGCTAGTGGTTTCCATTATCCATCTTAACTCTGACGCCAGAGGCAGAGGATGCACCTGCATCTCCAAAGTCCCAACAAGATGCACATTCCCGTAAACGGATTTTCGGCTTGTACACTGTGTGTCAGCTGCTTGTGCTCTTCTAGACTATAGATTGTTGCTAATATCCAACTTCTAAGTTCTACGCACGTCCTTAGTTAGGTACGTGTAACAACATTTGGTGCATCGTCTTTGTTCATATTAATCTACATCTGGTGCAAAGTTTTACCGGAGGAGTTTTCCTTGGACAAAATAATTATATTAATAAATCAATTCAATCCTCGAAACGTATCCGATTCTGGAATAAAGTTTCTTCGGTCGTACATCGTTAGCCAAAAAGAGTACAGAGAATAATGAAGAACAAGAACAATAAAAAGCAAGATTTTTCTTTTTTTTCTTTTCTTGATTTCGAATTTGAAGAACACCCTAGAAATTACAATTAAAAACAGGATGCTAATATGGTATTTTATCAGAACCCTTTTGGGCAAATTAGTTTTCTAATCCTACAGACTGTTGGTGGTTATTTCTTCTCAAATCCACCACGACAACGCTCACGTTGTCCGTACTATGCCTAGCCAGGGCCAACTTGGTCAACAAAATGGACGCGTCGCTGCAGGCCTTGTCCGAGCTATTCGCGGCGGCCCCAACCGCCTCGTCACTGTGCGACGACCCGGGGGGCGACGTAGGCCTCTGAGCGCGCAAGCACATGCGCGCCACACCGCACGCGGTCTCGTTGGAGACCACGTCCCACAGGCCATCGCTTGCCATGATGAGACACTCGTCCTCCGCTGTCCGATCTGTGATCGTCACCTCCGGTTCTGAAATCACGTACGGTTTCAGATAGTTGTCACCTGAGCAAATTAAGAGAGGTTTCAGTTAGTCTGGTATAGGCACCAAGTCATGGAGTAATAAGAGAACGGCATATCACGCCGGCCGTGGACATTTACCTATCGCCCTGGACATAGCCAAGACTCCGAGGACTCGGGCGCCGTCCCAGTAAATTACGCGGCCTCCGGCGGCTTCGATCCGAAGCAATTCGTCGGGACGATCCGGCTGCAGATACACAAAGCAGGCAAATGTTAGCGGCACGTTAATCCTGAACGTGTATAACACGCAACCACAACTGACCAATAGCAAAGCTCCAGTTTCTGAAAGCGAACGCAAAAAAGGAGGGAGATCCACATGTCTCCCGCTTAAAGCTAGTGGAGGAAGCATCACTTTCAGTTTAGGGCCAAGTGATTGCCCCGTTTTAGAACGTGCCGAAAGGCTTACACAACGAACAGCCGTTCCGGAACAATGAATTTTGTTTAATAACTGTTTAATGCTTGCTTCTTGCTAAAAAGTTCTCACCTTATGATCGGATGAGAGGGGGACAGCGACGCCGTTACGGCAGAGCACCGCTCGAGAATCACCGCAGTTAGAGACGATGATCTTCTCTGGCGTCACTATAGCGACAACTGCAGTAGATCCAACGGCGTCGCTCTGCGGAGTCTGAAGGTCACACCTGCAGTTCCAGGTGCTCTTCAAAGGGCCACTCCGCTCGCGGACCTCCTCGTCCATCAGCTCAAAGCTCCTCTCCAACGTACCCTTCCATTCCACAGCTTCTCCTACGCCTTCCACCTGCTCCTTGAGGATCTCATGCAACCGATCCCTACACCTGGCAGCAACCTGAAGGAACAGGGAAATTTGTAAGAAATTAAATGAAACAGTTGACTGAGAGAAAAGCAATGGATATGAGCTTTACGTGGGAGCAGCCATGGCCGTCGAACACACCAAAAAAATGACATCCGTCAGACATCTGTTTCTTTTGGAGACAAAATGAGGGGAAAACCGAAACGGCGTCCTCCATGTCTCTTCTCCTTCCACAAACAGAAGTCACACCGAACTTAGGGCACTCCCTCACTACCTCCGCGGACGGGGAACTTCTACAAAAATTCAACGCTTGAGTCGGACTCATCTCTTCACTTTCTGACTTTGTTTCGTTGTTTTCCACTTTTCCTTCAGCTTCGCCGGACAGGCAAGTTTCGGCTGCCTTTTCCAGCTGGAGGGGCGGAGACGATCGAGGACAGAGGTCGAGCTTCTGGCGTTTCCTGCAGTTCTTCAGAACCGGTGGAACGGCCACATCGGCGATGAACTTTAACGGAAGAAGCTCCATTCGCCGGCGCCTCGAAGTTCGTGAGCTTGGCTCAATCGGAGCAGGCGTCTCTCCTTCTCCAACAACTCCACAGCACATACCAACCATTATAATTCTTCGAAGCTAAAAACCTAACGCTGTAGTACCGCAGTTCTCAAATAGGTCGTCGTATCAGGCTTCCCCGCTATTCCGCTGAATTACAAACCGCACAATCGGAATTTACACAAAGAAGGGCAACAGAGAAGCTCCGTAATTATACCGAGGGACAAAAGAGAAACGAGGGATCTCTAGGCACGCTCGGGAGGACCCGTTAAAATGTCCTCCACCGGAGCTTTTCAACAGAGTCGCTGAAGAGACCCAATACCATCTGGGGGCCACACTTATTCAGGGGCAGCTGCCCCTCACCGTCACGGGCAGGCATCCGACACGTACAGTTGGTATGACGTTGAACTACTGAAAACCAAAGACATCATCTACACCGTCCATCTCTCTCTCTCTCCTTCCCCAGTTTGGCCACGTGCAATAACCTTTCTAACAACACTTGGGCCAATGATCTTCCACCACGCAACGTCGAGACGGCTTCCTTTCCGGACACGCATGTGGTCCTTAACAGAACCTGCTTATCTCTCTCTGCCTTTTTGAGTCTCACCCGCAAAACATTTCACCCTATTTACAAAAACATTGCCCCAGAAGATATGACCACGTGGCGTGATCGTGGAATACGAGATTCGAGCTTGACTCGTCCTCCACCACTGCTACAATCGCGCGTAGGCTACAATCGCATGCTTCACAGCGCGGAGAGTAAAGCTAACGTCCTGCAGTGTCGGGTGGGGGTGACACATAAAAGTCCTCGCTTTATTCTTTTTATTTTTTTTCTGATTGCTCCAGTTGTCAAATGAAAGGGGCTACGTAACGAGGGAGATTGAGACACGTGTGGGACCACTTGTCAAAGTCGATTGACGCTTGCGGAATATCTGAGGTTCGGTTTTTGTTTACTCGACGCGTGGCCGTTACTGACGTGGTGCTGAAGGTGCACCCCTCGTTCCTCGCGCGGAAACACGTTTGAAGCACTACCCCTCTCTCTTGGGAAATTATATAATTTTCCCGTCCTCCAAAGCAATTACGAAGAAGCAGTAAATTGCACGCTCCACCCCAAGGTTTTCGAAATTGAAACTACGTCGGAACCTTTTTCAAAGTTAATTTGAGACCTTCTCTTGCATTATCCAAAGCCATCCAATACGTATATATATTGCGCAGAAAAAAAAAAAAATATATATATATATATATATATATATATATATATATATATATTGTTTAATTTCTTTAGATGGGGTGGCAGGATAGCAGCCGTGCGATGCTGCTAATTGAACATATTTATTTATATTTTTTATTTTGAGTTATATATGATTGAAAAATCAGTTCCAAGTCTAAAATAGTTTTGAAACAATAAAAATAAGGTATCGCCGGTGATATTAATATGTATTCAATAACATGAAGTATGTCTCGCATGAGCCGATTGAGGAGGGGAGATTTGATTGATGACTTCGAATATGCAAAAGTCGGAGACGTATTATTGGATACAAATAATCTCAAAATTGTAAATTAAAAACACCCTATTGTAAATTAGTTGACCACAACCCGTCGTTTCGGGGAAATCAAAGACACGTCGATAATATAACTTAAAAGGAATTAGGCTGTGTTTAAGAAGTAAAATTTTAGGGTTGTTAAAATTTTAGGTATTGAAGTTGATGACAAAATGAAGAGATAAGTAATTTTTTATATTTTTGTAGTGAAAAGTAATAATATTTTATGGGAAGAGAGATTATATTGTAATTTTTTATTGTGTTAAAATGTTATGATTGATAAAATTTTAGTGTGCAAACGGAGCCTTAATACGTTATATTTTCTGTATTAAATAAAAGTATATTTTATTTTTAATCATTAAATTTTAAAACCTTTTTAAAATATCTCAAAATTTTCACCATAGAAAAATCATCAATCGCTAAATTTTTTAGTACTCAAAAATATGTCCTTGTAGTACTCCGGTGAATCTAAAGACTACGTTCATGGCGGGTCTAGCTGGGATCTTTAGTCTCAGTAAATTTTTAAAAATATGTAAAATTCAGTGATTAAAAATGAAATTTTCTTTAAATAAAAGCTACTTATAGTCATTTGGATGTCATAATTATATTTCTTCAAAACTTTTTTCCTAATAATTAAAAAAAGTGGTGTGTGAAGATACTGACACAACTCGTAATAGTCATTTGGATACAAAGGTAGTATTGATCTATTAATTACTTTATTGCATAAAATGAAAAAGAACACAAATAATTAAATAATTATGATATATGTATTTGTTTTATTGGTAGATGGCTGTAGATAAAGGTTGTTCTCAATTGCGTGGGATTAGCCATTGTGGAATCTAGCTAATAATAAAGATTACCTAATAACCATTATTATTTGGATATATATAATTTCGAATTACTTCTCGGCGTGAATGTATTATTATTTCTCCAACTATTTTTCGGTTCGTTTTTTTGAGGCTGCGACTTCAATCAGGTGGTGTATATTTGTTTAGGTCATAAAAGTCTTACGAACTTTCATCAATTTCGTCCAAACTATAACGACGACGTTGGCGTTCGTTGTAATATGTTGCGAAATCTTCGATTTATGTAGTCAATGTAAGGGAGTTCTCGTATGACGTTGAATGGAAGTATGAAATCAAGGATGTCACCCGGTATGGATGGATTAGTTTGGCATATCTCTTGTCAGCTCTCGTAATTCTCTCTCGCTATTCAAATGGTATATATGTAGAGACGAAGCTAAGAATTGACCATTGGAAGGACCAATTACATTAAAAGCGAAGAGGGTCAAAAAGAATAAAATAAAAATCCTAAACAATTCGCTGTTTTTTAGTAGATTTTGGAGAGTCGGGGGTTCATGGCCCAAGCCTCTTGGCTTCGACCTTGTATCAGTGTGGAGAGGGGCCTTTACATATGTTTAGAGATTTTTACATGCACTTTTAAGTCACTTGAATGAACTCCTCATTCGTTTTAAAGCCGTCCTTAGACGAGACGAAAGTGGTTTAAAATTTCCTTAATTAGGTGTCCCAATTCTCTTGGCTTCGTTCCTGTTTAATGTGTGTAGAGGGCCGGCTGTATCATGTATGTTTGGAGATTTTATGTGCACTGTAAACCTCTAGTTAAATTGCAGTCTCTACCAGTTCTAAAGTTGGTCTTGAGACCATACGAGACACGAGCATGGTGCAAAGATTTTGCTTGAATGGAAGATCTGCAAATGGAAACGAACTTGTTGCCCTCTTTGTAATATATAAGTTTAGGTGGGCAAAAATATGAAAAATGTCCGTACGTTGTTCAAATTTCCTAAAAAGGTCTGGCTCCACTTTGTTTACGTAGCAGGTCCAACCAACGTACAGGCGTGGCCCATCTCCATCGGGATGTCTATTTTCTCACAACGTGGGCGTAGTGTACCGCCCTCATAATATCACTTTATTAGCCTCAAATAATCAGCTGCCACGTTATAGTACTATACTGTAAGAGGTGACGTAGAGACTTGAGGTCGAGTCAGTCAGTCGGTCGGTCAATGACCCGACCCCGGGGCCCACTCCCTTTTTTTCTCAGTCGGGCCCACCCCCTCAAGAATTATTCATGCTTTTTTTTTTTTTTTTTCTCAGCAAGAAGAATTATTCATGCTTACTTTTTATATATGTACTCCATTACCAACTTTCCAATATTTATTTAAAATTTGCTGCATAATTTCAATTGTTCCAAATCTGAACGGTACGTGGCAGTGTTTCCTTAATCGTGGATGTTTGACACGTAGAGAGCATTCTGTGAGGGAAGTGTGCAGCGCTGCAGCGTGACTGGTGTGGAAGTCTGATACATGATGTGTCTTTCCTCATTAATCATCGTGCTATGTTTTTTAAAATATTTTTCTTCGAAGACGTGGTTTTTGAATTTCCGAAAGGCCGGTACAATATTTTTTTAGTAATTTAACATTTTATTCTTTAAATTTATACTACGCCATCGAATAAGTCTTTCATTTTCAAATTTCAATTTTTTAATCTTTGTTTCACGAAATGATTCTTCCGTCATTCTATCGTTAATATGTTTAACGGAGCTCTCTAACACATCAACAAATTGTACCGGTCGACCGTTACATGAAGCGATCAACCTCTTATGTAGTAACGGTCGACGGCTCACTTCCAACACATATATCCGGTCGACCGCTTCATATGTCGTTAAGCATATGAATAGCTGACGGAATGACCATTTCGTCAAACAAAAAATATTCAAAGATTAAAAATTTGAAATTTAAAAGTGAATGACCTATTTACCAAAAGGATATAAACTCAAAGAACAAAATGTCAAATTATTTTATTTTTATTGCTCTCAAATTTTTAATATATATTTTTTTATCCTTCAACGTAAATTGAGCGGATGAACGATCATTTTTATATGTTTATTTTGTTTTATTCTGCTGAATGTATCCGGAAACGTACGTACCGGACAATTTATCCGCACATTCCACGTTGACTATTTCTTGCTTATATTCCAAGAAAAAAAAATATGCTTATATTACTAAGGATCAAAATGTCATTTCAAATCCCCCGACTTGTATCGTTATGACTGGTTCTGTAAGTGCAAAGGCTCCATGGGTTTCAGCTTGGCCCATTGGTCCCTCTTTTGTAATTTTGTTGGCCCAATTCCAATATCTATCTTCGGCTCCCTGCAAAGCTGTTGATGAGAAAGAAGACTTGGCCCAATTCCCACTACCAAGTCAATGAGAAGCTGTTTTTTCAGACGCTGGAGAATCGGCCACCCTAGAAGATGGGTTTGCCAGAAAGACCGATTAGCCAAGAGTGCACCCCCTTGTCTTTTCTTTTCGGCAGATCAGCTACGAAACCATCTTTGTTTCCGGATAGGTCTTTCTTAGGGCCCCCTTTTTCAGTAGATTAGATTAGGATGAAAGTATATTATCTCAACGCTTCTTTTCTCTGGCTCGCTCTTCCAAATCCAATTTTGGCCTGCGGTTATGTAATCAGGATTTCATCTCCTAAATCCTTTTTTTCTATGAAAGCAAGAGATGGAAAGTGTTGTTCTAAATTCTGCACCCTCAGACAGAGGAGAATCAAAAGATTATTATTAGATAATCCTTGTTCAACCAGGAATAGGACTTTTAAGTTTACTTCATAAGTAAGCTAATCAATACCCTACTACCATATCTATTTTCTAGTGAAAATGTACTAGAATCAAAAGATTGTAGAGAAGTCCGTTGAATTTGACAGAAAGAACCAACTTTCTGTCCTTTTTGCCCCAGGGGATAAGGACTCCGTTGAATTTCACAGAACTTCATTCAATGCTAACCTTTTGACGATTCCTTGAAGAGGAGACAATTCATATGAAATGCAAGTATTTTCACTGGATTTTTATGCTACAAGAGGAACGAAGACATGAAGCTATACATAGCCTGTTACCAGCCGGATGCCACAATTTGATTCATCAGTACTTTTCACATGGTTATGTATAAAGACAAAAATATCAGTAACTATTATCCAAATATGCTGAGGATGACTGTATCCAACTGATATTGGGCACCATCATATATTCTGAAAGGGCAGGTAATTGGAGTCTAGAACTGCACTGAACATCCTTCAGGTATGATGAGAAGTTCAGAAGGTTTCACGCTGAGCATCTGGGAGGGAAAACTGGCGGATTTGGTCAATCTAGCCTCACGCTGGGTTGAAAACCATTTGCGGTCATTCCTCCATCAACAGAAATGGTTTGTCCAGTGATGTAAGAAGCAGCTGGTAGGCAAAGGAAAGTCACCAAGGGTGAGACTTCCTTTGCTTCCGCAACACGATGTAGAGGAGTTTTAGCAATTATCTCTTCCAATAACGTGTTGTTATCAAGCAGCTGTAAAGAAGGTAAACTGTTAAGCTGCGAGAAGTTTCCACAAAGTACACGATTTGAACAATTTCAGTTCATTACCTAACATCATGTGGGTGATTTGACACTGTTGGGGGAATGATTCGTAAAATCCTATGTTCAACCTAATTGGATTTCGAACGGCGTAAACTCACCTAGTAACATAAAAACATGAAATTTGCATGTATCATGTCTTTTTTCTTTTCGTATTGCAAAATGCAGAGCCTATCCCCCCCCCCCCCCCCCCCCCCTTTACAACACAATTCATTTCAATTCCTCTCCAAGGGGTGAGCCAAACCAGCTAAACAAAATGCATCAGAAAGATATCCATTAACGGTGTTGGATGAGGACTTAGTAGTTATGGTGGTGGTGGAAAAATGTCAAACCATAATATTGTCCTTGAAGTGATTAAGATGAAATTGATTGGCATATCAGCCAACCCATTTCCAACAGGAAGTAGGCAATAACAGTGGTAGTTGCTTACTATATATAAGGTTTCTGCCCAGCTTGTACAGCATGTTTGCAGAATAATTTCCTTGATGTACTTCTCTGAAGTAATAATATGGAAGAAGATTCCCAAATATGACTAATGACACAAAAAGGTTCTAAAGCATCTGAAACATTCATAAGCAGGAAAGGAGAATCTCACACGTTCAGTAAGCGAGGTTCTTGTATACCAGGGTGCAACACAATTGGTCCTGATATTGTCTTTAGCCCATTCACAAGCCAGACTTTTGGTAAGCTGATTAATTGCCGCTGCCGATAGCATACAGAATATGAATCATTTTAGCTTTTCTGCACTCGCCAAGTTTATCTATAATGCTTAAGAATACGTACGTCATATCCGGAGAGTACTCACCTTTGCTTGCTGCATAGATGGATCCAGAACCTATATTAACCAGACCTGCAACTGATGAAATGAACACAATGCTTCCCGTCCCAGAAGCTTTTAGAAGAGGATGCGCAAGTTGGCACAGGTGGTATGTAGATTCAAAGTTGGTAGTCATGAGTTTAGAATATTCTTCAGCAGTGTACTCAATGGTTGGTTTCCTGATGTTTTGTCCCTGCATTGTTAATCTAGACCCAGAAGATAGCAGAGAGTGAGCCTCAGAGTTCCATAGAACATAAAACTTTTGAAAATTCATGCTTCCCAGCAGGTGAATATAAACATCCCGGACATTGCACTGCCATTTATTAACAATGCTCTTATATATAGAGTACATTCTGTAAAACATTTGGAACCATTAAGCAGCTGGGACTATGACTCTGAAAATGCATAAATGCCTTTTTTAGACAGATCAAGCCTTCACAATCGATAAGAGAATAAAAGACATAGCACTAACTTAAGCAACAAGAACCATCTGCAACACCCTTAAATGTGTTTCTGACCAAATCTTTTGCCTTCTTCCTTGGCTTGTTGATCAATTGTCTAGGTGGTCGTCTGAAATTTGGTTTCAGTTATATGGCTAAGTTAAAATAATGGTACACCATACATGCACTGGCAGTAAAAACCAAAGGTGCCACACTTTTGTTTTTGGGTGAGTTTTTTCAAGAAAGATGGCTCATAACGCCAAACCATTTATCTCTTCAATCTATGGAAAGATCTCACAGAAATTTCGAAGTTAGTGCAGAACTATGTAGTTGCCCTAGCCGCAAATATGTTAAACTTAACAATCTCTGAAGCTTCGCATAAGAGCATAGAGCAAGCTATAGGATAGTTCATCCACATGCTACTTAAATCAGAGTCCTAAGCATAATAAATTATAAATCAGTGGTCCTGTTCGATTATCATTTATTGTTTAGACTGATTCTCGTTGCCCTCGAAGCCCAACGACTTAAACACGTATACACTATTATGATTACATTGTTTCATTTGCCTGAGATTGAGGACAGGATCATTGAAGTTGGACCCAATTGAAAATTGCACATCCACTCAACCAATTTCCTAAAAGATAGAAGAATGATAAGTTCACAGCTATGACCGAATTCTAAATTTGATCACACATTAGAAGAAACCAAACACAACCTTGCAAGTGCCAATATCTTAATTCTCTGGAGTAAGCTTTCTAGAAACAAGCATAACTCATGAGGACACGGATGATTTTTTGAGACTCACAAACAAAATGAGATAATCATAGAACCCCAACGAGACCATTCTGTGGAACTATTCATCCGAAAGAAATGTTTTTGGGGCTTACTAGTATGTTGAGCTTCCCACTGAAAACAGACGCGACTTCCTTCATAAGCCTCTCTCTGTCGGCGCGTGACGACGCGTCACACACCGATCCAAACACCACAAAACCCTTCCCCTCCCATTCCTTCAAGCACTTACTGAGCTCCGCTTCGTTACTGGAACACGTGTAGACGGACACACCGAACCCAGCTAATTCCTCCACCACGGTATGTCTGGAAGCCAACCAAATACATCAAAATCAGGAATTCGCTGTTTAACCAAAAGCACTTAATTTGAGTGAAACAGACAGTATTAAGCAGGGAAAACCTAGATATTTCTCAGGGGAGAAAGAGAGGGAAAGTGAGAGGAAGAAACCCAATGCCACGGGTGCCACCGGTCACCACAGCGGTCATTCCTTTGATACACCATCTTGTTGAGCCTCTGCCATCAATGATTCAGTACAATTTATTACTATCAATGCTTGCCGTGTCTCGTATACGTAATTTTGATTTTCAAAACGGCACCGTCTTTGCCGGGGTTGCCTAAATGTTTGTTTGTTTTTAACATTTAACTACAGGATGTTGGAACAACTCTCAAGAATGAGAATGGGCCATTTAATTTAAGAGAAGTCGAATTTAGAAAAAAAAAAAAAAATTAAGAGAAGTTGAAGGAACAGCTGAATAACTATTGGGGTCCACAATCATAGAAGATAGACTTGAAATAGAAGTAGATTTGTAGTGGAAGTTTACTTCATCCTTATTCAAAGTTTATAGTTTTCTCTTTGTATTTTTTCCTATAAATAGAGGTTTACGTTATAGGAGAAAAGTGAGACATGAGTCTTGGGCAGAGAGAGAAAGAGAGATGGTGTGGTGTGGGTTATTATAAAAATAATTCTTCTTGTCGGCTCCAGGCACACTAAGGGTGTGTTTGTTTTGTAAAATTTTAGGTATTGAGTTTAGTGAAAAAGTGAAGAGAGAGATAGTTTTTTATATTTTTTGTAGTTAAAAGTAATGATTTGATGGGGAGAGAGAGATTATATTGTAATATTTTATTATGTTAAAATTTTAAGAAGGGTAAAATTTTACAATGCAAACACAACCTAAGAACTCCACTCCTGGACATGAAGAAGTTCGAAGTTCGAAGTTCGAAATCCAAGTGCTATGTGGGCCACTGCCTCCCTTCTACCCAAGTCTCAAAATCTAATACATTATTACTCAGAACCTGAATTTGTCTAGCACAATATTACTTAGGAACAAAAAGAAAGATAAAACAAAAGTATAAGTTATGTAGCCAAATATTAAGCACCTGAAATTCAACATCTGACAATACAAGACGTCATACTGGGATTAAGACCAGGAATCAAGCTTTTCATGGACTGTCAAACACAGATCGCAGCCCAATTATTTTTAATCTTAAAGAACGGGTGTATGCAACATTGCAAATCCGGTACTTGCCAACTATATATGTTTGCCAAGCACGACGATTTTCTAGAATTTTCTAATGGCAGAAACCCTATAGATTTTGATGCAGATCATGGATTGTAGTGATTATTATTGTCACAATTTTGATAATAGGAATTCACTATACTGAGAGTTGGAAACTGCTATCCTAATTTACTTGTTTCAAACACCAAAGCTGACCAAGTAGAAGACAATAAGGAAAAAAGTGGAACAAAAAGGAAAGCAGGCTCCTCCCTCCCTATCGACTCTATCCAGTTTTTAAAGTAAAATTAACCAAGGCCAAGGCTGAGAATATGTCCTCATTTCCCTTTGGAATATTGCAAATGAATTTGGAAAGAAACAGATGGAGACATATCATACACATCACATCCATGTGCAGTACCTCTAGTGGCTCTCCCCTCTCTGCACGCAGCACGTTAATACTATCTCAGACAGATCAGAGAGCCGCACTCAGACCTCGTTAAATGTTGCGAAAATACCAACCACGCAAATGTTATGGTTTTGTTGTAAAATTTTAGGTATTGAGTTCAGTGTTGGTATTGGGTTTAGTGAAAAATAAAGAGAGTTAATTTTTTATATTTTTTTTATGAGAGAGAGATTATATTGTAGTATTTTATTGAGAATTGGTGAAATATTTTGTGAAATATTTGGTGCAAACGCAACCAAAATATTACAACTCTCGTACGCAAAAGGTAAACGCAGTACTGTCAGATAATCTAATTCAAATAATAAAATTTTCCTCTTCCTATTAGCTTAAGTCTTTGGGATGAGTGGTAGATTTATATGGTATCAGAGTCAAGGTCCTAAGTTCGAGACCTGACTCAGTACTTCACCCAAATTTCAATTAAATATTGCACGTGTTGGGCCTCCTAATTAAGGAGAGTCTCACCCATATGTGAGGAGTAGTGTTAGATAATATAATTCAAATAATAAAATCTTCCAAAAAGCTAACCCTAATTAATTTCCCCCGTCACCGCCCGACCAACTTCGTCAATTTTCCTTGTTAAGAATTACGTTGAAAAACGAGCGCTAAGTCCTCGCCGTGTACTCTGGAGGAACCGTCGTCGTCAAGAGTTGGCTATACACTTTGCTACATTGCTACAACCAGACGGCCCCTGGGGTGTTGAAACATCGACAGTTTTAGATGCATGCTTTTAAGCATATAGGGTTGGTATTCGGCTGGTGAGAGTGTAACAGTAGCTAGTTTGTACCAGAAGTAAAAGCAGAATGCGTAAATAGTACTACCATCAATGTGATCCTGTCCTATGCACTGGCTAGCCAGATAAAGTAATTGTTTCAATGAATTTGATTCCATGGAGTTGGTAGGCTATTCAGAAGGATTAGAGGGAATCGTGGAACAGAACAGAAGGCTATGGATTTAGGGGGACGGATTGCCTCCGAAGGCAATCCGTTCTGAATAGTTGGACGTCGTACATCCGGTCATTTAATGGTAGGGAGCCTCGGGCAGGGTGCTGCCCGGACTGCCCAGCGGTTGTGGGTCCTGGACGAGACCCACACCCCTCCGGGACTCCCGACCGCACGATGGACGGCCGGTCCTTCGGAGCGGATTGCCTCAGGAGGCAATCCGCTTCCATGGATTTAGAGGGGTGAATAAATAGCGAAGTGCGGGTGTGTAAATGCTGGGCTTAATCAATTTTGCTGACTGTAAAAAGAGAATTCATTCATTCATTTCTCTCCATTCCTTTGGAAATAGCTTATGTGACTTTTAAATGTCCAGTTACTGATCTGATCCCTTTAATTCACCCCTTCCAAAAACGCATGTCAAATTCTTTCTTCTTTCTCTCTCTTCGTGATTCATGTCTGAACTTGCAGTTAACTAAAGGTCCAAATGAAAAGTTCGAAATATTTAATTTCAAACTTCAGAAAAAATCTCCGTGTAGCACAGGGATTGGGATCATTAGACGATGGCTGTTTACATTTTTTATTTTGGGTAAGTACTGAATAGATCAGCAACAAAAATGAACTACGTACATATACAAAGGCAACAACAGTACTTAAGTCGGTAGCAGGGGCCTAGCAATAACACCTGCTTATGACTATCAACAATAAGACAGTCCATTAACTACAGAGCTAATTACAAAAACCAGAATCATAAGAAAAACACAGATGCATCGATTCATCAGGTGTCATCCTGCAGAAGATCAGTCGCCACTAGTTAGAAAAACGTCGCAAAAGGCCCATTTTTGAGCCAAAGTTGCTGGCAGTCGAAGGCAGAAGTACCCACTGAGCATATTGATTCTTGTTCTCACCAGATAGAAGTCATCATCACGAGTATGCGAATCAATCTCCTAGTCTCCTGGAGGTGCTATTATATATACAGTCTCGCATTCCGTTTCGCTAGCTAGGGTAAGAAGAAACAGCCAACATTTTTGTCGAAATGTCCGGTATAAGAGACTTACCTTAGAATTTTTTGGCAGCCCAAGAGAGAATCTCATTCAAGCTCCCACGTAACTACGTTCACGAGGAAGGTAATTACACTTGTCCCCAAGTATAATCCAGGTAAGATGTCAGCTTTTCAATTTAATTATAATATCGGAATAGATCCATCAGAACAAAAGCACCTAGATTAATGTTGTGTGGGAAATATCATTGCAATTAACATGTTTAAAATGGAAGCTTTCTATCATGTTGAATGATGTACAGCTCTACTCATATTCTCACGCATTTTTATCAATTTTAGAACAACGTCTAGCTTGTTTTTTTATCACAAGAAAGTGAAAGATGGTCATGTAAAGCCAACTATCGATTACCATACTGGCCAGCTTGCCCGAGAACAGATAAGAAAGGGAATCGGAGGAATTCGAGATAATCAAGTCAAATCATTTTCATTTCAATATCGCAGACTGGACTCTGCCTGTTTGCCAAAGGATCAACAAGAGGTGGGAAAGGGAGTGGAAACAAACATCAATTCTATCTCCATACGCCAAGAAAAATGTAGCTTGATCAGGCGCCTCTCAGATTGCACCCAACTTCAGTTTAGGTGGACCTCCAAGCCTGAGCTCGAGATCCAACTCCATGGTGTTAGGCTTAAGTCTTCCAGCGACCTCAGACCGAAGATGGTATCTATCATCTGAACATGCCTTCAGATCAGAGAACCTCGAGAGTGAAGAAACAGCAATCTTACGTTTTTTGCAACTGACCACCACATCCCCACAAGAACGAGTTGGCTGATTTTGGCTAACGAACGAATTCACACGAATCATACCGACAGACAAATCAGTCTCAACATAATCTTCATCACCTAGACATATGGAGTCTTCTTCTCTTGGATTCTTTTCTAGTACTCCAGGTTTTGTTTCTGCAATTCTTCGAAGACTAACCCCCAGAGGATCGGACCAAGATTGAGCAATAGAAAACGAATAAGAGGCAAAAGCACTACCACTAAAACTTTCAGGAGTAGATAAAGCTGAAACCCTAAAAGGTGATAGAGTACCTGATGCAACGATAGTAGGGCTAGATTTAGGGTCAACATTAATGGAACTCAACTTGCCAACCTCGATTGAAAACATGAGCACCGAGTGACTCCGAACGATTCATGTCACAATTTTGATGATGGCAGGCTTCTTTCAAAGGGCTAACAGATTGTTTGAGCATCGCTCTATCCCTTCTATGGACATTCATGTGACCACCTAGGGCTTGGGCAGACCTGAATTCTCTATTACAAAAACTGCAAGAATAAGATCTCGGAGGCCATATCCATCCCCCAAGAGGCCCAGACGCGTCTTTTGCAAAGGCCTTTTCTTCCCATGAGCTGTTAAGACAATTCAATGATGGTGGAGAACGCGACTGTAATATTCCTTTCTTCTTCATCCACATCCAATAAGGACCTTCCTCCTTCATTCTTTGACCAGAAAATTGGCAGTAAACAGAGATGAAAGAGGTGACTAGCTGTTGATGCATTGAGCGATATAAGCATCAGCAGTACATCTCCATATTCATACTGAAATCAGCTTGAGAATCTATGAGGGGTGAAAAAGCTTCTTGAAAAGGTCTTGTTACTAACTTTGCGTTTTGGGTTGGCTCTTGTTTGGCTCTTCCATTGAAACTGGTCTGTTTGTTTTTTCTCTAGTTTAATTGCTATAAAGATGTTATTATTGGTATTCTTTTGGCAATTATACATGGGTCCTACCAGTAGCTAGCCGAGCCAGCATTTTATTCTTGGGACTGGATGACTAGGAATAGTATTCCGAATAATAAAAGGTGATTAAGATATTATATGTGGAAAGAAAGCTTAGGTGCATGAAATTGTTTTGTACACTGTAAGATGGCTGGCTGTTCGGACAAAAAGAAAACATCTCGAATATCCAACATCCAGTCATCATGAAAGACTGTTTACTTGGATTATTTGGGACCCCAATAATCAAAGTGTGGAATACATCATCTGCAGGTATTTATATGTGATTCAATTGATTTCCTACACCGCACTACGCATATATACCAGTTTTTTGTTTACCCTATTTATCGAGTAATTCGATCTCTGACTTCAATCTTTCCAACTGGGTATATATATTGTACAATATTGTTAAGAATGTGACTATTCAAGTAATTTATATAGCATTCACGTACTTTTTGGTCGCACAACAAATCAAATTAAGTAGGACAGATACACACCCAATAGGTGCTGCAACTCGAGAAATATTATTGTTTCATTAGATTTCAGTATATTCAAGAGTCAACATAGTCCACTACAAGAATATCGGGCTCACCCGACGAGTGCTGCCGTCACCAAAACTACACAAAATCGTCACTGGAGCCCTTCAGCCACGACTTTCGGTCGTCGAGCGTTGGTCGCGGTTGCCGCGTGGAGACAGCTCAACCGCGACAATCACGCTTTTCCGTCAGCCAATGTGATGCTGCGTCGACCTGGAATGGCGTCGGAAAAGGGTTGACCAGTCGTCGGAGAAGGGCACCTCATTTTGCACGGATCGTCGTTGTTGCTCCGTGGCCTACGACGTTCAAGTCGTCAAGGATTGTTCATCCTTCAACGACGATGTGCAGTGCGTGAAGGATTCCTCATCCTTCAACGACGATTTGCAACGCTTGAATCAATTTTCGTCGCTTGTCAATTTGCTTTTCGTTGGTATTTTTTTTGGGTGCTCTGGTTATCAAAATGCTCTTTTAATTTTGTTTGGTTAATTATTTTCAATGCTCTGTTCTCATGCCGGAAAATTGTTGACTTATGAAAGCAAAATGAGACGAAGACAATGTATAAATCCATGAACTGTAAGTCTGTAAACATAGTTTTTACATCCATGGTGAGCAATCAAAAACTGTTCTCAGGCAACATGCCTCACAAATAATAAAAAAGCAAAGTTATGTATACAAAAACTGGACCAAAGCAATGCTCCTTTAGCACTTATCGTCCCTTTGCGCCAGCAGAAACTACCACAACAAAGTTGAGTAGAAATACAGAGGACCTTTCGTGGAGTGTCTTTGGAACAAAGTTGAGTGCCTGCAATGTCAACCGCTACAGAGAGTTAACCAGTGAGACACAAAAAAGAACAGTAGAAAATGGGTTACAAGCATGTTCAATGATGAAATGAATCTGGTCTTCTTCTTGAAAAGCAAAAATTCAAGTTTTAAGAAAGAATACCTCATCAAGCGTTGGTAGAGGATAGAGCAGTGTTGCCTGTTGGCCATTGCTCGGTTTAAGCTGTGCGTCCATGTTGATTCGACCTCCCTATGCATCACTCACAAAGAAACTCGTTTATGAAAACCTACGGATGAGAACTAGAACCAAGTAAAGAAATGGACAAACAGAACTTGCCTCCAATGTCGACTCTCAAAGTTCAGCGGAGAAGAGAAGAAATTTTGAATTTGAGAGAGAAGGCATGAGTGGCGGGAGCAGTAACAAAGACTAAAATTTATAAAGTGTGAACGTGGTAGGGGTGAGCTGAGTCACTGGCCCACGTTAATCCTTTTGCGATAAGAGGACAATTCTTTTTTTTTCTTTTAGCTTTATACTTTATGTTTTACATTTTATGTTGTTTTATGATTCTTTTCAAAAATATGGGTTAGTATTTGCAACAAAGAGGCAGAATAAGCTAAAGAAGGAAATAATGTACGTACAAACAACTCCAGTTGTTAATATAGAATCTAATACCATTTAACAATTTTTTTATTACTTCAATATATTATTTGATTTTTGAAATATCGAAATTAGCAATAATAGTATATATATATGAATTTTATAAACTATATTTAATCACAGAATAAGCTAGTTTCCTCGGGGGGGAAAAATACTAGTATAATATCCTAATAAATTGTCCACCTTGTTATTCACATTTCTCATTACTGCTAATATAATCTTTTAAGTTTCTACAGATGGGAACTAGAACTTAACAAAATAGGTATTGCTTGGGAAGCTGTTGTCTTTTAAGTTTCTCGCAATTTCAGAATGTGATTCTGTATTCGAAAATCAGAGAAGTCACAATTAATTTCGCTTGCTCTTTTGTGTTAGTTGGCTGTCGATTTGGTTCTGCAGGAAGGGGAATTTGTCCATGACTGATGTGCAGCAGAGTACTTGTAGGCGACGTGATTAGCAAATTTACAGCAGCACCTAATTACACAACCAACAAAAGTAAAAATGTCCAAAAGAGGTCAGACATCCAATTTTCTTCCAATGTGCACTCGGAAAGTGTTTATGTGCCTACTCAGGTAACCAATAAAACTCATCTGATATGCATCTTTTTCTCTTCTTATGTGATAATTGATAAATATCAGGAAGAGAAATTTCCTTCACAAGCTCATCCAACACAGGCAAGGGAGTCATCCAATTTAGGTAAGTCTCTGTAAAATTATTCTTTACATGCAACCTGAAAAATGGTTCCAGTTTTGAGACATGGAATATGTACACAACAGAATCCAATACTTTTGTTTTTGTCTTTCACTCTCTGTGGGCGTGTTTCCCATGGTCCTTTATAGCTTCCAAGTTGCATTCTCATCATTCCTGCATAACAAATGAGTCTGAGAAAAGGAGCATTTCGAGAGCAGTTTCTATATGAACCTATTTATATGCAAACAATCAAAAATCTACTGCTGCTTACCACCATAATATCCAATACCAAATGCATTCTCTCCTAGAGCTTTCGGAAATCATCAATCCCTAGAGCTTTCTGTGTGGAATTAAAGGAACAATGATTGGTTCCAACAAGCTGCAAAATCGTTAAAGTATCCTGAGAAACAAATTCACGGATCTCCATAAAACCAATATATTAAAGTCAAGTCTTAGGCAATCTGACTGATTGAAACAAAGTGTTAATGGGTGTGTGGGCATGTAGTTTGCTTATAGCACATAGTTAGAAGTCAACATTATGGAGACTGCATCTACAGAGAATTGTGATTAAAATCTGAGTAATGGATAAAAAGAACACCAACGTTCTTCCTAGCAGCCAGTCTGAAATCTCATGAAAAGGAACTGCAACAAAGTACAGATACCAAATTAGCAAGCAAACTGACTCAAAGTTGCAAACAGTCAACGAGTTTGAAGGTCTTCCATCCAAAAATCATTCTCTGAAATAATGAAGCAAATTTTCTTCAGCTTATTCTTTAGATGTTTACTTGATTCATTCACCTACAACATCTTTCACACCTTAAAAACCATTGTTGACATATACAAATTTAACATCTCCGACACGAAAAAACATACCTTTGGTAGGCATGGAAAACAGAACAAGAAAGGAGTTTCTCTCCAGACTCCACGGTAAATTGTTCAGCAGGAACATCTTGTTTAGGAATGGAAGGCTTGCATTTATGCACAAATCAACACTGGGTTCCATCCGCGGACCCCTTTCCCCTTATCCCCTCAACAGGGTACTAAAACAGCATTAAATACACTATATTTGATAGAACAGGCACAAATCAACAATGGGGAATCTCTCCCAAAATTAGAACATGCACAAATCAGCAATGGAGAATTTGGGGGGATAGATCGGATACCAAAAATGGAGAATCTCTCCCAAAACCAAAACAGGTAACTCACGCCTAACTGCAAATGGGGCAAAATGTATTCCAAATTATTGGCCCCTTAGCCTATAACCAGATTCATGGATGAAACAAGGTACCTGTTAATTGTGGAAATATTGCCTTCGTGCTGAGTGAGACTACCCCTATGATTGTCTTCGGGCTTCCTCAACGAGCAAGACAACCGAGATCAAAGAATGGATCTTTGCCCACGCAGATCAGATCGTCGGCCTTAATATCTAGCCATAAACCCATTGGCGACGACGATATTTCGTCGGTTCATCGTTTTTCTTGACGGACCCAGATCGACGCTACTGGTGACCGAGTTACCAGGGGATCACGACCACCCACACCGTTGCTGTTATTTGAAGATTCGTTGCTAAAGACCTTGCACCCCACAAAATCAGGCATTTAAAAGCGGAGGAGTTATTTTAATTGAACGTCGACGGATAGTTAGCAGCGGTAGACGAAGCTTATGCTCTACTGACGGGAACGAGGGGACCGCATTCTGCCGCGTGGCCACAACGTTGTTTTCTTGTAGTGGTCCTAGTAAAAGATATCGTGTCATTTGGACCATAAATCCATATCTTTGGGGTATATACGTAACATGATTCTGATCCTAGCTAGCACCCATCCTACAAAATGACAATTTAAAACGAGAATTAGAAACAACACCATTCGACTGCATGACCGTCGTACTGTTCGTTTCCGAAACTAGAAATGACATGCAATTTCGCAAACTATATGATATTGCGAACCGTGTTCTCCGGCCCGTGGGATTTTGGATTCAAAACCCTTCTAAAAGTTAGGTATACCCTACATTGTCTTAGCTAACCACTCTTATGGCAGGTTGCAGAGAATTCTTTCTTTTATTTTGGAGAATTTTGTTGGGATTGAGCGGTGGGACCATCTCCGGTATATATACCATTGATGAATCATGCAGTTTTCCACTCTGTTTTCGAGGACCAGACATGCATTGCGTTCAGGTACGAAGTGCCACGGCCACCGTCATGCATTTGATTTGGTCCACATGCGTTGAATATGGAGAGGTAGCGATCGATCATATATTGAGCTGAGGGAACATATATTATTATCATTCTGAAGCTACCACTGAGAGTAGATGGTGCATGGAAAGTTTCAAAGCAATCCTAATGACAAAGAAGCTAGCCATGCACTAAAACCAGCTCCCCTTCCCAGCTAGATCCACCCCTACCCGAGAAAGAAATTGCGGGAAGGATACAAGACAACAAGAAGGACTACATACGCGTGAAGCATATTAAACAAATTATTATCTCGTGAAGAATAATTCACAAGAGGCAATTTTTATAAGATGGAATGAAAACCTGCCCTTGAAAAGTACATGAGAAAAGACAAGCAGCTTTTTGAAAAGTGGTTGATACGACATGACAACTAGCCTAATATAATATCACAAAGAAGATTGTTAGAATATATGCGGGCACATGGTATGCAACTATGTATATGGCTTTGCAAGAGTTCCATATTGATAATTCATAGAGGTAATTCCATTTCTATACACTTCCTTAAGTTAACTTTCCCAAGTGCATGCAATATTTGTCATCATTATATTTGCTTAATACAGAGGTCTGCACTCTGCATTATGGGGGTAACGTTGATTTGGGCACTAATTAAGCACTTCGAGACATCTCTTATCGTACGCGTGGCAAACGGGTTAGGAATTTGTAGGATTTTCAACACGCAATTCTGACCTCTCTCTGCTATGGCCGAGAGTCAAAATAAGTAAAATACTCTTTTTTAATCACGTACGATTGTCCATTCATATTTAATTCATTTGCTAATTAACCTTGGAACCCCCCATCTCTTGTTCTGTCATGAGGTGATCCCGTTGTGTACGTAACTCGCGCCCTAATAATCTCATACGTCCGAAAAGAAGATATATAGAAAGGCCTTGATTCATGAGACGATTCTACCCAGATTAATTTCTTTCCAAATTTTCTGAACTACTCGATTGATAAAGTGTCTAATATGCTTAATTTGATAGCTTAAGTGAACTAATTGTTTAATTGAAAATGAATTAAGCTATTGATTAAGCACCGTATTTCAGTACTTGAGCAAAGATTATAACAATTGCCGATTTACACTTAAAATATATGATTTATGTTGTTGAGGTAAAAAGAATCTCACCCTGACCTTTGCATGTTTTTACTTAAAAGGATTTTCGAAAGTGTCGCTCGAGCGTATCTCGAGCGTTTGACGAGCGTGAGTATTCTGTCTGGAATTCATCAAGAGCGCTCGAGCGACTGGTTGAGCGATGATCGAGCGCGAAGGTTCTGTATGAAGATCTCCAAGAGCGCTCGAGCGACTGGTCGAGCGATGATCAAGCGTTCTGTATCTGTATGAAATTTTCCAAGGACGCTCGAGCGTCGGATGCAAGCTGGTCGAGCGTGTCAACTCTGATGCTGTATTCGATGACCAGTCCGTTATTCTCCTTTATGTTTTATTAAGGGTAGTTTTGGAAGTCGGAATATCCGTTTACATGATTTGAATAGAGCTACAAGGCTGGAGGGCAGTTAAGGAAAGAGAAAAGAGAATTCTGTTGCAATTGGAATTCTGTTGCGATTTGGGAGAAGGATCGACCGAAGCAGGGGAGAGAAAAGGGAAGGATGGGGCACGTGGAAGAAGGGAGGAGCTGGCCATTCTTCGGGTATAAATTCTCGGCCAGAGGAAAGGAAAGGGGGGGCTATCGACACTGTATTTTCTCTTCTTGGTTTTCTCTCTCGTTTTTCCTGCTGTTGTGTTTTCCCATGGATTGCTAAGTACCGAAAACTTGGGTTCTGGTTTTATCTTGCATCGATTCGAGATTGTAAATTGATGGAGATGCTATATGTTCATTTTCATTGTTATTCATCATTTATAGAGGTGATTTACGTTTGAACACTGTGAAATTCTTGAAATGGGTAACTTGTAGACTTTTGGCACACGTTACTCCATTTAAGAGCAAGATTTCATTCAGTCATTATATGCTTATAATCTCCTTATAGATAATGAGTATATTCAATCTTTGATAATTGTAGAGTTTAATGTTTTTCATTTTCCGGTTATTGGATCCTTGAATGGATAGGTAACTGAGTAATGTTAGCTCGATGAAATTAATTTTAGATCGAGAATCGGTGCTAGTGAAATCATAACTCAAGTGTTTTTCCAAAATCTCTCTTCAACCAGATTTTAAGTTGTCTTTGAAAATTATTGATTGGTTTTAAATTTTGTTCACCTAAACTACTCCTGCATAAACTCTTGTGACCCATTAGTTCTGTCTTTAATCCTTGAAGTTCTCTTCTGTCAACGTGAGTTTGGATTTTCATTCCTTTAATTCCTCTTCAATTCTTTTCAATTTTATCTTACTTTAGTTTTTAGCTTGTTTATCTTTTCTCTGTAACATCATTGTCCCTGTGGAAATCGATCTTGGGACTTCACCCTTGTTTACAACTTGACAACTCTTGCACTTGGGAGTAATACTTTTGTGAGTCGATCATCGATACTAGTCCGATACTTCAGAAGATTTGTCTGATACGATAAATTCTATCTGCCTTAATTTCTTCTTAATTTCTCAACTTGAAAAAGAAGGGAAGTTGAACGAAAACACGTCCCCTGCTCAGTTTATATGGCATCATAATAATAAAGAGGTGGCTTAAAACATTCCTTTTTATTTGTTAATTATGAATGCATAATGGAGTGTTACTGTGTAAGGACCAAATAGACTTGTTGGCTGACTGACATACTGAGTGGGATTTGATAACTTGGTATGAAAATACTTTGTTGACCACTGGAACCCCACAGATTAATTTGTCTTTCAAAGGAGAGAGAGAGTAGAGGGAAAGCATCTCGCAGCTACACCGGAATCTCATACGTTACGTACGACTTTTACGAAAAAATAATGTCCTATGTTCAGATGATTTCTTTTTTATACCTTGAAAAAACAGAAAATAACCTAGCTCGTGATAAGATTGTGGGAGATGATGGCGATGGAGGGTTTGTTTGTCCGATATTTTGGAGTATAAAAATTTTGAACGTTTTAAAAATACATTTCAAAATTTTCAATATTTACATATACATATTCTAAATTTTTACAAACAGTGATTTAAATGGCATGACCAGAACGGGGTACTGGTAGCTGTCTGCGCCAGTGGGCAGAGGTAGTTGCGACTGGACATAGGAGTTGCAACCCCGTACGGCAGCAGGCGCAGACTTATCCACGCCAGTTCCAGTGGTGGACTGCCGAAGAACGAATTTGGCCCAGGAGAAAAATGGACCTAATTCAGCACTGGAAATTCTTAAGAATGGGCGATTTTCTACTCGTCCTACTTAAGTTGTGTTTGTGTTGTAAAATGTTGGGTATGAGAATATGTGTTGGTATTGGGTTTTGTGAAAAGGTGAAGAGAGAGGTAATTTTTTATAGTTTTTGTAATTTTTTATATTTTTTATGGGAGAGAGATTATATTGAAGTATTTTATTAGGAGAGAGATAAAATGTTGGAAATTGTTAGGTTGGCAAACACAGCCTAACCAGTGTTGCTCCTCCAGTGTTGCTCCATGGAGGGAATCCGATTTTGGGTGGCCGAACCAGTGTTGCTCCTCCAGGCAATGGAACAAAAGGGAATCACTAGCCACTTAATTATCCTAAGCACCCTAAATAAGAAAACCCAGGTAGTTTCGCGTCGGATTACCAAAAATGGATCTTTGTAAGAAACAGAGAGAGAGAGACATCATACAAATAAAAATAATGCCCATGTGCACCTCTGGCGCTTCTGCCTCGCTGACTCTTTCAAAGAACCCAACTCCTAAACCCACGGGCCAGACAAAATATTGCAGCTCTCTTACACGAAACAGGTACTTCATACCAACCAAAGAAACTAATCCCACCTTCCCTCTTCATCACGGCCTCCACCATCTTCCGTACCAAAAGTAGAACGCGGAGAACCGAACTCTAGAATCACTTACGGACACCCTTTAATGGGAAGAAATTTGCTTGGCAACATGAACTCCCTCTCCACGCGGCAATTTATCAGTTGCTTTCACTCCGAATAAATAACACAGTAAAGTCAAAAGCGATGTTTCATCTATTATCCTGGTATACGGTTAATGTTGAAAAGATAACACTAAGACAACGCCGTGTATTCTGTAGGACCCGTCGGTGTCAAGAGTTGGCTACACTGCCACATTACTACAACCAGACAGGTTCTAGGGTTTTGAAACAAATTTTTGGATGTTTTAAGGCTTCTGGGCAGTGGCGAGGGAGGGGGTCCAACAGGATGTTTTAAGGCTTCTAGCCTTCTAGGCAGTGGCGGAGGGAGGGGGTCCAACAGGGCCTGTTGGATCCACGCAAACGTTGATTATATATATATATATATATATATATATATATATATAATCTTGTAGCGCCCCCTTAAAGTGATTAATTTTTTTGTAATAGAATCTCGTTTTGATATTAACTCTTTATGATTTAAGTTTATATACACACAATATATAAATACTTGCTGGTTTTAGATTAAAATCTCTGGTGCTTGTAAGATCTTGATGTTGTTTTTTGTCATGATGTTATTTGTAGAACAAAACGTATGCTTGAGGTAATTGAAATTTTTAAGAGGACATGTTCAATATTTTGATATTTTATTAGATCCGCATTTTGTACCATCTTGGAGGTCGAATGTTTGAACATATCATCTATTTTTATTCACTTGTTAAACAAAAAGTAAAGATCATAGCTCGAATGTTCTTCCTTCCAATAACAAGAGAATGGGCAAGTTACATAGACTAAGCAGCTTTGATCTAAGATTTGTACATAGTTAAAATTAAAAGTACAAATTAATTGTTGCATCTTTTCAGATAACTTTACCTACAAACATAAAACATCATTATTACCCAAAAACATATACCGTCATTATCATTGTGCCTTTACCACATTTCAGTTGGGTTGATTGACCAAATAAACTATCTGTCATGTGGAAAACTCACTTTATGTCATGATATATTTCATATCAGTTTCCTCATTATTTATAATACCGAATGAATTTAATTTTAGCACTTAATTTTTAATATTTTAATTTTAAAATATTTTTTAAATTACGTAGTAAAAAAAAATTAGGTTATTTTTTTTTTAAGAATTAGCTACATTTAAATTCATTTATGAGTACGCCACTCCTACTCCTAGACTCGGTCTTCGGTTGTTGAGCGTGTTCTAGCAGCTAGAATAGGACCAAAAGTAAAACAAAGAATGCGTAATTAATAGTGCCAAACTGCCAATGATGTGATGTTAGAACTCTCTCTTGCTGAATAAAATAATTGTTCGTAATTAATTGTTGGGATAAAGGTAAAATCAATCCATGTGTTATGCGCAAAAATCGACTTATTCTTTGTGATATAAAAATGATCGATTTAGTTCCTGTGATTTTATTTTCGTTTGTTATTGGTCTTTCATCAGGGACTAATTTTATCACTTTCTGAAATTACAATGACTAAATTGATGTTTTTCATATCATAGGGACTAAATCGTTTTTTGCGTATAATACAGGGACCGATTTTGTATTTATCCCTGAATTGTTTGTTAATTTTTTTTATTGTTTGTTGAATTTGATTCCATAGAGTTGGTGGACTCTTTGGAGGGCTTAGAGGGAAAAGCGTGAAACTTTGGAATTTTCCGGGAAGAGGAGACGCCAAGGGTGGGGTTAATAGAGTTTGCGGGCGGTAATAACTCCGGTAAAAAGGAATGCGCATTGTTTGATGTACGGCCCTTTGGGATGTAGCTGAAATGATAATTAGTACCAGTTTTTTCACCCCTTCCAAAGCGCACTGTCAAATTCATTCCTCTCTCTCTCTTATTTTTCTTGCATGCAACACAGTGGTTAAGGGATGTTTAATTGTTTTCATCAAATGAGTGTAAAAGCTGGACCACAGCTCCAACCCTATGGGTACAATGTAACAATTGGTTCTCACACGCAGTAAATCCGCAGGTTAAGTCAGTTTTTCAATTGGATTAGAAGATAGGACTAGAACCATCAGAATTCAAGTAGACAGATCTTAGTGGCATCATGGGGAATAATATCATTGCACACATGATCATGTTCGAAATTGAAGCTTCGATCCTATCAGTTGGAATGAGATACATCTCGATCGATCTAGTTATCACCTCCCTCAATATTTATGTTCATTTCTACCTTCAACTACTCTCCTTGGCATTTTATGAGAACCAGAAGAAAGAGGAAGGTAGTGTAATGTCAATTAAGGATTTCTACGCTGGCCAGCTTGCTCCAGAACAGACAGAAAGGAAATGATCAGATGAATTCGATCAAATTAATTTTGTCAAATTAATCATGGAAGTATAAGCTATACGTTTCATTCAAAAACTCCAATATTGCAGAGTAGTCTCTGCAGGCCGGCTGCCTGTTAGCTATAAGATCAAGAAAAGGCTGGAAAGGGAACGCAAACAAACATCAACTCAAAGTCATACAACAAACAACTGTAACTAGATCAGGTCAATAAGATTGCACCTTACTTCACTGTAGCTGGATCACCAAGCCTGAGCTCAAGATCCAAGTCCTCGATAGTATTTGGCATAAGTAATCGAGTTTTATCATCAGAACATGCCTTCAGAATGAACGTCGACAATGAAGATACAGCAGTCTTAAGTCTTTTGCAACTGACCGCCTCATCCCCACAGGAACCAGTTGTTCGATTTGGGCTAACAAAACGATTCATTCCCACAGACAAATCAGTTTCGACATAATCATCATAACTGCAACATATATAGTCTTCTTCTCTTGGATTCTTTTCCATCCTAGGTTTTGATTCCGAGCCACTAAGAAGTCTAGCCCCCGCCGGATCGGACCAAGAGTGAACAAAAGAAGACGAATAAGCAGAGGAAAACGATGTCTTTGCACCAAAAGTTTCTGGAGTGGATAAATTAGCCGGAACCCTGAGAGGTGATAGAGTACCTGATTCAACAATAGCTTTGCCGTCCAGATTGTTACGCAATTTGCCAACATCAGATGAAAGGTGGTCACCGAGTGACGTCTTTAATTGATTGATCTGGTCGTGATTTTGATGATGGCGGGCTTCATTGATGGGGTTAAGTGAATGTTTGAGCATCGCTCTATCCCTTCTATGGACATTCATGTGACCACCTAGGGCTTGGGCGGACCTAAATTCTCTAGTGCAAAAGCTGCAAGTGTAAGATCTCGGAGGCCATACGCATCCCCCTAGAGGCCCAGAAGCGTCTTCTGCAAAAGCCTTTTCTTCCCATGAGTATTTGAGAGAATTCATTGATGGTGGAGAACGCGACCGTAAGATTTCTTTCCTCTTCATGATCCACATCCAATACGGAGCTTCCTCCATTCTTCTCTGACCAGAAAATTGGTTAATTAGCGTCCAGGACTGTATGAGAAATGAATAGGTTTTGTAATGGAAGGTTTGCTAGCTTGACCAATGAGATAAATATTATAAGGTTAAAGATGAGTTCATCTATCTATAAGGAAGAGAAGACGCTCAGCCGAAAAGGTCTTGTTACTATAGCCTTGCATCTGGGTTTGCTTCCCTTGATCGGCTCCTCCAATTGAAACTACTCTTGTTTTTTAGCTGACCGTTTGTTCCACATTGATTGTTTTTGTTAGTACTTTGGCAATCCTAGCTAGGGGGGTCCTACTTAAGCAACTGTCATGCATTTGCTTTCGATCCACATGCCTGAATTGAGAAACGGCCATTGATGTTAGAACACGTATCTGTGATTTAATTAATGACTATAATTCTCAAGCTGTCACTAATAAGATTAGATGGTGGAAAGTTCCGGAAAATCCCAATAATTTCCTTTCTCCCCTCTTCAAGACCGCCCCCTAGAGAAAATAAAAGATAAGAAAGCATAATAATGAAACAACAAGAAGGATCAGTACTTGTGCCTGAAGGTCATAAAACAACTTTCTAACCTCAGCAAGGCACCAGGGACAGCTACGTCACACATAAATTGATTGTTAGAACATATTTACGCACATGGTTTTACAAAACTACATTAATAAATACGCATTTAGGTAATTTTCCTTTCCTCAACTGCAATTGGTACATGCTTAATTTCACCGGAAAGCTTCTAATCATGATTCTGTTCGATGGACGACTAAACATCTCTTCATGACCGGGTTAACCTTAATTTGGTCCCTTTAAGACTTGATCTCCTTTAATTTGTAGGTGCAGTGAACATGTTCAGAATCTCGTGGATCTTCCTTCCATATCACGTAAGTTCACGAGTCAAAAAAGCTGGCATGCATTTTAAGTTCTCAACACAATTTCTCTCTCTCAATAGCTGAGAATGATGGACTTTCCACCAAATTATATGTATATTAATTGATTCGATATAGCTATCTTTGATACAGTAGGAGTGAAAGGAAAATAAAGTCATTTAATAAGCACGGTACTGCTCATTTATATATATTTATATGAAAAATATCATTATTCGCTCTATACGTATGAGTCAATTGCGTTGTTCGCCTCCTAACTTTTAAAATTGTGATTTGCATCCCTTAAATATGAAATATTTGTAATGTTCGCTCCAGTCAAATTTTTCGTTAAACTTTACGGAATTCGGTATTAAAATAACTAAAATGCCTTCAAAGATAATTTTTTTAAATTAATAAATATTTGAGAAATAAATTAAAAAAATATATAGATTACTGAAATAGAGTTTCAATAATTTTATTTAAAAAATATTATTTTTAATATTATTTTTTTATTCTTAATGAATGTTTTAGTATTTTTGTCTTGGATGGTTATTTTAGTCATTTTAATGCCAAATTCCTTATAAAGTTTAACAAAAATTTGACTTGGATCAAACATTATAAATGTTTCATATTTTAGAGACGTAAATTTTAATTTTAAAAATTAAGATACGTAAATTTTAATTTTAAAAATTAGGGTACGAAAAATACAATTAACGCATACTCAGGGGCGTCGTCAAACAAAAGAATTGTAATTCTAGACGTTATATATTGATCCTATATTTTCTTGGCCATGCCTCCGGCTCAGAACTTTTCAAGTCTTGATTTTGAATTTTCTTATTTTGTTGAATTTGGTTTTCGTGACTTTCATTTTAGCCAATGAAAATCTTCAGCAGACTCGAGAATACAGGGGATATATATTATGCCACTGAGATGCTCCACCCGACAGAATACTTAGGAGTTAGGGTATTGGCAGGGGGCGTTCCTTTTTCATCGATGGACGTGATCAAGTGGCATTACTTTGAAATCAGAGCATCTTAAAAGGATTAAATAGATAGAAAATGGTAGGTCAAGGTCTGCATGCATAATTCCAAAAGCGTAAACAAATTAGAGAGAAGAAACATTAATTATTGTTTAATTATGAGAAACAGTGATCGGTGCGTGGTCCATATAGTCCTTCTTACTTCATTAAATATACTTCTGAAACTGTCGGGTACCTGTAGATTCTATCTACAACGTCTTCTTTCCGAACTTGTGGAAGAAGAAAAGTAGAAAGAAAACACGATGCTTACTCAATCTCCATGACTTGATTACAAAACAACAAAGAGGTGCCTTAAAAATGACTTTTTATCCCTTGATTATGAACGCCTAATTGTATGTCATGACAAACTAACAAACTGCTTAGGGTTTGAGATATATATATATATATATATTTGGCCGACTGACCTACTGAGTGGGGTTTTATAATTATATACATACATAAATTTGGTATGAAATGACACTCTGTGTGACTAGAATTGTATATAAATAAGTTTGTAGAGCTTTCATAAAAGAAACATGAACATATATACTAGCCCATCACTATATATATATATAATCATATGATCCCTTACGTGTCTTCTAAGAAATGTTGAAGAAAAAAAGAAGAAATTCGTGTGATCTGCATATATATGTATGCTGGGGTTGGGTTCGCTCACTACAAAAAAAAACGGCCTATAGCAGGCCAAAAAAATGCTGTTATAGGTCATTTTCACCTATAATTGCGTTTTTTAGCGGCGGTCTAGCTCCGTCGCGATAGATATATTGCGGCGATTTTTGGAACTGCTGGTGAAGACCTCGGGTCTATAGCGGTGGTCCCAAACGCAATTTTGTCTTCCTCGCAGAGTTTCATGAAAACGCTGGTATAGACTTTTAACGGCGGTCGGTTAGCGGCAGTTGCGACCGCCGCTATAGGTCTGTGCCAGCTTTTTTTTTTGCTTTTGCACTACTAATTTTTTCCTATATTTTCATATACATGCTTTTTTAATCGGTAATACAAATTTATTTTAATAATTATAATTTATTGGATGTAAAAAATTAAAGAACAAGGAGAATAAAACAAAAATATACTTCATCATTGATTAATAGCATTTTACAACAAACACAAGAATATCTAAAGTAATCTAAAAAGTAATAAATTTATAATATAAAATAACAATAAGCAATGACCGACTAAAATATTCAAATACAATACAATAAGCAAGGACCAATTAAAATCTTCCTCATTTGACACATCAACATCCTCTATCTTGAATTCCTGTAATAGAAAATAAATATCACATTAGAAATAAAAATAAAAAAAAAAAGATTTTTTGTGAGGCGCTCCATGGACTAAGCCTCACAAAAAATCTCGTTTTAAACCGTAAACACTTTCATCAAAAATCAGGTCGGGTGCTATCCGGGTTGGATATAAAAAACCAAGCTCCACATGATAGCCTAACATTTACAAAAATCAGTTCAATGCCCGGTTTATGTAAGTGAAGGACGCAAGCTGTACATTTCTAATAGTGGGCAGCATAAAAACATCGAAAATCAGGAAGCATGCATTAAGCTAAGGAAAAGAAACAGTAGATACAAAAGGTTGAATACAACAGATACTTACTGTTAAGAGTATTGAAATGCAGACTTCTTTGCACACTGCAGATATGGTCCCTAAATAAAACAAGCATGATGTTAAGTAGACATTAAATGATGGCTAAAGCAGAAATATTTTGCAGAAAACAGTGAAAAAGGATTTAAGTGTAAATTTTTAATTGTAATGTCTAAGTAATGCAAAATTAATGTGTAAGTAGAGTTCATAATCAGTACAAAGCTAAAGCATTTTAGTTGATATGTTACTGTATTTAGATGTAAACAACACCACCTCATCAACTGCAGGAGTAGATGCCTGATTGTTAATGTTCAAGTTCCCAGCAATTTCTCCATCCAGAATCACTCTGTGCCTGAACATTAAAACTCCTCTACTCTCTCCTTCTTTGTTTCCAAAGCTATTCAAGTGCTGGTGCATAATCATAGCAATTACTAACATATTCATAATCATAGCATTTCTAAAATGTGGTATTGATATGCATAATCATAGCAATTACTTTCATATTTTAACATATTTTATCCATCCATGAACATATGTAGTAATTACTCACAGAAGCTGAGCCATTGACTTTGAAGCCTGCTCAACCTTCCTCTTGTACACGTCCAAGCACTCCTGCTCTAACAATGGATTAATTTAGAATCCAATTAGTTGTTATGATATATGAACATTAAACACAGGTTGCAGTCAAACAAAGAAAGAAACTTACCTGGAGTTTCTGCAGTAAAGAACCACACGTTGTTTCTCCAAGAAGTGGGTTTTGCGCATCTGTAACAGCCATTCCCATCAAGACTACAAACTAACCAGCATTACAGAGTATAATGAACAATAAGCCATTCCATGCTCTTTTAATGCACGATCAAGATAAATTCTACAAAGTAAAGGAATATAAAACCCAAGAGTAATTAGAGAACCATAGAGTACAGGAGCCCATACAGACATGAGATACTCTACAAGAACCACATCAAAATTTAATCTTCACCTCATCCAGCCTAACTACTAAGGCTGTATCAAAACATGAACCAAAGATCGAAAAGAACGAAAAAACCAATTGCTTCCTACCCACGTTCTCCCATCAAGCAAACAGAGCTTCTCCAGTTCCTCAAACCCCCAGACGATAACTTCCTCCAGACTTGGCACATTTTTGCAATCAAACATAAGGTGACATCTACTCGAAGCCCACTTAATTAACTAACTGAAACCACTAAATCCAAAATCACAGACCCGTAAACAAAGAAACGAGCTTCAGGAACAGGATCTTGAGCTCAAGCAAAGGTACCAACCCATATGCCCCAGTCACTCACAATTCACTGCAATTCCCAGCATGTACAAAAAGCAATAGCTCAGTAGAGAAAAAACGCTTACCCAATATCTTCCTTGGAGCTTAGTGTTACGGGGGTCTAAGGTCTCGTTCGTGGCCCAGAGCTTCATCCGGTAAATCCGTGTGGTGAACAAAACAGGGGGTTTTGTACACGTCGTTTTAATCCGTGTGGTGAACAACTACACTTTACGGAGGGTGGACTGGTGGGTGGTGAGTAACGGTAAGGAGATGGAGCTCGGGGGACCAGGGGATGAGGGTTGTGCCGGGGGGAGGGGGTGAGTTGAATTTCGTGTAGTAGGGCGCACGCGAGGAGTTTTTAAGAAAGAGGGAGGGGAGGTGGGGAAACGACAGCATTTTAGGTAGGGGACACATCAAAGTCTTTTTTTATTTGTAGTTTTTTAATAATAATTTTATATATTGTAGTTATATATTTTTAATAAATTATAAGCAGTTGTAAATTATAATAGTATTTGAAAATCTTTATATTTAGTATTAAATACATAGTATATTATTTAATCCTTTTTTATAACTAGTGTAATAATTTTAATTAAAACAAGTTGATAGTAATAATATATAATAGTTATAGTTTAAAAGTATAATGCTTTATTTTATAACATTGTATGATTTGTTATATTCAATTACCATAATAACTATGACCAGATATTAAGTTATGTACTTTAATTGCATAAGTAAATTAATCTCACAATATCTTTTTGTTTGAAATTAAATAATATGTCATGATTAAATATTATTATATTAATAATTATTACAAATATATATGCTCATTATAAGCATATGATAAGAGATGTCTAAACTACTTAGATTTAATTAATAAAAATAAAAATACAATTACCATAACAATAATAAATATAACTTTCATAACATTATTTCTAATTTCATATAACAACTTCAATTTTCATAACACTATCTAATTCCATATTTTATTATGTAGGTCTCCTAAAATATTTTTTAAACACGTGACAAAATAAAATTATGTATTAAAAGGAATAAAATAGTCTATAAAATAATTATTAACATTAAATTATTATTATTATTTATTTCCAAATATACCTATAGCAGCGGTTTTTGAAAAAACCGCTGCTAAAGGTACACTCTATAGCGGCGGTCATAGATACCTAATTTCTAGCGGCATTTTCAAAAAACGCTGCTAAAGTGGTGTCTATAGCGGCGGTCAATGACCGCCGCTAAAGGTAATACATTTAGCGACGTTTTCAAAACACGCTGCTAACTATAAACCCCCTTTAGTAGCTTCTTTTGCAAAATGCATCAAAAAACACTTTTTAGCGGCGTTTTTAGCGACTGCCGCTAAAAAGACCGCCGATATATACCTGTTTTTTTTAGTGGCCTCCTAGTGTAAATCTAGCTTAATTAGTTTATTTTAATATGGACCGTCCTATTACTACTGTAGGGTTTTTGAATATATATATTCAAAAAAAGAGACTGATTGATTCAAAGTTTGTTAGAGAATATAATTTAAATAATAAAATTTTCCTCTTCCTATCAGGTTAAGCTTTTGGGATAAGCGATAGAGTCATATTGTATCAGAACCAAGGTCCTAAGTTCGAGAGTTGACTCGTCACTCTACCCCAAATTTAATTAAATATTACATGTGTTGAGTCCCCCAATTAAAGGAGAGCTCGGCCCACACATGAGGGGAAGTGCTAAAGAATATAATTCAAATAATAAAATCTTTCTCTTCCTATCAAGTTTAAGCTTTTAGAATGAATGATAGATTCACATAGTATCAGAGCCAAGGTCCTAAGTTCGATACTTGACTCCGCACTCCACCCTAATTTCAATTAAATATTGCACGTGTTGGGCCTCATAATTAAAGGAGAATTCGGCCTACACATGAGAGAAAGTGTTAGAGAATGCTCACACATGAGAGAAAGTGTTAGAGAATATAATTCAAATAACAAAATCTTCTTATTCCTATCAGCTTAAGCTATTGAATGGGCGGTAGATTCACAAAACAGTGTCTAATTATGAGCTCTTTATAATTTGGCGGTAACATTTGACACAAAAATGTTAATCAATAGTGACTGAATTAATTAATTAAGGACCAGAAAGTTTATTTACACCGAATGTTTTCACCTGCACCCTCCTTAATTCTAGGCGTTATTTCATCAAAAGTCCATGTGGTATTGAAAAGATACAAAAATAAGTATACGACGTAAGAAAGCGACAAATAACTATGAGGTTAATATTCCATTAAAAAACAAGTCTTCCATACGTTCAAGTTACAAATAAAAATAACTCTACGAGGTCAATATTCCATAAAAAAAAACAAATCTTTTCGTACGTTCAAGTTACAAATAAGTCACCATCAACGGCTGATATGAGTGTACTTCAGACGGGCTTGTTTTTAACGGAATATCGAACTCAGAAAGTTATTTGTCGTTTTTCTTAATTACCTCGAAGTATATTTATAACTTTTAAGTATTATAAGGACTATAGATGCAATTATGCATTTAATTCTATAAGAGCGACAAGATTAATTACAACGTGTTCAAAAGTTATTTATATAGATAATTCTTATCTCATATATCATCCTAAGGCAATAAATCTGATAACTCTTATCCAACATCATTCACCACGTATTTTCTGTGTTATTAAGCTTATAGAGATCTTAATTAATTAAGTTAGGATTATATAGTTCGAGCTAGGAACTCTTTTTTCCCGTTTCCTTTTTAAGGGAAACCAATAATTTGTTAACTTCACGAGCATACTCGAGTAACGCTGTTGGTCATGCAAGACGCAACTTCTTCATCTAAACTGGGCTCTGGCCGGCGGCGACACTGAACGCCCTTTGAAGGGCTCCTGATGCGATCTTTATCTTATTGCCCTGTCGTCGAGCCCACTAGTCCATCCTACATTCACTTAATCAAACATGCGGCTTGATTTTGGGCTTAAAATCAGTAGAACCCATAAGATTGCTTTTTTCATATGCTATTTTACGTGGATGTTTGACATGTTGGTTAGCCTGGTTTGACCCAGGCCCATGCAGATGCAGGAATCGCATCTAAAAGGGTCAAGACTGGGCCAGAAAAATGATACCCACTTTGCAACGTAATAAAAAGGCTGCGTTTGCGTCTTAAAATTTTACACACTCTAAAATTTTAACACAATAAAAAATTACAATATAATTTCTCTCTCCCCCATCAAACCACTACTATTCACTACAAAAAATATAAAAAATTACCTCTCTCTTCACTTTTTCACTAAACCCAATACCTAAAATTTTAACAACACTAAAATTTTACAACACAAACACACCCAAAAAGGGACTTGTTGCTGGTGGTGTAAGGATGAAAATTCAAACAAAACAAGTTATAGAGACGTTATTATCTAGGCTGGGGCTATTACAATTTGTGCATCAATTGTGCATAAGGCTTCATAGGTGGAGGTTTTTTAAGGAACAAATTAAAAAGCATTGAAGGAATTTATTGATTTGAAAAGCATTATTATATCTGTACTTCATTGATCATCTGATTCTCTTGAGATAGACCAAATGATTCCATATAATTCGAGATCCTCCTTATAGTTGACCTCTCAGTGTCCACAAACCCATGCATGAAAATGATATAATTTTTTTATTGCATGACGGATTAAAAACTAATAATATTATATTTAAAAATTCTAAAAATATGTGATAAAATTCTTAATTCTTAATACTATATTAAAATAACATCAAAATTATATTTTTTCAACCTAATTATATATATATACAAGATAGAATTTTCTATTATAGTGCGATTCTCCAGTCGAAGACATATTCTATCTTATATTTTTAAAATAAATGCTCAAAACGCATTATCATCGCCTAGTGCTAACTTTATAATTTAAAACCTTGTTAAAAAAATGCGCATAATCAATAAATACCGAGCACATTTTAAGAGTGTTTTTCTACTCGTAAAAAGTGTCCACTTTTAGTGATTGTTTATAGATTTATTTCTTTTAAGTAATTAGTATTTATTTATGACATTTTGATTGATTATATAGTAAATGGGAGTATCTCACATGTGATTGCGATTTCATTAGGAGGTGAAGCCGATGTTGAGCTTCAGAAAATTCAAACCTCCCCCGAGGCACGGAGAGCTTCAGAAAATACCAAATTGTTAACAGTTGTCGAAGATCTGATGTCGCTCCAGGTGTCTCGCTAAGGGAAAATTTGAGAAAAAGGGGAAACAAAATCTTCGAAATAACAGGCTTGCTATTCTCATTCAGTTTCCATTGTGCGGACACTTCGCATTCCCTTTCCCTGTGTGAACCAAAAGGCCAAGGACGATCATAAATATTACTTAGCCCAGTAGATACAAAATCAAACCACGCAGAATCTCAGGTCTCTGTTTTCTGGGTGCAGATGAAAAGATTTTCCAATGAAGTGGGTCAGTTTCAGCAATTAAGATTTGTCCCGGCGGTTTGATACAACTTTCCCGATTGATCTACAGAGGAGATTCTTGGAGAAGTCACAGTTTTGGGCTAGTTTCATCGATTAGAGTTCTTCTGGGATTCAACACGCAAAGACAAAGAAGATGAGTCAGCCTCGCTCAGAAACGAGTTATGACCTGTTCAAAGCCTCCAAGTTCTTCGCTTTTCCAGAAAAGCTCGCCGATATCTTCGTGCTGTTAATTCGACTAGGCCTTGCTGCCTGTCTCATTGCGTCGGTTTCTCTTGCACTATACTCGGCCTTCTCGACCCCGAGCCAGTGGCACTTACCGGACCGTTCGTCCCGTTACGTTTCGGACGAGAAATCCGGACCCACCAACATCTCCCACCTCCTCTTCGGCATCGCCGGCACTGTAAAAACGTGGCGCGAGCGCAGCCGGTACAGCGAGCTCTGGTGGAACCCCAACACCACTCGTGGTTTCGTCTGGCTCGAAGAGGAACCGGGAGATAGCGTCTCCCGACAAGGCGGCATATCGGTCCCGTATCGGATATCGGAGGACTGGTCCCAGTTCAAATACACGAGCTCCCAATCCGCCGTTCGTATCTCCCGAATCGTTATAGAAAGTTTCAGGCTCGGGTTACCGAACGTGCGGTGGTTCGTGATGGGGGACGATGATACGGTGTTTTTCAGAGAGAACTTAGTTTCGGTGTTAGCGAGTTACGATCACAATCAAATGTACTACATGGGCGAAAACTCGGAAAGTGTGGAACAAGACGCTATGCACGCGTACGACATGGCTTTTGGTGGTGGTGGATTCGCTATTAGTTACCCTTTAGCGGCTCGGCTGGTCAAAGTATTCGACGCTTGCCTCGATAGGTACTACAATTTCTACGGCTCCGATCAAAGGGTGTGGGCTTGCGTGGGCGAGATTGGTGTGCCTCTCACCAAACAAAGTGGGTTCCATCAGGTACGCTTTATTCGTATGTGCGGTCTTTACACGTGGCCGGCTGTTAGTTTTTCTTCCTTTTTTTCGACTCTAACGTGTAAGTGTTCTTTTGTGCCGTTGGAGTTGGTTACTGACCTTTGGTTTAGGTTTGACAATTAAGGAAAAATTTAAATCAACTCATGGTTTTGAAGGGAGATTTTGAAAAATTAATATAATGGATCATTTCAGTCCAATTCCGTTAAAGTCAAATAATCTTTTTGTCTGTGATATTGTACGGGTGACCAATGAGATATTGCCATCTCAAACTCGTAATATCCTCTCGGACCATATGACCTTCCTCTCAGGACGGAAGGGCAGTGTGTTTTGCCTTCACAGTTGTCCTAACTCAAACTTCTAACAATTTTGATATATTATACTCTTTAACTATTAAAATTAAATATTTTATTTTACATTTCATTTATTAATATTAAGAACTTTGCACCTTTTATCTGACAATAATATTCTAAAAAAATTAATAAATTTATAATAATATTCTAAATATAAAATGGGTCAAAAACATTATTATCATTTTAATCTAAAAAAATTAGACAAAAAATGTAAATGTCTAAAATTATAAATTAGAAGTTGTAATGTGTCAAAATTAATAATTTAAAGTATAAAGTGTAAAATTTATTATATTTTGTGAGTGCAAAATTTTATTTTATTTTATTTATTTATTTTGCCTCCGGTACTCAGATTGCGTTTGAAGTCTTAAATATTTTATTGCTTAAAATTTTAACACATATAATTTTTTTCTTCCAATCATATAATTACTTTTCACTGTAATAACTTCATTCTGCTTGCGTGTTTTGTCCGATTGTACCGAATACTCTCCTCATCTCGTCGAATGTGTCCTGCACTATGGGACATGCATGGTTACTGTACACTAAAGTTGTCTATAAGGTTCCACGTCTTTTCACCCATCCGGCGGTTGCTTTATTTATGCTCGTGACATGTGGTGGGCACGAAGCTGTATCACTGAATGGACACGTTGCTGTGATCTTTTAGTTAGATGGGTTTTGAAATTTTTTCGTGGGAGGTAATGTAGATTTTGTTGAGGCCGGTAAAAAAGTGGTATAAAAAATGTTAATTTGTTTTTGTGTGTTATCGAGGGTGTTGAAAATCTGAAATTTTAGTGATTGTAGATATAATTAAACAATAGTTTATGTTGATAAAAATTGGAGATAAAAGTAGTCATTGTAGATATAATTAATATGGACAAAAAAATCAACAAACTTGATGGCACTTAAATGTTTTAAATTCTAATTTAATGGGCTCATTTTGATATACAGAAGATTGGGAGAGGATCTTTTCATTAGGCAGTTTTTAGACCATACGAAAAGCCATGCCGAATGGTAATATGGCTATGGCAATCAATTTTTCAATTTGTATAATTGCCAGAACTATTTACTAGGCTTTTGCTATGCGATAATGACCCTAGCTCTTTGTTGTTCTAATTTTTTATTACAGTTTGATATTAGAGGGGATCCGTATGGTATTCTAGCAGCACATCCACTGGCACCGCTTTTGTCACTCCACCACCTTGATTACTTGGAACCTATATTCCCCAACCAGACCCAGCTAGACTCTGCAAAGTCCCTCATGCGCGCATACCGACTCGACCCGAGCCGAATCCTACAGCAGAGTTTTTGCTACGACCTCAAGCGTAAATGGTCGGTTTCAATTGCGTGGGGATACAGTATTCAGATTTACACGTCATTATTGACGGCTAGGGATTTGGAGAGGCCATTGTTGACCTTCAAGACATGGCGGAGTTGGAATAATGGACCTTTCACGTTCAATACCCGACCCCTGAGTTCTGACCCGTGTGACCAGCCTGTTACTTACTTTCTGAACGAGGCTGTGGAGGTGGCGAAGAGTGGGACTGTGACTTCCTACAAGAAGTTTGCGTCTAAGCAAGGGAATAGTTGTGGTAGAGCAGACTACGCCCGCGCAACCGCTGTGCAGAGAATTAGAGTCTCTTCATTGAAGATGGATCCAGAGTATTGGAGAAAGGTAAGTCCATGACAACCTAAAACTTATAAAAAAAAAAACTATTGAAGTGATTTTTACAAATATAATAATAAAATAAATAAAAATTATCATGCGTACGTACGTGCATGAAAGTTTGTTCAGCTAATTAGCTCACGCATGCTAGGTCTGCTAAGTATTAAACTATGAGGTGTTGGACCGCCTAGCTAGCATGATTAATTATGAAGGTGACACGTGGTATAATGTCAACTCGAATTGTCAACTCATGCACCTATTGGAGTTTGAATTCCCGATTTTTTTTTCCTCTTCCTCTTTCTAAGCCAATATGTGTGTGTGTTTTAAGAGCTAAAGAATGAGTACTGGTGGACTAACTAGTTGTTTTATTACTGTATGAGCAGGCACCACGTAGACAATGCTGCGAGATTATGGACGATGGAAGCACGAAAAGTGGTTATATGCAAATTAGGATCAGAAAGTGTAAACGTTCCGAAACAATTACCATTTAGGTAGTGTCTGTAAACCTAAATTATTAGGAAATTTATTATTCATCCAATTTTTTTCTCAAATTTTACTTTTCACTACTTTTTTTTCTCAAATTTTAATTAAACTCTAATCTAGAATTAAGTGAATATGCCGTTTTTTATATTCAAATAATTGAAATGGGGAGGAAAGAATTAAGTGGAGCGCTAGCGGCAAGTTTTTTGGGCGTCACCAATGATGGGAATAGAGTATCTCGCAGTGGTGGAGAACGTGTGAGATGTCCCGTACGTTATACATCCCACATAATGCACGCCTTCTTTGATATTACGCAACTTCTTTATATGGATGGCATAATGCTTGTCCTTCGTTGCTGTGGTTGTAGCGAAAGATATTCCGAATTGACATCAACATTTACTAGCAAGGAAGCTAAAAGAGAATTGGAAAAAAAAGAGGTCATGATTTAGGGAGCCAAAAAGCGCGACATGATTCATGTGGGAGCTTAAGCTTTTGTGTTAGTCAAGATTGTGGAACAGCAATGATAAAGAGTTGAACAAGCCGAATGACTTACTTTCTGTATATGGGCTTTTGCGTTGGTCGAGGTCGTGGCCTACAATCTTTTCAATCGTCCATTAAAACCCCAACAATTAAGAATTGTTTTCCCTTACTTGCTGCATCAAAAACTAAATCACAAGCTTTGATAAAAAACGGGCGGTTCTAATAAGATTTAGAATTTGAATACCTTTACGCTTTGAAGATATATAGGGTGCCATTCTAGGATTCCATTTACTAGTACCATGACCAAAATGAACTCCTGCTTCCATCATCTCTTCCAAATTGATGTTCCAATATCTTCGAGTGCAGCCCAACAGTGCATATATGATTTGTCGTCCGAGGAATAGAATCAGACAAAATTAAAAGTTTTAGCAAGCCCACGCTGAGAAAATTAAAGGAATTAGCTCAAGTCAATGGGTACTCCAAGAAGACAGAAAACTTGACGATTTGGACTCGTTAGTTAGCCCAAACGACACATGGGGCCGAATCGCTTTCAATAATGCTTAGGCCTTCTTTATAGAAACAAATGCTGACAAGCGATCGCTGGTAATGTAATGATTTATTTTCCTCCACGGGCAAGTATTTATTTTTCTTCTTTTTCTCTTTTTGAATATTTATATCTGTACAAAAAATACATAATCTTAAAAAATTACTACTCAAGCTTGAAAGATTAGAGGCAAAAAAACAAAAAAGATATCATGACAATTCCAATATGTTTTCAATAGGTTTGTTTTCGATATGTTTTTTTCAAAACGTTTTTGTTAGAAATAAAAAAATTTTACTTTAGATAAATGAGACACCCAAATGGAAAAATCCAATTGGATTTATTTACATCTCATTTATGAAAATAAAAGGTTACAAAGAGCTTATATTTATAAGCCAATATTTTCCTACTCCCCACATTGCTAAGCAATGTGGGACTCTCACTTTCAACAGTTTTTTTCATAACAGCTTTCAATATGTTTGTTTCATGTTTCAAAACGTTTTTCTCTCACTTTTTCAACAATTTCAATAACTTTTCACCAATCTCAATAACTTTTTACAAATTCCAACAACTTTTAACACACTTTTAACCAATCTCAATAGAATCTACACTACTTTCAAAAAAATACAAACACAAAAATATATCTCAAAACATAAACCAAACATAACCGTAAGGTTTGAAAATATAGGCATATTTATTTACGGATACTCTTATGTTCATATGACCTTTTTTTTTTTAATCAACAGTGAAAACTGAAAAGTCGTACAGAAAAGCTTTTTTCGTAAAATCGCTTGAGATATTGAAGCAGAACTTATTGCCTCGATAAACAACAAGTCGTCGTAACAAATGTATTTGTCTCGAACTTTTCCGCCTTAATAAAATCATGTTTTGCCACAATCACTTTGATGGAAAAAGATCGCAACGTGGGATTTGAGAAGTCAAAACGACGACGGTTATCACCGTCCTTGAAAAATACAATGGCAGTCGCTCCTTTCGTGACTTTTTCAAAGACACGAAACAATTTCCCTTGGGTTTTTCGATATGAAAATTCTTTCCAGGGGGTTTTCCACAAATTTCCCTCGTAAATTCATTTTGTCTTCTCTGTCTCAAAGTCTTCCTTGCTTTTCCTTGCTAGAACCTCCCCCCCCAATTTCCCGGACGTATCCCAAACTTTGGATCTGCAAAGGTACGCTATTGTTGTCTGTGGATCTCTACCATTCACTGCGCAGTTTCGTTCTCTGCAGTTATCACTTTTTATTTGTCCAGTTCTTTTATTTTATTGTTCATTTTTCAACGGCCGTCCTATTGACTCCAGAACAGTATGCAATTTCGAATCTTAATTTTGGGAATTTTTGGGAATTTTGGTTATTAGTCTCTTTGAACTAAGCCAAACACTCGTATATAGCTTAGTTTCTTTTCATGCATTTTCCAGGCGAGCCAACGATGGAAGATCTGTAGTTTACTGTACTTTTTTCTCAGCTCATAGACTATGATCTGGTTGAAATAACGCTTAGAGTACCATATTGGCTCGTGTTGTTGAATTGGATCTCAAATTTGTATTATACGTATTTCTCGTCTTTGGGTTCAAGTAGGAGGATTTGACCTAGATAATTCAATTGAGGTGTTTTTTAAAGTATAAATCAGTAGGAATTTATGTCTCATTTTGTAGTTATTGATGAAATCCTTTTGTTTTGGGTGGTTCGGATGACATTGTGTTCTAAGAAAGACATTAGAAACGAAAATAGGGGATGATGCTCTGCATTTTTTGTGGCACTTTGAGAATGCTATTGTTGGTTCCAAAAAATAGAGGTTGGTCCTGATTTGTTTTCACACAGCTCTGCCGTACAAAACTAGCTGTGTTGTAGCCCATCAGACATCGGAGTGCCCTAGAAGGACAAAACATAATGACAATGCTTAGAGTCTGAGCACAGAGCTTGGTTGCTTTAACAGAAATAACTTTTTGCCAGCTTCATTCAAAGCTTTGAGCGAGCTGGATATACCTTCATTCTATATGTTTATGCATCTAAGAGAGCTAACTACCTAATCAGTAATGCTGATATGCTGGGGAAAGTTTTGCAATTTTCTTCTCTCTGACACGTTTTTCACTTTCTACTACTTATCCGACTTCTTAAAATCCGTTATAATTGTGTTCGTTTTCTCTATGTAGTTATGCTCTGGCTTGGGTTCCTCTGTGTTGTTGTGGAGCAGTTGGTACACACAGGTAGACTGTAGGTTATATACGACAGATATTGCTCAAACATGGGGCGTCTAAAGCTTCAAACTGGAATCAACGCAATTGAGGAGGAACCTGAGGAATGCGATGCTACCTATTCTTATAAAGCTTCTCTAGCATGCATGATTAATTCAGAGATTGGTGCTGTATTGGCAGTCATGAGGAGAAATGTAAGATGGGGGGGTCGTTATATGTCGGGTGATGATCAATTGGAGCACTCTCTTATTCAGTCTTTGAAAACATTGCGGAAGCAAATCTTTTCATGGCAGCATCAGTGGCATACTATCAACCCTGCCATGTATCTCCAGCCGTTTCTGGAGGTGATTCGGTCGGCTGAAACTGGTGCACCAATCACTGGTGTTGCTCTGTCATCTGTGCACAAGATTTTAAGTCTTGATGTGATTGACCAAAATACTGTAAATGTTGAAGATGCTATGCACTTGGTTGTTGATGCTGTCACTAGCTGTAGATTTGAAGTGACTGATCCTGCATCAGAAGAAGTGGTATTGATGAAGATATTACAGGTTCTTCTGGCTTGTATGAAAAGTAAAGCATCTGTTATGCTGAGTAATCAGCACGTTTGCACAATAGTGAATACATGTTACCGAATAGTTCACCAAGCAGGATCAAAAGGCGAGTTGTTGCAGCGTATAGCTCGCCATGCAATGCATGAACTTGTTAGGTGTATATTCTCACACCTTCCAGACGTTGATAACATGGAACATGCATTGGTTAATGGCAGGAATACCATCAAACAGGAGGTATAAGAGTATTCTTTTTTCATATCTTTTTGTTGTAATGTATCCTTTTTTCTCTGAAATACTGTGTAGTACATTCTGAATATATAAAGTGATTGTTATTTGTGCAGATTGTTGGGCTCAACAATGATTATGCTTTGGGTAATAGGCAATCGGAGAATGGAAACACGGGTTCTGATTATGATGTTCAACCAGTATCCACAAATGTTGCTTCCAATGCTTCCACAGTTTCAGTTGCTACTGGGGTCGATGACAATACAATTGGGTCTGGCAACGGAAAGGAGGCTGTTTCCTTTGACTTGCAATTGCTAACTGAGCCATATGGGGTTTCTTGCATGGTGGAGACATTTCACTTTCTATGCACTTTGTTAGATTCTGTTGAGACTATGGGAATGGGCTCCAGATCCGATACTATGGCATTTGATGAAGATGTGCCTCTTTTTGCATTGGGTCTGATCAATTCTGCCATTGAATTGAGTGGACCCTCCATTCTCCAACACCCGAGGCTGTTGAGTTTGATTCAGGATGAATTGTTCCGTTATCTAATGCAATTTGGCTTGTCAATGAGTCCACTTATTCTTTCAATGGTGTGCAGTACTGTTCTCAATCTGTATCATCATCTGCGAACAGAACTTAAACTACAGCTTGAGGCTTTCTTTTCTTGCGTGATTTTGAGGCTTGCACAAAGCAGGTATGGGGCTTCATACCAGCAGCAGGAAGTTGCGATGGAGGCTCTTGTCGACTTCTGCAGGCAGAAAACATTTATGGTTGAGATGTATGCTAACTTAGATTGTGATATAACTTGCAGTAATGTTTTTGAAGACCTTGCTAATCTGTTGTCAAAGAGTGCATTTCCTGTAAACTGCCCTTTGTCATCCATGCACATCCTTGCTTTGGATGGTCTGATTGCTGTTATTCAGGGAATGGCAGAGAGGATAAGCAATGCACCAGTTGGTTCTGAACACGCTCCGGTGAGTCTTGAAGAGTATACTCCATTTTGGATGGTGAAGTGTGACAACTACAGTGATCCTAATCACTGGGTTCCATTTGTCCGCCGAAGGAAGTACATCAAGAGAAGGCTGATGATTGGAGCTGACCACTTTAATCGTGATCCCAAGAAAGGGCTGGAGTTCCTTCAAGGAACACATCTCCTGCCTGACAAACTTGATCCCCAAAGTGTGGCTTGCTTTTTCAGGTACACTTCTGGCTTGGATAAGAATCTTGTTGGTGATTTCCTGGGAAACCACGATGAGTTTTGCGTTCAGGTTCTTCATGAATTTGCTGGGACTTTCGATTTCCAAGACATGCATTTGGATACTGCACTGCGGTTGTTTTTAGAAACTTTCCGACTACCTGGAGAATCACAAAAGATACAAAGGGTGCTTGAGGCATTCTCAGAGAGATACTATGAACAATCACCGCAGATCCTAGCAAACAAGGATGCTGCTTTGCTCTTATCATATTCACTCATAATGCTTAATACAGATCAGCACAATGTGCAAGTCAAGAAAAAGATGACTGAAGATGATTTCATCCGGAATAATAGGCACATCAATGGAGGCGGTGATCTACCTCGAGAATTCCTGTCAGAGCTTTACCAATCAATTTGTAAGAATGAGATCCGCACAACCCCAGAGCAAGGTGCTGGTTTCCCGGAAATGACTCCAAGCCGGTGGATTGATCTAATGCACAAATCCAAAAAAACCACTCCATTCATTGTGTCTGATTCCAGGGCCTACCTTGACCATGATATGTTTGCTATAATGTCAGGCCCAACAATTGCTGCTATCTCGGTGGTATTTGACCATACAGAACACGAAGAGGTTTACCAGGCATGTATTGATGGATTCTTAGCAGTTGCAAAGATTTCAGCATGCCATCATCTTGAAGATGTACTGGATGATCTAGTTGTGTCTCTCTGTAAGTTCACCACTCTCTTGAACCCATCGTCCGTCGAGGAGCCTGTGCTAGCCTTTGGTGATGATATGAAAGCAAGAATGGCAACTGTGACAGTTTTCACTATTTCCAATAGGTATGGTGATTACATCCGCACTGGTTGGAGAAATATTTTGGATTGCATCTTAAGATTGCACAAGCTCGGTCTTCTTCCAGCTCGTGTGGCCAGTGATGCAGCTGATGAGTCCGAGGTTTCTGCTGACACTGGACATGGGAAACCTCTCAGTAGTTCTTTATCTTCAGCTCATATGCAATCCATGGGTACTCCTAGGAGATCCTCTGGATTGATGGGCCGGTTTAGTCAGCTCTTATCACTTGATACTGAGGAGCCAAGATCCCAACCTACTGAGCAACAACTTGCTGCTCATCAACGCACCCTTCAGACAATTCAAAAGTGCCACATTGACAGTATATTTACTGAGAGTAAGTTTCTGCAAGCTGAATCTCTATTGCAGCTCGCACGAGCACTCATCTGGGCAGCTGGACGGCCTCAGAAAGGGAACAGCTCTCCTGAGGATGAAGATACAGCAGTTTTCTGCCTGGAGTTGCTGATTGCTATTACCCTGAATAATAGGGATAGGATTGTGCTTCTTTGGCAAGGTGTCTATGAGCACATATCAAATATTGTGCAGTCAACTGTAATGCCTGGTGCTCTGGTGGAGAAAGCTGTTTTCGGGCTCCTCCGGATTTGCCAGCGGCTGCTTCCCTATAAAGAGAACCTTGCTGATGAACTTTTGCGGTCACTACAACTTGTTTTGAAGCTTGATGCCAGGGTTGCTGATGCTTATTGCGAGCAAATTACGCAGGAAGTCAGCCGCCTTGTGAAAGAGAATGCCTCTCACATTAGATCCCAGTTGGGGTGGCGCACAATTACATCCCTACTTTCCATTACGGCTCGGCACTCCGAAGCTTCTGAAGCAGGGTTTGATGCTCTATTATTCATAATGTCTGATGGAGCTCACTTGTTGCCAGCCAATTATGTACTTTGTGTGGATTCAGCGAGGCAGTTTGCTGAATCTCGTGTCGGACAGGCAGAAAGGTCTGTTCGTGCCCTTGATCTTATGGCGGATTCTGTTCATTGTTTAACGAGGTGGGCAAGTGAGGCCAAGGAGGCAATGGGGGAGGAGGAAGCAGCAAAAACATCACTGGATATTGGGGAGATGTGGCTGAGGCTTATGCAGGGGCTGAGGAAAGTTTGTTTGGAGCAAAGGGAGGAGGTTAGAAATCATGCCATATTATCCTTGCAAAAGTGCTTGACAGGAGTGGATGAGATTAACCTTCCCCATGGTTTGTGGTTACAATGTTTTGATATGGTGATCTTCACTATGCTTGATGACTTACTTGAAATTGCCCAAGGGCACTCCCAAAAGGATCATCGAAACATGGAAGGCACCCTCATCCTTGCGTTGAAGCTCTTGTCAAAAGTGTTTTTACAGTTACTCAATGACCTCTCACAGTTAACTACGTTCTGCAAACTATGGTTGGGTGTTCTCAGTCGAATGGAAAAATATATGAAGGTGAAAGTTAGAGGGAAGAGAAGCGAGAAGCTTCAGGAGCTAGTGCCCGATATCCTAAAGAAAACTTTGCTTGTTATGAAAACAAGAGGAGTGCTTGTGCAGAGGAGTGCTTTAGGAGGAGATAGCCTGTGGGAATTGACATGGCTACATGTGAATAACATATCTGTGTTATTGCAAAGTGAGGTCTTCCCTGATCAAGATTCAGTGCCACCACCACATAAGCAGGGTCAAACTGGGGTAAGTCCTGTATCTGATGAAACGGGGTCCGTCGCACTATACGAGTCAGTGGCTTCCGAAAGTGCCGGGACTGGAAGTTAGCATACTTTACAGTGTTTTGGCAGCTGGGACTAGTCTTTTAATGAAGGTTAACAAACACGCATGATCATGAACGCTGAGCTGTTGCTATAGGAGATATATATGTTAAGAAATTTGAATTTACAGAAACTTAGATCATATCTTTGATTTTCATTGGATCTGCTAGGTGCAAATTTGCCTGGAGTGCGGTAGATGATTTGGTAGGCGCTTGTTGAAATGCCCAGGAAACCTTTCTAGTAAATTCATAGAAGTATGGGTTTCTCCAACTATGGCATCATTTCTTTCTACGCTTCTAGTCGGACGCTAATTAGGATGAGAACTTGACAAAAGTGTCCATTTTCCTTTGAGAATGTAATGGAATCCTCCCGCAAGCTTTGTACAAGCTTTTCTAATCGATGTACAGATGTTAATACAGAGAGGACGGACGACAAACAATTTTAAATAAAAATAAAAATGAGAAACAATTAGCTGCCCTAGTTCATTTTGAAATGCACATTACACCCTTGCCTTCCACAAAAAATAAGGGACTAGATAATGCTATTATTGACTCTTATAACACAATCAATACATTTAAATATAAAGTGGCAAATTCAATTCCAATGGAAACTGCAGCTCTTGCAGACGCTCCCATCTGGTGCAATGAAGGCTAATTGCAAACCAGAGTCTCACGTGTTGCGTTTCCGGTTGTTGGGTTCACCCTGATACAAAAATAAAATAAAGTGGTATTTTATGCAGCATATATCAGAATGCAATGTAGAGGAAACTCTTTATCTTTACCCGTCTGCAACTTTACAGAGGTATTCCCGCTGATCATCTCTTAAGGGCACATCCGTGAAGTCTAAGCACATTCAACACAAGTCAGCAGCATATGATGGATTAACCTCATAAAAGGCTTCCCCAAATCTCATAAGCAAGGCAAGAAACACATACTGGGTTGTCCCAGGAAAATGAGAAAATCTTATTTTTTTTCCCACGAAATATTATACCTTTCTCCTTGAGGGAGAACAGATGCACGGTTCGATGCATTGGTTTGTGGAATCCTATTTCACTATACGGTGATGGATTACACAAAAGGGAGTTTATTACTAGACTGTACCCAATGCATCACGCAAAAACCTGACAATTATTCATATTATTTGCCTCAATTCCCACAATGAATGAGTCAATCTTCATGCTATGGTGAGCTGGAAATCTCCTGATAACGTATAATGTGCAGGTGTCGAAGTCCTTCTATTCATATCGTGTAGTATCTGTTCTAACTAGTTTATACATCAACACCCTTTAAAAAAGTGGATTCTTAGAAAGCCTTGGAAAACAGTGTTTCTACATACCAGCCCCTGTTATATTCGATCCCCTGAAGGATGTGTTGCCTGTAGCAAGTGCACCTTCCAAGTTAGCATTGCTCAAGTTTACCTGCAGAAAGTGGTTCTATGTATAAGAAGTACGGTGGAAACTATAGCAGATTTCTCAAAATATTCTTAAGCTTCAAGTAAACTGGTATTAAAAGTGAACAATCCTCCGAAGAATCGTCTTTTTCATGAACCGCACGTGCATCACAGGAGTTCATACCAAATAGATTGCCTGAATCTACAGGCTAAATGCACGTACAATTCATGAGACAGATGCCAACTTAGGAACAAATTGTACCAGACATCAAAATTCACCTTCGTGACATTTGCCAGGGAAAAATCTGCCCCTCTGAGGTCCGCGTCGGAGAGATCAGCCCCTTTGAAGAGATAGAGAGGAGACTAGAAAATTATACAAATTTATTATACAAAAGTTTGTTTGTCACTACAAGAAATATCTGTATATCCTCAATTTTGAGTATAATCCCCTCAAATGTATAAACTTTACAATTAAATCGATTTTTAAATATATATTGGGAACTACAAATTGTCTCCCTGCCTACTTTATTATGTCACTCCGGTCGTGAAGGAGCATGCAACATTTTCCACAGGACCTCGGCAAGCGAAGACAACTATATAAAAACACAGTCAAGAAATAAATACCCGTCAGATCGGCATCGAAGAAGCTTGCACCCAGTAACTTTGCCCCTTTAAAATTTGCTTGCCTCAATATAGACTGAAATATAATTAAATGGAGCTAATTTAATATATAGCACGCAGAAAAGCAGAACGGGTAATATATTATCACTATATGCGACCAAAAACCAAAAAAAAAGTATTAAAATTCGACCGTCTTGAAGTCTTGCTTAATCAATGTCTTGCCGCTGAAGTCCTTCCCAGTAAGATCCTGACCCCTCGTCACCTCTTGACCGTACGGACCTCCTCCCTTTCAAATATACCAGAAGAAAAATTCTCAATTCCTTTCACGAAAAGAGAGAGACAGAGAGAGAGAGAGAAAAGGTACATAATTGTTTCAATTTACCTTGAATGCGAGAGCGGGATCGGCTAAGAACAGAGAAGCAGAGAGGACAGCGAGCAGGCTTGCCTTGGAGACCGATTCGCCGAAAGTCGCAATCGGATTTTGAGTAGCTTCTGGATGTTTCCTTGGTACCTGTATCTATAAGAACGACACAGGAGTTAGCTAACGTTCGCAGGGTGTGCGCCGTGCCGCAAACTGACAGTCGGAGAACGTTAATAGCAGAAAAGGGATGTGATGCGAGTGGAAAAGGGAAATGGTTCGTAGTGCACCTACCTGGGGCGTAGGATAGCGCGAGATAGAGCAAGAATAATGGGCGTACGGGTTTGAGAAGTGAGGCTTAAAGGTGAAGGAGACGTTGAGAAGCGCCATTGCGACTCGCAAGCGACCTTGTGATCGGCGTGCCGTTTTTATCCATGGTATGGATATTGGATGATGAGCAACAACAAGCTTGGGCCTTGAAGCATAGGTTCACGACACGTGGTGGTGCTTTATACGGGTCTGGGCTTTCGAGATTCGTTTGATTAGGGGCCGAGCCAGGTCTGTCAGGGTGGCCTGTTTGTTCAACGTTAGTTGGAAAGATACTCCTCAACTCCCACGGTCAAGGGACTGGTACTGGTAGCTGAGATTCTGTTCACCTAGAATTTGAATCAAGGAAACTGACGCAACCAGAAGGATGATCTTGAAACCTCTCAGGAGATGCGCCCAGAAAATGAGATAAAATATTTTTTAAGAAAAAAACTAGCTTGTATCACAAAGTGGTACCCTCTTAAATTCTTGTTTGATGCTCATTGGCTCATTTTTTTACGGATTGCAGAAGGGTTGGTAGAGAATAAAAGAGCACACTCAATTTTCCCAATTCCCTTAGTGCTTAGGTCCTGTTTCCTGACAGTATTCTTTGTTTTGCATTAATACAGAGAATGGATATCGTATTTAAGATGGAGGCCTAAGTAAAGCTGGTCTCGAAACTTCGTGGGCCAAAACAAAGAACACGGGGGGGTGGGGGGGGGGGGGGGAATCTGTCTGCGAAGGGCTGACTCGCAGTGGGCAGTGGCATTGGTAACACCAAAATTTCAAAAGGGGTATACCGATGAATGAGGGAGTGTGTTTGCGAAGAAGACAGTCCCAGAACGGGGGGGCTGGACTGGAAGCTCGCTTTTTAGCGGTGATGTTACAGAGCTTGGCAATAGATGCCTTGTCGGGACTCGCAGACAGTGACATGTTTCCACTAGATGCGCACGTTACCCCACACCCAAACCACCGCACCATTGCTTAGAAAAACAAAAACAAAACAAAACCACCGCACCATTCCCTTTCTCTTTCTTAAACCCTGAGAGCCGCTTTACTGCTTTAGTACTTTTATCCCATTTTCTACACCTCTCCCCACAGTATCAAAATCTTACCCTCTTAACGCCATCCAAAACAACAACCAGTAAGAGGGCATGCCAGGAGTTTTGAGTTGACTAGAATGAATTTTGTTCTCAATCTTTTGACGCTCCTCTTTGGTGTATTCAAATGGGGTTCATACCTGAAGGTGTAGAATATGATATCCCACTCAACTTACAGCTGGAAGCTTTGAACAGCGCAATACCGTTTACCGGGGAGACAAGAAAGCTTAGCCATCTGCAAAACCGCTAAGATATTTGGGTACGTTTATTTATCGAAATTTTGGAGTTTTTAGAATATCGAAGGTTGAAGTTTATTTAAGGCTAGGTTTGATGACAAAAATGGTAAGCTTTCTATAATTTTAATATAATAAAACATTATAATATAATTTTTTTTATTATATCATTACTTTTATTCTAATAAATATTAAAAATTATCTCCATTTAACTTTTTCATCAAATTTAATATTTTAAAATTTTAACAATTAAACACAAACTAAATTTATAAAAAGTTTAAAATATTTATGTGAAAATTGAATGAAATTTTTGGACACAAAATTTTAGGTACGAGTCCTTATATATAAGGCATAAGCAGTACACGAATCCTTATAGTACGCCAGGAGATGCTAACGAAAACCCTTCCCCAGAACACAGCTTAAGCGGATTCAGAAAACTGGAGGACCCTCAGTAGAGACCAGAGACCTGAAACCGTTGCTTCCCCTTACTAATCTGTTCTGTAGAAAACAGGTAGTACCAAAGCTCCTCCTCTAAGTTCAGAAAGAAAAGCTTACACTGCGTTTTACCTATTCACGTAGCTGGGTTTCATGAAAATGGCTTGCTTTTTTTACTTTTGATAGTGGACTGCAAAGGTTTTTCCTATGTGGAGTGAATTATTGGTGCTGAATCTTTGATATTCCCTGGTTTTGTGAAGTCGATTGTTTAATATTGTTTGCTGGATCTGATTTTTGCAATTTCGGTGTGGTACTGGTACTGGTTAGGGTTTTCATGCAGAACAAGAGAACACATATTCTGTCGTTTCTGATTCATGCAAGATGGTCAGCTTGTTTGAATGAGGAAAAGGGGATGAGGGTTGGTTTGAATCTTCCGGATTTGGTGCTTTCTATTAAGATCTAAATCTACAACAGAAAAAAAAGCCAAAAAACAAAGAACAAAGGAGCAAGAAGCTAGAGAAGTCCTTATCTATATCCTCTCTGGCGGGTCTCCAAGCAAGTTTTCTGAACTTCAAGAAGGCAGAATAGAAAGGGACGCAGTGATACAATAACAAGAAGGGTAACAAAGACTCAAAGACAAAGAGGTTTCTTTGGTTTATTTTTCTAATTTCCTTCCTCTCACAGTCAAAGGCTCTTTTGCTTCCAGCAAAAAACGAACATGGCGAATCGATGGTGGGCTGGGAATGTGGCAATGAGAGGGGTGGATCCCATTTCCTCAGCCCTGTCGCTAGACCTGAGAAACCCAGACGACGATAATGGTGGATCGAACCGGCGCGGACCGAGAAGAGAACAAGAATTCATGGACACCGACATCACTAACAACAATGACGGTAATTCAAACACCACTCCAACCAATAGTAGCACCAGCAACGCCACCCCACAGAAGCAAAATCCCGAAGACGAAGATAGCCGAGACAATGAGCGCGAAGCCGAGGACCTTAATGCCGGAGCGCAAGAAACCCTGGAGCCCGGTAATAGTGGCCGCCGGCCCCGAGGCCGACCGCCTGGGTCGAAAAACAGGCCAAAGCCGCCTATAGTGATTACCAAAGAAAGTCCCAATGCACTACGAAGCCATGTATTGGAAATCAGCAGTGGCAGCGATATTGCCGAGTGCATTGCGACATTCGCCAATAGACGGCATCGGGGGCTCTCGGTTCTCAGTGGTAGTGGCATTGTTACCAATGTTACTCTCAGGCAACCGGCTGCACCGGGCGGAGTCATCACGATTCATGGAAGATTTGAGATATTGTCTTTATCGGGTGCCTTCTTGCCTGCCCCATCGCCACCAGGGGCTACGGGACTAACGGTGTTTTTAGCTGGTGGGCAGGGGCAAGTTGTTGGTGGGAGTGTAGTTGGGGCGCTAGTGGCATCGGGGCCGGTGATGGTGATTGCAGCGACTTTTACGAATGCAACGTATGAGAGGTTGCCACTGGAGACTGAGCCGGCTACTGGAGAGGGAATGCAATTGCAGCAACAATCAGGGTTGAATAACTTGAATTCAGCATGTCAAGGTTTGGGAGAACAAGCAGGTGCTTCAATGCCTATCTACAATTTACCTCCAAATCTGCTGCCAAATGGTCAGATGCCCCAGGATGTTTTTTGGGGTCCTCCTCGTCCACCTCCTCCTTACTGATTGGGACAAAGAGATTCACGTTAGTTTTGTTTTTTGCTGACTCGTTTTTGTGCAAAATATTTTGACTGATTCTTGTATGAATAGCAAAGTAGGTAGTAGTAGTTTTTGTTTACATCTTCTGCTTGTGAATGTCACTCTCCCGAGTTCAGGACAAGAAAACGAATCGCTGTTTCTCGTAAGCTTTTTGCTACGTTTTAAACTTTTTGATTTCTTGGTTCTCTCTCTCACCAAGTTGCTCTCGAAGAATTCATTTTGGATGATGTAGGTAAAGGAGTATTAATCAAGAAATGAAGTCGGAGTTGCATATTCGGAAAATAAATTTCTCTCTGGTAAGCAGTTCAGTAAATGAAATTATGTCATCGGTTCTCCCACTTGTAAATGGGACCGAGTTAATTTTTCTTAATACTTGATTATGTTTTGTATTTTCACGGAGTAACGACACTGCCAAAAGGCTACCGTTGGATCAAGTTAGAAAACAGATAAAACTAGCATTTTAGGTTGTAGCATAATTTTGACCGTGCACCTTCTAGAGCTTTCATATCTATAGAGACATCAGAAAGACGTGTTCATCCACATCACGGGTCCTTTTGACTCTTCAAATCAATCAAGTTCATTAATAATTCCCAGAATTGTTTTTTTTTTCTAATCAATTCCGTAATGGCATTCGAGTTGTTTTGGACACTTTACACTTGCCATCGTTTGATGGTTTATTGCGAGGGGTCATGCCTGATTACATAAAGCGAATTGACGGTACTTGATTCTAGAGGGCCGTCTTTCTCAACCTAATACGCTCATGCTCAAGGTGAAAATTAGCTTACCAGTTAATCAACTCCATTATTTGAATAATGGGCTTTTGCTGGGAATGGAAGCTCATTGTGGATAAGAAGAATATATAGATACTGTTGAATAAGAGTTAGAAAGAATATTGTGGTATTCATCTGGGATGCTGAACAACATTCTGCTGCCAATTTGTTCTATGTGTGCGCTTGTTTCTGTGGATTAAAGTTTTTTTTCTGTTGAATGACAAAATATACTGATAGATTAGTGCAAATCCAGATGCCCTTTTAGTTGAATATTGTGTTAGGAGTCAATTAACCTAATGGGATACACGGTCATTTGTCTGCTATTTTCCTATTCGCTACACAATCATATAACTAGATAGCAGAGGGGATTCAACCTTACTGCAATATAGTTGGATGTGGTTCAATGCTGTTCTTTCAGGTCAAGTAGTTTTTGATCCAATATGAGGACTTTCTTCAGTGTTCTCTGCTTTAGCAAACTCCTAAATCCACTATTGCTCGCTTTACATGCAATCACCTATAAATTTATATTGATGCTTCAAAGTGAAGTGAGAACTAACATGTGAACACATTTCTGCGGCATGATACTGTATAATGGGTGTATTAGCATGCATAACTATGTTTTCTAGCTGTTGTTAATAATTGTTAAATATAGGGACAGTGCCTAAGATCAGTGGTCATTGATGTAGCAATATATTAGTCCGACAATTTATGTTTCTATGGCACCTATCCGTGTTAATTTTTCTTTAATTGTAGGAGAGTTATGATAGTTAATGAGTTGTATACTTTTTCATTGAATTAAAGATAAAAACTCAATATCAAAGAAAGTAGGCAATAGATTGCATTAGGAGCTAAAGAACATTACATGATATTTTTAAACTGTTATATTACAAGCATGCATGGTTATGGCATTCTTGTCTGCACAAGAAATATGATTATGTTTGGAAGTGGTAATATTGCTAACTATTAAAATTATCTCTACAACTCTCAACCCCACAAATCCCTGTTTATCCTCCTCGTTTGGTAAAAGGTGGTTGAAGTTGGTCAATGACAAGTTTCCAATTTGGTGGTGGTAGTTTTTTTGGAAAATAGTCACAGAGCTGTCAAAAAGCAACGATGCTTTTGTTTCCAGATAAATTCTTGTAGTGTTTGGATGATAATTTGTCTACCAAACCTGATACTCAGCACGCACACAAACCTGAATCTGCTTTTTGCGTATATATGGACATGTATGGTTGAGAGAATGGGGATTGGCATGAGAAGAATGAAATTACTTTATGTTTCATCTTGCTTTTAATTCAAATGATTCGGTGTATCTTTTTTTGACCTAACTTTAATACTTTTTTTATTAAACAATTACATCAAATCATCTTTATTTATGTATTTTTACAAACTTCAATAAAAATTAAATATCTTTAAAAAAATTTATCAATCTTTACACGAAAACCTATAAAATTAATATTTACAATTATGTAAAAAATTAGGATGTTTGGGATCTTTTTTAACTCAAGTTTTAAGACTTAAGTCGTACTTTAAGCCTCATACGTTTGGATGTGGGTTTTTAACTCAGGTTTTAAAGCGTGTTTATGCAAACATTAGAGACATGTCAACGTCATCCTGTTTTGTATGCCTCGAAGTCAAATGTCGAATTAAAAAATCAATAAAAAAATTATTGTTTCTTGTTTCTTCAATTGACACTACACTTCACCTTATAATCGACATAGCATGTGAAACTCTATACTTTTAAATGTTGTCCAATTAAAATTATTTTTTTAATAACATGGGCTTTAGAATGTGGTATACCTAGAGTTGCTTTTATAGCATTGGCCTTATAATGGGATCCAGCTCCATTTGATTTGACACATTTATGAAAAAACTACAAATAAAAAAAAGTAATGATTAGGGTCTTACATCACTCAATTCTTAAGAATCACAAACCTGATACAAAGCTTCATGAGATGCCTCTCAACTTCAATCTCAATTCCAAGGTCAAATTCTATCCCAAACAAACTCCTAAAAAATTTACAATTTTTTTAAAAATAAGAGGCGTCGCAGCTTGACAAGCTAAGACCCAGAGAACAGGTAATAAAAAAATAAATTTTCTATCAAAATCTTAAAATTTCTTACCTTTTTTTTTAAGTAACATCCTTTTTTGTGGTCAAAAAGGAAATTTTGCGGTCGTTATCTGTGGGGTTATAAATGTCGCATATTACACAACTCGGGACATCCCCCCTAGCCACGAACACGTTTTTACAAACTTTTGGAAACCGCATCATTGGACAGAATGGACTGAAGCTGTCATACGGCCTTAAATAGTAACTGGGCCTTCCGGATAAGACGGGGAGAAAGCGGAGTCAGAGATTCTGGGATATTCCAAGCCTTCGAAAATCGAATATGCTCTTTACCGTAAAAAAAAACAAAAAAAAACAATTGTTTTTCCCTCTTCCTCGCTTTCTTCACTGAATTATAGATATGCGTATGGGCCGCCTCGAAAACACGAGCAATAGTTTATGGGCCCATTCAGACAAAAAAGAGGAAGTTAATTTTCCGGGCCTGTATGGCCCAAAGTGGAGGCAAGTCCACTCTCAAGTCTCAAGTCCTATTAATGGATGAAGTGGTGTCGATGAGTTGGCAAGATTATCATAAATTCGTATCGGTTGAAGGAAGAAAGAAAACATGCCCAATAGGGCAGAGTATTGCCTTGCAAGATTAATTACTAATTGTCTATTTACAGAAGCATCAATGGATAAGGTTTTCTTTCTTTATCAATAAAACTCATTGTGTAAATTATGTAGTATATTCATTTGTACTTCTTACGAATTCCTACAAAATCGGATAGTCTTGTAAGTTATATTATTTTTTGTTTTGTTTTCTACTCATTTTAAGTTATATTATTAGTCAAGGTATAATTATTTAACTCTAAGGGGTTGGCCAGTCACATCTTGAGAATTAGGGGTTTGCTCTCTTGATGTCTCAAATTCAAATTCTCTCATGTGTAAACAATTTCTTAGGACCAATTCCTTTGCAAAACTGGACTTAACTATCTTTGAAATATTCAATCTACTCAAAGAAAAAAAAGGGAAGGATTACGAGATTATAAAACTAGCGTCTGATTAGCATTTTTGTGTGCGAACAATCTCTTTATGACAAACAAATTTTTGATCAAGGGATCTAATATTTATTTCATAATATGATTAAATTAAAAAAGATAAAATTTCTTTAAAAGTAGAATGTATAAATCGGAGCAGAAGGAATAACATTGATGGCGGACTAAAATCCGGACTCGTTTTCGCCCGGTTAGGATAAAATTTCAAATCTTTGTATAGAATAAATAGCTAACACACGTGCGTGCATAGTTTAGTGTTTAGGATTAAACCCTAGTTCGACACACTCTCTCTTCGCCGGAGTTTCACTCAAAGGTTCTCGCTCCTTCTCTTTCTCTCGCTTTCTGATATTCCTTTGTTTCTGATCGTTTTGAATTTACATCTGTCTTGATAGTTAGATGCTGGTGTGATTTGGTCGTTTGTCTTTTTGTTTGAACGGGAAATTTTACCCGGAAGGAATCAAATAACGGTTCTGTAGAAAGAGTTAACTACTGTCTTTATAGTCATCCTCGTGTTCTCCTTTCAGGTCTGAGGAAATGGCTGGTGTGGGGGAAATTACGGCAGCTGAATTCTTGCAGGTATGTTGTCATCGACTCTCTCTTTGGTTGCCGAGGAGTCGTGGGAAAATGAATGAAAGATGGGAGTTCCGTGATGGAAAAAGACTCCTATTTTGTTGGGGCGCTAAAATTTTGCATTATGACGTTCTAGGTGTTCTGCTTTCCTGTTATGGTCCTAATCAAGCAACTGAACTTGTTACTTCTTATTTTTCCGTGCATATTTGTTCTCTTGCTGCCCGGGACCGAAGATTGCAAATCTGATGCCATCGCGTTTTCTCTTTTGTTTTATGCTACAGGGTACCAGTAGGCAAAACCTGTTTTTGAATAGAAAGTTTCATAGCCAGAGAAGTCGTTTGTTATGGGGTACACTGCGTAGACAAGAACCTAGACTAGGTATATCTAATAGAGGAAATGTTTCATTGACTTGTCGTGCTCAAGCAAAGCCCAAGACTATTGTTTCTGGAATGGTAAGCAGTAACGTAGCCGAGCAATCAATCTCGATTGAGAAGCCTGCTGAGGAAGTTATTCATTTTTATCGGGTCCCGCTGCTTCAGGAAGGTGCAACTGCTGAACTTTTGAAGACTGTTCAAACCAAAGTCTCAAATCAGATTGTCGGTTTGAAAACTGAGCAGTGCTTCAATATTGGGCTTGCTTCAGGACTGTCGAATGAAAAGCTTTCTGTCCTTAGGTGGCTTCTTCAGGAGACTTATGAGCCTGAGAATTTGGGCACAGAGAGCTTTCTCGAGAAGAAGAGGCAGGAGGGGTTGAAATTGGTTATAGTCGAGGTTGGTCCTCGGCTGTCTTTTACTACAGCTTGGTCTTCTAATGGCATTTCAATCTGTCGAGCATGTGGGTTGACAGAGGTGACCCGTATAGAGCGGTCAAGGAGGTACTTGTTGTACAGTCAGGGTGCATTGCAAGATGATCAGATTAATGAGTTTGCTGCGATGGTTCATGATCGGATGACTGAGTGTGTTTATACCCAGAAGCTGACGTCATTTGAGACCAATGTGGTTCCAGAGGAAGTTCATTGTATACCAGTCATGGAGAGGGGCCGAAAAGCATTGGAGGAAATTAATCAGCAAATGGGCTTGGCATTTGATGAGCAAGATCTACAGTATTACACCCGACTCTTTCAGGAGGAAATCAAGCGGAATCCAACAAATGTGGAGTTGTTTGACATAGCACAATCCAATAGTGAACACAGCAGACACTGGTTTTTTACTGGTAAGATGCTTATTGATGGACAGATGATGAATAGGACTCTCATGCAGATTGTGAAGAGCACTTTGCAGGCAAACCCAAATAATTCTGTTATTGGATTCAAGGATAACTCCAGTGCTATCAAGGGCTTCCATGTGAAGCAACTGCGACCTATTCAGCCTGGTTCCACAGGTCCTTTAGAGGCAGTTGCTCGTGAACTCGATATTTTATTCACAGCTGAGACCCATAATTTCCCATGTGCAGTGGCACCTTATCCTGGTGCAGAGACAGGTGCAGGAGGTCGCATTAGGGATACCCATGCGACAGGAAAGGGCTCTTTTGTTGTTGCATCTACAGCTGGTTATTGTGTTGGGAATCTCAAAATGGAGGGATCTTATGCTCCATGGGAAGATCCATCTTTCACATACCCATCAAACTTGGCATCACCTTTGCAGATCCTTATAGATGCTAGCAATGGTGCATCGGACTATGGGAACAAATTTGGAGAACCATTGATTCAGGGCTACACTAGAACCTTCGGAATGAGACTCCCAAGTGGGGAGAGACGTGAATGGTTGAAGCCAATAATGTTTAGTGGAGGTATTGGGCAGATTGATCACGCCCATATAGTTAAAGGAGAGCCCGATGTGGGAATGTTGGTTGTAAAGATTGGGGGCCCTGCATATCGCATCGGAATGGGTGGTGGGGCAGCATCAAGCATGGTTAGTGGCCAGAACGATGCAGAGCTTGATTTTAATGCTGTGCAGCGTGGGGATGCTGAAATGGCACAAAAATTGTATCGCGTTGTTCGTGCCTGCATTGAAATGGGGGAGAATAATCCAATTATCAGCATTCATGATCAGGGGGCTGGTGGGAACTGTAATGTAGTTAAGGAGATTATATACCCAAAGGGTGCTGAGATTGATATCAGGGCAGTTATAGTTGGTGATCAGACTATGTCTGTTTTAGAGATTTGGGGTGCAGAGTATCAGGAGCAAGATGCAATCTTGGTGAAGCCTGAAAGCCGCAACCTCTTACAATCAATATGTGATAGAGAAAGGGTTTCTATGGCCGTTATTGGAACAATAAATGGTGAGGGACGTGCTGTTTTAGTTGATAGCTTAGCTATTGAGCAATGCTCTTCCAGCGGACTCCCTCCCCCTCCTCCTGCTGTGGATCTTGAGCTTGAGAAAGTCCTAGGCGATATGCCTCAGAAATCTTTTGAATTCCGCCGGGTGGTTCATGCACAAGAGCCCCTTGATATTGCTCCTGGGATTACAGTGATGGACTCTTTGAAGAGGGTACTGAGACTTCCATCTGTTGCTTCAAAACGTTTCTTGACGACAAAAGTGGATAGGTGTGTAACTGGTCTTGTGGCGCAGCAGCAAACTGTTGGTCCTTTGCAAATTACTCTCTCTGATGTTGCAGTCATTGCTCAGACTTATACTGACTTGACTGGAGGTGCGTGTGCCATTGGGGAGCAGCCGATTAAAGGTCTATTGGACCCAAAAGCAATGGCAAGGTTGGCTGTTGGAGAAGCACTGACCAATCTTGTTTGGGCCAAGGTCACTTCTCTTTCTGATGTTAAAGCGAGTGGTAATTGGATGTATGCTGCTAAGCTTGATGGGGAAGGAGCTGCCATGTATGATGCTGCTATGGCCCTTTCAGAAGCTATGATTGAACTCGGCATTGCTATTGATGGGGGAAAGGACAGTCTTTCCATGGCCGCTCATGCTTCAGGTGAGATTGTCAAGGCTCCTGGGAATCTTGTAATCAGCGTCTATGTCACTTGCCCTGACATAACAAAAACTGTAACCCCAGATTTGAAGTTAGGAGACGATGGTGTTCTTATACATATTGATTTGGCAAACGGAAAGAGGCGGTTGGGTGGATCTGCTCTTGCTCAGGGTTTTGACCAAGTTGGGAACGAATGTCCTGATCTTGAGGATGTTTCTTACCTTAAAAGAGTTTTTGAGGGCATTCAGGACCTTATTGCAGATGAATTAATCTCAGCCGGTCATGACATCAGTGATGGGGGCCTATTGGTTTGTGCCTTGGAGATGGCATTTGCTGGAAACTATGGCCTTGTCTTGGACTTGGCCACAAAAGGGAAGAGCCTCTTACAAACACTTTTTGCGGAAGAACTTGGACTAATTCTTGAGGTAAGCCAGAAGAACTTGAATATGGTGGCAGGAAAGCTTGGCAGTTTGGGTGTTTCTGCTGAGATCATTGGACGAGTAACTGCCAATCCCTCAATAGAGTTAGAAGTTGACGGAGTGACTCATTTGAATGAGGAAACTTTTGTGCTTAGGGACATGTGGGAGGATACCAGTTTTCAGCTGGAGAAGTTCCAGAGGTTGCCCACTTGTGTGGAACTGGAGAGAGAAGGGTTGAAATCTAGGCATGAACCTTCATGGGAATTGTCCTTCGTTCCTACCTTCACAGAGGAGAAATATATGAATGCAACTTCAAAACCAAGAGTAGCTGTGATTAGAGAAGAAGGGAGCAATGGGGACCGAGAAATGTCTGCAGCATTTTATGCTGCTGGTTTTGAACCTTGGGATGTGCCGATGTCAGACCTCCTTAAAGGAGCCATTTCGCTGCATGAGTTCCTTGGAATTGTGTTTGTTGGAGGTTTTAGCTATGCTGATGTGCTCGATTCTGCAAAAGGTTGGTCTGCTTCTATACGATTCAATCGGCCCCTTCTAGAACAATTTCAGGAGTTCTACAAGCGAGCGGATACTTTCAGCCTTGGCGTTTGCAATGGGTGTCAGCTTATGGCTTTGCTGGGGTGGGTTCCAGGTCCCCTGGTTGGTGGTGTACTTGGTGCTGGTGGGGATCCATCTCAGCCAAGGTTCATTCACAATGAATCAGGACGCTTTGAATGTCGCTTCACTAGTGTCTCCATAAGGGACTCCCCTGCTATAATGTTCAAAGGAATGGAGGGTAGTACATTGGGTGTATGGGCTGCTCATGGTGAGGGAAGAGCCTTTTTTCCAGATGATAGTGTATTGGATCGTATTCTTCACTTAGATTTGGCCCCAGTAAGATATTGCGATGATGATGGGAATGTAACGCAAACTTACCCGTTCAATGTAAATGGTTCTCCTTTAGGGGTTGCGGCAATTTGTTCTCCAGATGGAAGGCATCTTGCCATGATGCCTCATCCAGAGCGTTGCTTCTTGATGTGGCAGTTTCCCTGGTATCCGAAGCAATGGGATGCGGACAAAAAAGGCCCAAGTCCATGGTTGCGCATGTTCCAAAATGCTAGAGAGTGGTGTTCTTAAGATGGTTACTACTGTTTCTTTTTAACGATAGTTTCCTTGTTGAAATACGTACTGGTTCTATATCTACTGTGGGTCTACAACGGTGTGTTCAATTGGCAGGAGAAATGGCCTTGTGCCAGTCAACAGGAAGATTTGCATCTTTTATCTTATCAAGTTTAGAGAGATGTCCAGGTCCAGGATGTAACTTTTCTTCTCTGTTTTTTTGGCCGGCTAGAGGAGTTGGAGCAGAAATGGGCTTTTGAAGTTTCCGCGATTGCCTCTTGTTTCTTCGAATGATAGTTTGCTAATCCTCAAGTTTGTAAGGAGAGGCATTATAGGTGACCTGGTCGAGAAATATCAATACTATCAGATTTAATAACAATAGATCTCCATGCATTTTTATCTGCTTTCCATGGGGACCATCTTGATCGGATATATTCGATTTCTTGGTGTAAAGTGACAATGCATGGGGTTTTATCTGACCTCCAGTTAATGTGGTACTTGTAACACATGGGAGAACTTTTTGAACCGGGAAATGGCATCATCTATCTAACCAGTTCTATTTTTTGGATCCTTGTCCAGTGGATGGCGTGGTGGAGGAAGTGTTACTTTCAAGGAATTTACCCGTCACTGAACTGATTGATGCATGAATATTTCTGTTTAAGTTAATTGGTGAGACTGATCTCACTATATTGTTTTTTTTTTCTTCTTGTTATTACCTGTGTTGTTTTGACCTGTAGTTTCTAGGTCTATAGCATTATGATTCCTTCAAGACTTGTTCCATTTGGCCTAGTGACCTTTTCAATACCGACGTATCTACAAAACTAGTTTTTTTTTTTTTAACCGGATGCCTGCAGGACCAGTTTAAGCGGCACTTCCACTAATTTTGGGGTCTGTATTACAACTCTAATGTTCACTTGTAGTTGATTGCACTTTCTGGGATTCTCAATTTTTTTTTCTAAGTCAATTAAACTGCTACTTACATCTGAGCCATCAGATTTAATCTTATTTTAGGCATATTTAATCAAGATTTGATTGGTTTTGACGTTTTAATTTGCATTTTATCTTTTAAAAAAGTGATTGTTACATACGCTTGTGCAGTAGCTTTTTTTTTTTTTGTTTCCTAAGCCAATAAGAGCAGTCACTTATCTTAAGATGAATATACCTGTAATTAAACTGCATGCCTACTGCTTCTGATCGGACACACTGCATGAGGTACTGTACTGAAACAGAGTAAAAGCTTTCAGACGAGCATGGTCTGCGGTAAAGTGGAGGTAGGAGTTCAAAGATATATAGCGAATTGAATGATCTCTATGTAGTGTTTAACGTAGTAGAAAGAGATAAGGCTGCAACTCAAAGCCAGGTCGTCTATATGCTTAAATTCCAAAATCAGGCCTAGCACAAAACTTGTTGCCATAGGAAGCCGAAAGGATCCTTATATAAACCCAAGCGTTTCGTGATCACAAAGGCTACTAGTAATATAATTTCTAGCTCAGACCCGCGTTGGTGCTGTAAACTGTAGCACAATCATGGGTAATGAAGTTCTCCTCGTGTATTCCTTCAAGGAGGCTCTCTAAGAGATATGGGTCAGAGTCATCAAATAAGCTTTGGTTTTCCCATCCACATAATGGAGGAAGCTGTATATCCTTCTGGCTATCAAAGGCTTGGTTGGCAGCTGAACTTCCTGTACAGGAAAGTAATGCAGCTTCTTGATTTTGATAGCATTGTGTGTTCAGGCCGTCGCGTTGCGAAGAGGATAGTAACCCGTTATATGGGTTGATATTTGCTTGAGAACTTCCATAACTAGCAACACCTACTGCGAGATTAGCCATTTGGTTCCCAAGCATTTCTATCTCCTCCTGTAAGTTTGCAACCTGCAAAGACAGGTAAGCGGTGTACTGCTTTGGTTAATTACTTTATCAAGCTTCAGTGAGAATTTTGGCAGGGTTTGGGAGAGAAGTTGAAGTAACAGTAGAGGACCTGTTGTTGCAATATAAAGATATCAGCTACACAACCGTAAATAGGATCCCGCACCCGAGCTAGTGCTTCGTAAGCAATGGTGGCAGCAGCGTCGCTTCGGTTGGGTAGTGGGAGGTGTAATAATAGCTTGGACACATTACTCGCACCGAACACCTTGTGCACTGCCGCAAAGTGGGCTGCAGCTTGGTCGTAACAAAAGTAAGGAGCAAACACGCATTCGCCGGTGCACTTTCTCCTCAGAAACTTGCACGCTCCACATGAAGAGCCCATCCCTATCATTGTCCCAAGCTTTTCCCTATTTGTTTCAATTGGATTTTCAGTAGTACCGACGCTTGGACTACTGGTTTGTTTAAGTAGTTGTGTAGTTGAGGTACTTTTCTTTATAGTTTATAGCCATTACATTCTAAGGTTAGAAGTTTGTTTTGTTGTCTCCAAAGGACATTCTTACTTTTGGTGAAGGAGTATGTTTCTTTTCGGTCTCCCTGGTGGCCAACATTTTCATTCTTAAATTGGGTAACCTTTACCATTCATGCCCTGAAAGGACTCCATCATTAAAAAAAATCTCCAGGAATTAGATCGACTTTGTGATGGAATACCTAATCATTATCGCCATAAGTTGGGCAATGAAGGAGAGAATTCTCGAGCAAGTGACATGAGTAAACTTCATCCTTTGCAGACAAGTACAATGGCTGCGTATCCCTTTTGGCAACTATTTTGAAAGATCACCGTTTCTTGAGAGAAGATTGATGAGATCCCTCTGCTGGGTGGGCGCTCACTTTTAGTTGTTAACAGCCTCGTCAAGTATGAAAAATTTTAGATGATTCATTGCATTTTGTGGTAGGACTGTGACGCTGAGCAGAAAACAAGAAGAGCTTATGGCAGTATAAGAGAGCCCACCTGCACAGTCCACAAGAGGATTATTAGGGGCTTGGTTGGATTTGGGTCCACCTGTGCTTGCCGCTCAAGAACTCCTCGTGCAAGTAATTGCAGGAGGAAATCCTGGAAAGAAAACAAATTAGTAAATAGAAAGAACAAATATAATATAACTTCTGCTTTCAGTCAAATCATGGATAGCGTCGGTAAATTACGCCTTGTGGCTCAAAACAGGGTCTCAACTCTACTTTCAGCTAATGTGAACAAAATTTGCGTAATTCTATATGGCAAACTTCCTGGCTGACGGATTGGATATAGTGTGCCCTGACGTATGGCGGCTTGTCTGGGTGTTACTAATTTCACATAATTATGCCTATTTAAATTCACACTTACGGTTAATCCTTCATTATTGGCATATTTTATCTGTATACGAGATCAGGTTTGGCTGTTGGCCACTTAATTTAAGCATGGGTCGGTGGTGAAGGACCCCCCCCCCCCCCCCCCCCCCCCCGCCGGTCTTCTCAATAGATCAAAAGGGCTTCAAACAGCAGACCTCCAATTCTCTCAAGCCCGAGAGAGAGGTTACCTGTCAGCAGCAGTTTTTAAATTGCAGGCTTTTATTGATGTGTACGCTTAGAGGCTCTAGAAGTAAAGCAGACTTGTTAATGTGTGTGTGTGTTGTGATGTGCATCAACTTTAAATTATCTGTGCCGCTGTACCTGTACGCTTCAAGGCTCTAGAAAATGGCTGCGTGGGTGAGTGTAAGAGAGAATTTGTTGGGAGACAAAACCTGCCATTTCCAGTAATGTGAGCTTTGCTTTCTGTCATTTCAGTCAGAACTGTGGGAATTTTTTGTTTTGGGTCGAAATACATTTATGAGAAAGAGACGTGGGACGGATGGTGGAGGGAAGCTTTTCGGCTTTTTAGTTAAACGATGAAAGTGCCTTTCTCTATCATGGATCAATTATCACTTTGTTCCATCTGCAGCTCGAACAATGTTGTTCCTTTGTGCATTCGCGTGAACCTAAAGACCGTAGCTTAAACGAACAAACGAATTATAAGGCCGATCAAAAAAAAGAAAAAAAGAATTATAAGGCCTATTACTATAGGTCATGGATGAGACTCGAAATTTTGCCAGTATGTGCCAGCAGAATTTGCTGTCATCAACCCAAAGTCCGTTTAGCTTCACAACTCTAAATCGGAAGCTGCTGGATTTGGACACTTCTAGACTCATCCTTCACGCACTAACCTGGCTGAACCAATATTTTGATGGTCTAATAATGAAGCTTGAGAAGTTGCTACGAACTGTTGTAGTTTAGATTATTTATTTAGGGTAAAATACATAAACAGTCTTTCTGATTTCACGTTTTGATAAATTGGTTCTTGTGTTACGAGGTTGTATTGGATAGTTCTTGGGATAAACATCATGTAACAAAAAAATCCTCCCGTTAGATTGTCGTCAACCCACTTAACAGTTAAACCTTCCTAGAGGACCTTTTTATTACATGATGCGTACTCCAATGACCAATTTTGTCAAAAGGTACTACCACAGGGACCTACAAATTAGTTCTTGTGATATTACATTTTCACAAGTTGGTCTGTGAGGTACGAATCATGTAACAAAAAGGTACTCCCGGAAGTTTTGCCGTTAAGTGGGTTGACAACAATCTAACGGGAGGACATTTTTGTTACATGATGCTTACCCCATGAACTAATGTGTTCAACTTGAAACCACAGGGACCAATTATGAAACCACAAGGATTGTTTATGTACTTTACCCAATTATTTATTTATTTTTCTCTATTACATAAGGAAGTCCTTCCCGCTGTGGAAGAGGAAGTGGATTGAGCCCAAGCATTTGGATCTCCCCCGCAACTGACAGTTATTTGATACCTTCCTTCCAGGGTAAAATTTCCCGTTCAAACAAAAAGACAAAACTGACCAAATCACACCAGCATCAAACTATCAAGACAGATGTAAATTCAAAATGACCAGAAACGAAGGAATACGCGAGAGAAAGACAGAGGAGCAAGAACCTTTGAGTGAACTCCGGCGAAGAGAGTGTGTGTCGAACTAGGGTTTAATCCTAAACACTAAACTATGCACGAACGTGTGATAAATATACTATAGAAAGAGTCGAAATTTTAGCCTATCCGGATGAAAACGAGTCCTCTATCCGATTTTGTAGGAATCTATAAGTACAAATGAATATACTACATAATTTACACAATAAGGATTTTTATTGATAAGGAAAGAAAACCATTATCCATTGATGCTTCTGTAAATAGACAATAGTAATTAATTTACAAGGCAATACGCTGCCCTATTGGGGCATGTTTTCTTTCTTCCTTCAACCGACACGAATTTATGATAAACAGGCCAACTCACCCAACTCCACTCTTATAGGACTTAGTGGGCTTGCCTCCACTTTGGGCCATACAGGCCAGGAAAATTAACTTCCTCTTTTTTTGTCCGAATGGCCCATAAACTATCTTTCTTGTTTCGGGGCGGCCCATACGCTATCAATAATTCAGTGAAGAAAGTGAGGAAGAGGGAAAAACAAATTTTTATATATTTTTTGTTAGGATAAAGATAACATATTCAAAGGCTTGTAATAACAGAATCTCTGACTCGGCTTTCTCCGATCTTATCCGGAAGGCCCAGTTACTATTTAAGGCCGTGTGACAGCTTCAGTCCATTCTGTCCAATGATACGGTTTCCAAAAGTTAGTGAAAACATGTTCGTGGCTAGGGGGGATGTTATGAGTTGTGTAATATGCGACAGTTATAACCCCACAGATAACGACCGCAAAATTTCCTTTTGACCACAAAAGTCAAAACTAAAGGATAAAAAAGATACTCCAAAGGCAAATTGAAGGGGCTTTTACGTCCTTTGAGCTTCACCTGGCGAAATGCAGTTGTATTTGTTTCACAGGATTTGCTGGGCGTCCCGCTGGGGGACGTGGCAGTGGGGCACAACAATTTCCCCCAAAGAGAAATGGTGGGCCCCACGCTGGGTCCCACTGCCACGTCCCCCAGCGGGACGCAGAGCATTTCTCTTGTTTCACAGCAGAAACTATATTAAAGAGAACAAAACTAATACCTGGGAACTCTTCCGCATGTTAATAGCTGAAAAAACTGATACTAACAAAGAACTTCATGGAATCACATTCTTCAGGTGTCCTCCCAATTTGTACAAAGAAGCTCAAAGTTCAACAGATCTATATAACTTTTCATATCTGAGAAACCTAGAAGAGCCAAGAATAATCCAGGTACTTTCTAGCCCAGTATTTCATTTTATGACATGGCTATCAATAACAACGACAATTTTTTTCTAGATGCTGTAAAGATAATAAGCAACTAAGAACAATCACACGAGAAACATGCGCTGGAATAGCAGGAAGCAAAATGAAACCATAAACGGCTGCAGACGTGGCCCACTTAGCCAAACAATAAGCAAGTTTATTCTGCCAGTGAAGAATCCAACAGAGGGAATGATGGGCATGCGTAGAGAAGAAACTCTAAATACCAGGCAACCAATCCTCCATGTGCCACCCTGCAACAGAAGACATGCTCAAAACATCTTGAACCACAGATAAACAATCAGACTAAAAAAGAATCTGGGGCCAAGGCTCATCTTCTACCAACCGAATTGCTGCCCAAAGCGCGTCCATCTCGCCAACCAAAGGATCTCGTGAAGTAAGATGCTTCGTGTACAAAGTACAGAGGGAGCCTTCAGAGTCGCGAACCACGACTTTCTGAGAAGATCTCACGGTAACATCGACGTTGCATTTCCAAGATCCCACAAGAGGGATCGCCAAAACAAGCCACTAGCCAACTCAACAGCATTCTAAGCCAATGTATGCTCCAAATAATGACCTCTGATTGTTTGAACCACAACAAAAGGGTCAACAATAACCTTGTTATGAATCACATCATTGCGTAAATACCAGAGAGAGTCAAGCACCAAGGCAGTAACAAGAATAAAATTTCAACAATTGACCTTTGGGATACCAAAGGTCCTCGAAGCATAAAGAAAACCTAAGATAATTCAGCAACATTGCTGTCAACAAACCTCTCATTCAGCAAAGGCCAAATGGAACCACGCCAGAACACTCTAGCCACGTGACTACGCAAGAACAATTTTTCAACAGATTTTGCTTCCAAACCATAAAGGGTAAAACACTACCGTTCAGAATCAGAATTAACAACGCATGCCACTTCACATTTCCATAAATGCAACTTAAGTCTATCTTGAATACAAAACTTCCACAGCCGAGACCAATCCTTAAGCCGAAAAGGGTGCCGAGTGTTATCTGGTCACTGCTTAATACCACGATATGCACTTGCCACCAAAAACATCCCTTTGAGATAAATTTTCAAAATCCATTGATTTTCCCTAGAATGACACAATTTCGTAGAATAACAAATGGCAACAACCGAAGTGGCATAAAAAATAGATTCAATCAAACTACAATCCCAATCATTAGCCTCAAAATCAAACAACTCATCAACAAAACTAGTATCAGGCAAAAGCAGATCAACATTAGCCGCTTGGGGTGAAAATTAGGATGTCGAGGCAACCATGGATCCTCCCAAATCCGAATGCTACTCCCATTTCGAGGCAAACAACAAATATGTCTTGCTATCAAATGACGAATGGACCAAAGATCACGCCAAATCCATGACATATTGGCCTTAGGCCCCACCGAGTGTAAATGCATCTCATCCAAATATTTGGACCTCACAGCTTGAACTCATTTCACTTGAGGTTGATGATACAAATACCAACCAAGCTTGACAATTAACGCACGAGTAACATCATGCATGAGTCGTAAACCCAATCTACCACCATCCTTAGGTTGACAAATCGATGCTCATGATTTAGGAGTAAAATGCCTTGACTGCTCATCACCAAACCCCCCACAATTTTTTTTTAAAAAAATCGATCCAAATCTTCACACCACCCTTTGGGTAAAAGGAAAGTAGACATAGGATAAAAAGGCATAGAGGCAGCCACAATTTTCAAAAGAACAGTGCGTCCTGCCTGTGATAAAGCCTCGTCATTCCACCCCGACAACTTACTCAGAATTTTCTCTCTAATATGACAAAAAGTCACCTTCCTTGAACGGGTAAAAAAAAGCAGAAGACTCAAATATTTATGACCTGTTCGCATCTCCTGCAACTGCAAAATCCTCAACATTGAAGCTTTCACCACCACATGAGTATTGGAACTAAAAGCAATAGAAGATTTATGCCAATTAGTAGCTTGTCCAGACCAAGCTCAATACTGCCCTATAAAACTCTCAATCTTCTGTGCTTCCCTGCCATTAGCGCGACAAAACAAAATAATGTCTTCTGCGAACAATAACAAGGACAATCAATGCGCCATTAGTGGTTATTTCTGGTCTTAGAAGTTCTAGTCAGCATGAAAGGAGCCTTCATGGTCACTGGTCAGTAGGAAAAAGAGACCTACATGGCCAAAACTAGGATCCATGTAACTCATCCAAGTACCGAATCATTGAAAATGACGTGCAGGGAACCAAGTAACCAATATAAAGGGGCACCACACAAGTCTGAAGTTGCTAGAACTTCAGTCCAAGAGCACATTCTTCATCGGACATCCATCCATCCAGTCAGACACATACAAAGTATACCTTACAAGAAGTCATGTCCCAGTCAAACGAGTTGTAATAAGAAGGCAGATCAAAGAGAAATTTTTTTTTTGTAGGTAGAACTTATTGAAAGTTCCAGGTTCAAGCAAGAAGCACAGTTCCCGAGATAGTTAGCAATCATTTGAAGCAGAAGCAAGATGAAACATAAAGTAATTTCATACGTACAAATATTTTCATTATTCTGATCATGCATGCCAATTCCCATTCTCTCAACCATACATGTCCATATGCAAAAAGCAGATTCAGGTTTGTGTGTGTGTGCATGCTGAGTATCAGCTTTGGTAGACAAATTATCATCCAAACGCTACAAGAATTTATCTGGAACTTTTTCGGCTTTTGAGTTAAACGATGAAAGTGCCTTTTCTCTATCATGGATCAATTATCACTTTGCTCCATCTGCAGCTCGAACAATGTTGTTCCTTCGTGCATTCGAGTGAACCTAAAGACCGTAGCTTAAACGAACAAACGAATTATTAATTGCTGCCCGCAGAATTTGCTGTCATCAACCCATAGGTCATGGATGAGACTCAAAATTTTGCCAGTATATGCCCGCAGAATTTGCTGTCATCAACCCAAAGCCCGTGCAGCTTCACAACTCTAAATCGGAAACTGCTGGATTTGGACACTTCTAGACTCATCCTTCACGCACTAACCCGGCTGAACCAATATTTTGAAGGCCTAATAATGAAGCTCGAGAAGTTGCTACGAACTGTTGATTATTCTCCGAGTTTAATCTTCAAGGCACTTCATAATTGTGCGTTTACATGGACAATAACAGCCTGTGAGAAGACTGCGATTCCAAGTTCGGAATTCAGTCGGTATCAAATCCGGACTAACCTGACTCATTTGGGTTGGGGGCGCCCCACTTACTCGGAGACTCGGAGTAGATTAAAGGAGTTGGTCCGAAGGGCTCTCTACCTTGGATGGGTTTCTAGTAAAAACAAAATTCCGCATTTTCTGAATGGGCTTGTGAAGGAGTCGGTTAGTTTGTGAGAGAAATACAGGTATACAGATGAGGCCTAATCATCAGAGAGGATCTATAGGCAGGAAAGGCACAGCATGGTGGCCCAAGCAGATATACAAGGCCTTAGTCCAGATTCTGAGTTATGGGCCTCGAGATGTACTAAAAGCGGTAATTAATTAATATTGTAAAAGAGATACTGTAACATAATATTTGCATATTTTCTTAACCTAAATCATTTCCCAGTACTGTGGACTGTGTGCCCAATTGTTTTGTATTAAATTGACCGTATTTTCAAAGTCCCAGCTAAACTTTGTTTGAAGATTCTACCTCAGGATCTATATATTTGTAGTCGGTAGGTATATATATAAAGAGTATTATAACTCGACATTAAAAACAAATTGCATGGTAGTTGTGGGAAAATATGCCCCTCTTATGCCACAAAAACCATCTGAAATTTTGTCAAATATTTTTTGATTCCCTGATCACCAAATATGCTAATTTTCTCTAGTCCTCAAGAAACCTAATTACTATTTTATCCTTATCAAAATTATAATCCTTCTAGATCAAGTTGTCTGGTATATTTGAAGTGTAAAATTTTAACACAATAAAAAATTACAGTATAATTTCTCTCTCTCCATCACATCACGTCACATCATTACTTTTAATTATAATAAATATTAAAAATTATATATCTCTTCACTTTTCACCAAATTCAATACCCTAAAATTTTAACCCCCAAAATTTTAACATTCAAGCACAATCGTGGGATCCGTCGCAACCCCATCCATCACGAGACTCACCCCCAAATAGAATTATTGCTACATAATTGAAACCAGAATCATGAAAATCACAAACTTATAAATCACCTCATCTGCATTTTTCTTTTGCTTTCTGAACTAGAGCATTCTTTTCTGTTTCTTTGCTTGTCGTAATATATAAAACCCAATTTTAAGTGGAGAAGATAGAAGCTTCAATGCTAGCCTCAAGGACCAATGAGGACACACTAAACGTTTCAAGCACCGTAACGTTTGCCACGTGTAAGACAGGAAATCTTGAGTGTGTGGCCGTTAAGAATTCAAAGACCAATCCTCTGGATATCAATTTCTGTACACTCAAACAGACTACTATAAGTCCTCACCATTACCCACAGTTCATCTCCTCAAAGACCTCTCTGCATTAGCTTGCAGTGTAGTGCCTCTGTCTACTCTGCCTCTCCTCCACTAGATCGCAGCAGTCCAATCTTAGATATCAATGGCTGCAGCCGTCTCCACCATTGGAGCCGTCAACCGAGCACCGGTATGGTTTCTTTCCCTGAATTTGAACTTCAAACATATTATTTATGAATATACCATCACAAATATAACTTATGGCCAATAGTTTACACTCAAGTGTAACAATTTTTGTCCAAGTTTGTAAATGAACATTTATAGGTATCTATGACGTCTGTCTATCTTAGGAATTCCATCTGTGCATATATTAAGCATAGAATATTTCGAATGCATCCATGAAGGGGATCTATGCATGCACTTGTGGCCTAAAATTCTGTTTATTTAAAAGGAAAATAGCGAAATCAGTGTGCCTTTTTTTATCCTAATTTTTATTTTGATAGAGAATGAGACGAGACAAGGATCTTTTTGCTGATCAAACAAATCTGGAAGCCTTTAAGCTGATTTATGTGGTCGCCCTTGCAGCTGAGCTTAAACAGCTCTGGTGCTGGAGCTTCAGTTCCAAGCTCAACCTTCTTGGGCAGCAGCTTGAAGAAGGTAACCTCAAGATTCACCAACTCCAAGATTTCCACTGGGAGCTTCAAGGTTGTTGCAGAGGTTGACGAGGGCAAGCAGACCAACAAGGACAAATGGGCAGGCCTTGCTTATGACATATCCGATGATCAGCAAGACATCACCAGAGGAAAGGGTATGGTTGACTCACTCTTCCAGGCTCCCATGCAAAGTGGAACTCACTACGCCGTCATGAGCTCTTACGAATACCTCAGCACTGGAATGCGCCAGTAAGAGAACCTCTACTAATGATTCCTTATGATTGATTGTATTTGATTTCTTACGAGGTTGATTTTGATCACGAGCTGCTGCTGATGCTTTAGGTACAACCTGGACAACAACATGGATGGTTTTTACATTGCACCTGCCTTCATGGACAAGCTTGTTGTTCACATCACCAAGAACTTCATGTCCCTGCCTAACATCAAGGTAATATTGAGAACTCTTCGATGTACTACTTCAGTCAATTTTCAGTCTGCTCAACTACTACAGGAGTGGAACAATTAACTTCGACTTTATTACAGATTCCACTCATTTTGGGTATTTGGGGAGGTAAAGGTCAGGGGAAATCTTTCCAGTGCGAGCTTGTCTTTGCCAAGATGGGAATCAAGTTAGTTCAAATTCCTTTAAATTTTTGTGTTTATGTTTTCAGCCACAATATACTCGAGGACTTTTTGTACACGTTTATATACTTGAGGACTTTTTGTACACGTTAAAAATTTAACTCTATGAGAAATGCTTTTGCTTTTGACATGTTGATCTTAATTTTCAAATAATGAAAATTTTCAGCCCCATCATGATGAGTGCTGGAGAACTGGAAAGTGGGAACGCAGGAGAGCCTGCAAAATTGATCAGGCAAAGGTACCGTGAGGCAGCTGATATAATCAGGAAGGGAAAGATGTGCTGCCTCTTCATCAACGATCTCGATGCAGGAGCTGGTCGGATGGGAGGAACCACCCAATACACTGTCAATAACCAAATGGTTAATGCCACTCTCATGAACATAGCTGACAACCCAACAAATGTCCAGCTGCCCGGTATGTACAACAAGGAGGAGAACCCTCGTGTCCCCGTCATAGTCACCGGAAACGACTTCTCAACATTGTATGCTCCTCTCATCCGTGACGGTCGTATGGAGAAATTTTACTGGGCACCTACCAGGGATGACCGTGTTGGTGTCTGCCAAGGGATCTTCCGGAGTGACAAGGTTGCTCCTGATGACATTGTCAAGCTTGTTGACACCTTCCCAGGCCAATCAATCGGTAAGTTACCAACTAGAAGGATAAATTTTTTCTGGTACATGGAATTTGATTCGGAAGTGGCCCAATATTGGTCTGTTTGATCGATAGCATTTATCCTAACTCTTGCTTTTGAAGATTTCTTTGGTGCCCTAAGGGCCAGAGTTTATGATGATGAAGTGAGAAAGTGGATTTCCGGCGTTGGGGTAGAGACCATTGGGAAGAAACTTGTGAACTCAAAGGAAGGACCCCCAACATTCGAGCAGCCCCAGATGACCCTCGAGAAGCTCCTGGAGTATGGAAACATGCTCGTCCAAGAGCAAGAGAACGTGAAGAGAGTCCAACTTGCCGACAAGTACTTGAGCGAGGCAGCACTTGGAGATGCCAATCAGGATGCTATTAAAAGTGGAACTTTCTATGGTTAGCTCTCGATCCTAAAGACCTTGATGGGAGGTTTTCGCATCCTTCTTTTCGTAAATTTTTCCGCATATTTATACACTCAGCTGAGGACCATGCCTAATGAAAAAGTTGACATCCCCAGGCCCAGTGCCACTCACCCATATTAAATATGAAAGTTCATTAAGAGTGACCAATTGCAATTTTTCTCAACTCAATTTGCGATCTTTCCGCGCAGGCAAAGCGGCCCAGCAAGTGAATATTCCTGTACCCGAAGGTTGTACTGATCCAAATGCAGCAAACTTTGACCCAACTGCAAGAAGCGACGATGGCAGCTGCACGTACAAATTCTAGTTCTTCTCTATGTATTCGGTGGAAGGAAGAAACGGTGACTAATTAAGGATGTCAAATGAACAATATTGTTTTTACCATGTTTGAATGGTTTGATATATTGTAATTTTGTTATATCGTGTACTGTTTCCAGTCTTAAATCTAGGTGCTTTCTTCTTACCACCATGTTTTCTTCCTTCTATTGTAACTGGCCACTATTTCTACCCGTTGTACTTCTTTGGCGAAAGTCTGCAAAACCTAAATCGTCTTATCTTCAATCCCAGTTGGTCGCGTAATACACACTCGATGGATAATAAGATATTTCCCCCCTGTTAATCCTCATGCGATTTTAAAATGGTTGTGTTCTTGGATTGTGAAACAAACAATTCTGTTTCCGCCGGGTATGAGAGCTAAACGGAGGTTGCATTTCATAAACGAGCCGTTGAATTTGCTTCTTATAAGATAACATTTAAAAAGAAAGCAAAAAGATAAACCAATTGAAACGGCAGCTTTTATGAGAGAATTCATCCATTGAAACAGAAACTTTTTGGTATTGGATTCTTGGCAAATAAAAGCCCGCACTTAGACGAGTCCGGACCCACTCTTGTACACATACACAGGCCCATTCTAAAAACAGGATCCATCCCAGAACCAATGGCGCATCATGCATTCGATAAGGACAACGAACTTGGACCTTAAAAGGCCGGGCGCAACTCAAGCTTTGGGCCAGACCCATACTTGTATCGCCGACAATTCCGCCAATATAACGACCTGGGCTGAAACTGGTTTAGAAAATTTGTCTAGCCCAAAAAAAATCTAAATTTGCGACCCACGCTCGAACATGTTTAATGGGTTCTTGGAGAACCCCGCATTCACAATCGCATCATCGGAAGACCAGCGCCAGTGGCCCAGGTTTAAGAAGGCATGGATAACGGAGGCTTGGGCCTCAGATGCCCATACGTGTTTTTTCAGCAGGACCCTGCTTGTTTTTGAAGGAAATGTAATTGGGCTGGGCGAAGACAGCGTTTGAAAATTTAAACGGACGGGCGTAGGCTTAATAGTGAACCCAGAACTATATATAAGCTCACCCAAGAGAGCTAGTTAACGCGTCTTAAGTAGAGGTTTGTTCTAATTATAAAATTGATACAAAACCGTATCTTCGATTTGATTGAGCTGTCAGCATAGAATCCTGAAATATAATTTATTAGATTGCTTATCCAGACGGCCGTGAACCACGTCTGTTTCTAATGGCTGACCTTTCAAGAAAAATATATAATGGTCCAAATATATCAAAGCACTAAGTAGAAGAAGAGTTAACGTAACAATTGATGGGACATTCTAACAAACTTTACTTAATTGAGGGTTAATTTTTTATGCACCGAGCAATCACGTAGTAGTATTTACGTTTGTATGAGTTCGGACAGTACTCCAAGTATTTTCTCTCGACAGTTGCATTTACATGCAACACAGACCCTTCTTGCCCTTTTCGTTTTAACTCTTTAATTTCTTTGGTACCAACAATTAAGAGATTCTATGTTAATTCATCAAATTTAACTACCAATTTTGTCGGATGAGTGTTGAAAAAGAAACCTCTCTCTCTCTCTCTCTCTCTCTCTCTCTATATATATATATATATATATATATATATATTAATTGAGGGATATATACAATAGTATAACATGTAAAATTATTCTGTTGAAATTAATATTAGATCTGTTTCAACGTGATCTCTTTTGTCGCTTATTTTAGATAACTCAATGTCAATCAAATGAATTAGCTTTGACTTCATACATTCATAATATATTCACAAAAATACTTTTAGAAAAACATTAAAAATTCTAAAAACTAATGGATGATGGTTAATACCTTGCCTCAGAGATTAAATACAATAAAATGCTGAAATTTCGTCATAAGCTGCAATAGATGAGAGCTGCTTCACGTTGAGGCATCCGAACAAAAAAAGAGAATTTTAATCATCTGTAATATAAGTAAACGAGAGCCAACAAATTAAGTTGATATACCAACGGACGATGACGCCGACTCTAGTCCTGGGCTCCCTAGCTAGCTACATATGTAGTGTCATAAACTATACGTAAGCCGAACGAACGAGTCGTGGAACACTACTTCCCCCTGGCTAGCTTCATCCCATGCTTTTATATATAGTAATTAATTGTCCGGCGATTCCAAGCATGTTGCTACTGCTCATTAAAAAAGAAAAGGCCACGAGTGCAGAGACATCATAGTAGAATCTTCTTCTTGAGAATTAATTACTCATCCTACGGTGCTTATAGTTTTTAATGTCATTAATTAACACTTCTTTGTTTTTGTGAGCAGCCAGCAGGTATATAGTCAAGCAAATTAAGTTGCTTAATAAAACAGCTTATAAGTACTAGACAAGTTTGCCCAGTTTCCGAGTGAAATCAATTGTACCTTTCCCACCACAGCATTTTTTTGGATATGCCATTCGGTATCCTGACGTTCTTTCTATCTCCTCCTCCTCCTACACAACAAATGCAAAGGAACAATCCCTCAAAACAATAGTATCTACATAATACCCTCAAGTTCCTTTGGCGCCTCGAAAAGCTCAGTCCTTTTTTCTCTCGCATGGCAGAAAAACTTCTGGCTCTCTGGACTTTACTTCTACTCCTACACGTAGTAAAGCCTGATGTGGACGATGATACCACCTTGATGAATGGTTTCAGCGGCGGGTTCAGTGCTGCAGGTAACAACATTGTCTTAAACGGCGTTGCGGCGATTGAGAAGAATGGCGTACTTCGTCTAACAGACGGCGCCTCGCTCGAAGTACTTGGCCACGCGTTTTATTCACTCCCAATCCGATTCAAGAACTCCAGCGGCGAACTCATGTCCTTCTCCACGACGTTCGCTTTTGCTATAATCACCCAGAGCGGGGAACAGGGCGCAGATGGCCTCGCTTTCGCAATCTCTACCACAAAGGAGATCCCTGGGGGAGATCCAGGTTCTTACCTTGGCCTTTTCAATGCCAGTAATGATGGCAATAGCTCGAACCATATATTCGCGGTCGAAATGGACACTTTCAAGAACATAGAGTTCAATGAAGTCAATGACAACCATGTTGGCATCAACATCAATAGCATACGATCATACACATCTACTCCTGTCGTGCAATTTATGGGTAGCGAAACGAATAAGGCTGATCTTAGCTTGAAGAGTGGTAAGGTAATTCAGGCCTGGATTGAATATAATTCGTCGACAAAGCAAATAGACGTGAGGGTTGCGACAGACTCTGATAAACCCAGGTTTATACTCCTGTCCTGTAAAGTGAACCTCTCAGAAATTTTTCAGGACTCTATGTACGTCGGGTTTACTGCTTCAACTGGTGCAGCCGCGAGCTCTCATTATATCCTCGGTTGGAGCTTCAACATGAATGGGGAATATGCTAATAGTCTCTCTTTAGATCAACTCCCTAAGCTCCCCAAAAAGAATCACACAGGCCTAACCGTTGGCGTCTCAGTGTCGGGTGCTTTGGCTGTGATTTTGGCGATTGCTCTGGCTTTTTGCATCGTCCGAAAAGTCATAAAGTCTGATGTTATTGAAGCCTGGGAGCATGATATTGGTCCGCATAGGTTCTCTTACAAGGAGCTAAAGAAAGCAACGAGGGGTTTCAGAGACAAGGAGCTCATTGGATCTGGTGGTTTTGGTCGAGTTTATAAAGGAACTCTACCAAATTCGGATGCCCAAGTAGCTGTCAAGCGTATTTCCCACGACTCAAATCAGGGTTTGAGAGAATTCGTATCGGAAGTTGGCATCATTGGTCGTCTTCGTCATAGAAATTTGGTTCAATTATTGGGTTGGTGTCGTCGAGAAGCAGATCTACTTCTTGTGTATGATTTCATGCCTAACGGAAGCTTGGATAAGTACCTCTTTGATGAGCCCAAAGCGATCCTGAGCTGGGAGCAAAGGTTCAAGGTCATCAAGGGAGTGGCTTCGGGGCTTCTATATTTACATGAGGAGTGGGAACAAGCAGTACTTCACAGAGACATCAAGGCAGCAAATGTTTTATTGGATTCTGAATATAATGGAAGACTGAGCGATTTTGGTCTTGCTAAGCTATACGAGCACGGGTCCAACCCAAGGACCACCAGGGTGGTGGGCACGTTGGGCTATTTGGCGCCTGAACTCACGCGCACAGGCAAGTCTACAACCAGATCTGATGTGTTTGCATTTGGTGCTTTGCTGCTGGAAGTGGGATGCGGTAGGAGACCCATCGATTCCGCAGGATCGTCTGAGGAGCTCATGCTGGTGGATTGGGCGTGGAAGAAGTGGAATCTAGGAGCAATTCTAGATGTTGTAGACCCAAGGTTAGGTGGAGATTTTGACGAGGGTGAGGCCGTTTTGGTGCTCAAACTGGGATTAATGTGCTCCAATGACAAACCTGAGGCGAGGCCCACGATGAGGCAGGTGGTGAGATACCTGCAAGGCGAGTTGGCACTACAGGAGACGGATCATGATCAGGTACCGTATGTTAAAAAGGGTAGTGCCATTGGTTATGGCGTTGAGTTTAAGGATTATACGCCAATATCGTATACGTCTACCTCACTGTACTTGCAGAAGGCTAGCACGTGGACTTCGGTCGACAGTGATGGAGATAGTGATGTCGAAGCTGGTTCGACGAATCATCAGAAGACCGACCTGTTGTCGTCAATCGAAGACGAGGGTGATATTGATGTAGAAGCTGGTTTGAGCTGGCCTGTCCCGCGGATATCCGAGGTCAACTGCTGAGAATAGTGCAAATCTTGTAAAATAAATAAGGCCATAAATGTCCCAGGCCGCAAAAATTTGCTAGCTGTTATTTTTGGTATTTTTCCTTCCTTTTATGTTGTTTAAGTTCCTGCTTGAGCCCGTTTCCTTTCATTTCCTAATCCTAGGAAGGGTACGTCTTGACTTTTGATAAGGATCTTGAGTGATTCTATGACGCTGCATGCTGAATTCAGAATCCCGCACGCCGTTTCAGAGTTTCTCGTCTCTGAAAACATGGAAATAATCCGATATCATCCTCAGTAACAAAATCTAATAATAATTATCAAAATGCATACAAATTCCCCCTCACGTATCCTTCCGGTTTTCCTAAGTGTTGTTTGTATATTTTCACCTCCTTTTAAAACCTTGAAAGTCTTTGGATATATAAGTGGATTTGTAGTCACACTTTCGTTATATAGATCACACCTTGGTAACTTTGTACCACATTGTCGCAGAATCGAGGACAAATGCAGATGGGTCACCTTTAGCAGGGGAGAGCCGGAGACGGATCGACAGAACTTGGGCCTAATGAGGCCAGGCACAGCACAAACTTTTTGGAGGTCCGACCCTGTTGTTGATTACAACTGTCAATTCATTGCTCCAATGCGCTGGGCTGAAGCCTGAAGGTGGTCTCAGAAAAAATTTATAGCCCCAGAAAAGCGATCCTCAACTAGGGGTGAACAAGACCGGACCACAGACCGGACCGAATCGAAAAATCGGACATATTTTTCGGTCCGGTCCGGTCCTTTTTTCAAAATGCGGTCCGGACCGAACCGGAACACATTTATTAAAAAAATAAAAAATATATTTTTTATTATTTTTTTTAATACAAATTATAAATATAAAACGTTTAATTTTAATCTAAACTAAAACTTAACATTTTTATATACACTTCCCATTTGAAATTAACCTAAAAAAAATTTTGAAATTTTTTTTAAAAATTTTAAAAAAATTAAAACCGGTCCGGACCACTAATGTTGTCCGGACCGGACCAGAATGGGGTCCGAAAAACCGGACCGCATTATGGTTTTTCAGCCCTATCCTTGACATCGGACTGTTTAATCCCAAATTGACATTTTTCTTTTCTTTTCCAATAAACCTATTAATTTATCTTGGAGTAGAAAGCAAGGTTATGAACGGTGAAACCTTCCGAATATGCAATCGCGGTAGTCTATATTTTACAAAAATCATTAAATTAATATTGCACGTTGACAGTATTAAGTACAGTGTTCATCTCTCTCCATATTGTACTGTCCATACCTATATAGAATTATAGAGTATTATAATCCTCACAATAAGTCCATTCGGTTGAGATATCATTCTCACAAGGCTACTTATTTATTGAAACACTTGTCCAGCCGCCATAAACATATTTAATTAGGATTACTGATCTAGCAATTGGTTAGGAGAGAAAACAAACAAACGCGTAACATTTTTTTTAATGAGCATGCAACAAAGACCTAGCAATTTCTGAACAACTTTCGTGGTAAGTGATGAGCAACCATGTTGAAACATGAGCTTATATATAGAAGGCCAGAAGCTAGCTAGGGCGAGCGTAACTTTTTCTGTTACCAAGGGACCATAAGCTCAACAATTGGTACATGTATATAACTTTATGGCCAACACTATAAAGTTACACGTTTTATACCTATTAGAGTCTCACATTGCTTTAGAATTATTATAATCAGATGCTTATAAATAAAATATTTTTTTGTAATCTCATCCTTACATTAGTGATTACACAAATCTGCTCGGTTGGACTTTTTCACAATAAACTTAAGTCTATAGATCAAATCACTTCAATTTTGTGTCTCGTTTCTCTTTTTCTCTTAGTCTAAATTATTTTTTATTTTTTATTTTAACAATATCGGTTACATTTATTTTGATTGGGCTATCATGGTAGAAGTAGGTAGGGCCTTTCTTATTTATTAGTGGTTTCACTGTCCAGTCGGCATGAACCACCTTAATTTCAATTCCAACGACTGACTTTGCAATAAAGCCCATTGTTGATAAGGCTGAAATTAAAGCACTAGTAACCAAACACCTAGGAGTTGATCTTTTACATCATAATAAGTTTAAACTACGAGGACCTCCCCAATTTCGCAATCAAAGGAGAAACAAGATGAAGATTTACATCCTAAGGTCCGAACATATGTCTCTTTCAAAAGAATACAAATCACGCGACTCTCTCTCTCTGTCTGATAGTAGTAGTCCAATATATAAGGCGCAACAACAAACGATTCCCTTGAGTATCTGACTTCTAAATCCCGGGTAAGACTTGGGAGATATTTTTTTACTCGAAGCGGAGGCTATCGTATGTTGTTGAGTTTGAAATTTGTGTCTCCCGTTCAAACGGAAAGCATCCATCCCTCGGAAGAATTAATAAAATGGAAAATCCAATATATATATACATATATATAACGATTTCAGGAAAAATATTATGAATATTTATAATTTGACTTCAAAATGACTAGTTAATTTTATTCTTGAAGTTGCTTGAATCCATATAAAAGATCAATTCAACTTAATAAAGTCTTAATGTGGGACTTAATCTTTATAAAACTCATATTTCATTCATTATTATTTGTCATTTCACATAAATAATCTCTAAATAAGTTTGAAAAGGGCAAATATACAGATGAGATTCGTTAAACATAAAGGAGAAATTAAAATTTAAAGAGAGAGTTATCGACACTTCTGCGTTTTGAAACTGAACGTTGGAGACATACCCACGGGTGAAGAATGTTGGAGACACAGACGAGCGATGCATGAAGAGGATGCATACCCACGTTATTGCCTTTGCAATTTGTGTCTTCAGCGCTGCATACAACGATTGGAAATTATATTGATATATTAGTTGATGGCAGAAGCAATCTATTTCTATATTGATAAATGTATAAGGTTCAAAAATTCTTATCAATATATTTCAAACTTTTTAACATAAAAATTCTCCAAATTTTAAGAATAATCTTCAAAATAATTTCGGATGTTCCCCTTACCATCCCTCCTCCAGCTTACCGTCCGCCTTTTGTCAAAGCGCAAGTTCTTTTCATAAAGTATTCCCTTTTGTTAATTGGTGTGAACATTGACTTTAGTCCATGTGTCGTTGTCGCCGTGTCGGAACCGTCCTCTGTTTTTTTTGAAGGAACCGTCCTCTGTTTAGATGAAAGCATCAACCAAGGCTTCTTTTCACAGGGCATGTTTGAGACCCCAAATATTTGGGGTCTCAACAAATCGGACAAACCAAACAAATTCCAAAATTTTTAACTTTTACACCTACACACTTCACCTTTCACAAACCCCAATAAATCTCAATAAAATAAAGATTCTCAAAATTTTGGGAATATTCCCTAATATTTTGACAAACAAACATCCCCTGTATGGAAATGACGAATGGCTTGTGACTATGGGCAAAAGCTCGCTGAAGGATGCGAATTCTTCCATTTGTTTATACGAGTTCCATTTGGTTAGAAATTACCCTAAAAGCATTGTATTTTAGTGATCTTAATTACTTTTGGGTTCACCAAAAAGCAACTAGTAAGGATAATCGGAAAATGGATTTATCAAATTTCACTTAAGTGTTATTGGTGGGAGTAGAAAAAAAAAGTGTTGTTAGTGGATTTGGGGAAAACGTGGGGGCTTTGGTGGAAGAAGGAGGTTGATTGCCAGTTTGGTTTATACGAAAATTTGAATTGACTTTGAGTGGCAAAGTCAGACACCTCAGCTGGCCTGGCATGAACTGTGGGATATGAATCCAGTCAACTAATGCGACGTGAGTCCATCGTTTCATTGGATATGACGTGAACGGAGTTGGACACGTCAATAAATTCGGACAAATAATGGACAGAAGGATATACGTAAAAAAATAGATTATACCTTAAAGCTCTAAGAAAAGATGGTACCACAAGTACACACTTAATATTTTAATATTTTAGTCTAATGAAATTCTACCATAGTTATGAAAAAAAAATGGGACTATAAGTTTAAGACAGCAGTACCTTCTGTATAGCTTTATCTTAATTATAAGAAACTTGTACATTTTAATAATATGGATTCCATTTGATTGAGATATTATGTTTTTGTTTTAACATATAATAGGCGTGTAGAAGCAGAAGTTCTGATAGACTCAACAGTTTGCCCGGCCTCCACGGACTACATATTTTTCTCCATGGGAGCAGTTTAACATCTCGAAGAAGAAAAGGGGAAACGAATGAGACAGAAAATAATTTGACGGGACCCTCTTGGAAACTTCTTTGATTGCAGTATTTGTAGACCATATGCAGATGCTAGTATTATGATTTTGTGGGCTATATGCAAGCCGTACGGACGTTTCCCTGACAGGAAAAAATGTAACATAGCACATGGATGTGGATGTTTTCCATCTGCGCTCAAGTGGACATGGGCAGAACAGCCGACAAAGTTGATTAATGGAGGATGTCTGAGTCCAAAGGTTTCATAGTCCAATCGTATCTTTTTGAAATGAATTTGCTCAAGAAAATAGGAAACTCCTGGACGCTTCCAGAACATGAAAAAAAAATCTTTCTGATTCCCAGTGGCCAGTCGGGCCAATCATAAAAATGCAATGGAACTATTTTCTCGAACAGTTCCGCCCTTATCCACCAAATCAGTGTCGTACTAAATTACTAATATTCTGAACTTCCTATGCCTCCCAAGGCCGATCAATTCTGTTTCTGACATGGCAGAAAAACTCATCATCCTGATCTGTGTTTTTCTTATACTCCTGTATCCGGTAAAGCCTGATGTGGGCGACAGTGGACTCTTGTTGAACGGGTTCAGCGGTGGGTTCAGTGCTGTAGGCAACAACATGAGCTTAAACGGCCTTGCAGCCATTGAGAAAAATGGCCTTGTTCGGCTAACGAACGACTCCCTCATGGAATTCGGCCACGCGTTTTATTCACGGCCCATCCAATTCAAGAACTCCAGCGGCGAAGTCATGTCCTTCTCCACCACGTTCGCTTTTGCTATAGTCAACAAGCCTGGAGTACAAGGCGGCGATGGCCTCGCTTTCGCAATCTCTCCCACAACAGAGGTTCCCGGGGGTAATCCAGGCTCTTATCTTGGCCTATTCAACGCCAGCAATGATGGTAATAACTCGAACCATATATTCGCGGTCGAATTGGACACTTTCAAGAATATAGAGTTCAATGAATTGGATGGCAACCATGTTGCCATAGACATCAATAGCATACGATCGAACATATCTGTTCCGGTAGTGCAATTCAAGGGTAGCGACACGAACAAGGTTGACCTTAACTTGAAGAGTGGTCAGGTCATTCAGGTGTGGGTCGAATTTAATTCGTCGACGAATCAGATAGACGTGAGGCTTGCGCCGGACTCTGCTAAACCCACGTCCATACTTTTGTCCACTAAGATGAACCTATCAGAGGTTTTTCAAGAGTCCATGTACATCGGTTTTTCTGCTGCAACTGGTGCATCCACGAGTACGCATTATATCCTGGGTTGGAGCTTCAACATGAATGGAGATGCTAAAACTCTCAATTTGAATCAACTCCCAAAGCTTCCCACTGGAACCAAAAAGAAGCACACAGGGCTAATTGTTGGTATCTCAGTTCCAGGTGCCTTCGCTTTGATTTTTGTGACTGCTTTTATCCTTGTCTGGAAAATCAAAACGGCCGATGTCGTTGAAGCCTGGGAGCATGACGTTGGTCCGCATCGATTTCGTTACAAGGAGCTGAAGAAAGCAACGCGGGGTTTCATAGAAAAAGAGCTAATTGGGTCTGGTGGATTCGGTCGAGTTTATAAGGGAATTTTGCAAAATCCAGATACCCAAGTTGCCGTTAAGCGTATTTCCCGTGATTCAAGACAGGGGGTGCAAGAATTCTTGTCGGAGGTTGCTACTATTGGTCTTCTTCGCCACAGAAATTTAGTTCAATTATTGGGGTGGTGTCGTCGGAAAGCTGATCTACTACTTGTTTATGATTTCATGCCTAATGGAAGCTTGGACAAGTACCTCTTTGATGAGCCTAAAGCAATCCTGGGCTGGGAACAAAGGTTCAAGGTCATCCAAGGAGTGGCTTCAGGGCTTCTGTACTTACACGAGGAGTGTGAACAAACTGTAGTTCACAGAGACATCAAGGCAGCAAATGTTTTATTGGATTCTGAGTTTAATGCCAGGCTGAGCGATTTTGGTCTTGCTAAGCTATACGAGCGTGGATCCAATCCACGCACCACCAAGGTTGTGGGGACGCTGGGCTATGTGGCACCTGAGTTGACGCGCAAGGGCAAGTCTACAACCAGCTCGGATGTGTTTGCCTTTGGTGCTTTGTTGCTGGAAGTGGTCTGTGGTAGAAGACCCATTAATACCGACGCATCTTCTGAGGAGCTCATGCTGGTGGACTGGGTGTGGGAGAAGTGGAGTGTGGGGGAATGTCTTGATGTTGTTGATCCAAGGTTGCAGGGTAAGTTTGATGAGGCTGAGGCTGTTTTAGTGATCAAACTGGGTTTATTATGTTCAAATGATGCACCCGAGGCACGTCCCACGATGAGGCAGATGGTGAGGTACCTGCAAGGGGAGTTGGTGCTGCAGGAGGAGGTGGCGGTGCCATATATGAAAAGAAGTAGTTCTCGTTCGTTTGAGGATTTTGTGGAATCCTTTCCGACAACGTCTTCATTTACTCAGAAGGCCAGCATATGGACTTCGGCCGGTAGTGCTCGTGGTGATGCTGATGTTGAAGCTGCTTTTGACTCGCGAGTGTCAGTTTTCAGCAGACCGACGATTGCTAGGCACGAGAGACTTTCAATCTCCTCTAAACTTCGATCTGTTTCTTGTTTCTTCAGTTTCTCACACTCTTTTCGTTTTGAGTTCTCAACGTTCATTACATAACTATCACTGTTCTTTGTTTTTTTATCATTTGGTACAGGCAAAGCAGCGTATAGGAACTATCTTTCGATCCTGTCTCTGGGAGGTTGTGCTGTTTTAGAAGCAATGTGTGACGTGACCCAACAACTAGCTAGGAGTGATGATGGAGTTGCCAACAAATGTTATCCGCTGTCTTGCTTAGGTAATGGGTGGATGACTAGCATTTGCTCTCTGGATCTAAGAATGTCAGAAATATTGGTGCATTGCATGCCCTGCGGTCTTTTGTTGTATGTTTTATAGGATACTTCCTTTGAATAATCATTGAAAATGCTCGATGGCAAACAAAATCCCTTGTCACTAGGACCTAAAGACCGCAAAACCAACGCCAATTCCAAAAAAAGAATAGATGCAATGTTGGTATTTTCAATCTAAAGTACCTTTTAGAGAAATCATGCTTTCCGTTAGTGAGCATCTAAAATTAGTAAGTTTTATTATTTGATTTGATGCTTATAATGAGCCATTTAAACCCACATCTTTAGCATCTTAAATGAAATGCTATAAAAATTTGAACTCTATTAACCTAAATTAACCTACAACCAAACTCTTGTTCATGTGTCTAAAAGGGTCTAACCATTCGGTAAATGGGTATTATTGTTTTACTTTTGATGTCCCAATGAACTTCGTTTTGAGTCTTTGACCTTATATAATGCTGCTATGAATATCTAATGTAATTAACAAGCTCCACCAGTTACCGAATAATTTTGATGATCCACAATGTAAACGGAAAAAATTTTCTAAATGATTCTTGTCAAATAGAAGCTCATACTTCTTAACTCATCTCAATAATAAATTTAAGAAGGTGCAAAACCTCAATTACATATTTTAAAAGACTAGTCAGACCTTCCGTATAAGGGATAGTCAAACGAGCGTATCAAAGGATCATACAATCTAAAGCGGCATAAAAGCTGAAATAACCCATAACCCATTACAGGAGGAAAGTCATAAACATAAACCTCAACTAAACAGTCGGAAAATTGGTCGGGGGAGTGGGTGGGCAAGGGGAGACGAAGCACGCCCAGCCACCCATGGGAGGAAAACGGGTGGGGGCTGTGCAGGCCTTTTGTTGGAGATGTCTAGAGCGAGAGGTTTCTCTCTCTTAAAAAAAACCCTCTCAACCCATAGAGACCCATACTTCAAACGCATCTAGCATACACCTAAAGGAGCCATTTCACAGAACATGATCAACAAAAGCCCAAATCAGGACCAATGCCGATCATAAGGCACGGCCCAAAGGCCATATTTTCTTATTAGGGAAAAAAAAAAGGAAGGAAAAGGAACGCAGTGCTTTAGGCACGGCTTTATTCGCACTACTTAAAATTCGATTCAGATGACCTTAAATTGCAAGAATTTCAATCATCAGGTGACATTCAAGGTGCTATTAATGAATAGGAATTGATGGCGCATTTTAACCAAATTCTGGACAACAGAGTCGAGAGGATTGATGATCACTCTCTTTTGGGTTTAAGAAATGAAAGAGATAGCTTAGAAAAAAAGAAAGAAATGGACTTAGTGCTATCTTCCACAGCCACTCGTCATTTAGTGCCATCTTCGTGTCAAGCCGTTCCATCTTCGTGTCAAGCCGTTCCTACCTTTAGATGGGACCAGTCCATTGTGTAATGCTGGAGAAGAATAAGAGTTCAAGTCTTACATAAAGATAATTAATAAAAATTGATGACAAAGTAAGTAAAGAAAAGATTTAAAACTATTGTGTGAGTGTGTGAGTGATATACTGTCCTTCAAGAACTCATTTAACTCAACCACTGGCAACGCGTTGTGCTTCTCCACCGCGTTCGCTTTTGACGCTTATTGCAGCGACTATATCGATTCCGATCTAGATAACAAACCGTGTTAATAACTGAATTCTGAAGATATGCATTCGGGAAGCCCAAAATAAAGGGAAGAGAGCTTGGACTGGCCCAGGGGGAGGTGGTCCTAATTCTTCTGACCAATTTTTTACGTCTAAGTCATCCGGTCGGTTATTGTGTGAGTGAAGCTATTATGTGAGTGTGTGAGTGGACGGGTGAGATTAGAAGTTGAGAAATCTAACGGTTGACAAAATGTCACGTCAATTAATGAAACCGGATCGGTTGTGCGGGTCTGGTTCGTGGGTCGGATTCATTAATTGACGTGACATTTTGTCAGCCATTAGATTTCTCAACTTCTAATCTCATCCGTCCACTCATACACTCACACAATAGTTTTACTCACACAGTAACTTTTGCCCTAAGTCATAGGCAAGTAATGGCTTTGCTTACTAGACTCGCTTAAGGGGAGGTGAAAGTGAATTAATAGATTTGACATTCCTTTCAGGATCAGGTCCTTCTAGGGTAGGGTGACTTGGGCTCTGTACGTCTCATTATTACTCGGTCGGAACACCATTTGCCAAATGAAAAAAACATAAATAAAAAGATGAGTCAATATGGGAGATCCACAATTGAGGAAGCAAACAGATTACAAGCCGTCCGTATGTAATGTATAGAATTAATTAGTACCAACAGGGTTAAGTTAAAGTGGTGACACTCTACGACTCGATCCGTCGTATTTAATAACACGAATTAAGACACCTCGTCCCCAAAAGTAAGTGTAAACGCAATAATTGGCCTCGAAAAATTAAGATGCCTACAATACCCGCTTTGAAAAGGCGGTGATTCCTTTTACCACTTGGAGAGGATATTTTTCAAGAAGTTCCAAATATATGCCTAAAAGCACAGGACGGACTTAATAAAAAAACAAAAAAAAAACAAAGGAGGTTGGAAAACCATTGGACTCTATAAAAGGCAGTTGTTGACTTTATACATGACATATTGCCCCACGAAACTACCTCGCTAAGGTAAACCCAATTTGGTTTATTTGATGAACCGAAAACGACGGTGAATTTGGAACCAACTTTTGAGAGAAACAGAAGGAGCTTTTTCCTTCGACCTCTACACGGTTTTCAATGGGGTTTGGGTCATATTGCACTCATTTTAGGTCAAAAGGACCATTTTGAACCCAATCAGTCATCTTGTTCATTTGTACTTCCCTTGTAGGAGTAGTAGTAGTATTCCACTTCTCTACTTAACAAAGACTAGTGCGCTGTCCATTTTTTTTTATGGAAAATGTCAAAATATTCGAGTATTAAGTTCCTCAAGGGGAAAGATCATGGGACTAGAATGTCTCTGCTACTCATAAATAATTACCCTCAATGAAATGCAACTCTAGTTATGGGAGGTTAAAATTTTAGGGTATTGAATTTAGTAAAAAAAATAAAGAGATAGATCATTTTTAATATTTATTTTAGTGAAAAGTAATGATGTGATGATGAGAAAGAGATTATATTGTAATTTTTTATTGTGTTAAAATTTTAAGAAGTGTAAAATTTTAGTAAACAAAGGTAGCCAAATGACTTTAATTACCAGGAAGTTCCATGCCTCTAAAACCTTCCAATCCAATGTTTTATAATTTATCTCATGGTTTTGTAATCTTTTGCTTATAGTGAAGAAAATAAAATCCCGTATATATATTCACATAGTCACGTACATATCATGTGATCCCATGCAATTAAAGGACTAGTTAAGTTATTAGATTAGAGCATACCTAAGCCCTACGCAACTTTATTGAGCTGCTAGTATGTTGTCCAATGTATTTTATTATTATTTTTTCACAGATTTAGGTATTTTCATAGTATATTAATGACAATATAATTATAGTGACATCACATCCCAGCAACGAGGGCCCAATGCCAAGTGAATTTGTATGATGACCAAAAAAACTTTACTTTTTTTTAATCAACAGAACCAATACCATTAAACTAAAAACAGCCCACACAGATTGAAAATAATAATAAAAAAGAAATAAAAAGATACAAGCTAAAGCCAAAAACACGCCTAGGAGATTAGAAGCCCAAATGAACTCAGTATCCGTCCTTGAGAGAAGAAGTAGTTTATTAAGCAAGGCTGTGAGCATCCACATCAGTAGATCGAAGAAAAAAACACATAGAAAAGGACTTTAATTTGCTTGCACATCTCGAGGGTATTCGGTTGAGTAGTTTTTTGAGAATTTTTAGGTGATGTTAACTTTATTAGTATGCGTGTGGTAGTTATTTTTAGGTGATGTTAAAAAATATGTTCGGTTGGTGTATTCTCAGGATTCAAAAAATCTTGAGAATACACAAATACCGAACAATCCCCTCTTTTACAAGAAAGAAAAGAATATATTATTCGTTGCTAATCCTGATTTAAACGGTATATGAAAAATTGGAAAGGGCAAAAAATAATGCTCTTTTTAAATTCGTCAATTATTAGGAGTATAAAAGTACACTTATGCTGTCAAAATTTACCATTAATTAAACAAAAGGAGAAAGATCTTCCTTTGACCTTCGGACAGGGACCTACCTGTGATCCACGGGATTTTTTTGCCATATAAAATGAAGTCAGTGCGCATAGTGCGCCCCCACAAACAAGCCAATTGAAAAAGGGCTATTTTTTTTTCCGTTGGTAAGTAAACATCAAACCGGACTCAACGGAAAATCGTATAGAATTCACTAAAGAACCTGCAAGTCATCTGCAGACTGGAAGAGGGTAAGATTTTGTAGTACTATAATGTATAACAGTTGGCCCCCCCGTCAACAAATTCCCCCCCAAGCAGTGAAACGGCTCCCGTTTGCCCCATTGAAAGGCATGATTTGGTATCCCAAAAAATGCATTTTTTTTCGCTATAGGTTTTATCTCTTCTCTCCAGTATACTATTTCAAGTGTACGCAACTGGTAGAGTGAAATGGACTCAAGCTGAAGCTTAATTAACAAACAAAGGGCAGCTGAGCTAACCACAATTTTGTTTAATTAAACACAAACCAACCTTGGAGCTTAATTAGAGCTTCTCACCGAATTTGCTAGTTAAATTTCCAGGAAAGATGAACAAAGAAACGTTAAACAAAAGTTTCCGCCAGCTGTTTCAAACTCGGAGGGCAAGGCAGACTTCAAATGACGGGTGGACTCTCTAGTGCGGTGAGTGCTGGGCTGCCTTCGACTATGATCTCAAAAGTTCAAAACCCATGCGAGTCTAAATGCAAACCAGAACCCAACTTCTTTTTGTAAACTTTGTCCACTCACTTTCCTTGTTCGCAAACAACCGAAGGGAAATGTGAACAGAGAAGTTCTTCAAACAGAGTCCACACAACCTCACCCACCATCCACCATAACAACCTGCAATTCCTCTACTTCACACAGCTCAATTCTGTTTCAGTTATGGCAGAAAGAATAATAATTTTCTGGGTTCTGTTTCTTCTCTCAAACCGAGCCAAGTCTCAGATTGAGGAACTATTCTTTAACGGGTTCAAAGGTGCAGCCATCAACATGAGCTTGGATGGCGCTGCAGAGATCGAAGGCAATGGCATACTCCGGCTCACGAACGATACGCAGAGAGTAATGGGCCACGCGTTTTACCCACGTCCAATCCAATTCAAGAATTCATCGAATGGAAAAGTTTTGTCCTTCTCCACCGCTTTTGCGTTTATCATCGTCCCCCAGTATGCTACTCTTGGCGGCCATGGCCTCGCTTTCACAATTTCTCCCACTAAAGAGCTTCCAGGGGTTCTTCCAAGCCAGTATCTTGGCCTACTCAACGCTAGTGATATTGGCAACTTCTCTAACCATATTTTTGCGGTGGAATTTGACACCGTCCAGGATTTCGAATTTGCGGACATCAATGACAACCATGTTGGCGTCGACATCGACAGCCTAGTGTCAAACAAATCTGTTGCGGCCGCATATTTTGATGGTAATAATTCCATGCAAGAGCTTAATTTGAAGAGTGGTCGGGTAATTCAGGCATGGATAGATTATGATTCGCAAAGTAGTCGATTAGATGTAAAGCTTTCACCTTCATCCGTCAAACCGAATTCTACACTTTTGTCCTTTGAAGTGGATCTCTCATTGTTTCTTCAAGAATCCATGTACGTTGGATTTTCTTCTTCGACTGGTTTGCTCGCTAGCTCGCACTATATCATGGGCTGGAGTTTTAAGATGAATGGAGAGGCTAAATCTCTCTATTTAGATAAACTTCCTTCACTCCCAGGGCCTAAAGAGAACCACACAGGCCTCATCGTCGGTGTTTCAGTTTCAGTTTCTTTGGTGGTGATTTTGGCGATTGGGTTGTCCTTTTACCTCTTCAGAAAGATCAAGAACGCTGATGTGATTGAAGACTGGGAGCTTGATATTGCTCCACATAGATTTTCTTACAAGGAGCTCAAGAAAGCAACAAGGGGTTTCAGAGACAGGGAACTTCTCGGCTTTGGAGGGTTTGGTCGTGTTTACAAAGGAACTCTGCCAAGTTCGAACGCCCACGTCGCGGTTAAGCGAATTTCGCATGAATCAAAGCAGGGTTTGCCAGAATTCGTGTCAGAGATTGCCAGTATGGGTCGTCTTCGTCACAGAAATTTGGTTCAATTGGTAGGATGGTGCCGGCGGCGAGGCGATCTGTTACTGGTTTACGATTTTATGCCTAATGGAAGCTTGGACAAGTACCTCTTTGATGAGCCCAAAACAATTCTGAGCTGGGAGCAAAGGTTCAAGATCATCAAAGGTGTGGCTTCCGGTCTTTTATATTTACATGAGGAGTGGGAACAAACTGTAATTCACAGAGACATTAAGGCAGGGAATGTTTTGTTGGATTCTGAGGTAAATGGACGACTTGGTGACTTCGGTCTTGCTAAACTGTATGACCACGGCTCTAATCCTAGCACAACCAGGGTGGTGGGCACGCTGGGTTATCTAGCCCCAGAGCTCACACGCACAGGCAAGCCAACAACCAGTGCTCTGTTGCTTGAAGTGGTCTGTGGTAGAAGACCCACTGAGCCTAAAGCATTGCCTGAGGAGTTTTTTTGGTAGATTGGGTGTGGGAGAAATGGAGAGTAGGAGCAATTCTTGAGGTGGTTGACCCAAAATTGGGGAGTGAGTTTGATGAGCTTGAGGCTGTTGTGGTGCTCAAGCTAGGCTTGATGTGTTCCAACAATGCGCCCAAGGCACGCCCCACCATGAGGCAGGTGGTGAGGTACTTGGAAGGGGAGGTGCCCCTGCCTGCGGCTGTGGATGCACCAGATGCATATGACCCAAAAAAAGGTCGTGCTGGTGGGGCATTTGAGGATTATGTGCATTCTTATCCAACATCGTCAAATTTTGAGAAAGCGAGCACGCGGTCATCTGTCGGCAATGATAGGGAAGCTGACAATGAAGCTGATCCAGCCTCACCTCTTTCATTTCCCAGCAGAAGCGAAGCGAGGTAGCCATGATAGAGCTCCAAATCTCTCTCTCTTTTTTTTTTCTTTTTCTTTCCATGTTGTTGGACTTGAATTCTTCTATATATTTATGTTTATAAATTTGTGTTGATGTAATTAAACTAATTGTTGCCCGTTCTTTTCGTGAGGCTGTAAATACTAATAAATATACTAGCAGAATTTGTGTTCTGTGGTCTTATTCTTCTTCCTGTGCAAGTGCAAGAAATTGTTGCGACATCTCAAACTGCGGATGTCTCCTAACAGTTGTCGCGTTAATGATCATGTCCCTTCTGGGTTTTCATAAATGCTTCTGCCTGCATATAAGATTTACGCACGAGAAACATGAGGCCATGAGGGGGTAGGCTTTATGAGATTCAACATTACAACACAAAACGAGAGTGATATAAAATAAATAATGTTTAGACGGCAACTCCCCAACAACCAGAATAGACTTTCTCCAATAAAAATTCTTGCAATGATAACTTTGCAAGAAAGAGTTAAAGGAAGGAACGTCCTCATCTTTTGCCATTCTTCTCCAATTAACTTTAACAAACATCTTGATAGAATTATTTGAGTGCTGGCTTGTGATTTCCCAACCAAGAAGCTACATGTGACTGCACGAGAGTGGCAGCTTCTTCAATTTTCGTCCTTTGCCTTTCTCTGTACTGTTTCTTTAAACTTTTTCTTTAGTAGTGGAAAGAGAAAGGACCATTCAATTTTTTTTTTTGCTTTTTTCTTTTTCACCCTCTCTAATGTAGTATTCTTCTAGTTCCTTTCGTCTGACGTCACTCCTCACTCGGCAAAGTATCTTGGTGGGTGCCCCCACTGGGCCCCTGCAGATGTCCCCAAACTGCAAAATACCACGTGTCTATTCCGTGAATCACAATCATTAAAATTTCATACATTAGAGACTTCTTAATCAGGAGGAACTTTCCGGCTGCTCTATATCCAAGACATCTCTGTTTCTTTTCTGTATAATTTCTTATATCTCTTCCATACCCATGAAATATTGCCTTCCATTTGGCAATATTTGGATATCTCAAAGGCAGGCCATTACTTAATGCGAGAAAAATGTAGAGAACATTCAAAACATGATAATGTTGGAGATTTTTACCATGTGAAAATGAAATTCAGATTACATGTTTGCATAGCAAAAGCTTTAAAAGTGTGGATAGTCCAGAGGCAACCGCCCCACTTCATAAAGGTAGATCACATTCTTTTTTTTTTTCTACGTAAAGGTGGATCACATTCAAAACATGATAATTGGTGTTCCGTGTTCGGATGTTCAAACACGAAGATCTCGTCACAAGTTGTAAGCATATTACTGTTCGTGAATCTTGAGCCAGCAGTCTTTTGGACTTCTCATATGTCGGTGCGCAATCGCAGCTGGTACCAAATACCGTATCTTACTGAAACAAAAAACTAAAAACTATGCACAGAATAGTAGACACACAAAACATCGATCTATACACAAAAATGCTCCAAGCAAAAACGGATCAAATTGAAATAACCTTCATTGCAAATGATCTAAATCTTTAGTGAATGTACAGCTTCAATCTGTTTGTTCAAATGGATTGAATGTTTTCGGAGCTAAATAAGGGACGATAAGTAATGTACAAGAGCATATTTTCTACTACTATACATATGCTTCTAGTTATTAGCTACAATGCCCTATCTCTAACATGAAAACCACCTAAATGTGCATGGAGACATAAAAACACGCACATTTACTTACAATCTTCTCTCTGCTTGGCCATCCTGGAGGAGGTAACATTCAAGGTGAAAATTGAAGTTTTTTTGGATCATGTTCTAATGGCGGGTTTCAGTGTCTTCATCATTTTCCTCACCCTCTTTCTCTCTGTTAAGAATCTCATGGTCATCAAACCCTGCAAATTGATAGACAAAAAAAAGAAGATATTAATATACGAATTCGTTGACAATGTTCACATTAAGGAACTCAAATTACCTCCACCCAAGTCTTCAGCTTCATCATTTGAAGCTCTTAAAAGCATAGAGTTAGTGGAAGGTGGATCAACTGACATCCAATCAATGCCCCCATAATCATCCACACAAATGTCCTTCCCCGTGATCCAGTCTTCAACAACACTAATGCTGTCAAATGATATTGGGTCAATACAATCCCGTTCTTCGCTCTTACCAACCCTGTAGAAAAGTTGACAGAAATTATGACATTTCATCCCTCCACTGGTAAACAACCTTTTATACCTCTACGAAGGAACCATTGTTTCTACTCACATTTGTCTCAGTCGCAAATTGTATTCAACAAAGACTAGGTCGCTAAGGCGTTGACGCTCTAGGTAGTTCCTTGTGTCATGTTCTTGTTCAAAAGGAATACCATTTCTTCTACCTCCAATTGAACTGCATGTTTGACTGAGAATACGGATAGCCAGACGTGCCAAATTTGGGCAACCTCCTCCATAAGTTGACCACCACTCAGCTAAAAAAAATAGCATAGTTAAGAAACAGATCGAATGATTTCCAAACTTAACAGGAAAACAACTATACAGAAGAGAAATGAAACATGAATGCTGCTTCTGAAATGCAGGCAAGATGTGCAGCGGTGGTATTCTACCGATGCATGATTGGCAGAAGTTTCCACCTCTGTGAGAACTGGAAGCCTCTTAAATCAGTACAGGGAGGATTTGCAGATAAATGCTTCCAGGTTGTCAAATGTATGCCATATGTACAAGCATAGTTTTCATTCGAACTAATCAGGCTTGCTCTATGCATGGAAAATTACAATGATAAGCTTCTTTACAGTGCTAGGATTCTTAATTGATGTAAGATAGCAGCGAGAATGAATGTATTTGCCAAAGAATTATTTACATTGCATCTAAAGTTGAAACACAAAATCCAATCCAGAATGAATGAATGACGGACTCTCACCGGGAAGCAGAGTGTCTCTAGCTCTAATTGCCATCTTCCTTCCAAAATCTCCAATAACATTCTTATATGAGTTTTTCTCCTTGATGATTTTATCTTGAACTTTGGTATCAGGAACCAATCTCTCTATGCAATCAAACATCCCCGAAAGGATCTCACTGTGCATGTCCCCTTCAACGCTATAAAAGAACTCTGGGTTGAGGTAGAAGCCTGCAGCATGAAGTGGAAGCTGCTGATGTTGTTCCCACCTGTGATTTATAATATTCCAGTATACAATATAATCCTCTCTCTTCAGAAGTTGTTTCTTAATTGTTTCTTTTGCGCGATACATTCCTGCATAAATATATCCCATGGCAGGCCTCTTCTCGCTACTAGCTATTCTCAAAAGTTGCAAAAGCGGATCTGTTAAGCGGACTATCAGAATGCACGAGGACCAAAATGACTGATTAGTTACAAAATCTAACATTGCCAGTCCCTCAGTTTTCTTTGAATAGGGGCAGTCCATCCACTCCTGCGAAGTAACCATGGCCTGCAAATTGTGTTTAAGATCCACCATTCGTTTCAATATTGTAAAGTTTGTAGCTGAGCGAGTGACTCCCGGTTTGACAAGGTCATTGCCATAAGTACACCTTCTCACCATATTCAAAATCACATTATGGTTGTAGACAAATTTTGTGATAGATCTAGCCTGTTCAATTACCACATTTATCCACTCAAGATGTGCAAAATCCTCGAGTATCAAATCTATGGAACGAGTTGCGCAAGGCATCCAATACAGAGTGGGGAAAGTATCGGTCAACCTCCTGCCTGCAATAGTGTATTGATCGTTCCCGTTAGAAATTACTTGCAGCACATTTCTTACTCCAACTTCTTCCACCACTTGCCTAAACAACTCATACAAAGCATCGGATGAATTTATAATGTCAGATGCATCCTCAGATTTCAAAAACACGGTTCCTTCAGAACAATACACCAAAAAGTTAAGCAAAGTTCTACCCGTTTCTGTACACCACTGATCGACCAAAACCGAACAACCAGTTCTTGCCCATGTTGTCCTGTACTTATCAGTCTCATTTTTCACTTCTTCAATTGAATTCTTCAAAATCCAACCACGAAGATCATGATAGGAGGGTGGCAAAACTCCGGATCCTCCCAAAGCAATTGCATCAAGCATTGGTTGGAAATAAATCGAGTTCACAGCATCCAGAGGTGCCCCTATATCATACAAAAACCGCCCTATTGCCATATGAACATGAGTGTTGACCCTTTTTGAACCTACAGCTACACCACTAGCACCAGCTCCAGCAACAGCATTTGCCAAAGAATTCTTACCTCTCTCCTTCTTTCTTTCCCCACACCGATTAATAGTTCCTTCCCGATTAACTATCACATTGAAATTGGGCTCAAGTGCATGCGAATCTCCAATCAACTGGAGTCCAGTAGTCCCTTCACACTGATTAACAACAGCTCCCATCTCGCTAGAAACCGGGTTAACATTCAAAATGGTTTCCTCAATTTTCTGCTTCCTCCTCTTCTTCACCACAACCCCCTCAAAACTCTGTTGCATCGAGACCCGAACATCTGGTGGAACTCTCAGACAAGTAGAGCCATTACCCTTATGACCTGCGAGATGTTCCTTAATCCTATGAATCCCACCACCTTTAAACAATTTGCCACAATATATACACTTGAGCTGCACCCTTTCCCCATTCTTAAACATTTGACAATGCTTCCATGCCGGGTCGTGTTTCTGGGACGTTATGGGGATCGGTTCCAAACTCGAAGCCATTTAACTAACATTTTTAACAACGGAAATTTCTAAGCATTACCACAAAAGCAAGGAAACAAACTACAACACGCATAATATACATAAAAGCTTCCCACACAAAAAAATGCAATTCGAAAAAGGGTATATTTTGCACTCGTTTTAATTTTAGAAAACACGGACACCGAGCAATAACAAGGCCAGAGAGGGAGAACTTACCCGTTGTGGTTCTTTGAAAGCCGTCGAGAGAGAGAGAAAAAACCGAGTTACAAGGTTTGCGAGTTTATAAACCGTGGATGTATAACCTGATGGACCGGTTAGGGCAGCTGTCAGCCGGTTGAGTTTACCGTTTAATGTGCTCGGTTTAACCGGGTGACCGGTTAGATCGCACTCAAAGCTTAATGGACCGGTCTTGAGGCTGGTAAAACCGAGACTTCCCAGTTAACTAGCTCGAAAGCCGGAGAGGTCGAATCATACCCCCGACCGGCAATTGGGACGAACCGGCGATTCATGGAATTTCAGATATGGTTTTTCCCTCTCAAGAGCTACAAAGTCAAATCTTTAGTTTTTCCCTCTATATTGGTCGTATGAAGCTACAGGTTCTTCGGGTTCTGCTTGGTTCTTGGAGAAATGAGGGAAGAGAAAACGAACTTTCTTTCGAAACAAACAGATGTTTGGAACTCTGTAATTCAGGAACCACATATTACATCCGTGATTAGGATTTTGAGGGTAGCTATTGTTTTTTTCTCGTTAATAGATAGAATACACTAGCCTTCTCTTTTTTTTTTTTTTTCTATATGCATGCAGAGGTGCATCCGCGCAGGGACCTGCAGATACGTGTTTAAACTGTCATGTCATGGAATTTTGAGAAAGTGGAGTTAGGGTGTGTTTTGTTTTATAAAATTTTAGGTATTGTGTTTAGTGAAAAAGGAAGAGAGATAATTTTTTATATTTTTTATAGTGAAAAGTAATGATTTGATGGGAGAAATATTATATTGTAATATTTTATTGTGTTAAAAATGTGTAAAATTTTACAACACAAACGAGCCTGAGTGGGGGGGGGGAGGGAAGCGTAAGTCATTGATTTACCCTGAGTTTGCCATCACCCGTAGAAGTCTATTTGGGACAGTTTTGTATTTTACAAGGATTTAGTGACGAATGTATCTGAAATAGTACTGAAACCTCAAGGGTGAAGGCGTGGTTAGAATGGCGGTGTATTATCTGAAAATGTAAAGCGCAATCTGCTTCTATTTCATGTTGAATTGCTTTATAGCATTAAACTGTTTTCTAAAGTAATTCAGAATATTTTGAGTTAAGGGATAACAAATATCTTTTTAGCAAACTGTAGTTGGAAATTGGAAAATAATTTCTCTAATCTTGTCATGTCTAATTGATGAACTAACAAACCCCATAATTTGTAATTATTTTTTTTACTCTAAAGTTTTTTAAAAATACATTAATCTTCAGTTCAATTTGACCGTTAATTTATATAAAAATGACCGAAATATTATTTAAAGAAAAAATTACTTAAAAACATTGAAAAATTAAAAAGAATAAATAAAAATTATTTTTTTATTTATTTTTAAAAAGGGTATTTCAGTCTACCCAGGTCAATTTCTGTATTCTCGCTCTTTAGTATCTTCTTTACGAACCGTGTTTTGGCAGTTGCTCAGCGGTTAGAAATTCTGCCGTGGCCGCGAAAGAGAAGGAAGCCTTCCTCTCCCCGTCACTCTATCGAGATCGCAGTCTGTCTCTGTGACGCCCATAATATACACCCAACGACCATTCAGTTTCACATCCTACATTCCTAGATATAGAAATGCCGAATTCCTCGTTGCTTCTCTTCCTCTGCATTCTCTACTCCCTCTGCGTCTCAGGTACTCTGTCTCTCTTCCCCCCATCCCCCTAACACATACACACGACAAGTGGCATGAAAACTGTGGAAGCCTGAAAGCCTTCTAATTTCTAATTGAACGATGCATTTTATCCACCAATATGTCTTCAATGTTTTCTCTCACATATTTTCCACTGTTTCATATAGTTCAACATAAAGCAGTAGAAAACGCTTACGCTATCGCCTATGATGTGTGTTTGCAGATGGGGTAGAACTCATAGTAGTGAACAACTGTAAGGAAAGCATATGGCCTGGAGTACTTGGCAGTGCGGGGCATCCAACTCCAAAAGATGGTGGCTTCCATCTCTATAGCGGTGAGCAAGTAGTCCTCGAAGTGCCGGAGAGATGGTCTGGAAGAATATGGGGCAGACAAGGCTGCTGCTTCAGTGAACAACCAGGCAAACGATCATGCCAAACGGGAGACTGCGCTGGGCTTTTACATTGCCAAGGCATTGGCGGAGTGCCCCCTGCCACTCTAGTTGAAATGACACTGGGAACCTCCAACTTCGCCTTGCATTACTATGATGTGAGTTTGGTCGATGGGTTTAACCTGCCTGTGTCAATGGTTCCTATAGGAGGGGGAATGGGATGTGGAGTAGCCGCGTGTGAGGCTGACTTGAACGTTTGTTGCCCCTCTCCCTTGGTGTTAAAGCGAGAAGGGAAGGTGGTGGGCTGCAAGAGCGCTTGTTTGGCCGCGAGGTTCGATAGGTATTGTTGCACCGGGGACTATGCGAATCCTAAAAGCTGCAAGCCAACGGTGTTTTCCCACCTTTTTAAGGCCGTTTGCCCCCGAGCTTACAGTTATGCATACGATGATTCTACCGCGCTTAAGACATGCAGGGCTCCACGGTATATCATCACGTTTTGCCCTCCCAACTGATTGACGGTTTAGGCAGATGAATTTAGGAGGTCATCTATGGCCAATGGGACTGCTTAGTATTATGTCTATGGCACTTTTTTTTTTCTAAGCATGTCTATCGCACATGTAGGCATATTAGCTTGTGTTTGCTGGCCTTTGTGGCTTTTCCGTCCCTTCAGGAAATTTGTAGGACCTTTCGGTCCGTCTGCTCGTTAGCCCGCCGGCTCTTCGGAGTGTCTGGTACGTCATTTTGAGCTTTCTGAAGTTTTTAAACCTCCTTGATCCGTTCAATATATACATATGCTACTTATGCCCAAAAAAAAAGTCAGTATGGTTCTCTTTGTGGCGCTTTATTGGTGTAGAATGTCATTTGATATTTTACATCTAAACTATAACAAACTGAGGAAGTCGTCTCTTTAATTCAACTCAGTGATAAGTTATCCTGATTCTATTTTCCCCCACAGGATGTTGTCAATGGCATTGACTCAATGCCACTCGAAATTACCTTTCCCAATTAGCATAGTCGAACCTAAATAATCCTATCAGAAGCGCATTTTGAGTGCACGAGGTCTGAAGATCAATGAGCAAGTTTAACTTCAATTGAACAAAAGCCATCAGCCACCAAATTGGCTCCACCTTACCTACCAATTAGCAGCAATTTGCAAACAATTAACTTTTAGACATACCATTGAGACATACGAGTGGGAGAAACGTTCTTTGAACAAAATAAAATATTCCATGCTCAAACGAAAATTTCTGGACTCTTAAACACAAAGGCTCCCTCCACCTGGTAACAATTTGTACAGTCACGGTTACAAATCCACCAACTTTTTTACACCGTTAAAACTCGTACACTATCTCCTCTGAAAGGGCATCGGGTGCGTTCCCCATCTGAACCACAGCTAAGCCTGTTTCTAGGTATATCCTCAAACTAACAATTTACAGTTTTTAAGTACAAGCACCAATTTTATTTTCAATCAGCTCTAGAACGAGCCATTAGAAGACAAGAGAAAAAGAAGAAAAGCGGGAAGGTGCTCATACTATCCTCAGTTAGCTGTACAAGAACTTCGTTTCCTATGCCACCTGAGCAGGATGTGGATTCATAATGCTGATCCTTCTTTCTGCAAACATTTAAGGACCCAGTCATAAAGTTTTACAAGCTGGTTAAAGCATTTAAGGAATAACATCAGCAGATTCCTATCATATATCCCCATCACTTGATACGTTTAGCTGCCAAGCAATGAACCTTTCAAAGACTAACGGTGAAAGGAAAAAGAAAATTATCGCATTAAAAGTTTGGCAAAAACCAATATTTTTAACACCATCATTAGACATGTAGATAGCAGAAATACAAAAGAGAGACAATAAGCACCTCCAGCTGCAACAAGTTTCTCTACACGGGCAACTATGTGCTTTCCATATGTGTACTTCTTCAGAGCATTCAGATGGACCTTTATTCGATTAAGTATTAGTTCGAGTTGATGGTCATCACAAGTTTCCAACACTTTCTGTACAACATAGTTTGCAAATTGGTCCTTCATCATCGCCTAAATCCAAAACCAAAGAAACCAAAAACAAAAGAAGAAAAGAGGAAAGGGTTAGAGAGTTGACATAATGATACATCTACGTTCAACAACTTAGTACCCCTATTACCTTGCAGATACATAGAATGGCCTAAAACTATACAAAGATGGGAACCCTATGAATTGGAGATTTAAGAATCCAAAAACCCGATTTAATTGAAATAGAAAAGAATAAACCTTGCAACAGGAACAAGCTTTTGGACATGTCAAGAGAAATCAAACACCCTTAGTTTACATTAACTTGCACGTTTAAAATCCAAGGTTAACAATACAAAGCGGCACGATCCATCCCACATATTAAAAAGTAAATCTGTAAAACTACAGGATTATCTCAAATCATGCACTTTGAAATAATCCTATAAGAAGAGGGGTGCAAGGCAGAGACTGGCAGAGTTCTATTGATCCAATTAAGAGAAGAAGAGAGACGATTAAAAATGATTTAAACTAAACTGACTCAATTGCAAATATGCTCTAGACGACAAAAAAATTAGACGCACTTGGACAATTAACAAACCTGAAGGGGCTCATTTTCGTCAGTGGAACCAAGCATCTCATTAACCAGGGTCTGGCGTTCTGTTGCAGTTCCAAAGCTTAAACACTTTTCTATGACATTGGAGGCAAATTTCTGCTGGCTCATTTGAACTATCTGACCAGTCAATTTAATTATTATAGCTGAACGTTCATGTGGATTTCCATGCTCTAGAACGTGCTGTAAAATTGGATGCAAATGCAAACAGTCAAGACACTTGATAAAACTGCTGATTAAAGCGGAGAGCAAAAAAATGACATCAAGCTATATCATGATAAATTGCAAATGAATCCTAACGGACATGCATGAACCTACCATATGTCAAAACAATTTCATGAAGGAAGGGACAAGAGGGCTTCGACAGCTAAAGAACATAGGTCAAAGTGTTGATTTCAAATCAAGTTATAACATAAAATGACGTAGAGAAAAATTGCAGAAGTATTTTGGTGGTCATAGTGTTTACTGGTGCATCCTGCGTTCAAATGAACATCAAGCTAACAAACTACAGAAGATATTTCCCATGGAGTATACGACTGTCACCCAAGGCAACTATAAATTATGGGCTTGATATATCAAGCTCCTATCAAAGTGGAAATTACAACAAAAAAAATTTAAATAAAAAAATGAACTCTCACTATTTTCCTTTACTACTTCTTGAAGTCCCTTCATAAAAATCTGAGTTGAAAACTAAATGTGATCTGTAACAGATTCGAAGGACCTATACTGTTACTCATTTCAAAGAAGTCTCAACAGTCTGGCCAACAATGGAGAACAGGAATGCCATGTCCTACCATAATAATCAACACAAGAGAACCCATCATCCATATCAGTCAAAGGCAACAGGCTTCCAAGAACTAAAACAAACCTGTACGACATAATTCCCGTATTGGTCTTGTGCTAACATGCAAACAGATAGCAGAATCTCATTCATCATTATTTGCTGTGTTTTTGGGTCATGGCAGTGCTCCAAGATTCTCTGCCACATGAAATTTATAGCACTTAAGAAGTAGATTTCTTACATTTCTAGTCATCAGAAAAACACTCATCTCTACAAATAAAAACAGTTTTTTTTTAACCTGTATGACGCGACAACCGTATGGATGAGTAGACAGGGTTACAACTTGATCGTAAAATGTTGACACAATAAACTGGATGGCATCTTCAGGTACACATTCAATACACTTCTGGATGACATGGTTCCCATTTTGGTCACGTACACAACGCATGACATGACTATCGAGCTCCTTGACCATTTTAGTCTGCTGGTCCAGATCAACTACTTCTATAGCCTGAAGAGTGAACAGAATGTTAACACTGAAAGCACCAAGGCCTAATGAACCGGAACTTATGCAATCAGCATTTCCAGTGTATAATTAGAAACATGTTCAAAAGAGAGCTGCGGAAACACCCAAGCAAAAAAAAGAACTGTAGAAATTTTACATCCCTAAACAGCTTAGGAAAAAGTCTATTCTTCTAATTTAGATTTACATTAAGTTAAAGTGATACCATTATCCTCTACCGTTTGAAAACCAAAAAATGCTAGCAAACCATCTCATCTAAATTTATATACCCATCTTTGTGGGGAGTTTGAAGAACCTGAATATCTCACAAGTGCAGTCATCTATTCTAGAGTTATTAGGTTAGATGATTCCTGCAAAGTGTCAACACTCTTCAACTGTCTTAGTCACCATTCTCAAGGACCAGCTTTTCGGTGGCTCCCACAATTTATTATGACGAATGTCAGCATGAACTCAGCAGCGAATGATCAGGATTTCCTCAAAAGCATAACAATATCACTTAACACCAATAAGCCTGTTCCTATACCACCAGTGAATATCACACATGACAACCCGAATAAGCAGATATGATGGAACTACTGGTACAATACAAAACTTACAAAAGAAGTCAAGCGAATGATCATACCTTCTGGATAACTCGACATCCATACATTTGGAGGCTAAGGGTAAGCACATGACCATTGAGCTGGTCAGCCAGTTCTCTTATTTGGGACCCAGTTCCATGCTCAAAAAACTGAATACCAAAGAATAGCATAATTAAATTTGACACTTTCTTTACTCCAATCCATAGTTGCATAGTGCTATTAACATGATATATAAGCAAGTCAATGGCAAATCAGTTACCAAAATTACCTTCTGAATCACATAATTACCAAATACATCAGTCATTAGCGAAAGGGCTTGGGACATAATTTCATCGAAGACCATGTTTTTTTCTTCTGCCGTGGCAGTCTCAAGTTTCTGTTGAATAAAGCGACTCCCATACTGATCGGCACTGTTTGCAAAGGTTATTCAATGAAAGAGTTAAACTTCAGAAGTCTAAAGTGAGTAATACCACAAAAATTCACACAAACAATATATACCTGAATTCAACCACATGCCCTGCAATTTCTGAAAGTTCAAAAGATTTAGTTTTATTGCTCTTAAACTCGTCCAGTAAAGTGGATGCAAAAGTTTCATCCAAGTTACCACCAGATTCTGAATGCCATGCTCCCATGGCACTCCCTGATAAAGTCCTCATCCCAGAAAAACGTATGTTTCGCTCATCGTGCCGGACAGGACTACCAGACCCAACAGGGGAGCTAGGAAGAAGCGGACCAGCCAATGGGCTTCCGGGATATGACATGCCAAGACCTAATGCTGGATTACCATAATAACCATGATTCAAGCTAGCAGATTTACCAAGGTAGGGAACACCTATGTGTGATTTTTGAGGTGAAAGCAATGTCCCCAGATAGGCTTTCTGGAGTTCAAGCAAATCCAGGTATGAATTACCCATATAGTCTCTATCCATCGCTGCTTCATTAAGGGCAGCAACCTGTGCAGTACCATACTCATTTGATCTCAAGTACTGAAGATACAATGGATCCATCAGTGGCACCTGAAGAGCACTACCTGCACTGTGGTTTCTCATTCTGCCAAGATTCTGCAAATCTGCTCCTGCTGCCAGCATATTTGGTCCTAACGGCAAACCTCCTCCAAAAACCCTAGAGTCCATGCCACCAACTCCCAATGCAGATGCAGCAGCAGCATTTTCAAAAAAAGGTGCCAAAATAGCATTCCCCATCTGGCTACCCATCATGGATGGCGATGAGGGATTAATGGCATACCCACTCAAGCCATAATTTTGAAATGATGAGTTCATACTCTCCATGCTCTGATAGTGAGAAGGTAAACTTCCTTGGCCATTGAGAGTTGGTATAGATGGTCCTTTCAAGTAAGAGTTAGCAGATGTCACAGTAGGTGGATGAAGTTCTAATTTCTCATCAGCTTGTAACAAAGAGTTGTTTAGATTCATCCTGACCACACTGCCATTACCTATGTTCAGGTACGATCCTTGAGCAGATTGGGGACCAGAATGCAGATGAAAATGCCCGGATTGAGACTTATTTAAGTATGAAGGTTGTTTGATATGATTCTGCTCACCCTGCAAATTGAATAGGCCGTGATGAGCATCAGCTTCATGTTGCAGCTGTGACCTTAAATGGTTCTCTCTGTCTTCCAAGCCGTTGGCAGATAGGTTCATGCCAGACAAAGCTGCAACAAGATTGGTGGAGTCATTCAAACCAGGTGAGACACCACTGAATGAATTTGATCCACTAACACTTCTTTTATCCAATGCGCTGGCCCTCCCACCAACAGGTGGAATGTGAGGACTAGGAACCCTAGCGACAAGTTGAGGGTCAGGAGTGCTGCTCCTTGACAAGGAGGCACCTAAAGCAGAAGCATATGTATGAGAAGAAGATGCACCGACATTCGGGGTTGCAGAAGTCCCCTGCTTGTGTCCACCAGAACCCAGAGCATCCATAGATGCCAGCTCATGGTGCAGATGAGCAAATTGGGATTCTGAAGTTTCAACACCATTATCAAATGCATTTCGGCTGGCAGGGCGAGATGGGTGCCTCGAGACAGATGATACATTTATATCCTCCTGCAGTAAAAACATAAACCATAAAGCCAGCAGTTTACCGTGACCTGCTGTAATTTTCAGCACATACCAGGATTATTGGATCCACCAAAAGGGATTACAGGGCATACAAGCACATAAATGGAATGACCACTGTTGTGTAAGAATAGGGCCACTAAAGAGGTACTCAGTGTCGACAAGTAACAGACACAACTTTCTGCATAATGCAATAAGTTAAACAGAAAGAGGGGCTAAGCAAGAAACACAGCAGTTTCTGAAAAACATCAAGTAGGAGTCAATGGTATTTGAAAACCTTTGGCAACTCAAAAGTAACATGATAGAACTCAGTTTATTAACACTCTAAAAACAGCTACAAATATACAAACGGGGAAACGCGTCAATGACAGGCTCAGAGCTTCAGAGAACATGCGCGTTCACACAAGTTAATGCAAAAAAAAAAATTCGACTTCCTGATCTCGAACAGAACACATTGGTTGATTATGAACCACCAAGCATATACGGTCAAAAAATAGACTGAGCAACAATGCAAAAGTAAAGAGAGGCCGAGAAAGAAATGATTATGAGCTCCAAGATAGCAACTTCAGACAACAAAATATCCCTTTCAAAATCTCATGGTCCATCCATAACTAATGATTAAAGAAACCGACTCAACTCAATCACATATCGGTATCTAGGTTCACCTGAATGATCTCTGCGATACTCTTCTGCCTACTCCCTAGCCCTAACCCCGGCAAGCCAATCAACCCGTCGCCACCCCACTCCGATGCACCCTTCCTGCTCTCCTCCATTGTACCGTACCCCGGCGGCACCGAAAAAAGCGATCGATTCCCATCCCCAACCCTACCCTCTTCACCACCTCGAGTCACTTTCCTCCCATCACCAATCCCTCCTACCACCGAACCCGCGCCGCCCCCACTCAACCTCTGTGCAAACCGCCTCTCCTCCTTTGACAGCAGTGGCGGCGGCACCCGCGGGTTCAGATTCGCATTCGAATAGTAATAATTTACGTAGGCGGGGTCAGCGCGAAGCTCATCCTCGCTCACGAGCCCTTGCCCGTTTTTATTGAAACCCATTATTGCCGAGGCATCGAACAAGCCCCCCACCGCACTAAGCGAGCCCTCCACTGTTGGTGGGGCTGACCCACTTCTGTACATACTGAGTTCCTTCTCTCTGTCACTCAGCTCCTCCTGTTGCCGCCTTTGCTCCCTTATCAACCCCCCCAAATCGTCTCCGTAATCGGCGTTCTTGAGCACCGATCGCACTGAAACATCGGGCGCCATCTTCGAATAAGTATCGGTGACCATCACATATAAGAAATATACAGACTGAAGCTGCTAAAAGATTGAAACTTTGAGCTGGGAATCAGCTCAAGATTGTTGTAAATTCAACGCGGTTCTCAATAAAACTTTAGAAAAGATTCCGTTTTCGTGCTTAAAGTAAACTACAGACCGGCTAAAAAATTTACAGCTACAAAAAAGAACATGAAAAAAAGTTTTGGGTGTGCGTTGAAATTTAGAATCTGTAATCATGTGGCAAGAATTTGCTCAGAGAGATAGAGATCGGAGTGGAACCGTACAGCGAGTACGACCGATAATGGGTTCGGCCATTTTCAAAGAGAGAGACAGAGGGAGATAGCGAAGTAGAGGGAGACAGTGCAGTGGAGAAGAGGGGGAGTGATAAGCACGAGCAGTGGAGGAATATGGGCTGTTGGATGACGGAGAGAACGGCTGGGATTAATCCCGAGCGGATTTGTTCTTACAATGTCTTTTAGGGTTTTATTTCTAGGATTAAATGCTGGATTGGTTAAGGGGTTGTTCGTTTAAGTATAATCCTATTTTTTGAATCCTCAGGATTCTACAATCAAACATAAATTTTTACGCCACATAAATATAACTACAACACACATACCAATAAAGTTAATATTACATAAAAATTTTCAAAACACAAAAAATCCTCACAATACACCTTAACCAACACACTCTAAGTTTCTTTCTCCCTTTTTTCTTCTTCAAAAGATACAGTCATTAATACGGGCACTTCGTTTCTTTGGTGTGGGCGTTTGTTTTCTAATATTTTTACCATTCAAAAATTTTTAAATAATTATAAAATAATCTCTCTTATCATTAAAATATAAAATAATATTATATTATTCAATTAAATCTTCTTTCTCCTCACTTTTCTATAAAATATTATATTTTTTCACAAATTTTAATATCCAAAATTTCTAAAATTCTAATATTTCCACGAACAAACAACTGAAATGGAACGCCGAGTATTGGAGTCTCTCTTGTTGTAGCATGAAAAGTAGAAATTTAATTTTTTTTCTCAAATAGTTGCTTGTTATGAAAATCTTTGTTAGCTAAAGTTCATGTTTCCGAATCTATGATAGATCCTATAGATTAGGGTTGGTACGGTTTCACTTTTAATTTTGTAAAAATTTATGTGTCTATTTCAATTACAAAAGAAATGTGGGAACAACAAGAAAAACAAAAGAGTACACAGATGAAAGATGATGATACTAATTAAATGTATCATCTGCCAAACTATAACCACCGTTTTTAAAGAACTTGTGAAACAATAAACAAATGTTTTTCTTTAAAAAATAAATATATATTTGTGGCTGTTATCTTCCGCTGACAATAAAAATTGTGACATATCTTTCAATGGTCATGAATTTAATGTAAAGTCCTTTTAGTTAATTAATCTGTTACTTGTTTTATTTTGGGTAAGTCAATGATCGACCACTTTATTTACTGCTTAATAATCATAAACCTGCATTAAAAAATATTATTTGTTAAAATTTTAAGATATTAAAATTAATAAAAATGAAGAAGGAAAAAGGATGATTTGAATAAATTTTTAATATTTAATAAAAAATAAAAAATAAATTATTTATTAAACATAATACCCATATAACAATACAGAAGTTTTTTTTGTACCAATTGGGTAAACGAAAAAGGGTTTCAAAGTTTTTAAGTACTCCATTCTGTTTCTTAATTTTGACTAAGCATGTTGTTTGAAGACAAATTTACCCCCAAGGGTTTGGTGTGGTGGTAAGGTTTCGGTTTAGGTTCTAACATGTTTCATATTCGAGTCCCAATACCCCTATTATAGCCCTTGACTTATCCGCTCTCTGGGTTGTGGGTCGGTCCAGGGGGCCGGAATTTGTACTTCAGAGTTGGGTCAAAAGCACAGGCGGAGGGAGGGGGGCGAACCGGGGCCATTGCCCCGGTTAGCTCCCCCCAAAAAAAATTTACATGTCATTTTTTTATTTTTTTTATTAGGTCTGCCCCCCTTGGCCAACTAAAAATTAAACTCGCCCCCTTGTCTGCCTAGATGAATCAGTTCGCCCCCTTAATTAAAGCCCAAGCAGCCTAGTACCTCAAAATCAAACTAAAAGAATAAGCAAAAAGATATTTATTTGTGTCAAAACTTGAAATCCTACCTTAACTTGTTGACGTTGTCGTGGATTTTGCGACGAATATTTCCTATACTTCTCCTGAGTCCTGATAATCCTTGTGTGTTGTAATCTTTGAAATAGATGTTTTCGCTATTCTAGTGCTGCTTTCTTTTTGTTCTTTTGCCTTTTATGTTGGACTTAGTTGAGAATTTAGATATCACAAATGCTGAGAAAAGGGGGTGGTGTGCTCTTGTTGGATAAGTGATAATTCAATTATTCAAGTGTGTTGCGTGTCTATCTTTACCTACTAGAGAATCATTGGTTATATCATTTTATTGTCACTATCATCATCTAATTTTACATGTATGACTTCTCCACATTTTATGAAAATCCAAAGTTGAGGTAAGACTCATTTTCATCTCTCTTTTGTTTGTTTAGGTTTGATTTTTCATAGCTCATGAGATTAACCTGTTTTTAATTGTCTTTCTCTAAAGGTGGAACTTATTTTTCATTGTAATTTGTGACGTTTGGATCAAGTTATAGATATATTTCTTCAAAATTTTAGCCATTAATTTAGCCAGGTAATTAGCATTTTGAACTACGATTTTTATGTTTTCTCATTTTGTAAGGGGAGTAGAATAGTTAATTGGATGCTACAATTGAATTTTTTGTCCAAATTTTTTTCTATTATCATTTACCAAGTATGTATTCCACCTTGCAATTTCGGGTTATTTTATTGTTGATAGAGATTCTACTCCTGAGAAGCTCGTGTTTAATAGTACTGTCACGCTAAAAAATAGTTATAGCAAGGTTGAGAAATATCTTTATGCCCTTGGAACTTGGATTCTTTTTGAACTTTAGATCCTTTAGCTTTTTTTCCAATATGCTTCGTTTTGCTATTGTTTCTTTCAAGAATAATATAAACACAGTAATCGTTTATTTTTCTCATTTATGTGTTATGTTTTTTTTACAGATCCCAACAAATTCAGCAGAACTTTTGAGCATAGGGCACATCCTTTCTGGCAACAAAAGTAAGTACTTCATTTATGGAAGTAAAGAGTTATATTGCTGAAAATACTTTGTTTTATTTTATGTGTTTTGTTTTACAAAGAATATATATATATATATATATATATATATATATATATATATATATATATATATATATATATATTTTGTTTGTGTGATTAGTTGGTGCTCTATTGATATCTCGAACAACAATAATTTAATCTTTAATGCCACCTCTCAGTATCAGTAAATAGTACGGTACGTGTATTTCAATTTTTTTAGTATTTTTAGTCCTTAATTTTTTATATTTATAGTGTTAAGACATTTTTTTGTTTTATGTAGTAAATTTTTTTTGTCATTTTTCCTTAAGAGTTTGCCCCCCATTGATTGAGTTTCTGGCTCCGCCACTGGTCAAAAGGGTCCGACTTTGGGAGATTTTCTCGTCATAAAAAAAAAATTAAACATACCCTATAGCAATACATAAGTTTTTTGTACGGAAGCATACATATAAACCATACAAATTTATTTTGGAATAACTATCCATAGCAATCAAAGAGAGATAGAAAACTCGAAATTTTACATCTTATGCTTCGTAATAAAAATAATTAAAAAATCGATAGCATCGTCACTCATATTGTCGGGTCTTTATTTATTATATTATTTTCACCAAGCAATAATATGAGATGATTTCAGATAATTACAAGCAAGTCCCCCTCGGTTTAGAACTCCCCAAGCAGAGAATGACATTACCACATACACAGAAGTATACGCCCGTGCTGGCCTGACACGTGCTCATCTGGTACTATAGAAGTGACAGGCCAACGCTCCGGAGACGCGCGTTCCAAATATAGAAGTGACAGGTGGCCTGTGCGACGCTCGAAAATGGGGCCCCCTTCTCACGCTTTTTGACTGCGCCTATACCAGGACCTTTTTTTTTTTTTGCTGCGATTATATCAGGACCTTTTCAAACGGAACTAATTATGCAAAATGTCCAAAATAGGCATTATTAGATGTGCACTGCTGATGCCCCAAAAAGAACCTGTGAAGATATTTTGACCTTTTTGTAACGTAGCAGGTGGCAACATGGGATAGGATCGTAACTTAAGTACTGTCACGGAAGACATTCATATTGGAATATAGTTTCTTCTTAAGGAAAAATATATTTTTTACCCACAAATTACAGTAGATTTTACATTTTACACCCTAAACTACTAATTTTGATATATTGTACTTTCTAACTACCAATTTTTGACACTTTACATCTTATGTCAAATTTGTAGACTAAAATGAAGATAATATCCTTGATTCATTTTGCATATATTAAAAATAGTGTTGTCATTTCATTAATTTATTAAGGGTATTACTGTCAAATAGAGTGTGCAAAATGTTTAATATTAATAATTCGAAGGGTGTAATGTGTCAAAGTGATAATTTAGGTTGTAAAGTGTCTAACATTGATAGTTTAAGACAATGTCTTAAAAGATGATAGTTTTTGGTGTAATGTGCCGCTACCATGGTAATTTGTGAGTAGAAATTGTATTTTCACATTTTTCCTTTCTTATTTTCTAGGCATATGGGATAGTTTCTGAGTAGGAACTGGGAAGGTGAGTGAAAAAGGCCCTCCCGATAAAACGGTTTAGGTCACCTCTTTCTCTTTATGCAAACAAGTTTTTAAGTCTTAGCAAACGGGAGATTTTGTATCCCTCTTGGTTTTTCTGGATGGGGGAGGAGGAGGAAGTGGGGACCGTTCTGTTTTATGAAAGTTTCCACCTACCGGCTCATGTTAGCAAGAGAGACAGTTATGCATTAACCCTTGCTTGCCAAACCACTTAGTGCACGTTGCCAACGTCACATGTTGGTTAACTGGTTAAGCTGCTCCAATCTAATCGCGTGGCAGAGCAAAAAGTTAGATAATCAACATCTATCCACTTCAGCTACGGACGATAGAGGAAAAGTTAGATAATCAACTTCTATCCATCTAAGTTCTCTATGCTCATCAGTTGAAAATCGCTTGCAAAAAGAAGTCTGACCTTACCTAGCGGATGAGATCGAAATTGATTGGTAGTATTTTTTATGCTATAGTAACTGACTCGTCTAGTAACTATAGTTCAAAAAGATGTTTTTATAATCACACCTATAAAGGATTGCTAGGTTTGTTGCTATTTTACTTTTATTTTGACAGGAAAAAAATATCACACCGCATCAATGATCAATAAAAACCGGGTACTGAGCTTCCCATTCCAGCGGCAACAAAGATGACTTTGCAGTCTTTTTAAATAGGAAAAGCATATGTTATCAATATTGTTACTTTCTACTTTATGTGCGCATGTTTATCTGTATTCAACTCGTGATTATGTCAGCCTTAGTTGCATCTTATCAGAGACAATGAATGTAGACTATTCTTCTGTCATGGGGGTCACGTGACTGCTCCATGCCCAATCTTTTTATAATTTATCAGTGCAATATGGAAGAAGCAAACCCTATATTTTAATCACAACTGACTGTAGTTTTATTTTTTGGAGCAGGTATATTGGCATTAATACCATAAACAGTACAAACGAAAGGAGTGGATGACAATGTCTTTCATCAGTTCTTGTTTTGTATCTCGTTCTAAGGTAATTTATGCACAGTTTTATTCCATTTATCTCTCTTGAAATAACTACATTATCTAACATGATTTTCATAGCACACGATCTCTCTTTCTTTATCGCTCAGATGATATATATAAAAAAAAAAATTCTTTCGCGGCTAGGTCGTGATGTGTACGCGTTCGTTCATAAATTTTTCTTTGATGCTCGCACCAGATTCATAAACTTTTGTTATAGGCTGATTGCAACCTTTCCCTGCTCACCTTACAGAGAGCATTATTAATTTATTAGATGGGGGTGGGATGGTGGGTGGGCTCTAAGTGGTGGAAAAATTTGAGCAACCATTAATACCTTGTCGCTTAGAAAAAAAAACCATTAATACTTGTCTGCTAGATTTACACCTGTTTTATACCGATGAAAAAAAAATTTAGGAAGGCAAGTTAAAGCCCCAATGCGCCGAGGCTTCCAAGGCCCTGTTTGGAACTCACGGGACATTGGGTGACGGCGACACTGCATGCATGCCTTAGAATCATGGTACTCCATCTTCGTCTGTGGGATACCGTCACATCAAGAAAACAGACAAGCATTAGCACCTCCCAGTGCTATCCACTCGCAATATCATCGGAGAAATATTTGTCCAGTTGGAGTGCATCTCATAAGGTGGATAAAATTTTAAACTCGTCAACGTCAGCAATTGGCCTTAGTCAAGTCCCACTGATTGTTCTAGCCAACGGATGAGTTTACGGAGTTCTCTAAACGATCCACAACTATTCAACGGCGTTCCTTCCAGCTCGACGTCAGTGACGTACGTCTCTGATCTCACATCATAATTTGTCTTCCTCTGTCCATGTAGTATCGCTTCTTGTAGGTAAGTTCCTCTGCTCATACTGTTCGAAGACACCGGAAAAGAATATAGAAAAAGAAATGGGAGCTACTTGGGATTGTGCTGTAATTGCTCTTTCTATCTTTAAGAGTAAAAAGCATTGGGCTATTTAAAGAGGTACATGGGGCTCCCTTTACTTGGGTTGGCTTTTCTTGCTCGCTTTTTCCATTTGGGCTGATCCTGTTTCATATCCTAATTGCTGGGCTAGTTGGTAGATGCCATTAATACTAGATGGCCCAAGAGAGACTATCGAGCGGGATCAGAAATGGACTAAAATGCCTTTAGTATCCAACACGGAAAGGGGTATGATCCAGTATCTCGTTTGTAATAGGCCCAGTATACGATTTGAGCAATTCTATGTAATTTGTGGACGTAACTTATATATTTTTAAAAAGAGTCCGTACTCCGTAGTTCAGGCATATATTGATATTGTTAGGCACGGCTTATCCTGCTGGACTAGGTAACCAATTAAGAAATTATGTGAGAACGCAACAAAAATGGAGCTGCCGTATCTACATGTTAGCGTACTCCACAGAAACAGAACTTCCTTAAGACTTCCGATCTTCAAACCAACCTTACCTAACCTAGAGAAAACATGAATGGTCTTTGCCGGACGAAGGAAGCTAGCATGCCGTAGATTCGAGCAAAAAGAGTCTCTTACCAAAGAGGTTGAGCAACCATCCTCAGGAAAAGCGGCCGAAAGGCAAAAAAGTTTCTAACCTACTATCCCGCTCCTGTTGCAAGCTTCCCATGGCAGCCATCTTGGAGCCGTTTGAGAATAACCCTTTAGGTAGCAAAAATGAAATTCTAACCTACTTTAATTGAAATAAATTGACAACTATATGGTGGCTTAGAGAAGTGTTCATTTAGGAATGAACTCAAATATGGGGCAAGACATTCTAGATGACTTGTAAGCAATCAGTATCCTTTCACTCTTGGCAATAAGCTAGATGGAATTAGATTAGTCCCACAATGAAAACTTGTCCAGGAACTTCAAATTGGATTAATTAATGTTGTACTGAGTGTAGAGTTCAAATGCGAATGTTAGAAATAAAAAAAATTTACTTTAGATAAATGAGACACCCAATGAGAAAACTCAATTGGATTTATTTATATCTCATTTATGAAAAAGAAGTTACAAAGGGAGGCTTATATTTATAAGCCTAAACGCATACACACCCCCACATTGCTTAGCAATGTGAGACTACTCATATTTCAACACTCCCTCGCAAAAACTCAAGGTGGACAAACCAACAAACCTTGAGTTTGGAGTTAAAAAAATAATTATAGGAAAAAAATGATTACAGAAAAATAATTACAAATATTGCCGGTACTAAGCCGGGAAGTCGCCGGTACTGCGCCGGGAGGATGCCGGTATTGAGCAGGAAAAGTTGCCGATACGAAGCCGAGAGGTTGCCGGTACTGAGCCGGGAAATTGCCGGTACTAAGCCGGATGATCGCCAGGAGATAACCGGACTAAGCCGAAAACCTTCATCTGATACCATGTTAGAAATAAAAAAAAAATATTTTAGATAAATGAGACACCCAATGGAAAAACCCAATTGGATTTATTTACATCTCATTTATGAAAAAGAAGTTACAAAGGGAGGCTTATATTTATAAGCCTAAACGCATACACACCACTCATATTTCAACAGAGAATGTGAGTGAAAACTGACAGAAAGCTCATGATTCGAATTGGATACGTAGCTAGCTTCTACATGCATGACATTAGCCTTACCAGGCTAAACTCAAATTTAGTACTCTGGCCGCGCGCGCAGTACAGATACAACTCTTTTAGCGTTCTAGCTTTTTCTTCTGGAGAATGAAATTCTATTACAACTTCTTTAGCACATGCAATTGAGATTGTTTACGGTTAATGGATATAGGGATGAGATTTAGTCGCAGTTGACTCTTCATAAAAACAAGAGCTTATAAACATAATCGATTGATTACTTTTTAATTAGAGTTTAGAACGACTTGGTGCATGTGTTTCATGATCATTAAGAATGGCACGATAACCATGCATGCAGATTGTGCCGTTTTATGAATGGATGCATTATGGATATTACTTGCTCAAGGTAATTTTATTCCACGCTCACATTTTTTTTTTCAAATCATCAACTAGATCTAGGATGGAACTATAAATTTTAATTTATTAAATTAGCAACGAAGACGAACTAAGTATGTGGCTGCTAACGAGAAGATTAACACTAAGTATTGAATCAAACTAGGAAAGCAATAAAATCCTGAGGCGACGAAACCAACAAAGCGAGACAAACACAGAATCAAGCAGGCATTTGTGAGAGCTAGCTTCGCGTGCAACGACGTGGGGATCACTATCATCACAAGCATTAAGTAATATAAAGTTTATATATATATATATGCACAGTTGAATAACATCACCTGCGGCTCACGTAACCCAAATTAGTTAGCCCAGGTAGACGAATTCTGAGGTGTACCCGTAGAACTTATAAAAAGATGGATTAAGTTATACTAATTATTAAGTTGTTGATGTTCAGTAATCAGATTTTCGTATGCAAACGTCGCGTATAATGCGTTATTCTTTGCCGATATACCCACCCTGAGAGAGAGAGGGAGGGACAAAACGTTCCAAACAAAGTATACAAAGGGGTAGTTGTAAACTGATAAACTGCCTAATTCCTAAACCAGAGACCAGTCAAAAAAAGACTGATGCCCTAAGCTTCTAACCTTATAACCCTTCGTCTCTCTCTTTCTCAAGAGCCAACCATTCTGAAGACAAAATCTTGAATAGCAAAAAAGAAAAAGAAAACAAGGAAATCGAGAGAGAAAATGGAAAAAGCCCCAGTGGAGTCAGTTGTTGCGGAGCTCGAAGGCACGCTTTTGAAGGACCCAGACCCGTTCTCCTACTTCATGCTAGTGGCATTCGAGGCCTCGGGCTTGATTAGGTTTGCCTTGTTGTTGATGTTATGGCCCGTGATTCGGTTGCTGGACTTCTTCGGGATGGCGGAAGCGGGGTTCAAGCTCATGATCTTTGTTGCAGTCGTGGGTGTTCATGAATCCGTGATCCAATCAGTGTCCCGGGCCGTTTTGCCCAAGTTCTACATGGATGATATGGATATGGAGGCATGGAAAGTCTTTAGCTCTTATGAAAAGAGAGTTGTGGTGACTAAGACACCAAGGATTATGGTGGAGAGGTTTGTGAAGGAGCATTTGCGAGCTGATGAAATTGTCGGAAGCGAACTTGTCGTGAACCGGTTTGGGTTCGCAACGGGGTTCGTCAAGGACGATGACTGTCCACTCTCTGGTCGAGTGGCAAAGCTATTTGTTGACGAATTACCAAGTTTAGGACTAGGAAGGTCCACTGCCACTGGTTCTGATCAATTCTTATTGTTATGCAAGGTAAATATTTTCTGAAATAAACAGCAACTTATAATAAGAAATTTGTTACACAAATTAAGTTGATTCAGAAGTTGGTCCCACTTGATTTTGCCTACTTTAGAGCATAAATTTTAGATTAGTTACTAGCAATTATATTCTTGCAAGTCAGATGTATGCAAGCATTAATCCTAAGTGTTATGTCGCCGTGGTTTCCATACAGGAACAAATGCACCCACCATTTATCGCCAGCCAAAAGCATGAACACCAGGTTCTCCGCCCTCTCCCAGTGATCTTCCATGATGGCCGTCTAGTCAAGCGCCCAACACCAGCCACAGCCCTCCTAATCCTCCTATGGATGCCCTTGGGCATCCTGCTAGCCATGATCCGCATTTTTGTGGGCTTGATCCTTCCGATGTGGGCCATTCCATATGCGTCCCGGCTGTTCGGTGGCAAGGTTATTGTGAAAGGCAAGCCACCCCCGCCTGCATCGGATAGCAACACCGGGGTCCTATTTGTGTGCACCCACAGGACCCTAATGGACCCCGTGGTCCTCTCCACCGTACTCAGGCGTCAAATCCCTGCCGTCACATATTCTATTTCTCGGTTATCAGAAATCCTATCCCCTATCCCCACTGTCAGATTAACACGAATTCGTGACGTGGACGCGGATAAAATCAAGCGAGAACTAACCAAAGGAGACCTAGCGGTTTGTCCTGAAGGAACAACATGCAGGGAACCCTTCCTTTTGAGGTTTAGCGCGTTATTTGCTGAACTAACAGACCAAATTGTGCCGGTGGCCATGAACTACCGCGTTGGGTTCTTCCATGCAACCACGGCTAGGGGTTGGAAAGGACTGGACCCGATTTTCTTCTTCATGAACCCTAGGCCCGTCTACGAGGTAACGTTCCTGAACCAGTTACCCGTCGAAGCGACATGTTCCTCCGGGAAAAGTCCCCATGATGTTGCGAACTACGTGCAAAGGATATTGGCTGCTACACTAGGATTTGAGTGCACGAACTTCACTAGGAAGGACAAGTACAGGGTGCTGGCTGGGAATGACGGAACTGTATCTTATACTTCGTTCGTTGATCAGATTAAGAAGGTGGTCAGCACCTTCAAGCCGTTTATTCACTAAAATAGTATGTAGTAATCTCTTTACCTGGAGATATAATTTTGTGGTATTTTTGTGATTTTGTAAAAAGTTGGGGCTTGTATTCTTTTTTTTTTTTGGGTGGATAATTGTTTCTGTAATTTTTAAATAATGTATGAGAGTTGGCTAACGTTAGTCAGTTGGACCGTCAACCTCAGCTATCCATATGCATTTGGGATTATAGAATATTATTCATCCCTTCCTATTTTAATGTTCATCCATGGACCATGGAAGCAATTATCTTTCTTGCAGAACTACGCTAGGATATGGCAATTGGATCCCGGCCAGGCCTAGTAAAATGAAATAAGATATATAGCCACCTAATTTCAAATATGGGAAAGTACATCTTGTACTTCTACAATTCATGTTACTCGGGATGCTAGCGCAGAGGTTGATAGCTCGTTCTTCAAGTCCTCAACGTACGTATTAAGTTCGAGTAACCCAAGTGTGAGTTTAATACTCTTGCTGCTAGGCGAGTCTCTTACTTACCTCACACGGGAGTTGTGGGATAAGAAAAACACCAACGAAAACAACTCATGACCCAGTGAGGTTTTAGATACAGAATTCACCGTGCTCTGCTTTTATGCCCCATTTGTTTCGGTCCCCAGGATTTCAGCTGAGTTTGGTCTCGATCTATATGTAATTGAATGTTCTAATCAGTATATTTGTTATGTACATAATTGATAACACTTAGGATGAGCTATACACAAGTAGTGCTTTACTATAAAAAAGCATGAGGGATTTTCTAAATTGCGATACTTGTGAGAGAAATAGACGTGTGTTTGTTGGATTACGTGGGTTTTGTACGTCCACTCGGGAGGTGCTGTTTACACGAAATATTTGAAATGCTAGGGTTATTATTTCGTTTACCCGGAACGATTAATTGAATAAATGTGTTAATTATCATATAAATTAAAGAGTTAAATATACTTTTCGCCTATAGACTATTAGGATTACGACATTTTGTATCTCAAACTATTGATTTCGTTAAGTTTCGCTCCTCAACTGCTAATTGTTTACACTTTGCATCTCCAGTCGTTATTTGGACATAAAATGCTTTTTTGATTCAGTAACATGACGATGTTACCCTTATAATATTTTATCACTATGTTTTGCATGAATGTAAAGTCGTTATTTCACTGAATACAAATAACAATTTACGTTTAAATTAACAGTTGGGGTGCAAAGCGTAAATAATAGGTAGTTGAAGGGCAAAATATAATGAAATCGATAATTTAAAGTGCAAAGTGTTAGGACTCCAATAGTTAGTGGGCGAAAAGTTTAATTTTTTAAAAATTAAATATTTGAGCCTCGGTTGTCTCGATAATAGTCATAGAGAAGGTTAAGGGAAAAATTGAGAACTATCTCCCTTGTATAATAAAATTCTCAAAAACTATGTTAGGAAAAAACTAATTAATAACAAAAAATGAAGAACCGTCTTTCCCGTCTACAAGGGAGATATTCACGATTCAAATTAAACCTTTTTTTTTTTTGGTCTCAAGCTTCTCACCGATTAATTCTCTGCCCCCATTCTTATAATAATCGGGTGGTTGGTGGAACGCGATAGATTTCTCTAGGAGGCGAGATGCATCCAGGTGGATTAAGGTTGTGTTTGTTTGTTAAAATTTTGGGAAAGTTAAAATTTTAGGGTATTGAATTTGATGAAAAAATGAAGAAAAAGATTATTTGTAATATTTATTATTGTAAAAAATAATGATGTGATTGAGAGAAAGATTAGATTATAATTTTTTATTGTATTAAAATTTTAAAATGAATAAAATTTTAGTGTAAACACACAGTAAGTCCAATAGAAGCCCATGTCAGCCTGACAAATTCCAACCGCCACGTAGCCCAAAGTCCAAGAATTCTGCATGGGCTGTGTGGGCGTAAGCTTTACGTGGCGGGCTATGTATCCAGTTGGGACACGAACCAAGGAGTGCCTCGTCTGCTTTTCGGGGCCCAAAATCAAGTTTCCGCTCTTCTTGCTCTTCTCACTGGTGTGAGAATCGTGATTGATTTATGTTCCTTTTTTTTTTTTCTTTTTTTTTTATGACGATGAAACTATCTAAGGGAGGGTCCTTCGGAATCAACCCTGTTGGATAAACTTCCTGGGTCATGTCAATCCGGGATTGATCCAGCTGGGTTTCAAACCTAGGAAGTCGGATCACATAGTCCTCCCTCAGATTGTTTGTTTGTGGTGGATTATTGCTTCTGAAATTATTGAACAATATAGGAGGTTTTCTTGTCAGTTATTTTCCCTAACCGTCAGTTTCGTTTATCTGACGTGGATGGAAGCAAAATCTTTCTTTCAGGTCTCTGCTAGGATGCGGACTGGGCGGCAGCCCCATCTTTTATGTCGGCCTGATAAGATGAAATAAAATAGCCAAAAATAGAAGGCGAGACTATTTGGTGCGTCGTTGTCTCCAGTTAAAGCTCCAGGCTAATGGGGAAAGATTAAGCCACTAATATCTTTGACTTTGCTTGAGATATTTTGGTTCCTACAGCCTGGTAGGCGGATAAGGACTAATTGGTGCTGTTTATGAAGTTAAAGTTCCTTTCTTTTCTATCCAATCCATTTTTTCCACCGGTGAAGTAGCTTCCAAATGTTACCTTCGTTAGTCTCCCGCTCCATGTTGCTTGGGTGGTTTTTTTACTAATTCTAACACTTTAAAATTTTTACGACATTAAAATTTTAACAATCAAAGATTAAGTAAGAAGGAATGGCGGTTGGTATAAGCTAAAAGAAATTCTGAAGGAATAACTAAAGCATTGTGAACGACAAATGCGTAGGTATATCCTCTCATAAAGAGAATCTTCTTCTCTCCTTTTCGCTGGTGGTGGGATGTGGGAGAAACAGCTTTGACGCAGGAGGAATGTCTAGAAGCCTTTCTCTCAAAACTACCAAATTCAATACATTCTCTAAACTACCAAAAAGTTCAGACTTTGTCATGATCTCACCGTTATTAATGGTCAAATTATAAGATTAGTTGTAAATTGTCAAATTATTGGTAATTTATAATTTAATATGTCGAATTCGGTAATTTAAATTTTAAATTATAAAATGAGTGAGCATTAGATGTTACAAAATATAATTTTCACGATATATTTACCACTCTATATTGCTCGTTATCATATTGCAAACTGCCCTTCGAAATATATAATAGTCAGGACAAAGAGAACATAACTTGCACTCTTCTTTTTGGCTCAATCTCTTAGTCATGTCAGGATCACATGGAGGGCCCAATAATACGGGACTACACACATTAGGATGCGTCTGTTACAAGACTAGAGTAAGTATTTTTTAATTGAAAGGAGGATCACTAGAATTAATTAATTAATTAATTAGTCTTGTATTATTGCCTAAGATGGATAAATGGAATGAGAGATAAATTAATTTTTAAATGTATACAATTTATTTATGTGATTCTCCCGGTTTGTCAGCACCCAACTGCATGATCCATTCGGGGCTAGCTGCACAGCATAAACTATATAGAAAACCATCCGTTGAATCATGAATACGAGATATATTTAATTGAATAATGGAATTATACGAAACTATTAACTAATAATTTTCGGCTCGAAATGATCCTTTCCCTTGAATATCGGTAATAGTAAATACATAAATGGTAATAATTGACCGTTCAAATTTCAAGCGGACAAGAATTTTGAGATATTTCTTTGAATCTTTCAAACCAGAGTGTTGGGAGGAAGACAGCCAAAACGCGCCTGTACATCAAGGGCATGAAGATTGCATGGAGATGTCAGCGAATGATGACGTGTTTTGAAACTAGGAGTCCACGTCGACTAAGTCATGTCCGAACTTTAAAAGCGTGTCATGGTTCCTTCGGTAGTTGGAAGGTCAAAAGTCAGAAACATAGAACCAATCTGGAACCAACCACCACAATCTCCAGCTCAGGAAACGGAAAAAACAAACCAACCGTCGAGGAGATTAACGGAAAGGCAACGGCTGCAGTCGGCTCAGTCAGCACGTTGTAATCTCTCCCGGAAGTAAAGCACCACGTGTCCAAGCTAGTTAAAAGCGTTAGTAACACTCTTAGCGATTGACCACGCGGTTTAGCCGTTTCTACTCTCTATATTCTCCGTTATAATCTTCTGCCCCTTATTTTTCTCGCCTCCCAAACGCCAGTCTCTCTCCTCCCTTTCTCGCGGACAATGTGACTCTGCAGCTTGGTATTTATATTCCGTGGAGATTCGAGGCGACGTTCTTAGTTATACCATTCCTTTTGACTTATCCCAAAGGCCACCCGTCGCGTTGTTGCCGAAGAACGTATATTGTTGTGGGTATTGAGGGCTTGTTTGATTGAATTATTTTGTTCAGAATTCAAAATTTGCCTTCGGTGTGGATTTGAGTGGGAAAAAAGCATAGGATTCAAGGGTTTTCATCGTCACTTTTGGGAGCTAGATGTCGACGCTAGCAACGGCGTCGTACTGGTGCTACAGATGCAGTCGCCTCGTCAGGGTTTTGAGCCAAGAGTCGTCTGTGGCGTGCCCCAACTGCGATAGCGGGTTCGTCGAGGCGATCGAGAACCCCATACGGAGCGCCCCCGAGGACGCGCGGCGCGGGAGGTTCCATGGGACCGCGAGGTACATGATTGGCTACCATTCCAGCAATCCGGGCCAGAATTCCAGACACACGCCTGGCAGGGCTCGGACGACTGGCTCCGACCGTTCCCCCTTCAACCCGGTCATCCTGCTCCGTGGACCGTCCGATCGCGCTGACCCCAGCCCCAATGGAGGAAGAGAGAGCCGTGGCTTCCAACTGTATTACGAGGATGGAGATGGATCTGGGCTCAGACAATTGCCTGCGAGCATGTCGGAGATTTTACTGGGGTCCGGGTTCGACCGTCTCCTTGGCCAGCTTTCGCGGATCGAACTAAACGGCGTCGCACGGTGCGATCACACGCCAGCTTCAAAATCAGCCATCGAAGCAATGCCTGCAATCGAAATCGGCGACGATCACTTCACCAAGGAGTCACACTGCGCCGTTTGCAAAGAGCGATTCCAATTGGGATCCGAGGCCCGCGAAATGCCCTGCAAACACATATACCATTCTGAGTGCATTCTCCCATGGCTTTCTCTTCGCAATTCATGCCCAGTCTGTCGCTACGAGCTGCCATCGGATACGGAGAACAGCACAGTGGCAGAATCGGACCGTAGCCAGAATGGGCAATCTCTGGTTTCAAACTTGGATGAGAATGTCGGGCTGACAGTATGGCGGCTTCCAGGTGGTGGGTTTGCCGTGGGGAGGTTTTTCCGGGGCCGAGGAAGAGAGGGCGAGCAGGAGCTTCCTGTGGTTTACACGGAGGTTGATGGCGGGTTTAACAATAGAGGTGCGCCGAGGAGAATTTTGTGGACGGCGGGGAGGAGTATAGGGCCGGAGAGTGGTGGATTTGGCCGGGTGTTTCGTAATATGGTCTCTTGCTTTCGGGGAATCGTGCCGCAGGTCTCGAGACACAGTTCTAACTTGGATTCGCGAGCAGCTAGGAGATGGCGATCCGTGTCCCCGATTAATAGTAGGACAACCAGGGTGTCGCTGAGGCGCCGGACTTGGTCTATGGAAGTCAATAGGGGAATTAGGGAGTGGTGAAATTTGTTTCGGAGTGGCCAAAAGTCTGAACTTTGACTTCTGGGTCGTTCCAACTTGGACGAGGTAATTGACGATGTCATTGTAAATAGCCAGATTTCCGCAATTCGCAGGATCTGTTGGCTCTTTTCTTTCAAGGCACACAGGTTTTGTTGAAAGGGGAAATTGCTCGTGTTGGGCTGGTTTTAGTTATTGTTATAGGCATAAAAGAACAAGAAGAAGCAGCAGCAAGAGAGGGCAAGAGACAAATCTAGAGAGGGAATTCTGCCAATAAGTAGAAGACTCTTGTCTACCATATTGCCCCCACATGTTTGTGACTTTATGATCATAATATAATAATATTGGAAGTTGCAGTTTGGACATGTTACTTTGTCATCTTCAATCTATCCGGTATCCTTCCTCCAATAAAGGGAGAAAAATCCGAATGATAATGAAGTGCTATTCAGCTCATTAAGCAGGTTGTATGATTCGTCGGCCCATATGTATTTTCTAAAGCAAAACAGAAAAAAACCACAAGTATCTAATTGGTGGTGGTCTTAGAAAACAGATCTAATTGGTGGTGTCATTGTATGCCTCATTTAAAATAGGAGTATCTATATGACGTGGCCTTTCAAGTGATAAAGGGCTTGGCAAAGTTCAAACATTCATCGTATACCACTATGTTCAGGAACAAAGATAAAAAGTTCTTCTTGATGGGTCAATTGCATAAAATGACACGTGAAAGGGCCAAAATGTCTAACTCGACTTTTTGTTTGATTTTTTGGGTCTAGTAATTGGTATTCCAAAGTTCTTTTGCAAAAGATAGCAAAGTTGACTCTACATTGAATTTGGGATATTTTCATATACGTTATACAGTTTCTTTTTCCCTTGTTTACTTCCCCCGCAAAATACACAGAAATATTCCATCACAATTCCTAATAATCTGAAAATGCGGTAACATTGATATTTGATGGTACCTTTGGCAGCAGGCAATCAGAATAATTTACATCAAAGCCCAAATGCCCCCCAATCAGCCCCTAAACGGATTGAACCTTTAAGTCCAACATCAAACAAACAGTGAGAACAAGTCCATATCCAGACCAATCACAAAGCCCAGCTGAACCTATATGTATTTATAGCAGCTATTTGAGCCATTCAATTTGCAATAACCACTATCCTGCAACTTCCCTGGCCCAAACTTTGCATTTCGCATATGTTCTTCGGCTATCAAAAATGAAGGAAGTTTTTTAAGTCGTGTACATATCCCAATTATGCCTTCCGTAATAAAATCTTGCAAATTGGATGACTGAAACTCTTTTTTTTTTCTTTCTAATTCATTAAATGAAGACTGGAAAACAAATATATTCATAATACAGGTACCGCATGTTACTTTGTAGCTACATAGAGAGGTGATGCTAATTTATCCTTAAAAAAAAAGCATCGTACCTCCATATATACTTTATTGCTAAATTGCCAAGCTCCCAAGATAGGTGCTTCTTCCAACATTAATGGTTTCAGTAAAGACAGAATTTTAAACGTGTATATATACCCGAAAGCACATATTAATTCCTCTAGATAAAGGGATCGATGCTAATCGATCCCTTACTTGTCCAAACATCGGAGAACCCCAAGCTCTAGTCAAGCTTCGCCACCCTGTTCGGAGCAAACTCCAGGAGAGAGCCAAAAAACCAAACGGGCAAAAGCAAACTCCAAGACAGCCGCCTAGGCTGCCTGACAGTGACTCATAAGCCGGCACTGGTGTGAAGTTAACGACTTTTCAGCCTTAGTGGATTTTGACGAAAAGATTTTTAGTGGCAAAGTGATCTTTCGTTTGTTGCGAATTTGGAACGAAAGCACATAGAGGTAAAAAAAAAATCTATAGAAAGCTGTTCCCCGACGTACGTTTCTGATTCCCTAAACTCTTTACTAATTTGTACCTCTTAACCCAAGTTGCCGACTTATGAATGCCAAACAGCCCACTTGCCATCTGCATGTTTATAATGCTCACAAGTATTGACTAGTAACTTACAACTCTTTTGCTTTCTCTTACCTTATCTTTTTGTCTCTATGTAATAGCTCTTGTACGTTTCTGCTTTTTAACGAATATAAACAACCCTCTTAGTTGTATGGTTGTTTGAGAGTGAAAGATGAAGGAAGTACAAGAGCCGAAAATGATAAGGGAGTGTGTCTTAAAGGTCAAAGATTTGAAATATTTCGACCTAATCATTTTTAGGCCAACCAGCTGGTTACGCTGCTTGGCAAGTTGATTAATTATGAGAAGTCGCCAGAAGAACTATTGCCGACAATCAATCAAATGGTCCAAAATATAGACTTATAGTGATGCAAACTTCGTAAAATATGAGATTCCTACACCAAACTTGTATCGGCAAAGCTAAAACGAAATTTGAAACATTAAATTATGTGTGTTTGTTTGTCCGGTGACTTGGCTCCAGTACTCACTTATTTTGAAACCCTGCTCCTCCAAGTTAGATCTTTCCTCTTCCATCAATTTGAATTGGAATTCTAAAATTGTCTTTTGAACAAACTCTCCATTACTCCCTTTAGGGAACAGAGAGTTTGAGAGAATAGTCGAAACTATGGCTCCAGTCGGCTTATCTGGACGCGTCACGTTTTTGGTTTGACGGAAGCTGGCTGCAAGATTTCTACTGATCTATGGTCAAGAGAAATATTCTGACTAGATTTCTAGGTTTGATTGTGGGAGGGTGGGTACAGAATCTCTTTCTAAATCCATTCTCAGTATGATGTTTTCTTAGTACACTCTTTGATTAAAAATACGAATCAATAGTTCTGTTTTTTTTCTAAAAAATCCTATATTAGCAACCAAACTTTAAGTGACCATATGGCTATCTCGACGGGTTTTTTCACGACCACTCTATTTCGTCGTAAATAATCATTAGCGACCAAAAACATAGGTTTCAGCTACAAAACTTATGTCTATCTCGACGGGTTTTTCACGACCACTCTATTTCGTTGTAAATAATCATTAGCGACCAAAAACATAGGTTTCATCTACAGAACTTATGGTCGCTAATGAGCCTTTCCCAAATAACGTAAATGGTTTTCCAGATTTTTAAAGTCTTAACAAGAGGATATAATACTTGTACATGTCACATTAATATACGACTTGCGTGATACAATCCGGATTAGTTATTGCATATCGGAAGACTGGAAAATATATACATAATACATGTACTACTATGTACACAGAGAGAGAGAGTGAGAGTGAGAGTGAGAGTGATGCTAATAATAATATTTCCTAATAATCAATATCTTGTATTGCCGTTCCTCACCTTGCTGCCCTAGCCCTACACTTCTTTATCAATTCCTTCACGATAGACAATATCCATGGAAGAACACTTGCCATGCTAAAATACATATTATCACTGGATCGTTCAGGTGGCATCAAGGCGGGAACATGGCCGGCTCAAGGGTAAGGCAAGTTAGGCGGTGGCCTATGGCCTCACCCTGAGCAAGGCCCCGTAAAGACTAAAAATATTTTATTTTTATTTTTTTTGTATTGTAGATGATCCAAAAATAAAAAAAGACAACTGAGTTAATAAAAAAAGAATGACAAGATGCAATTTTTCATATTTTTTTTATTATGAGTGAACATATATGTTTCTTCCAGACCTCCTAATTCTTTTTTAGATATTTTTAAACTTTGATCAAAGAGAAAAAATGTCTTATAAATTTCTTAATTGTTCTAGTCATGGAGCCTTGATGTCATGTATGAGGGTCTCAAAAAAATAATTAATGGGGCCTTTAATATTTTATATTAAATTTAATAATTTTAAATATTTTATATCAAATTTTATATAAAAAAAAGCCTAATAATTTATTTTTATTTAGCCTCCATTTGGTTTGAGCCGGCCCTGAGAGGGAACCGAGAACGCATATGTAAACGTTAATCCACATAACGCCATCCATGTCAACATGCAAAATGGGAATTGGTATACCAGATAGCCAATGACGAGGACAAACGAATTAAAAGCGAATGCGTTGGAGATCACGAAGACAGTGAAAGCTATCCCGTTAGAACCCATAACTGACTTACCAGCATAGAAAAAGGATACTTTAGGACAGAAATAAGAGTTCGGATTCCATCCGAACTGGGTACCGTCCGACCGTCCGACTGGAGGAGTTCGGATGGAATATCCGAACTCCAGAAATATAACACATCATAACCGAACCCTCACACATCAGTGATCTTAAGCTCTGATAGAGTAGAGCAAGTAGCGAATGTTAAAGATCATAAAAACAGAAGAAAAAAATTACATGCGTGATTCAAGAAAGCGAATTAGGATTTGGAAAATGAAAGACCTGAGGGACTTGACTGGATTGCTGGTTGTGATTTGGAGGGTCGATTCTAATTTCTTGCAAAGGAGCTTGATCCTTGGTCAACTTCGCGTACGAGGGAGCATTACTATCAGCCATTTGATCTGTCAAGAAAACCACCGAATAAATACACCAAACAGACCAGAGAGAGAGAGAGAGAGGAATTCGAAATTAGAGGAACAAAGAATGCGAATTGAAAAAGGAAATGGACCTTTACGAGACCCGTGAGCTGTGAATAAAGGAATGGTCAGTGTTTGTGTATTCAGAAGATAAGCAGAGAACGTCGCCCTCCTGTTTAGCTTGATGCAATATTTTTTTTTTAATCTTGATGCAATATTCTTTGATTCCACTTCTATGTATCTTTGTAATGATTTTGACAAAAAAAATAAAAAAGAAAAAAACGTTAAACTAGTATAACCACACGTATTAAACCAGTTGCAAGGACTTTACGAAAGGTGGACGGCTTAAACTCAAAGGGGTTTGTTTGAACGATCACTGCTTGAAGTTTAAGGATTTGTTATTCCTAAGGTGTTAAGTTTAAATTCTTTCGGGTATAAATAATTCTTTGAAATCACTCTCAGCGAAGCTGAACTTAAATAACGTATGGCTTAAGGGACTGCACGGCTCAAAATTTACTGTGGCGTTAAACTCATTTCGTGCACATACTGAATTAGGCCCGTTAGATTCAGGCCCGTTAGATTCAGGCGCACGTGACTGAGTAACGGAATTTCCTTCGTTACCTTAAAAAAGTGGGTATGCAGCGCCGAAGGAAATAGTATATTTTTCAAGGATATCTTTGCAAACATGCACTCCATCACTGCCAACTTGAAAGCACTGTAAGGGAATTTGACTGTTTCGGGGGAATTGTTCTGACATAAGTAGGGAATAAATATTCTGCGAGATACGCGTATATGATTTATTCCACACATATATAAGACTGGATAAACGTCTTGGGAAGTTGACTGGCGGTTTCATTAAGTGGCGGCGGGGCTGAAGTGGTTTTTTTTGTCTTTTTCTTTGTTATTTTCTTGTAGATATTTTTTTGATGAGCAGTCAGGATTGACTCGTTCAAATATATTTGACATGATATTAGGAAGTTAGAGGTGGTTTATTTGAGGGTGACCCCAACTTTAACACTTGCCAAATAATATTCGATTTTTTCGTCGATTTGCTTTTCGATTGGAAAAAATAGTCTGTTGAAATGTTCAATAAATGCCCTATACTTAAAATGGTTATATATACTCTTTGAGAAGAGGATCTCATATATATACTCTTGGGGCCGGGTTTCTTTTTTGGTCCCTACTCTGTGTAGGTTTTGTCATAAAACCTTTACTAGATAAATAATTTTGCGTTTCACGTCAAGTCAACTAAATCAATGTGCTTCCCGGCCGTTCGAGGAAGGTTTCAAAAATAAGTGAGCTGGAGGAGAAAGACTTTAAAAGGACAGATGGACCAAAAGTAAGAAATGCGGCCTACATTGAATCTAAATTCAGTCCAACATTTTTCCCTTGTATACATTTAATTGTCTCTTTGGGCTGCAATTGTGTTACGGGGTACTAGATATTTTAGAGTTTGATTGGGCGATTTTTTTTAATAAAGCACTGGAAAATCTAGTTAAAATCTAATTAGATCGCAGGAGCATGAATGATAATGAAGCACTAGAAATCCAAGTTATAGCGAGGATCAAACTCGAAGATTATTTTTAATGAAGCACCAGACACCTTTAATTTCCAACCTCAAATGCTGCAGCAAAGTCAATATGAAGAGTGAACAAACGAGGAATATATTATTGGATAAATAGTACGCACACACGGCCGATCCAAATAACGTAAATGGTTTTCCAGATTTTTGAGTGTTAACAAGAGGATATATAAGTTGTACATGTCACATTAATATACGACTTGCGTGATACAATCCGGATTAGATATTGCAAATCGGAAGACTGGAAAATATATACATAATACACGTACTCGCCTATATATTACTATGTACACATATATAGAGAGAGAGAGTGATGCTAATAATAATATTCCCCAATATCTTGGATTGCCGTTCCTTACTTTGCTGCCCACACCCTACGCCCTACCCCCCTTTATCCATTGCTGCACGACAAGCAATATCCCTGGAAGAACATATGCCATGGTAAAATACATAAGATCACTGGAATATCGTTCAGGTGGCGTCAAGGAGACAACCGAGAACGCATACGTTAACGATAATCCACATAACGCCAACCATGTCAACAGGTAAAATGGGAATTGGTATACCAGATAGATAATGACGAGGACAGACGAATTAAAAGCGAACGTGTTGCAGGTCACGAAGGCTGTGAAAGCTGTCCCGTTAGAACCCATAACTGCCTTACCGGCATAATAAGTTGTCCCATTGACTGTTTTCGTCTCAGCTTGCCAAACCCCGCCAGGAGGGTTGCATCCAACTTGGAAGGTCGCCGCAGCAATCAGGGCAGTCACCACTAACAGGGCATTTCGCACGTCATTTGCGGAATCTCGTCCGGGTTTATATTGGAAGTATGAGATCCAGCTCCGTTGAGAAACTTCAGGCTCGATGGGCTGGGCAGCCGTTTCAGTCGGGTTTGACTGGTTGGTCTGAGCGGCCATTTCAACTGAGGCAGGCTGGTTTGCTCTTCGTTGAGAACAGATGCAAATAGAAAAAACATACTTTAGGACAGAAATATAACACATCACCACCGAGCCCTCACGCATCAGTAATCTTAAGCTCTGATGAAGCCGAGCAAGTAGCGAATGTTAAAGTTCATAAAAACAGAAGAAGAACAGAATTACATCCGTGATTCTAGAAAGCGAGTTAGGATTTGGAAAATGAAAGACCTGAGGGACTTGACTGGGTTGCTGGTTGTGATTTGGAGGGTCGATTCTAATTTCTTGCAATGGAGCTTGAATTTGATCCTTAGTCAACTGCACGTACGAGGGAGCATTCCTATCAGCCATCTGATCTGTCAAGAAAACCAACGAATAAATAGACCAAAAAGATCAGAGAGAGAGAGAGAGAGAGAGAGAGAGAGAGGAATTCGAAATTAGAGGAACAAAGAATGTAAATTGAAAAGGGAAATGAACCTTTACGAGACCCGTGAGCTTGAACTGTGAACAAAAGGAATTGTCAGTGTTTGTGGATTTAGAAGATAAGTAGAGAAGGTAGCAATACATGCCTTATAGCAGGTTGCGTTTTTTTAAGTTAGTTGGGACAGCCACATCATCAATAAATAAGTCGCTATTTAATCTTAAAAAGAAAACGAAAAGAAAAGAATAGAAAACAGTATATAAGCAAGTCCTTCACGAGCCCAACTGAACTGAGTATCTGCGTATTAATGAGGGGAAATGGAGGGGCTCATGTCAAGTTTTGGGCCATGCCATAACCCTCAATGGAAGTATGGACCATCCGGCCAGCTTCCCTGGCGCGGGGAGGTTTTGCATTTCGCTTGCGTCTTTTCCCTATCTGATTACATATCTTATCTTTGTAGAACCCCATAGTTTTATCGGTAATTTTGATAACAATCAATAGCTCGTAAATTTTATTTGGAGCCTCGCAAAATAAAGTTTATAAATAGCTCGTATATTTTATTTTGTCGTAGATTTGTTTTGGGCCTTGCTTTGGGATAAATGTCTTGGACAGCGGCATAGTCTGCCTGACTCATAAGCCGGCAAATGCAGTGGATTTTGGCGACAAGATTTAGTGGTAAAGTCTTTAGTTTGTAGCAAATTTAGAACGAAAGCACATAGAAGGCTAGAAGCATAAATAATAATAATAAAAATCTATAGAAAGGTGTGCCCGACATTTTTTATTCCCTAAACCTTTTACTAATTTGTACCCATTAATCCGACTTGTCGACTTATGCATGCCAAACAGCGAATCTGTCTGATAACAGGCATTTATAGGACAGTTCTAGAGCTCTAGGACAATGGTGAAACAACTCATCTTTAGCCTAGATTGCTAGCTAACTGAAAATATTTTTTTAAAAGAAAATCCAAAACTCGGAAGACTGGACACCAAATATATACATAATTAATACACGTACTCGCATATTACGATGTACACAGAGAGAGTGATGGTAATAATATCCCCCAACTGATCCCTTATTGTGTCCAATATCTTGGATTGCCGATCGTTCAGGTGGCATCAAGGCGGCAACCGAGAACCCATATGTAAACGATAATCCACTTAACGCCATCCAGGTGATCAACGCGTAAAATGGGAATTGGTATACCAGAGAGCCAATGACGAGGACAGACGAATTAAAAGCGAACGTGTTGGGGATCAAGAAGACTGTGAAAGATCTCCCCTCAGAACTCATAACTGCCTTGCCGGCATAATTATTTATCCCATCGACTGTCTTCGTCTCTGGCTAAACCCCGCCGAGAGGGTTGCATCCAACTTGGAAGGTTGCCGCAGCAATCAGGGCAGTCACCACTAACAGGGCATTTCGTAAGTCATTTGCGGAATCTCGCCCGGTTCCGTTGAGAAACTTCAGGCTCGATGGGCTGGGCAGCCGTTTCAGTCGGGTTTGCCTGGTTGGTCTGAGTGGCCATTTCAATTGAGGTAGGCTGGTTTGTCTTCGTTGAGAACAAATGCAAATAGAAAAAAAGATAGTTTAGGACATAAATATATAACAAGTAAAAAATTTACATACATGATTCTCGAAAGCGAATTAGGAGAGCGTGCGCTTTACCTTTCCCTTTAAGTCACAACCATAGACGTGTACGCGATGAGCGGCCCGAAAGTTTTTTAATCCCTGTAAGTACCTCCAGTACCTCCACTCCACTTCTGGGTGTAGAAATCGAGAGACTCCTGGAGGGACTGACGTCAGCATTAGAGGACTACCATATTTACCAGAAAGCCACGATCAGGTTTGTTCAGTCTTCGATCTCGTAACGTTTTTCTAACGTACCCTCAATGTTCTCTTTCTAAAGAGGACGCACTTTCCCAATTAGCTGCCCTATTTTCTTCTAGACCACCTTCTTACATCAGGGTTGCTCACGAGCTTCATGAGGATGGGAGCGGGAGCCCTCATCTCCATCCCACACAAATTCGAAACCTCGAATCAAAGATTCTTCGACCTGGTATCCTCAACCAGGTCAGCACATTTCCATCCCAACGTTGGAACTATAAACAGTTCAGAAGTCAACAATTACATCTCTAAGAACGGCGATTTCTGTGAACACGGTCAGTTCATAGTGTCAAGATTCGGCATTATTTTTTTTTTAAAATAGAACAAATAGTTTTAATATTTAGTTAAAAAAATAATCGATTTTATGTTAAATCAGCATAAACTTCTGCTTCCGGTTTCGAGAAAGTTCTAAACATATCTTCCGTTCCGATTATTGGAATGGTCGGACCTCAACTTCTCGAAATTGGTGACGGAACTAGAGCCGGAGCTCCGTCAGAGACCTAACCGGACTTACACCCCTAATCAAGAAGAATGGATTGATAGATGAGGCTATGAACGCTGCTATCGCCACCAATGATAAATGCAAAGCTATGGCTGTCATTAGGGAGCGTCGTCCTCGTATGTTTGTTTTAAATTACCGCAACATAAATGCCAAACTTTATCGCATATTTTTTAAGCCACCTGCGTATGTCTCACCCTTTCCTCCACCATCAAATGTTCCAGTGGACCTAGTGGAATGGGGGCATGGAAAATATTCGCGACACAGATCATAGGCCACTTAGGCCCAAATCACTCATCCTAGAAGGGCCCACTCGTATTGGAGAAACTTGCTGCCGCTGGGCAAGGAGCCAGGGCAGACACAATTAGTACGCAGGTCACATCAACATGGCGGATCACGATAATGACTCATGGTACAACGTGGATCCCAAATATTTAAAGCACTGGAAAGAGTTTATTGGGGCCCAATGGGTCTGGGTTGGCAAATGTAAGTACAGCCGGCTGAGGCTCATCCACGGCGGAATTCCAATGATCATCCTGTGCAATCCGGGACCGTATGCTGCATATAAAGATTTTTTAGACAGAAGAATTCGAATCTTCAATCCTGGGTGGTTTTTAAGAGATTTTTTGAATTTTAAGTATTTTCAAAACTTTTAGGTGATGTTGGAGTTATATTGGTGTTTATATAAAATTTGATGATGTGTAAAAAAATAACGATGAGGTTTAAAGTTATTGTTTATAGATTATTTTTATTGAAATGATGAAAAAGATAAAAGATAAAATAATATTTATATTTATATTTATTATAATTACGATTTTTTGAATTTTGATATAAATGTAAAATATTTAAATTGATGATTATTTAATTATAATATAAATATTTGAAAGCTATTAAAAAAGAGAAGAAGAAGACTGTTGATGTGGTTAAAAAAAACAAAAGAAGAAGAAGACAAAATTAATGCCGTTAAAAAACAAACAAATAAAGGAAGAAGAACGAAAGAGGAAAGAGGAAAGCCGGACATTACGCATGGGAAAGGGGGACTAATGAGTTGCAGGGGCAGGCGCAGGCGCATGTGACGCATAGGGAAGGGGGACTGACAAGCTGCAGGGGCAGGCGCAGGCGCCTACTGACATGCTACGGGAGAAATTTTTAAGCTGAATACTATGTTTGCCGAACATGATACAATTGAGGATTTGAATCCTATCTTTTTTTCACAAAACGAACATCACCCTGGACTTTACATAACGCTGAGCTCTACTTCCTCACAGAACTCCTGTTCTCCCCCGAACGTCAAAGTCCAACACAGGCGATACTAGGAGGAGGATAGTCAAATCTTGAATGTGGTTGCAGCATCTGGATCAACCACGAGTGTCTCTCACGGGATATGTTAAGATCCTAAATATTGATGTAATTTCTGTATGAAATTTAACTGTATGAATGAGGAATTCTTGAGAGAAAACAGACAGATTCGAGGCGTCACTCTCCTGTTTAGCTTGATGCAGTATTCTTTGATACCTCTCATTACGAAATAAAAGACCTTATACAGGCCGAGCAAAGAGACCCGGTAATGGGCCTAACTGATAACAAGAGGATTCAAGCCCACTGGACTTACTTAACTAAAACAAGAATGTATAGGCAACCGAGATAATTGGCCCACAAGGTCTAGGCCGACTAGGCGACTAGGCTTAAAAGAGCACTAAGGCTAATGGGCTTAATACCCGCAACTCCCTATTTCCTCCTCCGTCTACACACTTCTAAACTTCAGCTCTCACGATAGATACGTAACAGGATATACATCGACGACATTGGCAAGGCCAAACCACTCCACCTGACCGTACTTAAGGCTCAACTACTGCATCAGACGGCGACTCCAGATCAAAGGCTTCTACCAGACCTGGATGATCCAGTGTTCACCCCGATTAACGAGTGGGATCTTGGCCTATGATTACCGTCACTCAAATATCATTTACCGATATAAATTACGAATTTTATTATATTTAACTCCAAACTATCAAAATGTATTAATATTTTTTTATGTAGTATGATTTTGTGAGCAAACGATTTAGAAAATTTGTTATATGACATAATATTAATGGTTGGATTGTATAACAAGACAAATACAAATGTATTTTAGTAATTTGAAGACAAAATATGATCAAATTGCATAGTTTAAACGTATAAATGACATTCAAATAACAGATGAAGACTAGAAAAGATTTATCTTATTTTTATCTACTTAGAGGCTGTGCCTAGGTTATATTTTTAACTTTTATGTTAACAAGATAAGTTTTAAGAATTGTATAACCAAAAAAAAATCCACGTCTCCTTATAAATGGTGAACCACTTGTGGAATTAGACGCGGTTAGTATTTTTTAATTTGTCCATAAGATAGGAAAAACAAACAAGATAGACTCTAAAGACCAGTGTCCACGCCGACAATTGCTTCCAAAACTTGCTTTGCCTAACGTCAACCGAACCGATCTTTGACCACTTTTTTAACAGTTGTCGTTATTGGCGTTGACATTTTTATGTATTTATTTTTCTTTCCCTATTATAAAGAATCTGGAAATAGTTTTGTGTAAGATACGGGAATTAGGTAATTAGATAGAAAGATTAACGCCATGCATCCAATTAGGTGGTGTTTGCATGTTAAATAGTTGTTTTAATAAATAATATTTTTCTCATCAAATAATATTTTTCTTTTTTTTATAGGATAAACATAAAAAATTTATTGAAATTAACTTTTTCATTTTACTTTTTTTTTACCAATTTACATTAACTAAAATATTTAACTCTCGAGACATACAAACAACAGAGAGGAGACAGGAGAGCAATACACAGGAATTCCACCTGCTCTCTCTGTCTCCCTTCCTAGCTTGCCAAATTTCACGAATTTGTGGCTTTCGGCCAAGGTGACCCCCTTTTCGTTGCTTTGCTTGGATTTCACCTTTGGGCTAGCCTAAGAGAGAAATTTTGCATGCAGGATTAAAGAAAGCCTGCTTCACTCTTACTACAATCAAGAGGGAAACGTAATGGTCTATGCGGTCCTGAAATTCGTCAAAGGTCAATGTGGAGGATGTTGACGGGTTGGGGCGGTGTATTATTAGACAGCGCTGTCGTAGAGTAGAAACAGAGGAAAGTTGGCAGAACGCCAACATCGGTATGCCTCTCCCTCAAGCTAACAACTTTAGAAATAGAAGAAGTGTATCGACGGTGGGTGGGGTCTGAATCAAAACCCTGGAGGTATTGCCAAGAACTAAATGCACCACAAACTCTGGATAAATAATCTTTGTTGTGGGTGACTCTAATTCTTCCGTTTGACTTCTCCCTTTCCCATTTCTATATTTAACACAATCAACCGCTAGCTGTCCTTCCACATCAATGTTTTATAATGTCTCCAGTAAATTTTTTTTATATCCATTCAAATTTTATAATTTACAGGAATGGCTCTAGATGATTGTGAGGACAACATGACAGAAACATATGGAACCTTAATCTTTGGCCCATTATATATCCCCTAAAATGTCACCATTAAAGCTTTAAACTCACTTGTTCATCTTCCTACTCTTTTTGTCACCACGTGAAATTTTTTCAAACTCTACAGAAGGGAGCTGCTAGATAACCACTCAATCGTTAGGACGGTCCCTATCTTAGTCTAGCTGTGAGTAATTAAAGGACGATTGGCATTACCATTGATAGACAACATCTAGACGTGTGGTTGGACCCGAAAGCTTGACAAGAAGAAGTGAGCTGTTGGATTAAGGACAGAGTCACACAGCTTCCTTTGCCCCACGGAAAGGCGTCAAAATGTTGCTACGGGAAGTGCCGTCAAAGCGACGTCTTTTGCGTAGAAAACGTGCTCAATAATTGGGAAAAAACCATCAGTCTCATTAAAGCTAGATTTTGATGGATAATGAAAGATTACACGAGGAGGTGGTCTCGTTGTTGCTTATGCTTCTACACGCGAAACGTGTAGTGTAGACTATGACATCCTTGTAAACATTCTACACTCTCCCCTCCACATGTTCAACATTCGGGGTTTACAGGATTGGGGCGATAATGTTTGCATTACTAGTAAATAAGAGTTATATATATATATATATTTTTCACTTATCAATCATTAGATCAATGACGCATAGTACCTTAAAATATCAATTTTGACATACTACATCTTTTAACTACCACTGTTAGATACTTTACACTCTAAACTAATCACTTTAATATATTACACCTTCGAGCTACTATTGTTAAATACTTTGACTCCATATGATAATAATAACCTCTAAACATTAATGAATTTACAACATTCGGGATTTACTGGATTTGGGCAATAATGCTTGCATTCCTAATAGATAGGAGTTCCTTTTTTTTTTCTTTCTTCACCAACTCGTTACAAATAGGAGTCACAAGCTCTAGCGTTTGATCTTCCTTACCCAAACTGCAGCTTCTTACACGACTGCCGACTGGTGTATGGTGAAGGACATGTTAACCAACTCCACTAACTCAATTCAACCCAAATTTGCTGTGAACGAGCTTGTATATATGTTTCTTGCATCTAAAATCATTGGTTTTATTTCAAGTGTGCTTCAAAAGATTAATTTATTTACTCTGAGAGACCTAATTTAGGTGGGGATAATAAAAAAAGGAAAAGCTTTTCCTTCCCTTTCCCTTGAGCTCGCGATTCAAACCGTGTGGGGAAGGTTCTCATGGGAGCTGGAACAAACGATACTGATAGTGATACGAGGCTACGTAGATACCCAAGTTTGAAGTAAAAAATCATGGTTGTGATTGCTACAGTCTTATCAGTTTATGATCTGTAAATGCTTATTGCTTGACACCGCATCATTTATCGATCCAAATGAAAAACGAATTACTAAAAAGAAAAAGGTTTCAAATTGTGACCAATTGACTGATTGGAACTCTAGAGGAGGCGGCTGCTCTCACAGAACAGAGACGAGACGAGAATTTGTGCGCTTGCGGAAAGTTCAAAGCTTTTTCTTTATTAGGTGTCACAGTCACCAACATAATGCACAGCTAATCTGATTTAACTAGTCAATTGTCTATTAGTTTCCAAGAGTCAATACGCGAACCACAATATCCCATCTCCCATCTCCCATCTCCAGGCTATGGAATTTGGTGCTTGCTGCCTTGCTGGGTTATTCCCGTTTTTCATAAAAACATCACCTTTTTATCCCGAGTTGTACATCCAAGAAGGGCTTTATTGTCCTTCCAAAGGCAACGTCTTTGGTAATTGCAAAACCTTGTCACGTAGAAGCCTCTAGCAGTAGTGTGAAGTACTTCGGGGGTAGGTGGTGAAGAATCACTTTCTTCAGCACAGCTGTGACAAACAGTAAATAGTCGAATCAGAATCAGCCAATAGCATAGTCACCCAAACACAAATAAATCAGGAAAACAGGCAGGCCATTGCAGGAATTTTTTTAATGCAATTTGTGGTTTGTGAAACAAATCCAAGGCAAAGCAAATACTATGCTGGAAACTGTATTATCAAACTTTTTTTCCCTTCAGCAATACAAAAGAATATCTCTCCTCGTAACTGGAAAATACTAGGGAGGGAGGCAGCCTAAAGGAGTTATTTATGACACTTCCGCTGGTACCATATGCCTTAACTTTCAATCTATCTGAAACTTTCACAGAGGAAGAATCATTATTCAATGCAATAATACAGTGATCATGTTAGTTAAAATTATTAAGCAATATTAAAATTAAAGTTTTAATAAAGTAATGTATAATATTATATTTAATGACTTATAAATAAAGATTCGTATAATCTCATCAAACATAATTAAAAAAATTAATAAGTCTACATTCATCTCAGTATAAATAATTTTTTTATTTCAATAAATTTGGTAAATATTGCACGGTCCTCCGATCAAAATTTCTTCAGAAAACAAGACGTACACAACCAGTGCATGTCAGCCACCTATTTAAAGGACTGAGAGCTGCCTCTCACCCACACAAGCCCCTCAAAAGTTTCCAAGAAAGCTTTCAAAACCGAAAACGCCCCAGACTAGAAACACGCACTCTCGTAATATCGGTTCCGTCACATTTCCATATATTTTTCTTCTTCGAGATTTTCTCTCCATGGCCTTGCTTCAATCCCTTACTCCTCTTCTTCTTCTACTGACCTTCTTCTTGGTAATAAACAAACCCCAGCATTCCGTGTCTGCAACACTTGAAGCACTCGTACTGCCCCTCAACACCCAGACACTCCCACATGATTCAGCTCCGAAACCTTTAGACATGCTGTCTTTCCATCACAACGTCACCTTAACAGTCTCACTCACCGTAGGCTCGCCCCCACAAAGCGTTACCATGGTCCTCGACACAGGGAGTGAACTCTCTTGGCTGCACTGCAAGAAAACCCCAAACTTCAACTCCGTCTTCAACCCACTTATCTCTTCTTCCTATTCCCGAATCCCATGCTCATCGCCCGTGTGCAAAACCCGAACCCGTACACTACCCGTACCCGCTTCATGCGACCCGAGTCAGCTCTGCCACGCAATTATCTCGTACGCCGATGGCACCTCGATTGAAGGCAACCTAGCGTCGGAAATTTTCAAAATCGGAAACTCGCCCCGGCCCGGGACGATATTCGGGTGCATGGATTCCGGGTTCAGTTCCAATTCCGAGGAGGACTCCAAAACCACGGGTTTGATGGGTCTGAACCGGGGGTCGTTGTCTTTTATCACCCAAATGGGTTTCCCGAAATTCTCGTACTGCATATCAGGCAGTGACTCGTCCGGCGTTTTGCTTTTCGGTGAAGCGAGTTTCACTTGGCTCCAACCCTTGAATTACACCCCTCTGGTTCAAATCTCGGACCCGTTACCGTACTTTGATCGGGTTGCCTATACAGTCCAGCTTGAGGGGATTAAAGTTTCGGGAAAAATATTGGCGCTTCCGAAATCCGTTTTCGTACCGGACCATACCGGCGCGGGCCAGACCATGGTCGACTCGGGTACTCAGTTCACGTTCCTTCTCGGCCCAGTATACACCTCTTTGAAGAAGGAGTTCATTCAACAAACGAAGGGAATACTGACTCTTTTGGATGACTCTAACTTCGTCTTTCAAGGAGCTATGGACTTGTGCTACCGAGTCTCCTTGACTCGGCCAAATCTGCCTCAGTTACCTACAGTGAGCTTGATGTTTCGGGGGGCCGAAATGGTAGTATCAGGAGAGAAGTTAATGTATCGGGTACCAGGCATGGTGAGGGGTGGAGATTCGGTGTATTGTTTCACATTTGGGAACTCCGACTTGTTGGGCATCGAGGCTTTTCTGATTGGCCACCATCATCAGCAGAACTTGTGGATGGAGTTTGATCTGGTCAAGTCTAGGGTTGGACTCGCGGAGGTTAGATGTGATCTTGCAAGTCAAAGGCTTGGCTTGCGTCCCTAGGTCCCTAGGTGCAAGCATTTAGGTAAGACTCCAAGGTCAAGTTTTTGCTTGCACAGTTTGGAACGAGGCGAATCCACTTAAGGATCAGTTGCCTCTGTTGGATCCATTGGGGGCGCAAATGTAATCCGTGAGGTGGATTTGAACAGGGCCAAGTGGGAAGTGCATTCAACGGCCTAACGATCTTTAAGAGTAGATTGCAGAGTTGGGTTTCCCATGACCCCACCTGGGGACAGTACTAGAGGTGTCCCATTAATGAGAGAGCATAATGTTAATGTGTGGTCTTGGAGGGAAAATGGATGCTACTTTTATTTTTAATTTAATGTATATTTTATTATTTAATGTGTAGATTCTGTGAATCTCTTTAATGTATTTGGTGCACTTGATGGTGGAAATTTTTGGGAGCAGGTGGCTCTGTGGGTGCCACCTGATACGTATGATATTATGGGCAGTTGAGGGCGGAAAGACCTTTTCTCATGGCATATTGTGTCAATATTCATCTGCATAATTCTCTCAACCAAATAATTATCTTTTAGGGGCTTTAATACATATAGAAAACTAACCGGAAAATGTCGATATGTCTAGATGAGCATCTAATATATACTTTCCTATTGAAGTATATTGGGTTCTAATTAGTGACACTTTCCAATATTCAAAGTGAAGAATATATATACCGGAACAAAATCTTATTACCTTCCGACCACACACGTGTACACTGCACCCGGAAGTTGCAGCGGAAGTGTTGAACTCCGCGTAAGAAGGCCACGGGCAGGTCACAGGTTTCATGGGATTTTTGTGGGCAAGTCATGAGAAGTGATGTAGCACAAAATCTGTGTAACTGTGTTGTCACACGGCGGAGACAGGCATGGATGCGTTTTATTACGAGGGCCCGCCCAAGTTCAATGGGGGGGTTTTTTTTGGGAGCTTATTTATGGCGTCGATTCCACTGACAGATTCCATGTGGTTGCCAGGTGTATTCTTCTTGTCAAACGACTGTATTACTGTTGGCCTCTGTTTCATCTGAGAATTGTAACTGCACAGCACAACTGTAATTCACCCCCATCTTATTCTAGACGATGGATATGCATGCTCACACACAATTTCGATAAATTGTATTATCCATAAGCTTGGTAACTCCCTAATTAAGATCTAGCTATTGATTACTTGGATTGTGCCACGACAAGATAAGAAAGGGTAAGTAAGACTGAGTACCAGTACTGTTAAAATTGGAATGAGTCAATTCTGATTCTGATTTCAGTACTAAACGGAATAGGCTTTCCAGTACTAATTCGAATGTAAATTTTGGTTCAAGTTTCGAAAATTAAAACCAGAATCTAAAAATTTCAGTTTACATATGTAGAATTGTTTTTGTTCAAATTTTTTAAAGTATTTTTGGATCGAAATTTTGACTTTTTTGTAATATATCATAAATTAATAATAAAAAAATATAAAATAAACATTCGTCTAAAATCTACATGAAATATTCATTCATATTCCAAAATCTAAAATAAAATTAAAATGTTCTAAAATTATGAGTATTGACAAACAAAATCATTTCACCATTTGAGCCTATTAAAAAAATATTGGAACTAAAAATTTCCACTGAATTTCTAATTTCAAAAAATATTAAAAAGCATACCGGTTTCGATTTCTGTATGTGCCGAAATCTAAAGTTCCGGTTATGGCGGGAATATTTGCTTACCCTAAAGGTAATTAGGTACTTATTGAATAATTCTGGGGCATATGAAGTAAATATAATTTGACGTCGTTTAATAATTATCTGATACCTGTCAAATAGGAGAAATTAGAAGGACCCAGTCACCAAAGACATTTTTCCAAGGCAAAACTCCGCATACAGAGGGAGGGGGACTGGGAGAAAGAGACAAAAAGAGGAAATGTATAAAAACAGTGACGCAGTATCCAAAACAAGTTCAACCACCATGGTGGAGTCCATGCCAGGAACGTTTACAGTCCAGGATAATTCTTAATGCGACGTCGTTGGAGTCTCTTTATCCGAGTAGTGATCTTTTTGTTTTCTAAATTATCCGAGTGGTGATCACTGATTATACTAGTTGGCAACGAATAACCAAACAGCTCCGCCCCAAAAACTTACGAGGCGTCCAGAACAGACATTTGATCGAAAGGCGTCCGAGTCCGAATCAGGACTCGGTGATCTCTCTCCCCTTCAACTCGGCCCCATATCCTTCCACGGAGATCGAAACGCTGTTCCTGAATTACGATTATTTCTTCCGCTTCGATCCGATTCCGTAAGGTGCAATTTCTCCTTTCTCTGTCACTTTTCGCCTTTGCTCCAAATGAAAAGCTCACTAAGCTTTCATAGGATTAAAGTCGGTTCTTTATATTTATATATATGCGTTATGTTGTGATATATATTGCTGAATTTCTTTAGTGCGTAATATGTGGAAGGCGATTTTGGGATTAGGGTTTTGGTTGATCTCAAATTTCGTAACTAGACTATTGAAATTAAATCTCAACTGGGATGGTATTTTGTTGCTCTGCTAGATGTACTAGAGTGTGTGAATGAATTTGTACGAACAATACGAATAAAGAAAAACAAAAAATTTGTCTCTCATTTACTTATTCAGTTATTTGGCTAAACACACATGCCATGCTAAGAAAAGGAAAATGGTAGGGGTGGGGGGGAGGGGGAGGGGCGGGGATGTAGTACGTAGACAGATTTTTCAAGGTGCAGTAAAGGTGTGTGCATGTGTGTGAGGCTGTGGAACGTTTTTGGCACGTTAGTATGGGCTAATTCTAAGATAATGATTGGCCAGTTAATTGGAACTGCTACTTGGTTTACTTCAGCGACAAGTATGAATTTTTTGGCTTCGAGAAGCTTCTCTTTTTTAGTGGGTGGGTCGTAAGTCCAACTGGTAAAGGCAGCGGAACCCAGCATCAGGCATAAACCAACTAGCCAATGAGATGAGATCCACTTTGCATAGCCTTTCTATTTGCTAGATCGTGAGTTTCAAGCCGTATATGCATATAACTCGCACACACAGATTTGATAAATATAGAAAAGGGACTAATCATAACTAATAGAGAATATCAAGTTCAGTCATCGATATGCATATACACTATAAAAAATGTATACTCGTATACCTTTCAACTTGAAAGGTTACCTGAAAACCTTAATTTTTTTATTACAAAAGAGCAGGCCATTTGGTGCGTGCGTTTAACATTTTTTTCCAATGCTTATTAATGTCCTGATTGCATTTAATTTCTTATCTTTTAGCATGGATCACCCGATATTGCATAACTATGTGGTTTTGAATTTTGTGTATCAAAAGGCTATTTTGTTAGGTGCTTTATGTTCTTGGCGAGCCTGCTAAGCAGTCACTTCATAGGCTAGTGAAGCTCTCATAGGCTTCTACAGCCATGAGTTTTGTATTTCGAGGGACAAGAGGAGATATTGAAAGTGGATTTCCAGGATTTATACCTGAGCAGCGTGCAATGGTATGTTTCTTTTATTTTTCTTGCTGGACTGAGTTTAGTATTGTTTCCAAAGCATGGATGTTTTTAACATATTTGTTTAGTTTTTATTCTGAATCTTCAATCAGTATGTTTGATATTGGTTATGTTCTCCAGCAGCGTGTTCATATGGCACGTCCTGTTAATTCCAACTCACTTGCTTTTCTTGTCACAGGTACTTCAAGTCGATTTTCTTTATCTTTTTTACCTAGTGTTTATTTTGTGAAAGGATATGGGATCTCTAAAAGTTCATTTTTTTCTTGTCTGGATATGTGGCAGTTCTCTTGCTATTCATGATACTAAACTCGCACCAGATGTCGCCCAATTTTCTGGTATGTTCATTTTCAATTTTTGTAATGGGAAACTAGTTTTTATTAGTGAACAGGTATGCACTTTTCATTTTTTTTGTAAGTAACTTAATGTGCCCTCATGTGAGTAGCTATGGCTGGTGCTTGGTGTCTTCTTGATGGCTACAACCCTAAGGATGTATGCAACTTGTCAGCAACTTCAAGCTCAGGCACAAGCTCATGCTGTAGCTGCCAGTGGCCTTCTTGGTCATACTGAATTGCGGCTGCATATGGCACCATCCATAGCTCTTGCAACAAGAGGGCGTCTACAAGGCCTCCGACTTCAGCTTGCACTTCTTGATAGGGAATTTGATGATCTAGGTCTGGCTCTTATTTAATTGTGTTTGATGTTGTTTTTTAAAGCTTAATTAAATGACTTGTTATTACTTCATAACCTAAACTGTAAGAAGTGATTTAGTTTTATTATTCTCTCTTATGTTATTTTCATGTTATTTTGAACCACTTTGGTACTTCATTTCAGATTATGATACTTTGAGAGCATTGGATGCTGACAATGTTCCTTCAGTTCCTTCTATGACTGAGGAAGAGATAAATGCCCTTCCTGTCCACAAGTATAAGGTGGCAGGTCCTCAAAAGTACGTCCTTCTGGTTGAATTTGATATTTCAAGTTGAGGATTGGGTGAAGTATACGAGTTGGTAGTGGTTAAACATTTTGGTTTGTGATCCATTTATCTTCTAAGGTTTATTATTGAAATTATTGAGGATGGATATATGCAAATGATTTCACTATACATTTAACTGTCTTGCAGGAGTGGTTCATGGGTGCAACAGGCCAAGTCTTCAGGATCTGCAGAGGTAGTAGCTGTTTTTAGTCTCTTTGTTTTTTTTTTGTAAAATAAAAACCAAAACGGTCGTATGTAAGATGTTTACACTTTCAAATTTTGCTTTCTATACCTACTGTGAAGTCAAATCAGGTGCTGTCTATTTATTCACATACCAGAAATAAATATATGTATTCTGAAGTTCCTCTTGGAGTCTGATTGTTGGTATATACAAATACTACATTGTTCTGGTAACATCCAGGCAAATAAAATCGTCATTTGCTTGTGCCTAAAAGAGAGAAAAAAATCATCTTTAGATTCTTAGACTTCGAATATCACTGAAACACACTGCAAGGTTTCTTTGTGGATGAATCTTACTCTTCCTTCCCCTCAAGTATTTTGTTTGTTTTACATTACAGTGAGTTACATCAGTTTCTCTTCTCTTAAGCAGAAGCAGGATAATGCCAATGTGGTTGGGAGCACAAAGGCCTCAGAAGATGAGCTGACTTGCAGTGTTTGCTTGGAGCAAGTTAATGTGGGAGACCTCATCCGTAGCTTGCCATGCTTGCATCAGGTTCGTCTCTCCTGGTGAAGTACTCGTCTTTATTGAAAGTTAGAGTTGGTATGCGACTTTATTGGATCTCATATTTTCTGTTACTTCGACAGTCATAGCATAGTCCTTTACAATGACAATTATTTTTCACCTTATCCTATGGCATAAGGCTTGTCAAATGATTGCTTAATGATGTGTTACAAAAGCTCCTTTCTTTGAGTTTGTGTCGGCAGATACTAGTGAGGAGCTGAATCCCATAACTTCGGAATAGATACTGTGGTACATAGCTAATGGGACTTTTAGATATTGCTTTTTCGGGACGTACTGAATTTTTATTTGTTTTCTGTATGGCTACTATTTACATGAGTTGCTTAAATTTATGGAAGAGCGCAGTGGTCTTTGTTCACGTTCCTGATTTTATTGCCGTAAATAGTGTTCCTATCCAATTTTATCATTATCCTGGGCGGGTATTTCGAATGGCCTAATAGCAATTCTTTGTTTTTTTTTTGCTCCTATTGCATTTTTACTAATGCATTTTATCATCTTGCAGTTCCATGCTAACTGCATTGACCCCTGGCTGCGACAACAGGGAATATGCCCTGTTTGTAAATACAGGGCAGGATCTGGGTGGCTGGAAAACGAACAAGGCCGTATGGATGCTTCTTACATGAATGCGTGATATATTTGAATGTAATTCACCTTTGTCAATATGCCATGGATCAACATGGAAGGTCCATGTCAGTAAGTCTGACCAAAATTGGTGTAGTCTCAATAGGAATTGTCCAGTCACATGACAAGTTGTAAGTGTACTCCTGAAAGAACCATTAGAACTAGATGTGTGTACAGGTTATCTGACCAACATGAATCTAGGTGTTTCTCTTTTCGCATCCACGCCTTAAAAGCCAACTATGATCCCTGGGTGTTTTTGCCCCCGGTCGAGAGTGGGTGCAACTTATTTTGCCCAAGACCATTTTGGTTTTTCAAAAGCATTATAATACTAGCGAATTACTTACAAAAAATAATAATACTAGCGAATTGATTGAACGTGGGTACAATGAACCTGCTTTACAGACATAACTACCGGTAGAAATTCCATTTCCACAAAATGGCCGCCGCCCCCCCATAATCCTCCACCTTAAATAATAATTAGACACCTTTATACTCAATGTGCGAGTATTTTTCATATCGATTATCGTGGTTTCTAAATAAAATGCCAAGTTTGTGCAGCAGCAGCCATTGCATGCAGTCAACTAAATTTAACCATTGATTCTAGCAGTGCTTGTCTACTCATATCTTTGTGATTGACCAAGAAATAGAGCTTAGCCAAATTTGTTAACGGTTCAAACACGCATCAATCGATTTTCCACATCAACAAGGGCTTGGGAGATGGCCCTGGTGTCTAATATTGATTATGCAGCACAAATCAAAAGGTCTGAACGCCTTTCAGCTGCTATTATTGTCGAAATATCCATCACATTAAACCCACAGGGAAGGAAATCATTTTGATATTCATTACAGTTATCAAAGAAACTTTCTATTCCCTCCCTTATTTTGCTTTACCCTTTCCCTTTCCCTGACCTTTCTTCGCGTCCAACTTTGCTTGAATACGGGCGGCAGCAGCAGCTTTAGCATCTTCTCTCTTCTTCTTCTCTTCTTCTTTGGCTGCAGCGGCAAGCTCCCTCTGCCTTTTCAGCTCTCTGATTTATGGTTTTAACATACAAAATAAACAATCAAATGCTCCTCAAAATAGGTGGACTTCAAGTGGGGAAAAGTGATAACAAAATGATTTTGCCTAATATTCATGAGAAAAATATAGGGAAACATTAAAGATTTAACTTACTCTAGCCGAGCCCTCTCCTCTGAAACGCTGCCCAAACTTGAACCCTTCCGTGGCCTGCAGGCTACTAGTTCCACCTCAAAGACAAGTGTGGCACTTCATGGGATAGCAAATAAGTCAGTCCTTCCATCAATTTCATGAAAAATCAGAGGATATATTGACAACAAAATAACTATCGACAAAGCCAATTAACCAGTCCGGTAAATTCTATGCTTTTCTGAAGACTTAAATATAAACTCTATATAAAGTTGTTCAAACTTTCATATCTAATGATATCAGTCTCATTTGCGGTTTTAATCTTCTGGAAATTCTACCACTTCTCCACTAATATGTCAGGGGATGGCTGAGGATTTGTTTGTTCTCCCCAATCCCGCCAGTTTTTCTTGTATATCATCATTTTTTTCCTTTTTCCTTTGTGATAATTCAAATCCAATAACTTTTGGAGAGGCCCAATATATTTTCTTCCAACTTCGAGTGAAATAGGTCCTGGCCAGGACCCTAGTCCCATCCCTTGGGGCGTTAAGTAGGACTACACTCATGCTTGCAAGATACACCACAGTGGTATTTGTGGAGAATGTTACATATTTATTTTGACACAATCACATGCTTTTTAACTCTGTAAGATAAAAAAGAGCATTGATGTTACTTTGGCGGGATATCCGGCGGAGAACCTGCAGTGCCATAGGCGTAGTCTGGCTTGCAAGTGATTTTTGCAACTTCCCCAACCTGGCACAATCAAACACAGAGCATGTCATAAGAATGTCAACCTAAATGCTCAAAAGAATTACACTAAGAGATAGATTTTGACCTTCATGGTTCTCAATGCAATGTCCCAAGCCTTAATTACAGTCCCCTTTCCAAGCTCAAAAGAGAATATGGTATTATCTTCATGTGTACTATCAAAAACTTCACCATTTTCAGCAAGAACACCTTCATAATGCACTGCTCGACACAAACAAGTATACTATGATTATCATAGATTTAGTGAACCGCTAAAAATATTCATACCTCAGGATTTTCAAACATTTCGGCACCATGCCAAAAAGAAGTAAATGTTAGAAACAAACACATACCATCCACAAGAGGAAGGTCTTCTGTTGGAGCGACAGCATCAGCTTTGGCTTCCCTTATAATTTTCTTGACGACACCTCCATCCCCACTTAAATCAATCATGTCACCCATGGCTCCAAACTGTCAATGGCCTGGTCAGGCAAAGGCAAGTAAAAAACACGGAAAACTAAGTACTGTTCAGGAAGAATATCTACAGAATAGAACGCTGCTTACGCAAACTAGGGCAAGCTATGCTAAGTCCTTTACCATGATTTGCATGGTGCTACCACACCTATACACTATGGCTATAGAGATGTGAAGAACTTCAGCTATGAAATTCAAAGAAGAAGTAGCAAATATTTCAAGATGGCCCAATAATATGTAAGGATACGTACAAAAGAACAGCATCTTGGATTCATATACGAATTAGTGCTGAGTTGGGGTTTTTGGAGAGAACTTTCATCGATACAGCGGTGTTATGCACAAACCAAACTTGCTAGAAATAAATAAAAGGTACTCAATTTACAAATTGGAGTTGTAATGTTGGTAGTGATTGAGAAGAATCCACCTAGCAAGCACTACAATAGTGCTAGTAGTATGTCCATGGCATTTTGTTGACCTTAAACTGAATAAGTAAGAAAATAGAACGATCAAGGGATTTTTCACTTGCTTGATCCAAGGGAACGATGTCAAACATCCCAGCGGGAAAGAAGTACACAGCTGAGGGAACCAAAACTTTCCAAAATTGTACAAATACAAAACTCCCAATAGAAAGATAAAGGTCTAAATCAATTTTTTGTATACTTGTAAATGAACCCTCTCTGAATACTTAAAACAAACAAAAAACCAAGAAAATTAGAGGAATTGAGACAAAATGCCAAAACAGTGCTCAAATCCAGCTCCCACTATAACAACAAAGACACAACTATATCAAACTTCCGAATGTAGAGCCAAACAAAACAAGGGTTTACCGACTACCGAACACAACTCACAGTTCACTATCTCCACCCCTAGGTTGCTTTTAAACAATTTATAACCAAAACTAAAGCAGACATATCAACTAGATTCTATATGTGGAAATAAAACTGCATTGAAAAATTAACAAGTTCTACGAACCTAGGGTTTGAGAAGAAGAGCGCAGTAGTCACACGGACCCGTTTGGAAGCGAGGTCGAGGCTGCCGAAAACGAAACGGGGAAATCGGGCTGTCGGATCGAATCGGGAACGTTGAATCGCGACGAATTGCAGAGAATTCGGTGGCCATATGCGTCTCGATGTAGTTCACGGTACACAGCTCGTAGCTTTGTATGCCCAGTGGGCCTAAAAAACCACACGCTCTACTTCACACGGGCATAAGTAGCGCGTGTGGTTGTTGCATAGACAGATACACTTAGGTTATGTCTGTTGTAAAATTTTTAGTATTGAGTTTAGTGAAAAAGTAAAGAGATGTAATTTTTTATATTTTTTATAGTGAAAAATTATGATTTGATGGAAGAGAAAGATTATATTGTAGTATTTTATTGTGAGCAGGTGAAAATTTTTGTAAAATTTTGTTAACAAACACACCTTTATTTCCGTTGTTAAATAAACTGACACACGCCTCAACAAAATTTGAGATCAGTTACTCCCTCTCACATGCTAATGGCTATTCTTTTTAATTGATAGATATCGAAGCCATTTATGAGATCGAACAAAATGAGAAACAAAGTGTGAATTATTCGCCATATATCGAATCGGGCATGTTTGAGACCCCAAATATTTGGGGTCTCAACAAATCGAACAAACCAAACAAACTCCAAAAATTTTAATTTTTACACCTACACACTTCACCTTTCACAAATCCCAATAAATCTCAATAAAGTAAAGATTCTCAAAATTTCGGGAATATTCCCCAATTTTTTGGCAAACAAACATCATTCGCATTTTAGATTTGAGCTGAAGAAGCAAGTTCCCTTACGGTGATACTAATCACTGGATTCGTGTCGAGAAGCCGAAATATGAATAGTATGAACTTCGTAGAAAACCAACCAATACTCTCCCTTGTAGATCTTCGTGTACATAACCATTAGGTTTGGATAGTTAAACAGTCAGTAATGGGTGTTTAGATTCTCATTCTCATCGAGGAGGAGATTTCGGGCTTCAACTCATGATGAAAGACACCACGTGAGTGACAGTACCGGATTTGATGTTGATACGGCAACCTAAGGTGGTAAATGAACTCATGTAATATTTTTTATTAGACATGATGTGCGTCCATCTGAGCTGTAAGAATTTTTCATTAAGCAATTGAGCTTAAATGTGATGTAAGGACTAAAATTAAAAGGGATAAAGTTGATGGAATTTTGTGAAATGAATTAAATTCTAAAAGCTATTTTGGAAAAAGGCTAAACTCCAGTTAATGACAGATATATTAAGAAAAAAAAGGAGTACTTTGTTAACGATGTGAATAAAAGCTTTCTTCCATCCACGAAAATATGAAGTGAATTAACACCGATTTGCACTCTGAAGCAACAGTCCAAAATAGCCCTCACAGAGACTTTTAATGCACAGTTAGCCATGGCGGCTGGCGCTGCTCTGGAATCTACACTGAGTCAGATGCCTACATCTTTGACTGCTTTTGTTACCAGAACTACTTTTACTTGAAGACAAATCTGCGCTACAATCGGGCTGGGTGCTCAGGATATGGGGTTGAGAGTTTAACTCCCCCGCGGTCTCAAATTTGAATACTTCACACTTCAAATTACCTTCACGATATAGCCGTATACCTGACCTATATAACTTAGGAGCTACATCGATCCCGATTTTACAAACCCGTTAAATGAATTCCACGACTGAATTAGTCTTCGGCACCCAAAAACACTAAGGAATACGTCAAAAGACTCGCGAAGGCCTCAAGCGAAACATAAATGGGCTGCTGTAATCATTATTAAGCACTGGTAAAGTGGTTCCTCGTAGCCTTTTTCCTTCAACGGTTGGGGATCATGATTTCCACTCTGCTTTCAGCCTCGAGGCATCAGCGATTCAAAAGCTGTATTCATTTGTGCAGCATCTGCCTCTAAAGCTTTGTGTCTAACAAAATTTTAACCATTTAAAATTTTATCATTAATATAAAATATTATATCTCTTCACTTTTTATTAATTTACATATCTTTTATATTTTTTACTAATTTTTTAACTTCCTCTTCACTTTTTTCATCTATGTCAGTTAAAATTTTAGCCAAAGTACAATTTTACTACACAGCCTAAGTTCAGTTTCCTTCCTTTTTCTTGTCAAATTTTTGCGCAGAGAAAATTGGCAGTACAATTTATGATGCTGTTGACTATTCAAGCAACAGTTTCCTATAAAACCTTATGCCAAGATTTGGATGCAACACGTGTAACAGGTATCATTAAAAGTGTTCCCAAGTGCTTTAAGAAAAACTAAAAAAAAACTATAAGCAAGGCGAGAGCAAAAACCCACAAAAGAGAAAAAATCTCACGTGTTTGCTAATGCAAATCCCAAGTTCAATGTATGTAGTATGTACAGAGTAGTAAAGGTTGAGGGTGGTCCAGGCTCCCCAAGAACCAAGCATGCCATGTTCAGCTTTAGACATCCGTCTTAAATGTTATGTGGGAGTATTATAAAGGATCATATCATACGATGTCCTTAGGGTATGGGGTCCCTACCCTAAATAATTATGGCCCAACCTTGTATTGCCGACAGTGATAAATACGTCAATCTCCCAACCCCGACAGCCTCTAAACTAAACTTCTAGCAGCCCACTTAAAAGGAACAATAAGACGCGGACTGGGAACTTGGGACCTACTAAAAAGATGGGCCCTTAACTACACCATGTGACATGTGGTCCAAAAGATACATTTGATTTTTATAAGCTTTACGGTCGTATAACAAAAAATTACGTTATGTATAGTTTATTTTGGAATCTAAACCATATTTAATCAGCAGTGAAGAATGGGAAGACTGCATTGCCAACATTCTAAAAGTTTGCAGACGCAATATTTTCAAACAAAAGTTGAAAAATTAATTGTTAAAAATTCGGTAAAATCATCTCTTCAAATTTTTTTTCACTATCATATAAAATTCAAATTTTTAACAGTTTATCACAAAATTTAATAAAACTCTAATCTATCTCAATTTTCATAATTTAATTTATTTTTTTAAAAATTATTGATTTGCGAAGATGACCTAAATTTCAATGGACTAAAAGTTGTGGTTATTATTATTAGGGAATTTATCATTTTAGTCCTTAGGTTTTACACGCTTTTACGTTTTAGTCCTTGAATTTACTTTTTTCAAATTTTATTCTTTGGGTTTACATTTTTTTACAAAATTTTCATTCTGTCAGTCTATCATCTATATGCTTAATGGACCATGTAGCGGTCGACTAAGTATATGTTTTGAACGTGAGCGGTCGACCGGTACATGTAGAGGTCGACCGCTTCAAATTACTGACGTATCAGAGAGATTCGTTAAGCATATGGACGACAGATTGACAGAAGAACCATTTTATAAAAAAATGTAAACACAATGACTAAAATTTGAAAAAATTAAACTCAAAGACTAAAACGTAAAAGCGTGTAAAATTTAAGGACTAAACGGTTAAATTTCTTTTTTATTATTCTTTTTTATTTTTCACTCTTTCACGTTAGCTTTTGAAACTTTTGTCTTCTACTACAAAAAAAACTCTTTTAGGACATGGGCGGGCCCACTGACTACTGAGGGTTTAATCACAAGGGAAGGTTTAGGCCTCAGGGCTTGACAGGAATCTCCTTTAGGGTTAGGGTTGGCCCACATCAACGAAAAACATTTGTATTTACCGAAAGAATAAGAAGGTGTGGGCCTATAAATTACTGCGATAATGAAGTTTTTAGAATCTCGCACGTGCCTTCTTTGACCCTTTGCATGCCTATGGCCTATACGACATGAAAGGCATGCGTTTTTAAGTAGATTTGTATACGTCAAAACAATAATGGGGGGTAAGGGGGCAGTCATGGCACTGTCCGATGGAAATATTTAACGAAGAGTTGCCGCCCCATGGAGTTTTCTAATTATGCGAACGTGCAATTTGCTATACATATATTTCCGCCGTTAGCTACCAAAACATTTTTATTTTCTTGTAGAACGGAATTATAGTCGAGTTTATAATTGACTCCATTTTAACATTGCAGTAGCTGCATTATTGCCTAACACATAGCGATGAATTCGGGATTTAATCCAAAGGGTCGATCTGGATTGGAATTCTTTATCTGGATTTTTTGAGAGTCGGGTGGTGTGGGTTCATGCAGGACCCGCCGCCCAAGATACGTTCTTGGTCTAAAAGATATCCAAAGGGCTTTGCTAATTCAAAATGAAAAGAAGAAGGTCATGTTCGAGGAATACGTTTATCATTCCATTGCATGCAGAAACTTCTGCATCCAAATTTCACAATGCACTGCTCTTTTGATTGGGAGGAAGAAATCTTAAACAGGGAATAAAGTAATCTTTTCAAAATCATAATGTAGAATGGTTGAATTTTGTGCTCCAAGATACATGCGGATTTCCCAATCATCGAATTAGTAGTGGGTTAGGATATGGGTGTATCTCTTTTTCAATCATATATGTTTCCACTTTGGCTAGCTACTTGGCCTATTGTAGCAAGGGAACCGCGATTTAAATATAGTATTTGCAATTATTTCGACCTTTTTCTTTTAGTCTTTGGGGTCCCTTTGGCACGCCGAGATAAAAACTCAAATCATTAGTATTCAAATCTAAGATCCAAAATAGATACTAATGTTTGTTTGAATGGGTAATTCCTATTCATGAAAAGAAGAAACGCCAAGTTTATCATCGTTTGTCTCGGAAAAAAGGGGATAAGGACACGCAATAGGAAAGCGATGGAACAAAAGAAGAAAAAAAAACTAAAATAATTTATGAAATAAAAACCCGTAACATCGAATTCCAAGTAACCATATTACAAATCAATTACCTAATTCGGACAATCTCCAACTATGAGATCAGACGGTTCTTCTTCATACATATTGATTAAATCAAACCAATCACCAACCCTTAAAATTATGTCAACCCTATTATATATGGTTTGACTTTGACCGTCCATGAAAGCAATATTAGGAAAAACGAAGAGCTTCGACCGCGTGTCCCCATGTGTATTCCTTGTGCTGCATTGTCAGCAAACGTGCCAACTTGTCAGTCCCAAAGCTATTAGTCAGCTTCTTATATATATATATATATATATATAATTTTCTCATTCTCTATTACATGCCAAAAGGAAAGAGATATTTAACTCGTTTTCATTTTTATTTTTATTTTTTGAGTTGAAGCAATAGTTCATTCAGTTTGGTACTGTTAACTTTACTATGATTACCGAAGGCTCACGATTTTATAACGAATAGTCAGATCCTTGTACTACGCCACGCAAGTACAGTGTAAACTACAGGGAACCCAGCTGTAAAACTCACGCGGACGAAAACATCCCCAGAAACAAGTTGTAATTACATTCACATGCTACGAATCTGAACACAGCTATCGATTTCGTTTCCAAAACAGGCTGGTAAAAGCCCAAAACCGCCCCCCTTGAACGGGATTAAGAGGTCAAAGAAGTCCATTCGAGGTCAAACAACTTTGAGTTCTAGGACAAGATAGTCCCTCGGATTACGACACATCGGGCGTCGCGCCCAATTACTTCTCCAGGCACCAGCCTATTAGCAGAGGTATCAGCTTTTTTTTTTCTAAACTTTTTTTTTTCTAAACACAGAGGTATCAGCTTCTTAAAAAAAAAAAGAGCGTAATTTGATCAGGAAATATGGTGCACCACTGCACCGAGCTTTCTACTTTTTAATTCAACAAATCTAATGGGAGAAGGGGCAGGTATCATGGCATGGCTGCCCGCCTGCCCCATTGCGCACCAAAGAGTCTCTTTCTCTCCCTCCCACGTTGATCCATCTTCTACAGTGAATACCCCTCTTTCTTTATTAATTTTCATCATCCAGGGTTCATTAAAATATTCCTAAAACAGATAAAAATAATAATCTTTGTCAGCAGATCAAACCAGATCCACACAAAGCCCAGCTGCAATGGTTCAATGGAATCTCCATTTAGACTAGAGAGTGAAGGACGTGAGATCTCACAGAGACCCATCTCTTCAATCATGAAGAGCAAAGAACCCAGACGAGAAACAGAGAAATGAGTGCCACCACAAAACAGAAACTAGGAAACAAAAGAGAAATTACAGGACGAGTCCGGTGGATTATATTGGGACGCTGAAGGTATGTTCGATTCTCTTTCAATTCAATATCTCTGTGTTCATATAGAGAACAGTGGAAGTAACAGCTACATCAAGAACCCGTCTCCTTCGATGGAGATTCAGAGCCCAAAAAAAGGAAAAAATTACCCTCAACTAGAAAAGAAGGGGAAAAATTATGTACAGGTATTATTTCTTCCTCTTCCGTATCCTCCTCGGACGCCAAGAAAAAGCTGAAGTGGGGTTTTGACCATACCCAAGAACGATACTATAGAAAGGAAGAAGAAAAATCAGAGAGGCCTAAAAAAGAGAGAACTTTGCCCCTATGAACTCTCCCTGGTTCCCCATTCAACTCTTTCACGAATCGCCATAGTCTCTCCAGCAGATTAGCATGGTCACGCAGCGCCTCATGATATAGAATCGTGCCCTCTGCTCCTTCACAAGCCTAGCACACTTTCTCGTAAAGGAACACCTTCTGTGGGAGGAACTCTTCATGAAAGGAGTAGTTGATGAGCGGCTTCTCGATGAACCTTCCTTCTTTGACAACTTCCACTTCTCATCAAAATAAAAGGGCGGTGGAGCAGTTGCGGAAGTACTGGAGGAAATGGAAGCCATGGATGCAAGAATTGCAAGGCAAGACTTCTTGAGATAATTCTCTTTCTCTTTGGCTTTTAGCTGTGCCTTTGGAACAGAGAAAGAGAGTGAAAAGAAGGCAACAAAAAGTGAAAACAGTGGGCGGTGAGAAATGAGAGTGATTCACTGAGGAAGAAGAATGGTGGCTTAAGGGTACCATTTATAATGGGGGCAGAAGAATGGGGTGTGGCCGGTGTGCAATGTTCAGATGGGTGTGACAGTGGGTATCACCTGGGCCTTCCTTGCCTCGAGAGGCCCACCAAATATTTTTGTAGAATACTATTTAGAAATTAGCTATTAAATTGGTAAAATAATACTATAATATTAGCGGATTTCCAAAGCACACGTCATGGGCCACTCAACTCGGTGAAATGGCAAGGGGAATTAATGCACGAATCTCACTGATCTTGTGGGGCTGTAACAGTAAATGTCTTAACTCTTAAGGGTTTGGAAGAAAGTTTTCTTCGTATGGAACTTAAAAGCCGCTTTAGAGATAAAAGTGAATGATTAGTAATTACAGAAGTTCATAGGAGAGGGATCATAGTTCCTTTTGCAAGCAACCTACTCGCAGCTCAGGAAGAAAAAAACAAAAAAGGGCCTGTGAAATCACGCGCCTGAAGTTAAGTGGTGGCCAGGAATGTTAACTGCACTAACTAGAATTTTAAGAGGAGTGACTGTATATGATGTGGAAGCCACTTCAATCAAATAGAGATTTCTTGTGTTATTGTTTGTCTTATAAGGTAATTAAAACTTTGTTTTGTCATGTAATAACAGTAGGCCAGGATGCATTGGTTTTGTGTCTATTCGGCCGAATTAGATCTAAAAATTATAGTTTATAATAAATTAAAATACGCAAAAAGAATTCGCATGAAGCCAAAAATCGTAGGTCATCTGAATTTGAAAAGAGAGGGAAAACAAATAAGAATAAGAGTAAGAATAAGAATAAGAAGAAGAAGACAACGTTCAGTTGGGAAACCCTTTATCGTAGTGTTTTTTCTTCACGCATGGCAACTTAGTACATATTGGATCACACAAAAAGCATTAAAGTTTCGTCATTTTCCACCGACTAAATCTCTTCGACCTTATTACAGATTATTATATGACCACTTTCAACTATTTGATTTGCAAACATAAAATTACGGAACTAGCTTCCTTGATCCGAGGGAAAGCCTTCTCAAAGATAGTCATTGCTTAATTTGCTTCACTACTTCGATTGTTGTATGTGCCAGGATGTTGTAATAAAACGGATTAAACTCGAAACAAAATTGTATTGTGCTTTTGTTGATCTCCTTGATTCTCCCAATAATCCCACCAATTCGTAGGTGTCAATCTCTCGGCAAAAACAGTCATGGTGATGTCCACTAGAAGATAGGGAGTGACCACTTTTTTACCGACTTCTTCGAATGGCTAATGTCACCTCTGAACTCACACGCCTCCACCCCCTTACGCGGTGCACGAACGCACCGACACCGGACTCAGATACCCAAAAACCCAGTCTTTGTCGTGCTGCACGGATCAGCTCCAAAGCAGGGTCTCTTTTGCTTTGTTTGTTCCTCCTCGTAATTTTATAACCCATGTGTCTGCAGTGGGAAAGAACGATCCAGTGGACATGACCGTACGAGAGAGTGGTCCAATGGGCGTTCTGGTGGGGGTTGATCAAATCCCATAGCTCAGATCTCCCAAAGTGACATATCATTATCTTATTCCATGATCAAAGAAGCACTGCCATTTCAAGCTTCAAGACACGTAGCAAAAACAGGTCATGAACCAATCATTCTTTTATATTTCATCATCGACACGGCAAAGTGGTTTGAATCCAAAGGCTGCCAAAGCACTCAAGAGAGATAGCAAAGATGCATTTGTGTATCCCCATCAAAATCACACCTAAAACGATCAATTCTTTGCAGTTCCAGGCCTCAGATTCGTCGGTTAAGGACGCCACTATTTCTCTTTTTCTTTCACAAAAATCAGAAAAGACAACTAAATTCTGTAGGCTACAGGAAGATGATACTGTATAAAAGGAATGCAGCAGAAAGGTAAACATGGTTTCCTCTCTCAAATCTAAACTCGAATTCAACCCATTAAGTGTTTGAGATTTTGCCACGCTCAATACTCTTGCCACTAAGATTTTTTAATTTATTTTTTCAGGAAGGGGAACGGCTAGTAACGTCTCTGCTTATTGTTTATGACGTAAGAACACATTTACCATTGTGGTCCCAGATACGAAAGTGGAACCAAGAACTAGTAGTACTTGTGAACCCTCTGGATCGAATCTATGCACGGGTGCACCTTTGACTCTGAGGAAACTGAGTGGAGCAAGAGTAAAATTTAATGAACGTCTCGGATGCGCATGGGAAACAAAAGCCAAATATTCCCTCCTTCCCAAATTCGTCTCATGCTCTTCTATGCAGGAGCATAGAACGACGTGGATTAGATAAAAGGAGTACGGAGTCTCGCCGTTTAGAAACACATTCCCCAAGCGTCTCCGTGGGTGAAAAAATCACTCCACACATTATTTTCATTGAGGAAAAAAAAGGGAAGTGGGAATAGACTTTTGAAGCTAGAAGACAGTTTAAAACAAGTTAAAACAAAATTTATCGAGAAAGAAAACACAAATGGCATCAGTGAATGCTAGTGACTAGTGAGGCTCACATGGGGGCACATGGTATCACGTACCGTGGAGTGGGACCGATCCTTTTAGCGTGTGTAATGCTGGTCCTGTCGCTTTGCACACGTGTCAGTCGGCATAGGTGAAGCTTTGTGTCTCCAGTCACTCAGACCAAAAGTCCTGGCTCTTCTTTTAGTCAACCGTTAAGGAGAGAGAGAGAAAGAATCTGCTGCGAACACGCCTAAATAAGATAATTACCAATATATATTGTCTGTTTTTTTGTTTCTCGTTAATATTATCAACCTCGTTCATTAGAATTAAAATTGCAATCAAAAGGTTGTGATTCGTCCACGGGAGCAGAGGAGAAAAAGAAAACAAATTCATTTCTTCTCTCTCTTCCTCTTTTGTAGGGTAAGAAAAAGAGAAATGTTGGGCGTCCCGCTAGGGGACGTGGCAGTGGGACCCAGCGTGGGGCCCACCATTTTCCTTTGGAGGAAATTGCTGGCCCCACTGCCACGTCCCCAGCGGGACGCTGGCGGGACGCCCAGCAAATCCCTAAGAAAAAAGAACTACAGAGTCAATGCCATTTTTTCCCGGAACGAAAAAAGTCAATGTCTTTCATAAGTTTGATAGACAAAAACTTAACTTCACAACTTGCTATCCTGCTAATTTGGAAAGAAAATAATTTCTAATAGTATTTAATTAGTTAGAATTGTTCTGCAATTGGTAAGCTACGAATTCATATATATATATATATATATATATATCCGTAAGATGACAATCTGCTCAAATTTGGCAACGATACTCCAGCATCATGTAATAGACTTTCACTCCATGAGCCCTTGTACTGCATGAAACTATTGAAGACACTGACTCTGAGACATCATATCCACAGAATGTGTAGTACATGATAGGGTGAACAAAATCGGATAGCAGATCACCGAATTTGTAGTCCGGTCCAAACATTTTGAAAATTGTCATGGACCAGATCAGATCGGATTTATTAATATAAATAAATAAAATTTATTTATATTAAACTTTAAAAAAAAATTTAACCTAAACTAAAATTCTGTATTTTGACATGTCATTTTCCCTTCGAAATTACCCTAAAAATAACAAAAATTAAAATTAAAACTAATCATGGTCCAAACCGGACCACTTTAGACCGGTCTGATCCTTCCATATAAGTACAACCGAAAATCTGGTCAAAAAACCGGACCGAATTTTCGATTGTACTGCCCTAGTACATGCATGATATGTAGTTGTCTTGATTTCAACAAAAATATGTTCATCAGCTTGTCTGGTTCCAGTTCATCTCCCCCGTTGTCTCAGGTACAGGTACTACGTACTGTTTGGGATATTCGCATTTAGAGCCAACAAAGAAAAAGGACTTGAGCATACATTTGACTAGTAATTCACACAATCTTGGATGAACCAACATGAATATTTCTTGCTGCTTACAACCTAATTGAATGCATGCATCACCTGATCAGTTCCTTCATGTCCCGGTAAATTGGTGGAACCTGTCCTCGACAGCATGTTTGCTTGTTAGATAGAAAACCTCCTCCAATCATTAAGAATACTAGAAATAATTGGTAGTGAATAATATGACTAGCCCCTATGACCGGAGGCTGCTTCCCCTAACTAAAGTCTATTCAATCATCTCTGTCTATGCGCCGAGGCATCATCAATCATTGACGTTTCCTTTACTCTATGATGGTGTACAAGCCAGAAAACCTCTAATTAGGGCGTAGCCACCATCTTTAGCGTCCGGTGTTCATGGGATAGGGAACATTTGCACTAAAAATATGTCTCACGCTTTCCTCCATTGGATCTTTGGTGTTTTTGAATAGACCAGTCAAATTTTTTCCCTTGTGCAAAATGCATGCAGCTGTAACGTCTTATTCAGCTTTTGCACCATCACAAAGGCAATGTAGCCTATTTAAGTAATCAAGACGCAGAATCTGGGATCATGGGGCGGTTAAGCTTAACCTGTTTTATACATTTTGTCCTACTCGGTCGTCAGCCATTGTCTTTCTCGGCCGGGCTAATTCAAAAGTTTTGGACCGCAAACATCGCTTTTCATGCAGGCTTATATATAATAGCCGCTGTATATCCTTGCTTCCTTTCATCACAGTAAGTTCATAAACTTATGTCTTATATTATACTGTTGTCTTCTGTGTTTTCCGGGATGCACTATTTCAGAATAGGAAAGCTTTTTAATGGTCTTTATCAATTATCATGCAGCTCTGCTTCGGTACTGTTCTCGGTCCTTTAATGTCAAACAGGGCTTTTAGTGGCGTTCCCACCACCCCTTCTTTTTCTTCTACGGAAATCAACTGTAAAACGTACATCCTTCTTGATGAAAAAAAACATGACCAACTTCATGTTACAAATTTACTGCATGCATTTTAAATACCACAAGGACAGAATTATATACTCTTAAAGATAGATAATATCCTGTAATTGTGCTTGAACTTGTCCCAAACGGCTTTTTTCGTAAGAGTACTCTTTTAAAAAGCTTAATTTGCAACGGTTCACCCAATGAGTACCCCAATTTAGCAACCGTGGCATATGAACTAGGCACTTGCTGGATATAAATTATTGTGTTAGAACCTGCACAATGCAATCACTTTATAGCAGTTCCCCTAAAAAGCCCCTTAATTTAGCTGTTGGGGCATATGCACAAGCCGCTAGCTAAAGAATGCTTTGACCAATTTAAAACTTGCTCGTTTATCAAGAGGGATAGAATCATCACATGCTACCCATGTGAGCTTTGTTCTAAACCTTCAAAGCTGTGGTTTTGGTATTCATTTGCCAACAACCCCGTAGTCCGTATAAGAGCTTAGTCAAACGTTATATATATTACTACAATACTAGATTGGTACGAGACAGAGAGAGCCGTTAAGGGGAACATGATATATCATTCCCCATATCTTTGTTCGTTATGAAAGATTTTGTTTTCATCATTCTTACTGCTGTGTCTAGAAAAATCATAAGCTATAGGTAAGAGGCAACGTCTCTAAAAACCAAAAGTTGCCCGGAAGCCATATTCCGAAAACAGTACTGTTGGTTACGTACATATCACTTTCCGGTGCATTATTTTGGCTAGCTGTAGAAAACCTATAAAAATACTGACTCAATAAACTACAAGTTCCAATTACACTTTTTTTTGTCGTTGAAAATTTGGTAGCTCTTTCTTTGCGCCAAGGAATTATTATCAATCGTGATCATAAAGCCATGGGAATCTCCGCTCTATTTTCGTGTAATATATTGCTCAAAATCGCAGAAGGTAGAGCAGCTTCCATAAAGTACGCCGTGTTTGGTGGAAAAGCAGCATATTAGATTCAGCAACATGAGATGTCTCCAACATTTTGAGTTTTGACAACGCGAAGCTGGTTAATTTGTAGCCGCAGGCGGCCCGCAGCAACTTCTTCTAAAACACTCAGTTGAACTAGCTAGTATCCAACACACAGTCAATACGCTTGTGCGTCTAGCTGCTTTTCTATCCATCTTTCTTCCCCACATGCAATATTTCACGTGCATTTGAGAAGAATGGTACTGGTCAAACCAGGTAAGTACAAGCAAAAGTTGGACACGATGGAATCCTTGCCCAAAAAAAAAAAAAAAAACATCGAAGAATAAAAGACACATGATTAATAGTTTTGGATGAAGCCTGTCAATGCATGTTGTAACTTCAGCTAATTTACCTCATACTCGAATCAATATTTTCTCCAAGACGTCATTTCTAGTCTATAATTAAGCTTAGAACTTAATTTCTGTTTTACGGCAATATATTTCATGGACATGAGGAGATTTCGTGGTAGGCTATTATTAGTCCTATACTTATCTAGTTCCCACTTACTACCCTGCACTCGATGACTCGACCTACAAATTGTGGACAGCCTCTGATAAACGACAAAAAAGCATTAATGAATATTGTCTCGTCACATTGATTCAACGGTGTATACTGTAGTCTTTATACACAAGAATAGATGCTAACAGATTTCTCTGCTATTACGTGATGACAGACACGTAATGGAATAATACAGTTACAACAGAAAGATGCCAGAGGTCACGTAGGCCTTGCTGAGCTGTGTTGGTATAACGTGGGAGTGGCAGAGTTATTAGTCTCTGTAGCAGAATCCTTTACGTTATCAGCCTCTATGAACTAAGATCGAGTTGACAAATACTTAATGGCGCATTATAAGTCTCTTAGGTTTAGGCTTGCTCTATTGATCGTTGCCCTCTATATCACTACCCTCCACGAACTAATTACTATAATTCAGACACCAAATCCTGATCAGTACCCATTGAATATTAAAAACACTGATCACCCTTTTCATTTAGCGTATGAGATATAAGAGCAAAAATAATGCATCCTACTACTCCTTAACTTATCTTGTTCGTGGGATGGGGAACACGAATCCTAAAAATATTTCTGATCCCTTCTATGACGTTGCCTTTGTTTTGGTTTCTAGTAGCTAGCCTACTTGATCAGTCGGAAATCTCCTCAATTATGATGAACGCTTGCAACAGTATATATATATATATATATATATATAAAACGGTGTTATAGGGCATCTCGAAGTAAAAGAGCCTCAATAAATTATGAAGAGCCATCTTATGGGATCATGCATGGAATATTGGTAAACATATCGTCCTTGATTGAATAACTTGTTTGGACGATTGGAAGAACATGTTGTTATACAATCGTTACATATATAGTTTTCTAAATTTAACTTTTAAAGTCAATGTTTGCGACCACTAAAGAAGGGCTTGATATAGGCAAATACGATATAGCTAGGCTCTGCATGCCTGCCGACTTATATGTTCATGTCATACGTACAATGTATTTGACATTTATGTGACATATACCACACAAATTATTAAAAGAAGAAACAAGACAAGGGAAAAGTGAGACCTGTTGGCTACTCCTCTTAATTAGGTGACCTTCATTCAACTTAATTCATTACACCAGTCAATGTGAAGTGCTGTTATGTTGGCTACTACAAACAATGAACCTCCCACGTCACACATATCTACTTTGACATAACTACAGTCCTGGGGAAAACACACCGTTTTACTCTAATGTTTTATGTCGCCATGCATTTCACCATAGAAGATAACTAAGATGGGACACTCGCTCAGAATTCTCATTTCTCCTACAAACTATTAACGTGATCAGTCGATTGTCTCAGTGCATGCGATGGCCTGCGGTAGTTGACTTAATCTGTCCATTCAATATTTCTCGTGACGGATGAACTCACAGAAAACTCATACGATTCGTATATGGTTTCTAGTCACTAGTTTAAATAACTAACAACTATGATCTAGGTCTCTACATGTTGAATTCATAAAGTGCGATGAGAATGTCACATGCTTCCATGTGAGCAGCAGTAACTTAATTTTCAAATAATTAGCCGCGCCGTTTGGTAGCAGACAGAGAAAGAGAGAGAAAGACCAGAGATTGAATTGCTGTCCTAATCGAAATGGGCTTAAGCGACAGGAAATCCTTTACGATGATTGAATACAATCTATTTAATTTGTCTTTAGCTTTGGTTCTATTGGCCGACTTTGATCACGGTCTTGTCATTTATTTTGGGAGATACAAGAAGCGATTATGTGCCCACAGGTCAGAGACTGCCTTCTAAAAAGATCATGGCCCCTGATCAGGGTCCATCTTGAATAATTCTCATCTTTTGCTAATCTTTCTTGATTGTTGCAACACAAACCTTGCAGTTATATAATTATTAAGGAAACTAAATAACTTATTGCTTTCTCCTTTTCGAGGAGGTGACGATTAGTGTCTTCGTTAGAATTCGGGTTTCTTTCCCGTCACGAAACTGTTAAGCTACATTTTAGGCCCATTACAAATCAGGCTGTAAAGTTCGCGTCCGTGAAACCGGGCCGACAGCTTATGGACCTATTCAGATTTCATTCCGGTCATGTAAATGCTTGACAAGAGCGCAGAGCACAGACTTATGCCGTGTTGGGCCTAACAGTTGGATCTGTATGCTTGGATGGTTCTGGACCATTACTAGCGACAATCTGTCTGGCTTTCAACGAAGATGCACCCTTGTCCTCAGAGGCTCATTAATTCACCATATTCTGCACGCGTTGAGCATATCGCGTGTGTAAGCAGACGATTCTAATGGAAAACGCCAGGAGTGTTCCCGTTCTTAAATATAAGCTAAACACTGTGTTAGTTGAATTATTATCCAACTAAATGTTGCGTACGTATTGGATCCCTCATCCACAGCTTGCCTAGTCTTGTCTTTTGGTGCGCACAAATTGTTCGATACGCTCTTATATGAATGGGGCTTTGAAGTATTGAATCGAGTCCCTCTTTCTCTCTGTCACTTTCTCAGTCATACGCATTAAACACACATACACGGTAGAACAAGCAAACAAAAGCAAAAAACTCTGGCAGGCTGGCGTGAATGACAAGGGAACAGTACAAAGGTGGAGTCTAGCCGAGCTTCTTGACTAACCCTTGCATAAAGCAATGCAATTCACTGGTGATCACTAATATCCACGTCTCATTTATCAAAAGTTATCCCATCACAAACCCCTGGTCATCCCAATATATTAGTTTCTTTAATTTAAACATCAGACAGAGAAAGAGAAAGACAGGTGACTCAAAGTGACATGTTTAAAGACATTATCTTAGACGAGTTGATCAGCCAGAAGGCGTCAAATCATCTCCATTAGGATCAGACAGGAACAATGTTTGAGGGTGAAAATTTTGGGTATTGAAATTTAGTAAATATCATAAAGTAAAGATATGTTATGAAAGTTAGTGAAAAAATGAAGAGATAAAAGATTTTTAATAAATAATATAATAATAAAAAATTAAGTGGTGAATTTTTTATTATTAAACCTAAATTTTTGAGCCCAACTTATTGGGGCTCAAACATACCCTTGGATTAAAAGATAATTGAACTAAACAAAGCAATGCTCACATCTATCTTCACATCTATGTTCTCCCCCGTCGAACCTCATCATCCATCGAATGCCTTGTGTTGCATCTGAATCGGTATGCATGGGGATATCGAGGACGAAAAGGAAGCAAGTACATAGGGCTTTTGGGCGGGAACGGATTGCCTCTTCCGGATGTTCGGATGAACGGCCGGATGCCTTCTATGCGGACATCCTACGGTTGGGAGCCCGGGAGCAGTGTGGGTCCCGCCCGGGACCGAAACACATCAATAGCATAATCAAAACCCAGATTCTTAAACTGGGTACAATAAACATGTACTAACAAATCTAATTAATGCCTGAAACCCAACAACTCGGTCAAACGGCAAATTCAAATGCGTCATCGCAGAGGCAAGCTCAATATGCAGGTTCTTGATGTTGGAATATAAAACATGCATTTCCCCATCAATCAAACGGATCAAAAGCAATCTTGCCGGCGCCACTTCTCTTTCATTCTCACTAGAATCAACAAACTGAATACAGAGTGCACTGAAAGCTGTAGAGAAAATGCGGAGTGCAATAGAAAATAGAGAAAATAGCGGGAACAATGAAGCCTGTTCTGCAAGAAGAAGGATTCCAAAATATTACGTGGGAAAAAATTAGATTTTAAGCGAAAGGTGAGCCAAAACAAAGCCAAGCCGGTCTCACCTCATTAAATGAGGTGTCTTTATTTTGTCCCATGGATACGAGAAGATAGATCTAAGCCGTTGCAGCTTTGTTCATCTTTGAACGAACTGTCTTTTAACTCAACCTTTTCCCTAACCCCATTGCGCTGCAATCCACCATCACTGTGATCCTGTATGTGATTCCAATCTTTACATATACTTTCTTTCACGCTCACACCTGTATATCTATCATTGAACTGTTGACAGCGTTTTCGCTGTCACTCTGAGAAAGAGGGAAAGAATTTCAATCACCGAACTATTTTAAGAAATATGTCAAGAAGAGGACCTGAATGGAAAATCAACGCATGAGATTCTTTATCTCATGAATAAGAGCCCCTCAGATTGCCCCGAGTACACTCAGGAGTCAGGACATTGGAGTTTCCCTTTGCAGTAAGCTACTCATTTAATGCAGGGTAGCCCGGCTGTCTAGTATACGTGCACTCCTTTCAGCGAAAGTTTCGGGATTTTTTGAAAATTCGTTTCAGAACTCTCAGGCTGCCGCTTAGATTAGGGCTTCCCCGTTTCTGGAAAAATCCAGAGAAGAAAAGGAGATTTAAATGTCATGTCCGAATCATATGAGAAGTATAGAAAATGACACTCTTGCGTATCAGAAAACCCAGCTAAAAAGGAAGAAGACCCTATTTGAAGCGCCGAACCTCGACGCAAGAGCGCTTAGCAAACTCAAATGCACTACAAGGGTCAGAAATCAGAGTCTTCAAAGCCCTCTAATATCTTTATTGTGACTAAAAAGTGTACATGCTAAGAGAACAAAAAAAAAAAGACTGCACAGTCACCGTCTGGTTTGAAACATTAAGTACGTATATAGCAAGTCATTTTGGAACTAATTGCGTCAATGCTGGTTTGGTTATTGTCACTACAACAACCAAGCACTGACATATAATGTGTTCCACGATAGACACCAGAACAGGAGTATGGGATGAGTTGTGCAGGTCTGATAATATTATGAATAGGTTAACGTCAAAATGTGGGTATTGTCACAGTGGCACTCAGCAAAATACATGTAACATTATGTGATGTTCCATACGCAGAAGTGACGCATTTCTTTTCTTGAGCGCCAACTGCCAAGTGCCTCGTTTAACAATTAATGCAATTAGGTACACTGCCGCGGTGTATATTATAAGGTAGATATAGGACTAGTTATTTTGAATCAATAATTGGTTTAAAAAGAAGACAAAGTTGTACGGCAAGAGAGAGTACGTTATTTCTTAGCCCCATATGGAATCCAATGGAATTATTCCGCGATTTTTTTTCTAAATGAATTATTCCGCGATTGATTACCAGAAATTAGATTGAAAGAATATTTGATGACTGTCATTGAAGGGACTATCCAATTGCTATGACAGAAGCTATATGATGCATCCTTGTTTTTCTGTTGGGATGTATGATAATCGGAGAACCGAACAGCAAAACCAACACAGTACATGTCGGTACTAAGCCGGGAGAAAGCCGATACTAAGCCGGATGTACAAAGATTTCAATATTCTAATACGAAGGAAGTTTTCTATTGTGTTTGTGAAAAAATCCAATTGAATTTATAACATCTCATTTATGAAAATGAAGTTACAAAGGGAGGCTTATATTTATAAGTCTAAACACACACACATCCCACATTGCTAAGCAATGTGGGGACTACTCATATTTCAACAGTACACCGATCCCCCCCATATATGTAGCAGATAATATCTCAGTTGGCACATCGTCAATTTTCCGACAGAGGACCCATGACTTTTTATGCATTTTAACTCTCAGCGTTATTCCAAATCTAAACACCACCATTGAATTATAACCTTATTCGGGCTATATGAAATGAAAGGGATTGTGTTGGCACTAGACACGGTTATTGGGTGACGAACCATCAATGGTCACCAATCAGTGACGAAACGCGATTTGTCACAAATGATCGAGTGTCAGACTGCACGGGATGAGCTCAAGTCAGTGGCGGAAGGAAGGGGTAGCGACCTGGGTGGCCGGTACCCCTCACGCCACCAAAAAAAAATTACATTACTTTTTTTAAAAAAATAAGTTGGGCCCGATACCCTTGAGGCTCAGGCCTAGGCTAACTATATACATATTTTATACATAAAAGTTTGGGCCCGATACCCTAAAAGGCCCAGACCCTTTTATTTTTTTAACAAGACAGACCTCTTTGTCAAAGGAAATGTGGCGGTCTACCTCTTCTTCTTGACTGCTGTAAGAATAAGTTAATGTGTCTCATAGATCTTCTTGACCTTATCAATTACAAGCAAGTACAGTTGAAAGCATTCGACCAACTATGAAAAAAAGGAAGTGTTTAACCAAGAACCTGTTTCGAGAGCAATAGGAGCGTAGGGCTTTTACGTGCTAACTAGCTATTTCATTACTGTCCAACTATCTGTAACAGCTCAACTACTTCCCTATTCTTTTCATTCCACCATTTCTTCCTACCTTAACCTCTTCAAAGCCAAAACATTTATGATGCGAACAAACATAGAGTTCCATTTCAAAGGACAAACCCAAGTATCATACAGTATTTGGTATGCCCAATGGCAAGTTAGGCTTCACATAACTGCACTATCTTCTCGACCGCAACAATAGTAAAGTAATCGACTCATAATGTTCGACCAAGCGTTCTAACTAGGCAAAGTATCTTTGTTCCACTATGTTGTTGACAGGAAATCGTGTGATATATAGACAGAAAACGGCTACAGCTGAGAGGAACAAAAACCTCTAATTCATTGAACATTTGGGAGCTTCTGTATGGATTGGTACCATGTCAGTAGCTCTCACCTTACACCTGCCGAGTATGTACCCAAATAGATAAAACGATGTCGCTCTATTGGACGAGAAGTGACATTTTTTCTCTTGGATAACCACTATTCTTTTAGATTTTCTGTCACTTTGCTCCCTCCCATCTTTAATAAGAAACAAATAGCCATCTTGCTCGCTAGAGTACCCAAAAAAAAATTCTGAAGCTATGGTCTCGCCTCTATCAATATGTGACAATGACTTCATCCTTAGTCTCATGTCCGAAATAAGTTTCAAACCTACCACACTAATCTACTCTCTAGTCTCTTATCTTTTTCTCATATCAGGGTAAAAAATCTGGCTCTACCTTAAATTTGTCATCTCTATTACAACTTCTTTGCTATCGTATCCTGAAAATTCTCCTATTCATTAATGATCGTGTCTATTCTCTGTGTGCTTCTGCAGATTATATATAACTGCCAATTCTCTAAAGCACAAGGGATTAGAGTGATAAGGATTAAGCTTGCTTCTTCTTTTTTTCGTTCCAATGGCTGGACAACCTCTTATGTTTGGAAGTTACTATGTCCCTGTTAGCACTATTTATTCTTATTTGTATATTTCGGAGACTCACCAACAAAGGTCCAATGTTATGGCTGATTATGGGGATTATGCCATCGATATTCCTTCATATCAAGTTTGTTGCAAGTGCTGAGATATGTTGTGGGTTGTTGCCTGTTGGAATTTTCTGAAAAAGTGTGTTTCCTTGATATATTAAAAAGTTACAAAATAATCATGTAGGATCAAAGCTGCGAACATTCCAAGTGATATTGGAAGGGATGAGGACTGAGGGTAATGCACTAATGCATCCAACACAAATGTTAGAACTTAGATGTGGCAATGCAGATTGTGTCGCAACAATGTCTCCCCTTGATAAGATGTGCAGATTTCTTAAATCTAGTAATTTTGTGCAAGTCAAAGCAAGTACCTAATAGACTTCTCTATTACGCTCCTCCCATTTTTCCTTGTGGACTAGACATGGACGCATTAATCTCATCTTTCCCATTGACTTATATAGGGAAAGCCCAAGTCCCCAATTATGAAGCTTAAAAAAAAATTGACCCTTGATAGGGAAACACCCATATTCTGACGATAGTGAGTCCAGATTTGACTACAAAACATGTTTAATCTGAAAAAGTGTATTTCCTTGATATATGATTTCAGATTGAATTTTCTTGTGGCCATTGTTATATTATGAGGTTTGTATACAGATCAAGCAGTAAGTAATGGGTCAATCAGTCGCAGTACATAGCACGGTACATGTATTGTAATATTTTTAATGCTTTTAGTCTTTATTTTTTGATATTGTAATTGTAAGAAAATTTTTAGCATTATAAAGGGAAAAAAAATTCTTGTCATTTCGTCTTTAGAATTCGACCCCCCTGAATTTTGGTCCTGGTTCCGCCACTGGCTCAAGTTAATGATTGTTCGTCAGCACAGGTGGAAGTAAGGAGGTGAACTAAGGCCACCGCCCCGGTTGCCTCCCAAAAAAAATTTACACCTAATTTTTTTTACTAGACCTGCCCTAATGACCCACTGAAAACTCAGCCCGCCCCAGAAGAATATGCTTGTATTTCATCAACCAAAATACTTTTGAAAATGTTGAAAATATTTCATTTATATGTTAATTTGTGAAAATGCTAAAATATTTCATTTGTGTTTTGTTTTACTAAGAATATATATAAATTAGTTGGTGCTCCATTAGTTTCTTGAACAACAAGAATTTTTAGTCCTTAATTTTTGATATTTTAACTCTTAAGACATCTTTTTACATTACGTAGTAATTTTCTTTTGTCATTTTTCTTTAAGAGATCCTCCCCTTTCGATTGCATTCCTGGTTCCACCACTGTCCGTCAGGTGTTAGGTGTGTCAATTTCCTGTTATATATACTTTTGAATATTCGAGCTGACACAATAATACTTTCTTGTTCAGGGCTACTGTACAATATTCTCCCGACACAATTCATGCAGGCGATAATGGCCCCCGTGGGAATAGATTAGGCAAAGGGGACTCTTCTTAGTTTGATTAGTCGAGTCACATTGAGCCGTTCCGAAGGGAGGTCATATATAGAAGTACAGATTTTCGCTGAGGTCATATGTGCATAGTTTAGTCTGTTCAGTACGGCCAGTTGAATCGTCGTTTTCCGTATCTTTTGTAGATCTAGCCCAGAGATTGGAAAATGCTACATTGGAGATAGAGGAGATGGATGCTAGATTGAAGGATTATGATGAGCTTCCTGGCAAACAAAAATGGAAAGAAAAATATGGGGAAATTTGTTTTTTAGTCCTTGAGTTTTACCTCATTTTCATTTTTAGTCATTAATTTTAGTGGGTCAAAATTTTAGTCCTTGAACTTTCATCCTTTTAAAATTTAGTCCTTTCGTCAGTCTGCCGTCAAATTTGTACCGGTCGACCGGTACATGAAGCGGACGACCGCTACATGTACCGGTCGATCGCTCACTTTTAACACATATACCCGGTCGACCGCTTCATGTTCCGTTAAGTATATGAACGATATACTGACAGAAGGACCATTTATGCGACAAAAGAAAACCCAAGGACACTGCTGCTCGGGCACGCGTGGGTCCCACCCAGGACCCACGCCTCTCTCGCGATTGCACTGCAATTCGGCTGCCCGAATTGCAGCCAATCGCGATCCGGAATCTAGGGTCCATGTGCCACACGATTGTCTAGTGAGTAAAACCCGAACCCGAGATGAAAGAGATCGCAGGAGTATGTCTCTCCACGTGGAAAAACGTGGCTAATGGGCACAGTTAACTACGCTCCACTTCTCCGGCTGCGTTTGTCACTAAAATTTTACCCAAAATTTTATCTCTCTCCTAATAAAATACTCCAATATAATCTCTATCTCTTCCATCAAAAAATATAAAAAATTACAAAAACTATAAAATATTACCTCTCTCTTCACTTTTTCACTAAACCCAATACCAACACTAAACCCAATACCAAAAATTTTACCACACAAACCCACCCTCCGTGTTCACCGCCCGTCCCTTTCTACGTCCGTACAATTGCAGCCACATCAATGTCACGTCAACCCTCTCCTTTTTTTTCTTTTTTTTCCTCTTCCTGAATTTTATTTTGGACGTGGGGCGGGATGACCTTTTATTCTAGGGCCGACTGTTAAGACTTAAGAACTAAGAAGTGTACCCTCGAGAAACATTGTGAATTGGCACTCTGTCCTAGGGGCCGGTCACGAAAAGAGTCATTGGAATTTGGACAACCCTCGGAACTGAACTTTGCATGCCTTCCAGTGAATTTGAAGGCACAAGAATGTTATGATATACATCGTTTTAGTACTTGTCGTAGGACCCATTATTCATGCGCGTGAATCACTTGGCTTGGCTCTTGGGCACTGCGATTTGACATAGCCAAAGATAAATTGGGCGAGATTTGAGTTGCATGTCATTATCTCGATCAGCGGGTGAATATTATACAGAAAAAAGCATATATATTTTCAACTCCAAAATGCCACTTTGTGACGCTGGTTAGGCGTTTACCAAGAATTCAGCTTGAGTTTTCTAGTGCCTCTGCCTTGCAGCATGTCACAGCACTCATTGTTTTGATATTGCGTCTAGCAATATCATTGTCTTATGGTATTACTACTTGCAACTTCATTGTCCAAACCTCAGTGGATCTAGTTTTTTTACCCCTCTAGGAAGCCATGAAAAAGGTCGTTTTGGTTCGATCTCTGTCAGCCGCCCAGTTGTTCGTATTTACTACGTTGTCAAGGAAAAGGCTCTTAAGATATACTAGCCTTTTCGAAGCACGTTCGTAGCTGGTGCTGGGCCACTAGAGGCATTCCACAGGAAAAAGAGAATGAGAAGTCGTCACACGGGGTACAAGTGCCACGTTCCCTTTGCAATTAGAACTGTGGTATGATATGATAAGTTTGAAACAATACACTCCCCTTGATCTAAAAGGATTTTCCTATTAATGATAATTTTAACCATAACTAAATATAGCTGTAGATAGATATTAATATATAGCTCCATCAGAAATTGGTATCTAAATGCACCTATCGACAGCTATTTCAACAACAATTGGTATTGAGAGAAAAAGACAAAGAATCAGATCAGCTAGTACTGCTTGAGCATGGAGTCATTATTAGGTCGAAACTGTCCGTGTGCGTGAAATACTCACTATTGAAATTAGCGGTGAACATTAAAAGCAGTACGCACTAGTTAAAACGTAATTGGACCGTTTCAGCTGCTTGTAAATAAAGAAACCAAAGATTCTCATATGGAGAGAGACACAAACTTGGCAAAAGAACTAGGGTAGCACGATATTCCTCCAGGATTCAGCTTGGAAGGGAACAGCTTGTAACTTTAACTCTCTTTATTCTAAGCTTGTAACCTTTAACACGTAAGAAAAAGAACCTAGCTAGTTGTGTAATTAAACTGCACAATGTCAGAGAAAGAACCTAGCAATTTGCAGTTTAGCTCTAGCCAGCCCAACTGAACGCCAAAAAGAATAGTAAATCCGATTGAGTCCTGACGGCGAGAAGATTTTATAACAAGTAGTTATACAAATTAGAGTCCAAAACTGAAGGATGGTTTGGATTTAACATCAGAATTTTAAAAACGACCATAAAAGGCCATAAACTTGCAAGGGATCAAAACTTATAAAGAGTCCTAAACTGGCAAAGGAGGGATCAAAACAAGGAATAACTCGAAACCCTAGAGGGGGGTAGACAACCCTCTTGATATTTGGCTGGGTCTGTGCTGGTCAGGATCAGGACCTTGTCAATACCTCCCGCCCCCACTTGAAAATGCTAGCTTGAGGAGGACGCAACATATCCTCGAAACATAAACGCCATTACATTAATAGGTATGTTTTCGTTTTCCAAACTCTCAAAGAGAGCTATTATTCTGTTGACATCTGTGGAAGAGGGACTGGACCTGAGGGTTTTAAAGTTTTTGGTAAATTTGGTAACTAGGATTACGACGGATAACTGTTGTGGGCACACCCATCTCTCTCGCCTGGAGACAGATCTCACAGGCACCAAACAGTCCTAGTCTCCATCTTATTCATTGCTCATACGTTCACTTCCTTTACTCAAATTAAACTCTATATATATAACACCCTCCAACCTTCTTGATCCCTCACTACTACTTCATCTCTCCCCTTCTCTCCCTTCCCTAAAGTCCTTTCTTTTAGTCGTCCCAGTTTACGCATACGCGGAATATTCTCGTTTTTAAATAAGTAGTGGGTCTTACCTAAATCATACGCCAAAACATGGGGTATGAACCTTTTGAAGCTTTATTTTTATGTCTTATCTTTCCCGTTCCTTTTTTTCTTTACTTTTACTTCATGCGATGAGATTTAGGGTTAGGGTTCCTCCATTCGATTCTCTCGTTTGCATGGGCTGATAATGTTGACCAAGATCTCTAACGACTAACAGTCACTGTTTGCGGATGGAGCATCATCAAGATTCACAAGCTTTTGAGGGCTTTGCGTGGAGTGGTCCCTTGCTCCACCCGAAATGGCTTTTGATCTGGGAATCTTGATGATGCTGCAGCGGCAATAAATGACTAATACAAGCAGGTTACCTAAGACGCTGCATCCAATTTGGGAACCAACAATAAATGACGGTAAACTCTTAGATTATTTCCTAACTCGTTTTTTTTTTCCGAGCCTTTCGAAAACTCGTTTTATCTCCGAACATCAAGATTTATGGACTTGATAGTTGAAACTGCAGCTTCTGTTGGAATTCATAAATTTTTTTATTTTCTAACACATCTTGGTTAATAATTAAGTACTTTTGATAGGTTAACTAGGGTACTTTTGTGTTAGTTAACGCCAACTTGTACCTTGTTTGTGTCAAAAATGTCCACCACTCTGTACTTGGGCTGGTGTTCCCCCACCAGGGCTGAGGTTCAAGCGTGGTACAGGGAGTGTAAAAAATGTACACGATCCATGAGGTAATACACGGTAATCTATGTCATGCGGAGATTTTCTTTGCAGCGATTACGAATTCTGTGGTCTCGCTTGATCTTTCTCAGATAGGAGGGTTCTGATCTGGGGTTCGAATACCCCCACTCCCTCCCCTGGCAGGCTATAGCCTGCATTGCCTTAAAAAAAAATTCTGTGGTCTCGCTTGATCTTTCTCAGATGCTTATCCGTACTGAAACCTCCTGGTCTCATGAGCAGGTATGTCTGTCCTATGGTGGACCATTTTGCAACCCGAGAAATCGCGAGGTGCTTTTGCTTGATGGATTGTTTGGATATTTTTATTCTCTTTCTTCATCTTTTTCTTTTTTTCCTCCAGATCTTCATATTCCTTCTCATCTGCAAAATATCCATCTATACAAGGCTGGTAGCAGTTACCAGCCTTTTGTAGGATATGTTTGGAAGGAACAAGTCGAACATAAAATCATTTTGTCACTTTCGTACACAGCTCTAGTTGTCCTCTGGAATCTGATGATGAACGCGTAAGCCATGTAATGCCTACATTGGTGAAATCTTTTTCTTGCATAAGCGACAATTTTGTGTTTCTGGGGTTCCCAGCTGTAAGAGAAAAGTAGTTTAGTTTAATTCTGATTTGTTTGGTGAAGGGAATATTGCGATTTTATTTGCTTTATAAGATTTATAATTGGACTATGTTTCTGCCAGCTATAAGCTTTTCGTTTTTCCACTATTAATTTCAATGAAGGAATCTGGTAGCAATCAAGATCAACTTGTACTGGTTCGATTAATTGTAGTTCAAAGTGTAAGATCTCTATTCCATTCCTATCACTTTTAAGTTTCTAAGTGAAGGATCAGGACTTGTCAAGATTAATGTCCAACAAATGTATGCAAGAACTCCTTTGTTTCTTTATCCTTAAAATATCATCTTGCTTGTTGCTTCCTTAGCAGGGATTTCGTTCTGTTCATTTCTTAATCCGATAATAACTATGTCCATGTGCATATATAAATGTTCCGGATTTGTTTAATCGCTACATTTCTGATATGTGTGGTTGAAGATGTATATATATTCACGTGGTTAATACGAATCGGCACTGCTGTTGGTTCCTCGTTGTCTCTAAAGAGTGGTGGTCCATTCGTCTTAAACTTATTTCTCATTTCAGACACCTAATTAGGTTTCGCCATGAATTTGTATACCGCCATCTAGTTCTGAGTTATGTGTACTTGACCGATCATATGACTTATATATATATTCTGGAATTGTTCAAGTCTTTCGATCTAAATCACATAATTCGGCAGCGGTGCGACGGCTGGTTAAACGTTGGCCTGTCCATTGTGTTTTTCCCAGGATTTGAAGTCATAGCTATCTTCGATCCATTCCTTATTTCTTGCAGGACTCAGGATCTGAGAAAAGTAATTATGCTTAACAGAAGAATTAGTTTCAAAGTCGTTTGTGATCTAGCTAAAAGTCATAAATATTTTGCATTCTCTTTCCAAATGGATATATATAAGGGAACAGCTTCTAGCTAGTTGTTTTCTTTTGTTTGGTTAGCGAACGGTAGCAATTCTAAACCTTGTCATGAGCTTATTGACCTTCTGCGTGTATTTGTTAACTATCTTTGGCTAGCGGCCTGATATGGCTTCTATACCCATATGTTCATCTGTTTTCCTGTTTCTCAATCTACTTTAAGTGATATCGTTTTAAGTACTGATGCTGTAATTTCACATGAAGTTTAATCAATTTGGTGAGGTGGAAGCAGATGTTATACAAATAATATCAATTCATTTGAGGAATTATGAGAATTGAAAGGAGCCCGACTCCTGGCATAATTTCTTGCCAATTTACCTCTCTGAATGTTGCCCAGTGGCAATACGACACACCCTATGGAAGCGAATCGAATTGACTGTAATTCTGAATCAACTAAAACAATTTTATCTCATAATTGAGGCATCCAAACTCCATATTCTTACATCATGGTTAGATTTAAGTAATTAAAGACAGATCAAAGCCGGTAACAAAACATGGGATCCCACAGTAAATATATTATTGAAGAAGAAGTGGAGGTGGGACCTGACATGTATGTATCCGTACAGTCTAGTCCAATTATATATTTCGGTTCGTAGCCAATTACATATATATAACATCTGCAAATTTCTTGATCAATCGCTATCAATCGGAGCTGAACATTATGTTCCGTGGGGGGACATCCCTGCCAATATTTCCATGTTCGGTGGTCACGTTATCACACCTTAAATTAAACAGCGATCGAATTGTGACGATTGGATCCACATCGCTAGTGAAAAAGCACCCAACGCTGGAACTCTCGACTCTAGATTGGACTAGCAGAAATGCCGCATTGTTCTAGTCTGATTCGGCTGGCCCAGTCTTTCAACTCGCAGCATGAGGCAGACATTTATACAATATTTGTACTGAATTTTCATGCCCCTTAAGCAAAAGGACCCAGCAACAATTCATACATACAAGAGAATGATAATTCCATATATTGTGTTGTGTATAAAGTTATAAACCATGGTGATGAATTATGGATCGAACTGGGTAAAGCAAACTAAAGAGCCGTCTCTGTATGTATTACGAAGAAATCTACCCCCGACCAGTATGCAAAAAATTGTGTTCGCAGTACAATAATGTTACAATATAATTTGCCTCGGACTACGCCCTAAGTGGACCCAGAAAGCGACTGAACAAGGGCATCCAATGACCAGTACTGTAGACTCAGAGGTTCCCAAATCCAAAAGAGCCCACTGAGGCAGACACTCAGTACACCCACGTACCCTTTAATCACTCAATTCCGCGACCCCATTGGTACAATAATTCTAGCATAAAGCTCTGCGCTTCTTTTTTGTGTTCTGCTATAATTTAAAATTTTCAAACTTCCACTCATTCGTGCACAGCCACCAGAAAAAATTATCAAAGCTTCCCGACAAGTTTTCATCAAAGATAACTGCCAACCCTGACATTTTCTCGTCTTCTACAAATGCTATATATACAGCTTCATATTTTTTTTTCTCTAAGCTGCTCGTGGCCTGCGGACCATCGGCGGTCGTGTGCGTCATGGTTTCCTCACAAGTACAAGACCCATATCCATCCATTATCAAACTCACGTGTCCAACAAGTGGACCAATTTTAGGCCGGGCTCAAGTTGTGCTGGGTCCTTTTCTGAATCCTACAGATAACATAACATACAGGCCCAACCTAAGCCCGGAATCATCTGCCCATTAAAAGTAGTCCATCCCCATCCCCATTGTTACTCTTCGTTTCCTGCTGTTTTACGACACCAATAGTGTTGGTTTCCCGCTTTATCTGAAGTTCTGAACCAGTCTCAAGCTACTGACCAAAACAGACAGAAAAAAGACGTAGTCTTAAGCTGAAAGAAAAGAAGACGACAGACTCTAAACTCTCAAAAACGATCTTTCAATCACTTTGGATTAGAGTTTTCAGGCACCAAAATTTTACATGCTGCTGATAATGGATAGTTAAACAAGATCATACCAAGAATGGATTCCATGAGAATCCCTAAAGCTAAAAGTCTGCGTTACAACTATGAAACCGCAAACAGGCAAAAAGAAAGTGCTATCCTACGCATATAGTTCAGTCTGACAGCATCAGTACATTCCGAACTTAAGAGTACAAAGCATGCGTCTTCCATTCGTGAGTCGTGCACGGTGCACTCCTCAAAACAGACAAAAGCATTGTTACATGTAGCTTGATTTACAAAGCATTCTTCGATAATCGCCCTTCAGGCGCAAGCCTCCCTCCTAGTCATCGGAGCCCTAGCAAAAAAAAAACCTCGACATCAAGTGGATGAAAATACCCATTCTTCGGCTGCTCCTGTTTCGCGTGAGCCGGCTTCTTCTTCGGAGTACCACAACCCTCTTCCAATGCCACCGTCCCCCAACAATCTCGCCCATCTCCATATGTACGGCCCCACAACTCGCACCAAAATAATGAATATGTTTGAGTGTGAAAATTTTAGAGGTTGAAGTTCGTAAAACATTATAAAGTACAGATATTTTATTAAAGACGATAAAACGTGAAGAGATAATATTTTTAATAAATATTATAATAATAAAAAATTATACGATAAATTTTTAATATTAATTTCAAATAAGCGACCAAACATCCAAAATCTGCATGCAGTCGTGTGTTTGGCAATTTATACAGGGCACTGGCTCTAGCTTGTTCCGGAAGGTGCTCCTTGACCTATCCAAACTTGTGGTAGAAGCAAGTAAAGCTGAGATGACGTGGAACAAAGTTGGCGGAAAAAGATCGTCACTCTAGCCACGTCGACGCGCGAGAAACTTCAAGCGAGTGCTGGTGGGTTTGAATCTCCACTACACGTTTCTTTCCCGCCCTTTTGCTTGGGCGTTGCCGGAACTCGGAAGCGTCATTTGTTTCCTGGGATTCTTTTCGTGGGTGGGTCCGATTGGGGGTTATCCGCCATGGGCCACGGGCCAGTTGGTTTAGCTCGAGACTGTGGTCGAGGATGGGAGAACGTGTAAATGTAAAGGCTCTTTGACTGCGTCGTTTTCGTAAGGGCGTCCGTCTCCGGCTCTCCGCTATGTTTGGTACCCACGTGCAGGTGTAAAAGTCACGGAAAGTTGGGACTTTGTGGAAAGTGAAACGAACGTTGTCCTTCGAAAATTTTTAATAATAGTTATTAGAGGTGAATTTTGAATTTTATTTATATATATGTGTGGAAGTTGTTAAATTATATTAATGTCCATAAAAAATTAATATTGAATTGTATTAATATGTATGTATAAATAATATTAAGAGTATAAATTTAAAAAATTGAATTCAAATTCTAAAATTTGATGTTGATATGTGTAATGTCTCACGGTCCAGTTGGTTAGGCCGAAGCTTTGCTGGACTTTGGATGTTTGAGGGTGAAAATTTTGGATATTGAAGTTTGAAAAATATTATAAAGTAAAAGATATGTTACGAGAGTTGATAAAAAATGAAGAGAGAAGATTTTAAATAAATATTATAATAATAATAATAAATTATGTGATGAATTTTTTATTATTAAACTAATGGTATGTTTGAGGGTGAAAATTTTAGGTATTGGAGTTTGAGAAATATTATAAAGTAAAGATATGTTATGAGAGTTGGTGAAAAAATGAAAAAATAGAAGATTTTTAATAAAAAATATAATAATAAAAAATTATGTGGTAAATTTTTTATTATTAAACTTAAATTTTTGGACCCAATAATTGAGGCTCGAACATATCTTAAAATTTTTGGACCCAAATAATTGGGCTCAAAGAAGACCTTTATGTCAAATACTCCTCTATCCCAGAGGCCAGAACCGTATTTCAGTATGGTCGTTTGCTTAAGCCTTACATCACTCACTTTGTTGGGCTTTCATACTCTAAAAGCCCATGTCCCGAACAAAAGCGCATAAAAAAGGTTGTTTACCCGCGATCTTTTAGCCAATCCTCATAAAAAAAAATTGTTGGTCCAAGTTTCCCGCCGCAAATAAAAGAGTTGGTGACAATTTTTTGTTTTTTTGCTTTTCTTGGGTGATCAAGCAGTTAGGGCTAGTGCCTATCGGGGCGGTCCACTGGCCCAGTTTACAATAAAAGGTTTCAAAAAGAGATAAGTAACGAGTATCTTTGGAGATGTTCGGTTTCTCAAGATAATCAGCATTCGAATCTCACTCAATTTATGTTAGTCAAAAACCGAAATAAAACGACGATTCCAATACAAACGCCCCTGCTCTTGTTCTTTCCTGTCTCCTGCGTCGGTCCTTTTTATTTTGCGTCAGCTGTGTTATTTATACAAGGGAGAGCTGTTTTTGTTTACTTTTTTTCATCGTTTTGTACCTTTTGCTTTAAAAAAAAACTTCGTACAAGGGAGCCAGCTGCTTTTGTTGACTTCTTTTTACCGTTTTGTACATTTTTATTTTTTCTTATAAAAAAACCTTTTAAATATTTAAATTTTAATAAAAAAATTAATAAATTCGAAATATAAAAAAAAACTTTAAACATCATCATTATTTTTTTACACATCATTAATCTCTACACAAACACCAATACAACTCTAACATCACCTGAAAATTCACAAAACACTCCAAATCCTTAAAAAACTCTCAAAACGAACATCACCTTTGTTTGGTTCGTAAAATTCAAATTTTTCATTGAAACGTTTCTAAGAAAACAAAATATTTTTCAGTGTTTGGTTATTCTTTTAAAATAATTTCAACATTTTAGTCCATGAAATATCAATTTCATCCTTCGGATACCTTATATAAGTTTTTGAGACAAATCGATCATCCGTCCAATTGTCATTCGCCAAAGTACAGAATGATGCTCACGTGAATTTTAAATCTCATCTCATTGCCAATAGTAGACTGTCGCGTGACATGCATTTCTTTCTCAAATTTTTAATATTTTACTCTCTAAGTTACTGATTTCAACCTCCCTGAAGTACATTTTTAGAATAAAATTGGTTCCCGCAGTTCAATTGTCATTAGCCAACTTTTGTAGAAAATGCCAACTAGTCTGGAAAAAGAAGAATATGAAATTATTCTATGCAACCTTCAAATTCAATTTTTATTTAATAAACATTACTTATTATTTATATATTATTTTTAATAATTTTTCCTTGGAGGGGCATTTAGGCCATTTGCATGTGATTTAAAGGCTAAATCAAACATAATGTAAGAATTGACTTTTTAAGCATATATAAAGGAATAAAATATTTTAGAACTTGAGAGAGATTTACTGATTTTTGTCAATAAATATAAGGTGTACTATAGTGTTTCCCAAAAAATAATTTAGTTTTAGGAAAAATTTGATCTTAATTTGTTTTTCTAGAAAATAATAAAGCTTTTCCAATTGATTTGAAAACTTTTTACTTTGACTTTCATTTTTAAGTGTTTGCCAAATACCGAAAAATAAGTAAAATAAATTACAAATTTTGTTTTACAAGTAAACAAACGGAAACTTAATCTACATTCAGATTTGCCGAATGATCCTAGAATAATACAGATTTTTCTATAATTGAAACTTTTCCAATAAGCCAAATTTTGCAATTTTGCATGATGATACACCTTCTGATTACCATCTCTTCCCGTCCACCACTCCTATTGTTATCGACAATGGCGCCTCCTATTTCCGTATCGGGTATCTCCGAAAACCCTAACTCCACCTTTGTATGATGTATGTTTGTGTTTTTTCATTATTGTTTTACGTTTCTTATCTTTCTGCTTACTAATTTCAGATGGGCGGGAGAAACAGACCCTCGTATTATTTTCCGCAACATTGTTCAGAGGCCACGGCATAAAGCTACTGGTACCTCTTAATTCCAGCATTTTTCTAAGATTTCTTATTACTCTTGAGAGGGGAAGAGGGTCTAGATTGTTAGGCTCTGCGTCACTCCTGAGAGAGTTGCTGAAGTGAGAAAGGAAAAAGTTTCAGCCTTTACACTTCGATTGATCTCAACGAGCTTCATTTTTTTCTTTTTTTCTTTTTCTTGGGGGGGGGGGGGGGGGTTGGTGGCGGTGGTTCTGCTTTGTGATATAGGTGAAACTGTCACTATTGTTGGCGACCGTGATCCTGCATTGTTGAAGTACTTTGATTGCACTCGCTCAGGGCCCCGCTCGGCTTTTGATAGCAACGTTGTTTATCAGTTCGAGATAATGGAATACGTAAGCCTCTAGCACCCGTGTAATAAAATTTCTGTTTATCCAAACTTATTATTATTCTTCCTCTACTCACACAGAATATAATTTAGAAGACAGAAAAAATAATAAAAGAACCAATGGATAATGGGAAAGCGCATTGGCTTACTGCAAAAATCTTGCACCTTGTTGCCACGAACATTTCATCAAATTGTGAAATATCCTCTTTGGTCGAATAGGATTTTATTTTTTACTCTAAAATTTTCCCCATAACGTGTCATGGGAACTGATTGAGACCTTAGAGAATTGAGAATTTGATCAAGAGTAATACCTTATTTTATTTTCACTTATTAAAGAAAATTACGTTTCATAATATTGGAAACCTAATAAAGTCCTATGTGCACCATTACTTTTGGATGGCTGACAGTTGGTCTACCCATTCCTGTTCTATATATTTGCAAAACACAATGGACAAGCCAACCCATGTACTTTCAATAAGGAGCAGAGTAACTGGTTCAGAGGATTCTACTTCAAGTTCCTGTGTTATTTGATCTTTTGATTGATATGGTTCTTATGTGTTCCAAAAAGCTGGGCATCTTATTTCTGTCAGTCACAATACAGCAATATATAATTTGATTATCTACATGAAATCTCAAGCACATTCTGTCCAAGTTTTGTATGTCTGCGTATGCTTGAATGCATTTCAAGGATGGTGGTCTCACTAATAGTTCTTGCATCTATAGATTCTTGACTTTGGCTTTGATCGGATGGGAGCAAATGGATCAGAGGTATGATGGAAACTTCCATAAATTTATGCTTTACAATTGCCATTGTAAAAGGCTTATTTCTCTCCAATCTTTTTGGCATGTTATGTGGTTCGCTAACACTGATGTGATTTCTGTAAAAGCTCTAGGCCAGTGATTGTTTCCACCCACACTAGTGCTACGATAGTTAAAATTGTATGATTTGGACTTACTATTTACACACTATCTCTTTGCTGAGTTCGGTAGGAAAATGTGGCTGCATTCATTTTGTTGGTCTTTAGAAGTTTTCTCATGAAGCGGAGGGTTACTAGAAACTTTTCTTTCAACAATTTCATTTGTAATTCAGTTTTATTTGTTGACTATTTTTCTTCTTCTATCTGTGGCGGTTGTGAACCCTTTGGGAAAGACATGGAGTAAACAGTCTAGTCAGATCTAAAATGATGCTAATAGCAGTCATATGCACGATGCAATATTTGTAATTCTATACATTGGTTCCCTCCATTTGTTGTGGTCGTTGATTCTAAATGCTTAGTTCTGGTAGAGTTCGGGATGTTTCTATATACTCATAGAATATTTTTTTTTGTTTCCTATGTTCACTTGAGGGCAGAACAGATCGACCACCCTGTCCTGATCACAGAATGCGTTTGCAACCCTGTTCAGTCTCGTAGTAAAATGGCAGAACTTCTTTTTGAGACCTATGGAGTTCCATCAGTAGGTACTATCACTAAGTGGTACATAAAACTCTAAACACTCTTAATCAGCAGGCTCATATTCAATACCACGGAGAGCATGGTGGCTCCTGTGTAAGCAATGGGCCTTGACTGCAGGCATTGCTATTCACGTGCTGGATCTGGTCCTCTTTTGTTCCTTTAATGTGTGTACTGCCACCCTGGCTAATCTGTACATTCTTTCTCCTATCTCAGCATTTGGTGTTGATGCTGCATTCAGCTATACGTATAATCAACAACGTGGGGTTTGCGATAAAGATGGTCTTGCTATCTGCCCGGGATTTACAACAACTCATGTGATTCCAGTATGCTTTCCTACCATTGTGTTCTTATTCAAGTAATGGACGTCATTTAACCATTCATCCAGGATTGGTATGGTTATTCTGTAACTACTTTTTGGAGCATATAGATCCTGGCATGATTAAAAATAGCTGATGAAATGGTTTTACCTTGGAATTTACATACGTGATTCTCACGGTGCATCATCATCATCGTCATCATTAGTATCAGTGTTCTACTTATCTCTTTAATGCTAAAATGGTCTTATTGTGTTTCCTTTTGACTCAGTTTGCTGATGGGGAGCCTGCTTATAAAGGAAGCTGTCGAACCAATATTGGTGGATACCACATCACTGATTATTTGAAGCAACTTCTTTCACTTAAATACCCTCACCACATGTAATTATATTATTTATAAAGTTCATGCGTCTACTAACCCAGTAATCTTTGTGCAAAACCTCTCATTATGTTTTTTAATGCGGCAGGACTAGGTTTACATGGGAGAAGGTTGAGGACCTGAAGATGGAGCATTGTTATATTGCACCAGATTATGCTTCAGAAGCTCGCTTGTTTCAGGTAAAGTGCATGGCTCTTTTCCATGCATTCCCTTTTCAATCTCTGACACTAACCTTTGCCAATTTGTGGCGCCAGAAAGGGGCCAAGGAAGCTGAACATAGAACCAGGTGTTGGCAGCTTCCATGGATTCCACCACCAGCTGAGGAGCCTCCTTCAGAAGAAGAGCTTGCTAGAAAGGCAGCCATAAAGGAGAAACAAGGTCAACGTTTGCGGGAAATGGCTGAGGCAAAGAGGTCATCTAGGATAAATGAACTAGAGAATGAATTGAATGGCTTGGAATTTCTTCTACGGCAGCTTGAACAAGTGGAAGAGAATGAGATTCCATCTTTCCTGTCAGCCACTGGGTATGTATCCAAGCAGGAAATAGAATCTGCCCTTCTGAAAGTCACACAATCTTTACGGAGAACGAAAGGTGACCCAAAGGGTGACCAGGCTGAAGCTGAGGAGAAGACAGATCCTGCTTCAACTGAAAAGTTTCCTCTTATCAATATCCCTGACAACATGCTGACACCAGAGCAGGTATACTTTTATACCAAATGGCTGGTCATTGGCCTCATCAGATTGAAATTTCCGCTGGTTGTGCTTATAAGATATACTAATAACCTTGTATTCCTCCCTGGAGACAGACAAAGGTTGGTACCAGAATAATCACCTATTGTCCAGAATGTGGAACAAAGAAATGTCCTGTATCTTCACCTATGTACTGTTGGTCATTCCTTGATATCTTAATGTATGACAATAGGAAGTGATACGGGGAACAGAGTGACTACCTTAAGTTATCACAGTAAACGCTTGCTTTTATTGCCATCTTCCCCAACACTCTGCACGTAAATTCTGTATATCTTAATTCCTCCTTTTAATTTTTGAATAGTCGCAATTGCTTCTAAATTTTTGCTCATCCGATGCTACAGTTTGTGATGCATATGAGTATGCAACCTCAGGGTTACAGCTTTGTTGGAAACCAGCTCTACCCCTTTTTTAAAAAAGTTTTCTGATCTTGAATGGTTTTCGTTTTGTTACGGTTGCTTGACAGCTTAAGGAAAAGCGAAGGCAGTTGTTTCTTAAAACCACATCTGAAGGCCGGCAGCGAGCTAAACAGAAACGCTCTGAATCAGAATTAGAACGAGAAAGAAAAAATCAACAAGATGAAGAAAGACGCTTGTAAGCATAGTGCTCAGGTTTTGTTTTTTAAATTGTGATCATTTGGTGTTATGGACAAAAGGGAAATCCTTTGTAGCCATAGTAATTTGTTTGAATTGAGGAGGGTTTTTCAGGAGAAGAGAGAGAGTAAAGATGAAGTAAAAGTGCTTTAGTTAATACATTAGTGGTAATATAGATTCCGCTAATTGACCATACCTTCTCTTATCAATTTTTCTCTTGCTTCTTTTGTAGAGAGAACCCAGAGCTTTATTTAGGGCAGCTGCACGCTAAGTACAAAGAGCTTGCTGAGAAAGTCGAGCAGAGAAAACGACTTAAGACGAATGGGAACAATACAAATGGAAATAACACATCTGGAGGTGTTGGTCGTGGGGAGAGGTTGAGTGCAGCCCAGAGGGAAAGGATGCGCCTTTTAACTACAGCAGCCTTTGATCGAGGGAAGGGAGAGGATACTTTTGGTGCCCAGGATGAAGATTGGCAACTTTACAAACTGATGAGCAAAGATAATGATGATGATGACGAGGGACCAGATCAGGATGAAGCAGAACTGACTCGCATATCTTCCAGGCTCCAGGTCAGTTTTTCATTCTAGAATATTGGTCTTGATCTCCAACTACGCTTCTCTTTTGATCTTCATTAGTCAATTCAGGTATAAGTCTTGATGGACCAATACTGTGGCAGGAAATAGATCCTACATTTGTTCCCAAGTCGGAATTAGGAACCTCTCAACCTGTTGAAGTACCACGGTTTTGTCCTCTGACCAAGGAAGACTTCCAGATTGTTCTTGGGGTTGAAAGGTTCCGATGCCCTGAAATTTTATTTCATCCCAACTGGGTAGGGGTGGATCAGGCCGGGTTGGATGAAATGGCTGGCGTTTCAATAAGGAGGTTGGCACCTATGGGCCAAGGTGTGGAGGAAAGACTGACCAGTTCAATACTTTTGACTGGTGGGAGTTGCCTTTTCTCTGGGATTACAGAGCGCTTGGAAGCTGGAATCCGGATGATTAGGCCATGTGGATCACCTATAAAGGTGGTAAGAGCAATGGATCCGGTTCTTGACGCATGGCGTGGGGCTGCTGCTTATGCTGCTTCTTCACAGTTCCCCACACAAACTTTCAGTAGAGCAGACTATTATGAGAAGGGCGAAGATTGGCTTCGCAGATATCAACTGCGGTATACTTTATAGACAATTGGGTCACAGTGCATTAATGTATATTGTCTTCGGCATAAGATTACTCTTTTAAGTTAATTAAATTCTAGACTAACTTTTGAACTCCAGTGTGGCTATGCCTCGAAGAATATTGCTGTAAGGCCACTCTTTAAAAGTCAATGGAGTAAGAACCGCCCGAATAGTCGTGAACTTTAACAACATACCAATCTTATATCTTCACCTACTGGTGTTTGTGCCAGTACTTGGGTTGCCACTTGATTCTCAATCACATCTGACCCCGCAGTTGCTCAACCGTTGTTTTGCTCTGAATTTCAAGTCCTCGGGAGACCTTCAATTTGAGTTGTCTGGATGGGCTCATGTTTTCCGAACAAGATCTGCTTATAGCCAAGTTGAAAGCAACAATTAATAGGTTTGGCTTTTTCTAAAAAAATCCGATCTTTTGGGAACCACAAAATCCGCACATTGCTTGTATGGGCAGAGTTATTGTCTGAGGATTTCATTCATCAAACAGATAGTGCGTTTTCATACGGTAGGGTATGGACCCGTTAGACTTATTACACTTTCAGTGATGCCATAAGCCATTTCCTTCATGGCCTTAGAAGATTAGTCTTTTTTTTTTGTAACGAGGAGAAATTCAACAGTCCATTGGTTTGAATCCACTTAGTGGGCTGGTAAAATCCAGGCCGATGCAGCAATCTCTCAAGCCTGACAAGCCAAGTTAATCTGGCCTTAAGGAGAGATGACCCCAATAAATTGTTTTCACTTACGGGGATTCGAAACTGAGAACTCAATGGGAACAAATTCCTAAACACAAGGTCTTGACCACTCAAGAGTCAAACCAATACCTTAAAATTATTATTCCCAGCTTTAAACATCTAGAAATAAAAAATGAGCAGACTACCATTAAGCAGCAAGAGTTTTCGCAGTTGGCAGATCATTTCAGAAAGACTTATATTTAGCAATTGAAAAATACTGTACTAATTGAGACTTTTGTAGAGATTTGCATTAATTAACAAGAATATTATTCACCACCTACTTTGGTTGACAGCGATATCCCCAGCATATAATATATATGGCATCGAAAAACCCTAATATACTTGATTAAAAAAAGGGTCAAAACTAGCCAAGAAAGCACAGGGAAGCGCCAGGCAATAAAATAATGGTGTACGAAGCAACGGCTACTTTCGATTACTCAAAATAACAAGCCCCCCCCCCCCCCCCCCCCCCCCAACAAAAAAAAAATGCAACTGGGTTGGGTGAGCTCGATTTATTTGAGAATTGACCGTTGGAGAATATTTCACAGACCAACCTCTTTCCTTTTCCAAGACCTCTAGCTCCTATAAACTTCACGATTATCGACCGTTGCAAATCTTCCTCCACACACAAAATCCCAAAACCCCTAGAAAAGCCTCTTTGCTTGTGGAGAGGAGAGAGGCTTTCGAAGTTCCTCCCAGTCGATCTCAAAGGAAGCAAAAAGATCAAAGAAGACCCAGAAATGGATTCACCCCAAGCAAGAAAAACCGGGCTGAATCTACCAGCTGGGATGTCCGAGACATCGCTGCACCTCGAGACCTTTACGGGTTCTTCTCGTGCAATGTCAAATTTGGGGTCACCTCGGAAAACGATATCGAACTTGGGATCACCGCGAACGATATCGAACTTGTCATCGCCCTCGAAATCGAAATCTTCGACGTGCAGCGACAGATTCATACCGTGCAGATCGTCGTCGAGGCTGCACACTTTCGGGCTAATCGAGAATTCATCGCCGGTTAAAGAAGGCGGAAACGAGGCTTACTCGAGGTTGTTGAGATTGGAACTTTTTGGGTCTGATTTTGGGTCTTCTTCTCCTGCAGGTCTAGGGTCGCCGATAAGTCCTAGCAAGAACATGTTGCGGTTCAAGACCGAAATATCGGGGCCGAATTCTCCATATTCGCCTTCAGTCTTAGGCCATGAAAGTGGGTTCTCTTCCGAGACTTCGACGCCTCCCAAGCCACCTCGAAAGGTCCCTAAGACTCCCCATAAGGTAGCACTGGTCGTTTTCCTTTTGTGAGTGCAAGTAGAAGAGAGACGTTTTATGTAGCGTTTCTGACCGAGTAAAGCGGGACTATTATATCATTGACATTTTAAGATTTGGAATTTTCTACATTTGTTAGCAATCAATCTGACAGTTGTTTCATGGGCAAATGTGTTAGCACTATCCAAATGATTGAATTGGAATCACTGATGTGCAAGAAAGAGCAAATGAAGTAACTGAATCTAGGCAGGGAGGGAGAGATAGCCTGCAATGGATTATAAAGGAGCAAAATATAGTTGGAAATATAGGAAACGACTGATATTGGGAGGTTTAATGGTTGCAGGTTCTGGATGCCCCATCACTTCAAGATGACTTTTATTTGAACCTAGTAGATTGGTCCTCTCAAAATGTCCTTGCAGTTGGATTAGGCACCTGTGTTTATCTGTGGAGTGCTTCAAACAGCAAAGTAAGTTTGATGCTACTTTGTTGCAACAAGTTTGAACAGCGAAAATGTGAGCTGTGTCTAATATTCCATTATGCTATTTTGCTGTCAGGTAACAAAGTTGTGTGACCTGGGACCTAATGACGGTGTGTGCTCCGTTCAGTGGACCCGAGAGGGTTCGTACATATCAATTGGTACAAATTTTGGACAAGTGCAGGTAGCTAGTTCTCTAAAACTTACATCCGATCCTTTAATTATATCTTATTTCGAGGCTAGTATGTTCTATTGTCATTTATGGAGTCCGGATTCAGCTAGCGTTTTGGTTTCCTCCTATAGGTCTGGGATGGGACTCAGTGCACGAAGGTCCGAACTATGGCCGGGCATCAAACAAGAACGGGAGTTTTGGCATGGAGTTCGCGCATTTTAGCTTCTGGAAGCAGGGACCGGAACATACTTCAACACGATCTTCGGGTTCCAAATGACTTTGTTAGCAAGCTAGTTGGTCACAAGTCTGAGGTGAAGCCTTCAAATAATTTTCTAGTAACTCTGTATCAACTTAAAACCCCTTAGTCCCGCATACCTGGATTTGGCTATATAATCCTTTCGTCATCATGTAGCGTTCTGTGGGGTCATTTCAACATTTAGTGTTATTTATTCAACAAACTTTCGTTTTCTTCTGAACCGATAAATGCTCTCTTCATGGGCTATGACTTGAAGGCCAGAAAATAGAAGAGTTCTTAGGCAAATGTAATCTTAACATTTCCTTAATTTCACGCAACAGGTATGTGGACTAAAATGGTCCAACGATGACAGGGAACTTGCATCTGGTGGTAATGATAATCAGGTATCCATGGAGTTTTTGTTTCTTGTGTTTCCTTTTTTCACTTGCCCTTTTGTGTTTAGCCGTGCCTTTAGGCAACTACTAACCGGATGTCTTGCTGGTGACTCAAGCTACTGGTCTGGAACCAGCATTCTCAGCAACCAGCTTGGAGATTGACAGAGCACACAGCTGCTGTGAAGGCCATTGCTTGGTCACCCCACCAAAGCAGCCTTCTTGCATCTGGAGGTGGAACTGCTGATCGATGTATTCGCTTCTGGAACACCACAAACGGCCACCAATTGAACAGTATTGACACAGGGAGCCAGGTATTATTCTGTGAGAATCTTTATACTATAGAGCTCCTAATAAGAAGAAAGTTTCAACTAACATGTGACAGTAAAACAAATGATTTCTTCGAGACAGCGTATAGCTAATTCAAACCACATGTCATATCATGTCCTGTATTTTTTAACTTATATTGCTTTTGCCGCTTAACCTGCAGGTTTGCAATCTTGCTTGGAGTAAAAATGTGAATGAACTAGTAAGCACTCACGGGTATTCCCAGAATCAGATTATGGTGTGGAAGTATCCATCAATGGCAAAGGTATTAGCTTTCCAGTCATAAATTTTCCAACTTTCATTATAATCTTTCTGCAAATCTTGGTTTAAAGTAAAATCACATCTAAAAATCATAGACAATTACAATTTTCTTGTCATTAGATGTTTAATCAAGCAAGTTTTGAATTGAACTTTGATAGGTTGCAACTCTAACTGGACATAGCATGCGAGTTCTTTACCTTGCAATGTCACCTGATGGTCAGGTATTACACCGTTTCCTTGAAAGCAGATCTCAATGGCATGTATATTAGCAGGCAGCAAAAACATTTAAATTGACACAGAAATGAGGCCGAACATGATTGCTAATATACTGCATATGCCATGGCTGAGAACGAAAATTAATTGGAATTTAAACTCCTTCCTGCAGACTATAGTTACTGGAGCAGGCGATGAAACTCTCCGGTTTTGGAATGTCTTCCCATCCATGAAAACACCGGTTAGCAGGATAATTCCTGGTTCAATCTCACTTCCTATCTTCTGCTAACTTTGACTGCTACTTATACGATCTTCACCTGTTTGCTATTGGGTTTTCAGGCACCAGTAAAAGAAACAGGTCTTTGGTCCCTAGGAAGAACCTATATACGATGAAACTTGTTTCGAAATATGATACTCTAATTTTGTAAGTAGCCACACTCTGGAAGGTTGGCCTGTAATCTATTTATTTTATACCATCATTTGTAACATAATAGCTTCGCGTTTGTAAAGAAGTGTTCCCTCGAATAGAATTCTTGGACATCGTTTTGTTGCTTGGAAAAAGAAACAGAAAAAGAAAAAGATACTTGACACATCAATAAAATCTTGGAACTTCTCTCTGTGGAAGTTTTATTGTTCCTTTCAAATAGCGTAATAACGGAGTCTGGATACTTCACTGGTCCAATCGGGGGACACTCTTGGTTCCCAAGCAACTGATAACTCATCCGCTAGGGGGTCTTTCGAAAAGCACTTTCCTTGTTAATGGCAACCCGTTAATGGCACTTTCCTCTCACCCATTGAATTAGCAACGCCCTTCAACATGTCTGCTGCAGATCACAAAAAAAATCTCGCATTACTACTCGTTCGTAGTTATTCATGCATGTCGATAGAGGTTAAATGGAAAATTCCGTGCAACATGATTAAAAAAAATAAAATAAAACCAGGTTTCTCGGAAGCCAAACAGCATGAAAGTACTTCGGGAGGAAAAAATAAAACGGTTAAGATTGGGCATTGCAAGCTTCTTACATCTGTTCCAGAATTAATCTAGAAAAACCAGACACATAAATCTAGACACACTGGACACTTTTGATTGTGTCCCCCAATAATCCATGGTCAGATACTTCTGATTTTTGGCTGCCTGCATCAGCTGCAACCGAGAAGCCAAATGTAGAATAAGAGGTCTAGACCCTTGCATTTGATTGCAAACCTTGACATATCAAATAAATCTCCCTGGATGAAGATCTTGTAGCTTTAGGCCTCAGCAAAGAGGCCTTTCTGAACAGTGGCTTGCACATCCTGCTGAATTCTGCTAACCAAAGAGCCCGAAGAAAGTAAGAAACATTTACAAACAATTCAGCCAGGAAAAAAAATTACTAGTTTTCTGAAATAATATCAAACCTTGCACATCTTCGCTCTCCAAAAGCTTTATGACAAGGTGGCCCCCAGCTTGCAACACACCGCTGCTATCTGAATCACAGATCAAACCATCCAGCTCATCACCCAGATTAGGTAATGCAGCCCCACCAACGGCCAAATCAAGTGCTCGCATTCCTAACTCAATCGAGAGAGCTGCATCCCTTGTTGTGATTCCCGAAACTAGGGGACACATATCGGAGAGTATTACAGAAAAACCTTTCTGCTGCACAGCAGGCAAACAAATCATCTATAGATGGTATCCCTCCTCTATATGTGGACACACACACACACACAGACCCCAGAATAGTTTGCCTTGAATGAACCTATCTACCAGGTTGGAAATTCAAAGAAACAATATCTCAGTAATTGATTAGGCAAAAGCACCCACTATCCAGATCTGACAGCAACATGAACATCGAGATGTCTTCTGTTGTAAGTTTCAAACATGCTAAGGAAATGAGGCAACGAGCAGATCGATCATCGATATAAGGCAAACATATTGCTGAGAATCAATTACTAGACCATGCTGGGTGGTAATTAAGCTTTCGAACATATTAGACAGTTCTAGAGAAAAGGCTTAGGTTGGCAAAACTAATCCAACTGGAGCGGATGCATGGGGGCTCATGTAGATCACCGAAAGAAGGCGATCATTAGGGAGTGTTTAATTCATTCTTAAGAGTACGTAACACCCTCAGCCAATCTTGGACCGGTGCTAATGTTTACTGTCTTCTGGTGAGAATGACAAAGGTTGTGGCCGTAAACACCTCGAAAGAAAGTAAGTTATGGCCTTAAACACCTCGAAAGAAAGTAACCCAGCCATTGTCAATGTCAATTGAGCTAACCCCTTATTCCCCAGAAGATAGAGTAACCTCTATATGCCAAAATCAGAATCTCATAGACTCCCATATTATAATACCTGAGGAGAGAGTGCCCTAACTTTGTCTTTGGGCAGCTTCATGACATCAGCACAAACAGTTTGAACCCTCGCATCGCAGAGAGGAGGAACCTTCACCTTCTGCTCTGCATATTCCAGATTTCTCAAATTGTTACAGAACCCACGAAAAGAGCTTACTTTCTTCAAAGGAAAATTCCTTTAGCACGAAGCCCATCAGTATCAATAAGCTTATAGAGACTTTAAAACTAATAGAGCGTCAATTAAGAAAAATCTGGGAACAAGAAACGACACCTTGAGATCAATGCCTACAGCCACCCCACCGCTTTTGAGCGGACCCAAACTCTGGCAAGCCACCTGCAACAAGAAAAAAAAAAGCCAGACAACCATGAAAACCATTTAAAAACAAACGAACAAAAGACACCCTTCAAGACAAAAAAATTTCAAGTTTAAAACCTGGAGCCAAGCACCAGGGGCGCAGCCGAGGTCGAGAACGGAAGAACCGGGTTTAATCAGCTTGTATTGCTTCTGCATCTGAAGCAGCTGCTCTTGCCCCAACACAAACCCGGGCGCGGACAAAGAGACGAGAGATTAGTAAAATTGAGTGGAATAAAGGAGTAAAGAAACGAATATAAGGGAACCAGGCAGAAGAGGGAGGAAAGAGTTTAACCTTGAAGGCGGAGCGAGCGACATAGCCAAGGCGTTGAGCCTCTCGGTAGAAGAAATCGGGTGCTCCTGCCCCACTCATTCACTCTCGTTCTTTCTCTCCTCCTGCTCGACGCAATAAAACCCTTGGAAGTTGAAACTTTGAAGTCCGACCGGGAGTGGTTAAAGCCTTGTTTTTCTTTGTTGGTTAAACAAAACAAAAAACGGAGAGAAATATGTTTTTTTGCAAAGAATATAATAATAGTTTTTTGCATTGCTGGAATGTAGACCCGGGTCCCCTGGGTGGAAAGCTCAGGTTAATGTTCGTTTTTATTTTTTTTTTTAAGATTCAAATTAATTCACAAAATTATTACGGAACATTTTAAAAATTTAAACACAAACATAAATACATTTAACACAATTTTCAACAATTTTTTACTTTTTTATTTAACACAAATTTTCTCTCTATACTTTTCTTTATAACTCTAATATTTTTTTATTAAACAATTACATCAAATCATTTCTCTCTCCACCTTACACAAAACCTATAAAACACTATTCAACATAAATATTCACAACTTTTAAAATACTACATTTTTTCTGAACACGAACAGCACCCAGGTATCCTAAACCGGACTAGACGGCAATGGATTTGCTGCTAATGAAAGTCATGACCTAATTAATAGCTAAACATAGGATGGTAATCCTCCCCAATTGGGAGAACCCAGAGATCAATAGGTGCACTTATGTGTAGTAATGCTACCAATAATTTGAGTTAAGGCTGCTGAAAAAGCTTCTTCAGAATTTAGGCCTGCAAAAAACATCCCAATAAGAGAATTTGCTTCACAGTTGTTTGAAATATCCTTCAACTGGTGCACCTCAATACATACAGGACGATTATAGCTAGGATTAGGCCAACTTTGGTGGCTCTAGTACGAGTCAAAGCACGATTTTACTCATTTTTGTATCAATGGAGACAGGCACATTAGGTTAAATGTTAAATTAAACTTATGAAACAAAATAATTATTTCTCCTTATTTTTGTAAGATAAAAAGAAAACGAAGAAGAAAATAAATTGTTCACAACCGCGTTGTTTTCCTTATAAGGGCTAATAAGGTGGTGTGTGCGCGTGTGGTGTACCATAGTCTTCATGTATTACACTATAATAAATACATGTGAAAGTTCTACACTAATAAATGTATTTCCTTTATACAATTTTTGTATGACAACATGTGTCTTGCACATGTTCAAATTTACTACGAATCAATCAGTGCAATCATAGTAGGGAGAACAATAGGACTTTTGTAAATAGTAAACTCGTATATCTTCGCATGTCTCTGGCCTTTCAATCCTCTGTGAGCCCCATAAGAGAAGAATGCCGTGGTACTCTTCCACTCAACAGGAACAAAGACTGAACCTGCTCTATTATCCTTTGTAGGCCTGCTATGTAAAGTAGATCAACAGCCCAAAATTGACCCGAGTGAGCAGGGCCCCTCTTTCAGAGAAGCCTAGAATTATTAGTCTGGGTCCAGAAATTGGGCTTGAGGCTCATTTTTCAATAGGCCATCGATGGTGAGGGAGCGCTTGTTTTGTTTTCCGCTGAGCCTCGCAACACTGCCTTTGCTAGCTAAATCCATCGACATTCGACACATTTAACGGGATAGCGAAGCCAGGCGCATGCGCTAAATACTGCTACTGAAATATTTCCGTCATTCTAATGGAGTACAAGCCCAAAATCAACCTTAGTCTGGGTCCTCTGGCTCTAATTGTGCTCATTTGGAAACGGAATGGCCTATATTTTCAATGGGTCACTAAATATTGTGTTTGGAACGTTATGAGGATGAGGTTTGGATCTCTTCAGTCTTCCTATCAAATTAAATTTAAGCCCAATTTTCTCCATTCAGACTTCTTAATATGTTGCCCAATTTTCTCCACTCAGCCTTCTTATATGTTGCAGTTCATATGGCGAACGGTAACGTTGAGATTTCAAAATGCCAGCCAAAATACTAAAAAAATTGGCGAAAAACAAACGACAATGAGAAAAATGTAAAAATAGAAATCAACGCTCAATATCTAACAAAGAAATAATCCACGGAACCAACATTCAGGGTGATGAGATGTTTCAAAAATATAATAAATGGCTGTAAAAGTGTCGAACCCCTCTAAATCTTAATAGGTGCAATGTGCAATTAATCATTTTAAAATATAGGAAGCAAAATGGACAAGCTCTGCACATACTGGACATTTCCCAACGGAGAAACTAACTAGGAGTACAAAACGATGGGACTTATAAGTTGAGGGGTGCAATTTCTATATAAAAAAAAAAGTATAAAGTGTCAACCCTCCAAACCTAATGAGTGCAAAATGCAATTAACTCCATTTCTTCTACTTTACGGAAAATACCAAGCAGGTAAGCAAGAGCTTCAAAAGACAAGAATAACAAATATCTCATTCTTCTGTTACCTGAAAGACTGAAGTCCTTCACGTTCACGAACAACGAAGACGGGCCTAAACATGATCACTGCTCGTCAATATGATATGTTAATCTATTGCCTCGCTCAAGCATCCTCCGTTTAAAAACATTCTTAGAGGTATGCATCAGCATTTATTGAGTTACAAGAAGTATGTTGGCAGACCGAGGTAAGTGATGCATGGTATGAACTCAATGAGTTCTTCTTCTACCTGTGCAATTGAAGGATAGCTCTTCCATAGCATGATGACAGACACGAAACAGCCAACATTCTGCTCCCAATAAACCTGCTCACCAAAACATATCTAATTAACATCCTTTTAACTACCATACAAACACCAGAAGTAAAAGGTAACAGTACGAATGAGAAATATATGATTTTCCCTTGAAGGCAGAAAACTTTAGTACCTTGACTCCATGCATCAAAAACACGAGAAATAAATCCCGTATCCCAAAGTGGAGCACCACTGGGACATTCCCATGATCGTGACTTTGATTCAAAAATTAAAAGATCATGCATCTAAGAAACTGGCCTCCAAGAAGATAGTGCAAAAAGAATTCTTCCTTTCCACCCCTGAAGCAGCCACTCACCATCCTCATCAATCAGAAAATCCTTATGGTAAAAAGATTTCACCCGGTCCTTTGCCCTGTTCCTGATCTCTTGGTTCAAAGGGAGCTGCCTAAACCCACACCTTCGAATCCGGACCTGCCATTGCTTGTATTTCTCTGGCCTCTCAATCCTCTCTGAGCCCTCACATGCAATGACATTCATTGCTTCTCGCCCAAAAATCTCCCTCTCGATCAACAGCCTCTCTTCGATCTCACGGCGCACCGTAGTCTCAAGCATATCGAACAGAGTAGAGAAGTGGAAGAGCGCCTCTCGGAATCGTGTGATGAAGAAGGGTGCATTAAAGGACCCATTCACAGTACCCAGTACCAAAACATCTGGATTCATTTTCCTGATCAGGTTTAAAACAATATCTCTGGGACTGTCTACCACTACCGTCTCATCAAGTAGGTTTCTTAATCTGTACATACAGTTGACAACAAGCACCTCGTCACCATCAAGTTTGAGATCCTCAATTTCGATTGTATCCCACTTTTGTGCTATTGCATTGAACACAAACGGAACTCTGAAAGTCTCTGCATATTTTGCTAGGCGGCGCCCTGTCTCCTCAACCCTTTCTGCAGGTCGGAAACCAGGTTGGGGAAGATCAATCCCAGTAATTCGAAGCTTAGGAGGTCCGCCAGCCCTAGAAGACAGACGTTGTATGAGGCAAGGCCATTGGAAACCATAAAGAATACCAAAATCAACAATGTGGAGACTTGTTGCTTTCTCAGCTAAATTCATTATTGTCTTATTTGAGAAGAAATTTGAGAGCTTCCTAAACGGACATGCAGCAAGAAAAAGATGGTAAGCTTTCAAGACATCAGCAGCTGAAGTTGGCCTGGTAATCAGGGTAGTATAAATCTGAGTACCAGAGCCAGCACTGCGTGCCTCAAGACCATTGGCAAAGTAGTGGGCCATTCTCTGCATCCCATCGCCAGTAGGAGAAGAATGTTGCCTGATCTGCTTCAGTAGCTCATTAGTGCTCCTCTGGTCATTGGCTGCAACAGCTTGTGCACAAACTGTCAAGAGAGTTCTCAAATCCACCACATCCCTTTTACCTCCCTGTTTCTTCCCACGGGCCTTTCCACCGTTTGACCCTCTGGACCGACCATTCTGCTGCACATTCTCGCTTGTACCATTTTGCAAAGCTTGGTGACGAGTGGATTCACTTTTTCCACAGTTCAGCAAAACCATATCAAACATTTCTGAAGTCACAATGGATTGAGTACAGACTGCTGACTGCTTGTTACTCCTCCCTCCCTCTAAGTTCGCATCCTCGGGATGAGGATTCTTCTTTCCCCTCATCCCATCTAAGGAGTGCTGACTCTCGTGCTTCTCCTCTAACTTAACCACCACATCCTTAGCTTCTTCCTTGAGCTCTTTAAATGACAAACCATTACTCTCTAAATCAACTATCAGACCATTTCCATTGGGAAGAAACTTACTTGCCTCCTTAAAACCTCTAATAAATTGCATAGCAGAATCACTGTCATGAAATATTTCAGGAACTCTAAGAGCATTGACTGGGGAATCCACAAGCCCATCTATGACAGTACCAGTGCTGTGAGACGGGCTACAGGGTGACTGAGAGGTAGACTGAGAAACATGTGATGATTTGCTCTCCACCAAATCACAAATCCACCTAGTATCCACTACGTTGTTGCCTCTAATACTGCTAGAACCAGGATCATAACCATTTGGATTCAAAGCATGACTTTCATCTGGGGTTTCATGGTTTTGATCAACACAAGGTGCCAGCCCGTGATCAGGAGCAGGAGGATACTTCTCCCCAAGGACCTCGTACAATGATTTCTCAGTGGCGTGAAGCGCCTCCTGAAACATACAGGCCTTCTCTTCCATATCTTCTTCCATAAGCATCTGGTTTATGTACCCCAAAACTATATCACTGAAATCACAGTCCTCGTGTGAGTCTCCCTCTGGGTTTACACTCGAAGTCAGTTCCAAACTATGGATAGAATCAGGTGGTAAGAGAGGACTACGTGAATAATTCTGATCGACAAAGGTGCTATCCATTTTGAACCGGCTAACAAGACTCCGATTCCGTGACGCCAGCTCGTCACCAGGTTTTAGTCCTTTGGTAAAGCCATAGAATCCTCTTGAAGATTGATCCATGACCATCTAGATTGCAAGAAACCTTCACAAATCCAATACCCCAAAACCCAAAATGGTTCAACTTAATATAATCTCACAAGTAACGAATCAATTTCTGTTCCAAAGCCCACAGAAACTGAAATCCTGATAAACATGAACGACGCAATCAAAAGCATGTGACAAATGAGTCAAGAAAAATGCTAAATTTGATCAAGAAATCTCGTCAGAAGCAAATGTTTAACTTGGTTAGATAATTGAAAGAAAGATAGGACTATTTCCTGGTATCAAACAAAAATTATCGGATAAACCGACAAACAAAAACCAGTATTGATCACTAAACACCACAGTTTTAGACCATAATTTTTTCTATTACAACTCCAGTCAAGCCTGACACAAATTTTTGTTTAAAAAATAAATGCTTCTTTCAAAGAAATGAAATCACTAACTTCGTGCAAAATGAACTGAGATCAGAGCAGCTGGAATAAAAAGAACATTTGTGCACCTGAGCCAAAACCTCCGGAGAGAAACAGGGGGCAGGGTTTCGACGGTCAAGAATTCTACTTTTGGAAGTATGGGAAAGAGGGGCTTTTCAGACGAACAAAAAGGAAGGCTGGCTGACTGAGCGTGACGAGGATTTGGGTCTCCGTGGGTGGAAGGGTACAATTTCAAACGTCAAATTTAGAGGGTAGGGGCTGTCTATCTCTCCACCACTTCATGGAAGGTTATTCCTCTTATAACTATGAACACCTCCCTCCAGGATACAATTCTGCCCGCCTCCACGCTTGTTTCGATCTTGTTTAAAAGCTAAAAGACCTCCTTTTCTCTCTGCCACTAATACTGGTCAGTGGTCACAACTCACAAGAGCTTCTGATATCTTTTTTGGTTCTTGTGATATGTATCATTGTTTAAAAATAAAATAAACCTCATAGTAAAATTGCATTTATTTTTTTACAGTTTAATACATTTGTAATTGTATTTTAAGAACGCACTGGGTATCACATATCTATATATTTTTTTAAAAAAAAATTGCCAGAAACGAACGAGCGCATGATTTAACACTTCGAAAGGGTTCCGGTCAGTTCATCTTTGACGTGATCTTCGTCGTTTTTGCTTAATTGTCTCTCCTCTCTTTTTTTGGTCAAAGAAGAAGCTGTTGACACCAGTATTATTTTTTTTTCTTTTTTCTTTTTTCTAAGCGACACCAGTGTTTTCAACTAGTTACCTTTTTGTCTATTTGAAGAAGGCCTCCGCTGTGAACGCGAGATACCAGATTAAAAGTGTGTTCGGTGTGTTAACATTTGTGTTTTGAAAATTTTTAAGTGATGTTAACTTTTTTTGATATGCGTGTTGTAGTTATTTTTATGTGAATTTAGAAATGATGTTTGGTTGTAAGATTTTTTGTTGTAATAATACAAAAAAATCCTGAAAATATTGCATAAACTAACAGCCCCTAAATAAAGGGTCCGAAAAAAAAAAGATTAAATAAAGGGTCCAGATCTCATGTCCTCGTGAGAACTGAGAAGCATATTCTTTCACAAAGATACAAAGCATAAACAAAGGAAAAGTTTTAATATGCCAGATAAAAATCCACTTTTTTGGGCGGGTGAATAAATCTATTTCTTATCAGAGTAAGGAATCTGTAATTTTTTTAATCAAATTATATTTTTTTCCAAATTAAATAATACAATTTTAAAAAATAGATAATAAATAAATTATATAATATTTAATGTTATACATATAAAGTTACGAATATAATAAATTCTACAATATATGTATATTTTTTAATTATACAATATAATTAGTATAAAAAATTATAAAATATCTTAATTTTTTTAATAATATGATTAATTTCTCTTGCATGTTTCTTTTAAATTATACATATAATTCGAATAATAAGTTACGGAATATCTGGACTCTGAATTTTACCAAATAGACAAGCTCAGGCCACTTTCAATGTCAGTTTCTCTTTTCAACCACGTCATATGGAGGGACAAAGTTCATTGTATATTAATTGGTACAGATTTATGTGTCGCTAAAGATAGCGATGTGTCGTGGAAGTTGATTGGTGTTGTCGTTGTCGCGGATGCCTCTTGCCTCTTGCCGCTTACAAAACTTTTCTGGAGTGACCTTTTCTTTTTGACTAATTGATGAACCGGGATGAGATTGTAAAGGACTTCCATTAATTATATTCTCGGGTTAGGATGTGTTATCTGGATTATTAACTGTCCAGAACCACTTTTTCGACCATCTTAGAAATCTTTATCTGTTGCTGAGTCCCGCTCACCAAAATAGTTTTCTTTTCTCGGCAAAGATAATATTATTAAAAAAGAAAACTAACGTTCAGAACAAAGACATAAAAACAACTCAGGGGACAAAGAAGAGATTGTCACGAGAGAGCAACTCGACAGAAATACATCAAAATAGTTATCTGTACGCTAATTAATTTTTTTTTCACGAAAAGTGATGTCGTGACATCAATTTGCTGTATCTACTTTAAGGCATCCAAACACAGGCTAAAGCTGACGACAGATCCTCTAAAGATGAGCGAGCCACACCCATTTGGGTTTGGTTCCAACCCATCAAAATCATGCAAAGGAGAAGTTCCTCCCTAGGAACTCCAGCCATCGTGGCTCCACGTTACTCTGTGGAGATAGAATGGTAGGTGGTGAAACTTTTTCTTCGAGGATAGATAATAACCTGTGCTTTTTATCTTTTGAGTCAGTAATAACTGATATTGCCATAAAAAAATAAGGGAGATTTGTTTGGTTAATCCTTGAGTTTTACCAAGGGCTGTTCAACTCCGGTGTAGGTGCCGGTTTTTGTCAAAGCCGACACCTACACCGAATAGACCGGTTTTAAATAATTGTCACCTATACCTACATCGTTAAGGGCAAAAATCGACCCTTAGCGATGTCGGTTTCCAGTTATCCTACATTCATATTGAGCCATTTTTTTTAGCATTTTACTCACTTGGCCTAATGTATTTTACTCACAAACATACAAATAGCAAAATAATTTTATGTTATAATCTTATAAATAGCAATTATTATCTTATATCTAAAAATCAAGGTTATGATCTTATAATCTTACAAAACGTACAAACATACAAATAGCAATATATATAATCTTATATCTAAAAATCAACTAACAACAACCTTATTCTTATATATCTAATCATATATATAAAAATCAAGTAACAAGCAAATCAATTAACAACAACCTTATTCTGCTATATGGATTATAGAATAGGTTAGTTGAAGGTTGAAAGTTAAGGACTAAAATTAAAAAAAGACCCGAAACTTAAATACTAAAAATCAAATTTCTAAAAAAATAATTGCAGATACTTTTTTGGCTTCTTCTGGGGCAATAATAGATGGCACTTTTTTTTCTACGCAATAATAGATGGCACTTAGAAGCACCTAGAGTTGTGAAGCTTTGTCTACAGAAAGATAGTGAAATCCCTTCGGTCAGTTACTTTATCATATCTTCTAAATTTTCGGTCGATATTTTACTTTTCTTATTAGTTCTTTTGATTGATGACGGTTGAGATTTGCGATAATCTAAAGAAAAATCTATTATATTGGTAAATGGTAAATGGTCGAGATATTTCTGATGGTTAAACTCCATGAAGCTAGTTGACCACTCTACAGTAGCTTCTACTTCATTCTTTCTTTTCCTTCTATCTTGGCAGACGCGTTTCCTTTTATTATTATTAAAATAATTTCATGTTGTATTCGTCAAATGCTGGAGCAGTTTCCCATAAAGATATATATAAAAAAAAGAGACTGCAGAAATAAATGTGGACCCAAACAACGCACTGGGTACGATTGATATAATTGATCAGCATTAAAGGCCTTCAAGCCTTTCGTGGAAGGGACTCCAATGAACTTTTCTGGTGTTTGGTACAATTTACCGCCTTCTTTTTATTACACCTGACCAATTCTAATGGTCCCCTTGACAGATTGTTCTCTTGTTTCTTACAAAGTTTAAAATTTCCATGTAATATGCAAGGGTAGCCGGATGGACATTCAAATTATTGGTCATACTTCTTTTTGACTAGTGTGTAACGTATTAAAGAAAAGTAGTGGTCAACGGACAGTATCAAAAACAACCAACAGGAAAAAAAATAGTCAAAATATAAATAGTACATGTGAACTTTTTGTTTCCGCCTAAGCAAATGGTCGTTGGAACTAACCTGACTCAAAAAGTATACTAAAACTAAATAAAATAAGATAATTCAAACACCCACTATAGTAGACAAATCAATGGAACGTCTCAGGGAGAAAAAGGAAAAGGAGGGAAAACCAACTGAATGGAGGGGTCACGCTGATCCTAAAGGGCGGTCAGAGTCTCATCCCACCGAGTGGCGGGTCCAACCTTGGCACACCGACAACAAACCCACCCGGCTGCGCCCACAAGTTTGGGGCTTTACTAGACCTTGTGGCCCAGGCCGCCAAGGCCTCAAATCCCATTATTGCGCACATGACTTGCGTTATGCTCTGCAGACTGACTGACAGATTTGTCAATATTTTCTATATTAAAAAAATTGTCAATCCCAAATATTCAACGTGAACAGTGCTTTCTAGAGGATTTCTCGTACCCGTCATGCTACCGACCCATGTGTTTGAGTTGTACAAATTAAGCGGACGAATTAATAGGGACAGGACCAGAGCCCAGGGGGGCTGCCTTCCAATAACTTCAAGAAAAGTACAAATTTTACGGATCTTGTTTCTCTGAAAATTTGCACTTGAAAGAAAAAAAACCGATTTTGTTTGCAGTCTTTTTCGAAATGGACCGCCTAAAAGGGAAGGCCTAGTCGGATTACTCTTTGTCGGCCGAGGCCGAAGAACCAAAAGGAGGATGAGGATGTATCTTCTAACGCTTTGCAATTTCTGGGCCAGGCCCATGCTAGAAGACGGATAGGACTACGGCCACCACCGAAAAATATACGCTGGACTCGGATCCTGAGCGCAATGAAAGTTGCGGACAGGCTGGCCTCCAAAGAAACTTCTAGGACCAGTCAATTCGGTCATAATTTTCACGTTTGCATATGCTTTTCCATGTGCCAACAAGGTTACGTAACGTACCGGCATCCTATTTGTCCATTTCAAAAACATCTAACGCATACGGAACCCAAATATGCAGCAATCTTTGATGGAAAGCGAAGACTCTCTGTAGTCGATATACGATCTTTGCTGAAAAAGGCACATGGCCTAACATGGGAGGAATTCCAAGTAATGTTGAGAGTTGTTTACAGTTTACAACTAAAAGAGTCGAAAGAACATAATATAAGATGGGCACAATTTTTCCAGCTCTGCTCTCTAAAACTTGCATAATATATTCATGAAACTTGATCAATTAAACTGAACAACATTGAACGTCAGTCAGAATGCGACCTTATTCAATCAAATCATTTACAACAGCCAGCCTCTCCACAAAGGGAAAGACAGCAATGAATCGTGTGTGAGAATATTACATGAAATTGAATAATTTGTACAATTTCTGTTTTCTGTCCCTGTCAACAATTATTTGCTTCCTTTTCACATCATATGGATTCGATACCTTCAATTCCATGTCTATCAGCTGGAGCCTCCATTATCTTCAGGAATCCAGCTTGATGCTTCCCGTGTTGCTTGGCTGGATTTTGCGACCAGTAAGCATGGGCAGCCAAGACTCGGTCCAAGAGCTCTTGAGGAACAGGCTCGCCCCTTCTTTGTTGAGGGGAGATTTTTGCTGTGTGAACCAATGTCTTCCATTTGTCCTGCACAAACCCGAAAAACACATTTCATTCCAAAAGTCGGAAGCTAGTAACAAGAATATGATATTGCAGTGATGGCCAAAACATTCCATGTAAACCTTATGCTTCTTTTCCACGCAAGCACCCAAGGCTGATGAATACTAGTCATTTACTCATACCAAGGAGGAAAATAGAAGGGAAAAAGCTTAGAGAGAGAGAGAGAGAGAGAGAGAGAGGGGTTTCGAACAATAAAATGTGCTTAAGAAATCTTGATACCTTGCAACCCAAGAAAGTCGAATACCATATCAAAAATTCTGTCTTGCAAAAAATTTATGTAAGTTCAACTTGCTGACAGCCAAATTTTATGGGAATGATGAGTTTGGCAAAGAGGATTTCAACTATGAACTCCTGTAACTAAAATGAGGACCCGACAAAGTCAGTAGTTCCACCACTTATACAATAACCCACAAATATTTACCTTCAAGTCCACGTAAGTTCGATAGTCTGCATCCTCAAAAGCACGCAATTTAACATCACGCCACCTGCAGAATGAGAAAACCATTCAAAATCGAGAAGTTTCCCGAAAAGCAAAAAGAAAGAATCTCTCTAGTGGAGTCACTGAGTGGTAAAGATAAAGAACACCACACCTCCCAGTTCCAAGTTCTTCAACTGCATGCACCAATGCTTCTACTTCTGACACAGAGAACGGTCTTCTAGTTCGACGCTGTACGAGTTCAGCATGCCTTGTTTTTTGGTTCAAGGGTATGACAGCCAGAGCCTCCATGCTCATTGCTGGAAGAGGAACTAGAGCTTTGGATTCCAGTGTTGTTTTGTCAGTCATGTCAATATGGGAAGGAACTTTATCACTATTACTCTCAACATAGTTTCCCGAATTGGTCAGTGGAGGAGGGTCAGTTAAGGGATCAGAGATCTCTAAACCAGGATGTACTGGGGAGCTGGAAAGAAAGCAACATAATATCAGATATATTTTATAAAAATTTAAAATGCACTGCACAAAAGCACCAATGGTTCTGAATTTGATAGATTATAACTCAAACCGAAAATGCAAAGCATAAGCTGCTTTCGTTAAGAAACCCACTCTATAACAAAAATTTAGGCAGCATGAGAACTAACACAAAACTTTATTTCCTGGGCCTTTGCAAAATACCACGAAGCAAACAACCCACAAATTCTAGTTTTATTTTTAAATGTTCAAACCACTTAAGGGACAATACCTAGTGCTGTCTCTACTTGACCGGATCCACCTAAATGCGTCTTAGGAGGCGGAGCTTACGTACAGGCATGTCCTTCAATATTTTTGTATCAAATGAGGGAGGGGCGGGGGGGGGGGGGGTTCAAACTCGAGCAAAGCCAGGAAAAACAAAATTAAGGGCCATTTACACTACACTAAGAGTGAACAATGATCAGGCCATGCAACTGCCAATCTGAGAGGACTTTGCAAAACAACATTTGAATTACCTGGTTAAAATTTGTGACGAGTCACATGGTAACAGAGGAAGAAGATCACTAGATGACATAGGCTGAGAAGTTTGCATGGTACTGGGCTCCAATGTGAAACACAGAGAATCCAGACTGTCTTTACAAGAAATTCCTGTCTGCAATAGTGTTCTGTTGTCATCTTTAACCTTCTTCCCTTGAAGAAGAACGCCAACATGTAGGCCACCTCCAAGAGTAGCAGCTACTGCCTCCATAACAGTCGTCTACAAAAATAGTCCAAATAATAACATAATTTGATATTAGAGGAAAATAAAAGTTATAAACAACTGAAGACGACATATTACTATTGAAACAGACAGAAATGGACCCCATCACTGGAAAAGAGTCTTAGGAAAACAGGGGAAAGTCAAATGATTAGAACGACAGATCTGCTGAGATATTTAAGCTGATATCTTTTCACAGAAGACCTCAGCAAAAAGTCCCATTCATTTAGTTATGGAGCTAAGAAAGACAAAAGAGAGACCTAAACAAAGAAAAAATGCACACCGTGACTATATAAGAATCTTTGTTCTCAGCTAAGTGGAATATGATGGACAAAATGAAAGGAAATACTTGCTGTTTCTATACCTTGAGTGAACCAACGGTGGCAGTTTCTGGGACATCAATAAAAAGCTCTGGCACCATGAAAGATTTAATGCTAAACCTCACTGCAAATAAAGATACAAAACATAAGACCCTCTTGGATGCCAGAACAAAATAAAGTAAAACGTGTCGATGCACATCAAACAACCAAATGCTCCAGTACCAGGAGAATCCTTGAAGTGGAAGGGTGCTTGATGACCCACGACTGAAGATGACACCCCATTTCCTGCATAAAATAACTACATCAGTAACACTATCAAAGACCATAAACCCTCAATTCAAAACAGTACCAAGAAACAGCGATGGATTAGTAAGATGTAAAAGGATCTCCAAGCAACATTGCGGCTAAGTAATTCTTACCTTCAGTAATGCCTTTCTCGGGAGAATTAGAAACACTTTCACAACTGAAACCACCATCACAGATCACTACTGAGCTTTGGTCAAACAATTTCCTCCTCTTACAGAGCATGTCACGCTGACATCTTTCACGCTTGCCACAGGATTTCCTCTTATGATAAAGTTGTCTTGGTCCGGCATCTACAAATGCCGAAATCATGAACTTCATTAGTAAGAATAATAGTAATGACCTACTTATAAAAAAAAAGAATAATAGTAATGACCAAATCTACTTGAAACACAAGCATAGGATAAATATAGGCATACTACGGTCAAACCATTCATCGGCTGCTTACCAGATCTAGAAAGTTCATAATCCTTCAACTTTGGAGCCGCTTTCCAGTATTTGGAAGTAAGCAATTTCCTTGTTCTTCGGTCTCCATTACATGGTAGAGGCTTACAAGCCTTTGCCTTGGTGCCAGGTTTAAAGCACCTGGAAAAATTTTCGTCATCATCTCTACTTCCTAACTTAATGTCATTCCTATGACTGGAAATCCCAGCATCAGGCACGGGGTCCTGGCGCATTGGCAATTCCACATTACTGTTAGAGTTGGTTGCTGCAGGTGATTTCGGAGACAATTCAATTGAATCCTTTGAACTACATATATTAGCACCTTCGGTTTTCAACCCAGCAACCTCTTGCTCTCTTTCAATCTCATATTTTACACTAGTGTCATAAGATTCTCCAAAATGAGGGGAGCCTCCCTCCCCTTCAGTAGAATTCTTTCCAAAATCAGTCTGGCTTTGGGAAATTATAGGCTTCACATCCCCACTGACTTTCTGTGAGCAATCAGATTTGTTCACGATTGAAGTGCGTTCCAAAACATCATCATTATTAGCACGTGAAAATTCCCTCAGAGTACACTTGCGACTGATGTTTGGTGAGGCCACCTCAGAGGCAAAAGAACTATCTCCACAACTTCCGCGATAAACCCACCCTTCCTTAAATGGTTTATCCTCATTTTGTTGTTCCTGTTTAAAAACATCTTTACCGGTGGCAGGTTGATCATTTCCTTCAGATGCATTACTAGAAGTAGAACTTTCGCTTTCCTGCAATAACTTCCCAGCTATAGAAGCCAATAATTCAATTGCATAGATCTGACTATCCTCAACTTTCTTCTTACCCACACCCCACCGCTGGAACCAGCAACAAAGATTCATAGAGTTAGAACTAGAGATCAGCACATAGAATGATGCAAAACAGCACAACAACTGGGAATTGCAGCAAATACTTACTCTAACAGATCTGGGAGCCCTAGGTATAGTGGGGACCCGGAAGCCATTATATCCATGATCTAGCCTCTTCTTAAACACCATATCTTAGACATATATGGCAAATCGCCGCTCTGATCCTCTTCACTGCCATCAGATCCAAAAAAAAGCCATTGTCAATGCAATTCTTCCCAATTGGTCGCAAAATAGTATCACTTGAGTAAAATCCTTGAATCATATCAGTAACCACATCAATATTACTTTCACATATGGAAGTCATAACTTGCTGACAGGCACAAAAGGTTCAATGAAACAGAGAAAAATCTAAGATTAGTAATCCAATTTTACAAGGGACCAAATTTTGCATAATTCCTGAAAAGAGGAAAACTCAAATAAGCCACCCAATTAAGTTAAGACAGTTCAAACGGAAGGTTCCCAATACTTCTGCTGCAATATAGTGTAAATCCTTCGCAACCATAGGACCCTTAGTAGATCAACATGATAGCAATTCGGAAATCAGTTACTTGATCCAGAACCAAAACAAAAGATCGAATTTCAGATAGTTTAATCAAGATTTCGATGCATAAAACCGGACGATCCAATTTGGAAATAGAGACACGGAGAACAAATTCACGTCCGTTGCTTAATAAAGCAATAAATTAGAGATCACAGTTGGGTTTACAAAACCGGAAATCCACAGAACCAATTCCAGGGTTGCAAATTACGCAGCACAAGAATTTCAAACCAAGGATGACGCGACATAGTTGAAACTTGCGTCTAGTTGCATCGTATTAAAAGCCTAAAGTTGACATTAAACGAGCCAAGCCAATTCCCGTTTTCAACCTCTGTTTGCCTTACGACTACGTAACTGGAGACAAAACAAATACAAGAAAATTGCATCACAAACTAAAGACTCGAAAAAATACACAATTCAACCCCATTCAAGACAACCCAACAGGGCCTAACTTTGGTGATCGGAATCACTTTCGTGATCCGATCCCGCTCACCATCATAGTTTTAAATTCGCAACAGTCCCCTCGAACCCTATTACTTTGGGTTCCAAGTTACTAAGGAATCAAATCTTCACGGAACAATTCCTCGACGTTAAGCAAAATTGAGTTTCCATGAAATAAAATTCAACAAAATCACATCCCGCGGAAACCCGAAACAACACGATCACAGCAAAAAGACCCGAAATTCAACACACAAAGCATCGAAAATTCCAGAAAAGCTCGATCAACTCACCTCTTATAGAACCATCTCCGGTTTAAACTGTATCTCAATTTCGTTCAAACACCAATTTTTCCAAAGAAGATGGTTTTCGTGGGAAACATATACAATTCCGAAGAAGAAGAAACTCAAGATCGGAACTTTCCCGCAAATGCAAGAAGATCTACGCAAATTCGAATGAATCTACAAGAAAACACTGCCAACTTCTCTCTCTGTTTTTCTCTCTCTCAATTTTCCATTTTCTTTTACCTCACAAAACCCCCTTATAGAAAAACCACGCTAAACAGTAGCTTAAACCCCTTAAATTATTTATACCCGCATTATCCTATAGTTTCGTGGCCACACAACCGGACCAGCCCGCAGCATGCCAAGGGTGTCCGGGCAATAGCCAGTTACCGGGAGCCCCCCACATCTATCCTCTCGTCCTTTTTTAGACCAGTTCTCAACCCCTTGTTATTATTCCATAGGATAGGTCACGCCACGTGGATGGCTCGCTGGCGGTACGAAACCTTTGTCAGACTCAGATTTCTAAATTCTTGGAGATAAGGGAAGTGGGAAAAGATTAGGACAAAGTATATTTTATAAGGGGCAGAGGATATCCCGAGATGCTCTTTTTGGGGTTTATTTAAGTGCTCCAATTGCCATTGGCCCACTTACAAAAGAATTGCGTCCGATTGAGAAAATGTTGGGAGTCAATACGTCCACGGTCCACCCCAACTATCCTAATTTATTTTGAGACCACATGTTAATCCCAAAGCTACAGATAGATCTTGATCTATGTAAGAGCCACAAGAACGTGACAGCATTGATTGGTTAAATCTTGATCTATGGATCTTTATTTATTAAAAAGCGTGAAATAAATACTGTTTGGTTCAGATGCATATAGTAACCTCGTAAAATTTATTTAATAAGAGGACTTAGATGGTCGATTCAATTCCTTAAGTTTTTGTCGCTATGTTTTGTTTTATTCGGGGAGATATTTTATTGAATTCGATTTCCTTTTCTAAAATAAATCTCTGACAATAAAGACATCTTTCATCTAATATGGAAAAATATAAGGGAATATTAGTGGTAAATACACTAGTTTACTGGATTTAGCAGAGCAGTCGTATATAAGTACATTCAAATAAAACATTTATAGGTAGATTACTCAAACTTGAACACATCATTTATACTTGATAATAAATTAGTGTAAATGTTGGATACCCATGAACCATGCGCAAATTTAACCAATAAAATTATCTCCAGACAAAGGGAGAATCATTTGAGGGAGAAGAAATAGCCAACAGAAGTAAAATTATTTGGATAGGTTTGCAAAAATACTTATTAAATTAGTAAATTCACGAGATCATCGTATATTTGAAACCGTAAAATCGATGATTTTAATGTACTTATTTAATTTTCATGTAAAGTTGTTAAGGGACCACGTTAAAGAGCCAATAGACTATATTACGTAAATGATTCTCAGGCGTGCGTCAATAGTCTCCTAATTATCAACTCGCTTTACAAATAAATTTAAAATGGTCACAAATATTAGGAAATAAAGCGAAGTGTTCTAAGTTTCTCATTCAAAAGAAAGACGAGGGACAGCCAATGGTTTCGTATAAACGGCACTTCTAAAGCGAAGTGTTTATTTATCAGCATTGTGATAATATTTTAGTGTAAAAGATGAAAAAGAGAAGCCCCCACAGTTTCAGAAAAGGCATTCGTTTTTAATTAATTCATATCGGGTTTATAAAGATCCGAAATATTCACTTAACCGGCACCCACTTCACTTTATGTGGGTAGACTGCGCATAAACCTCTCTTTTTTTATTTAATATCCGTAATATTCTGATATTTGGAATAGGTTTTAATTTTACGATACCAAATAACTAGCATTTTACATGCAGTAATCGTTTTTTTTTTGCCTAAATTCGGGAAGCGAAGGGCCCAGAATGGAAAGGAAAAAGAGGCGGAAAAGCGTGACAGATGTAACACAAGCAGGAGGACGTGATGTAGATGGTGTATATGTGATATATCCAGTCAGCCATGCACGAAGGAGTAGTGGCTGTGGGATAAGCCAAAGAAACTTCGAACGGCATCAGTTACCAAGAATGAGTGGAGCCCCTCTCTTCGGACATAACTCGTTTCTGTTATTTTGGTGTTTGGTTTTATTTTTTTTGTGGTCCATGAAAAGCCTAGAAGATAACTGAAACAAGTGGCGCAGTTTCATTGTTTCTACTTTCTACGCGGTTGTCCCGTCAAAAGTGTCTGCATTGTTTCAGTGTCGGACACGCATTGTTCAAGGAAAGAATAACCCTTGAGTTAAGCCAACTCTCTACTCTACACGTGTCAGTAAAAACTTTCCGGGTCAAAAATGAGTGGCTTTCCTCGGAGGAAGGAATTGGATTTCTCTTTCCGGTACCGACGAGCGTTCGGTGGTTGGGCTCAAGTTGGCCACCCGTCATCATATCTCGTTGAAATTAAGAGGATGTTCGGTTGTGTTTTTTTTAAATTTTTTTTGTGGTTTGAGAATTTTTAGGTGATGTTAATTTTATTGATATATTTGTTGCAGTTATTTTTATGAGGTGTTAAAAATAATGTTTGGTTGTAGAATTTTTTGTATAATGAGAATTCAAAAAAATTTTGAGAATTTTTTTTTAACCCAACAACCTCTAAGGCTTGTTTTTCAAAATTTTAAAGAATATTTTAAAAATTTTGAAAAAAATTTAAATATTAAAATTTATTAGAATTTATGTAAAGTTAAAGTGTATTTATTTTATTTGAAATTTGTATATCTCAAAATATTGGATTAACAAAGGAATAATGATCATACCCCTCACATTAAATGGCAATTTCAGTGAGATATGCTTGCTTTATCCATTTCGTATTGTGTATCTGCATCACTAGAGCCCATTTCTATTCCCAAAACACAAATATTTTTAGGGGATATAAAGAAACAGGATGGCAAGCTGCCAAGAGATGGTAATTGCCAAAAGGAACTAATTGGATCAACGTCTAAGTGGAAGCGAAATTCAATGTGGGGCTGTCCCAATTGTCACTGGCAGTTGCCCAGTAATTATTAACTCAGTATTTATATCAAACGTGTGATAGGATCCCCTTCGCAATTCGCATATCGGCCAGCCTTTGGCATTAGATGGACTCATATAGAATCTTCAGCTCAAGGGAGAAACCTCTGACATTTTTTCAATTTGTATTGCTTCAAGTGGTTGGACAATCAGGGATTATGAGTGAGAATAAAGTTTTAGCGGAGCTAAACAATCACATTTTACTTTTGGATATCATTAACAATCGTCTCGGAGCTCCAGAATGCAACGTCACAGAAGGGAGAGGAAGTATTTACGTTACAGCTAATAGAGGGAATCTTTAAAAAAAAGAGAGGGAATCTTTCCCCATAAATTTTGCTATAAAATGTGGTACATAAATCAAGGAAAAGCTGTGCGGTATAGCAAGACCATGTTCCCCGAAGGAACAGCTTTTCTTTGGGCCAAAATGAGGTAGATCTTCCAGGATGGATAGATATCCATTTGATCAAAATTTCGTAGAAACAGCATGTGATAGCTTGTGGATACAGCAACCTTGTGTTAGCACCCGCCAGCTAGCTGTCCCCTGAGAGAGATCTAAACCCTTTAAGAGAAAGCATGACAACGTGAGGCATAAGCAGGAGTGAGGCGTCGGTTGAGCAATATGTGTGGAAAAGTTTCGAGTCTCTATATTTATATTATATCTATTTTTTCGTACCAAATAGTCCTTTAATTTTCGAACCAAGACCAATTTCCTTTTATGAATCCCACGTTTCTGAATTTCTAAACAATAGGGGTCGGTGTGAGGAATGCTGAAAATGAGTTAAATATATACATAGCGTTTGGTAACTTAAAATTATAACAAAATTTTAATAAAATTTTAAAAATAAATAATCTCATTTAAAAACTCACACATCATATCACCTCACTTTCAAAGTTCGTTGCTTACTAGTTTATGGGTTAGGTAAGTGAGGTTAACAAGAATAATTGGTTCTCAAATCTCATCTTCTCGTGACTTGAGAGGGGTCTAAATATAAAGGCCTACTAACAGAAACAACCTACAAGGCTACGATGGTTGCATCGGTTGATCTAGCAAACTTTCACAAATTTCCATATTTGATTTCACAAATTAAATAAAGAATCAAACACGTAATTTCACAGGGAAAACTTGCTTTCAATATGATCTGGGAAAAATTAAATCGTATTTGATTCTTTAGTTAATTACGTGTACCCTGTAAAGGTGCATGCATTATTTTCTCCAAAACTCTTTTTGTTGTTTTGTTTGTACACAGAATATTATGATGTAGAAGTTTTGTCAGCTGAAACAAAAAGAATGTCTCTAAGAAATGCTATAGACATGCTGTCCATGAGATTAATAGTTACGGTCCTGCACCCCGGATTGGATGTGAACGTATTTTGGAGCCCATTAAGGTTAGCTCAGCCTCCTTGTTTCAACAGGCCCATTAGCCGTATCCCGATCGGGTGCGCCCGTTTTAGGTTGTCATAGGTTGGGGATTTTTGTTTCTTCGGGCCCATTAACTAGTGGTCCTCTTCGGCCTCTCGGGAGCACTTTTCGGGCTTGATCACAATGGGCCCAAAATGCCACGTAGAACGGCATTATTTGTCTGTAATATTTGCTTCAACGAACCTACCACTAGCCGTGTGGATTGAAAATTACGCACGATTACACGATTGAATAAATATATATACATATATTTAATGAATCAAAAGCTTCAGTTTTTGAGACCTACGAGTAATGATGACTTGTTATGACTACCACAACGTTTCATAAAATTCGTGCTAGAAAAAATTACATTGAATTTAAATATGTATGTGATCCACGTAATTATGAACAGGTCTAAGTGATCATTAGAAGGGTATTAGGTTCATTATACATTCATGTTAAAGGAGATGCTTTTCGATTTTCACATCGCGTGCCTCCTCCCCCCAACCTTACTCCTCTTCGATAACAAATAAGTATCTCTTTCTATCTTGGGCAAATAATGTAGCGAATAAACATTTTTGGTCATTGAGTTTTACACCTTTTTCATAATAGTTCATTGAGTTTTAAAATTAAAAAATGTAGTCTTCGAATTTTTTCTTCTTTTAAAAAAAAAAGTCCACCGGTCAACTCTTTATCCAGTCCACCAAGAGTAGAAGATTCATCTCAGCAAAAATCCCAACTTAGCTATTCACATGACTCTCCCATCTAGATAATAAGTGAATCAATGCATAGAGTAGGAGGAGATGGGCTAAAGTCAAGCATACTGTAATGGTAGCATTTTTCACATGTGCAATTGGCTTTAATTTTTGATAGAATGGAACTTCTGCCATTAGTAGGATATATGGATAAAGATTTTTTTTAATCAATCTAAAATTTAAGGAATAAAGTTTTTAGTTTTAAAATGTAATAACACATTATTAAAAACAGTGTAAAATTGAATGACTACCATTTTTAATTTTAAAATTATGAAAACAATATAAACAAATTATTTTTTCAAAAAAATGTAATTTCCTTGGACCTATGTAACTATTTTATTCACTATCGTGGGTATCAGTTAAATTGGTTGATGTGGTAGTTAGTCTTTAACAAAGCTTTAAAGTAGGTAGAGCAGTACCGGAAGTAAAAATAAAATAAAAAATTAGTGGGAGGCACATGGGAGCCCTCACAGTCATAGGCATCATGTAAAGAAGAACCAGTCCTTCGGCCCACAAGATCGAAAAAGAAGAGTTAGAGGGAGGGATAGTGGGACTACTGGGTGTGGTGCACTGGGAGGGAGAAGGTTAGAAGATAATATGATTCTAAAATTTGCTTGCTTGAGAAACTTGGAACCCTTCTTTTGGGGATCGCGTAAAGCTCAAGATAGTGCCTATTCATAGACATACGGTCTAGTCCAAAAGAGGAGACAGAAATATAGTAAATGGTCCCTAGGTCTACAAACGATCAGGCAAGTTTTCAAAAAGCACGCATGAGAAATTTAGCCACTAATTAACCCAAATTATATATCTCCTAACTATAGGAATATGATAATTAATCAGACATCCTTTAGTGCTCTTTGTGGCACACTTGGGGAAAATGTTTGCCGTGTGTTCAGTGGATCCAATGAGATACATAAAAAGTATTGTCTGCAGTTATACCGACCCTCTCCATTTGAGAACTTACAATTGTTTTCATGTTTCTGGTGACACCTGACGAGTGTTGAAATTCTACCTTGTCAAAGAAGACGCGCGAAATCATTTAATTTCCTGGAAATCTTCAGTCTAACACAAGAGTCAATAACCGCATAATGGGAAGGGCGTTGATGAGACGAAATCTTGGTGGTATTTTCACATGCATTACGATGTTTCATGTGAGACAAATCCGAGGGTCATGGACACATGGAAGGGTGGGTGCGTGTTGTTGAACTACAGCTTAATTATTTAGATGACGTGTCAGATCTCTCCTATATTTGGTTGATGGGCTTGGAATCGACACTCCGGCCTTGTCACCCCCATATCCTTAATGAGAAACCACTAAAGTCGTAAAGCGCACCGTCTTAACTGTTTTAGGCAATGATTCTTATCGGAAATTTCGGCTTTTTCTGATTCGAAATTTGGCCCTTTTATTCCATATATATATATATATTTTTTTTTTCTTGTAATTACGAACAAAAATTAATGTGGTCTACCTAATTATCAAAATTGATTTTTACGCCTTTTAAAATTTTAAAATCATCTATCTCCGTCCAAATGAATCATACAGAAAAACGTGAAAAATAATTGAATGTCCTTTAAAATAATTACCAAAAATTGGACGGTGGGCATTTCGGTTAATTTTTTACATTTTTTCTGTCTTAACTTAACTGTTGATTTGGACAAAAGGCGTAGTTTGATGATTTTGAAAATTTAGCGGGTGTAAAAATCTATTTTGATAGTTAAGGGAGCGACATTGATTTTTGTCCATAGTTAAAATGACGAACTATGAAATTATCCTATTTTCAAGTAGAGTGCATATATTCTTACAATAATCTTCTAATTAAAAAATAAATTATAAATCACGTAGTGACTCATGACCGTTACTTAAATACCGTGTATGTACTTGGCCCTTGAACGATTAAATAAGTCATGGCTTAAAATTTATATTTTAATTCCTAGAAGATCCGATATATTAACAAACATAACTCGTCTATGACTCCAGTGCAGTTTTCAATTTGCCATAAGACTATTTCACATAGAAAAATGGCCGACTGATAAGTTTGCGAATTAGCGATATATATATATATAATAGGACTGCATTCTTCAGTTTAGCAAAGACTAGTATAGTTACTGGCCGATGAATCCGGCAATTACATCCTAAAAACTAGTTAGCTAGAGCACGAGTGTGAAAAAGAAAGAAATTAGTCTCACTCGGAGGTTTCCTTTTGATAATCATACCATTATGTTTCCTTTTCGGAAGGAAGGCAGAGAAAGAACCAAACAAGTACAACAATTCAGCACCTTCACATTGAGACCGGACTTGTTAGTAGTATTTTTGCGTTGAAGCAGTAACTAAAAACACCACCAGAACTTGAAATTTGAGTAACAACAAAACAAAAACAAAATAACTAAAAAACAAAAAACTTTTTATGGACGAAGAACAATGGGCGCCCAGTGGCCCCTTGGACGGCGCTAGGGAGTCCTATCGGGCGTACGGGTAATGCACGGCGTGATACGTGGAGCGAGAACTGCGGATAAGTGGCCCCCCATCTTTGTCCCGCTGAATTTTTTGGTTTTAAGGCACCGAAAGAAAAATAATCGAGGTTTGGCGGGTAAATTGTTGCGGCGGCCAAAGCGATACGCTTTTTTCAGGACGCATCGCTCGACGGCTCGACTGGAAAAATAGGCTACTTCCTCACATGCCCATAATCCCATTGTTTTTGAACTAAGCTTATGCGCTTAATCTTGTCCGTTGAATTTTGGTTTTATGTCTGTCTACCGAAAAATACTCGAGGTTTGGCGGGTAAATTGTTGCGGCGGCAAAGCAAGACGTTTTTTTTAAAAGACGCATCTCGAGCGGAAAATAGCCTACTTCTGTCTTCCTCACATGCCCATTGGTTTTGAACTGAGCTTATACGCTTAATATTGTCTCACGGATTTCCACAAAACAATGGAAGTTTGAAAAGATAAAGTTTGGACCAACTACTTTTAAAATCCCATTTTGAGTTATAGTGCAACTTGCGTCTTTGATAGAGCAATGTCATATTATTCACGTACCATTTTAAGCAGCTAAATACGTTCTACATTGCGGGGTATAGGGCATGTTTGAGCCCCAATTAATCGGGCTCAAAATTTTAGGTTTACTACTAAAAAATTCACCACATATTTTTTTATTACTATAATATTTACTAAAAATCTCTTCTCTCTTCACTTTTTCATCAACTCCCATAACATTTCTTTACTTTATAATATTTCTCAAACCCCAATACCCAAAATTTTCACATTCAAACATACCCTATAATATCTTTCTAATATATTTGTCATGCCATAAAAGTAGGTCAATTGTAAATAGTATATAATAGATTTGAATTGTTCTCCCATTTGTGAAAATTTGTTAGTTGTGACAATAACCGATGCCAAATTTAATATTCTTTTACTCAAAATTCAAAGTATATGTACTCTTACAGGAAATATAGTTTTAAATCTGGAATTTCGATTTTATCAAATATTATCTATAAATATGTCTCTATATATATGTATGCACGCTTCAGGTTTTAGAGACTTGATTTTAAATCTCCTCAGTTTAAATTAATTTGATTTCGTTCTAGTCAAACCACAATTGAATCAATTTTGTGATTTCTCAAATGATGCATAAGCACAAAAGGAACAAAGAAATTTAGGAAATCTGGCCAAAAGTTTGAGGAGGAAAATGAAACAAAGGGATGTTTGTTTGCCAAAATATTGGGGAATATTCCCAAAATTTTGGAAATCTTTACTTTATTAAGATTTATTGAGGTTTGTGAAAATTGAAGTGTGTAGGTGTAAAAATTAAAAATTTTGAAGTTTGTTTGGTTTGTCCGATTTGTTGAGACACCAAATATTTGGGGTCTCAAACATGGCCGAGCACAAGATTTTTTTTAAAAAAAACAGAAGAGAAGAGAAGAGAAAAGAAAAGGATGGAAAAATACCTGTAAGAAGCCGCAGTCGATGGCTCAACTTGCAAATCAAGCAAAGTTGTATCATGCCTAAAAAAAAAGAGAGAAAGCAAAGTGGTCTCATATCTGCCTTGATACCCAGGCCCTTTTTGTCCCGTATCATCATTCCACCATGCATCCCCTGCTTGTGCCCAAAACCCCAGTACACTTTTACACCAAACGGAAAAAATCCAATGGCAGTTCCGTCAACTCAAAAATCAGAGTAAAAAAGATCATCAGTTTGTTTTTTAACAAGTAAAAAGATCCTCAGTTTGGTTGAACGGAAGTGCCGCAAGAGCACGAGAGACAAAAAGAACAGGTAGAAAAATAAAATAAAAAACAAGGCTTTCAATTTTAGAGAAACCAAACACATGATATGATATAAGGGTAATAATTTCTCCCCCAAAATCAGTCTTTTATTATTTTTGGCAATTGCCCTCTCTGCCTCCATAAATAGCAGTCCACTCTCGCCTTCTGCGCACAGGCCACTCTCTTAAATTGAGCCAATAACTACTGAGCCATATCTTCCTCTTCGTCCCTTGAGAGCATTGAAAGCTATGGCTGCTTTGACCACTGTGGCCTGCATTGTTTCTCTGATGGCACTTTTGGCCCTGGTTGATGCCAAAATCCCGGGCGTTTACACTGGCGGAGACTGGCAAAGCGCCCATGCTACTTTCTACGGTGGCAGTGACGCCTCTGGAACTATGGGTATTGTATCTGCAACTTGCTAACCCTCTTCATAGTCTTAAGGAAATTGAAAACCATCTTCAAAACTCTGTTTAAATCTATCTGAAGTTTTTATTAATCTAGTATTTACACCCGCGATTTCAGAGAAAGCACCGTAGGTTCGAACGACCCTACTTTGCTCGTTCTGGCACGCAAATGACCATCTTTTTTTTTTTAAAAGCAGCGCCAGCATGCAAATGACCATCTAAAATCGATAGCTGGCTGCTGCAAATCATTCTTTCAAACCACGATGACTCTCTCGTTATTTTCTAGCTCTAAAAACTCATGGCGTTCTCTACTACTGGCGCTAAATTCTACTTACTGAAGTTCTCCTTCATGGCCAATGAAAACCCATTTCATTGTCTCATATAATTTTCTCCGTCTTTCTCCACAGGAGGCGCTTGTGGGTACGGAAACCTTTACAGCCAAGGCTACGGCGTGAACACAGCTGCTCTGAGCACTGCCCTGTTCAACAGCGGGTTCAGCTGTGGGGCTTGCTTCGAGATCAAGTGCGCTAACGATCAACAGTGGTGCCATTCAGGTAGCCCCTCGATCTTCATCACCGCCACCAACTTTTGTCCTCCGAACTACGCGCTTCCTAATGATAATGGCGGGTGGTGCAACCCTCCTCGCCCCCACTTCGACCTGGCTATGCCTATGTTCCTCAAGATCGCCGAGTACCGTGCAGGAATTGTTCCTGTCTCTTACCGCCGGTGAGCCTTTCTTTTTAGCTATGCACTTTTGCTTCGTTTACACTGGTCAGCTTCTACGGTTTGACCTTTGACGAATGGTAAAAGACTAAAAGGTGCAACGACTCGCCGTACTATGAGTAGACGATAATCGTATAGCCAAACTTGACTTACGCTACGTGATTGGCTATTGCCTTTTTGACCACTACTTTTACCAGTCCTTTGATCAGTTACAGAATCTAAAGAAAATCGATTCCCTACTTACTAGTTAGTACTTCATCTTTCCCCACTCCCAGAGCAATTTGACTTGTAGTATTGGCGTAGTCCGTAAAATCAGAACCGTCCATCCATTGCACACATCAAAGATTCAACCCCCACTTTAGTCCCACGTGCCCAGCTGAGCCCAGTGAAGCGGGCCCAAAGTCTTCGTCCCATATCTTACCGTCCCTTTTCCGTGCAAATACACGATTCCTACGGAAAACAGATCCACCTTTCCCTGATACGCCACCCAAAACAGAGTAAGCGACCATCGGTGCTACGGCCCAGTGGTACGGCAAAGAGATTTGGGGTAGATTTCTTAAATCAGATAAGATTCGATTTAGATACCGCATCTTTTAAAACTAAAAGTCACTTATCATGCTTTCCTTTCAAATAAGTTATTGTTTATTCCAATAATATGTCACAAAATAAGATTTTATATTCAACTTTACAAATTCAGAAATTCAGGAACTGGGTAGTTCTACGAATGAAGTTGCGAGAGGATTCTTATTTATTTAATCTACTTTTTTTGTTGTAGATTAATAAATAAAATATTGGACCGTATGTTACTGATCAACGAATTAAATTTTTTTTCTATGTGGTACTTTAAGGAATATGACCGTTCGACAAGGAAGATCGCAATCTTTTTCATATAATCTTGTAATATGAAACTACGAGAATACCCTGGGTATATAATTGGGTTGCTTATGTTTTGGTCCAGGGTGCCGTGCCGGAAGGAGGGAGGTATCAGGTTTACGATCAACGGCTTCCGTTACTTCAACTTGGTTTTGATCACGAACGTCGCGGGTGCAGGAGATATAGTGAAGGTGAGCGTGAAAGGCTCAAATACCGAGTGGATGAGCATGAGTCGTAACTGGGGTCAGAACTGGCAGTCAAATGCCGTTTTGGTTGGTCAGTCACTGTCCTTCAGGGTCACAGCCAGTGACCGCCGTTCCTCCACTTCTTGGAACATCGTGCCTTCCAACTGGCAGTTTGGACAGACTTTCCATGGAAAGAATTTCCGGGTCTGAAAAATCCCCAAGTTTCCCAGCTAAATATGATGTCATATTGGACCTGAGGCTTCGAATTATATATATTTCCTTCTTCTTTGTTTTTTTTTTTTGCGAAAGTTGATGTGCGGGAAAGCGAAAGACTCTAAAGACAATGTAGGAAAGTGTGATGGTTGTGGTGAAACTTTGTGACTTCAAGGATTGGTGAGGGAGGCATGATTAGTTTGTGTTGGTGAAGGGGCAAAAGAGAGCAAAAGTGCATGTTAGGGGCTGAAGTGGCTGCGAATTATGTGAGCCCGCGGCTTTTCCTTAAATATTAATATAATGGTAAACTATTTTAATTTATTTGGGCTTCCTGAGTGTTTCAGATTGTGCACGTATTATCTTTGCCATGGCGATTCTGGCGAAAATAGTTGGGCTTGATTGTGTTAACACATTACTGATTACTATAAGCTTAAGATATATCAATCTAATCTGACGAATTATAAGACCATTTTAAGAGGTTGGTTATGATTGATAGTTGAAGTACTCGAGGTTTGGCAAGATTATACAGTAGTTTCAACTTTTCAAAACTTGGTAGTATGAACAAAGGTCGTTTTTCTTGGTTTCCAGCAAATTATATGAGCCTGCAATACTAACCTATGGGTGGAAAAGCTCACTGGAAAGCACTACTTAATGGCACTAGGGAAGCGTTGTGTTATCTTAAACCACGAGCAAGTATATTGATGCCACATGCTCCACACGGGCTCGTGGTCGAGGTCTTTCAGGCAAACCATCAAGCACTAGACGTTCCAATATAAGATGGGTCCTTTTTTATGTGGAATATTATTTTCATCCTCAATGGTAAAATACATTCCGAATTAATGGACCAAAGAATAGACAATTTAAAGCGATGGTATTTTCTTAGTAACTAATCTTTTTATTTTGTAGAGCTGTCTTCTCTCTGAGCATTAAAGTTCGTTGAACTAAAGCAATGAAGCATTTCAATCCCACTTTAGCGAGGAGGTGCCAGACAATTGAACAGCAATAAACATCATGATAATTGAACAGCAATAAACATCATGATAATTGAACAGCAATAAACGCAACTAGATGGTTGCTTATGAAGACTTAACCTTTTAGTTTTAAAGCCTAATCCACACTCAATGTTAATTTAACCTAATCTATGTCCAGAATTTTTTTTTGCTAAATCGTGTCGATAACTAGTAGACAATGATCCAAGTGTTAGACACAATAAATTTTCAGGCCTTTACTTCCGAGTTTAGAATCTATTGAATATGTATAAAGAACACCTGGAAAAAAGAGAGAAATGTGAAAATGTGAGATGGAGTATAGTAGATGAAAACGAGATAGTACGACCCGTCATCTGTGGATACCATCCCTACGGTTGTCTGGCCGCTGCCTAATCACACCCGTAAATCCTCCAAAAACAGTTTTTGCTTCCAAAACCTGCTCCGGAAGAAAACTGGTAGCAAAGAGGCCTTCTCTGTAAGCATTGTTGTTTCGGTGAGAACACAATCAAAACGTGTTTTCTCACCACAAACACAACAGATGCAAAAGATTAAAAAAAAAAATAAAAATAGGATTTTTCAAAGGGTTAGAGGCTCATATCAAGTGTAAAGGAAAGGAAGATCTGTCATCGCGGGGAAAACCCACATCGAAAAAAAGAAAGAGATTAAAATTTCAGACGCCAAAGCCTTCCCTTTTGGGGTCGGCGGCACCTGCCAATCTTTTCTCCTCCAAATTGAACGGGGTTTTCCTTCTTCTCGTCGGAATCCACTCGAGCCCTCTCTCTTTTCAATCACAGCCCAAAACCCTCATTTATCTCAGAAGCTTAAAGACAGTGCACTAGAAAAATGAGTTTAGAAGTTGGATAGCATAGGGGCTTCGGCACAAGGAGACAGAGACCTTTCTCCGCTCCGCTGAACAGTCGAAGAGGGTACCGCCAGGAGGCAGCTGATTGAGGACACATATAAAGCGACGCACAAGACTCCAGACTAGGGTTAGATATTAGGCACAGCGACTCGCACAACCTGGGCCGCTGTTTAAGGGCCAACACCAGGCCCAGCTCCCCAATATTTTTACGAGGGGTGTTTATGCCATTTGAATCCTCGAATGGATCCTCTTATTTAGCAAGAAAGTCAACATTAGGCTAGAAGTCTCAAGATTTAGCATCCAGAATAGTGGGGAGTTTTGTTTTGTTATTATCCTACAAGATGATATCAATTTTGGTATTTAATTAAGATATACAACCTTTTTACGACCAATTGATACAAGTGGAAAACGGAAAAAGCTTATTCTTCGCGGCAATTCAAATAATCGACATACAGTTAATATTTTATTTAAAACACAAGGTCTAGAACATAGGTTACATCATCAAATAGGCTTGCCTTCCAGTACAAGAGGAATGCCAAGCATCAGCGTGAATGCATGAGTGCAGCTGCTTTCACCAAGTTGTCTCAGGGTGAACAGCAAATTCCTAGAATATGGAAATCCATAATTTACACAGAAAAAACGCCTGAAATGCATGTCCCTTTCGAGGGGGCGGCTCATTCCATCTCCTTGGTGACATGTCTTCCAGATTCGTACAACATTGCTCCACTTGGGGACTCAAACATACTATTCCCTGCAAACCAGCAACAAATTTTTCATGTGAGAAAAATTCAATATGGTGTGCTTACTACAGAAATCATGGGTATGCCATAGCTACTGAATAAATATTTAACCCAATGTACGATTTTTAAGACACTATCTTGTACTATTTATCTAGATGCAAACTGAGCAGCTGAATACAACTGCCATTCTGCAGGGCTGCTTTCAGAAAATGAAGTAACATGGTCTTGAAGGCTCATTCCTCTGTCAATGTTGTTTTATCAAAGACAACACCTAACCATGGTACTAATAGATAGCTCTGTTCGTTACCAAAGGATGAACTACACGCTCCAGGGAGAGAGAGGCAAACCCTAGTCAATAAGGTTGCCGGGGCTTAGTTCAAAAAGCTGTCTACATGCTAGCCCACCAAAATTAGCAGTATTCATGAATATCTCCGAAATTGATACATTTGTGGGCCCCATATTTGTATATTACACCATCTAAAACACCAACCTTCAACTCATCCCCTTTTGCGTTTAGTTACTTGCCAGTGCTGCAGTAGATATTCCACTCCCTCTTTGAGTGTAGCTCTTCTTCCCTCTCCATAGTTCCACAATTCTGCTGTTATGTACTGCCCACTTGGGTTGTATTCATTTATCTCCGTTAAGGCTGTTGCCACAGCCTTGTAAACTTCATCACCCAATTCGTTCCTCAGAGTTTTCAATTTCTCATCTTCATCATCAATAACTTGCTGAAATGTTGTATTCATTTTAAAAAACATCATGTCAAACGGAAGCAAAGCAAATACGAACTACGGAAATAGTGGAATACAGTTGCAGCTAATTAATCAAAAGCTTGGATGATGAAGACAATGAATTAAGTAGTGCTTGAAATTAACCACACAAAAAAAAGTAGTGCCTGAAAAAATTGTATTGAAGTGCGTGCAAAGACGAAATTAACTAGTACAGATGCACATGAATACATCTGGATACCAGAAAGCCAATTCCTGATTAGCTATGTCAGACAGACATTAACAAGACACAAAGCAGACATGCAAGCAGCTCATTCATCAGATCTATCCTTTTCTTTCTTTCTCCTTTCGTAAGTTGAGACATTCCTGGCAAGGTTGTTTTCACCCTAATGCACAAATTCAGCCTATCTAATTACACAAGCAACATAAGATTTCACAGGCATAGCCAAACCAAACGAGACTAGAAACCTACCTTCAAATTCAGAACATAAAATGGTGATAAATGACAATGGCATAAACCCAGCTATATAGGATAAGTAGATAAAGGGGAAAGTTAAGGCATCCTGTTGCTCCTAATAGGAAATGACGGCCATCATTTCAAGAATTAATTCTGCACATCTGCCAAATAGCAAGTATTATACACTCCAGTCAAAACACTATCTGAAGTATCCAGTACCTTCACTTTTCTGGGATTAAGACTTCAGAGTACTGTGTAAACATTCAAAGGAAAGAGGCAAAAAACATATTGGAGAAGACTGCTCCAAAGACCCATTTCCACACATTTTGAAGCTTCTTTTTCATGATCTTCTGAATTTGATGGGGACACCATGTATGAGTTGATTACAAATCACCCTCCTTTCTTCATCCCTTGAAATGAAGAATTATGCCAGACTAGCAGAAATAAAGACATGCAATATATACCACATCCATGGAGGACAACATGCATTACTTACCATGGAAGAGAACTACAACTAGAACCGGAAGTAATATTAGGCAGAGTCAGAATTTGTGCATTTAAGAATAAAACCTGACGTTTCCCTTCAACCATTATAGCTTTGAAAGGATGCCACTCGGAGTCCCTCATGTATTCCTGCCACAATGAGCATAGTACTGAAGCTCTCTCGTCTGCTTCTTCCTCATTATAGTTTCTCTTCATTGCTTCATGGAATGGTTTCTCGTCAAGTTCTCCCATTCTCTTGACACCGATATGACCATCAGTTGTTATTTCTTTCAAGCCCTAAAAAGTAAGAGAATTATAATTTCCTCACAAGCTATGGGAAAATGTAATATTTTAGATAAAGGAATATCCGATGAGTCAGCACATGATGCACAGATCAAGTGTCGCACAGTAGGACTCGGACAATCGCTGAAATTCAAAGTGGAAAACATTTATTCAAACAACCAAAATGCATGTCACTCTATCATAATCAGATTTTTCAAACCCATAAGAAATTCTTACAGCCATCTACATTAAGACCGGGATGGAAAAAAGGACACGTTAACTCACTAATTAGTCACCTCCGTGAGTCCAAGGGTTATTAACAATATGTCTTCAACATGATTATAGCACCTTCCTACTGACTGCTGATGCATGCATGAGCTTTAGAGCTTCTTCTGGATAATCAATGCAGGGGAACATAACTTACATTGACTAATTCTTTTCGTGCTTCTTGCAACTCATCATTGCTTTTACGCTCCATCACTATTAGAGTTTGGTTCAGAGATTCTAAATCTCCAAGTTCTCCTTCTTTTTCACGCAACTGTTTGAGTATTGCATCAATGTTTTCTAGAACTTCTACATCTCCATCATCTCCATCATCTCCAATGTGCTTCATTACATTTAATGCTCCTCTCAATTGCTCTATTTCCAATTCCAGTGCTTGTTTCGCATCCAGTTGCTTTTCCAGTTGAATTATTCTGTTATGGAGTTTTTCCTTTTGCCTCTGTATGAAATCAACCGTAAAATATAACAAAGTTCCTCTTCTGCAAAATTGCCAAGGAAATGCTCAGGCTATTATTAAGGCACTAGAAAAGAAATAAAAACCTTCTGATCTTCAGCCAGTTTCAATACATTTTCATCAGCCTTCAGTTGCTCCCAAGAAGCCAATTCCAGAGAGCTATTTCTTATGGCATTCTGATAGCATCACAAAAAGCAGCCCTGTCAAGCATATCTCTTGCAATCATACACACACCATCATTAGGAGAAAAAAAAGGCTTTCAACAAATGCTGAAATTAGTTGTGTAAATTTTAAGCACATAAGGAGACTAACTTTTATGATGTCAAGATTTTATAGTTCTGTGATCCATCATTCTGTGTATATCATGTTTGATATGTACGTGCTACGGTGCTAAAGGGAAAAAATAATTCTGCTGTTCCATTTCTATACAGCACTAAGGTGCAAGGTTATTAGTTATGAGTCGAGGCACTTCAGATTTCTCTTGTTTGTATTTTTTAAACAAAATAAATTTTGGTCTTAAATCATCCTAATGTGTGAATTATGAAGCATAACAGGAATTGTGATAGTAATCAGGCCCCAAATAAGGAAACCTCTTTAATTTCTTCGGCGAGCTTTCTTCTTTCACTTTCGTTATGCGAGTCACGCTTTTCCAACTCTATCCCACGCAACTCGAGCTCTTTTTTCTGAGATTCCAGTTGCAACTTAATCTTTTCGTGATCATTGAAAATCCTCTGAAAGTGATCCCTGGCACTCATTTGCGTTTTTCTTATATCTGTTATGCAAACAAACATGGCAAGAATCAAGCCACTGTGAATAGCTAAAAACATGGTGTTTGTCAGCTGACAAGTATGGTAGATTGCATCACGATCCAGTCAGGTGATTAAAGAAAAGAAACAAAATTTAAGATGTATAACAAAACAAACCTTCATTATAAGCTTGAAGGAGCTTATCCTTCTCTTCTACTAAGTTCCTAAGTGAGACCGAGGTCTGACTACATCTTTCCTCCATCTCTTTCAAGTGCATGTTCTTCTGCTCGATGGTGTTTGTCAGATTAGATATAAGTTTATCCTGTTTCCGGGCTTCTTCCTCCATAATTTCAGAAATGGTTCTCACGTCTCCAATCTTTCTTAGGTGGTCCCCAACAATGCCGGTTGAACTGTAGTCATCTGCACGGGCAACCCAAGCATAAAGGCCGGATTTTTGGCTATTTTTAGCATACCAATCCTTTTTCCCATGATGATCCGCTTCATAAGCTCTCTCAAATGACATGGCATTATGTAACCCAGGCCAGTCTTTGGGGAATTCTACGACAGCACTTCCTGAATGACCCCGAAAATTCCATAGAGGGTGGACTCTAATGGGATTAAACCCTCTACTTTTTAATTCATCCCTCAGCTTGGATCCACTTTGTCCTACATATCGCCCTTCTTCCACCCGTTTAGTTGGTATGTTAACCACAATTCCTGTCCAAGGCCACACAATTTTCTCATCATGGTCGCAGACAATAGGAGGATCACCCTCGGCGACAGGTTTTGATGGACCTGCTAAATCCTTTTCCAAATATTTCACCAAAGCAAGGTGATTAGCCTTCTCCTTTGCGCTTCTCTTTTCTGAAGTACTTTTGCCTACTCCAGAAGCATGCTGAAGAAGGTCCTTATACAGATAGCCCTGTTTTCTCTTCTTGGGGCAGTAGGGGCAAATAAATTTCTCATCCAAGTTTTTTAGATTGTGATTCCCATTCTTCAAGTCTTCGTATGATTTATCTTCATATTCATCCATTTCAGATTCACTAATATCTGTATCTTCTTCTGAGTTGTGACCCATAACAAATCCCCTTAAAAAGTAACTGGAAATTCAGGGAAAAATAAAGTAAACACACTTTGCAATGGTCTTGCAGATCATATTGATTAATATTACTGATTGGCTTTATTAAACACAACCATTGAGAAGTGAAAATAGCATCACCAGAGATAAAAGCAGAAGTTACTCAATATTAAGGGTTTAACACAGAACCGCTACAATTCATCTACTAAAATCTTACCTTTTGAATATCAAAATTCCTTTTATGCAATGAATGATAAAAGAACCATTAAATTGAACGATTCAAACAATCAACAGGGAAGAAATTGGACACTTTGAACTCCAACAGCTCCGCGCTAACCCAATAATTAAACAGTGTTCACCATTTCTTTCTCCCCTTTTTCTCGCATAACCTTGAGACAATTTCAGACGAAATGAAGATTGTACCTAATACCAAGAACTCCATTCTGAAAAGTTTACTACCTACAATTGGTAAGCCAATCGACCCCATTACATTAAATGTTTCAGCTTTGAACGGAGCCCAGACTAGACCACAATCAAGCACATGCATCTAATTCAAACGGCTAGCAAACATTCAAAAAAACACATAACCATAAATAGGACCGCTATTCTCAAACCCTGATTCTAACTGGACTCAATTAGACTATTAGAGTTCAATCCGACCACATGATCTAATTTCTAAAACCAATTACTAAATAACTTTAAAAAAAAACATATAAGGACCACGACATTACAAGCGGATCAACGCGAAGGAACAGGGAAATGAATTTACAGAGCAGTCTAAAGCCTCAAAGTCCAGAACTGAGACTGGCAAACAAAATCAACCCCATAAAAGAAGCTGCATTTTGGACAAATGATCCAAACAATCGCATGCAAGCAAAGAGAGATTTAAAGCCAGAAACGTGACCGACAGAGCATATTACCTTCAAGAGTTGGAGCTTCTTGAGGGGCTCTGGCAAGGAAGGTGTGAGACTGTGATAGAGTGAAACCCCTGTAAGATTTGAGGAAGTTTGGACCCCTGGGTTTGACCAAGTAGCGAGTAGGGTTCGGCACTGAGAAAGGTGTACACCCAGCGAAAGTACAAAAAAGTTTTTTGAGTTCGCGTGCGTGCGTTTGTGTGAGGGTAACAGTGTAAGGAGTTTGGCCTTTGGGGCCTTGGGCAACGAGAAGTGACGTTTAATAAACGCGCGCTTCGAGCGCGTCTGGTAATTTAGTTGAAGACTCAAAGTCTGGTAACGCAGTAGCAGAGTTGATGCTAGCTTGAGTGGAGGCACTTCCATTGCCCAACCATGATGTTTTTCGAATTGTCCGAAACTGATTTTAGTTGAAAAAAAGTAAACAAGATATGTAGTATGCAGGAAGCGAAGCTGGGTCGGGCTGGGCTGTAGGAAAAGGTCGGGTACGTTCGTTTTTAATTTTTTTTTCTAAGATTTAAATTTATTCACAAAATTATCACTGAATATATTAAGAATTCAAATACAAATATCAATACATTTAACACAATCTTTAATAACTTTTTATTTTTTTATTTAAATATCAATACATTTAACACAATCTTTAATAACTTTTTATTTTTTATTTAACACAAATTTTCTCTCTCGGTACTTTTTCACTTAATTCCAATATTTTTTATTAAACAATTACATCAAATCATCTATCTCTATTCTTTACACAAACACTTATAAAATACTATTTTACATAAATATTCACAATTATACTAAAATCTTACACTTTTTTTCAATACGAACATGCCCCTAAATTGGCCCAGAGAACCAACCACTACGGGACCAAGAGAACCAACCACTACTATTCAACCTATATTTATATATATTAATCTCAGCTGCATAGCACTCAAAATCTTCCTGCCCAACGGCAAGACAGAAACCGATGCAAGTTTGACCTTTCATTTTAGGGAATTTGGCAATTTAGTCCCTGAGTTTATATCCCTTTGACAAATGGGTCCTTGAATTTCAAATTTCAAAATTTTAGTCCTTGAGTTTTCGTTGTTTGACAAAATGATCCTTCCGTTAGTCTGTCGTCCATATGCTTAACAAATTTGAAGCGGTCGACCGGATACATGTGTAAAAAGTGAGCAGTCGTCCGCGGTCAACCGCTACAAATTGCTGACGTGTAGCAGTCGATCGCTTCAAATCCGTTAAGCATATGGACGACAAACTAACGGAAGGACCATTTTGTCAAATAACGAAAGTTAAAGGATTGAAATTTTAAAATTTGAAATTCAATGACCCATTTGTCAAAAGAGTATAAACCAAGGGACTAATTTATCAAATTCACTTTCATTTTATGTTATATATCCACTAATGACTAGTGCTGCCAGCAGTAGGATTTGGAAAACGCGTAGGATGTCCTGGTCCGTAACGGGAGCCTAGCCTTGCAGCCAAACGAATCCAAATAGAGTGCCATCTTCTGCCGCGTAGAGAGACAGAGAGAAGAAAAGAACTCTCAAAATTCTGAATCCGAAAGAAAATGTTCCCCCAATTCGGGGCCACGGCGGACACTCTGAGCAAGGCATCGACACTGGTGTTCCGGATCGGTACGGACGCCCACCTGTACGACGATCCAGAGGACGTCAACATAGCTCCTCTCCTTGACAGCAAGTTCGACTCCGAGAAATGCGAGGCTCTTAAGCGATTACTCGCTCTCATTGCCCAGGGCTTCGATGTCTCTAATTTCTTCCCTCAGGTACCGTCCTTCACCCTCGACTCCTTCCTTAATTTTACGTTATAATCCTCGGTTTGGTTTCTGTTAAAGAAAAAGAAACGATGTAGGAACAATGAAAAGTCCGAAAAATCCATTATTGTGTCAATATTGCCCCCGGGATCCATTATTGTGTCAATGTTACTTATTATGGAATAATAACGGTTACTGGAATTACAGGTCGTTAAAAACGTGGCGTCTCAGTCATTGGAAGTGAAAAAGCTGGTTTACTTGTACCTGCTGCATTATGCCGAAAAGTAAGACGTCCAGTGCTTCATTTTCGTGCTCAAATTCCTTTCATATTTTGACAGCAGTTATGCATGGGATTCTTTTATGCTTGTCTGCTAGGATCGCAAGTTTAAACGAATGAATGTTCTTTATCTTACACGTAGACGCTTTAAGCTTTCATTATCTCAGGCTTAGTTTTGTTCGGAGATGAGTGGAGACGGACCTTTAAGTCCGGTTATGTGGCATTTTTTGGGTCTCGGGATTGTGACGCTGCTGATGGACTTTGCGCTTGTGCTCTATTTCATTCTATCCAACCATCTATTATGTATATGATGCTTAGAGATACCACGCAGCGTGTTTGAGCTCTTGATATTTCTTACTTGTACTTATTTGTTCATTTAGGCGCCCAAATGAAGCGTTGCTATCTATTAACTGTTTCCAGAAGGACTTGGGGGATCCAAATCCATTGATAAGGGGTTGGGCACTTCGTACCATGGCAGGAATCCGGCTGCATGTCATTGCACCTCTTGTTCTGGTTGCTGCGGGAAAGTGTGCTAGAGATCCTTCTGTGTATGTTAGAAAATGCGCTGCCAATGCTCTTCCCAAGCTGTACGATTTGCGCCTAGAGGAACATACATCTTCCATTGAAGAGGTCTAATGCTTATATTTGAACTAAAAATATCTCTGTAACTCTTATCTTTGGGATATAGATATTTGCAGAACCCCGGGGGAAGGAGGGGGGATTTAAATGAAAAAAAGACTTATTGTCGGTATATGCTTTTTGCAGATTGTTGGAATATTGTTAAATGACCATTCCCCTGGGGTAGTTGGAGCTGCAGCTGCTGCATTTGCTTCTGTTTGTCCAAAAAATTTTTCCCTGATTGGGCAAAGTTATCAGAGGTTGTGTGAGATTCTTCCTGATGTGGAAGAGTGGGGGCAGATAGTCTTAATTGGAATCCTTTTGCGCTTTGTAATAGCTAGACATGGTCTTGTTAGAGAATCCATTATGTTTGCTTTGCATTTTGCAGAGAGTTACAACTCTGAAAAGGATGGTTTAGCTGGGAAAATTTATGTAAAAGAAGATACTGGATACGTTAGTGGGAATGATGACCTTGGATTAGATGGTGACATGACTGGGAATAATAACTTGGAATTAGCATGTATGGTGTCTAGGTGTTATATTGAAGAGCCGGATGAATACTTATCACGGTTAAGTTACCCAAATCGGCTTCCTTCTGCAGCGAGTGGTGTACAATTTACATCTGGCAGAAGTAATATTGATGTGAAGATTCTGCTCCAGTGTACGTCCCCATTGTTATGGAGTAATAATAGTGCAGTTGTACTTGCGGCTGCAGGTGTACATTGGATAATAGCACCGAGGGAGGATGTGAAAAGAATTGTCAAACCACTCTTGTTTCTTCTGAGATCTTCCGCCGCCTCGAAATATGTGGTACTTTCCATTTCCTTGGTCTATTGGATTTACAATCGTTTCATTTGTTCCCTCCGTTTATGTTACTCGTGTATGTGCCTGTCTATGTGTATATGACATATGTCTACCTTGCCAGGGAGTTCGTGTGATATTATTTTTGGACGAATATTATGTCTATTGACTTTCAACATATTATGGTCTTGGCTTTTTTATCACATTATTTTGTGAAGCTACTATGTTAAAATTAGCTGTTGGATGCAGTAATGAAAGGTGGCTTGATTTGTTGAAAGCTTCAAGTTAGAAGGTGCATCTATCATGATAATTATATGTCACCTCACTTCAATTTGGAAGAAAAGGGGGGGGGGGTATAATTTTGTGAAAAGGTGGGGAAATGGAGGTTGCACCAAGAACAAATCCTTTATAACTTTTAGACTCGAAATTGAATATTCGGGAAACAATTCCTTTCTATGTCATTTTGAGTTTAAGATTGGAGTGCACGAAATCCTTCCACATTTTTCGTTGTTACATACAAGACACTGGAACTGTTTGACAAACTGCTGTCATCTATTGTTGTGTATTAATCTTCTAAGTTATAATTCATCACATGAGTATGTCGAAATGCTTGATTATGTTACATGTTTGTTTAAAATCTCTTTAAGGCTATTGTGCATTTGAATTTATTTGGCTATAGTGTGCTTTCTGTTAGCTGGTGCAATTCCTTTATGTTTACTAGATGTTGTGGATGATGCCTATGCATTACTTTCATGGAATTCAGTAAACCCTAATGTGGGGATTTTCTTGAATCGTTCTGCATATGGTAAAAGAAATTGCTTTCTCCAATTCAAATCTGGGATATGCTTTATTCTACTTATATTTAGCCATTTTCCAGTGTAGTTTTGAGGTGGTAAGGGTGGTTATGTCTGTTGGCATTTTCAGGTCCTCTTCAATATTCAAGTCTTTGCCAAAGCAATGTCTTCTCTCTTTGCTCAATATTTTGAAGATTTCTTCGTATGTTCGTCAGATTCATATCCAATAAAAGCTTTGAAGCTTGAGATTCTGTCTTCAATTGCTACAGAGTCATCAGTTTCATTTATTTTTAAAGAGTTTCAGGTATACTCCTTTCTCTCTCTCCCCCTGTGTCTTGTGCTTCAATCGCATCTTTTCAGTAACTTATAAATAGACCGGTAGCTGCCTTTTGGAGGAAGCTTTGTCCCCATATACCGGATGAGTGATGATCCTTTCTGGAAATCTCTATGGGCTTTAGTGTATTTAAAGTACTTTATCAAGTCGAAATGTTTTGTTAATGAATTTCTTTACACTACTTATTTATGGAGAAAGAAGCTTATTGAAGTTATTGTCAGTTGATGGAGTACAATTTTTTGGGGTAGTTACAATTAACTGAAGTCAGTAGCATGCTACACCGATGAGCTTGTTTTTGCTTTAAAGGGAATTTTTAATTGATCTTTATGCAGTTTAGAATGAGAATACCGTAGATTACAACCAATGGTGTGGGGTTCATGGATCAGATCCAATTTCAAAATGGTTTTATTTTTGTGCATGTTGGCGCTAACTGCTACATGCACTTAATGCTGTCAATATATCTTTGAATTTGTTGTTTTTGACTACCGTTATTTTATTTCTCTCCTTGGATTGGACAATCTTGAAGTTGGTTGACCAACTAACTAAATCAGCATACATGTACAATGTACGACCAATGACTCAGGGCACAATGGTTGCGCCAGTGTTTGGATTGGCTTTAAAATTTTTTGTTTTGTTCGTTGCAATGATTATATATCCTCCATCTTCTTTGGATTCTAGTGCACAAAGTAATACTTATCTTTTAGTGCATTACTAGGATTATATTAGGGATCCAGACAGGAGATTTGCTGCCGATACGGTTGCTGCTATTGGTTTATGTGCACAACGACTTCCAAAAATGGCAAAATCATGCATGGAAGGGCTGTTGACTTTAACTAGACAGGGTCTGTTGCCTACTATTTGTCTTACAGTGACCTTTGAGAAAATGTTTTTCCTTGTTTGCTAAAAGCAACACACAACAATGCAGAAGTTTTGTCTAGTGACTTTGTATCTGTGGAGGGAGAAGCAGGTGTTTTGATTCAAGCAATAATTGCCATCAAATCAGTTATAAAGCAAGATCCACTCAGTCATGAGAAGGTATTCTTTATTTTTCTATTTTCAAGATGCTCTATTTCTTCTGTACCTATTCTGTTTATTCTGTCTACATCTTCCAATATGTTAGAAGTATCTGTCAGGGAAAGGGGCATTGACTAGAGAGAAGGACAGCATTGTGACACAATTCTACATTTTGTTTGTGTGGTGGTGTAATGTATATTTGCAGCCCTGCCGTGTGTATGCTTGCCTTTTGTTTTTTGTTTCAATCTGATGTTGCTTGGAGATGCTTTGTGATAAACCTTTGTTCTTACACTACTAAGGTCTCTATGCATTTGTATTCCCCCCTAATGTTGCATGTTACCAGTCCAACAGTTGCACAGCTTTTAATTCTATTATGAGCTCACTTAAGTGAAATGAAAGATGTTTATATTGAAGGAGAAACTTTTAAGTAATTGCATTAGTTGTAGGTATATCAATGGCTTTTCCGGTGCCTTTTAGGAATGTTATTTGTTAATATTGTTTGCATCTATGTTCTATTCCATGTCTTTACATTGAGGTGCTGCCCTAGCCCTTAAATCACCATTTCTGTTGAACTTTTAGATGGCACTGCATGCTACCTGACTGGTTTTTGTGTGGTGTTATATGTTTCAATTGGGATTGAGGTTTTTTCAAGATGTGTAAAGCTGTAACCTCTATAACTAATTCAAAATATTCTTCTTATTGGAATTTGGTTTGGTCACTTCAGCATGAATGCTATCAAAATGATCTTATGTGTGATGATTTAGTGCTCGTTTTTCATCAATTTCTAAGTAACCTATATTTGTCTTTGACAGGTTATTATTCAGTTGATTCGTAGTTTGGATTCAATCAAGGTTCCTGCAGCTCGTGCAATGATTATTTGGATGGTAGGGGAGTATAGCTCTTTGGGGGATACAATACCGAGGATGTTAACCACCGTACTTAAATATATTGCGTGGCACTTCACTTCAGAAGCATTGGAAACAAAGCTTCAGATACTTAATTCTATTGTTAAGGTAGGTACGAAAGCTCTGCTACTAATTTAATCTCATTGAGTATACTTTTCTGATAGTTGAGAACATTTTTGCTCTTGCTGTGGCTGGCCTCCATTTTCTTTCTACTCTTTCTCAGCCCCCCCCCCCCCCCAAACACTGCAAGGGGAAAACTGTCCTGGCTTTGAGGGGAATTTTGAAATTTAAAATGATTTTTTTTTCTACACAGGTTTTTTTATATGCAAGAGGGGGCGATTCATGGAGCTTGAAAGAAGTTTTAAATTATGTGCTTGAACTGGCTGTGTGTGACTTGAGCTATGATGTTCGTGACCGTGCACGTTTTTTGAAGAAAATTTTGTCATGCAGTTCAGACCCTCAGGAACTGAAGGAAGAAATAAATATTCTACCCCAAAATAAGGAGCTATCACTTGTACTTGCAGAATGCATATTTAGGGGACAGACAACACCAGTTTCAGCTGTAAGCATGAGTTACCGGTTTTATCTTCCTGGTTCTCTTTCACAGATAGTTCTCCATGCAGCTCCTGGGTATGAGCCTCTTCCAAAGCCTTGTAGTTTTTTATATGATAACCTCGGCCTCTCAAATATGCATCACGGAACAAATGCCTTAGAGAGATCCAGAAGTAGTGAATCCTACAACACAGATGATCCTGACTCACTATCTGGGTCTTTGAATGAAGAAAGTGCTTCTGATTATAGCTCTCAACGTTCTATTACTGGTTCAAATGTTAGTGGTGGCAGTGATGACACTGGCTCTGCAAATGAAGGTGATGATAGTGCTGATCCACTGATACAGATTTCAGATGTTGGCAATGCTTCTAATCTTTCTCAGTCTGGGTCTGCTGATTTGGGGGAACTGATATCAAAGAGAGGTCTCGAATCCTGGTTAAATGACCAGCCTGGTGTATCCAGCACGAGTACATCAGAACAAAGTCAAATCTATAGATCTTCAGCAAGAATCTCCATTGGGGATATTGGATACCGAGTTAAGCCAAAGAGCTATACACTCTTAGATCCTACAAATGGAAACGGCTTGAAGGTCGATTATACATTCTCATCTGAAGTTTCAACCATACCCCAGCATCTTGTATGTGTAGAAGTTTTCTTTGAAAATTGCTCTTCAGAGCCCATGGCAGACATTTTTTTAGTAGATGATGAATCTAGCAAAGGCTTGAATTCTGCAGATCAAATGTTGGTGACTACTGACAGGTGATTGTTATCCATACGTGTCAATGATTATTGCTACTTATGGTGCTCTGGTGGGTGAATATCTAAATATCTAGATGTAAGGAAAGTCTTGTGATGGCTCAGAAAACAAAAAGGAAATTTTTATGATGGGATATTCATAGATACATTCCTCGTCATTGGTTGCATGTCCTTGATATCAACTCATGGGACCCTCTGCTTGGTGCATTTTTGAAGGAGAGATCGATTGGTTATCGTGAACGTTTTGTTAGGGTCTTTGGCTATTGTTTGTTAACCTGTAAAAGTTTATGCCACTTGTATTGTTTCGTAACTTACTTTGACCCCAATGAGTTTATATGTGATCTGCACAGGGTTCTAACACATTTATCTCTAAATTGGTTATGCTTGACTCACAAGGCCAAAATTTTGAACTTCAAGTCATCCTCAGTAGAATTTCTAATTTCCGCTGATATTTTATTGTAATTAAAGCACACAGCGTATGGTTTTGTCATTCTAGGTTATAGATAGAGCTTGGTAGATTGTATAGGTTTGAAACTGTCGTGCTTTAACTCTTAAGGTTCACCAGATCCATTTGAGTTTCAGCTGTCATGACTACAGTTCCACATTAATCATTTAGGGTTGCTGTCCACCCATAGGAATCCCTGTGACCTCATTTTCTTATTCCTCTCACCCTAATCCCTCCTTGTATCTCATACACTGGCCCTTGAAGGACTAATTCCGGTCAAAATTTTTTGTCTTGATGCTGCAGCTCTTTGACATCGCATACTGAAGTACCAATTATAGTGTCTATGGAAGCAATTAGTTCTCTGGAGCCTGGTCAGTCAGCTAAGAAGATTGTTCAGGTTCGCTTCCATCATCATCTATTACCTCTGAAGCTGGCCTTATTTTGCAATGACAAGAAGCTTCCTGTTAAGTTACGGCCAGATATTGGATATTTTGTAAAACCACTTCCAATAGGTATTGAAACCTTCACTGAAAAGGAATCTCGTCTCCCGGGGATGTTTGAATATGTAAGAAGGTCAGTGCCCATATTGTATTCACAGTACTTTCTCTTCTTTGTGTCTTGTGATCTTGTTCTTGCATTGTCTCAGAGATAGGTTATAGGATTCGGAAATACTGATATTCATGTTTATGCTGCATTCATGGTTCTGTATATCTGCCTTTTGTATTATTGATCATAGTTATAAAGGTATTAGTAATTGTTGGGAAACACTACTGCAGCTCCATGTCTCTTTTCGATGTTATGTTACGCAACTATGAGAGGAATACGGAAATCTGTGGAGGTGTGTGTGTGTGTGTGAGAGAGAGAGAGAGAGAGAGAGGACAAATTAAGAAAGGATAATGAGATGAGTAATGATGTATATAGAGTTCCTTGCTCTATGGGTTCAGTGCAGCTACCCTTCTCAAGGTTACGATGGTCATGGGTAGGAGGTGCTACCATCCCCCAATTACTTTTTTGTCTGCAGTGCAAAAGAGGAGTTCTAATATATCACTTGCGACTCTGTCAGACAACAGGGTGATTTTAAATCTGGTTAAGTATTCATGGAGACGGTTCTGTTGCTCCTGGCTTTCCTTTCCTTTTATTTTGTTCTTTCAATTATTCTACAATAATGGGATATGAGTTATTTTGTCTTTCCATTTTTCATGAGTTTTATATGGTTTTATTTCCTTTTCGTATTTCTATCTTCTTCCCATTCTAAGTAGGTTTTCTTGTATTGTGTACAGTTGCACGTTCACTAACCACATCGTGGAGCTAAACAAGGGCAAGGTTGAGAACCTTGTAATGAAAGACAACTTTCTCGTAATCTGTGAGTGCCTGGCATTAAAGATGCTTGGCAATGCCAATCTTTTTCTTGTATCAGTGGATATGCCGGTTGCTGCCAACCTTGGCGATGCATCAGGTTTATGCTTACGGTTCAGCAGTGAGATCTTGAGCAGCTCAATTCCCTGCTTGATTACCATTACTGTTGAAGGAAAATGTTACGATTCATTGAATCTGTCCATAAAAGTGAACTGTGCGGAAACTGTTTTTGGCTTAAATCTGTTGAACAGAGTTGTGAATTTCTTGGCTGAGTCCTCTCCTGCCCTCTTGTAATTCGGCGCATTGGAGAACTGGTCGAGTTATTAATCATAGAGTTTGGCGGAAAACAGGGGAAAACTCGGAATTTTCTCAATTGTCTTAAGCACGTGGTTCAATTTGTGATTTTACGCAGTTTTGGAACATTCTTCACTTTGTAGCTTGTGCATATTAGGCCCAAGTATCTTTTATTTGCCCCGTCATAGGAAATGTCCCCACGTTTCCTTGCACTTAAGGTATATCCTATTTCATCTTTGCACTGCTCGACTAACCACAGCGACTACCGTTTTTGTCGTGAAAGTTGTTTCTACACATAATTATCTGAAGGCACGGTGTGTTTATCTCAGTTCCTTTTCCTTTTTGGACTAATTTATCCACTTCCTCTTCTTGCATGGAGGAGTCTCGTTTCTTTAGTGCATAAGAAAATGGTCGTCGACGTTTTACTATACCTCCATTAATCAACCCATGTGCCATTATTTTGCTTTTCAAGTAGTTAGCGTTGTCACGTCGGTAAATTGAATGTATATAATGTGTGATTGTGTATGTATATTTTATGTATGCTTTTATCATGTACATATATAAAGAAAATTGATAAAGGAGAGAGAGAGAGAGAGAGAGAGGAATTTTTGCCTCCATTGAACTATTCCTTTTTTTTTCCCTAATCAACCTTGTATTCCATAAAAAACATAGGACACTCAAGGTGGAAACCTTTAGTTGTCACTCGAGAGACATTCCGCAGGAATACAAGTAATCGGAATATTACTAAACAAACTATTTCTAGCTGCCCTACAAAGTGAGCTACAGAATTCGCAGACCTACTAACCCAACCAAAGCTCCAAGTACTGATTGCGAAGTTTCGCTGAAAGATGGATTCTCTGCGCTTATAAAACACGAACGGTTGTGGAATTCCGCGTATGAATAGTTATACATAGACTAGAAATCTCGAATCGGTATAGTACTCAAAAAATTGCAACCATAATATATAGTGAAATTATTTATGGTCATGCTTTTATCCTAATACTCCCAGTCTCCCATGCTGTGCACGAGATCTTATGGTTTGATTTTGCATTTGATTGGAGACGAGCAACTGCATGGATCTCCTTATTGTCGTTCATCATCTTCTTCTTCTTTCGCTTACAAAGGTAGAAGGTAGCGGAACTCAGATTCATAAGGTTGGATTTCTACCATTCTTGTTATTGGAGATCTTGTTTCCCCGTTTAAACACTCCATCATTAGTTTTTTCAATGACCCAGAACGTGGCAATTGGCTGTAAATCCATTCCAGTAGTGATTCCAGGTCATCTGCGAAATCTTTCATGTGCCACTGCAAAAGCTTGGGCACTACAATCTTTCTCTTGCTCGTGACTCCCACCGAAGCTTCCAAGTACTCCAATTTTGCACTCCCGAGTTCATTAACCACTTCATTTGGGGTGTAGATCCTTAACTGCACGTTACCGACTTACTTATACACGGTATTTCGAGATCGAAGGGCGAATTGCTTCAGTGAAATGAATTAGGAGAACGTTGAACCTACCGCTGGTGAGGACCAACTACCTCGGCAGAGAGCAAATGTCACGTTGGGTTCTGGATAACCCAGACCATAGACACGGCGTAAGATTCTCTCTTTCTCGTCCAGAGGTCCCTTGCAAGTGGAAATGACTTCGTTAGCGACTAGAAGAATTATTAAGGCACCTACACATGGTGCTAAATTTGACTTCGGCACGAAGGTTCAGGTCAAAAACTAATAACAAAAAGCCTCGTATTTCTGATCATCGAGACCGTCCAATGACGAGAAGCATCGAGAACATTGTAATTTTATAAACACTACGCGCATATATTAAATTAAGTGGCATGCTAGATGTTAGTCTCACATGCTTTGATTCACATGGATGTCGAAGAATAAAATGCTCGATAGCCAAAGCATTCAGAACTATTCCGCCCACGTTCACAGCAGCCTGTGTCAAAGTGGAGCCATAAGCACAGTGACCTGCTATAAAATGCTTGCCAAAGTTTAGGATCATTTTCTCCTAGAAATTGTCATACCTTATTCATAAGCGCCAGTAGTCTCGCCTCAGTAGAAGGTAGCCCATGTTGCAGAAATGCCTGAAATTCAATGAAAACCATGAGTTGTAAATTGCCATAAACAACACCTAGCTGCTTAATGGTATCTTGTTGCGGGCTTGAGATTGTCTCAGGGTACATGCATTATGCAGGCATTGTAGACGTTGATCCAAAATGCCAACTTCTGCTTGTAGGTCAAGAAAGTCAAGTCGACGGTGCATAGCTTATGCATCAAAACCCTGCCAAAACCGTAAAAACATGTAAGATTACTCGGTTGGTTAATGCTTTGTAAGTATTTGACACACTCTGTAAAATGCCCCAAAGCAACCTCAGTTTCCTCATTGCTGGGAAGCACTCTGCAAACCGGCCAGTGTCTAACGAGCTTCTTGTGATCTGGACGAAGTTCTTGTATGGTCCAACATCCCTGACAGCCCCATCTAAATCTGGCAATATGCCATAAGGATCTAGATTTGAGGTACTTTCATTGAATAGGAATGTTGGTGTTCTACTTCTACAGTTGAACGACGTCTTTGCCATGATGCTTTTTGATTTCATGCAGGAGAGAGCAAGCTTTGGAACCTAGCTGATCCTTCTCTGGCCAGGGATGCCTGGTTTAACTCCAAAAATGTGCTGATCAGACACTTTATGAGTTTCTCCGAGAGTGCATTGGGTTTCTCAACGCCACTTTCTTCACTAACATTAAGTTGGTTTCTGTTCAATCTGCTGGTTTGCTTCCTTCTTCTGTTCATCACATCCAAAACCAAATGGAGGGAAAGAAAAAGGTGAAAGAAAGAAGGAAGAATACCGGAAATATATCTTTGCAAATAGATTATAAACATCTTATTTTTCACAAATAACATATATTTTTTCTTTGTATTTTTCTTGGTTGGGGGGTGGGGGGGGGGGGAACACAAATATGTTTCAGCAGGTTGTTACATGTAACCAGACCATCCAATCTATAGCCCCACTCCAATTCCAGGTTAAACTTTAATCCCAAAGCCCAAAGGAAGATCTTGCTGATGGTCTTTTGGATTCTCAACCCCTAGTGTGATCACGAGGTTTATGAACATTCTTCCTGGAAAATATCTTTAGTTTACCATGGGATCTTGTAGAAGACACGGTTAGGATTTCTGATACAGAACCCAACGAAGGTCTTCTTTCCTTCCTGATTTTTTCTTTCCTGCATTCATCGTAGTTTTGTGATCTGGATCGCTGTTCACTAAGCAGTGGACCGTTCTTTAGTCCACATGGCAAGCGACTGTCTTGTGCTATATTCTCGATTTCTCTTTCTCTGTTCTGTTCCCTCTCTTGGTACAAGCTTAGTTTCAATTCCTCAACTTTTCTCTCCAGCCATATTATCTCTTCCTCCACCATTGCTAGTTCTTCCAGAAGCACCTGGACCTGCACTATCCAATCCTGTCTGAGCACATGCAGGACCTAATTTCACGGTATTAACTATTGTCCTATATTTGCTCTTACCTGAGGTGGAACCAATAAGGAAAGACTTGGGTGGGTGGAAACTGGCCCTTGAAGCGCAAAGCGCAAAACCCTGTTGAGAGCCTGTTCCCCACTTAGTTCTGCCTTTAGTTTCTTGACCTGCAAAAAATAAGTTATATGCCAGTATTGTACCCTCCTTTGATTTTGAATTGGAAACATGCAGTACCAATTCAAATACCCGGATAGAAAATGATCACAAGTTTTCACCTCTTCCTGGAGGTCTACTCTCCTCTGCTGCTCCTCGCTTCCTTCCATCAGCAGGTCCTCAAATTTCATTGCTCACTCACAGGAAATGAAATTCTCATAATATAACAATCAGAGAGATGAAAGAGAAATGTTAGAATAGGGATATAGAGAGCAAGGAGTCGGGGTTTATTTGGCGGGTTCGTGGGTGCCACTAAAATTATAGGTAGGTGGAATACGAGGGAGGGAGTGCTGAAGAGGGCCTGAGAAGAAATAAAAGAAAAGCATGATACTGTGCACCACCAAGAATCCATTTGGCTGCGATTGGATGGTTTGTATATTGTTGGTATATTTGTGCAGCGCATGGCGATCCCATGAGTTCATAAATGTAGATTACATTTATTTCAACGGTGGGTGGAAGACGTGAAGTCCATGAACAGGGAGAGCCCTTTTGTTGTTCATTTGGGTGCAAATGATGAGCGGCGGAGTTACACATCCAAATTTGGTGGTAAGGACCTCATCTATTAATTAGAGATTTAAATGCTGGGAAGAAAACATAAAAACTAAAGGGTAAATGCCTGGAGTGAGACTTAGAAAAGGCAAAATTACAAAAATTATGTACTGGTTGGCAAAACGCCGTCTGTGGGAATCGAACCCACGACCACGTGGTTAAAAGCCACGCGCTCTACCAGCTGAGCTAAGACGGCTCCAGATGAAAGTCTTTGTTTTGTATTATCATTAAACTTTAATATTTTATTTTGATTTTAAAGTTTTAACGGGATCATGCAGCTGTAAACAAACATTACAACAGTTTCCTATCGTTGCTTTGGCATTAATGTTGAGGATGAAAGGCCTCCATTGCAGTACAAGATTCAAAGCCATGTTACAGGAGCGTAAGCCTTTTCATAGAAGCTCAAGTTTTGAGCAGCTCAATCGTCCATTTCAAAAGACATTTCCTCCTAAGCCCACGTTTGGATGCACTGAAAAAAAATTCAAAATTTTCACGACTTTTACCCATATTCCAACAACTCTTTCTCAAATCACAATAGAATTAACACTAACTTCCTAAAAAAATAATTCAAAAAACAGATTTTTTTGCTCATCCAAACATGAGCTTAAATATAGTGGGATGCAATAGTTCTTGGATAACTTTGAGAGGGACATCAATCCAATATCGGCTCTCGTTTGTTAATTGTTACTGGATATTCAAAATAATAATAATAATAATAATTGTTGCTGCCAATTAACTAGGGGTGCGTTTGTGTACCAACATTTTACTCCCTTTAAAATTTTAACACAATTAAATATTACAATATAATCTCTCTCTCCCCATCAAATCATTACTATTTACTACAAAAAAATATAAAAAATTACCTCTCTCTTCACTTTTTCACTAAACCCAACACCTAAAATTTTAACAACACTAAAATTTTACAACGCAAACACAACCTAGGTTGAACTTTGATATTTGAAGATGCAGCAGAAATTTCACTTTGCATAAATCCATGTACTTCTTGAGGAATTCTCGACAGTATCAACCTTTTTAAGTTAATATACATTTAGAGTGAAGTTAATTAACCCCATCCGGACAAGATCCCTCAGTCCAAATTAAGGAGCTATAAATTAATTAAGACAGGTAATTCTCATTGATGAAAAGGAGCATAAGATCACTAATACACATCGACAGAGATATCAAAAGAGTTTGCATATGAAAGCTACACAGAAAATCCTATTTCTGAACCAAAGTGGCGAGCGAACTAGCTAATTAGTAGGGGTGGCTATGCTTCCATCCCCCAAATTCTTCTCCATCATCATTCTCTTCTACCTACAAAACAAAATCCGCCAAACAAATGACAACCACGTCAATCAAACAAGGAGATATTAACGTTAAAAGATTTCAAATGCTCGTTTGGTTAATCGCTTCAAAAAGTTATATAAATGCATCATTTATCACTCTGCCAACCATTTCCCACTGCTTGTGACTGACATTTACAGCGGCATTTTGTTTTGAAGTTTCAAACTGCAAAACATCCATCCATCCATTCTGGAACCTTTACGGTGACAGCAAGTGTCGTATATGTCAGCTATTTCCTTCCTTTTTATTGTAAAAAGAGCACCCAGAAGTACCTTTGGGGTGAAAGTGACACCAACTTGAATCTCTCCGCAATAAGTTTTGTCGGTCCGAACGACGCTATACTTGCGAGGATGTAATTCTGCAGTTCCCTTCTCCACTCCTAAGACCAATAAATCCTCCACGTAGATGCTGCACATGGAAAATTGATCTCAGTACTGATGGAAGCAAACCAAAGAAGAAAGATTTATAAGGGCATCAACTCTATAATATGGTGCAGTCTTACGTGGCTTGTCCAATGAAGTCATCAGTAGAGAAGGTGTCCTTATCCAAAATTTTAAGAATGAGCTTGTATTCGTCACCTTTCCCTGGATACTCTATCCTGAATGAGAATTTCTCGTTCCACACTGGAGACCCACCTTGACCTGCACCATTGGAACATCAAGTTCTATAAAGGAGGCTAGAGAAAATTAGAAATGCAGCCTACTCCCTATAAATACTCTCCAGTTTTATCTCTTGTGCAGTAACTGAGATATTTGTCTTAGGACTCCAGATTAAAAGGAGCAAACCTCTCTCTCTCTCAAAGTTTCCATGGTGAACAAGCAGGGGCCGTGGCAGAATCAACAGACAGAAGCATTCAATATGTGGCCGAACAAACACATTAATAGCTACACCTTGAATGCTTTGGTAAACCTTTTAATTGGTCTGGTATGGCCGTGTAAATTGGTGTGATTATTAGAGGGAGTCGTTTCTATATGTTGACTCGTTTAATATTTGCAGGCGGAGAAGGCATTTATGGCATTCGGCATTCTGTCACCTGAAATAACTAAAGGCTGATTCAGTTTCAATAAGATTAACAAAGCCCTATATATGTGGTTGTCTTTTCTCCTGGGCAACCCTATTCGGTTGTCTATTTCTACAGAGGAACGGAATATCTTCATATATACTAATTATAACTCCGGCCGCAGTTTATGCTTTGCACTTCTTTTTTTCTTTTTGGTTTTTGAGAGTCTCTTGTAAGGAAAACCGTCTTTGTACAGGCATGGCGGAATGTTTTGTAATGAAGTGTAAGTCTAAATTCAGAAAGAACTAATTACCTCGTGCCACGCTGCTCTTGCGCTCCTGACTTTTGTATTGTATCAGAACATAAGGATCCATTCGACCTACCATACATATTACACAGAAAACCATAAGAACGCTAATTAAAACAATTCATCACGGCTTGATTTGAAATGGTTTATCTATGAGGATTCACTACAACCACACCCTACACAAGTTTACTCTGAAAATTTCATATAATATATGTAGCTTAGCTGCAAAATGAAGAAATTTCTTCCAAATGTAAGATTTTTCTCTATGATAATTTTTGCAGATGTTCATGCTGATGCTTGCCACAGATTGAAATCATGAGCTATCTTCTTTGATGGCCTGGTGGCCGGCGAAGCCCGTATATATGATTAGATTATTGTAGCTTGAAGGAGTTGACAAATCTTTTGCATTATAATTGTTACGATGGCAAACTAGAAGAAGAGTGAAAGAAAGAAAGAAAAACGACATGAAAACCAAGAATGGAGCATCTCCGTAGAAACGTAAGAAATTTTGTCAGAAATAAAGAAAAGCAGGTATGTTCAGAAATTATACCCAATAAATCAGTGTCTCCAATGCCTTTTGCATTCACCAACTGCACTTCCATGGTTCCAATTGTCATCTCTCTCTGTGTCCGCCTGAAATTTCAATTTCAATAGAATTCAAACGCTCATCTCTCTGGCATGACTTTAGGATGGCTTATATCGACAAACAAAAGGGGTAATTGATAGCGTAACGGGCGGTCAAGGACTCGAGAAGAACAAAGACCGGGAATTGGCCAAGTCACGGCTTCCCTCCAATTGACTTGTCTATGAAAAATATCATAGTGCCTGGCACGTTTGACTTGGCAAACTGTGGGGCAGCTACCGTGTTGCCATATTTGAGCATCAGTTTACTGAAATTCTAGAGCCGCCTGACAGGTCTATGTATGCGTCCCTGCGCAATTAGACGCCACGCCAAAGGACAAAGGTGGGTCACATACGTCTATTCTTTTTTTCTTCTTCTTCATAACACATACGGCTATTCAGTTTTTTTTTTATTTTTTCTTGGCAACTTTTTGTAGCAGGACCAAACCTGCGGTTGTGGGGATTAGACCCAGGGATCAGCCCCTCCCCCCAAAGGGAGGGGTGTCAATTCAGGCAAAGGCGCGCCCCCCCCCCCCCCTCAGTTCTTAAAAAAAAAAAAAAATGAGTATCCCCTCTCTCCCTCCCTCCCTCCCTGATATTAATTCGTGCCTCCCTCCCTTCTTTTTTTTTTTTGCATATTTGTCTTCAGGTATTAAAAAATATTGATATATTGAAATCTTATTTGAATTTTTTTTCGCATAATATTTAATATTTATTTTTAATCATATTATTTTAAAAAAATTTCGTTTCTGGCCCCCTATACAAAATTTCTAGCTCCGCTACTGGTGGCACATACGTCTATTCACTCGCACGAATGGCTGATGAGGTTCCAATGGCATCGGCCTTCGGAAATGCGCAAAGGGAATCGAGACTAGTTTATCTTAGGGCCATGTTCGTGTAGTAGAAATGGTAAGATTTTAGTAGAATTGTGAATATTTATGTGAAATAGTATTTTATAGGTGTTTATGTAAAGGGTTAAGAGAGATAATTTGATGTAATTGTTTAATAAAAAAATATTGGAATTATGTGAAAAAGTATAGAGAGAAAATTTGTGTTAAATAAAAAAGTAAAAAGTTGTTGGAGATTGTGTTAAATACATTGGTGTTTGTGTGTGAATTCTTAAGATATTCGGTGATAGTTTTGTGAATGAATTTGAATCCTAAAAAAAACTTGAAAACGAACATTACCCAAAATCCATTGGGAAGGCGAGACAGAGAAAAAAAGAATATAACATGTAGATGGAGTACAAATGACTTAAAACTTGTACTTCCCTCGTGTTAAAATTGTGAGGATTTTTTTTTAAGATAGAGCCACACGTAGATGGATTTAAAAAAAAAAATCAATGAAATTGTTGGCGTAGACAAAAAAAAAAACCAGTTGTTGGGCAGGCAATGAACTGAATTTTTATGTAGGCTTGACCTGACCCTTTCATTAACCTCATTTATTAGAATTTACACAATATGTGAAATGTGAGTTTAACTCAACTCCAAAAGATGTCTTGAGTAGTGAGGGATGTCACAACCTTATAAGGAGCACATTGACTAGTTTCTCTAGCAATGTGAGACTTCCAACACGCTCCTTCACCTGTGGCGGGAGGACATTCAAGCCAACACGTGGAAGCGAGTGACGGTGGACTACAAACTAGGAACCTTTCTCTGATACCATATTAGAATTTACACAATATGTGAAAGGTGAACCTAACTCAACTCCAAAAGACGCCTTGAGAAGTGAAGGATGTCACAACCTTATAAGGAACACATTGACTAGTTTCATTAGCAACGTGAGACTCCCAACATCCTTTGCAGATAATTAGAGACAGAAGTACGAGAGTGAGAGAGAGATTCCGAGCATTCCGTAGGTTGGAATGATTTATATCCCTGGAAAGCCAACATACCAAAGGATGTAGTAGCCTCTTTACAACAGTTGTTTCGAGAAATCAAACACCCAAGTAATACAATTAAAGTGCTTAATAAAACTTCTTTGACAATAATTTCTTGCGATCTCGAAACATATAAACTTGACTATGGACCACGGTGGCCAAAAACATGAACCGACAGTCATAGCCATCGTCAATTACGGTTACCATAGCGAAGTGAGCAGTTGGAAGTATATATGCACCTTTGATAATAGAAACACACATATTAAGGTGAATTTAAGAGAAAAGTTATACTGCAAGCCACTCATGACAATTGTATCCTCAAAGTTAAAACATCCTAAGATGAAATCAACACACGAAAGTTCCAAGGTCCCAAGACATGCCAAACACAAATACTTTTACTTAAGTCTCTGCAGTCGCACAAAAGTCTACAATTGGAATTCAAACTTGGCTTTCCCCCTCATCTGCTGCGCCTGGGTGACAAGTCCGCGGACCTTGATCTAGATCCAGAGGGTGATCTTGACACTCTACCAGGCGACGACCTCCACTGACCTCGTGCTTCCTCAGCCTCGTAAGTTGGTTTCCTAAAAATCAACAGAGAAAAGAAGAAAAGTATTTTGACAATGAGTGCCGCAGATCGCAAAATTTAAATAACATCAAGTGGCAACTTCGGTTGGCATAAATCATTCCCCTTTTCTTTGAGGTCTCTCCTGAACACTGCGTGCCTTGGATGCAGTAAAAGCCACTGGTACACATTTTACCGCCATTCAATCACAAATAGGGGCTATTGCATAACAGGAGATAACAAACATGACATAGGCTTGCAAGTGAAATGACCAGAAAAACATTCAGTCCATAATTAAAAAAGTCACCCAAAAACCACATGGGGCGAGTTCTCTGGCTGTGTTTGAGAAGTAAAATTTTAGGTATTGGGATTGATGAAAAAGTGAGAGAGTGAAAAAGTGAAAAAGTTGGCGAAAAAGTGAAAAATGTATGAAAATTGATGAAAAAGTGAGGATAGAGAGTGTTTTGTAATGATGATAAAATTTTAGGTGGGTAAAATTTTGTTACGCAAATAGAGCCTCTAGCCTCTGTCCCCCTTCTATTTTTGTTTTTTTGTTTTTCAGCAGGACAGTTATGGAACATAAATTAGAATGTCAACAACCGTCACACAGTGCCAACAGATGCTATGGAAACCATAATCCCAAACTGGACCAAGAATTCTGTCTTTTGTTTGTACTAAAAGAAGCAATCACTTCATCATAATAGAACAATACAAAGAACACGACCCGTCTCAAACATGTTGTGGCTATAAATGTTCACAGTTAGATAGAGGTATGTCAACTTACTCGCGATATCCATTGGCATTTTCGTTTTGATCAGCAGCATTACCATAACCAGGAGAATAAGACCTGCCGCGATCCACATCTCGCTCTCTTCTGGGACCTCTTGGTGATCGTGGGTGATCTGCATGCCTTCTACTTGGGGAAACTGAATAGTCACCCCTTCGTCTAGGGGCAGGTGAGTAGGACCTGACAATTTAAAGATAATTCAATAACATGTTAACCTGGGCAAGTGACAACTGTGAAAGACAGTATGGCAGTTTATAGACTTGCAAGTTCACCTTGAGCGGTATCGAGTTCTAGAATCTGAAGGATTCCGTGGAGATCGTGAACGGGATACAGAACGAGACCGAGAACGTCCTGATTGAAATCAGATTCAAAAGGAAATCATTTTAAACAGGATTTGAAAAATGGCTATGAAAAAAAAAACCAGACACAAAAGCCATGCTAATTTATAGAGACCAAAATATGACTCTCAATTGAAGTAATAACTTGAGTTTCAGCTTCCTATCTTCAATCTTACCCCAATACATTTGGCAACCTTCCCTATAGGTAACAACTGAGTTAGAAGTACAAGTGGCTGGCATGCCAGGTGCCTAAGCGTGGGTTCATAAAAATGCCACTCTCAGCAAACAACATCAACTATGCTAGCAGGCAACTTGAAGAAGTAACCCCAACTTCTGGAAAGAAAATTGCATTCAACTTCAAAGGTTCAATCGCTAAAAAAAGTTGAAAGGAAACAAAGGAAAGACAGCCATGAGGTTGATAAAGTAGTCTCCCATGACAAAAAAAGGTTTTAAAGAGAGAACAACTTGATAAGGATGCATTTCAGCACTTATGCAGACAAACTTCAAAACAATAAAAAGTTGGTAGGGAAAGAGGTGTTTGGCTGAAGAGAGCCATCTTATTTTCTGGAAAACGTTCAGATATCCGATTTGAAAACAACACCTTGAATCCCTGAACACAAGCCTGAGCCTGAGAGGAGATCAAAATCCATCAAATTTCCTGAAGTTCAGGAGTGGTTACAGATGGACCCACTCAAACAATTTGGACTGTGCTTCTTAACTTGCAATCTGGACTACCCCTATTTTTTCAGGGATGTCAATAGATTATCGTAATAATGCCATGATCAGTAACCGCAAAAAAAGTCTTCCGACAGTAAGTGAAGAGTACAGAATTCTCAATGGCAGGAGAATAAGAAATAAGTGGGTCAATACCTTCAATGATATTCAAGAAATTAGTAACAAAGAAAACGCGAAACATGGCTCACAGCAGTAATGGAAGTAAGAACCTAAGTCGTAAGGATGAGCATACCATAGTACGATGACCGCCTTCCCCCAGAGCCTGAAGGTGCTCTGCATAGAGTATAACAAATGACCTTAATCTCTAAATAAATATAAACTGGTGAGTAGAGGTCAAAGGTAGAGAGAGAGGGAGAGAGAAGCAGAAACTACCTAACCCTAGCCCTGTGACGCATATCCTCTGGCCTTTTCCTTGTTTCGGCAGCAAGAACCACAGATATCTCTCTCCCAGCAAAAATTTGACCATTCATATGGTATTGAGCTTCTGAGGCTTCATAGGAATCCACAAACTGCACAAATGCAAACCCTCGAGGTTCCCTAGAGAGAGACAGCAAAGCATCATTTGATGGTAATCTAAATACAAGCAAACACTGATTGTATGAGGGCACAACTTGTCAATATTAGCAGAGTAAGGTACCGCGACAATGCTGATATTTTGTATACCTTTCTGTACACATCTAAATATCAGCTCCGAAACACTTCCAGAAGAGTGCATGCTGAATTTACTTAAAGCAGCTAAAATCCAAGCATAGGGGCTGCCCTTTCCTTTAAACTCAAGTATGAAAGTCAACTTCAAACAAGGCGACTTGAAAATTCTTCACATTCTTGTGACTATAGGATGCACTTGAAATCAACGTTCCCACAAACTAAAAATGCCTTCAGGTACTCTTCAATTGGTCAAGAATAAATCTTCCTCCTCATCAAACTTCTATTGATTGTGTAATTATAAAATTTCTCTTCAAAAAGGAACAGTCTTCATTTGAAGATTACTCTTAACACTCTTGGGGGATCAACAAGTTAGGCAATGATAAACAGTAGGTCTTCATCAAAAGTGGGGCTTGGGCTTGTTTTAACTTCAAATTCAAACCAACATACCCCCTGAGAAACCAGTTCAAATTGTAATTCACTATGAAAGGAACAATAGAACCTTCATAAATAGTTCACCGTGATACTCAAAAGACAACTTTAGCATCCCTTACTTGTATACCACAACTGAGGATAACGAAAAAAGAAAGAACGGGTAGTAGAGTTGCAAACAATTAACATCATAAATCAATGCTTATCAATCCTTTGAATGTGCTTGCAAAGACTAGAAACGTGAAAAACATTGCCATGAATGTTATGGGGACTTATATTTATCAAATTCACACTTCTTTTAAGCAAATTATTGAACATAACAACGTTGGGCCAAATCTTTAGCCAGGCTCAAGAAGGCAAGTCAGCAGTCAAGGAAGCTATTTAGCAGTTTTAAATAACCCCTTAAGCAAACATTAAGTTGATCCGTATTGTAAAGCTGGTGTAGGACAACGAAGTAAACAAGAGATTCAGCAGCTTGTTAGATTATAACTGACTTGAATTGTAAAGCTTGAGGTGTTGCCAGACAGAATCTGACATCAACATACTTTGAAAACAGCTAGCCCAAATAATCTAGAAAACTTAGCCAGATCAATGAATTCTGCTTGGAAATTTCAAATTCAGCTATATTTAAGCTCAATCTGGTTCATAGCCACCCAAAACTTTGCTCAGCTTATACCCACCACTATTTCTTTGTCCTAGTGAACATATGACAACAACCATGCAAGCCTTTACTGGTAAAAACTTACCCAGAATAATAGTCTTTGGGAATATATACGTCTCTAACAAGTCCGAATCTCTCAAAGGGCACTCGTAGTTCTTCTGGTCTGCAAACAGAAATAAAGTACTAACCACCTTGTTCAATAAATCAGCAACAACTAGGGAGTGAAGCCACTCATGGCTACTTGAAATGCAAAGCTCATGAAAACCTCAGTAAGCAATCACATTACCTGCAATCCAGTGGAATATTGCGGACCAAAAGGCTTCCGTGATTCTGTTCCTTGTTGCGCCTGCCATATCCTCCTCCACCACCACCGTGTCCTCTCCTAGGAGGGCTTCTTCCACGACTGCCATATCCTCTCCTAGGAGGACTATAGTATGGTGGGCTATACCTCCTCATGCTGCTACCTACCATCGCAACCATAACGTATGTGAGCCTAATATATAAAATTCCCAGTTCCTACTTGCAAAGCAAATTTTCTGTAAGATGCCTCCAAAAATTGGGAAAAAAGGAATCCTGTATATATAATCAATATATAATGAGAGTTATTTCCCCGCTTGGTTGCCACGAAAAATTTTAATTCGAAAATTTTCGTTTTTATCTTTTCGGCTACAGACCAAACAAAACCTCCAGCCAGCCAAGCATAATAAATAAATGTCCTTCACTAATCCTTATTACATTTTTCGTCTTCAAGAAATAAAAAACAAACATCGGAACTTTCGTTTTTCTTTCGCTTTCGATTTCTAAACAGCCAAAGGAAGCCCTAAGGATTCAAATAAAAGCTGTCCGTTTGGCTGCTCCGAAATCGCGGAGAGAGAAAGAATCTGAAAGTAATTTCTCCCAGTTTCTTAGCAACCAAACTGAGCCCTACGAGTTTACTCGTAATTCTTTGGGTTTCTCGATCAACTAACACGGAAAATTAATTTTTGTTTGTTTCTGGATCAATTAAAACGGCAAAAGGTAGAGAGATTCACCTGTAGCGACAAGGGCTTCGAAGAACAGTGGAGACCTCAAACTTTTAGATCTGATGTGTGTACGTCGAACTCTCTCGCCTATTGTAATTTTAAAAGCCTGCCTCCGGAATTTTCAACGATATTTGTCGGTTTGAACCCTAGACGTAAGCAACAGGGGCGAAATGCCAAAAAAAAAAAAGGAACAAGGGTGTGAAAGATTGGACGGGTCAACCCGGTTCGACTAAATATAGAACGAGGCCGCCCTGGGGGATTATGGAATCCAACCATGCGGCATGCACACTTGTCCAGCGAGTTGGACCTTTTCTTTTTCTTTCAAGGTTAAAATCTGTATCATGCTTATCATCAACTTTGTATAGCGGGTTGGGCTTTTTACATTATATGGGTTGGGCTTTTTACTTTATATGGGTTGGGCTTTTTTTGGGCTGGGCCACGGGAGTTAATCTTGCTGATTTTCCTTTTATTTCTTCGATTTATTCGAGGTTTATTGGAGTTATGGACAAAACTTTTTCCGTTTCTATTAGCTCTTTCGATTGCATGGCACAATTTTTTTTTCACAACTCCAAAAATTTGGAGATTCTTTTTTCCTTTTCTCTAATAGAGTTTGAGATGTTCCAATATCAAGTTTATTTGTGTTAAACTTTTATTTAACAGGACCAAGAAAAATAAGGGAAAATCTTCAGAACGGAAATATCACTTGGTCATTGGCGAAAACAGAATGTGGTGATACTGCATGATCATTGTCTCAAGTAGATTCCGATCAAATTAACTGGCTATTTCAGTGTTAAGAGTCTTATGGATCCAATTACAAATCATGCGGAGCTAGCCTAACAGTCAAATTCACGATAGCGATTCTGTGAGGAAAGGAGTAAGTTCCCTAGTGAATTTACAGGACGTCCGCAATCGAACACGTCCACCTGTTCAGCATGCTGTAGCATCCATATGATTCCTTTCCCACACAGTTTCATATTTTTCTCCCAATCTAGGAAAGGGAATGATCCCCAGTTGGCCTTGCTATCAAGCTTCAACACCTATTCGTCAAGCTTCAAACAGATCAGGGAAGAAAGGGAACGTGAAAGCATATGGCGTATGGCATCAACATGCAACAGCAACATCTGATTGAGACTGCAGGTTGTCAGATTCAATGACCAAAGGACTCTTCTGGAACTCGTTTCTCAGCTGACCACAAGCGGCACTAGCATCTAGCCCCCTTGTTTGTCTTACACTAACAGTTATTTTACGTGATTCCAAAGCAGCTGCAAATGTCATCACCTGCAAATGAAATAAAAACCATGTATCAAGTAAACACTGCGGGACTAAAGCAAGTATTCGTAAAAACAAGCGCATAATAACATATGTTCAACATACAGCTTTCTTGTGTGGCCTTTGATACTCAGAGCCTTCTATGGGATTGAAAGGTATCAAGTTCACGTGATAACCTCGTCCCCACTCATGGAGAAGTTCTGCAAGTTCTATTGCATGCTCTGTTTTATCATTGACTCCAGCTGCACAAAAGTAATTATAATATTGAGAAATTACTTCAGCATACATGTTAACCTTCAAGTACGTGACAGTAGAGAGGAAGTAGGTACAAAAGTTCAAAAGTGAAATGTCAGTACCTAAGAGTGCATACTCAAAGGAAACACGTCGACCGGTGTCAAGGAAGTAGTCCCTACAATCTTCCATGATCGCATCCAAAGGATAGGATTTTGCACTCGGCACAATTGCTTCCCTTAGTTTCTGATTAGAAGCATGTAAGCTGACGAACGAGTAAACAAAAGATTAACAAGCTCACGAAAAAGAAAAAGAAAAGAGATTAACAAGAAATCAAGCGTCATTTGCACAATCTAAGAAAGAGATATTGACATCAGAAAGCCCATCATTTGATTTTTTTTTGGTGGGGAGGGGAGGGGGCAGAAGAAAGAAAAGTCTCGCTCTCAATTAGCCCAATCACATATCTAAACTGCTTGAACAAAATCAGTTAAGTGGAAATCTACACTGAAACAGTGCATTGGGCCACCAGCTATAGTATATTGCAGCTGTAAGGTACCAATCTTTAGTCGATTTATCAGTTAAAAGATGTACAATAAAACAAAAAAGAGACAATGACTCCTAAGCAAACAACATTATCAGCACAACTATAAACAAAAAGATGTCATAATAAATTACATACCTGACAGCCAATGTTGACTGAAGTTTGTGGGAAGCCAGCTTTTTAATTGTGTTTGGAACCCCCACAGTGGAAATTGTGATCATTCTTTGCCCAATTTCTATATCCTTGAAAACAAGAAAGACCCACCACAAATGAGCAGCACTGTGAAGAATTCATTACATGCACAGGGGAATTTCTAGAAGTAAACTCTAGCAAAGTTTAATAATTAAAAAAAATGAGTAGAATTTGTTAAAAATGTATGTACAAACAGATAGAAGAAACTAGACAATGTGTGTGACACAGTGGCAATCACACCTTATTCAAGCATCGGTGTGCTTCAAGTACTGCCTTCAGATTCAACATCGGCTCACCCATTCCCATGAACACCACATTTGTCACCCTCCGCTTGAAGACTTCCTCAATAGCTAACACCTGTCTATGCGAATAGTCTCATAATCACTTCTTTATGCTAAACAAACTCATGTCCGCTTGAATATGATTTGTGTTTACAGCATCTGACGACAATTACAGTTTCATTTGGATTTTTGTTTCCTCCTTCAATGAAACTTAAGTGCCTCAATCTTAACATAGCAACTTTGTTTCAGAATAGTGAATATGAGGAAGTTCAAAGACCCCTACCACAAAATGGAATCTCAAGGGTGAGCGGTGGATTGAGACATACCTGTTCAACAATCTCATGCCTCTTAAGGTTCCTTGAAAATCCACCTTTTCCAGTGGCACAAAACGAGCAACGTAGCGGGCAGCCTACCTGAATATCCAGTACAAGATGCAGCAAACATGAAGGTACAATAGCAACCACATGAACACCAAAAATAATTCCCCGAATCAACAAGAGAATATCCATGCTGCAGAAGGTAGAGGGGCAGTTGGCACTGGCTGATCCACATGTGAGAAAATCACCTGAGAGGATACACATGCTGTAAGTCGCGTTGAAACTTTCTCTTCTTCAACTGGTATGCCAACGGTTTCAATCAGTCTGTTGTCCTCCAACTTGATTAATAACTGCAAGGTCCATGGCAAGCAGAGCTAAATAAGGGAACAAAGATAACAATAAACCAGAGAAAGATAAAAGCTTCCGATCATAAAGTGTTATTGGACCAGAATGCGAAGCAAAGAAATTTGCAGGGAACATATCCATAATACGCACTTGATCCAAACAAATTTTAAGATTGACCTCTGGCATTCCATCATACCATGCTCACGCAATTTCTCCACAAAAATGCGTTATTCTGAAATATGTAGAATAAGAAACAATTTAATTGTATCTGCTTTTACCTTCACAGTTCCATCAGCTGCGGTAACAGCGCGATACACGACAGACCGCCCAACCTTCCATCCAGCTTCTTGAAGATCATTCCTAAATGCCTGAGGTACTGTAACAAATCATTATTATAGCCCAATATGTCAAATATATTAGTCACCCAAATCCCAATTATTATTTGGAAAACGGTAACTAAACAAGACAGATAAGATAGAATGTGACCGGAAAAAGGGATTGAAATAATGTCTCACATTGACTGAAATCTTCAATTTCTTTGACCTTTCTCTTGTAAATAAGATGATGGAGTTGCTTCCCTCTATAGTTTTGCTGCAATATAAGATATTCCAAAATATCAATAAGTTACAACTGTTGGGTACTCAATTACTTCCATTTTCTGGACTGCAGAGTGCAGACGAAGAATAAGGTTTCCTTTTTATTACCTGACCGAAGTCGGAGGCGAGCTGTTGAAGCTCGTGCTCTGACATGCCGAGGAGCACACGTGGGTCAGCTTGCGAAGCACTTGCCGGGGAGGAAATAGAGAAGGCGCGGCAGCGAAAAATCGCAACCGAGCGAGGGTGCACGGCACGTGCGAAGGGCGCGGTGCAAACTTGTTGGATAAGAGCCATTGAAGTGACCATCTTCATGTCACTCACAGTCGATACTCGCCCCCCAAAGTGCTTCGTTTGGCGTTAAGTGTGAGGAAGAAGAACGTCAGCCTCCGCAGGCTAAAATCGCTTTAAACCTCAATGATTTCGCGAAGACGATAATGACCCTATGCGCTTGCCGACTGCCGTTTGGGGTCGAGTGAGCAAATCGGTATCGTTCGTAGTTGCTGTGTTTGTGTTGAAATATTTTTGATATTAGATTTTGTGTTGGTATTGGGTTTAGTGAAAAAGTGAAGAGAGAGTTAATTTTTTATATTTTTTGATGGGAGAGAGAGATTATATTGTAGCATTTTATTAGGATATAGAGAATATTTTGGGTAATATTGTGTTAGCAAACGCAGCCGTAACGTATTCGTATAAGTAAAACGGCTGTCGTTTAAACTACGCTTGACTGCATTGTTACCACTGTATATGAAGATGGACACTATTACGTCTTGTGGTTGTCAATCAGCACTTGTACTCGTTCATTCACAAAATAAGCTTTAAGCATAAATCCAAGCGATGTGAGAATTCCTATAGAAAAAAAAAACGATGTGAGAATTTCAACTGAAGTTTTTTTTTTTGGCTGAATAATACCGTAAGGCTTTCATTACATATAAATCCAAAATACAAGATGCAAAACAGATTAAGATACATAGTGGCGGACGCAGGGAGTATCGAACCCGTGCGTCCGCTACCCATGGATTGCTCAAAAAAAATTTACATTTGTTTTTTTCTTTTTCTTCATAAGTTAGTCTAAGTCTGATACCCATTAAATCCAGGTCCGATATACATTAAGCCTAGGCCAGCTAGACTTAATGGATATCAAACCTAAAATAAAATTTTTTTCTTCATTTTTATTAGACCTCGAAAAATGTAGTGTTTTGTTTAGGATCTTTGCATAAGCCAAACTAAAGTTCTGACCACTTTTATGGTATATTTATCTAATGAACTCTTTTACTAAATCTTACTTATCCTGAAAATTTTGTTTTTATTATTCAGAGCATGGTTTGCCACCAATTTGTTGCTTTGCGTGTGGAAGTTGCTTTAGAGAATGTGAATACTTTTAATTCTAAATCCATAGAACCTAGATAAAGTAAATTTCAAATGCATCCCCAATAACCTTTTTGTCAAAAGAAAAAGGGGTAGAAAAAAAGACAGGTCTCAGTTGTGGTAGTAACCAAAAAATGTAAGAAAAATAACTCCTAGTGACATCAAGACGTCAACCATCAGAATCATTATAATTTGTTCTAAAGTTTTAGAATTAAGTGGGGAATTAACTTGAATTAGATCATCAAGAGTAATTTATGTAATATGATGGGAGATGACTGGATGAATAATTGCATGTTAGTGTACATCGAACAAGAAGTTTTTAAAATTATTGAGAACTAAGTCATTTTGCAACATTTTTCAGAAGATGCAAACTGGTAGGATCCAATTGTCACCTCTCAGTCGCAGTACATAGTACGATATATGTATTCCAATATTTTTAATGCTTTTAGTCCTTAATTTTTGACATTGTAACTCTAAGACATTGTTTTGCATTACGAAGGAATTTTTTTTTTGTCATTTCGCCTTTAAAGTTCAACACCTATGGATTTTAATCCTGGTTCCGCCACTGAAGATACATCATATCCAAGCAAGACTATGTTGCAAAAATAAAGACTAGCAGGATCCAAAGGGATCGATAAACCACAAATGTTCCATGCCAAGCAGAGAGAACAAGTGGCGGGAAGCGGTAAATGGTAGCTACCGGAACCACATAGGAGCTAGCACGAGAGCTAAAAACAAGGGAGCCTAGAGACAACACAACAAAGCCCACAAGAGGGCGGCAAAGCCACCAAGTGGCCAGAAAAACTCCTTCGGGGCAGATACAACCAAACAACCGGAAAAGGAAAATAAAGCAGAGAATCAAAACACAAAGGGCCGAGAAAACCGGCGGAGACCAGGCGATATGTGGGATTCACGCGCGGCACAAGGAGGCGCGTGAAGGCCACGCACGGCCGGAGTGACGCAAGACCTGAGCAGATCGAAGCGGTCAGGGCTTCAAACACTGTCCATGGGGGTGGTGCCGTTAAAATCCGTCGAAAACTGCCCTTGCAAGCAGAAAACGGTTCGACGTGTGGGGACGCGTGCGGCGACACTCGGGGGCTGACTGGCGACAGATTGGTGTAGAAACGACAGGCCGAAGGAGCTGAGACTGGTAAGCTAGGGCGTGTCCTCCAAGAGTCAACACAAATGCCGAGATCTAGCCTTCTTATCACCGAACAAAAACCAACAAAAACAAAATGAAAGAGACCAGAAAGGGGGGACGGGAGGAGCTAGAGTTCCTCCCGCCTGTTGAAAAGAAAAGAGGGGGGTTGTTGGGCAGGAAGGGTTAGGGTATTCTAGAGAAAAGGCAGAGCGTTTGCAGCAGGGCCGACTCAAGGGTAAGGCGGCTTAGGCGGTGGCCTAAGGCCTCACCCTGAGCAAGGCCCCATAAAGACTAAAAATAATTTTTTATTTTTTATTTATTTATTTTTTGTGTTGTAAATGACCCAAAAATAAAAAGACAACTGTGCTAAGAATAAAATGGCAAGATGTAATATTTTTCATATATATTTTTATTATGAGTAGACTAATATATTTCTTTCAGGCCTCCAAATCTTTTTTTAGAAATTTCTAAATTTTGCTCAAAGAAAAAAATGCCTTATAAATTTCTTAATTGTTCTAGTCATGGGGCCTTGATATCATGTAGTAGAGCCTCATAAAAAAACAATTAATGGGGGCCTTTGAGTAATTTATACTAAATTTAATAATTTTCAAATATTTTTAATTAAATTTTATATTTAAAAAAGTCTAATAAATTATTTTACCTTAGGCCCCGTTCTGTTTGAGCCGGCCCTGGTTTGCAGCTCACTAAATTCCAACTGAAGTTGATTACAAAGCTGAAACCCCCAGAGCACAACAGCAGCATGGACTTCGCATTGACACGTTTTCTTTTTTGTTGCATGACATAATCGCATTAACTGTTGTCAACGAATCTATGTGAATTACTAAAAGCGCGGCACATTATTTGGTAGAGGAAAAGAGGAGAAAAGGAAAACGCTATGAAATTATCAAGATATTCTGAAATAATTAACAAAAAGTAGCTGTACAAGAATCGGCAGTGGCAATACATACTCTGAGCAGTGAGCACAAAATATATTCATCCAGTAAACCATTAGTTTTTTTTTTCTTTTTACTTTGAGCTACTAAATATGATAAAAACGGATGGGCCGAATGCGTTTTGTTGTTCTATGCATGAAGGTGTGAAGCAGATGGCATAGGATCAGAAACAGCTTTCTCAATGCAAACTCGATTGGCAATTACCCTGCGATGTTTGGTGACGTTGCTCGAATCTTGACTAGAAATTTGATGGAGTTCATTTTGAGATCCCCCAATATCATTCGAGTCCTGAATCTGTTCCAATACTCTTACCACCTCATTCATGTTAGGCCTCAACTTCGGTTCGACTGATAAGCATTGGTTTGCGACTTTGGCTACTCTCAGTGCTGCTGCCAACGGGTAGTGGCCTTCGAGACGAGCATCAAAAACTTCCAACACTCTTCGTTTGCTGGTAAGGTAAGGCTTGGCCCACTTGACTAGATTATGTTCTGCTGGCGGCCTGTTTTTGTCCACTACTCTTTTGCCGGATAACATTTCTAGGAGAACAACCCCATAACTGTATACATCACTTTTGCAAGTTAAATGTCCTTCACAAGCAGAGAATGAATGAGCGTCAGATCCCAATATAGACAAAGTGTACAGTAAACTGCTGTATTTATCATGTGCTAATAGGGCATGCAGCAGGTACCACTCCAACTACGTTACAAAGACATGCACAGAAGGTAGGAAGGAAGAAAGGTAGATAATTGGGCTATAAATTTCCAAGATTACAGTCGAAGTGAGAAACTTGGGTCTTGACACTTGATAGTACCAAATGTGAACTTGCACAACAGAAAAAGATGAGGAGAATATCAGTCACTTTTGCTCAAATGTCATAGTTACACTACTGGTCAAGTTCCTTGAAAAGACAGAGGTTCGATGAAAAACTAACTTATTTACTTACTTGTTTCAATGTTTGGCACAAGAAGCATGCATTTAGAACATATATATATATATGCAGGTAAAATGGCGAGTTGGAAAATTTTGCAGAAAGTTCGAAAGTGGGACTTACAAATGGTGAAGTGGAATTAATTGCAAAATGTCGTGAGAGGATGTGCTCAAAGTTAAGGAGACACTTTGTGAATACAGAGACGTTCATCCATCCAAACAATGTAAAGAAACTTTCTTATGCAAATGTCGGGAAGGTGAGGAAGGAATGAAAACACAAATTGCAGTTCAAGTAGGTCTCTAACCTAACGTTTTTGAACTAGAGGTGGAAATTGCCCAGCATAATAAGCAGAGAAAAAAAACATAAAGAGTCTGAGTGGTAAACGCTTTTATGTGCCTTACAATTCCGAAATGTGTTCTTGTAAAAGAGAGGGTTTTCGGCTATCCCATTAATTATCACTTTTGTAAATTCAATAGAGCCTCTCTCAGATTTGGAAAGAAGAAACAAGTGATGAAGAAATTGCTCTGGTACAGACAGTAGGTAACAGTTCAGGCCTTCAAAGAATAGGCAAACATGAACATGCCATAAAGTTTAAGGTACCTGTCACCATATACTCAGGAGCTGCATACCCATAGGTGCCCATGACCCTTGTAGAGACATGACTTTTATTACCTGTAGGCCCATCCTTGGCCAACCCAAAATCCGAGAGTTTTACATTATAGTCCTGCCATTAGAATGAAAAGTGAGTAAAAGAATGCTGAACTATACTCCTCCAGAGACTATGGAATTGAAACAATTGGGCATGTTCAACGTACACTATCTAGCAGGATGTTGGAAGATTTAACATCTCGGTATATCACTTTTGCTTGGTCACTGTGAAGAAATGCTATACCCGTAGCAGCACCAAGGGCAATCTTCATACGGAGGTTCCAAGAAAGCGGTTGAACATAAGAAGCCCCTGTACCAAGATGTTTAAGATTCTTGAATATAACTTTCACAGATATGTTTAATGTCATAAACATGGGATAGAAAATGAAGCATATTAAAAGCTCATAAGATAAATAGTGCAGGCGGATCAAGAGCTCACTCCTAAATAGATGATTCTCCAAGCTGCCACGGGTCATAAATTCATATACTAGAAGCCGCTGGTCATCCTCTAAGCAGTAGCCAAATAATTTCACCAGGTTAGGATGATGAAGCTGCCCCAGGTAGTTGATTTCTGCCTACAGTTCAAAAGGCCCCACTAAATCACTCAATTATAACTCCTGAAGACATAATTTGCAATAACACCTAGTTGTATAAACTACCTAAAGCAAGAATGAATGATGATTTTCTAATGAACGTGGCATGGTTTAAAAAAAGATCATCCTGTCCCTTAACTAGTGTTCCAAGTGTTAGATGCCAGTGCACTTAAAGTCTCTAATACACTGTGTACCCTGCTACCCATATGGTTAAGGTTCAATACAAAGACTTTTAGAGCGTCAGAGAGATATATCAACAAATGCAAACAAGCCAAAGAGGTAGGAAGTAAAACTCACCAGCCATTCCTTGTGACCCTGCAAACCTTCTTGGTTAAGCCTCTTCACGGCAATAACCAGGCCAGTCCCAGGCTTGGCAGCTGTAAATGAATGCTCATCAATCCATCCTTTAAAGACACAGCCGAAACCGCCTTCACCCAGCACACTATCAGGACGGAAGTTCCTGGTGGCTGTTTTGAGTTCATTAAAGGAAAAGCTTTTCAAATTGGAGGACTGCAGGATCTCACCCTCTGTCCGAGGAGTAGGAGGCACTGAGGCAGATGTGAACTTGCTGCTTGAACAGCTTAAATCATCCCCTTCTTTGTTATCATTTATTGAGTTTGTGCCTAACGGGTGGATGAACATAACCATAATTCAGATACAATTATCCATGGCAAATTGCCTATTTTATCTTTAAATTAACTCAGGACAGAAGCTTCAACCTCCGTTGGTTGCAACAGAACCATATGGAAAAGAGAACAGCAAGTTCATATTAATGAATCTCTACGACAATTTGGTCAATGGTATCTCAGACTTGAGCAGCTGATTTAGTTTTCTCAAACTCCCCGTATAGCGAAAATCTATAGATTCATGTGTGTGTGGATAACTTTCTTTTCGGTTATCCTGAACTTCATTAGGAACCCAAATGAACAAACCACTAGACAAAATCGGGGAGTTCGGTAAAATTGTCTAAACTGAGACAGAATAGTTTCAATTTGAGAGGAAACAGACCATGCCATGAAAATTGTTATAGAAAATCACGACACGTTTAGACTTCGCCAATTCAACTGTTGAGAGACAGAGTTCGAGACCGAGAATCAGAACTCTCGCCAATTCCGAATTAGAACTCTTACACTTATAATCAAAAGCAGGAAATCATTCATTGATTTTCAAGAAATCGTAACCTTGTCTGAACCAAGCCAGCTATATGGTTTGGACAGCAAGCGAATCACATAAAACTTTGGAAGAAATATTCGGAATCTTCTATCCCTGTCCCTCGCTTTTCTCGCTAATCAAAAAGAATATCATCGTTTATATAAACCCAGATGAAGGACCAAACATAGCATCAATGTTCAACCACAGCATGAACAAAACAATGGATCCATCCAAAAGACACAGAAAGAAAGCGCCCTAGAGATACCAAATTGCATACTTCACCAGCATACAACATGAAATTCTAGCAGAACAAACTTCAAAAAAATCGAAAAGTTTTATCAGATAACAGCTCCAAGACGAATCAAGAAAAGGTGAAAGAATTAGTATAGAGAAACTAGAAACATGTTTGTGAAAGCTTGATTCTCAACAATTGGATAAGTGAAATGCCGAAACTGCATTCATACCATTGTGAAGAGGACTCTCAGCTTTGATTTTAACACTAAAGCAGGAACCCATGAGTTCGCAAAAGCTTCCACTCCTATCTCTCTCTTCTCCACCAGAGTCTAGACACTGCAACTGCTTCGGAGTTGGCAAAATATAAAAACCAATGTGAACAAGAGGAAGCAGGAATAGTCAAACCAATAGGTTGTGTTTGTGTTGAAATATTTTCGGTATTGAGTTTTGTGTTGGTATTGGGTTTAGTGAAAAAGTGAAGAGAGAAATATTTTTTTATATTTTTTGTAATTTTTTATATTTTTTATGGGATAGAGAGATTATATTGTAGTATTTTATTAGAAGATAGATATTATTTTGGGTAAAATTGTATATGCAAACGCACCCCTAGTCCAATGCGGGTATTCGAGGTGTGAAAGCAAAAAAGCTATACCACGTGGCTCAGAAATGGAAACTCAAAAATAAACACGGGTTGTTTGTTTGCTAAAATTTTGAAAAATATTTTGAAATTTTGAAAATTTTTACTTTATTGAGATTTATTAAAGTTTGTGAAAAGTAGAGTGTATATGTGTAAAAATTAAAAAATTTAAAATTTATTTAGCTTGCTTGAATTGTTGAGACCCCAAATCTTTGGGGAATCAAACATGTCAACAATAATATAATGAGGACCCGATAGATAAAGAAGATGACGACTTAAGAACCCTTGCAAAAAAAATACGAAAAACACTGGGTAAGTCGGCGCCTAGGGATGTAGAGAGGTCGGTTATTGTATGAGTGTGTGAGTGGACGAGTGATATTAAAAGTTGAAAAATCTAATGGCTGAAAAAATAACACGTCATTTAGGAGGAGTTTGTTTCCCAAAATTTCCAAACAATCATAAAATAATTTCTCTCTCCTCATTAAATTATAAAATACTATTATATTAAACAATTAAATCTTCTCTTTCCTCACTTTTACATAAAATACTATACTTTTTCACAAACTTCAATACCCAAAAATTTCAAAACCCCAATATTTCCACAAACAAACCCTACCAATTGCTTTGGCTGATTATAATAAATAAAAAAAAACCCAAGAAATGTAGTAAAGCAATGTCGTGGGAAAGTTGTGAGGATCCCGTGGACTCAGACGAGTGTGTATTCATGGGAAGTTCTCCTTTTTAGACATTCGAGAAGGACAAACATGAGGGAGTTGACTTCGCCTTCTGTTATGGGTTACTTTATCTGCAAGTAGGTTGGGAGTTGAGAAAATGATATTATTCATGGTTGGAGCTTATCCTTTTTCTCCTTGGTTCGCTGTATTTTATGCAGAAGACGACAAAAATGCAAGACTGCACCGATTTGGGGAGTACATGATTAGGAAAGAATAGGCAACCTTATGATGACTAAAGCAATGAGGTCACTCCGATTTTGCGAATAAAGAGCTGAAAAGATATCCATTTAGGTGTAAACGCAATTGTTTAATCTCGTCGAAAGAAGGATAAAAAAATAAAAACAAAAATATAGGATCGATGCACTGTTGCACAATATCATGAAAATGAATGCAAATTTCGGGCTACCCTTTTCTCTGCCAGACTGCCATGATTTACAAGATATTGCAGCATCGTGTTTTTTTACCAGAAAAAAGTTGAAGAAATGGCTGTTACTATTTGAATCAAGGTGGTAATCAGATGGGAACAGTCTATTTATCTCTGGAAAACGTATAGAAAATTATCACCACTGTGTCGCTTTCTCTAACCTAAACTACCGACTGACTAATCTAAGGTGATGTTCGTTTTGAGAAAAAAATGTAGGATTTTAAAGGAGTTGTGAATTTTTATGTTGAATAGTGTTTTATTGGTGTTTGTGTAAAGTGGAGAGAGAAATGATTTGATGTAATTGTTTAATAAAAAAGTATTGGAGTTATGTGAAAAAGTATAGAGAGAGAAAATTTATGTTGAATAAAAAATTAAAAAGTTGTTGGAGATTGTGTAAAATGTATTGGTTTTTGTGTTTGAATTCTGAATATGTTCGGTGGTAGAATTGTGAATGTACTTAGAATCCTGAAAAAAATAGTGAAAACGAACATACCCTAAAGATCAGGAACATGTTTTTCCGTGCTTGTGACTCGAAGATTCATTCACGCGTACGTATCTTTTGGTTGGTACCATCTGACTCGTATATGCTCCTATAACGTACGTCCAAGCAGCTATATCGATCTAGGACAGCATCTTTCCCTGGAATTAAATAGCAATTACCCTCGCATGCTAATCAATTATCTACCTTGACTGTGTTGACAAATATGCTTCCGCAGAGGCTTCCTAAGAAGTCAATATCAAATTTCGGATAGTCTCACGGTACTTACTGCGCCCCTGGATTTCATGCAAACTCCAGGGTGATGTTCGTTTTGAGAAAAAATGTAGGATTTTAGAGAAGTTGTGAATTTTTATGTTGAATAATATTTTATTGGTGTTTGTGTAAAGTGGAGAGAGAAATGATTTGATGTAATTGTTTAATAAAAAAATATTGGAGTTATGTGAAAAAGTATAGAGAAAGAAAATTTATGTTGAATAAAAAATTAAAAAGTTGTTGGAGATTGTGTAGAATGTATTGGTTTTTGTGTTTGAATTCTGAATATGTTCGGTGGTAGAATTGTGAATATACTTAGAATCCTGAAAAAATGGTGAAAACGAACATACCCCTGGTTTAGGATTTTTTCTTTATCAGACATCTCGTATTGTTTTCTTATCTTCTTTGTCGAATGCATCTCGTATTGACCTTAAATTCGTACGGTTGGCAAAGCAGTTTACCTTCGCCGATTTCATGGCGGACAGCGATACGGAAAACGTGATCTCGTTCCCACTATCACAAATGCAATCAGGTCCCAAAGTTTAAGGACCCTGATTGTCAAATATATATATCAGCTGGTAACACCGTAACGAAATTATTGATTAACTTCCTAATGTCCAAATTATTGTGTTTTTTTCTAGACATGGACAGCTGGTTTGTGGGACAAGTTGTCCGGCAAGGATACTCGGGCAAGGCATTACTAACCGAAACGAAGAAAATTTTGGCCATGACGCAGGCCATTACCAATGTTCTTATACCATTCGTCCACTTGAGCACTTTTTTTTCTTCCTATACGGTTCAAACTACTTTAAAAAGCAAGTACGACTCTGACTTCAGGGATTGAGAAATTTATCAAAATTAAAATCCTTTACAATTGTCTACAACAATTATTTATGGTATAATTCAAATAAAAATAGACACAATTAAATATTGAATCAAAATCCTTTACAATTATATCTCACAATTACATGGTACAACTAAAATAGAAATAGGCAATAAGTATTAATATGTAAGATCCAAATTTCATACATCATGTCATCCTTTATTTGGTGGGAAACAATTCAAGTGGTTCACAGTCAGGCTGGTTTCCTATCATGCGATCTTACCGGCCATACCCTGCTCGCAAAAGATCATCACTCATGGGTTTAACGCAAAGGCCGCCAGCGAAAAGTCGATGGGAATTTTATTCTTGTAAGTCCATATAGGTGACGTCGCAATTGGCGACCAGGATCTTCAAAAGAGGTGGGAAATATTTTAAACAACCGATAACGACTCTACATAAAGCAAGACAAAAGAGACCGCTTAACCTATCCAACTTCTTTGTAAGAGTTTATAACATGAAAGCTTCTCAAATGAAGACATTTTTTTGTTATCTTCCCACATGGCCCACCTTTGTTGAATTTGAGAGGGCTTACAAATTACCATCACCTTTAAACATATACACGTATGCGTGTGATTTATAAAGAAAAAAAATACTTCGGAGATGGGAGAAGATAAAAGTTTCAGGTAATCAGATTAGATTCAATGGGATGAATTTACAAGAAGTAATCAGCAGGATAGAGGCACAAAGAAAGTAATACAGAGTCGTATTTATTCATACATAACTTCCAGTCTGCGATGCTGATTTCAATACACAACAGATCCAACTCTCAGAGAAAAGGTTATTCTAAAATTATTTTGTTGCCTGGATTTTGATCCCATATGAAAGCTTCAGGGTCTCACCTACTTACTAGGTACCAACCTTAGGCACTTTCCTTTATCTCGCCAGACCAGATAATGTCGATGAACTCTGGCTGTAGAGAGGGAAAATTGCAGAACAGAACATAAGGGCATAAGAAAAACAGAAGTAATAACAGGATCATCTTGTAAAGCAACACCATCTTTACCTTTAGAGAAGCTCCCCCAACCAAAAAGCCATCAACATCAGGCTGAGTTGCTAATTCCTTGCAGTTTCCACCATTCACAGAACCTGCAACAATTATACAATTCTGGTAATAAACCCCAAGATAACTGGGAAGATCAAATGTTACACTTCTTCACAAAATTATTCCATTCCTAGGAACAGTACGATGTGGAGATCTGAGAAAAGTCTGCATCTATGGCTTCAGGAAAGCATGATAGCAGTAAACAGAAATTTTGCTCTCTCAGTTACGTTGTCAAGGCAAAACCAATAGGATTAAGACTTCAATACAGGGAACATTGTGTCATGGTTTGAGGAAGCTAGATTTCAACTGAATATGGTCTGGTCTGCGGTCCGATTTTGTTCAGCCCTAGTCGGTGGTCAATAGTCATCGAATTAGTGCGAAATGAATTTTTTTTGGTCTTACGTATTGAAGTGGATTTATTTGACAATAGATTTACTTATTAGGATGCTCGGTCGGGAATCTTCTGAGATTCAAGACCATATTGGGTTTTCTAACAGCGTAATTCTTTTCGGCTCAAAGTCGAGTCTGAAAATAAGTTGAGCACCCAAAAGGACGGCAGCACTAAAGTAGATGGCTGGAAGAAAGTACATGGTGGGCTCAGGCCCGCGGCTTGAAGGTAGGCATAAAGATAAGCTTTGCGATATGATAAATAAGTACAACTTGTTAGACAACTACCTAACTTCAGCCTCTCACGGGGCGGGTACTTCGCATGGTGGTCTTTAGAAGTAATAGGAAATGGACAAGTTTACCGAGGAATGGTTGTAGTTGTAACAATTGATCCTGCCTAGTGCCTAAGGTATCTTCGTCCTTTTGAGTGTCTTGAGTTCTAGTTCAATCTTCGGCTGTCCAGAACACATCTTGTCACTAGTACAAGGTTAATTAATTCAGCCCAAGGTACCTCAACGGGCATGACCAAGTTTCCTCTCAATCAGATTCAAAGAAGGCGTGAAGGTAATTGCTGGCCTGTATTGGACCGGTTCAACTTAAATAGTTATTGACACATGCTGGCATATGAGCCGAACTGAGTGCGGGCATAAACCTCCTTAATAAGAATCATACGATTCTTTAATCAATCCCAATTTGGCGACCATCAAGAATTCATTTAAAAGCACGAGCTGGGTCGGTCGCTGGGTCCAACTTTAAGAGCCATGATTCTTTGCCGGTGTGGCACTTGTCTTCTTCTTCCATAAAGTCAGGCAAGATTCTGCTAGGGAGCGTGTGGACCCACTAAAGACCGTGTTATGGCGCGTCTGCGCTAATCCTAAACTCCCTGTTTGTCGTTTCCTCTCTCTTTCATCTTCGCGACACATCCCTCGTATCTTCCGTTCGCTCGCAAGTCACATCCTGGGCCCATAGGTGACTAGACAAACTTTTACCCCTTATCTACTCTGATGCTAACTCGTTGCCTCAACCCTCGCCCTCCCTGACAATTTCTATTAAAATAATAATTCTCTTGCAAATTTTAATAAAAAAAATTATTTTATTAAAATTTGTAAAAGAATAAAAAGTCGATGACATAATAAAAATATATAATTCTGATAGGAAGATATATTATTTTGTAATTATTATGATAGATAAATTTTGGAGATAATTTGAATTTGAACTCATAATTATTAATAAGTTACCTGTATCATACTTTAGGGCACGTTTACAAAAATAATCTAGAATATAATATGATTTAATAAAAATATAAAATAAGTATTCAAAATTTTAAAAATTCATACACAAACATTAATACTTTTTATACAATCTCCAATAATTTTTTACACAAACTCTAATAACCTTTCAAAAAAATTATAACAAATATTCTCTTTATACTTTCACTTAAATTTATATTTTTTTATTAAATAATTACATCAATTTATCTCTATTTACGACTTTTTACAAATTCTAACAAAAAATAAAATATTTAAAAATTTCATTAAATTTTACACAATATTATAAAATTCTAATCTACATAAATATTTATAATTTTATCAAAATTTTAAAAATCGAACATCCAAAATTTACTATAATTTTCTGATTGATTAATAAGTAAGATTTAAAATTCATATATCTTGGAATGAAAGGAGAATTAAGTAATAGTTTTAGATCCTGGGTTTTGTTGTTCATTGACGAGTTGAACATCCCAATATAGCTTTAATCATTGAATGATGCGATTCATTACTCTATGGCACTTGGATTTTATGTTAGGAAACAAGGAGCGAATTTTTATAATGCTACCATATGGAACAATATGCTGTATGTGTATTTGTGGAAATTTATATAACTCAATAAATAACATATATCATGTCTAGTATAGGTCACCGGTTGCAATAGTAAAAGAGGCATAAAAAAATATATTATAAATTCTTAGATCCGAATAAAAAAATAAAAGTATAAATTTATTTTACTGGCGTGCCGCAAGCTATCATAGTACTTCGTATGGAGCCAAATGAGTTTTGAACTTTGAACACAGACGAAGCCTGATCGAAGCCGCTGGTCCAATAATCGGAGCGCAAATGGCTGGCGCAAGACGTGGTCTCCCAGTTGCTCACGTCATCTTCCAGTCAGGCAACGACCGTTAATATTCCATTCTTTTCCTGTGATCCTGCCCAGCTGCGATGGCTTGGGCCCCAAGACAACTCAACATAACTGTATGCCCATGCCATCGGTGTCATTCACCCAATTGCCATGCTAAGCTGTTTAGGATCCTTAACAACCAATTAATCGTTTTACCAAACCTTCGGCAAGTTCGGTGCATGATTAATTAGTTAGTTGGTAAGGGATTAAGGCTGAAAATTCGATGCCTTTCTAATCAATTTTGCTGATTCTATTTATAGAATTTCTCTTAGGATATACCCTTATGAAATATTATCAAGATTTTACAGCTTTTTGAAAAAGATTTTTTTTTTTTAAAAAAGAACAGATTTACGCAGCTTGCATTACTGATAGCCATCCCATACAATTTTTTTTCTTTCTTTTTTAACTAATTTTAAGGCATATTCGTTTTGGTAAAATTTTAAGAATTTTAAGTATGATGTGAATATTTAGGTGATATTAGAGTTTTAATAATATTTGTGTAGAAGTTGTTAAGTTGTATTGATGTTTGTAAAAAAATTAATATTAAATTGTATTGATATTTGTGTAGAAGTAATGTTGGAATTGTAATTTTAGAGGATTGAATTCAAATGCTACAAATTTTATCAAAACGAATATGTCCTTTATTTCTTGAACTACAAGCTTTGTTTTTTTGTCCTAAAAACGAGCGATTTAAATTCAACAGTTGAGAGAAAACAAGTTGGAAATGTAACACAAGTATGCTATTAGTAGTAAATAAAATGATAAAATCTTAAAAAGAGAGATAAGTGCTTTTTTGGGATAAGATGAAGCAAAGTGTTCGCACATTTTAGGTACCAACGAATGTCCCTCTCTTTCCCGTCTAAGTTCAGAATTTTCTGCCCTTTTATCCACTCGGTCGAAGTCTTCGGGGAGACAGAAGGACTTACGTGGTCCATAAGATAACAAACGAGGGCAATGGAGACATTTCGTATCACTTATTCTTCCTTTTTACATGAATTCCATTTCCCGTTGCTTTGGCCTTCCATTCCTTCGGTTTTTGCAGCAGAAACACATTTCTCTCTTCCCTCTTTAATTTCCTTCTCTCGGCCCCCACCTCTCCGCCTTTGGATTATCAAAGTACCGAACGAACACGACAAAGACCACCGAAAACGTTTTTTCAGAAAGCAAAGATAGAACCATTCTTCTGTATTCTTTTCGAAAGAAAAAAAAGGTCCAATTCTTATAAGAATTTCAGACACAGAATACGAATTTGATTGGTTTCTCGTTTCTATTCATTTCTGACATTTTAGAGCTTATACAGCCGGTTGTTTTGAGAAATTATTCGGTGTATCGCGTTCGGTTATGATGGCTGTCAAGTATCGCGAGGCGGAAGAGGAGTCTTGGTGTTTGTGATCGGGCGTGGAGGAGGAAGAGGGGGAGGCGGGGAGCTGTGGCCGAAACGACGGAGGTGAGATGGACTGCCGGGTGTGCGTGGCTGCAGGGGATTGGCTGGTGAGGGGCGGTGGAGGAGGTGTGGGTCAGATCGGAGGAGGGTTCAGCCACGAGAGCGAGCACGATTTGGCTCTAATGGTTAGCGATTTCTTGGAGAACGGGAGTGTCGGGGCCGAGTCTTGGTGTAGCAGCGACAGCGATTCAGTTCTCTCCGATATCGCCCACCTCGCCGAGAAGATTCCGGTAATTCTCTCAATAGAATTCTGTTTACGCAACCACAGAAGTTCACCTGAATTATTTGCTGCACTTCCTTCTGTTGAAATTCACCTTGAATTTTACAGAATCCCCTAACCATGCATTTATCATGCTACGCTCTGTCTCTGTCTCGGGTCTTTGTGGTCCTTTCTTTCCACTTCCTTTCGTTAATTTGTTGGATGGGAAGGCGGTTGGTGTCATGATTCCTTGCTTATAAAAATAAAATAGAAAGTAACCCAATAAGTTACCATTCGGAGTGAGTAACATTTATAGTTAATTTTGTTATATATTTTAGCTCTCATCATTCAGTAATCACCAATTGGGACCCCGAGGCTCTGTTTCATTTTCGGGAACTACTGGAAGAAAGGGAGAAAAGTGCTGAAATGTTCCCCCTTTTTGGTTGTTTTCATTAGCTTTGTAGATCATATGCCTCAAGGAACTAAGGAATGTATAAGAACACTACATCAGCTCATGGAAAAACATGTGCTATACATTTTTTTTTTCACTTTCATCACTTCCTCTTCCATCTCGATTCAGTGAAATGAACGTATTTATGAACTTAGAAGCTTTCTGACATAGGATTTCAGGTTGTCGGAAAGGTATTAGGGGTAGCTGGTTGTGCAAGTATAATCATCTTGCCTACAATATCTTCTTTGTACATTAACGCAAGGATTGCAGTAAGTGACAAGTTTCCATGTGTTAGCTATATACTATTGTGGTCGGATAAAGTCACAAAGTTGGTAGAAGAAGTTTTTGCTTCATCAGATGTTGGGATTCAATAAGAAAACTTTTTAATGCCACATAGGTAGGTAGCAACTCTAGGGATGGTATGTCGATGTCACAATTCAAAGAGGCACAGCATTTTGGTGGCCTTGTATGTTTGTTCTGCTTGTCGTACCACAAATTTGGGTCGGGAATGATCCCTCCGATCAAGTGTACAAGTTCTGACTCTTGGTCCTCTTTTGATTGAAGAAATAGCAATTATTCTATTTCTGTGAAGTAATAATTCCTTGTTTGTTGCAACATATGACTGTTCATACTCAAGGCTCAGGCAATCTCTGGTTCTTTTGATATTTATGTGGCCTATTAAGGACCTGTTTTGATACTTTTTTTTTGCTTAAATCTTTCTTCATGTTAATAGTTAATTCCATTGTATTCTATATAAAATTCAACCAATTTCTGTTGACTTTTTTTCCTTAAAACAAAAAAATTTCGCAATAGTTCAGCCGTTTGAAACTTTGAGTTTTGTGTCGATTCTTTGTCATGGTCATGCCACAGTTTTGTAAGATCTCAGTGGACCAATATGAGAGCGACTTGCTGGCCGTGGTTAATTCTCTTCTGTTATCTATCCATGAGAGAGACCTTCACTCAGTCAAGTCAGGTGCATGTAATGCCAGCTGCATCAGGTTTTCTCTGGTAAAGCTTCTGAGACGGTCAAGTTATGATGCTGCTGTCTGTACAACCAAATGGCAGGGTAGTGGCAAGGTCCCTGGAGGTATACTACTGAACCCTGGGACTTCGAATCTTGTAACTCAACATACATTGTAGATGGTTTAAATGCATGTACTGAGGATTTTACGGGAGAGAGTTTGTAGTAATCTCTCACATCTGTTGCCTACATTGTATGTTCAATTGTAGTTGGAATCCACCCTCAAAATAAAAAACCGCTTCTATGCGTGGACGACAGCTTCTTAATGCAATCCATCTTTACTTGCAATTTAGTATGAGTAATGGATGAAAGTGGAGTCATATGCTTATAGAGACGGTCTTTGGTTTAAAATGGATGGTCCTATAGGTTTCCCTATATTACGCACTCTTTCTTCCAATTCATTTAATCATGTGTGGAGTACAGATGTCCCATGTGAATGACATATTAGCTTTGACCATCATTGATGTTTTTTTTTCTGTATTAATCCCTTGTTATGCAGGGGATCATGAATACATTGATGTGGTCAGCTACAACAGCACTGCAACATCCGAACGTTTGATCATTGATATTGATTTCAGAAGTCACTTTGAAATAGCCAGAGCTGTTGACTCATATGATAGGATTTTGAATTCACTTCCAGTCGTTTATGTGGGCTCCTTGACCAGGCTGGAACAGTTCCTGAAGATTATGGTTGAAGCTGCTAGATGCTCTCTTAAGCAGAATTCAATGCCGCTTCCTCCATGGAGATCCCTAGCATATCTACAGGCTAAGTGGCTCTCACCCTACCAGAGACAGTTTAGCCCCGATGAACAGGATATTAGGAGGGCTAATTTTGACCATAAGCAGTGCAGTGGACATTTGAAGAGGCTGCACTCTTTGCTTCAATCTGAAATGGAAGCAGAGCGACTGTTGAAGCCCATAAACAGTGATAATAACAGGAGGCTGAAGCCTGAGAGGCGTAGGCATTCTTTGTTCTGGACAGGTTGAGATAAAAAAGGTTTTGGTCCTTTTGAGATGAGAGTGTGTACTGCGGCATTCTATTTACATTTGTTTTCTCCTTAATAGTATATAAGTGTGAAACTGAGCAAAGGGCAGGTTTCACAGTCATCCCCGGTTATAGTAACAAAACGTATCCTGTTAGAGACAATTCATTTTTTCCCATCCTGGTGCAGAAGCCAACGATATAGTATACGTTCGGAACGGCTGGTTGCTGCCTTTTGGTTCTCTATAACGTCACCACGAACCAGCAGCAGTCGGATTAGTTGGTATCTCGGTCGACCGTGGTGCCTAATCCTATATATTTGCAGTTGTTTGTTTCCTTCTCTTGTTTTTAATATTCCTTGCCTTTCATTTTTGTGGGCGTAGGAATTTTGTTATGTTATTCTTTGCTTTTTTAATCCATATCTCATGTTTTCATCATTAAATATTGAGTTGTATTTCTTTTCGACGGTCAAACGGTTGCCTGAAATTTTTAGACTAATATTGATAGCCGACTTTGTGATTTATTTGGTCTCACTTTGCATTTTCTTATCTGGTCTTCCGTCTTTAATGAGGCACATTTTAGCACGTGGCTGCGTCCTCGGCTCCTCGCATTGTTGAAAAATATTCTCTAATTTTTTTTTTTCTCTTCTAGAAGTCAGAAATCAAGACGAACAAACACACATAATTACTTAATATTGATATAGGGCTAAGATGTTCATACACGGCTCACAGGAGATTTATTCCAAGGTTTCTACTCATGATCTAATTAACGGACAAAGACAACAACTTAAAGTAAAGGCTACGAAGTTCTAAAGTTTTTCTTTTTCTTTCAAAGTCAGTTAATTCATCTCACGCCGCGGCATCCGATCCATGACCCTCTCCCTGCATAAATATGTAGAATATTGAACCAATGTCAGAACGTCGGCTGAGCGAACTGGAGATTTTGTAAAGAGAATTGACAGTTATTTCTACCTTTTTGGATTACTTGTCAATGACGACCATTCCCAGTTGTTCCCAAGCATGGATAACTTCATGTTGGGTGCGGTACAGACGCCCAGAAGGGTCATAGTAGTACTGCACAAAAAATGTCAACGAAGTTAATATTAAACACCAAAATCCGGAGAAAACTACTTAAATATTGTCTTCCAAAAAGAAAAGGTCACAGACATAAATTTGACCTTATGAAATTACCGAAAAAGAAAGTATCACAAACTTTCTTACTCAAAATAAAAAATAATATAAACAAAAAATAAAATAAACTTAAGTAGGCCAATTCCTTCTGTATAAGATGGATTTGATATGCAGATGCTTGGCCTCTTGGTTACATGGAGTTTGTGTGAAAATGATTTTCGTGGCTTTCAAGAGTGTAAAACAATAAATTTATCGGGTTTAAAATAATAATAATAATAATTTGTGTTCGGTATCAAATAATATTCCATGAATTTCAATGCAATAAACTCCTTTGTGATCAATTTGAAAATTCGTATAAAACCAAGATCAAATAAATCCTGGTTGAAGCAGTTAAAAATCTTCTTCCTTTCCTGATCTACTGCATCAACGAATTGCGAAAACATGATTTCCGAGACATTCAAAAGAATTATGTAACTTGAGACAAATTGAGCCAAGTTTTGGGCTTAACGCTCTCAAGCTTGGGTCGGTGGTGATTTTGGACTGAACACCGAGAGATCCTTGAGGCCCGGCAGTTCTTAGATGATACGTGTTCCACAATTCAAGAAAATAGTGAATTCTGATTTACAAAAACTCACGAACTGTACGCACGCACGCATGCACAAACGAGAAAAGAATGAAAAGAAAAGGAAGCAGAAAATGGCGTATATAAGTAAATATATATTACCCTATAGACCCTGCCAGACAGCATTCGGCGCTCCTCGCCAATCCAACCCGGCAGGAGCCACCCATAGCCGGGAGAGGTGTTGTCATGCAAGATGCAACTCGTCCCTGGGCGCACCGCCCGCCTTCGGTTTTGGGTCACCCTGGATATCGTAGCCAGTGTCATGGGTGACACTGACATTTGATACCTTTCGCGTTGTGATGTCTCGTTTGGTTGTTGTTCACCGCTGTGCCCATCCTGCGGATCCATGGCCAAAATGCCTGCAAAGAGAAATGGCTTAGCAGTTCAGGTTGAGTAGTGGGAGCTTCTTATGTCAGTTGTACTGGAGATTTTGGGTCATTATAGCTAGTATGGCTATAAATTTATGACTCGCAAAGTTACTTGCTTAATTAATTAGCTTCACTTTTCCTAAATTTTCTTTTTATCATCGTTTCTACCCATAATATACCGATTCTTTTTTACATTAATTTTCATTTTCTTTGATGCGTCGATTTTTGTAATGTAGCATTGATCAATTTTGCTTGTAGACGAAGTGAACGTGCTTAAATTTGATGAATACCCAAGTTATACATTTTCCATCCCTGTATCTTTTCAATATAATTAGGATATATATTACTACGTCAGACATTAAGGACCCAAAACAAGTTCTTAAAAATAATTTGCATCGTCTGTCTCCAGTAATAAGATTAATATTCACGAGAGGAATATGGGGTAAATTGCAAATAAACAAAAATCAGAGTACTCATGCAAAACTCAGATTCTTAAGATTTAATTAATCTACCAGAATTAGAGATAAGCACAGCGATACACGCCAAAAATCCAACTCGGAATATGGTCGTCACCTCTGCCGGATTCAGAGTGAGTGAGTCATTCAATGTGGCATTTATCCAGTCTACATTGGGTGAGCTGGCTAATAATAAAAGTAGCATCTGTTTAGGGCCCGATATGCTGCTGGAAGATATATTTTTCCAAACATATTTCATTGGGGTGTTCTTGAATGAACACAAATTAATTATGGAATAGTAATTACCAAAAATTAAATAATTATCATTACTTCTCTAAATGGATTTTTGCTTCTAGTTACTTACCATGTTAGTACGTACCCGAGACATCAATGTGCGAAAATCTATTTTGGCAAGACAAACTTGGGTACTGTTTGTCTATCAACAAGTTAATGTTGCAAATCTAGCTATCTTGAGCAGGCCAGATTTCTTTTACCCCAAAAATGTTGTTTTATTGAATGCACGAGGACCACGTTAAACACTACTTTGTAAGAAACTTCAAGGGAACAAGAAAGATTAAATAAATTGGAATAAATTAACTAGGACCATACAAAGCCGAGTCAAGAAAATAACATTAAAAAAAAAAGCAACTTCAAATGTCATACCCATCTTGAAAGGCATTTAAGAAAAGCAAATTCTAGGCATCTTTAGTTAAGAAACACAAAACCAAACAGGTTACAGGTAGCTAGCAATAAAAGTATACGACCATGAACTAACCATGCATTATGAACGACAATTTTAGTGCATGCAACTTTAGCTCTGAGACGGTGGCCGGGATAATTTTTACTTGGTCATATCAGCAAAACCTTGGTAGTAGTCCGGGTCACATAGCCAGAGCTTAGCTAGATGAATATAAGAAGTGCAACGCCTGTGGACCTCTTCCACGTCCCAGACGGTAGCCTCAGCCTTCTTAGGATCCATAATGCTGCCCACTGTCTTGTTTTGCTCCTCGCGGCCACCGCTGACCATCGACTGATCCCACAGCGTTAGAAGAAGGTGGGTTGAGTAATGCAATTGCTGCTTGTACAACTCCTGCATGGATTTGGCCAATCCCACCCATGTAACGAAGGGAATATCTGCCCCACGACTTTCAGGGATTGGGACCTGTTCCATGTATTCTTTATACCTTTTCGCTTCCTGGACCGTTGATTCTGCATTTTTCATACGCGATTCAATATTATGGTTCTAACACTATAATCAGTGGCGGAGCCAGAAATTTTGTATAAGGGGTAGAAACGAAATTTTTTTAAAATAATATGATTAAAAATAAATATTAAATATTATGCGAAAAAAAATTTTCTAAAAAGATTTCGATATATCAATATTTTTTAATACCTGAAGACAAATATGCAAAAAAAAAATTAGAAGGAAGAGGGGCACGAATTAATATCAGGGAGGGAGGGACAAATATGCAAAAAAAAAAAAAATAGAAGGAAGAGGGGCACGAATTAATATCAGGGAGGGAGGGAGGGAGGGGTAGGATACTCATAGTTTTTTTTTTTTTTTTAAACTGAGGGGGGCAGCTGCCCCCCGCGCCCCCCCTTCCCTCCGCCCCTGACTATAATACTAGAACTATTAATTCGCATGACCTGATTTTGGAATATTTAGAACTTTCAAAAAATAAAAAAAAATTCCCCATCATGATAATATAATATTTGACATCCATATTTACACCCCTAGATAGTATTTTATCATTTAATAATATTGTAACAATTGCAAATAGTTATAATTTTTACAAAACTATGGGTCTAGATTATTAGACTTTGAACATGGAGAAAGACATACCACTAGTCAAAGCTAATTAATTATCATCATTTTTGGGATGAATGCTTTACCATAATTATATTATCTCGAACAAAATATAATGTTAATCTTAAACCTGTGTGCACTGAAACAAACTTATAAGACGTTCTATTTAGTGTTCAAATTTATGCATCAGACCCAATTCATAAAATAAATTAAATGATAAGACACAAAATAAAAAGCTTAAGAGTAGAAAACTCGATATTTAGACTATCTATAACATTTGCACGAGGAAAAGAAGAACAAATGACAAGATCAAATTTTAAAGATTTGGTGTCTTTAAACCTGGATCTTTCTTCAACACTTTCACTTTCTCATTACTTCCTTCGTCTTCGAGTTGTACGTTCTCTTTTATTTATTTTTTTCTTTTCAGGACATTCCTTCGCAATGCCCTTTCCCTTTGCATGTCGCTTTAGCCTTAGAGAATCAGTGTACTCCCTTCGATTGTCATCAGATTCTGTATCTGAATCAGAAATCAGCAGATGATTAGAATAAATAGGACCATATCGTCGCAGCATTTTATCACTCTAATCAAAAGATTAGAGTGAGAAGAATGAGAGAGAATTTTGAGAGACGCAGTTCGATATAAGCAATGAATACCGGGTATTTATAGGTGCATTAGATTAACTTCTGGCAAATTCATCTACCGCAAGTGTTCCTACCGTGTTGTATAGACGTTAAACTTGACAGACGGTGAGACAGAGTTAAAACACCTAGCACGTATTCCCTCAAATTATCGCTCTCTTTTACAACATCATCCTTAAAACTATCAATTTATTTACTCAGTCCTCAAATATTATTTTGAGAAAAAGGCAATTTAAGCATTTTAGGATTCTAGAGGAGGATAGTAGTGCAGCTTGGTTGATAGTTTTCAGAATTACATGATGAAATTAGTACTTGGTCGCAAGTGGGATTAAAACATAGTTGGTAACCCAGAAAGGGTTAAGTATAGGTAAAAATGCTACATGTTTCGATTATTTAGTTCATCATTTTCGTTAATTTAACTTAACCTTTAGTACTACTCTTTTTCCCTCTTTATTAACATCTTGTCATAGAATTATCGGGAAAATTCATGAACCTTTTGCCATACAATTGGTCGATGGTACATCGTAGAGGACAAACCGATCATTGAACCGAGTTTATTATATATATATATATATATATATATATAGACACACACACAAGCTCGGTTCGATATTGATTAATTTGGCATCCTCATTAATCTTTTGCTTTTCGCCTAAGCCATTGTCAAGATAGGATTAAGGAGGCACGTGATTATCAAACTGCTTAAGAGGATAATATCAAATTAACTGCAATTCCAATTACAGACAAGTTCTCGAGATTGTACTTGCCCAAAATAAAATAAAAGTTCTCAAGATTTTTCATTGAAGGGGAAATACAACTCATTCACCTCTACCATAAATGTCGCCTTAATTACATATCTTCCCTTTTTGGACGTATCCAAAAGCATTAATTACAATAAAAATTAATCATCATATTTAGTAAATGCAAGATTTTATTATTATTTTTTTTAATAGAATTGGAGACTCAGAGGACACAAATTTAACCCGCATTTTACCATTCTATTCTTGCATATCGGCCACGTGTGGATTTTGCTGCAGCGACGGTTAAGGGTCTTTGGACTTATTTGGGGTCCACCGATTCTCCAAGCAACTTATTGGATTCGTTTGGAAGTTACTGCATGGTGCACTAACTAGCCATTTTGCAAGCCACGTAGATAACAAGCTTCCTTTTATTTTCACTTTGGTCCTCTGATTCTGTCATCTGAAGTATTTCTACTTGTTCCCGGCTCTTTTAAGTGGCCAGAGATAATCCTTACGATCTTATGGGCTAATCTTTTGTTAATGCATATCGTCTGACTTCTATGTCCAGATAAAAATTACCAAACCCAAAGAGTCTAGACCATACACGTAGCAAACACAACTCTTTTAACTGTTTTTATGATGATGATATCAACAAGCGTAACAACTGAAGTTGGGCCTGCATGTCAGCCACTTGTACTTCTCTCACAGAAACGGTTTTGGGCCTTTGGACGCATTCAAGATTTTTATGGGCTTTCTCCACTTTAAGAAACCATAGGAAGAATCAAAAATCAAAACGGCTAATTTGGCTTTGAAAATATTTTTTGTATTTATATTTTTGAGGTAGTGTAGATTCTCTTGAAATTAATGAAAATTTCGTTAAAAGTTATTGGAGTTTGTAAAAAATTTGTTAAAAGTTGTTGGAAAGTGTAAAAAATGTATTGGAATTGATGAAAAAGTGATTGTGAATTTTTTTTGAAAACGTCTTGAGAACAAATCAAACATATCTTAACTGATGAGCTCTTTTGTCTTTTCCTTATTGTGTCGTGAGTGAAAAGATGAGTTACTTTTACCTGTGTTGCAGGTAGGGTTAAATAAAACCAGACAATAGACCGAACTACTAAATCGAACCGGATCGATCTTGATTGTGTAATTAGGTCTGGACCGGATTTATTAATATAAATAAAAAAAATATTTTTTTAATGCAACGTACAAATTTAAAAAGTTTAATTTTAACCTAAACTAAAACTCTACGTTTTGACATGTCCTTCCCCCTTCGAAATTAATCTAAAAAAATTTAAAAAATGAAACCGGTCTGAATCGGATCATTTATAAGTAGTCTGATTCGATTCTTCAGTATAAATACAATCGAAAATCCGGTCCGACTAGATTCTGATCTAAAAGTTGGACCGAATTTCCAGTCGTGAAGCCTTAGTTGCAGGTTCATCAACACGTAAGCTGCCGTTCTGGCTTCATCTACATGGGGAGGCCTACTAGTCTTGTCAGTGATCCAACGGCTGTAAAATTATAGCTATTTTAGTCGAGACCATTGCATGTGTAGACATTAACGGGCCCAACCCAAAAAATGCATCGACTCAGTAAGCCTTACGATAACTGCATTATTAACTGTTGGAGGCAAAATTAGGACAACCAATTGGAAACCCACACTGCCAATGCCCATAAACCTGAGCCTGATCAATAAAAGTTACAAGCTTGGGCTCGACTTTCCCACTTCCGATGTTGTGTTGGAATTGGATCCACACGCGAGAAACATAACCCAATTCTGATCCGACAAAAGAATAAAGGGAGCTTCAGCCAGACCGCATACATGCAGGAGTCGGCAGGACAGTCTTATACGTGGCATTGAGCCATCCTCTGTTTTCGAAACGCTCTAGAACACCGGTCGCATTCTATTTCCCCTGAAAAGAAAAGCGCATTGCGCGATCTGTGCACAACCTGGAACAACGTCAAAAAATGGTGGTCGGCTTCACACCTGAAATTTGAAAAAGGTCATTGGCGTAGGGAGTGACCCACCAGGAGGACGCGCAACTATTTGTTGCAAAGCTTACAAGTTACAGCTCTTGCGACCAATTATTGTACATTTGACCGCAAAAACTTTATCCGACCGCCAGCCGCCTCGTACGAAGACAACTTCGACACGTAAATGATGATACCACTAGTTTTATTAATAAGTTTTTCCGATTGCTTGTGAAAGTCTATAAGCATAATGATTAATGGCATTAATGTCAGTAGAGACATATGGTGAAAGAATCAATGACCCTTGTCCTCCATTAATGGATATATAAATTGGAATCCACACAAAAAGTCTTGGTTTAGGGAAATAGTTTGATTGGATATAATTTTTGAATGGATAAAACTCTTCTGTAAAAAAAACTATCCAGTCACGCTTCTCTCTCCTCCCCACTATAAATACGCCACATATACCCTCCTTATCGCTTAGCTCTAGGGCTGAAAATCGGAAATGCGGTCCGGTTTTCGGACCGCAATCCGGTCCGGACCGCATTTCCGGTTGTCTTATATTTAAGGACCGGACCGGACCACTTATAAGTGGTCCGGTCCGGTTTTATAAAATGCGGTCCGGTCTGGACCACTTTTTTAAGTGGTCCAGACCGGATTTAATATTTAAAAAAAAAAAATTTTAAAATTTCGAACGGGGCGCACACAGCGCAGTAGCACCTACTGCGCTGCACAGTGTGCCTACTGCGCAGTGCAGTGTGCTACTGCGCAGTAGGCACCTGCGCAGTGCTACTGCGCAGTAGGCCCACTGCGCAGTGCAATAGCACTGCGCAGTAGACAGTAATATTATATATAAAAAATTAAATTTTTTTAAAAAGATATTAAATGCGGTCCGGTCCGGTCCGGACCGCATTTAATAAAGGTATGATCCGGACCGGATAAATCCGGTCCTTCAATCCGGTCCGGACCGGACCGCTTTTAAAAAATTAAAACCGGACCGGACCGCAAATTCGGTCCGGTTTTCCGGTCCGATCCGGTCTGCGGTCCGGTTTTGTTCAGCCCTACTTAGCTCCCAGGCTGCAATAACACGCGTTGCCTACTAACCATGGCCATCTCCTACACCACCTTCCTCTCCATCCTTCTCCTCCTTCACCTCTCCACCGCCGCTTACTCCATCGGAGTGAACTATGGCACCCTCGCCAACAACCTTCCGCCACCAGCCCAAGTGGCCAACTTCCTCAAGACCAAGACCACCATCGACCGCGTTAAAATCTTTGACTCCAACCCTGACATCCTCCAGGCCTTTGCCAACATCGGCATCACTGTCACCGTCACCGTTGGCAACGGCGACATCCCGGGCCTCGCCAACCTTGCCAACGCACGCCAATGGGTCGCCACCCACGTCGCTCCGTTCCACCCGCAGACACGGATCAACTACATATAGCTATGGGCAATGAAATCATGGCCACCGGCGACAAGAACCTCATTAGCCACCTTGTCCCCGCGATGAGGACTCTCCACCAGGCTCTTCTTCTTGCCAAAATCAAGGACATTAAGGTTGGAGAATATTCTTATATACGCTATGCTTTTGCTTTGCTTCTTTGTTTTGTTTTGTTTTTTTTTTTGTCATAGATTGAGCAGTTAAACTTGATTTAGAAAGTCTGATTTGATGTGATGTGATGTGATGTTTTTTCATATGTTAAAACTCTGTTTAAAATTTATCCCATATCTTTCAAATCTACAATCTAATTTGTTATTTGATTCTGTTGAGATAAATGAGCAAACTAAAGTCTAATACTAAAAAGCCTTCCTTTCACCCAAATCGTAAATAAAAACATAACATAATCCGTCTCTTGTCCATTTGACTTCCAGGTCACATCCCCTCATTCTCTTGGTATACTCTCAATCTCCGAGCCGCCGAGTGCCGGCCGGTTCAGGCGAGGCTACGACCGGGTCATATTCACGCCATGCTCAAGTTCTTAAGCGAAACCAAGGCGCCCTTCATGGTTAACCCCTATCCCTATTTCGCCTACTCTCCAAAGATGGCGAACTACGCCCTCTTCAAGCCCAACCGCGGCATCCATGACAAGAACACCAACATAACGTACACGAACATGTTCGACGGCATGATGGACGCCCTCCACTCTGCCATGAAGGCCGTCGGTTACGGCGACGTGGGCTTGGTCGTGGGAGAGACCGGTTGGCCCACCAACTGCGACGGCTACGAGGCCTGCAGCGTGGAGAATGCAGCGGCGTTCAATGGGCACTTGGTTAGCCATGTTAACTCGCTTAAGGGGACGCCATTGATGCCTCACCGCAGGTTTGAGACGTACCTGTTCTCGCTGTTCGACGAGAACCTCAAACCGGGTCCGACCGCTGAGAGGAACTGGGGGTTGTTCAGACCTGATTTCACTCCGATTTACAAAATTGGAATTATGCGCAATGGGCAGGTACGATAACTATCCAGTATCCACTCCAATTCCTCTCATTTTTATTCTTTTGTGAGTAATTTCCTCTTTCATTTTACTTCATTAATAATTCTTTCTTGGGCATTAGGAATGGTTAATGTTACTTGTCTCATAACGAAGGAAAAAAAAGAATAAAAGACGAATTCCCACAAAAGGGAATTGGAATTTGGATTGTTGAGACTTGAGAGAAGGAAGTTGTGCGCAATTTGGGGCATGAAATTAAAAAATAAAAAATAAAATTGGGAGGTTGAGTTTCTTGTTCATTTTGCTATTAATATTCTTCCACCAAGCTTTTACTCCAAAATATGAAAAATACATATTTCTTTTAAGGTGTCAGGCACTAGTTTTACTAGTTCAATTTCCCGGCATGTTCCTTTTTCACATTTGAATTTGATCGGATCTTGGTCCATTTTTTAGTTCTCAGCTTTTGCAGCTGAGCAGTTCTAGACCTGTTGTTTTGTGTGTGTACACATAAAATAGTCATGTCAATTCATTGTTAAGGCGGTTGTTTATTTTGTGACCACCTGGTTGGTAGGAAATAAGCTGAACAGAAAAGAAAGGAGACATTATTATAATTTATATATATTAGAATATGTCTATGTTTAAACTCATTTATTAATTATTTTTGTATTACGGCAGTCGGGTGGTAGTGTGCCAGGCCCAGCACCGGTTTCAGGCAAGAAGTGGTGTGTACCAAAAGCGGACGCTAGCAACGCAGCGTTACAGTCAAATATAGATTATGTGTGCAGCTCCGGTGTGGATTGCAAGCCCATTTAAGCTGGTGGGGCCTGCTTCGAGCCCAATGACATTAGGTCCCACGCATCCTACATAATGAATGCTTACTTTCAGAACTCTGGTCGCCACGATTACAACTGCGATTTCTCTCACACTGGGGTTCTAACCTCTACTGACCCAAGTAAGTATAAATAACTATTATTTAATTGTAAGATTAAATCTAATTAGGGGCTCTGAAGCTTTATGCAATTAATAATAATCCTTTTTTTATTTTTTTTGTGTGCGCGCTTCTTGCCCAGGTCATGGTACATGTAGATATGTTGCATGAGATTGAAACGGAGATGGAGGGTACAAGGCTGCCCAGGATTGTCGTCTCTTGCCATACTTGGAGAAATATTCAATGACGGGAGAATTTTAGTTTCTGTCGTCCATATTTAATTGTAATGCTTTGAGTAGTAAATATATACACGCTTAATTGCTGTTGGGTGTTAGCAGGAGATATTGGTGGCAGGCTCTGCTCTGTCTCGAGTCTCTTGATCTCCCAGAAATCTGCGGCCCAATTGATCTTTAATGTTGTGAGAAATTGACTATTGACTCTTCTGTTCAGAGAGAAACTCCTACACTTTAAGCTATCTTATCCCACAAGAGAGACATTGAGGATGTTTGTTTGCCAAAATATTGGAGAATATTCCCAAAATTTTGGGAATCTTTACTTTATTGAGATTTATTGGGGTTTGTGAAAAGTGAAGTGTGTAGGTGTAAAAGTTAAAAATTTTGAAGTTTGTTTGGTTTGTCCGATTTGTTGAGACCCCAAATATTTGGGGTCTCAAACATGCCCATTGTTTTGGTTTTGGGTATTCCTCCATAAACTAAATAGGCTAGTGCTGCTTTTAAATTAACCGATTGAGTGATTTGCATTCCCACACAAATAACATTAGATGAAATTCTTTGTTGCAATTAATACTTTCTTCCTTCGTTTTTTTTTCTTCCTCTTCTTTTTTTCCATTTCAAGTTATCTACAGGTTTTTTTTTTCTTCTAAGAAAAAAGATCTGTCAAAGATGAATATTATCGAGTCAGGTTGAAGTTTCCTACTGAAATCCGAGAACATCTGCATAGCGCGAGTACTACTAGGGCATAATGAATTTGCTAGGGGTCAAACTTTCGTCGGACATCACTTTAGATCCTAACCTTAGTCTACCACACTAAACCATCACTTTCTGCGGTTACTTATAGATAAGTGAGAGAAGGAAGCAATTTCTCATCTCCTGGATTATTGGCCCAAAATGTCATAAAAAAAACTTCAGTTGTCAATTAGTTTAGTTTTGTTTTTATGCAGGATTAACATCGAATTTAGTCGAAGTCTTTTTGTCTTTATATTATAATGCGCCGACAGAGTTTTATGTCGCAAGGTGTAGTGGATATACTCAAGTAGCCAACAGATAGTGCAGTGTTCTAACGAATGCGGTTAATTGCTAAAGGAAAATTAGAAATCAAGTTATAACTCATTTTGCGAAAAAGTACAGCTAACATGATAATCCATGGCAGACCTAACGTGCCCGGATAACAACAGCAAACCTCCTCTGCTTTCTCCATCTACAGCCTTTTGCACCCAATTTTTTTTTTTACCCAAACCATTATGGCTTCTTGATGCGGACCAAGTCCAAAATGAATGCGGAGAGCCATTTAAGTATCCTCAATTAAGAAGTTTCATATGCCTCTTTTGCAAACGCAGACAAGTTTGGACATTTATGCTGTGGAAAAAGAAAAAATCAGAGCTTTGCTGCATTTGTCCTTCGTTATTAACTGTTCAACTCTGACATGCAGACTACTACTGGGGCGTATATTTCTGCAAGAAAATCGATTTGTTACCCCATGAATGATTGTTGTTGGTAAGTCGGGTGTTAGTTAAGCAGAGTTAGTCACGAGCTTGCGGATGAGCCTCTCAATCAATTAACCTGAATTAGCTGACACTGTTGAAACCTCAGTAACCAAACTTACCTATCGGTACGGTGCCTGAAATTAATAGAACCGACAGCTTTAGAACATTGAGTCTATAGTCTACACAATCTCACTGCTTTTTGAAAGCATGAACAGTAAAGAGTTTAAAAATAGCCTTTTGCAAGGTGCTGTAAGTGTTCACTTGTAGTCATTATAGTGGACAAGCACATCAATTATGAGAATCTCAGAATTCACTTTTGTGACTATGCCTCTCTGCTTTGTTCAACACGGCTGAATTCTCCGAATCTTTATAAAAGGATGATAAATAAAAGCAGACCCTCCCAAGGGACGTGAAAACTGGCCAGAAATTATGGTTCGGTAGGCCCAGGGTGGCCACTTTGGATAGAGTGGTTGGTTTTTGGTTGGTCCTCTCAGGACCTCTGAAACTTCTTACCCACTGAATGATTAATGGCAATGGTGCCTTTGGAAGGAAACAACTGTAATGAGGAGACTTTCGCGATGTCGAATTGAGGTAAGCCAACCTTATCTCTCGTACTTTATACATAAGAACCAAAGGCAACCACTTCTTCTCGCTGGTTGTTCATCTATTTTTGTTAAGTCACATTTTTATTTATAAGTCTTTTGTATCTTATGCTGAACAACTTCCACCAAACCCTTTACGAGTACAATGGGGCCGATTACAACCCAAGACAGATATATTTTCATATTGCTTCACGCAAATGGTTCGATCTGGGTAGCCTCAACTATTGTCTTGGTGGTTAAAAATGCACGTTAGCTGTCCGATGCAAGGACTTAAAAGAAATGGCCCTAATTATGACTGCGGGAAACGGGTCGGCTTCTTCGATTAGAGCAATTTCCTATATGGGATTTTCATAATGTGGTCCCAACCTTTGGTTAGTGAGCATCATACCATATTGAGAGGGTAATCATATCATTTTATGAGCCCCAAATCATATTGACTTCACATGTAATGCTTTTCTTACTTATGCTAAACTAGTTTCTACCATTGGGGTCTGGAATGAATCAGGTGCAGCTAAACAAAATTGAATTTGGTATCTGGTTTAAAAAATCTTTGTCATCCAAGCAAACCTACGAATGGATGGGATCCTGATCTGAACAAAAAACAGTGATAAAGTGCAACACTTTACACGTACGGTGAATTGTGTACCAGCTTTTGTCTGCCCTTTTTTGGAGGAGTTAAGGTTCACAGAAATGGGGAAGATGGTAGATGAACTGAGAAAATGAGCTGCCAACATCATACGGATTTTATAATAAAAAAATTTAAAAAAATAGTAAAGAACTTCAACGTAGGCTTTTTAAAATGTAATGATACTCATAAGAACCATATAAAATTTGACTATGCTAACCAAAGATAAGCTTTTCTTTTTCCTTCAATAAGAAATATAATCCAATTTATATGAAGGCGGTTGTCCATTACGCCTCTTTTTGACTGCAATTTCTCCCACAAAAGACGCCAGTAAAAGAAAAAGGCCCGATATTGTATCCCATCTAAGGCTTTTTTAGATTGGTCTATTGTATTACACAAACAAAACCCACCACCAAAACCCCCCCAACTGATAGATCATGGAACAAAGAGAGAAGAAGAAAAAGAAGCAAAAGCACCAACATCCGAATGACCAAACCACCAAACCAACTTCAGATTTCTCTTTCAAGCCGAGCTCCGACGTAAAGGGGCTCCGATTCGGCGGCCAATTCATTGTAAAATCGTTTACGATCAGACGCGCTAGGCCTCTTGAACTTCTACAGCTCCTTTCTTTCCCACCATCTAATACCAAAACCAACAGCAGCAATAAGCCTCCTTTCCCTTCAACCACCGCCTTCTTACCCACAAACTTCACGATCTTGGCACACCATGCCTGGCACACCCTCACACTAGGCCTTGGCACGAAAAAATCAAAAGTACTTCTCTTCGTTTTCGAGACGGAGACCATGAAGGCGGCTACAAACCGTATTTGGCCATCTGAGATATCTCTCGGAGAAGTGAACAAGAGACTTATCAGGGGCTTGACTGCGTGCGAGATGGCTCGGTTTAAATTCAGGAAAGGATGCATAACCTTTTATGTGTATGCGGTTCGACAAGTGTGTAGCTTCGGGTTCTCATGCTCTGACGATCTAAGGACGATATTACAATCCGTGGTTGCGCTTAATGATTTCTTGGATCACACTGCCATGCTTGCCATGCCCAACCAAAGAAGCATTAGCTATGCGCCTCCGGTGGCCATGGCTCACTAGGCAAACTTCTAATTCGGATCATCATCTTCTTCTTCTTCTTCTTCTTCTTCACATCTTAAACATCAACACCTTCATCATGTTTTCGTTTTTCTAATGTACTTGACTTTTGTGGTTCTTATTAGGATTATGATGGGGGATTGGTTTATTTGGTGGAGATCTATCTCGTATTTGTTAATTTCCACTTTCTTTCTCCTATTTGATAAAGAAACTGTATTTTAATCTTCTTCTTCTTCTTCTTCACATCTTAAACATCAACACCTTCATCATGTTTTCGTTTTTCTAATGTACTTGACTTTTGTGGTTCTTATTAGGATTATGATGAGGGATTGGTTTATTTGGCGGAGATCTATCTCGTATTTGTTAATTTCCACTTTCTTTCTCCTATTTGATAAAGAAACTGTATTTTAATCTGAATAAATTGTACCTCTATCTCTATTACAGTGAATTAGAGCCTCCGTATACTGATGTCTATGCCACTATGTTCATCTGCAGTGTGGCACATGTTGCTGAGCTCTTTTGAGTTCATGGGAAGGTAAGTGACAGATTAGAGAGTGGTCTAAAACATGCTCTTTTCTTGAATAATTACTCCTCTTGCCCATTTCTTTGTTAAAAAAGAATAAGAACAATAATTTTGTTAGTCTATCCCTCTTAAGTTTTGCTGCATCGATCGCAAGCTCATAGAGCTGATCAAAATCTGAAGCTCATCCATCTCACGGGAAACCCAATTAGCCCATAATAAGTACCAAACACTTCTCACAAATGTATGAATACGCCTTGGTGAACATGATTCCCAGCTGCCTCAGAAGTGGTAGTTTATTGTTTGTATCACTACCATTGCCAATCATTCTCTCATTTTAGTGTTTCGTAAGCGTGAGAGTATAACAGCATATATACGATATATATCAACACCCATTGACGAGTTTTTAGTTGAAGTCTAATTGCATACTAATACATGAAGCCATGAAGGCAAGCTGCCTCCAATATCGGTATCCGAATTTCAGGTCCATCCACCTCTCCCTCGCTTCTGTCACGGTTTTCTAGTCATGAATTGCGCTGAGATACAACACCCGTGAACTCAAACCTCGAAGCTACACATGCATCCCGGCAATTGGTTTAGAACACGTGCCCTGGTAACAAAAGCCAAATTTCTCGAAAGGGTTAAGACAATTCCTCCCTAAAAAACATGCAAATTTAACAGGAATTACTTAAAGCTCTATTATGGATCGAAGATGCAATGATGCGGGGTGCATGGATGGATGCGATGATAATGGTGGTGATAGTGAGGATGGAGAGAGAAAAAGGCTGTTTGGCGTGGTGGAAAAAGTAGAAAATGGGCAAGGTGAAGGGCCACCTTCTCCACTCCAAGGACCTCTGGTCTACAAAAGTGAAGGAAAAGGAAATCAGTTCTTTTTCTTATTCCCACCTCTGTGGTCTTAATCATGCCATCAGAAGGCCCCATGCCAACCACTTATTTCCACAGGAATCTTGTACACACCTCTGTCATTCCGAGGCACCTTGAATAAATGAGCTTTCACTGTGAAGTTCTATGATAATGGGAATGGGCACGCACTGTAGGAATCACGTTGTATAGAAAATAGTATTGTGCAGAGCAGGAAAAATTACCTTTTACTGCCTTAATTTATAATCTCATTTACAGTTTACCATTCAAACTGTCACACGTCCCTTTCAGTGTAACTGATATAATAAGTTGGCCAAGTAAGTTAAACATGTAAATTATGTAATGCAGCATCTTTCAGTGAGAGTAACTAAACACTGGACTTGAAAGTAATGTGTATTACAATCGATATTCTTTCTTTTTCCCCCTCCTAATCGGGTATCTGGATCAGTTTACGCACACCTTCCTCGACTAATCCCGGAACCTATACAATCCTCCGTCCCACACAAAATCGGACAACTAATAGGCCAAAGGTCTCGGAAGTGACCCCAGAGGGCACCTATGAGTTTTTGAACTTATGATATTGGAGGGAGCAAATCACCAAGGCCTAAAAGTCTTAACCACTAGACTAACCCCTTGGGATTACCAAGTTCGATATTTTGCACCATGTTTCAAGAGTTTAAAGATTGAAGCAAACACAATTAGCATAAAATGAGAATTTATATTCTCTTATCTCACATAAACTAGACAATTACTAGGTCAAAGGACTTGGAAGTGGCCCTGAAATGCACCAATGAATTTTTGAATTTGAGACTTTAGAATGAGCAAACCACCAAGTCCCAAGTCTTAACCATTAGACTAACCCCTTGGAGTTACAAAGCTCGATATTCTACATCATGTTTCAAGAGTTTACATATTGAAGCAAACTCGGTTAGCATAAGGCTTGTACCAAAAACTAATTAACTTATCTTAGATCGCCCACCGTGGGGCTCGAACCCACGACCACAAGGTTAAGAGCCTTGCGCTCTACCAACTGAGCTAGACGGGCTTACATGTCCAGGCCAATATTAGAATAAGTATAAACCACGAGTTCACGGCCCTAATACTCATCAGGAGGACTGGCAGCTGACCAACACGCAGACGGAGCCGCAATCGAAAATGGCGTTCCTATGGATGCTGGTGGAGCTCTCCGTCGCCGTCATTCTGATCTCAGTCTTTGGCTTAGTTTCTGCAATCTTTTTCGAAGCTTATCGAAGAAGAAACAACCATGCGTACTTCCCCACCCCTATCGGATCCCTACAGGGCTTTATTGTTATTATTTTTTCTCCCGCATCCATATTTTTCTTAATATTTAATTCTATTATTTTCTAGGCACGTCGAAGCTCCCGCACTCTTCGAAGACCCTAATTCGTTAAAACAGGTAAAAGGATATTGCAAAGGCGTCCATTTTTCTGTATGCGTTTGTGTATATGTCGATATTTGCGCTTTAGCTTCGATTTGGGTGTCTTAGAGCATAAGAGATCTGTGACATTCCATTTTGTTTATGAAAGAAACGAACTTGAAAGTCCTGGATTGCGTTTCCTGTTATTTCATAGTCTTGAAATTCGATCTTGTCGTGCGATTGAGAAGAGATTACCTGAAGCAATAAACTGTGATCTGAGCGGGGACTTTGACGGAATTGTATGTGACGGTCGTGGGAGCGACGGCGGAATCATTCACTCTAATCAGGCATTATGAGGCATAAGTTACTGAGATTGTGGAAACATAAATGTAGCACATTCAAAGGCGTAGTTAATATACAAGTGTGTAGCTTTTCAAGCAAAGTGAATTGTAAATGTCTCGTTGAATAGCTAGGTTAGTCTGCTTCTATCAAAGGGCCTTTGTCACTGTTTAAGCGTATTAGTAAATACAAGCCTATGTTTATACTTTTTCTGTATAGTCACTGTCTATTACTTCTTTGCTTTTGAGGGTTTTTAGTCTTTTTGTAATTGGAAGCAATCCCGCAGATTATAAAATCCTAGCCCAATCTGGTCACAATAGGATTGTGTTTTCCCAACTTTATGAAAGTCTTGCAGAAGCGCACACTTCTCAAATCAAATTGACATGGTGAATGATTGCCAGAACCAAGAGTCTCATTAGTATCCCCAAACAATTATAAAATTTCTCTTGCTGCTTTTTCCCAATTAAGTAACTTTCAATGGGTTTCTTCACGTCACAATGTTATGTTGATAGCATTTTTAGGAGAGTTAGTTGATATCTTTAATGGTCTTAGAGGATTCTGACTTTTCTGGAAGGACTTTGTTCTAGGTTCCTTGCCCTCACATTTCTGATCCGGCTGAGAAATACTTGTCTTTGATAATCCCTGCTTACAATGAAGAGCATAGACTTCCTGGAGCTCTTGAGGAAACTATGAAGTAAGTTTGAGAGTATTAATGGAGCTATCCTTTTCTTGACGAAGTTACTTGTGTTTTTGTTTTTCGTGCATAATTAAGCATGATAAACACACAAAAATACCTACTGCCACAGCATCTTTTCTTTATGAGCTCTGTTACTTCTTTGTTCTTGTCCTTTTTGTTCCCAGGGAGAGGGGGGGGGGATTGTGAGGGTTTGAGATTTGAGAGCCTAATTGTGACTTGATCCTAAAAGATATCTGGAAGTATGCCTAGATACAATCTCATTATTACGTCACAAAGGACAGTTTTCAAATTATTGTTCTGTAATTATATGCAATTAAGGTGGGGCTTTGTAGAATGGCATGTCTAGTTACCTGAACCATTCTTTAACTAATTAAGCAATTTCTCTTGATAGCTACTTCTAAAAGCGTTATTTTGATTTATATGCCGCTTATTTGTTTACTTTGTAGTTATCTTCAACAACGTGCGGCAAAAGATAAGTCGTTTTCTTACGAGGTATTGTTCATTCTTTCCATTTGCTGGATCATCTCAATTAGTTATCATGGCTGCGACAGATAGTTGTTTTTTGATTACATCCTTTGGGATTTTTTTGTTCCTAGCTCTTTACCTTAAGCATAATGGAGAGCTCCATTATACAAGCAGTTTTCCCATTTGGAGCACAGCAATATTTCCAAAAAGATGAGATCTTGTGATTGACTGTAAGGTTTAGTGATTTTTATTTATTCATCATTTAGAGAGCTCCTGGTGACAAGGCATTGGATTTACACCCCCCTCCTTTTTTTCTTCCCGCCATTTAAGTAGCGAGAATGGTTTAGTGCTATGCTATCTCGAATATCCAAATTTTTTCAATTAAAACCCCTCTCAATTGCGAAAATGGTATTTAAGTCAGTTTTTTGCATTGTTATCAGCTACTAGGTTCTACCTTCTGTTTTTTTGTTTGGATCTTGCCTTAGGAGGAGAAATCTGTTCCAGCCCTATAGTCCAGTCTATTAATTTACAGAAGTTATTTTTCATAAAAAGAGTGGGTGGGATAACATTTCTTGTAATTTTTCTGGAAGTTCGGTATGTGTTTCAACTTTCACTGTCCTTAAGAAAATTTTGTCAGATGTTTTTGCTAATTCAAGTTTGACTATTACTATGTGCTGCTCCTTTATATTCATTTTAAGGGGTCTTAAGCAGGTGTTGATTATTGATGACGGAAGTGCAGATGGCACAAAAAGAGTGGCTTTTGACTTTGTAAGGAAATACACTGTGGACAATGTGAGGGTTATCCTTCTTGGTAGAAATCATGGCAAGGGAGAAGCTATTAGAAAAGTGAGTCCAATGCAAACACTGCCTTACAAACAATTGAACATCTTCTGATATTGAAGGTTCCATGTTTTCTCCTTCTGCATGACGACAATTGATTGAAGCTTTTTGCCTCTGTGGAAGCATTGCAAAACAGGGAATGCTTCATTCACGTGGGGAACTGCTTCTAATGCTGGATGCTGATGGAGCAACCAAGGTTGATGACGTGGAAAAACTTGAAAATCAGGTTTGTATCATTATCAAATGTGAGTTGGCGTTCTACAGAGATGTTAACAAACTGCTGCAAATAATCTGATGTTATGCCTACCAGATCCAAACTTTTGCCAGAAAAGAGTGCCATTATGGAGATTCAGCAGCTAGCAATTCAAGTTTTAGGATATCCGACATCCCACTTGCTGCATTTGGCTCTCGTGCTCATCTTGAGGAGAAGGCTCTGGCGTCAGTTCAGTCTTGCTAATACTTCTTGCTGCTTTATATGTTTTAGGCTTTTTTTCTTTCTTTCGCCAAAGTTCATTTTATAATTTGTGCTATGGACTATTCACTTATACGTCACAGAGGAAATGGTACCGCAACTTTTTGATGAAGGGTTTCCATCTCGTAGTTCTCTTGACTGCGGGTCCTGGTATTCGTGACACCCAGGTAGCTCTGCTGCATATTTCAGACTTTTCTGTTCATTGACGCTTGTGTACTCTTTGGGTTACTGCACTTGGATCTTTATCCTGATGTTGCCTTTTCACTGTATCACAGTGTGGGTTCAAGATGTTTACTAGGGCTGCTGCAAGGAAGCTTTTCAAAAACATCCGTTTGAAGAGGTAAAATTGCATTTGACATTGAGATTATTTTATTATTTTTGCTCATCGAATAGGACATATGATGCATTTATCTTTTTCACTTTATTCTTCTGGTTTCTAATCTGTAGGTGTTAAAGGGGCTCAAGATAGAGTTACCGTTTGACTTATCAAAAAAGAGAGAGTTATCGTTTGTATTGTAGTGTTAGATAGTCCTATAGTTTTTCCCCCTCTCCCTCTCCCTCTCCCTTGGACAACCACTTGTTCTGGCACTTTTTTCCCCTCTTTTTGAGTAGTTAGAACTTTTATACGGAGCTGACCTTCAACATTGATTTTACACAGGTGGTGTTTTGATGTTGAGTTAGTGTTTCTTTGCAAGTGGTTTGGCATCCCAATGATTGAAATATCCGTGAAGTGGTCCGAAATTCCAGGATCCAAGGTGAATCCGTTGAGCATACCGAATATGCTTTGGGAGCTTGCACTCATGTCTGTCGGATATCGAAGCCGTATGTGGACAATCTGCACTTGAGCCCACTTCTTAAACTTCATCTGGAATAAGTCTTGTGGTCTTCCACGCCACTCTCGATCTAGTGCAATGCCTCTGAAAGAAAAGTGACACACCAGATTAGGATTAGGGTATACACATCTTTTCTTTTACTAACTCTGCGTTGGATTTTTTTTTAGATGGCTTTTCAATCTTGTTTATGCGAGGAATGATTATTATAGTATGGGAAGTTTATTCTTTTAGGCGTACTTCTTTCTGTACTCGTGGGAAGGAGGTGGGGGTGGTTTCTGCCCCTTTATTATTATTATTCATACTATTTATCTGACGAAATTCAGATTTTGACATGCCCATAGCTAGAAATAAGTGCTTGGATTGGGTAGTGCGTTTATAGATAATTGGAGCACGAGTTGAATTGAGCTTTACAGCATAACTCTTAGTGACGGATTATGGAGTACTTTTGTTCGGCCAATGAACCACACACAACTTCCTGAAACATAAAAACCACAGCCAAAGCAAACAAAATTATTAAGCTTGATATATATATATATATTATTTTCTAGGCAACTGAGAAAATTATTAAGCTTGGGATGTTACCTTGCCTTAGGTACTTCGACCATCTAGGCTACCTTCCCAATCCAGAGGCAGCCTTAAGAATTGTTCTTTTGGATTTTGCTTTTTCCTCTCCGAGCCAGCCTCGAAAAAGAGTTAAAAGTGAACAACTGAGTAGCATCCCCCTGAGAAAAAAAGAAGAGAAAAAAGAGTAGCATCCCCCTGAAAAAAAACATCCTTTTTAGAGCTTTCAACGAATTAATACAATTCGGTCCCGTTGAGAATGCATCTTAGTATTGTCAAGAGATGTTTTCTTTATCCATGATAAATTAAATTTACGTCGCTTCAGAATTTTGAGAACACATATACGCATGAGTCCAAATCTGCATCTATTTTATACAGATTCCATGACCACTTCGTTAAGAAATTGTGCAAATGGTGAAGGAAAAGGTGGCGGATAACGAACGACCTTACCTACCCTGCTCTTTCTAGTTTCTAGACAGAGGATTCAGGATTGTGTGGTTCTACCTTTTTGGTCAGAATTCCATTAAACAAATCTGATCGCCACTAGTTTTAAAGCCACTCCTTCATGAAAGGAAAAAAAACTATTTGAAAAGAGGACTAACCAAACTTCAATTGGGAATTCCCATGTCACTGAGCACCATCTTTCCGTGTAATTCCAATTCATAGTGAACCCCAATCTTTTCTTTCCCTCCCATGCTTTAAATAAATATTCTGGCTTTTCTTCTTCATCTCATTACGTATGCAAATCAATCCAGTTTTTAGAGAACAGTTGGCTTTATGTTGTGGTAAACAGCATAATGGAGTGGTTGCACTTCTTACGTGGGTTGATAAGGCTTCCAAAAGGAACTGTCATGAGCCTTTTTATCACCATATATACAATTTCCTTAGCTCAGAAGCTTTTCTTTGAATGTCATCAGACAAAAAAAATACCAGAGCTTCTTCAATTTTCCCACCAAACAACAGGCATCATGCATTGATTTTTGCAATGAATTCAAGAGGCAAGCTTCCTTATTCTTCACAGAGAAGATGAAAACTGCCCGGTTGGCGTTGACCGATGTTACACCTGCAGAACTGTAAGTTTCTTTTGGTTTTCTAGGTGATCATATTGATACTCTGCTTTTTTCTTTTGAAGCAGTGCATATCTTTACACGAGATATCAGGTTTGTTCTTGTTGCGGTTTTTATAAATAGAATGACAGAAGAAGCTACAAATGGAAATGCATGGCCACCGGACACACGTACCATGAGAGCAATATCTCTTGCAGCTTTTGAAGTCGACGACTTTTGGAGAATTATGGAGATTCTTCTTATTGTTCGATTTGATTGTTCCTCTTTTGTCTGCCTGAACTCACAGCTATGAATATTTTTTCTTCTGTTTTTCGTTGCAAATTCAGGTTTCTGAAATTTCATAGGAAGAGCTGGCGAGTTTCGTATAAGGCTCTAATTCTACTGGAGTACCTTCTAACCCATGGACCTCTGAGTGTTGCCAAGGAGTTTCAGTGCGTCAAAGATGCTATTAAGGAGATTGGAAGTTTTCAGTACGTCGACGAGAGAGGGTTGGCATGCGCAGATCTCCTTATTCTTGTACCACCATTATCACGATCCAATACTCTGTTTCAGTAAGCCTTTTTTTTCTCTTTTTTTTAAAATATGCAGATTCAACTGGGGCTTGAGCCTTCAAAATTTGTCTGAGGGTATTGAAGCTTCTAGAAAGTGAGACGTTGCGGGAGACAGAGAGGGATAGAGCTCACAACCTAACGCATAGGATTGAAAGGTTCGGAAGCTTCGCTTACTGTTCCTCTTCAATAGATGCAACCATAAGAGACTCCTCTGTTGAAGGATATGGGAGATGTAATTCTCAGTACAGTGATCATCAACGCCGCAGAAATGAGTCAAATTTCTCATTCGAGGAAGACCCGAAAATGCCAGAAAATCGTTTCGACTCCTGGCCAGGTATTGGATATGGACATGCCATAGAAGATCATCCACTTAGTTACAGTGGAAGCCAAACTAGAGTACCGCTGCTATCTACCGACGAATGAGAGAGTTGGGATGAATGTCAGCATTTGAGTTTGTGGGAGCACTAGTTTCGGTGAAACTACGTAAAACTAAAAGCTGTTTTTTCTCCCTAAACTCTTCATCCCATTCCTAATGGTAGAGAGGTAGTGTCATTTGAGATTATGTACAAGTTTGAACTAAAAATGTTCCCCAAAATGTCCTCAAGATCTTGGGCTTATTAGCTTAAATCACGACAATTACGTAATCACGACAATTACGTATATACTGCATAGAGGAAACTGAATAGCTGTTGTTATTCCAAAAATACCGACTTGCCCATAGACAAATAAGAGCCGGAATGGAATAGCCAAAAACTTGTGAAAACATATACTGACCAAAGAAATGGAACAATGTTTGGAATCATCTGCTCGCCTTCTGAAAAAAGTCATCATTCCAACATGGCAAATTAAGTGAAAGAATAACAAAACTAGAACCAAAGGTTTGCAAGCTCCACTTCTTTCTGAGAGATCAGAATAGTAACGCCGTTGCTTTAAAGATCCTATTCTCTGATATTTAGAAGCATTTCCTATGCACAATTGATGGCCCGGACTCATCATACTCTGCCTTTGCGATCCACATCTGCACTCAACAGACAACCAAAATCCTCCCATCAATAATCATTGCCAACAAAATAAGCAACTGATCATGTCTAAATGCATGTATGAAAGTATACCTGCTGGAAGGTGCTAAGTGATGCTAAAATGGATCCTCCAATCCAGACACTGTACTTCCTCTCTGGTGGAGCTACCACCTTGATCTTCATACTGCTTGGGGCTAGTGCAGAGATTTCCTTGCTCATTCTATCAGCAATGCCTGGGAACATGGTTGAACCACCTGAGAGGACGATGTTACCATACAGGTCTTTCCTGATATCAACATCGCATTTCATGATGGAGTTATATGTGGTCTCATGAATGCCTGCTGCTTCCATTCCAATCATGGATGGTTGGAACAGAACCTCAGGGCATCGGAATCGCTCAGCACCAATAGTGATGACCTGCCCATCTGGCAACTCATAGCTCTTCTCAACCGAAGAACTAGTCCTGGAAGTCTCTATCTCCTGCTCGTAATCAAGTGCGATGTAAGCAAGCTTTTCCTTCATGTCCCTCACAATTTCACGCTCAGCTGTGGTGGTGAAAGAATACCCACGCTCGGTGAGAATTTTCATTAGATGATCTGTAAGGTCACGGCCAGCCAGGTCAAGACGAAGAATGGCGTGTGGGAGGGCATAGCCCTCGTATATGGGGACTGTATGGCTGACACCATCACCAGAATCAAGTACAATACCTGCAAGGCAAAGGCCATAAACCATCAAGAAAGGAAGAGAGATGCATCATACGAATGTTCTGAGTCTTGGAACTGCCTCTAGGGGGAAGAGACAAACTAATTACATGTTCCAGAACAGAATACTCAAAAGCCTAAGTAACAACAGTAAGTCCCTCCCTTGGGAAGACAACAACCTCGTGATTTAGGTTGTATACATAATGACTGATTTATACAACCCCGGAACAATGCCAACTCTCTTCGACATTTTTCTATGCTCAGATGTAATAAGATGTACAGAACATCCGCAACATATCTATTTTAAAGATGCAGTGTTATTCTCACCGGGGTATATTCCAATTAGACTGCTTACCAGTTGTACGGCCACTTGCATACAAGGAGAGAACAGCTTGAATAGCGACATACATAGCAGGAGCGTTAAAAGTCTCAAACATGATTTGGGTCATCTTCTCACGATTAGCTTTAGGGTTGAGAGGAGCCTCAGTTAGGAGAACTGGGTGCTCTTCTGGGGCAACACGAAGCTCATTGTAGAAGGTGTGATGCCAAATCTTCTCCATGTCATCCCAGTTGCTCACAATACCATGCTCAATTGGGTATTTAAGAGTCAAAATACCACGCTTAGATTGAGCTTCGTCACCAACATATGCATCTTTCTGGCCCATGCCAACCATCACACCAGTATGACGAGGACGGCCAACAATGCTAGGAAATACAGCTCGTGGAGCATCATCTCCAGCAAATCCAGCCTAAAACGTATGTTACAGTCAGTAATTTAGATTCCACAGATCAAAAGAAAGAAGGGGAAAAAAATTGAGAAATACATCAATAAGCGGTGAATTATAGCTTTGCATATTGAAAACTAAACCAAAACTCAGGATACAAAGAGCAATCAATTCATACCTTAACCATTCCTGTCCCATTGTCACACACAAGTGGTTGAATATCCTCTGCATCTGCCATCTCCTACTACCTGCTCGATAGCTGAAATCAGTCAGAAAAGGTGCTCAAAATTGATTAATCAGAAAAAGAGAGGTAGGATGGAATTTTCCTTAATTTTTCCCTCTTTTTCTTCCATCTGTAAGCAATAATGTCATATGGACTAAACACACCTGATTGAGACAAAGCGCAACATGCATGCATGCATATGCACAACGTTCATTATTATCTATATCATAATTGAAGTATAAAACTATGCTCATGTCATTTGTTAGAAGCAAAAAAAAATATCATCATTCAGTTTTTTTTAAAAAAAGATTCAGAACCCCAGACAATGCATCTACGGCAATGGAAGACAGAGTGAAATAGTAGTAATGTTCTACCAATGTGTTACCTGGGTTGGACATGATAGTATCAAATGAAGAAGGAACAAAACAAACAACTGCACTACTTGAAGAATTTTTTGCTGGCTATCAAAATCAAAAGGACGGAGGAGGTTGTCAAAAGCATCCATCACTCGAGAAATATAAACTCGAAGATAAAACTATCAAGGCAATGAGAATTTCCTCCTAGACAAACATGAATGCACCCATGCACCTGTTCTTCTTGCATTTCCGTCTTACCTCGTAAGTGATCAATAGCATTAGTACATTCCTTTTCTTTCTTTACTTTTCAATTTGAATACACTTTCCCACGTACTTGAGCTTTTTCTCAAGAACACAAAGGCGCATTAAATTACGTTCTTGGATTTAGATCAAGGATATTTTGTTCTAACATATTAAAGACGAACATCAGGCGCAAAAACCAAATATATCACATACAAATAAATTATCATATCCACATTTATGCAACAGATCACGATGCTAAAAAAAGTTAAAAGAAAATAGAGGCAAATCACAGGATAAAAATAAAGAGAGCGAGATAGATGAATTCGAGCAATTCAGCACGCACAGATCTAAGCAATAACTGAAAAGATCGAAGAGAAAGAGATAGGTAATATTGACCTTTTGGAATGTGCCAGAGAAGGAAGGCGAGCTAGAGAGATGGAGAGAACGACCCGAACAGAGAGGTATATTTGTGAGAGGGAGAGAGACAGGGAGACTCTTTCTGGGAGAGTGGGGAGGATGAGAGAAATGGGCAATATAAGAGGCACCAGATGCAATGTGGACCGTTGGATTTCGGGGTTGAGAACAGTCCGGATTTAAACTGCACTGGAGGTAAGAGAGAGAGAGAGAGCGCGTCCATTGGGCTGGGCTGGGCTGGCTGGCTCACTAATTATGATTTCGATCTTGATGTCATGGTTGGCGCCTACGCTTTGCTTCCGAATTTCTTGTTTTTTTTGGGGGGTAGTAATGCCAATTTTCTCCATTTTAACTGTTATTTCTTTCTAATTTGAGTTTTTCTTTATTTATTTAGTAATTATCACTTTTTCCTTTTTAATGGGCGCCCACCATAATTCTCCACAAAACATTTCTCTGTTCCGTTTTAGAAAAAATGCAAGCTTTGCACTTAGAGACTATAGTCCCATTTAATTTTTGATTTAGCGTAAAATATGCTCCAAAACAGAGTGGGCCAGCCCTTCCTACCAACAATAGTTGTCCCCCACTCTCTTGTATATTCCTTTTATTTATTTATTTTTAAGCTACTCTTGTGTACATGGATCTGCTTCCAACTTCCAAGTCCTTATAAAATGGATAAAACATTAGAATTGCAGAATGGCCCAGTCCTTTCTCAGTGTAAAGAAGTGACACTTTTTGTTTACGGCTAGCACGTACGTTGGAGGGAAAAATTATCTAAGAGGTTAACGCTACCATGGCTTACTTAGCATCCATCCTTCTATTGCGTTAGATTACCACAAATGCTTTGGTCCGCTCAGAGGTCGGTTGGTCACTTTTTGAGAAGATAGTAATCTTCTGTACACAGTTTGCACTACTGGTTTACGGTCCCAAAGATTCAAAGAACCACCCATTTGGTCTCTTGCCCCACAGTTTTCAGAAGCAATTAAATCATAACTATCTCATCTGCCAATTGGGATAGGGGTTGAGATATGCACCACAGAGATTGTATTTTGAGGTGGAAGTTTTCGTCTCCCATTGCCCCATGATCTATTCTAACAGAGGATGGTGGAACAGTGTGGACCAAATTCGAGTTCCTATCGCCACTCAACCTTTAAGCTATAAATGCAAATGTTCATTTTTAAGCGAAATCTTGCATGCATTTATCATCCTCCAGATCTCAAGGCATTGCTCTTTGTAAGAGCCATGATTTTAAAAAAACCACCGAATATAAAAAAGTCAACCCAATCCGCTAAAAAATTAAGCCAGCAAGGTAGCAAATAATATGACAAACTAAGAGAAACCAAGAAAATGGAAATGGAAATGAAAAACAGGATCATCCTCAGGACCTCAGGTTGTTCAAAAGGAAGAGAGGGGTCTGGATAGTTGTGATCCACCTAAAATCTTGAAATCATGTTGCTGAATCTGAATCTTGGCACAAAAGATGGCAACAAGAGGCAAGAGCACCAATCACTTCTACAAGAATGGAGGTAGTATTACCCATCTGCGTGGATACTTGGGTCTTCCTTCCTTGCCATCAAATAGCTGCAGATGATAATGTGTGGAAAGTAAGAATCAATTTCGATCAAATAGAAAGCATGCAGGGAATTTTAATTGAAGTCCCTTATTTCACCAACTTGAAATTATGTTTGCAAATTACGCAGAGAGAATAAGGATCAAGATACTGAGAAGTGCTAGATGTAGCAGTGCCTAGACTTGCCTTTTCGTCTGCATATGTATGCATACAATAGACACACATACGCGTGCGTGCGCATGTTCTAATCTGGGGAAGGATGCTTCATGATTATCATGAACATCATACTTAGATACTAAATCAACATGGAAAATAGCAACAGAGAAAAAGGACAAGAAAAATTTCCATGAAGCTAACAATTTCATATAGAGAAATCCGGTCCGCATTATAGTCTTAAGAGGAGAAAAGAAGTTCAACGTTGCTTCTTCAACAAAAAGTGAGAAAAGTTACCTTCTTCAAACGTCGGTGCTTTGCAAGGGCCCAATTGGTCATGATAAGAGCAGCAACCACAAGAAAGCTATAACCTGCGACTGTCTGGGTCGCAACATTGAAACCCAACCACTGATAAATCTCTGTAGTGTAATTTGCACATGTCACAATATTGAACAGAAAACCACTTGGAATTTGATATCCACCATTCCCATCAGGCCTGCGAAGATTCCTCAGCAAGATATGGCAATAGAAGTTTGAGATTTGACAAAGCAATCCAATTGCAAACCCGACCTTCATTTGGAAGTCATTAATAGGGGTATAAAGCGGGTGGTTCACATAGTAAGCAATATAAGCTCCAAAGGACCAATAATACGCACAATTACGGAACACATTGGAGAGTGGTGAGGTTGCATGGCTGAACCGATGCACAAAAAATGTTTCCATGATTCTTTTGAAGTAGTGGAAACACCAGTAGTACAAAGCATATGTCTGAACTGGGTGGATGCTGCGCTCTCCTTTGTAGCCAAAGTACTTGTAGACAGGGAAGTAGTAAAAGATGGGATAAATGACCAAAGGACCCAGGTATTCGCAGAAGAAAAGTGTACGATAGGAAACCTGGGGGCCCAAGTCCTTGAACACTACAATCAAGTGGTCCAAGTTTCCATCGCAATAGTCGTTGAGAATTTTCTTGTTGTTAAGAACAACAGGCTTCTCCTTTGATACTGCTTGGAGAGGGAGGGTTAACCGCTGTCTCGAGGGGTAGAACTTTCTGGCTGTTTATGAAAGCCAAGCCAACAGGATTAATGAAATTGCATGACATATAAAACTGTCACTCATAGACATGCACTCACTTCCTTCTTTTAGGGGTTACGGGTCAAAATGAAACAAAGAATAAAACTACAATCCCACCATTCACAGTAATAAATTCAAGTGCAATGGTGGACAAGCCTACACGATGACTAGGAACAGGCCACGCCACAATCCTAGAGTCACCAGGAGTCCAGAAAAGATGAATGAAGCATATGGTCAACAGCAGATTGTGCAGAAATATAAGTGATCCAATCACCTTAAAGTTCTATGTAGAACATACAAAGATTATATCGAACAAATAAAAAAATTATAAAATGGACACAAATTTGAATGAAAAATATTGGGATTTCTTTTCAGCATGCATGAATTTACACCATACACAAATAATGGCTTGTGTGGTATCTCAAAATAACTTGGTGAAACCCACTTCCAACAAGACCAGGTGCTTAACGGATAAACATGATCGTATACTTTCTCAAACTTCTAACTCGTGAAAGGTTGCATGATCTAGATAACAAAGGCACCAGTTTTAGCTTTAAGCAGAAGCAACCATATCTCTAACTCAAGATTATTTCAAGAAAGGAACCTTGACATTTTTTCTGAAAATAGGGTCAACCAAGGAGAAGCCGAAGTAACGAAATATCCAATTGAAAACTATTTCATTAACTTCTCTCAATTCTCATAAGAAATGAACAATTATTTTTTTGGGCAAGAAAGGAACACCTTTAGAAATAGAGAAATACCGTTCGCCCTCAAATACACACTAAAACCAGTACTAAGACCCACCAGTGGAAAGTTATACTTTTTTGACAATAGCCTCTAAAACTTAGTAATTTGTTACAGGATGATTAACTGCCCAACAGAGTAATAGTTGTTCAAGCTAAAAGTTACTTAATATAAATAGTAATAGAAAAGCGGGAAAAGAAGGGAACCACATCCAGCACTTACTTCGCCGATGAATCGCCTCCTGCAGATCTGCTACCGTAGCCTGCAAAAAAAAAAACACAAATAAAATCGCAAAGTGCATCCCTTGGGCTCCATTGGAATACATTCAAAAGATACTGTACAATACATAAACCCACAATTAAAAAAAGCAATTTTTCGCTCGTAAAATTTAAAAACAAATTCACCCTTCCCCTTATATTAGACCCTGCAACTCTTTCCAACCCAGGTGAAATTCAGTGTCTTTGATTTCTTGGAACCCAGAACAGAAAATTCATCAAATGACCAGTTTCTTTTGGCTTCTAGGGAGTCTAACAGAGTTTAACATTACTACCATTAGTTAGGAATTACAGAAGAACGTACGCTATCGCTGAGCTCCACGCCACCCTTGACAATTTCTTTACCACTCCGTGAAACGACGGAGACCTTCATCTTTGAGAACAAAAGAAAGACCACTTCGCGAAATGGCGGAAGCGACGAGATCTTTTGATTGGCAAATGATTTAGCTCAAAGATCCCGGAACTAAGAACGAAAGCAAGATGTAGGAAAGTCGTGTGAGACCCCAGATACGGGCAGGATCAGGAAAATGTCAGTAAATATTGCAGTAGGGTGTGGGTTGGGGAGATAAATATTAATTGTGTCTAGGCCGATGAACCACACTGGCATTAATTCCTCGTCAGAGTTTGCAAACGAGGCCTATTTTTTCGGGCAGTTCTTTTCCGTCGGGGAAAATTTACAGTAGAAGCTATTCTAAGAAGAAATAGAGACTGTTCAGAAAAAAAGAAGAAATAGAGGCTCATAACGAAAATAGGAAAAGCAGACAATAACAGAAAAAAAATCCATGCAATATCGAATAACTTTAAGATTACAAGGCGTATACTATTGTATTCGACATGGCAGAGGACATCTAAAGAAGGCTAAAAACATTTGAATCTTCAATTTTCATTACTTGTGTTTTTTTTTTTCGTTTCTCCTTGTTAATATCGACTGGCCCAATGACAATGTACGGTTGGCAAGTTTTGACCTTAAATTCTTCATGCTGACAGGACGACAACTACATAAGTATATGTCGTTATCGTTATCTAATTAAAGACAACAATTTGGCTTAAAAAAAACTAAAGACAACTTGGGGCGTCATTTACAATCTTCATAGTAAGCTAATAAATGCTAATGGGCCGCACGACACCCTTAACCTTAAACACCGTATATTAGTCCTCCTCCTTTCACGTTCACTACTTCGTTAGAAACGATAAGCCAGGCCAGCTATCATGCTTTGGCCGACTTGCCGTATGACCACTTGATTACCGCAGCCAACTCGGTGTTTTCCTTCTGAACCCAACAAATGAATTTAATTTAACATTCTCGTTTCCTCTCCATTCTTGGGCACCTGTACTTCACCCGAACTTTCCGTCAAAGAAATAAGTGGCCAACTCTTCTTTTCTGAATGGGCCTTATATCATTATAGAGTGATAAGCGTTAGAGAATCCGGTATTGGAAATTCAATGTTTTTGTACTTCCCCATTTGCCCTTCTTGATGGTGGGCCCCTGGGCTATGAGCTACCTCCCTCTCTGTAAGTTCCCGTGTCGCGCGTCAGAAGCTTCCTGTCCTAAACGCTGCAGAAACCAAGTGAGACGTTCAAACAAGAAACTATGAGGATGACTGTATGAGGTGCCATAGCCCATAGACCTTCCAGATGAATCTTGTTTCCTAAATCCTAACTGCCAATGCCGAAAGTAGTATAGAACGCCATCCTTTGTCAAGATTCTAAGGGTGGGTTTGTGTGGTAAAATTTTTGGTATTGGGTTTAGTGTTGGTATTGGGTTTAGTGAAAAAGTAAAGAGAGAGGTAATAGTTTATAGTTTTTGTAATTTTTTATATTTTTTTATGGGAGAGAGAGATTATATTGGAGTATTTTATTAGGAGAGAGATAAAATTTTGGGGAAAATTTTACATGCAAACGCAGCCTAAATTTTACCGCCGATAGTACATGAGCACCCTCACCGCCACATGGACTCCAGCGGGACGTGGAATGCAGTAGTCTACAGAAATCCTTCCAGTAGTCTGCATGTTCTGAACAAGTGCAGGGAAGTTGCAATGCAGAATCTACCCGACCCGGCTACGGTTGACCGCAAGTAAATGCACCCTCTTTAGCGCGAACGCAAACGAAGACGCCCTGAAACAGGGCAGGAAGTTGTACTGAAGAAGCTACCTGCCCCAGCGAGACGGCTAACCTCAAGTAAAGCCCGAGTTTGATCCGTGTAGGCCCAGAAAAAAAAAAGATAAGAAACGACCCAGAAAAAGGGCAGGGAGCAAACCTGTTTCCTAGGACGGGGTTTCCACGTTTATAAAAAGCAGCCGGAACACACTCGTATCCTCAGATTGCTTCCTGATTCCTTTTCTGTCATTCTACCATTTTTCTGCCTCCTGCGTTCAAGCGAGCACGCCACATTTACATCAATTCTCGCCTCCAACAGCCATATAATCAGGTAACATGACAGTTCGAGTGCAGTTCATTTATCAAAGCTGCATATATTAGTGCTCATCATCGCATCGAAAGATGTTATTGCTAGATAACTCTTCAATGCATCCAAAACAATCACATGCCTGCGTGCTTATGTGCAAAATAGTTCCAGATGCAACTAACATAGCTCTAGCAAGAGCAACACTCCTTGTTCCCTGAGGAACAGTTGCACAAACAAGAAACCCTAACCCAACAATATTCTTCTTACGTGTAGGTAACAATATTCTCACGATGCCTGGGGAAGTCATTAACCCAACAATGACAAAAAGAACTCACAGTAGCCACCCAAAGCATGAACTTGAGCTGAAAAATTATCAAAAGCCATACAGGTGTGATGGGTGCAAGGAGCATGGTTATGGACCAAGATATAGATGTGACCTTTGCGACTTTGATCTTCATGAGGAGTGTATGCTCACCTCCCCAACAACTTCCCACGAGTTCTTCCAAGAAGACACCTTCACATTCTTCAATCAACCACCAAGAAAATGCTCTAAGAGAAACTGTAGCAAGTGCCAAAGGTACTGTGATGCATGTGGACAGGCTGTAAAGGGATTTGTTTACCACTGTGAAGAAAAAGGCTGGGATTTGCATCCATGCTGTCGCAAGCTCAAGAAAGAAATTTCCATTGATTGTGAGGAATTCCTGCTTCGTGATAAGGTGTCACAGAAGTGCATGTGGTGTATGAAGAGAAAGCTTCCGAATAGTGTCGCTTGCATCCCTGGTTGGTCTTATGTGTCCAAGAGTGACAATCACCATTTTCATGTGCACTGCATTACACAAATGGTGCTTGAGAGCTGGACAAATGGGCCTAATGATAATAACTGTTTGGCACTTGAGACCTTGGAGCTACCACTTCAAGCTGGTTCGTTAGGAAGAAATGGAAAACGTAGCACATTTTTGCGGATTGTGAAGATGTTACTTGGGAGCATTCTGTCAATTCTGTTAGGGGATCCCACCATAACTTTGGTTTCCCTCTTCCTCGAACTGGTGCCCAAGTGATCCTTAGGGGACTCGAGTGCTGAAGAGACTAGAAAGTATTTGTTTCTTCTGTTGGAGTTGTTTTTTGTTGATTAGGAGTTAGGACATCTTCTTTGATTTGATTAGGCACTGAAGACCTTGTATCTTGTTTGTTGGGAGTGTTTTCTGGTCTAAGAAGCAAGATACAGAAGTTGATTTAGGCTTCTTCAATGACTCAAAATTTTCTCTCTTAATGCTCTCATATTACAGTTTTTTTTTTCCGATAAGCACTCTCATATTACAGTTTAAGCGAACCTGTGAACCCCAAGGTTTATTTGTTCTCTTCTTTCTTATACAATATACAGCACTACTTGCACCGAATCATTATGCTTTAATCAACCCACAAATAACAGCTACAACATCAATAGGCCTAAGCTTCTTTATTGTCTTTTATTCAGTAGTCTTCTAAAGTTCATAAACCTCACTATGCAAAATGTGCTTGAATAGGTTGCGTATCCCTTAGAGATCTCTACATTTAAGCTAAGAAAGATTGTTCTGAATCCTCAATAAAGGAAAACATAGATGATGATAGAAGAAGAATCATGCATTCAAGACACCAGAATGAAAATTTTCAAGGAACAAGTGAGCATAATCAACATATGCCATGATCATCTTCATTAAGTAGAAGTTAGATGTCTATCAAACCTCACTGGGCAACTTTACAAATGTCCTCATATTCAACGGCTTTAAGCACTCTACCAACATAGACACCCTTCTCTATCTGCACCTTCGCGCAAAACTTATCCGTATCCACACCCAGGAGCTTGGCAGTCGCTCCCCGATACGCCCCATTCACTATTCTCACGAGGCCCCCAATTTGGGGAATAACGGTCTCGAGCTCCGCCTGATCGACCCTCAGCACGTGCTTGCTCTCGAGAATTTCAATCTCTCCAACATACTTGTCAATCACTTTCCTCACTACCCCTTTTTGCTTGTAGTACCCTTTCTCCGCCAAGGCTTTGCTCATGACCTTCACCACGATCCCCTCGGTCAACCAGTAGTCCTTTCGATTGATCCTCTCCTTCTTCAGCTCCTCCTCCCGCATCAATTCGCCCAAAGCCGATTTATTACTCGCCGTTTGATTTCTCTTGTCGTTCTTATCGTTTTCGTCTTCATGAAACACGGATATCGAACTCTCGCCTCTCTCTTTTGTTTTCGGCTTTGACGAAGAGCCAAGGGCGAAACCTATTTTAACATCAGCCTCCGGTTTCAATTCCGTTACTGGCTCGGAACCCGCCTCTGACGGCTTCTGAGGCTCGTTTGCGAGCGGCACTAACTGCTCGGCGGCCCGCTCGATCTGCTTCTGAATCTCCCTCTCTTGCTTCTCTTCTTCCACCAGATCGGCCTTTATCCGCTTATTCTTCATTCTCTCCTTGAAGAGCGTTTCAGAGTCTCGGTCAATATAGGTAATGAACCAGCCTTTCGGGGTCTCTTCGACCTTGCACTTGCCAGTACGGCCAAGGTACTTGACGAACTCGGTGAGAGTGGCCCACTCGGTGGAGTTCATGTGGACGTGGTGGCGGTCGTTTATGTACTCGTTGTAGACGACGGTGGCGGCTACGCGGCTGAATCGGTGACTCCGCTTCATGTGCTCGAGGAAGGAGTGCTCGAACTCCTCCGAGTAGCCCTCGACGATACGGTTCGGGTTCTGCCCGAAGATCTGCATCTGGCGCTGGTGGCTCTCGCTCATGCAGTGGCACTTGAACCCGTTCTCGTCTCGGCACTGCTTCTGGCACATTTGGCAGTACCATCGGAGCTTCTGGAGCCCCTTCGCTTTGATCCTATTCGCGATTGCCTTCGGCGTCAGAAACTCGTTCTTCCCCATTATTGAGAATTCCCCAACAAAAAATCTAGAGTGGACGTGTGAATTCTCGAAAGGAGGGAGATTTTTGGAGACTGGAGGAAGGTTTCTTTCGAAAGCCGGACCCGAATGCAACCCCAATCCGGATTGAGCTCCCAAATCACATTTTCAGGGGGGAAAACTAATGAAAGAAAATAAACAGAAAGGAAAGTAAGCGAAGCAAGTATGCGGCGCGCTCGGCCTAGAATCGGACGGGCACTTCATTGGGCCCAATGCTGTATGCAAATATTTTGGGCTTTGGGAACTCTAGCCCAGATAAAACCTACAAACCCTCTATCTTGACCCAAAAACGACAAAAAAAAATGTCGCACATATGCATTACACGCCAAGTATGTTAATGTTACAGTCCTTATAAAAAACCTTTTTCCTATTTACCTAATCCATTAGATTTTTTTTTTTGTAATATACTTTATGCTATTGGGAAATTTCAGTATGTTTTTCTTGAGGTCCTCATTTGCTATTTTCAATTCAACAGGATGCTTTTAGCTAATTGAAAGGTTTGCACTTCTCTCTTTCTTCCACTTAAAATTACAATTTAAGCCTCTTTTTGAGCTAACTTTATCCGATCTGTTTAATATGTTATTCAATGTATTCCGTTAATTCCATTGACCTTTGCTCGGAGTCTTTCCGCCTGCTTTCAGATTTAAGCTCTCGTGATATCAACCAATTTCTCTAAACTGAAGGACGTTGGAATATTCATCTGAGATAGCAACTGGAAGTCTAGTAATTATTCAGTTGAGATGACACTTCTGATTATTTTTGAACTGGTATGTTATTTAGATTTGATATCATTCAACTTTTCTATATTGTTTTCTGTCTGAGCAGTCGCTAACTCTGTTGTCTTTTTCTTTCTTTTTTATCTTTCTTATCGGCACTCTAAAAGTCCGGGAATGTGAGGAGAAGATTTATTTGGTTTTTCTGAGCATTGAGAACACATTTGTTTAATCTGTGCTGAGAAGACGTATTTGACTTCTACCAACCCTGTCTATTTCGTGTGCAAGGGAAACAAATAATATACAAAGTCCATCAGCACACCCTCTCGTCTACTTCAATTTTGTGAACATTTTGGACTCCCGGAATGGCCGGCGACGGAGAGTGTCCAGCGATAAGCATCGATCTAGGGACGACGTACTCCTGCGGGGGGGCGTGGCAATATAATCGGGTAGAGATAATAGCGAATGATCAGGGCAACAGGACAACGCCGTCCTACGTAGCCTTCACTGACAAAGAGAACTTGGTAGGTGATGCCGCCATGAACCAGGTCGCCAGGAACCCCTCAAACTCCTTCTTCAGTAATCTCTCAATTATGAACTTTTTCCTCCCCCTTTCCTTTCCTTCTTTTCTTTTTTCGAAGAGAAATGGTTTGTAGTCATGATATCTATGAAGAGTAAGAGATCCAGGGAGAAAATCTAAAAGCCAAGTTTTACTTTTTTTTGTTCGTAACCAGGTCAAACTCTTCTCCTCTCTCTAGACCTATGTATTAATCCTCTTACACGAATTGACCGTAAAATTCAAAACTTTTTACTACGAGGATATAAGTAATTGTTGTTGTTAACAGTTTAGCCATTTTCAATAACCGTAGGTTATCAGCACAGATTGGCTAGAATTGGCACACCAATTGAAACTGTTTGCTGGGAGATGCCAATTAAGACTTGTCACATCAAATTGTTAATTTCTTCCTTTTTTTCTCGTATTATTTTTGTAGATGCAAAGCGGTTGATTGGTAGGAGATTCAGTGATCCCTTGGTTCAAAATGATATCAAACTTTGGCCATTCAAGGTTATTGAAGATTCTGGTGACAAGCCTAAAATTGTGGTCACTTATAAGGGTGAAGAGAAGCATCTTGTTGCAGAGGAAATCTCGTCTATGGTCCTCACAAAAAAACTTTGGCCATTCAAGGTTATTGAAGATTCTGGTGACAAGCCTAAAATTGTGGTCACTTATAAGGGTGAAGAGAAGCATCTTGTTGCAGAGGAAATCTCGTCTATGGTCCTCGCAAAGATGCGCGATACTGCCGAGGCCTACCTGGGCGCGACAGTGAAGAATGTAGTTGTTACTGTCCCTGCTTATTTTAATGTTGCACAGCGTAAGGCCACAATGGATAAGAGAGCAAGAACTAAGGATAACCACTATTTGGGTGAATTTACGCTTGAGGGTATTCCTACAGCACCCAAGGGTGCTCCTGAGGATAACCACTATTTGGGTGCATTGACGCCAACGGTTTGTTAAATATTTCTTCGAATGGAGAAGACCGCCGGCGTGAGTTGCAAGATCACTATTAACAATGATAGGGGGAGAATGTTGAAGGAAGAGATTAATAGAATGGTTATGGATGCAGAGAAATATAAGGCTGAAGACGATAAGCACAGGGAGAGTGCTAAGGAGATTGGTGCCATGCTTGCCCCTGCAGTTAAGAAGAAGATTCAAGTTGCTATTGTACAGGTGATTCATTGGTTAGACAGCATCCAACTTGCGGAGGTATATGAGCTGGAGGAAAAGCTTATAGAGCTGGAGCTAATCTGCTTTCCCATCGTTGCCAATTTATCCAGGAAAAAATAAGCAATCGAGCTGCCCCTCTCAACAAAATTACAGTTGTGAAGACTCGTCTCTGCGGTAGCATATATGCACCTAGCAGACGTATAAAGGAATAAGGGTGCAAATTAAGCATGTTATCATTGAAGTAGTTCGACTTTATTTGTCCATACCTTTAATTCTCGTATTTTTCCCTGTTGATTTATTTTGATCTGTCTTTGTTTGGCCAACTAGATTTGGGCAAATGCTCTGTAATTTCTGGTTTTTCATTGTTGGCGTTGATTTCACTTTTTGAGAGTATTATACGTATTTCATAGCGTTTTTGGAAGTGGAATTTTAAGTTGGTTCGGAGTTTTCATTCGGCATATATGCAGTCGCTCGGGCGATCGATGATCGTGATTAGTCGGCTATTTCGATCTGTTTGCGAGCTGTATAAGATCTCCCCAATACATCATATGTATATCGAATTCTTCTATCTGAGAATATATTTTAGTTAATTATCGATGAGCCATGATATCCGGAGTTTTTTTTTTTTGTTAATAATTGAGGTTTATACAAGACGTCCTGAATCGGTATTAGTAAACTACTTAATCAGACGTAGATGTTGACCAGACATCACACCTTATCAATCTCTTTATCTCAATTTGAAAAAGTGCGAAATAACACCCAAACGTATTCGTCAATTGTATTATTCCTATCTAATTTTAAAATTATAATTTACGTCCTCTAAGTATGAAATATTGACAATATTTACCCCAGTCAAATTTTTCGTTAAACTTGACAGAATTCGATATTAAAATGTGTTACAAGGAAGGAAGTTAGGGCTGAAAAGTTGGAGTCTTGATTGCAAATGAGTTTGGGGGAGGAGAGATGATGTCGGCATTTCGCAAGGAGTTAGAAGAGTTCGAAATTTCGATAGCTGAAGGGGAGCTTGGTCGTTGGTCGGGTATAGGGGCCTTGGGCCTATTAGTTGAGTGGGCTTCGGGCCTATTGAGTGGGCTTCGGGCCTATTGTTTGTTTTAGTTGGTTGGTTGTCTTGTTTTTATTTCCTTTAGTTGTAGTTCCTGGCCCAGCCCGTGTGGGGGTGGAATGACCAGTTTATAGGGCACCTGCGTTGCTTTTGGGGGGTGTCGAATCTGTGATGAATTGTTAGACGATGGAGGCTTGCCACCTCGAATTGGCCTTATCATTTCCCTTTCTATGAATGAATTGAAGTTTCTTCTCATTACAACATTTCTTAGCTAAATCTAAAGTTATAAATTAAAGATTTGTAACAAAATGATCAAAATAACCCTCAAAGATGAAATTATTAAAAAATTCATTAAAAATAAAAAAAAATGATATTAAAAAAGGTAATATTTTTTTAAATAAAACTATTGAAACTCTATTTCATTAATCGATATATATTTTTAATTTATTTCTCAAATATTTATTTTTTTTAAAATTGTCTTTGAGGACATTTCAGTCATTTTAAGATTGAATTCTTTTAATTTTAAATGAAAATTTGATTAGGGATGAACATTGCAAATATTTCTTATTTAGAGGACGTAAATTGCAATTTTAAAAATTAATGGGCGTAAATGCAATTACATTATTCGCCCAAAAAGTATTCATCTAATTCTTCTTCTGCAAGTGCTTACTTAATTAATTTCTAATGGCTACATTAATCATGCGATGCATATATCCGTTAAATCTTATTAACAGTTTGCTGGTTCCAATTAGCTTGAATTAAAAAACAGAAGCTTAGGTCATGATACGTGATAAGGGTTCGATCGACGTCGTTAAGAAACCACCAGCTAAGTTCGTATAATAGTTGTATATTATATAGCACTGGCTGCACTGCAACTTCCTAGAAAATCCAATAACAAATTAAATATAGTCCTGATAATGATCTGTGTCTCCATGATCAAGGTGGAAACCACGAGCGGAGTTCGTAATATAATATGTACGTATGTCACCATTGCAACTTTCAAGAAAATGAATGTAATATCATATATATATATATATATATATATTGATGTCCATGAAATACTCAGCCCTCTTCAAACCAGATTATTTAGGTTTGGACTCATTAGTCAATTGGTTAGTCTCAACTATCTGATCTCGCATAGGAGTCTGACATTTGATCTCACGTAGAAGTCAAGCCACCTGAGGACTCATCATGGCAACTCGAATGGTTGGCGGCACTCTCATAATATAACTCTACAACCTGACTCCTCTAGAAGGTAGTCTTACGATAAGTTTGAAACTCTCACATTAGTATAAAAGTCAATGTATGTTCTTCAATAAACAGACGCTTAATTTTATTAACTCTTCTTGATCAGCTCCAGCTTTTGGTGATTTTGACATCATCACTAACCACTCTATTAGCAGGTGGTTTTTGGCATCATATATCCACTCCATAAGCACGAAATGATTCTTTGTTTTTATGTGAAAAATAGTAACAAGAGACAAAAAATTTTAAGTGGTTCGGTCTAGAAGACCTATATCTACTGTGAAAGTCCTCTATGACTGTATTTTGTATTATAAGTCCATACAGATTACAATTGAATATCTCTATTTATAGAGATAATACAAAGCATAATAGGAAAATATCCTATATTTAAATTTGAATCTCTACATTTGAATTTGAATTTGAATCTTCATAACAATATCAAAATTTTGATATTGTGATAACCATAATATCATATCAAAACTTTAAGATTTGATTATGATATTATCTCTAACAGTTATCTCATATATGTTTAGTCACGTGTATATTTTTCTGTAAAATTTTTAAAAGACAATAAGATATATAGTTGGTTTCCCATAATAATAATATGTTAGGCAATTATGCTGAGGTTTTTTTTTCTTGGCCAATTATGCTGAGGTTATATGGACATTAATGGTGCCGGCCAGGGTTAGCGTGAGAGAGTAATTTAACATATACAGCTCTTTACATTTACCTGTTTCATAATATATATGTTACTCTAATCAAAGATTTGAGTTCCCATAACACAAAATCAAGCAACAAAACTACTGGAGTTTTGTAAAAGTATATACCCCTCGAAGTTTTATAGCTTTGTAAACTTGGAGTCTGGAGACAATATATATCGTTCAACGAGGTCGTATGACAATGATAATTTAAGGAAGTAAATTATCTAAAGTCGAATTGCATGCAGCCATTTTGGAAACGCGTTTAGAACCATGCCATATTGGAGTAAATGCCCCACCCAGTTCGAGCCACGATAGAACACAGTTGACCTGACGGCTGACGTAGTTGACGAACTTCTGTCAATAAGAGGTTTTTTTTGGTAAAACTTACAAAATGTAGGGATCAAAAAAGAAACCCCTCTGTGTATAGATATATAGTTCTGTCTTTAACCTTTCTGTGCGTCACCGTGCGTGCCAAAGTATTTCAGAGTCCTCCGACTGTCACCACCTCAATTTTGTTCACCAGGACGGGAATGGCAAGGGAAGGAGAGGGAAATGGCGATAGGGATCGATCTGGGGACGACTTACTCGTGCGTGGGAGTGTGGCAGCATGGTCGAGTTGAGATAATACAGAATGATCAAGGCAATAGGACGAACGACGCCGTCCTGGGTTGCTTCATTGACAAAGAGAGTTTGGTCGGCGAGTCCGCCAGGAACCCGACCAACTCCGTATTCGGTGATTTCCCCGACATCTATTGTCTTTGTCTTTCCCTTATTTCCTTAAATAAAATATATAAAAAAACGAGTAACTTTTATTAGACTGATCCATGCTCTCGCCGGCTGACGTATGTTTTGAGTGTCTGCTGTCACCGTTTTGCTCGGGAAGAGAGAGAGACAGGAAAGAAGAGAAATTATTGTGTTTGCAAATCAAAATTTTAGAAATATTATAAAAATTTATAAAATTGAGATACATCAGAGTTATATTGAATTTTGAAGAGTAATAAAAAAATATAATTTATAAAAATTGATAACAAAATTAAAATATGATTTGAGTAAATATTTTATATATTTATTATCATGAAAATAGATAATTTGATTTAACAATAAGATATTATTTTATTATTAATTTTAATTAAAATTTTAAGTCAGTTATTCAAATCATGGTGGTGAGGACTTTTGACGTGAAGGCCGTAGTTGGAGACACTCATCTTGGTGGTGAAGACTTTGACAATAGAATGGTAAAACACTGTGTCGAAATATTTAGAAGGCATCATAAGGACATTAGTGGAAATTCAAGAGCTCTCAGGAGGTTAAGAACTGCTTGTGAGAGAGCCAAGAGGATTCTTTCTTCTGCAATCGAGACTACCATTGAAGTTGATTCCTTGTACAATGGTACGGATTTCTCCTCAACTATTGCTCGTGCCAAATTTGCGGAGCTCAACATGGATTTGTACAGGAATTCCATTGAGCTTGTAGATAAGTGTTTAACAGATGCTAAGATGGACAAAACAAGTGTCGATGACGTAGTAGTCACTGGTGGTTCATCAAGAATTCCCAAGGTGCAGCATGAGCTGTTGCGGGACTTCTTCGATGGAAAGGAACTTAACAAGGGAATTACCCAGATGAAGCTGTGGCTTATGGAGCTGAGGTTCAAGCTGCAAACTTGGCCGGATCTTCTCAACAGGCTTGTTGGTCCGAGCAAAATAATAAGCCCATTGGATTGATAGTAGGCCCACTTTATTTTTGGCTTCCAATGGGCCTACTATTTTGCTTTGAGCTTTCTGGACTATTTTTCGAAATAGTACACAATAGCTTATTTGTTTATTCTGAGATGATCCTATAATTGTTTTCTTCCTTACTCTAATGATTCGTTGGCCGTACATATTAAATAAAGCTCCATTACCCTTTTTACAATTAAATTACCCTCCTTTTCGCTCAAAAAAAAAAACTACTCTCTTTCTCTCTCGTAGCCTTTAAAAAAAGCTATCTTTTTTTTTTTTTTCTGGCTTTTACAAAAGCGGCCTACTTCGTCAGCAAGTAAGCTCATAATATTGGTCGATGAGTTTTATTTCTAGTTTCTGTTTTTCTCGTCTTCGTCAGCGGACACGAACAAGTGCGGTGTGTCTTCAACCTCTCAACTAGTTATTTTCAGTTTACCGTCCTGGACTTCGAGTTTTCGAGAATGGCTGGCGAAGGAGAGAGCCCAGCTGTAGGGATCGATCTGGGGACCACGTACTCGTGCGTGGGAGTGTGGCAGCATGACCGAGTTGAGATAATAGTCAATGATCAGGGAAACAGAACAACGCCATCCTACGTCGCCTTCACTGACAAAGAGCGATTAATCGGTGATGCCGCCAAGAACCAGGTTGCCAGAAACCCCTCCAACTCCGTCTTTGGTAATCTCCCTTTATCTTTTCCATTTTCCACACTTTTTTTTTAAAGGGATTATCAAATTATATAAATTTTCCCGAACAAAAGAAAAAGAAAGGAAAGACGGCATATTTAGATCAAGCCGTTTACTTCAAAAAACAGGTCAACTCTTTTTTTAAAGAAAAAAATAGTTCACTTCTGTCTCTAAATTTATGTGTTTTCTTTCACTTACTGTGAATTCTCCTGTTCCTGTTGCTGTCGGATATCCTTTTTGTGTAGTCGGTCTCCTATCTTGAAGGGTTATAACGCGTACATCATGGCCTACAAAATGTAGATGAACTCTTGTAATCAATACTCTGTTAATATTCAACCAATGTTCGACATACTCTCTGAAGATCGTCAATTTTAAAAAGAAAACTTGGAAGTTACTTTTTATGTTTCTCTCAAACATGGAACTATATATATGTGATTCTTAAACAATTGGAAAAGTGATATAAAAAAAAACTTGTAACAAATCACGTTAAGAAAGGGATTTAGGACTTTTAAACTGATTTATCTGCATTAGTTTTTCATATATGTTAGATGTGAAACTTAATCAATTCTGTAAGTTATTTTCCTATTATTTTTTTAGGGGCATAGCGGAACGACAAGCCGTAGGTGTTGGCTTGTGCCACAAAAAATAGTATACAACTTTGGCCTGAAGAATGGCATGCCAATTGTAAACCTCACTTTTAGATTTGCGACATCTTCTCCAATAGTGTTTGTCAAAGCTTTTTTGTTTTCTCTTCTTCTTTTGTTTTCCAGATGCAAAGCGGTTGATTGGCAGGAGATACTCTGATCCCGTAGTCCAAAGTGATATAAAGCTTTGGCCATTTAAGGTCACCGAAGGTGCTAGTGACAAGCCTATGATTGTGGTCACTTATAAGGGCGAAGAGAAGCATTTTGCTGCTGAGGAAATTTCATCCATGGTTCTTAAAAAGATGCGTGAAATTGCTGAGGCTTACATTGGCAAGACCGTCAAGAACGCAGTTGTTACTGTTCCCGCCTACTTCAATGATGCACAGCGAAAGGCTACAAAGGATGCTGGAGGTATTGCAGGCCTGAATGTGATGCGGATTATCAATGAACCCACAGCTGCAGCCATTGCTTATGGCCTCGATAGGATGGGTGACATTTGTGAGAGAAATGTTTTGATCTTTGATTTGGGTGGTGGTACTGCAGACGTCTCACTACTTACCATTGCAGGGGGTACTCTTGAAGTAAAAGCCGTTGCAGGAGACACTCACCTTGGAGGAGAGGATTTTGACAACAGAATGGTAAAACACTTTGTTAAATTATTTAAAAGGCAACACAAGGAGGATATTAGTGGAAATGTCAGAGCTCTGAGGAGGCTAAGAACTGCTTGTGAGAGAGCAAAGAGGATTCTTTCTTCTGCAATTGAGACTACAATTGAAGTTGATTCGTTGTATAATGGTATTGATTTCTGCTCAACTATTACTCGTGCAAAATTCGCGGAACTCAATATAGATTTCTTCAGGAATTCTATTAAGCTTGTGGAAAATTGTTTGATTGACGCAAAGATTGACAAGACAAGAATCGATGATGTTGTTCTCACGGGTGGTTGTTCCAGAATTCCCAAGGTGCAGCAGCTGTTGCAGGACTTCTTTGATGGGAAGGAGCTTAACAAGAGCATTAACCCAGATGAAGCTGTGGCTTTTGGAGCTGCTGTTCAAGCTGCAAACTTGTCTGGGATAGGTAATAAGAAAGTGCAAAGTGTTGTGCTCCTGGATGTCACTCCTCTATCCCTTGGGGTGTCGATTGGTGAGGAGGGCGACATGTCTGTTGTGATTCCAAGGAATACCCCCATTCCCGCGAAGATGGAAAGCGGTTACACTACCATGTTTGACAACCAAACTGAAGCTTTGCTCGAGGTTTACGAGGGTGAGAGAGCATTAGTTGAGGATAACAACTGGTTGGGAGAATTTACGCTTTTTGGCATTCCGGCTGCACCCAGGGGTGTTGCTAGCGTCAAAGTATCCTTTGATATTGATGCCAATGGTATCTTAAATGTTTCTGCTGTGGAGAAGACAACTGGTGCGAGTTACAAAATCACTATCACCAATGATAAAGCGAGACTTTCCAGTGAAGAGGTTCATAGGATTGTTAGGGATGCAGAGATATACAAGGTTGAGGATGATGAGTGCAGGAAAAGGGCTGAGGCTAAAGCAGCTTTGGAGAACTATGTCTACGACATGAGGAACACTGTCAATGATGAGAAGATTGGTGCCAGGCTTTCCCGAAGGGGCAAGAAGAAGATCGAAGGTGCTATTGACCAGGTGATTAAGTGGTTAGAAGGAATCCAGCTTGAGGAGGCAGATGAGTTTGAGGAAAAGCTTAGAGGGGTTGAAGTGATCTGCAATCCCATCATTGCAAAAGTGTCTTAAAAGCAATAAGCAATTTAGCAGCCCCTCCCAGCAAAAGATCAGATGACTTGTGGATACGAAAGTCTTTGCTGTAAGGAACCAGCTAAAGTTCTAACGATGTTACTATGACTCTGCCTTTCTCTCTTTAGTTTTCCGAACGTTTAATTCCAGTGCTTTAATGCTTTTCTTGCTAGCGTGTTCTAATTTCGCTTTTTGTTGGGTACCGGTTGGAACATTTGAAGTTGTGGTCTGTAATTTTGTTACAGGTCGGGCAACATGCACTACAATAAATTTGACCTCTTTGTGGTGGATTTTAATTGAAAAGCTTTTTTTGGGTTTGGAATTTCGTCCAAAAAAAAAGTCAATTATTTGGGGCAAAATTGTGTGCCGTCCCAAAAAATAGGCTTTTTAAGGACAAATTTTACCATCTCTAACACTGTTCAAACACACACATGAGAGTTAGAACGGTTGAGAATGTTTTAGGATGAAATCTCATTGCATCCCAAGAAAAAAATGTTCGAACGTTTATCACTCACCGTTCGAACATGTATTACTTTGCGTTCAAACGCTTATCACTTACCGTTCGAACGGTGCTGGAAATCTCATTGCATTCCAAGAAAAAAATGTTCGAACGTTTATCACTCACCGTTCGAACATGTATCACTTTGCGTTCAAACGCTTATCACTTACCGTTCGAACGGTGCTGGAGTGAAAATAAAAAATTAAGCTGAAAAATTATCCATTTTTTTGTTCGAAAGTTTTTAAATACTGTTTCGAACGGTATTTGCATGAAAATATAAAATTAAGCGCCAAAATTACCTGTCTTTTTTCGTTATAACTCCTTTAAATATCGTTCGAACAAGGTTTGAATGAAAATGAAAAAAATAACGTTTTTCTGTTAGAATTCTTTTAAAGACCGTTCGAACGGGGTTTGAATGAAAAAAAAAATTATACGCCAAAATTACCCACTTTTCCCATTATAACGCATTTAAACACTATTCGAATGCCTCACAGGAAATCAAAATAAAAAAAACAAAAATCGTGAGAATGAAAGAGGAGGAGGAGAAGAAGAAAATGAAGTAGAAAGAAGTAAGGGTAGACAAAATTTCTGGTAAGAATCGAAATTTCTAATTCCACTTTCGATTCTGGAAATCCGGTTCCGATTCCCGCATATACTGAAATCGGAACTAGAAGTCATTTTTGACAATTTTCGGAACAGAAAATTCCAGCAGAATTTCTCATTCCATTTTTTCTAAAATAATAAAATAAAAATAGAGCTCAAAATAAAGTATAATATATTAAATTTGATTAAATGTTTATTTTATAATCTAGATTCTGGATGAATATTTTATATTTGTTGTTAATTTATGATGAATAATTAAAAAATATCGAAATTTTCGATTCTGGTTTTTTAATAAAAAATAAGATCAAAATAAAATATAACATATGAAATTTGCTTCTATTTTTATTTTATAATCTATATTTTGAATAAATGTTTATATTTATTTTTAATTTATGATGAATAATAAGATCCAAACAAATATTTTTGACGGTTAAAAAAAATGTCCAAAAAAAATATACATGGATGGTTAACAGGGACATATATGGCTCTCGCCATGCAGCTTACCTTCGTTGAATGGAAGTGTGTACGTCTGTACGTTCGATCAACTTCTAGCTAGCTGCGTACTGTATTTCTGTAGTGTTTCTTAAAGAACTTCGTACTTTAGCAGAGAATAAGGTTATCCATACTGTTGGGTGCAACGTATATAACGACAGAATCCTAGACATTTTTCTCCACTTGTTTCTCCGTATTTTCATTTCGAGGTAACTGCAAACCCTTAATAAACTCTGCCAAATTGTGTGCTGGGCTTGCATGACTTCAGTAGCCCACACTAATTAGGGATTAGGAGCGTAACGTACGTGGGCCGAGCAAGCAGGGAAAGATTGACGTGTGGAACAGTTTCATCAGGCTTTAAGTCGGTAACTCAATGCCAAATCTCTGATTTGAACGATTAAAACCCCAAATCTTACTCGTGATTGACTGGGTGGCTAATTTGCTTTGACCTTATGGATCTCATTTTGGAAATGTGGCAGTATAACTAAAGATTAATGGATTCAACAGAAAGGGTATAACTACTATATTAATGTTCTTTTGAGATTTTGACGAAATACATGCCGTACTAGCTATGGATTATTCTTGGGAAGATCGGGGGTGTTTGTTTGTGGAAATTTTGAGATTTTGGAAATTGTGGGTATTGGAGTTTGTTTAAAAGTATAGTATTTTATAGAAAAGTGAAGAGAGAGAAGATTTAATTAAATAGTATAATATTAGAGTCTGTTCGTTTACAAAGAATCCTCATGATTTTTTGAATCATCAAGATTCTACAACAAAACATCATTTTTCACACAACATAAATATAACTACAACACGCATACCAATAAAGTTAACATCACATAAAAATTCTCAAAACATAAAAAATCCTTACAAAACACCTTAACTGAACACACTCTTATTTTATAATTTAATAAGGAAAGAGAAATTATTTTATGATTATTTGAAAATATTGAAGTTTGAAAAATTTGAGAAACAAACGCCATAAGCTCTCATTTTGGAGATACTACAATATTTTATCTATTTTTTGAGTTACTTTAATATTGTCCCTTCTTACTATAATGATTGAATTTCCATACATAATAAAAATAGCTCCATTCTGTTTTAAAAGGTGAAATTGAAAAAATTGACCAATCCTTCAACCATAATTCACATGACTCTATTTAGAAAAAATAATAATAATAATTCACAGACTCTCTCTCAATCACTTTAAAGATTCGCTATTTCCTCGTCCGATAACAGAGAACAAGCAACTCGAACAAAAGCTGTCTACTTCCTCTGCACGTAAAGACCGTCTTCAACCTTCCAACTATTTCTTTCCCGTTGTCGTCCTGAACTTCGAGAATGGCCGGCGAAGGAAAGGGCCCAGCGGTAGGGATCGATCTGGGGACGACGTATTCGTGCGTGGGAGTGTAGCAGCATGATCGAGTTGAGATAATAGTGAACGATCAGGGAAACAGAACGACGCCGTCCTATGTCGCCTTCACTGACAAAGAGCGCTTAGTCGGTGATGTCGCCAAAAACCAGGTTGCCAAGAATCCCTCCAACTCCGTCTTTGGTAATCTCCGAGTAGCTTTTTCGTTTTTCTCTCCTTTTTTTTGGAGGAGTTATATCATATATTTTATCCAAATCTGGAATTCCTTCTATTGAGAAAGGGAGAGAGCAAATCGTGTACCTGTTTACTCCGTAAATAGGACAAACTGTGTTTTTTTTGGAAGTTCTCTTCTTTCTCTATGTATGTGTTTTATTTCTCTACGGTGAGCTAGGCTAGATTGAGATCATGGTGTTCACGTTTATCCTGTGGTTACTCTGTCTCCTACTTTTGAAAGTGTTATAATGTTTACATCAAGATGCTACAAACTGTAAATAATGTATGTTGTGAACAACATCGCTCGACTTGGGAACTTAATCAACGTTAGTTTTTCATAAATGTTAGATGTGGAACTTAATCAATTCTGTGGAGGACAACCTACGTTACCGTGAATCTACCCATTTATTCTAAAAAGCTTAAACTATCATGAAGATGTAAATTTTATTATTTTGATTATATTCTCTAACACTTGAAAGTTCTTTTGCTATTATTTTTAGAGGCTTAGCGGACCTACATATTACAAATCTATTGTTGAAAGCCCTGAAGAATTAGAACTAATAACTATACAAGTTTGCCCTGAAGAATGGCATGCCAATTGTAAACCTCACCACTTAGATTTGCTACCACTTCTACCATAGTGTTTGTCAAAGCTTTTTTCTTTTTCTTTTCTTCTATTGTTTTCCAGATGCAAAGCGGTTGATTGGTAGGAGATACCCTGATCCCTTAGTCCAAAATGATATCAACCTTTGGCCATTTAAGGTCAATGAAAGTACTAGTGACAAGCCTATGATTGTGGTAACTTATAAGGGCGAAGAGAAGCATTTCACTGCTGAGGAAGTTTCATCCATGGTTCTTATAAAGATGCGTGAAATTGCTGAGGCTTACCTTGGCAAGAACGTCAAGAATGCAGTTGTTACTGTTCCCGCCTACTTCAATGCTGCACAGCGAAAGGCTGGAGGTATTGCAGGCCTGAATGTGATGAGGATTATCAACGAACGCACAGCTGCAGCCATTGCTTATGGCCTTGATAGGATGGGCAGCGTTGGTGAGAGAAATGTGTTGATCTTTGATTTGGGCGGTGGTACTGCAGACGTCTCACCAGTGGCGGACCGAAGGGGTGGCAAGCCCCTTAGTTCTGAAAAATAAATAAATAATTTTTTTTACGTGTGTGCCTGGCCCTCCCCCTTGACCACCTCCAAAGCAGAAATGCATGTAATTTTATATATATTTAGCTGAAAGAAAATGGAGTGAGTTCATATCAAATATGTGCAATTATATTAGAAGGATAGTTGGTTTGCGTTTTCAATTGTTGCTTAATGAATATTTGTTGCCGATTGAAAGTCTATGTTGATTTTAAGACACTGCTTAATTGTATTTTCAGGTTAATTTTGGAAACTCAAATTTAGGTTGATGTTAGAAGGTGGTTTTTGTGAATTGTTGGAGATTGGAGATGCTCAAGTTGGTTATGTTAGTTTTTGAGAAGTTGTTAAAATTGAAATTGAATTTATAAATTATTTTTTTATATATATAATGGATTAATCAATATAGAATTGTCTAGTACATTAATATACAGAGAAATTTATAAAATTATTAAAAACGAAATTATTTTACAATATTTTCAGAAGACGCAGAACCGTATAATTTAATTGTAATCTCATAGTTTTAACAAACAGTACAGAACATATATTTTAATATTTTTATTACACTTAATTTTTAATAAATTTATTTTAAGATACCTTTTACATTAAATATAAAAAATTGGTTGAGATGTCATTTTCTCTTAAAAATTTGGCTCCCTCCACGGGAGTGCTGTTCCGGCACCAGACATCCCTGCGACACTTTTCTTTGTTTACTCCAATGATTGAATGGCCGTACATAATAATTATTGCTCCATTGTCCCTTTTACAATAACCTTTTTTTTCCGCTCACAAAAGCAACTTTAAAAAAGGTTGTCATGGTCTACTTCCTCAGCAAGTAAGCTCATAGTATTGGTCGATGAGTATTATTTGTAGACTGTAGTTGGGTGTTTTTCCCGTCTTCGTCAGAGGACGAATGAGTGTGGTGTGTCTTCATCCACTCATCTATTTATTTCTCTCAAAAGTTCTGGGCGTGCCAAAAAGTCTCTTTCGAATCCTGATCCTTCATCCACCTTAAACTCTTGTTAATTATTTTGAAAAAGAATGGAGGGCAGAGGAGAGGCCCCGGCTATAGGGATCGATTTGGGCACGACATACTCGTGCGCGGGGGTTTGGGATGCGCAGAATGATCGAGTGGAGATAATAGTGAATGATCAGGGAAATAAGACGACGCCGTCTTGTGTCGCCTTCACTGACAAAGCACGCCTTGTCGGTGAAGCCGCTACGAACCAGGCCGCTAGGAACTCCACCAACACTATGGCTGCGTTTGTCACTAAAATTTTACCCAAAATTTTATCTCTCTCCTAATAAAATACTCCAATATAATCTCTCTATCTTCCATAAAAAAATATAAAATATTACAAAAACTATAAAATATTACTTCTCTTTTCACTTTTTCACTAAACCCAATACCAACACTAAACCCAATACCAAAAATTTTACCGCACAAACCCACCCTATCTTCGGTGAGTTCCCCGGCCACTATATATATTTTTATTTTCTTTTATTGTTTCCTTTCAATATTTAAAAATTGAGCTCCCAACTATATATTTTAACTTTAATTTTTTTTGTTTCCTTTAAATAATTAAGAACAGGAGAGAGAAAAAAACTATCCCCAGATCGTTTAAACCTTTACTTATGAATAGTTGTTGACATATGTGCTGAGTGCGTAGCGCTCTTATGCTTCTAAGGTTGCATGAGCCATTGGATGCGCTCGTAATGATAGAAATTAACTTATCCCCAGATCGTTTAAACCTTTTTAGTGCTAACGGTAAGCAACTTTACTAATCTACCTGGCAGAAAGAGAAAGAGTATATATGACCGTTAAACTGCTAGCTAACACTAATTTTTTTGTTTTCCTCAAGTTCAGTAATAGTACATGAGCACTTGTTTGAAAAGAAAATAAAAAAAATATTTTCATAAAAAAGAGGAAGGTATGTTTGGGCTCAAATATTTGGGTTAAAAATTTAGGTTTAATCATAAAAAATTAACCACATAATTTTTTATTATTATAATACTTATTAAAAATATTCTCTCTTAACTTTTTAACCGACTCTCATAATATATCTTTACTTTATAATATTTCTCAAACCTCAATATCTAGAATTTTCACCCTCACCATACCATGTCATTGGTAAAAACGAAAACGTAAGTGCTTCCTCAACCGCAACCTGCGGATAGCTAAAAAGCTACCACTTCATTAGCCTAAATTACCAATATACCCCAAACTACCGTCTTGGTTATTGCTATGCTAATTGACTTCCTCAAACTTCAAATTCTTTTTTTAAGAAATGAGACGTTAAATTTCAATGGATAGATCTTAACTTACTGGACAATTCTCAAAAAGTTGGTAATTTGAGAAGTGAAATGTCAATGTCTAGATCTTGCTTTTAGGTAACTTGGGGCCAAATAGGTAACTTGCTTTTAGGTATCTATATATATTTATGTGGATATCTAGATCTTATGCCAATGTCTTTTTGCAGTAGCTCTTATACTTATCGGTAGTTTAATTATTTACGATCTTAGCCATATTTAAGAACAACATTTTTCAGTTTCAAAATGCTAAAAAGTCAACTGCATGAAAAATAACCTCACGTGTTAGCTGTAGCCTGTCGAATGTTTTTGGTTGCTTAATTTATGTTTTGTTTTGTTCTGGTTATTTTATCGATTCAAATTCTAATGGACTTCTGTTTGATCTCCTAATGCGGAAGATACTCATTTTCAGATTACATAAGGTGTTGATGTTTTTTTTGAGCTACTTTAGCTTTAGAATTCTAAAGTCATATTATTTTTCTTCTTTGTACTCTTTATTTTGTTTGCAGGTGCAAAGCGATTGATTGGAAGGAGATATAGCGATCCCGAAGTTCAAAGCGATACTAAACTCTGGCCATTCAAGGTCATTGAAGGTTCTGATGACAAGCCTATGATTGAGGTCACTTATATGGGTAAGGAGAAGAAATTTGGTGCCGAGGAAATCTCATCTATGATCCTCACCAAGATGCATGAGATTGCCGATGCCTATCTCGGCAAGACTGTTAGGGACGCAGTTGTTACTGTTCCTGCCTACTTCAATGATGCACAGCGCAAGGCCACAAAGGATGCTGGAGGAATTGCAGGCCTTAATGTTATAAGAATAATCAATGAACCCACGGCTGCAGCAATGGCATATGGCCTCGATAAAATTCATAGCGATGGCAAGAGAAATGTGTTGATCTTTGATTTGGGCGGTGGTACCACAGATGTCTCACTTGTTACCATTGAGAAGGGTGTTTTTGAAGTAAAAGCTGTTGCTGGAGACACTCACCTTGGAGGTGAAGACTTTGACAACAGAATGGTAAAACATTTTGTTAAAGTATTTAGAAGGCAGCACAAGGAGGATATCAGTGGAAATGCTAGAGCTGTGAGGAGATTGAGAACTGCCTGTGAGAGAGCAAAGAGGATTCTCTCTTCTGCACCAGAGACTACCATTGAAGTTGATTCATTGTACAATGGTATCGATTTCTGCGCTGTTATCACCCAAGCCAAATTTGCAGAACTTAATATCGATCTATTCAAAACTTCGATTGTGCTTGTTGAGAAGTGTTTGACTGATGCGAAGATGGACAAGTGCAATGTGCATGATGTCGTTCTTACGGGTGGTTCTTCTAGAATTCCTAAGGTGCAACAGTTGTTGCAAGACTTCTTTGATGGGAAGGAGCTTAACAAGAGCATTCACCCAGATGAAGCAGTGGCTTATGGAGCCGCTATTCAAGCCGCAAACTTGACTGGTATGGGTATTAAGCAAGTACAACGCGTTGTGCTCATTGATGTCACCCCTTTGTCCCTTGGGGTGGAGGACTATTTAGGTGAAATGTCTGTTGTTATTCCAAGGAATAATGTCATTCCCACCAAAATGGAACGGAAGTACACTAACGCATATGACAACCAAACTTCCCTTCGCTTCCCTGTTTATGAGGGTGAGAGAGCAAGAGCTAAGGATAACAACTTCTTGGGGGAATTCACTCTTTCTGGAATTCCTGCAGTACCTGTGGATAAGGCTAGTATCAATGTATGCTTTGACATCGACGCTAATGGTATCTTAAATGTTTCTGCCGAGGAGAAGACCACTGGCGTAAGTTGCAAGATCACTATCACCAATGACAAGGCAAGACTGTCCAAGGAAGAGATTGATAGGATGGCCCACAATGCAGTGAAATATAAGATCCAAGATGATGAGTACAAGAAGAAGGTAAAGGCTAAGGCAACTTTGGAGCAGTATGCCTATGACTTGAGAAACACTCTCAATGGTAATGAGATTGGTGTCAAGCTCGCCGTTGCAAGTAAGAAGAGTATTGAAACTGCTATTGACGAGGTGACTCAGTGGTTAGATGGCATCCAACTTGCGGAGGTAGCTGAGTATGAGGAAAAGCGTAAAGGACTTGAGTTGATATGTAAAGGAGAAAAGGTATGATTTAGTGCTTTAGATTATATAGTAGAGTACTCTAGACTCTGGTCACTACACAAACGAGAAACATGATATAAATAAATTGATTTCCAAAATAACATCTAGAAAATTTTTTTTCCAAAATAACATTTATGATGTTAATTTAGAGATTGTAGGATGATTAAAATTAAACCCTTCTTCTACGATGTATTTCTATAAATTTTTTGCCCATTTCATTTATGAGTCAATTTTTCGGACTCTTTTTTACCCCCAATCAAAACACTAGTCGGAAGGACCTCACTCTCAAAAAAGGCCCAAATTGTTCATTCGCCATGGGTTCCCCGTTTTTAAAGCAGGTAACAGTTAATGGAAGAGGTACTCATTGTAGCCACCCGCAGCATGAGCTTGAGCTAAAGGACATTCCCAGACCCTACAAATGCGACGGCTGCAAGGAGCGAGGAATCGGAGAGAGATATAGATGCGACAAGTGCGACTTTGATCTTCACGAAGATTGCATGTTCGCCTTACCCACCATTTCCCACGACTTCTTCCCGAAATCCACTTTCAAATTCTTAGACCGACCACCTAGTACTGGCAACACTTACTGTGACGCATGTGGAAAACGCGTTCTTGGTTTCGTTTACCGCTGCGAAGAGAAAAACGCGGATCTGCATCCGTGTTGTCGCAACTCGAGACTGAGGTAAACAATGATGGTGTGATATTTCGTCTTCGTGGGACTGTGTTGCCAAGTTGCATATGGTGCAAGATGACGACAATGGAAGATAGTCCGTTTAAAGGGTGGTCGTATGAGTGCGAGCAGTATCATTTCCATGTCCGTTACACGATGGAGATGGTGGTTCATGGATGGAAAGATGATAATCAACAATTATGTTTCAGTTTGAAGAATTCGGAGCAGGGCGGAATAGAGAACTTCGCGAAACAGAATTTTCAGATTAGGAACAGCGCAGATTGAATACAAGCAGAGGGAGAGGTGGCAAGTACGGGAGGATATTAATGAAGGCAGCTTTCAAGATTATTGGTGCTGTTGTTTTAGGCCATACAACCCAACTCATTGATCTTCTGTTTGATAATTAGGTTGCCAGATATGAGATAACATGTTTCCTTGTTAGCCAATTCGTTCCCCGTCTATAACCTACCTGCAATAAGTAGAAGAGTGTATGTACTTGACAACTGCTACGAGTATGTACTTCCGTAATTTTTGTTGAATTTCTCAAGAGAATTGGGTCTAGCTATACATAAGGTGGCTATCCATAAGGTTGGGTGCAACATGTATGATGGGGAAACTTTTGTTGGAACTGTCTTCGATATTGATGTGTTGCCTAATTATTAAAACTCTTTCCAAAGATAGCTTTGAATGAGAAAACTAATTACTTTAATCTGTATGATTTTTCAGAGGTCTTTTACATCCTCTACTCAGACGATAGAACAGAGTACGTTTTTGTTTTCCTGCACAATAGAATAGGGGAAGACGAGAAATAACTAGGACAACCTAATTAACAATTCCAGCCCAAAGAGAATTAAATTGTAAACTGCATAGCTGGTTAAGGTGATTTTGGAATCGAGATTCGTGCTTTAAAATTTTAGATTTCAAGACATCTGGTTGTTTCGAAGTGCAGATGTTTCCATTTTGTTCGTATCTTTTAATGAATGTTTGAATATATGATCTGAATTCTGAAATTTCGGATTTTGTGGTCAGAGTGTTGATTTCAGAGTGTAGCCATTAGAAATAATAATTCTAATAATTAGTTGAATTGGTGTTTTAATCCGGGCCCCGACAGTATATATCCACTGACGTGGGAGATCTAGTAGTTACTAGTACGATATACAGTTTGTTAGGTGTTAACGAGACATAACAAAGCCATGAAAGTAGCGTCAAATTTAATTAATAAGAGAGGTTCAGATGTTGTTTCTCTTTTTCCTAAGAGATTTTTTTTTTCTTGGCATTTCCTATGAGATTAATTTAAGATGCTCACGCAACTAACTCGATGTTTTCTTAGATTTGATGAAACGAACCCATAAAATGGCGCCTTGAGAAGGAGCCGGTTGAACTAAATTTGGGTTCAATCCATGTAAGCCGCATTGCTTATGTTGGTCCATCTGTCCTTAAAAGCAACAGATCAGTTCCAACATAATGCGTAAAAGAACGGATTTCAATATTCTTCCAATTCATACTATAAAAACGCCCTTGTGGTACTTCAGTTCTCGGAGTTTCATGTCATAAGATTTATACTAAATTGCCGTGATTGGCTAGTAAATATTCCTCTGGCTAAATTTTCTGAGCTTATAGATTTTTTAGTTGCCGGAAAAAAAAAACAGCACAGAAAAAAGAACAAGACTGTTTTTAGAAAGTGGAGTACTGGTAATGATTGGGTGCTTGGGGAAACAAGGGATTTTTTTTGGTGAGCATGCAGCGTCTTCCTTTACTACTCCAGACTACAAGCCTTATTAATTAGGTAGACTCTGACTGTGGTAAATCTTTTGATGAATTATATTATAGACACAAACTTCTACGTATGGTTTATAATGTCCGAAACTTTATAAAAATAATATAAAATTCACATATTCTGTTTATCGTTGTTCAAATTATACTGTACAATTCAAATAAAAAAATTACAACATCTTCATCCACCTATCCCGTGCGTATATATACTTCCTGTTCTGAACGTTGAGTGTCAAAAGTCTCTGAGTCCAACTTCATCCACCTTCTTGCAACATCTTGGGAAAAGATTATGTAACGACCCAAGAACAAGCACTAGTCACATCTGTGCTTTAACTTCAAAATGACTAGTTAATGTTGCTTTTGAAGCTCATTGGATCATTATAAAGCTCAGTTCAACCTATTAAGATCTCAATGTGAGACTTGACCCTTATGGAACCAATTACTCATTCATTCTCTGTGGAATTCGAGATATCATAATCTCCCCCATAAACCCTTGACGTCCTCGTCAAGGCCCACCAAGCTCACATTGGTGGTTACTAGGACCGCCACATATGTGCTTTGACTTCAAAATGACTAGTCAAGGTTGCTTTTGAAGCCCCTTGGATCATTATAAAGCCCAGTTCAACCTCAACAAAATATTCATAAACCGTAAAAAGACCCAAAAATATCAATCCGAGCACTAAAATTTACATTAGAATATCTTATATTTTCAATATCGATGAAGATCTCCCAAAATAATACAATATCGAATTCTCCAATATTAATTTCCAAAAGTACTCTTGTAAAACGCGCCTTCGAAACACAAATCTTTCAGAAGCTCCTCGAATTTCTCTAATTCTGCCAATTCTGAAAAATATCAGAGTAGGGGGTGAGCTACGACTAGCTCAGTAAGTAGTAAGTCAATGGAGGTTGGGGAAAAGACAATTTTATTACAACACCGAAATCCAAAATAAAACACCGTGAGTCATACCAAATCCAAAAATACAAGTTTGTCGGTTCTCTCTGCATATGCCCTTCCAAAGAAAGTTTGATTTGTACGCACAAATAATCAATTGAATTGACGTCAACCTAATGATTTAATAGGAGCTACAAAACTCCCGGTTGTAACAATCCATTATTGAAATAATTAACTCGAAAAAGAATCAATATCGCGCGTGTAATGTTAAGTGAATGACTCACTTTATGATGATAAAATTGGAATCAACGCTATACGTTAATTATCTATTTAATCTGCCCTTTCAATCACTAAGCTGTAGTCTTGAGAGGCATCAGCTTCTTTTGATTCCTAACTTAATCCATTTTGGATCTCTAATGGGCCATGTTTTCACCATAAGAGGGTTGTAAATAGGCCCTCTCTGTATAAGCTTTAGAATTTTCGATACGTACAGAGTCGGCAGAGAGGAGAGAGAACCTATAGCTATAAATGGTACTTTCTTCAGCCGCGACGTACAAATTGAAGGACAGCTGAGTGAGGAAGGTTTCAAAAATCAGTGAGCAAGGAGAATCTGGAACCTCTTGCTGAGCTCGAGGCGGTGTTTGGAAGGATGAATAAGAAATTTGGAGGGGGGAGACCCCCCACGGGGACTCCGTCGCTGGCGTGGTCGTGTGTCGTCGTCGTAGTCTCGCTTCTCGCTGGTGCATCCGTTGTCCACAACACATATAAGCCTGATCTCGTAATCCTCTCACCCTCCGTCTCTAATCACCTGCTTAATTCAATCTCCGACGCAATATCAAAATGTCATTATATTTATATGTTTCAAAGGAGTATTTGCTGCGTTCTATGAATTTTGCTGGAATCCATCTGGGCCACGACGTGTTTGATGAAATGACACAAGCACAACGTGACTAATTTGAGCATTCTTTTTATCTTGTAATCTGTTACTAACTACGCCGTTTTTCATAGAATGCCGTTTACAACATAATTAAGTTGGTTGTAATTCTTAACGTGCCCTTATTTTCTACACCACTGCCTGCAGACATTGCCTCCGGTGGAGAGTGTTAACGGGGTGAAGCTGAAACAACCTGAGAAGGAATGAAATTTGGTGTTTTGGGCATTATGTTGGAACTGCTATTGATTTCAGGACACAGACAGATCAACGTAGGCAACGCGGCTTCAATTGAAGCCAGCAAGTTCAGCATTTTTGCTTGAGATACATTTAATTCTTTGATTTTCAGAGAGAGAGAAGAGGTGTACCAATTGTTATAGAGTTCGTGTGTGGGATTTTACGCAACTGCATTGGCTTAAAAATACTATTTTACTTTCCGAGGCAAATAAAAACTAATCCGGATGGTCTGAATGGATATCTCCCGACCACGATTTAGGTGACATTTAGTAATTTGAGGGTCCAGTTTTATGTCGCAATAATAATGTCTCCATTATTTGGAAGACAAATTTGGGACCTTCTCGAATCTGCCACATCACCACGGAAAACTGCTTCGTCATTTGTGTGATTTGCCTTCCGCTTTCGTCGCGGACTTTTACGTATTTTTGGGCGCTTTCTTGGACCTTTTTTTTTATTGCTAAAAACCAGCAAAATAATTAAACTCCTTCATAATATTATTGGAATATTGTAAAGTAAGACTTTTTTTATTATATAAAGAGTGGCTGTTCTCTTTAATTAGGCTTATCTCTCCAAGTCAATCAGGCCTTAACAGGCGACTCTCTATATTCTCTAGACGACGTCCCTCCTCGTTTGCTCATCCGCCAAGTGCCAACAACTGTATTTGAACATTTTTATTTTCATTTTTATCCACTCCTTGGTAGACAGGTAGAGACGTGCCTGCACTTTCTCGGTACATGATCTCGGCACGGAGGTTACGCTGCAATAACAAAGAAACTGGGGCCAATAGGGGGCTAGTTTACCTGAGCACTTGCTTAGGCAGTCAACGGTGGCTAAGCCTCCAAATTGGTTGTATAAATCGAGAGCGTTTGTACCAATCGGCCGCGAAGAGAATTTAGGATTTGTTCTGGTCGAGGATGGCGATGTCCACAGGTTCCCGGGCTGCCATTGTCATCCTGAGAGCACTGAGTTTTATTCTCCTCTCATATCACTCATAGTCCTCACAACCGATACAAAAACATTATACCTCGTTTTCGAGACGATCAAAATACACTTCAACGATATTTATGCCTACAGGTAAAAATCCTTGTACATTATACCTCAATCATCTCTCCGTTCTTGGTTGGGTCAAGTTAAGCTCTTAATACTGAATTGGTGTCGTTCGCTACTTCCGACCTCTTTCAAGAAATTTGATGTGAAGATATAATATTTACATAATTATGCAGGTATATGATCTCTGCGATCGTCTTTGGGTTTGTATATAGCGTCATTCAACTTGTACTCTCAGTTGCTCACGCTCTCAAAGGACACGGAACCAGAGGAGATGGTGGCCTTCGATTCGATTTCTACGGCGATACGGTAAATATTACCACATATATATGTATTCTTTCTTTTGCTTGTATATCTGTGTTGGTTTCCAAGGGTTTCTCTTCGATCTTGTGATGCTCGATATTAATTACAAAAATTACCAGTCTGAACCGTGGTTCCTTCTATATAGGTTATAGCGTACTTATTAGCTACGGGTGCCGCTGCGGGATTTGGAGTAACGAAAGATTTGAAGACAGCTTATGAATTAGCTGGCATAGACTTGGGTAGCAAATTCTATGACCAGGCAACCGCATCAGCTTGCGTCCTCCTTCTTGCCTTCTTCTGCACTGCAATATTATCCTTCATCTCTGCTAATGGACTTCCAAAATATGTTTGATTTTGCCGAGATTAGCTCGTCGTTTGATAATTTCTTCTCTCTCTGGGAGTATCCTCTTAGTAGGCCAAACTCCCGTTCGTAATTAATAAATTAGCTCTCTTTTTTATATATGCTAATAATTTAGCTCCTTGATTTGTAACATTTATTTCACTTGATGGAGAAATTTGTAATATTAATCTCTTGATTAACTGTCTATTGGTCTGAGTAACCAGAAATTTGTAATATTTGGGGTCCCAAACTGACGCCTTTTTATAGCGGCGGCAAATATGAACTTGACTTGTAGTTGAGAGTCCGTGACAACAATGTTTCGGATCTAAGGATGTATATGATCCAAGAAATTTTCGGCTAGGATTTCGTAACTTAATTTGAACAAGATAAAAAATAATTGAGCAGATTAACCGTCATCTCTTGCCTGAGAGGGACTGCTGATTTGCTTATTGTTGTTTTGACATACACGCCATAATCGGATTGCAGATGAACTCAAGCCATATAAGTTTTTCCTCTAAATCAGCTGCCTCCACAAGCTGAACGCCATCTAACCACCGAATCACCAGGTCAACAGCAGCTCCGATCTCTTTCTTACTTGCAGGGGCAAGCTTGGTACCCACCTTGTCATTGATGGCGTTCCTCATTTTGTAGGCATAGTTCTCTAAAGCTGCCCTTGCCTTCGCCTTCTTCCTCTGCTCGTAATCTTCAGCCTTAAATTTCTCTGCATCCGTGACCATTCTATCAATCTCTTTCTTGGATAATCTCATCTTGTCACTGTTGATAGTGATCTTGCAGCTCACCCCGGTGGTCTTCTCCTTAGCAGAAACATTCAAAATGCCATTGACGTCGACATGAAAGTGTACTTTGACCTTTACAACACCCCTGGGCGCTGCAGGAACGCCAAACAGGGTGAATTCTCCCAACAAGTAGTTATTCACGGTTCTTGATCTCTCGCCCTCGTGGTAAGCAGTGAGACGTCTGCAGTACCACCACCCAAATCAAAGATCAAAACATTTCTCTCACCAATGCTGCCCATCCTATCAAGGCCATAAGCAATTGCCGCAGCCGTTGGTTCATTGATGATCCGCATTACATTGAGGCCTGCAATGCCTCCAGTATCCTTTGTGGCCTTCCGCTGTGCATCATTGAAGTATGCGGGAACAGTAACAACTGCGTTCTTGACGGTCTTGCCAAGGTAAGCCTCGGCAATTTCACGCATCTTTATAAGAACCATGGATGAAATTTCCTCAGCAGCAAAATGCTTCTCTTCGCTCTTAAAAGTGACCACAATCATAGGCTTGTCACTAGCACCTTCAGTGACCTTAAATGGCCAAAGCGTTATATCACTTTGACTAAAAACAATAGAAGAAGAGAAAACAAAAAAGACAAAAAAGCTTTCACAAACACTATTGGAGAAGATGTAGCAAATCTACATAGGCTTTGGAAAAAAGATTTTTAATTTGTGGTTCGGCTAAGCCCCTAAAAAATAATAGGAAAATAACTTATACAGAGCTTGTTGTTTACAGAATTGATTACGTTTCACATCTATCATTTATGAAAAACTAAGGCAGATAATATCAGGTTAAAGTATTAAATCCCTTCCTTAACGTGATTCGTTACAATTTTTTTATATCACTTTTCTAATTGTTTAGTAATCACATATATAGTTCCATGTTTGAGAGAAAAAAAAAAGTAAATTCCAAGTGTTCTTTTAAAATTGACGATCTTCAGAGAGTATGTCGAACATTGGTTGAATACAAACATTAGAATTTCTTATTGATGACGTTTAAACACATTTTGTTTCTCATTAATAATTGTAAAAGCTATTGAATAACAGAGTATATGATTACAAGAGTTAATCTACATTTTGTAGCACCATGAACATAGGCGAGTTCACTGTAAATGAAAGAGAACACATAGATATAGAGAAAGAAGAGGACTTTCCTTTTTTAAAAAAACGAGTTTTGAAGTAAATGGCTTGATATAAATGTGCTATCTTTCCTTTCTTTTTCTTTTGTTCGGGGAAATTTATATAATATAATTCCTTGAAAAAAGAGTGGAAAATGGAAAAGATATAGGGAGATTACCAAAGACAGAGTTGGAGGGGTTCCTGGAAACCTGGTTCTTGGCGGCATCACCGACTAAGCGCTCTTGGTCAGTGAAGGCGACGTAGGATGGCGTTGTTCTGTTTCCCTGATCATTCACTATTATCTCAACTCGGTCATGCTGCCACACTCCCACGCACGAGTACGTGGTCTCCAGAACGATCCCTACCGCTGGGCTCTCTCCTTCGCCGGCCATTCTCGAAGTCCAGGACGCTAACTGAAAATAAATAGATGAGAGGTTGAAGACACACCACACTTGTTCGTCCTCTTGACGAAGACAGGAAAAACACCAACTAGAAATAAAACTCATCGACCAATACTATGAGCTTACTTGCTGAGGAAGTAGACCAAGACCACCTTTTTTTAAGTTGTGTTTTTTTTGGGCTTAAATGCAATACGTGACCTGTGGTATTATTTTGTTACAAATATGTATTGTGGAAATAAAAGTTGGTTATGTATTCCTAATGTAAACTTTCGATTTAAAATATGTCTTTTCATCGGTTTCTGTTTAAAAAATTAATGGTCGTAGGTGACGTGGTTTGCTGGTTCACGTCACCTACGACCGTTTTCATCATAGCTCTCGTGTGCTCTGTAGCCCTCTATTAAACGAAGGGCAGGACGATGATTGATATATTTTAAAATCAAGTGTAATTAGTTAAATATGAGGCGTACCACATGTTAGGGGTGACCGGCCGAACCGAACCGGTTCTGACTAAACCGGTGGAAAATAACTTATCGGAATGGCCGGTCTGATGAAATCGGTACACTCCGGTCCAGTTTCGGTTTCATACATAAGAAAATTGGTACTAGACCAGAGTATATTGTTCTAGACCAGTTCGAATCGTTTTTTTAAACGAAATCGTGTCCGTGTGTCACGCATAACCCCCCAACACACATTTCCCCTTTCAAAAAAAGCCCTAACACACTCACGGCTCAGGCACGCACAAGCGCATAGACCCCTGCCCCCTCCCAACCTCACGCATGCACAGCTCCTGCCTCCCCCCCTCACGCACAACCCCCTCCCTTTCAAACAGAAATCCTAACCTCACGGGCCACGACTCACGCACATCGTCTCTCTCTCTCCCCCTAGCCGTGTGTCTCTGTCATCTCTCAGGTAACTTCTTACTAGTTCGTAGTTATTTTGATCTCTCGTTTGGAATTAAGTCATTTTGTTTTATATTTCAAATTTTCGAAGGGGCTGTCTTGACTTGAGAACATGATGTGGAGTTATTGTTCTCATGGTTTTTGAATTGAGTTTTTGGCGTCTTGTATGTCTCCTAGACTCCTCCAAGGGAATGCCTCCATCGGATACTGTTCAAAATATTCACTGCAAATAAATAGAGATTTAGGTTGTGTAACTATGAAGTCAAACTAGAACACTAAATTTAATAAATAAAATGGTTGTTTTATGTAATGGAAAATTTGACCAATACAATGAAAGTAAGAGCACAACCCAAATTTTTAGAGAGAGAGGTTTGGACTTCTCTCTAGAATTTTCCCTTCCTTTGCCGTCTGAACCTCCACTATCGCCTCCTTCTCAAAGGGCGGGAGAAGCTCCCTCCTCTCCTCCTCTACTCATGTCATCTGTGACCGGATCTCTCAATAAACCCACATTTCCAGCCACTTTTAAGGGATTTTTTTCGGCGATTTTGATGGCAAGATCTATGTTTTTCTGGAGGTTTTTGAAGACCAAGACCGGGGGACGGTATCTACATCAACTGGAGAAGATTTCTACACCAGCCAACCAGCGACGGGACGACGCGTGTGAGCGCTGCTACGCGATCGTCCCCTTTTTCTTCATTTTTTCAGCGGCAGGTGGGCCTCTCTGGTATACACGCGCTAAGTAGCTGACATTTGGACGTCCAGACACTCCTCTTGGTCATCTCCGATGACCGGTCGGGCAGCGCAAGTGGGCCCATGAGCGCGTGAATTTCATACACCTCCACTTTTTTTGATCTGGTTTGTTTGTCGCCTCTAGCTGCTAGTCACGCCACGATATTTCACCATCGCCTTTTCTTTTCTGCTAATCATATTAGTTTGCTTCCTGTTATGGTTTTTCTGCCCCTTGTGTGTCTTTGTATGACCTTTTTGTTATCCTGCTCGTTGACCTGTCGACTCTTCGGAGTGTCTAGTTCGTTCTTTAGAGCATGTTCCTGAGTTTTTTTCAACCTCTTTGATTTTATTAATGAAAGGTGCTGTTATTATGATTAAAAAAAAAGAGCACAACCCAAATCGTATCCTATTGGTCATACAAGAGAGGTCCGCCCTCCCCGCCGATTAAACGATTTCCCGTAAGAACGTGAAAAAGTGAAAATACAAGTTGCACTAACGAGTATGCGCATCCGATGACAATGGCAGAAATCAAATACCTACAGTATATATATAGTATGTGCGTAAAGCTTCCACGTGATAGTATTAATTCAGGACACAGTTTAGAAGACATCAGATTAAAAATTACTTCATGCAAAAGTAGAGGGACAACAAGATCATGATGAATTTATAAAAAGACATGGAAAAAGCATTCAAAAATTAGGAAATTATTGGAATATGCAGAATTTATTACCTGTAGGCATAAACATCATTGAAGAGTACTTTGATTGTGTTAAAATCAGTAGTTTCCAGTGTCGTTGAAGTGGTTGAGAGGACTACGAGTGATATTAATAGGAGAATAAAACTAAGGCTGCGTTTGCGTCCTAAAATTTTACACACTCTAAAATTTTAACACAATAAAAAATTATAATATAATCTCTCTCTCCCCCATCAAATCACTACTATTCACTACAAAAAATATAAAAAATTATCTCTCTCTTCACTTTTTCACTAAACCCAATACCTAAAATTTTACAACACAAACACACCCTAAGTACTCGCAATATGAGAATGGAAACCCGCGAAGCAGTAGCAGTACTGGTTGTGGTTCTGCCATCCTCTTCCAGACCAATTCCTAAAATTTTCTTTGCTGCGGATTGGCAGAATCGCTAGCTCACAATTTATAGCCAAATGGGAGGGCCAGGAGGCTTACATGGTGTTTGTCTAAACTACAGTTTTAACAAAATTTTAACATCATTACTTTTTCATTCTCTCTCCTTACTTTTTCTCTAACTTTTATTTATTTTTTTTACTTTTTTACTTACTTTTTCATTTTCTCTCTTACTTTTTCTCTAACTTTTTCACTTTTTCAATTCTCTCTCTTCAACCTTTTTACCAACTCCTAAAATTTTACTAAAATTTTAACCTAACAAACACCACCTTAATTACTTACCTACCTTCCATTGACTTACAAAAGCAAGTTGCCAAGGTCATCGACAGAGAAATTGCGGGCAGGTCAATAGCAAAGGAAGCAAGGGTTTCTTTCATATTGGCCTCTTTTATTAATAAATCCAAGTCTCTGAATAGAAGAATTAATCCCCTTCTAATTTCCTTAGCTTTCCAGATCAGGAATTCACCGTTTAAACTTTAGTACGTCGTCTTTACGCAATGGAGTGGTTGTCTAATGAGCTACGCGTATCTGCAGTACGATCAATTTGGTCCAAGTCTTCCCATCGCGTAGTCTTGGGATTCAGTGGAAAACTAAATTAACTTCTTGCTAACTATATTTTCCCCGCTGGATCCTAATGGTACGGTTACCTTTTTATAATAATTTTAGCAGGTCATTTAATTTATTAATGAACTGGATATTTGTGATTATATGATTGTATAGTACGTTTAAGGCCCTACTGCATACGTCAAAAATATTTTTCAACGCGGTTTCTGCGTGATAAGCGTGTGGGACCGGAAGTAGATGTACGTAGTTGAATGACAGGCCAATTATTGGTAACTTTCTACTGACGTAATTGGAATTTTAAATTTTTTATAAGACTTAAATACATTCACTAAATTAACCTCAAAAATTTTAAGAATTTAAATATAAATATTAATATATTTAATACAATTTTTAATAACTTTTTATATTTTTATTTAATATAAATTTTCTTTCTAACTTTTTCATCTAATTCTAATATTTTTTATTAAATAATTACATCAAATCATCTATGTATTATTTATACAAATAATTATAAAATATTATTTTACATAAATATTCACAATTCTAATATAATCTTACAATTTTTTACCACACGAATATGCCCATAATTTCACGTTTAGAGGGGAACTGGACTTTGACCAAGCCAAATCATCGGTTTTATCAAATTATATATATCCCAATCGACTTTTTATAAGACTAACGTATACGTCAAGCCGAGCCTGCTCAAAATTTCAATTAGTTTTTCGGACAGTGCGATCCCGCTGGGGTCCCAAAATATACTGTTCGCTCGAGCGAACATCGAGCTCCGCTCGAGCGAACAGTGGACAGCGAGATTTCCAGCGGGATTTCAAGAATTTCCCTTTTCAAAACGGTACTCCGAGATATGCGGGTGGGGAAGTAGATGCATGTAACGCCAGGGCCCCAGAGGATACTTCTATCTATAAAATTAGTGACATTTTGTAATTAAAAATCAGTTATTATAAAATAAATAATCCTTGACAACCGAATTAAAGTTTAAAATTGTTGCATAGAAAAAAAAAAGAATACAAGTGAAAACAACTTAATAAAAATGCTTCATTAAAACTCTTTAAAAATTGAAAAATATAAAAACTAAACACTCAACCTTCTCTCAACTATCCACCCACTTAAAGCTAAATAAATACAATTTGTACTCTCTAATTATGAAAGTTTTATCACTTTGCACTACAATATATATTTTTTTTATCCCATTACACCCACAAACTATAAATCTCATATACTTTACACGATAAGTTAAATTTTTTGGTCAATTTAAAGAGAAAATAGTTTTTTGTGTAAAATTATATTTTTTATCTTAGTAGTTTTTTTTTTGTGACCACTTAGTGTAAAATTATATTTTTACACCCTAAAAAATCAATTTCTTTCAATTTTGATAGAAAATTTAAAGGAGATGCAAAATGTTTGAAATAAATAATTAGCCGTACAATATAATAAAATAATAATTAAAAATATAAGGTGTAATTATCTCTCGCTTCTTTTATTAATTAATATATCCAAATATCGGAAACTGAGAATACCTATTCTGTATCCTTAGGTTTTGACAGGAATTCACCATTTAATACGTCAACCTTAATGGATTAAAACCATCATCATGAAGTTGGTGGGCCGTGGGTGGCTTTGCACAATGGAAGTCTTGTTCTTCTTCTTTTTTTCCTGATTAAAACCATCATATATTCTTGCTATATTTCGCCCGCTCGACGCTGATGATACATATTGATACGGCTACCATTTTATAATAATTTTGCCAGGTCATTAATTATTAATGATCTTGTTAATTGTGATGATATGATTCATGTATTGAATTAAAGGCCGTCATGTATACGTCAAGTCGTGACTAGCTGTCGACAGTGAGCCAGCTTTTCCTTTTTCTTTTTTGGACAGTGAACCAGCTCAAATACTTTTCAAACTGGTTTCTTCGAGATAGACAGGCGGAGAAGTATATATATATAGTGCAATGACAGGCCAATTATTGGTAATTCCAGGTAATTAAGCTCAACGTTTGAATCTTCGTACATAATTTATTCGTGACGTTTAGGGAAAACAGGACTTTGATCAAGCCAAATCACAGGTTAATTTTATCCCGATCGACTTTTATATTTTTGCCGCATTTTCACTATAAAAGATTACAATGCGAATACAAAAGCAAATGAAATGAAATGAAACTTGACCAACAGGGATACAAAGAGGGGACACATATATAATATAACAACCACTTGGGATAGATTTTCCTTCCCGTAACAAATCAAACTTTCTTTGGAAGGGCATATGCATAGAGAACCGACAATATAGCAGTGCACACGAAGGCAAGGAGGAGGAGGCTAGATGATGCGTATGCCTAGTCGTAAAATTTGTCACCCAAATCTATGCCGGCCATCTCAAAGACTTGCTTCAGATCTTTTGTTACTCCAAATCCTGCGGCGGCTCCTGTCTCTTGTAAGTACGATGCAACCTATATATACAATAGTAATTATTTATATAATAGATTAAAAGAAATATTTAGTTGTGAGAGAGTGCAAGAATTTTCCTATTTGATTAATATTAGATGCCGGTACATATATAGGTAGTACATTTTGGATATAGATAAACATTAATTAATGTTGTGCTATCGATGGGACAATTAAAACGATGATGGTCTTTACTCTTCCCCCAAGTCGGCCTGATCTACATGACTCCGCCGCTTCAAAATCGGCAAAGAATGGAAGTCTTGGTCTCTGGGTTAACAATAAATAAATGTGTTGCGATATTTCAGACTTGATCCTGCCTTTTCTATGAGGATACTTTTCCAGGTAATATAATTAATTAAGTAGTTAATTATTATGACGTAATTGTATTGTATGTATAAGGCAGTAATGTATACGTCGAGCCGAGCCTGCTCAAAATTTCAATTAGTTCTCAAAATGGTGCTCCGAGATATACGAGGTGGCCGGGGAAGTAGATGCATGTAATGACCCGATCACCTGATGCATAAAAATTAGTGAAATTTAGTGGTTAAAAATCAGTTATTATAAAATAAATAATCTTTAATTAGAAATTTAAATTTAAAACTTGAAAATAACTTAATAAAAACACTTACGTTAAAACTCTTAAAAATTGAAAAACATAAAAACCAAATACTCAGCCTTGTCTCAGCTGAAATAGTTTTCAAAGCAGTTTCTTCGAGATACGCGGGCGGAGAAGTACATATACATAGTGCATAGTAGAATGACAGGCCAATTATATATTGGTAATTCTAAGTAAGCTTCTATATATATATATAAAACCCTTACATAATTTATTCGTGACGTTTAGGGGGAAGTACTGGACATTGATCAAGCCAAATCACAGATTTTATCCTGATCGACTTTTATATTTTTGCCGCGTTTTTCCTATGAAAGATTACAATGGGTATACAAAGATTTGAACTGACTGATCATATACAACCCTTTGCGCTTATTAGGTCTAAATTTCTTCAGTCTTTTGATAATAATAATAAAAAATACTTAAATATATTTGTTTTTATGCTGATTGAAAACTAACAATATAAGAAATTATTTTGTTCACACTAGTCTTAAGACTGTCACTTCGCACCATTTGCATAGGCACTTTCGCTTTAAGAATTTGTACACTACGATGGGTGTACGAAAAACGGAGCCCAATTTCTAAGCCCAAAATGTGATGGGCTTTTCCCCTGATAGGAAAGAACTGGGACTCTGGGATACGTTAACGGTAGAGCTGTAGAGATGCGTTTTGAAGTTCTGCGTAAATTATAAGAAGGTCACTCATGAACTGATTATTAGTGGCTAATGGCTTCCTTTCCTTTCATGTTTTCAGAACGCTCGAGCAAAACCCAGCCCCAAGATCTTTAGAATTTGCTAAAAGTTGATATTTCAGAGAGAAGAAACTCGAAAATAGATCGCGAAGGAAACATACATCAACTAATAAAGATGCATCAAATCCACAAAACCGCCGATGACAAGGCTCACGACCGACCGGCCGACCGACCTTTATCACATAAATATATTGTCTGTTTTAGATATGGACTAAACTTGCTTTCGGAGTGCATAGGAAGAAATTATGGACAGTATTGCACTGCACACAAATGCCAGGAGAAGAAGGCAAGCTGATACATAACCCTTAATGAAAAAGTCCCGGGTAACACCAATTCCTGCGGCAGCCCCAGCGACCAACATGTATGAGACAACCTGCCAGAAAGGTTAAATAAATTAACGAAGGTCCTCGATAGATTTGGATCAACAGAAGTATTAATTAATTTGAAGCTTTATTATGAATCTTATGATACATGAACATTAACTTTTGCCTCTGCATGCAGTATTTATGATTGAACTTTTATGAGAAGGCACCGTTTCAAAAGCTCAAACTCTAAAAGGTAACTAGGCTATTAAGCACGACAGTGCAAGCTGGCCTCAAAGAAAATGTCACGTACGTACGTGGCCATGTTGACGAATGAAATTAGTAGCGATTAGATACGTGAAAAGGGTTTACGAACCTTGTCACCATAAAAATCAAACAGAAGGCAGCCATCGGTTCTCTCGATCGCCATGATCCTGCTGACTGACAGTATAGTTATTTGCAAGAGGTCATATGCGATGCCAATGACGCTAGAAGCAACCATGTATCTGCAGTATAGTTTATGGATGCAAGTCAAAGCGATATCGTAAAGCAGACAGAAATAGTCAAAAAAGAAAAGATTTTGGCCCTGGCCTCTTATGTATCAACACTATGAGGGCCCTGAAGAGTTACTTATGTTCCAAAGTGATCGTACGTGTAGTATGACGAATGTATATAATGCATGTAATTAAAGTCTAAAGATTATAAAGGCCTAAATTCCTATAATTTGTCTAGAAAAAGAAGATAGAACTATAAATAAGTGTTTGTCTTTGCTATGATACAACGAGATAATATATTTTTTCAAGAACCACCCTAAATAAGTGTTTGTACTGTATAGTAATGATCATATGTACTTACTATTAATTAAATTAGAAATAAAGGTAAATGATCACATCACTTCTTGATAGCTTATATATACAATTGTACTAGAATTAACGATATGACATAGATAATATATATAGATACATAGATTAAGATTATAATACCGTACGTGTATTCTGACAAAGCTTAAAATTAGCTAGAATGGGAAAAAAAATTGACGTCCATAATTTGCAGCGCATGCCTGTAGGTGTGAACTGCCTGAAAGCTTGGTTGAATGACATAATCGTCATCTTCATAGGTGGTGGAGATACTGGTGATTCCGTCTTGATAAGAAGGAGTGTGAGCGAGACTAATGAGAAAAATAAAGAAACGACCCTTAATGGGAGAGTGGCTAGCTACGTGGGAAGCTGGTGGTATCATCTTCAACAAAAGCCCACCAGAAAAGGATATGTGCTGCGATATCAGTGTAATTCCCCTCCAGGCTCCAATTCAAACCCAAGTTAATATATATATATATATATATATATATATATATATATATGTGTGTGTGTGTGTGTGTGTGTGTGGTATAGGATAAACAGATCGATCAGAGGTGATCAGGAGCGGCAGCGATCGAGCTCCTGGCGGCCTATATTGTGCTTTCATAGTTGACATCATTAGTTTTTGACGAAACTATTATTGCTCCTTCGAGGAAACAAAACGTCACCAACCATGAAGTGTGGTCGACTCAGCTTTCAAGCTGTTTTAAGGACGTCGATCGTCAAGGATTAAATTCTGGAAACAAGCAACTTAAAGTAATTGGACCTGTAATTTTATGAGGCAAATTTCACGGTTAAGAAAACTTATTTCATTCAAACAGTGGGAACTCCCCTGTTACTATTCCGACCCAGTCTCCATTTGCTGTCTCTTGCGGGACTCAATCCCGGCCTTGAAGGGTCAATTTGGTCCCTAGCCAGGGCCTTGCTTAAGCAAATTTCTAATAAAGGTGGCAATTATAAGGACCCAAAGTTTTTGGATCAAAACATTATCCAGCCAAAAACCCCACGCTGCTAATGCTGCAACAACGGGCGTATTCTTTTCGGGTTGTTTACTTGATTCTGACCCGAAAGCATAGATAAATAGATTGTCATGGTTATTTATCTATTGCAGGAGCCAGGATGGAATTATGATGAGACAATTTGATGCCTGCAATCTAAGCAGAAATCAAAGGCTAATCAACTTTAAGACTAAAGCGAGACATGACTCAATTACAAAAAATCAAATAATTAGGTAGGGCCCAGGATGCTTGTTGGATATGTACGTAGTACTGTGTGATTATTATTAGTGCTGGTAAAACTAAAAATTTTGTGGGAAATGAGACTCTCAGATCTTACTATATATATCCACAACAAGAAATCAAAGCCTGTTAATTAGCTGTGTTCTTATTCAAACTTTTAAATGACGTGAGAAGAACTACATGCACATAATAATTTGAGTTCTAGTGGCCGTCTATATCTCAGTCAAATGTTGTGGGCGAAGATAATAAATATATAGTCTAATCAAATTGTTCGCTTAGTGGCGTCCAAGAAGCGGATCAGTAAGTGCTTAGGTCGACGGAACCATTTTCAACTGCTGGTACACACAGAATTTATCACAAAAGCTTCCACAAAGAGACTAGTACGACGTTAACATGCATATATATCCACAGTCCACACGAGATATTTAGGGAAAGGAGAGAGCCTGCTCTTGTACTAATTATATAGTTCTCGGCCAGTGAGCTTAATTACTAAGGGATCAGAAAATAAATTTTAATTCCTACCGAATATATTTGCTATAAGAAATAACATCCATGTTTACCTATCAATAGAGAGATCAGTAGGAAGACGAAGTATATATATACATTCTCTTCGGGAGTGAAAATTTGTTGATTTTAATTGTGTTCCATTTTATATGCTTGAAATCAGCATTAATCCCAAATGAGACCCTTTACGTACATGAATTATAAAGTGAAAACATCCGAGCAATATCTTCGTCAACTTCAGCGCTAAGACATCATCAATGGGGTCCCCCGACAATGGATTAATATTCCAGTCAAATATATATATATATCCCTTACTTTTGTTAAAGCTATGTCATGTTTCTTTGCAATGGATTGGTCCTCTCTCACTTTTACAAAGGCTATGTTTCTTAGACGTTATCGGGAGTGGTCAAACATCTCTCTCCCCATGCGAAGGCATGGATGTGGCTATATATATTGGAAGACGTGATATGACCCATAGAAAAAGATATGCCTTTGAACGACATTAGTGCTTCATTACGCAAGCTTCCATTTATGCTATGGTTCATTATATTATTAGATGGTAATGAAGGAGAAAGGAGTAAATCAACCGCCCGATGCAGCCTTGCCCATCTTGAGAGAAGAGCCAAATTAGTCTGCATGCAAAGCCCATCAATGATATTTTTTTTAGTATAAGAAAACATAATCCCTAATGATATTTCCTAAAAATAAAAGGAAAAATCTTTGTATTTAATATTTTCCCCTTATTGTGCAGGATAATGTAATTTCGAAATTAATTAACTCCATATCATTTAAAAATGCCTAAGTTCGAGGCATTGGAATTATACATCTTACTTGTGCTTCCCCGGCCTGGTCTAGCTCCCGATCTTCCTTCGCCACTGCATTGAAACACTTAAATTAAGAATATGCATGTTTGAACCTGCAGGTATCTAAACGAGAAAATTACTCAGTTATTTCTCATAAGATTCTTTAGCTAAGCATTTTCTTTTGCTATACCTATACATGTTGAGTTACGAAGTATATATACTCTCAGTTGAAGAAAGAGGTGCAGAGGAAACCATTTTGGAATTGGGGAACTGAAATGGCGCCTTTTTTTTGTGCATCCTCGAAATTGTTTCTTTAATTTGCAGATGCTATAAAAGAGGAGATGCAGGGGAAATAATTTTGGAATCGGAAAAGTGAATAGCGCTTCTTCTTCTTTTTTTGTCCAACTTCTCGTGCATGCAATTTATACTTTCCTAATCAGGATTCTAGAAATGACGAAGAATCCACCGTATATGATTGCGCACATGTGGAGGAACGTGAGACCAGAGAAACGTGAAGCGCATCGATAGGAATCACAGAGCGAAAAGAGAGATAACAAGGACGTCACAAAAGCGAAAGCTGCCAGGGAAACAGAGAGAACATCTTCACGCCTATACATGTGGGCATCAACAATACACATAAACTTTGAATTCCGAGCTGAGACTTTCTTCTCCTCCTCCTATTTCTCTTTTTCCCTCTCTTCTTTTTACCCCCATTCCCCATCGGCAATTTCGGGATTTCTATCCTATCAGAACGTACTCAGCGGCCAACCGACAAACAAAACCACCTTCACTATGGAGAGAGAAAGAGATTTGTTTTTTCGACAATCTTGTGCATGCTTTATTCCATGTTAGTATTTAGTAAACAGCAGCGCGCCTTGGTCATTGCAAAAGCAAATCCAGAGTCCAAATTCCATACTGTTAAAATATAATAACAATCCCATTGGAATTACATTGGTGACATGATCATAATCCTTACAAGAATAATAACAAAATGGCGTGAAATTGGCCATAGTTTTGGTTTCCTTTTGCTGGAAAGTAAGGGAAAGGAAACAGAACCAAACAAGGTTTAAGAGCATGGAATTGTTGTCGTTATTATGTTTTTGACTCGTATGAGGTTTGGTCTTCGGATTGTTTCCTAGACAGTGAGGAGGATCCCACTTGAGTCTTTGCATGGTTTTGAGTGGGATTTTGGCGTTACTTCCGTCTTTACGAACACTGGTCAGTTCATATACTAGTATGATCCAATTTGGTCAAAATTTTCATAATTCTGTAATCATTCTAGTCTCCACACAGAACAGCGAGTACGACGTCACACACAACGACAAACGCCTATCTCCTTTCACAGTAAGTCCAAAAGCATAAAGAATGACTTACAGGTTTTTCCAACTTCTTTTCCTGAAAGGGTTAGGAAACAAGAAATCAAAAGTAAACCAGGTAAAATTCCTAAAATAATGAGAGCAAGGATGTACATAAGAATTTCGCAATTGCCACAGAGATTAATCTATAGTAACTTTCATTTGCCAGAAAGAACAAGCAAAAAAAAGCATCTAACAATTGAGAGCCCACCGGAAAAGAATTAATTTACGTGCTGTACTGGCTAAAATAGAATAGTGAAGCGACTAATTGCATGTGAGTTGTTCAAATCTTTCCTGGAGCTGGTTATCTGGGTAGTTTCTGTTACTGTGACTGTGTGGGGGAAGAGAAAAAGAGGAAGGTCGCAGGGGATGGGCCGGAGAGGTACTCTTACATTTCATGACTGCCAAAGCTAGCGTGGGGTTCGAGCACTTCTTTGCCACCTTAGTTTTGAAGATGGCTTCTGTTGGACCTTACTAATTCTCGATTGAGAGTGAAATCACGTGCATGTCTAGCATAAATGCTAGCTGGTGATCAAGATCAAGGAAGGAGAGAACCTTCAACAGTATGAACCATGACTTCTCAAGTTCTAGTCCTCTCTTCAACAACAGAACCCGAAATTTAAATTGTCTTAGTGCTAATAACTAATTGGTGACATCAAGGTTCCACATAATGGGAGGTTATTCGGCTCATTCTTCTTCTTCAACTCTATTGACTATTGCTGATCATGTGGAGACAACAAGCAATCGGATACTCATTTTCACATAATATGATCATATCATAAGAAAATTACTTGTCTAGTATACAGTGCATATCATCAAGTAATCGCATTTTTGCTTTCCATGTCAGATAACCAGACTCAACGAACACACTTCCTCCTACTTCTGTAAACGTACGCACGCATATCTAGAATACAAAAGAGGAAAAACTCAGCAAAGAAATTTCAGACAAGATGCCTACCATAATTTCTAAGTTGTTTGAGCACATTACAAAGGAAGTGTCGTTCCAGCTGGCCTTCCCGTTTCACCTCCTTTTATTCTTTACGTTGGAACTGGCAAAGTAATTAGGATTGTCCAACGATCGATCATTAATTGAAATACCTGAAGTAACTCAACAACCGACAATTGGGGAAAAAAAAACAAAAAAACAGAAAACAGAAAGAGAAAAGGGAGAAGATTGCATCGGGGTTCGGGATGAAAAGAGAGATAAAAATCACAACATATGGGTGGTGGTAGAAGAAGTGAAACCAGAAAGATCCGTACTCCATGCATTGCCAACACCCCAGTACTGATCATTCCCCCCCGTACCCAAAAGATTTCTTGATGGATTGAACCCTCGATCCTCTTCCATTTTCACTGGAGGTCGCTCAATAACCCTAGTAACACCAGAATCCAATGGCTTAAACCGGAGCTGCCCAGCTGCCCCTACATAGCTCGGTGGCTCAACATTCTCACCTTCAAATTGGAATAATCCAACTGGTGGTTCGAAATTAGACAAGAATGGAAACTGCTGTAGTTGTGGCACTTGCTGCAGTCTCCACTGCTCAGCAAGGCCAGTCGATAAAACAGACCCAGCCCCACTCGAGCTTGTACCAATGTGAAATTCAACAGTTTCTCTGCCACCAATACCACTTGTTGCTAGCAAAGGGGGCTGAAATCCCTCGTAATTTAACCCAACGTCCCTGGAAGTATAGTCACTAATATGATGCAAAGGAGGCAAGAAAGGTAATTGTGATGATGGTGGATGCGGCAAATGACTTGGCATATCAGCGGAACAGCAATCGGAAGAAACAGTATTAGCAGAACTAGACCCAGCTTGGCGCTCGGTTCCTGTGGCAGGAGATTTCGATCTACTGCTTTTGCTTCTTTTGTTTCTTCTACAACCACCTCCAACAGGCACGCTCCTTAGTGCACCTCCTCTTGTCCAATACCGCCGACAGGTCTTGCAAAAGTGACGAGGTTGGGAGAGGCTATAGTTGTTGAAGTAGCAAAACTTAGTGTTTGTGGATTCGCATCTGGGGCATTTAAGGGTGGCCTCAGGCTGCGGAATTTTTGCTAGCCCGGCTCGATCAGCCATGGAACCCGGCCTAATCGAGCCTGGGCCCCCGCCGCCCCCTCCAACAGTTGAAGGTGCCGCTGAAGGTGGGAGTTGGAGATTCTCGCCTCCACCTCCTGCTGCTTGCTGATAATTTGATTGCTGCGCATGCGCGAGATCAAAAAGCAGAAAAACAATCAAATATTTGGTATATTCAAGAAGAGATCAAAAAAGGGTAGGAATATTTCTCTTTTATTTTTATCTATTTTGTTGTAGAAGCAAGGAAAATTAAAATGGGAAGAAAACCCCTACCTGTTGCTGCCAGTTGGGTGGATCGAGGTATACCGGAGCGGATGAGAAAACCATGGCTCTTAGGGATTTCTCTTTTGTAAAGGTTGATGGGATTCTTTTGGAGGTTTTGGTGGAGAATCACATCAACGAGGGAGTTGCAGAGAAACAGAAAGAGATCAGAAGGAGACGGAAAGATAAAGGGCGGGCTGTTTTTTATTTGCTCGTTGTTTTCTCATCCCCACTGTCTCTTTTTGTTTTATTAAAAATTTCAGGGGTTGAAAGAGGAAGAGAACAAGTTTCTTAATCTATAAGCTTTTTGTTGTTGCGGTTTTACAGAGTGCGCTCCCCAAAAAAGAAAAAGATTAGCGGCCATGCATATGAGGGAGATCGATCTAGAAACCCTAACTAGTGAAAAGTTTGTGTAAATTTTGAGATAAATGAATTAATACTGATCTCGAATGCAAAAGAAGAAGGTTAGATTTAGTGGATTGGTCTGAAGTGGAAGTGTCACGATCAAATTCACCTTTGTTTCTCCGGTCTGTTCCCCGGCCGTAGAGTTATTATTTCTGTATGGAGATTTACAACATTTAAGATTTTCCCTTTATTTACTTGCACCTTTACCTAGGTTATTCTTCTTCTTTTTCTAAGCCCTTACTTAGGTTATTCGACTGTAAATTAAGATATGTATATGCCTATCTTATATACACTCACCCTTCAGCAATTGGGATTATGCTAAATCCTTCTTACCTGCCACATTCTACGACAAAATAGGATGTTAAAGCTCATATATCCCATCTGCAAAGTGTACGTATATTGACAAAAGCGAGCAAATTAAAGTGATGGAATATTTTACTGCTACCGAGTCGTATCAAGCAAATCGTACCCAATCGTTCAGTACTAAACAAAATGTTGTCCCTTTTAATTTATCCCCTAAAATGTTTTCAAAGTAAAAGTGGAAGTCTAATGATAAATCGAGCGGTACGGACAAGAATTAAGTACGGAAAATTGTGAAGGGAGTCAAACCCAGAACCCTCCGGCCTGTGCTCCTCCTACACATTATTCGACTTCACTCAACATGACACGAAATGTAATTTATTGAGTTTAAGGTGCATCGTGAATTGTCCGCTTCAGAGTTAATTTGTATTACACGGTTTTCGATCGGCATTCTTCTACAACCCAAAACCGCACGCACCTAGCATTCTCTTCCAACACCTTATCAAGGTTGTCCAAAAAAACCAAAATTCTCTGCTTATATACATGAAAAACAGTTTCGAATCAACGGAAAGTATCACCACACAGTACTCATGATGAGCTACAGGTTCTGATCAGTGGGCATAGCGAGCGATTCAAGCCTAGATGGACGCTAGATTCTTGAAAACGAATTAAGTTAACGGAAGAAGCCGCGGCCCTTCTGTACATCAAAAAACTAAAGTTGATTTATTCTTCTGCGAAAGGTATGGATAAAATATGTTTACCGAAGTCAATCCAGGAGAAATCTTTTGATGATTTCGGGAATTATATAGAGATTTTTTCGAAGAGAAAATGCTCTAAATATACTGAATTAGGAACCTCCAGATTAAAAGGAGAATATATAAAACATATACCTAGTCACCAATTAGTATCTCAAGGCGATTGGCTAGCACAGTTAAAAAGCTAATTAATTAATACTAATTATGCCATTTAAAAGGCAGTGTACACTAGGTACATGTTTATCACATACAAAAACGTACGTAGATGTTGCATGTGTACTATGATCTGGAGAAGATACATAGGAATCATCCTCCTTCATAGCTAGGTTACGTAATGTAACAATCATTAACCGCTAACTTGGACCAGAAATTCCATGCATATATGGGTAGGTAAATTAACTTCACAATGGCCGCCGGATGTAGGGTATGGATCGATGGTGTGGTGATCGTCATCAGATGCTCAATATATGGTTGGGCTATCCTTAGTTTAATTTCCCACGCGCCACGTCAGATGCTAATCGGTCCCACTTCACCTTCTTGTCAATTTCCAAGCCAGAATCTCTCTCTCTCGGTCGGTGAAAAAGCAAATTCTTACCATAGCCCTTCCAGGTCCCCCACACGAAAGAGGAGGCAGGGATTTGATTGCAAGTTTTCGTGGACTTGCCAGGGTATCAAGAACTGTGCAGAAAAAGGTTTTGACGAGGAGGTGGGCGACCATCTGATCGGCTCTAAACTGGAAGCTGGATATATATATATATATGGTTAGAAATAAAAATTTAAATTTAAAAAATTATTTATATTAAGAAAGATGAGAGAGAGTTGAGATACAAAATTTAAGTGATTCGGTCTGTAAATCTATATTCACTGTGGAAGGTCCAACTGAACTTCTTGATTTTGACACTTATATTTTTTATGAGATTGTATTAGGCTTTATTTATAAGTTTTTAGATACAATAGTCCAAATTGCTTTAACAATGTAAGACTCTCAACTTTAATACTCCTCTGTAAATTCAAGGTGGACACACGTTGAGTTTGAGCTTATAAAAATAATTCAAGGAAAAATGATAACGTTGGAAGATGGTCGGACAGTCGCTGGAGTGCGCCCGAAAGTTGCCAGAGTGAAGTCGGAATGTCGTCGGAGTGAAGCAGGAATGTCGTCAGACTGATGCCTAAAAGTGACCGGACTGATGCCTGAAGGTCGCCGGACTGATGTTAGAAGGTCGCCAGAGTGATACCGGAATGATACCGGAAAGTGCAAGAAAAGATAAAGAAAATAACTAAACTAGGCCAAAGCTGAGCCAACAAGAGTGCTAGCTAGCGCGAGCCAAATCGGGCTCATAGGATCGAAATAGCTCCGATACCATGTTAAAAATAAAAATTTAGACTGAGAAAAATTATTTATACTAAGAGAGGGAGATAATAAATAAGTGAGACACAAATTTTAGTAGTTCGGTCCGTAAATCTATAGACATGCGAACAACACTGAATAAAACCAATAAGCCCAGTTGTCATCGACAGAATTAAAGTTCAAATGCATGTTATCATCTCTGCGTGAAGATAATTTGAATGACTGCAGGTTTTTGTAAGGTGTGTAGCAGAAGCATGAGCATGCATGCTGCGGAAAATCAAAATAGTAGTCAGAAGTGACTGCTTGAATCCAATGGAGGAAGAGAGCGAAAGAGACAGGGAGAGGTAGTATACTAGTATGGATTAAGCCAAACCCAATTTCAACGCAGAGAAAAGACGAGGCGTGCAGTAACAGGAAATAAAATGTCACCTAAATCAAATCACAACGGTGATTGATAGTGATCAGGAGAGACACGTGCAATGTATGTCAGAGGTAATATCCAAGAAACTTCATGCGTACGTGTTACAATTCATTAATGGAATTAGACCTGCAGTGGGACCCTTGCCAACAGGCGTTTTTGTCAAAATAGTATAAAATTCAAACTACGTACTATTCATCACCTTATCCTGTATCGAAGTGACAAATTTTCCAGGTTTCTCCAATAAGATTAATTAGCCCAGTTAGGAGGAGCTTGTAATTAATATATAATTAGTAGCCACTCAGATTTTAGAAAAATCTCACGACAGAAGTCACGTGATTTGTTTGATTTTGTTATAAATTGACAATTCCGTACATTATTTATTTACAGATGTCTTATAATGATATGAACCACGTAATTGTAGGAGGGTAAAACATGGTAAAGTTATGTCACAGTCTATTGGCAATGATTACGAAAGTTAATCAGAGGAAATCTGATCATACACCATTTGAATATTGATGGTACTTAAAAAAAAGTACCTTATGGGTCTTGCTTACTATGCACGCACAAAAACACACTTGTCCACGCCGTTTTATAAGCTTCGATCTTGGACATTATTTATATAGCTTGGGCCGTTGGGCAAATGGAGAGACAACGTTCAACTTTAATTCCTGTTGGATGAACGTAATTCTTGCAATATTGCTCATGGCTATTTTTTTGGCAGTTGTTACTGATAAGGCTGAAAAGGAGAAACATGTCCCAGGCTGCTGTCCCAATCTTCCACTTGCAAAGAAGCTGTGGTCCAAAGCCGACAACAATACATGAGACTCGCCTCCTTTAGTTCTGGGACAGCTTCTGGATTTTCCTTCAAAATTTAGGTCTATTACTTTAAGCTTAATTTGGGGAGAAAACAAAGGTTTTGCATCATATATATACAGATGTTGAGTCACTATAGAGCGCATCACAGCCATGCAGGCCTGTCTTACAACTAATTAATGAGCCCTATCATCTAACAACAGCGCTGAATTGGGGAAAAAAGAGCTTGAAATTAGGTGAGCCGTCTAACAATATGCAGGATAGACGTGACGCTCTAAGTTACATGCATCCGCATACAGGCCGCGTGTTGGCTACAGGCATTCATTTGATGCAGTCCACTACTCACACGACCTTTGATATTTAGAATGTATTCGCAATAATTGTTTCTGCATTAATCTGAATTTCCTCCAATGCAATTCAGTAGGGCCAAGATCGATCTCATGTTCTTCATGGCTGCCAGCTTTTTTCTACATTAATCACGTGTTCTGAAAAGTTAGGGAATTGGATAATGTCCTTCCTAGCTTTTTTTATCACTTTCCATGTGGTCAATCCATTAATTAATTAATTCCTTCTAAAATAGATATTCATCACCAGGCTAAGCTCACTTCTAATTAATTAATTAGTATACTGTGTAATATTGATACCGATCGAGTAACAATTATATAACTCTTTATTCTTGATATTAATTTGCGCAAATTTGTTGACGTAAACGTTATAGCTTGACCAGGAAAGGATCCATGCATACGTTGGTGTTGCTTTAATTTGGGAGGAAATTGAACTTTACGTACGTAACCTTCCGCATCTTGAATTACCCCATTATCAAGGAGGAGCAGATCACTCGTATGAAGCTTTTCCCTGCATCTTGAATGGACTCGTATTTCAAAGCCATGCTCACCTTAATTAATTACTTCTATTTCAAAGACACTCATAATTTCTGGCATAATATCAGATGTTTCTTACTCTCAAGAGAATGATTGCCACTTTTGGTCGGAATTGTGGTAATTAATCATGCTTTTGTGTTCAAGTGTGTGCATTAATTAAGTTTGCACATTTTATCCCGGCTCCCTAGGTTTATCTCCTGTCGTGATCAGTCTCTGTATATTGGCCCACTAATTTACCCATCTGATTGTCCACTTTGATTGCCACAGATCACCAGAGATTCCGCGTAGTAGTCAGAATCCCATTTGATTCCATGTTAAATTGATATTTACCAACTTAAGAACGACAGAGCCTAAGAAAGCCTTGCAGAGTACCTTTCTAGTTAATTCATGTTTCCTCATTGGAGCTTAATATTTCTTCTGCACACAATTCTTATGACGCAAGATCATAACTTACTCAAAGAACAGACAGATAAAGTAAGACGTCGTAACATTTCTAGAAGAAATCGCATTGCAAGAAACGACCTTTTGACGACTACTCTTGAAACGGACGACTAACTGACGTTGTCGCCAACGACCCCCTTGGTTCACAGTCCGCTGCCTATTGAGCTTCTATTATAGGACATTGAAATTTGGAGATCTACGCAATGTATACATCGAGTCTATTCTATCTACGCCGTCTCTGGAATTTGTACTGCTTCGACAACGGACAAAATGCTACTGATTCTGGGTAATAGTTCTTTGTGAAGTTCAATGAAGATGAGGTAATTCAAGGACGTACGCCCTGCTACGAATGATTGTGCTTCGTTTTAGTTTAAAATGAAAATGCTGTTGAATTTTTTGGAGGGGATCGTGCATGCAACTACTCAATCAAGATCTGACCAACTTGGATCTATCTGTACACAATACATATGAGAAAATCGCAAACAATTAAAGGTTTGTGGGATTGGAATCTAATTCCCCTGTCTAGTCAATCTTTGACAGAATATATCTTTAACCCATTTCCATGCAAAAAGCAACGCTTCTTGTAAGCATACATAGTTGGAAAGGAACGTCTGGCTTGCAGCTTTTGCCCCATTATTTTGTTCGCTTGCTGTTAGCTCCCTGGCCTTTCCCCACTTCCATACAGAAGCGATAACATAAAGAACCAAAAAGGACAAGTGAGTCCGGGAACTAAGCCGTCCACAACGTCAAACAGTAGTGCACTATAACTATCACTCCCAATCGTGCTCACGTGCTGATCTCATGCAGATTCTTATGAGAGATTCCAAACTATTTGTTTAAAGATTGATCGAAACGCGTGCCGCGTTTAGATATATTATTGCTGAATTTTATTTATCATTAAGCTTTTAGGCAACAAAGATGGTGGTGGTCCCTCCCGGCTCCCCCTCTGCATCGCTAATTCATGGGGCTTGATGCGTTAAGTGCTTTTCACACGGAGAAAAGGCGGGGTCCCGCATCAGGTCGCTGGGCCACAGTGCTGGTTACCAAGTTGTCAGCGAGCTTAAAATGGGCCCCTCAGAAACTGGCCGCTCACTGCCTGTTATCCAGCCCAACTGGAGCTCATTGGGATCCGACAAAAAAAAATCTACATAAATATAAGGGTCTTTCACGTTAAATCACTTTTCCCTAACGTCTCTCGACCCAAACGTTTCGTCTTGGCTCCAAAATTGTCAGGCCCACTTTCGTAGCCCATATTGATAAATGGGTCCGTAAGACTTGCGCTTAATTTGCCCGAAGCCTAGGCTGAACTTATAGTTCTTCAAAAAGGTGCCCCTGAGTGTGGGCGAGGGCGAGAACACCCCCCCTTATCCCGAAAAAATCAGGCCCATCTTCTAAGCCCGTAAATAAATGGGCCTGTAAAAACTTGGCTTGATTTTATGTGAGGGAAGAAGTTTTTCTTTTTGGATAATTTATAGGAGGCTAGGGACAGGGCTAATCCCAATGAATGAGCATGATCAAGGCCAATGGAAAGTGCTCAACGAAATATCATTTATAATATAATTCAAATGCCGAATCTCATAATTCTGTCTCTTAATCATTTATTTAATTGTCCATATTGCCTGTGTCGTGGTCAAAGTACCAAACGGCCAAAGCGGAACTGAAAAACTAAACAAATCGAAGCCTTGTAAAAATTGTATTAAAAAACTTAGAAACCTCGTAAAAGTCGCATGAACCATCCTAGATAAACCATAGCCACTAGAAACTGGTGAGGTATTTCGGATCCGCAAGAATCAATCCCCTACGTACGTGCACACCCTGATAGACGGCTAAGAACCATCAGCTCCTATCGAACATTCTAGACCATCTGAGTGTCAAGAAGAAGAAGCCAAGAAGCTGTATATTCATACACCATCCGTAGCAACCTTTCTTCCCCCACAGAAACCAAACTTTAGCAATTCAGGCGCTAGCGCACCTAAAACTGTCTTTTCAAAGCTTCTTGAGCCTCCCATTTTCGCAGCAGCAGCAATGGCCGGAAAAGGAGATGGCCCTGCCATTGGAATCAATCTCGACACGACCTACTCGTGCGTGGCAGCACGATCGCGTTGAGATCATCGCGAATGACCAGGGGAACAGAACGACTCCATCTTATGTTGCTTTCACCGATACCGAGAGGTTGATCGGTGACGCGGCCAAGAACCAGGTCGCCATGAACCCCACGAACACTGGCTTTGGTAAGTTCTTATTTTTACTATTTTTTTCTTTTGGAGTTGTTCTTGCGTAAAGTTTCTTTTAGATCTGAAAGCGGAATACTTTTTACGTTTTGTTTTTGCAATGTTTGTGTTTTGTGTTGATATTCTTGAATCTTGAGCGGGCAGTCGCGGGGTATCAGGAAGCGACGGTCGTCGTCGATATGCTTAAACGGTACACTTACAATCCCGTTCGAACGGTGCTACTGGCCACTGGGTTACTTGAATGGAATAAACAGTAATTTTATAATGATGGTATTGGAATTGATTGTTTTTTTAAAGCTAAACGGAGAAAAAAAATGTTCTTTTATTTCATTCTTTTTCTTTTTGTAGCTTTTACGTTAGAGGTCATCAGTAGATGCTAAATTTACTGTACTTTTTCACCATCTCAGATTCTCAGGAAATGAGAGATATGGCAATGCGTCATTGGGCGTTACATTTCAGTTATGGAGATTTCATTTTCTAACGTACTAGGAGATATTCGGTTAAGTAATTTTGTGAGGATTTTTTGTGTTTTGAGAATTTTTAAGTGGGTATAATTTTATTGATATGCATGTTGTAGTTATTTTTATGTAGTATTAAAAATGATGTTTGGTTGTATAATTTTTTGTACTGTGAGATCTTTTTTTAACGAACGTGTGCCTAGACATCGTTTAGCTTGCCAGAGGAAAAAGCCGTTAAGTCTGTGATTCTTTGTGCATTGATAATTCGATCATAATAACCTGATGGTTTAATATATGTGTTTATTTGTATAATTCAAGAGATATAACTGTTTGTTGTTGGATGCTTACATTATATTGGCTGGCTGTCCACAGATGCTAAGCGTCTTATTGGTAGGAGATACACTGATGCCTCTGTTCAGAGTGACATCAAGCTTTGGCCAGGTCGTTGCCGGTGGTGGTGACAAGCCCATGATTGTGGTCGACTACAAGGATACCCTTGTTAGGGGTTCTACTAGGATACCCATGGCGCAGCAGCTGTTGCAGGACTTCTTTAATGGGAAGGAGCTTTGCAAGAGCATTAACCCAGATGAAGCTGTCGCCTAGGGTGCTTCTGTTCAGGCTTCTATCTTGATTGGTGAGGGTAACGAGAAGGTTCAGAATCTGTTGCTTTGGGATGTCACCCCTCTGTCCCTTGGGTTGGAGACAGCTGGAGGTGTGATGACGGTGTTGATACCTAGGAATACCACCATCCCAACCAAGAAGGAGCAGGTGTTCTCCACGTACTCAGACAATCAACCTGGTGTGTTGATTCAGGTTTACGAGGGGGAAAGAACCAGAACCAGGGACAACAATTTGCTGGGCAAGTTTGAGCTCTCTGGCATCCCTCCAGCTCCCATGGGGGTTCCTCAGATCAATGTCTGCTTTGATATTGATGCCAATGGTATCTTGAATGTCGCTGCCGAGGACAAGATGACCGGCCAGAAGAACAAGATCACCATCACCAATGACAAGGGAAGATTGTCTAAAGAAGAAATTGAGAAGATGGTTCAGGAAGCTGAGAAGTAACAAGGCCGAGGACGAGGAGCTCAAGAAGAAGATTGAGGCCAATAATGCTTTGGAGAACTATGCATACAACATGAAGAACACCATTAAGGACGACAAGATCAGTTCCAAGTTAGCCCCAGCAGACAAGAAGAAGATTGAGGATGCAATTGAAGAAGCAATCCAATGGCTCGATGGCAACCAGCTTGCAGAGGCAGATGAGTTCGAGGACAAGATGAAGGAGCTCGAAAGCATCTGCAACCCCATCATAGCCAAGATGTATCAGGGTGCTGGGCCTGACATGGGTGGTGCCATGGACAAGGATGTGGGCGCGGATGCCCCTCATCCCTCTGGAAGCGGTGGTGTTGGTCCCAAGATTGAGGAGGTTGACTAAGAGCCTTGATCTGCTCTTGGTTTTAATATATTAGCTTAAGATTTTGAGGCGGCGGCACTTGGTACTGTTTAGTCCACTGAGATTATTTTAATATATTAGTTTAAGCCTTTGTTTTTTTTTCGGCGGGTTTTATATTGTTCTTCAGTCATTAACAACCTGGTATATTTAAGGTAGCCGGGAAATTTTGTTTTATGGGATTCATATGGAATAGTGTATTGCATTGTTTTATCTATAATCTCCTAGCCTGATCATTTTAATTTTTTGCTTCGTATACGTTCGGAGATTAGTACCGGTTGCCAGTATCTTTTGGTAGTCATTCTTTCAGATTACTTGGAAAAGTTGAATGGAAACACTGTACTGCTAAGCTAAGTGCATTGTTCATATGCTACGAATCGGTCTTTGCATTGGAGATCTTTCAGCTTTTGAAGCAATGCAATCCATAGCTTGAGCAATCAGTGTACTTTTCTCCTTCCACTCTGTTTCGGACGATGGAAGCTTTGGTGCTGCACTCAGAAAGTAGTCGTGGTCGACTAGGCAAAGCTTATTCAATTTAAGGATCCTGGTAAAAGTTGGAGCTTTTTCCTCCTATATACGTTAAGGAAGAAACAATAACTAGCATATGGTTGCAGTGGAGTACTATGGAATTGAGGAAAAAAAAATCAGGGTTGAAGTGGAAGAAGGCTAATTTTTCTCCCACGAGCACAAGCAGATCATCTTTCCTGGAGGGGTCAACAAGAATCATCCTTCTATGATACATATAGTGGCTAAACAGCTCTCAGCAGTCCATGCCACCAATTTGGTAATTGGCCTCAGCTGATGCAATACAACTACAAGATCTCACCATCTAAGTTCAACAAAAATGTTGTACTAATATTCCCTCGCACTGTTTCCTCTAAGAACCGAAACAAAGTAACATATGAATACAGACGTGCTGAGAACATTGACTACATATGTTATATCAGATATGCTATTATAGACCGCTGTAGATTGAAACTTTTTTGACAGCCTCCTCTTCCATTTCCACAAGTTGACGGCAGAAAGTTTCAACATCATTTGCCTCTTCTTTCAACGGGAACCTGAACTCCTTCCACTGGTATTGTCTAAAGCCATCCTTCACTATTGGGCTAGGGACCTTTCCCAGCACATCAAATCCCTTGCGATCAACGGAGAGCATGAATGCATCCTTGACAAGACAATATAGATCGGTTGGTTATAGGCTCAAGGATGCCATTTTTTCTACCCTTCTTTAAAGATTATGAACAATGTAGTGCCAACCACGATATTAATTGCCTTAAGCCCATTGTCCATGGGTTTTGGAAAAGCAAAACACAAAGCAGCGAAGTTTAACGAGTAACAGAAGTAAAACAGTGAGCCAGTTAATATCTGTCAACTTCTCAACTGTACATTTATCCTGTCCTAGACTGCTGCTCAGGCAAGGTTTCATGGCAGATTTGGAGGACATTATTAAGAAACAGATACAAGCAAACACCCAAAGCATCATTTTAAGGTGGGGGAGATGCAATTGGCAATGGTAACAATCTGGTGCTGCTGTATAACACGAATCGACAGCATTTCAAGCATTGGTAATTCGTAATATGCTAAATGTTCAATAGAGCAGCATCTTACTCTTGCATTTGCATTCAAGTATATGAAACAAAAGAGCATCAAAGCTCTACGCCTTGCTCCATTTTGATTAATCCCATCAATTAGCTTCGCAGAAAAAGGTGCTACATAAGAGAGAATTAACACGTAATCAGAACAGTACGTATGAACAAAAGAGATATTGTTCTCATGCAACATTATACTGAAGATAGTAACCATCTTTTCAACGGACTTGTGATGATGATCTGACCTAGCGCATCTGCTTTACATGCCTTTATGTCTTCCAAATCTACTTCAAAAGTGCCCCCATTACAATCTATAAACAAGCACGATCTGGACATTAAATATCTTGAGTCAGATATAGTTGGCAAATGAGAGCAGCAAATGTAGCATATAATTTGAAGAATTCCTCCAAATTGTATAAAGCATGCATAATAAAAATTGCACAATTGTGTAAATTTCGTATAGTCTGAATACATTTCTATGCAGTGAAAGCCATGTAGATATTTGAAGTCATAACATCTAGTCAAGAATCAATATAGTTATGTTTATTGTAACAACTGGACGAGTTACAGACTCTGTAGGAAAGGTATGAACGAATACTGAGAGGCAGTTTGCTTTTGATTATTTCTAAGTTGGTGAGGGCAGGGGAACATCAAAAGGATAAATCGGTACTGTGAGAGTCCAAAAAATACATTTATCCTTGAGCGCAATCGAACAGTTCGAACATCTTTCAAGATTTGTGATCAGATTGTCCAGGGCCTTGGGAAAAAGCTTATACAAAACATTGAAATTAGAAACAATGATCACAACAAGCATGACATTCAGTCGCTGAAGAAGCTCAAACCAAACTGTCCAACACAAAAACAAACCAGAGTGGAAGCAGTCTACCTGAAATTAAACTTATAAACCACATATTTTCCATTCCCTTCCATTAGATCCTCAAGGCTTTCACCTTGAGATGTATGACCAAGATTAGACGAACTTAATACACCTGAAACTGTATAACTGAACTCGCTAATTGCTTTCCATTCAGACAATATGATTTCTCTGAGGCTGTCTGCTGCAGACTGAGCCTATAACAAGAACAAGGAAATAAATAGTCAAAGGTGAAAATGTTTAAAATAACACTACTTGAACAAACTAGGCTCAAAGCCTCAAACTAGTATTGGATAGTATACTGCAAATCAAGGTCCAAAGAATCCTGACAAGGTCTAGCTACATGTTTCAGGATATATTGCACTTCAATTTAGAAGCAGGTACACATCAACAACCAAAGCCAAGAACAAAATAAAGATAAACATTTAATGAGTACAGATGAAGACCATGACAGCAGAATTAATCAATTCGATAATCTGAACAGAAAAGTAAAACCAGATCAACACCAGTACGTTTGAGCTAGCATATTCCACCATCATTAAGAGTGGAGTAGTTAGAATTACCTTTCCATCTTTGAGAGGTTCTATGTCCCCAGTGAGAGCAACACGAGCTGGTAGCTGCAGGAGGTCAAAAATCAATAACGTTGCTTGCTATCTCAAATAATTTCTTAATAGATACACCATAGAGACTACATGCCTATTTGATACATTCTGTGGACAGAAGCCCTCTAGGGTAAAGGACATGTGTTTGGGGCACAACAAAGTGATCAGACTAGGTTAGATAAACAAGACAAAGAAGTGATACAACTCAGAATTGTCACCAACCTTTTTCATTGATCTAAGTATGCTTGCCAGTGGTCCTGGGAATGGACTGGATACAGCAAATGAACCGCGTTCATCAATGATTGTGTTCTGCAAAAGAAAATTAAGACTAAGGATATCGGAACAATAAACTGATTAGGGATATCTGGCTATTGTGGGCCACACAATACTAAAGTGGAGTACAGAGAAGACTTACGACATTATGCAAATCCTTTTCAGGAACCCAAAGGTACGGCTTTCCTCTTCTGACTATATACTTGACCCTTGATGTGTAGATATCCTCCTTGCTAAGACAAAGAAACAAAGCAATTAACCAAAACCTCCAATAACCAAATAACAAAAAGAAGCCTTTTTTTTCTTCCTCTCTTACGAAATAAATCCTACTCATATAATCATATTAGCTGGGGAAGAAAGAAACTACAATGCTGAGTCTTATTTTGTATGGTATTTGGTTTGCAAAATCCTCTGCCCAAAAAAACGTGTAGCTTATTAGAGTTAGTCAGGAACCAAGATGATTCTTTACTTCACCTTTTTCCGTATTTAATCAATAAGCAAACATATTCTAAGCTAAAGTCGACATAGAGATACCTTCCTTTAGCGTCAGCTTTAACGGTATTGAGGTGGCCTTGCCAATTTGAAGCCAAGATGTTCTGCAATACTTTTCGTGGTCAATAACAGTCTATGGCCAGCAGAAGTTGAAGATATGATCGTGCTGGAACAACAAGCTAAAGTAGTGCTACGAATTATACAATTACATCAACTCTGAATGCCCAGAGAGAGAGAGAGAGAGGACCTTGCATTTCTCAGCAAATGTTAGTACCGTTGCCTTCTTGCCCCTCATGACTCCGTGGATTTCCGAAACTCGGGACTCCCAAGTGCTCGATAAGATTTTCCGTGTGCGCGCGCGTACAATAAAGAGAGAGGGTTTAGGGCTAAATGGGGTGCAGTCAGACGGGGTATAGGGCAGTTACGGCGGAAGAAGCATAGATATTTTTTACTGTACATACGATAATTAACTTTGCCGTTTTACGATGTTGCTAGTTAAACGGTTTGACGTTTATCGAAACTGTACGACAGCGGCTGTCGCCCGAGGCACCTTGACCCGGAGTTCGGCTACTGTGCTAAGCACTATTATGCTAAGTATGCTGAGCGACAACTGAAATTAAAAGTTAGAGATCCAACGACTGTTGATAAACATATCATTTAAAACATTCAAAATATTTTAATTGATGTGGTGCGATTTGGATCCTTAAATTTTGAAACTTTTAATATCAGCTCTCGCTCAGCATGAGCAAAATAACCAGACTCCCTTGACCCTTCCCCATGTACGAGTCCCTCCGCCCGTTCGCCGTCAAGACAAAAACGCCTTTTAAAAAAACTTGAAGTGCGTGACGTGGTGACACAGTTAAGCCTAAGAAGAAGACTTAAAACTGAGTCCATCTAAAAAAAGTTAAATACATTTTACCCCTTCTCTTTAGGGTTATTTACACTTTACATCCTGATATATTATTTTTTTTATACTTGACCTATAAAATTACACATATTTTCAATTTGGACCATATACTCAAATTACTCGTCAATTTAGACTGATTCTGTAAAAAAAATTACACATTACCCCTTATTTTAGGATTTTTTTACACATTATTTCTTTTATTTTTAGAAATTTTTACACATTACACATGTTTGACGAATTCGTCTAAATTAACTGAGTAAGGTAATTTGGGTACATATGTAAATTGAAAAAATATATAACTTTATATATTTAATGGGTCAAAAATAATAAATCGACTTACAAATGTTAAATTACTCAAAAATAGGGGAAAAGTGTATTTAATTAAAAAAAACGAGAGTCCAACAACAGCAGTTCACACGACTCAAGAACTCGAAGCAAGCATGGAGTCGGAGTGGGACCCATTAGCTGAGCCACCTTCCCCGCCTTGTTTTTCGTCGGTCTTCGAAAGGGATCGCCATGTGAGTTACTTGCAGATGATGTACCAGCTGTTGCCGTCGCCATACCAGAACCAGGATATCAACCGCCTCACCCTCGCCTACTTCGTCATCTCCGGCCTCCATCTTCTCTGCGCCCTCGATTGCGTACTTCTCTCTCTCATTCTTCCATTTTGCTTCTGGGGGTGAATTGGAGAGGGTTTAGTGTGGTTTCTGCACTTATTAGCGTTTAGATTCTTTTTCTTCTATGCTAGCGTTTAGAGATTATAATTTGACAAGGACTTTGATATTTAATTGAACCTCTTAATTTTTGGGTTCTTGTAGCTGCTTAAGAATTTTTGAGATATTTGAACCTCTTAATTGAACCATGGTTTTAAATGTCCGGGTTTGATCCGAGATTGTGAATTTTAATTATTTCGGACAGAAAGTGGAGAATCTGCTTTAGATTTTTGGGAATCATAAAACTCTTCTTCGTAGTTTTCCCTTTTCTATTTTTTGTTTTGCAATGACTCAACAGAGTATCAGAGAGGTCCTGCTGTTTGATTATGTCCACAACCACGCATGAACAACTTATCTGGACAAATGCAAATTTAATTTCATGTTTGTTGTATACGCATTTTAGGTTGACACGGACGCAGTTGCCAGTTGGGTTTTATCCTTGCAGGCTCACTCAAGAAATAAGGCTGAACTGAATGATGGTACGGGCTTTTTTGCTAAGAAAACAGATCTAACATAATTGGGTTCGGATTTTAAAGATCAATGATGCCTTGATGCTGGATTTCCAGAGTGGATATGTTTTCTATATTTAGGGGGAGCACTTTCCTTTCAAGCGTGTTCTATGTTTATTCAACTATCAGGACAGAAAACGTGATATAGCTGTTGGTGTTCTGCAGGTCAATTTTATGGTTTCCATGGTTCTAGAAGTTCACAATTTCCTCCACGCAGTAGTGGGGTATACCACACAGATCATGCACTTGTGCTTTGTTATGATTTTCTTTTGTTTTTGTTTACGCAGAAAGCTTAGTGACATATGTTTCTTACTCTATTTGGGAATAACCTTCTCTGCTTTTCTAAGGTTTCGAGTCACAATGGCAGTCATTTGGCAAGCACATACTGTGCCCTAGCCATTCTAAAGATTGTTGGCTATGACTTCTCAAATATTGATTCTGAGACAATATTGACATCAATGAGAAACCTTCAATTGCCTGATGGGAGGTAAGCTTACACTTCTTGTTCTTGGATCTCTTACCATTCTTTGCGTTCTTCGGAGAAAGCAAAGAACTGTAAGTTCTCCGCAAATATCAATAATTGGTACCCCCAAGGGTTTGGTGTGGTGGTAAGGCTTCGGCTTGGGTTCTAACATGTCCCAAGTTCGAGCCCCAACATCCCCATTATCGCCCTTGACTTATCTGCTCCCTGGGTTGTGGGGTCGGTCCAGTGGGCCGGGGTTTGTACTTCAGGGTTGGGCCAAAAGGGTCCGGCTTTGGAGAATTTCCTCGTCATCAAAAAAAAATATCAATAATTGGTTTCTCAAGTTTCTTTCAAATATAAAATGTGAAAAAAATTATTTGTATGGAATCCAAGTGTCAATTTTCTCTTATGAAACTTGAAGATCAAACAAAAAAGGTTAGTTTTTTGCATGGCTGCTGACTGCATAGGTACTACTTATAGTCATTCAGTAAGGCTCTACCATCAAGAATGTGGTTATTTTGGGAATGAAATTGATTTAATCTAAACTTACTTTGGTTTTCCAACACCCCCTTTTCAAAATAAAAACCATTTTTCACCATAAGATTTAGATCATTCCACTGCCATGGATTAATTCGTAGTCTTCATTGTTTTGGCAGTTTCATTCCCATCCACATTGGGGCAGAGACTGATCTTCGGTTTGTGTATTGTGCTGGTAAGGAAATAGGGATGTTAGGGAAGTTTTAGATAGCCGTTCAAATCAGTGTGCTCGTTGATGAAATACCAAAATGACTACTTGTTGTATCAGCTGCCATCTGTTTTATGTTGGAGGATTGGAGGGGCATGGATAAGGAGAAAGCTAAGGAGTACATAATAAACTGCCAGGTTTGTATCGAAATGCACTTTTTCTGTGGTTCGATCTTGCACTCATTCTTAATTCTTTCAAGCTATGGTTATGAGTGCAAATGTACATACCAATTATGCTGTTCTTTCAGTCATATGATGGTGGCTTTGGATTGATACCTGGTTCAGAATCTCATGGTGAGTGTAAAGAAATCCTTTATAATTTTGGTTTATGTTCTCTCAAACTTGTCCATGTTGGGGTTCCAACTTATATTTTGCAGCTTCGTGAACATCAGACCTGATTTTTAGAACTCTTCCAAGTTAGGGGCAGATCTCTCATCAAGAAGAAAAGGAAAAGAAAAGAGTGTAGCCTTAGCAGGGTTCATATCTTATCATGCTTCAACATTATTTAAGATGCTTCTTTCTGTGTTCTGTTTTTTTTTTTGGGAGGGGGGGGGGTGCTGCACTTGAAACAAGGTTGCCTCTGCATAAACCAGGTCTTTGCCATAGTTGTCTTGATTTCCAGGTCTGGAGTATCTCTGATGGTATTTACCAGCAGGTTCATTTTAGTGCCACAGGTGGTGCAACATACTGTGCTGTTGCATCTCTCCGATTAATGGGATTCATTGGAGCTGATCTTCTGTCTAATAGTTCGACGTCGTCCATCATAAATGTATCGTTGCTGCTGAATTGGATCTTGCAGGTTTATTCTCCTCATCTAATCATGAAAATCCATGAAGTTGTTCGCCTTTAAGTTTGAACAACTGAATAAACGGACCAACATAAAGGTCATTCTGACTCAAAAAAATGTGGAATGAGTAAAAATGCTTACAAAATATTGCTTCCATAGATTTCGATGTAGGACAACCAGTGGTAGGCATAAGAGTTTCGGTTAATCCCTTGCAGTTTTTTTATCTTTTTCTTTTTGGCTGCCTGGCAGAAGTTATTTGAGGGAAAATGGGGTTGCTTAGGTTAGAGGTTTGGTGAAAGAGATGGAGAATAGGTTGTGTAATGGTTGTAACGGTTGATTTGCGGAGCCATGTGATGGGTGAGCATCATATCTCCAAAGAGACAATGAAAAAAAAATCAGATCTTATACGCAACTCTGAGTGGTAACTTAGGAACTGAGCCAATTTAGCTCTGTGGGTTCAGAAGCTAATAATAGTGTATATCTGAGGGTTTGAGTTAAGAAGATCCTAAGCAAAATAAGTATCTCGTAAAACCCAAGTAATAGACCAATAACACAACAAAACACCAATGAAGATCCTCCGAAACTTCCGCATAGACCTAGAAATCTGGAAGTTATAGAAGTATCCCTGAGAACTAAATTAAATACTTGCTTGAAAAAAAAATTGTTGCTGTGTGTATCAGCTTTTAGTTCTTCACTTGTTATTTTTCTCTGTAAGCCTGTACTACTATTTTCACCCACTTGACCACATCTCTTCTCTCTGATGCAGAGACAGGCAACTGATGGTGGTTTTCAAGGTCGACCCAACAAAGATAGTGATACCTGCTATGCATTTTGGTAAGTCGAACGAAACCATTTTGAAGTTACATTGGTAATACGGAGCTTTGGTACTTTGACAATAGGGATGTGCTTTGTATAGGATTGGAGCGGTTCTACGAATATTAGGGGGCCACAGATTTATTGATGAGAACGCTTTACGTGGATTCTTGCTGACTTGTCAGTCTGAGGTAATGATGCCTCTATTTTTCCCTGATAGTTCTAGGTTTCACCGCTAGGTGTTTTAAGGATTCTTGTCTACTGCCCTGTATTTTCTTTTAGCTGTATCATGTCTGCCCCTATGCCCAAGGCATGGGAATGTTATGGGCAGTTGATGGATCCTATGCATGGTACATGGAAAAAGGAAATAAACTACCATTGATGGTGACTGAAAGCCCGCTACCATGCCTTACCGTTCCGTGTGAGATAGCCTTCTCCATCTACTGGGTAAATTGCTTATTATATGGCCTGTTAATAACCGTACAGCCCATGGAATTGGAAGGGACATCCGACAGTGGAATGGTAAAAGATTGCAGTAAGAATTGTTCATCAATTAAAGAAGCTAAAACCAATGGCAAATATAGAATGGAAGTAAATCTCCAATACTAGCGATATTAAACTCTTACTCCTGATGTATTATATTTTGCACTTGCTAGATTGGTATCTGTCATTGAGTATTCAAGAAGCTAATAGATCTCTGTTGAAATTCTGATTTCGTTGCTTAAATTTGTTCCGGCACCAGTATGGTGGCTTCAGTAAATTCCCAGGGCAAGTGCCAGATTTGTACCACTCCTACTATGGATTTACTGCATTCAGCCTCTTGGGAGAATCGAGTATGAGCTCACTCTGTGCTGAGTTGGGGATAGCAAATCTGGCTGCCACAGGGCTTTGACTTGATATTGCCATCCATTGAATGGGCTTCGTATGAGTCATCTGGACTTGGTTTCAGTTTCACTGCCATGCCAAATTGAGCAAGCAGTGATTGGGTTGGCTGTTGAAGTCAAATTATGTAATTGTTATTTACTTAATGTAGATTTGCCATGAATTCTGCTCACCTTACATCCTTATGTTCTAAAATACTTTTTACCATGATTGGAGAGGCATTGGATGGACTTGGTTTGTAATTGACTTCGTCAAGATAGTATGTTCTGGAATAATGTGTTTGCTGCCACTAATTCTCGATTTTTCAGATGTTGCTGCCATTGTCGAGTTATGGTCATTTTCTGTTTCTTATCTTGTTTATTCGAAAAAGTTGCTGATTGAAGAGGCATTGGACGGACTTGGTTTGTAATTGACTTCGTCAAGATAGTATGTTCTGGAATAATGTGTTTGCTGCCACTAATTCTCGATTTTTCAGATGTTGCTGTCATTGTCTATGGTCATTTTCTGCTTCTTATCTTGTTTATTCGGAAATAGTTGCTTCCATCAATGATGCTAGTCATGGTTTCCTAGAACGTTCTCATACCCTATTCGAATGCCCGTATCCGAATTAAGTCAGCTACTAATAACAAATAGAATACCCATTTCCTGGCGAACTCTTGCTCCACTTATACAATAATGGCAAGATTACAACTCGGGGTGCAAATAAGAAAGACATTTGAGGTTAGACGTATGCTCTCTCTCTCTCTCTCTCTCCTCTTCTTGGCTTATAACTCTTGATGTGCACCACTCTCCCATGGGGGGCACCAGTGACCTGTGTCAGTCAGGACTCATACCTCTCGGAGGTCTGGACCCTTGATCTTTCCTAATTGACCTAATTGATAGTATACTGGCTTTGTACATAATATTGAGGTGTCATCTTGGAGCAGGAAAGAAGGCAAACTTTCGGCCTTGTACATAATATTGAGGTGTCATCGTGTGTCAGCGCCAGTCATATAGAAATAATAAGATCATGCTAAATACCCTACAGGACAGTGATAAAGGTAACGTGGATGATGATTCTTCAAGATGTGCAGCTTTCGGCCTGTTACCAGGAGACGTTATCACGGGCACTTGCCTCCTTTGTTGTTTAGGAAAAGCCAAAGGGGCATCTCTCAAGCCCCTTTTTCCAACTTTGTCACTTTGTTGAATGGTTACTTCATGCATTTCATTTCGATTGGAAACCCTAACCTATGTGCTGGCCCACCAAAACCCCTGTTTCAACTTGCTTTGATATCTGGGATCGAAAACATTTGCTTTCGCCAGATGCCTGGGATTATGCTATGATAGGTTCCTCAATACTTGATCAGTTGATTGCCTCTTGGATTTACCTAATGGGAAATGATGACTCCAAGGGCCTGGCAAAACGGAAAAAGAAAAAAGAAAAAAATCTAATAGAACACAGGAAGAAAAGAAGACAACTCCATGTCATTCTGTTAATGGAGCTTTAATGTAAGCCGGGCTTCTTGTTAATCCGCGATCTGAATGTTGAAGGTGAAGATGCTAGAGGAAGTACCTGTGAAGTGCTTGAATGGTACTGTTGTGGATGGTGATTGAACTCTTTTTCTTTCTGCTTATCGACAATGATTGTGATGAAAGACCCATCTTCCTCATCTTTGTGAAAACTCGACAGGGGAGTGTTATTTCTGTTTTCTAAAACAAACACATCACTGTTATGGATCTCTTCTTTAGCATCCTCCATTAATTTTCTCTTAAGTTTCTCCTCTGCATCCTGCAAGAACTTGAATTTTGGCGGTGGTGAGGATTTTATCTTCTTGAACTCTGCGTCTGTCGTTGATTCCAAGAGAGCGTTGAATCCATGCGGGTTGCGGGAGTCCATAGGTGTACGAGGGGGGGTGAAAAAAGATGGTGAAGCCAGAGGGGTCAAATATGGAGTCTCCGCGGATAGAAGCAAATCACTCAAGCTTCTACTTCTTGACCTCTTTCCACTCTTGTCACACCTAGACATGCCATCTTCAGATTCTAAATCCTCTTTCGTTTCCTCTATGATTGTGAAGAGGAATCTTGGAGGGCCTGCGAGGTTTTGCAACCTCATAAACTCCGTCTCCACGCCGTCCTCCTCAAAGGATCTAAGAAAACAATCCTTGTTTGACTGCATGTGAAGCTGGTTTTCTGATTCCTGGACAAGAGTGCCAGCGATTCCCACAGAAGAACGGAGTTCTTGGGGATCCAAAGCCGCGGGCCTCAAAGAGGTAGACTTTTTCCAGCAAAACATGTAGAAAAGCTCTCTGGCCGGGCTGCTGTAGTCATTTTCCATCTCTCTGTGGGTTAACCTCTTCTTCGACCATAATAAGTAGTAAAGCTCAGCAACAAGAGCCAAGAAAAGGCAACCAAAAAGTACACTCAGAGCAAGTCCTACACTACTCAAAGATTTCATCTTTGCCTTCAATCACATTAGAGAACTTCTGATCGCTCTTACCTCAAATCCCATAAATGAGAAGCTCAACTTCTGCAAAATCCGAAACTGTAGAACTAAACTCTGGACTAATTGCAAATCCCTCTGATTCCGCTGCAAGAAGAATCCAAGGAGAAGGAGAAGCTTACTAGGGACTTGAATAGTCTCAAACTCATCGGAAACACTGGACAAGCCCAAAAACCCAGATCGTGAACTTTGACTAGAACGCAAAAGAGGTATCAAACTCACAGCTTCTCTTTAGTAAAAAGCTTCGACAAATTCCCCCGACTCTATTTGTAAGCGACAAACCCAAAAACATCCACCTGCTAAAACACAACAAAAAGCTCTGCTTCTATCCCGAAAATCACACTTTTGAATCATGAAGCATGATTGTAATTGTAAAACCCTTCTTACTTTTGAACCTGTGAAGGATAAACCACCATGCTGTAGACAGACTTGTCGTTTAGCCAGAAATGAATAAGCCTATCGTGTTAATGTACTGAAATGCCCATAGGAAAAGATTTTGCCCTATAAATCAGTGGGTTGGCATTTCTGTGTTGGTCAATAACTATTTGGGACGCTCAAAACAAAAAAAACAAAACAGCACCTTTAGCTTTTATCAATACTTTATTAACCTAGGCGTTTGTTGGCGAATAAGTTTCGGCAAAATTTGTATCATTCGTTGTTTGACTCGAGAGAGACGATGTACCAAGAAACATTTTTGTCCTCGATTCAAAGAATCAATTATGGTTGTTGTGAAAGGTATATGTTTATGTAAAATGCCAGCTTCAACACAAAACCCAATATTCCTAAACCAGGACGCACAAAATACTCCGAAGTCTTCGCGACCAAAGAAATCGATCATCATTGGATTATGGACTTCGCGACTTGCCTCGCCTTTAGGCGCATCATATCTGTTTGCAACGCAAGATACCAGTGATATTTTCTTGAGTGGGAAACCTACTGGGCGTTCTTTAATTTATAAGCTATCTTGGTCAAGGATTATTTAGGCTCTTCATCATACTCTCTGCGGCGTAACACAATATTTCATCCAACAGCCATTTACCCACACAAAACCCAACAAATGTCTTTCCCGTGTTGATAAAGACATGTCCAACCAAATAGCATTGATATATCTTCTGCTGCAAAGAATGACATCTGCGAAGTCTCTTCTCAAACGTAACAAAATATTCCTGCTTTCCAGGCCCAGTGACCCTCGAAGAACCAAAAAAGTTATAGGCCTTGGGTCACAGTTGTAATGAAATGTACAGTTTCCCAGGAAAATAGCCCACAGAGGACAAAAACACACAGATGGGCTCTTCTTCCCAAGATTCTCATGGACATTAAGCTGTTTGCCCAAGCCTCTCCAGAAAATCAGTTGGGCCTCGGAAGGATTCTATAATATGTAGTTAATTCGCTTTTATGTAAGATTTGCACTACTCTAAAGCCCCGGACAAATATGATCGGCCCATGTTATTGGACTTGTAATGATGTGAAGCTAGGTATTTGCAACACGAAAATCAAGATCTAGAGGGGATGATTAGGTAATTTTTTTTAACCATATTTTATTTACGAAGTGGAAAATTTCTGAACCGATTTTCAAACTTTTGGAACAGCCTTATTCTAATCCGGTGATAAAATCTTATTAGAATTTGAAGAGACACATTACTACTTAATTTGATTTATTCTCTACTCGAAATCAAGCCAATATTCAACTTTAAACTAACGCATGTAATATAAGATAAACTCGAACTGATTGACATATAGGGTAAGCTTTTACTGTCGTTAGTGATACATTATGAAGGTACAAATTATATAGTTAAAACTTCGAAAAACGAAATAAATGTAGTTAACACTCGATGCAAACGAAATGTACCTTGAAAATAAAAGATAGGCGATCTTTTGTATGGGCTAAACTTTAAGGAAACACGGAGAGATAGCCTTTCACAATCACACCGTCGTGGTCGTGGATTGTACGACCATATTCTGTGACGTTTCTGAATTCGCATCCGACTCGCCGAAACATAAATCGGTAGCACGCTAAACAGTGCGTGACGAAGTCCTAGCATCGAAGCGGCAAATCGGGCAACTTAAGTGGGAATAGAGCCACACATTAATGCATAGGACGTGAAAAGAGTGCTTGCATGCCAGCAAGGTGTGCAACTCCTCACCCTCTTGGAATTCGCTCAAGCACACCACACAGGTGCCATCTTCGCCTACCAAACCCACACCCTTTTTGGTGCTTATGGGCAGGAATAGATTGGGGCATGGATGCGTTAGTGCAGCTTGATCTCCCCCTGTCTCAGGCACAAAACTGCGTGCCGGTTGTCGTGGGGTGTGGCTGGCGGCGTGTCGGTTGCACTGACAGAGTCTTATGAATTAGGCCTGTCCAAAAAACCGGTCGGACCGGCCCGGACCGGTTTTGACCCAAACCGGTTGACTTTTTTCAACCGGGTTGACCGGACCGGTAAACCGGTGTATTCCGGTCCTGTTCCGGGTTACCCTCATGAAAACCGGGGACCGGACCGGAGTATACCTCTCCAAACAGGCCCAAACCGGAATTTGGCCCAAAATGGCAAGGTTCAACCCTAAAACCGGCCCAAAATGGCATAGCCCAACCCTAAACCGGCCCAAAATAGCATGGCCCAAACCGACCCAGACCGGACCGGACCGGTCATATAACCGGTCCGGTCCGGTCCGGTCTATATACTTTCAAAAACTTCCGGTTTGGCCGGCCAAACCGGACTGAACCGGCCCGGACCGGATGTTGGACACCCCTATTATGAATGGTAAATTACGTACAGAATAGCCGCCATCCTGCTGCTATTAGAAGGAGGCGGATTCGGAATTTGGTGTACGGGGTGTAGCCATTAAGAAGATCGTCCTCCACCATGGTACATAGCTTATTTAGCACTGGTTAGAGTACCAACAAGAGGCTTATCGAACAGTGTGACCGGGACGGTGAGTACAAGCTTAGAATTTGTTTTATCGCGTAGGTATGTTCTTCAACAGATGATTCCGGGGCTTAACAACAATTATTAAAACGGTTTCACAGATGAGGGGGATTTGGTGGGCCTCGTAAAGACACCCACGTGGTACAACGCAAGTTCTCACTTCTGTTTTGGGTCAGAAGACAACGGTCCAACCCAATTTATGTAGCTGGACCTTAGCAGAGCCATTGATTAATGCTAAGTTCTAGCTTAGGAATAGCTTTGGGTCTTTGGAGAACAATCATTTAAGAAAGGGAAATTATTGATCAAGTGGGCCTCGTATAACTCAGCGGGGCAATTTTAATAATTTTTGTTTTCTTTTCGATCTAGAAAAGCGCTGTATAATATAGGGCACTTTTGAATAATTGGATTATATTATATAGCACTTTTTAACACGCTTTTCGATGTTCATCGCTAAACGTCACGTTTAAGGCTCTTGAGGAGCTGCCAAATGGTACTGGCCAAATCTGGATTATTATTTTTTTCTAAATTACCAAATCTTGATTAATTTACTCAACTCCCCACACAAAGGCCGACAACCAATCAAGAACCATTTTAAGTAACTTGTACTGCCCACACGACATTATTGTGAACATGGCTAGTTGCGTGCTTTTTAAGGTACAGATAAAGAACACATTTACCACTAGCTAATATAAACGTTTACCATTGACTCATTGAATAAAGACAAACATTGTAGTAAGGAAGACAATAATAACGTTTATAATATTAATACTATGCCTGGAATCCATTTTGATCTAATCGTCTACAAAAATCTTCAAGCAAAAAAATTGATATACAGGTCCGCTTGTGGTGCCCGTCTGAGTTTTCTCTTCCTGACAGCCTTTTTCATGTGTTTTTAGCTGAAATTTGTTATATCATATTAAAATTAGAAAATTCAAGTCATCATTTCCCATTTGGCCTCTACGGACTAGATTGGACATGTACAGTGTAAGAAAAACTCCCAAGATAAAAATTATTGATTATTTTGAGTTTAAATCACTAGTACAAACTGCAACTATTTAGTCTTTTTTATTTTTGTAATAATACTCTTATGATCTGTGCTAGTTTTAATTAGGGTGAAGTGTGAGTCACTCGAACTTAAGATATTGACTCTACTATCGTGTAAATTTACTATTTATCTCAAAAGCTTAAACTAATATAAAGAGGAATATTTTTTCTTTAAATTATATTTTATAATATTATTAATGCATCTTAAACCCATATTAGGTGTAACCCATCTTTGGAACTCTCTCTAGCCCCTTTCTCTCTCTAAACTCTTTCTGTTTTCCCGAACCCACAATCTCCCTGGAGAAGGGTGGGAGCTTCAGTTTCCCACTCCTTCCTTTTCTTTTCATTTCTCCCTCCTCCCTCTTCCATCTTCCTTTTTCTCCTCTCTGGTTTGATTGTCCAGCGGTTGCGGTTGTGTTTTTGGTTTTCTTTGCAAGTGGCTTATGAGCGGCAGATGGTGGATCGTCCAGCTTCGACAAGCACGCACCACATGGCGAAACTCAGACAACCCCGATTTACAAATAGAGGTGTCTCTGACGCGATAGAGACGACACGTGTAGATTCACTTATAGGGATCTCGGCCTAGACCCCTCACCAATGCCTATCCCCTTCACAAGTAAGGACTTGAGAGTACTCGAGTTTAGCCATTGTGTTAGGGTCCCCGGTCGAGGAACAAAAAAACATTGAATTCCCTTATACCCGATCTACTCCAATACTATAATGATCCTCCCGACCAGCTTTAAGTAACACACGAGCGTAAATAATAGGATCTGATACACCGAGAATGAAGAATTCATCACTGATTTGATAAAAGAAAACGTGATCTAAGGATTATTAGTCCTTCGAATCACAAGAAACAAGATAATCTCAATCAAGGGTTAATTAGCCCAAGAACGAGTACTCAAACTAGGTTATTAGCCTAGAATGAACCAAATGAAAAGGTTATTAGCCCTAACACCGAATTAGCATATACGTGCCTATGCTCGGCCAAAATATTCCCAAAAGCACTCAGGCTCTCCAAGACGACTATTCTCGATAATCTTCTCAATGCTCCTAAAGGTGTTTATATAGACATCCTTAGGAGCCTACAAACCCTAACAGACTTAAAACAAATCAATTTAAATATAAAACAAATTAATTCCTTAAATCAAGTAGATTTGATATTACAAACCTAATAAACTGAATTAAAAAATGAAAGGATAATTTTCTAGATCTTCGGTGAAAAGTTCGGATCTAGACGATTTGCTTCACAAAATCGCTACAAGAAAGGAACCCGAGCGCGGAAGACATTTCCATAAAATTGTGGTCGCGCTGCCATTACTCCCCGATCTGGTCTTGAGCTCTGACTTGGTCTCGAGCTAGTCCTAATCTTTTTGCGATGGGTTGGCTGACATGTTGAGCATAAGTATCGCTGGCTCCTGGTCGGTCAGCACACCTGGTTGTCATGGTCGGTCGGCATGACTTGGCTGCCCTGTTGGTCAGTCTGCCAGTGCGGTCCTGATCGTTCGGTATGCTTTGGCTGCCCTGGTCGGTCAGCCTGCTGGGGCTGTCTTGGTCGGGTGACATGACTTAGCTACTCTGGTCGGGCCAGCCCTGGTCGGTCAATATTGTTTCATGCGTGCGCGCTCGGACCGTGTCCGGATCGCACTGGTCAGTTGCTGGCGCTGCCTTTTGCCACTCAGCCTTCTACTCTTGGTAGTCCAGGTCGTGGTCTTCATTGGGGATCCTGTCACATTGCCTATGGTTGATACCCTTTGACTGACCTAATGAAGTACTCAAAAGGGAAATGTATCATAGGTATTGAATTAAAAAGAAAAGAAAATATATAATAAATTAAAGAAGTATAGATGGTTGGGAAAATAGATGAAAAGAAGGATACATAAGCTTAAGCTTGAATGGGCTGACACCACTAGAAGAACTTATAACTCGATTATGGAACAACGTCGGCTTAACCCAACGATGCATCGTTAACAAAGAATGAGAGATGGCAGGCTTAACCCCAAGCATCAAACCTCATATGCTAGCCCAAGATTTCAGGCCTAACCCCAATCGTCGATTGCCCTAACTTGACCGATCTAACCCAGCACAAGTCAGGTCTAACAAGTGTAAATAGAAGCAAGCCTAACCCCACGCAATATAACATCCATGCTAGCCCAAGTGTCAAGCTTAACTCTGAATACCGAAAGTTAATGGCGCAAAGGGAAAAAGCTCCCTTCGAGACTTTATTCAATATTTGAATAAATTGATCCTTACAAATGGTGTCATAGAGGAGTATTTATACCACCTCCATGGGCTTGGGCAGCAATGTCTTTCCTTGTAAAGGAAAGGCTTGTTGCACACTTAACAAATATTCCTTATTATCCTATTGAGGTTTTAAAAGAAAGATCTTGTATAGATCATGTCTTTTTCCTCAAGACTAGCCCACTAAAGAAGAACAAATCAATCAAATATTTATTGTCCAAAAAAATAGGTATATGGCCTGCCATAAGCTTTCATATACGGAGGAAGTGAATTAGCCACATGCATAAAAGCATCATAACTTCAAAGAATAATTTTTTCAAAATATGACCAAGATTATTGTCTTAATTGAATCAAACCAACATAGCAATGTTTTGACACCAAAAGCAATAAAGATAATTTCCCATAAATGGTGGGATTCGGTCATGTAGGGATGGGTGACCCATATGTCATTTGATTACTGTTTGTGGTGGTTACCCCGTCATGCTCCACCACTTCCAACGCTGCTCCACCACCATGTAGGGTGGTAACTTCAAAATGATCTTCTCGATCTCCTGAGTCTTTTGAGACTAACCTTCTATGTGCTCCTCCATGCGTCGTCATGTCCGGTGGTCCATCAATGTGCTCCACTAAGCTCTCCGGGAATCTCCTTACATTGGCTTCCCATGCACCTTTGGTTGTGTCACCATGATTGATGGTCTTGTGGCGACACCTTCGTTATGCTCTTCAACTCCTCCTGAGTCATTGTGCATTGCCTCTCTATATGTTTTGTTTAAGTTATGCCAAGGCTTATGGCCTTGCTGGCCCTTGCCTTGTCCTGGTAATGTCGTGGGGCATGTCAATGCGCTGCTAGGCGTGTCATGGCTTGGGTCATGGGCATGTCAGATGTCTTGACAAACCTCGCCTAGGTCTTGAGCTGGGGTCTTGTCATTCACGCATTGACCACTCTGGTTGAGGTAGACGTCTTCTCCGCCTTCCTTGACTTGCCACTCTTCCTTGTCCAATCCTCTAGGCCGTGGAGCTTCTCTAATCACCACCACACGCCACCTCTTCAACCAACCTCTTCGGTCATGTTATGGCCTTTGGCTCAGATCTGGCCAGAATCTTGACTTAGTTCGTTGCCTATGTTAGCTTTTTGCCCATTCAAACTTGCCTCCTTCTTTAAGGCTTACTTAGTTGTTATAGTTTGTTTATCTGTAGCTAGTTTAAATTCTACGTATTGTAACAACAACTGATTTTCTGCTTGTTAAGTGTTCTAAGGGAGCATGATCGACAACAATGCGTCAGCCTCCTTTAGCGGCAGTTGCCACTACATTGTGCGGTGGTTGTTCCTTTCAATGAGTCTTCGGACTCATTTTTTCGCGGGTTTTTTCGTGTTCTGTGGACCTTCGGATTCTCTCGCTGCGGGCTTCGTACCCATCTCAATTCGAGGACCTTGTGTCCTCATATTTAGGCTTCGACCTCCCAAACATATTAATGACCCATTGGGTTCTTCTTTTTGTAGGATCTAACTATAATTCTATCCTATTAATATAAGTTTTATTTTTTTCAGAGGGAAAAAAAGGTGTAACCCAATTGTGTCTTTACTTAATTTTTTTTTAGGAGATCAAATTGAATAAGAAGAAAGTTTGGCTATGTAATTCTTGCAGCATGGTACCTTTTTCTTTCTCCCCTGAGAATCAGGTGACCTTTTTTTTCTCTCATTTGGGTCCAACATAATAAGTAATCATTAAGCCCCCAGTCATAAATATGGCTACGACCAAGAGACTACTATGGGCCTCAGTGGCGGAACCAGGAATGCAATCGAAGAGGGGCAAACTCTTAAGGAAAAATGACAAAAAAATACTACGTAATACAAAAAAAATGTCTTAAGAGTTAAAATATCAAAAATTAAGGACAAAAAAAACTAAAAATATTGAAATACACATACCGTACTATTTGCTGATACTGAGAGTTGACATCTTCTGAAAACATTGTAAAATAGCTTTGTTCTCAATAGTTTCAAAAAATATCTTCTCGATATATACGACAATAAAATTATTCATCTTTCATCTTATTACGTAAGTCAGTTTTGATAAACTTCATTGTAGAGAGCACTCTCTCAACGGTTGCAGTCGCAACTGGTAAGACCAATGCTAACTCAATAAGCTGATAAACCAATGAATATAGAGTATGTTTTATTGTCTCAACAATCTTCACAGCAAGATCTCTAACATCTTGAAGCCCAGAAAAAGCATAATGAATTCTCACATCATAAATGTAGTTTCAAAGTTGATCTCTAAGTACAACACGATCAATTGCTGGGAAATATTCTGGATAAAGCTCGGCAAGACGAAATAATTTAGCATGATCTAACGCTGAGCATGAGTTTATTGAATCAATACATGCTATATAAATAAGTAACTATGTACTTGCTTCTGTGAAATAATGATTCATCTCCTGAGTGATCAAATCAATAACTTGACAAAACACTTTCACATGAAAACGATGGAAATAAGTAATTGTTTACCCTCCACACCGAGCCCGACCGCGAGTTGGAGTAATGTCTTCCATATTGGGCACTAGTAATGGAGAGGTCTTGGATGCCCTCACGAGTATTACTGGCTATCACTGATCTTTGACCTGCCAAAACCAGGCTGAGCTGCTTGTTTTGTGGCTAGTGTTGCCTAAGAGGAGGCACTCGAGGCCAAAATCGATGATTATGGGCTCCATGTCAGTGTTTAGGAGGACATTGCTGGGTTTAATGGAGCCATAAATGTGTTTCTTCTCGTGGATGTAGGCTAGTTCTCGGGCTACTCCTCTCGCTATATTTAACCGAACCTCGAGAGGTAGATGAAATGGTGATGAGCCGGGTTTCCCTGAATTTAAGGAAAAATAAGGGATAAATATAATATCGGTCCCTGTGGTTTACTCCAAAATCAAATAAGTCCTTAAACTTTATAACACATCAAATTAGTCCATAAAATTTAAAATCATTCACATCTGAAAGGTTCCTAAGGGACTAAAGTCATAATGAATATTAAACTTTAGGGACTAATTTGATGTGTTTTAAAGTTTAAGGACTTATTTGATTTTGGAGTAAACCACATAGACCAATATTGTATTTATCCCAAAAAATAAACATGATAAATTACAATTTACAAGTGCACCTGCTTTTTCCTCATGTACTGTTTTTTATTTTCTTTCCCCCTTACCTAAAATCTGAATTTTATTCTGTTCACCAAAATTTTTTTTATTTGGGCCCATCAAAATAATGTTGGTCAGTACGCACTTTAAGGTAACAGCAGCAAAACAGTTCGATCTGCTCCTTCAAACCATTAACTAAATCTTTAGATAAGAAGTGGGGCAACAATATATTATTGGACTCACCTGTTATTTTTTTAAGCCAAACAGTGTTTGAAGATGAATCAAATTTTTAAAGGGGCAGCCCTTATTAAAAAAATAAAAAAAAATTTGATAGATTTTTCAAGCAATGCCGCCCCCATTGCCCTTGCTAGATCCGCCTGTGGGGCTCGGTGCGAAGGTCCAACATAGTATGCGGTGTAACGTCAGAGTGCTCTCTCGGTAACTATCTACTTTCTCGTCTTATTTATCGGCAATACATAATTTTATCTATTGCGCGCGCCTTAAAACAAAACAAAATTGTAAATGGAAACTCCGCCATCGTTAAAACAAAACAAAATTGTAAATGGAAACTCCGTCATCGTTAACTAACAGCCACTGTCTCAAACGGCAGTCTAAAAGATGGTGCGGTTCTGTCGTCCTCGTTCCCAGCTACCCCCGTCTTTTTATACAGACTCCGTTAGCCATTCTCCTTTTTCCTCTCTCTCAATATGGGAATCCAGTGCGAAATTCTCAGTTCCTGTGGACTGGAAGTCTCGCTTTACAGGTAACCTTCAAATATCTGTTTGATTTTTTTAATCTTTACCCATATTTCTTTGTTTCGGCCTTTTGAGGTTAGGGCGTCGTCGTTGATTTTCTCGCTTTGAATCTGTAACATTTCTGATCTACGTTCGTACGGGTTTTTGATACGAAAAGGTTATTAAAATCTCAGGCTGTTCATGTTCTTGCTTTGCTTGGTTGCTGAGGACGTGTAGGAAAAAGAAAAAGGTAATAGAGGATCTTCAAGACCAAAAAAAAAAAAGAATTTTGGTAAGCTAATAAAGCCTTAGCTTTCTTATCAAAGTAAAGGAATGAACAAAAACAAAGTTTTATCTCAGATGAGATCGGTGCGACAAGTTGGCCTTATACGGTGACGTTGTTCATTCTTTTCGAAATTAAACCACTTTAGATGAAAATCAAATTAAAGAAATAGATGTTTAAGGTTCAATTTCCCCTGATTTGTCCACAACCAAGTAAGGGTCAAGTTTCCCTGCAGTTCATTAACTAAGAGCAAGCTTTGAATACTTGGTGTATTGCTGAAAAATCAATAGTTTTGATCGGGATCTTCTGGCTTCATGTTTTCAGGTCAATATGGTTCTGACCATGGTATCGTAGTGGGTCACTGCGAAGGCTAATTAGTGGGTTTGAATCATGAAGATAGTAGCAGGTGGTTCAGGTTCTGTTACTATGCCGTTTGAGTACTGACTCTAAATTATTTGTGGGTTTGTATTAATCTATTCAGATGGCTGTGAGGTGATTTGTTGCGGGTGGGTTACACCCAAAAGCAAGACAAGCTGAAGACCGCTGAAATAAGAGGGGAAAATATGGGGGAAGCTCTTCTCACTACCCTCTCAATGGAGAATCATCACCTCTCTACCCTTCTGTCGATGGATATGGGTTCTTTGTCACACGAAGAACTCGACAGAGATGACCTGGAGAGAGAGATGAATCGGACTGTCTTCTTTTCACAACCACCTGATATCAATCTCCCTCTTTCATCTGAGTCCAGCCCACCTCCCCCTGCATGGAATGATCCATCTGACATCTTAGATGTAGGCTTGGGGTCTCAAATTTACAAGGCTGTGACAACAATCAATGTCCCGAAAGTTGTACGGAAATGCAACAAGCGTCTTGACAGCATTTGGGGGGCCTGGTTTTTCTTTAGTTTTTACTTCAAGCCGGTTTTGAACGAGAAATCAAAGTGTAAGATTGTTCGAGATTCTAATGGAATGTCAGGGTACGAGAAGTCAGACCTGCAGCTAGATGTATTTTTGGTTCAGCATGACATGGAGAACATGTATATGTGGGTTTTCAAGGAAAAGCCTGAACACGCGCTAGGTAAGATGCAGCTGAGGAGTTACATGAATGGTCATTCTCGCCAAGGGGAGCGTCCATTTCCATTTTGTGTGGACAAGGGGTTTGTTCGATCACACCGTATGCAGAGGAAGCACTATAGGGGTCTCTCTAATCCTCAGTGTGTTCATGGGATTGAAGTTGTTCGGTCCCCTAACCTGTTGGGTGTTAATGAAGAGGAGAGAAAGAGGTGGATAGAGCTTACAGGCCGAGATATGAACTTCTCTCTCCCACTTGAAGCAAGTAATTTTGGTTCATGGAGAAACGTACAAAACTCTGAATTTGATCTTGAGCGACCTCCTCCTGCCTTAAAGACTAGTATAATTGCCCACCAAAGGAGATTACTTAATGGTGCTGGCTTGAATTTATCAACCCAGCCACTGGACCATGGCAATGGCGACAGCATCGATCTTTCAACAGTATGCAACAAACGGAAGAAGGATTTGTTTCCTCACGTGAAGGATGACGACTGTTATTTACATAACGATAAGCATTTGGACAGAGTTTTGGATATGAAACCTTATCCAGTCGAGTCACCCTGGTTAAATGAGTTCAGCGGGGTAATGAAGAATGTATATGGGCCTGTTACAGTTGCAAAAACTATATACGAGGATGACAAAGGTTTCTTGATCATTGTTAGCCTGCCTTTCGCAGATCTCCAGAGAGTAAAAGTTACCTGGAAGAACACTAACTTGCATGGGGTCATTAAGATATCTTGTATGAGCAAGGCTTGCATGCCATTCATTAAGCGACATGATAGGACATTTAAGCTAACCGATCCAACACCAGAGCACTGCCCTCCAGGGGAATTGATTAGGGAAATTCCCCTTCCAACCCGCATTCCAGAAGATGCTAAACTAGAAGCTTATTGTGACGAGACAGGCACAATTCTTGAAATAATTGTACCCAAGCATTGCGTAGGGTCAGAAGAACATGAGGTCCGTGTATGCCTTCGACCCTCTCCTTGTAGTGAGCGAGCATTTGTTGATCTGAAAGAGGCATTAGCATGAGGGATACCAGGATGCTTACAGAGTTTGGTGCTTCAATGTTGTCTAGGCTTATTCCCTAATGGACTTCTGTAAAGTTGGATCCTCATTTTTTTTCACGACTCTTGTTCTTCCTGTTGTCTAAACGCTTAAAGCAGATTTTAGTTGGTCTTTGGACAGGTGGCTGTTTGTTCATTTGTTAACCATGTTAGACTTTACTGACCATATTTTCTCCTCGTTGGCTTTGACATGCACGAAATGTCCCTGTGGTTGTTCTAGGGGTGGGCAAACCGGGTTCGGGTTCGAAAATTTTAACCCGAACCCGAAAATTCGGTTTTCCTCATGTATAAACCCGAACCCAAATAAATCCGAAAATATCAGTTCGGAAACGGGTCGATCCGGTTCGGAACGTCGGGTCACGGGTTTTTGATTCCCCGGTCTCAGTTGGGGGCATTATATTTTCGGGTTCGAAGTCGGATTTGTTACTATACCCGAACCCGAAAACCGGTTTTCCTTAACATACAAACCCGAACCCGCCTAAACCCGCCCCGATCGGGTCGTCGGGCCTCGGGTTTTTTGCCCACCCCTAGTTTGTTTTATGCATATGGCTTTTTTTTATTCGAGTGTTGAGTTTGAATTTAGAGTCCAATTTGATGCTTGGCTCTGAGGTTTTAGTTTTTATCCGTATATATTGGCGCCAGTGTTGGTATATATGTTCCTGAAGTAATACTGTGTGTAAAGTTCCGCCCTACTTATATGAATCTACTATATGCTATGGCTACCTCTCAGAAATTGTTTAGTCTTCGTGGTCCTGGCGACCAATTGTTCAGTCTGTCAAACTCTTTTTCAAGTTTACGAAGCAGTGAATTTTGAGATTGGAAAAGATTGGTGAATGTTGAACGTGGTTTTAAGGATTACTCCCCCTGGGTACACGATTGGGCGTTGACTAGTTTTCTAGTGATGTAACGGATTTGCTTCCGAGGATTTTACATTAGAGGAACATACTAACATGATGACCCATGCATTCGCGGTGTGCGTCCGTTTCCACTTTTTCTAAAATCTATGAGGACAATCTATACTACTAGGTTCCATTTGTCAGATGGTGGTCTTTATGTCAGAAAGATTGTAGTTGAGGAAATTTTTGGAAGTTGTGTCTTTAGTTAGGGGCAGTTGGTTGTCCTGGTCCATCTCGATACAAATGCTTGCTATATGAGAGGAGACTAGAGCAGCAGAGCAGGCACGAAGTTTCTTCTGCAGCTATTCCATATTTTCTTGCAAACTGATGGTTGTACTTCGTACAGCCCAAATCTTCGTACAGCCCAAATAAAGATTTAGTAGAATAAATAACAGTCTCGATGTCTTTGGAGGCGGAGCACGCAAAAAACATCTCATGCAAGTACGAAGAAATTCTACATAAAATCCGATTCCCTTTTTGCTGGCTGATCAGCATGATGATCGTCCGCCCGTCTCAATAATGCCTAGATGGTGGGTGCCGATTACCATTGGGATTGGGTGCTGAAGGAACCTTTCGAAGATTCTCTTTGACCTGTATAAGGCATTTTCATCCTCTGAAGTGAAAGGATAATGTATAAACTAGTTGGCATATACGGGGAGAAGAAGAAGTACTACTCACCCAATTAGTGGCTGACATGTATCCAGCAGCCGAGCTTCCGCTTGCTTGTGCCTGTTTGAGCTGGAAAACAACTAGGGATGCATCAAAGAGAATAAGTATCTACTTGCTTCTACTCAGCATCATAATGTTAGAAAATGCTAGTCGAGGGTGCTTGCCTGATTCTGCGGTGTGAATCCTCATCGCTGTCGAGTAATAACATTGAGACGCAATAAAGATGAAGGCTAAGAAGAGACATATTTGAATCTGTTTTCTCGTCATCCTCGGCATGAGCTTGATCTGCATGGCGGGACTAAATGGGATGTGAAGGTGTGGGGGTTATATATACTCGAGAAGTATTTATAAGATGATCATTGTTTTTTTAATCATTGCTTGTTTGAAAGTATGGAATGGCATGCTAAAGTTGTCTGGGAATCCAATGCTATATTAGATCCAAAATGATAAGGCTAGATAGAAACGTTAATCTCTTGTCATTATCCGTTGACCTCTCTTCGGCTATCAGCATATAATAGAGCCATCAACGCTCTTGTCCTCCAAGGGCCCAACACAAAGATTCTGACCAGTCACTACAGCTTATCGTTCATGAAATGTTCGGATCTGCAATCATGAAGTTCATAGATTTGTCCTATTCTGTGACTGAGTGAAAATGCCTCGACTAGCCGGCAGGCTAGATCTACCTCCTACGTCTCTAGAACACTGGAAATTTAACAGTGATTATCAAACGATTATTTCCAAATCTTAGAAGTAGTCAACTGAAGCCATATTCTCCAGTGCCAGTAAATACTCTAATGTCCATGAGGAGTAATTGCGAAGAGAGAGGACACCACTTATAACATAGAAGAGCGACCCTGAACGAGACAGCTCATAATGGTGTCTTTTACTACTGTTAAGCAGAATTTTCTGGTCTACTGATTGTATTCTCATCTAGGCTTTTCTAGTAAAAGTTGGTTGGCTGTTTTGGACTCCTGTTACGCTTGTGGTTGAAACTTGTCCTCTCTAAATTTTGACGGAAATTAGTCGTTGAGGCAAACAGTAAGAACCCTTTTGGGATTCCATTATTTAAAATAAATAAGTAAATAACAGAGAAATTAACCTCTTTCGCAATGACCTGTAAACCACAACTTTAGTCTTCTATTACTCTTAATCTCTACTTAAAGTCAAAGCCCCAGCCGTCTGGTTTTATCTGTTGGATTCTCTATCTGGGTCAGGCCGATCCCTCATAATTTTTGACCTTCTCAGCAGTCGGGCCCAACTCCATTCGACCTCATTATTCTTGAACTTAACGGAGGCGACAGCCCAAGTTCATCCCAGCCTGAGCCCCGCCGCCCCAACTGGCCACTACCATGACTTCTTTTCGTGCGGGGACTGGGGAGCCTTGGGTCCAAGAATGCCGCCCTTTGTAGTGCCGTGCCGTGCCGTCCACTAGCATCGAGCGAAGTCGGCAAGTAGCAAATCCCCAATATGGCTTCCAAGCAAGGAATAAAGTAAACCCCGTTAAGTGGTATGGTGATGGACTGAAAAGGAAAGGAAAAGAGAAGATCATGCACATGCAAAATATTCCATCTTTCCTATTTGGAATTTACGTAGGGGAGCAATTTTTTTTTTTGAAAGACGACTGTGTTTGTAGCCAAATATTGACTTTGATGCCTTCATTTATTCTTCTTCTCCTTTTTGTTTTCCTTAATTTCTCAGAGAAGAATTTTAAAAAATTTAAATTTCTCAATTTCGTGGACGATTACCTTTTACATTGAATAATAATAAGAACATTAGAACAACGTTTCCCCACGACTTTTCCCAAAAAGGAAAAGAAGTCCGACGCGTCCTGCATAAACCGCCTTTCCTCTTGCTTTCCATTATTGATGATGAACCGATATTTCACCTCCCGTTGCCTATAGAAGCCAGTTCTGAGCGCCGGCAGCATAGATTAATTCCAGGAGAGTTCTGTATTCTCCGTGGTTGTTATTCTCTTTTAGTCGTTTTGCTTTACCTCCCTTGTTTTCTGGTCCCCTATGTCGGCATCTCAAGCGAGCCACCTCCTTCAAAAGCAGCTGCGAGGTCATCTCGAATTCGATCACTCCCTTGATTTTTATTTCCTTTCTTTCTATTTTGGGCTTTGTCTCTTAGTAACGTGTTTTCTTTTTTCCGATGGACTAATTGTTTTTTCAACTCTCAGATCTCAGTAGGAACCCGTTGGACGGCTTCTCGGCTGGTCTGGTCGATCAGAGCAATTTGTTCGAGTGGAGCCTCACGATTATTGGGCCACCCGATACGCTTTAGTGAGTGGTTCAATTGTTAGTCGCTTCGAGTTTTAAATTTTTAATCTTTTGTCTGAACCTTAGTTTTGGTGCACGTGTGTTATATTGTTTCAAGTTTTCCTTGATGATTGTTTGAATGCCGTTTAAAGGCTTATTTTCTATGCTGTGTCAAGAGGCGGTATGCTTTGGTTTTGATGCACGTGTGTAATCTTCTGGGGATTCAATGTCGTTGGTGTTTTCTTTTGATTTGAATACATAGAGATGGGTGGTTTTGGGTCTGTGTTTGATTTGTTTTTGCCAATTCTGTGTTTTATTTGTTTGCTGGTGTTTCTTTTCTGTTTGGTATGCGATCATTGCCACTATTTAGTGGATATGGTATGTCAGCTGGTTTTCGATCATTTTTACTTCATATCATTGTAGAATATCTTCTATAAATTGATAAATGTTTTGATTTGCTAAATCTTGTTGAACATGTAGTATAAGATTAGGGTTGCATCCCATATAATTTGTGATCAGTCAATAACACTTGGCTTAACCTTAACACCGGCTACATCTTCATTCCAATTTTCTTTTCTTCTTTTTTTTTTTTTGTTTTTTTTGGGGGGGAGGGATCTTCATTCCATTTTAACAAACCAAAATCAACTATTAATGGAGACTCTTATAGAAAATATGTGAAGAATTGGGATATTGGGTTCTGTTTATTCATGAGATTAACTAAATCTTAGATTTGTATATGGTGGATTTGTATTTTATGGTTCTGAAGCTTTCTTTGGTGGTTCCTAATTCGGGAATTGTGGTTCAATGTTGGTATAGGATGATTTATATTTTGGGACCGATAAAAGTTTTAGGTCTCAATCTCACTTTACAGATTATGATGTGTGTGTTCTGCAGACTGTTGCTCTACTCAGCTACTCGGTGTGGCTTTAGCATTGGTTCCTTATATTGCACTCTTTTTGCTTGTTGACTGAACATTACACGGTAGTTTATTGTCTAATTTGAGGCCTTCTATATTTTACCACTTTTATCAGTCTTCTGTGTTAGTTCTTATCACAAATGTGCCTAGGAGTTAGTTTCTAGAATTAGAGAATTGGTTGCCTTGAACTTAACAGGGGCTTTATTTGCATTCCCTTGCTGCAGTGATGGGGGTTTCTTTAATGCCATCATGAGCTTTCCCTCTAATTACCCCATCAGCCCTCCAACAGTGAGGTTTACTTCAGAGTTATGGCATCCAAATGGTGATTCTATCTCTCTCTCTCTCTCTCTCTCTCTGTTTAGTTTGGCTAATCTTTTGGATCTGTCTAACCTACAGTTTACCTAGATGGAAGAGTTTGCATTTCAATTCTTCATCCCCCTGGTGAAGATCCAAATGGTTATGAGCATGCAAGTGAACGCTGGACTCCAGTCCATACAGTACGTAACTTTTCTAAGCCCATACAATGTGTATTTAAATGTCAAATGTTGTTTTCTTGCTTAAACGTTTATATTTTTAACCCACAACACAATTTACTTATGAACTAAAATCGTATTTATTTGCCATGTCTTTTTGTTTTCACTTGATATACATATATAGCCAGGACTAATAGTTCTGCCTATTGCGATTTATGCAAGAGGAGTTCTTTGAGTACATAGATAAATATAAAATCGGCAAACTACTTCAAAGCTGGTAGAAGAAACAGGAAAAAGAAGGCATGATAAGGAAGACTGGCACCGGAAATTACATTACTGCTTCACCAGTTTATTTCCAAGGAAAACAAAATAAGGGAACAAAAAGTTTTGCCCATAGAATTATGTTATGTCAACTGTTGCAGGCTGAAGATTGTCAATATATATATATATAGCTCAATTACCTTAGCCTTTTTTTTAAAAAAAAAAGGGACGTGTTGAGCTTGAAAGATCTGTTCCCAGGGTTGTCTTAGCCCCCTTTGTCATTTCCAACCTCTATGCAACCGGAGGTCTTGATTTCAAAAGGTTATATGCTGTTTATTGAGGCTAACAAGACTTCCCTAGGTTCTTTTCTCGTTTTTTCCTATTTATTGTTTTATTTGGCCTATGGTTATGTATCTTCATCTTACACTAGGTGATTTCTGCTTTGACGAAGTCATTCCCTCGTTTTCTTTTTTCTTACCTACAGTCTTCCATATCTCATTCCCTTTTTCATGGTACCCTTCTCAATGACTTTACTGACCGATTTGACTTGAATTCCAGGTGGAAAGCATAGTTTTGAGTATTATATCGATGCTTTCAAGCCCTAATGATGAATCTCCTGCAAATGTGGATGCTGCAGTAGGTTTCTATACTTATTTAGTCATCATAAACTTGCAACCTCCAATTTCTAGTTCCGATCTCACTCATTTATAATTGAGATTGTTTTCAAAGTGATTTAACATAGCAGATTGAGTTTGTTACTTTGGAGTACGTGGTTGATTTGCTGATTTACATTGGCACCTTGCTAATTAATTGTGTAATTGCAGAAGCAATGGAGAGACAAGAGGGAGGACTTCAGAAGAAAAGTTAGTCGTTGTGTCAGAAAATCGCAAGAAATGCTATAGACCCTCTAAGTCGCTGCTATTGATGTCTTCTAGTTTTCATGTCACCAAATCTATTGTAGTACATTTTCAGTCCTCCAATTGACTCTCTCTCTTTCTGCACATCTTCTTGTTGTCATTTCATACATTTTCATATATGTAAGATATATACGCCTTTGAACTTCTCTGTATACATATGCTTTCGTCTTCTCTCTTTTATATTGGATGGCTCTTGAACTTAAAACGGGTTTGACTTGGTTATGTCAAGTTTTTGTGTCGGTTATGACTTATGAGTATCTTTGTTACTGAACAAGTCCAGCGGCAGTTTCTTCAAATTTTTTTCCCTTCCACTATAGAATCTATAGACATCCTGCAGTAGACATTTACAAGCTCCTTTCCTGTCAGGTGTTGGTTTCAGCCTAACCGATGCCTGGCTCCAGCACCTCCTTGGAGGCTATGTGCTACTGATGCTTTTTTTAATATTCTTTTCTTTTCGCTTCTTTTTTTCCTAAAAGCAAATATGAAAGCTTTGTTATAGATGACAGAGACCAGTGACGGTATCAATTAACAACTTTCATCAAATGACTTTTTCTTTTTCTTCTGTTGAACATTAATTCTTTCACCTATAAAAGCAGCGGAAACATCATTCATTATATCAGTGCTTTTTGTCCTGTTAAACATTCTTCCTCCCATAAAAAGAAGTACGGAAAGGAAGATGGTGTCTATAGAGCCATCAGCGTTCGTCTTATCATTCATTATAATGACGTTTCTAAGTGAGTTTATGATCATATATAATCAACTACTACAAGTTTGAGGGGTCTGAAAATAGAGACACCCAAGTGTGGGTGCGGGAGCAGCGGCACTCTTGTTGAACCGTATTAACAATCTTGCCTTCCCTTATAGGTAGTTAAAGCTCAATCAGTTTAGGTAAGCTACTGGAAGGTTGTGTTTGCTTATTAAAATTTTAAGATATTAAGGGCATGTTTGAGACCCCAAATATTTGGGGTCTCAACAAATCGGACAAACCAAACAAACTCCAAAATTTTTAACTTTTACACCTACACACTTCACCTTTCACAAACCCCAATAAATCTCAATAAAGTAAAGATTCCCAAAATTTCGAGAATATTCTCCAAAATTTTGGCAAACAAACATCCCCAAATTTGATCAAAAAGTGAACAGAGATATCATTTTTAATATTTTAATAATATTATAGTAAAAAAAAGTGATCCGTATTAAAAAAAATACCCTTACCTTTTTTTCAAAAATGAAATTACAAAATTATCAGTATCTAATGCTTGTTATTCACGCGTTTATTGACGCCCTTTGTCACGTGCGACGTATAAAATTTATGTTGTCATGACAAATAACATACCCTGCCTTGTAGCAGAAGGGTGTCAGGTATGGACGCAGATGAAAGAGGATCCTCATTCCTCATATAGGAATTCATGAATCTCCCTTGTTTAGATATTTTATTTTTATTTTTTTGTTACTTTTCGCTACATAGTTAGAGATTTGATACCACCCTTGTAAATGGAATCTGCTTCCCAGGATACCATATGAGAAAAACAATCTTCTCATGTTGAGGCTTGAGCCAATGTCTTGATCATACTATTTTATCTCTTTTATTACCTTTAACAAGTGACGATTATAATAGGGAGGAAGAGGAGAAGAATTGGGTGCGATGATTCTTCATAATTTTAGCCAAGCCAATGGGGCTAGAGAGAGAAGATATCGGGGTGGAGCTAGAGATTTTCTAAGTACAAATTAAGTGAGCAAGATGATCATGGGCAATTGGACAAGCTTTTCAGCATATCATCTGATCCGATCATGACTCGAGATACTCGAGGCAGCATATCAAATCAACAAGGATGGTTCCGATTTGCGAATTCGCAAGGGAATCCACTAGTGACCATTCCTGCCATAACAAAACCGTAAATTTCTCATGCATCTTATTCAGAATGAAGAGAAAAAATACTGCAAAGACAGAAAAGAGTTCCCTTACATGAATGGAGAAGGTGAGAAGCTCTTTTTATCTGGCGCGACTCGTTAGGGGTGTAAATCATTTGCAGAAGCTTGGCGTAAATGGTGGCTCCCCCATTTGTTGTCGTGGGGGATTAGATCAGGTTTCTCCACCAGAGAAGATTGTTGAAAAGTTCGGTGGCAGATGCTGCACAAGGTGCCCTGGTAAAGCAAATATTTCGGGAAAACCGTCTCTGGGATCTAATAATAATTGTCTTGTCACGGGATTCTCACTGGTCTCAGCTCCTGATATCAGCTACCAAGCAATCTGAGATCTTGACTAATTCTGAAAGATGGTACAATCATATGGATTCAGAATCGATATGTCCAACTAATCATGCATAGCCATTATTGCCTTGAAGCTCAACTGAAATTATGGAGTAAAGAGTTATCATGGAATACTCAAGGATCACAGCAAAAAACTAATGGTTCCGACAGGTCATATATTTGACAGTCTTACTGAACCCAGACGAGGCAAGACTTTGGCCAATTTGCTTTTTCACATCCATCGTATTCCCCAGGGAAAGGGAATACCATAGATGGAGCTTTCAGCAGGTGTGAACTCCAAAAAGTTGGCTTTGTTGGCGGGTGTATCAAATTCCAAGCAAAAGATGTGTGCGCTTTTCACGGCCTTCTTCTTGCCCAGAAAATACACAGATGGGAAAACTAACTACGCCTGTGACAGGAAAGGAAGCTGAAACAGAAGTCCAACCCCTCATGTGCTTTCTACACTCACAGTTGCAAAAGAACGGATAGAATTGAAAAAACAAATAAGAAAAGGGTCCGAAAGTGTAAGATCACAAATTCGAACAATCTAGAACGGGGAAGGAAAACGAAAGCAACATGGGAAAGAGATCGGTTATGGTGTTAAGCCGTCCGGTGTTAAGCAGTGTGAGGCAGCGGTCATGATCACACCGGTGTCCATCCGACGGCCATCCATCTGCCAGCAAATTAATGAGGAAGCTGCCCTTCAAACCCGGTCCGGACGTGAGCGGTTTTTGCCCAGCCGGTGTTAAGCAAACCGGTTTCATCAATTTTCAAACATTATGTATCGAATTGGGGATCCCGTAGATCTGCTCCCCATTTTGGAAATCCGACCATTTTCTCCCGATTCTCCCAACCACCACCACCACCCTGCCATTTGCTCCTGATTCTCCCAACCATCACCACCGTCCCGACTTGGATTTACCACTACCACCCTGCTTCCTCATTTGGAAGCTCCCAGCGGTTGGAAAACCCGTCCCGATTCGACTGCTCTCTCAAGCTTCTGTTTCAGGTATCTCTTGTTTTCCCAGTTCGGTCCAAGATCTCTTGCACTACATGCTTGCTGTTTCTACAACACCTAACTCACTGTAGATTTCTCTCCATAGTATTGGAGCTACATAGGTTCTGTAGAATTGGGTTTGAAGAGGTGGGTAACGATTGGATTGGTTAGGCCTTCCTAGTTCTACCCACCTACAGCTTTCTTATTTGTTGGTTTCAGGAGCTAGAATGAACTTAACATTTGATTGTCAGAAGTTCTTAATGTAAAATGCCTCGGCTCTCTGTATGAATTGCAGAATATATCTGTGCATGAGAGCTAACTCTGTTGAACGGTATTTAACCCTTTCCGTTATTTATTTAAAAATCTTTTAGCAGCAAGCGATTCACTAAATATCTGTCATAGGTTAAGATGGTATTTTCAATTTGTTACTTATTTGTATTTTAACGAATGAAATTATTGTTGTCGTCCCAAAAACAGAGCACAAGAACTGTCAAAGTAGACGTAAGGAAATTTGGGTTTTTTCACTCTATTTAATTACAAGCGATTCACTAACCATTGCAGCTGGTCATGGTTAGTTGTTGGACTTTGAAATTTTCATTCTTGAAAGTCGTAATTGATCTTACTGATGCTGGTCATGGTTAGTTGTTTTATTGACCAATGACAATTAATCTGCAGAGCACATGCAAGATTACAGAGGGGGTTGGATCTGTAGAGACATAGTCATGCAACTGGGTTCGGTTACTATGCTGAGAGTTAACATGCTGATAGTGCTGATGGACAGTAGAATAAGTGGAGTTGAATTTTTGACCTTGAGTGCAAAGGTTATGTGGGAGTTGATTTCACAATTTTGTTGAGGTCAAATGTAGGAGAAAGTGGGTTACGAGAACTACACTTTCTGTGCACATTTAGTTGAGATTAGTCTTAAAGGCCTATACTCCCTGACCCCTGTTGAACCAAAGTTAGGATTAATTCAGTTGAAATCGATTTCTTCTCTAGTTAGGGTTTCTGAAATTGAATTGTTGGTGATGAACCCTTATGAAATGTAAATGTGGTGGAAGGAAGAGTAGCCTCTTTTGTAATATGAGCAGAGGGTTGGCATGGAGTTGTAATTTGGTTCTGTACTTTAATAGACAGACCTTCAATAATGGCTGTGATTTCCCGTTGTTTCTGGGCATTGATTCTATATGACTATGATCTAGGTATATTCATGTGCTGTTTATTTTACCCTTGAATGGTATTTTTTTGAGGACTCTGCTGGATGTGAATTTATTTCTATATAACTAAGCCCTCCTATTTTACCCGTGAATGTCAAAGTGTTCCTAATTTCCAAATTGATCTCAATTAGTTTTAAATTTAGGTGGTCTTCAATATCCATGACTCTGGGTTTTAAATTATTAGCTGAGATTGCTTACTGCAACCATGGTGTGATGACCCTTAAATTATTAGAATTTATTTCTTTGTTCTTGTATCTCTGTCATTAGTCAACAAGCGTGGGATCTCACTAGCATAATTTGAATCTTTTTCTTTCCTGTAAAGTTTCCTAGAAGAGTTGCAAAGAGTTGTATCTCTGACATATGTCTACGACGTTTTTTTGATCAGAAAGGTGCCCTTCAAGATCTATTTGAGGACTCTGCTGGATGGTATAACTGCAATAGAAATGTTCACAAAAAGTACGAACTGCCATATAAAATTTAAGCAGATACGTGCAAGTACTCAGTGCAGGGACTGAACTCGAGATTTTCCAGCATCCAAAATATTGGAGCAAGTATATTGAATCTATATATCTTCGGTGTTATCTTATGGGAGTGGCAGCGATGGTTCAAACATGTAGTTCGATGATCACATTTGTTATGTACTCAATGTATGGTTATATTTTGATGAAATGAACTCGACTTTGTCAAATGAAGGCAGTCTTCGTCTACTTGGACACCATTAGAAGTTGATCATGTGAATAGATAATTGAACAACTAATACACATCAAATATGCATAAGACAGAGCCACTGAAATGAAGAACTACAAAGAAAAAATGGACACTAGCGTGTCTGAATACAATTAAAATCTACAAAACTCCAAGTTAAGGTCTTTCACTCCTTTTTTTAGTCAATTTCCACTTGTATTTTCCAGCTCGCTTTAAAAACAAATATGAACAACATAAAAAAAGGTTGCAGTTAGTTCCAAAACAAAATAAAATTCAGGTTTTTGTATTACATATTTAGTCATAGTATAAAGAAAGCCACTGAAAGACGATCAAAAGGTTGACCATCAAGAGTTAGACACATTTTCAAGAAGAAGATGTGGGCACTTTTCCATGAAATAGGCTTCACTAAATGCTGAGACACACAAACCATTACAACCCGAAGCCATATTTTCATAACAGAATCCTGAACAGCACAAGTGAAAAACAGACATACAGCTAACATAAACTACTTTTACATCTCAAAGACTGAAACATCATCAAACATCCCTTTACAACTTGCCCAACAAAATCGGCAGTATAATTACAAGCGGTTTACCCAATACAAGTTCACAACAACTTCAAAACTCTAACACTCCAACCCTCCAGGACAAAAACCTCCCTGCAAAAGAGTGAAAAAGAAAATAATAAATACATGAGTTCAAAAAATAGGGCAGGAAGTCTCAAATATTTTGCATTGTAATCTTGATGAATATCTTGCCTAACAGAGGCGAGACCAGTAATGTTTTACAGGCAAATGATAAGATATTTATAAAGCATAGCAAAATTTGATCAGAGCAGAATCAATAAACAGAATTATGTGATAACACATACATAAAATAGGGAGGCCACCTAAATGTCATTAAATAACCCCATGGCTATGTCGACTCAAAGGCTTTGCTAATTTTTTAATGGTTGGTTCTGACCTTACCACCTGCTGTGTTTGGGTCCTTACTAGAGAATGTCAGGAGCTGATCAATAGAGAGGAATTGCAAGGGAAATATTGTAAAACTATTAATGGCAAGAAGCATTACCAAAGGGTTGCACAAGTTGCTGAGATATGGTGGCAATAGGAACCTTCCAAAACCAGCAGAATTTCACTAAGGTACGACAAATCTGACAACAAAATCACCTATCAGACAGCACTGTTGATTATCATGTACTGGTTTTTCCTTAGATGAATGTACATAGACATTGAATCTATCCTTATGGCCCTGCAGAAAAGAGATCAAATCATATCATGCTAGTTAAATAATAGGTTTGTGACAACTAAGAAAAAATAAATTTCTACCACATCTGAGAAGTAAATTAAGTAGCATTTAGTATGCTACAGGTAGAACTAAATATTATATATCAAGACCTCTGGAATCAATTGTTTCCATATACAGTCCTCTTCTAGATATTCCATATCTATATCTCATACCCATGCTTGAATCCAAAACAAAACCTGAAAACAAGCTTGAATCCAAAACAAAACCAATTTAATCTTCCATTTTTTATTTATCTTTCTCGTAAATAGATCTCAGTTGGCAACCTTTAGTCTTCTACGGCCATTACAAGTTCCGAAGACCAGTTACTTTCGTCGTCCAAAGATCGTAAGAAATAAAAGAAAGAACTCCCTAAATCCTCAGCAACGAAACCGATTATTCCCCTAAATAAATCAAGAACGAGAGTCAGAGATAACCAACGAGCCCAAACACCCAAACAACAGATAACCAACGAGCCCAAACACCCAAACACGAAAGACGGAGAGAAAAATAAAGAAAAAAAAATAGGACCGTAGCAAACCAATGAAACAATGGACAGATTCGATGAAGAAAATGAATAGAGTGAAAACGGAGAAGAATCACTCACAAATTCCTATCAAATGTAGATAAATGGAGAAGACGAGCAAATCCCTGACCGATTCGAATTTACAACCGGGTTTCTCAGACCGGCTTCCATGCTAGCAATAAAGACCGGGTTTGAAGCGTTTTCCTCATTTATTCGGTGGCAAGCTGGGGACCGTGAGATTTGCTACTGGGAGATCCTGACCGGTGCTCCTCACGGCTTCACACCCTCCCGCTTAACACAATAACCGATCTCCATGGGAAAAGCCTAAAAGTAATACTGCAAGGAGACCGGTTATTATGCGAAGCGTCGTGGTGTTAAGCGGTGTGGAGCACCGGTCACGATCTCTCCAGCCAGCATCCGAAGGTCTACAAGTTGCCACCTAATAAATGAGGTAAGAACCCGATTTAGTTGAGGTTTATGTGAGGACCGGATTTTGAATCTCGACCGGGCCGGATTACACGCACGATTTAGGGCTCCGATTTTCCCCCTTTCGATCTCATTTCCCCTTCGATTTCATTTTTACCGCTCTCCTGCTTTCGATTCCTCCCCATTCGAGCTGTGTCTCTCTCTCTCGAGCTGTGCACAGGCAAGCTCTTCAGGTATCTCTCTTACCGAGTATTTCGAAATCGCATATATACTGACTTCTATTTCGTTTTTTCTCTGAACATGTGTGGATATCCACTTGCCCTTTCAATTGGGTACACTACGTACTAAATTAGATCAATCGCTGGTGGTCCTTTTGCGGTTTTTGTTAATATCTTCTACTGCTACGTACATTTCTGTGAAATGTTAGGAATTCCTTGCTTTACGTAGGAGGCAGAGGTACTTTGTCCCACAAACTTTTCCTTTTTTCCGTGAACAACGTAGGAGGCAGAGGAATTCCTTGCTTTAAGAATGCCTGTATAGATAAGTGGACTTGATCTATTGTGACGTTTGATGTTAAATTATTGGCAAAGTTCAAATAACTGCCCATAAGCTCAAGTTCTCTGTATTACCTTTTTTCTCATTGGGCAAAGCTTTGAGGAAACGTATATATACCTCTTTTCAGAAGCCCTAAATTGTTAGTAACGTGTCGTTCTTGTTTTGAGGTTGTACTATTAGATTGTATTAGCTCTTGTTTTGAGGTTCTACTGTCACTCTCTCATTGAAATTGTTTTGAGGTTCTCAAGGTTTAAAATGCTCCTGTTATAATTCTGCCTTATGGTCAGGGATTGAAATTTGTCTTCGTGATTGTGGTTGATCTCTCACCTTTTTCTTCCTTAGTGCTGGTAGTTTCTCTTAGATTCTCTGTATTACATGTTGCTTACATGTTCCATATTTCTGCTTAACAGATATTTCCATTTGACTTACTGAAGAATTAATGTCTTCTCTATAGCTAGGAGCCTAAGTGCATTTAAATATTTGCTTGTTTTTCTCGATATATATTATTGTTTGAACTTTGAAGGGCTTCTCTTATTGCCTTTTTCTTCTGTTCGACTTTGTGTAGCCACACCCTCCTCGTCTGCCAGAACAAGTTCGTTTTAAAGGTGTGGTTTTACCGTTTGTATGAAACTACACCTTACCCTGCTCAGGATCTATATCACGAGACATTTCTTCTGAATATATGTAGGTCTGAATCTGCATAGATAGATTATGAGATTGGAGTTGTTCAAATATAAATTCTAATTGGGAACTTTGTCTCCTGCTCCCACCTGTATATCTCTTCTTAAAATCATTGGGGCAGTTATGGGTATGTGATGCGTCCAGTGTCTTCCTACTGGTTGGGTGCTCTGTCAGGGTTTAAAAAATACAGTACCTGTGGCCATTTCCCTTGACCCTCTGAATTTCAGCATTTATTTGTCCCTGAAATTGATTCATTCTGTTAAGCAAAGAAAAATATTACATTGACAACAAATCTTACTCGTTACATCCTGCAATCATTCCAAAATGGCGGGACATCTAGATGCATCCTCTATCTCCAAAAAGCTTGTGTTTTTGCGATTCCCAATATTAATTCAGAAAAAAAGGCTCCAATAGTTTTTCTTGTTAATTATGCTCGTTTGCTTTGTGTAATGAAGCACGTCATCATGTTTAATACTGTTGACAAAGGAATATGAGATGCACAACTCATTACACCTTATACATTAGAGTTTCACTTGTTGGTTGATGCCTCATTGGGCAGAACCTTGTAGCTTAAGTTTTTTTTACAAAGGTTATCAGGCAATAAATCTGGGTAGGGTGCGAATTAATTCATTTATTATCGTTCTTAATTGATAGGCAACCGTGTACTAATTCTTGCCTCATTTTTATTCTCCTTTCTTTAATATTTCTTGCTCAGGATATATCTGAATTGGTTACTGAAATAAGTGCTAACATGCAGCTCTTGTACGCCTTCCGTCATTTCACACATGTGTTGGTGCTAATGAGGAAAGGTTAACCCCAAAGTGGTACAAGGAAACATGGTAATCATATTTCATCCTATTCTTATTTTTACTCCAGATGCTAGGGAGAAATAACTCTTCTTTAGTTGCTTTGGATTTGCTGGTTTAGCAATGATATCGTTTCATTAAGATTTCGGTGTTGATTTGGAATGATGTGCCTATTTATGACATCTCATTTTGCTAAGTTTATCATGTATTATTTCCAAAGGTGTTTCCTCTTAATTTTTTTTTTTCCGTTTCAATACCAGGTTTTCTGGAGGAGGCTGCCTATAAGTGATCACAGGGACTGGTGGTTTCTGTCAACTGATGGTGTGGCTTTGTAGCGCACTGAATTTTGTCATTGGGCACATAGGATAAAAGGCTTCTTAGCTTCAGCTGCTCTTAATTTTTTTTTCTTTTTTTTAGAATATTTTGAGGTGTTATCTGGAATTTTTTTGTGCCCTTGTGAATGTAGAAAAGATTCAGTCAGTTTACCTAATTCAGTTAGTTGTGGGGATTCTTGGGTTGTAAAAATGCCTTATAATTAGTCGGTTCCAATCTGATACCATTCACCAAACGTTGGATGTTCCAATGACTGCTTTCATGCATAGAGCTTGCACCTTTTGCCTCGTTAATCTTTCTGGCTTAGCGCTGTAAAATTGCCCATTAATTCCTTTAGCTATTCCGTTTCCTTGCACACTCGCAGTTTATCTGATAATTTTTTTTCAGTTGCAAGATTACATTCTTGCTCTCCGTACCGTGTTCCACGTCAACGTATCTCTCCTTTCTGCCTTTGACGCTTTTAAAAGGAAGTTGGGAGCAGCGTGCTTCGAGTGGCTGCTTAGCCCCATTTGTGAAAACCCTTTCTGCACGTTTTTAGCAACAACTATCCACACCACCAACTATAACAGCACCACCTACAACAATGTAACGCCGATTCGTATACCCAACTGTGCGCCATCTTCTGCAATTGGTCCATCTCCGTGGAAATATCTAAGATGGTTGTATTTCACAAGGGCATACACAAGCAAAGCAAAAGGAAGAAAACAGGAGTTTTCTCACATATCCTGACAACCTAGCCTGGCTCAACCACACATTTGACCAAAGGGATAGATAATTATTCACCCACTATACATGATAAGGCTACAGGGTTAGGCACCCTCCCATTAGTGAAATTTATAATGGCAGGAAGGTCCATAGCCAAGAAATGACATCAATGTCATATCGTTCATCTAAACAAATTACAAAACTGTTCAAAACTAGAGCTGAGGTTCATAACATCGAAATCAACTAACAGTTCATTAACATCGAATGAAAAACCATCAATCCATGGTCGGAAACAGAAATTAAAACGTCACCGAGCCTACAACTGATGATAGCTCCAACAAGTCCTTTAACAGTAAAATAATGGTATCCGTTGTCCATCAATCCATGTGACCATCGCATCTACCAGCTTGTCAAAGTAGGGATCAAGGTAGCACTTCTGGACTGAGGTGCAGTCTTTTGGAAGAGCCACTGCTTGAAAGAATGGGATGATCTCCTCCTGCCAGTAGATGCCTTTGTACTCCTTGATCCCTACTTGGTAAGTGGGCCAACAATTTTTTTAAGTGCCCCCAATTGTAAGATCCACCAAAGCACAGGAGCCACTGATAACGAAATCAGCCCTTTTCAGGGAATGATTAATTTCACAGGTGTAGATCCAAGAAAATAAGATATCATCGTGACAGCTACATTTTAGCAATATTCCTGAGACAGAAATGACACCGCTCGTGAGATTCTTGAGAACAGTCTGGCGATATCCACGGCCAAATTAAGTTAGATTCATGAAGTTCCGAATCTCACATGACAATGCCATAAAAAAGGATCTCCTTAAGAAGGTCATATCTTGTTTAATTTGGATTGGTAGAAGGCCTTACACCCTAAAACTTACCATGACCCACAGAATCCCATATGTCACTGTCTCTGAGGAACAATAAAAATCACAAAAATTAATCCTTACCACATACCCTGATATATCCCTCGGGTAGTGCTCAGTCAACAACATATTAGACTTCATACTAGTAAGAACTCAAGGGAATTAAGATTTTAATTACAGGCAGACAGACATTAATTGGAAGGCACGCGAAACACCTTTTCTTCACATGGAGCTCAAAACAAGCATAGCAGACCAAGAACATTAAATTCGGTCCAGATACCAATCCTTCCAGATCAGATCCATACTTCCACTAAAATAACTGAATTAAAAGACAATTTCATATTAAGACGCAAATGAATGAAACACAAACGGATGCAGCACGAATAAGTTCGAAAAATCAACACCCAGAAACCAAATTATCCACATTTCCACATAAGGAAAACGAGAAAAACCTTGCAAATTTGCAATCACAGCCCAAAACAGAGCAAGATCTGCACCTTCATCCCATAAAACCAGACGCCAAATAAAAAGACACCATAAATAAATAAATAAAACTTACGAAACAATCATCATCAATTGTGTAGATGTACTTCTTCTTGGACACCATGTAACCAAAGCAGCGACAAGCAGAGTCCTTGAAGGAAATGCAGGAGGCCAAGGCATGCAACAAATGCTTTGAAATAAACATAACAACAATAACCACAGTAGATTTCCGCCAGGATCTGGTCTTCAAATCGGGAGGAGAGATTCCGCCGGAAGAGCAGATCTCGGGTTCCAATGGAGGAGCAGATCTCGGGTTCCAAGTGAGATTTCCAATTCGAAACCCTAGTTATAATACGAGAGGGTTGGATTTCAAAAACTCGTTCAAACCGGTTTAATGCTCACCGGGTGGGCAAAAACCACTTCACACCAGACCGGGTTTGGAGGGCAGCTGCTCATTAATTCGCTGGCAGATGGATGGCCGTTGGATGGCCTCCGGTGTGATCATGACCACTGCCTCACAGTGCTTCACACGAGTTCGCTTAACACCATAACCGAACTCATACCGCAAGTGCTATCTAGTTTACTCGATAAAATGTTACTTAAGAGGTAAAACACCAAGGAATGAGAATGCACTACTTCTATTGCTTTTAGCCAACGAACCCACAGCAAACCTTTTTGATGGTTGAAAAAAGATGAGAAAATTTCTACCCATCTGGAAAATTAAGAAAGAGACTAAAAGAGAGATGTCACTTTCTATCCATCTAGAAATCCCATCTTTCTCTTCCATCCCTTCTTTGCATTCTTTCTTCTCCAGACTTCCCTCTCATTTTCCTTCTCTCTCTCTCTCATGGAAGTCTCGCCCTCTCCCGTGACTCCACCTCCCACCTGAACCTCGCCACCATGAAAAGTGAATCCCACCAAAAACACTCCAACCAAAAAAATTTCAAAAAAGTTCCCGCCACCTTACCTCAACTCCATTTCTCTCCCTCATCCTAATGATCTCCTACCTTGTACACTTCCACCATGCGATCCCCTCAGGTCCTCCGTAACGGCGAGACCCCTTCCCCTCACCGCCGTCTGCCCACCCCTACCACTCATCACTTCCACTCCACCGTGTCCGAACAGAAACTCCGGCGCTTCAACTCTCTCATCCTCGTCTTTCGCCTCGCAGCCTTTTGCTTCTCGCTGGGCTCCTCTGTTTTCATGGTCACCAACTCCCGTGGCTCCGCTTCCCCGCATTGGTACGATTTCGACGCCTTCAGGTACCCTCACACTTCTCTCCTTTGGAGCTCCCTTTTCTCTGGTTAAAAGAAAATTTGATTCTTTACAGTCAGCAATTAGAAATTTTCTCTTCAAATTTCGCCAATTGACGAAGCAAGAAGAACCTGTTTTCTGGAAACAAGTTCTGTTTTTTAAGATACAGGAACAGTTTCACAACCGCAAATACAATTTCGCTCTCAAAACAATAACCTTCAGTCCACGGAGACAGCATAAGTTCTTTACTTGCTGTCAGTTAACAAAAAGAAAATTAAAAAATATGCACTATTTTTTCAACTTTCTTCCCGTTTCTCAGCAGCCTAACAGAGAACTCAGATTTTCTTATTGCCCCAAGAAATGCAACTTACGATCTCGGTACTCCTGCAGATTCGTGTTCGCAGCGAATGCAATCGTGGCTGTGTACTCTCTCGTCGAAATGGTAGCCACTGTTTGGGAAATCTCCAGAGGCGCCACACTTTTCCCCGAATTCCTGCAGGTGTGATTCGACTTCGGCCACGACCAGGTTCAAACTCCCCTCCCTCGCTCGCTCTCACTCTACCTCTACGATTTTTCCCTTTTGAATGTTACTTCGAGCTATGAACCACCGTGCCTGGGCTTGTGTAGGTGTTCGCCTACCTGCTAGTGTCAGCGGACTCTGCGGGAACAGCGATGACGAAAGCGCTGAGACTTACGGACACGTGTGCGGCCACAAACGCCTTCTGCGTCCAGTCGGACATCTCAATAGCCCTGGGATTCGCCGCGTTTCTGTTCCTAGGGTTTTCGTCTCTGCTGTCAGGTTTTCGGGTCGTTAGTTTCATAATCAACGGCTCTCGTTTTCATCTCTGAACGGAGGGAGAGATATGACAGGGGAATATTCGGGTGTGTCCGGTTGTAGCTTTCTAGTTGTGCACCGTACTATGCGATTGATATGCTCATGGACACCTCTGCGCCTTTGAGCCCCCCGCACTTCACGTACACAATAGAGGTGCATTCATGTAATGCTAACTCAGATTGTGTGGCGTAGAAAAAAAAAAACTCAGATTGTGTGTGTGTTTTTTTTTTTGTTTCTTTTTAGGTTCAGTTTGTCCATTCCTTTTATTCTTACGATATCATTTATATAATTTTCTTCTCTTTGCTGGATTACTAAAATGTTGAATTAAACATGATAACTATTTTTTTTATAACGCGAAAATCCTTCAAAATCAGACCCGTGGCTCAACCCTGAAGTACAAACTACGACCCATTGAACCGACCCTACAACTCAGGAAGTAGATAAGTCAAGAATTCACCCAACAGCAGAAAAATTCATATCACCCTTGAGACTCGAACTTGGTACGTCGAGCTTCAATGAGGATGTTCCTCCTAACCACTGAGTTATCGCCCTGAGATAAATATGACAAATATATTATGGGATTCATTATCTTTTGAGTAAAAAAAATAGTTCAAAGATTCATTAGATTTGCTTCTGTAGTACTGACTAATATGGAACTCTCCATATTTAATTTTGCAAACCATATTGCTTGACGAATGCGAACAAACGAGGGTGCCTCTAGACACTCTTTATTTCAAATACCCAGGTTAGGTCAAATCCGTGGACTTAATTACAGTTATGCTCTACCAACTAAAGTGGACAGATTTCTACTACTTTTTAAAACCACAAGGCAATCAATCTATGAGCTCAAACACTTTGTCCAAGTGCTGCAGTCTACCTTATCTTTTTTTTTTCTAAGTGCAGTCTACCTTATCTTGAAGTATTGATTTTTGGGTTGACTATCCCCCAATGGCATCTGTGTAGATCATTAGCTTCATTGAATTGGGGACCCTTTTACGTATTGGAGACTTTAGTGGTGTCAAATTAACAAATAATTTATTCTATTTTATTTCATTGAAGGCATTATGAAGATACTGCTTATTGCAGTATTTCTTCACCATCCTAATTGCCATCATCATTGGAAGCAGAGCAGACATGGGAAAATAAGAGCTGAAAAAAATGGAGAAAGACTATGAACCTGATCAACCTTCATTGTGATCATACAATCTAGCATGGTTCACATGATGAATTACAAAGTAGCAATAGCTGGGCTCGGAAACAAAGATAACCAAGATAATGACATTAGCATGCCATGAAACATGAACAGTAGTTTTTCAGGGATATTGGCTTTCTAGTATCTCCTCAATGACCCAGTTTTTCAGCTGCCTTCACATTTTGGGTCAGCCATCACGAAGTTGTAACCAATCACAAGAGCATACACAAAAATGCGGAGAAAATTAGCATAAAAATCCAAGGTCTTGATCGTCAACCATCTGCAGGAACACAACCAGAAACAAGATACTTCAGCATTAGACTCCAAAACAATTCCACTGTGGGAATGTGCATAAATTCCATCTTGTGAATTGGGAGCTAGTGTGTTCTCCACTTCATAGTGGGGGTTTGGGGATCCGGAGTTTTTCCATATTTAATAGGGCTCTATTGAGTAAGTGGTTGTGGCGTTTTGCTCATGAGATAGACAGACTTTGGAGGCTTGTTATTGCTGCAAAATATGGGAGTTGTGCGGGTGATTGGAGACCTCATTCTATTCGGGGACCTTATGGAGTTAGCCTTTGGCGATATATTTGCAAAGGGTGAGATGTCTTCAGTCAGCATATTAGAATTGTGGTGGGGAGTGGTGAAAGGGTTAGTTTTTGGCAAGATGTGTGGTGTGGTGATTATCCTTTGTATTTGGCTTTTCCAGTGGTTTATTCTTTGGCTCATAATAAGGAAGCTATGGTGACAGATTGTATGGTGGGGAATGATGGTTTTGTAGTGTGGGATGTTTCCTTTGTCAGGGCTGCTATGATTAGAAGTTGGAGGAAATCTCCGCATTTTTCTCCTTGTTGTATGGGTCAGTGCTTCGGAGAGGGGACGAAGATAAGATCCTTTGGACTTGTTCTAAGAGTAGTTTGTTTTCGGTTAAGTCTATGTACTCTTCCGTTGCTAGTAGGAGCAGATTTTCTTTTCCTTGGAAAGAAGTGTGGCGGTCCAAGTGCCCTTTGAAGGCTTCTTTCTTTGTGTGGGAGACTGTGCATGAGAAAATTCTTACTTCAGATAATCTTCGAAGGAAAGGTATATACATTGTTGAATGGTGCTATCTTTGTCGAGAAGACGGGGAGTCGATTGACCATGTGCTCCTCCATTGTCCGTTCACACGGGGACTTTGGACTCATGTGCTAGGCATTATGAATTTTCATTGAGTGATGCCAGAGAAAGTGTCGGGAGTGGTGTGGAGTTGGAATAGGAGGTTCTCGAATCCGATTGCCAATGCTATTTTGAGAATGATTCCTTCGTGCATTTGGTGGTGTATTTGGAAAAAACGGAATGATAGATGTTTTGAGGACTGTTCTTTGTCTTTGGTGAAGTTGAAAGGATTTTTGTAACTCTCTTTGTTTAGTTGGGCTAATGTAGTGCTTGGCTGCCCTTTTGTTGTTTTTCTTGATTTCCTTAGTTTTTTTGCCTTGTTTAGACTAAGTGATTTCGGTATAGTCCTTTGTATTGTCATCGCTTTTTCTAATGAGATTGGTTACTTATTAAAAAAAAAAACAATTCCACTGTGGAAGAAAATCTAGTCCTTGATACTTATCAAAAAAAGAAAATCTAGTCCTTGATCGAATGCAGTAATTACACGCTGGTTTTCCCACAAAAAAAAATAGTACCATAAGATCAAATTCCAATCACTTGATTTCAATGCTTAGAGTTCAAGTTCTATCTCACTTGCCTAAATCACACAGAATATCAATATTAGCAAGGACTTTAGGAAATATCTTACCACATGCGTTTGTCTATGAACCCATTACTTATATTTGAGTTTCGTGATGGCACTATTAGTAGAGAACAATGCATGAAAGACAGGCATGTCCAATCCTCTCCTGTGATCATATTCTATAGAATCGAAAGTAGACCTTTAACCACTCCACATGATACAGTTCTTCAGGCTTCATTCATGTATATTTTAGGATCAATAAAAGCAAAACCAATTTCTCTCGGTACCTTACAGTCGTTCCATTGATTAGTAATAAATATTAATTATGCTTGCTATATCACTTAGAAGAGTCTCCATTGACTTTTCGTTCGGAAGGAGTATCCAAGAGATCAAAATCATTTCTCATACCAAAAGGAAAAAAGACCTTTTGGGGGGGGGGGGGGGGGGGGCGCTACAAACCTTGAATACTCTATTCATACACGCATTCAAGCATCATGTAGAGGTATACTGGGTAATGGAACACAAGCAGAAAGGCATGTCATAATGTCAAAAAAATTTACTCCACTTCACATCTGCAAGGCACTAGCAGCTACTACAAGAGAAAATGAGCTAGATAAAGTGAAAAAGAAGAAGAACGGCAACGATCGCAGTGGGAATCGAACCCACGACCTTTAGATTCGGAGTCTAACGCGATATCCACTCCGCTATGCGATCGTGTGTCATTTAGTTCTAAATGCGATTATTGTATGGAAGATCTAGACGACCCGAAGCGGGGAACACAGACCAGGACAAAACTGTTAGAATTCTTGCGTCGATGACAAAGAAAACAGAACATCATTCACGGGAACAGAATAAAAATCATAAATCATCGATCGCAAAAACACATCATCATCACAGATTAATGATGCAGGTTCAGGCTTAGAAAAAAAATGACGCAGGTTCAGGACACAAACACACGCATTTGACTGAGATCCCCACAATCTACTAAGAGAAAAATCGTACCTTTTGGTAGATCAGCCGCGAACACGCCAAGAGCAGTAACCCAGATCTCCGGGTTTTGGTCGTCGTAGAAATGGCGAACATTTCCCACGCGGCACGAGCAAGCGAAGCCGCGAAGCGCTTTTGTTTGCACTTCTGACCCAACTAGTAGGCCCATGGCCTTGGCCCATGTTAGGTGACGGGCCTTTTTGGTGGGGTTACTTGGGGTGTGTTACAACATAAAATTTTACGCCTTTAAAATTTTAACCTAATAAATTATTATAATATAATTTTTCTCTCTTCCATCAAATAATAACTATTTACTACAAAAAAATATAAAAAATTACATCTCTCTTCACTTTTCCCCTAAACCCAATACCTAAAAAGTAACAAATCAAATCGAAATCATCCATTTTGGTCCGTTCCAATATTTATTGGAATGTAATTTTTTTATTCATATTCTAAAATTGAGCTGAACATTTAGTAATCATAATCTGAAATTCCGGTTAGACATAAACATTTTTAAACATATTTTTAAAGTCTTAATGAGCTAAAAATATTTTTTAAAACGATTTTTTTAAGATTTTTTTAATATTCATCATAAATTAATAATAAATATAAAATATTTAACCACAATTTAGAGTTTAAAACAAACATTCAAACAATTCAAATCTCATCATATGTTATACTTTAATGTTTGAGTGTGTAAATTTTGGGTATTGGTGTTTGTGAAATATTATAAAGTAAGATATTTTATGAGAGTTGGGGAAAAAGTGAAGAGAGAAGATTTTTAATAAATATTAGGGAAATTGATATTTTAGTCCTTAGGTTTTACACCCTTTTACGTTTTAGTCCTTGAGTTTCAACTTTCAAATCTAAAGCCCTTGGGTTTACATTTTTTTACAAAATGGTCCTTCCGTCAGGGATCCGTTTGTTTCCCTAACGGAAGGGCCACATCAGCTGACAACTCAGCAGCTGATGTGGTAATAGAAATTGACAGTTTAGTCCTTAAGTTTTAAGTCGTTTTATTTTTTAGTCCTTAGGTTTAATTTTTTAAAATTTTAGTCCTTCAGTTTATATTTTTTGACTAAATGGTCCTTCCATCAAGAATTACTGTTCAAATTTTGAAATACAAAATTTGGCCTTGAATATTGAATAATAACATGTTATTTTTAGTTTTGACAATTTTAATAACACATTTAATAGGACTAAAAAAATTCAAAATTCAATTTAAATCCTAAAAAATCTACAATTTTCATTAAAACTCTATCTCTTGAATAGTAAAAAGATCTAAAAGTTAAAAATATATTTATTTTTTAAAAAGAAAGAGAATATGAGTGTTTTCTCCTCTTTTAGTATTTTCAAATTCTTTATTGTCTATAAATACTTTTTATTATCTCTACAATGTCTAGTGTCTGCATACTCAATTTTTAACAACTATAAATGCGTATAAAAAAATATTTTTTTTACTATAATTGAAAAATATTTAACAACTTAAGTAAAAAAAATTGAAAATATTTTTCAGAATTTTAATTTTATTTCTATAAAAAAGTAAATAATATACAAAAATAAATACTATAATAATAATATAATACGGTCTATGAATTTTAGGGAAACATAATACTATAATTTAATTCATAGACCGTATTATATTATTATTATAATATTTATTTTTGTATATTATTTACTTTTTTATAGAAATAAAATTAAAATTCTGAAAAATATTTTCAATTTTTTTTTACTTAAGAATATATAAGACGCATTTATAGTTGTTAAAAATTGAGTATATTTATGTTAATATTCAAGGCCAAAATTTGTATTTCAAAATTTGAACAGTAATTCTTGATGGAAGGACCATTTAGTCAAAAAATATAAACTGAAGGACTAAAATTTTAAACAATTAAACCTAAGGACTAAAAAATAAAACGACTTAAAACTTAAGGACTAAACTGTCAATTTCTACTACCACATCAGCTGCTGAGTTGTCAGCTGATGTGGCCCTTCCGTTAGGGAAACAAACGGATCCTTGACGGAAGGACCATTTTGTAAAAAAATGTAAACCTAAGGACTTTAGATTTGAAAGTTGAAACTCAAGGACTAAAACGTAAAAGGGTGTAAAACCTAAGGACTAAAATGCCAATTTCCCTAAATATTATAATAATAAAAAATTATGTGATGAATTTTTTAATATTAACCCCAAATAAGCCTCAATTATTTGGGGCTCAAACGTCCCCTTTATGTTGAGTCCTCTTAAAAAACGGAATTGAAAATTTCGATATTTTTTAGTTATTCATCATAAATTAAAAATAAATATAAAATGTTCATCCAAAATATAGATTTTAAAATAAAACATTCAATCAAATTACATATGTTATACTTTATCTCGAGTATTATTTTAATTTTTTTTTAGAAAATCGAAACCAAAAATTTATGTAATTCTATCGAAATTTCCAGTTCTGATTTCGAATATTGTCAAAAATGACTTCCGGTTTCGATTTTAGTATATATCATAACTGAAACGAATTTTTGGAATCAAAAGTGAAACCTGAAATTTTGATTCTTACCGGGATTTTTTATCACTCTTAGAATTTTGCTTAGCACCTCCAGCCTACTTACACGTTTTGACCCACAGCTAAGTTTTTTTTTCCTCAAAATAAACTGTATCTCTTATTTTTATTAAATATTCTCATAAAAAAATCAATTTTCATAAGCTCACGCATGCTAAAGAAACAAAAAAGTAGTATAGCAAATCGCTTGCAAAATTCAGATCATGGACAACGTGCCCTGTACTTTTTGTTTGAAGAGATGGAAAGAGTTGAAAGTTACATGCTCAACTACTAATAAGCTGCTTTTTTTTTTCTACGTGAAATTCATTTCACAGGATACCATACACCAGTGCTGAAGACAGACAGCCCTACAAGGCTGGATACAAAGAGCATAAATATACAATCGAAAGCAACAACACATAAAGCCCAACGGGCGATACATCGAATGGCCATATAGGCCATGTTCCAAATGGCCATCAAGGCCTCTACAAGACGGATGCAAAGATCCGTAGATTCCAAACGAGTCCAAAGACCAGACAATAACACCGCCAAGGAAGACGGTCTGCAAGCAATAATCCGCCAACCCGAAACGACCATCTGCACCAACACAAATGGGCAACAAGGCCCATGACAAAAAATGGCGAAGTAGCAAATGACAAACCACTGAGACGACAGCTGCAGAAGCAAAACCGCCAGACCAGGGGTCACCGAATGCACCTTCCCACAGCATCCTGCAGAAAAGAAAAACACAGAAACAAACCAACCACAGCAAAACACACTAACAAAGCACCCCTGGCCGAGACAAACACCAAAAGCCGCCCCAACAGAACCACAAAAGGGGAGGCGCGTGACCGTGCGTGTAGGAGCACGCGCCGCCCGACAGCAAATAGAACCAACCCACAAGGAGCCCCGGAGCTGCTTGGCCCATTCCTCCGGCGCGTGGCCACCGACAGCCGGCTGGAACGCCGGGATCTGGAGAGGAAAATCTCCACCGATGGAGAACAAACGGACGGTACACCAGGGGGTAGAAAACGAAAAGCAACCAGGAGAAAAAAGGAGGGGAGGGGGAAGAGGGAGGGAGGGGGCGGCGGGAAGAGCAGGGGCTCTACCCGCCGCCGGAGGCAGGGAGGGGGGAGGGGGGAGGGCGAAGGAGGTAAACGATTTTCTAGAGAGAGGGCAGAAGCTCTCTCTCTAGAAACACGCGAGTTACTTTTTTAACTACTAATAAGCTGCTAATAATGCTCTTACATGCTCAACTACTAATTTCATAATGCAGGAACCAGATAACTGATAGTTACGAAGAGGCGGATTAGGAAACCGAAAAAAATGTGAAACACTAAAGTCTGGAGCTAAAAAGATTAAAAATACGAAAATGGATGTGGTTGCTGGGATTCGAGCCCAGCTCTCCACGGCCACAACGTGGAATTCTTACCACTAAACTACAGCCACATTTTGCTTCGTTCAACCTCAGACTGAGTTGAATAATGATATTAGTAATTTTTTATATAGGTAAATTATGAACATTACACACTACATAAAACAATGAGTGTATTGGTTTTATGGTATCGCAGGTGTTGAAATTATTTACGTCTTAAATATATAATATTTCCAACTTGGTAAGTTATTAACTTTATTATTGGGCCTGCCATAAATAGGAAATAACATTATTCTTTCCTAGTGCCATAATTAGGAAATAGCATTATATTTGAACACTTTTCAGGTATTAAAAATAGTAAAAAAATAAAGAGATAAATAATTTAAATGAATTTTTTATATTTTTAAAATAAAAAATAATGATTTGATCAAAATAAAAAAATTATATTATAATTATTTTATTAGGTTAAAATTTTAGAGTTCTAAAATTTTATAAATCAAAATCAGCATTTAGCTATAATCGCCGTTTTTTTTTTTTTCTTTCTTTTAGGTTGGGGTTTTTGTTTGTTTGTTTGTTTTTGCATTTTGAGAGCAACATTCAGATCTGAAAATAGTTAGGTGCGGGCTCTGGTTTCGTCGGTACGAAGCTTTCCTTCATCTCTACTTTTCGTGTTTTTGAAGAATTCTTCGTTTTCTCTCGCTCTTCAGTGGATACAATTTGTCAAGTTGGTAGCACATTGCTGCTTTTCTTAATTTGATTAAGACTCTTTTTAGTGCTCTTCCATTCTTTATATAGAGTCCTTATCTTTCAGTTGCACCTATCAATAAGTTACTTTCTCTTGAGAAATTTTGCGCACTATACTGTCAGGTGATCTCATTTTCTCTCTCTCTTTTATTTGTTTCTTGAGTCTGTTTTGTTCTTTCAAAGATGTTGGCATAATGCTATAGGTTGTTATGGAATATTGATCTGTGGATGGATTTTTACGAGAGTAAATGAGTGCTGCATTTGGGGGTGTATGTGAATTTGACAGCGAATTGAGGATGTTGACTGTTTTGGGGTTCAGGAATTCAAGAAGAAGCTGACAGTAATGGCTAAGGAAGCTTCAAATGGAGACAACCATGCGGCCTCAAAACCACCTCCAAGCCCATCCCCTCTAAGAAATTCCAAATTTTTTCAGGTAATAATGGTTTTTTGTTTCTGAACTTTGTGGTATTTATCTGTTTCCAGGATCTGAAATCAATATCTTTTTGAAAGTCATAACGGTAGCTCATATGTTACATGATCTCGAAATGCTCTCTTTTTCTATGGCAGTCCAATATGAGAATTTTGGTCACTGGAGGAGCTGGATTCATTGGTTCTCACCTCGTGGACAAGTTGATGGAAAATGAAAAGAATGAAGTAAGCATTTATAGCCGTTAAAAGTTTTCTTATTGTTAATATTAGATGTAACACTTATTGTTAATATTGGATGTAACACTTATTGCTAATATTGGATGTAACACTTATTGTTAATATTAGATGTACCACTTACCACACCCACATCTCCATCCCTTTACCACCTGATGCTCTGCCCACCACTTTATGAATTGTAGTCATTTTTGTCCTTTCTTTTGTGTCTTACTTTCTCTATTTCTCAAATATACTCAAGGTGATTGTCGCGGATAACTATTTCACTGGCTCAAAGGACAACCTAAGGAAATGGATTGGTCATCCAAGATTTGAGCTTATTCGTCATGGTATATTGTTTCTTATTTTTTCCTATGTTAAGTGGTGTTGTGAAAATCCATGATTGTAATATGCATTCTTCTCTCTCTATGAGGTGTTGTTACATATTAGAATTTCTAGAAGTTCCATGTTAAAATTGAAAATAGGCAGAATTGGAGAGGATCGAATAGAAATTTGCATGATGGTTAAAGTGAAAGACTTAGACATCAATCCTGTATCATCGCATTTTCCTGCATCCAGTGGACCAGATGCGAATGAAAGTGCTAACCAGTAATTTAGTAAGGGAAAGAGAGGAGAAATACAAGCTAAATTTGGAGTAATTGAGAAGTAGCTTGATGCAGTCAATTCTTGTAGCATTGTTTTCTGAGAGTTCTCTCTTTTCTCTTTTGAGCTTTTGTATATTAACTTAGTATTTCAGTACTACCATTGTTAATCAAGGTATCTGAAGTGAGTTTCTTGTCTGTTCTTACAAGCTATGGTTTGTGTCTGGACCATCCTTCATTTTTCCTTTTTTGGCCTCCCTCTAATTTCAAACTTTCTATCCAGACGTTGTCCATGTTCTGAATCTTCTGGCTATACTTTTTGGCAGATGTCACTGAGTCATTGCTAGTAGAGGTTGATCAAATATATCATCTTGCTTGCCCTGCGTCTCCAATCTTCTACAAATACAATCCTGTGAAGGTGTGCATATATATTTCTTTCTGAACAAAGGAGTGAGTCATGGGCAACTGTTGGGATTTTTTTTCCCTTTCTCTGGATCTTGTTCTCTGTTTTCCAGAGAGTACTGATTTACTGTGAATGTTACTGATATTTGGCATAGTATCATCTGACTTGCGAGCATGTTATAATTGACAGACAATAAAAACAAATGTGATTGGTACATTGAATATGCTTGGACTTGCCAAGCGAGTGGGAGCAAGGTCAGAGAATCTACTATCTCCTCTCATTATTATGGCTTTTTTCAAATGTAGTCATGTCATACTAAAGTTACAACAATGGACATGCAGGATTTTGCTAACATCAACCTCAGAGGTGTATGGAGATCCCCTTGTGCATCCCCAGGAGGAAAGTTACTGGGGAAATGTTAACCCAATTGGTGTGTTAACCATTCTGCTAACTGAGTTATTAATCATGGTGTATCTTGACTTTTCATGGCAATGTTTGGTGCTTCCCTATTGTATGTATTCTGGGGAACTCACTTTATCCATCCAACCAACCAACGGTAGCGATAAAAACCCTTCTGTTTAAATGCCTCCCGAGTCGAGCTGCATTTTTTATTCTGGCTTTATCTAATGGCATTTTAATATGAGCGTCATCTGTCTAATTTGTGAAAGAACTCCTTAGGAAGTTGACACTAATATAAATTTCTTGGTATATTGAATACATACAATGATGCCTATTTATAGCATATTCTTTTTTTTCTCAGTGCCTATTTATAGAATATTCAAATCATCTTATTTTTTGCTTTCCACACATGTTCAGGAGTCAGGAGTTGCTATGATGAGGGAAAGCGAGTTGCTGAAACTTTGATGTTTGATTATCACAGGCAGCATGGGATTGGTAAAACTCTACTTCCTGTCTTTTTTTTTTTTTTCATTCTTTCTGCTATCTATGCAAGTTTAAGATAACTAGATCTTTGATGGTTATGTTAGGTTTGGATTATCATAATATAATTTTTTTTTATCTGGTGATGATCCAATGACAGAGATCCGGATTGCTAGGATCTTTAACACGTATGGACCCCGCATGAATATCGATGATGGCCGTGTTGTCAGCAATTTCATTGCCCAAGCAATCCGGTAATTTCTTCCGAGTATTGACTGTGTTGTAAACCTTATAACCAATTTTTTAAAGTTTTCTTTTTTACTTGGGCCCTCTTCCCCTCTCTCTGCCAATTCTCCCAGGCCCTTTTGCATTTCCATTATTTCCATGGGACTTTTCCATCAATGTTCCTTACGTGGGAACTACCTCAGTGATATTTATGCAACATTTTGACTGTGTCGTTATTGTTGTCCAGTGGTGAGTCCTTGACTGTTCAAGCGCCTGGAACCCAGACCCGAAGTTTCTGTTATGTCTCTGACATGGTATACAATAACTTGCTTTGAATTGTGCTGCAGTTGTTGATTTAATTTGAGTACCAATTGGGTTTTGGTTGGATTATTGACCAACAACTTGTAATTTTCAATTTTGAAGGTTGATGGCCTCATTCGACTCATGGAGGGAGAGAACACTGGGCCCATCAATATAGGGAATCCAGGTAACTTATACACGACCTGTATTTCATTTCTGTTAGGGGTCGTTTCAACGATGAAATTCATTTATTACCAGTGTTAACTTGGATTTTCTGTGTTTTAGGTGAATTCACAATGCTTGAACTTGCAGAAACTGTCAAGGAGGTCAGTTTTTTTCCTTTTCAAAATTCTCTCTCGCTTCCCCTTTCGGGAATCAATATATAGATCCCATGGAGGAAAGAGCCTTGTTATCACGTTCCATTTTTGCTCCAGCATCTCTCTCTTTTGCTTTACAGTGGTATCTGTTTATATTACAGGCTTTTTGTGTGCAAACATCACGCTTGAGACAAAAACTAGAATATAAATTTAGCGGAGAGAAGTTAGTACTTATAACCATGGAAACTGAAATGCTTTATTATGTCACCTGCAGCTTATCAATCCTGAAGTGGAGATCTCAATGGTGGAGAACACACCAGACGATCCTCGCCAAAGAAAGCCAAATATCACCAAGGCAAAGGAGCTTCTTGGATGGGAACCAAAGATCAAGCTGCGTGATGGCCTTCCCCTCATGGAGGAGGATTTCCGGACCAGGCTTGGAGTTCCACTGAAGAAGTGAACCTCCATTATACAGCATAAAACTACAGAATGGAAGCCCATCGAAATACCCCAGTAATATGAGCAGGCGTATTTGAGAACTTCTTGACAGTCGATTAGGCTTTCCCTCAACAATATACCCTCAGTTCTCTATTCCTATATACGTAATGTGGAAGAAAATAGTATTTCATAATGTAGGATTCTTTTTCAGAACCTCTATTTCGGATTTGGACGACGTTTGATTGGGTAATTCAGGAAGAAGCTTTCTAGTTCGAGATCTCGCTCATACATTTTGCTCTCTTTTTTTTTTGCCATTACTTGAATAATCCTGGTTAGATTACAGATTACGGGGGCTGCTGCTTTTGGCTCTCATTATTTGGACTAGCAGATCATGTCCAAGGAAGTCGCTCGAAATAGTACCATAATTTGTACGATTAGTGCCACTTAATATGAACTATACTTAATTCTTCTTTCTTTCTTTTTTGGTGGGGGTGGTTTGAAGACCGGGAAGAAAGATTATACTATAAAGACATTGAGGCTCTTACTATGAACTCTACTTAATTCTTCTTCTTTTTCCATAATTATTGCGAAAAAAAGATAATATAACTCAGGAAATTGATAATTGAATCAAATAAAAAATTAAGAAATTGTGGTTGGGAGATGGCAATTTACTCTTCCCTAAGCTTCTGCAACCCCTTGCGCCTGAGGCATCCTGTCCTTGTTTTTCGCAACCTTATTAGCTGCTTCACCTCCATCTTCCTCTTCCATTCGGTTTTCAATCCTCGCAAAGACTGGCTTTGGTTGGGCCATGACCTGACCACCCTTCAGCCCGCCCCACTGGGTCTCGGCCTACCAAAAAAGAGACCTTAGGGCTTAGATTACTAGACAAGGAAAGAGACTGTATAGTGTCAGACAGAGAGAGAGATACCCATGTAGCAGAGAAAAACTCGTCCTTCGAGAAGCCCAGCTGTTCATATATTCTCCAACATAAGCTTGGTGTAACTGGGGATAATGCAATTGCAATAATCCTCAATGCTTCCAGTATAATCACAAGGTCCTGCTCCAACATTTAGAATAATGAATCCTTTAGACATTAAAGCACTAGCAATCACGAGAAATAGAAAATCTTGAATGGCTAAACTCCTTTATGCATGATATTCAACACAAATCAAGTTCAAAATCTGGTGAAATATTATTGCTGAGAGTTACACTGGTGACCTATATTATTACTGATAGTTATTGACCTATACACTGGCGAAGCAACAATGGATTCACAATCCTTTTGATGGATTCTAGATGGGAACAAAGGCTATGTGAGACTCAAATGCTTAACAGTTACACTATTGTCCTTGGTTACTGGCTCAAGCAAATTAAGCGAACAACTTTGTATTCAGCACACATATGGAAAACCTTTGCAGCAGCTTCAGAAGCAGCACCCCCTTGCTTAAAGCGAGACCATGGTGCATGTTCATCCATGTAAGAATTTCCAGCATTACCAATCTCTAGAATAGCCTCACAGGCTGATGATAATGAGAGTTTTTCATAATGAACCCGAGCTTTTTGCACCTGCAAATTCGAAGAGTGAGGAAGTCAGAAGGCCTGGAATACAAGGGATCCCCTGGGCATGCGTCCCCAAGATTGCAAGGAAGAAAAAGAGAACACAGATATTTAAGGCGAGTAAACAGAAGTCCATACTTAATCTCATGGATACATATAGGATAACACCTTTCAATGAGATACTTCAGGGATTTATGAAAAGAAATATGCCAGAGTGTTTAGTGAAGATACATATATACATGAATATTATCATCTGACCCCAATATTGCATTTCAGAAACTATATTCCTTATTCATCACCATCATTCCGGTTCTTGTTGCGGAGGTTTTAGTTTTCTACCACTGATTAAGAGGGTGGATAGTTAAGCCCAAAATTAAAACTTCATTGCCGTATCAGTGCATGGGTGGGAACCAGTATCAGTAAATAAAATTGAGCTCTCCTAATATTTTCACTCACTACTCTCTGGCATGCAAGGTTGTGGTTTTCTTATCTCCTCTCCTACTAAGGGAGAAAAAGCTACATGGGAAAGGACGGTTGCAACCAACAGAAGAAGCTTCAAGAAAATTATCAATACAACTGGTGGGCCACCATGAGAAATGTTGAAACACAACAAAAGATGGCATCAATGGAATTAGCTTCCTATGTCAAAATTCAGAAAGGGTGCTGAGTAGCAGCTACGTCAAGGGGACCCAGCAGGTCAAGAAATGCAGCAGTACCAAAAACTTTTCATTGTAAAAGTGAGATCAAGTCATTCCACTAACAAATGGCATAGTAGAAGGAGAAATTCTATTTGAAATTTCGTGAGTATCTCACCAACTTCCCCACAGTGTCCTGGAATACATTTCCTTCGGCTGCAATAGTTGAATCAACCACCAAAGTAGATTTGCAATTCTTTTTTAGAAGTCCAAGAGTACGGTTAAGAAGATTTCCTGCAAATAATAATTAAGGTCATATATGCCCATCTTATATTCAAAATCAAATAAGTATAAAGCACCCCTGTGATCCACATAGACTGCTAAGAAGCAAGAATAGATATACCAATTGTGTTGGCAAGATGTGCATTGACAATATTAACAAAGCGATCTTCTGAATAGTCCCCATCGTTACCGAATTCCACCTCCCTGAGGAAAAAGTACCTGACCGCATCGGCCCCGAACTTATGAACCAGATCATTTGGTTCAAGCGTATTTCCTAGTGACTTCCCCATCTTCATGCCATCCTAGAATTTTAAACATAAAAAGCATTGCTGCATGAAGTAAAATTAGGTGTATGAAACAACTTAAAAACTCTAGCTCACTCATATGACCATTGATGATTTTTATCATATTATACTACTACAACAATTCATTAGATTGCACCTTTAGCTACAGATTCTTATAGGCTCTGTGCATGGATGAAGTTGCATAGTTCAATCTGAATATACTTCTAGCATCTCTGGTATATGTAGTATCTTCATCCTTTAGGCACAGAGCTTCCTGCAAAATTAATTCCTTTTCTCTAATCCAAACCATGCAGAATAGCCATATGTCACCACCGGCACTCCTGCCCAAATATTGAGATTCTAGCACGAGTGACAAATTTTCTCTTTCAATGTAGTTCTTGGCGTCCATATTCCCAAGTAGTAACCAGAAAACCCACTGTGCCTATAAAACCAAATTTAAATGTGGACTTTCCTAGGGAAACCAAAATTTAAAACCAAAGAAAGTAGTCAACCAGGCAGAGACACACGACTCCTAAGGCAAGATGTGGGCCCAGAAGTTATATTGATTTATCAAAAAACAGTTTAATATGTGCTAGGATTTCAAAACCAAGTGCTCCTTTGGAAGATGCAGCATTCAGAGAACTTTGACATATATCCATAGAGGGAAAAACGAAACACACTTCTGGGTTCAAATACCTTTGTCAAAAATCCATGGCCAAACACCATCTTTGGAAGGCTTAATCCTGCAGACATTAGCATAGCTGGCCAGTATATGGCATGGAAACGCAAAATATCCTACAGGAGAATATAAAAAACATTAGAGAAGCAAGGTAGTGCTCAATTCTTTATAGAAGTGAAGAAGGAGAATGCAAACCACTCATTAGAATTGAAAGTTAATGTAGGAACAATAATCCACATTCCAGAGACAGAGAAGAGGAGACTGGTAAGGCATCAATTGAAATTATTAAGATGGGAAACAAGATTACATCTGGTGGCAATTGATAATTGCATGTCAATGAAATCCACAAAATCTTTCACAAAAGAGTAATGTGCTTGTACCTTCCCAATCAAGTGCAGTGAGGCAGGCCAACCTGAAGAAACAGCACTTTCTAAACTAAATTTCTCCTTGCCCTCTGATAGTGCTGATACATAACTGCTCAACACAAGAAATGAACCAATAGAAGTATAAATATCTCCAGAAGAACATTACCACTTGAATGCATGGACTATCTGACAATTTATAAAGCAGAAGCCTAGCTTACTCTTTATTACGTTTTCAATTTACAAACGGCTGTTTCATGAGTTGGTAATTAACTGATGTCAGAAAAATTTTGTACCAATAAAGACAAAAAAGAAACATATTTTTCATACATATTAGGAATATCTAGACGCTAGGTAGATAATAGGATTCTGAGTACAGAAGAAAATAACTTTACCCTAATAAAGCATCAAACCACACATATATAGTTTGCTTATTGTCATTAGGAACCGGGATACCCCAATCCACAGATGCTCGGGAAATGGAAAAGTCTCTTAAGCCACTTTTGATCCAGCTTTGCACCTTGAAGATATTTACAAATAAAATTGATTAGGCTTGGAAGTGACATCAACAGAAAGCCCACAAAGCAAAATACAAAAGGGATATCCATAGGTTTTTAATTAGAAATTAAATACAGAGAGAGAGAGAGGGAATTTTCGTAAAAATTCTTAGTATATCCCCTCCTTCCCCCATTCTGATAGCATGATCAACTTCTGAAAACAGAAGCAACATCAGTTAAGTCCCCATTACCTCACCTCGTTTAGACGGAATGAAGGCTGCACAAAATTTGGGTTTTCCATCATAGTTTCTTCCAATAAATTTTGATATTTTGATAGTGCAAAGAAGTAATTGTCCTCTTTCCGCAGAACACATGGCTTCAGGTGCATGGGGCAACAGTTGTTATCGAGCAACTCTTTCTCATCCTGCAAATTCACAGTGGTAATGATATGACACTGTTTAAGGACACAAGCACAAAGGTACTCTTGAACAAAGCCCCTGGAATGAATACGTAAACATGTACTCATTACCACTAAACTAAGATTACCATGACAAAAGCACAATTAACTTGTATCAAACGATAAACTTTAACTGGTCCAGTTAACTTCTGAATGATATAGATGTTATTAAGCAGGTAACAACAATTATATTAACAAATGGTTTGCTATATTCAGTTACAACTTCAATTGCCAATAGTACCTTGTACTCCTCACAGTTGACACAATACAGTCCTTCATAGTCAGCCCGATAAATATCACCATTGGCAAGAACTCTCGAGTAAAATTCCTTCACAATTTCTTCATGCTTGGGATCAGTTGTGCGAATGAACTTATCATAAGCTATGTTTAACTGCAGCCAGCAAGTAAAGGTTTAAAAATAAAATCACTTATGCACAAAAATTTGAACAGTCAACCATTCAGTTGCAGTAAACGGAGCGTAAATAGCAATTGGTTGGTTAATATTACATCCTTCCATAGACTCTTGTACGCTTGTGAAATGACATCGCAATGTTCACTTGGATTGGAACCCTGGGTTGCCGCAGCAGTAGCAATTTTCTCCCCATGCTCATCCGTGCCGGTAATGAATACAACTTTCTTTCCCAACAGCCTCTGCCACAAGACACGAGACATTAGATGTACCTTCTACATCCTAGAATTGGTCACAGCATCAAATTACAATACAACAATTTTTGTAATTTTCTCCTCGAAGAAAAAACAAGTTCCCATAACCTATTAAATCCGACGTATAGGATTTCCAAATAAAATGAAATGAGTCTTTGAATATACTCTTCATGATGAAAATAAATATCTGATATCATGTCAGCAACAATGAGAGGCATTCACTTGCACCAAAATAACACAAATAGAAGCATCCGCGGAGGCAACGAAAAGTGAAAGAAGCTAAAGTTTTTATTTTTATTGCTTTGACATCTGGAGAGAATAAGCTACAGAAAATTCAAAACCATTACATTATCAACAAAAAAAAAAGTAAAACCCTGAACTTTGTTGTATCTCTTAGTTCCGTACCTACTGCAACCAGACAAATTATTTTTTTAGGAACCAGACAAAATTACTTCTACAAATATAGCATCCGAAAAGAAAATTTTGGACAATTCGCAACTTGAACACTAAAAATTAAAGATAGCGAATATGAAGAGAAAGGTAACCTGAAAGCGGGCAATGGCGTCCGCGGCGATGGTGGTGTAAGCGCTGCCCATGTGGGGAGGGGCATTCACGTAATAAAGCGGGGTTGTTATGACAAAGGGCTCGCCACCATCTTGGAAAATCTTGTGGGTGCTTCCGCTTGCGCAGGTGCAGAATAAATCTCTCTTTGACGAAGTAGGAGACGAAGAAGAGAAGAAGGGGCTTCGGCGAAAATGGAGACGGGGCTTGACTTTGGAACTGAGAGGATTATGTAAAGGGTTTAAGAGCCAGAGAGTGTTCTGAATCGAGTGGTTTATTCGCGCTGCCATTCTCTTTTCTCAAAGGTTCAAACAGAAAAGATTTCTCTATTGAAGTGAAGTGCCTATCTATTCTTCAGAAACCAGTCAGTGGAGGGGGCGCGTCCATAGGACGAGACGTCTGGAGCGTGAGTGGTGAAGCAAATCTAGGCAAGAATCTGATCACCGGATGATCTTTCTCTCTTTCTGTTTTTTTTGTCCTCATAAAATTATATTAAAAACGAAGGAAAGGCGAGAAGATGAGCTCGATTTTTTTGTTCGAATTTTTTTTTTCTACTGTATTCTCATTTTCGATGAAAGTAATTCAACTTCTTTTTTTGGTAAGTTAATTCAACTTTTGTTATGCGCGTTTGGGTTTTTCTTTATTCTTGGCAATTTTGGAAGTATTAGAATTTAGTGCCTGATACGGTCTTGTCCATATGGGTTATTTCTTTTAGTCCCGGACATTAATTAATATATATATATTTCAAAATTTTCGTTATAAGAAAATTTTTCTTTTTTCTTTTCCGAATAAATACTTATTATAGTCTTCTCATGCTTGGATATGGAGTTTTCTTGGATCCGACCATATCATTTTGCTAAGGTGAAGGACATCATATTGAGAAATGATTGGGCTTGGGCGAGTGGAGATCTTCGGCAAGCCATTGCCAATGCTACTCCTAATCCGAGACCCGTTCTTGATAGGGTTGATCTGGTTAGATGGAAGACAGTTAGTAATGAGATATTCTCTATCAAGAGTGTTTTTCGCTCCCTCCAACCTGTTGGTTCCCATTTTCTTTGGTTTAAAGGACATATCCCTAGGCATTCTTTCATCCTTTGGCTGTGCGATCAAAGGGAGATTATCCACACAAGATAGGCCACGAGACTTGGAAATTATCAAGCACTCCAAGTGTGTGCTTTTGTCAAGGTGGAAGTGAGGATATTGACCATCTTTTTTTCTAGTGTCAATTTTCAAAGCGTCTTTAGATACTGGTGGAAGATAAGAATGGGTTGCTCAGACACCACATGGACTGGAGGAGAGATCATTTTCTGATATTTACAAAATTACAAAGGGCAATGCTTTGAGCTCGCGCATTACGAAGCTTGTTAAATCTTCAACAATCTACCTCATCTGGAAAGAGCAGAAACGACTGTTTCAAGAGAAATTTAGTACATGTGTTCTTGAAGATTATTGCGGTCATTAGAGACAAAGCGAGCTTGTTTTGAACGGTGGCACTAACTTTGAGCAATATGAGAACCGTGAGCCAGGCCCGTTTCCCTAGCCGAGTGGCACCACGCTGAGCCCACTTCAACTGTCCAAAGTCCGCCCCATCCCAAAGTTCAAATATGCCGCCACACGAGCATTGGAAAAGCCGAAAACAAAACTCACGATCCGCGCTTGAGGGCCCTCAGAACAATATCTACCGTCGATTCCAACCTTATCGACGCCCCACAATTACCCAAAGCCAAAAACACGGATCGAGCTCCCCATCCATCGATTTCAACCTCGAAATTCAATAATTCCCAACTTCCCCGCTCAAATGGGAAAATGGCAAAATGCCATACTCAATTCAGTTCCCCCCCAAACCCCTCTTATAAATACCTCACTCCACCCAAACATATATCACCGGAGTCCCTAACACCAAATTCTCCAATTCCCCCAAAATCTCCCCAAGGAGCTTAGAAAAATGTCCGGCCGTGGAAAGGGAGGAAAGGGTTTGGGCAAGGGCGGAGCGAAGCGGCACCGGAAGGTTCTCCGGGACAACATCCAGGGAATCACGAAACCAGCCATCAGGAGGTTGGCCAGGAGAGGAGGGGTGAAGAGGATCAGCGGGCTTATCTACGAGGAGACCAGAGGAGTGCTTAAGATTTTCTTGGAGAACGTGATTCGGGATGCGGTGACGTACACTGAGCACGCGAGGAGGAAGACCGTGACTGCCATGGACGTGGTCTATGCGCTGAAGAGGCAGGGAAGGACCTTATACGGTTTCGGCGGTTAATACTCAACCCCCAGGGGGCAAGGAAGGACCTCACACCGGTTCGGCTCTGGACTGTGGAGGATTGTATTTTTCTTGTTGGTTTTTATTTTTAAATGTTTTAATTTCGTGCTAAATGAAAATTCCAGTTTATTACGAAAGCATAGGAATTTGTTCAGTCAAACCCACAATAGCCTTGACTTCAAGGAGGCCAAATATTGGTATTACAAATTGTGCATTTTGTGCTCTTAAAACCTCGACGACTCGGCCAATTTGTTCCCTCTTTCTTTGCTTGGATCAACGGCATCATATTAATTAAATAGACATTAGGCTATGCATCTTGATCAATTCGGTGATTACATCCTTTGCTTCTTCAGCTCTACCAGTTGCCAGTTGGTTCAGTTTGTTTTTGTTGCACATCTTTGGAATGATGTGACGGCCTTTGTCCATGACCACGCGTAAATAATTGGATGGCTTTTAGCCTAGAAAAAAAATTGGATGTCTTTTAGGATTTGCCGTTGCCACTAAATTATGTGATGTCTATAATTCGAGTATAAAAAAAAACAATCGGATAAGAAAAACGTGACATTGATTGGTCGTCACTCTTCAATCGTTTTGGGTTTGTCATGTTCGGCCAACTTGCCCCTACATTCTTGCTTTCTTTGCAAACAAGTCCTAATGGTGGCACGGTCGTCTGCTTCAATCGCACTCGTGATTGACGGCTATTGCCTATGTTTCTGCCTGGGATGACTTCGTGGCTCATGAAATATACGGCGTGAGAAATTAATCTGACTGGATGTCCGCAAGAGGCTATGTCCACAATACCAGGGGATTGCTTCTCAATATGCACAATTACTCTGTAATGCACTATGAAAACGTGTGTAATTGGTTGCCACGGCAGGTTGATGTGGATGTTACCATACAGCGGGATCCACATATACCGACAGCTTTCGCTTAAAACCGCAAAATGTACAATCTCACCGCTGTAGGACAGAACCACGCAGAATATTTGCTTCCACACTTCGCAAACTCGCCGCAGCTAGATTAGCTCCGGATACGTTCTGCCCGCCGACTCGAATCTGAAAGAGGGGGGGGGGGTGTTATACTTGTCATTTAACAGCCTCAGATATGGGCATTCCCTGTGGCGACGACGACGTCGTCTTGATCCAACCGTGCAAGCTGCCCGGTGAGCCCTCCGTCATCACGGTGAATTGCCCGGACAAAGCCGGTCTTGGGTGTGATCTTTCTAGAATAGTCCTCGAGTTCGGTCTCTGCATTACCAGAGCAGGTATTTTTGTTATTTCCTTTAATAAGTTTCGATTTATTTAAATCGCGTAATGCATGTCGTCGTTCAATCATCAGTAGCGAGTTCCTAGGAAGTCTGTTTTGCTTTGTTGAAAAAATTGTTTGCTGTACAATTCTGGGTCGCCGATGCCCATTCGGATTCCTGATTCCATTTTCACACTATCTTACCTTTGCTCGTTTTGATTGTTCGTTTGAAAATTATGTAGCTCAGACGTGTTTGGGTAGCCTCAGAGTTAGTATTTCTTCAACTTATTTATAGCCAAGGAAATGATAATCTTGTATTTCTTTAAGTTGAAGTGATTCTTCGGAATTTTGGTTCATTTTAGCCCTAGAGCAAAAATTGTATTTCCTTCTTTGATCCATCCTTATATGATATATCAATAATAGAGAATTATCTCTTGCAGATTTTTCGAAGGATGGAAGATGGTGTTATGTAGTACTGTGGGTTGTTCCACATAATAGCTCAATGAAAGTTGATTGGGAAAGCTTGAAAAGCAGGCTTTTATCTGTATGCCCTTCTTGGTTGTTTTCATACTACTTATATCAGCAACCGAGTGGTCCCTCCCCATCTCCACTATACCTTTTAAAGGTTTGGTGCCTTGATCAAAGGGGATCATTACATGGTACGTACAAAGAAAATCCGTTCTCGTTGATATTCTTTTCCACAAAATAAGCTGATATATATATTGTTCCTCATGTATACAGATATTACCAAGGTACTCTGTGAGCTTGAACTTACAATTCAAAGAGTAAAAGTGATGCCAACCCCGGATCGCAGGGTTCTGGACCTGTTCTTCATCACAGATGTCATGTCAGTAATTCTACGATGGTTCATGTGTGCTTCAAAGCATATTTGAATTGAGCTGAATCTCTTTCTTCTTCATTTTTTTATCCTAGCCTGAGTTAATTTTATGACGTTTATCACCTATTTTGATAGAGTGGTGGGATACATTTTATTGATGTTTTAGTTCTTGAACCATGATTATGCATTGTATCGTCACAGGGAACTATTGGGCACAAAAAAAAGGCAAGATGATGTGTGTGAACATCTGATAGCTGCTCTTGGAAAGAGTTTTATTACCTGTGAACTTCAGTTGGCAGGGCCAGAGTACGACCGGTTGCAGGGGTTTTCCTCTCTTCCACCAGCTGTTGCTGAAGAACTATTCAATTGTGAGCCGACAGACAAGGACATCTGCGTCTTGCAAGCTCTCAGCCCGGACATGTCAGCAGGAAAGAAGGCAAGTGTCACAGTAGACAATTCGTTGAGCCCAACCCATACTTTGCTTCAGGTGCAATGTTTTGATCAAAAGGGCCTGGTTTATGACATCATGAGGACCTCCAAGGACTGTGATATTCAGGTACTTAGTCATGAGTTCCTTTCTTACTGTTCAACCCTGGCTGGGTTTTCTTAATTGGAACCTTAATTATCTTTTCCCTTATCCAGTACATGTAGTTTGTCCCCTTTTAACTCTAAGTTCCTGTCATCTGCTTCTACTTTTTATGAGATAGAGGTTTCTTGGATGGACGTGGCCTAATTCAGTTAATGTATCGTAGCTTGCCCCTAAAGTAGAAACACTTCCATATGCAGTCATAGTCCTTTTAGCAGGCTCCAGTCTTTAGAGCAGCCACTTAATGCAAAACAACGCAGAAGGATAAGACTGTATTCCAAACTAACCATCCAGGACTTTTGGTTGACAACCCTACGTTGGTGATATTTTGACATATGCTTGCTATATGGAGTTTAACACTGTAAGCTTGTCTTATTTTTGCTCTTTTAGGTTGTTTATGGTAGACTTTCTACAAGCATTAAAGGCTTCAGGAATATAGAGTTATTTATCCAACAGTCTGATGGGAAGAAGATCATGGACTCTGAGAGGCAGCTTGCATTGTGTGCTCGCTTAAAAGAGGAGATGCTTCATCCACTGCGGGTGATTATTGCCAACCGAGGCCCTGATACAGAACTCTTGGTTGCTAATCCAGTTGAGTTATGTGGAAAGGGAAGGCCCCGCGTATTCTATGATGTCACGTCTGCACTAAAAATGTTAGGAATCTGCATTTTCTCGGTAAGAAATTGACCAGAGAAATTTTCATGATTTTGATTTGTAGTTCCATTACATGGGGATCTCTCTCTCTCACACACACATGATTGAAATCCCTTCATTGATGGTTTAGGCTGAAATTGTAAGGCATTCAACATCGGACCGCCAATGGGAAGTCTACAGATTTCTCTTGGATGAAACACGTGAATTCCATTTGGCAAGCAGTCGAGCTAGAAATCGGATTGTGGACACAGTTAGAAAAGCATTGATGGGCTGGTGAGCTTCTTCATTTGCGACCTTTTCTGTGAGGAATGCAGTTTTGCCATCAGAATGGTATGCATTACTGCATTTTCTCAATCCAATTACTCTCTGCACTACTACTGCATTTGGCTGTTCCATGGAAAAAGTTGTTAGTTCTGCAGTTAGACGCTATTTGGAGACAGCACATCCATAAATGTTTGTCGCAGGCTCACCCGTGTAATCTGTAAAACATCTGATGTTTATGTTTCTCTAGGTTGATTATTTTGTATCTGATGCATATATTCAGCCTCTTCACCTACGGATGTTTACATGGGTTCCATACCAATCACCACAAGTTCTGTGTACCTTGTAAATTAGCTTGGCAAACGCTTGTTGAAATAACACAAGTCGACCTTTTGCCTTCTTGTGAGCTGGTTTGGCAAACCAGTGGGCTGGGCTCACACGGTAGGTTTTTTTTTTTTTTGAGGTGATTTTATGATCAGTGGTCTCTGCATTTCTCATATATTTCAAAATACTTCAAAACAAGGAGCTGTCCTCTAGACCAAGGTGCTGTTTGCAAATCAAAACGGTACGCAACGCCTTTTTTTTTTTTTTTTTTTTTATTTATTTGTAGATACGATACGCAACGCTTAACAATCCATTTCTTCGTCTATTTAACAATGCCAGTTGAGCGTTAACTCATCACTCCTTAGATAAGTCGTTATTCGGATAATTCCAGTTGTAACTGTATATTTTCCTATTCTTCTCAAATTATTTATGGACCATTTCGCGTCCTTTTTATCTTTTTAATATTTTCTAAAATATTAAAAAGACTGAGATTATTATATGCTTGCAAAAGAAACAAAAACAGGGGGAAGGATCAGACGTTTTTCCAAATTATTGGTCTTTTCTAAAATAAACGAACTAAATGGGATTATGGTATTACTGAATCAAATCAAAACGTATCCTTCAAACGGTGGCAACCGCCAAATCCAACGGCCCAACGGCCAACGCGCTCACGTACAGTTACGGTGGCGCCTATGACACTATGCTCATCTTCCTCCGATTTAAGAACCAGATTTAAAACCTCTGCGCTCTCGGATCCCCAATTCCTACTGTAGGTCTTCCTCCTCAGCTTCTGTTTCAGTAGCATCTCACGGTTGTTCTGGTGTTAGTAAGGTATGTTCTTTCTTCACGGTTCAAATATGCTTTACTGATATAATTATATGTGATTGCTATCTTTCACGGTTTGCTTGTCTGGTGATGAAGAAGTTTCAAGATCTATTGCCAATATACTTCTCCGCTTCACGTTCTGTTTGGTTGGTGAGAGAACTCAGAATTAGCGAAACTGAAATTTTTTTCTATTGGATTTGGTTTCCAATAAAAGAAAGAGCTCAATCGGTTATGTGAGCTGCGAATATATTCAGCAGTGGTGGGGCGTTGTTCGTGTTGATAATTAAGATTATCGTTGGATATGCAGATTTGAGTTCTTGACACCGTTTGATTTGTAAGGTCCATTGTGAATCAAAGTTGAAATGGAGGCTCAAAGATCTCTTAGTTTAGCGAGTTAGATTTTATTTCTTGTTGTCCAGCGATGGAGGTACATTGTTTGGTCATTGTTGCTGCTGTTGCATGTATCCCTCTCCCAATTCTTCCCCCCTCCTACAGGTTGGGCTAGATATGAACTTGTGCTGGTTGCATGTATAGAAAACTGAGGAATTGATGCATGCAGATGCGCGACAATCTCCAGGACAAAGTCATAAGAATTAAATTAAAGAATTGGAATTCGTCGATATGTTAGTGTAATTTTTGGTCAATGAAGAAGGTACAATATTTTTATAGTTGATTCTTTACTCGCAAGCAGCCCTCCGATTTTCCCGTTCTGTTTCCTCTTAAGGTATTGATTTCCACAGAAGCGGTATTGAACTTCGTCTAGTAGTGTTCTAGGAGTGGCGGGATGGGTTCTTATTTTCTGAGTTCCCAGCAAAGAAAAATAAAAATTATTCCCCTCTTTTACCCACATTATGTATTGACAGGTGTCAGACTGTCAGTCGTATTGCATTTCTCTCTTTGATGTTGAAGCAGCTGATATTGATCCACGATATCCTAAATTCCTTTAAATCTCTGTTTCTTTCCCTCTTTGTATTCTCTCTACCCTCTTTCGACTGATGTTTCGGCTGTTCCCTTAGACCAGTTTGAAATGAGAATTTGTTGGTCTATACTTACTCTGTGCCTGTGTCAAACTGGAGAGAGGGGATACAGAATTTGTAACATTCTGGTGTTTTGGTTTTCTGTCTCTCTCGCAGGTCACAGTTTGGATGCAGAAACTCCTTTGCTGGTTTGGCTTGGGGTTCATTACCTTTAGAGTCGGTGGTGGTCTTTGATCTTTGTCTATTGTGGATATCTCAAAGAGAACTACTGGCAGGTTTTTCAGATGAGTCGGGAACAGAGACGAAGCCCACCACGAGCCAACAGGTTTCGAAGCAGTGATCGTGCATCTCTCCGTGATGCTCCTTACCAAAGGGACCGCCGCACGTACCGGTAGGACCATGTTTTAAATGAATTCCTTTCGTGCCCTTTTCATGAGACATTTTCGCTTGCGTGTTACTGTTGCCAGTGTCTAGGGCAATGTCCTTTCACGTTGATCAATAAAAATTTGCTTTTAAATAAATGTGAAAATACATCTTACATGTTTAGAAAAAAAGAAAAGAAAATACATCTTACGCCTACGAATCATGAGTTAACATTTTCGCTTGCGTGTTGTCAGTGTTTAGGGCAATGCCCTTTCACGTTGATCAATAAAAAATTGTTTTAAATAAAGGATAAAATATATTTTTCACCTAAAAATTATTATATATATATTTTTTACTTTGTAGTTTTGACACATTACATATTTTAATTATTAATTTTAGACACTTTTTATCATTTTGTCTAATTTTTAGACTAAAATAACGATAATGTTATTGAGTCATTTTGCATATATTGAAGACATTGTTATAAATTCATTAATTGTTTGAGGGTATTATTGTCAGATGAAGGGTACAAAGTGTTTAACATTAATAGTTGAAATGTTGAATGGTGTAATGTGTCAAAGTGGTTAGTTTAGGGTGTCAAGTGTCTAATATTGGTAATTAGATGGTGCAATATGTCAAAATTGATAGTTTAAGGTGCAAAGTGTCTAATATTAATAATTAGAGGGTGCAATATGTCAAAACTTATAGTTCATGGTGCAATGTGTCATAGACCTGGTAGTTGATGGATGAAAAGTTGTATTTATCAATTTGTTGATGGATAAAAAGGTGTATTTATCAATTTTTAGTAACAGGGGTTGAGATAAAACTACCTTAAGTTGGTGTCTCCGTAAGTGTGTGCGTGTACATTGTGGTCAATATTCTGTACTCCTTGTAGTCATACTGACCTTGTTGTTGCCACTGTCAATTCTTGGTGTATATCATATCTGATCGTGCTGATACTTTCCAGGCAAGATTACATGTGCTTCAAGTGTAAAAGACCTGGGCATTTTGCTAGAGGCTGTCCAAATGTGGCTGTATGCAACAACTGCGGACTTCCAGGGTGAGGACCTCTTATTGCATTAAGAGAAATTGTCTCCTTAAATGACTGAGCCCTGATTTGCTAGTTTACCAATCAACCTGCTTTCAGCAGAAACATGCCGATTGCTTTGTAATTGTGAAATCTTATTTTATTTTAGCCACATTGCTGTCGAATCAAGAACTATGTGTTGGAACTGTAAGGAACCGGGACATTTTGCAAGCCAATGCCCCAATTATCCAGTTTGCCATATGTGTGGTAAGATGGGGCACTTGGCTCGCGATTGCTTTAACCCTCGTCTTCCAACTCATGATGCAAGGCTCTGCAACAACTGCCACAAGCCAGGACACATTGCTGTTGATTGCAGTAACGAGAAGGCCTGCCACAATTGCCGTAAAACTGGTCACCTTGCCCGTGACTGCCCGAGTGAACCGGTTTGTAACATCTGCAATATCTCAGGTCACATGGCCCGTCAGTGCCCCAAATCAAGGCTGGCGTCCGAGACAGGAGGCCCTTTCCGTCATATTATTTGCCGTAATTGTGGCCAACGTGGCCATATCAGCCGTGACTGTGTTTCTATCATCGTCTGCATCAATTGTGGTGGAAGGGGCCACAAAGCTTATGAATGCCCGTCCGGTCGAATGTTTAACTGTGGCCTACGTAGGTATTGACCAATTAGTGAGTATGAGTTAGAACAATATCTACTAGTGGGTATGCGTGCGTTGTGGTTATGAACTGACTGATTGTAAATGACAACAGCATGGATCACCTCCTTTTTGACCTGAATTGGTTTGAGACACCATAAGAAAAAAATAAACTGAAAGAAATCTCTAATAAAAGTGATCTTGGCTTGTTCGGTTGATTTTGTAGTATTGAGTTTCAAATTCAAATTTTGAACTTTGAATTTTTTCAAATTTTGATATGAAAGAGTTGTTCTCAAATTTACATTGTCACCAGAAATATGTCCACGCCCATGTGAATTAGACTCCTCTTATATTTCTTACGGTTTGTTAGAACAACTAAACAACTGGGTTAATAACACCCAATCGTTCTTTTTTATAGTTCCTGTTGCAACTTCTGTCGTGAGATTAATAATATAATATTAATTTCCTGGTTCCGTGGTTTAAACCTATTACCAATTGTTGGGATTATCTTCCAAGCTAGATACACTGGATTAGGGAGAAGATGATCTCATGAATGGCCGAACTAATGGAAAGCATTTCATGCCGAGACAAAAGCATCTACAATTCAAAGTTACCAAACTGAGTGGGTCATCGCTGACGCCACTCCTCTCTACACTGCCATCAGGTCCATTTTATATAGCGTGGACCGAACTGCAGCAGATTTATTGCGGTTTGTGAGGGGGGGGGTGGGTCCCGCTCGGGACTAACACCTGCCCGAGCAGCCTTGCACGGCTCAGGCAGGGGGGACCCACCACCCACCCTCACAAACTGCAGCGGGGTTTGCTGCAATTCGGTCAGGAGAACTGCAGCATACCCCGTCCTCATTTTATAAGCACTGACCCGCATCGCATTGCTTCACGTGGATGACGCACACATAAAGAGGGTTAGAGGGGCAGATAGCGATGTGCACGTTGGAGACAAGAGGCAAAATCTAGGGTTTTTCAGTGCCACCGGAAAATTCCGATGCACCGGGCTTGAGAACCCAGGGACCTGGAACTCGGTGTAGGTACCGGTGCCGCATTTTGGGGGAAACCTGGGGGTATTCTCGGTTCCCGAGTTTCCCCATGCGCGCTTTCCCCCTGGGCCTGGGCGTTCCCCCCCCTCGCGCTTTCGGCTTTCCTGTTAGGGACCCCGGTCTAGGCCACCATAACAATGTCAACTCCCGCCAAGTGACTAGAACCCGATCACCCCAATCGATCCTCCTAAACCGTTATCTGTAACACACGAGCTGTTTAGATAGGATCTAACACTCAAAATGGAAAACACTCAAGATATTTATTGATGAACACGAAGAACGTGGTTAATGGTTAATTAGCCCAAAGACCACAAGAACAAAGAACAATCCTGATCAATGGTTAATTAACCCAAGAACGGGTACCCAAACTAGGTTATTAGCTTAGAGTGAATCCCAAATGACAAGGTTATTAGCCTTGACACCGACTTGGCATATACGTGTCTATGCTTGACCAAATCTCACCCTAGAAGCACTAAGGCTCTACTATTCTCTCTATTCTTTGAATGAATAACACTAATGTTCCTAAGAGTGTTTATATAGACATTCTTAGGAGCTTACAAACTCTAATTGACTCCAATCACATCAAATCACAATCAAATCAAATCTAATTCAAATTCTTTTAATCAAAGAGATTTGATATTACATGCCTAATTTAACAATAACATAAATGAAAGAAATCTTCTAGAGTTTAGGAAAGGATCTCTAAATCTAGAAGATATGATTTATTCAATCACAATAAGAAAAGAAACTAATCTCTAAGATACCTCAATGAATGTCGGGATCTCGCTGTCGTCCCCCGCCGTCCACGGCGGCGCCTCCGCCACTTGCACCACCCTTGGTAGTGATGCTCCTTTGACTCCCCGGCCATTCCTCTTCCATTCCCCACCTAGCACCGGTAGGGGTGGTGGTGCTCTGCCGCCGGTGGTGGTCATCCTGTGTCATGACACTCATTCGTCTGTTGGCCTGTTGCTGTTGCATGTCTTGGCTGGTGGCCAAGGACTTGCTGTGGCGCCGTGTCATAGCAAGACCATGTGCTGTGATGAAATGTATGTGGCAGGCTGGCTGACATGTCAGACATGGGCTTTGGTGAGACGTCATGTCTTGTCAGGGGCGCCGAGGCGCCTAGCTTGCGGGCGTTGATGCCATGGCATGACTGTGGTCTTCGCCGGGGTGGCCCCTGCCGGCCACCCCTCGCGGCGGCGAAGGGAGCCCAACCCCCTTCGCCGCTCGGGGGTTCTCCCCCTGCTCTGTTCTGTGTGTTTTTTTTTTAATTTCGAAAATGTCAGGTGTCGAGTTGTGATTGGTGCTGACGTGTCTAATTTTGACACGTCAGCATTTACCGTTAGGGTTTCAAACGACACATAACGGAGGGGCATATTTGCTCCTGAAAGTATACCTCAGGGGTATGAAAATGACTTTGTTTACCCCAGGGGCATATTTGCTCTTTCCGCATACCTCAGGGGCATGGGGTGCATTTAAGCCCTAATATTTTATCTTTGCTTAAATATGCTTACATCTTTGCTTAACTAATATTTTCATTTTTATAAATTAGTGTAGAGTTTATATTTTTTATGTGCATAATATGTTAAAAAAATGACTCAATATGAATGTAGAATTACTGGAATCCACCACCGCTAAGGTCTGATTTTTGTCCTTAACGGTGTAGGTATATGTGATATTTTTTAAAAAACTGGCATATCCGGTATAGGTGTCGATTTTGACCTACCCCTAGGTTGAATAGTCCTAGAAAAATCTTTGTCGTGACACTAACGGGGGACCGCGAACAGCGGCTAAATCCTTCACTTGTCGATGCGATCCAATCGGCTTTAATCCGAGTCCGAGCCGGGTCCATTTCCTGCCCATCGTTGGCTTTGATCACCACTGCCGAAGGCAAATTCTTCTACAACGGCTATGATCTCGCATGGGCCTGGTCCTCTGAAGCTCGCGCCAAACTCATGGTCTCAAAGCTCGAAACACTCGTAGCCGATCTCATCTCCTTCCCGATGCCCACCATCGCAGCCGTCTCGGGGCACGCTTCTGCCACCGGTTTCATGCTTGCCCTGAGCCACGACTATGTCCTCATGCGGAAGGACAGAGGATTCGTTTACATGAGCGAGCTCGATATTAAGCAGGTAATTCCGGCCTGGTTCGTGTCTATGATTGAATGCAAAATCGGTTCACCGATGGCTCGGAGCCACTTACTTCTAAAAGCGGCAAAGGTAACAGCTAAGGAGGCCGTGGAGATGGGGATCATCGACTATGCGCACGATAGCGCGGATGAGACCCTTATGGCTGCGCTAAGACTGGGGGACCAGTTCGTCGCTAAAGAATGGGATGGCCACGTGTACGCTCAGATTCGCATGAAAATGTTGGCTGTGGTCTTGGATAAGATCGGTGCGAGTAGCACCCAATCGCGAATGTAGACCCCAAATTTGCTCAAACGGCAGTAAAATGTTTGTTGTTCTGTAATGCCTCGTACTGGTATTAATCAGTCATCACTTTGTAAAGCATCTGTTTATCTATTACAACAAACAACGAAAATCTTTTTTTTTCCTGAAAAACAACTAAATCACTAGGAGTATAATTTTGTATGCTATTCGACTTGGTGGGTGCTTTTAAAAATACTTTCATCTCAACATTTTATATCGTATAACTAGATCCGACTGTCGATATTGTATAACTTAACTTATTCTCTTATTTATCAATCATGAGATTTTATCGAATTATGAAAGTTAGTATTTTGATAGTTTGAAAATTAAATTAAATCCGATAAAATAATATTAAAGATTCTGCTACTATGTTATGACTTTAGATTTGTCTTTCATCTTTGGCTAAAAAATGGCAAAGTTCTTATATAATAAATTAATAATTACAAATATATATATTACAATTATAAAAATCTAATATGATACATATTGTTAAACACATATACAAGTACATGTAATAACACTGATAAAAATGCATCAACACTAGGGATGAACAGTTTAACCGTTACGGCACCGGTATCGGGAACCACTCCCTATAGGATCAAATGACAAAGACATTGTTGAAAAAAAGATGGTTTTTCCCTGATGAAATGAAAATTGGATTCATGTAACAAGATAAAGGTTTCCCATTCCTTAGCCGGAAAGATATGTGGCGGGATTAAGCGGGACAGGTGGTAGAGTCGTGGAAACACCTCTTTCTTCCATATTTTGGATCTTAGCTCCGTGTAACAATATACTACTGTTGAAACACGGAAGAATTGAAATCTTAGATCAAAACATTATGTATGTATGATCCTACTACATTCCTTAATACTTCAAAGAGATTTTACCTGGAATAAAAAAATGGATTCATGAAAGTTTAATTATTGAATCGCTTCCGAATGGTATACTTAAGATTCGCTTAGATAATAAAGATCGAATTCTGGGTTATGTTATGGATTAGGAAAGATTCGGCGGAATTACAAAATTGGGATTTAAAATAAAGTCCCGATTGTCTTTCCCTCTCCCTAATGTACCCTCTCTGGCGCTCTCTCTCCCTCTATCCGACGTCTCTCTTCCCCTCAATCTCTACACCCTCTCTCTCCCACGTCGTCGACATCTCCCTCTCTATACAGTTCCACCGTAATTGTGTAACTGTTATTGTTTCAACTGACACTGGCAAAGTCCGTTATATTTTGACATCCACCTTAACGGTGGCTGTATCGGTTTTGGCGTTGCCACATTTACTCAACCTAAGGGACACTCCTAGCCACCCATCTAAACGGCAACTTCGTCATTTGGACCTGTTTGAAAAGGCTAGTGTAAGTTTTTTTTTATCAACACTAATTACCTTTATTCAAAAGAAAGAAAACAAACTAGGGTGGATCAGTCCCAGCATAAATCCAAAACAAGTCAGGGAAATGCTCATGAACAACGGGGTGGCCTCCAGAATCAATCTTAGAGGCAGCCCAACGAGCAAAGAGATGCGCTACCTCATTCGCACCACACTTAACACAACTGAACTGACATGAGACAAAATCAGAAAAAAAATAAAAGGAATCACAAATCTGTCCATGAACACGCCAATTCTCCCGAGCAGGGAACTTCTTGAGAGCATCAATGGCCAGACTAGAGTCCCCTTCTATGATCACCTCACGAAAACCTCTACATTTTGCCTCTTCAATACCCAATTGTGCTGCAAACACTTCACCTTCTAAAACTCCAGCCACTAGAGTCTTCATAACCTTGGCACCAACAACTCGACCATGACAATCACGAAGGACAGCTGCCCCTACTGAAAAATCTGGTCTCACTGCAACATCAAAGTTTACTTTAATCACCCCCACAGGAGGGGGAATCCATTTAGGAGCTGTTACCAACTCATCACGTCTACTCCAAGCAGCCATATGTTCCCCACTAACTCTCTTAATCCTTAACAGCAAGCCCAACATATCCAACGTTCCTGAGTTGTGGACAATTTGATTCCTTGACCACCAGATTAGATCCCATACTATTAAAGCATACACCTGAAAATGATGATATTCATCCACAGGCATCCATTGAAACGAAGAGGGATCAATAATTGTTGTAAGCCATGCAAACAAAGGACGGTTAGAGAAAACCTGAATATCCAATGCCCAAGGTGAAGAACTCCATATAATTCTGCTCACCATGCAATGTATCAATAAATGCTTTGTGGTTTCCACATCAGATTTGCACAAAACACAACAAAGAAGTTCATCCGCCACCTCTTCATGATGCCCCAGTCTACCCGCAACAGTACCTTTCGACGGGATGACATTCCACATCAACTTCCACATGACTACCTTCAGTCTATCATGAACCTTCATACGCCACAGTTTCTTCCACCAGATCGGGTCCACAGGGGAGAGAGGAATCTCCTTCAGATTGATCAATTCACGGTACATGGATTTGACTGAAAAATTGCTCGACTTATCAAGGCACCAAACCATTTCATCCTTTCTATTCACTCTACCAGGATGAAGTCGAACTATAACTTCAGCATCAGCCTGCCTAAAAATTCTCCAAATCAGTTCCCTATCTCATTGCCCTGTGTTAGGATCTAGAAGTTCAGAAACTCTTGAAACAAGATCAATAGCTAGATCATTACAAGGAGATGGTTTAAAACCTGGAAGAGAATGAACCCAAGGATCATTCCACACTGAAATATCCACCCCATTCCCAACAACAAAACACATTCCATAAATCAAAAAAGATTTCCATTTCAAAATACTTTGCCACACCCAAGAGGCCTTCGGACTACACTCAGCTACCTCAAAATGCACATTGTGCAGATACTTACTACTAAGTAATTGAACCCACAAACATTGATCATTAGTAGCAACCTTCCAAGCCAATTTAGAAATCAATGCTTTGTTCAAATCTGACATGGCCCGAAACCCCATACCTCCTAGAGCCTTAGGAACACATATTGAACTCCATGATTTTAAGGATAAATTCCTTGAATTTTCTGGTTGAAACCCCCACAAAAAATTCTTACAATTGCAATCCACTTCATCACACCATGTCTTGGGAAATGCAAAAAAACTCATCGAATAAGCAGGTATAGAAGAAACAACACTCCTCAATAATGTAGACCTACCCGCTTGAGATAACAATTTAGCTCTCCAGCCCCCAAGCTTTGCCAAAATCTGTTCCATTAAATCTGCCAATGCTAAATTTTTTGATCTAGGGAATAACAAAGGCAACCCAAGATGCTTAGCCTTAGCCTACATCTTCTTTAAACCCAACAAATCACAAATAGGAATAATAGCAGGGCCTGAGAAGTTCTTACTTCTATTAATTTTTTGACCCGACCATCCCATGTACTTCATCTAAGGCTAGTGTAAGTTTAATCCCACATCAGTCCCACTCCTACAGTCAGCCCTAGATGTGGACCCCCTTAATCCTCCTCATGCCTGCTCTTAAAACTTAAAAGTTTAAACTACAGCGCATGCCAGCTAATAAACCTCATAAAACTACGCCAATACGTACAGCTAATACACACTCCCGAAATAAACTCTCTCTCTCTCTCTCTCTCTCTCAGAATTTCTTTCAGTTTCACACGACGAACGGTTCACATTTCACAATTCAATTTTGTTTCAAATGTAGAGCAAAACACGCAGGAGACGAGAACAGCTCTGCTTTTATTGGTAGCAATTCTAAGTTCACCGCCGGATTCACTAGATTCCGATGCACTCCTACGAATCCATGTCTTCGAGCTTCAGCCCCTCGCGGAGCCCGGGGAGCTCTCGGCTACAGACTGGTGGTGTTGGCGGTGTCTCGCGCCTGAGATCCTCGTCTCTCAAGAAGCCGCCGGAGCCGCTGCACCGAGCTGTCGCCGATTGCCTGTCCTCGTCTTCGTCGTCAGCGTGTTCCGCCTCCACGGCTGCTACCCCGCACCATGGGGGCCCCTCGGCCGTGGTCGTCTCCGAAGCTTCGAGGACTCTCCGGGTTCGTTTTTTTTTTTTTGATTTGGGTGCGGGGGGTTGTATGGGATTTTGTAATGTTTGGTTTTGGCATTGGAATCTGGTTCTTGATGTGCTTTTCTGTGGGAATTTGATTCTTAATTGGTTGGCTAGTGGGGTTGACTGTGTGCTGGTTGGTTGCTGTGAAAAGGAAAGGCGAGAAAATGTTTGCGTCTCTTGTTGCGTATATGTTTTGTTTTGAAAATGTGGACAGCTCAGCTAAGATGAGCTAAATTAACGTTGGCTCCCCGAATGCACTAAAAGAGTAACACTTAATTTAGCTAAGTTAGCTCCATACATTTTTTATACTAATACTACCAAGCAGAAAATTAGTGTTGAAACTGTGCTCGAAATTTGGTTTGTGTATTTCACGTAGTGTTCGAAATTTGGATGCCTGTGTAGTTGCTTCTTAATTACGCGTGATCGATTCTCTTTCTGGGATTATCAGCTGCTGTAGTTTTTTGAAATCTCGGATGACATTGTTTTTCTTCTGCTTTTTTCTTTTCCCTAAGCGCATGATATTGTCTTTCATTGGGGTCAGTTAGGACAGAAGTCTGCTACCCTGTTTTGAAAATGTTGTCGTAGGTGGCACTTGACTGCCATGGATGGTTGAATTAACTCGATATGGTCTGGTTGTAAAGCAAATGTATACTCTAATTGAAAGCAGTAATCACGTTTCTGGTTATTGAAGTGAATTGATTAGAGTTTCACAGCTTGAGTTAGTACATTTGTCTCGGCCTGAAGCAGGGGTCAATGTGTTGACAACTGTGGGTGGTGTAGCTCATTGACCCCAGGACCCATTTGGTTTTAGAATTCATTTATGCGTATCATGACATCTTCACATTGAATGGATTTTCATGGATATTATTTTAAATGCTCAAAGGTTGAATGTAATAATGGCAGGACTATCTGGCAGCTCCTTCAACAACTGACATGGCTTATAGTGTAATTCTAGAACATACAATTGCAGAGAGGGAGCGCAGGTAACTTTAGTAGCTTTAATTTTTGGGGATTTTGCAATACTCATATTTATCTATTTATCAATCTGCTACATTTGCTGATTTATCTGCATGAGCTCCCTTAATGTCACCTGTAGTCCTGTAGTGAAAGTCCTTATTTTGGTCAGTATATATTGGTGCCTCACATATATGGATTAAGATGTGTCTTTGCGATAGAATGCGACATGCACCAATGATGAATGGAATTTAACTAAACAATGATATTGTAAAGCAGCTTATGTGAAAGAACCAAGTTCTGCCATCCCGTTTCTTGCTATATAGCTTATTTTTATGGTGAAAACTAAGATCTTTTATCAAATGGTTCACGCTATTCAACATGAATGACGTGATATGATGGTGTCCTATACGATTCCGATGTTTCCAGGACATATAGGACCTTAGTCAAACTAGTATAAATTGGGATAGAAATAGAAAATCATTGTTAGGTAGATATCTTGCAGTAAAGAGATTCTCAAATGTACCAACAGATACATGTTTTGATAAAATTCATTGCATGATACTATTTGGTATGACCCCGAATGTGTAGTTCACATCTGTGGAAATGAATAATCTATCCATTACAGTCTTTCAGATTAAGAATCTGCCCCGAACTGAATCTTCCTAACTATTTTTAGCATTGCCTGTGCTGCCGGGGGGTGGGGGAGGTTTGAAACCTCAGTTTCTTGCTTCCACTATTTTGTACCCAGGTTATCAACATACATGAATATGAATGTTTTGGTACATATATAGTTGAAGCCTTAGTAGTATGATAATGATAACAAATAGGGGAGTAAAAGATGTGGGGAGGGGTTTGGCTTAGGGAAGATGGAATGTTTGCGAGTTTAGTTTATGAACTCATTAGTAAATGCAGAGAACTTTTAAAGGGAAGCAGAGAAGAAGAAGAAAAGCAAACGTAAAAAAGAGGGAAAGAAAACATGCCTTCAACCTGACACCTCATATTTAGATGTTTGCGAGTTTAGTTTATGAACTCATTAGTAAATGCAGAGAACTTTTAAAGGGAAGCAGAGAAGAAGAAGAAAAGCAGACGTAAAAGAGAGGGAAAGAAAACATGCCTTCAACTTGACATCTCATATTTAGATTCTGTAATGTATAAGGGAGAGATCTATTTTATGGGGTAAGGGGAAACTGAAAATTTAATAGTTTAATCTTTTGAGCTAAAGAAATCGGACACTCATTTTGGGATAGAAGAAAAGAGTATGACCTCCTTTTTGAGGGGGATGAGTATAAATAACTGTATGCATGCAATGGTCACCAAAAAATTTAAGTTTATGTATCTTGTTTGGTTCTATAATGTATTCAATGCTTGAAGTTTCATTGCTTTTGGGTTAAACATGATACGTTGGTTAATGTATGTTACTACATTCTACTTCAACTTATATGTGTTTCTTATTTTTCTCTACCAGCCCGGCTGTTGTTGCAAGGTGTGTGGCACTTTTGAAACGCCATCTTCTACGGTATGTTCTTCAGACCATCTGGTTTTCAATTTATACCTCATAGTTGATGTGTGAACCATCGTTGATGTTCTAGCAATGGTCATTTTCGAAATTGCTATTTCTTTGGCCAAATTGTCAATTTGCCTTTTCAGTTTTGTCTCTTTCTGAAGAAAAAGAAAAAAGTTGGTGGATTCACTTGTTGAATTATTGTTCAGTTGATTCAACTTGATATGGGTTTTAAGAAACCTCCTTTGGGTGACTACCTGATATTTTTGTGTTAGTGGCGCTTCTGCTCTATGCTAAGATCCGTATGTGTGAAGATTATCTGCCACCGGAATACCTGTTGAAAAAAGTCATTTCCTTAGGTTGCTCTTTTCATTTTTGGAGTTTAAAGTTCCTTCTATTTTATACAGATACAAACCAAGTGAAGAGACATTACTGCAAATAGATCGGTTTTGCTTGAACACGATTGCTGAGTGTGATACTAATCCAAACCGAAGATTGTCACAATGTTCACGATCTTTAGATCAGCAAGCAGGTGCATCGACTGCATCCACAAATATATCTCCTTTGCCTGTATCTAGTTTTGCTTCGGGGGCACTTGTGAAGTCGTTGAACTATGTGCGTTCCCTAGTGTCTCAATATATCCCAAAACGGTCTTTCCATCCAGCTGCCTTTGCCGGAGCACTCCCTACATCAAGACAGTCACTTCCAACACTGTCATCTTTGTTGAGTAGATCCTTCAATTCGCAATTAAGCCCTGCAACTGTTGGAGAATCTTCAGAGAAGAAAGACGCCACTTCTAAATCTGTTTCAAACTTATCAATCAGCGAAAAAGTTGATGAATTGGTAGATCATGAGTGCATTGCGGATGATGTTCTAAAGTGGCGTTGGCTTGGGGATCATCGTTCATCATCTTTGCCTGCTGAAAGGTAATGGATGTTTACGTATGTGCTAAGTTTAATTTAGCTATTTATCTTCTTTCGCTTTTTCACCACTAAGTGACTTGAGAACTCGACATGTTCTTTTATACAGTGATCGTTCTGTAAACCCTCATTATATGAGTGCACATAATTTCCTAGAAGTTGGGGCAGCAGCTTTACTTGTCGGAGACATGGAAGCTAAAATGAAGGGCCAACCATGGAAATTTTTTGGAACTGCGGATTTGCCTTATCTTGATCAACTATTGCAGCCTTCACCAGTAACTACAATTTCCAATTCTGTCCATGCCCGGCCCCACTTGAGAGCAATAACAGCATCTAAACGCACTAAGCCAGGCCCTCGTCAAATTTGGCATGTTCTTCTCTCAAAAGATTGCTTTGACATGTTTAGTGTGTTCCCAATTTTTGTTATTTCTTCACATCTTTTTGGATATAGATCCATTGAACATTGTATATTAGTATCTACAAAGTTGATATGTGCTAATTTACTTGACCAAGTTGAGACTTGAGAGTAGAGTGTTGTCGGCTGAATTGGGGTTTAAAGTCTGACTGACCAGCATTTTTTACTTTAACTTTAGCTTCTAAATTTTGATTATGTGTGACATCCGCCTTGCAGGAAGCAAAGGCAAACTCTAGTTGTATCTAGTTGTGGTTTTTGGATGATGCCATCCAAATCTGACCCATGTCAGGTGTTAAGACTTTTGACACCAAGAGAATCAAAGAAAATCATTGTGCAGCTCGGTTCCTTTGAAGTGTGGACTCTACTTAGAAATAGGGTTTCCTACTGGTTTGACACCATGACCATGATGTGCTAGGCAACACTCAAACACAAGTGTTTTTGCATGCCCATAAGTTCGTAAAGTTTAATTGTGGGCGCACTCAAACCCTTTCTAGACATGAGGTTACTCAACGAGACTCCCAGGGGAAGAAGGGGGTGTTTAAACCTCATCCAGATTATAATCTTGAATGAAAAACATCTAAGACAGATAGACACACACACACACACAGAGTGGGATGCGGGGAGACAGAGAGAAGTCTTCGATTTTGAACTTCACCCTTTATTCCCTAACAAAGGGATCAAGCACATGCTAATTGATATTATGTATATCAGACATATATATGTGTTGTGTATATAAATGTTGGGGCTAATGTCATAGTACGCCCCCTAATTATAGGCCAAAATCAATCTCGCTCTCCAAAGTTTCAAAACAGACTCCCCTTATGTTTGGAACGTGATCAATTTTCGCCCTCTGTTTGAAATGATCATTAAACCATATGCAAAATGACTAAAATGCCCCTCCAACGTAAAATTATAAAAAGTAGGTTTTTAAAATAAAAATATTGAAACTCTACTTCAGTAATCTATATATTTTTAATTTTTTCTTGGGGGACATTTCGGTCATTTTGCATGTTTTTCTGTCTCACTTAACGCCCAAGTCAAACGGAGGGCGAGAATTGATCATATTCAAAACGGAGGGCGAGATTGTTTTTTTCCTATAATTAGAGGGCGTACTATGACATTACCTCTAAATTTTGTGTTTTTGTATCAGTGCTGGTGCCTTTTACCTTGGTTCTCCTCATTGTCGTACATTGTTGAGAATTTTTTTGTGTGCATATGGTATTGAAGTTGTGTTTGTGAGCAAAATAATGTACCTACGGATATAATATGAAGACATTACATTTATAATTGCTTGTTTCTAAGTTAAACCTATAATTTGTGGAAGGTTAATTAGAAGGTTTGATCATCTGACATATATTCTGAGTTTTTTTTTTTATGAATAACCTCTAATATTATTAAAAAGAAAAGAAAAAGAGTGAGATCAGTACAAAGGTTGTACTAATCGCACTCAGAACATACTTTCTAGTTAACTCTAATATAAATTCAAGTGGTTCAATAGAATGGCTTTCTCCCAAATGTCTAGTTAACAACTATTTGAAGTTAACAGAGGATTCACCAATATGACAAACAAAAAAGGAGCGTCGAGTTTTCCCTTATTTGTTTGATTGGTGTTTGATTGGGTTGCTTGATTGTGAGTTTAGAGTTCTTTTGTTGATTGGTGTGGGTGACCATGGTGTTTAGTCGTGAGTTTAGAGTTGAGTCCAAGGTTGTCGTATATTCTGAGTTATCCCACTTCACAATTTTTCAGGGAGGATTCTCCTGTGTGCACATTCCGGCCGAAGGCTCGACCACTTTTCCAGTATCGCCATTATAGGTACAAAATGAGATTCCTCAGTTGTGGTTATCAGCATAACTACTTGGCTTTGCTAGCAATTGTTTTTTTTTTCTTCTCTGAGTAGCTCTATTTCTTCCAATAATTTTACTCATATTCGTTATTATTGGTGCTTTCAGAATAATCATCTTATTGTTAATATATGTGCTTGTTGAGTATGAAGCTCTGGCCATTGCTGTACTGCTTATATTCCTTACTTCCACTTCAAGCTTTTGCACATAAAATTTGAAATTACAGTTGATGGATCACTTGGCATAGTTTTTGTCTCGTTGCTGAATTTTTAATGAAAACTGTTTGCTTCTTATGGGTAGCTGAACAGGAATTTTAGATAATCAGTCATAATGAACTTTTACTTTGTGATATTACTCCCTCTGTCTTATAATCTTTTGATGTGGATCAGTGAACAACAACCTTTGCGATTGAACCCTGCTGAGGTATGCGAGGTGATTGCGGCAGTTTGCTCGGAGACATCTTCAACAAATGCTAATCTCATGACAGTATCATCCAAATTAAGTACTCATGGGGGAAAGCCGTCAATGGATGTGGCTGTGAGCGTCCTTGTCAAACTTGTTATTGACATGTATGTTATTATGCATTTATTGGCCGTTGTTAATCACTTCATTTTTTTATGTCTAACCTTTCTTTCTATGCGTGCGCTTGTGTATTCCAGCCCTCACTAGTTAAACCGGATCCACCTTCCTATGTATATGCATGTGATTACTCTGTGTATATGTACAAAGGCTGGCCAATCCTCATCTGTAGGCACGATATGGAGAGAGAGACCTGATTTTGTGAAGCTTATTTCTGGACATTGTCAAATTATTATTCACCCGTTCTCATAATGCTTATTTTGATATGATTTTTATGCACTCCATTGTTGGGTTGGTTTTGAGTGTCAAACTTTGTGCTTTTAGGTCTGCACTCTGCAGACATCTTGTTTTGCAAAGAATATCCAACGATTCTTTTTGTCTTTTTTTGTTTGAGCGAGAATATCCAATTCTGAGTACTTCTTTGCCTATATCTTTGTGCATGGATGACTTTGGTACATTGGACGTGTTATTTTTATGTTTTCATCCTTAACTGATTCCTGACGTAGAAATTAGCAGGATCTGATGATTCATGCAAAATTGTCTTTAATAGTAATGCAATTGCCCTGTAATTATCTCTAGTCAAAATTTTATGCCACAAAATTTCTTGTCTGTGTATGGCTGTAGTATGATCTAGGTGACTAAGTACTCAAAACATTATACTTACTGAGTCAAGAACTTTTGAAGAAATAGAAGCAATTACCATACTTTTCAAGATCTTTGAAGGTTGAGTGAACTTTTCCACCATCTGCCTATTGATGTTGTCCATTGGTTCATGAGTTTTGTTTTGTTCTTGCTGTCATACAGTTTTGTAGGTTGATCACTGTAAAAGGTTGTTGACAAAATTTGTTTTGTAGGTATGTTTTAGATTCTGGGACAGCTGCTCCTCTAACTCTGTCTATGGTTGAGGTGATGATCAACAGAAATCTTGATGAGGATGATTTCTTCTTGTTGTTTGCATGATTATTAATAAGTAACTTTTGGAACAGGAAATGCTTAGTTCTCCCAAAGCAGCTTGCCGGGCTCGTGCTTTTGATTTAATTCTGAACCTTGGTGTTCATGCTCATTTATTAGAGCCAATTATAACTGACAGTGCTTCCACAATAGAAGAAGAATATTCTCAAGAGTCTTATTTTGGTGATGAAGCTTCCCCCACTATCCCTGGAATGAGGAAAGCAGCTTCTGTTAAGAAGATGGGCACTTTCTCAGCTATTGATAATTTTGAGTCTTGGATTTTAAACATTTTATTTGAGATCCTACTTCTTCTTATTCAGGTATAATTCTTCTGGCATCACGAACATGCACGCTGCAAGGGTAGATATAAGGTTTTTTTTAATAATATAACATCATCCTGCCTACTTTTGTGGTAGGGATTATGCTTAGTTTCAATATTTTAATCTTTAGAATGAATTGATCTTTCTTTAGACCTAGCAATTAGACGGGCATATGTATGTTTGCCAATATTTCGAGGAATATTCCCAAAATTTTGGGAATCTTTTGGATATTGAGATTTATTGGGGTTTGTGAAAAGTTTGGAGTGTGTAAATGTTGGAAATTTTGGAGTGTGTTTGGTTTGCTCGAAATTTTGATACCCCGAAATATTGGTGTATCAAACATCACCTACAGTAGTTTTGCGAATGGGGATCTTCATGCTTTTAAAACTTGTTTGACTCTAGCACTTGTGCTTTGAGACAATTCTGATCACACGAATATATGCGAAAAGTTTAGAGAATAAGTTGACTTAGGTGAATACAGTAAAAGAGAAGAGATTGTAACTATTTAAGTAAATATTAAAAGATATTTAAGCTAAGCCGTGATGTTGTCCTTATCTGTTCTTTGCTAGATTTGGCATTTTTCTTGTTCTTACAATTTTCCACTGACTTGTACGCTTGATACTGTTTCACAGACAGAAGAGAATGAAGAGTCTGTCTGGGCATCTGCCCTGAGCTGTTTACTTTATTTCGTCTGTGATAGAGGGAAAATCTTGAAAAACCGACTAAAGGGCCTTGACATAAGGGTGAGTTTGTTTCCTCCCTAGTTGCTTATATAGTAACTTTGTGGAGATGGGATTTACCATTTGCATTGCTCTAACTGTGAGATTATTTTCATACTGTTTGTTTTCTGTAGGGATAATACAAGATAACTTCTATCTTCTCTTTATTATGTTGCAACTACTGTTTCATTCTTAAGCTTAAGGTGGTGTATCAACCATCAACTTATTAGCTTGAATCAACAATGATTAACAGTCTAAACCTGTACAAGCTTTACTTAAGTTCAGCTTGCTAAATTCGTGTATTGAAAAATGGGCCTGTTATGCTAGCTGCGGTTAAGAAAGCTGGGCAATTTGCTGGACAATTAATCTGCCAAAGTGTTTTCTATTGACGAACTTGTAAAGCTTACGGGTACTATTTTGCTTTCCACTTTGTATTCTAACCACAATTTCTGCAGTTTGATCTCCCCCTTTAGGCTTTAATCAAGCTTTCTTGTTATTTTTGAAGGTATGAAGCTGCTGTGTCCGTTGAGTTTATGTCCTGTTTGTGCAGTTCGAAACCATAGTCTCCATGTAGCTTTTTCAAGTTGTCTGCTCTATTAGTCATCACAATATGCCTTATTGAATATCTTTTGAGTCTAAGGTTTGATTGAGCATTTCTGTCTCTGTTTTCAGGTAATTAAAGTACTTCTAGAAATTAGCAGGAAGAATTCTTGGGCAGAATTAGTACATTGCAAGCTCATTTCCATTCTAACAAACATGTTTTACGCTATTCCCGATGAACCTACTGAGGCGGATCCAAGTTCTCGAGCTTTTCTGATAGACCAGGTTGATCTGATTGGAGGAATTGAGTTTATTTTTCTTGAGGTATGCAAATAATCTTTTATGGATTTGGAATCATTCGTAAGATATGCTTCCTGATAGGCAGATAGAGATAGAAATGAACTGGTCCCATCAGCATTTGTTGTTTAGTTTTGGTAGTGGTGTATTTTTGCTATTTAGGTAATACCCAGTATGTATTCCAAGCTTGGAAGAAAATGCCCCAACTTGTGTTTCCCTTATGTTTCCTTATGTTCAAAGTAGGTCTGGTTTGATGAATTATCACTGTCTGTTTCAATAATTCTTACAGAAAAATAAACACTGCAATAAATGGAAGAGTCCTAAATGATAGCTAGAAAGATATGTGCATACGCAGAAGTTTTCTTCCTACCAAACACCCACAATTGACTAATAATGAGTTGATTGTTTCTTAAATTTGATTTAGGGCACTGATATAGTAAACATCTGAATGTTTCGTTGTGTCAATTCAATGTGTCTTAGTTATTGCACATGATTTACTTCCAGTGTCCTTTTTCTTAAAGGATTAAAGAATGACGTGTACAATGCTTCAATTTGTGATAATTTTCCATATTTTCTTCCACTTTGTGAGAGTTTATCAACACTTATTTTTCTCTTATACTGCTAACACTAATATAAATTCATCAGTTTATTTACCTAGAATCTTTCTCAATGCAGTATTCCCTCGCAAACTCAGGGGAAGAAAGGCGTAATCTGTATTTAGTGCTCTTTGACTATGCTTTGGACCAAATAAATGATACATGCGGAGCTACGGGAGTCAGCGAATATAACCATGATGAGATACAACCTCTTGCTGTCCTGCTCACTCTTGCCAATGCACCTGAAGCATTCTATATGTCTGTTAAGCTAGGGGTGGAGGGCATTGGGGAGATTTTGAGAAGATCAATTTCTTCTATGCTGGCTAAGTTTCCTAACAGTCAACGATTAAATACGGTAGTGTCTCGATAGTGTGTGAAGTGTTGGTCTTTATCTGGCTATGTATGATGGGGTTCTTATTGGAATTAGTGAAAGATCAGTTTTTCAAGGTTTTAAATGGTTTGAGTAGTATCACTTATGTTGATTAATTTGAAAATGGTACCCACATATATCACTGCCAGTTTATAAAGTGATTCTATATGGTGATCGTTTTTTATGTACTAGATACAACTGGAATATGGGCATCGGGTGGACTAAGTTTACCTCAATCCAATTGCGGGCATGTTGCAATTTTTTTTCTAGTCCACTCAGTGTATAATGAGATCAAAACTTGACTGGATTAGGGTATCCACCCCATGAGAGCCTCTATGTAAGAATTGGTGAGCTTTGATCACGCATGTTATTTATCCAACTGTTAAGTTGACCTTTCTGTTTGGTCATAATTCTTTGATTGGAGAGGTTTGAACCTAAGGCCCTATCCTCATCCAGATTCCAACTACTTGCTACCTGGGCCGAGGCCCAGGGAGTTTTGATTTGCTCCTATATCTTTCAGATGTCATATCCATTTGTCAGACGTGACATCGAAATGTGTGAGAGAGAGAGAGGAGCTTCTTTCAATAGTATGTTTCACTCTTTTCTGGCTTTGTCGTCTATATTGCTTTTCTACCTCCTTGTTGGTTTTGTCTTATGTAAATTTTCATTAGTAATTATGGGTTTGCCGATATATCATCTCTCCAGCTTTTTACTTATATAAAAAAAATCATCTCTCCAGCTTCTTTTGAACGCATAATTCAGATTTAGTTTCTCTGTTGAAATCTATTCCTAATTGCCATTCTTGCATTTAAAGTTGCTGCTGTCTGAAGTTCATGCTGTTCAATGCAGCTCTTGGAGATTGTGGCAGAGAAAATTGATACAATAATATGTTCATTCACTCATTTAGACACAGAGTTCTCCCATATGATACAAATAACCAAATCATACAAGTTTTTGGAAAGCATTGAAGACACAGTTCCTAGAAATGGTGTTGGCATGCAAGTGAAGCTCTCATGGGCCAGTTTACATTCCCTTCTTCATTCGCAAAGAATTGCATACCGACGGAATGGTTACATTTGGTTAGGTGATCTGCTTATTGAAGAAATAAGTGAGAAAAGCGATGCAAATATCTGGTCTAACATTAAAAAATTGCAGCAGCAAATTGCCCTTGGTGGTCTTCATGATTCTTCTGCTGCTTCAGATGTTCCTTTGGCCATTTGGCTTCTGTGTGGACTTTTGAAGTCAAAGCACAACTTTATAAGGTGGGGCTTCCTATATGTGCTGGAGAGGCTTCTCATGCAATGCAAATTTTTGTTAGATGAGAATGAAATGCAGCACCCAAGTAGCAGTGAGCTTGGGCATGTGGACAAAGATGGTCGTCTTGAGAAAGCTAATGCAGTGATAGACATAATGAGTAGTGCTTTGTCCTTGGTGTTCCAGATAAATGAAACCGACCGCATCAATATCTTGAAGGTAATTGCTCGGAAAACATGCATCGTATCATGGCTGATCCCCAGATTATAGACTCGTATAGAAACAGGATTAATGTAACCTACCTAAGTTATTTTTATAACAGGCCTCTTCTACCCTCCTCTGGTGCATATATTCATAACAGGAAGCCTCTTGCACACCTTCTACATGCATACCTCTAGTGAAACTATTTTGTGTCGTTTTGGTTTTTATGAGCATCTTGTAGTTTTTGTAATATGATTTTTTTTTTCTTGTCAGATGTGTGATATACTATTCTCTCAGTTGTGCCTGAGAGTTCCCCCTGCAACTGATATGCCATATGGAGATCATGTGCACGAGGATGGTACAATCAAAGAACCTGATAGCAGATCCAGAAATCCTGTAGACCATGAGACAGCTTCCATGGCAGCACTTCTTCGTGGACAGGCAATTGTTCCTATGCAGTTAGTGGCACGTGTCCCTGCTGCATTATTCTATTGGCCACTGATTCAGCTTGCTGGTGCAGCAGCAGACAACATAGCCTTAGGTGTTGCTGTAGGGAGCAAAGGAAGAGGAAACCTTCCTGGTGCCACATCAGATATTCGGGCTTCCCTTCTGTTGCTTCTAATTGGTAAATGCACTGCAGATCCTGCTGCCTTTCAAGAAGTAGGTGGGGAACAATTTTTCAGGTGATTTTTTTATTTCTCTGCTTCTTATAAGCATTTCCCTTTTCTTTATGCATTGAAGATTCAGATGTCAATTCACTTTTGGATTTTGGCAGGGAACTTTTAGATGATACAGATTCGAGGGTGGCATATTACTCTTCAGCTTTTCTTCTAAAGGCAAGAGAGCTCCCACCCAAGCTCTTTTCGTTTGCCACTGAAAACCATACATACGTTTTGTAATTGAATTTCAATTCTTTTCTAACTCATTTGAGTGTGAGATTGCAGCGAATGATGACTGAAAAACCTGAAGACTATCAACACATCCTCCAGAGTCTTGTTGTCAGAGCTCAGCAGGTATGACCTTATCCAGTGAAGTTACAGATTGTGTTATTATGAACCCTGAAAGTTTGAAAAGTTGTACTTCCTCCACCCAAAATACATCGTCTCCTTTTGGAAAAACTAAGATTAATGAACTAAAATTAAATGCTTTCCTTGTACTTATATTTAGACTTCCAATTACCATTGGTCTTATACTCAAAAGTAAAACAGACGGTTTGCCTCTTACTTAAGAGATGTGAAGAAAAATGGATATTTGGGGTAGATAAAGGCAAATACAATATTTATTTATTTTTATAAGTATAAAGGCAAATACAATGTAAAATATTTATGTTGGATGGAGGGCGTAATATGGTTTTCTTTTTTCATTAGTTTTGTAGATGTAAAATCAGTGTACTTATAATAAAGGCTCATAACTTGAATTTGTATGTGAAAAGCAAACATAGAAGTTGAGGACAGTGTCTACAACACGATGATATGAGAAAGTAGAAAATGAGATCATATGTCGCCATGAAATTTGATTATACCTATTATTGTCTCCAAATGGTGGGGAATCTATTATGAACGTTGCCATGCACATTTAGTGATCTGAATGGACCACAAAGTCTTCTTGTGCACTCAACAGGCTTTCTCTCAGATCCTTGGGATCTATCTTCTTTTGAATTGCCTTTCCTTGTTTTGTACTTATAGCTGTGTATAAGTCTATCATCTTTAGTGTTCAGGGAGAACTTTAGTCTAATTAGGTCTATCAGAAACAATCTGGTGTTGCTGGAGAATTTCAGGTATAGTAATTCTTAGAAGTTACTGGAATCTGTGGTTGCAAAATTATGCCAATTTATCCTACGGATGCATATTTCATACGAGTAATGGATCTTATTTTAGATGGGTAGTTTTAACTGCTAAGATAGCATTTATGGAAACTCATACCTAGAAGATGTTAAATTTTCTTTCTATTCCCGAATTGCTGCTTTTCATTAGGTCTATTCCCATTATTGTCATAATCCTTTTATGCTATTCATTGGATAATCTGAGTTACATATCCTTTCTGTTCCTGCTGGTTAGAGCAACAATGAAAAGCTGTTGGAGAATCCATATCTTCAGATGCGTGGCATACTTCAACTGGCGAATGATCTTGGAACTGGTTTATAATAAAATCATCTTGGTTTCCTGGAATTTCAATTTTTCTTGGCTTGGAGACACTGCTGGGTGATTTCCTGTCACATTAATAATTCCCATGAGCTTACAGTGTCTGGTATTAGTTCGGTAACTGGGATATGTTTGATTTCGTAAGCGTGCAAAAACCCAATTCCTCCTAACTTACCAAATGTTGAATTCAAGATTGGAGTGTGAGATTCCGATAGAAAACAGATAAAGGGGCATACATTATGAGGTGAGCTAGTTGATCCTAGAGAATTTTTTTCTGAAGTCTCTTTCATACTCCAAGAACAAGCCATTAAAGCACACTGTTTTTTGTGCAGAGATTACTGGAAAATGGAGAGCCATGGTGGGTTCCATTTTTCATATCCCCATCTGCAATACATTGATGCCAAGAATTGTTCAGAGGCTTCCTGCTTTTTGTAAAATGTATTAAGCTTGATGGTCAGGTGAAGTATAGGAACAGAGGCAAACATTAATGTTAGCCAGAGCAGTTGTCAAGGAGATTTTTGGTTGTGCTTGATTCATTGAAGTATCAACTTATCATTCGAGCAATAGAAATTGCATCAAGATCTTGAATGCATCTTCAGGTACTGCCATCTATCCTCAACTGTAAAACTTCTCGATGACTTCCCTATACTGAGTGGTGGTAAATATGCTCTTGACATCCTCTCTCTGTACTTTTTTGGCTCAACAACTTTACATATATCAGGAACTTGACTCAGTAAAACTGTTGAACAATTTATCTCCCAGATTAGAAGATTTTGTCAAATCATTACACTGAAAAAACACATTATCATATTGATCATTTGTTCAAGCTTAATCTAGGGTTCTATGAATTAACTTATTTTAAATTATCTGCAGTTTTTATGGTAAGCATTGAGAATTTTGTCATTGAGTTGTCATTTGTTTACTCTGAATAGGTTCCGTATTGGTATGGAGCAGTTTGGAGGACTAATTGTACAGAATCAGACATCCCCAGAGCCTTCTTTTATTTTTGTCATTCTTGAAGGCGACCTTTACACCGTTTTTTTTGTTGGGCATCCTTGAGTAATAAACTCAATTTTTTTGAGTAGGTTCGTCACCTTCACGGCAATGAGAAAACTGGTAAGATTCCAAAACTTGTTATTTCAGTGGTAGAGTAGATCTCATGGCTATTGGAGCCCATCGGCATCATGGAGTGTCTGTTTTAAGGGGCATCTCCCAAGCGTGCCTGACATTCTCATGGCTATTTCTGTTTTACCTCCCAAGGGATAGAGGTTGTTGTAAAATGGCTGCTGAGAAATTTTTTTGTATGAGTTTTGAGGATTCGTTGGCTGTTAAAAATTTTGCTATATCATGTGTATATCGTAGGTATTCGTTTACTGAGAACTATTGGTTTTTCTCAGCCCTTTAAACTCCCTTTTCCGAGTAAATTGTGTTCGACCATGGACACGTTCTCTCTCTCTCTCTCTCTCTCTCTCTCTCTCTCTCTCGTTTGATTGTGCTATGCCCGTTAAAACTTTTGAACTCTGGCATTTTGAGAAAAAAAAAAGTCTGGCATGAGAATATCAGGCCAGAGCCCTAAATTACAGTCCAACCGTCGCTGCAAGTTTGGGGATTCTGGAAACACGAAGCCTTATCCATTCCATGGCTCTAGTGATAATCCACGCAATAAAGTCCAAGCCCATGGTCATCGTATCTGTTAAAAGTGACCATAAACGATGGCAGGGAAATTTCTATCTGGACTCCGAGGGAAAATTTATTGCGCATATTCTGAATGGGACGGGCTGGGAAAGTGCGCCTTGCTTAAAGGACCCGCTCCAGCACATTGGACTAAAAACTCGGGTCAGCCCACAAAGTTATGCGACGAAACCAGGCCGTGGGCCAGCTTGCTCTGACTTCCAGCTCTACATGGTATAATATAAACTCAGCTATTGAACACCTTTTCTCTACTTGTATATATATAAAAAAAAACACCTTTTATCTGGAGCAACTACCTACGTTCTGTGAGGCTTTTGCTCCATAAGAACGATTAATATACTTGGATATAAGTTGACACACCTCCTTCAAAGGATGAACCCTTTTGACGAATATGTAGGTCGACCGCTGTAAGTTCGCTCGTTTCTTCCACAGAAGCCATTTGTGGTGTATTCCTTTTCTCTCTGTCTAAAGCTCGCTTAGAAAAAGAAAAAGAAATTTCACACCGACTAAGGGTAAGGGAACTTGTGGGCTTATAAGTTGACACTCCTTCAAAAAATGTCTTTTTGAAGGATGTGTGGGTTGACCGCTGTAGTTCTCTCGTTCCTCCCCTAGAAGCCACTTGTGTTGTATTCCCTTTTCCCCTTTCCCAAGTTCGCTTAGAAAAAGAAATCTCACACCTGCTAAGGGTAAGGGAACTTGTGGGCTTATAAGTTGGCACTCCTTCAAAGGATAGACCTTTTGAAGGATGTGTGGATCAACCGCTGTAAGTTCGCTCGTTTCCTCCTTTAGAAGCCACTTGTGGTGTATTCCCTTTCTCTCTTTCCCAAGTTCGCTTAGAAAAAGAAATCTCACACCGGCTAAGGGTAAGGGAACTTGTAGGCTTATAATTTGACATTTCTCCTTCAAATGATAGACCCTTTTGAAGGATGTATGAATCGACCGTTGTAAGTTCACTTGTTCCTCCCCTAAAAGCCACTTGTGGTGTATGTATTCCCTTCACCCTGTCCCAAGTTCACTTAGAAAAAAAAATATACTTGAACGAAAAAAATGAGGTAAGCAGCATCAAAAAGAGCCAAATACATGGAGATAAAAGATATTACTCGTACTCAATTCTCCGATACAAATATGAACAGTGTGTTCCGTAATATCAAAGACTGACGGAGGGGTCATGCACACGAGTAGCCTGGTACGAGGTCGCATCCACCACAAACTCCAGTAATGTCGCATACATATATTCCCGGTTTCCAAAACTTCACATCTAAAAAGAAAAATGCGTGGAAGCAAGCTAAAAAAAATATCAACCAGAAATTGACTTCAGTTTATTTGCATAGCTTCGAGACGGTATTTTTCCAAGTCAGCATCAAGATCTTCTGCAGTTAACTTCTCAACACGACCTTTCCCTTGTGCACGGCCCCTTGCCAATCCACGGCCAATGCCTCCACCATGATCCCAGTCCCTAAGACCAGCCCTTCCTTCTCCACTGCCAAAGACAACCAAAATCATGTTCTGGTGCACGGGAGGAGATGTATAATAAGATGCAATGTTGAAGACAATAAAATGATGACTTGAGGACTCATAAGCTACTCTACACAAGGTCATAATTATATAGCTCTGTTTAATGTTCTCTGTTTTCCATCAGTCAATGAGAGATGCCATATTGCACTACATGGAACACAAAACTCCATACCTTCTGAAGACGCCAATTGGTTTCCCTAATATGCTACTTGTACTAGGGGGCACAACAGCTGGAGGAACCAAATTGACTCCAACGAGTTCAATTTTCATTGGCTTCCCATCAAGTTGAACGTTATTGTATCTCTTGACAGCTGCTACAGCATCCAACTGGCGGAAAAAGACAACCTCTGCTGTTCCCTAAACAAAAACAATCCCACGGAGTCACTGGAAAGAAAAAATCTGAACATAAGAACTTATCCAACTTAATGCTATAAGCTACCTTTGATCTTCCACTCCTATCATAATGGATTGAGTATCTCTTCAATTCACCAACCTCAGAGAATAAGACCTGCAAATATGCAGCATCTTTCACTTACATGCCAATATAACATGATCCAGAGGAGGTAAATCTATTTATGTCAACATGATAAAAACATACTAATTGAGCATAAGAGATAAATTGGTTCATACAAAAGAAGCTGGTTAAAGGGAAGCAATTAAAATTTAATTGAGCAAAGAAGGAACAAAAAATGAATTGTCGTTGAGCGGTATCCTCGTTTAAATCCACAAACTGTAAAAGTTCAGTCATTGCAACCATGTGTGTGCAAAACAAATGCAGAAATGAATGGCTGCTAGCGTGTATAAACGAGCACACTAACCCACACAAGCAGAACACACCCTTGAAATTAGCAAAAGTGGGTTCCAACTATTGAAACCAGCAAACAAAAAAAATATACAAACTAAAATTTCTGAAAGCCAGTTGGACACCTACATTATCAAAAAGACCAAACGAGGAAATATCGATCTAGATTACACAAGTGAGCCTTTTACCATAACATCTGTCCTCTAATGTGTACATTGGCAAAGCTTATTCTTCTAAAGCAAGGTCTCGGGTAACAAGAGGCCAGAATTTTCCTACTCTCCTCATTGACTCCTGGACAACAAAGCTAAACCATCTCACTCCAGATATGAATAAAATTTCACCACTGTTCACGTATCACCTCGATCAAACCACCACATGATGCAAATATCCGACCTCATCTACTTCTTTTACATGACAGAATATCCACAACTTCAGCGATCTGAGATGAATAAAAAAATTCCCCGAAACAACCGGTATAAGTTCCATCTTCTAGTTCAATCAAATAACGAACATCTCCAAACCTTAAACAAGAACAAACAAATAAAATAGCACATACACGCTCAGCCGAAGAAAAGAGGAATTATAATATCGAGAACAACAAAATAACAAAGCTGCGAAGTGATTCAGATTGGTGAATGTATAAGCATTTACGGAATAGAATAAAGAAAATTCCTACCTGAATATCGCCATTAGAAACACCATAATCTAAGTTTGATATGTACAGTTTGGTGCCCTCCTCCGTGTTATGTCCCTCACCCAGCATTATTTGTTGCTGAAAATTTGGATCAATCGTTGGCATTGGCTGCATTACATTCACAATTTGTTTAAACACTCACTCTTGCGTTCAATACAGTCTCTATTTACTTAAAAACATGTAACCGAGACCCCAAGAGATGACGACAAGAATAAAAAAGCAGAACAACATACACAACCCTAGCTACTTTTCACGAAACTACTTCTTCCTTTTCAGAAAATGAAAATAACGCTCCGAGATGAAACTCCGCATTCTTTTCCGTCATTTTCTCGGCAACCAAACATTAAAAAAACACAAAAGAACAAATAGAGAGAGTGCTGACAGACTACTAACCTGTGGCGGGTAGTACGGCGCCATTCTGGGCATGGCGCGGGTCGCGAATCGACGGTCTGGCCCGGGACCGGAGGCCCGGCCTCTGCCCCTGTAGGTACCACTGTACTCTCCGGATCGCCGACTATTCATGATGACATCGTCGAGAGACATATCCAGCTTCTTCGACATTTTCGGCGAACTGTGATGCTTTTTGGGTCCGAGTGTTTTTTGACAGAAAATATGAAAAAAGATAACTGTCTCAAAAAGGCTTTGCGATAGGCACAAGGCAGGGTTTTTACTTTCTGCGGAGGGAATCGGTGGTGTTTGAGAAAACTTTAATACATTTTATAAAAATTATTATCAAATTATTCTTTTCGATACTTCTCCTAAACTCTAATAAAATATATATTTTATGTTTTTCTAAACAAGTCTTACTAGAGATGGAGTTTCTTTGCAATTTCATATCTGAATTGCACTGTGCAATTTGAAGAAAGACAGATTGGACAAGTGATCTTATTGTAAGATTCGTGTTACTTGAAATTTTACATGAATAACATTAAATAGTATAAGATCCACTTATTTTATCTATTTTTATTCAAATAACACAAATTTGGATAGAAAATTACAAAAAAACCCAATTAATCTCGATAATGCTTAAAATTTCACAAGTCAATAGTTGATAGTTTTCTAATTTTCCTCTATTGCACACTAAGGGTGCGTTTGCACCAAAAATATCACAATATTTTTTACCAATTTACAATAAAATACTACAATATAATCTCTCTCATAAAAAAATATAAAAAATTACCTCTCTTTATTTTTTCACTAAACCCAATACCAACACAAAACCCAATATAAAAAATTTTTCAACACAAACACAACCTAACTAACATTCTTCATTATTGTCAGAAATAATGAAACTCCTACATGGACAATTTAATAAAAGCTCAAAGATCTTAATAAAAGCTTATTGTTTTGACTAAAAAAAATTAATGGCAAAGTGGTAAACTTTTTAAAGCTTATATCTTTATAAAGAAAGTTTTAACTAATTTCTCATTATAAAATTTTATCGTACTTAAATTTAATTCATAATTCATTACAATTATTTTTAAATTAAATCAATATAATTGGGACACTGATACAATTCACGTTTATACTCTGAAAAATCTAACTTTTTGGCGTAGTCTTATATTCTTTCATTAATTGATACTGGTATGTTTATCAGTTATGTCATCTTAAACGTATCAGTCAATTCATATAAGAAATTGAAGACGATTTAGGACTTGTTTGAGCCCCAAATATTTGGGGCCAAATATTTAGATTTAATAATAAAATATTCATCACATAATTTTTATTATTATAATATTTATTAAAAAATTTATCTCTTCAATTTTTTACCAACTCCAATAACATATATTTACTTTATAATATTTTTCAAATCACAATACTCAAAATTTTGACACTCAAACATTCCTTAATTAAATTTGTTTTCTTTCCTCGTAGTTGAAAAAAAATTGAAATTGAAACTGACTCCTGTCTTCTGTGCTCTTTCAGAATTATTCTAAAAGCACGGCTGCCTGTCGGGGACAGAAATATTGACGGTCACGGTCCCACGGAATGACCTTCCCTGTAATTCTAAAATCAAGATAAGGATAAGTAAGTCATTTCCATCCATCGACCAGGCCGTCCGGCCCCCGATTTCGCTTTCTCCTTTCGGCGTTGGCTTCCTCTTCCCTCAGCGACTCTTCACGGTTTTGTACTACCTTGTAACCGCTTTCTAGAGAAGAGGTTTTAGAGAGAGAGAGAGAGAGAGAGAGAGAGATATTGAGAAATGGCAGAGACCGTTGACGTCAGGGCGGCGAAAGCCCCGGCGTTAAAGCCGGAAAACATGAACCCTAACGCAGAGCTCGCCAAGAAGCCCCCCTCCAAAGTCAGGGAAGAAGGCGAACTATCTTCCTCTGATGAAGACGACGACGTATTGTCCTCCAAATCCCTTAGCGATATTTCCTTCTATTGTCTCTTGAGCTCAATTTACTTCTCCTCAGCTGTCCTGTGTTGGGTCGCTGAGAAAACAGAGTAAACTAGAAGGAAGCGCGTTTTCAGATTTCCCGAACACGAAATGTTAATTCAGTTCAGTTTAGGAATGCGTTAGGATGAGCGAAATTCTTTTATTGCAATAGTTTCGTCACGAATGACAAGGAATCTAAGATTTAGAAATGTTAGTTTGTTTTCTCTTCGCACAAATTTCCTACGCCAGCTTACTTATCAAAAAACAAATTTCCTATGCCAGCATAGGTAGATATGATTAATTTTTTTTGGCCAGAAATATCTGTTTAGCTAATTAATTAAGTCTTTTGTATATTCCTTCATGGTTTGGATTTCCGTAGTTTCCATATATGTTGTGGCTTTGTTTTGGTATATATCCCTATTCAGCGAACTCTAGTTCTCTCTGTCATTATATAGTTTTTAGGGTCCTCCTAACACTTGTTGTAAATTCGATCCTATTTAGCATGCATTATCCAGACTAGACATTGCGATTCTACGATACTCCATACCATTTAAATGAAGCTTTCCCACACTTGGATTGTTCTTTAGATTTTCCTTATAAACATATTGAAGTCGTTGTTCTTTGGAATTTTAAAGGGGTAATTTCTGGTTGCTCCGCAGGACAATCCCGTTTGCTCTGCTGTTCAGTTTGCTGGTACTGTCGCGCCACCTGCGGGTCACACTCTCATTCCTCCAGTGAACAAAGGCACCCAAGGCAATCCGGCGGGTAAGTCTTACAAGTCAAAACAAGACGAGGGGGCAAACTCAAGCTGAGTTTCATTGTTTAAGTTCCCTAAATTTCATTAGAAAGAAAAACCATATTAACTAGATCTAGATCTATCATCCTGTGGGCCTCAGTCCATACGTAAAGTTTGGGAAAAACCAATTCATTTTGATCAGTTTAGGCTTAGAAAGGAACACGATCAAAACATTTTGTAGCTTCATAAACCGATTAAGTTCAGTTAAATTGTATTCTACAGGCTTAATTTCTTACTGATGCTACACATTGATCAACCCTGCAAGGCCCATAAAGTAGCCAAGTGCATATTTGATCTACTTATTGATGTCAGAGAACCCGATGAACCTTACTGTATTTGATGAACCCTATGTGCCTGGATAATCATACTAAGTATTTGTGAACTGTTGGTTTGCACCCCAAAGCCCTTACTGACTTTAGTGTGCAGCTTATCCGTCATCCGTGTCACTACAATTACTTAATGTTCAACTATAGACCAGTTGTTCTATTTGAAATAAGTAGTTGTACTGAATTTTGATCAATATACATGAATGTATTTTGCAAAATGTAGTTTTGGGTTTCTGTCTGATTGATATGTAAAAATGTATTAAAAGTTCTTCATTTGTATCTTCTACTAGAGAAGTCTATTACTCTTGCCATCATACTCTTATGTGTTCTCATACACCTACATGATCAAGACTATTGTAATACATCTAATCTGCGTTGTAAATTTTTCATATGTATGGGCTCCATATACGTACCTTTACAAACATTGTAGGGATGTGGCTGGATTGAGACTACCACATCTGATCTCTTCCTGAATTTTTATCTTTCGTGATGCTTGCTTTTAGTTTGGAGAGTGGTTATTTTGTTCCTTTTAGTTCTTGAACTTATTTGGAATTGAATTTCTATATAAATATTTTGTTTCTAAAATTATCTTCTGTGGATTTGTTTGTACTACTCAGGGAAGGTAATTTCTGGTAATTATTATGCAGGTTCCATTGGTATCCAGTGCCAGGCATCCAAACAACCGAACTTGAAGAAGAGCTCTGATAAAAACCGAGTGCCTCTTAAATCTGCTGGTTGGCGTCCCCCTTTGGGGCCAAATAGTAACAATCTAGTTATAAGATTCTCAGATGATGACAGTGGTAGTGATTCTGAAGACTACAGACAGGGGAAAGCTGTACAAACTAAAGGCAACACAACCGTGGTGGAAGGTAACCGAAGGCTACCTGCTCCATCAATAGCAAAGTCGAACCAGTTAAGGCAGATAGCCAGAAATGTAAACAAAGTAATGCCCAACAAATTTTCCTTAAGTCGAGCATTTTCATCACCGGTGCCCTCCATGCAGGGTGCCAATTCCAGGGGTGCTGGGCATTCGTCGGTTGATCAAGGATCACAAGGTAGAAATTTGAATATCCCAAACAAAAGTTTACCAAGGGGAGAGCCAAGATGTGATAAAAGTGTGGGCTTGAACAATAGTAAACTCCAGGACTTGCGGCAACAGATTGCACTTCGAGAAAGTGAATTGAGGCTCAAGTCTGCTCAGCAAAATAAGGAATCTGCTTCAGTTTCATGCAGGGATTATGATGTTATTAACCTAAACAGTGATACATCTGGAAAACTTGCTGTCACTGCTTTGGATTCAGTACAGTTGGAACCAAAGGAGCCGGACAAGAAACGCCTAAAAGTTAATGGATCTCTTAATAACCCCCCGCTAAATACAGGCGGCCAGCTAGAGGTACCTGTTGCAAAATCTTCTTTACCATCTAAACGGTCAGCATCAGATAACATTAGTCTGCAAGACTGGAAAAAGGTCGATTATAGCCAGAGAGGACTTTCAATGGGTAGAGCAGAGTCAAGTATTATTGAATGGAAGAAGCAAGGTGACAGACAAGTCACTGTTTCACCAGAAAGTATACCCAGCAAAGTTAAAGATGGTAGTAATTTTTTTTTTTGGGTGTGGGTGTTGGGGTGGGGGGTAAATTGTCCATTGATAGTAATTTGTTTTCTCTAGACCTTAACATAGTAACCTTTTGAGATGCCCCAACTTGTGCCGTGCTTATGCTCTGCAGGTGTTGACACCAATACTGGTTGCAATCAGTCTGACAGGAATAGTAGGCAGGTGAATCCTTCTGTTGCATTAAAACCGACTACGCCTCTAACACATATAGCTTCCAATGTTTTGCCCAAGAATTTAGTAAGTTATATTTTTTATTCCATACAATAAATGCTGCTTCTTGGTAAATGGTCCTTCATTGTATGGTTTTAAACTTTGATTTCTTTGTCCATGCTCCATAAATATAATATATTTGTATTTTTGCGGCACTCCTATTGTTTCATTTTCTTTTGTCAGGTTTGATTGGTATTACATGAGAATATCATATACTTCATACTGATCTGCTCATAATTTTATAGACAGAAAAATTTTGGTTCGAAGAATCCTAGATCTTCCATTAAAGCTATTCCCAGGCCTTCAGGAAACAATGATTAATAAGAAATTTCTCTTGTATATTTGGAATAGCACGTATGTCGCGACATACATTTGTTAATGAATTCTATCATGTGCTCTTGCCAACAGAGTGAAGTTCTAGAGAAACTCTATGTTGAAGTTCTCCTGATATCACAATGTTTGTGGGTTAGAGGATACATAATTCAGAGGTTTTCAACACTTCTTTTTTCATGTGTTCATACTTTACATATTACAGAGCAGTGTGGAGCTGAGTAATCTAAGTGAAATTGGTGGCCATCAACTTTCTGGTTCTCTTTTAAACAAATCAACAGCTCAAAACAATTTGAGAAGAGGCAGAGACCATCATGAAGTCGTACCCAGTGATAGGACACTTGAGCCTTCGCTCAACAATGTTTGTCAGGTCTGTTTCCATTCTCCATATGTGCAGGACTATATGTGTGTCAGCCTGCAATGTTGTTCTCTTTCTTGCTGATTGTTGATTGTCTAATTCTTTTTATGTTAGATTTATTAGTATTGGTATGATTTCTTTTGTCATTGTCACTCCTTGTATCTTAGGGATCACTGAACGATGCAAGCTTTTGGAATTATTTGGACAATGCAAATATCTCAGAACTTGGCAATGTAAGTATGCAATCCTTAGTTGAAATGGAGGAATCACTGGACAAGGATCTGGAGGAAGCACAAGAGCACAGGCACAGATGTGAAATTGAAGAAAGAAATGCTCTTAAAGCTTATCGTAATGCTCAGAGGGTTGTGGCTAAGGCTAATGCGAGATGTATTGATCTTTATCGCAAAAGGGAACACTATTCTGCCCACTTGCGGTCATATATGATGGAGAATTCTCGTTTATTCTCATCCTCGATGCAGCATGAACATGTCGGAGTGAGGTTCGATTACTCAGATAACATGCCTGAATATATGAATCTAATTCCCATGTCCAACCATCATGTGCAGCCTGAGTTTGATGGTTTTAATCCTGAGTATGTTTCAAATATCCATTCTGCCAACAATGATCCCACTCATCGGCAATTGAGTGGAAACAATCTGGGGTCTGAACCTTGCAGTGAACCAGATGCTAGTACATCAGAGCCATTGCCTCATAGGGGAAAGAATGCAGCAGATGGAGTTCGGTGTCCAGCCAATGATCCAAATATTTCAGCAGATGAAGATGAAGATACCTTTCCGTATGTCCTTGAATGTATTCAACCCAGCAATGAATCGCATATAAAAGACAAGAATCTTGAAGATGGGCAAAACGACATGAATGATGAGTCAAGCAAAAAAATTTTAGTCGATAGCTCCCAGGATACTTTGCTTCTTGAAGCAACACTGAGATCAAAACTCTTTGCAAGGCTGGGGACGAGGACTCTATCGAAGGATATTAGTTCTTGTGATAACACAGAGCATGCAGTAGAACGAGGGGCTGAAAATGATGTTGGAAGGGATAAACAACAGATCGGAAGCAGTCCATACGTGGGGGCAGAGGAACATAGAAAATCTGATGTTGGAGGTACTTTCCTTCTGGGAACATTTATGAGTGGTCTTGGGTATGCATAGATAATAAATTAACTAACTTTTGTGCATGAATTTAGTTCTGCCATATGCTCATTTTAGCTCCATTTCTGGTTTTGTTTTTAGATTCATCTTTTCCAAGTGGTTGTGCATAACTCCTTTTTACGTTTTCTCTTGGACTATTTTGTTCTTACTATCAGTACTAGCTGTTAAATATGATTGGATATAAAATTTGTTGTTTGTTTCTGGTATATAACTTATTAATGTTTAATCAACAATTTAAGGAAGTTTCAGGTGCAAACTTGAATTTTAGAAAATATGTATTTCATCATGTGGCCTGTAATTTTGTAAATAGTTGCTACTAGCCATGCTGTTGAAACAACCTATCATTGTGATGCACATGATTTAGTTCTTGGGGATTGCTATTATAATGTTGTGCGATTTGGTGTGAGGATTCTTGGTTGTTCTATACTTTTTAAGTAGTCTCAATCCTTTCACATCAAACGTATGCAAAGCATTTAGAAATTGTGGGTTACACTTGTCGGTTATAAGCATATACATTTGATATTAATCATCACAGAGTGAAGTGGTTTATGCTACTTGGAACTTTTGTTTGTTGAAATCTAACTTCTATTATATACTTCTTGATTTCCTCTTATCTAGGCACTGATAGGCAAGAACAGAGTATCTCTGAGGCTCCTCTTGAGATTCGGATGCAGCATCAAACTGAAAGATTCCCTTTGAACTCTCATTCCACTTCTGACTCCCCGGACTCCAGATTATCTTTTAGACAAGGTCACTGCTTTCCAGCTTCTGTGTCTCCTTTGATTTTGAGGAGTGCATTTGGTCATTTGAAGGTTGTATCATCGATCAGTCTGATGGAATTGTGTGCCAGAGATCAGCGAAGTCAGTATAATCTCATTGACACTCAAGGGGGTGCTTGTGTTAACTCTGACAAGATTCAGATGAGCAATGAAATAACAAGCATAAATACTATTGAAGATTTTAGCGGAAGAGAATTTGGCTCTTATACCTGCACTTCTGCAGTTGATCCCTTTTGGCCACTTTGCATGTATGAGCTCCGAGGAAAATGCAATAATGATGAATGTCCTTGGCAACATGTCAAGGACTATTCTAATGGGAATATGTATCAGCAGCAGCATGAGGATTGTGATAGTGCTGGTATGTAAATTCCTTGATATGTATCACCTGCAGTGTATCCCTTTCTTTCTTCAAAAAGTAGTTTTGCAGATTCTGAAATTGGATAAATGAATTTTTTCAGATTCTGAAATTGGATTAATCTTACATCATCGAGTATGTGGTGGTGCAATGGAAGGTCCCAAGTATGTTGATGTTACTACTTCACCAACCTATCTGGTTGGCTTAGATTTGCTAAGAGCTGATCCACGATATGAATCTGTTCTAGCCTGGGGTACCAGTCAATGGTGGGAAAAGGGTTTCAGCATCACCTTAGCAATTTCAAATACACTTCAAAGACCTTTCTGTGCAGATGGTCCCTTCTTGCATGGCAGTTTTGGTCGTATAGAGATTCATGGGAATTGGAACAGACAATCGTCATATTTCCAGAATAAGCATGGCATATTGGTTAGTTTAGAGTTCGGAAATATTCTCTTGGTTCTTATGCCTAACCTTGAATGCTACTGCTTTTATACATTTGGCGATGCAAATTGGTTTCTCAAAGTGCTCTATCTCAGCCTACATTTTGCCTTGTTTGGGATACATATTTCTTATGGTTGAGTAATTATTGACCAATTTCATGTATTCTATGGTTTCTGAACTCCTATAACTTAAGATACTTATGTTATGTAGAAGGGTGCCCTAACATTTTCAATCACATATTTGGTGCTGAAGCCTTTCAAATTGTCTTGGATCTTCTTTGTCTTGCTGTTTTTTTTTCTTTCTTAGTTGCATTTACCTTTACAGCAAGCCATCATGTTTACTCTTGAATCTATGCAGTCTTTAAAGTTTCTTTTCCGCTATTTTATGAGAAACTGCCGTATTTTGGTCTGTTGTGTCATTTGGCCTCACTTTTGTTCGTACGTGATGTGTACTTAGAATCAACTTGATCAAGCTTTTGCTGATAATGAGCAATCCCTGGAAATGGCACTTACTATTCTCAATCAGGAGTATAACAAGCTAGGGGGTGTGAAAAAGGTAACCCTTGTGTGATTCATGGGACTATTATCTTGCAGTGTGTAATTATATTTCAAAACTTTTGGTTCCTGTTAAATATCATCTCATATTTTTAAGCTTTGCAGGCTCTAGAAGTGCTGTCACGAGCTCTTGAGACTGATCCAACTTCTATACCACTCTGGATCTTTTATCTGCTTATTTACTATTGCAACACCAAATCAGTTGGGAAGGATGACATGTTCTCTCATGCGGTAGGTTATTTTATGTTTTGTACTCTTGTATTGAGTATGCTAAAGACTGGGAGTTTCTGCGTGTGTGGAGACAGCCCTATAGGTGTTGCTATTAACATCGGTAACTCGAAGAGAACTCTTGAGATTTCTGTCTATACATTGTTTTGTTGTTTGTTGGTCCTTATGATATTTATTAAGGGTAGCCGTCTGCGCACCTATGGGACTTCCTGATTCTCCATGGCATTGCTTCACACAAATTATCATGGTTGACTTCAATATCTTTGTTGACTCTTGTAATCTGTATTTCATATCTAGATCCACAGTTGGATTGATCCAAAGTTCCTCTGTTTAGTCATAAGTTCAGAATTATTATTATTATTTAAAAAAAAAATTGTGATTCTTACATGTAGATGATTGTTAGCATGCGGTAAGTGAGAGGAAGCAGGGTGAAATTTATTCCTGATGATCTAATGCCTGTGGCCGTCATACTCTATAAATTTTGTGCCCATAACCATGAATGTTCTATCATGGAGGGGTTTTTTTATTTTTTTTAAGATCTCCTTGTTTTTTGTTCCTCTTATTGTTTTGATTTGAGGCAAGGAGGAGATGGCTAGAGTTGGTTTTTTTCTTAAGAGTATTTCTTACCTGTGTCACAGCAATAAATATTCTTTTGGTTGGCCTGATAAGTGGTTTACTTAAGCTTGCAATTCATATTTTCTGTTTCCAGATATGTCTATGGTGATTGATTAAAACTTTTGCCTTCTGAGTTGTATGTATCTGTCGTCTGTGCATACACAAAGGATGGAACTTAAACTCATATGAGCGATAAATGTGTAAAAAGGAATCAGTATCATTCTAAACTCATCTTGGTTCTTTTTTCTGTTTGTATTGGAGCTTCAAGGACTTGCATTCCTTGCTGGTAAAGATTTAAGAACAGAGATTGTGTTTTGAAAATTTGACTACGTGGAGAAGTGAAAAATGGGGTTATATTTGAAAAATAGTGCAGGGTGCTCTTTGTATAGGAAAACCTTCTTTCCATTGGTTTTCTTTTCTTGTGTTCTCTTGTGGTTACTTGTCATTCCTTTTCCTGTGTTTTTTTTTTCACCTGCTTTGTGTTGCAATTCACTGATTTTAGTTATGTTAGCATTTTTTTTCTGCTTCTCCATTGGCAATGTTAAACTTCTACATGGGAACACTTTTCCTCTTGATTTTCAGGTCAAGCACAATGAAGGATCTTATGAACTCTGGCTTATGTACATCAACAGTCGGACTCAGCTTAATGACCGGTTGGTTTCATATGATGCTGCCCTTAAAGCGCTTTGCAACCATGCCCCTACTTCTGATAAGGATAGAATGCGTGCTAGTGCATGCATCTTAGACCTGTTTTTACAGATGATGGATTGTTTGTGCATGTCTGAGAATGTTGAGAAGGCTATCCAGAGAAGCCATGGACTCTTCCCTGCTACGACAAATTGTGATGAGGCCTATTCTCTATTACTTTCAGAGATTCTCGCATGCCTAACAATTTCTGACAAATGTGTAGTCTGGGTCTGTTGTGTGTACTTAGTTATTCACAGAAAACTACCTGATGGTGTTGTACGGAGGTTTGAGTGTGAGAAAGAACTTGATGTCGAATGGCCTTCCATTAACTTGATAGGTGATGAGAAGCAGAGGGCTGTTGAGCTTGTGGAAGCAGCATTCGATTCTGTTGATTCACACATCTATACTGAATCCTGTAAAGGTGAAATTAATCAGAGATCAGCTCAGCTTTTTGCTGTCAACCGTATTAGTTGCATGATGGCACTTGACAGCATAGAATGTGTGAGGAATTTGTTGGATAAATACATTAAATGGTATCCATCCTGCTTAGAACTTGTTCTAATATCAGCACGGATGCAGATGCATGATTCTGGAGATCTGAGTTGTGTAGGCTTTGAGGATGCCCTTCGTAACTGGCCTAAAGAAGTCCCTGGCATTCAATGTATCTGGAATCAATATGTTGAATACGCACTCCAGAGTGCTAGATTGGATCTTGCCAAGGAACTTATGGTCCGTTGGTTTCACTCAATTTGGGGAGTTCACTGTCTTCAAAGTGGATTATTGGAGTCCATGGACGGTGTTAACTCATGCCGATCACATGGATCGGCTTCAAAATCAGGTCCAGAAACATTGAATTCCAATCCTAGTCAGATAGATTTAATGTTTGGTTATCTCAATCTTTCCGTTCATAGGTTATTGCAGAATGACCGTGTTGAAGCTCAGTTAGCGATCAACAGGGCGATGGAGGCTGCTACTCCAGGACATTTTAAGCATTGCTTGAGAGAGCATGCCATGTTTTTGCTCACCGATGCTTCACTAAAGACAGACGATGCTCCTATCACTGGGATGAAGAATGTCTTGATGTGGTATCTGAATAGTGCCCGCACATTCCTCATCCCGGCGCCATTATCAAGAAAATTCATTGATGATGTAAAAAAACCAAGAGTTCAGCAGATAGTTAACAAAGTATTCAGTCCAGTTTCATTTGAATCCTCTCTGGTAAACATGGTTCTCGAAGTGTGGTATGGCCCATCTCTTTTACCCCAAAAGTTTGGTCAGTTGGAGAATTTGGTGGATTTTGTTGAAGCTATCTTAGAGATTCTGCCATCCAACTATGCGCTTGCAATTTCTATCTGCAAGCTGTTAAGTAGAAACTATGACACTACCAATGTTGCATCTGCTGGTGTATGGTTTTGGGCAAGCTCAGTCTTGATCAGTGCAATCTTTCATGCTGTCCCAATACCCCCTGAATACGTATGGGTAGAAGCTGCAGGTATTTTGAGCAATATTGCAGGTATTGAGGCCATTTCTGAGAGGTTTTATACGCGAGGTTTTTCAGTATATCCATTCTCTGTCAAGTTGTGGAAATCCTATTATACCGTATCTAAGACTACAGGAAATACTAGCACTGTTGTGGAAGAAGCAAAAGAAAAGGGAATCAAACTTGATTGAAATCTAGTTTAGATAAGAGTAGTTAGAATGTCAGTTCTGGAAGACAGCACAGCATTCTTTCGTGGAAACACTCGGATCAGTTTTACAGTACTGAGGAGAGACACCAGGAGAATAGCTGATAACCTTTTGGATTGAACATCTTTGACAAGTTAGTGGGTTCCATGTAGTGTTCTAGGTTGTCAATGTCTCGCAAGGAACTCCAGAGGTAAATACAGGATAGAACATAGCGGAGGCTTCAAAGTTCCACTAAATTGGTGACATATGGATATGATGGTGAAGCTATAGTTTTAGAAGCGGTGTTGAGAGTTTTAGATTAGTGGTTTTTCCCCCGTGTCCTCTGCTCTTGCCCTTTTTGTATTCTCTTTTCGTTAGATCATACTCTCTTAGAACATTGATAAACTTGTAATTACCCCAAATCTCTATACTCACACACAAACACACACATGAATGAATGAAGATGAGACTATTCTTGAGCTAGCAGTGATTTCGTCTTTATCCCAGTCGTGTGGATGATGTTACTTGCAATCTTTCTCCGCTTCCTTCTATCCACAGATTTACAATATAGTTTTATGAATTATTTAGGGATCGAGAGCTTCTAAATCTTTCTATATTTGTGGAAATGAGCTCACAAGGTATTGGAAATTTGTCTCCCAGTTCTGGATACGAATCTTAAAACTTATATTTAATTAAGCGATCAATCAATGATTGTCCAATTAAATGAAACCTCTAGTTTATAAAATCAGAAAGCCATAGTTGAGGCTGAGGGCATGTTTGTATTTAGAAATTTTTAGAAAAAGTTAATGATGTCGTGACAATGATTTGAGGGGGAGAGAAAGATGGTTTTGAAGTATTTTATTTTTAAAATTTTAGAATTAAAATAAAAAGAGAGAAAATTGGAGGTTGTTCGGTATATAAAAATCCTCAGGATTTTTTTGAATTCTCAGAATACAAAATATTCTACAACCAAACATCATTTTTAACACTACATAAAAATAACTAAAACACGCATACCAATAAAGTTAACATCACCTAAAAATTCTCAAAATGCACCCAAACCGAACAGCCTCTTGGTGTGGACCTTTTATTTGAAAATCAAAAAAGTTAAAAACTTTGAGACAAAAATTTCATGTTTGGATCTAGAAATTCTAAAAAATGTCAGTTTGTTTTTACAAAATCTGGCTTTGCAACCATGCCGTTAGTCCTCGTGAATAGATTTTCCAAGAAAAATTAAAAAGCTCTTAACTCCTTGAAGACCACATATAAGCAAATCAAGGTACTAGTTGGAAATGCAGAGAAAAGGAATAGTAAGGTCTATGAGTTGCAGGCTTGCAGCTTGCTGTAAGGTACATTCATTGGGCTTTTAGCTCTCCCAGTCCAGACAACGCATTTTCTTGGAATGGGCGTCACAGACCAACGACCCGAACCCAATACCTATCCGGTAATGTTGAAATTCCCAGGCACCTCCTTCTACTAGGCTAAACCCTCTAAAAACCCCCCACTTCAAAAAACTAGGGTACAATTTCTTCCCCTTTCTTAACTCTTCCCGATTTGAAATTTCCGGTCTGTGCTTTACATTCTAGAGAACCCCAAATGAAAAATCTGAAGCTCTATTCGGAGCTCTCTTCGAAGCTCGAACTACAGTCGAAGGAAGAAGACGAAGCTGTACTCTTATCGGCCTTCGATATCGAGCGTAGCCGCTTGTTCTTCGCATCTTCAGCCAATCGTATCTACAACACTCACCTTTCCTCATTCCAGGTATGCACTCTGTCTTTTATTTGTTGACTCATTCGTTTCAATTTCCAGATGTAGAATATACAGAAACTAAACTGCAAATTTTATGGATTTTTTTATCCCCTCTGTTTTGAAATATGGCGAGTTTTTCTCCCAGAATGGAAGTGGTTGGAGGTTACCTGCGGATGTGGATTCCATTGACTTGGAGCCCAATGACTACATCACTGCCTTGGAGTATTTGATGGAGAAAGAGGCACTGGTAATAGGGACTTACGATGGGCTTTTGTTACTGCATAGTGTGGATGGCAATGCAACCGAAGTGGTTGGTAGAGTGGAAGGTGGCGTCAGGTGCATCGCACCCAGTCCAGACGGGGATTTGCTCGCCGTAATAAGTCGGCTTGGGCAGATCCTGGTTATGACTCATGATTGGGATGTGTTGTACGAGATAGCGCTAGAGGGTAGACCTGAAGGTGTTGACGTAAGTAAGGACCTCTTTCTATGACTTTCGACCATTCCGTTTTGGTTTTTGCTTCTTCCAAGTTTTCAGGCATGGTGTGTGCTGCTACCATTTGTTTTGTGGATTGACTGGAATTTAATTGTATCTTTTTATTTGTGCCAGACACTACATAGTTCTTCATTATTTAGGATTGAGTTGGTCTTTAATGAAGTGTGACCTCAGCTGAAAGGATTAACATAGAACAATACAAATGACATTCACTGCTTATTAATGCTCAACCTGAGTCGTTATCTTAGTTGGAGGAGTTTCCTGCTGCAAATGAAAATTTGAAATGGCCTGAATTTCTTACTTTGTAGAATGCTTATGGCAGGGAGAGGGTGTATTTTTCTCTCTCTGTATTTTCTCTTTCTTTCGTGTCTTGGTGGTATAGTTTGATTAATTTGGAGATTTAATCAAGACAGTATGATTTTCAGGTGAACCCACCTCTTCTTCTAGATACAACAGTCCCATTTCTTGGCGAGGTGACGGGAAGTACTTTGCAACACTGAGTGAGGTTTGTGATTCTACTTCCTTTCTTAAGGGTATTAAAGTATGGGAAAGAGATTCAGGGGCATTGCATACCACTTCAGAATTGAAGAGATTTATGGGATCAATAATAGAATGGATGCCAAGTGGAGCGAAAATTGCTGCTGTTTATGACCGGAAAACAGACAATGATTGCCCCTCAATAGTTTTCTTTGAGAGGAATGGTTTAGAAAGAAGCTCATTTGTCATTAATGAAGGAATGAATGCAACAATAGAAATTCTGAGGTGGAACTGCATTTCAGATCTTCTTGCAGCTGTTGTTAGATGTGAAAAACATGACGCTTTGAAGATCTGGTCATTCAGCAATAATCATTGGTATTTAAAGCGTGAGATTAGGTACACAAAGCAGGATGGAGTGAAGTTCATGTGGGACCTGACAAAGCCGATGCAGTTGATATGTTGGACTCTTTGTGGCTATATCACAATGTACAACTTTGTCTGGAATACAGCTGTCATGGAGAACTCGATGGCTTTAGTTATTGATGATTCCAAGATAGTTGTGACTCCCCTTTCTTTGTCCCTTATGCCACCTCCCATGTATTTATTCGATCTGAAATTTCCGTGTGCTGTCCAAGACATATGTTTGAATTCCAAGAATTGCTTAGCGGCTTTTCTCTCAGATGGTTGTTTGTGTGTCGTAGAGCTTCCCGCACCTGAAACATGGGAAGAACTAGAAGGCAAACAATTTATCATTGAAGCCTCTGTTTCGGAATCAACATTTGGATCATTTGTACATCTTACATGGTTGGACTCGCATATACTTCTTGCTGTTTCACATTATGGGTTTAATCATTACTTGTCCAGGACCTCATCAAATGAAGATGGGCTTCTCGGCTTTTATTTGCAGGAAATTGAGCTTGTATGCTCTGAGGATCATGTCCCTGGTTTACTGACATGCTCAGGCTGGCATGCAAAAATTACTCGTCAAAACACTCTAGAAGGGCTGATAATTGGTGTTGCTCCCAACCCCACTAAAAGACATTCAGCTTATATTCAGTTTGATGGTGGAAAAATATTTGAGTATACAACTAGGATAGGAGTTCTGAAACTGGATGATTTGAGTTTCTCATCATCTTGTCCTTGGCTGGGTGTGGTTTCTGTTCATGACGGTGGGTCATTGAAGCCTTTGGTTCTTGGACTCGATGGCGCTGGCAGGTTGCATGTGGGTGGGAGGATATTATGCAACAACTGCAGTAGTTTCTCGTTTTACTCTAATTTGGCTGATCAAGTGGTCACACATTTAGTTCTTGGGACTAAACAGGATGTGCTCTATATTGTTGGCATTTGTGACATCATGCGTGGAGACTTAGACATGAAATATGAGGACTTCATCCCCACTGGTCACAGGAGAAGAGAAGAAATTAGTATATGGGAAAGAGGTGCCAAAATTGTTGGCGTCCTGCATGGAGATGAAGCTGCTGTCATATTGCAGACAACTCGGGGAAACTTGGAATGCATTTACCCTAGAAAATTGGTCCTGGCCTCTATAGTCAATGCATTGGTCCAGGGGCGCTTTAGAGATGCACTATTCATGGTTAGGCGGCATAGAATAGATTTCAATGTCATTGTAGACCAGTGTGGGTGGCAAGCTTTTCTCCAATCAGCTGCAGAGTTTGTCAGGCAGGTTAACAATTTGAGCTACATTACTGAATTCGTTTCTGCCATTAAGAATGAGAATATTACAGAGCGACTATATAGAGACTTCATCTCTTTACCTTGCTCACATGGTGCTAATGATATGCAAGCTATAGATTTGAAAGGTCTTGATGCTAGTAACAAGGTTTCTTCAGTCCTCCTTGCCATAAGGAAGGCTCTTGAGGAGCAACTACCAGAAAGCCCCGCAAGGGAGCTTTGCATCTTGACCACTCTTGCTCATAGCGATCCTCCATTGCTTGAAGAAGCTTTGGAGAGAATAAAAGTTACCCGTGGGATGGAATTATCAAGTTCTAATGACAGGAGAATTTCTTACCCTTCTGCTGAGGAAGCTCTGAAGCATCTCTTGTGGTTATCTGATTCTGAGGCCGTCTTTGAGGCTGCTTTGGGCCTTTATGATTTGAACCTTGCTGCTATCGTGGCATTAAACTCCCAGCGTGATCCAAAAGAGTTTCTTCCTTTCCTTCAAGAGTTGCAAAGCATGCCAGTTCTCTTAATGCGCTACAATATTGACGTTAGGCTGCGCAGGTTTTCAAATGCTCTCAAAAACATTTTTTCTGCAGGAGATACTCACTACGAAGATTGTATGAACCTAATGCAGAAAAATCCTCAACTTTTTCCTTTGGGGCTTCAACTTATCACCGATCCTGCCAAGAGGAAGCAAGTTCTTGAGGCTTGGGGAGATCATCTTAGTGATGAAAAATGTTTTGAGGATGCTGCTACTACTTATTTGTGCTGCTCAAGTTTGGACAAGGCTTTAAAGTCATATCGTGCTTTTGGTAATTGGCGTGGGGTGCTTACAGTAGCTGGGCTCCTTAAGATGGAAAAAGATATGATAATGCAATTGGCTCATGAGCTTTCTGAAGAACTTCAAGCTCTTGGTAAACCGGGGGAAGCTGCCAAGATTGCTCTGGAGTATTGTGGAGATGTTAACAGGGGAATGAATTTGTTAATTAGTGCAAGAGAGTGGGAGGAGGCTTTGAGGATTGCATTTATGCATATGAGAGAGGATCTAATCTCAGACGTGACTAATGCATCTTTGGAATGTGCAAGCATGTTGATAGGAGAATATGAGGAAGGTTTGGAAAAAGTGGGTAAGTATGTGGCTCGCTATTTATCCGTTCGACAGAGAAGATTACTACTTGCTGCAAAGGTCCAGGCAGAGGAACGGTCAATGAGTGATCTGGATGATGATATTGCTTCAGAGTCTAGCAGCAACTTCAGTGGAATGAGTGCTTACACCACAGGGTATGCCATTATACCTTTGTTTCTTCAACAGATTTCTTGTTTCTGTGCAGTTTTTATTGGATGTTGAGTGATGCCCAGCAGGGACATGCTTTTTGCCTTGTTATGTCTGCTATTTAATTTGATAATCATGCTAGTAGATTATTCTTTTGTTAGTTATCTACATATTGAATCATGTCTCGGCTTTGCCCTGACCATGTAATTTCTGCCTTGCTTGTCTACTAGTATCAATGCTCATGATTGGTAATATCAGATGACATGGTTGTTGAATATTTTGGTTGTTGGCTGTGAAGAGATGGGCTAATCCTGGCCATATCATTCCTATCAGTTTTGGCTGTAATCAAGTTTCACTTTCTCGATGCTTGTTTGATAATTTTTAACTTTATCTTAGGATGATCTCCCTCTGATCTCCCCTCCCTCCTCTCTCTCCTAACCAAAAAAGTGGTTGCCTCATTTCATGAGCAGGACCAGGAAGAGCACCACCTCTTCCATCATCTCAAGTGCAGCTAGCAAGGCCAGAGACATGAGGCGACAGAGGAAGAGAGGAAAAATCCGCCCTGGAAGGTATATTGGTGTTTAATTTTAAGATCTTTTTCCCACTTTTGTGACGGGTTATCTTCAGTCACATCTCATGCATGAAATAATCTTTGACATTTGTAGCCCCGGTGAGGAGTTGGCTCTTGTAGACCACTTAAATGGCATGTCTCTAACAGCCGGAGCTCAGCGGGAGCTTAAATCTTTACTGGTTTGCCTTGTAACGCTTGGTGAGGAAGAAATCGCAAGGAAGCTGCAACGCGCAGGAGAAAACTTTCAACTGTCTCAAATGGCAGCCGTCCGACTATCTGAAGATACGATATCCTGTGATAGCATAAGTGAACATGTACATACTTTGGAGCACTACATACAAAAAGCGAAAACGGAAGTCCAAAATTCAGAGGCTTTCTTTTGGCGATCTAAGATATTCCTTTCTCCGTAATAGGCATGTTTATTAAGTTTTACCCGATAATCCTCAGTTTAGCCTTGACATGCCTGTGTGCCTTTCAAGGAATTGGACATGCCTGCACGTGGTTGCTGTATTTGTCGAAATTGTGCATCTGCTCCTTATCTAAAATATCTATAATCCATTTTTTTCTTCCTCTCAAGAGTCTCCCTACGCACTCAGGAAAAGAAGAAGAGTCTCCCCGCACGAGGGGAAAATCCCAAGCAGGGTGATCTTTTTTTATGCTGCAAGTCAATTGCATCTGAAGGCCAATTAGTCTAAAATATCTATAATCCATAATTTTTTTATCTTTTTTTATGCCGAATCATTTCCTGAAGAGAGGAGCAGGGGGGATGCACAACATCCAAAGGCCAATTAGACTCCCTCCATAAAGTGCGAGCAACAGGGCAATGCACAAACAAATGCCACCCCATTTTCGGCACACCAGAGCTCAGGGGACGACAGCTCCACATCATTGAACTCAAGACCCCATGGCCACGATAATTTTTTATCTGTTGAATGAACAGAAGAGTGTCCTCATCTATGTCAGTTCTAGTAACCTGCTAGGCTGCTACCAGCTTAAGAAAACATCTGAAAAAGGTCATCGTCAAAGTCTGTTCTTGTTTCTAGGATGTAGTGGGCTGGCCATACCCACTTGAGGTTTTGCAGCCTTCTTACGAGCCAGCCCTTGGATGCGACCTCTCTTTTCCGTGGCCTTTTTCTGGCTGGAGGGCTTCAACAAGTTAACTGGTGAAGCAGCTGCAGCGAAAAAAGGAGTTCAGAAGCATTTTGGGAAGTTGGTTTTGGAATGTTGAGAGTTTCACGTGAAATTTTCAATTAGCTGTTTTTGGGAAGCGTATGCATGCGAGTTCCATGCCAGTCGAGTGTTGATGGTAGTGTACTGTTACTACTATTTTCTAGTGTGGGTTTCAGGTAACCGAGGGTTCAGTTTTCCTGTTGTATGTTCATTTTTCCTCCCACTTTTTTTTGTTGGCTCGAGGATACAATCTGTGGATTGTGGTCTAAGATGTTGTAGAAATGAAGTGGACTGGCTATCCATCCATCCAATGAAGTGTTAAAAAAGAAAAAGAAACTGAGGGCCCAACCGGGTTCGAACCGGTGACCTCTTGATCTGCAGTCAAATGCTCTACCACTGAGCTATGGACCCCTGAATATACATGCTTTTGCAAACACAATTAGTTATATTTATTTTTTGATACTTATCACCACAATCCTACATCAACCAACCGAGATTCAACTATCATTAGAACGTATGTCCTCCTATGATGCCAGAGCGAACAAGTGGCTTGCTCTTTCTCCGGCACATATCTTAAAATTTCTCTGGGGATCCAGCTATGTTATCTGCTTCACGTAAAAATGTACCAATTTTTCCTTTATGACCGCATTCAAGAACAGAAAAGGAGAAGACACGGAACTAGCAGGAATTGAAGTCCAAGAAAAAGTCTCATTGGTACCTCCCTCTCAGGCACATTCCCTTCTCATCGGTCGAAGAGGGTAATTCCACATCAAAAGCAGGTTCGAATTGCAAATGGCTCTAGTCAGCGACTCGTAAAGCCTGGACTCCTGCTTTTCACCTCAACCCAACTACACCCTGGAGTTTTGTTTAATCCATATTGATTCACCCCTGACCTTGTGCTACCCTTATCGCCCCACCGACCAGATTCGGCAAACATACCGGATAAAACCAGGTGATTCGTCGGATTAGCAGGTTCAAGTTTAACTAGATGTTGCAGCGCAATTTCTCCTAACTTGATATTGGAATGCATTTTACAGGCACCCAATAAGGCTCCCCAAACTCCGGCATCAGGTTCCATAGGCATTCCCTTTATCAAAATCCAAGTTTCATCAAATAAACCCGCACGACTCAGAAGATCCACCATGCAAGCATAGTGTTCCAGCCCTGGTTCATAACGGTGTTTTTCGTGCATGGATTCAAAAATTTTCCTTCCTTCTTCTATTAAACCTGCATGTCTACAAGCAGACAAAACATTGATGAAGGACACAGAATCAACTGGCACGTGAGTCTCTTGCATAAGCGAAAAAAGTGCAACGGCATTGTTGCCCTGCCCATGCACCGCATACCCTGCAAGCAGTGCGTTCCACGAAACTGTGTTTTTGTTTCTCATCTCATTAAAGCATTTCTCCGAAGAATCGAGCTGCCCACATTTAGCATACATATCGATAAGGCTATTTCCAACTAGTATGTTACACAGAAATCCCATCCGGATAATGCAGGCATGACAGGTTGCGCCTTCCCGTAAGGCTGCCAAATATGCCACTGCGGGAAGGACAGTCACGAATGTAACTAAATTAGGCCGAGAGTTCTCCAATTTCATCAGGCTAAAAGTGGACATAGCTTTCTTCGCATGTCCATTCTGTAAGTATCCTGCAATTATAACATTCCAAGACAATTCATCCTTCACAAAGTCTGTCTTGTTGAACAAGAATTCAGCTGAGGAAAGTCTTCCACATTTTGCATACATGTCAATGAGAGCATTCCTTACAGGACAGACAGATTCAAATCCACTCCTTATCATTTTGCCATGAATGCAGGTGCCTTGGTGTAGGTCATTTAGCGGAAGACAAGCATGAAGCAAACCCACCATGGTCCCTGCGTCTGGATGTATTCCTGATAACTGTAAGTTACGGAACATTTTCATTGCATTGTATGAGTCACCAATCTGCACAAACCCCTTTATTAAAACATTCCATGTCACAACATCTCTACGAGGCATTCTATTGAAAACATTCAGTGCCCAGGCGTGTAATCCCCATACTGAATACATGGATATTAAGGCTGTTCCTGTTGAAATAACAAAATCAAAGGCAGTCTTTATGGCATAACAGTGCACACTTTTACCTAATCGTACAGACGATAGGTCTGCACAAGCTGAAAGGATACTTGCCAGAGTTCTGTTCTCTGGTTTCACATTGTCATTCATCATATCTCGAAACACAGACAGTGCTTCTTCAGGGTATCCAGATTGGACGAAAGCAGATATAAATGCAGACCAAGCAATTAGATCCCTCAACTGAAGTCTGTTAAACAACTGTTTGGCCTTCTCTAATTCTCCGCACTTTCCATACATCGTCATGATAGGAGTAGCAACCAAAACATCTGAATCAATCCCTTCTTCAATAGCATAATGATGGATATCCTTCCCTTTCTCTAAATCTTTCATCTCAGAAGCAGCCAATAGAGCACTTACAGCAGACATCTTATCTATCTTATGATTCTCTACTTTCATTCTATCAAATAACTTCAAAGCCTCACGGAAAGATCCATTAAACACATAGCCTGCCATCAATGTCCTCCATGACACATCATCTCGGTCCCGCATCTGATCAAAAATTCGGCGAGCAGCAATTACATCTCCACTCTTGGAGTACATATCAATCAACCCATTTAAAACGGCAGATTGAAAACTCCTCCTAACCACATATCCATGAACAGACCTACAAGAACCAATATCTGCTAAACTTGAAAGAGCTGGAACCAAGTTCAACAAGCTCACTGAGTCGGGCTTAATACCCCCCAACTGCATCCTCCAAAAATATTCCAACGCCTCAAGAGGATCCTCACTTTGTGACAACCCTGCAATCATTGTGTTCCAAGCCACGACGTCCTTGTTAGACAAACAATCAAACACCTCTCTCGCACTTTCCAAATCACCCAGTTTACAATACATGTCGACAAGAGCGGTCGCTATAAACACATTACATCCTAGTCCTCTACGGCCTATTTCACGGTGAATTAAAAGACCCTCTTGCAAGTCTAATGCTCCTGTACATGCTCTCAAAACAAAAGTAAAAGTATACTTGTCAGGTTCAAGTCCTTTCTCTAACATGCAATGGTACATGTTGAGAGCTTCTTTCCAATGGTTGGCCCTCGTATAAGCTCGTATCATTGAATTCCATAGGAAAACACATGGGCTAGGGGTAAAATCAAAAGTAGAGCGAGCCAAATCACATTTATTAAAAAAAGAATAGGAATTGATGAGATGGGAAAGCGTGACGTGGTCTTCTCTGACGCCTGAGACTATCAAACGGACATGGATTTGAAGCAGTGACTTGAGGTCTTTGCACGAAAAGAGGAGACGAAGGTAGAGGGGGTAGTTATATGAGCTGTTGGAGGGTAAAGATGGGATTTCAAAAGCAGTCGTTGCGAGTGCATGAAAGGGTCGACGCAGTGCATGAATCACTCTCATCTTTCTGTGGATACACGGGAAAGGTCAAGCTCGGCCTCAATATAAGCAACACGCATCTTGTTTATATGCATCCCGACCTCTTTATGAGGTCCCGTCAGTCTTCCGAGCCTGATTACTATCGATTAAGAGATTTTTTTTATTCGTATGTCTTTCTAACCTTGTAATGCAAATTACAAGCTTTTTAATATTATTAAAAAAATGGTTAGAAAAAAAGTATCTTGCTTATAAGTATCAAGAATGGTTTTTTTTAAAAAAATCCTTTTCCTAGGCATTTACCAAGATTTTTTTCGAAACCTCTCGAAATATCGTCAGACTTGAGGGAAAATGAAATTTTCCTTTTTTTTTTATTAAATCAGAATAATCAAGTATTGCCAACTTTAGCAAAAGTCCTCGTTAGTACCCAACACGAAATTCGTGCTCCCCTTTTTTTACTTCCGCTATACAAGACTTGTCCTAGTCAACTATCGAGTTATTAATTTGAGAAAAAAAAAAAACTTAAATACAAAACAAATCTATCTATCCTCATCGTTCGTCTGAGAAAATCTCAACTCCCATTGGACCTGGTCACGATTTTTATACAAGTCACACAAAACCAACCATAAAGATTGGCGAAGAAGACTTTCGCTTCATAGGAAAATAGCCACGGAATCAATTCAATATTGGGAAGGCAAACGAATAGCCTCATCTGGAATACAATATAGAGTTCAAGGAAGCAGACAACTGAAATGGATATGTACGCCCATAATCCAGCATATCATTAGTGTGTGTACTCACACAAAAAAGTAACGACCCAATAAAACCACAGATGATAACAATTCACGATGTTTTTTAAATGCAAAAAAGCAAGCCATTTGCATAGTATTAAGGCAAGTTCTAAGTTTCACAACCTATGAACATAGAATGGGGATAGTTGGAGATATCTCCATGGCATAGCTGGCACTTCACATTCAATTAGACCGGCTTCTAATAACATCGATGCCCATCTCAGTTGGATCAGTGGCTTGCAACTCCACCTGAATACCATCCAACTCTCTCTTGAACCTGTCCTTGGAGCTTGCATATATCATCTTGCTTCTCACCTTTGAAGTATCAGGGGACCTTAATTTATGTTTATCAATAAGTTAGTAGAAACGTAAAGGGCAATAAAAAAATAATATCCGCTAGTGGAACATGAAGAACACGGTAAGGTCTGGCGCTAAATATTACCAAGCAATGAAAACAATCCTGCTCTTAGGGACATTTTCTGCTGTCATGAAATCGTAGTCATACACAGCATATCGGCACTCATCAGCAGGAAGGCTCGCAGAAAAATCCTCATAACCATCAGCTGGTTCACCAAGCTTCTCCACAACAACCTGCTTTTGCTTCTCTTCAATCTTGAAAACAATGAAGCGGTAAGTTCTTTTTGCCTTCAAGTCTAAGAACCTTAGCTTGCAATCGTCGTGCACAGCCATCCCAGATGCTGCGTTTGCCTGGAGTAATGGATGAAAGAATTGAACAGATCAACAACCAAGTATTTGCAGTTCATTTCCATGCTAAAAGTCCACAAAAAACCTTACCAATTCTTCCTAGTAGATATCCGTATTCATCCAAACACTTAAACAATTTGCAATGGCATCCACCAGTTAGAAATCCCATGAAGACCAAATAACCATATTAACAACAAGACAATGTCCTTGTTTCATTTTTCCGCTCCTAATATTCAATGCATTCCCTTAACTTTTTGCCATCCATCAGCACCCATCACACACATCACCACTGCATTCTCAATTTTTTTTTATAAATAACCACTGCATTCTCAATTTCACGGTCGATCCCTCATGCACTGCTCGTTTCTTTCTCTCTCTCTTTTTTTTTCGCATCGGTGGCCTATAAGCTCCAAATTATTAAAAATCTCATCACCTTCATCATAAAATTAACCACAATTATGAGCAAAGAGTTGCACATTCATCAATTACCAATGGGGCAAAACACGCGAGGAAAATTCTGAAGCGCCACAGCGTTCCATGAGCACAAAGAAGGAAACCAACCACAAGAAGTGTTGAGAATTGTGTAGTCCCACATTAAAATATAAGTGAGTTAACACAACAAATCCAATTGGGTATTCCCATAATTGGATGTCTCACTTATCAAAGTTAAATTTTACCATGTTAGAAATAAAAATTTAACTTTGATAAGTGAGACATCCAATTATGGGAACACCCAATTGGATTTGTTATGTTAACTCACTTATATTTAAAATATTACGTAAGGGGAGTTATTTATAACCCAAAAGTCTCACATGCCCGCCCACATTGCCTAAGCAATGTGGGACTACACAATTCTCAACAAGAAGCAAACCAAAAACCATCACAGAACACCACAAACAACATTGAGAATACACATTAAATAATATGATACGAATGAAAAGTATAAATTTGAAGGGGCCTGCATATACAAGTACACGCGTATATTTGGTACATACGTATACACAGACACAGACACAGACTACATACCAAAGAAAACACTACATCCATACAGAAGATCTTGCATCTGAGAAATCCACATCATCGACACCGACTAAAAAGCATAAGCAAACAGATCAAATCAGCAGCGAAGTCCAAACGGTTGAGGAAGAAATAGACAAGACACGATCTGAGTCAATTCCGACCAGTAACCACCCGAAATCCTAATTAAATTTCGATTCCACTAAAAAGCTCCAGATATTCCACACAAAACCAACGAAAACTTGTACAGATCCAACACAAGGAACAAAAATAATATGCAGAAATTAAAATTTTAAACCCGTCACTAGAAAGAAGCCCCATTAATACCGATGGGTGTAGTTGAAGTACTCACCATCTTTTTCCCGAGAAAATATCGGAGGAGAAAAAGAGGGATTGAGAGAGAAGATCTACTAATCTAGGGCTCCGAGATAGAAGAGAGAGAAACGGGAAAGGCAGATGGACAGGAAATGGAGAAGACCGTTTTGAAGTTTGGTGGCTCTTGCTAATATGACGACTATGGTTACGGTGACGAGTATTGACCCTCTGAAGTAGTGCCACCTCATGTGCGGTAAGATGGTAAGATTGGGCCATTGGCATTCGCGTCCCGTAAAGGCGCTCCGCGTTTGTGGACTAGTAGGCTTCGTAAGACCTCATTTGCAGCGTGGGCCCATCCCGTCGTTGAAAGGTTCGGCCCAATATTAGTTTTTCTTTTCGCAAAACTACGGGCCCAAATATGGATTTAGTCAATTAAAGTCACTCGCAGACATATATGATTGCGTTTATTTGTCCGAAATTTTAGAGATCCAAAATTTCGAATAAAATAAATACTTCAAAATTTTTAACTTTTACACATACATTTCAAATTTTTCAAACTCCAATAAATTTAAGTATTTAAAATATTTCTAAAATTTTAGGAATATTCTCCAAAAATTCGGTAAACAAAAGCCACATATAACTTCCTCTTCCTCCATGGAAGACCACCATTAAAGAACATTGAAATATTTTCCTTTCTTTTATCAGTTGCATTTTTCTGTCGGTTGATGATAGTAGTGGATAATCAATTGGGTGCCTTGATATTTGTTACGTGATAGATCTTTAGTCTCTTTTTAAAGAATGAATCAAGGTATATAATTGTTTTCCATATAAGAAAAAAAGCAGCGAGAATAAGAAACTAAAAAACACATGATCAATTTTTGGGCTTTTGGATTAGTGGATTTTTTAGCTCAACATTACTCTCAAGCCATTACCAGAGATTTAACCAAGTTATATTGTAATATAAACTATATGACCCGAGAAAAATCAATAAGAAAGAAAGAAAACACTGAGTTAATCCGCGGGAGCTCCCTCCAGCGGAGGTGTTTTTCTTAGCAAACAAAATAGGAAAAATATGGTCTTTTCCTTAAACCACAGGAATGAAAGCTTTTAGTGTAGGGGAGGGGAAGAAAATAGTCAGCTAGGGGCGAAGCTAGCATGCATATATGGATAGAGTTGGAGTCTAGGACATTTCTAGCCATGTATGATGGGTTTCCTCCTGAGAGCTTGATGATCAGCGGGGCTTTCCATCTTGACTTTTTGCGTAAATGATGCAGGAACCAAGCAAAGCCCTTTGCTCCTAAGGTCAACCTGTACTTCTTCTCCAATTTCCTATTGGAATTCCATTTTGTCAATAGAAAGAGTGAGACTCGATCTGTGATGAAAACATGAAAAAAAAATATTTATATTTAGATTAATATATATATATATATCACCGTACGTGTACCTGTTTTCGACCAGCTCTAACACTATTGTATGAGCTACTCAGCATCTGGCTCAGATTCTGTCATCCATCCCCAACACCCAAAAAATGAAAAAAAAAATCTTAAGGACATGTTTGATAGTTCAAAATAGACTAAAAGCCCACAAACCAAAAGGTTAAAGGGTACCGAGCAACACGAAGTAAACAAGCTTAACGACATTGTGTGTTTTTAACTTTAGTCCTGGTTAGACGTGTAGAGTCATTGTACCTGAATTTGTTCGTGAAGTAGCTTGATATAAAGAGAAGCCTCTTGAAGAACCGATGCAGTGTCAGTCTGCAATAAATTCAAACCTAAGTTTCAATAATTTTGCTGTGAAAGATACGTATATCTCGGCTTGGGAAACGACTATTTGTCATGTTGAAAGTAACCTTCATCTCGAGTTACAATTGCTAACCTTGCCGTAGGGAGAGACCAGCTTCTGAAGAACTGTGATCTTGTCGCTAAGCTTTTGAGTTCTCCGCACTGCGGGCACATGCAGCTGCAACACACACAGAAAGCTTTTCAAACAAATAGCAATACGTACATGCAGCTCAAAAGAAGAAGAAAACAGCAGTAATGCCGAGGACTATCTATATTTGGGTGAGGTTCTTTCAGCATCTCATGAAATATCATTCCATATACAATGATCCCAGCTTACTCCGCGCTCTTGGATATGCGTTAGTGTCGTCAACCCCCTGGCTCCATGTTGCCGTTGTTCAGATATTGTGGCCTTGTTTCTCTTATTCGTCTTGCACAGCTCGTTCAATGCGATCATGTTGCCAACCATATCGGCTCCTACTCTGGGCAAGGCGCCATTGACCTCAATTGGACGTTTCCTTGCATTTGGCATGGCCTGCAAGTCCAGAAAACCAAATCGATGAACACCGCGTGCGGTCCCTTATTTTTCTCGTTTTTTTCTTTTCTAGTTGTGAAACCTGATCTTCTTCAACATTTAGATTTGTTCTAAAGATCTATCGCGGATCCAAGATCATTTTATCCGAGTAGAAGTTATCCGTCTTGGCCCCAATAATGTTCACATGAACTCAATCCAAATATATCACTGTTAAGGTCATTAACACTTGGTTAATTTGCTGTCTTTTTCCTCTTATTTAGGAAATAGGCTCAAAATTCAACACAATGCAAGAGAGAGATTATAAAGATAAAATTAAGATCTTTCCATCGATTCTTTGTAAATAAAATAACTATTACTTGGTAGTTGGTTCCTAATATAAATTAAATTAACCATTTTGATTAACATTGTCGTATACTGTTATTGCCACAATAATACAATTCACAACTTAAAATAGTTTTGAACGAAAGAGAGAATATTTACTACTTCGAGTTGGGGAACGAAAGGTTGCTTGCTTAGCAACATCGATTGCTGGGGAGTGTCGGCACAGCTAGAGGTACCAGAGTGATAACCTGCCATTAGAAGGGGTAATTCAGTCTCGTGAATGTGATAACAGTGTGCAACTTAATAGGCGTTAACATGCAAAATCAAATCTTCGAGTAGTTTGGCATGCATGGAGTAGAAAAAAGGCGACAAATTAGGCCTGACGAGAAAATTTGTTCCGAAGACTTAAAGACTAGACATGAACATTCATTGAACCTGACTGATAGCTATAGGTATTGGCCCGAGAAAGAAGTGCAGAGCGTCCACTTCCCAGCTGCAGGTTGTCATCGTTGAATAGCATGGACTTCATACAAAAGGCATTGCTGTACAGGTTTCTGTCAAAAAGGTACCCGAAGGACACTATTACAGTGGACCAAACTGTGTTTGAATGAGAGAAGATTTTCTATTTTTGGTGTGCACTCCTAACGTGCAAGTAAAAAAGATTGTGGAAAAAAAAGTAAAAAAATTTTGTTTAGAAAAAAAAAAGTAAAAAAATTTGTCTGCAAATATTACATCAAGATTAGCTTTCTATTTCACATACAGCAATCTTTGGAATGCACGGACAAAACAGAGGTCAATCTCAATCACTTTTTTTAGTCTTCGTTTCTTCTTTCCTTCTTTCTTTTCCTCCGCTTTCGATGCATGTACTCTGGATTTAGGATCTTCACCATTAAATGGCTTATGGACTTTATTACCATCATTAATTTGATGAGACTACACCTGGGGCCTTCTCATGACTCAGGTTATATGAATAGACATATATGGTCGGTTCTAGCTAAAGACCTCAGAATACTACTCCAATCCCGTTTGGAGTTTTTCAGCTTTTCGAGAGTTAGAAGATAGGATGGTAAATGGTTGTCCAATCAAACAGTGAAGGAACCAAATTTCGCTCTCCATCTAGGTACTGATCTACAGTCTTATTATTGCCATTTGATGAGAATCCTGTAATCCTGTGCGTCCACTGTCATAATTAATTCTCTTAATTTCTGTCAAGTTTTCCCAGTTACCTCTAATCTCGATAATGGAGAGAAAGAATTCTTACCCTTCGCTATTCATCTGCATATAGGCGTCCAAATTTGGTCCCTGGGCAGCTTGTTCATAATTGCTACCTGAAAAATAGAAAAAGAATTGAGTGGGGGCAATTATTGTACGTGCATTTGAAGAGTCAAATTACTTTCGTTCATTACATGCATGATGCATGTTTATTTTTTTCCAGACTCGCTACATCTTCGAAAGCCCATTAATTCTGAACCCTTCCGGGCTCCAAAAAGGTCATTACCAAAGCTGTGAAGTTGTGAGGATATTGATTGAAGAAGACCGTTCCTCATTTTCAGACAGATAAGATCAGATTCTCTGGGAAGAAACCTTCAGCTAGCGCCTTCAAGCTTCTATATCAATGCTTGCAGATCAGAGGCTTGCACCCAATTCCCTTTATGCAAAGCTTCGAGTCCAGTTGTTGCCTAAAATAAAATTCGAAAAGAAAGAGTAATTAATCATATGGGATTTGCAAAAATAACCATGCATCAATACATACGTACACCGCAATCTGAAGTTCTTCCATGGGAGCTGCTATATTCAATGTCCTCAAATCAAACTTGCTAAAGAACTCATAATATGGCAGTTAAGAGTACATATTAGTCAAGAAACTGGCAGGATTCGAAAATTGTGCTTTTTTGAAACCTATATCACATGTATTCGGGTCGAAGGACTCGGCGTTTTCTATGATAAGGACATGCATGGAACTGAGAGAGAGAGAGAGACCCTTCTATATATTATGGGAGAGTAGCTTTGAAATGACCCAGCAAAAGAAATTATAGCAAAATGTATTCAAACTACGCATGGAGGACACTTGAACTTTACAGCAACGGTACTCGTGAACCATATGCAAAACGTATACGATGTCAACAAGGATCCTTCTATACTTATTCTAAGGATCTCGTAATCATATATTTTGCAGATTAATTTTCTGAAAAGGCGAACCCAAGAAGATCAACATTGCCGAAATAAAAAAGCTTTAGAAAAGAATATCCGCAATCGGGTTTCACAAATGGAGAGATGAGCAAGAATCAATGTGCAAGATATATAACAAATTAAAGAGCTAGATTCCAGAATATATATGAAATCTTTAGAAAAATACAGTAAGAGCAAAATTGTAAGCTCGAAAACTCACATGCCACTTAAAGCTGATTAGTTCTTCACCTATGTTCTTCGGTGCAAAGAATAGCTCTCGTGCTTTTCTTCAGGGCAGAAACTTCTTTGTTTGGCAGCCGAGGAAGGAGAATAAAAGGACCTGGAGAAAAGAATCGTCTAGATGAGGATTCACGTGAAGTGAGGGTGTGGGGCTTATAGGGTTTCTTTGAGTGCAGCAACGGTTCTTTGCTTTCAAAGAGAATTCCGTGGTCACAGACTTGTTTATTGCTTGAAAGGAATAGAATAAGTCCAGGTAACTCAGAATAGGAAAGGAGGGGCGGCTCACTAACTTGGCAAATTCTCTGTTTGATTTCGCTTTCGCTTAATTTGACTTTGTTTTCTACGATGCATAGAAGGCAATCAGTACATATATAATTACAGCCTCGGATGTGGATCAGTTTGTTTCTACCCAATGTCAGATGTGGAATGTTCTTCTGCAACATCACATACTAATTAATGCGCATACACCAGCTATATAGGGTATGTTTGGGGCTCAAATATTTGGGCCCAAAAATTTAGGTTTAATCATAAAAAAAATTCACTACATAATTTTTTATTATTATAATATTTATTAAAAATCTTCTCTCTTTCTACTTTTTCACCAACTCTCATAACATATCTTTACTTTATAATATTCCCCAAACGCTAATACCCAAAATTTTCACGCCGAAACATATGTTTAGAGATTTTTACATATATTGATATTTGGAGGGCCATGGCCCCCTAGCTTCGTCCTAATATAGCAAATCTTTTAGAAAAGTTCATAATTAGTATTATGGCTTTTTCTTAAATACTACTGACTTCTATGCCAATCCTACACCACGTCTATTATTGTTCTGAAATTGACAGATAATTAATTATATCAGTAATATTCGACTAATTAAGGAAGACAATTGAAGACCAAGGGGCAACAATTAGCTGGCCATCTAGCTACATATTAAACTGCGTAAAACGTGTAGCATAACTCAATTAATTAATTATCATCTAGGTGAAGATAATTAGATGTGTTATAGGTGAGTCCATTGAAGTCACTGCTTTACGAGGGGTGCACCTGTCTTTTCTCAAGGATCAAATTAACTTAAAAACAATATATATATATACACTTTTAAACAAAAAATATATATGTATTTAATTACTAAGTGCAGGTGAAAAACCAAATCCTCTGAGAATAAATTAATAGCTGTAATCAGTGTTAATTACTTTTTTTTCTATTGGGGGATATTATTAATTACTCGATAAGGAGTTTGTTCATTCGAAAACGATTGAAAACGTTCCAATATCAAAGGGAACGGCCTTTTATTTATACTTGTCTCTGTCTTGAGCTTGGGCTAAGTTGGAAACTCAAAAGGGGCCCATTAGGTTCCCCGACCCAGCCGATTAAGTCGGGCTTGGGTTGGTCATGTATAACTGCTCTGCATTGCTCCCAGAGCGGGCCCAATCAGTTAGACTACTATCACTTCTCTTACTGGGCCCAGGAGAGGCCCAATAAGTAAAATCCCCCATTTTTAAGGGGTAACATAGTAAATCAACGTATTCGCAAATACAATATAGACACGAGGGTTTCCTTACTTTAACCCTTCTCAAAGCCCCCAAGAAACCCTAAGTGCTCTTCGCTTCTTGGAGGCGCCTCTGTGCAACTCTTTGTTTCCAGTGGGGTATGCCCTAATCAGACAAAGATATTTCCTCATGTTGACATTCGAGTTAGATATCCACTATAATTTCTGTTTGAGTTATTCGGTTCGATCTATTCGGCCTGTGATCGTGTATACATATACTTTATGTTTTTGTTTTCGTTATTGTCTTAGTTGCTTGTTTCTTCATACTGGTATTTGGTTAGTTGTTTCTATGAGCTTTTAGGCGTGTTATGAGGCTTTTTTAGTTTCTAAAATTATGTTCAGAAATCGAAAACAACGTACAATTTTCAATCTAAAAATGGTTTTATTGCCAGTGGTTTTAATGTTTTCCCAGCAGAAAGATGGGCTTGTAGGTTATGTGATCGATTTTCATGGTACAAAGCTTGCTACTGATGTAAAGTTTTGGCGCATTTTCTGCATTTTGCAATCCTTTTTTGTGGATTACCATTCGTCCTGCCATGGTGCGGTTGTCAAGGATTTTGGGAATCCTTCTTTAACTGTGGTTTCATGTGCATTAGAGAAGTTAGTGTATGTATGGTCGTCGACATCTGATGTATGTTTGTGACGAATTTTTGCGCGTCCCTGTTAAGTGATTGGTTGGCTACAGACCCATGCCCCAAGAGAAGAAAGGAAAAAGAAGGGGGGTGTTAAGTACAAGAAAGTCGAAATGTGGTTAATCGGTGATACGAATTGTTTGTCTTAGTGTGTAACAACAATTCAAGAAGGCAATTCCAATTTATTTTTTGCTTTTTTAGCGTATCTGGTTGGTTGCTAAATCTTTGGGATAGTTATTGACTCTCTTGTTCCAATATGTAGCAGCAACAATGGTGCGAATTAGTGTTTTGAATGATGCTCTTAAGAGCATGTACAATGCAGAGAAACGTGGGAAACGCCAGGTCATGATCAGGCCATCCTCAAAAGTGATCATCAAGTTTCTTCTGGTTATGCAGAAGCATGGTATACTAGAGATGAAGTCCCTTTGAATTTCGTTTTCACATGTACACTTCTAGAATTTTTACATTTTGCCTCTTTGTTTTTGCTCTAAAGGTTACATTGGCGAGTTCGAGTATGTTGATGACCACAGGTCGGGCAAAATTGTTGTCGAACTTAACGGAAGGCTAAACAAATGTGGGGTTATCAGTCCTCGTTTTGATGTAGGTGTCAAAGAGATTGAAGGATGGACTGCAAGGTTGCTCCCTTCAAGACAGGTTAGTGCTTCTCGAAAAATGGTTTTCAATAAATTCTCAAGATTTATTGTTACTCTTTGACTGACTTATCAAAAAAAAAAGTTGTTACTGACCTAAAGCAAGATGTATCTTGATCCTCGAGTAAACCCCAGCTCGAGTTTGAAAGGGTTATGTCATTTACTTTCGTACTCGATGTCGGAGATTTGAGAAGTATCTAGTGATTACAATCTTCGCCTAAAGGTGATCAAATTTTCTAGTGTTCGTAACTATGAGAAAAGAAATTATTGTCTCTGCACTCCATAGTGAAGCAAATAATTTATCTTTCCTTCAGGTTACTTTTTTTCTTTCAAAAATTATAAACGTAATACTTTCCTGACCTTTTATTTCATTGAAATTTCAGTTTGGTTATATTGTGTTGACAACTTCTGCTGGTATCATGGACCATGAAGAGGCTAGGAGAAAGAACGTTGGTGGTAAAGTGCTTGGTTTCTTTTACTAGGCTGAGTTTTTGTCGGTAACAATCGGAAATTTTCTGCTTGGGAGGTGTTTTTGGGTGTATTTCATACTTTTTTATATAGGGCGGTTCTATGGGTCATTGGATTGATGCTTTTATTTTTAATGGGTAGCAGTTTGTGTGCCCATATCAATGGAAGACTGTAATGTGCCTTTTTGTGGTCACGCTTATCTTAAAAGAGTACTATGTTTTATCAATTTAGTACTGTGTTGGATAACCATTCCAGCTAGGTTATGGCAGTGATTTCTGACGCTTCAATTCTTGCAGTGGCGCCATGGCATGTGACTGTGTGGGTGTTTGCATCGGTATATGATACTGGTACACAGTGGGAGGGCATAAATATTGTTTAGTCGTATTTTGGCTTAGGCCGAAGTCATAGGTAAATGCTTCCTAGGTACGAGATGCCTTTCTGGCTACTTTACACATCCACCGATTTGCGTCATCATCAACTAAATACCGGAAAGTACGTTCCCACTTTTGTTGTGTTTTGGGGTTTCTTGGAAGCCCAATTTGTCTCGACAGTTCTATGTATCCACCGCTTCAGGTTGATATTGGTTTGGTACAGTAGGTGGAGATTGTCTGTGCTTTGCAAAAAGCATACGTGTCGGCACGCTCGCAGTCCTGTTACGCCTGTAGTAGGCCGATCGTAATAGGATTGCCCTGTGTTGGCTCGTTGACGACTGGGGATCGAGGAATTTGAAGTCGGAACTTTCGTGGGCGAAAGTGATAAAAAACGAAAGCTTGTCTGGTGAGATGTCAACCGATAGAGTGACTTTTTTTTAATAAATGTAGTTTGGAGTCGAGTGTGTGGAACCAATCCGTCCGTCCGCTTTTGGCTGGTAAGTTGGGTTCATCTTGTTGTTGTAGGAAGCCAATTTCGTACTGACGTTATATCGTATGGAGAAGTATCTCAATCTCACCTATTTTTTGGTGCGTCTGAAATGAGGTCACCAAGGATTATATTGCCTTGTACAGTTGTACTCCATGAATGAACGCTTGAATGGATGTGTACGTTGGACAACACGAAAACCATATACGTCGCAGGCCAAGACATTCGACTAGGGGGGAAGGCCGAGAAGAAAATATGGCAATTTTACCCTATTTTCTTTTTCTTTGGGTATTTTTTGGGTCTTAAGAAAAAGGACCAGTGCTTGATTTTTTTATTCTTGGGTAGGTGCAGTCCTTCAAGCGACATAAGTAGTTTCAAAAAATTGTTTGTATTTTGAGAGATCTGAACATGAGACCTCAAAAAGAGCACATTTTTAAATCTCAGGTCTTGATTCTTGATTACCCAGGTCAAGCTCTTTGATTTCTAGGTGTTCGATCTTAGAAAAAAAGGGGAAAAAGAAAACCTCAATTTTCATGTTGTGGTTGGAGGATGGGCTGGTAAAGTGAAACAAGCAGGCAATGGATAGTTTATGTAGCTTTGATCTTCCTATGATCTTTTAAAAGTGATTTATACTGTGGAATTGAAGAAAATAAAAGACAAAACAGTCAAATTCGAAAATTATAAATAAACTTGAAACGAGTTACATGAGATAGATATCACCGAGGTTAATATTAAAATCACTAACGGATAAGTTATAAAGCAGATCTTCATCGTGACAACTTGAGCAATAACGCTTAAGGCCATTATCATCTCAAGCAAGCTACAAGTGACATTGCCAAAGATTGTAGTTGCCCTCATGGTGCAAGTTCGTTTGAATCCATTCCCCATCACCATCTAAATTCCAGGAAGACTCTTCACTGTCCTCGTCGTCGTCATGGTTGCTGCGGCCACTGTCAGGCTCCGATCCCATGGAATTCGTCGAAGAATTGGAGTTGGATGTCGAAGTGGAAGGGCACGATGGAAGACAAGTTTATGAGGTCATGGAATGCTTGAGGGAACTTGTGCTTCTTTTGTAGGTGTAGGGAGAGTGGGGGTGGAGGATCTTCTCGGCATATGCTTTTTAGCTCAACTATTTTGTATTTGTATTTATACTTTAAATTATTTGCTTTCGCATCGGTTTCTGCTCACTTTTGGATAACCAACAAAGACACATGCAGCAATTGTGGATTCTCCGTAATACATATTTTTCTCTTTGTCACTTCTGTGTTCCCCTGCTTCCCGAATAGGCAGTTCCTAGTCCGTGACAAGCCCACATTCATATTTTTCAAATAACTTTAATGTTTGATGTTTTCCAGCTCAAATAATCACTTGTTTGGTTGATATTAATACAATAAACTCCAAAGTTTGTTTTTTAAATGAAGTCCAAATGTTTAATTGTAATTATTTTCATTTTAGTTTTGAAAATTACTCGGATTTTAATCATTTTAGTAGATTTCAAGCAACCAAATCCAAGGAATCTCATTTTAATTGCAATTGCAATTGGTACCTCTATATTGTTTGGACTTTGGAATAAGAACAACGGGTCCTTGACAGTCAAGGGCGGAAGCAGGGAGTGCGAAGGGTGACGGCCGACACCCATTGCTCTCCCAAAAAAATTTACATGTAATTTTTTTATTTTTTTGTAATCAAGTGATTTCTAGCATAGATATGAACAAAATAACACGTGGAGTACCCAAACACATGTATCGGACCTTTATTTGTAATTTTCGTTATTATAATTCTAAAACTTTTTGCATTACGAAAAATTTATTTTTAATCATTTCGTCTTTAAAATTTGACACCCTTAATATTAATCTGGGTGATGTTCGTTTTGAGAAAAAATGTAGGATTTTAGAGAAGTTGTGAATTTTTATGTTAAATAGTGTTTTATTGGTGTTTGTGTAAAGTGGAGAGAGAAATGATTTGATGTAATTGTTTAATAAAAAAGTATTGGATTTATGTGAAAAAGTATAGAGAGAGAAAATTTATGTTGAATAAAAAATTAAAAAGTTGTTGGAGATTGTGTAAAATGTATTGGTTTTTGTGTTTGAATTCTGAATATGTTCGGTAGTAGAATTGTGAATATACTTAGAATCCTGAAAAAATGGTGAAAACGAACATACCCCTGGTTCCGCCTCTTATCTTTGTTGCTTCGTAATTTGTGGGCTTGGACTCGTAATCTTAATCTATCATACCTTTGCACCCGGGCCCAAGGGTTTGAAAAGTAAACAAGATATGCGACGTGGCAGTGAAATCATTGAGTGCATCCAAGACCATGATGGACGAGGTTTCCCGGTCCGCTTCTCGTCTTGGAACGATACTCCAACCACGTATCGTACTCGGGGAGAGAAAGGGTGAGAGGCTCAAAACTCCTAAACCAAAAAAAAACTATTGGATTGTCTCTTGAACATGTCGCCGACCACTTGCTGACCTGCGCCCCACATCATTCTCTCTCTCCAACTTCGATCTCTTGCAGTCTGGCTCCTGAATTATATCCTTTTCTTCTGGTTTTTTTCTCAGCGAGCGAGTAAGAGGAGAGAGGGATCGGCTTCGTAGTTGTTGAGGGTTGGTAATAAATCGATGGCTGCACCACCAGCAAGGGCTCGTGCCGATTACGATTACCTCATCAAGCTTCTCCTTATTGGCGACAGTGGTTAGTTTTTCCTTCACTTTTTTCTGCTGCCTTTTTTTTTGCCCTTTTCTTTGAAAGGTTGAATCGTTTCCCCTCATTGCATTTTCTTTCGTGAGCTTAAAATTAAAAAAAGGAGGAAGAGAACATGTAAAACATGAAAAAAAGCCCGGTAAAAGAAAATTCCCTAAAGGTTCAGATCTTTTAATCTTTTTAACATTCATTTTTTGGTCATGATTATGAGTGTTTTGCTGCATTTGATTTGGTTAGTGAACAAAAATGCGTATGTGATCTAAGATAATACTTGGTTGGCTTTTTGTTGGTTTCAATGTGATGGCTGTGGTTTGTTCTCAGTATCTCTCTTTTGTTGCAAAGCTGAAGGTTATGTATGATGAGTTGCATACAAGTCTGGTATCATCGTGTTTACCAATAGTTTGTTTATAAAATAGGGAACCCTGTTTAGCCCTCTGTGTTTAAGTATACTTTTTCATGGCTGTTGGATATTAGCGAGGCTAAAATCTGGAGGTTAGTTGTTTGTTCAGTCTTCTTCTTTTTCCAAATTCCCGAATCATGGAGAAGTCTTCTCTTTCATTTCCAAATCTTGTGTTGCACATTCTTTTCCGTCTTTTGTTGCTTGATTGAGTCTCGTGGAGCCTCATCTTGACTCACCAAATGGAGCTTAAATGCTCTAAATGTACCATTCATTTGTGTCTTGCCTTTTGAATTAGCTATGTTGCTGGACATTCTACTATTCTAGGCATTTGGTCTCCTTTGCATTATGTCAAATCCACATAGAATTACCTCTATTTTTTAAGTTTGAGATGGAATCTCTGGTCTTCATGGAAATTTTCTAAGTCAAACACTTGAATTATTTGCTAAACGAAGAACTTCAAATTCCCTATAAATGGGCAAAAAAAGAAAAAAAAAATGCTTGGTTATAGTTGAGTTCTGGTTGGTGGTATTTGACATTCTTATCAAATCTCTGCAGGTGTGGGCAAGAGTTGTCTGCTTTTGCGCTTTTCTGATGGTTCCTTCACGACCAGCTTTATTACCACCATTGGGTTTGTATTCTTAGTCACTATGGAGTTAATGTCTTGAAATGTTTTAGCATATTTATGTCATGCAAAAATGGATGTAAAGATGATGATTGGGGTAAATAATGGTAGGGCCTCTTAATTTAGATGATAGGTCAAATATAGGGAATCTTGGGTGACAATTTATTGGGCTTTAGTTTCATCCTATTTATATGCTAGTATAATGGACTGCAAAAAACCAATGGGTATGAAGCCCAAAATCAAATGGCATATAATCACTCATCCGCGCTTATAGTTATTGTAGACATCTTTTCGTTGAGGATCTAGACTTGAAATATACTCTGTGTGATTGCTTGCTGTATACATGCATACCTGAAATTGTTATGCATTTACCTGTCTGCATGTACGTACACAAATAAGTGTGCGTGATGCGCACACACAGAAACGTAAGTATATGTGTATGTGCACTTGTATTCTCACCAATAGACTTTAGCTCAAAGGGCATCTCCTCCGCCTGTAAGTACTAGGCGAAGGATGTGGTTGAAGGTTCAAAACCCATCATGCGTATGCACATCTTACTGACCAAAAAGAAAAAGAAACTGCGTGTGTATGTTTGATCTTAAAAAGTAAGAAGCTCCCTTATAAATTTCTTTGAACATTTTCTTCTGATCTTGTTATATCTTCTTGACAGCATTGATTTTAAGATAAGAACCATTGAGCTTGATGGTAAACGTATTAAATTGCAAATCTGGGATACAGCTGGTCAGGAGCGGTTTCGTACCATCACTACAGGTCTGTCTTCTGGATTTTCTTTAGTTGCCTCTTTGATTTCAATGGAGATAGGTTGTTCGATTATTTGTATCCTTCTTTTTTCCAAATGAGGCTTTTGTTGAATAGAAGGCTGCATTTCTGTTTACCATAATCACACCTTGACATTGTGAACCCACCTAGCTGCTGATAATTTCATTTGGAAAAGTACATAAGAAAATGATTTTGTCTGAATCCCTGAAACAGAAGTATAGTACCTCAGATGTATAGAAGACCATTCAGTTGATATCACACTTTTGATTAAGTCCCACCCTATAGCTGGTTTGCAGATATTTGTGTTGGCTTCTGTATAAAATGGAGGTCCAGTACGTGTTTGGCTGGTTCATTTTGATATCATTTTTACCTCAACTGTGTCTTGCATTTTCTTTAGGTGGTATAAAAGTTTGTTATAAACGTTTTATGCTCTTTTGCAGCTTACTACCGAGGAGCCATGGGAATTTTGCTGGTGTATGATGTTACTGATGAGTCATCTTTCAACAGTAACTTCTCTTCTTGTATTGGTCTTGTTGGATTTTGCATAGCAATGGCATTTTTTCATAAAAAATTACAGTATTTGGACTTTGATGGCTTCATCAGCCTTCTTATTGAATTTTATCATATGGCATGGATGTATTATCTAACTTTTTGTTGCATTCATCGCGTATAATTGAGTTTTATCATATTGCAGTGTGTGATTGTTGTGGACATTTTTCTTTTTCCATTTTCAGCTTCGACATTACATCTTCGCCTCTTTCAATTCCTTATGGAACTTATTTTTTATTTTTATTTTTCTGTTCAGACATTAGAAACTGGATTCGCAACATAGAGCAACATGCATCGGACAATGTTAGCAAGATCCTGGTGGGGAATAAGGCTGACATGGATGAAAGCAAAAGGGTAGGTATTTTGTGAGCAATCAACATGTAGCAAATGCTGCTTTTTTCACCTGGTGGGCTGGACTCTGAGTTCATTTATTGAGCTTACAACTGCTTGCATAACTGATACAGTGTAGTCAATCCTGTATGCAACCTCCCTAAGAGTAATGAGAGAAGGCTGAGTTCTGCATTGATAAGTGACACCCTGTCACCTTAAAAATCTTGGTTGCTGTTGCCTGATTAGGCTCCTATCTGATCCTTTCCTGATTCTCTCCGTCTCTATCTGCATTTTTCTTCATGCCTGTCTGTTCTATATTGGTAACTACTAAGGAAAATTGTGTTCTTTTCATAGGCTGTGCCTACCTCCAAGGGTCAAGCTCTTGCTGATGAGTATGGTATCAAGTTTTTTGAAACTGTAAGTGGCAACAAGGTGTCAAATGGTAATCTATCTATGAGATGCCTGTCATTTGTTCTGTTTACAGCAAAAGAATATTGTTCTGCAGAGTGCAAAGACAAATATGAACGTGGAGGAGGTTTTCTTTTCAATTGCAAGGGATATTAAGCAGAGGCTTGCAGAAAATGTTTCCAGGGTTGAGGTATATGTTCTATCTTTTCCTCGTTTAGTCTTTTCTCCGACTCCTTTTTGACTTTCTCGTGATCCATTCTTTATTTGTGTAAAAAACAGTAGATTTATGCCACTAAATACGGGATCCTAGCTTTTTCTTTTTTCCTTAAAGTTTAATGGACTGTTTTTTCATGGCGCTTTCAGGCTCCAACGCTCAAGATTAACAAACCAGATGCGACAGACAGTAGTGGTCAAGCTGCGCAGAAGTCAGCCTGCTGTGGCTCGTAAAGGGAAAAGCTTGGGGATGTTCTGATAGTGGCACCAACTTGGGCGTTTTACCGATTCTGATGACCTTAGGTTGCATGTGTGTGCCACTCTGTTATTTCTACCAAGCACCAACGCTAGACTGAAGTGGAATGGATCTAAAAGTCTTTCTTCCCATCACTATTCTGCATCCCATTTTTGGGCTTCAGATCATTGGCTTATTTTACTTGTTTTTGGTGCAGGTAGATATTCAGCATCTAGCCTTTTCTCTTGCTGGAAAATGCTTAGGTGTTCCTATTTTCTCGTTTGTAGTAGAGATTATCAGTGCAACTCTATAAATAGTTTATAGTGTAACAGGGTGAAAGCTTTGGTTGTTTCTTATCCACTTTTGAGCTGTTCTGTGTTTTTGCTTTATGTTTTTTTTTTTTCAGTAGTTTCTTAGTGAGGCACCAGACAAGTGTTTTCCGCAATTTTTTGTTCTTAGTTCTTGTAGAGCTGTGCTCGTGATTTGTATCCATCCAGTACACAAACACATGATACTTGAAGTTACCGTGTCCCACATCGAGGTATTCATATAGATTTAAGCTATTAGATGGCTTCACAAAACGCAACGTTTAACTTCTGACACAGACATAGGTCGAGCGAAATATCCACTCTACAACTATCCGGGAGAAACCCCTCTTCTCTCCCCTCTTTTCTCTCGAGAGCCAAAACCGTTTCGACTGAACCCCCTCCCCCCTCTCTGCAACTGGAAACTGGCGGCGGGAGGAGCCTATGCTCCTCCCGCCGCCCCCTCTCTCCTTCTCCTCCCTCCCTCTTGGCTGGATCTTGCTCGGTCCTCTCTTTTTCGTCATTTTTTGGTCTCCCTCAGTGGATGTTTTGCAGGTCAAATCCCGGCGATTTCGGAGCACGCTGGTGGCCACGCGCTTGAGGGAGGGGATCAGCAGTTCCAGGCGTCTGTCTTGGGTCCCGTCCGGTCACCATCAGCTGGCACGTGTCCGTCCACGCGCCTGCGCGTGTGACTCACGTGCCTCCCATTTTGTGGATCTGCTTGGGTGGTTCGGCTTATTTTCTTCGGGCTATGTTTCCTCACCATTTTATGGCCGACCGTTGTTTTTATATTTGTTTGTTCTTGTGTGTTGTTATGGTGTACGTGAGTTTTATTACTGCACGTTTTTGTTATGGACATTGTTGTCCATTTATGCTGTTATGGAGGATCATTCGGGGAAGTGAGTGAGGTGCATGACTACCTCCTCTTCCAGACTCCGATTGTGGCGGGTCTTTGCACCCATTTAGAACCTACACCCGTTTTTGTTATGGACATTGTTGTCCATTTATGCTGTTATGGAGGATCATTCGGGGAAATGAGAGTGAGGTGCATGACAACTTCCTCTTCCAGACTCTGATTGTGGCGGGTCTTTACACCCATTTAGAACCTACAGACCTTGTTGTCTGTCTTGTTGAGGCCGTTTTGGCCATTAAGAATCTGGTCTTCAAGGCTAGATGTATAGCCCTCAGGGCTTTTCATGATGTTGTATTGGATTGTTCTTTGTATTGGGGATGTTCCTTGTATTCGGTCTCGAAGGGCCTTCTGTATGCAACATTTCAGTGTGAATGAAATTCACGTTTGCCTAGAAAAAAAAATTTTCTGAGACAGAGTCTGTGCTCACAGATTTAAAAAAAAAAAGTGTAAGAGTCGCGGGTTGCAAATGTTATAATATATCGCTCAATAATTCTGCTTTATTTAATTCTGGGGCCAGCTAGCCCGTCACAGTCATCGTTGTAAGTAATACTGGCTTTTATCTTTTTATGGCCGCTGCGACTGACTTCCATTTTTTTTTTCTATCCTTCCAATCAAAGATTTGAGCTTCTCATGAATCATAGTTTATGGGTCATATCTCACGGTACACTATGGAGGCGACAAAAATGAATTACGGTTTGAATTCGTTGGTTGGTCCAAACAAGGAAAAGGCTCCTCAAATCCATAATCGGTCTGAGGTATCCTACGTACTCGAGGTTTTGAATAGCAATAGATGTTTCTAGCCACATAACTCTCCATTAATTTTTTTTTTTGCATAAATAGCATATGAATATATTGAAGGATCAAGGGAAAAAGACAACAAAAAAACCAACACAAGCCTTAAACATAGAGACTGACCCAAACGGGCAAAAACATAACATAAGCCCCGGAAAATTCCCGGAATCATCTGGCCCGAAAGTCGGCGGCGGCGGCGCATGGGGAACGAAGATGGGAGATCCACCGTTGGAAATGTAGGCCAAGAGCCACACTATCTACGCAGGAGCAGAAGAGCTTGAATCGGTTGTCGGAGGGACACACGCGCGCGACTCTAAGGTTCGGCACGTCAGATCCACGCGCAGCTCGTGGCGCGCGTGGATCAAGATGCGCCGCCTTCTGAGTGCCGAAGAAGATGTGCTTTGAAGCGCTCGGCGTGCGGATTCCAACCAGCTGGCGCGTGCGTGTCCAAAGTAAGCGGAAACCACCGAAAATAGCATGGAAGCCACCTGCAAGGAAAACTAAAAAAATAATCCAACCAAAACACCACCAACTGGACTAGAGAGAAGGAGAGGGGAGAGGAAAGAGAGAGAGGGGAGAGGAAAGAGAGAGAGGGGAGAAAGAAAAGAAAAAAGGAGGAGGGGGATGAAGAAGCCGGAGCTCCCCCCTCCTCTGTAAGGACTGGGTATGGCTGGGGTAGGCAGAAGGCAGAGAACTTTCGGGAGAGAAGTCATGTTAAGATAAAAATGAAATAATCATCAATATAACTCTCCATTATTTACTCGTAAAAGCTCACGCTTTAATAAAATAAGTTGATAACCGTAGGAAAATATTCATTTATTATATTTTATGAAATAAATAATATAATTGATAAATTTGCAACAATATTGTGATGGCTAGTTCATTTGATTAATGACGCGCAAACACAAAAAAAACAACATTATTAAAAAATAACGTGCACATCTTATATATATTTATTATTGAATTCTCAACCACAACTAATAAGGGTTATATTCATTGGATCCTAATATAAAACATTAGCTTGTGGTGTTATGTCTACCAAATACTATACTTTAAAGTTATAGACCAAGTTAGTGTTTAAATCTTCCTACAAATATTAATTTAAATATATACTCCTAAAATAATATTGTTTTGTTCTCACTTAATTTAGCGATAATTGGGCAGGTCCTAGGTTACGATTTTCAATTTGTAACAATAAAGGCGTATTATATGTATAGTGGTTGGATTTCTTTTTGTCTATGATCGGACAAAATAATTATCCGACGAATAAAATGAGTTTGGGCTTGGGCCGGGATTTAGGAACTCTTGTCTATTTCGAAGTCAAAAGCGCCTGCGTCGCCTACCACTACCAGTAAAAGAAGGGTCCAATTTGTTTTTTTTTTTGCCCTCTTGTTTTTAAGCCATAAAAAAAGGAAGGTAACATTGGGTTCGAGAATATATGGCAAGAAAGGAATAGTCACCACGTCGGGCTCAGACCGAGTCTTCTTCACCGTTGCTTCACAGCGGTTAGGGTTCCTTTCTCTCTCTCTCTCTCGCTTTCAGGTACTTAGTTTCCTTCTTCGCGGACAATCTTTGTCTTTCTCTGTAGCTTGTAGCTTCTGGTTTGTATTTGCTTAAACCTTTACAAATTGTTGTGACATTTCAGCTGGAGACAGTCTCTCTTTCGGATTTTTTTTCCTGTGTGGAATTTCGATATTGCTTTGGATATACGACCATGTCTGATTTTGAGTTTAAATATTCTTGTTTTCTTTTGTTTCGATAATCAAACGGAAGTTGGAATTTGTCGTTTCATATTGATCGGTTATTTTTGCATTTACATTTGCTATTCAATGTGATCTCATTTTCATTTCTGTAAGTAATTTCGATGTTCGGCGGCAAACATTTTTTTTTCTTGGCTTCTGTTGGCTTTTAGTATTTGGCTGAGTTATACATTGGTTTTTTTTTTTTTCATTTTTAATTTTTTTTTATGGCAAACGTTATTTTCTATAGTGTTCATTCCTCCTGCGAAACCATTTCATGGTAATGGAGATTTTTTAAAAGATGGAGTTCATGACTCAGATTTCGCGTCTCCATAGCGTTTTGCGTATGCTTGTTGAATATTCTGGGAGTTGATTATATGGGATATCTCTGTTTCATTTATTAATTTCATTTCCTTCTGACTGTTGTATAGGGTATTTTTATTCGACTTGAGAACATTTAGATGTTCCTCAATCCTTATTGGGCTTAAAGAAACTTAGTTACTGCTGTTTGTGTGGATAGTTCGGATCGATAGCGATGGGTTGGTTTAGAGCTGGTTCCGGTGTGGCAAAGCTTGCCATTAGGAGAACCATATCGCAGAGTGGATCATATGCGACGAGATCACGAGTCCTTCCAGCACACAATCGGTACTTTCACACAACTGTCTTCAGATCTAAGGCACAAGTTGCACCTGTACCTCGTCCTGTGCCCCTCTCTAGGCTGACTGACAGCTTCCTAGACGGGACAAGCAGTGTCTACTTGGAGGAACTTCAAAGGGCTTGGGAAGCTGACCCAAATAGTGTTGATGAGTCGTGGGACAATTTCTTTAGAAATTTTGTGGGTCAGGCTGCCACATCACCTGGAATATCGGGACAAACAATTCAAGAGAGTATGCGGTTGCTACTGCTTGTTAGGGCTTACCAAGTTAATGGCCACATGAAAGCCAAGTTGGATCCTTTGGACTTGGAAGAACGAGAAATCCCAGAAGAATTGGACCCTGCACTCTATGGTTTCACTGAAGCGGATCTCGATAGAGAATTCTTTTTGGGTGTGTGGAGGATGTCTGGGTTTTTGTCTGAAAACCGACCTGTGCAGACCCTTAGATCCATATTGACCCGACTTGAGCAGGCTTACTGCGGTGGCATTGGGTACGAGTATATGCACATTGCAGACCGCGATAAATGTAATTGGTTAAGAGAAAAGATTGAAACCCCAACAACCATGCAATACAATCGGCAGCGTCGCGAGGTAATTCTTGATAGGCTTATATGGAGTACACAGTTTGAGAATTTTTTGGCTACTAAGTGGACAACAGCAAAGAGGTTTGGGCTTGAGGGTGGGGAGACTCTGATTCCTGGCATGAAGGAGATGTTTGATAGGGCAGCTGATCTCGGAGTTGAGAACATAGTTATTGGAATGCCCCACAGAGGAAGATTGAATGTGTTGGGTAATGTGGTGAGGAAGCCACTGCGTCAGATATTTAGTGAGTTTAGTGGTGGTACTAAGCCTGTGGATGAAGTTGGACTTTATACAGGAACTGGTGACGTCAAGTATCACCTGGGAACTTCTTACGATCGACCAACTAGAGGAGGAAAGAGAATACATTTGTCTTTGGTTGCAAATCCAAGTCATTTGGAAGCTGTAGACCCAGTTGTTGTTGGGAAGACTAGAGCAAAGCAATATTACTCAAATGATGTTGATAGGATCAAGAATATGGGTATTTTGATTCATGGAGACGGAAGCTTTGCTGGACAAGGGGTAGTATATGAAACTCTACATCTTAGTGCTCTTCCAAACTACTCCACCGGTGGCACTATACACATAGTGGTGAACAACCAAGTTGCTTTCACAACTGATCCGGGGGCAGGCAGATCTTCACGGTATTGCACTGATGTTGCCAAAGCTTTGAATGCCCCAATTTTCCATGTAAATGGTGATGATGTGGAGGCAGTTGCTCACGTTTGTGAGCTTGCAGCTGAGTGGCGCCAGACTTTCCATTCAGATGTTGTGGTTGATTTAGTGTGCTATCGTCGTTTTGGGCACAATGAGATTGATGAACCATCCTTTACACAGCCCAAAATGTACAAGGTCAGCTCTTTCTCTTCCAATCTCTGAAGTTTTTTTTCCTGTGTGATGTGAGTTACACCCACACACGGATTTTGCCTTCTCTTTCTCTTATTTTCCATGATTATCCTCCAAATTGCTCTCACTGCTGTTCTTTAGTTTGGTCAACAAAACTGCTTAGATTTCTTTCTGGATTGGGTGGTAATAGGTTATCCGGAATCATCCATCAGCACTGGAGATCTATCAAAACAGACTTTTAGAATCTGGGCAGGTGACTAAGGATGACATTGATAGGATACAAGATAAGGTCAATAAAATTCTCAATGAAGAATTCTTGGCTAGCAAAGATTATGTACCGAAAAAAAGGGACTGGCTTGCATCACACTGGTCTGGATTTAAATCACCTGAACAGCTTTCACGTATCCGAAACACTGGGTATGTGCACGCTTCTTTATTTTGTTTAGTTTCCACTTCTCTTTGTTGTATCTGACTATCTATATGTGCGTGTGTTTTGCATCTTGATAGAGGCATATATATAGATATTTGTAATCAAATAGCTTTGCTGATATACAGGGTAAAACCAGACATTTTGAAGAATGTTGGCAAGGCAATCACAAACTTTCCAGATAACTTTAAGCCTCACAGAGCAGTGAAGAAGGTCTATGACCAACGTGCTCAAATGATTGAAACAGGTGAAGGCATTGACTGGGCAGTTGCAGAGGCACTCGCTTTTGCTACGTTGCTTGTGGAAGGTAACCATGTTAGACTGAGTGGTCAGGACGTTGAGAGAGGAACATTTAGTCATCGCCATGCTGTCGTTCATGATCAAGAAACAGGGGAGAAGTATTGCCCTCTGGACCATGTTATCATGAACCAAAATGAAGAGATGTTTACTGTTAGCAACAGGTAATCTGTGATAACTTTCTTCTTTTGCTAGTAATTCATGACAACAGGTAGTCTGTGGGAGAAGTATTGCCCAGTTGTTGTGTGATTTTCTATATGTATTTGTATGTTGATAGGGATTATTGTACATAGATATAGTCCATGGGACAGTATCTATTTGTTGTTTCCCTAATTTCCTTACTACAGGGGGGGTCCAAGGGTGGTGTCTTCTCTGTTAAGTCGATGTATTATTTGCTTTTGGAGGGCTCCAGTGAGGTTTTCCATGGCATCAATGTTGGAGGAATTTGGCTCCCCCTAGAGTTGCTTTCTTTGTCTGGGAAGCCACTCATAGGAAAAGTTTGACCATTGACAACTTGAGGAGGAGGGGAGTGTGCTTGACGGGGTGATGTTATTTATGTAAGAGTGACGGAGAAACGGTTGATCATATTCTTATTCATTGCAAGATGGCGAGAGGATTGTGGACGCATGTGTTGAGTATTCTCAACTATGATTGGGTTATGCCTAGGAAGGTGGTGGATGTCTTGTATTGTTGGAGGAGGAAGTTTGAGAATCCTATTGCTTCGACCATTTGGAAGATAATCCCGGCTTGCATATGGTGGAGTTTGTGGAGAGAAAGGAATGAGAGATGTTTTGAGGATAAGGTCATGTCCTTGGATCGCTTAGGGGGTTCTATGTTGCATTTTTTTTTGTGGGCTAATTCGGTTTTAGGTTTTCCTTTTGAGGGTTTTCCAGATTTTCTAAATTTTTTAGCTTGTATGCTCTAGTGTTTTCAGTATAATCTCTTGTACTGTCAACTCTTTTTTTCGTTTTTTTTATAAGTAACTCTTTTTCGTTAATAAAGGTTTACTTATAAAAAAAAAGGACAGCTAACTGTCAGGCCAAACATAAAAGGACTGCTGATGTCCTTCACCTAGCTTTTTCAATTTACCTCTTACTTGAGTAGTATGTGTGCAGTTCTCTTTCAGAGTTTGGTGTGCTTGGATTCGAGTTAGGTTACTCTATGGAGAGTCCAAATTCATTGGTACTCTGGGAAGCTCAGTTTGGTGATTTTTCTAATGGGGCCCAAGTTATATTTGATCAGTTTCTGAGCAGTGGGGAGGCTAAGTGGCTTCGTCAAACTGGGCTTGTTGTGCTGCTTCCTCATGGTTATGATGGCCAGGGTCCTGAACATTCTAGTGCACGGTTGGAGCGTTTTCTTCAGGTACTTCCACCAAATAATTTCACTTTGTTATTTATTTGACCGAAATAAGTGCTTTCCTTTTCCTTTACATTGTTTCTTCATCTAAATATGAAGGGAATTTATGTGTCTCTCTCTTTCTTCCCCCCCTCCCCTTCTGCGTGTTGGGGGGCTACTTCTCTTTCCGTGCCCCTTCCCCCTTATCTACTCTTAATTATTTTTCAGATGAGTGATGACAATCCGTATGTTATCCCTGAGATGGATCCAACTCTCCGCACACAAATTCAGGAATGCAATTGGCAGGTTGTCAATGTCACAACTCCTGCTAATTACTTCCACGTTTTGCGGCGTCAAGTGAGTGCAGTCATTGGACTATGGAGTACTTTTTATCTTTGAGTTCTTCGATTTCGGTTTTCATGATTTTCTATTTCATTTCTCAGATACACAGGGAATTCCGTAAGCCTCTCATCTCGATGGCTCCAAAAAACTTGCTTCGTCACAAGGACTGCAAATCCAATTTGTCTGAGTTCGATGATGTCCAAGGCCATCCAGGTTTTGACAAACAGGGAACTAGATTTAAGCGCCTGATAAAGGACCAGAATGAGCACTCCAATCTCGAGGAGGGTATTAGACGTCTGGTTCTTTGCTCCGGAAAGGTTGCACTTCTGATTGCTGGGTTTTACTTTTTCTATTGTTTTTTAAACTAAATACACAGCTCCTTATGGTTATGTTACTCTAGATATCTCGTGTATTTCACATTGGGGCAACAATTGAAGATGATTTTGGTTTGGAGTTTGATAAAATTTCTTCTCCTTTCATGTCAGATGCTAAACCTTTTGTATTTCGTTTCTTGCAGGTTTATTACGAGCTTGATGATGAGCGGAGAAAGGTGGAAGCTAAGGATGTTGCAATATGTAGGGTGGAACAGCTTTGCCCCTTCCCATATGACCTTGTCCAACGGGAGCTGAAGCGCTATCCAAGTATGCATTTTAAACTTTCACCCATATGTCACTCAATGGATATAAAACTTGAATCTCAATTGCACCCATGTATCAGTGGCAGGGACTCGTAGATAAATACTGATGTAGATACGCATACGGGGTCATATGGGTGGGTGCTTGATTAATCCATGATCCGTACAAATCTTTGGTGCGCTAGTAACTACCAAGGAATATAAATATATTTATGGAATATTGGTAAATTTTAGAGGGTGGAAACCTAAAGAGGTGCACTGTTGAGCAGGTCACATTTGAGTTGTGTCATGGGAGGAGATTGGATTCTTTTGTTGTTCTTGTGGCAGCTGTTGTTACTTTTTCAGTCAATTGAGTTCTTTTTCTGTTGATGCTATGAGGCTGAGTTATTATTCTCTGATTCGTTAGATGCTGAGATCGTTTGGTGCCAAGAAGAGCCAATGAACATGGGTGCCTATAGTTACATTTTGCCCCGGCTCTGCAATGCCGTGAAATCGGTTGGCAGAGGAACTATTGAGGACATTAAGTATGCTGGCCGTGCTCCATCTGCTGCGTCAGCCACTGGTTTCTACCAGGTTCACGTGAAGGAACAGACTGAGCTTGTGCAGAAAGCCTTGCAGCGTGAGCCAATAAATTACCCTTTTTAAGTCCTTTCCAATCTCATCAAGGGAAAGGACGCATTTGAATGTCTACATCTACTAGCGCCATCTTTTATCAAATCAGTGTTGTGGTTTCAGTATCCCTTCTGCAGAGGAACGAGGGAATTTCGCACCAGTTGAATTGCTTTTCAAGAGTATACTTGTAGCTACTGCATAAAGGCATAAAGAAAATTTCTTGAAACTGTAATAACGGTACCTTGGAAGCTGTGTTATCTTGGTTACTACCTAGAGGTGGTTTTGGATCGGCATTATTGCAATATCGGTGATGTTTCAGTTTTGTTTTTGCAAATGCTTTAGCAAATATAATACTACAACGGTGAATTTTTCTTTTCCATAAATCAAGGCTGTCAGCAATAGGCAGCAGACATATTCGTTGAGAATTTGGAGTTGATAGTCCACAGTAGTTGATGATAAAACCAAAAACACACTCGTAGTTCCAACCAAAGGACACCAGTCACCAGACCTGCCAGAGTTGCCCAGATCTCACCCCACCAAAACGGCGGACAGTGCAGCTCGTATTCCAAGTCCTGACGCCGTGACCCGCACTCTCTCAGAACCCCACAAGGTATGGTAGGTTCCACACGGCCACGTTTGCCATTTGTCCAAGGATTAATGTATATATAGGATCTTATGACACTGTCTTTATAGCCATCTGGGAAAAAGAGGGTGAAAACTTGAAGAGGCAACGTCGGTCTCCGGATTGTGGAGACTGTTTGCAATATGCTTTCTCGTACTGGGTGATGACTACGTACGCCAAAAGCATCTCAAAGAATTACTCCCATTTTTATCTTATGCTGGAGTTTTGAGCACGATGACAACGAAATTGAATGAACAAAATGATTATTAATTAGTTGGAATCTCGACATTTTATATTAGTCAGTAAGTGTTAGTCTCCCTAACGCCTTTAATCGCATTACATTGGGCGGATCAGAGGTTAATGCTGAGTGAGAATTAGGTTGAAATCAATGCGGTATGACATGGAGTGGTTTGATTTGGTAGCATTAAGCACACTTATAACAACGGGCAGTGGAGACATTGGTTTCTTCTGATCACCTCATCTCTTTCTTACACACTAATTGGGGTTTTGGACACATCCAGCAAATGCGAACCACATCAACATTCACTTGTTAAGGTACGTATGAGATGGAGTCCATTTTCAATATAATGCAAAAAAATAGTTGAGCTAGTCCGTCACTAACATTAAAATTAAAAAAAAAAAAAAGTCTTAAAGAGAATAAAAAGTTGAAAGGCAGCATGCCAACCATGGCCTGTCTTCATCTTTCCGCTTTAAGTTAGAGCCACTGACCATTTGATTTGACACGCAAACTCTTACCTTTGACGCCATAATTAATGGAGCTGCAGACTCCTTGGAACATCTTAATTCGAAGCTCTTGTAATTGGTTTGCTTTAACTTTAAGAACACATGATGCAAGTCCAAAATTTCGTATTTTGTTGAGGATCAAGCTGTCGCCAGATACCTGCAGGCATGCACATATTATGTTCTTAATAAGATAGTGTTGTGGATTAATGGACTTCATTCTGGACCAATAAGTACTGGTGATGGAAAAACTATGTGCTAAGAGAATTGGGCCGTTAGTAATGTCAAGGGACTTAAAGTATATATTTATAGTTAATCCCATTTAGCATTAATCAAAGACACGCTTATCCAATATTCTTCCAGATTTGATCCTCATTTACAAAGCACACAAAAAAAAGAAAAAAAAAAGTTGGAGCCATGGGCTTGCATTCCCAGTGTCGTACAGTAACCCTTGAGAAGAAATCCATTTGGATCCAGGCTTTTACTTCAAATTTTGTTTTAAATTTGACAACTGAAAAGTGCTCTAGATTTCTGATTAGTAGAGTTCAGCTAATGAAGGACATATATCATTTTTAGTAGGGGAATATCATGACCAATGGTAGTTATCGGACTGATGCATTTACAAACTGTTGTCGTATTGTTTTCGTGTTGGGAGTTTCCTGCTTAAACTCGATCCTCTAAGATGCCCTTCGAGGAAGCGTTGTGGCATTTGCTTGTGTTTGTTCTTCTGAGCTGGAGGCAGGAGGAGCAATCTCACTTTGTGAACCATTATCGATAACAGACAAAGTGATGCTTGGTGGGCAGAACATTGGGTTTTTTTACCATGGCCATGCAGACGCAAACTGATCACTTTGATTCGATATAATTATTTATTTTTAAGTCAACCCTACCATTAAACCGTGCATACGGACCCACAATGGGTGCAAGTTACGTGGCGCACTGACTCTGCCTATCTTATAATTAGTCAGCACTGATAGTGGTTGATATTTTATGCGGAAAACCAGTGCTGATTTTGATGCTGCTGTGAAATTTACTTTTCTTTGAGGAATGGTATTCCAGTTTACTCAAGTGGAGTCCCCAGACTCTAAAAAGGAAAACTTGTTGAGAGTGCCTTCATTGGTTATGATATGAAGGCAAAATCGAAATAGAACTCTGTATATAAGGTTAACTTTCAACTTCATTTTGCTCAGAATCAGCTCTTTGCATTAGAGAGAAAAGAAAGAGAAATTACGTGTAGCATGGCCATGGTGTCTGTTGCTAAATTGTATAAGCGAGTGAAGCCATTTTTGGCAGTAACTTTATTGCAATTCGGCTTTGCAGGGATGTCCATAATTGTCAAGTTCGCTCTAAACGAGGGAATCAGCCAACATGTATTGATAGTCTACAGGCATGCCATTGCCACTGCTGTCATGGCTCCTTTCGCACTTGTCTTGGATAGGTCTCTCTCTCTCCTCTAATTACTATTGTACGTGTACGTGTTTGCAGTTTGCCAATGCTTTGCTGAGTTATTATATTGTGACTATTGAGATAAAAAAACTTCCAGTCACATTGACTGAATATTCATTACAGGAAAGTAAGGCCAAAGTTGACCTCCTCCGTCTTTGCTAAGATTGCGTTGCTCGGCTTATTGGAGTAAGGATCATGACCATTGAGCAACCAACTTTTTGTCTTAACCTTGAAACAGACATTTAATTATTATTTGATATACCTGTTGGATCTCACTCGAGCTTTCATGCATCTTCTATTTCAGACCTGTAATAGACCAGAACTTGTTCTATACTGGGATGAAGTATACTACAGCAACTTTTACAACTGCCATGTGCAATGTTCTTCCTGCGTTTGCGTTCGTAATGGCTTGGATTTTTGGGTAACTCTCTTTAGCAATTCCCATACACGCTAAATCTTGCATCACACATCACACATGGTATCTTAAATATGTACATTGAATCACATTTGGGATTGCTATTATATAGGCTTGAGAAAGTAAATATTACGAGACGGCATAGCCAGGCAAAGATACTGGGGACTATTGTAACAGTCGGGGGAGCCATGTTTATGACTCTGGTTAAAGGGCCTCTGTTGAATTTTCCCTGGACAGATGGACATGCCCATCAAGGATCTACGAGTGCTGCAAACAAGCAAAATCCCCTCAAGGGTGCTGTCATGATTTTAGCTGGTTGTGTCTGCTGGGCCGGTTTCATGATTCTTCAAGTAAGAGTTCCAATCATCATTGATATTAATCTACATAGGAATAAGTTAAAAATGTGCACACCCCCAAACTCTCCCACAAGTACACGTGCGTCCGTGGTGGGATCTCAACGTTATTATTATTGTTGCCAGAAAACGCTAAATAAGATGCCACTGTTGCTAATTTTGTAGGCAATCACGCTGAAATCATACCCTGCGGAGCTCTCCCTAACAGTTTTGATATGCTTGATGGGCACAATGGAAAGCTCGGTACTGGCCATTGCAATGGAATGGGGCAACCCCTCGGCCTGGTCAATACACTTAGACATGAAGCTCGTTGCTTGTGTATACAGTGTGAGCAAATCCAAATTGACATTTTTCTTTCCCCTTAATTTGTTGAACTCCTGATGCTTGTCAGGCTGTCTTAAACTTACAGTACTACTCGTACTCCTACGCAGGGCATAGTATGTTCAGGCATCACTTATTATATTCAAGGAGTAGTAATGAAGGAGAGAGGACCTGTTTTCGTGACTGCTTTTAGCCCCCTAAGCATGGTTCTAGTCACAATTCTGGGCTCCTTCATTCTATCCGAGATAATATTCTTAGGAAGGTACGCATTAATATTTCTCTGCGAAAAAGTACAAGTAATTATTATGGCAACTCAAAATTTGTAGTTTCACTTGGGAATCAATAATTAATATTACACCATCTTCGTGAATAATATATAAAATTTACTCATAATATATTTGTCATGACCATATGTCCATATTGGACTATAAATTAAGTTTATAACTCAGTTAACTGAACTACTTGCAGGGTTTTTGGAGCAGTTGTCATTGTCGTTGGCCTGTATTTGGTTTTATGGGGCAAGAGCAAGGATCAAGATCCCATAGCTAAGTCAGACAGCACCAGGGTGCTGCCAACAGCCCAACCTATGACAACATTAATCAGTGACAGCGTAAAGACTACTTCAAAACAGGAATTTGTCGTCATCGATGGATGTAACGTTAACCATATTGATATAAACTCTACCGAAGAATCCACATGAAGAAGACTCGTGTTAAAGTTAGATTCTCACGTTGCTAAAATAATGTGGGCTATTGTATTCAATGACTTATAAATAAAGTCTCTATGTAACCTTATCAAATATATGTGAGAAAAACAATAAGCCCAATTGAGTATTTTCATAGTGTATGTCTCACTTATCAGTATAAAGAATTTTTCTTTAGTCAAAATTTGTTATTTCTAACATGGTATTAGAACAAGGTTTTCAGCATTAGTCTGATGACCTTCTAGCACTTCCCGGCATCAGTCCTGCAACCATCCGGCATAAGTCCGGCGACCTTCCGACATTCATCCCGTGACCTTTCGGCATAAGTCCGGCGACCTCCCGACATCAGTCTAACGATCTTCCAGCATTCTCCAGCGTTATCTTTTTCTCTTGAATTATTTTTGTAACTCCACACTCAAGGTGTGTCCACCTTGAGTTTGCGGGGAGTATTAAAATTAGAGTCTCACGTTGCTTTAGCAATGTGGGCTATTGTATTCAAAAATTTAAATAAACTCAATTATTAATAAGCCAAATTGGACATTCTCATAGTAGATGTATCGTTTATAAGTATAAATAATTTTTATTTAGTCAAATTTTTTTATTTTTCTAACGCCTGAGCTTATGTATCTAGCTATGTTTTTGTCTTGTCGGAATTTTGTCTTCCATGATGGGAAAGTGATCCATTCAACGTCATATTCTACGTAATCCTCTTTTGTTTTTACAACTTTGGTGAGCTATGTATTTTTTTTATCTAATTGGTGAGCTATGTATTCAGTTTGTGATGTTTTTTTTTTTTCTTTTAGGCAAATGATGAAGCTCTTTTTGATTTCAACATGCAGAACTATGGTGCTTGAACTGATCTGCTTACCCTTTTCGTTTCTCTAATTTAATTTTTTGAAGTGCTATTGACCTGGCTCTCAAGGCATGCAAGAAAATTTGATACACAAAAAGCATATCAGCTGGCCCTTATAAACTAACTAATAGGTGATGATTTCTCTCACACTTATAAAGTAATCACCAGTCCCTTCCACAATCGATGTGGGAAAAATCCCAACAATCTCTCCCTCACACATCGGGCCCTGGCCGGGTTGGATGGAGACAATCCGTTTCTTCTATAGACTGTTGGGTCCAAAAACTTGTTGATAAACTTGGTATCGTTTCGATACCAGTGTTTGGTGGTCTTGGAGCTTCTCAACCCAAAGTTAGCTCAATGAATGAGACTTTCCTTCGCACTTATAAACTGATCACACTGATTACCAACAATCGATGTGGGACAAATCTGCTAGCGTTAATATGCACTTGCACTTTGAAAAAATATTATACTAGGCCTTACTGTGCCTAGAAACATTAGAGCTGGATTTTTTTTGTTTGCCTATAAGAGAGCTGGTAATTGGTTAGTTGTAAGTTTCCCTTGAGCAGGACCACGCTTTCATAAATCAAAGAGACGTTTATCGCGGCAAAATCCGTGGTCCTAACAGATTTGAGGAAAAACTCTCACATAAACGACAGCATCATGAGACCATACGACGCGACTTTATTTCCGAGTAGCGGTTCCTGTCAAATATTCGATAATAGCTCAAGTCTATTGAATGACTTTACTATTCCTCCAGAAAAGATTTGGATTTGGTTAGTAAGATTGTTTATTTTAAGTTATTATAGTCACTATCAACGCAGAATGCCAGAATCTATCTCTTTCGTGGAGGAGACTAATCCTACCACGTTCCGGAGGTGCATCATTTTGGCCCCTCTATGATCCATTCGTTGTTTTTCTTCTTTTTTAGGCAATTAAAATCAAGAAAATCTAGTAATGAATTTCGCATTATCACGGTTGGTAATCACGCATGGATATTCGTCTGGCATTTCCTTTGTTGGGTTTGAGAAGAAATCCGAGCTATGTACAGATGCATGATGCATCTCAACTTTGGTAGCATTAGATATGGAATAAAGATCAAGAAAACTGGACTTTCCGTAGTGGACATTAAAACAACGACACCAGCACTTCCAAGAGGGCAGGAAACCAGTAGAATATCGCAAGGACGCCCCCACGAACGAAGAATTAGGGAAGAAATCACCAAACTTTCTTTTATGGGGTTAGTCATGCCGAGAGAGTCAATCCCCTCCGGATGTCCGGCTGGATGCCATCCAGCCGGATGTCCAATGGTTGGGATGCCTGGGCAGCGTCCTGTTCGGGCTGCCTGTGCAGGTGTGGGTCCCACGCGGGACCCACACCCTTCCCATTCCCAACCATTGGATGCCCGGCTGGATGGCTTCCAGCCGGACATCCAGAGGGGATTGCCTTCTCTAGTCATGCTTGCTTGGCAATCTACTCACCTTCCCTTGACAGGATGCAAAAAGACCGGATCAAACCAGCTCATCATCCATGGAATATGTTGTGTCCAGCCTTTCAAGTTTAAGCGCACAAACCACATAAGATAATGAAGATATTGCCTTTCGCCACTTAGTAAGTGTGTCAAACACACACCCAGTTTAATTTGGCGAAAACTGCCAGCGTAAAGGACTTCTATTATGCAACTTTTGACCATCGATCCAGGCGTCATCTTTCTTGGTGGTGGATTTACTATCCCTGTGGTGGGAGCTGGGAGAGGTAGTACTACTGCTTCTGCAAGATGCATGCCTATTAATAAAACTATGCGAAAATTTGTGCATGGGGTCTCTTACCAATTTCTGAATGAGGATTTGCTTGCAATATTGAACAAGAAAAAGCAAGACGTCGTAGAATCCAAATAATTATTTTGGGCAGTCTAAAATTTGCACGAAATGCACAATCCTTAAATATCTCTGATTAGTACTTTTGAACTTCTTGTCGCCATTGTTATAGCAGAAGATTACTTGATCTGCTTGTTTGTAGTTGCTGTGCTGTTAACCTCAAAGGAATGCCTCTGCCACCTCGCACGTACGGTAATTAATATGGTGAAAGGATGGGCGCATTATATTCTCAGTGTGGGTTGTCTTCCGTCGTGTTTAGCAAAAGATACATATACCCACATTTGACGTATTGCTAGTAGCAGCAGGGATTTAATTACTTTATACGCAATGGAAAAACGCTGTGGTGGGGATCGTTCTGTGCGCATTCGATGATATTACAACATGCATGTCACGTTTAGTAAATTAACCCCACGGAAACCTTTTTGAGTCATTGCCTCGTTTGGGAGTCATCTTTGTCAGCAGCATTTATGACATTTGGTAAAGACTTCCGGCTTAACCCGATTTTTCTACATTTGAGGAATGCTTGCTCAGAGAAAAACGCGTATGAAATGTTTAATCCCGAGGCCGAGGTAAAAAAAAACTCTTTACATAATCTATTGCACCCTCTAGATTGTATATATATGCAGCTTGTAAGCTTTTCAAGTTGACAGACGAAAAAGAAAATGTCGATGGAGTCCATCAGTGGCTTATTTTGCCGGGTAAAGCTATTCGTGGCTGTGATTCTCTTGCAGTTTGGCTATGCAGGGATGGCCATTATTGCAAAGTTTGCTTTAAATATGGGGATGAGCCATTACGTACTGGTAGCCTACAGGATGGCCTTTGCCACTGCTGTTATTGCTCCTTTCGCCATTTTCATAGAAAGGTTTCTCTTTGTCTATGTGGTGATCTTTTGAATTCTTTTGGGTTTTTCCTAGTGCCAATTAGCACATTAGATTTCTTTCGAGTTAACATCTTCCACAGGGATTCAAGGCCAAGGATGACGTTCTCAATCTTTCTCAAGGCATCGTTGCTGAGCTTGTTTGAGTAAAAATCTGGTCCATTGAGCTAGAAATATTACGAACGTTCTTAACTTACTGATCATCTAAGGATCTTTTTATGAGGCTTTGGATTGTGTTTGATGCAGCCCAGTCCTTGACCAGAACCTTTTCTATATTGGGATGATACACACCAATGCCTCTTTCGCAACTGCCCTCTACAATATCCTTCCGGCCTTTGCATTTGTAATGGCTTGGATTTGTAGGTAAATTTTCCCTTAGAACCCCTTCTGCATGTTTTGTATATAAAAGTCAAAAAAGTGAGAAATGCTAGAGATGGAAATGTGACAATTAGTTGAGTCTACTTTTGTAGGCTCGAGCAGGTCAATGTAAGGAGACTGCATTGCCAGGCAAAGATATTGGGAAGCATTGTGGCGGTTGGCGGAGCAATTTTGATGTCTCTACTTAAAGGTCAAGACCTGAATCTGCCATGGACAAAGGGGGCAAACCACCATAATCATCAATCTGCTAGTGCTGCTGCACCTAAGCAAGATCTCATCCAGGGTTCTCTGCTGATCGTAGCATCTTGCTTCTGCTGGTCTTGCTTCATCATTCTGCAAGTCAGTATTCCCAAACGATATCACTCTCCAAAGTTCACATAATCTACCTACATGCACAAATTAACTTCTGGCCAATACTTCTTTTTTTCTTGGCGAATTCTCGCAATAACTGCGGTCACTGTTGCTCAATACTCAGTCCAGCATAATGGGTACGTGGTCCTTGTAGGTATTTACACTGAGATCATATCCCGCGAAGCTCTCCCTCACAGCTTTGATTTGTTTTTTGGGAATGCTTGAATCCGCCATACTGGCCTTGGCATGTGAAAATGGGAAGGCTGCAGCGTGGTCCATACACATGGATGCCAAATTACTAGCCAGTGTTTATGGGGTAAGAAGTAGCAACTTCAAAGCATTGCTTCCTCTTCCTCTTCATCGTAAATCTCTTCTGGTTGGCATACGTGTCAGCATTTTTTTTTTACTTTTTCGTATATTTTTCAGAAGCATGTCTAATTACCACAAAAGTTGTGTTGGGCTATTGGGTTTATACTTATGGATGTTTCTATACAGGGAATTCTGTCCGGGGCATCTTATTATCTCATGGGAGTGGTGGTGAGGGAAAGAGGACCGGTTTTCTTCTCCGCCTTTAGTCCTCTAGCCACGATCATTGTTGCCATTTTGGGGTCTCTAATATTTGCAGAAGAAATGTATTTAGGAAGGTTAGCATTGATCACAAGCACTATAATAGTTTACAGCCCCAAAACTTTTTCTGGTGTGTTGGATTTGAGGTTCATTGCTTACTTTCTCAAAGTGGGTAAAAAATCAACAATATGCTTACCATGGCCTTGTAGGATTGTTGGAGCAGTCATCATTGTCATGGGCTTATATCTGGTTCTATGGGGTAAGAGCAGGGATCAACCTGCATCTTTACCAGACAGTGATACCAGAGCACCAAGCGGACAACAAATGGGTACATTTACCAACAGTTTGAGGACCTCAAATCAGATGAACCTGTCCAATTGAACTCAAAACAACTCAACTGAAATAGGATTTGAGTTTTGTATCATGCGACCCCCCAACAACCTCAAAGGCTAAAATACTAGGTCAAATCCTGGGAGAATTCCAAGTGTAAAACATCATCAGCCTCGAATCTTTTGTTGTTGATTTTTTTAACACGCGAACGGCAGTTTTTCCCTCCTATTATTACCTTCAGTTCGGAATATACGACTGAAGTATCCTTTCCCTGTTTGATTGCTTCTCGTGGCAGTGTTCGTGCCACAAAAGCGTGCACAAATTGAAATGAACTCTTTACGTAAAGTGCCTAAAAATGGGCATAAAATTGACATTACGCTTCAAATAAGCACTGGGCTAGGAAAGGGCCAAGATTTAGCCAATACGAAGTGCGAAAATTGAGTGAATGCACATCTCTGTTTCAAGAAAAATGGTGTCCCCCACGGCACCGAGATGAACATTGACATCTGGATTTATTAGAAAACCTCAAATCCAGGATGGAAAACCATACCTAGACTTAATATGTGTAACCGTTACTGCTGAATACACCCACCCCTATACTACAGGCGGAAGCCTCCAAGACTAGGCCACAAACGTGCTGTAGCAGTACGGCTATGAGAGCCTCCACGCAATAAATACCTTATTTTATCCTCCGCTTCTTGATTCTACTTAAGGTCGAATGGTGATGTAAGACACCTAGAATGCTGCTATAGCTACACTAGTTGACTTCTAGTTAAGGGCCTTCTCAACTCTGCTAATAATGAAAAAGGGAAAACCAAGAGGAGCAAACTAGATTCTTCACAATGAAGCAACCCACAGACCAAAAGTGACACAGTGACACTAAAACCAGGCACAGAAAAGGTCTAACATACCAAAAAAACTTTGAGCACAACCGTAACTAGCTTTACCAGGTCCTATACCCCTCCCCTGCACCATCCCCAAAGACTCAACATGTTGAAACTTACAGAGTTACTTTTTGTAGACCAACCAAGACAAAGAATGGTGGACCTGTAATAGACTCAACTTCAATATTGAACAGGCTACAAAAAGAAGTAACTTCTGGCATCTGGGTCCCATAACAGAGAAACATAGGTTGAGCTAAAACCAGCTTGACTTGGCCATTTGTCAACAATATATGGGCATCAGCAAACTAGACCTACATTTGGCCAGATGGGGGACTTCATTTTTTTCATTCTATAGTAAGAATATGCAGTCGCCAGTCAGGACTGCTGGCAATCTTCAACAAGCAGAACACCAGAGGTTTGGTTCAAAACATTGTAGTGCCCTATTTCAAAAGCATATATAATCCCACAAATTTTCCCTTTCGTTTATCTGCAGCAAAATTTCTACTGAAGCTCTATATTCCAAATGTTATCTCATTTGTCTGTCTAACCTGCCCCCATTGCTTGATGAGGAATTTTTTTGCCACCAGGACTAAAATTGGCGAAGGGCACCTCCAGTACTCCAATCAAACACATTCAAATAGCTAAATCTACATCTAACATCCAAGTGTCCAAAACCCGAAAGTAAATTAAGATCTTGATTTAGAGAAAGTAAAATAAGCCAAAATATTAATTAACATCCATCTGCTCAAACTATTAAATCCCAAACCAAAGTCTACATTTCTATGGGTTGTATGCCGCTATGCACAGATCACTTATTCACCAACCTCAAAAGCATCAGAAAGCGAGAGTTTCCATCTCAGGACGGCACAATAACTTCATCCTTTCCGTAGATACGCTGAAGTTCACGGGAGGCAGCTTGATATGATGCTGGGAAAAGGGACAGAAGAAAATACAATGATGTGAGAGAAGGAGAAGTATTTAGCTTTTCCTAGTTAAGTAGAGACAGTAAGAATATCTTTCATGTTCACGCCAAACCAGAAACCAAAGTTGTAAATGGTGGGTTACCTTTCCAAACTCGAAAATTCTTCTGATTGATGGGAGAACCCGTCACATTTTGAATTGCATCAAACAGCATCTCCTGCGGAGTGTTCTTCAGTTCTTGAACAACTGCATAGATGGTCTTCCCATTCTCAAAGTAAATGTGGTTGTTTGGGTGTTTCGTCTTGCAACCAGCATGGCGTTCAAGCTCATAAGCATTAAGCGACTGCATGATGCAATTCAACATACCAGATTGGTCATTAAATTCAGATTGACTATTCTTCAGTTGCCTTTCTTTAGAAAACCTGGGAAGTAATATAAGGTGCCTACCTTGGAGAGCTTGCAGTTGTCGCAGGAACACAAGTAACCGGTCCCCTTTATAACTCCTTTGAGATTTTTCTACCAAACATAGAATTTAAACGGATGTAATAATAAAACTATGAGGTTCAGAAAGTTTGATCAAGCTTTCAAATACAGACAAGCAACTTAAAATTAAAAAATATACCTCCCGTGACCAGGAAACATATTTCACAGGGACCCCGTCGAACATACCGGTTGATAACAAACTTTTGACATTGGAAGGGAAGTTGTTAGGAGGAGCCTTCTTAGTTGTCTTTGGCTCCTTATTCCTAGGGCTGGCATCAGGTTTAGGATTAGCTTTTGGAACATCATCATCTGGATCAGCATTGGACTCAACCAGATCCTTCTGGCCTGATATTTCTGAAGCTTCAGGTGGGTTCTGGGTACCCATAAATAGATCATAGCTACTAATGAGCCCTCCAGAGGGGTTTGTCTCAGGTTCATCACGAAGCCCTCCAAAAGATATGGTACTGCTTTCACCCTTGTTATAGCAGTGACCAATAGATAGGGCGCTGGAGTCTACTTTGTGATAAGAAGAACTCATTGATACGATGTTAGAACCTGCCTTGTCATAGTTAGGACCCATCGATATGATGTGATCATCCCCCTTATCATAGGAAGGAGTCATTGACATAAAATTTTCATTGGTTTTACTATATGGAGGACCCATTGTAATAAAATTATCATGCCCCTTGGTATAAGAGGTACCCAATGGTATGACATTGGTGTCTCCCTTTTCATATGACTGCCCCATGGAGATAAAATTTCCATCCCCTTTGTCAAAGGGCTGACCCATTGATAGTATATTCTCGTCTGTCTTGCTATAGTTTTGACCCATTGTCATGAAATTGACATCTCCTTTATTGAAGGTATGCCCGATTGACATGAAATTGTTATCTGCCTTACTGAAGGTGGGGCCCATTAAGGTGGTATTTTCATTGCCATTACAGAAGGTAGGACCTAAAGATATGGAGTTTCCATCATTCTTGTTATAGGAGATACCTATAGAAATTCCAGTGTTATCAGCCCTACTGTAGGAGTGCCCCAAAGATTCAGACATGCCATTGTCTGAGTTAACTTCATTGACTCTAACTTTCCTTATTCCACCAAAGTTCAGACACCCTGACGGATCTTCAATGGTTTGAGACATCGACAAACCCACTGAAGGATCTTTTGCATACTGGTTCTCAAAACCTTTAATCCCTATATCCATATTTCCACCTCCAATGGAAGGGATATTCCTATCCACAAGATTCACAGTCCGTAAAGGCTCAGATCCAAAGAGGCGGTCGGTGAACTGACCCGGAACAGATTGGAAGCCAGAAGTGTTATCCCATGGAAAAGCATTCATCTGTGAAACTCCTGAAACTGGTCTTCCATTGACGGCTTCTACAGCATGCTTCTTGTTGTTGAATAGATCTGGTCCATTACCATCCATAAACCACTGATGACCCCTCTTGGACTCAATTCTGGAGGAATTTTCACAACCCATCTCTCCATCAGTTAGACAACCAGCATCTCTGGGCATCCAAAAGCCTTTGGGCTGAAAAGACTGCCAATAACAACAGCTTCGAAAGGTCAATTGAGAACGTAAAATCTTAATGAATATAAATTAGAAGCCTGGCACCACACAAGTTTTCTGTTCATCAAACTATTTGCAGCAATAAAGACAAAAGTGAATACAAAAAACAAGAGTGGATAAAGAGATCAGCCACGTACAGAGTGCTGCATTTTAGCTCAAAAGTTTCCTACAATTCAAATCTGAAGAAGCTAGTCAGCCTTTCATATATTTATACCAGAGTAAATTAGATAGAGAGAGGAAATACATTGGACTTATGCAGCATTGCTATCTCAAATTCTCTGCTATTTTTCAGGGAATCCACAGCAATCGAATTCTGAATAGTTACTAATAAATAATCTCGCACCTACACTTGCTTTACATAGAGCTATGTATATGGACACCCTTGAATACCCATTACTTTGAGGTCTGGCAAAGTTTTAGAAAAGGCATCCTCAAAAGAAAAAAAATTCTTTTGGCAAGAAGATATTTACAAGAGTTGGTGTTGAAGATGCCAGCCCTTTTGCTTTGTCTGATAATCATAAATTTCTCATCTACTTCACCACTCCGTCTGAATTAGTTAAGTTGTACCCCAAACCAAAAAACTTCATGCAATTACCTACCTAATGCACAACTGATTGAGGGAAAACCCTTTTTCAGGAAACTTAATAAAAATTGCCTTCCAAAGCTTTCGCCTATTCAAAACCATAAAGGCTGCCTATATTCCAGTGTGAGAGCCCTCAAAGTTTGACTCATAAGTAGTTCAAATCCTTGTCAACCGTACACCAACAAGATGCATCTCAAGGTTTTCCTTTTTCATTCTTCTGTTAGATAAACAATGGCCTTGGACATATAGTAGACAAACAATTATCCAGATCCGATACACTTCTCAGGAAATTATTTGGAATTCATTGACCTCACAGGTACCTTCAAACCCAATTCTTCCAAATGAAGCAAGGTTTATAACCCCCATTTAGAATGTTTAAAAATCGATCAAGGAAAACTACTAATGCCAAATTTCCCCTGCCAAATATGCCAGAAAATCTAACCTACCACATTTTTCCCCCAAATTAAGATCTCAATGCATGGCCCAAAAATTTAAAACCTGATGTCTCAATAACTATTCTGTGCAGCCAGCTACACTTAGCTAGTAATGAGAATGACTTAACACTTGTAGATGCATACAAATTCAGATACAATTTTGCATGTGCAAGCTATAAACATGGCATGTAATACAATTTTCCAATCATGGAGCAAAATCTTCATCTTATAGTGTAATGCCAATCAATAAATAGCATGCATGAGATATCTACAGTGCTATTCATTGTGATATCAGCATTTCATAATATCTTGGAGGATATTAAAAGTATCAGCAATTATGGACTTTGTTTATATATGTCAGGTGTATGGAGAATGAATCGGCAAGAAATCATGAATTTTGTTGGGCACAAACAAATGAAGGGAAAGCTTGCTCTTGTTCTGAGGTTGGGTTTTGAGATGAACAAGGTTAGTTATTGATGTTAGATATAGACACTCAACACAATGGAGCAGGACTTTAATTCAATGTAAACATGAGTCCTCCTAGAGAAATACAATTGGATTCATTAATTGGACCACCTACTTTTATACTTCAAGATTTCCTGGGACTTCGTCAATTGTATTTATTTTCTGTTAAATGTCAACCAATAATTTCAATCATCATATTTAGTAGAGTGACATTTAGAAACAAAACCTTGGGAGTACATGGTATAATTACATCAGCATGAAGTGCAGAAAGGTTAGTGATGAAAATTTGGCCCTGGTTGGTAGAGCATTTCCCAAATCTTTTGGTTAGATATGCCAAGCTACAACCAAGCATTCTGATTTCAAAATGCTGGTTGTTTTAGTTGAGAGGCTAGAAGTTGTAGCTCCAAGCTGCTTAAGTTCAGCTTGCCTTGAGGATTGCCTGAGGTCGACAACCATGGAATGAGTCAAGACCGAATCACGTTTTGAGATGACCATACTTTCAGGTGAGCCTGAATATAAAGCGCCAAACTAGGCAGGTCAAGTAAATATATGAAAGGCTCATAAAGGGAATTCAGGGATAGCTTGATCAATTTACAAGCGAAAAAGTGCTCTTGAGCATTTGCAGATTCACTCAAGCGTCTCATCTATAAAAAGGATGTTTCAGGTTACATGAATGTTTAGCCTGTCTAACTTACAAGGATACATCCATATACTATATATAAAATCCATCTAACCACGAAATTTCCATGTACAACGTTGTCTACATCAGATGATCCGAGTAAGCGCATAGGAATGCTGATAAAACAACTGTAAGTGGGATCAAATAGTTAAACCGTTGTTAGCTAAAATTGAGGTTACTCATTTACCATAAACAGAAACAAATCACTTAATTTAGTCCATCCAAATTGAAATTGAAGGTAAAACAGATCTTTATTAATGGAAAAAAGAAAAGGTCATTAATCTATCTCGGGTGCTATTGTATAAATATATAGACCAAGCATGCAAGTTTGTAGTAGTCAAGATGCAACGTAAGTGGATCATAACTTGGTCCATGGTAGCCGATATCCTGGACCTAAAAAACCGGCTTACAGATTCTTACTAAAATTAATAGCATTCTAAAGATGAGCCAACTTATGTTCAGAATTCAACCTATAGAGAAAAAATTATCACCAAATGTAGAAGTAATTGACTACTAGACAGAGTTATCACAGATTTCGAAACTCATACAAACACAAAATGTTTACCAAATAAAATGTAACATGGTAAAAATGACAAGATACGAAACATGCAGTAGCATAATTTATACAGCCAAAGAAAACTGCTTTCGCGCAAAAATCAAATACAAATACCCTAAAGGGCTAAAAGTTTCAACACAGCATTTTCATACAGAAGCTTCAATCAGAGTTCCGGGCCTACCATTTTATATGATCCCAGCCAAAGCAAGACTCACTGGAGTTAGCGCACTGTCACAAAAACCGAACTATCTTCTAGTATCCAAACCACTTCACCTTTTACTACGTCTTTTTGCCCATAAAAGCTAAAGAGCACTCAGAACCAAGCACCACGCCTTGCTAATTCAATCTGCACATCACGGCAAAATCTAACACTCAAAAAACCAAAGGACAACAAAAGCAAAGGTTCAAAGCCAAAGAATCGAGCTTCGATCATCTACGGCATGCAGCGAATGATCCATTCAGAGAAAAAAACACATATTTTCAGAGAGAGCTAGAGCTCAAAACGATCCAAGTGAGTTTTTATAAACCTATAGTCACATGTATACATGTGCACGCTAAATATGGCAATGAAGGCTAGACCCTCAAAATTGAGATTAATGGAAGGGTTCGGTACGGAACATACCTTCGCCGGGGATTCGCCGGAGTGATCGCAGAAGCTATTTTCCGGCGGAGACACGGTGGAGGTAGACGCACAGACTACAGAAAAGGCCTTGTTGTGAAGCTCTCTCTGAGCGTGTGACGAAAGATATTTTTACGGAGTTCTTCCCTATGCCATTTACAGTTTCCTTCATCTGGACCCTTCACGTGGGATCATGTGGGGCCCACAAATTTTCGGACTTTCTGATTTGTGCTCTAAGGGTCTTGACTGAAGAATCATACCCCTTGAAAGTTTTCCTTTATTATGGAGGATTGCGTACATTACAATAAATTGAAACGAAGTTTGCCATGCGAGGTAAATGCGGCGCGTGTTGCTGTGTTATGGGTGGGCAGATTATCTAATACTGTGTGCGAGTGCGCCAAAGTATAGCGGGGTGATCCTATGTGTGCGATGCATGGAAGAAACCGGTGAGGCCTCAAAATGAAGCAAAGTAGCAAACGGCCGTGCAACAAATTCTGACGCAGGCAAAAGAGGACCCCACTGATATGTCTCCAAATGAATTATGAAACTTAACTTTGGCTTCCCAAATAAGGACCTGTCTTATTAGCAACGCACCATCTATTAAAATAGGTACCCTATAAAGATTTGTCCTTCAATTAAGACTCTGAACTTGATTAAAAAATTAGATATTAGGTTACCTTTTTAGCCTCAGGTCTGAATTTTTTTAATTAGTTTATTTATGTGTTTATTGTTCTCCTAATTGTGGTGGGAAAAAAATTGTAACAAAATAATGCTGTATATTTCCATATATGACTTAGATTAGAGAAGATGTTGAGCCTTTTAAAACTCCTGTATATTCATTAATTTAGAAGAATTGGGAAGTGAGATTTTTATAACAAGTTTGTGGATAAACAGGAACCGATAATGAATATGAAGGGGTCAATTCCTAAAGGAAAATGACAAAAAAAATTACTATGTAATGCGTCTTAAGATTAAAATATTAAAAATTAAGGACTAAAAATATTAAAAATATATTATATTGAAGTACATGGACCGTACTATTTACTAAGAGTGAGAAGTGGCAATTAGATCCTACGGGTTTGCATCTTCTAAAAAAAAATATTTTATCAAATACTCCCTACAAACTTGATCCATAATCTCAACATCATATTCTTCAATGAGTTTACGTAACCCTGAATCAGCAATAATATCATCCGAACTAAACAAAAGACGAGGTATTTTTGAACTAGTATTCATCTCAAAAGTAGTAACCACGTTAGGAGTATTAGACGTCCCCACTAATTTTTTTTTATAAAAAACTTATCTAGTATTTAAACAAAACAAAACAAGATTCATCAATATAATTTCACAAGTCACAACCTGTCATAATCACAATTTCACAACCTAGTCATAATCACAATTTCAATATAATTTTAAAACCTAATCACAATTTCACAATTCAATATAATGCACATTAATAATTTCACAACCCAACCATGTAGTATCACAAATAATTCAGTAGATGAAAACAGAGAAATGCATTTATGTAATTTTTCTCTTTTTACTTCAAGATTTTGTCGCATGATCTATTACCTCTTCTTAGTATTTTATTAGGTTTTTGTATAGGTTTCGTTTGTTGCAAGTTATATCCAATATTCAGGCATATGCCCAAATAAGACAACAAATTAAACAAAATTGCAATCAAATGAATAAAATGTAGGATATTATAATATTTAAGTGAAAAGTCAAACTAATTGTAACAGTAATAAAAATCTGCCTGTGAGTTTTATTTATCTGAAATGATTAAAATCCTCATTTATTTACTAAAATTATAGAACACATTAAATCATTAAGGAGGGTCTGCCTAGTCTAAAAGTGAGCAGATTAATTATAATTAAAAAAAATTCAAAAATTTTGCATTGGCCAACCGGAGCCAGGCCCCTGTTGGCCCCCTTAAACCCGCCACTGTGGATAAATGAGGAGTTTAAAAACTAAAATTAATATAAGAGTTAATTGGCCTCCATAAATGTCTCGGAGATGAGGATTATGGGTTTATTGTTTTAAACCCATGTACATGACAACACCATAGACTGACTTTGGCAATTGGCGGACTGGTCCAGAAATATAGAGTTAATTAAGAGATTTCGAGCTTTCTTTTTCTCTACAGTTAGAAGCATCCTATTAAATTGGTGTCATAACCAATAACCATGTAGGAAGCCAGCCAAGCATGTCTGCCTGGCTGCCCCATTGCGCACCTATCTGCGCAACTCAGATGCCTTTTAAGAATCTAAATTAAATGAACGACAGTGTCCAAATCTATTACCTTGGCTTCTTACTAATTACTAATATGATGAAGATTTCAGTAAATGGGTTGGGCCTCATGCTCGATTTTCTAGCCTAAAAAATGGCTAACTTTAGCAAGGAGGCCCAACCCAAAGACATGAAAAAGAAATGAATGACAAACCGCTAGCATATTTATCTTGGCTGGAAGCCCGGGATCTAGTTTAGCAGTAGCCCCGCTAGCATATTCGACCACTTTTGATTATAGCCCAAATTAAGTGACGCATATCCTGATAGGTCCATAGACGGACTAACGATGTTGGCCATTTCCCATAATTTGGTATGAGTCGTACCATTAACCACACAATTTAAGACTGTTTTGCTTTGTTTATGTTTGATCTATAGCTTTGATCTCACGTCCAAGGTTCGAATCACACTCTTGTCCTAAGAGGTATCTTGGCATTGTAAGGTTTTAACTACATGTAATACCTGTATGTCCCACTATTGTCACAAGAATCGCACACCATGAGATATCCTACGTACACGGATTTTTCAAGAAAAGAAAACTAAGAATATACAACATAAATAAAAGAATAATAACCGAAAAGCTTTCACCCCCAAAATACATGCTACAATATTACACGTGAAGAATAAAAATGTAAAACAATGACTTAACAAAAGTACTCCACTTGAGAGCCAGACCAAAGGAATTAGAGGAGGGGGGCTGGGAACTGGGAAGTCAAGGCAAATGGCCGGTGCCACAGCGTAATAGCGGTTGACTCGCCGCAATAGTTGCATCTGTCTTGTTAAAACTACCTAGCAAGTAGCAACCAGAATTAATTAGTTGAATAAATAGCACCACCATAAATATATATATATCTATAAATAAAGCCACCCATTTTCAACCGGGCAGAGCAAAGTCGTCCCCTACAGTTCACAGAAATTATCTAACCACCCACGATAGCAACTCCACTGTTGATTTGTCTGCTTAAGAGATAAAACTTTGCGGTGCACATCGACAACAAGGCACGAGCTGCCCTTCCACAGTCACGCATGACCCATCGATTAAGCTAAGTATGGCGGACATTGATGGTCCACGTAATAGGCATGACGTAGGGCTGATCAGTTGCGCCCACTGGTTCTCAGACACGGAACTATACACGGTACGCCAACTCTTTACACAATTCAACGTCAACATTAATATTATTGGTGAAGTACACAATTTCACTACCACCGCGTGTGTTCCGTCCAAAACTACAAAGCAGATCGAGTTAAAAAGATAAGGACACACGAAGCAGCTGTGTGTGAAAAGATGAAGGAAATTGTTCTCCTTGTGGCCGCATGTGTTTACTTTTACGTATACCCGGCGATCTAAATTTTTAGAGTGATTTTGTGATTCACACTCCACTAATAATTCTTTGAAATGCAGCTGATCTTTCTTGACATTTCGATTACAATACATGAGATTCTCTTTTTTATAATAAAGAAAAAAATTCGAAGATCTATTCACATATATTGAATTCGAGCAAATTTGATGTGCATGAGAGTATTTTAGACGTATGATAGTTTGAACTCAAAAGTGTGTCTAACCCACGCTCTCAAAGCCCCCTCTACAGGGCCCCGCCACATACGGTCGATTACGATAGAATTCCTTTAAAAGGTAAAAAGGAAAACACAATCAAGAAAAGAGATTAATATTACATATTGATGCAAGCACATGCTTTAAGAATTTCATAGAATTGAAAGAACCAATACTTTGTCGAGAACGCGGTTCGTCGAATACAAAGACGTCGTTCGATCGGGCTCGTGCCCTCGATTTCCTATGATAAGCTACGAGATGCCGCTGCTGCTTGCCTGCTTCCCCTTTCATACTAGGAACTGATCAGTGAAATTTTAAACTGCAACTTTTTATTAAAATTATAATTTATAAAACACACTTAGGGGTATTCATTTTCAACGGCAGTTACCGTTTTAACCGCTACCGGTACCGGTAAAGACTGTTATTGTGCATTAGCGGTGCGGTGACGGTGTCAAATATGTGATTCCGTCAATTGCGGTGACGGTAACGGTTTTTGTCAAACTGTCACCTACGCTATCGTTAACCACTCCTAGTTGAGACTTGAGATGATTATTGATTATGTGACATACTTTTGTTAGCTTTTGTTGGTATATGTTAGTTGGTTTATGTCACATTGTTGGACACTTTTATTAGACTTTAGTCTTTATGTTTGAATATGATATTATGTTATACTTTTGGACAACTTTATATTTGTTATGATTGTTAATGATTATGATATTATATTTGAATATGTTATGATATTTGTCCATTTGATATGATTATTGATTATGATATTGTGTTGGAAATTTAAACAGCCTAAAATAGTGAAAAAAATAAAAAAGCTCAAGGACTTTTTTTTTTGCACAATGGTTATACGATTTAAGCGGTTATCGTATAATCATTACCGTTAATACCGTCACCGGTAATGGCGGTTATTGTGCCTTAACGGTACGGTGACGGTGACGGTTTTTGCCAAACCGTCGCCTACGCTACCATTGATCACCCCTAAACACACTAGTATAAATTTCCAGAGGCTACAACTTTGTTCATAGGACTAAAATGTCCCTCAAATACAACTATAGAATTACAATATTGACCTCATCCACGTTAAAAGCTCAAACGTGGAGTAGGGTAACTTCCATCGCGAGATTCAAGTGGGTTTCAGATAATTAATTAATTCTATTCAAAATTACGAAACTTGACACAAAGTAGTTAAAACAGTTTCGCATTAAAGGTGGGCAACGATGACTTTTACCCAACGGTAGTTAGACACTGTCTGCCACTCTTGACAGTTGCATCAGTGCGAATCTAACGGAAAAACAAAAAAACAAAAAAACGGAAGAAAAAAAAGTAAAAAAATATGGTTGCAACCACAATCACGTCAACGCTTTGCTTGGAGTAACGGTTACAAGGCAAAGGAAAAAAAAAATAAGCAGGAAACTTCTCACGTCGGCAGTTTAACGGTAATTTATTTTTTCTGTTTTTATTTTATAAAAAAATACAATAAATTACACAATTTTCTAAATAAAAATCCATCAATTATTACTCTTCTAAAATTTTAAACTTATCCGCACAAACTTTAAAATTTTATCATTTTTTATCGATTCCAAAACCACCTAAATTTTAACAAATTTTGACGCCAAGGTAATGTTAATGTGGTGTTTGTTTGTAGAAATATTAGGATTTTAGAAATTTTGAGTATTGAGATTTGTGAAAAAGTATAATGTTTGAGACCCCAAATATTTGGGGTCTCAACAAATCGGACAAACCAAACAAACTTCAAAATTTTTAACTTTTACACCTACACACTTCACTTTTCACAAACCCCAATAAATCTTAATAAAGTAAAGATTCCCAAAATTTTGGGAATATTCCCCAATATTTTGGCAAACAAACATCCCCATAGTATTTTATGATAAAATGAGGAAATAGAAGATTTAATTGAATAGTATAATATTATTTTATAATTTAATAAAAAAAAGAAATATTATTTTATAATTATTTAAAAATATTGAGAATCGAAAAAAATTAGAGAAACAAACGTACCGTAATTCTTCTGGAAGTTCAAAGCTTCTGAAGAAAGACCCACTCGGGCTCGCCACTGGCGACTCGTTCTTATTTGTTGGATCAGCCACGAGGTCATGCTTACGTGGTCTCGTGTCGGCACTTTCACACTGGAAATCCCTATATACTAATACTATTTCTCCAAAACCCCCACGGCCCACCACTCTTCTTGTCTTGTCATACAAGTAATAGGGTTACTGGTGTCATTAAGCTAAAAAAAAAAAGTCGTTCTCCTACAACTAACGAAAGAAGAAGAAACCAAGCCTATAAATATCCTATCCCCAGAGACTGCTCAAGTTTCATTCAGTTTTCCCTTCAAACAAAAGAAAACTTTTCCCACACTACTAGCCCTTCAAAAGTAGTTGTACCCTTTATCTTTCACACCCAGGTTTTCCCAAGTCCTTTGTTCAGACATGAAGAGAAGCATAATGGAAGCGGAGCTTGATAGCATGAGCACCATGGCGAACTGCTTGATGCTACTCTCTCGTGGGGCAGAGATGGACTTTTTTTCTAGCTCCCCGAGTCGCGTCTTCGAGTGCAAGACATGTAACCGCCAATTCCCATCGTTCCAAGCGCTAGGTGGTCACCGAGCGAGCCACAAGAAGCCAAGGTTGATGGGTGGAGATGGCAGTCTCGACGGAAAATCACATGGCTCCCTGGCCAAACCCAAAACCCACGAGTGCTCTGTCTGCGGCCTGGAGTTCGCCATAGGGCAGGCTTTGGGTGGTCACATGAGAAGGCACAGGGCCACCTTGACTGAAAACCAAGCCCCTTTGAGTCTGACCCAAAACCAGATCAGTACTCCTCTACCTCGCACTTCTTCCCAAGTACCGGTTGTAAAGAAGACGAATAGTCCGAAAATTTTGTGTCTGGATCTAAACTTGACTCCCTTTGAGAATAACTTGGAAGTGTATTAGGTTTGGGAAGGCATGCGCACCCATAGTTGATTGCCATTTATGATTAATTATGTGTGCTTAGCCTTGTTGCAGGCTGCTGTAGTTCTCTCTTTTCTCTTCTGTCTAGGTCTTCGTATGTAAATTTACAATTATATCGATCAATCTTTTAAATACTCACTGTATATCTTTTTTAACATCTCTATGTATTTGAGAGGGATTTATCAATCTCATCTACGAGAGACTTATCCTCGAAACCACACAAACCGAGGTGATATAGGGAACTTGGTAAGTATATAATATCAAACCGAATTTGTGGATGCAATAACCCATCGATCGAGTCGTCATAATATGTTAGAAATGTGTTGAACTTTCATCAGAAGAAAATTTTGCAGCATTTAGTGTCTGATGATGAACTGAACACGGCAGATTTTCCTTTGTAATTAGCTATGGTAGAGATCACCGATAGACGATCAGTGATTAAACTGGCTTACCTGAAGGAAGTCAGGGGTCAAGGTTTTGTTCTAACTAATAGAGCACCCTCGGCGTGTGGCTGGTGGGAGAATAAACCAAAAATAAAAAAGAAGAAGAACCTCATTGGCGTATAGTATCTACGTCAATGACATGACACATAGCAAATAAATAATCGAACGTGAAATATTATATTCGCTAGAATTTGTTCAGTCTCGTATGATCTGGCCAAAATATTGTACGTGTAACGTCCTTTCGGCAAATTTTTGATAAATAGAGTATATAATATGATAAATACTGCCCTGTTGAGATAATTGTCAATTTTTTAAGTCTCACTACTTGAATAAAATAATCAGTCAAATTTTTTCCTAAGTCATATATAGCGTCTGTAGATCAAGACAACCAGCTAGAGTTTCGTATTGTTTTTGTTTTTGTTTTTGTTCCTATTAATATTACATATTGTAAAATATTTACTAGCTTAAAGAAAGAAAAGAATGGAATAGGACTCGTTAAACACAGTTTTAAATAAATCTCAAAATTTCCAAAAGAATTTAACTACTTAATTACTAAGTGGTCGTCATGTCTTTTTTAATTCGCGAGTTATCCATGCTTAATATATACCGAACTTGAATCTGAGGGGTGTTTATTTTGTAAAAATTAACTGTATGATTCTATTAGAATTGTGAATATTTACTGTAGATTATAGTTTTTATGGGCTTTTATGTAAAAGTTAATGAAAAGTTTTAAAAATATTTATTTTTTGTTGGAGTTTGTAAAAAGGTATAGAGATAAATGATTTAATGAAATTATTTAATAAAAAAATATTGCAGTTAGGTAAAAAAGTATACAGAGAGAAAATTTATTATATTTTTTTTGAAAATGTATTGGAAATTGTGTGAAAAGTTGTTGAAAATTGTGTAAAATATATTGATATTTATGTATAATTTTTTAAGATTTTGGATGTTGATTTTGTGAATACATTTATATTGTAGAAAAAAATGTGAAAACGAATATGCTCTTAGTTAAAATTGCTACCTAAGGATCCATCTTAGTTAATTATCACTTTCTTTTTAATTTTGAACAATATTTAATTGAAAAGCTTCTAAGAATTAAAAAAAAAGACATCATGTTTAATCTATATAGGAGTTAATCTCATTTAATAAAGCTAGCTAGATTAACTGTTGTTTTAATAGGTGTCTTCTACAATTTTATGCTATATTACAATTTGTAAAGAGATCAACACAATAATCATTTATTGTTATAGGCCCTACAGTACCCGACAGTTACAACGTCAAACATTAAATAATGTAGGGCTTACAAGTCATTTCGTGTAATGTTTGGTGGACGAGTCATTTCGTGTCGTCCACCAAAAAGTAGTTGATTAACGGAAGACCAACATTGGGTCAGGGTCGGGTTGTTCGTTGTTGGGGATAGACCAGATTGGGCTAATGTTCGATGGACAAGAAGATTGTCTGAAAAATAATCCACAGGATTGACTTGATCAAAATTGTACTTATAAACTGATTTGTTAAAAATCAATACCGCATGAACTTTATCGATAATTAAACCTAATATTTTTAACCAGATCTATGTGCCTAAGTGGTGCGTGCGTGTGGAATGTTTTCCTTTTAGCTGAGATAATCTTTCGGTGGAACTGGTGAGAAAGAAAGTATATCAACTACATCAAGTAGACGTATGAATATATGGATTATTAAAGCATATTTACCCAAGATGTAATTGGGAAAATGACATGCTTCTTGGCTAGCTAGTAAGCATATATTAATGCTGACTAAATACCAGGTACCTAGCAATTTAGCAAAGGTGGGTCATGGTATATATAGTGATCTATATATATTATAATATACTCTATTGGTTTAGTTGAGCTTAATTAATTACTTGGCTTGTAAGGAATAACCTATAGTTAATTCTTATTGACTTTGCCTGGGGTATGAGAAAAAAATACTCCTAGTGGCTGTATCACTAGCTAACGTCGCCATTAATAACCTCATCCACTTTACTAACCTGATCAGCACCACCGTCATGGACGTCAGACCTTGTTAATTAATTAATGGGTCCTTTCTAGCCAAACCAAATAAGCATAAAGCAAAGCGTACATTGTCCACTAACGGGTGGACTAACTCCTCTCAAATTGAGTCTAAGGTCAAATTACGTATATTAGGTTACAGCCAGCTAACTGCTAAACCCTTTTTTTTTCCTTTTCAGATACATTTATTTCCTACGTACTGTTGTATAAATATTAGTACCAGAATTTCTTGTAGATTATATAAATGAAGTTTGGACTTATACATAACGTAAACCATTAAGAAAACAAAAAAATGTTAATTATATTGATTAATGCTTTCTTAAATTGTCCACTACTACCATATATATATATATATATATATATATATATATATATATATATATTAATTTATTTAACCTTCCTATAAAATTAGCTGGCCAACTATATTCAGTATAAGTTGTTGGCACGCTACGACTTAGTCATTTATTTGGTACGTACTTGTTATATATCTATACAAGTGATTTCGTATTTTGGACCAGCTTCTCCTAATGGGAAACTGCATATATATATTTTAGTGCATACCAGTTTGGACTCTGGGTGAAGTAGTTCCTATATATAATAGTACTACTATTCCTCGCAAGCTTTCCGGTCAAAGCTATAGAACCCCGTTGACTTTCCTATGTGTTAATAATTATGATCACCATTGGATACTGCACTGGTTAATTAAGGAACTAGCTAGGTAATAGGTAGCAGTGTTCAAAATGGAACTAGATTATCAAATCTCACCCGTATCGATATAGACTCAATTAATTTGTTCAGTGTTCACACAAAGGTAGGGGTCAGGTAGGGGTGGTTAACGGTAGTGTAGTCGTCACCGAAATTGACGGAATCATATAATTGACACCGCCACCACACCGTCAAGGCACAATAACCGCTCTCGCCGGTGATAGTATTAACGATAACAGTTATACGGTAATCGCTTAAACCGTATAACTGTTGTGCAAAAAAAAAGATTTCTATTTGGGCATTTTTATTTTTTTCACTGTTTTGAGCTGTTTAAATTTTCAACATAATATCATAATTAATAATCATATCAAATGGAAAAATATCATAACATATTCAAACATAATATCATAATCATTAATAATCATAACAAATATAATAAGTTGTCTAAAAGTCCAACATAATATCATATTTAAACGTAAATATTAAAGTCTAATAAAAGTGTCCAACAATGTGACATAAACCAACTAACATATTTCAACAAAAGTATGTCACATAATCAATAATCATCTTAAGTCTCAACTAGGGGTGATTAACGGTAGTGTAGGTGACGGTTTGGCGAAAACCGTCACCGCAAATTGACGGAATCACATATTTGACACCGTCACCGCACCGCTAAGGTACAATAACCGGCCTTCCTGGTTACAGTACCGGTAGCGGTGACGGTTTTAGCGGTTAAAACGGTCACCGCCGGTACAAATGAACACCCCTAGGGCCAGATACTGTTTTATATATTATATGTACCAAAAATATACTATATATATATATATATGTGTGTGTGTGTGTGTGTGTTTTGGTTACTACTAATTTGGTGTCAAAAGTTGGGACATTTTCTGAGTCAGGAGGTTGATCAATTCTTAAACATATAATTAATTAACCATAGGTTCTTTATTATTGCACCCAAGTAAGTGATGAAAAAAATTGCATTTTTCAGTAATATATGATTTTAGAAATGTTTTTAGATAATTAATGGAACTCAATTTCCAGCCAAACAAGGTAGGTATTAGCAGCAGCTGCATATCTTTATGTAAAACCAAAAAGTCATACCCAACAAATAAGACGCGTGTAATATTTTTTCTTGTTTGGAGGATGAGTGAGTATTCAGCTACCTATAGGATTCAGATAAACAACGAAAAAGAAGATCATCAGCTAAGCGGTGACGTTAAGGGAAAAGAATTTCCTTTGGTTGGCTAGGACTGCAAGTTATAGCTCTTTGTTTGGCGTAAGGCGGCAGTTGTCCGCTACCTATCTATCCCGTCCTCCCTCCGTCATGTATTCTCTCCCTCGCATTTATTTGCTTCGATCCGTCGCTGTCCAAAACCTAATTCCTCTCATATGCATGTAACGAATCATTTTGAGTAACCACTACTTCACTTTCATGTCCGCATGGATATGAAATTTCTTCCAAGTATTTCAAATGTCTTTGAGAGAGATAGAGAGAGTTTAAGCGCACAAAAAGTCGCAGAGCAAATGTCAGTGCTATGTCCGCCATCACCGATATCAGATATGGACCCGTATACTAGCAGCGTCCAACATTGCTGGTGCTGAGAGTTGACTTGGGGGTGTATGACCAAGACATTTGCACGAACTAGCTACCCCGAGCTTCTTTTTTTTTTTCGGCTGAGAAGCTAGGCCGAGCTCATCTGCATTATGATATGAATACTTTGGTGTTGGGGTTGGACTCGAGGAACACATATGGCAATAAAAGGGGTGCTTTTTATACATTTATAGAATGCAGTCGGTGTAGGGTAGCTAAACAGTTGGGTAAACTATATATATAGTTTAGAATTCTGGAACAGTTGCTTTGAACTACTCTTTGATTCCTGGTCAAGCCAAGGCAACGGCTTGACTTCCCTACCTCAGTTTGTTAGATTTTACACTGGCTCATAGTGCTTGTACAGAGATTGCCCCGGCAGGCTGGGTTTGAAGTCCTGACAACCAACTACTCTGGCATTACTTGGAGTTGGGTTTGAAGTCCTGACAACCAACCACTCTGGCATTACTTGGAGTTGGGACAATCTCAATGAATTTCCACGTACAATGTGGGACACCATCACAAACGTCGGGCCTTAAAAATCTGCAGGTAGACGAGATCATAATGTAAGTATTTTGAATGCTGTGTGTGTGGCGGAGAGAGAGAGAGAGAGAGAGAGAGAGCTACTAGGGAAGTCAAAGAGACGTTATACCGGGCTGAAATATGAGAAGCGGGAAATATATTTTGAGTCACCACTACTGATGGTCAAGTATTGGACGCAGGACGGCATTGACTCTCTGGAAGCCATGGAGACTGTCCCACAAACTACAAGGGAAAACCAGTTTTCTCAGCTAGCTGTTGTTTTCCAGTTTATTGATTTGCTTCCTCTTTCTATTCTCCTACTAATGATGATCTCACCGAGGATCATGTGGCCTCGAGTAAAACAAGCAGAGTCATTACTTGGCCTCTGCAAGTCTTCAAAGTTGGGTCCCTGTACTCGTCTATTCAAAGCCCTGCATTCCAGCACGCACCCAGCTTGCTACTTCCCCATCCCATCTCACCAACTCAAACGGTGTGGTCCTTATAGATACCAAAACTTTCTTTCCATAATCTTCAAGCCAGTAGTTCATATTTAGTTTGAAAAGATCATGGGAAAATAAGTTCTGCAACATAGAAAACACTACAACTAGCAAATTGCAAGGTACAGACAGTTCGGACATGCAACTGCGCCTTAGTGAATAAGTTCAGGGACCTTCACTTCCAAGAGCATTTCTAAATACACATGCCCATCAAAGAACTTGAGGGAAAGGAGGCCAATATTACTTCATTGTAGAATTCTACTAAGGAAAAGGAAGAATTAATTAGAAAAATGAGCCAAGACTCACATCTCCATATCTCAGTGTGTCAGATGTGCCACCACGAAATGCCCCTTTTATACTTTCTTTCCATTCCTTTTCCATATTTATCAAGTTATTGGTGTGCAGACAAGCTCAGGGGTCACATATATTGAAAAGATATAAACTACTCAAAACTATGTACACTACCCATTAGCGAGAATTGGTACTTACAAAAAAGTTCAAGTAGCCTCACAAGTTTATGATTGCTATCAGAATCCCATTCGCCTATGCTATGGATCAAGAACACTATCCTGGAGAGTCCAAAATCAACCTTTCAATGTGGAAGTCCACGCTAGTTTCCACAAGATCACATTGACTAATAACATTATCCAAGGAAGGACTAACTCTTGTTTTCAACATACAACCACTTTATTATCTTGATATCACCTTACAAAATATCCAAATGAACAAATAACCATGAAAAATAGGGCTCCGAGTTATCTTCCCGCTACTTAGACTCACTGCACATCTTGGTGTTCCCAAAAATTTAGATGAAAATCCACAACACTAAAATTTTAAGCAAACCCATCAGAGCAAAAGCTTCATTGATATCAAACTCAATAACCAAACGGTCTTTCTTATTCTTTTCCGCACATATAGACTGTATGAGTCTCACAAGTATTCTCCAAAATGCTTTACATTAAGGACTTGAAATCAACAACCCCTAAATCCTGTTTTGCTTACAACGTATATAATTCGCAGCTGGCTCATTTTTCATCAGCATTAGCGTCTTCGTTAAGAGTACCAAACTTCTGCTTGAAGGAGTCCTGCCTCTGTAACCACATCATGTGCCCCTGCATCCACGCCACAATTCCCTCAACTTCTCCACGAATTGAATAACTTCAACATAGAAAATACATTATAATACAACAGTTTAGATTGGGGGTAGATAGGAATATAGTTTACCTGGAGAGCAGCGGCCCAGGCGATGAGAACAGAAGCGAACCAGAACTTCTTGTCCTTGAACAGATCCTTCACTTCCATGATCAAGTTAAAACCCTAACCCGAGAAATGTCCGGCCTTTGGGTTTTTGATGATGATTGATGCGTATTTTATTTTTGGTAGGTGTTACTTTGTGTTTTCGGGATAAGCTGTGGGCTGATGTATCTTGCACAGCATCCAAGCCTAAAAACAAAATTCACAAAAGGAAAACTTATTTTTATGGGATTGAAATGTCTGAAATTCTATATCGGAATTGCACATGCAATTTAGAAAAAATATAGATATAATAAGTGGATTTTATTGTTGGACTTACTTGAAACTTAAATGGAAAATACTAACAGTATTAAATAATGTAATATCTATCTATTGTGTCTATCTTTTTTAGGGAGCGTTTGTTTCCCAATTATTCCACTTCTCAATATTTCCAAACAACCATAAAATAATCTCTTTTTTCTCATTAAATTATAAAATAATATTATACTATTCAATTAAATCTTCTCTCTCCTCACTTTTCCATAAAATACTATATTTTTTCACAAACCCCAATACCCAAAATTTTTAAAACCCCAATATTTCCACAAAAAAACACCACCTTAAATTATATTGTACAATTCAGACATGAAATTGTATATGATCTTGATCCATCTCTACGTAGAAAAAGACATATCACTAATTTTAAAATTGGTTCAATGGTGAACGAAACCTATCTTTGGGTTCCAAACGATATGGTTTTTTTATTTATTTAATTTTTTTCTAGACCACTTCAATTGATAAAATATTTTCTATTTTATTTTTAAAATAGGAAATCAGATCTCGTATTAAGTGAAGAACAATGAAGGCTGTTATGTTGGTTTAAAAAAAAAGTGGGGGGCTTATCTTTAATCATAAGAAGGGGAAAAAAGATGAACGAATTTTAAAAGAGAAACTTACGAATTTATTGTGCTGAATAAAAGTAGAAATTCAAAAGATTAGACCAATCTTTTTGAAGGACATATATATGGTTTGCATGGCTAAGGCCTTTCAATGCAAATTACCCAATTTTACGATAAGATACTAGGAATGGGTGCATGATAAAAGTGCACACAGGGCTCTGCAATTGGCCAGAAAAGCTTTGAATCTCGACAGTATAGTGGACGCTGGTCGAAGTGAAATTTCCCCAAGTCCACAAAACACTGCTGTTTTGAAGCCAATCTACCTTCAGAAATCTTTGGGCCTCTAAGATGTGCAGATCCTCTTTTCCCTTCTCGCAAATTAGTCAAGAAAAAAAAGTCTAGCTGAAAAAATAGCTCATGAGAGGACAGCTTCACCTCCCAAGCCACATTCAGCTTTGGGCTAAACTCTTTCTGAGAGAGAGAGAGAGAGATTCATATTTGAGTGTCATCTAATATATCTTCAAGAATGGAGACTACCTAACTGAACCAAGTATAATTTCCAAGTTCAACCAACAAAAAAGCAGAGTAGTTAACAGATTAAATGATGGGCTGTGGTAAAGAGAAAGGGGTGCTTTCAAGATATGAATTTCCCAGACAAGTAGAAAGAGAGATTTTCCCGGATGATATTGGCGGTCTTGTCGTCAGATTGGCAAGTTTGTTGCTGGTAACTTGAATCGTGATGATGAGTCAAGGGCATTTCATCTTGCACCTCATCCTCCATATCAATAACAATGTTGTGTAGGATGCAACATACAAGAATGATCCTCGGCAACCTATGTTTATCAGGCTTCCACATTACACCTTGAATTATCTTCCACATTTCCTTGAGCCTAGCCAAGGCCCTCTGTGCCACCAAACGGGTTGCAAAATGCCGTTTGTTAAAGTCAGACTGATAATCTGTGAGGCCTCTTCCTTGATAAGGAGTTAGCAGCCATGGTAATAGGGGAAACCCTGCATCCCCTATTATATATTCCCTTAACTCTATTCCTTCAGAAAGCTCCATTTTCTTTCCATTCAACCTCTTACCTTCTTCAGAAAGCCTGAAGAAATTTGAGCTACGGAGCAAACTGGCATCACTCAAACTTCCTGGCCACCCAGTTACTATGTCACGGAATCTCATTTCCGAGTCCACAATGGCCTGCAAAGTCATGCTGCAGTTTTTCTCACAATCAAGCCAGACGTCATCCATTGAGTCCATTGTAGGTAGTGTCATCATGATGTGTGTGATATCAATAGCGCCACAACAATTTGGAAGGCCCCTGATTTTCTGAAACTTTGATTTAATATCTTCCATCTCTGTTTCTGTTGTAGGCCAACAAAGATGGTGAAGTCCTCTTTCTTCCATTGATTCCACGAACCTCCAGGTTACTTGGGAAACCGTTGATTGGTTCATCCCAAATGATTCACCAACGCTTGATAGTGATTCACCAGAGCTAAGTCTCCTCAGAGCAACGGCCACTTGATCATTTAAAGATAAAGGCTTGCCATATAAGTCATTGAAGTTTGAAGGCCTATTCGTCATATCATCCCTCACAAGTGAACATATGTAGTTGAATGTCTCTATTGAGATTTTGAAAACAGATTCAAATTTCTTTGAATTCTTTGATTGAGATAAAGTCCCTGAAAAAGTCAGAATTGGAAAGGCTAGTTTAATGATGTGAACATACAGTGAAAGCAAACATCAAGGAAACATTCACTGCTGCAAATAGGTCGGAGACTCTCTCTCTCTCTCTCTCTGGTGAGAAAACAAAGAGATAAAAACTGTGTAAGCACAAACTATGGAACCAGACAACAATATACTTGAAGGGACCAATGAACTATTTAACCAAAATTGTTATATAGAAAAGGAAAAATAAGTATCCTTAAACATTAAAAGGAGAATTATAATCAGATTAAAGCCAGAAGAACAAGTAACTCAGAATTTACAGTATCCACTTTCGGTATGCTTTTTCTCAATACACTGCACAACATACCACCAAACCATTTCATCCAGCTAGATGTATATGTAAATCGTTCACTCCAATCACTGAAAACTAACACTTTCTTGTATAACAACCAGGCTTTCTGCAGTCATTTCTTTGAATTTCTCAACTCCATCCTAAATATATGTATCTTTCAACCTTATCACCATATAGCGTACTCAGGTTCCTGATATGTTTCAGACTGTATACCTCACAATCTTGCGAGAAACATACAAAACATCTAATTGTCTTTAAGAAGTCCACTCCTATTAAATTTTCTATGATTTATCCATGCACAATCAGTTTACTTATTCAGAAAAGGGCATTACCAAAGTACAGATTGTACCTAGACAAAATTATAAAACATGCACTGTTCAGCTCTTTCTTTTACAATATATCAACTTTGTACTCCTAAAACTGTTCTAAACTCAATTACCAGAAACCGTAGAGAAAGCAATCTTTGCATTAGTCAATTAACAAATTGATTAATGATATTGCCCATTTTGGATTTGCATGATTGACCTCCAACAGCTATCCTTTTTTCACTTCATTAAGAAATTCGAACCATAGCAAGAAAAACAAAGAAATGCCTTCTTTATTCTTGTTTGAACTCACCGCAAAAGCCTAACTTTAAATATTTGGATGAACAGATTATAGAACATATCCTCATAACTCAAGTTGCTAATTCAAGATTGAAGCAACACAAGCTATAGACCCTAGAAGCCCCAAATTCATTCATAATTTCCAGGAGATAGACAATGGCTGGCTTGTTACATTGCTCTTCAATAAACAACAAACGAAGGAGCAACACAAACCCATTTTAGGACTGCTGCTAGCGTAGAATTTTACCTGTAAGAATGTAGTCCATTTTGATAGCAAGTGATCCCTGGGTGTTTACATGTTTAGGCAAACAGAAAATGATTGGGGATCGCTAAAATTTTAGATTACTAACCACATACTTGAAAGGAGAGAGATTATGCAAACAAGAACAAGAAGCTTTGCAGATATTAAATCCGTCAAAAAAACTTCCAATGTAATTGTTAAATTCAGCATATTCTGGAAACAAAATCCATCCGATGAGATTGAGTCAAACAAATAAAAAAGGACCACCGACTCATTTACGGACAAGGATGACAGGATATCATTGTAACCTATAGGTAGAGGGTTGAAACATTTGCAAATAAAAACTGGATATATCTTCTTAAGTACATATTCCTGACATCATTGGGACAATTTTTCTTCTGAAATTCATAATATCTTATCCGAGAACGCAAAGCAACAAAAAGGAAAACTAGGTACACACTCATTCTTCCCCTAGCATAGTTCTGCTCCACTGTCATGAGGCCCATAAGCTGTTTTGTGAAGTGTTCAATTTCTTCCGTTCAATCCTTCCAATATTCAATTTCACCTATCCTCCCTTAACAGTTAAAGAAAACTTCCACAAATGGTAAATCAAAATCTGGGATACAAGATCCTGGGGAGACTTTGAATCAAGAAAATAGCAGACCTACTTTTCCAATGATAGTGATGCACTTCCCAACATCATAGAATATCAATCTCCTCCTAGAGATGCGCTGTAAAGTTCTTGCATACCATAATTTAGTATATAAATTATGCGTTATGTGTAAAGAGCCACACCCAAAATGTGTTATGCGGAAAGCCAAACAAGGTGCAACAAGCATTTCAGATAGGCTCTGAAATCCACATGATATTTTGATTATTAAATCAGTATCTGAAAGAAAATAAATAATTCAACAATGGTAAAGTTTCTTTTTTTGCTTTTTTACCTAGTTGACTAGGGAGCAAAAATAATAGTTTAATGGAGAAGAGAAGCCAGAAAGAGAAGGGTGTTAGCTTTTCAGGATGCACATAGAAGAAGATAAGAAAGAAACTGAAGAAATCATACTAGAAGAAATAGAAGATATCATGGTGCACTTCTTGTACAAAATCTCACCGGGTTGCAAGTTACACACAAGAAACCAATCTATGTTTTAAAAAATGGATTTTTGACCCAGGTCTTAATGTTTCCTAGGATACAAGTAAAGCCAATCCATATGCCTTCGGTTGCACCATATGGCCTGGCATGCCAACTAAAAGGAACATCATTTTATGCAATCAATAGCAACTCGATAACACATATGAATCAACAAAAGCAGAGTATTGCAAATTGTGAGGTATATGCAAACTTGAATCGAAGTCACAAATCGATGCCCAACCAGAATCGTGGGATAAAAGAATACCTCTAGAAGTCAAACTGATCAAAGGAAACATGAACTGACCCATGTCCTTAAATTTCACTCAGAGCAAAGAGAACTAACTAATACCCTCGTAATATCACTGCCCCGCTGTAAGCAATATCAAAATATAAAGACTTCTCAACCACGCAAATCGATCAAAAAAGATAAGCAAGGAACACATGTTGAAAGACTCTCAGAAAAAGAACAAATCGATAGTCTCCTATTCGCATAACTCATGTTTTGCAAAAGGAATACAAAAAATGATACGGACATCAAAATGCTCAATCTAATTACAGAAAACTCCATTGACCCATGTCTTCAAATTTCGCCAAAGGCTTCTTCTAAGAAATCCCAACTAATGCCCAGATAAGCAGCAAACGAGACATGGTCACTCACACCAATCTCAATGCAGACGATCGACGAAAGGCCAAAAATCAATCGAACCAACAAGCAAACAAATATGTAACGTCTAACACATAACTCTAATATTTTACCATTAAGCCTCCGGGAGAAGTCGTCCCACCAATCCAGGGGCTGGGTTTGGGATACCGAAGCAGCCAAGGCATTTTGGTAAACTCTTTTCTCTGTCTTCTTCCTCCTCTTGAACCCTCTAACGGGTCCCATTGAATACTGAAAACAAGACCCAGTAGCGTCAACTAACGCAATCGACGAAGGAAATAGAACTCACATAAAGAATATAAACCTGTCAATGGTAAGCCAGATTTGAAGCCAATGAAAGAAAAAGATGCCAAGCAAGAACATACATATGGAAGAAGATTGGGTCTTGAAGGCGTAGCCGTGCAGGTGCTATGTTGAAGAGCTAAGGAGGGTGTATGTTTGAGGTAAGTGCTGCTTTTAGCGAATTCAAAGCATGCAATAGGAACAAAGTTGTGGAGAATATATGTTTGAGAAGAAGATATGGATGAAGAAAAGGCTACCAAAGGAACTAAAGAAGTTGTGACTGACGCGGGCTGGTATATATTTGGTAAGTAAAAACAATGTAGCGAAAGAGAGAGAAAAGAGAGGTTCTCGACATGAGTGACTCTCCTACCTTCTTTCTTCTTGAATCTACGCAAATACACACACGCCCTCTAATATGTATCTACATATATACTCTATTCACACCTTTAGCCAATGAATGGGTAATCCCAAACCAAAGACCAGCTAGAAAATCCGCCGATATTTCCCATTCATGCATTGATAAGTTTCAAAATGCGAAAAAACCCCATATAATTCCCCTAATCTCCTGCATATTATGATTAGTTTCAGTTTTTAACAGCTGCTTGGTACTTCTTTTTGTCTACCTAATTTATCGCTTTCAAACTTGTTCGTGGTTCCGAATTTTCAGTCATTGTTTTTTTGCTAATTTTTTTTTGCGAATCTCAGTCAAACGTACAGGTTTTATACGATCATTATATCTGAACCTTAATATGTGAATCTCCAAAACCATGAAATAGCCCATTTGTCTAAATAATCATGATGTGTAAGGAAAGGTTGGATCTTGGCAGTAAACGAAAAATAGGAAAGGTGAGAAGTACCCTTTTATCAATTATATACATAAAATTGCTACGAGCCAACTGCCATGTACGTGGTCTCTACGTCAAAATCCGTGAGAGAGAATGGGCATGGGACTATGAGATGGGGAGAGAGCAATTCAAAAGTGCAACATTTTTGTAGGTGTGAAAATTTTCCAATGTTTATTCCTGTGTTTGGTTGGGCAGATTTGGAATTGACTCTCTCATATCCATTACGACCATCACGGGATATTTCGAAATGGGCCATATTTTTTGCTGCTCGACCCAATTGCAACCCACGATCTCCATAAACAAACACTAGTCCAATTTTTTGTGCAAAAACAAACATCCAAGCCCAAATTTATTAAGCCCGCAAATTTGCATAATGTCGTGTATATATGAAAGCCTAAAGAGACCGAGGCCCGAGTCGACTGTCGTCTAGTTACTTAGGTTTGATTGGAATTGGTCCTGATGGCCTATAGAAGGTTAGACCCAGAATTACAAAAAAAAAAAAAAAAAGCTTAGACCCAATCAGGCTTTTGATTTGTTAAACATAACAAGGATATGAAACCAGTTGGACAACGCCCAACTAAAAACTCACATTTCACAGAGTTTCGATTGCCAAGAAAAAGAAAAAGAAAATTATTGAGACCACTGCTATACTAGTCTGAGCTCGCCAGTTACATAGGCCTGAACACGTACAAACATTTTCACTTACGAAATAAAAATTAGAGTATACGAGGATAGAAATACTTTGATAAATATATTTTATATTCTTTAATTAAATTTTACATTCTAAATTATTATTTTTATTATATGATATTTACTAACTACTATCTGTTAAAAAAATTTTAAACATAATTTTTTTATACTAATATTTGTTGAATATAAAATTATTATTTTATAGGCTACAAAAATTACTATCTATTAAAATTGATTAAAAATTTTAATGGAAGGTGGAAAAGATCTAAAATTAATAATTAGTAGATATAATATAAAAATTAATAATTTTAAAAGTAAAATATCAACCTAAGTAAAAATTGTATTTATCCAAGTAGTTTCGTTGGTTGTCTGAAGAGGGCAGATAATTTCCCTTGTTGATTTGTCATTGGCTCAATAGCGATCACGTTAGTTCCCCGACAATCCTCGCTGTTGACTGGCAATCTCTTAATCTGTCTTGATCCACACTTGATCAACTGCATCAGAACCGTAGATGCCTTCACCCTCCCACTTGGACGATCATTCTCCACCGTTGGATGTTTCGTATCGGCTGATCCATCAACCTTCGCTGACACCTCCAAACTCCCCAAATTATCTCCAAAGTTGGACTTCGAAAATGCTAAAGAAACATCTTCTGCACTCAGATTTTCAGCTTCTTCACTGTCTTTCCCTCTTTTCGTCCCCTTATCTTCCGTCTGTGTTGCTGCGTTAGCAGCTTTTTCAGCAAATTCTGTAGCAGTTTTGGCCATGTAAACTTGAAATTGGCGAAGGTCGTCGAATGAGCTCCTTGACTGAATCGTTTTCCTTAGAATGACCGGGACATTGGAATCTACACTGGACCTGTTTGTGTCCGAAGAAACGTTCGAGGTTGATGATGATACGGTTTCACAGGAGCGAGAGCTTAAGGACGTTTCTAGGAGTTGTGAACCTTTGAGAATGTATTCACGGCCGTGACACGGGTATATGAAATCGTTCTTGGATAAGTCTTGCCACACAAATCCGTTTCTGTAGCTCCTGAAACGAAAATGAAGCGAGCAGAGAACACAAAAATCATCAGTGAAAGGCATTTGTTTTCTCGTTTTACGATTGGAAGAGACAACTTAGCTAAGAACTTGCGGTTAAGCATTTTCCAGAAAACCAACCAGAGTTTTAAGGAGAAAAATATTTGCAGGGAATAGGACTAAATTTACCGTTTGGAAGACCAAGAATACATGTTGACCATGCCTTGTCCTCGAAGAAAATTTAGTCTGTTCATCACATCTGGGAAACAAGAGAAGTTGATACAACAAGAAAACTGAAGTGTGATGTGTCTGTGTGTGTGGGTACTCGAGCAGTGAGCAACATGATTTGTTACTATGTGTTACATAAATCTGTTGAACATTTACCTTCCAGATAGAGTCCTTTGGGTGAAGACAGGGGAACCTCCATGAAATGAGGATGCTCAAGTTGGCCACTCCGCGAGAGGTAGTAAATGACGGGAACCTTTTGCTCAGCAGTTCTGGGATTTGGCTCGAACCAAATCTTGGTTCTTTCAGGACTAATCCCTCTGTCTTGCCATTGCCTCGGCATGCATAGCGCTGTAGTACGTCTCGAATTAACCGCCATTATTTTCGCTACAAGGTGCAGAAACTCAGCCAAAAGAAGAAAAAAAACTACAAAGCGAAGAAGATGACTACTAGAGCTCAAGTGCCCAAAGTAATTAGAGGTGGCAGCAACAGGTTGAGACAGACGTTCACAAGTATTATTCAACCTGTGATGTAAAATCTTCGAAGTTGGTGATCATTCGAATTCACAAGAGGTGCAAAAGATTTGTGGTTAGAGGACAAGGAGGAGCCATATATTTATAAGGGCTTGGCTTGGGAAATGATGGAAGCATGAAGAATGGCAGGTGGATTTGGCTAGTCAGAAGACTCAGAACTGGGTGCAAAAGGACAGTGTAGCATTAATTTGTCAATGCTGAAATCTTATCACAAGCATCCAATCTTAAGCTCTAGTTATTTGGAATATTAGTTTATGCAGTACATTTTTGTGTGGCGAGACTTAAGAAAGATTTTGGGGGAGGTTTGGTGAACCTGTAGGGCCAAGTGCCAACATGTTCCTTAAATGCATTGTCCAGTACTAGCAGGCTCACGGGCCAAAGTAAGCCTCAAACAAGACTCATTTTCAACATACCGGAGTCAAAGGTAGTCCCGTGAAACAATGATACTCAACAACTGGGAATGGAAGTTGAATTCCTGAGCTTCCAATTTCCAAACGGAAAACATGGAAGCTAATAGAGAATCAGCTCACTGTGGAGATCCAAACACAAGAGCTATCAGATAAAAGGCTAAGCTGGATCAATCATCTTCTCGGCCTAGATTTCATTTTCGTCGTTTTGATTGAATGGGGGGCGCATCGCTAGATCAAACTGCTGCACGGGAAGATAGATAAATGGCTGAGCGGGTTAAACTACCATAAGTTTATTGTCGTCCCGTAATAGTCCGCCCTGCGCCATTTAAATTACGCTAATATTATTGCTTTCTCCTCGAGATGTAAGAAAAAGCAAGTAGTATGCATGCAATTTTAAGCTCCCGTCGTTTTATGTGTTCTAAATGACATTGAATTCGTTGCCGTATTGCCAAAATCAAACCTCGATGAGAGGCATGTCTTTCACATGCATGTTAATAGGAAACGGTCCAACATTGCTTCACTGATACGAAAGAATTGCAGAGCTTTTCCATTCCTCTAACTTTTCCGGGCAAGGTGAAGTCCGAACAAAATTTTCAATATCTAACTGTAAAAGCAAGCACCAGCTATTGTTCCAGCCTCTCTAAACAAAACAGACAAAGGTCCCCCCACCTTGGGGGGTGGGGTTTAACATTTTCACCTACCTGAGAGTATTGCTAGGAAACAAAGAACGACTATGCTGGACTCTTATACGTGCTTAAAATGCACTGGAATTTGTTTGATCGACATTTTGCTTCTTTGGACAAGCTGATGATATGTGGCCCTTTTCACCACATTCATAGCATGTTCTCCTCTTTATCTTACCACTGCTGACACTAGATAAAGCTGTCTCCGTGTTCTCAACTCCTTCACTTGTAGGTGCAGATCTTGGAAGGGCCTGGACTGCCACTCCTTCCATAGATAAAGCTGTCTTGGTGTTCTCAACTCCTTGACTTGTAGGTGAAGATCTTGGAAGGGCCTGGGCTGCCACTCCTTTCTTAGGAACTGCGCAACTTATTTTGACAGGTCTCCCGCACAAAAGCTGCTGATCCAGCTTTAGTGCCATTGTCAGCGCAAGGCTATCAGAGAAATCAACGTGGGCATAGCCACGGAATTCCCCTGTTTCCTTGTCCATACCGAAACGTATAGATGACATATTGCAATCTGAGAAAAGCTTCCGCAGGTCATCCTCAGTTACATCCCATGACAAGTTTCCAACATAGATTCTATTGTAGCCCTCTACTATTTTTGGGGCAAAATCAGATTCTTTATTGGTTCTACTTGACCGGTATGGCTGGATTTTTAGATACAGTCCACCCCTGAGACATATTAGAAGTTACATAAGGATGAGGTGATTGGAGAATATCTGTAATTCAAAAGAAATTGTGTATGTAGTACTCACATATCAGCCCCGTCAAGGGCCAAGGCTCGTTTAGCTGCAGCTTCAGTCTGTGCGAATATATAACAGTAAGATCAAGCAGGATAGAGATTAGGAAATTATCTCTGTTTAGCTATTAAAACCCTCAGAAACTTCCCTTGTCTTGTAGCAATTCCAATGACACTATCCAGTCAGTTGAATGACTACATTTTAATGCTATTAGAAATTAGCCCTTCCCAACTATTCTATAAACACTCAGTTGGAAAAAAAAACCCTTTTGTTCCAGGTAGGTCTTGCATTAGGGCTGAACAAAACCGGACCGCAGACCGGACCACAAAACCGGTTCGGACCGGATTTATTAATATGAATAAAAATATATATTTTTTTATTTTTCAATGCAAATTACAAACTTAAAAAGTTTAATTTTAACCTAAACTAAAACTATGTGTTTTGTCATGTCCTTCTCCCTTCGAAATTAACCTAAATTTAAAAAAAAAATGAAACCGGTCTGGACCACTTAAGTGGACCAGACCGGACCGCTTTGGACCGGTCCAGTCCACCATATAAGCACAACCGGATTTCCGGTTGTGCAGCCCTATCCTGCATGGCTTAGGTAGGAGTAAACCTAAACTTCAAGGCATACTTGCATGAAATCACAGACTTCAGAGCACGTGTTTGACATGTTCGCACCCAAAGCATGAGGATCAGACTTGCAGCACAAGTCAACCAAAGTTTCGCACCCATATGCCTTCTAATATGCGAGAAACAAGAAGCCTGGAATTAATTATCCTTGAAACCTAGTGAATACTCTAAGAAATGAAGCCACGGGTGCCGCTCAAAACTACTGTGCCCCAATTGGTTCTAGTCTATCTCAAAATTCAAAGTAACAACATCCAGTAAGGTAACTGCATCATTCACAAGGAGTCCACCTAAATATCATCTCAATGCTGATATGATTCCCTTCTCTGTTTCCAAGCTCACACCCCCAACCCCCCCCCCCCCCCCCCCCAAAAAAAAAAAACTCTTGGCTTTTTAAGAACAAGGGGCGTGTTTGGATTTGGCGTTGAACACGTATGTCTCTATATATATTGTACGTATGACACACACACACAGGACCTTTCAGGGAAGAAGTGATTTGTGTAATTTCAAATACAGTGATATTTCAAACTGCAGTGGCTGCGTGTGATGGGATTCACGTGGAGGTGGGGTGAAAGTGTGGTCCTCGTTATTTTGGTTGGGAGGTTTAGGGCTATGGGTGGCAGCAGTTATAAGTGGCAATGCTTTGACAGCATTGTTTGGGCGGGGGGTCATGGTGGATGGCAGGGAGGGAAACTAAGAAAGGAGACTTTCTCCACTCTCTAGCCTTTGAATTCAAAACACATGCGCTTTGCATAAAAATTTTCAATTTTTCGTCTGCACGAAATAGAGTTAAGAGTTTTCTTCTTTCTAAGCATTTTTTTTTCCTTTTTTTTCGAAAAAAAGTACCGAAACCAATAGGAATCAGTTAAAAGTTTTTCTTCTTGAAAATATGTTATTCAGAACAAAAAAGGAAAATAAATCCAACCTGGTGCGAGATCCCACATTTGATACATCTGTTCTGGGATAGCCAGGGTCAAAAGGTTTTCTCTTCAGCAGTCAATGTTGTTGAAAAAATGACATCCTTCATATTTACAAGCCTTTTTCACTAGGTTTCTATAGCAATAATTCCTCGCCCATAAGGATGTGAAAAGCAGTATCAATTCCTACTTGCAATCACCATTAATAGGTAAACATTGGTAATAAGTACTTCAACCATTTTCTTATATTTTTCACTTTCAGCAATCAAACTATGGAAGACATCTACAGAGTTACTTACCTTGAAACTGATAATGGCAATTCCTCTGAACTTCCCAGTTTCAGGAAACTTCATACAATCAACTTGTGTTATTGTACCACATCCTTCAAAATAACTTCGAATATCTTCCTCAGTTGAGTAATAGGGAATACCTCCAACATAGACTTTTGAAGTAACCTCCTCGTGAGCTTGACTGGTATAAAAGAAGATGACAACAACATATATAGTCCGTGAAAACAATAAAGAAGCATCATCATTCTGAGAGAGAAATAAGCCACCTTGAATTCAAACTAATTCTTCTCTATACAACCAGGCCATTTTGCTAATTTAAACAAAACCCAAAACATAGAAAACTTGTTTAATTTTCAGGAAAAAATAGGAGCCAAAACAACTCAATGCAACTGGAATTTAGTTCTTTTTGCTCCATTCTGTGGGCTGGTTAAATATTTGGCTTAGTGGCTGCGAGTTATGCACTTCACGAATATCAAACAACATCAAGTTATAATGCTCAAAACAGAAGCTAGACACACAAAAAGCGTGCATCCGTGCTTATTTAGCATCAAGCCAAGTTTGTCTCTCTAATCGTTCCTAAAAGCACCAAATTTTGAGTACAAATGGCAGTCGCCCAAAATCACAGAATCAGCTCAAGAGCACAATATAAACACAGATGATACTTGTCAAGAATGTACTTTTCCTACGCTAGAGTGAGCAACAATCAAGACATAATATATATCTCCTGAAGCAACAAAAGCACTTCCAAAATGTAAACTAAACAACACAATAACCAAACCGAAAACAAAGTAATTAACAACAAACCACATTAAGCGCATGGGTGTACTTCTAGAATTACCTGTCACCGTCCCCCATTGTCTCTGTGACATCTCGCCTTTCACTTCCAAGCTCAGCACCTTTGTTCGCCTCCTCCTCACCCTTAGCCTTCTTCTTCTTCTTCTTATTTTTCTTCTTCTTCTTCTTCGATTGCTTCGCCTCCTTCACAACCCCATTGGCCTCTGAACACAACTCTACGTCCTTTACCTCCTCCTGCTCTCTCTTCCTCTTCCTCCTCTTCTTTTTCTTCTCACCCAAAATCTCTGACCCACCTTCCTTCTTTCCCTCATCTCCCTTACTCTCTTCAGAGTTACCACTACCACTCCTCCCTTTCACAGCCTCTGGGACCTGAAAAGGGAGGCTTTTTCTGCGTTTCTCTCTCTTCGACAATCTGGGTCTCTGGCTCGCTGAGTGCAGAAGATTCTTAAGAGACACCTGGGGCCGTGTATTCGCGCCTGGTCCTGTCGTACCATCGTTATTCGGGTCAGTTATGGCCACGGAATTTGCTAACGACTGAACTAATTCAGCTCTTAGGCTCTGCTTCAGCTTCTTGTTCGATAAAACCATCTTCACAACAGCACATCAATGGCGGCTCAAGCTTACAGAAACCGAGCTTCGCCTTTGTGGGGCGAACAAGTTAAAACGCACCGCTTGCCAGAGAGCTCGGATTTCTCCTTTGTTTAGGCGAAGAAGTGAAACGCACCGTTTCCCCAAACATCGTCTTGGAGAACTACGTAAACGACACAACTGGTTTGCAGTTTTCACTGTAAATTGTAGGGTCCTTTTCGTCCCATCGTAGTTGTTTCTCTTTGTTTTTTTACTCCTGAGCACGCTCAACTAAAAATTAAAAATAATAAAAATATTTAATTACAATTTCTCCGCTCAAACTATCACCCGAATCTTAAATATTATTTTAAACCATAGTTTTTGTCACTTTTTTATTTTTTTAGCCCCTAGATTTTAAATTTTCAAACTTTGGTCCTTACATTTTCAATTTTTGATAAAAGAGCTATTCCGTCAGGGTTTTTTTAAGGTCAGTTCTCGTTAAATCAACATTTTACCACATCATTTCCAACCCATACTGGAAAAAATGACATTTTAATCTTTAGATTTTACTACCTTTTATTTTTTATTCCCTGGATTTTAATTTTTCAAATTTTGGTCCTTACATTTTCAATTTTGACAAAAGAATTCTTTTGTCAGGGCTCCATTTGTTTCCTTAACGGAACCACCACATCAGCATACAACTCAGCAGCCCCTCCAAACAATAGGTTTCCTTCATGCATTTAGCCCAAAATAATGTCGTTTTTGTCACAACTATGATGCAACGGTGCAACCCGAGATCCTCATGGTCGGCAACGACAATTTTCTATCTATCAGGATTTAGCGCTCTTACAAAAAGGGGAAGGGATGAAGAGAGTGAATAAGTGAAACAATGAAGCATCATATTTTTAAAAAACGGTGTCATTTGGACTAAATGAATGAAGGAGTGTCATACTTGTGACAAAACATTGTCATTTTGGGCTAAAAGCATGGAAGAGTAGAACATTATCGTTTTGAAGGGTTGCTGAGTTGTTTGTTGATGTGGCGTTGCGGTTAAAGAAATAGACAAAGCTCTAACGAAAGGGTTCTTTTGTCAAAAATTGAAAATGTAAGGACTAAAATTTGGGAAATTAAATTTTTTGGACTAAAAAAATAAAATATGGTAAAACCTAAGGATTAAAATGTCATTTTTCCAGTCTGAGTTGGAAATGACGTGACAAAATGTTGATCTGACAAACGTTGCAGTTAAGGAAATAGAAAAAACCATGACACAAGGGTTCTTTTGTCAAAAATTAAAAATGTAAGAACCAAAATTTGAAAAATTGAAATATAGAGACTAAAAAAAATATAAGATGGTAAAATTTTAAGGACTAAAATATCATTTTCCAAAAAAAAAAAAAAACACGGACTAATAGTATACCTTTTAGTTTGCATAGAATTATACGAAACCCTCCTCAGAGAAACTTATGAAAGAAAGCTTCTAAATTCCTCAAAACAATACAAGACGTCCCAAAAATGATAACCCAATTTGACAAGCTTCCTTCCTAGTCCATCATCTTAAGAGTTCTATTGAACATTGACCAAAGCAGAACCTCCAAGCTACACTCTCCTATGGTAACATGAACATTTTCCTGAAATATCCTAATGCTTGGGGAGGCTCTTCACAATTATAGGCCATCATTTTCAGAGTAAACAATTTGCCAAAGTCCCTTGTCGTTCTCATGCATATCACATTGAAGTTGTTGAAATGTAAAGAGTCTCACATTGCTTAGCAACGTGGGGAGTAGGAAAATTTTGGATTATAAATATAACCCTCCTTGTAACTTTATTTTCATAAATGAGATGTAAATAAATCCAATTGAGTTTTTCTATTGGGTGTCTCATTTATCTAAAGTAAATTTTTTTTTTATTTCTAAGAAGTCAATAATCTCAGATCTTTAATCCGTGCTTACTGTGAAGACATAATAAAAAAATTAAATCTTCAACTGTTGACATGGTTTGCTGTGATGTGAATGTGATGAATATTATATTGGTGTACAATCTAAGAGAAGAGAATTTGTAGTTGGTGGATCACAATCAGAGGATCCTAATCTGTCATTAATCTATGAACATTACCATCTCGTTGTACACAAGTTCAAGTTTCTTTTAGCATCTCAATTTGTCTCTATCAAAAAAAGATTTAGAAAGATAAGAGGCTAATACTTGCACAAAAAAAGAAGAAGATAGAGTCTAAGAATATTATCTGGAAGTCAAAGCCATGGAATGAGTCCTGGTTCTATGATCCCCTTTGTGTGGACAAATGAACTGATCAAGTTGGAAGAAGCACAAGAGGAACAGAATTATCGAGAGTTGAATCGAGCAAGTGGGAATAAGCTTTGGAGGGAGAGAATTGCGAAGACAGAAACCAAATCAGAAGAAAGAAACTGCAGTTCTGATACACGAAAGGCTAGAAAAGTAAGGATTTGTCATTCTAGACACAATCATATATTTGTAGCATACTAAGAAAAATATATTTATGGAACAGGAATTCATGGAGAAGAATACATCGGATTTGGTAAGCAGTTTACCGGATGAAATTCTTGGCCGCATCATTGCTTTCCTCCCTTCTGAATCTGCACTGGAGACCAGCGTCCTTTCTTCTCGATGGAGATGTCTATGGAACACAGCTTTAGTGAAGCACGGAACCATAGAAGATGCTGCCACTGCAGTTTCTGGATTCTTAGCTCATTTTGACGAATTTGATCCATTGAGGCAGCCCCGGAAGCTTCAATATTACTTTGGCGAAGGGCGAATCCTCTTAGCTACCATTGCAGCTAATAATAAACTTCACGTGGACTTCGCTGCTGGAAACCGAGAATTTCCAGAGCGGTTTGGTTGGCAGTTGGAGCTGAATCACCAAAACCTTACCAACCAGCCAAGTCCCAGTACCTTCTTCGTCAAAACTATTTATCTAAAATCAGTAAGCTCTCTTGGCAACGAGGCAGTGTCCTCTCTAGTTTCCAATTTGCAGTTTCTCGAGAACTTGAAAATCATTGAATGCATTGGATTGCAAGCTTTAGAAATTGACGCCAGTTCAAAGCTTAGAAGCTTAACCATCCTTGATTGTCCGCAATTGAGATCTCTTGATATAAGATCCTGGAACCTTAGATGTTTCCGGTATCGAGGTCGGCTCCCTTGGCTGTGGCCAGAATATCACTTCAACCTGAAGGATGCCATGCTAGATTTCAGAAAAGGCCTCTCTGACATTAGCTTCAAGAGTTGTGATTTCGACGCAACTCTATTGACCATCAAAAACGCTGAAATTCTTACTCTCTGCAAATGGACTTTTCAGGTATGTCCTTTTAATTAATGCAATTTTATAGAGCAGATGTCAAGTTTTTGTGCAGCTTGTAACACAGACCACTTATAGCCGATGTTTTTCGATCATCAAAGCAAAGATAACCTCAGAACTTTCTTGTCGCAGGAACTGATTTGGCCATCGATTTCCTACTTACAAGGGAACTTTCAGTTCTACAAATTGAAAGAGCTATGGTGGATTGATAATGCAATGGAAGGATGCATTAGTGACGCCCTAATCTCCTTCCTGAAACTCTGTCCAGCCTTAGAGCAACTTATTGTTACTGTAAGCTTCTTCCCTAGAAAAAAGACGGATCTTAATTTTTTTTTGCAGTGTTTCACTGATGAGTTCACCGGTTGTCTGTTTTTCTGCAGATTGACCCAAAGAGCTACGGCGTCCCAAGCACAACGACATACTCAAAGCAAGCCACTCAGCACTCGGAACTTAAACATCTCAAACGTGTTAAATTGGAGGGATTCACAAATCAAGAGGATGAGATCTCGTTGGCAATCTATTTGAGAAAGCTAGTTGCAGTAGAGCCTCTAATCATAGCAACATCAGATGGGATAAACTTGCGGAGTTTGGTCAAGGTTCCTCTGCATCAACCAATGCAGCATAGTGGAAGCAACTTGGAAACGGCGGCACCCTGGTCAGAGGACAGGAAGTATGCCTTTAAATTTTTGGAAGTAGGAGATATGAATGAGGTATGTCCTACCCATGTTCGCATGAGTCCATAGATGTGATAAAGTCCTCAAAAGCTTGTTTATTGTATATTACGTACTGTTTGAAATTGACTTTGTAAAGAGCTTGCGGCTCAACAAAAAATTGGCAACTTGTAACCACTTGTGATCTCTACGGTGCGTATTGCAAGCACAAATATCGTGGCCAATTTGGTTAGCCATCAAAAGTCTTCCTTTCCGATCAAATAGTGATATTTTGTTCTGAATCTGTTTCTCCCAAGCCTCAAAAATTGGAGTATTTACCAACTTTGCAGTTTTTTGCGTGGTAGATCTTGAAAAATTCCAAGCTCAGCAACTAGAAGTTAATCCGGTGGGATCCCGATGGCTGGACTAAATGGGATCAGCTGTCAATATGAATAACTTTCTCATTAGAAGAGGATGATGCTAGGTAGGTCTAAGGCGGTCTGTAAAATACAATTGGGAGGAGGAGACAGAGGGGTCAGATCGAAATTCTAATGCTTGGTTCTCTATCCAAGGAAATAAATCACATGCAAAAGTTGCTCCACTAAATGGTACTAAAATTAAACAAAGACATCGAAGAAGCTGACTCATTCCCAAAGCGTATATGGAAAAAGAAAGAAGAAACGCCTAGAACAAAGGGTACATGAAATCCAATCTTTATTCTCTCATATGTAGAGAGATTTAAATGTTGACGAAGAAAAACATGCCTAAAACTCGTTGTTAGGAAGTGGCTCGTGCGTGGCCTCCCCAATAAAGATGTTGTCATAGATAATCGCTGCAATGCCCGCTCCAATGAACGGTCCAACCCAGTAGACCCAGTGGTTACTCCACGACCAGCTGACCACAGCAGGGCCGAAGGAGACTGCCGGGTTCATGGATGCGCCATCAAAGGCACCACCAGCCAATATGTTGGCACCCACAATGAAACCAATTGCAATGGGTGCAACTATGCCCACATTCCCCTTCTTTGGATCCACTGCTGTCGCATAGACAGTGTAGACGAGGCCAAAGGTCATCACAATCTCAAGAACTACCGCATTCCAGACGCCCACGCCGGATGAGAGGGCGAATGCTGATGTTTCCTGCAGAGGGTCAAGCACAAGTTCGAGTTAGACATCAAACAGTATATGTATTCGGGATTAAAATATTTTAGAAATTTTTCGAAAGATCTTCACCCGTATTTTCTCATTGGTGTATAATTAATTAGGACTTTAAATCTGAAGCAAAAGTCCCAGAAGCTCCATTTGGTAAAATGTATCTCTGTTTTCCTTTTTCTTTTTCCTGGTCTCAACTCTCAATTGGTTAGTATTTTTTTTTGGGAGACGGGCATTTTTACTGGTCTCACTTAATCCCGCAAATCTTACCAGTCCACCAGTGGCAAACTTGAGTAGCAAGCAAGCGACGACTGAACCCAGCAACTGTGCAATCCAATACAAGATGCTCCTCAACAGAGAAATGTTTCCACCGATAAAAGCTCCGAAAGTCACTGCAGGGTTTACATGCCCCCCAGAAATGTTTGCACCGACAGAGACGGCCACAAAAAGAGCAAATGCATGTGCCAATGCTGCAGCTACGAGCCCAGCTGGAGTTGTCGACCCACCGTCCGTAAGCTTGTCTGCCATAACATCCACCGGTTAGTCCAAGCCAAATTGCAAGTTAGTAACAGTCTTTTACAGTCAACGTATGAAATATATTTAATTTAAAATATCAATAAAATATTCTAACAACAAATTGCACTACATAAGGTTTAGTTTATTAGGATCTTACTGAAAGCCATGCCAGAGCCTTCCCCAGCAAAAACGAAAATAATCATAGAGAAAAACTCGGCGAGGGCGGCCTTAATCGCATCGGGGTGGCTTGCCTCCCCTGGAGCACCGATGGCAATTCTAGTGATTGGCATTTTCTTGGATTTTCAGCTCTTTAGCTAGACAGTGTTTTGCAAAGTCTCTTTGTTTATGTCACTAACTTGGTTTTGGAGTAGCTAGATATAGTAGCGTTCGGATCGACTCTTCCCTTATATACCTAAAATAACGGCTAGGGAACCGGTCTAAACGGTTCCCGGTAAAGACATCCACAATCGTCCATGAGCAATGGGATTTTCTCGACCCCATGCGTCGGTCACTTTACACCCAAGAAGACAGAAGTGCTGCCACGTGTGTGGTGGCGCTGGAATTTAGCTACTATTGAACCGGCGAAGGATCGCCATGCGGTGGCCCCGCTTGCTGTTCGGCCAATTAAGGTTGTGTATGAGTGATAAGATTTTGGGAGGTTAAGGTTATGTTTGTTTCCTGCCTCAAAACGTTTTCAAAATATTTTCTACTCACTTTTACATCAATTCCAATACCTTTTCACCAATCCCAATAACATTTTACAAATTTTAACAATTTTTAACACATTTTTCATTAATCCCAAAAAAATTTACACTATTAAAAACATAAAAACATATCTCAAGACCTAAACTAAACATAGCATAAAATTTTAGAGTATTGGATTTGATAAAAAAGTGAAGGGAGATGATTTTTAATATTTATTATAGTGAAAAGTAATGATGTGACGGAAAAAAATAAATTATATTATAATTTTTTATTGTTTTAAAATTTTAAAAAGTGTAAAATTTTGTTTAATAAACATAGCAAGAAAGTGGTGGCGCGCGTGATGGACTGCAAGTCTTTGGATTGGGACAAACCGACCATTGAATATTATGCATAATCGGCGGTTTTACTTGAGGCTAGGCTGTGTCGGCTCTAACGGTCCCACAAGCGGACGGTCCGCTGTGCACGTCTTTCAATCACGCGGTGTACATGAATTCTGCATATATTTTGTCTTTATAATCTCTGATATTTGATCATAATTCGTATCTTTGTGTTCCTTACCAGCAAGGTCTAAGAGTATAATTAATAGATAGTCTTATCTTATTTTTAAATATATTTTCGATGGTAGGTCGAATTTCATATGAAATTATTTAATCATATAAAGTCTTCAATAACGTCAGTATGTTTGTCTATATCAAAAGTTGGGGACGCAAATTGAGACAAAGGTATGTGATTTAAGAAACTACTTTGATTGTATGTTTCACTAACCTATTCTCATTTTGACATGACAATTATTATTATTGTATTTGTTTCTCGGCAAAATTCGTTGAAAAATTTTGATCGGATGGAAGGTCTTGTAAAGAGAAATCAAAACTGGTCTGAGGTAGGCGAAGGCTACTGTGGTTGGCCTAATAACTTGGGGATTATACTTCTCAGCAACTTTCAACTCATAGAGCTTGCCCATTCACATGACAAATGAGGGCATGGAAACAGAGAAGTCAAGTAGCTTTTTCCCAATGCAAAATTTGAGGCAGAAATCTATCAAGAATATTCATTTTCTCAATTCCAATCGTGTAGGTAGTAGGAGTGACCAAAACTCTCGCACTAAGCTGGCTTTCCCCCATTTCTGCATAATTGGTTCTCTACGAACAACTAATGTTGTTCTAGACAACATAATGCCAATTCTGCAGAACCAATGAAGAAAACTGGGAGCAACACCCCCCCCCCCCCCCCACACACACACACACACACACACACCAACAAATTCAAGTTCAGATAAACCGAACTTCAAAAGATGTAATCATGTAAATACCAATGTGCACGCAAAAGTAATAGATCGATTTAGAGAGATAAAAAGCTAGCATGTGATTACATCGACAGGGATTACTCAAGAAAGTGGGCTTTGCAAGCAGCTAAAGATATCCATAGTCTGTTTCTCTCTTGTATTAATCTGAAGACTCTGAATCTCTCATTCTACAACAGGTTTTTATAAGTTATGGTCAAGACTGAGAAGTTATACGAGACTTGCTGTAAGAAGAAAAAAATTATTTTTGGTAAAAGTCAGGCCTAACATATTCGATTAAAAATTGCATGTCAGGGGATTTCCCCTTGCAGAGCTACCTTCCCTTTGGATGCATCAACTGAGAAAAACTCCCCTTGATATTGTTGTAGCAGATTCTTGTAGATAACAGAGTGAGCACCATCACTCTCAGCAGTTCCAGCTTGGGGAACCCATTGTGGAATATCCAGAATATAATTTGCACTGTTCTCGTCTGAAACTATTTGTCTAGAAGCCCACTGTAGCTGAAAAGCATACTCCAAATTCCACAAAACACCTCCCATCGTGGGCCTGTCGGTCCCTTGTTCAGCCAGGCACTTCTCCGCTGTTTCACCAAATTTCCGCAGGGATTCAAGATCAACAGATCCTACAAGATAGGGATCTATTATCTTCTCTAACTACCCCTTCTTTTGCCACTTCATGGCCCTTCTGCTATGTTAACCTGTTCTCTTGGAAGATCTGGATTTATTGCTGGCCTAGCGCATAAAACCTCTATCAGCACTACTCCAAAGAATAGACGTCAGATTTCTCTGTGAGTTGTTGTCTACGAAAGTACTCGGGATCAAGGTTACCAAAGCTCCCCTTCACTGCAGTTACCCCATGTGGGTTTGATCCAGAGAAGGGCCCAATTTAGACAATCCAAAATCTGCCACTTTTGCAGTGAGATTTTCACCAAGCAGTATGTTCGTAGTCGCGGTGGATAATACTCTCTGCTGCTCCTGAATGAAGGTAGTGCAAACCTTTTGCAGCTCCAATGCAAACTTGAAGCCTTTGTTTCCAAGTTAGTGGAGGACGATCAGAGACATACAAGTGCTTACGGAGGGGACCATCAGGCACCAGTCATGAACTTGTAGACAAGGATCATCACATCGAACTCTTCACAGTAACCAATAAGAGAAACCAGATGTCTGTGTCGGAGCTTAGAAAGCATCGCAATTTATGTTCTGAATTCTGTAAATCCTTGCTGCGATTGTGGAAATCCTCGCGTTACTGCAACCACAAGCCCACATTCAAGTACTCCTCTATAGACCTTTCCAAAACCACCAACACCCAGAACCAAGCTTTCATCAAAAAAATTTGTTGCTTCACGAATCTTAGTGAAACCTAAAGCACGACCTAAACCAAGAGAATGTGCTGTTGAAGCAAAGCTACCAACTGAAACTTTACCATCAGAATTTCCAACCTGTGCAGCCGGTGGCAAGCAAACCGAGGTCTGATGCCTTGTCATCTTTAGACGGCAAAAATACAAGTAAAAAGCCACTGATATGACTCAGGGCTGTCCATTGGCCGGTCCGGTCAATGGACATTTTGTAGAGTGTGTATACCGGACCGGACCGGTCATTCTATCGGTTCGGTCCGGTCCCCGGTTTCACCAGTCCGGTTTGGACCATGACATTTTGGGCCGATTTTGAGTTGGATTATGTCATTTTGGGCCGGTTTTGGGTTTGAGCATGCCATTTTGGGCCGGTTACCGGTTTGCATTGGTATACTCCGGTCTAGTTCCGGTTTTCCATATGGGTAACCCGGAACCGGACCGGAATATACCGGTCTCGGTCCGGGCCGAAACCGGCCAAACCGGTCTGGTTTCTGTCCGGGTTGGCCGGTCCAGCCGGTTTGATGGACAACCCTAGGACTCATCATATGAGCATCAAAACTGCAAAAGTAAAATAAATAACTACCAGCAGAACCCACTCTTTTCGTTTGGAGGCCATGAAATCAATATCATTTGTACCAAGATTTCTGACAAGGCCATTACTGGGATTGCTCATCTTCATTATCTCCAAACCATTTAGTATTGCATTGGGTGGTAAATACCTTAGATCAAGAGGACCAACTTGAACCAGCATCCGATTTGAGCCCATTGACACATTAGCAACGAAGTCTACGAAGTAAGCAGCTGATAGCTCCAATGTTTTGCTTGAGATATCAAAGTAGTCTAGAGCAGATTGGTTGTTGATATAAACATTGAAGAACATCGTACCAAGAGTCAGGCTAATAATGTCACAAACATGCATCCTAATAAGATAGGAGAACGTCGATTCAACTTCAAATGCCCATGAAATGTTAAATCTCTGATCGATGACATTTGCATCCACCATTTCTTGGGCGGTTGCATAAATCAAATTTGGTGCAATTTCTGTCGACACCCCACTAGGGTATTTAATTGAACTGGGATTGACTGTTACATTCCTGGCTGAAGCAGCATTGACAAGAAAAAATTCATGATCTGGTTCCCATGTCCTCCATTGTGAATCATTTTTGGGAGTTATAACTGGACCTCCCATGTTAACTCTATAAGCTGTCACGAAAGCTACATGAGCGAGGATCTCAACTGCAAGCCCAAGAGGTACGGGCAATGCACTGGAAGGGATTGCCCATCAGGCAAAGAGACAACCTCTAATCCATTGATAAATGCATTTGAACCAGTGCAGGGAGACAGGGTCAGCTCCAACTATTATGAACTTGAACCGCCCACCTCGATTACTGTTGGAAGTCCCACATTGATAGATTACTAGAGAAACTAGTCAATGTGCTCCTTATAAGGTTGTGACATCCCTCGCTCACGCCTCAAGGCGTCTTTTGGAGTTGAGTTAGGCTCACCTTTCACATATTTTGTAAATTCTAATATGGTATCGGAGCAAGGTTCCTAGTTTGTGGTCCAACCGTCACCCATTTCCACGTGTTGGCTTGGATGTCCTCCCGCTGCACGTGAGGGGGAGTGTTGGAAGTCTCACATTGCTAGAGAAACTAGTCAATGTGCTCCTTATAAGGTTGTGACATCCCTCACTCCTCAAGGCGTCTTTTGGAGTTGAGTTAGACCCACCTTTCACATATTGTGTAAATTATAATAATTACATATTCATTGAGAAGACAGGACTCTTTGTCTAACTTAGCAAATGAAAAGCCAAAAAGCAGTGTAATTCCATTAGCCTCGACTGAAAAAACTGCAGATTTCAAATGATAATGTGGGTTCTCAACTGGATGAAAATGCAACCGCGCCCAATGCCGGCCCATCTGCTTAGCAACTATGGTGTAAGTTGAAGTTTCGTTAATTACACGAGCAGAATTATAGAGAACCGAGGCATTCGTCTTGCCCATTCCGCTGTCTGAAACCACAATATGGGAATGAGGAGACAAGCCCACTAACCGATTCCTAGAATCGGGCTCAAAAGCCCGTCCGTCATCGAGTTTTAATGCCTTACTTCCACCACAATCAAGAAAAAAACTGTCTTCAGGAACAAAAGAAGCACTAACAATGAATAGAACACAGAAAACACAGAAAATCCATGTAACATAGGGTCTATTTGGATGAAACATATCTTCACTCACTCACGTCTGCTTAAGCCAACTTCTTCGTAAGTTAACCAGTACAGGACATAAAATGCAGAAAAGGAGCTAAATTTGGATCCCCCATCCCGGCGTTCTCAGCTCCTTTGAATCTTCCGGTAAAATGAAAGTTGGAGGAGGCAGGTTGGGTGAAAGAAGGCATACCTGGTGCAGAAGTTTTCTTCAGAATCGAAACAGAACTGGGAGAAGAGTTTCCAACTGAGAAAGGAAGTAGTAAAAGAGGTGGTTCCGAGTGTGGGAGTGATGATGGTGATGCTGCTGTTTCCAAGGTCTGGTCTGTGAGCCTCTTAAGGGAGAGCTTTAAACAGATGTTTCTTTTGCATTTATCCCTAAAGAAAACAAAAAGAAGACATCTCAAAAAACTCTGGGTGAACTGAACTTGACTGTTTCCTTCTATCATTCGCTGCAATCAGGTACGGCCACGTAGAAAGAATATTTGTTTTTCAATTATTACTGTTATATAACATGATCCTTATTTTGCCAAATTTATGAAGAAAAAAAGCTTTTTGAAATAAAAAATCTACGTAATCATGATTTATCGTAGAGTTCTTTTAGCATTAATTGGATTACTGAGAATTTCTTAAAAAATATAAATATATCAAATATAATAAATTAAAACATATTCTCAAACATGCATAACTCAAGATACCGTTACCGTCATGTTTTATAGGAATGGGTCTTTTGTTTGTCTATTTCATAGCAAATTTAGGGGCCGGGCTGCATGAGACTGGACTCATTCCTACTTTCAAGCCTCTTATTTTGTGATTTTTGGGCTTTGTAAGCAGAACATATGCCAGCCCATTATGGAGTGACCCAGCCCATAAAAAGCCTCCCAGTATTATCCACGCCCACGGGGGGTAATCCAATAGAAAGAGAACAGCCATAAAAGGAGGAGGGAAACACGTCCCCACATGACAGCCTCCCTAAGCCAAAACCAAAGGCCGAACTTCACTATCCAATAGCAATAGCCACATTATGAGAAGCTAGAACTGCTTCTCGATGTCAAATATGGCCGTGTCTTCCCTCTCAGGCAACTGGGTTTCAACCACGTTATCCAAGAAGGTTAGTGGATGAACATGAATCGATTACTCATAGACATTCTTCTATTCGGACTATATGTACCTCCAAGTTAGCTCATGCATTTAGTTATGCACTACTTTTCAGTCGAATTTGTCTCATCCAAAGGACCTCACTCGAGGTACTCCATTTTCTTTACGTAACACCATCGCTTGTTCGAGAGAATCAGCCGCCAGAGACGAAAGTAAGACACCCGCCTGAATTAATTGTCGTCGCACTTCTTACGTTAGCCAATCCATATGTAAAGCAAGTGCTGTGTGGGAAACACCTAGATTTGTTTCTTTTTTATTTTTCGCTTAGAATGAGTTGGTCACTGTCTGTTATAGGAACTGGAAGTGTTTAATTGATCTTCAACTACAGCAATATCCACTTCTTCGGCATGACCACTTAGTTTTCACTGGAATGCCTAGTAGATGATACTGAAATCGGTGACTCTACAAGTTTGGCGTCGATATATTCGATTTTATTTCTGTGGTTGTTGAGCTTCAGATACTGTAGCCCAAATTTTCAGATTACCAAGTAAACTATTAGTTTTGTTCTACAGAAATAATAAATAATTCCGCTTCGATAAATTGTGCTCTTATGCAATTTTAGTCTGCAACTCCCTTTTTTTCTTCTTCCTCCCTTCCCGTCAATTTTTATATGTGTTGTTATTTGATCGATGATTAATGGGAGCTCTCCATAAGCTGGATTTAGAGAAGGATCTGTGACAATGAACCCTGATGCTTAGGAGATCACACAGACAAATTTTGTAATGTAGGGATGGTTGATTATAGCTTGTTTTAGATGATGATCAAATTTGATTCGAACCTTATAAACTTCGACGTCCACTACCTCATACGTCAACATGAACCTCATGAATTTTAGGCCATTGCAAGAGAAGGCTGCTGCTGTTGAAAATCGGAGCACTGTCTGCAAGTTTACTCCCTGCTAGTTCCCTTTTTGCTGAAGGTATCATGTTGGAAATTTATTTGAATATCTGACTAGCAAATTGGGTCAGTATGAAGCGCGCGAGTTAATAATCCCCGTCTAAAAGTTTCTTTCAAGTATAGATAATGTGTGGATTGTATCATATTGTGCAGAAATACCGAAAAACTATCGGGCTTTTGTTGACTCTGCAGATGGGTATTCTTATTATTACCCCTCAGATTGGAGGGTAAGGCAATTAATTCAAACTGTGAGTTGGAAGCTGAATTTTAGCTGCAAAAAGTAACTTGTGAGGCCTCTTGTTCAGGAATTTGACTTCAGAGCACATGATTCTGCATTCAAGGACCGCTATATGCAATTGCAAAACGTTAGAGTGAGATTTCTACCAACTGATAAGAAAGACATCCATGATATGGGTCCAATGGAAGAGGTAAAGGATTCAAAAAAAATTCTCGGCCTCTTTCTTTTGAGAAGACTCTTAAATGGTCTTGAACTGTTACTACGTACGTTTAACAGGTAATCTACTATTTAGTGAACCATAGATATGCTGCACCGAATCAAATAGCTACTATATACGACATGCAGGAGGTTTGTCAATTGTCCCTTCCTCTTCCCATTCCTCACTAGAAGCAATTCCGCTGCCCGCGACTCCAACATTTGCAGGAAAGATATAATTAATGTCTGTCCACTGGATGCAGAAAACAGCTGATGGGAAAAACTATTACACCTTCGAGTACGAACTTACATCCCCGAATTTCTCTACCACTTCCTTCGCAACCATAGCAGTTGGAAATGGTAAGTGCATATCCTACCATCTAGAGGTCACTCCCTAACTGCCATCACGCATCTCAACTTTCTCTGTCAAAGCTCTTGTTTGGATATGAAGAAAATAATTTATCATCAAGCTCAAATAAATCATACCGACTTGCTCTTTCTACAGGGAGATTTTACACACTGATTGTCGGAGCCAACAAAAGACGATGGAAAAGATACCGCGATATGCTTAAAGTGGTAGCAGACTCCTTTCAGGTGCTCGACATCTGAAACAATGAAGTCTAGCTGGCAATCTAAGATATGAAAGTGATGATAATTTGCTCCTTTTGGTTAGGTCTTAATTTAGATGTATAGATTGATTAAAAAAGGCTAATACAAAAGGAAAAGAGCTCGATTTTGAGCAAATAATATGTTAATTCTTGCCACAGCTTGCATATTATACATGGCGTGGTAAATGTTTTCTGCATAATCGTGACTCCATTTGTTTTCCGGATTTTAACTTCATAGGTAAGACGTGCATAAAAACACAGCCAGCCACTTCAGAGTTCACAGAGAAAACAATAATGGGAGCTTTCTGGCACAAATTAACTCGTGGGATCAAACTGGCAAAACTGAATAGCTGGTAAATTGTAAGTATCTATATACAAAGTTTACAACTTTTTCTTTTTCCTCTAACTTTCCACATTTCTCATCAAGGAAGCTGGAGAGAGAGGGAGAGATTCAAAGTACACTAAAATTATGAAAATAAAACCACACCTCAGTATAAAGACTAGAATTAATTCCAAACCAATATACCACGGAGACGGAGCACAACGCCAATCAAGTGGTGCTTGCCTCCAAAAGAATATGCATTCAGCCCTGAGAGCACATCCTCAAAGGCCGGTCGACTCCAAAATCCCTACCTCTAAAACCTGCTTTTGAACAATGTAACTAGCAATGCCGCCACCCACCATGCGCTGTGATAAGGGTTATACAACTCGTTAGTCTCCCTTCTCTCCCTGCCCACTCTGGACTCCCATCAACATTCTGGGAGAACAATCGTCAGTATAGATGTCCCAACAATTCAAACTGATCAGAGTGAGGACTTCTAAATGAACCAAACCCACAAAATCAATTAATAGAAAAACCCTTCTAAATAAGTCGGTGCTGACGCAAACCCTTTCCGAAATGAGGTTGCATCAATCTGACGTACAGACCATTCTTTGCCGCCAAGGAATCATGGGTCCCTTCCTCCACAATTCTCCCTCCATTCAGAACTACAATGTTGTCCACATGCCTCATCATTGCAGCTCTATGGGCTATCAGAATGGTTGTTTTGTTCCCCATGATCAATGTGTCTAGAGCCTCCTGCACCACTCGACTTGACTCAGACTCGATGGATGAGCTTGCTTCATCTAATAATAAGATGGGTGCGTTCTTCAGCACCACCCGAGCAATTGCAATTCTCTGTTTCTGTCCGGGGGTAAGATCCACACCCCTCATCCCCACATGCGTGTCATAACCATGAGGCAAGCTGCTGATGAAATGGTGAGCATTCGCTATCCTAGCAGCCTCTTTCATCTCAGCTTCACTAGCATTGTGCCTAGCATATATTATATTTTCCCTTATAGTTGTTGAGAAGATAATTGGTTCCTGCTGAACAAGACCTAGGTGATTCCTCAACCATCTCAAATTATACAGTTTCAAATCCCGCCCATCCAGTAGTACTTGGCCAGCAACTGGATCATAGAATCTCTCAATCAAAGATATTATGGTGCTCTTCCCAGACCCTGAAACTCCCACCACAGCCACAGTTTGTCCCCCGTTGACTTTGAGGCTGAAATTGCTTAAAACCAACACTTCTGGGCGAGTAGGGTAACAGAAATCAACATTTTTCAACTCAATGCTTCCATAAACATTAGGCGGCTTTAATGCGGAGTTATCATCCGGGTCAATCTTAGGCACTCGATCTATGATTTCAAATACTGAAATGAGAGAATTTCGTCGTTTTAGTATGTATGGAGCCAATCCAAATGGCTCCACCAGAGCAAATGTTGCAAAAGAGAAAACCATATACTCCTTGACAGCAGTTGGTAGGTCCATATAGCCATGCTTGACAGAGTGTGCAGTGTACCAGAGGAGAAGTGCATTACAGGCAAAAAGTAGAAACTGTGAAAAGCCAAATGCAAAACCAATGGCCATTCCATGAAGGAAACTCTGCTTAAATATTTTCTTCAGTTGCAACCTATACAGCTCCATCACCTTGTTACCAGCACAGAATGCTACAACAGTGTAAATGTTTCTTACTGCATCCTCAAGGACCAAAGATGCCTTCCTGTGCATCTCCTGGATGCCCCTTGAAAATCCAGCAAGCCACAGTTTCTGCAATATTTAATAATTGCTTCAATATAAAACAAAGTAAATGAAAGCGAATCATGTAGATGAAACTCAACCCACTATGCAATCGTTATATCAACAGAGTACAAATACATTACACTAGCAGAGATTTCATAAACCCTGCAAGATCAATAAGAGTACGATCAGAAAGAAGGAGAAACTACTATGTTACTTACATATTAAATTCATTATTATCTGGTCATAATGCTGCAGTGTCAGCAAAAAATTATTTATTTTTTGGAAAAAAATTTGGTACGTGTTTGTGGAAACCCATGAATCAAAATGGTGCATACACTTATTGTTGCAGTCAGCCTTAAATGCGTCAAATAATAGCAGATACAGGTGTGGACAGCTGCAAACTGCACACTGTTTTATAGGGGACAAAAGAATCATTGTCAAGTATGGCTGGCACTTAATTGGTGGTGGCTGAAGGTGTGGGGTGGTTTAGGTGGACCTAGCGTGACGCCTTTTTGTTGCAGGACTCATAAGAACTGACAGGCTTCAATTTAAATAAAGGAAAATCTTAGCTGGAATTATGCTAATTGCTTATTCTAGTACAAAGGTAGTTATTAGTTCCTTTTTCACCATTTTAGATACTTTTCAACCTCTGTGTTTCTCACATGAACTAGTCTTTTATTTTTACTCGGCTCATAGATAAGTCAATAATTGAAGACATCTGATTTATTGAGCACATATGAAGTTTTCCCAAGTGTACCAAACAACCTTCGCATCATTTACAGTGTCCCAACCAAACAGTTGAGAACATAAAATTTTGGGATGAATACATTTTTCACCCTCTACCTATAGGAGCTTTGATACTTTGCACCCCTGTTATATTTCACCACCAACTCTAAATTTCAAATCATTTGCACTATTCGTTAAAATTTTCTGTTATCCTGGATAGAAAGTGATTTTTTGTCATAATTTTAGGTGCCAAAAAGCCACTTTCCACCCAACACAACGAAATTTTAATGAATAGTACAAAGTATCGAAAATCAATAGTTGGTGTGTGAAATATGACAAACGTGATACATTGGGGTGCAAAGTGTCATAACCCCCATAGTTGGAGGGTGAAAAGTGATTTTATCCCTAAAATCTTCGTTGCAAAAATTACTATATAAAATATATTAGTCATCTGCTAGTTATTTTCCACCAATCAAATATAGCCTTCTACTATTGTGATGATCAATGAATTCACTATTCCTCAAAACAGAAAAACAAGAAATGAGTTTAGATCACAACTCAACTATCAGTCCACGTATAAAATGATCTTGTACAGTATATACTGAATTTATAAAGGGAAGCATGTAGAGATGGAGCAAACCTGCGCAACAGCAGAAACAGTGAGAACCGGTAGGGTTGCCAAGGCCACAAGTGCCAGTCGCCATTGTAGCAACATTCCAATAAGAACAGCCACAATAATGGCAGCACTGTCCTGTATAAAAATGGAAAGCCGATTGCTAAAAGCAGCTCGCACAAATGTAGCATCGTTTGCCAGACGCATGGATAAGGTGTCTGCAGTGTTTTCCTCTTCATCAAAATATCCTACTTCACTGCGCAACATTGCTGCCGAATCATGGGAAAATATAAAGCGATCAGAATGAACAGAATTCTGCTTTCTCAAGAAAATCTCTAGGAATTAACGAAAGAGTAATGCACCTGAGAACATCATTCTACGAACTCGTTCAGTCATCTTCTCTCCCATTATACCAAAGTAAAAGTGCTGTAAAAAATTGGCAACAACTGTCACTACACCCATGCATGCAATAATCAAGCACCATTTGTCTACTTCGTGCCGCAAATGAGGAGGACCTTCATCATGTCTATAGTATGCCGTTACTATTAATGCAATAACATAAGCAAGGAGAGGATTAAAAGAACCAAAGATGGCAGCACCAGTGCTTCCTAATACAGCATAAAGCCACTCTGCAAAACTAAGCTCTGCCAACCTCCAAAACGAGGGTGCTTTCCGATGAGGTGTGTTTTTTGCTTCCTTCACTTTCACTGGAACATCATCAGATTCACTATGCGGCCGACTAAAAGTCTGTGAATGGGAACGTTCATTTTTAGGATCAGATATCAAAAGAGGTGAAACCGGGGATTCCGGGTCTGAACCATTTGATGTTTGTCGATGTGCAGACTGAACATCAATCTTGGGTAACTCTGGTAGTCTCATTTCAAAACTATCCTGCCTTCTTATTGATGGTTCTTTATCTGTTACATCCATGGGCTGACCATTTTCCAGCATCTTCTCTGGTGGTGGGCTCCCAACACGGGGCGATTCCTGCGAGTGAAAAGTGCTATCTGGGGGACGGTATATGCCGGGAACTCTCTGGAGAGACGGTGATTTGACCATTTTAGGAGATGATGGTTCTTGGGAGTTGTAACCTGCTGAAGAATCCTTTTCAATTTGGAAAGCTGCAGTCTCCTTGTAATTTCTCAATGGCATCCTGGATGTGGTTACATAGAGGGAACACATTAACATGAAACTTAGAAGAGAAATAAAACAGTGCAATTTGGCTTTCTATCAAATGAATACAGAAACCTTAGATATATTTTTAAATTATACAAAATGACTTTAACTTATTATTGTCAAGTAATCAACCAGAACACTCCATTATGCCAGCAAGGCTACAGTTTGCTGTTGCACTATACCTCTTAGGAAGTTTTGCTGCTTCTTCACATCTCAGAAGCTCTGCATATAGGCCATCCAGGGCCAATAATTCATCATGTGTACCCATTTCAACAAGCTGACCCTCCTCCATCACGGCTATGTAATCAGCATTCCTTATAAGACTAAGCCGCCGAGCTATTATTATAGTTGAACGTCCCAACATGAGGAGATCCAGAGCCTCCTGAACAGCTTTTTCAGCTTCAAAATCAAGCCCACCGGTAACCTCATCAAGCAGCAGAATCGTTGGATTTAGAAGTACTGCTCTAGCAATCGAAAGTTTTATTTTCTGTTCTTCTGTTAACGCTAAACCAGCCCTACCCACCTGAAATGCAAAAGAGTTTTTGAACTTAACCAAGGAAACAAGATGACAATAATAGGGAACATAATTTCAAGTTAATATCTTTGTCTTTGAAGTTTCACCTGTGTGTCATATCCCTTCTCGAGTGAGCTGATTAAAGTATGTGCATGTGCTATTTTCGCAGCTTCTTCAATTTGATCAAAGGTAGCATCTCGACCATAAGCAATATTGTCCCTTATACTCAAGCTTAGCAAGGCAGGCTCCTGGGTAACAAGTCCAATTTGACTTCTGAGCCATTCCAGTTTCAGGTTCCTTATATTTTCTCCATCCAACAGAACTTCTCCTGCACCATAGAATGAATGAAACAACATTAGAATCCACAAGCATTCTACGGATTTCAGTGGAACCCAGATACTCCTTAAAAGAAAAATATGATCATTCTACCCGCACATCCAACACGGCACAAAAACACACTTACCCCAAGAAAAAACAGATACATTTAAAGTAAAGAATAACACCATTATACCTAATGTAGGATCATAAAACCGCTCCATGAGTGGGATAATACTGCTTTTTCCAGAGCCATTTCTGCCAACAAGTGCCACAGCTTTCTTAGCTGGTACAGTGAGATAAAACCCACTCAAAATAGGAATTTCCGGACGAGACAGATAGCTGAAATATACATTCCTAAACTCGATATTCCCTTGTACGGAAGCTGGGCTAGTTCCTTCTTGATTAACTACAGAGGATGACCGGCTTATCATCTCAAACAGTCTATAAGCAGCAATTCGTCCTTGATCAAATGAATAGAAGTTTGTTGCGGCTTGATTGAGACCACTATTAAAGGAAAAAATGAGACAAGTAAGAAATCTGGTAGAAATAATTGTCAGGACAAAGAGTCAAGCAAAATACTTACAGGCCACTTAAAATTACAGCAAATAGGGCTGTTACTATTTCACCGCCATGAACTTTTCCATGTGTAATTAGGAACCTTCCAACCCACAACTGTAAGGCACAAGAACATATTGCAAGCCCATACGTAAATCCAAGACCCAGTCCTTGCACAAGGCTTATCAATATCCCGTATCTCAGAGTTGCTTGTAGTGATGTTGCATAAGAATACTTGGCCAATGTTTCATTTGTAAATGCATACAATGTCCTAATATATGAGACCGCCTGCATTATTTGAGAAGTCATTCACACTTCAGAACCACATCCATTGAGTCCTTCACCAAAATGTTCATAATTGAAAAATGTGTTCTACGTTTGAACTATTAACCTGCCACTTCATAAAAGAAAAATTGATAGGAAGTAAGACGTGTCACCATGTTCAAATATTAAATGGTGAAAGTACTGCCAACAAAAGAACAGAAAGAGATTGCTTGTTGTATTATTTGAAATAACTTCCACAAAATAGTTGTTCAAAGAAAACACAGTCGAGTCTTTCTTACTTCAAGATGATAAACAAACAAAACGCCCTTTATAGTCAGAAAGATGCTATATTCTCAACTACAGCAAAAAAGGATACACAGTTGGTTCCTAGAAGTACAGAGTAGCAGAGCATTGTCATGCCTCCTCGATGAAGTCTTTTTTCAAACTCCTTGCTATCACCTTCACAGCCAACTCAACAAGGAAATAAAGTCTATTCTTTTTTAGTTAGTCTATTAATTTTGGTGTAGACAGGAGAGGGATATGCTTGGGCCTAAATTCCAAACAATCACAGAAGTTAAGAAGAGGTCTCGCAGATGAAAAGGAAGTACTTTGTGCACATTTTTCTGCAACAAATGCCAACAGATAAAGTTTTCACCGATTAACCAGAAAACATATCAGCTCGATCAATGTGTCCTGATCAAGATCATAAGATTTTAGTGGATTCCTACATGTGTCTCTTGAGGATTTTTTGTTTTAATAACAAAAAAGAGAATCAATTAATGTAAGGGTCAGGAATCTGAGGCATAAGAAAGGGTTATGACTAATAAGGACCAATAAATAGCAAGGGAGAGTTGCAGGACAAAAGTAAGAAGAGTTTGGCAGAAAGCAGACCACCAGCAAGTGTCATGTACTTCAACAGTATATTGGAAGCAGAAAGGGACCCAAATCGACAAAATTATACTAATAGATTAGTAATAGGTCCCTATAATAAAAGTAGTAGGCACAACCTTCTATAATGGAGGATTAATGGTACAAGACTACTAAAAAACCAAAAACATGTGGGTTGAAAGAAATTTTCTATCACTCCATTAAATACAATGACAACACCTATGTACAGAAGTTAGGAAATCTTAAGCGACAGAAGGATGACATAGTGAGCCCTCAAATTAAATTGAGAATAAAAGAATTTGGTGACAAAGAGATAGGAATCTAAGATTCGAACTTTCCCACTAATTATTCTCCAATAAAGACGTCATCACCTAAGATTTGACAATACAGTTACTTTTTTTTATATGGGTAAGTTAAAATTTATTAATAAAAAAGATGTGTTAACAGTACAAAAGACTATACAGAAAACACCTAAACCATACAAGCTAAGAACATCTGAATAACCCGAAAAAGGAAAACCCAACACCGCCATTTGCCCATATTGCCAATACAGATACTTCTGTGCATAGAGTAGCAACAGAAACAGTAAAGGCATCTCCCTTAGTGTACAAAGAGACCACAAGACATTACCAGAAACAGTCATACAAAGACAAAAGAAACTGCAGCAAAATACATTCATATTGATGCAACCATTCAGAAATTGCTCTCATTTCAATTTTTTTCTTGTTTCTCTATTCTTCTTTCGGGGGGCCAGGGGGGTGCTCATGCTAAATGACAAGTGCTATATAAATAGACCTGTTCCGCAATGCTAGCTGCTTCAGCGTAGGCATCCTGAATATTCTCAGCAAGCCTGTGAAGGAATATATTCGATACTCCTCCAGCAGCGACAATGATCGGACCTGTGGCTAATGTGATGAGTGCAATCTGCCAGCAGTTGATAAATCCAAGAACAAGACCACTGAAAAACGTAGCCATATTATGAATGTAATTTCCAACCTGTATCACCAGAGGCCAATAAACAGATAAGACAGGACAATGAAAAGAGAAACGGTTAAATAACAGAAAAATTCATATGCCGCACAATATATTGGATCTCAACATACTTTTTCACTAAGAGCAGATTGGATAAGTAGCACATCACTCAAGACTTGGCTCACAATATCCCCATTGTTCCCATAGGTATCAAAAAAGCTCATGTCTTGGTTAAGTAATACTTGAACGTATCTTGACCTGATGACAGCAGTCTGCCTTTCCCCAGTCAAAATCCAGCAAGAAACCTCTATTACACAAAATATTTAGTACTGAGGACCATAAATATGATACAAAATTATTTACACAAAAAAAGGGCCACATGAAAAAAATGAAGTGCAACCTAATGCCCAAAAATAATTTACCAATCCAACCAGCAGCGAAGACGCCCACAGCAATATACACGATGGTTAAAGTGTGCTGCAGGAAAAAGAATAACAGGGTCAAATGACTATAAGTATCTCTCTTCAACTTCTAGTTCACAAATTAAAGTAAGCTCATAGTTGCACCTTATAAATCAATTATAGAAACTAAATGAATGAATGAATAGCATGTGTGACACAAATATGCGGAAAAACAGTAATGGGAGAATCTAAGCCTCAAAGAAAACCAAAAGCCACCCGAAAGTTAGTAGACCTGTCTTCCATAGAGAAATGATTTGTCACACTACATTGCAGATTTAATATGTGATTAAGATACTACTTTTAGCAACAAACTTTAGAACGAAAATAAACCCCAGAAGCCATGGACCCATTGTATTTGTAGTTTACATGGACCTCAGTCACAGTAGTAATGTTTTGACTGAACCATATCGCTAATTTATTTCACAGAAACTTCACACGCCACATGCTTCATGGAACAAAATATACTTTTTGCTCAAGATTTTCCCAAAATAATCGGATGCAACTAAACCCAATTTAAAGTATCTTTCTTTGCTAAACACCCATGATTTTACCAAAAAAGGGGAGAGAGAGAGAGAGAGAGAGAGAAGGAGACAAAAACCCATATGAAGAAAAAATGACTTAGAAAAGATTTACAATTGTTTTTACTCAGGCGCAAAGATAATGATGTCAAAATATATAGGTTATGTTTGTGTTGTAAAATTTTTGGTATTGGGTTTAGTGAAAAAGTGAAGAGAGGTAATTTTTTATATTTTTTGTAGTGAAAAGTTATGATTTGATGGGGGAGAGAGATTATATTGTAGTATTTATTGTGAGTTGGTGAAAATTTTTATAAATTTTTTCATGCAAACAGACTCATAGTACCCTCGCTGAAAACTAATTCAAACAACAAGCCATCAAGTGTTAATTCCAGGAATGCACTAAGCCAAAGTCTTAAAAGATGTCGCTCTCCAAATACTTTTTTCCTCTCGCACATAAAATGCTATAGCGCTTCCATTATTATTTAAGAAAAAATGGATATCACATTACCAAAATATCCTTCATTGTGCAAAAAAGCCACTAGTCCTACTAGTGAAGTGACAGATCCGGAATCTGGATTTAACAGATAAAATAAATAAATAAATAAGGTCAAGTTTTTTATGTTGTGAAGTACAATTCAAGAGCTTTTAACCCCAAAAAACAACTTCTATGAGGAGAAGACACTTCTTATGAACCAACAATAGCCCATCCAAACATCTGTAGTGAAATCTTCTTGAGATCATAGAAGATTAAATCGATCATAATACCAGAACTCTAAACTGTGAAAAACACATAACACAGTCCATATCTTTCAATCTCAGATTGCATACAGGACCTTTGATTCCAGATAAGTTCTTTGATGACCACTTGAAGCAAAACCTCAAATGCCAATTTCCAAACAGTTCATTCTGGTTGTGGTATGATTGTTTCTATAGGAAATTAGTAAGTAATTGATGGGCTTGTTCTAGGGAAAATTGACCAAAGATCTTATTTATATGTGTCGTGCAATCAATCACACGATTACGGTAAACCACAGGAAAACACACAAAGAACACCAAATTTTAACGTGGTTCCCTCAGTGAGGTACATCCACACGCAAAGACGACAAGAAAAATCCACTAATCCCAAAATCAAGAGTACAAGCAACCAGCGAAAAAAACACTCCAAATAACCCAAGCTCCAATACACCCAAATCTCACTCTCACAAGAAAATCTATCTATCCTATAATTTTCTCGTTGAGCCACAAGATAGAGACTAGAGATTCGTGCAACATTGATCATTTCCAATATTCTCGACACACCAACTTGCTCTCCAGAAGTCTCAGAGATTCGTGCAACGTTTATGCTCTCTAATAGCAGTGAGACAAACCTGACCTCCTCAATTCTCCTCTCTGGACTACAATCTCTAGATCACTCTTTCACTTTTATTCTCAGGACTTCAATCCTAATCACAACGCGATCAGTATTGTATCTATATTCAATAAGTATTGTATCTAAGTTGGGGAATTTGGATAGAACAATAACTCTTCGGTTAGTCACACTATCCGCAACATATTAGGGCCTACATGGTAAAATCCAAAACAAACTCAACAATATGTTAGAAAAAGGTAACTTCAGAGCCACCCAATAATACTTAAAAACGGCACTGAACTAAGCCTGATACAGACTGTTCAGCTAAGTTAGTAAGTTCAGTTCCTGCAATAATAAAAATGGCAAAATAACAGGTCAAAATTGTAAATGTAGACAAAACTACAGCTCAGTTTTCCATAAATTACTTCCCATTCAAATTATAGTCACAGCAACCTACATTTTATTTATCTAACAGAACTATGTCTCGACATTAGACCTTCATATCCTATTCCATATCAACACAAAAAAAAAATATATATATATATAACACCAAATAAACAATTATCTTTCCTTCTCAAAATACTTTTGTTCCCAAATAAACAATCTTTCTTCTTAAAACAAGTGTACCTAAATAGCATAGCTGATAACTTATGCCAACTTTATGACCACTTTTGAAAGGGTTGGCTAAAATTTCCATTGGCTTTCAATACAATGAATAATAATCTAGTCATCTGGCGAGAATCATAGCAAATTAGTTGCACCACAATAATTTGAATCATAACTGCGGATTCTAATTAACCCGTAAATATCCCAATACAAGTCAACGCTAGTCTTACACACAAACTCAAAAACACATATCTATGTGCCAAACCAATTTTCCCATAGGAATAACCAAGAAAAAAAGAATTCCCATAGGAATAGAACAGTTCACGGTAAGCCCAAAATGAGTAGGAAAAGAAAAAGAAAAAGAAGGATAACAACAAAATCATGAACTTATTATCGCACTTACTCATTAATCGAAGAGCGTAACCATGTGAAATGAACACAATTAGCTGAGTCCAGCTTAGCTTAAAACTGAGCTTCAAGTTCAAAACTTAATCCATCCCAATTTGCAACATTTTATCAGGAACTAAACATCAAAATGCAAATGGATAGATGAAAAAAGAGAAGAACTCCAAATTTAGGGTTTTAGGAACAGTAAATTACCTCCCTGAACTTCTCGAACTGCTCCTCTGTTTTACCAGGGCCGATCCCGATCTTGAGAACGTGGATGATCTTAGCGAAGTAGTGGAGGTAAACGACGAGGGCAGTGCCGTGAGCAGCGGCTGCGAGCGAGCCGACTATCATGAGGGCCCAGTCGAGGCGGTCAGCGCAGGCGAAGAGGCCCGAGAAGGGGACCGCGGCGGGCGGCGGCTCCATCTCCTCGGGTTCCTCGATCTCCTCGTCTGGCTCGACCTGCTGCCCGGCCGTCTCAGCGCTCTGGTCCATGTAAGGAGAAGGCGACTCGGGCGGCTCCGACACCTCCGACACGGGCGTCAATGGCTGTATGTGCGGTGGGGACCACCCAAACAGCCCCCTCGAGATCATCATCTTCGGCTACGACTCCCCTAAATTTAGCAGATCTGCTAAATTTAGAGGACAGATTACTCCGGCAACAAATATTTCGATTTTGTGTTTTTGGCGTCCTGCGTTTTATATTCTCATTTGTCTTTTTCTTTTAGCTTTTCCGAAAGCGAACACAAAACAAAATGCGGTCGTCGCGAGTGCGTGCGTGACCCGGTCAAACTAGGCGGGGAGAGAGAGAGAGAGAGAGAGAGAGAGGAAGACTGAGGAAATGTTTGACTCACCCCGGCGACACGGAAGAACCTCCTTCAGCTCGCTGCTTCTTGTTAACAGTCAAATGCCGGCGCGGGTTTGCGAAGCGGATATTTGGATATTTTGTAACAGTAACCGGCGTCGTAAAGCGCAGCCTCTGTGTGTGTTTCGGTTTTCTTGGTAAAGGCCGAGTGGGTGATGTACACCTGTACATGTTTTCGGTTTAAATAATGGGTGCTGGTAAATGCGTTAACAGCTGTATGAACGGGATGGTGAATTTACGTTGAAGTCCTCGATTACGGGTCGTCTGGTAGTGACACGTCGCATTTGGTTGTGGTTCAGGTGACATATCGGGTGAGGTTAGTGTGCGTTAACTGCATTTTGGATTAATTATAGAAATAAATGTAAAATTGTTTCAAAATCAATTTAGTCTACTTATATGAAAAATATCGATTTAGTTTTTATGATTTTAAAAAGTGATAAAATCAGTCCCTGACAGAGGACCAATAACAAACAAAAACAGAATTACAAAGAGTAAAATCAATATTTTTCATATCACAGAGACTAAATCGATTTTTGAATATAGTACCTGAACTAATTTTATATTTATTTTTAATTATTTAATTTAGTAAAAAAAGTATATTTATTGGACTATGGTCTACTACTCGATGGATGGACATCATTAAGAGAGAGAATGCAAACTTTTTCCTGCCAGTCCATTTGCTCTGTTCCCTCTCTCTCTTCCTTTGCCTTTTTGGGATGGCAGTGTTTTTTTTGGGTCAAGTGGGTTGTAGAATAAATTTTTCAATTTGTGTTTTGTTTATTATTTCATTGATTTTTGTTTTTAATTGAGGCAGATTTCAATTCTCCTCAATTATCATGTAATTTTTTTAATAATATTTTTACTGGATTAATTTTAAATTTCATTTTGCGAAGATAACCGATTAACTACCGAAGAACTCAATTGGTCGTTGTCGAACAGAGACCAGTGTCCTAAAAAAAGGTAATGGGATTGTACTTCTGGGCCCATGGTTGGTGGGTCCAACTCCTCCTGGGACACTAAAGATCCATACAGGTGTCAAAGAGTAAAAGACCGCCCACATCGCACGCTTCCAATAACGGATAAGTCGATCAAGGAGAGAGAGAGGAAAAAAAAAAAGATAAAAGATAACAAGGTCCCCACCACAAAGCCCGGGGATCCACTTTTTCTATTACGGCTCCTACACTGTTTCACACGCTAAGTACCCACCAATGGCGTCTCTGCAAAACCCACCCTCAAAGACATTGTTCCTCGACTCTTTCCCTCAGGTTCTCCGACCTCTCTCTCCCCTCCAACATTCCCATTTTATTTACCTATTTCTCCTCGCGTTTCTATATACGTGTATATTGTGGTTCAGTTACAGAAGCATGGTACGTTGCCTTGCTATAGAAGAAGCGGGATTTCATTTCTGATCAGGGCGGAACAAGCAGCAACGTCCTCAATGGGGTCTCCTTCTCAAGGTTACCTTTGCTTTGAAACTTGTGTTATTATTGATTACTATGCTTTTAAACTTGCATTATTAGTGATATGAGTAATCTCCTCCTTAAGGACCACTGACTGCGTATTTCCTTTTGGATGCGCACGTGGGCGTTCATTGCAGGGAGGAATTTTAAATTTGCTCTCAGTTGTTTAGAGCTGGTGCAAATAAACATCTCGAATTTTATTTGACAGAACTTTCCTTTTACCTCGAACCTAGATAGGCCAATTATACCAATAGGTCCCAGATATTGCTTTGACAGATGGCCTTGGATTGTAATTGGCTGTCATGATTGCAGTCTGATCTGTAATTGTTAAAATGCATACATTATACACGCTTGTATAGTAGGATCTGTAAAGCATCAATTGTATTTGTTGTTCAGCACATTTTTCACTGTCAGAGTGATCACTGCATTGAACTTTTTGCAGACACTGACTACATATCTATCTTCGGCATTTTTTTTTATTTTTTTAACTGAATTTGGCAGATAGACCTCGGAGACGCCAAGTGCTAGCTATTGGGACGGTGGCCCCTTGGCTTTTCCTTGTCAATCCAAATTCTAAGTCGTGTAAGAATTATTGGTATAAACATGCGAATAATTTTTCCTTTTTGCGTCTCCCTGTAACGTTTGCCTTGCAAGTAGTTGGGCTTTCCGTATCTTATACTAAAGTCGTGTTCTTCTCGGAAAGCAAAGCCTGCTATTCGTGCAGTGCATTGGTTTCCTTAGATGGCTGATATCCTAAGAGTAAGCCCTTGATATGGCTCAGTTGCTGCAGAATCTAGGAAGGGGTTTCTGCCAGTCGTGGACAATAAAGATGGATACCAATTTCTTTACCCATTTGGGTGGCAGGTGCGCATTGCCACATTTTATCTGCTTCTGTTTGGGCTATCATGTCAGTCTGTTTTAGTTGACCTATCATTAGACTACTAAATTCCAAACGTTAAGAGTAGCTCGTCCCTGTTCTGTTGTCTTGAGAGTTCGCAGGAAGTAGTGATTGAAGGTCAAGACAAGGTTTTTAAAGATGTCACTGAACCATTAGAAAATGTAAGTGTAAACTTGTTTCCAACAAGCAAACAAGACATTCGAGACTTTGGGCCACCACAAGAGGTTAGCCTTGTACTTATAGACAATTAACACCATTGACCCTTTTTATTTCATCTCTTCTTGCATTGTTCATATTATCGTATATGATAAGTACTGTTTCTCAAATATTCAATGAACACAGGTTGCTGAAACTTTGATAAAAAAAGGTCCTGGCCCCTCCTTCCCAAAAGACAAAGCTACTCGAGGCAGCAGAGGTTTAACTCCCTCCATACGTTTGGTTAATAGGAGCATGGTATACATACCCTTTGTTGCTCAGGCTAAGAGACGACAATGTCTGTGATATCCTTTAATAAGGAAATCGATTTATTGGTCTCATCTCTTCTTGAACCTTGATCTTTTGTAAGTTCGGTTGTACCTGTTTGCCACAGTAGTTCAGAGAAGTATCTTATCAAACTTCTCCTCTGTGAAGACCATGACAAACTTTGTTTTCTCCTTTCTGAGCAAATGACATGCGGAACTGCAGACTTTGTCTTGAAATCCTCTAGACTTAATCCTTATAAATGCACTGATGCATCGCCTTTGCTGTTTCTTTTCTGAAATTGTAGAGTATTTTGAGTTACTCTGTCGGTCGAATGGAGTAAGGTTCAAGAAATATATAATTATCTGCACTTAGCACTTAAGCTAAGTACTACTTCTGACTATTGATTTATGGGTTATCCTTTTTGTATGGTACAGCATGATGTTGATGGGAAAGCATACTACACATTTGAATTCATTGCAAAAGCTCCAAATTACACCCGCCATGCTCTCAGCACGATCTCCATAGCCAACGGTATGGTGCCCTTCCTGTATTCGAATTTGTTTGGTACATGAGTAATTCATTTTGTATTCTGCTCTAGCATTCCGTTCCCAAAAGTTGGGTTTGTAGTCGGAACTCTGTTCGGCAACTGCTAGTTTTCTCTAAGCCTACAGTATGAGAAACTGATAGCCCACATAAAACACAACTTATTTAATTATTCTCCTAATGTAGCCCTGTAAGATTTTGCGTATATGTTGTATGAAATTTTGCTTTTAATTGAGAATTGCATTGTTGTGGCAGGTACGTTCTACACTTTGACCACCGGGGCCAATGAGAGAAGGTGGGAGAAGATGGAGGACATATTGCACGAGATTATTGATTCCTTCAAAATTTCAAATGTTTGATGCAGTCATTCGATTTACGTACGAGATTAGGGGTAGGACTTCTGATATGCAAGCACTACCATGCATTTCCTCGAGTTGTCCAAGAGAAGATACTCCTCAGCAGCCTGTTTTTGAAAAAATAATTTAATTTTTTTACGGGATTGGCGCAAATACATCCTTATTCAACTTTTATATATGGAGGAGCAGTACACTGATGCGTGCCTACGGTCCTTCCACTGACATTACAGTGAAGGTCTCATAACGCATGCGCAGGATAGTATCTTTTTTTGTCCCATGATTATTCAGATATATCCATAAAGCTGCTTTTCTTTCGTTCTTTTTTCTGCCGATGACTGGAATATTGTGAAGCAGATAACTCCATTCGCATTGAATGTCGGGGAGACAACGGAAAACACAAGTCTCAATGAATTGTCTTTATCTACACGCTCATGTCAATAGCATCCTTCACCCAGATAGTACTGCCATCCATTTCATTCATAAGCAGGACGCATCAAACACATTGACACAAAATTGCATCAAGAAGCCCTGTATTTGGATCGAGGGGCCTAAAGGAATGGAAGTCGGGGCTCCCAGTATTTTTCCTAAAATGGGGCAGTTCTTAGAGCAAACTGCATAACAGAGAAGTACGCATAAAAACAGTTGATCTCATCCATCATGTTACAATTTCTGGTCAGTACCATTTATAAATGAACGCATTGGGCAACAAACAGCAAATCCTCCGAGAGCTATTTCACACTATACTAATCAGAATCCAATAGCAAAAGCTGTATAGAAAATATAGCTCCCAATACAAATTCAAATAACCAACAGATATTGGAGTCCTAACACAATGCCTCATTGCTAACAAAACTGTCATAGCAAAGATGGAATCACTTCGCTTAAGACAACAAACTTATATCTTAGATGATACCAATCTTGTTTGCCACATCCAAGGCATCGTAGTCTGGTGTCAACCTAACATACGCCTTCTTAGTTCCATCAGGCCTGCATCAGAAAAATCTTCCTGGTCAATACATACAATCCAACAAGTGTCAAAAATTTAAGAGGCACACAAACTAAACTTGTAGGCTGCTCTGAGGGGTGACTCGAGAAATTTACCTGATCAAAGTGTTTACTTTCTTGGACTGAATGTCATACATCTTCTTCACAGCATCTTTGATTTTCTTCTTGTCAGCCCGAATGTCGACTATGAAAACCAAGGTGTTATTGTCCTCAATCTTCTTCATTGCAGACTCAGTAGTCAAGGGATACTTGAGAATCTGATAATGGTCCAACTTATTTCTCGGGGGAGCACTAATGCGAGGATACTTGGGGTTCCTCTCCTTCTTCAATGTCCTTGGGCGATGAAATGTGACTGATGTCCGGATCTTCTTAGCTTTCTTCTTAAAGACTGGACCTGATTTCACAGCCTTGGCAGCCTTTAATGCTTGAGCCTTTGGATCGCCCTTTTTGGTAGGGTCAGCTTCAAGAAGATCAAGGAAAGCAGAAACATAAATACCTTGCATATCCTCCTAGGGTGAAGTCAACAAACAGCTAAAGGCAATCTCAATATTCCGCCCAATTCTCCAAAGCTGACGTTGGAGGTTTAACAGGCATTCACCTTAAGCACTGCTAAAAGGTTTAGCACCAATAACATAATTCGCCTCGAGTTTGGCAGCATGGCAGGGGGGAGGCCATCAATTAGGCTATACAACGTGCTCCCTCCTAGACTGAAGTACTTTTGAACACCCAGGTTCTTAAAAGTGCAAAAATGACCTCAAAGAAAGATAACACTACTATCCTGAGGCTCCCATACAATTTTCACAATGCATGGCACTGAAATTGGAGTTTCAGCTTCCTCACTCCAAAAAGAAATTAAATAATTCCTCCGATGCTGTCCATATTGTGGACAGATCCGAACATCTAAAAAGTTTTGTTAAATTTAACACGATCGCTGCTCTCGCCCCAATAGAGAATAAAAATCCAAATACGTTTCCTGATGTACCGTAAGAATAGTAAAGCCACAATTTGATGAATCACCAGTGTTTTGTTTTTCTTGAATAAGCAAACCGATGAAATATTGTAGTTACAAGGACATAAATACAATCTAATAAAACAGACTAGCCACAGGCCTGAAATATTGTAGTAACTCACAAAATCGAATGGCTAGCAGATTCCTCGCAAATAGAAACTCACAGGAGGCGTAAGACACACAACAATACAAACGCAAATACTTATCATGCACGACAACTACGGAGTAAATTAAAAAACCATGCAAAACAGATACTTGAAGAGGATAGTTACCTTTAGCTGGAGACATGACTCAATATAGAACCACTACCCAAAGCGCTTTCTTACCTAACAAAACCAAAAGTACAGCATCAAAGAACGTTAGCCAGTTATACTATCGAGTAGCTTTGCGCTTTCAGATCTAGGTAACAAATGTAAGCTCGTGACAAATCCTTTGAAGACCATAACAGATTATCTGTTAAGAAAGGGGATATCGAATGCTATTTGAGCAAACGAGAAAACAGAGAAATGGATTTCCAGAAATTTCACGGCAGAGACAGAGAGAGACAGTGACCTGATAGTTACGGAGTCGGCAGCTGCGGCCACAGAATAGGGTTTCGAGCGGAGAAGATGAATGCAGATATATATACAGGGCAGGATTACCTATATAACCTCGTTCTATTTTCAATCAACCATAAGCCCAAGCCCACATGATGGGCTGGGCTTTGATAACAGTTACGAACTAGGGCTTGTCGGTTAGCTCCATAGACTTCGGTCTGGCAGATATCTGCTTCGGTTAAAGAGGACCACGTAATTTTTGTACTTTCCTTTCGAATATTGCAGACGAAGTAAAAACCAAAAAAAACAAAAACAAATCATAAAACATGTTTCGAATCATTTTGAAATTTTCGGTGAGCACATTTGGGGGTAAAATTGGAATATATTTTTGCAAATGAAACCATAGGATTGAAACACTTGTCGTCATTATCTTCCCCATATATCTCAGCTTGATTTTCTTCGTTCTTTATAATATTTATTTCAATTGTATCGTTCCTCCCTTTGTTCTTTGTTGTTTTTTATAGTGATAAGAGCTTGTTCGTTTAACCAGTATTCTCAGAATTTTTTAGAATTCTCACAATATAAAAAATTCTACAATCAAACATCATTTTTAACATTACATAAAAATAAATACAACATGTATGCCAATAAAGTTAACATCACCTAAAAATTTTCAAAACACAAAAAATTCTCAAAACACAACTCAACCGAACACCCTCTAATTTTCCTTACACAAGAAAAGAGCCTGTCATATATTCTCCAGTATAATTATGTTATAATATTGTTTTCTTCGAGATATTGTCTTTTATGGTTGATGAGTTTGGGATATTCTTTTATTTTTGGCTTAAATGCACAGTAAGTCCCTGAGGTATCACGTTTTAACAAAATGGTCCATGTGGTATGAGTTTGTACTGACTAGTCCTTGGGGTAATTGTGATGTTACAAAACAGTCCTCCCGTTACATCTCCGTCCACCCACTTAACCCCGAAGCTGACGTGTCAAAAAATGTCACGTCAACAACGAATAGAATGACGCCACGTGTATTAGTTCGCGCGTCAAAATGAATGAAATTTCCACGGTTCGCGCGTGATAGATCTGTTTACTGTCCAAGAATGGTTACTGCTGGTCTCTGCCGAAGACTAGTGGGACTGTAAAAACCGCCTAACGAAGAACCGATCCGAAACCCATAGCCATTTCGGGTTCTTTCGTTTCTCTCTGTTCTGTTCACTTCAAACAGCCGCCCCCACCATACTATTGCAGGAGTGCTTCATCTCTCCCGAGCCCAAGCACCGAAAAGCACTCTGTCCGTACGAACCCCTCAAAAAAAGGGAAAAGAAAGAATCTTTACGCCATGGATATGCAAGAGGGAGATTTCGATAGGATCCGCTTCTTCGAGCACGCCCGGCAGACCGCGGAGGCTACCTACACGAAGAATCCTCTCGATGCCGGTGTACGTAAATCATCCCTTTTTGGATCTCTCCCCTTGAGTGATTGCTTTCTTTGATCTCTGTTCTTCTTGTTTTATTTCGAGATATTTTCGGTTAAGTTTTTGTAGTTTTTGCTGGGTTTCGTAGGAAAATGAGTGAAATGTGCATAATGCAATTCTTAACAGGTGAATTGTTTTATTTTTCTCAATTTCTTGCCCACTGTTGTGCGGGATTGACATTGTTAATGTTCTGGTTGCTTATTTGCGCAGAACTTGACAAGATGGGGAGGAGCACTGCTAGAGCTGTATCAGTTTCAACGTTTCCCTGATTCGAAGAAGATGATTCAAGGTGCTTAGTTTGATGAGTCTAGTAGATTGCCAAACAGTAGCTTCTGTTAAACTTAAGTATTTTAAGAACCTATAATTATTATGCTCGTGGCGTGTAGTAATGAAATTGTGGGCTTTATGTTCAAGTCCAAGTTCATTGCAAATACTTCATTAAATAGCCAGAGCTTGTTGATAACGAATCATTGCTTTATTTCCCAGAGTTCTCAGTGGTGATTTTTTGCAAGCTAACATGATTCACTTCTTCTATTACCTGCAATGCTACTCAGGGAGGCTAGGGCTCTGTATTTGGGGAGGAAGACTATCGGGGATGAAGAGATAGAAGAGATAGATTGGGGTTTTTTTTGGGGGGGGGGGGGGGGATGTCGCTGCGACGTCGTAAGACTTAATTGACTTTCTCTTAATTTTTTTTCCTTTTTTTTTAAGCTGAGTCATATTCACATGGAAATTAGGATTAAATTTTTATTTTAGTTGCCATCCTACATGGAGACTAATACACGTGGCGTCATTCTATTCGTTGTTGACGTGGCATTTTTTGACACGTCAGCTTCGGGGTTAAGTGGGTGGACGGAGATGTAACGGGAGGACTGTTTTGTAACATCACAATTACCCTAAGGACTAGTCAGTACAAACTCATACCACAGAGACCATTTTATTAAAACGTGATACCTCAGGGACTTACTGTGCATTTAAGCCTTTATTTTTCTGGATGTTTCCGGACTACGTACAAATATTCTTATAAACCGACGACTCATTTTGACATAACTCTAGCGAGGAACAGACATTCATCTTACTTCATCGATTCCAAAGTCAACCATCCTTTCCTCAAGCACATCGAACTCCCTGACATTGCACTTGTTTAGAACAGCAACGCAGGCCATCATTGATAACGGTGTCACTGATAAAAATCATCCATCACAATGAAGGGAACTGAACCTTTCAAATAACCAGTCTTTTCAGGATTTGCAGCAGTCGACTTCACTTCTCATGGCACATCTTTTTCCCACACCAAGGACAAGCTGAATTGTCCGTGTCAGATACATAAAAGTCTTTATTATAGCAGGTGTATAACTTTGGGTGATTGCTATGCAACAAGAGAGGTAGAGAGGTGGAGGCTGTTGTTGGAGCTTTGGGATTCAGAGGCAAGTTCTTATGTTGGTTCTCAAGCAGATGCGCAACATCCAAGTCCTCAATGCTCTTGTAGAGGTTTCCAATGCAGCCAAAGATCGTACGACTTGATAGGACACCGATCACGGCACCAATAGGCAAAGGAGAGGAAATGGAACAGAAAGTCCACGAACTCTTTTCCGGCTTCGGCAAGGATGACTTTGTTGGCCTTTTTATCGACGATAAGCTTTATGCTTATTATTGTCGCTGCCATGGCGCTCACTGCTAAAGAATATATACATTTTAAGTTCAGGTAGGTAGTGACGGCGTTAAATATGGTACACAAAAACACGAATAGACTTAGGAAAAGCTAAGTGGGGCTTCCTCTCAGTCTATTCGAGGAACCTTCTTTTCCTCTCAAATAGCATCTCTCTTCTTCTTTTTTGTGTCAAAACACTGCCTCTTATATAAATACCAACTATAAAAAAACTACGGTGGATCAGTACCATAATATAACTAAATAAAATCAGGAAAATACTCACAACCATAAGGATTGTAAATTGCCCTGTTAACTATAGCAGAATCACCCTCCAAAATAACATGAGTAAAACCTTTATGATATGCCAATTAGACTCCCAAGTGTGGGCTCAGCCTCACCGAGAACTGGATTGACAGCAGCTAAGTGATTCACCTTGAACCAGCATAAATCACCATACTGGTCAAATCTATTTGAGGAACCTTTTTTTTCCTATCAAATCCTATCTCTCCTTAATTGTTTACAAAATGCATTAATTTTGCATTCAAAAAGTCCATCAAAATCTTGTCTCAAGTAACTTTTAATTAATTCTAGGGATAAATACACTTAGCCCCCCTTATCTTTGGGGTCATTTACACTTTGCACCCCGATGTTTTATTTTTGATACATTGGACTTATTATCTTCCACATTTTTAGAATGTGGATCCCGTACCCGATTTGGCCGTCTAAATTGACAAATTTCATCAACACGTGAACCCGACCGCTACAAAGGTAACGTCAGAGGCATGATGAGCCGGTCAATCGTTTCATGTAGTGGTCGACCGGTGCATGTAGCGGTTGACCGGTGCATGTGTTGACGAAATCCGTCAATTTAGACGGCCAAATTGGGTACGGAATCCACATTGCAAAAATGTGGAAGATAATGGGTCCAATATATCAAAAATAAAACATCGGGGTGCAAAGTGTAAATGACCCCAAAGATAAGGGGGGCTAAGTGTATTTATCCCTTAATTCTATTACTTTTTCATTACAAAAAAAAATTCTTCAAATTTTATTACCTTACTTTATAACAAATTGTCAATAAAAAGCATTCTACAATCAAATATTTTTACTCTAATTTGTTTTTTTTACTAATTTTCGCAAATTTCTGTAAAAATAAATTCACAAAATTTTCTTTTAGAAACTTAAAATTCTTAAAAAAAGAATAAATATCAAATTGGTCCTTGTAATATACGCGAAAATCGTTTTGGTCCCTGTGATACGAAAACCATAAATTTAGTCCCTATAATACCCCTTTTGTTTCGTCGTTCGTCCCTCCTTACCACTCCGTTAGTTTATTTGACGGAACTGATTCCACGTCGGCCCTTCCCTCCAAATCCCGCTCCAGAGTGACTTGCAGAGTCACATCCCTCCCTGCCCTCACCATTTGCACAGAAACCTTGCATTTAGAACTTCAACAATGATACTTCTAAAAAAAACAACTTCAACAATGATGAAGCCCCAGTAGTGAGGCGCTCAAGCTGCAAAAGGCTACATTACTAGAAAACATCAAAACCTGTGATATTTCCTCAGATGTGCTGACCATTCATGCGCTGCTTTTCAAATGTGTAACAACAGCATCAACTGCCATGGCAATACTGCGTCGTAAGTCCATTGCATTTATCCCAGCAGCAACCGACTTGCACCCTTCAGTAAATATTGCTCGGGAAAGTACTGTCCGCTTCACTGATTGACCGAGCGTAGTTACCGGCACTGGATCAGAAATATTAATTCAACCATGAAAACTACAAATCTTCTGCTATGCATTGATTACCCACGCCAAGCCATTCTTAACAGCAACAAAAATGACTTGAAAGTACGTAAGAAAATAATCAAAGTAACTTAGTTTGAGCATTCATTAGACCACATAGTGAAAATAAGACCTTATCATCCCCTGCTTCATCGTTGGTAGCATTTGCAACCTGTTTCACAAGGCTAGCACCAACGTTCTTGACTTTGTCCTTGAATTCAATACTCTTTGCAACGGTTACACCATCTTTTGTCACTTTTGGGGCACCCCAACTTTGCTCCATCACCACATTACGTCTCTTCAACAGAAAACACAGACGTCAACATGTCTAACTACTATATCTGATTCAATAAAGAAAATAAAATGCTTCAGCAAAGCAATAAGCTGCATTAGAAATATACTTTTGTTTCAAAAGATCACAATGTAAATCCAAAAACAAAAACAAAAAATTCAAGAATCTCCAGCATCTGATCTATTATAACCAACTCGAACCCAGTGAGCTACAAGCAGGCCTCAACGAAAGAAACATTCACTGTAAATTAGAGATATTTGGGACTAAAACCAACGTGAACACCGTTGGGAGTCAAAATTCTCATATGTAAAAGGCATCTAAACAAGAATCGCACAGCAAATGTTAAGAGATGTGAATTCCGCAGTGATGCGGTTAGCTAGTAACTAAGTACCTTAGGACCCATGGTGACTTTGACAGCATCGGCGAGGTCTTCTACACCCTTAAGCATAAGAGCCCGGGCCTCCACCTCGAATTTGATGTCTTTCGCGGCATACTACCAACCTAAGTGACACACAAGCACAAAGAATATAGGTCAATGCAAACAATAACACCGATAATCATCGAGGTTTTACAGTTGAAAGGAAATCCAAAAAATAGTTCTATCACCTGCTGAGTACTGTTCCGAGCGACCCTGCGAAACCCAAAAAATAGTTCTATCACCTGCTGAGTACTGTGCCGCAGCTAAGTCAGCCAAACTGGGCAAGAGGTGGATGGAGTTTCAGGGAAGCAACAATTGGGAAAGCCTACTTGATCCTCTTATGACGTCCGCATGCAAGGTTTCTGTGCAAATGGTGAGGGCAGGGAGGGATATGACTTTGCATGTCACTCTGGAGCGGGATTTGGAAGGAAGAGCCGACGTAGAATCAGTTCTGTCAAATAAACTAATGGAGTTGGAAGGAAGGGCGAACGGCGAAACAAAATGAGTATTATAAGGACTAAATTTATGGTTTTCGTATCAGAGGAACCAAAACGATTTTTGCTTATATTACATAGACCAATGTTTACATTTATCCCTAAAAATACTTGCCGGCATTACTTTAGCTATTTTTTTTACCAAAATTTCTGCCAATGCAGCTCCCACGCATGATCCTCTGATGGAGTTATGAAATAAATCTTTTTCTTGTCACTATCGTTCTAGTCAATAGTAGCCCGATGACTGATCCAACAGGCAATGAGAGGACGTGGAACAGAAAATCCAGTCTTTTCGGGCTTCGGCAAATATGACTTTTATTGTCTACGAGAAGCTTCAAGCTAATCTTAGCCGCTTCCATGGCGCTTGCTGCTAGAAAAAGATTTCAGTAGAGGTAACGAAAAGCTTTAAATACAGTATTCGCAGAGGTCCAAGTTTTATCGGATCTCAAAAGGAGTTTCATTGCAAAGAACATCACAGCCACAGGCTTAGAAAAATCTCCAAAGAGGGCTTCCTCTCAAAAGGATTTCTATGCAGAGTCTGAGTTTTACCCGTGTCATTGATTCCTCTTGTTCCTACCTAGAAAAAATAAAAATTGCCATAAATATCGAGATGATTTCTTATGCGCGTGACACCGTATTTTAACAGGTGTTTGCAAATTTTAATTTTGACTAAAATTTTGATTTATAAATATAACTAACTTAAAATTATAATTAACAAAATTATAATAATATAATTTTAAATTAGTCTACCTAAAGATTCAGGCCTCGAGGGTGTGCAGAATAGCAAGTGCCCTCTACTGCCTTGGCTGGTAGCCTCTTAATGTCTGGGATTTATGAAATTCACTCTGGGAAGTGCCTTCTTTTGCTTTCCTTTGCATTGGCATTCACGATTCATGAACCTTGGAGACTCGGAACGGCGAAATGAACATTTACTGAACGAGAATGCGAGTTTTCCAACGGAAAATCCTTGAATTTTGTCCCACAAATTAATGAGAGATTTGTGATGGCAAGGACTTCAACTTCAAGCAATTGACAAGCCAATACGAGTTGCTCAGAAATAAAACAAAATAAAGAAAGAAAACCCAATTGGATTCGGTGCAGGATCTTTTGGACTGAATTAAGTTCACTTCCTTATGGGGGTAGGTGCAAAGAAGCGGATATCCGATAATATAGAATGCGATTAGGGAATGAAATGGACAATACCACGAATCTTTTGCACCAATCCGCAATCATTCAAGCTGTACGATGTATATATAAAAGGTTCGGAGGGCGTGCTTGTGTGCAAGATTAGAAACTATATGGGAGTCGTACGTTTTTCATCCTCACTGCCAACAGGCAACAGGTATGCCCCTTGCTGTGCCACACAAATTATTCAGAGTAGTCGTCTGACTCTGACCGACCAACTTTGTACCTTGGTGGCTGGTGGGGTGTGGGCTTGTGTTGTTTCCACCAGGTCAGGGGCTCTACTCTAGGGTTGGTAGAGACTAGCAAGAACGAGTCGTCGTCCGGGCTTCTTCTGCGTCAATCCCCTCCCTCAATTCTTCCGACCCTACGAAGCACCTGATTTATTCTGAACTCGAGACATTCTCTACTTCTTTAACGCAGGGAAGCTTCTCTCATTTTCTTCTTTCTAGCCAAAGGTGAAATAGAGTGATTTTGTTGTCATTAATTCGGAACTTTCCAGCAGAATTTTTTGCTTTCACTTCTCACTTAACTTTCGAATCTAACCGTCAAGCTTGAGATTATTGCCGAACAGGAGATGTGGGAGTTCTTCAATCCAGGAAAGCGTAGAGAATGAAACGTAAACTGGCCTTCAAAAGTAAAGGTTCAACTAATTCGCTTCGCAAACCAAATGTTGAGGCTCAAACTATGGAATTTCTAACTTCTAAGTGGATCACAATGCGTCGGAGCCACTATAAAAACAAGGAATATTGGTGCTACAGGCAGAAAGCAAACATGGCGGTCCGTTACCCCAGGGGTTTGGTCTAGTGGTAAGGCAACGGCTTCAGTTCTCACATATCCCAAGTTCGAGCCCCAACACTATTATCGCCCCTGACTTATCTGGGTTGTGTTGGGTAGGGTCCTGACATATATCCCAGGTTGACTTGTAGGGCCGGATACACGAAGTGACCCAACCTTAAGAGCTCCTGGGTTATCAAAAAAAAAAAAAGATGGCAGTCCGTTTTATGTCAACCAAAGGGGGCAAAGAAACAATCCAGTAAAGTCCCTTCAGTGGATATGGGAAGGATGTGAATGTTTCATATCAAACAGCCTTTGTTTCCTCTCATGCGAAATGATATTAATGAGTTTTTTTGAGTGACCAAGAGTACGAATTCTGATCCCTTAAACGCACAAAACATTGCACAAGGAAGTTGAGGAACTTCAAGGAAAAAAAGAAGATAAAAACAATTAAAGGAAAGAAAAAGGATTAACCAGCTAAAGAAAGTATCTACACATTTATTGTGTCCGCTGAGCCCCTCAGATTGTTTCTAGTTTTGGATCATACAAGAGAATTCCGTCTGTGAGACATGATTCCTTAATGCAAGAAAATGAGTGTTAGAAGATAATGGGGGTGTTACAGCACTGTACAACCAGTTGAAGATTCGCAGCGAATTTTAAAAGCAGCCTCCTGCAAACATCGTATGGCAAATATACAGGTAAGAAAGACAGGATAAAAGAAAAATCTAAATTATTTCACAAGAGAAAATTGTTGGCTCTATGAGACAAAAAGTGAGACGGCAAAAAACATGCTGGTGAAGGGGTACAAAATGATTCTCTCACTCAAAGAACTGCACAGTTAAACTCCTTTAGGTCCAAACTGGGAGGAAAATATGTGGAGCCTGTTGTTTCTCTCGCTAGGGAATAGTTACACATTTCTAATAAGCCTTACTGCTAATGATGGGACCAACTCCTAATCCCTGCATTCTATTAACCACCATCTTTGGAATTTTGAGCTCCATTTCGATCTCCGAAAGGATATCATACGTCCACAAAAAGATGCCATGCTTGCACTGATACACCAATTTATGTAAGGTTTTCTGGCCATATTATCTTTTACAAGCATGATCCTTCAACATCACTAGCCCAGGACATTAACTATGAACCTCCAAAGACAACTTCAAACACAAATTCTGGAAATCTCATTGGCTCCCGCTACATATGCCAAGACGAGTTTAATGAAGGAGATGAAATAGTTGAAAATACTATTGGTAGTTGTCCGGTGGGCCAAGCAGTAGAAGTTCAAAATTCCATCTCATAGAACATCTTTCCTACAGATGATCAAACAACTAAAGGATCTTCTTTTAACTATGAATTAGCCGTTCAAGATAAATTAAAAAAGGCTTCTCGCTCCTTTAAGTTGGCATTTTTTAGAAAGAGTGGTCTAAGCAGAATAAGCTCCAAGAAAACCTAATTCCTCTACAATGGCACCAGAAAATTACCATCATATGGTCCAGAAACTAGAAGAAATTTACATTCGTAGAGGATCCTTCACAAATAGTCATTAGTCATTACCTCACTAGTTTTTTGCCATGGGCAATTCATCTTGATGCCTGAGTAAGTTGAAGGATAGTAATGCCAAGCAGAGAAACAGATAAAGATTCAAGGCATTGGATTGCAGAATCGCTTCACATTGCCACTACAACGAACTCAACAATGCAAGAAACTCTACTGGCTCTTCATGTTCTTTAACAATCTGTTCATAGACAATATGGCACGTTCAAGTTAGAAGAACTATCATCCAGCAAGGCTTTGGCTCGCCTCCAAGAGCCCAGTATAGAGAACTAAAGAAACAAAGAAGGGTGAATAATGTCAAGATATAGACTCAAAATGAAACAAAAAGCACAAAGGTTATTCCTGTTCGGCAAGCTAGATCAGAAATGTGCTAATGGTGATAACGTCATGTAATCAATAGTAACATGCTAATGATAAGTTGCAATCTAAGGTATATTGTAAAACAGATGAAATAATGGAGAAACAGACCCCACCACATTCACAAACGGAGGGCATATAATTTTAACACTGAGAAAAAATCGAGGGAAATAAAAAAGAAACCTGTAAGTGAATCATGTGGCAGTTCCTAACAACCACTTTTCAGAACAGGTTACTCAACACCCTTTTATCTTGAATATAACAATTTCTCATGTCTAATATGACTTCAGCTAAAACATGAAGGCTGTAAAATACAGTTGATCATGAATCTGTTTTTCCAGAAGACACCAAAACTTCAATGGCAAAGATACTAAATCATACAAGAAAATATAACCCTTGCCTTAATTTCAGGCATTTTGAGAATGGTTGGAACCGCAGACAGAAAAGAAGGATTGAAAAAAAACCAATACAGTAAGTGAACCATACCGTGATAGCTGTATCTTTTGGAAGACCCATTTGGATGAGAGCATCACGACCAATTTGATTCCAATCAAGCTGTTTTAGGTCATCTCTCCCTCTGTCACCATCTAATTGAATTTGACTGGCATCGTGATCAAAAGACCTTCCTAGCCAAAAGTACAATATACTATTCTCATTATTTCCTAGAGAAGGAGAGAAAATAGCAAAAGCATCTTTAGAATTCATATCACTTGAACCAAATGGCTCGATCTTCTCCAAACTGGGCAATCGATATACACAAGGTTGCAAAAGATTACTAGGTGCTGGACCGCTTCCCTCCATCACACCTAAAACAGAAGATCCCAGGCCATTTTCCGTAAGTACTTTTCTACAAAATTGAATGAAATCTCCCTCCCCACTCTTAACGGCATCCCTGGACACTAAGCTACCTTCTATCCTATCCAATTCACATGAAGAGGAAGTACTGTTGCTTATTCTTTCACCACCTTCTTTATCAGAAAGAGAACTCGAGGGAGAACATGTCACCGTCGTATTATCGGCCACGAATGACAATTTCAGAGACTTTGATAAGCTGCCCCTGCGCTCGGCCAGGGAAGGGGAGAATATTTTAGACTGGGGTGAAGTTGTTCTAGAATATGGCTGTGAAGTCAAATTGACACCAACAATATCCGGACCATTGGGAGTTTTGGACAATAGACTGGGACTTTTGGACGAGAGAGACAAGTTAGACAAAGTTGACGACACCAGAACAGAACATGAAGCTGCGGAAGGAGAATCCAAAGAGGATTCTGAAAAGTACTTAGAACTAGTGCCTGAATCAGACGAGACAGAATTTGGAGAGAGATAAGGAGGTGAAGAAGAAGAAGATGACAAAGAAGACGAAGACGACAATGAAGATGAAGGTGAGGACAAGTTTGTAGATGCATGTCCTATCATCCTAGAATCTGAGTAGACACGGGAGAGGTATAATTTGGGAGCTGCAACAAACTCCTTCATATCACTAGGTGCAAATTTACGCCTTAGCACACTCCAACAGCTTTCTCTAGCAGGAAGGTGGGTTTCATGTTCACTCTCAGATGATGCAAATGGAGGTACAAAACCCCCCATAATTGCTTTCTGAAAAATCTCAAAATCAACATCATATGAGTTCACTTTCCTATCAACTTGGTAAATCTTCACTATTGATTCCCCAGCCTCTACATTATTGTTAGGCTTATCCATCAAAGGTAAGAGGTGGGAAAAAGCATCCCAAAAATGAGCCGGTTCCTCTCCTTCCTTGATCACCCTGATTGGAACTTGCACTCTCTCATAGCGGACAATCTGACAAACAGCCCCTCTTGCATCCTTTTCCATGATGGCCTCACAGTTTTTTCCAATCCAGACATATATTGCCGAAGGTATATGGACAATAAATGCTCCCCTGGAATCCAGTGCAGAAGGAGAAGGATTGTTTAACATTTTTGGGACAAGATGCAAAGGATCATATGGTGAATGTGGGGCTATTCTATACATCCTCAACAAAGAACTCGGGCTAAGAGGGAATGCATGAACCCTCTTCTGGCACTGTAGCAACTGGCAAGCAAAACCCATATTTGGATCTGCAATACCCCTCGCTGCCTTGACATACTGAAAAGCATCATCGAAACTCTGCCCTTCTCTCCACATAAGATACGCTATCACCAAGGACGTGGACCTAGACACCCCTTGGCAACAATGAACAAAGACCCTTCCACGCTGTTCTCTAACATCTTCAAAGTAGTCAAAAACATCATATAGAATACTCGTAATATCCTCTGAGGGACTATCCTGTAACCACAAAGTCCTGTACACAAAATCATCTTTAAAATACTCGGGACAAACAAAACCTACACAATTTAGAACATGTGTAATCCCATTCTGTTTCAGTATATCCTTATCTCTTGCAACCGCATCCCCACCAAGATATATATGTTCGGCCACTTTAGAACACTCCTTGTCAAAGAAAGCAATCTTATCTCTCTTCACAAGACCACCATTCTTATCCGGGTTTCGCTGAATTGATGATAAATCAAGTTTCAATCGCTCCCCACCCCCTCTCCCACTCGGAGTAGGTGGTCCCGGCCACTCACCAATATCATCTGACCCTGCCTTTGGCCACTCATCCAAGCTCCGGCGAGCAATAGCCAACGGCTGTAGAGGCGGTAAACACGACCGAGCTTTGAAATTCTGCTGGGATCTAGGTGTTAACGGAGCAGGGAACCGACGAATTTGTCCATTGCTGGTTCCAACATTATCATTTGGATCCCCGCATCCATTTTCTTCAGCTTCTGGATTTTGAGAGGCAGCACGGGAAGCGGACCACGACGCTGAGCGCAAAAACATTCTGCGGTTGCCGGAGAATTGGCAAGGAGCCCGAGAATTACTCGAAGCTTCCTCTTTACCCACCATGCCCACTTGCAAACTTTCCCGTCTCGATGTAGAGATGGAAGCAAACCCAGAAACCTGGGAAACTCTAATATTCAAATACTATCCACTGTAAATGAAGCATGATGCACCTACATGTCAGGAATTAAACACACGTCGGATCAAGCACAAGAAGCACGCTGTGACACAAAAAAACTGATAGCAGATCATATTTATGCAAGCAAATTATAGTTAAGCATATAACATAAAGGGGGAAAATGAAAAGGAAGTTAACAGTAAATCAAGGATTGCGCATTATAAATTTGAAGGGTGAAGTGAAAAATCTAGAAGGCAAAATAGATATACGACGCAGGAAAACCTAGTCTCAATCTTTAAGTAAAATGATAAAAAAGAAAAGAAAAGTAAATCAGAAACGACGGAATCAACTTCTAGGGTTTCTTTGTTCTGTTTTGTTTTCCTGAGATGCGAAACTGAGATAGAGAGAGAGGAGGAGGGGTGGGGGAGTTAGATATGTGACTTACAGCATGAGGTACGGAGTGGCAGCCATGAAAGGTACATAGGCTTGGGGGAGTGCGGATGTGTGTGGGGGAGAGAGAGAGAGCTCAGAGCAAAGAAAGTGAAAACGGAGGCAAAGGTGCACAGAGGGTAAAAGGGTGCGATTGGAGTCATTAATTGTTACTTTTTCTCTGTTTATTTGACTGGGTATGACTGTTGAATAGATAAATAAATACAAATAAAAGAAGAATAAGGCAGATATATGTTTGGGCAAAGACTGAGCTTTTTTTTATAAATGTAAAATTAGTATATATAATATAAGTCAAAATTAAATTAATCATCATAATAAGAAAAACATAACATTAGTTGATCTAATTTTAGAAAATATTAAAATCAATCTCTACTGGGAGGACCAACTGCAGACGAAATTAAAATTACAGTGACTAATTTTATACTTTTGGTATCACAAGTACTAATTTAATTTTGGCTTATATCAGATTTTACATTTATCCTTTTTTTTTAAATAACATTGATTGAGAAATTATTTAGTCCTTGTAAAAATTTAAGCATTAGACAGTTGTGTTTGACTAAAATATCATAATTAATAAAAAATAATTTGAATGAATTTTTTATATTTTTATAATAAAAAATAATAATTTGATAAAAAAATAAATATTATATTAAAATTATTTTATTATATTAAAATTTTAAAAGCTTAAAATTATAATAAACAAACACATCTGCGTCATCTTTTCGAAGTCTAGTCAGGCATATTTTTTTTTATAAAAATATAAAATAAAGTATTTTAATTTTCAAAAGATATAAGATATCAGTTAAGAAAAATGAAAAAAATACACCGAAAATAGCCAATGACATGTTAGATCTGAGTAGGAGATAAAATGTTGATATTTGATAACACATGCAAAGAAAACGATATTTTGTCTGCATCGAATTATTCAGAAGTCTTACTTGAGCACTGATTGACTTGAAAGTAAACGTTGAAATCCCTTTGTCTGCAGTTCTGCCTTTCAAACAAGATGAGATATTGCATAAACCTAACCCTAACCCTAACCCTAGTCTATGATCCAGATCCCTTGTGCTTTTTATTAGTCTTCAAATTCACAATTCTCAAGCGCCAATTTAACCCAAAACTGATATGAAACTTGAATGCATACCAATTGAATGAAGAAAGCGTGAAATTGGGACAAGGAGAACCACACAGTGTTCGTGAGGAAGATAGGAACACATTCCATCACACATGACGACAATAACTCATTATGATACGTTGAAGACAAAAAACGCTCATGGGGTCGCCTTCAGAAGGAATTCAAACAAACAAAAACTCTCAGCAATGAGGTCCCTGAGGGATTCATTATTGAAGAGGGCCCAGCATTTTTGTTGGCGAAGGCACTGATTCTACTTCGAAGGAAGTCCTTTTCAGCACTCTAACTTGCAAGCAAGGCAACAGTGCAGAAGGGGTAAAAAAGATATTAGATGGAGCCGTGCAGATTAGCTTGTGCGTGCAATTATGCAACTTTTTTTAACTTCATGACTTGCTCAGTTCTTTCAGAGTTCGCTGTCCCACAATTGAGGTTTGGTAAGCAAGCGTGTACTGGAAGTCAATTTCTAGTTGTGGAATTTCTAGAGGCCTGGCACAGAATTGGGAAACGAATCAAGCCCAACTATGCACGAAATTCATTAGCATCTGCAGATGTCATCCGCTCTAGTAGTTTTATTGATCTTCCCTTAGATATATTATCCATGGCAAGAAAACTTTGTCCCTCTAGGAGATACTAAAAATGTTCCGGTCACTGTCTAAGTAGAAGCTCCCTACCATTATATCGTTCACGTTTGAGGGGCGCGGATTCACCAATCAAGAGTTTCACCGCCCTTGAATCTAGTGCAGAATATACCATAAGAATAACAATCCCTAACTGAGACATTTTTCTTGGTTGCTCAAATCATCCCCCAGCTACATCAGCAGGGGCAAATCTACAACATTTCACGACTGTCTACGCTCGGCAACAAAGAAATTATTTTAGCAATGAAGCGGGACACATTCATTTATTTTACAAAGAAATTAGTACAACACGAACGCACTCAACAACAAATCACCAATGCAGAATTGAGATTCATTCGACCCTGTGGTGAAAACGGATTACTTTTACAAACCCAAGATTCCAACCCACGGATCAACATCAATTAATTTCATACAAGGCTAGGAAATTGCAGATTTCTTACTCTTTGAACACCAGGGACAGAAATGCAGTTAACAATGTTTACGGTCACAATCTCCCACTAGAAGTATTATTGCTCATAGCATGATCCTGGTTCACTTGGAGGGCTTCGAGCATATCTATTTGTGACTGGGGCAGCTTGAACCCCACGCCTATTCAAGAGACATCGGAAGTATACCAAGCGCGGCAATGCAGTTAAGGTAATATTTCCTGTGGAAATGGCCTCCCTACTGGTCCACAAACGCTCTGTAGGAGAAAAAGTCAAATGTCCAATCGCATGCTTATGCGCCAACAATAACCAATAAAACTAAAACAGGTAATAAAAAAATGGGTCCCCTACTTAAGGCAATCAATATGAGTATCTACATATTGCAAAAGTCAGCATCAAGAAGTGAAGCAATACAAATGAAAACATGGGATGAACTTGCTCCCCACTCAAGACACTCGTCAGTGCGTGTCCGTGTCTATTGGTGCATGTATACATCTGCCAATACAATCTGAATCATTATAAACCAATGGAATTGCTTATCCAATCTGGTCAACTTGAGATATAGTGTGCATGCACTACATGCCTACAGTGGGCTTGAGCAAGACCATTTTAGAGCTTGGCAAGATCTGCAGCGTGTTGATCAAGCTGAGATACATAGATGACTTCCAATTTAGCCTACCATTTAGAGGGTTCATGAAAGTGAATCTCAAATCGCATTCGGGGACAAAGAATGACAGAAAACTAGGGGAGAGGGTTAGAATCGGCCAAGTCAACAGATTTCCTTTCCTGTTTGGTTAAGTGTGGCGAAGACTGTTCTCCTTATACGACCTTAAGTTACTTTACTAATAAAAAAAGAGGAATACAAACAGAAAGAACATTCTGGAATGAAGGGAAAGGGCTAGAGAACAATTGAAAGGAAGTGAAGGGAGAAGGGGTTGAGTTAGTGGAGGGGAGATTCGTTTTGCTTCTTGGTAAGTGTGCAACAAAGAGTACAGAGGCTAAATGAAAACACTACTCATGCCAAAAGTGTACTGAACTGTGTAGCCAGGCTATGAGAGGATGGTTTACTTTCACACTTGGGTTACCACATTCTCCATCAGTGACGTTAACTCCAACAAAGGATGAAATACGGCCTTGTCTAAGTCTTAACTAATGGTTTGCTTTCACCAAGGCATACCTGCAGCTGCTGCAGCTCGAGGCCATATTGTCTGCTGAACATTTGATGTATCTGCTGTCTCACCCCACATACAAACTTCTCCCCCAAGCACAAGCTCTTGCTCGGAAGCATCATTGATTCCTTCTACTGGCTCTGCGGTATAGAATTTGTCCCAAGGGACATCCAAATGGTCAAGATACCAAACGCCTTGATTGCTGAAAATGCATCTGAAACCTTTTGCAACAGCCTTTGGACAAACCCCACCACCCAACCTATGGCAACAGACAACAAATTTTTAAATTGACATAGTTAGACATTTGGGTCTCTACATGCAAAACTGCTTTAGAGGAAAAAAACTCACCAGTTGTGCACTACAGTCCGTGGATTAAGATTTCCTGCAAATGCATTGAAGGTTTCCTCCCTGAGATGTGAAAATCCAGATATGGTTACATGCCGGATTTTACCAAAATGAGACTTATATATACTTGCTAAACTTCGGACATATTTGCTTAAGCTATTCGAATTGGTGTTTTAATTTATCAAGTGTTTTACATTCTTATGCTGATATCCTAGGACTTCCCAAACTCCGAAGTAGATCCATACATTGTTTATCTGCTGTGTATACATGTAATAGAAGGGGTAAATTCCAGTCAAGTCATACAAAGAGTCTTATTGATGTAAATTAGGGTATACCAATTGACGGGTGTCCAATTTTTTGAGATTGCTATTTCTTGAGCTTTTAGGACAAAATATTGGTAGGCCTCTTTAGTAGTCATGTTCCGACTCTGAAGCCTGCAACCAAAGAGCAATTATATAGAGAGAATGCAATCATAAAAATAATATATTAATGAACCCAAACATGAACATATCAGATAAGGATATATTCTTAACCCAAGAGCTCAAGGACCCTTATAAGCTTGCATGGAAGTTACTACCATTCCCTTGCTCAACACTATCATGTTAAGTTAGACCTTGCCGTTTAAGAATGACGACTGTCATTGGTATGCTATTCATCAAAATAATACAAAATGTTTTCAAGAAAATCAATACAAATACTATGGTAGAACATTGCCGTATTTAAGGCATCCAAATCTAGAGAGAGATGAATCTTTTCTCAACTTTTTTCCATCTCCTCCACAATCTCTAAGATCACTACCTTCAAAATATCGTAGCACGTAGATATGAAAGAGAAACACCAAATCCAATCTAGAAAAGAATTAAAACCCAGAGATTTGAAAATAAACATGCCATCAAAGAATGTAACCGGGCATGGATCCACAAAATAATAAATGACAGCGCTAAATCAAAAAGAGCAAAATAATGGAGCAGACCTTCATAAAGATGTCAAAATTTCATTCTAGAATTAGTTTTATCCTTGGAAATAAAACATAATATTTGAAAAACCCCCAGTTGACTGGATGTGAAGGCACACGGCTATAAGCAAGGATTAAGAAGGGACTAAGATCCTCTAAATGCGTATAGGGAGAATATGTGAAATACTGTAAGTCGAGCTCTGAAATTGTAAGAGTGATATATGCCAAAATGCTTTTCACAAAAAGTAGTGTGTGTAATAGTAGAACCTCTGCATACAATATTTTCCCTTTACAAGCTTTTCATGAAAAGATTCAAAATGACCTTAGGAAAATAAGGTATATGCGTAATTACTCATTGTTCCATTTCCGTCAAGCTAGACTATGAATATGTGTCATGCCTTAAGTAGCTTGACTGAAACAACCATTATGGACCACATAACCACACTTCTAACCAAAACAGTTGAGGCATGTACCATTGCTTCACATGCGGAGTGGAGCTCCAGCAACCTATGAAACAAAATGATTTCTTATCAACAAATATCAGAAGGCATAATAGCACAAAAACACTACTAGAGAGAGAAAGGGGGCATTTAAGATCTATCCAGGCAATAAGGATGAACTATATTATCAACTGCTTTTCGTTCATTTATGCTTTCTGACCATGAATTCTGCCATTTCGGCAAATATTATAGATTTCGGTTTCTGAGTACAAAAATTGCCATTTGTACACAGTTTTCCAATAGCTGTAAAGATTTCCGTTGAAGGAAAGATAAATGCACACAGTTGGAGAAACAGACAGATATTGTTACGTGCCAATGATTTTGAGATTGCACAAATTGCATAAGAGGTCACAAATAGGGATTTTAGAACCCCCAGATTTCCATCTCCTCTAAGATAACTCATCACACCAAAGCAATAATAGTAATAAGTTCAAGCTTGCCGTAATAATGGCAGGAAAAAGAGAGAAACTCGCAGTCTCAGTCATTAATGGCAGAGAAGTAAATTAAGCTTTTGGCGCTAAACTTTCTTATTTGCATGCACTCATGGAACATAAGACCTTAAACAATTTATTTGTGTATACATATATTATGTCTCCTGTATGATACCAGATCTCATCTCACAAGAAGAAAGCCATTCAAACTAACCTGTATTAACTTCATCACCACCCAAGTGGAAGAGCTCAAAAGGAAATATTTTTCTTATATCTGCAAATCACAAATATATGCAAATAACTTATGGAGAAGATGATGAGCAAAATATGCAACAAAACTAACAATAACATGAGATATAAAGCTTAACTAATTATTACTGCTCTACTTCTTTTCCATCACCTAATTTTACTCAATAATTTTTCACATGCCAATGAAGTTCTTATACACATACATTTACATGTGTGTGATTGATATCATATGGTGATCCCCGAATTATCATCGTTCAGGTTTAATTCAGCTAACCGCTTATGAACAACCTAAGCTCTTTCTGAATAATATGCACGTAATACAATGCACGATTGCAAGGAAAAAAATATTGATGACCACCAGGGAAAAGTTTTTAAAGGAGATCAACCTGTCAGAATGCCAGAAACTACATCAAAGGTGAAGTTTTTTGTAACATCGAGTGGCTCTCTGCATGAAGGAGAGGGCCAGAGATCCGGGTATCCAGTGCCCCTGCATTGAAAGCAGATCGCATGCTTATCTCAAGGAGGAAAAAATCAATAGAAGACGACGAGTTGAGACAAAATATTTTGCATTTCAATTTATGAATTCCCCACAAGTGTCCTCTATGCCTTCGAGGAAACAGGTTGAAGGAATAATTATGGATTCCAAGATCTGGCAGACCAAATTGCAAGATACAAATTCTAAAGCAGGACCTAATCTCATGAGTATGATGGTAGAAGAATAACTCAATAAATTAGTATCTTCAGCATTCTTCCATGAGGGAGTTAGGGGTTGAAGGGCATAAAGCTACATCTTTCTATTCATTAGAAGAGAATACTATGCCAAATACAGCTTGTAATTCCTAAAAATGAAAATAGTTTCTTTTCCAGTCTTATCATACTGAGAGATTCGTAGCCAGAATGATTGGATTGCAACAACAATTTTAGACGGTCATTAACATATGCTTTACCATGATTCTGCGTGACCGGGAATATCAACTTCAGCCATAACATTGACGCCTGCATACAACACATAAAATAATCACACAAAAAAGAAGAAGATAAAAACCGATATTCTTGCTTTATGTAAATTTAACCCTTAAAATACTACTTTGATAGTGAAACTTGTTTTGAGGCATATTGAGGAAATATTTATATTATCTGTTGTCCCCATCAATCATGAGATGCTGCATATCTACTGTATTAATTCAATTTGAAAAAGGGAGAACTTGTGCAATGCAACTTGTACAAATTTTCTGGAGGTGTTGCATTGAAGCTTTAACAAACTATAGAGATAGAAACATACCTCTTACTTTGGCAAAGCTTCAGGTCGATGCGTGGAAACATGAAAAGGAAACACACTGTCAGCCTATGGCAAGACCAAAGAAGCATAAAGGATAAACAACGCAAACACAGAACAAGTGAAAAGCCATAGACAACAGATAAAGAATTCAATTAATAATTTGTCCGGCTATGGGAATGTACATTCAGGCCATATATTTTATCCGTACTGAGCTCATCACTTTGAAATTTTCCTATCTTCATTTTTAGGCACTACCATGCCTTGTTTTCATACTATACATCTAGGCATTGATGTCCACAATCCGAAATCAGATTGGTTTTCAATTTGGGGAATTTTTTAATGGTACTGATTCCCAAATTTAGAGTTGAGTCAAACTCATTTGAAAGGCTAAAGGAACTTTTGAACAAGTGCTTGAACGTATTTTAGGTTAATGAGTTACTTCAACATTTAAAATTGCTCCAGATATCTTACTTGACAATCTCATATGCATCCTCGACCGTGTACCGCTCCCACTTTGTATATGAACCTCTCCACAAATTTGGATATGTAGGTACTTCCAGAGGGAAAGACTGCTCGTCTATGATGTGCCAATGAAGAACATTCTACTGAATGCAATTCTCGGTATCAGCATTACATGCAACATAGTTGGAGGATCAAAGGATATCAGACAAGTCCTTGGATAATCTTTGATTGCAAAACAGAGCTTTGACACGAAAAGCAAGCAACAATCCTTACAAGTTTAGCATACGACATTGATTCAATTATCTGCTTAATCACATCAATAGGTAAAAAGTGCCTCGAAGTATCTGCAAAATATGCCAACAATGATGGGTATTAAGCTAAATTATAGGAGAAAACAACAAACAAATTTAAGGAACTATCCTTATTCCTTCCACTGTCAAGAAATAAATTTAGCCTACCCAGCAAAAGCCCACGGTATGCAAATCTCGGCTTGTCACGGATGTACCAAGGAGCCTTGTATACTTGTACTGACTTAGCTCCATAATCAAAAGAACACAACTGGCTGAAAGTCTGGAAATTCATAAAAGATAATACTCAGAGTGGGAAAGCAAGTACGGCAAGGAAATTGCAAGGTTGTCAATCTCTCTGCATGCTTTGAAGGGTAATTCTACATACCTCCAAACCTCGCAGCGCGCCATAAACAGTGTTTGCCTGCAATAAACAGAGTATCAACATCACTGAAACTCATGATTGCCTGCAGAGGACGTAGATAAAGTGTAGTAGCCCTCTAAAGCATCAAATTAGAACAAAATTTAACTTGAATTTGCATTCAATTAGCTCTATGGCACCAGAGAAGCTAAAACCCACAATCTGTAACTCTCAAATTACCTCAATAGTTGCCTCCCCAATGATCGACTTTCTGTCATCCTTTGCAACAAACAAAGTATAGCTCTCATCCACACCAAGTTGCAGCTGAAAAGAACCAAAAACATGTTCCAGTGCACGTACCAAAAATTTCCAAAGAAAAGATATAGACAAGGTGAATGGATTTGTAATTAAGACAACTCACTTCTTCATTGTCCGAATGAACAATAACCTTCAATTTGTTAATATCATAAGCAGGGCTCCTTCCCCGGAGTCGACTAAATATAGAGAGCCCATCGCTGTGCTTGAACACAATCCCTCTGTACCTATCAAACGCCGCCCGGAGAATTTCGGAGTTGCCGCCATTTCCACCGACGGCGAGCAAGAGGCCAGGATCGACGGAGAGCGTGTCTTTGCCGTGGGTGAACTCAGAGGGCAGAGGCCAGAGGTAAGTGAGGTCGCCATTGATTTCTGGTGGCGAACTGAGCCCTAGTGTTTCGGAAACGTAGAGGGCAAGAACGACAATTAGGAAGATGGATTTGAAGGGATAGACAGACATGGTTTAAACGGGGAGAAGGGAAAGAGCGTCGCGGGATTGAGAGTTCCCGACAGTGCATGAATTTGTTGGAAACAATTGATATTTACGAATATAATCGAAATAAGACAGACCCTCAAACTTGCTATTATTAGTTCGTCTGTGTCTATGTTTTTTTTTTTTTTTCCGTAGCGTTCGTCTGTGTCTATGTGATTTGAGAAAATCACAACTAATCGTACGAACACGGGAGGATTTTTTTTTCTAAATAGACAAATTAGTCACTAAATTTTAGTACAGCTGATAAAATGGTCACTTGATTTTTTTTTTACTTTTTTTGTCACTAAGAATATATAGTGGTGATTTTTCACTCCATCTGTCAAACCTCTGTTAATTTTTAACCGTAATAGCGGTCAACTAATTTTATTTACCATTGCGGCAACAGTAACTTGCAGCGGTCGACCGCTACATCAAGAGATCGACCATGATAAGGACCTAGGCTCTACACCAAAAGGCATGCCTTACAGTTAGAGTTATTCAAGCCCTCTTAATAGCTTTTCTAATTAGGTTCTCTTAAGCAATGTGGGATCTCAACAATCCTTCATCCTTCGAAGACCAATGCCCTCGTCGTCTGCGTCTCCCACATGGCCTTTATAGGGGCTTTCACCGGACTTGGGCCTACCCTGACCCGTACTGGATCTATAGAGTCGAAGAAAATAGGTTCATACAAGCCACCACACGACCTAATTAGAAAGACGCATGGGCCACCAATTGATGAGGACCTGAGCTCTATACCAAATATATGTCTTACAGTTAGAGTTATCCAAACCCTCTTATTAACTCTTATAATTAAGTTCTCCTAAACAATATGGGATCTCAACAGACCGGTTCATGTAGCGGTCGACCGCGTTCTATTCCGTTAAAAATTAACGGATGTTTGACGGATTGAGTGAAAAGTCGCCACATGTTCTCAGTGACCAAAAAGGGAAAAAAAATTCAATGACCATTTAATCAGCGATACTAAAATATAGTGATCAAATTTTCAATTTCTTTTTTTTTCTCAAAATTGAAGTGATCACGTGAACGACCTTAGCAATCTGAGTAGTTTTTAAATAAAAAATCTCATATTGTGAAAGTCAGAATTTTATCTAATTTTTGTATTGCAATGGATCATTTTTAAAAATATTTATTCGAATTCATGGAGAAGCTCTGCCATTTGTAGCATGCTAAAAGATTCTCAACTTTTCATTGGATTTGTCGAACTAATACATATAATTATAATAACTTTGATCTTTTCCTAATAATTATATACAGATTTTCTTGGCAATAATTATTGATCACGTTTAACTATTGTGCAGTTCTTACTCAGTTAGGGCCAACCAAACAAAATCAATACTATAGGTAGAATTATCTATTACTAAGACTTGATCATGTTTAACTATTGTGCACTCAATGGGGTTGTGATTGTCACTAATGTTTTAACATTGAACTTGCGCTTTAGATTTGAAAACATCACACATATCATACGATAATCACCTATAAAATATATGTTATAAACCATATAAATATATAAACTTTCAAATCGTACAATATACATCTAAAACTCTATAAGGAAATTATAAACACATGAAAATCATGAGGTAAATTATCAAATAATAACATAAACTTTAAAAAGGCTCATAATTACACCAATATATGTAAAAACATTTCACAATAATTTTACTGTAACATAATACACATAAACAACTCCGACGTTTGATTTATCCTTCTCCCACTCAATAAGCATACAAGATGAAATTCAATAAAATAATACTTTACTAACAATAATATAAAAAATATGGAGTGCTAAAAAAAATATTTTCGATATTTCAATAAAGTTTTATATCTAATCATTTTATCTCAATTCGTATGAAAAACAACAAAAAAATTATTATTTTTTTTTTACAAAACCAGCAAAAACTCAACTTACAAAAATATTATCTCCAAAGGTATTTTTTTAATTCTCACATCCTCCTTCAAAACAAATACAAGGTATGACGAGAATCCTGCGGCTCAGATCATTCCTCCCTGATACCTTCTCGGCCCAGGTATCGTCCATTTACCATCACGCAATCTGATCCGAATACGTGCCCACACACCATCGCTGTCAGGAGGACCTCCACTAGTCAAAACTCAATCCGGAACTCAAACCACAAGGTGAGCATGCACCCACGCTCTGCACCGCGTTTCAAGATTCAAAACCAAACACGTTTCTGATCTGTCCAATTAAACGAGCGCGTGGATTAGAAGCGTGTCAGCTTATTTTCGTCTATTCTCTTTTGCCCTTTTCATTTTCCTTACTGCTTCTCACTTTTCCTCATTCCTGGTTGGTATACGACTGCAGGTCTGCAGCAGCCACTACAGAAATTTGCATATCTTCCCGGAAAAGGCCCCTTGTCCTCTTTTTCCCCCCTCATTCTCCAACGCTCTTGCTCTCACTCTCTCCGTCTCTCTCCTCAGCTTCTCTATCAATCTTTGGGTAACCGGATAATGGTGGAGGTGACGCCAAATAACGACGAGGAGCACTCGCTCTTGGCTCTGCCCAACGGGGGTGACCTGTCGTGGCGGTTGAACTTCGAAGGCTTCCAGTTATGCCCAGAGCATACGGAGAAGAAGCCTCCTCGTGGCCTCCACGACTGTCTTGGGGTTTTAGGTGATTTTGCTGTTACTTTTGGTTGGTGATTTGTCGACAATCTTACTCTTTTTGTTTTTGCTGGAATGGCAATATTCTATTCTGCGTTTTTTTGTTCTGTTCGGTACTTTACTGGTTTTGGCATTTTTCCGTGTAATTTTTTTCGTTAGATTATTATATGGATCGCTTTATTTCGCTTCGATCTTATTTTATTTTTAGTGGCCAGGCAGTGGGAATTTTCCGATTCTTAAAATTTTCAAACTAGTGGTTGTTGAGTATCGAACAATGGGTTTGCTTTTGAGCTTCAGTATGCTTTGGCATAGATTTCGGGTGGTTCTAGTTGTTTGCTTGTAAACTGTCCGTAGAAGGCTAGAAGCGAGTAATTAAAGCTGCCGAGGAGGCGTAAACAAATGTCCCGAGTCCTCTCTGGTTAAGGAAGATTTGGAATTTTTTTGTTTGGTCTTCTTTGGTGTTGAGTTGATTGGTTACTTGGCTCTCTGGGGTTCTTTTTGGATGATTGAGATGTTAGTTATCACTTATTTGTGTGTGTGTGTGTTTAAACATGTATCATAACTTATTCACCCGTAACCAAAATGAAGAAATTTGGCTCGTAGTTGGTATTTTATAAGCCACTGGGGTTGAAGAACTGAAACCTATTTCGTGTTATAGGTTCAAGAGGTTTAACAGTTCAGCACAATAGAATTTGATGAATGGTTTCTTTTGAACCATCTTTGGGTCTTAGAAGTCACTAACTTTCTAATAAATTGTTTAGAGCTCACAAATTCCATTGGCTACTTACGCCCCTGGTTAGCTCTAAACACAAGAGAAGATTTAGACACCATCACTTGGAGTATGTGAGCAAGTGAAGTTGATTTGACGGGTACTTCAAGTGCTATAACTCGTCCACCATTTGGGGATATTTATACAAATTCCTCTGAATTGTTTTGCTTGATGGCTTCAGGTTCTGAAGACAATGTGGCTGAATACTATCAGCAGCAGGTAGAAATGCTTGAGGGCTTTAATGAAATGGATGCTTTAGCAGAGCGTGGCTTTATTCCTGGGATGTCAAAGGTGTGTAATCACTGAGTTCCCAAATGCTTAAGGTTTCAATTGTTTATTTTTGGCTCAGGACTTAAAACTGGAAATCATGCTATTGTTTTGGTTTCAGGAAGAGCAAGAAAAGTTGGCTAGAAGTGAAACATTTGCAATTAGAATATCAAATATTGCAAACATGGTTCTATTTGCAGCTAAAGTCTTCGCATCCATCCGGAGTGGTTCCTTAGCTATCATTGCATCCACACTGGACTCACTTCTTGATCTTCTGTCTGGCTTCATCCTGTGGTTTACTGCATTTTCCATGAAAACACCAAACCCATATCAATATCCTATTGGGAAGAAACGTATGCAGCCTTTGGTAAGTCATCCTCCAATTAGTCTTTGTGATTGTCAAATTTACATGTGTAAGTTTACACATCAATAGTGCAGTATTGATTCTGCCCAAGTCTATGGTAAACTTAATTATTTTATATGTGCTGCCACTTTCTCTTTTTCCAATTGCTTTCTGCTAGGTTTTGTATCAGATGTCTTACTTTTACTCTTAATTCTTCTTGTTGTCCTAGACTTATTTTCCAATTGCATTATCAATTCTGAAGAAGGATTTGAACTGGTCTGAAAGCAACATTTTATCTGTGTTTCATATTCTTAATCCATTCTTATCTGTGTTGCATTTGGTAAGTGTAAATGGATATTACTTGTCTAGTATGTGGTTGAATTGACATTTCCCTTAGCAAAGATGCTATTCGGTTGTGATATTATCAATGGAAGGATGGGGAAGTTAACTTGTTTATCATGAATCACAATGTCTTATTTGTTTAGTTCTGTATTTGAAATATTAGGAGATCATTGTGGTTCTTGTTTTAGTAAAAACCCCTTGGCGTTTTTCAGTTGTTCTTCCATGTCTGCCTAAATTATTGATGCATGCTTAAATATTTTGTCTCCTCTCACAACTCCCTAATTCTTTTCAGTTACAAATAATAAGTCCTGAGTATGAGTTACTAACTAGTAAGTTATTAGTCGGTAATTTTTCATCTGCTCTTAGAATGCTCTTTTGTAGCATCTACATCAGCAAGTCTGATCTCCCACCATTTAGTTGTTCCTACAATCTTAACCAACCTCTCTTTGGAACTCTATGTCATTCTCTATTGCAGAAAAGTAATCCTTTCACCCCCTCCCATAGCAAAAGACCTAAAAACAAGGTATTTTGTGACATGGGATGATATTTCTATATTAGAATTTGATAGATTTTAACACCAATTTGCAGGGGATTCTTGTATTTGCATCTGTCATGGCAACTCTTGGACTGCAGATTATCTTGGAGTCAATGCGCACACTATTGTCTGATGTAAGTTGGAGTTGATTTCTGAATGTGTTACACATATTGGATTTTCGGTTTGTTTCACTATGTTGATTAGGAAGCTTGGATAGCGTATATGTTGGAGTTTATGTAAACTTGAGTCTTGAGACGATAAGCTGCCTCTGATTTTACTCTTCAATATTTATGCTTTCCCAGGAGAATGAGTTCAACTTGACCATGGAGCAAGAGCGATGGCTTGTTGGCATTATGCTTTCTGTGACTTTGGTGAAACTCGGGCTGGTTATTTATTGTCGGACTTTCACTAATGAGATTGTCAAAGCGTATGCCCAGGATCACTTTTTTGATGTTATCACCAACATTATTGGACTCATTGCTGCTCTCCTCGCAAATTATTTTGATGGTTGGATGGACCCCGTTGGAGCCATCATTGTAAGTAGTCTGTGTCTAGCCAATTCTGTTCTTCTTAGGTTCAACATGGGATGTCTCTGCACCTATGCTGGTGGAAGTGTTCTTTTCATTCCTTTTTGCATAGAATAGAACTCCTCGTCTCTTGGTTTTTCTTGAAGTTGCCAATCTTGTATAGCTGAAGTCATAGGATTTGAGGAAATAGATAAATGGCTGTCATACAGGAACTCTTCGGAAACCTAGGTCTGTCCAAGTAGATGCACCTTGACAATTCGACATATGTTTTTATGCCTCGGGACTTTTCTGTTCTGTTTTTCTGTGGTCAATAACTCAACCTTTCTAACCTTTTGAAGAATTTTGTCTCCTAGCAGTGTGGTAATCTTTAATTTGTCAATTGAGACCATGAAGACGTCGGGTCCATCAAATGCTGTTTTAATTTGTGGTGACATGTTGCTGCTGGCATTTCATTACTCTCTCTCTCTCTGCGTCCTTGCACTTACATTTTACTTTGACTTACTGCAGCTGGCTTTGTACACCATCCGTACATGGTCCATGACAGTGTTGGAAAATGTGAATTCCCTTGTGGGAAGATCAGCTGGTCCGGAATATCTACAGAAACTCACCTACCTCTGTTGGAACCACCACGAAGCCGTCAGACATATTGACACGGTCCGGGCGTACACCTTTGGGTCTCACTACTTTGTGGAGGTTGACATAGTCTTGTCAGCAGACATGCCTTTGCGAGATGCTCATGACATTGGGGAATCCTTGCAGGAGAAGCTCGAGCTTCTCCCCGAGATCGAGCGGGCTTTTGTACATCTCGATTACGAGTACACACACAAACCTGAGCATGCCCAGGCACACTCCTAGTAAAAATAAGTGAATCAGATGCCATACGCTATAGTTTTCTTTTTCTATTTTTTTTTTCCTACTCTGAAGTTTCTTGCCTCTTGATCAATCTGTAATTTCACCACCATGCTGCACTCTTCCTTTTAATGTTGGTTGTTGTGACAGGATAATGTTCCACTAAAATTTTAGCAATCTAAAGTGAATTGGCGTTCACAGAGCTCCCAGAAACCGACTGAATTTTAATTTTGATATACGTCGTACGGTTGTTTCCATATCTTTTTCGATATGGTAAATGACTTGATAGTTGGGGTAATTGGTTCGCCGGCGACAGCCAGAAAAAAGAGTCGTCGTCGGTTTGTTTTTCTCCCAGGCGATTCGCACGGTGTCAGTATTGCAATAATTGCTGCATGTTGACGAGTGGTCGTCGCCAAATAATAAAAGCTTACGTGCACGAACCTGACTTCCTTCAAACCGCCTCGTTCCTTTGCATCTGGCCCAAATCACGTCCAGCTACGTTCCACTGCACTGTTCCATTCATTTACTGGTAAATGCATTTCTGATCTGTTCCCCTCTCTCTTATCATAAGCAACTGTTCCAATTTACAGTAGCATTTTTCTTAAAATTACTAATTTGGCAACTCTCTGTACAGAATTGGGCCCAAGGCATTTGGGGGGGGGGGGGGGGGGGGCAACTAAAGGGAAATTTCCCACTTGAAGACTTCCTTTGTGCAAAACTTGCTTCATTTTCAGGTAACATTAATCTGTTTCTTCCAAGCTTGAGATAAAACAATAACTAGTTGAAACAATTAACAACAAGGGAACCAGTAATAAACCCGTATAATGCCCACCAGTTATTTCAAGTCCTTAAGAAATATAAAAAGTATCGAGAGCATATGGCGTCTAATTTTTCAACGGGAAGAGATTCGGATGCTCACTTCATCTCTGGGTCCTTTCAAAAATCAAAGAAATCGTGAGACTGGCCGCACATCCATTACAGCATCATAATTTTTCTTGAGTAGTTTAAATATGTGTATGTTTCTTTGTGTTTATACATCCATTTCACTCAAAAGCTCCAGCAGCAGCCGCCAAATTCTCTCGGAAATTATTAACTAGACTTTTCGGCAAGATCCGTAGGTTATGTTTGGTTTATTTTTTGAAGTATGTTTTTGTATTTGTATTTTTTTAAGTAATGTAGATTCTCTTGAAATTGGCAAAAAATATGTTAAAATTTGTAAAAAAATTATTAAAATTAATAAAAAATATTAAAATTAATAAAAAAAATTGAGAGAAAAACGTTTTAAAACAAGAAACCAATCTTACTTTAGTCCTCCCCAAAAGTAGGATTCTATTGAATCCAACTGTCTGGGACTTTTTTTTGTCTTTTTAAGAGTTTTTAATCTTTTTCGTTTTTGTGTACGTGTGTTTTGTCATCATGAAAGGAGACAATCGTCTCCACGGAAAGGGCTCGGGCTCCTCTTTGCAGAGTGCAGAGAGAGGGCCAGAGGGGATAGATAGTGGATCCCGAGCGGGACCCATACTGCTCCTATTGCCCCTGAATCACCCGAATCGCAGAGGACTCCGTCCCACGTAAAGGCGCTGCGGCCCCGGGCCATAAATGATCAGATGCACCGGCGGTGCGCATGGAGATAACGTACGCATCCCCCAGATCTCCCAATCTTGCCGACGCGGTGCACTCCATGGCGACGAAGACCCGGCCCGTGAAAATCATCCCCTTGCAGCACCCCAGCACGACGTCGTCGTCGTCATCTTCTAGCTCTTATCCTGGCGCTCTCTTCTCCAGGTGGACTTCGAAGCTCCAGAGCATGACATGGGTCCAGTGGATCGAGCTCTTCCTTCCCTGCTACCGTTGGATTAAGACTTACAAGTGGAGTGAGTACTTGCAGGTCGATCTTATTGCTGGCATTACCGTCGGTATCATGCTCGTCCCGCAGGTGATTCCACCTCCCTCCATTTCTTTCTGGCTCTGCTTAGTGAAGTCAACTCAATAAGCCGGACTGTTGTTCACTTCTCGTGTGTAAAATCAAATTACTCGTCATTAAATTTTCTCTTTCATTTTCTTTTGATTTCTCGGAAAACTTTAAGATAGCCATTTTGTTGCTGAGATTTTCGCTTATGTTGCAAATTTGCAACGGTTTCCTCGTGCACTTGTTTGTCGTTGATTGTAAGCTTTTCTGGTTCCACTAGATTTCGCGGTAAAGTTCAACTGTTGACAGATTTAACAGATTTCTATAGTTCTAGAATTCGAATGTGCGGAAGTCATAGCCCACTTCTCATAATTAATTGCGAAATTTTACTTATAAAAAAAAATAATTGCGAAATTTTACTTATAAAAAAAATAATTGCGAAATTTGGTTTGGGCCATTTGCTTAACTTTATTGATTTGATGCTTAATTCTTTTTATTTTTCTTAACTGTAATTATTTCTTTTTCATTTAAGTCAACTTCAAATTACGGTTCATTTACTGTTACCAAACTGTGTAATTTTTTTTGACGACTGTGAGTTCGAAACTAATCACGGTTTGGAGAGATATTGGCACGGCTTTGACCTGTTTGGTTGAAATGTCTCGAGCTTGGGGAGAATTGATGATTGGTTGGGCTATTAATATAAGAAGTGTTTCAGAACTCTATTCAAACCTATGGAGCCTTTTATGCTGTCTAATTATAAATTCTAGGGACTAGTGTGGTTTCCTTCTATGGTACCGGATCCTAATTTCCTGAATTGAGACATATTAGAGATACCTTATTTGAAATGGGATTCGTGTTGTTGATTATTCTCATTACATGGATGGATGCAAGTTCGGTATTCTAACCATTTCTTGTGAATGACCAGGCGATGTCTTATGCAAAATTAGCTGGGCTTGAAGCAATATATGGACTTTGTAAGTTCAACGCCAGATTATGTTTATTAAAGTTTGTGGATTCCACTTTCAGAATTATGGTTGTATTATACTTATAAAAAAAAAGAATTATGGTTGTATTATGATGGAAAATTTCAAGGTGGAGAAGTGAAAAGGACTAAAAGCATTAGTTGTAAGAAAAGGTTATGATTTTTTAACAATGCATGAGCGGTAATAATTTTGTTTTTGATCGAGTGAATGTGAAGAAAGATCGATGTAGTTGACTATATTCAGTTGCAATGAGGCTTTTGACCCTATTGATTACTTTTTTCCCTTATTTCTTGGTAGAATGTGAAGTCTTGAATTTCAATATTTGATGTTTGATTTGCTCTAGTGGACTTCTGCCTTGAAAATTATACGATACGCTGAGAACTCCCATAGGATATGAGTTTTGCAAAAGGAAGAAAATAAACAAAACTACTGGGTTATGAGGATTCTAAGTCGTGGCTGTCTTCGATAATCGATCTTCATCTAACACTTGGTCATTGGGTGCAGGAAGATGTTGGGGTTAAATTATGATGAACTGAACACTACCTATCAAAAATCATTGTGCTATATTACCTTTTCCACTTCACTTCTTTTTATTTATTATGTTTTACTTTACCTTTGTACTGTATGTAATTCTCTGATTTCTTTCCTTGTTTTCTACTTGATATCTGCGTACTAAATTTTGGATTTGTACCTTCCGTGCAAGGCAGACTCTAGTTTTGTGCCTTTATTTGTGTACGCAATATTTGGATCATCTCGTCAGCTTGCAGTTGGTCCGGTAGCATTGGTTTCTCTTCTGGTCTCCAATGTCTTAGGTGAAATTGCTGATTCATCTGATGAATTGTATACAGAGCTTGCCATATTATTGGCATTTATGGTTGGGATATTGGAATGCCTAATGGGGCTCTTGAGGTTCTTCTCCTCATCCCTCTCTTTATGGATATAGTTGCAGCATGTAAATCAGATTCTGCATTTGTAGACATGTTTTTGATATAGCTTTAAGACCCCGTCGGGTTGTATCATGCATGGTCGTGTGGTGATAGGACAATGTGTTTGATGCTTCAATATTGACTCTTGGCTTGTGTGGGTCAAGATAGTATTGACAAATAATTTTCAAGCTGTATAATGACAGTCTTCTATTTCAAAAAGAGGGACATTTGGAGGTTCAGAGCATTGTTGATAGGCAAATGCAATTTTAAAATTGTTTTGTATTGTTAGCTAACCGATTATCTTTAAAGCTTTAGTTGATAATAAATAGCGAATTTTATCCTCTGACTAATTTTGTAACCCCCCTAACATGGGAGATTATTATTCTCCTAATAAATACCACCCAAAAGTGGAATCAAAATTCAAATTCTGGACCACTAATATGATATAACAATAAATCACCATTTCTCCTGAAAGTTTAAGCTGATGGGATATGGTAAAATGTAGCCATACAATTAATCTTCAAGCATATATTATTTCATATTAACTTACAACTTAGTATCTAGTGTGCCCTTTCTTTTTTAAGAGCAGGGCAAGGGTTGGGGATTCCACGGGTTCAAACCTTGGTTATTGACTTTCAGTTTTACCTGTGTCGATCTCTAGTTTTCTGATAAGTTGCCTCTGATATCTTATCCCTTTTTTTTTATGAGTTTCCTCGTTGAATTTTCAGGCTTGGGTGGCTTCTTCGATTCATCAGCCACTCCGTAATTTCTGGCTTTACGACTGCTTCAGCCATTGTGATTGCCCTATCTCAAGCAAAATACTTTTTAGGATATGATATAGTCAAGAGTAGCAAAATTGTGCCCCTGATCAAGAGCATCATAGCTGGTTCAGATGGGGTATGCTTTGCATGCCCACGTGTTATATCCTTTTTCATATTAGTTCCTACAGAAATGTGTTTGATTTGACCCCTTTCTTTGATATACTACTTCCGTTATATGACTTTTTTCTTTTAAATGAGCGTGGTTTGCAATAACAAGTTGATATCAGTAAGCATGGTCAATTTCACATAGGTGTCATTATTTACCACCAGAACAATTATGGATACTTACTTTTGTTTTCTCTTCATTAATTTTGACTAATATCCAATGACTAAGAAGAATGTAGAAGATTAGAGGCCATGTCTAATTGGAGAGAGTTTTGATTGTGTTAAGTGGCTTGTCAACTAATAGGAGCCTTTCAGAAATTTGAGGTTGTAAATATCTTACATTTGAGGTCAAATATGGAGGGTTATGGGAATAAAGGTTGGGTATAAGACAAATCCCGTCAAATACTTAGGAAGCTGAAGTGGCATAAAAACATTAGGGAAATGGGTGCAGGTCACTTTATCTTTTAGTTTGCACCGGTAATTGGCCAATTTCACCCTGCTCTATTACTTAATCTGCCATGGCTTTTAGCATTCAATAAGCCTGTTCATTAGCACTACTGAATATTAATGTACTGAGGTTGTCTGTTTAGCATTCAACTAGTACCATTGTATGCTGCCTTATCAATTCCTTTTACTAACCACGGAGGTTTTTCCTTTTGTAGTTTTTATGGCAGCCGTTTGTACTGGGATCCATCATTCTTGCAATACTTCTGGTCATGAAGCACCTGGTACTAGTTGTCTCTCTTTTGGTAGAACACGTGTCTTGATCTGGAATCCATTTATGATATGATACTTCATGTCTAGGGAAAATCAAGGAAGTACTTGCGATTCCTGAGAGCTGGTGGTCCCCTCACAGCAGTTGTTGTTGGTACAACTTTTGTGAAAATCTTCAATCCGTCTTCAATATCATTGGTGAGAATGGCACATGAGACTCACTTTAATTATTCGGTTTTGGATCTAGTAATGTAGTCACTTATAATTTTAGTTTTATGCTACTGGAATACAAGTTCCTCTTTGCTCAAATGGTTGTCAATTGTTGCATCTATTTTAAGATTGAATTGTTTCTAATGTTGAGGACAGAATACTTCAGATGAAATTGTTGTCACTTGCAGCATTTCTTTTAAGTTGCCTTTCATGTTGTCTTACCGTTCGTTTTTTCATGGAAGACGATATCTATGTAACTGGGAAATAATATGCTGACATGGCTACTAAGGATTCTTTGTCTTGTTTTAGGTTGGAGATATACCTCAGGGCCTCCCCGGATTTTCTATACCTAAGAATTTTGGGTATATAGCTTCTTTAATTCCAACTGCTCTTGTGATCACTGGTGTCGCTATATTGGTAAGGGATGTTGAGTTGTTTATTTCTCTTGTAAGCTTTTCTTAGTTTGACTATATCTGCAGTACCAATAACATCCATCTGCATCTTGAACTCTAGGAATCTGTGGGGATTGCAAAAGCATTAGCTGCAAAGAATGGGTATGAGTTGGATTCAAATCAAGAGGTATGCTTTCAGTAAACTGAGTGCAAATATATTTTTGCTATGTATTTATCTAGTACATGCAACTTGGGGTACTGAATACCTGGTCTCTTATTTGTGCCACTGAACTTCCCTTTATCATAAAAGATTAAGTTTTCTGTTTAATGCATTTTCAAAGTTCATCATAAGTGTTTATTATACTGAATTAATGTGGTCTTGCATAAAGTAGCACCAAAACATCAGATATGTGCTCGGTTATCAATTTGCTATTTACTTACCGTAGGGTACTAATTCTAATTCCTACGAATGTACTATGCATCTAACTATAAAGATGAGGATGAGCTGAACTATGCATTGCAGTGGTTGAGGAAAATCACGGCTGAAACTTGGTCATTTATTTTTAAAAGAGAATACGATATTTTGTCAGAAAAACAACAACAACAACAACAACAGTAATAGTAATGATAATTATTAAAACCTGAGTTGTGATTAGTCTTCTGTGGTGGTTATTAGCAATTTTACGTTTAGGACTGTCTTCTTTTGAATAAAGAAATTGTGATGAATCATTTTATGTTTCTAACAGTTGTTCGGGCTTGGAGTAGCCAACATTATGGGTTCATTCTTTTCAGCATACCCTACCACAGGTGATGCTTCTGTGATATTCTAAGAGCTGCAAACCTGCAAAGGTCAATCTTTGATTTATAATTAACTATGGGTGTCGACAGATATGATCCATCCATCTGTTGTAGTTTCGTTTAGCACTAAATTGTTTACTACGACTACCTACTTATGGAAAATAGGTTTCATCTTTTTGAATGTGTGATTCAGGTTCCTTTTCTAGGTCTGCTGTGAATCACGAAAGTGGAGCAAAAACTGGCTTATCTGGAGTTGTCACTGGAATCATAATTGGCTGTGCCCTTTTATTCTTAACTTCATTGTTTGAATACATACCCCAGGCATGATTCCACTTTAGCACTTCTCTTTTCAGTTATTGTAACTTGCAGGCTGTGTTTTTTCTTCGTATGCATTGCTGGCCTCAACGGCATAGTTTGCTAATTGCATTGCCCATGATTTATCACGGAATCAATGGCCAAGGAACTTTGACATTTTATAAAGATGAGAGTACTACTGTTTACCACTGTTGTTCTTTTTTACCACTAGTATTCTGAACCTGCAGGAGTCCAATTATTTGGAAAGCTAACCCTGGGTTTTGTGTTCTTTTTCATCCCAGTGTTCTCTAGCTGCCATTGTGATTTCTGCTGTAATGGGTCTTGTGAGTATTGTATATTCCATGCTGACGATGTTTACGTAATCTACTTGCTTTCATTGTTAGAAAATTTAGTTTGCAATTTGTATATGTTGACATTCATCAGACTAGGACTGGTAACCAACCTTTTGGATCACATACTTTTTTGTTTTCTTTTGAATGTATCATTCCAGGTTGATTATCAGGGGGCTATATTTTTATGGCGAGTAGATAAGAAAGATTTTCTGCTTTGGACCATTACTTGCACCATGACATTGTTCCTTGGTATTGAGATCGGTGTCCTTGTTGGGGTGAGTACTTGAAGCAGTTTACCATGTTAGTTTGTAGTTGGGCTCAGATACGAATCAATCCAATATAGTTAGTTGAAAGTGTTGTGTGACACTTTCTGGGACTCATTCTTTAAACCTACAAGATGGCATCCAAAGAAGCTTTTTACTATCTTGCATCAGATTATAATTGAATCTCCCATATTTTTTGGAATTCTTCTCTCAACTCCATTCAGTCGACAGAAGAAAAAGAGAAAAAGAAAAGTTTTGTTCAGACGGTTCACAGGCAAAAGCATTCACAACTGTGAACATCTGGGGTTAATAAAACATCAATTATGTAAACACTTTTGTCCAAGATGAATATTTCACATGATATTCCCGCATTGTTGCACCTAGAGACATTAGAATATACCATAGATAAACATGTCAGTTGCATGATCACCACTGTTAACTGGAAGAAGCTCATCTTTTGGATTTTAATATGCTTTTGTATTGTAGGTTGGTGTTTCACTTGCTTTTGTTATCCATGAATCAGCAAATCCACATATTGGTAAGTGGCCTCTTTCTGTCACAACCCCATGTTTATAGTTTGGGCATGTCTAGTGTGGGGTCTAGCCTGTTTTCACCAATGTCGTCGTTATCATTTTTTCCATATCGCAGAATCTTTTTGTAGTTGAGCATGCCTCATTCTAGTTAAGTCTCCTCTCATGTTTAAGAAACTTTGATATATCATTTTTTCGTAACCACTTCTGTGCTTGTTAAAAGGCATAATTCCCTGGTGGGCTGTGTTATTATGATGTCTGGTTTTCCCTGGTGGGTTTGGGATAGAAATAGAAACTTGAAGTTCAAAACTAGTAAATTTCTGTTTGAAATCTAGTATCTATTCATTTATTAATACCCGTATCTTCTCCTTGTTGATTTGGCTCATACTGCAGCTGTCTTGGGGCGTCTTCCAGGCACCACTGTTTATCGAAACGTGCAACAGTATCCAGAAGCATATACATACAATGGAATTGTGATTGTTCGGATTGATGCTCCTGTATATTTCGCAAACATAAGTTACATAAAAGATAGGTAAAGATTCACTCTTCCTTTACTGATCATATCTCGTGATAGTGGCTTTTGTATGTACCTATGTTTAAGTCATATTGGCTCTTATCCACAATTGAGTTGTGCTTGTCAATTTTGCCAATTGAGAAAATGATATTGGAGTCATCCATATGTTCTTTGTCAGGCTTCGGGAGTATGAAGGTGATGTTGATCGATCTACTAGCCGTGGACCAGAAGTTGAAAGAGTGTACTTTGTCATTTTAGAGATGTCACGTAAGTCTTGCTCATCCACTTTGAGTTCTACTTAAGAGTCACATCGACAGTGGAGTCCTTTTTAAGAATGCACTATGAGTTGTTGGTTTACTCAAATGGTTATCTTTTATGAATATGTTGGGTTCTCTATCATGACTATGTTAGGTTTCTATTATGAAATTGACTTATCAAAAAAGGTTTCTATTATGAAATTGTTGAGTTGTCCTCGTTCATTGATCCAAAATTCAAAATGAGCCCCGGGCACTACGTTTCTCTTAACTTCCCTCAGTTTCCAATGTGTCTGTCAAATTTGCTCATTTGGTCCACAAAATTGCCAAATTTGTGCAGTCTTTTACATTTCAAATTTTCTTATACTTTATTGCAGCTATAACATATATAGACTCCAGTTCCGTTCAAGCTTTGAAAGACTTGCATCAGGAGTACAAATTACGGGACATCCAGGTTTAATAATGTCCTAAAAGTTTTTAGCACTTTGAATCTGTCGAGACCAAAACCGCAATGTGGTTGGTTATATCTGAGTGCTTTGCAGATTGCCATTTCCAATCCAAACAGAGAAGTTCTGCTCACCTTATCAAGATCTAATGTTATTGAGCTGATTGGTAAGGAATGGTACTTTGTGAGAGTGCATGATGCAGTTCAAGTTTGCCTTCAGCATGCTCAGGGCTTAAAAGACACCTCTATGACATCAGATCCTTTACCTGATGTTAAGCCGAGTTTGTTTCAGAGGTTATTGAAACAGAGAGGGGAGGATGAATCAATTGCCAACTTGGAGTCAGGCAACCAACAATCTGCAACTACTGAGGACACTGACCCTCAGTTGGAGCCATTGTTGTCTCGGAAGTCTTGAGGATTTCTTGAATATTTGAAATTTTAATAATGCCAATATTTTTGCTGGGCTGTGCTTGTAGTTGATATATGTAGAATTTCTTGATTGTTTCCTGTAAGTAGGCTCCTTTGTTGTATTATTTATAATAAACTTGAGCATAAAAGAGGGAGGAGAGGGAGAGAGAAAGGGGTGGGGGGGGGGGGAGGAATGTTCGGCATGAGTATGTTGCCCCTCAATATAGGTACTTTGGTCTTGTAAATGTAATAAAATATGCTTATTTGTCCTCGCCGTGCTCCCTCTTCTTCCCATCTGTATGTGCATCTATGTATGTCTGTTGAAGTAAGTTCAATTCCCTTCATCTTTGATCGCCGTTGCAAGTCTGGATGTTGAATTCACTGTCTTTTATGTTGACGCATCATCATTCTCGTCTCAATTTCAACGTAAATGAGATCTTATTCGGCATGGAAAACAAACATTGATAAGGATATGAAACGATTGCCAAGATCATCGGAAGTGTGCTCATATCCTAAAGCACCCGGTTTCCCAAAGATGGCTATGATTTTAAAAATAGGGTTAATGACCAAAATAGTCCCTGACTTTATGCCCTTTATCGATTTGATCCCTGAGTTTTCAATTTGGTCACATAAGTCCTTAGGTTATCCTCATTTATCAATTTGGTCTCTGGGTTTTCCAATTTGGTCACATAAGTCCTTAGGTTATTCTCATTTATCGATTTGGTCTCTGGGTTTCGAATTTGGTCACATAAGTCCTTAGGTTATCCTCATTTATCGATTTGGTCATTCCGTCCAATTTCTACTTTGACGTCTCATCAAAATGAGCCACTACCCCCAAATCAATCTGCAAACAGAGAGCAACAAATAGAAAATCTACGACACGATTCAAATCTCAAAGATCACCAACGGCTTCAGATTGGATATCTCTTCGCTCCGTGAAAAATAGACGATCGACATCGATCGAATGAGGGGTCTTCCCCGTTCGTTTTTTTTTCTTTTTTACGAATATGTCAGGTGGACGTGAGTTTTTTTTAAAATAATAAAAAAGCATACACGTGTCGCGATGTTATTGGTGGTGACGTGGCCCACCGTTAGCTGACTGTGCACGGAGGAGACGGAATTGGATGAAATGATCAAATCGATAGATGAAGATAACCTAAGGACTTATGTGACCAAATTGGAAACTCAAGGACCAAATTGATAAATTAGGATAACCTAAGGACTTATGTGACCAAATTGGAAACCCAGGGACCAAATCAATAAAGGGCATAAAACCCAGGGACTATTTTAGTCATTAACCCTTAAAAATATTTTTCAACCCAAACATGATTTTTTAAAAAATATATATTTAAATCTTCAATAAAATTTTTTATTTAATCATTAATTTCAATTTCTATGAAAAATAACACAAAAATCTATAAAAACTCTCAAAAAACTTATTTTTTTACTCTCACAATTTTTAAGAGAAAAAAAAATTAAAAGTTTTTTTTTTTAACCATCATTTCTGAGGAGCCTGTCATTCTCACAAACATCTTAAAAAATTATATCTCAAAAATCTTTCAACCCAATATAAGCCTTGATATTCAAGCGACAAAGCAGAGATGCAGCGACTCTGTCCAACTTCGAGCGTACCGAGTCCCACATGGGGCAAAGCTGGAAAACTCGTACAGATGAAGCACTATAAGTCACACCTCGCATCCGCGAGTGAAATTGCCTTAAACTAATGAGTAAGGAAAACAAAGCGAGGGGTGGGAGCCGCTCGCCGCGCCGATAACTGTGCGCAAGAATTTCTGGAGGGGTAATAGGCTGGCCGAGCGTTGACGCTGCTTACTTTGCAGAACTCGCTTGGGCGGGCCTCCCAATTACCCAGCCCAAAGACTAGGTAGAACATTTTCCTGAAGTATGTGACGCAGCTGAAGCTTTTAATGTGTCAGCTGATTCATATCGTGTAAGACTTGAGTACATAGATGTTCGCAAGTAAAGACATAGGAGCTATTTCCTACTTATCTGGTCGAGTGCACTAGATACTGTTTAATCCGAGTCGACGCTCCATGTAACGTAGTACTACGAGTATTGATATGGAGGAATTAGGGCTTCAAACCCGAGTACTTCTGGCCCAGTTGGAGACTAATGAGTAGGGGGCTTTATTGGGTATTGGCCATTGGCTATAGAGTAGATTGAGAAGTAGGGAATGATAGTTATATTTCTCTTTAATTGTCACGGGCTCGTCTCCTGTATTTTTTATTGTCCATCTAAAAACTCTATTTCGATTATTAAAAAATATAGTATCTATTTATAAAGATAATCTGGTTTTGTTAAGAATTAATAAAACATGGATTATATTTTGTCATTTGATTAAAAACAGGTTAAAATTCCTCTTAGACCCTGGAAATCTTCCCATCTGCAACCGTGTAGAGCCTGATTTTATGCTGTCACCGTAGTCCCTCGCACCATCTGGCTCACCAGAAATAAAGTTGTTCATGACCACACCACCCCGGAGATTGGTCAAATGATTGTCGATGTTGAAAGTAGATATTGGGATCATCGTGCTGCGTGGTTGACCACTTAAACAATCATCAAGTGGCAGCGTGGTTTTGGCGCAAAGGAGATAGCCCCCTTAAGAGGGGGGAAGCCTTGGCTGCCCTCTTGGCCTGCCACCTTGCTGCTGAATTTTCTACCCCTGGATCTATCGTTATCGAAGGCGACTCCCTCGTTGTACTGACCTGCTCAGTACCCCAGATTGGCTCATTGCTGGCGAAATTTCTCAAATCCGGCGGCAGCTCGCTTCACACCCCCTCTGGACCTTTAGTTGGACCCCTCGTGATGGGAATTTTTGGCATGCTATATTGCAAAATGGTGCTTAACCAATAGACACTGTGGATGTATTGGTATTTCTGTTAGATTGAACTGAATATTTCATTGTATTCAATAAAATGAGGTACATCAGCTTATATACACGAAGTCTCTGTTATAGCTAACTAACTGTGTAACTAATAATCTGTTACAATCTATTACATCAAGAATAATAAACTCTCTAATAGCCCCCCTCAAGCTGGACTATGGATATTAAGTAGTCCAAGCTTGGTAACAAGAAAAAGAAATTTCTCAAAAACCAAAGGTTTAGTTAATAAGTCAGCAAGCTGATGATCTGAGGTAACATGCAAAGTTTTGATCAGATGCTGCTGAAGCATTTCTCTAACCAGATTACAGTCTATATCAATGTGTTTTGTCCTTTCATGGAAGACCGGATTGGCTGCTATGTACAAAGCAGCTTGACTATCACAAAACAACAAGGCTGGCTGAGAATGGGAGATGAGAAGATCATTAAGCAATGTACGTAACCATTTCAATTCACAGCAGGTTATGGCCATTGACCTATACTCAGCTTCAGCTGAAGACCTACTAACTGTGACTTGTTTCTTGGACTTCCAAGATATAAGAGAATCACCAAGAAAGATGGTGTAACCAGTAACAGACCGGCGGGTCTCAGGACATGCTGCCCAGTCAGCATCACAGAAGGCTTTCAACTGAAGAGTAGATGAGCTGGACAAGAAAATTCCTTGCCCGGGAGAACCTTTCAAATACTTGACAACACGTTTGGCAACATCATGATGTGTTTGGCATGGATGAGACATGAATTGACTTAAGGAATTAACAGCAAAACTGATGTCAGGCGTGTAATGGTTAAGTATAAAAGTCTGCCCACCAATCTCCTATAAACACTCGGGTCTGCAAGTAAGTTTTCATCAGAACTAGTCAATCGAGAATTAGAATCCATTGGAGTTCTGATTGGTTTAACAGCCAATAAACCAAGGTCTGCAATGATTTCCATGACATACTTCCTTTGGCAAAGAGAAATTTCTTTATCAGATCGGGCAACCTCCAATCCAAGAAAAAACTTAAGAGAACCTAAGTCTTTAAGTTTGAAAACTGAATCTAACCAGGCCTTCAAAGAACTGACAACATTAAAAGAATTACTTGCAAGGATGATATCATCCACATACACCAAGAGAGCAATAAAGTCAGCACCATCAATTTTGATAAAGAGTGAATAGTCAGTCTTAGATTGAGAGAAACCATAAGCAAGTAAGGTAGTAGAGAATTTAGAAAACCACTGTCGGCTGGCCTGCTTCAAACCATAAAGAGATTTCCTAAGTTTACAAACTCTACGATCACCCGGATGAGAATAACCAAGAGGTAACTTCATAAACACCTCTTCCTCCAAATCACCATGTAAGAAAGCATTATTCACATCCAATTGGTGTAACTCCCATTTGTGAATGGCTGCTAAAGCAATAAGGCAGCGAATAGTTGTTAGTTTGGCAACAGGGGAAAAAGTGTCAAAAAAATCAACACCCTCTTGTTGGGTGTAGCCCTTAGCAACTAACCGAGCCTTGTGTCTTTCCAAGGTGCCATCTGCCCGAAACTTACATTTATATACCCATTTACATCCAATGGCAACTTTATCAGGAGGCAAATCAGTAAGGTCTCATGTGTGATTAAGTTCTAGAGCTGAAATCTCAGCTTGCATAGCCTCTCTCCAAGCAGCAGATTTAACAGCCTCATGATAGAATCAGGGTTCAATATGAGTAGAAATGGACAAGGTGTAGGCTTTATGAGATGGTGACAATCGATCATAAGAAATGAAAGAAGAAAGAGGATATAAAAGAGAAGAAGGATACCCTGTACTCGAAGAAGAATGTGATGAATTGCTAAGCTGCACTTGGGCCATCTGACAATGAAAATCCTTCAAGTAAGCAGGTTGTTTTCTGAGGCGTGTAGATATTCGAAGAGGTATAGGAACAAGTGGCTGTGAGATGGAAGTATCAGAAGAAGAAGAAGACTGAAGTAAACTAGGAAGTATAGAAGTATCAGTAGAAAGAATGGGGGAAGAGTTGGATATTAAGGAAGAGTCTGTGGAAATGGATTGATGTGGATCCGAGACTGAGGTAGGAATATTGAGAGGAGAAGGTGGAATATGTGGATGCAAAGAAAAAGATTCATCAAGGGAAGTGGGAGGATTAGGGAGAACAATATCAGAGAATGGATTGGCAATATCAGATGAAGAAATAGACTTAAAAGGAAAAAGATGTTCATAGAAAACAATATTGCGAGAAACAACAATTTTGTGTGTAGAAATATCCAATACCTTGTAGCCTTTAGTACCAGATGGATAACCTAAGAAAAGACAAGGAATTGACCGAGGATCAAACTTATTTCGAGAAGGAGAGGGAGTAGAAACATAGGCAAGGCAACCAAAATTTCTGAAGTATGAATAATCTGGTGGACTACCAAAAATGAGTTCATAGGGTGACTTATGATGAAGAAGAGGAGTTGGTAATCTATTTATAATGTGAACAGCAGTAAGAATGCAATGACTCCAAAAATAGATGGGAAGGTTAGCTTGAAAACGAAGAGAACGAGCCACATTAAGAATGTGTTGATGTTTCCTCTCTACTACAGAATTTTGTTGTGGAGTGTATGGACAACTGGTTTGATGAATTATGCCATGAAGATTATAGAAATCAGTCATAGCAAATTCTAGGCCATTGTCAGAACGAATGATTTTGATATTGTGATTAAACTGAGTCTTAATTAAATGACAAAAAGACTGAAGATATGATCGAGTTTCAGCCTTAGTTTTCATAAGATAGACCCAGGTGCAACGTGAAAAATCATCAACAAGAGATAAGAAAAAACGGAAACCATCATGAGAGGTGATGGGAAAAGGTCCCCAAATGTCACAATGAACAAGTTGAAAAATAGACTGAGTATGGGATGTACTAGGCAAAAAAGGAAGTTTCCTTTGTTTGCTTAAGTGATAGATAAAATCCTCTGATACCATGTTAGATTGAACTGAATATTTCATTGTATTCAATAAAATGAGGTACATCAGCTTATATACACGAAGTCTCTGTTATAGCTAACTAACTGTGTAACTAATAATCTGTTACAATCTGTTACATCAAGAATAATCGACTCTCTAATAATTTCCTCTCTTCCAAGAGATCAGAGATTACTGTTTGTGACTCTGGTTAACTGGATAGCAATATAATGTCTCATGTTGCTTAGAAAAAAAGAAAAGGAAAAGAAGGTTAAGCCAAGATTGTACGTCTTAGGAGAGTAATGGATGTTGATTGAGCTTCCTATCATACAGCTGTCAGAGATATCTTAACGCAAGTAGGGCGTAGGCGTGCTGCACAAAAGGTTCTGATTTGTTTGTCGTATAGGAGCCATAAGCATTATGCGTCTTCTTGTTGAAGTACGATTCTGACTAATATCGTCGGCTATATATATCAGACATCTCTGACACCGCAACTTAAGTATATGGGAGATCGAAGAAGCAGCTAGGCACAAAACATGAACTTCCAATGGGGATGGAAAATCACCCCCAACTTTTAGATTGTAAACCAATCTGCATCTGACACGTCATCAAGCTCAATTTGAAAGGATATCTGATAATTGATATGGCTATTGGATTTGGGTTGACATGGCAATAGTAGACTGAGACACTGAGCTTGCAGCACCATTCGCTATATTTGCACCTCTAAACTCGCTGTGAGGTGCACATTCTGTCAATTCACTTTTCCGTAAATGTTGGCGAACCATGATTCACGGACCACGGAAGAAAATTGCATTCACTCGACACCATTTTCCTCGGAGTTTTATATGTTCGGGATCCAAAAGTGCTGAAACAAACGATTGGCGCTTTATGTTGCTGGAAATTAATCATAGAGTTCCAGTTCGTCTCATCAGCTAAGGCCTAAGAGTATCATGTCCCTCCAAGAAAATATCCTGGGAGAAGCAAACAATTTATTTCTTGAACCATAGTCTACTGCATGTGCCACTGGACCTAATTGTTCTTTGTTCGTTGTTCTTTTTTTCTCAGAAGGAATATGTTGATGGTGCTGGAAGATGAACTACATGAAAAAATACAAACTGTCAACAGTTGTAAGAAAAAGACAGAAACGCTGATGCAATAAATCAAAAACTGCATGTAAAGTCTACTCTCATTTTATTAGCATATGTCGCTAATTCAACCGAGCTCTTGGGCCATTTGATTACTTCCATGTTTTATTCATGATTCCCATGTCCTTTTACAAGCAGTGCTTAATGCTTTGCTCCTTTACTGATGGTACCCCCCAGTCATGAAAGTGGACCTGCAGCTCCTAGATCTATGTTTCTCTTTTCTTTTTCTTTTTTAAGCCAGTGGATAGCAGGCAGAGCCTGCGGGAAGGGGGATTCGACCCCCGGATCGTACCCTTACTAAGGGAGGAGGTACCACTTGAGTTAACGCTCAGTAGGTCTATGTTTCTCGATCGCTTAATGATCATCCTCTGTGCAAAGTTTCATTCTGTGCCTGACGGCCGGGAAGACTACAATTAATATGCTTTGAGCTGTATGATTTGTTTCTCATGCAACCTCAAGTGCTCAATAAGCCAAAGAACATTACTTGCTTTGATCGCCGTGTAGCTAGCTGACATGATCAAATATTCGAAGAGAAGATGGAGCCATCGAAAGTAGCAGAGGTGGGATCCTAGAACTGATAGTACTCATGATCCCCACAAAGGTCTGGTCCTCTTCGTAAAGCTAGACAAGACAGCCAGGTAATAATAAGTTCAGTATGCGCACTGAGGTAGTACTCCTTATAAGAAAAACTACAAGAAGTCGAGTTCAAAATGGCAGTGACAAATTAGAGGAAACGAACTTTTAGCTGTCCAACGTTCATATTTTGTTTATGGTTAGGATTGTACAGATTTATTTTCTTTTCTTACTAGACAACACCAAATATGGGATTCTCTCCCTACGCATGTAACATAAAACATATTGTACCGTTACCTTATTTTCTTAACTACGAATAGAATTCTCACTAAAGTGCTTTCCAAATTGCAAACTTAAAATGGTATCAAAGCCATAACATCCAATATCCACATCATTTTCAACTTCCAATTCGGAGGGTTCTTCTTCACAGTCCAACACTTCCATAGATCTCAACTCTTCATATCATCTTCATTCTTCAGATTATCCCGGGGTAATTCTGGTCTCTACCCCGCTCACAGGTGACAATTATCTCAAATGGCGACATGCCATGAAAATGGCTATCAACGCCAAGAAAAAACTTGGCTTTGTCGATGACACTCTCACCAAACCTACCACTTCCTTGTCCTTAACTTAATTGTGGGAGCGTTGCAATGACATGACTTTGTCATGGATTCTCAATTCCATTGATAAAACCATAGTCGACAGTCTCATTTACCATACCAGCCCACGTGCTGTGTGGCTTGACCTTCAAGGACGATTCTTTCATTCCAACAACCCTCACATTTTTCAACTCAAACGTGCCATTGTTATTCTCACACGAGACACCCAATCACTTACCTCTTACTTTACAGCTATCAAATCCAATTGGGAAGAACTCTCTTCCCTTCAATCGATTGCCGCTTGCACTTGTGGTGCTCTCAAAGAATCTCAGCTCCACCATGACACAAAGAAGGGCTTCCAATTTCTCATGGGGCTCCATGAATCTTATTCTCTTATTTGCAACCAGATCTCGGCGATGGACCCTCTTCCAAATCTGGCCAAATTGTACGCCACATTACTCGCCCTTTTCGTCTTCTTGACTACATCTGTCCCACCCTCCCTTCCTCTATCTCAGCTTCTCCTTCCTCTCCAGCTTCATCAGGTACGACTCATTGTCTCTCCTCTCATTTAGCTTACCATCGTTTTCACTCTCATCATTTAGTTTTTCTATTCTCATTAGCTCAACATGATGATCCTACTTATTACTCAAATGTTGTTCGTCATGCCCACTGGCGTGACGCTATGACTGTAGAGCTCAAATCTCTTGAAGACAATCATACTTGAACTCTCCAACCTCTCCCTCCAAGTAAGAAACTCATTGGTTGCAAATGAGTTTTCAAAAGCAAACTTTGAGTTTACGGTTCTATTGAACGTTATAAAGCTCGTTTGGTTGTCAAAGGCTGCACTCAGGTAGAAGGCCTTGATTATCATGATACATTTGCACTTGTTGCTAAATTTGTTACTGTAATATGTGTCCTTGCAGTTGCCGCCACCAAGCATTGGACTCTTCATCAGTTGGATGCACACAACGCTTTCTTGCATGGCGACCTCGACGAATAAGTTTACATGACTCTCCCTCTCGGATATTGTAGCAAGGGGATTCTCATGTCTGTCGCCTACAAAAATTTCTCCACGGCCTCAAGCAAGCCTCTCGCAACTAGTTTTCAAAGCTATCCATCGCTCTATTGGCCGCTAGTTTCCATCAGTCTCAGGCTGATCACTCTCTCACTACTCGCACTTTCAGTTCTTCATTTATACTAATCTTAGTTTATGTTGATAACATTCTTCTGATAATTAATATTCCCTCTCATATTTAACAACTCAAAGATTTCATTGGGCAACGCTTCAAGATCAAGGATCTTGGACCCATGAAATATTTTCTTGGTCTTGAGGTTGCTCGCTCACCCTTCCGGCATCTTTCTCAATCAACGCAAATATAATCTTGATATCCTTGTTGACAGTGGTCAACTTGACGCTCGTCTTGCTTCCACGCCCATGGATTAAAATCTCAAGCTCACCGACACTGATGGTGCACTCTTGCCCGACCCCGGTCTGTATCGCCGCCTCGTTGACCTCACACTTACACTGCCAGACATCGTCTTTTCATTTAATTCATGCATGCTCCTCACCAACCACATTATGATGTTGCTCTCCGTATTTTACATTAACTTAAATCTACTTCGGGCCAAGGTATTTTCTATCCTACTCAGAATACTTTACAAGTCACTGCCTACATCAACTCTGACTGGGCCAGTTGTCCATCTATCGTCGTTCCACCACTGGTTTCTTCATTTAGCTTGACTCCAGTAACATTTCCTGGTGCACAAAGAAACAGTCTATCGTTTCTTGCTCCTTCGCTGAAGCTGAATATCGTGTCATGACCTCCACTACTTGTGAGCTCACTTGGTCGAGGACTCTTCTTCACAATATTCACGTTCCCCACTCTCAACCTATGCACCTCTATTGCGATAATCAAGTCGCCTTGCACATTGCTAAGAATCCGATTTTTCATGAACACACCAAACATATTTAAATAGATCGTCACATCGTTTGTGAAAAACTGCATAGTGGTCTTATCGCTCCTGCTCATGTTCCTGCCTCAACCCAATTAGCAGACATTTTTACCAAAGTCTTGGGCCGTGAATTGTTCCATGATTTAACTCGCAAGTTGGGAATTTCGTATCTCCATGCGCCAACTTGAGGGGGAATCTTAGCTGTCCAACGTTCATATTTTGTTTATGGTTTGGATCCTACTGATTTATTTTCTTTCTTTACTAGACAACACTAAATATGGGATTCTCTCCCTACACATGTAATATAAAACATATTTTACCGTTACCTTATTTTCTTCAATACGAATAGAATTCTCTCATCAAATGCTTTCCAAATCACATTGACACGAATTATAAAAATACCCTGGCATTTTCGGCGGAAAAGACGAAAAAAAATTCTTTGGTACTGCATCATGTTGTGCTTTGTGACTGGTGAGATCAGGCTAGCGAAGGATGGTCACTTTGGGAACTATAGGAGGATGCCGTGTGGTACTGTGGATTTGTCTCTTAGGAGGATTTCTCAATGGAATGACCCCACCGTCCCCACGTATCACGTGGTAGGATGCAGCCTAATGGCAGTCCTACAAGACAAAGAAATGGTCATTTACAAATCTCCTCTAATCTCCTCCCAACCAATTATCATCCATCTCCCACGTGGGACTTCTGGCCCCACTGCCCACTCTACCCTCTCTTCCACTTTCGATTGTATATGTTATAGGGTTGGAACTCCGCTATATGTTATATATATATGCTCCTTGTTCTGCACCTATATATTGATCTGGCATCAGTATAACCCGTTCCTATACTTCTTTGAGCTACATACATAGGTGTACTGAAGATCAGAGATTAAAGGATCATGGGGGACTCTTCTGCCTCATACATACACATGGTACTCGAGATAACTTTTTTGGTTTGATCGTGGTGTTTGGTTCTTTCATATTTTCGGGGGATACTGTAGGTTTCTTTGTTGTTTTATGTTGATGATGATCGAAAGTGCTTTTTATAGGTACAACACCTGATCGAGAAGTGTCTGATCTTCCATATGACAAAAGAAGAGTGCATGGAAGCCCTTTCAAAACATGCAAACATCAAACCCGTCATCACCTCCACTGGTTTGTTCCTTTGAACTCTCTCTTCTTGATTTCCTGCCGTTGTAGAGTGCATGACAAGCTCACAACAACACGGATAAGTACATCCAACATCCCCATCACAGATGAGAAGGAGAGAGAGAAAGAGGAGGGAGGAGACGAAGAAAAAGTGGAAGCTCTTCCTGAGTAGTAAATTTTTAAGCCTGGCTTGACTGCTTTTATGATTGTGCTTTGCAACTTATCTCTAGAGTAACTTGAGCTTTTGGTTGACACTAAGATCTCATACAGTGCTCAAGTATCCTGTTGAGATCTGTAGCATATGAAATCCCTATTCTTACTGAAGAGAAGGAACGAGTAGAACAAAAATCTTCCAACTCGAACAAAAAGTCCTATAGTTTACAATTTACAACTCCTCTTTATATGGTAATTCGACCTATAGGTCCGCGTCCCCCCATCAGTTTGCCATTTTTTAAGCACCTAAGATTTGGTTCATTAATTAGCTTATGTTAAGAAAAAGTCTAACGTAGTTTGGTCTTTGGTTAGTGCCAGAAAAGCACAAGCACGGTTTTCATTATGATAAGTCACAAATCAGCTAAAAGAGAGGTTTGTTTCACGAAAATAGTGATAACCTTAACAGCAAGTGCATGCGTCAATATGCAGTGTGGAATGGGTTGGAGAAAGAAAACAAGGAGTTTTTTGAGGCCTACGCGCAATCTCAGAGCAAAACAGACCGAATGTCCGAGGAAGAGACAAGCCAGATGATCCAGAAGATGATCTCGGATTCCTCCAGAGATCCAGATGACGACTAACGTGCTATATGTCTGAAAACGATCTTCGGCCATTTGGTTCTGGTTGGTAGATAGTTGGTCCACAAGTAGACCACAACACCCCATATATATATATATTCTACGGAAGAGTACGGAGCATTTGCAGGGTCCTCCACAAATAAACTGATTAACTATCATGCAGAAGACAATCAGCCTGTGTTGTTTACATGAACCCGCATAGATTAGTTTTCCGACATATGGGGGAGGGTGGTTTGTGAATTTGATTATAGCCCAGGTGGGGACATTTATGATCATATTCACGTGTCAATGTGTTGTTGTGTTGTCTGTGCATGGTTTTGTCTTCTTGTATTCCATAGTACGTGTGATGTTATTACCTACAGGGAAAACCAATAAATGAAGCAAAGAATGTGGGGACTCCTCGACAGTGTCGTAGCAGTCTCGAACTTTTTCTGAAAATTGTGAGGGCGAAATTGTAGCCGGTTCTAGTGTCCGAGCCAGAGGTCCCAAATCAATTGTACCATATCGCCCTCTCTCTTCAAACAATATTGTGGAACATATGCTGCGCATTAGGCGTCATGGAGAGAAGAGCAAAGAAGGGATAGATGGAATGTCACCGCCGTTCTAATTAGCTTGACAGAAATTGGATGCTAACTGATAAGGTTTTTAAGCCATCTTTTATTTCTTTTTCTAGGCTTTTAAAATCTTTTACACCAAAGGAAGCTAGCCTATTACACTTTTTTCAAGAACTGGGCTCGCGATTGACTTGAACAATATTTCTGGATCTAACATATGTTCTATGGGAATTAGGATAAATTTCCTGGAAATAGAATCTGCTGTAACCATGTGGATGGAGGCTATGATATATATATATATATATAATATTCCCAACCTCTAGTATTTCCTTTAATTTACATTCTCAACCTATTGAGAAACTATCGATTTTACTAAACAACACTTTGAACCAATTAAAATTAGATACATATAATGTGATATGTATCCTAATTAGGGTATGCAACATTCCCTAAATATTTTCACAATATTCCTTAAATATTTCAATTAATTAGGATACGGATAGATTCAAGGACGTTGCGACAAAGTATGCAACTTCTTTGTTTATAATAATTTGATGCCTGCACTGCCATTGTTACGACGAAGTATGCCTTCGAGTCGCGTACTAGTCCTTTCCTTCGGTTGTCACGCCATTGTCAATCGACCAGTCAGTTGGGACCTCTTTGATACTTGGGGTAATCGATCTTGCGGTCGCGGGTGTTGATCGGTAATGCCAATCTGATGGTTGAGCCTACCGATGTGAAAGTTGGGGTGCAAATCGCGGGTGTTGATTCTTCAAAAGGGTTTTTTGGGGATGCTTTTACGAGAACTGAGGTAGAAATTTGTCCTACTGAGGTGGTGTTTGGGTATTTAAATTTGTTAAAAAGTATAATATTTTATGAAAAAGTGAGGAGAAAATATTTTATTGAATAGTATAATATTATTTTATAATTTCATGAATAGAGATTATTTTATGATTGTTTGAAAATATTGAGGGGTGAAAATATTGGGAAAGAAACGGCGGCAGATTCTAAGGCTGAGGTTTTTCACGGATGTTGGATGTCTCTGTCAAAAACAGTAAAAATGCTGTATATCTTTAATGTTTCCAGAAGATTAATATAAGTTCTTTTCGATTTCTTTTTACCTTTCGCTAAGAAGTTTTTTTCGATTTCAAACTCGACTGTTTTTGCTACCACCCAAAGTTCGGGTTAGGCCTCTTCGAGCCCATCATCCAATTCTTTTAGGGAACCCATTGAGTAGTTGTTCAAGCTGAGAGATCAGAGTTTGCTGGAAACTTTTAGCTGATGGTAAAGGGGGAATACATAAATAGACCAGCTTTTAGCAAATCATAGCAGATTCCATAACAAACAGGGATATAGAGAGAGACATTTATTAGACAAGGGAGCAAGCCATATCCACTTAGGCCAGTCGGTTTAACGTTTCACAAGCCTCAACCACGCTTCTTAACAAGAGTTCAAACACCTTATAGCTTAGAACTACTTTTACGCATTGACCTTCGGCTCCCATCCAGCAATTACATGTTCTTTTGAAGCCTTGGTTTTCTCGAACGATTCCCGAGAGAAAAGCAACTGCAAAAGAAGACAAAACAACACAACACACTGAGCATTCAACCAATAAAAGAAGAGGGAGGCAAAAGAATGACAATTTTCTCAGGAGATATTACTCTTTCTAGAGAGTCTAAAGTATGCTCAATCTCATAATGCCCGACTTCTGTATACGCATTTCCAAACAAATTACCCGCCCAATTATATTCAGTAGGAACCACATCTTAACACAATGGATGTTTAGACAGCCACAATGACAGTTCAAGAATCTGACAACCAGAGTTAATTAATGCTAGTCACTATTGGCGTCCTAATCCTGGTGCCACAATCCAAAGATGGACAACGACGACTTCCAAAAACACTAGAATTCACTCTTCTAGAAGCATAGACACCAAAAAAGCTATATACAATGTTGACTCCTCCGTTTGGTTTGTTTAAACACAAATGTAAACAGAAAGAAAGGTGCACCCGTATGCATCAAAAACAACAACTCGATACCTTCTTGTAGTTGTGGAAATGAGTCAAGTTTTCAGGGACAGTCCAGTTCTTGAAATGACCGAGAGCCACATCAAGATGGTAGAGCTTTGGTGCCAAACTCAAATCAACTGCTGTTATCTTCTCTCCAGCAATATATGGCCCCTGATTCCATCCTCCAACTTATCAGCGCGCAGCTCAAAAGCAAACACAGAGTAAAACTAAATAATTGAGCGAGTACAAGCGCATTCTTTAAATGTAACCACGTATACATGTGCCTTGAGGTGTTCATCCAATGCCTTTAATTCATCAAGCAAAGCCTGCTCTGATCCATCATCGGGATCCTTGCTCTTTAGAAATTTCACAAAGGCCCCAAAAATCTTTGATCCCCTGCAAACTCACCAGAAAAAGACGGTAATAATTTAGGAACATTATGTGAATCTATCACTTGTCCCAAAAACTTAATCCGATAAGAAGATATGAATTTTATTATTTTAATTATATTCTTCCACTTATCCTAAGAGTTTAAGCTAAGATCTTAGCTCTCATATAATGTGAATCTAACCCTTATCCCACTTAAATTGAGATCTTTACTCTTGTATAATATATGAATCTACCACTTATCCCACTTAAGTTAAGATCTCAGCTCTCATATAATGTGAATCTATACTTATCCCACTTAAGCTTATCGAAAGATGTATATTTTATTATTTTAATATATCCTCTAACAAGTTGTAAATGGCTTCTGAATTCAGATCAAGCAAACGGCAAATCAATCTAAAGTCCTTTTGGGGCGAGACCTTAAAACAGTAATAAAATTAGTTCATTAAAGTTGATAACTAATTCAGCCCAGACAACAAGAAAAAACAACTAATTTTCAGGTTTAGCAAGAGTATAAGAAATCGTAAACATTCTCTAATCATTTACAAAAATAAATCCCGTCTGAAACCTGAAACACAAAATCCAAATTCGTACACAAATATAGAGGGAGGGAGGGACGGAGGAACATACACAGAGGCGAATTCGGGAGGGGGGGTGAGAGACGGTTCAGGGTACTTCTCCTCAAGAATCCCAACAATAACATCAGAGTCAGGCACCCATTTGTCATCGACCTTCACTACCGGCACCTTCCCTTCTGGGTTCACTCCCAAGAACCTATTCAATCATCATCACCACCCCAACACAATTACAGAACCATTTCGCCCAAACACTCGAAGGAGCACCAAAACTAGCAAGGAGAGATTTTTAAGTTTAGGCTCTGTACGTACCATTGGGGTTTGTCAGAGACGTTGATGAGGTGCGTCTTGTACGGGATTTTCTTCTCCTCCAAAGTCAAGAGGGCCCTTTGGGAAAATGGACCTAAAACGAAAAGGTTCACCCAAATCAACACAAAGATTCAATCAAAACCCAAAAGTTCTGATCGAAGAGAGAATAAGGTAATATGAGCGTACAGTCTCCAAGAATATCAGGTGCACCAGCAGCAGCCTTGACAGCAATCTCGAGAGCCATTTTTCTTGCAGTGAGAGTGATCCTCAGACGAAGAAACTGAGAACATGGAATGACAAGTTACTGCATGCGGATATGCATGAAGTTATTTATAAGCTTTGTGGGATAGGGATAGAATTGGTACTTTGAAGTTTTGTGAAGAGTAGCTGAATGGATCTGTGAATCCGGGAATCGGGATGGTCCATTGTCGTTTGCCAGAAAGTTCGAGTACTTTCTGTTTCACAGATAACCATTATCTTCCACGATAATATTGTGATTGTGCGTAAAATATTGAGGTATTAGATTTGGTAGAAAAAAGTAAAGGGATATTTTTTAATATTATTTATAATAAAAAAATTATATTATAATTTTTTATTATATTAAAATTTTAAAATTCGTAAAATTTTAGTGCGGAAACATATAGGGTATGTTTGGGGCTCAAATATTTGGGCCCAAAAATTTAGGTTTAATTATAAAAATTTCACCACATAATTTTTTATTATTATAATACTTATTAAAAATTTTCTCTCTCTTTACTTTTTCACCAACTCCCATAACATATTTTTACTTTATAATATTTCTCAAACCTCAATACCCAAAATTTTCACCCTCAAACATCCTCATAGTAAATCCGTTTCCGCTCGGACAAAAAAAAAATCCCACCCGCTTCCACGAACCTGGTCAAATTATCAGCCAAATTCGAATTCGTGATCCCTGTGATTTACGACAGGCCGTTCATTGCCCACTAAGCCTGTCATTTCACGTGTAGATGGTGCACTGGTTCAGTTCGGTATCTAACTTTCTATGGTTCTTAGTAAGGGCGTCTTGGTATGCATAATTATTATAAAATATAAATTTATTCAATAAATTTATAAAATAAATAACTAAAATTTTAAAAACTCAGATACAAATATTAATATATTTTACACAATTCTTAACAAATTTCACACAAATTCTAATATATATTTTTTAAAAAATAATTATAACAAATCTTCTCTTTATTTTTTCATTTAATTTCGATATTTTTTTATTAAATAATTATATTAAATCATCTCTACACTTTTTTACAAACTTCAATAAAAATTAAATATCTTTAAATTTTTTTATTAATATTTACATACAAATTTATAAAATTCTAATCTTATATAAATATTGTCAATTCTATCGAAATCTTACCATTTTTTTTTAAACGAACATATCCTGACACGAAGAAAGGGAAACGATCGAAAAACAAAAACCTGTTCCCTGCTTCATGTCATATTCACAGTTCACTATTCTCGCCATTAGTGGTCTGACGCAGTAGTCGGCAATTATTACAGTGTCAACTTCTCCGAGAGAATGTGGGTTCACTTGTTTGCATTTGCTCGGCTCTACCTTCTCCGCATGTTCCTCTCCCACAATGTCAAACGTTAAAGCACGAGAGCGACTGCATCTCAACGACTTTCCCATGCTTTTTGTACAACTTTTTTGTTTTTGGGGCCGAAATAATGAAAATACTTTTGCTGAAGAATATTCCCTCAATGCACCACAAACTTTTTTGTATTGCAATATGGTATTCTATGATAATCTTGTATAAAATGCCCTTTTAATCCTCCTTGTTGTTCGTTTTCACGTAGACCCTTTTGGGCTCATACAATTGAGGTCACCTAATGGCCGCGGTCAATGTAGAATTCTTGTTGGATAAGAGAACGGGGGATGAGCTAGAGATCATATTGCCATGAGACAAACAAACCCATGTGCTTTGTAGTTTAAAATGAGCACAACGTGGACTAAAAAAAAGAACCTTCTAGAGAAAGAGATAAAACATCTTTATACTATCTAAAATCAGAAAAATAAAATTAGTAAGTAAGATTAGAAATATTTTATTTATATTGGGGAGGATCTCCAATAAAATGTCTTAATTAGATAGTCACGAGTGATAAGTAATCATGTTCTCCGTCTAAAGACAGCACCAACATTTTATCTTCAATTACAAACCTTGTTATCTGGTTCATAAATGGGATTGGAGGGTCCGTTCATTCATTAATTGGATTACCAAAATGATCAGATCTTTAAATACTAGGAGAATAAAATAAACAGCATTCTCATTCAACATTAGAAACCACAAAGATACATAAACAACACTGTAGTAGACACCCACTACAACAACCTGGTAAATCATATTTACCCGTTCATAGAACAAACACACAAACTACTCGAAAAGGTAAACACTGAACTGCAACATCGTGTCCACGCCGTCTGTGGTGTGCTGATCCTCCTGTTGTAGTGTCTCGACCGTAAGATAACCTTTCGCATTCTTATACGAAGGCAATCCGTTTCGGATGTCCGGATGGACGGCTGGATGCCGTCCATCCGGACATCCTGTGGTTGGGAGCCGGGGAGTAGGTGGGTCCCGCCCGGGACCCACACCTGCCCCAGGCAGCCCCCTGCCCGGACTCCCAACCACTGGATGGCCGGATGGACGACCATCCGAAGGGGATTGCTTTCGGAGGCAATCCCCTCTCGCTGGAGCGTGACACCAGACGGTAGCTGACCAGCAGTGAAGAACGGTAAATTGTTGCCGCCGTTAACAACGTCATTGTTGGCTCTGTTTTGGATTACGGTGGAGGCTTGGGGACCGACGCCATTGAGGCCTGCGACGAAGGGGAGGTTGTTGTTATTGATGATACCATTGATGTTTAGTGGGACCCCGCCGGTGATTGGGAAGATGTTGATGTTGGGCTTGGAGAAAGGGAGGCCATTGATTTGGGTGTCGGCAATGATTCCAGTTACCACCCTGGCCGATGGGTGACTACCTCCTAGGATGTCATGCATGAAGAAGGTCAACACAGGGACTTGTGGGCCAGTAGGTGTTGCCACTGTGGCACTGGTGGTGGTCGTCACCGGGGTTGTTGGGCCATCTGGCGATGTGGGGATGGGACCTGCCACAGGTGCCACGCCAGGAATCGGTGTTGCCTCAGGATCGGGTAGCGGCGATTCAGCTTCTGGCGCCACATTTGGGGTTGCTACTGGTGCCACATCAATGTCATTGACTGTAGGATCAGTGGCAGGAATTTGACCGCTTGGCAGCGAGGTGGTGGGACCAACCTGTGGATTCACGTTTCATGATAGGTGTTGCAAACTTGCAGCAGGATTGGTTGTTTGGGGTGGATCAGGAAGGATTGAGGGTTGTGGGTCCACTTCGTCAAGGACCCTAGCAGAGTTGGCGCACCCGAAGGTGATGGCTAGGCCTAGGAGCAAGAGGCAAATGTTTGCTCCGAGTTTCATGGTGACGATATGTGAACCTATGGCCATTTTGGGTGTTGAATAGTGAAGAAGTTCAAGAGAATGTTCTTCGAATGTATCTTTGCTGTTGATGACTTGATGGGGAGTATTCTATGTGGGTATATATATAGTCAGAGAGCTTTGTAAGTGAGAATTTCTAAAAGGAAGTGGAACCGATATGATGGAGTTGTTGCATCCTTTTTCTTTTGTAGGGTTTCTTAGAAATAAAAAAATTTAACTAAAGAAAAATTATATATACCGATAAGTGAGACATTTACTATAGGAATGTTCAATTGAGTTTGTATATTTTCTCAATTATATTGATGAGGTTACATAAAAGCTTTATTTATAAGTCATTGAATACAATAGCTCACATTGCTTTAACAATATGAGACTCTAACTTTAATACTCTCATACAACATCAAGGTGGACACACATTAAGTTTAGATTTACAAAAATAATTCAAGGGGAAAAAAATAATGACAGAAGGTCGCCAGACTAATGCCGGAAAGTCGCTGGTATGATGCCCGGAGGTCGCCGGACTGAAGCCGGGAGGTCGCCGGCCTGATGACGGGAGGTCGCCGGACGAATGCCGGAAGGTTGCCGAACTTATGTCGGATGGTCGCCGGACTGATGCCGAGAAGTGTTAGAAGGTCGCCGGACTAATGCCGAAAACCTGACTTCGATATCATATTAGAAATAAAAATTTTAACTGAAGAAAAATTATTTATATTGATAAGTGAGACATCCACTATGGGAATACCCAATTGGATTTATTAATTTTCTCACTTATATTTATTAATATATTAAAGTTAGAGTCTCACATTGCTAAAGCAATATGAGCTATTGTATTTAATGACTTATAAATAAAACTTTTATGTAACTTCATCAATATAAGTGAGAAAATTAATAAATTCAATTGGGTATTCCCACAGTGGATGTCTCACTTATCAGTATAATTAATTTTTCTTCAGTTAAATTTTTTATTTCTAACATCGTATCAGAGCCATTTTTTTCGGCATTAGTCTAGTGATCTTCTGACACTTCTCGGCATCAGTTCGACGACCATCCGACATAAGTCTGAAAACCTTCCAGCATTTGTCTGACTACCTACCAGCATCAGACCGGGCGACCGGCGACCTTCCGACATTAGTTCAGTGAAGTTAGAGTCCTACATTGTTAAAGCAATGTGAGCTATTGTATTCAATGACTTATAAATAAAGCTTTTATGTAACCTCATCAATATAAGTGAGAAAAATAATAAGCTTATTTGAGCATTCTCATAGTGGATGTCTCACTTATCAGTATAAAATGATTTTTTTTGTTAATTTTTTTTTAATTTCTGGGTGCGTTATGGTTAAAACTTAAAAACGCCTAATACACATTTGATGGAATATGGGTAGTATATAGTAATATGGTGCTGTTGGCTATAACTGAAATGGGCCGTACTCTCAGTTTTGGAATCTCGAATACCTTATGGACCATCGCAAAGAGGAAATGGACCTCAGGTGGAGTTTATGAAAGGTAAAAACTGAACCACTTGTAAAAATAGGCTGGATCGCCCTTTATTCTGGGTAAGTAATAAAAAAAAAAAGGCCTGAAAAAGGAAAAGATCCTAGGCCGAGTCGAGTCGTCAAAAGCTAGTTTCCATTTCCCACGCAATCTGATGTCGGAGATATTCTAATATTTTACTCAAAGTTCCTCTATTTCCACCCTCACTTCCCTTCCTCCACTACCTTCCCCTTTACACACAATATAATTCGAATTTTTAATTAAAATTTAAAGCTTTGTATTTTTTTTGGAGGTGGATAAGAAATGGTAAATATTTGGAGAAAAAAAGAGTAAATTCGACCCATCAGATAGTTTTTTTCCCGTGAGACTGCATTTTTCCTTTTATATTTTCAATTGCAATTAAAAAATCGAAGTGATAGTTATGGAATTTGTGTTTCTTTTCAACCAAAAAAAAATCAGTAGTGGACAGATCAATATTTTTTTTTTCTAAGTCAAGTTTCATTTCCGAAACCAAGGGGAACAAGATACAATCAGTTCAACATTACATATCACATAAACAAATACTAGCTGGAATTGTATCTAATAGAATAGAACCCTAAAGGTCAGTAGAAAAGGCCCACTTAGCCAGAGAATGTGTCATCCGGTTTGCTGTTCTTGGAATCCACCTGACCTGCCAACTCTTATTCTGCTTCAACTGGTCTCGAATAAAATTGACAATCTTTACAATATTCTAGGGAGGAGCAGAGGAGGGTTCATTGATTGCATTACAAAGTACGAGTGAATCACATTCAAAACAAACATGATTCCAGCTTAGCCGAATTGCTTGTTCCATAGCAATTTGCACTGCTATTGCTTCTCCAAAAAGAGGGTCTATAACGTTGATTCGTTCCATGTAAGCCATACAGAGGGAACTAGAACTGTCCCTACAAGACAATGCTATGAACTACCCAGTGCCTTTAACTGTCACATTAGAATTGATTTTCAAACACCCCGGATCAGGGGGTTTCCACACCTTATTACTAAGTTTGTCCCATTCTTTTCAAGTCAGGACCTGATAAAAAACACGGAACTTGACCACTGAAATGAGATGATCAGCACTTACCTTCATTCCTCTATGCACCACATCATTACGCCCTTGACATAGAGTGTCTAGGACAATGGCCGCATTGATCACAAGGGATCGATGTTCAATTTGATTAAGAGTGTCTACTATAAGATCAATAATTATTAAAAAAAACAGGCACATTTTTCTGGCGCGAACTACGCTAACAGGAGAAAAAAATATTCGCGCGTACTTCCAGAAACGACAATATCTTCAAAACATTATTTAAAAAAAAAAAGGATCCCACCATCCAACGCCCACTCTAAAATTCTAATCACCCACGTTTTCACTCTTTTTTTCTCATCGTTCCAGTCACTTTCTCAGGCTGTCTTCCTTATTCACGTCTCTATTATCTGAATTCCGTTTCTCGATCTTACTATATATCCAAAATCCCGTTTCCCGGATGTTTGCTTTGCCGACCAATTTGCGTAGTAGAGAAAATGTCCGGCAATTTTGACGCGTTATTTGATATCGCTTTTGGTTGACCAAATTTGCCTACATGTCGGCGCGTCCTTTTCTTTGTTGATTGATGATCAAGCCCAGGAAGCGATTTGGAACTTTCTTGGTAAATTTATGATTCGTTCCCAAAGAAGCGGATTCGATGAGAATACTTGCAGGCGACAAAGGAGAATTACAGGCACGCGTTAAAAGCCAGACTCACTGTCATGATGGAGAGAAATTAAGAAACAAGGTAAGCTTTTCTCTGCTTTTGAGTAATCAATTTATGTGTCTTGAAGGTCTTTCTTAGGAATCCTGGTTTTCTTTGGTTTTGATTGTTGCGTGTGCTTTTGTCAACGTGGATTTTATTTATTGTGGTAATTCGATAAGGAAGTTCTGTAACTTCTGTTTTAGTGGGATCAGTATGATTTTGTCTAGGGTCTGGTTGTCAATGCTCTGTAGGGTGTTTGTAATTATTGCGAGTGTTCTGAAGGCATACTAGGTGGGATTGTCCATTTAATAGTAATCCATGATGGTGGGTTCCAATTACTCATGCACTTTACACTTGTTTAGTTGTTTCAATATTGTGCTCAAAACTGCCACCCAAAAAAGAGTTTGTCTCAATCGTTTTGGTTTCGGCATGTTGATCGTGTGAAACTTTACCATTTTGTATTCATGGGATACGCAGAAACTCTAGAACCTTTGGTTGCTCTCCCAGGACGCTCCTATGGGGCTTTCAAAAAGGGATTTACTGTTGCTTTTCATAGGCTCCATTTGCTTTTACATGTTTTTTCTTATCTCTTTATTGATTTTAGAGCTGATGGATGTGGTGTTCCCAATTCTAGAGAATTTTTCTTTTTTGCTTGCTCTTTTTGTTTAGGCTTAAATTTTAGTTTCAGATGATGTACGTGGAGGGCCATGAGCTTTTTTCCGTTCTTGTAAGCCTTTTATTTACATTATTCTTATGAGTTTGCGTAAGCTATTTCCATTTAAATTTTATAGAATCAAAATTCCAGGAAGCAGGGAGATTCTAAGACTCATAGATGATAGATGCTCCATATATTGCATCTGATACTGTCGTTGCTGTGGCAGTACAACAAAGGAAGAAATGGTACATAGCTTTTTGTTGTTTTCATTCCTGTGGGGACTTAAATATTGATAAGTTGTTCACCACTCCAAGTTTTGATAATTACTTGGCAGTAGTTACTACATGTTCACTTCGTCATATAGCATTCTCTCTATTTGCTGCAGATGCATACTTTCAGTTTCCAAGAAGAGCTTGAGTTTTAGGGAGTGTTTATTCAAAGTAGCAGAAGATCTGTCAATAGAAATGGGATCCAGTTCAAGAACGCCAAGCGTTCTAGCGAGATTGATGAGTCTTGACGAACCTGCACCTCAGCAGCCTGTCCAAAAACAACAGAGAGTTCTTTCTGAGCATTATTTTCAGAAAGCTGCTTCTATAGGTGTCAGGCAGAGGTGTTCATCCCATGGGCATCCTCCATTTAGGTTGAGCATTGAAGAGCAGAAGGAATTAAGTTACATCTTTAGAGTATTGGATACAAATAGGCATAAGCCACATAACCTGTCAGTTGAAGAGCGAAAAGCTAGTTCCAGATCACCAGGAGAAAGACTGCCATTCGAAAGGCAAAATTTTGTAGACACAAAATGCATTTCATTGGATAAGAACCTGATGGATCTTCAAAATGCAATTAAAATTAAGGATCTAAGGGACCCTTTTGCAAAATATCTCCAAGAAGAAGACTCTTTGTCTGCCAAGCACTTTCATGATTGGCAAGGTGTCTCTCTTGATCCACAATTTGGTCATGTTGCAGTCTTGAAGTCATCACATTCTTCTTACGGTACCAATATTCCGAAGTCTGGGAAATCTGCAAGGAAAACCACAAGAGGAAATGTGAAATTGCTGCACAAATCTGAGAATGGCCTTGGTAGAAATCCCCATGGAGAACTTGGTCTTGATAATATATGTGAATCTGCAAAAGCATGTCATTCCCCCACAAAAATTGTTATTTTGAGAGAAAACAATGTCACGGTAGAGAATGATGCACTCTGTTTTTCTTCTCCTGGTTCTTGCAAAGGTTCACTATTGGGTAATTGGAAGCTAAAAGATTTTCCTATTCCTGAAAATGGAATATTAGACATTGAAGTAAAAGAGAGAAAGAATTGGGCCCATGACATGAGACCTGCTAGGCAATGGCCTAGAGTTTCAAGAGAAGTTTCAGAAGAAGTTAAAAAACAAAAAAGGCATGTCAGAATTGGGATTTCAACAAAGGTATCAAGATCAGGGTTAAGAGGCAATGACACCTTTACTGAAGAGTCCGAGCTGATGATGTCTTCTAGTTTCTCTGACTGGAAGAGTGAATGCAAGTTGTCACTTTCCTCTTCAGATGGGTCATATGTTGCCAGGGAAGCAACAAAGCAAATCTTGGAAAGACGGAAGATGAATCAGAAGTCCCACAAAGATGGACTTGCTTGTAGAGTGATTACTCTGGGTGAACTGCCTGCCACGACTGATGATGAAACTGGGGCAAGAAATGCCGATTACAGGCCTAATAAGCATGGCACGGGCAGAAGGGGTTCAAATGACCAGTCTGTCAGAAAGTTTCCAAGGACTAGATCTCTTTTTGCATCTTCCTCTGCCACCTGGAACCCTAGACCCAGGACCAGATATGAAGGTTTTCAGAATCACTGGTGTTTGAGCCAGGAAGAGTCTGTGAATTGGTCACAACACCAGTTCCGAAGGCCGAATTTGAACCAGAAAGATGGTTTAGAACCTAGAAACTTATTCAGCTACAAGGAATCTCGTTCTTCTGCCTTCTTGGATACGAAGAGCAGTCATATTGTAGAAGAGCTGAGTGTCGTCCAGGATCAGGGGAAGTACAAACTAGAGAAGGATCTTTGTAATCAGAATGTTATGGATCCTCTGTCATCAAGCTCCAGTGATTCTTCTTCTGATGTGGAAAATAGTTGCATTGTACAAAGCACACGAGTGGTGGAAGGTGAGATGAAGAACATGCTTGAGATCAGAAATATGTCTACGCAGAACATTTTGCTTCCTCAGCCATCAGTTTGTAGCGTTGCCTCGGTGAGCATGGTAACTGATGTGTTGGCTGGTGTTGGGGGTAAGAGTGTGGGCAGGCCTTCTGAAAGTACCAAAGAAGAGCAGCTAGAACCAATTGCCTGCTTCGGAGCCACAAATTCTTATTCTTCTTGTCATGCCTCATATACCTCGATTCCACAGGTTGGGTGTTTATCTCTTAAAAGATAGTTGACTAATATATTTATTCTTGCTAGGCGCCAATAATTCCATATCTCGATATTCAATGAAGAGTTGATATTTTCAGCTTCATTATTTGTGATGTTTGTCTTCTTCTATCTGCTTTCTGGATTGGTGACAAATCTTTACTTTATTTGGAATTTTTACAAGCTTGATATTGTAACAATGAGACGTATAATATCTGGACCATATATATTGAGACTTAAGGGTAGGGATTGAACATATTGTATTTCTATCATACCTGCAAAATGCACCACTTCTGTCAGCATTTTAAACAGCATATCCTTAAATGCTAAAAACAAAACCATAGTTTCAAGAAACCATTAATCCATTTTGGGTGCAAGATTAAATTAACTGTCTAAAGTGTTGAGGATCCACACCATTCATCTATCCTATTTTTTTTCTTCTTGTTTCACTTTTTTTAACTCCGCATATTTTAGGTCATTGCTACGGGACATGTCTGGTTTTGTATGAATGAGTCTGCTGTTGTTCCAATGTTTCCAATTCTCATGCCAAGTCTGATAATATTTGTATTCAAAATTTTCAAATGAGTTAACTTATTATTTGTAGATTATGTGGCCAACATTTAACACTACTGAATTTTGTAATATATTATAGGAAGCATCAGTAAGATTTAATGAAGAAGGATCTGTTTTTTCACGGTGCTCTAGCGAAGCGCCAGGATCCATATTGAGCTTGGATGAGGCTTATCGGAATAGTCCAGTTTCAGTTCTGGAACCACTTTTCAAAGAGGATCTTTCATGTAGCTCTGAATACTTAGAGAGCGTTAGCACAGACATCTCTGGTAAGTAAACTAGGACTAATTTTAACCCTCGTTTAGTTCAAGTTCTTTTTATATATCTTCTTTCTCCCATTTTTTTCTGGGTTAATAGAGGCAACTTTCTTATATCAGATATTTCAGAAACACACTCAGAAGGAGCTGGAATTATTGTGTCAAGTGAAGAAGATTTCGGGGAAGGATCTGTAGATGTCCCTGAAGAAAAGTTCGATTTAATGGGATTTCGTAGAGTTGAAGAAAGTAGGGACTTCTCCTACCTTGTTGATGTCTTAATTGAGGCAGGTTTTCATGGTGGGATCCTGGATGTGGACTTTGGTACTTGGCACTCTGCAGAATACCCAATAAGCCTTTCGGTTTTTGAGAACCTTGAGAAAAAATTTGGTGAGCAGGCTTCCTGGAAGAGATCAGAAAGGAGGCTTCTATTTGACCGAATTAATTCAGGGCTGATAGAAATTTTCCAGTCATGTATGGGAGTCCCCCACTTAGTGCCTAAATGGGCAAATCCTGTATCTAAAAGATTTAACACCCGGCTGACTCAGGTTGCTATTGAGGAAGACCTGTGGATGTGGCTGGTTGGCCAAGAAAAGGAAGCGAGTAAGGACTCAGCAGGGAAAGTGCTGCAAAAGAAATTGGGGTCTTTAGATTTAGGAGATGATATCGATATTATAGGTAGAGAAATAGAGAGATTATTGATAGATGAGCTTGCCGCAGAGGTTGTTAGCACAGACACCTATTGAACAACAGTGCTTTGTTTTTGGTGAAGAAGATATATTTTATGTATAGGGCCATGGTTTTGATCTGAGTGAGAGTCTGTAGAGGTTATATGGGTAGAGATTAATTTGTTCATACATGAGTGTATTTGTATTATCAAGGGATCATGTATTTCTGAGGGATCTCTGTATCATGATATTTGCATCAAATTCTTTGTTATTCAATTCATTTAGTTAGGAATAGAAGTTTCAAACCCTCTCGTAATTGCCCAACATGCAATTTGAGTTGCAAGCATTAAGAAGAGTGATTTATAGTGGGAATTTGAGTTAATCTTGTCTGTCTCGAAGTTACTTGCTTGATGATAAGTTTTCATGTATATTTTGTGAGGTCGCCGGATAGAAAGAATCGCAGCAAAGTCAAGCAGCTTCTGCTACTTTGAATGAGCTTATTCGAGCTAATTTGGAAACCCATTTTGCAGTCGCAAGCATTTTGATTGCGAGTCGTACGTAAGCCATGGATTTTTCTAAGGTGACCTAAACCCTTGTCCTGCGAAGTCCAAAGTCCAACACCTTTCGTCGTTGCCAAGGTTAGGGTTCAACACAAACCATGCACCAACTCCATCTTATCAACTCCGATCTCAAAGCCTCAAAGCTAATTGCAACGCCTTGCTGTGGGATCTCTGTCATCGATATATATATTATTTGTTACCTAAATTGAAAAGCTCAATCAAAAAAGTATAATGGATCTCCTTAGACTTTGGAGGACCCAAAATGCTTGTCCCACCCAACTCACTCTTTTCATCTACTTTCAAGTCAACGCTGCCGGTCAATCTTCAATAACAATTGGGGTCGCAACTAATAAAACATGCACCGAATCCATCTCATCAACTCCTATTCCAAAGCTAATGCTATATATATATGTCCACTTAGCGGACTTCCAATCCATCTCCACTATAACAATTACCTACAACAGTCTTGCCAAAGCAGAAAGCCTAATTATCTCATTTCCTAAGAATTAATTCTCCAAATGGAAACCCAAAGGTACTTCTCTTACACAACCAAGGTCTCCACAGCTTACCTTCTGCTCCTCACCCTCACCATTTTGTCCACCTCCTCAGCTCGAATTCTTGACGAGCAAGTGCCCGTGGTCCTCCCTCCAGAAGCAACGAAAGAAGTTGACGCACCTGTCCCTTCAGCCACCCAACCTAACCCTGGGGCGGTTGCAGGCACTGCTGCCAATACTGACCCCGCCCATACCTTGACCTTTTTCATGCATGACATACTTGGAGGGTCGAACCCCTCGGCTCTAGCAGTGACCGGGGTCGTCAACAACCGGGCCATCAACGGTCGGCTCCCATTTGCCAAGCCCAATGGGGCAATCCTCCCAGTCAACAACAGGGCACAACAGAATAACGGTCTCATCAACAATAACAACATTCCATTCCTCACAGGCCTTAGTGGCGCTAAACACCAGTGATGCAAAACAACGGTGCATTTGGGAACGTTCCGGTCACCAATGGGGGTCAACTCCCATCGGGGTCCACCCTCCAGAAGCTCATGTTCGGAACCATGACAGTGTTTGACGATGAGCTATCCGAGGGGCAGGAGCTCAGGTCAGGTTTGGCAGGAAAGGCCCAAGGCTTCTATGTGGTGAGCTCTGAAGATGGCAGTAGTCAGACCATGGCGTTCACCGTTATGTTTGAAAGTGGTGGTTATGCTGATAGCCTTGGCTTCTTCGGGGTCCACAGGACTGGCGTATCGGAGTCCCAGCTAGCCATCATGGGTGGGACTGGGAAGTATGTTAACGGAAAGGGATTTGCCACGGTTAAGACCTTCGTCAATCAACATGAGACTGACGGCGTGGAGACATTGCTGGAGTTCACTGTTTATATAACTTACTAAATGTGTTTTGTGTAATTTGAAGCCTCTAATTTGTGCTTTGTTGATTCTATTGTAATCCTGAGAAAGATGAAATTTGAGGATTTGATCTCCTTTACCAGAAATGTTTGATTATTTGTGAATCTGGAAAAACAAAATATATTGGGTCAGCGGATTTCAACTTCATGTTTACATTCAGCGACCAAAATTCTTTATTGACCAAAGAGTTATGGTGATTGTCGCATACCGAAAGACTTCATCCAATCCAAATTGTAGTAGCTACTAAAGAGCTCTTGGACTCAAAGCATGATCATCAGGAATGCGTTTGTCCAAAGCAGGTTATCTTTTTAAGCTTGGAAAACTATTATGCCATGTTCTCCATATGGAAGGACTACTTTGTTGTGGCGAGGCCATAAGGATAGTGCCTTCTTATAAGAATCAATGTATTTAGTACATTACGGACATAAAATATCTGTTTTTGCCAACGAGATCATGATGACCATATTCTCTTTTTGGGATACCTAGCTATCATATACGGACATGGCTGTGTTGGGTTAAGTTCGGCTGCTCTGAACTGTACGATTAGATAAGTTGTCTTAACAATTAAAAGCGAACATTAATAATAAAGTGAAACAATTTTGGACTAGCCGAAGCATTGATGGAGGGATCAGGAACCTAATTCCCCTGCAAATTTAATTTGCAGTAACTCCGATGGACAAATTAACACAGAAACATCAGAGTTATATCTCCATTTGCAAGATCCGCTTCCCTTGAGTTATTGCACAAGACCCTCTTCGAAGAGGAGCAAACTCTTCTCCCCCAGCTAGTTAGTGCATGTGATGTCCTCAACATATATATTATATCCACCAGCCTGACAAAATGCTTGGCTTTGGCGAGTGGAATTAAGCACATTTAGGAACTTGAAAATTAATCCAAAAGTCTAGCTCTTTAATTCTAGAAAGGGAGGCATCTGGAGAGTCTATAGTTTAAGACTAATGACACACAAAGGTTCAACTGTGCACATTGCTACATAAGTTATTCCTCTCACCCAATTACAGGGGGCTTTTATACCATTTTTGCTAGACATGTGAATACTTACTGTGCAATATGTCAAGGTAAGAGGTGATAAGTAATCATGTTCTCCGTCTAAAGACAACAAATTTTACTGGACCAGCATTTACTCTGCAATTGCAAACCCTGTTACCTGGTTCATAAATGGGATTGGAAGGGTCCGTTTATTCATTAATTGGATGACCAAAATGATCAGATCTTTAAACACTAAGAGATTAAAATAAACAACATTCTCATTCAACATTAGAAACCACAAAGATACATAAACAACACTGTAGTAGACACACCCACTACATGTTGGGGTTGTCCCAGAGCCGAGTGGTTGCTCTAAACTTGGGCAAGCGAGTCGTCAACTAGATCTGGACCTCCAAAGCACATGATTCCATTCTCCACTCTGCTCTCACTTTCAGGTTTGGTTTTCTTTGCTTCTTCCTTTCTTCTTTGTTTTGCTTGTGCAGCTCTGCGTTTGTATTTGGGGTTGGTTGAAGCATTTTCCTATAGGATCATCAGAACCGGTTTATGGGATGTGGAAGAAAGCGGTGGGCATTGTGGAAGAGCTTAGGGAGATGGGATGTCATTAGATAAGCAGATATGTAACAAAATCATAAATACGTTTGGGAAATATGGCGAGCTCTATGAAGCCTTGGAAATGTTCGAGAAAATGCAACAACAGGGTACAAGACCTGATATAACAACATGGAACTCTTTAATCCAATGGAATTGTAAGGTTGGGGATCCATCGAAGGCGCTTGAGCTGTTCACCTACCTTGGTCACTGCTGGGTTGGATGGTCATGGTAATCCTCCTATTCCAAAGGCGAGGGGGAGCTCTTGGGACGAAGCTGGGCAGCACATAGGAGCTGGGCGGTTGAGTGGGAGCTGGGCGGCGGCTGTGCGAAGAAAAAGACAGCTCGGTTTTGAATAAAATAGCTGGTCATTTGTTGGAGTGTGTCAGGTCAAATTGAATTCGGGTTAAGCGAAGGGTCAAGTTAACAGCCATTCGATCAAGTTTAAATCCATCAGCACCTATCAGCACAATAACCGAACTTTGATTAGCATGCAGGAAAGCTTGGCCATTTTCATGGCCAAATAATGCTTTTGCTTTTGTTGTGTGTTTCTTCAAATTATAAAAGAGTGAGGATATGAGAAGTGGCGTAGGTTTGGTCTGGTTGGAGTGGGTACAAGTAGGCCTGAACATGATTGGCCGAGGGCCGAACCGGCCGACCCAAACCGACCGAAGCCCATTGGTGCGGGAGGTTGGGCGATGGCCCAGGTCGGTCCTCAGCCTAGGCTTTTTTAAAACCGAATGAATCGGTTCAGTTTTCGGTGGTATGGGTCGGTTAACCGAAAACCGAACCGACCGACCCACTTATCTTTATTTTTTTTACCCATTCGTGATTCGATTGTGTAGCCCTAACCCTAAGTCGAAAAATCGCCCCCCACCTCCAGGCTCAACCTTTGCGTCGTTCCCCCTCCAAGCTTCTCCTTTGCGTCGTTCCCCCTTCAGCTCTCATCTTTCCCCTGCCGCCCCATTCTACCGCCGAACCCTAGTCTCAGTTGTTTCTGAAGCAGCCCCCTCCCCTCCGGCCTCCAGCTCTGAGCTCTCTTCCTTCCCCTGCTGCATCATTCCACCGTCTCTCCTCCTCTCAGTCATTTCTAAACGTATGATTTGTGATGTAGGTGCCTGAGTTTTTTTTTCCTTTATCTTTTTCTATTTCTTTCTTCTTCTATATAAATTGAACTAACCTTATTCTTTTCGTTTCTTTGTATTTGGCATAAATTGGAGTTAGTTTTCTTTTGAGGTATGCTCTCACTCTCTATCGCTAGGACTATTTGTTTCATGTTTTTTGGCATCATTTATTAAACCACATCATTGCTTTATAGAAGTCGCAGAGCCATTGTGGATGACAACCCTTTTGCTCCAAATGCATAATTCAATTAATTCTTTCTGTGTACGCCTTTTGAACATAATTCTGAGAGTGTTTAATGAGAAAATATTTTTGAACAAAGTTGCAACTGTTGGTGTAACTGTATTTAACATGTTTTAGTTTCTTCCTTGTCGGCATACATATTCCATTTCACTAATAATAATGTTCATTCTAGTGCCTAGGTGAAAGTAAGAATCTCCTCTTGTTTCTGTTGGGTTGTTGACATTGTAAATTGCATAGAGACGTTGTACAAAAGCTGATACTCTCTTTGTATTTAATTGAATCTGTGAACATTAATTTATGGACATTGAATCTGTGAACATTAATTTCTTTGTATTTAATTGAATATGTGAAATTGTGAATTGGTTCATTGGTATGAAATTATGAATTGAGCTATGTTAGTATATGAAGGATGTGAATAATTAGTTAACATATCTTTTTAGCATGTAGTTTACATATTATGTTAGTAACTTAGTATGTTAGGTTGTGTCATGTGTGAAGAATGTGATAGTGACAGTTTAATTTTAGCAAAATTGGTTAAGGGAAGAACCCAGTTTTGACATTCAACAAACATTGGACAACATTGAAAACTTTGAGGTTGAAGAAGGTAATTTACTTATTTAGTAGTTATTTTAGATTTCTCTTTACTGAAAATCTATTTGTGATGCATAGTATTCACACAATATGTTATTTTTTGTTTTCAGAAGGTGAAAGTGGAAATGGAAATGCATGATGTCCTTAGGTAATAATATAAATATTGTTTTGATTTCATTTATAAATCTCTGAATTACTGTGATAGATGCTTGGAATATAATTAATAATTTTTGTCATGTTTCTTGCATATATTTGGAACATTGAAAGTTTGGACTTGGTGAATGCTTGCAAATGAGGAGCTTTGGGAGACTGCAAATAAAGAGCTATTTGGAGACTGCAAATGAATTTATTTTATTTTGGAATGTATTAACTATTAAGTTATCTTAGTATAGTTTATTTTATTTTGGACTGTATTAAGTTATCTTAGTATAGTTTATTTTATTTTGGACTGTATTAAGTTATCTTACTATAGTTTATTTTATTTTAGAATGGGCTAAGTTAAGTATTCTATCAAATTATCAATCACATTTTATCTTAGTAAACTAAGTTGGGCCTGAGCTTAAAAGCCCAGGGGCCCAACCAAATGAACCGGCCGAATGAAATTTTCATTTGGTGTGTTCGGCCATCAGATTCTATTCGGTCGGCCTCGTCGACCATGGTCGGTTCGAATATGAAAATTTCATTCCAACTGAACCGCACCGACTGTGTTCACCCCCTAGGTACAAGACTTTGGACCTACCTTCCTTTGAATTTGGTTTTGATGCTTTTTCCCTTTCTGGAAATCATAACAACCATAACTACTACCAAAAACCAGGCATTATTATATCTATATTATGCATGGATAATGTTGTGCTACTGCCCAATTTGGGAATAGTTGAAAAAGACGGAAAGTCAAAAGAATTTTGCTAAAATATACTTTACTATCATTAAGCACCACTTCATTTGTAATTTGACCCACTTTGGAATTTACTTCTAATTGAAGATCAAAACATTAAAAATTATGTCACGTGTCACATTCTCAATAGTCAGAATTTTAATTTACAAATATATTATAAAAAATTGATGTTTAAGAGCAAATCATAAAAAAATGGGTAGTTTGAGTAAATTGTTAATATTTGGGTGATGTAAATTAAAAAAAAAATAGAATTTTTTAAGATTTTAAATATTTGGTTGTGATTTTTTTATTTTTAAAATAAAGATAAATATAAAATTCATCCACGTGGTTTGCATGAAAATTAAATAATTTTTTAAAATTCTTAAAGTTAGTCTATGAAATTTAAAATCTCTTAATAGTTTAGTCCATTTATAAATTTCAGAAATAATTTAAACCTCAAATTATTTGATTTGCGCAAACAAACGTGCAAGAATTTTATTTTTATCCTTTAATATATTCCCTCAATGCAGAATATCCTATTTTTAAGGGCATGTTCCTTTGGCTAAAATTTTTACAATTTGAATTCAGCTTTCCAAATTTATACTTATAACATTATTTATGCACGCATACCAATACAACTCAACATTACTTTTTACACGCATCAATACAACTCAACAAATTTTACACGTATAACAATAAATCTCAAACATCACTTAAATATTCACACTATTATTAAAATTGAATAAATTTTTTCAAAATGAACATGACCTAAAACTAGGGACTTGCATGGTCGTGGGTGTTGGTTTCTGTCCCTATAGTATGGGAAATTGCCAATGCTGGTGGGACTCGTTTGGGACCGTCATATGTTCTGTTTTGGTCAATAATCAGTGTCTACTGGTACCCGTGTCAGTGGTATCCGATGTGAGAGAGATAGAGGTGCTTTTTGAAGCTTCAAAATACACCGAGTTTTGTAGTTAAAAAATGGGTTAATGACCAAAATAGTCCCTGAGTTTTATGTCCTTTATCGATTTGGTCCTTGAGTTTTCAATTTGGTCACATAAGTCCTTAGGTTATCCACATTTATCGATTTAGTCCTTCCGTCCAATTCTGTCTCCTCCATGCACAGTCAGCTAACAGTGGGCCACGTCGCCACCAATAACATCGCGACATGTGTACGATTTTTTCTCTAAAAAAACTATAGTCTATGTGGAATATTCATAAAAAAAAATCGAACATGGGAGAACCCCCCTTCGCCCGACGAAGGGGTGGGTGGCTCCCGGCCACCCCTGAGCGGTGGAGCCGCCCCGGCGACAGCCCAGATCTGGGCTCCCTTCGTCGGGTGAATGGGGGTTCTCCCCTGTTCGATTTTTTTTTTATGAATATTCCACATGAACCTTAGTTTTTTTTTTTAAAAAAAAATCGTATACGTGTCGCGATGTTATTGGTGATGACATGACCCACCGTTAGCTGACTGTGGATGGAGGTGGCGAAATTGGACGGAAGGACTAAATCGATAAATGAGGATAACCTAAGGACTTATGTGACCAAATTAAAAATCTAAGGACCAAATCGATAAAAGGACATAAAATCCAGAGACTATTTTGATCGTTAACCCTTAAAAAAACAAAACACTTTAAACAAAGAGACATAATTTTTTATGCAAAAAAAAAATGGTGGAAGCCGTGAACTGATCAGTAATGGACGGTTTCACCTGTTCGCCTAAGCGGGGATATTGCCCATCGGTATCGATACCACTGAATTGGTGGTGTTATCAGACTATACGGCACCGGTTAACTGGCACACAACCGGTCCCGATAGTTTTAGAAAACAAAAAATAAAAAAATCCTACTTAGGTTTTTGTTTTTTTGGTCCTACTTAAAACTTACATGTGAATACGAACGAAGACTTGACCCAGGACTGAACCATATCCACGCGAGCATGCATTTTCGCTTTTGGACCCATCTAGCTCACCACGTGTCCTGGAACCGAGCAACTTGGTCAAATTCGAGTCTCGACCGTCCGATCCAGACAAAGGCGGCAACCATTTCTCATCCCCAGAACACCCGTTAGGGTTTTACACATCGCACACTCGCAGCTTCTTCTCGTCTCTTTTGCGCAATCGTACTCTGCACCAGAGCACCATTTTCAAATTTCAAACTTCAAAAAACCCGCTAAACCTGATGACCCATCTCTGAAAACCCTAGCTCTGACCCTGAAGCCCCCATTTTCCCTTGCGTTTCTTTATCTAAACCAACTATACTTCGTGAGCAATGTACCTCTACAGCCTCACTCTCCAGAGAGCCACCGGCATAGTTAGCGCCATCAATGGCAGCTTCTCCGGCGGCAAGACCCAAGAGATTGTTGTCGCACGCGGCAAGCTTCTCGAGCTTCTTCGGCCCGACGACAACGGTAAGATCCAAACCCTTCTCTCCGTCGAAATATTCGGTGCCATTAGGTCTTTAGCGCAGTTTAGGCTCACTGGGGCTCAGAAAGACTACATCGTTGTCGGGTCCGACTCGGGTCGGATCGTCATACTGGACTACAATAAGGAGAAGAATGTTTTCGATAAAATTCACCAAGAAACTTTTGGGAAATCGGGGTGTCGTAGAATAGTTCCGGGCCAGTACTTGGCCATTGATCCAAAGGGAAGGGCAGTGATGATTGGAGCTTGTGAGAAGCAGAAGCTTGTTTATGTGTTGAATAGGGATACCGCGGCGAGGCTTACCATTTCATCACCTTTAGAGGCACATAAATCGCATACGCTAGTGTATTCGATCTGCGGTGTTGATTGTGGATTCGATAACCCAATATTTGCTGCCATAGAATTGGATTACTCGGAGGCAGACCAGGATGCCACTGGTCAGGCAGCGAGCGAGGCCCAGAAGCATTTGACGTTTTATGAGCTTGACTTAGGACTTAACCATGTGTCCAGGAAGTGGTCGGAGGCAGTTGATAATGGTGCAAATTTGCTCGTTACTGTTCCTGGAGGAGGGGATGGGCCTAGTGGCGTGTTGGTTTGTGCGGAAAATTTTGTGATATATAAGAATCAGGGGCACCCTGATGTTAGGGCTGTGATTCCTAGGCGTGCAGATCTGCCTGCCGAGCGCGGGGTTCTTATAGTTTCAGCAGCAGTGCATAAGCAGAAAGCTATGTTCTTCTTTCTGTTGCAAACAGAGTATGGGGATATTTTTAAGGTTACTTTGGACCATGACAATGACCGTGTTACAGAGTTAAAGATCAAGTATTTTGATACAATTGCAGTTACTGCTTCCATGTGTGTGTTGAAGTCGGGGCATTTGTTCGCAGCATCGGAGTTTGGGAATCATGGTTTCTACCAGTTCCAGGGGATAGGTGATGAAGCTGATGTGGAATCTTCCTCAGCAACATTGATGGAAACCGAAGAAGGTTTCCAGCCGGTGTTTTTCCAGCCCAGACGACTTAAGAACCTTCTAAGGATTGACCAAATTGAGAGCCTGATGCCAATAATGGACATGAAAGTCACAAATCTCTTTGAAGAAGAAACACCTCAGATATTTACGCTTTGTGGGCGGGGTCCTCGTTCATCACTGAGAATGTTAAGACCTGGTTTGGCTATTAGTGAAATGGCTGTGTCGGAGCTTCCTGGTGTGCCAAGTGCAGTTTGGACTGTGAAAAAGAATGTCACTGATGAGTTCGATGCATACATTGTGGTGTCATTCTCAAATGCAACTCTTGTTCTTTCCATTGGTGAGACAGTTGAAGAAGTAAGTGATAGTGGGTTTCTTGATACTACACCTTCACTTGCTGTTTCTTTGATAGGCGATGATTCCCTCATGCAAGTTCATCCCAATGGCATTAGGCATATTAGGGAGGACGGGCGTATCAATGAGTGGAGGACTCCTGGGAAGAGGACAATTGCTAAGGTTGGTTCTAACAGACTTCAAGTGGTCATTGCACTTAGTGGGGGTGAAATTGTGTATTTTGAGGTGGATATCACCGGTCAGTTGATTGAGGTGGATAAGCATGAAATGTCCGGTGATGTGGCTTGTTTGGATATTGCCCCTGTACCTGAAGGAAGGCAGAGATCTCGTTTCCTAGCAGTTGGTTCATATGATAATACGATTCGTATCTTATCATTGGACCCTGAAGATGGCATGCAGATTCTGAGTGTGCAAAGTGTTTCTTCAGCTCCAGAATCTCTTCTTTTTCTTGAAGTCCAGGCATCAATAGGTGGGGAGGATGGTGCTGATCATCCTGCCAGCCTTTTTCTTAATGCTGGTTTACAGAATGGAGTTTTGTTCAGAACAGTTGTAGATATGGTGACTGGTCAGCTTTCTGATTCCCGTTCTCGATTCTTGGGACTGAGAGCCCCAAAGCTCTTTTCTATTATTGTAAGGGGCAAGCGTGCAATGCTTTGCTTGTCAAGTAGACCTTGGCTTGGTTATATTCACCAAGGACATTTTCTTTTAACACCCCTATCTTATGAGACTCTTGAATACGCAGCTTCATTTGCCTCCGACCAATGTGCTGAAGGTGTAGTTGCTGTTGCTGGGGATGCTTTGAGGGTTTTTACTATTGAAAGATTGGGAGAAACATTTAATGAAACTGTGATTCCCCTAAGGTACACGCCAAGGAAGTTTGTGCTTCAACCCAAGCGAAAATTGCTGGTAATTATTGAGAGTGATCAAGGAGCATTCACAGCTGAAGAGCGCGAGGCTGCAAAAAAGGAATGCTTCGAAGCTGCTGGCACAGGTGAAAATGAAAACGGTAATGTGGACCAAATGGAGAATGGTGGTGATGAGGACAAAGATGACCCTCTCTCAGATGAACACTATGGCTATCCCAAGGCAGAATCAGAAAAATGGGTTTCTTGCATTAGGGTTCTTGACCCAAAGACGGCTAGTACAACTTGTCTGCTGGAGCTTCAGGACAACGAAGCGGCATTCAGCATATGCACTGTGAATTTTCATGATAAGGAATATGGAACACTTTTAGCTGTTGGTACAGCAAAGGGACTACAGTTTTGGCCCAGAAGAACTTTAGCTGCTGGTTTTATTCATATTTATAGGTTTGTAGATGAGGGAAGATCCCTGGAACTATTGCACAAGACTCAAGTTGAAGGTGTTCCTACTGCTTTGTGCCAATTTCAGGGACGATTGCTTGCAGGTATTGGAAATGTTCTCAGATTATATGATTTGGGCAAGAGGAGATTGCTTAGAAAATGTGAGAACAAGCTGTTCCCCAACACTATTGTCTCCATTCAGACTTACCGCGATCGTATATATGTTGGCGATATTCAGGAGGTACTTTTTTTTTTGGGGAGTTCTATCAGATATATGTTTGGAGTGATTCAAGAGGAACTCTTTAGCCAGTGCTTTATCAGACACACACATGTCAAATTTTTTTTTTTGGTTAAGGTGGTGGCTTTGTTTGTTATGGCAGAATTTCTTCCTTGTGTGAAGCTTTAAGAAAAAATATGGAAAGTTTCTTCTGGTACCCAATTCATGGTCCCTACGATTTCATTTTAGATAATACATTTCGGTGATATGATGGTGTTTTGTTAGTTATACAAACAAAATAAATCACACTGTTGCATGTTGATCCATCTTGTTTGTTTCCCATGAAATGTAGCTCGTCTTTATTAGGTGGATAATTTTTCTGGGATCTTTTCTGTTTTGTTGCATTAATGGGAAAAACGGATGGTTTGTTGCACCATGGGCAGAGTTTGCTGTAACTATCATACCTCATACCATATGTGGTAGTGTTATGGGGTGATCACCAAATCTTGTACAGGTCAGTGGAATTAAAAATATGCATCATGGCCATTTATGTGCTTGTGTGTACTGTAAGGGGCCCCGGGGGGGGGGGGGTAAAAGTGGCTTGTGTTCGTGGAATTTTTATACCCGCTTCTTCTTTAACTTTCTTGTTCATTATTCCATAGCTGACTATCTTCTGGTGTCCCCTGTGCAGTCATTCCATTACTGCAAGTACAGACGGGATGAGAATCAACTGTATATATTTGCTGATGATAGTGTTCCAAGATGGCTTACTGCATCATACCACATAGACTTTGATACCATGGCCGGTGCAGACAAGTTTGGGAATATCTATTTTGTGCGGTTACCACAGGATGTATCTGATGAGATAGAAGAAGATCCAACTGGTGGGAAAATAAAATGGGAGCAGGGGAAGCTGAATGGAGCCCCTAACAAGATGGAGGAGATTGTGCAGTTTCATGTTGGTGATGTGGTCACTTGCTTGCAGAAGGCATCGTTGATTCCAGGTGGCGGAGAGTGCCTCATATATGGGACAGTGATGGGAAGCTTGGGGGCATTGCTAGCATTCACCTCCCGTGATGACGTTGACTTCTTTTCTCACTTGGAGATGTATATGAGGCAGGAATATCCTCCTTTGTGTGGAAGAGATCACATGGGTTATAGATCTGCTTACTTTCCTGTTAAGGTAATCCACTTATTATTCTTTCTGCTCTATTACCTGTTGTCCCATCTATTCATATGTTCAGAATAATCATACTTTAAGCTTAACATCCATCATGGTCAATATTTTTTGTCATTCTTTATGTTGAATCATGGGGGGGTTATCTTCTTTTTGTCGGAATTCCTGGACTTTTACTTGTCGTTGGTCTTACGCATTCTGCAGTCTGGTCATAGGTTTGTAGTCTCCCGTAGATGTTATGAAAGACTTGATTTCTCTTTTTAGAAAAAATAGACGTTATGATAGCAAGATTTCACTGACGGGGTGGCTATTGGAATTATTCGAGTTTCTCTGTCATTTGTCTCAAGTGGCGAAAGCCATCCTTATTTTTCTTTCCACAGACGTGCATACATATGTACCTGCAAATATAAGTTTCTCTCCATCGTTGTGTTTGAATCCTGCACATTGTTGTTAGGTGCAGTTTCTACAATTTGAAGTGTGAATTTTTCTATCCTATAACAAATAATGAACGATTAGTTCAATGGCAAAACAAGGGTTTTTACAGGTTCTGTATTTGAGCTATGGGTAGCTATTGAACAGTTGATACTATTGATTCTGATATATTGATATTACTTTGATGTTATTCTAATGGTATTTCGAATTGAAAACGTCTAGGTTCGTTGTGGTGATCATGTTCTAAATTCCTGTGATGAACTGGAGAACTTTTACAGTTCCAGTTTGATTCCTTCCATGATCTTTTTGGTTCCATCAATTAGAGCTTAATTTATATTTACAACAGAACAATGCTGAATGTGCTTAATTATTACTTGCAGGATGTGATCGATGGGGATCTATGTGAACAGTTCCCAACACTACCTCTTGACTTGCAGAGAAAAATTGCCGATGAATTAGACAGAACCCCAGGGGAGATACTGAAGAAACTTGAAGAAGCTCGAAATAAGATCATTTGAGAAAAATCGACTTAAAGGTTCCTCCTTTTCTTGTCCTTTATCCATGTACTTATTATTGTCTTCGGCCGAGGGCTATCATTTTGGTCTTTTGGTTCTTGTTTGGATTTTGGTTCCATCAAATGAAGCAGACATCTGAAAATGTTGTTTATAGCACATGGGCATATCCCTCAAAACTTGAGATGGTCTCAGGATCCAGACATTGATGTACCCATCAAATTGGACCTCGCATCCTGTTCGATTAGTTGGGCTTTGGGGTCACATGGTGTGGTTCTATTTTGTAGGGTTCACCCATCTTTGTGGTCCCAGGATCTGATGGCGGATCATTAAATTTCAGCAATGTATCATGATTTTTTGTTTATAGTCTGATAAGATATTGGTCAAGGTATGGTTAGGCAATGTATCATGATTTTGAAAAAAGGCTTGATCTTACCCATATTTTGTTTGCACATGCAGGTCAATATTATAATCTATTGTGGATTACCACCCTTCGTCCTTGAACCAAGGAGACACTGCAGGCTAGGGAAGGAAATATCTTGTCTGACTCTAGAATGACCCACGGAGGGACATTAACATTGGAAAAAGTTAAGCGTATTGGGAAAAAGATGTAATCCTCTCCCTTTCCGGACATCATTCTGTTGTCGTAATTATTCAGTATCTGATTTGATGCGTTCTTTCTATTGAATCTTGTTAAGTAAACTGATATGTGCCTTCCTGTATGTCTCTGGGCGGTGCACCTGTCGAAGGCCTGAACAGCAATTAGATTTGTGCTCAAATTGTATCTCACTTATCTGGGTGGTAAAGAAACCCACAATAACCTGCAGGGATTGTAGTACGACTGTGTACCGTATAGAGAATGTGAACAGTGAGGCAATGCTGCTGACAGGAATAGGAATGATCGAGAGCAACAAGGAGTTCAAATTTAGCAGTTAAAAGTGAGAATTTTCATCCCCTTCTGTTGTATTTTATTCAACGTTCTTTCACCAGTGTTTGCCTGTTTTTGTTAGAAGATAATTCTTCGCGCTCGCGGATTCAATTGCCTTTTGGTTCTGTCCCACTAGTGACTTGTCGTTTTGGGCCGCTGCCCACTGGGGTCCATGTACTGTTTGCGTTTCAGTTCCCTTTTTTAGGCTCAAGATTCTATTTACTTCGAGCAGGCACTTTATTGACGCGATGCAGATAGCAAGTTCTTTAGGGAAGTAAAATCAGCATTGGTTAGGGGAAAAGGGAAATTCAATTCGGATGGCTTCGGGAAATGATTGAGATGTAGTCTGATTCCGGTCATTTATGTGAAAATTTATGATTTTTTTTTTTATATAGGAAAGATAAATATATCTTATTGATATTAAAACCAAAGTATAAAATGAGGAGGAAGGGAGTACCAACGAGCCGAAACCTTTAGCTGAAAGATAGCGGATTAAAGAAAAAACTGAAAGAAATTTAAATGAATTTCCAGGGGTCCAACTTATAACATATTGCCACTCTTAACCAGGCCTGGCAAGCTCAGCAATTTCTTTGCACACATTAGAATTTAGAAAAGATAAAAGGAAGAAGGTAAAGAAGAACTAGCATTGGGCTCTGTCATTATTATCGTCATCCCTCGAGACTAGAGTTGTTCTTCTCTTTGCCAATTTCAATGCCATCCACTACCAAATTGTGGCCGCCGAAAACAGTCATGGCTACCAATTATCTTCTGGGATTTCCTCAAAATGCTCAGTCCTTGAGTAAAACGTCATTTTGATGTTTCAGCTCCTTCTCCAACCCCGAATTTCCCAGGGCAGGTCGATTCTCTAACCAATTGATAATATCGGAAAACACAATGTCCAAGTTTTCTGGTGGCTCTCCGTAGAGCAAACCATGCCACATCCCTGGATACAACTTCAAGGTCTTGTCAGGACTTGAGGCCGAATCGTAAAGCAATTTGCTCACTGATTTGTCGGTCACTCTGTCTTCCTCTCCATGGAGCACTAAAAATGGTAGCGATACCTGAGCAAGGCAAAATTATAGAAGGTAAAAACAATAATAACAGAACTTCCTAATATTCTGCACCAAAAAAATCAATCAGTTTCAAATCGTGTTCCTTATATTATGGACAACGTCGTATTAAAAACAAAACTAAGAAGTTTACAAAACAGACCTCATTCAGTCTCTTCTCAATATCGGCACTGACCCTTAAAGCTTCAGCACCGGTTTTCAAGCGAGGCCGGCCCTTATAGCAATATGGGTTGGCTCTGACCTGTTTATATTTTAAAGAGTAAACAATCAGTTACGAATCTTTTGAGGAAAAGACAAAAAGCGAAGGGTGGAAATATACTTGTTCTCTTATCGCTGGCTCTTTGAAGGCGAGATCAATGATATCTGGGGTTGGGATTAATTTCCATGTTGGAATTACCAAACAAAGCTTTATCAAAATGGACAACACGATTGGGTTTGGCCTCATGTCATCTGCGATCTGCAAACATAAAACCGGAAAACACATTAATTAATTTCAGGCAACACATTTATGTGAATCCAAATGGGTAATATAGATTTCAATGCCTCTTGATCACAATTGAGTTGTATTATTAATGCTCGCAATGCGATCCAGATTTGCTCTGTTCTACTTAAGAATCTATATATTAAATAGATGTGGTCAACGAGATCTGTCGTAACAAATGAATTTTGTAGCTGTAGAAAAGTGGCTTAAAGCCGTGCTTTTTGCGTTTTGCAGAAGGAATTGGTCTTCTTTCCAAACTACTTTTTGATTGAAGCTTTAAGCTTAAACCAGATGCTTCTGTATGGAACGGAAAATATGCTAAAAAAATCATATTGACGCATAACCACCGTAATATATTTTCTTGGTACGCAGGCCCTAATCAACCACAACTGATTGAAAGCAATTTTACATATGAAACATGACATGTCATATGGCTCGGGAATAGTTAGACGATGACGATGTTGAATGTACGATATGAACCGCTCATACTGCTGTGAAAGGAAGAAGCAAGAACATGTCCTAGATCCTACTTTTCAGGACGACCATCATGTTATGACGTGCTTTTTCGTTCTTTCCAAAACTAGTGGGACACGAAATTGTTGGCAGAAGACAAAGGAGCTTACCTTACACATGGGTGCAACCAAGATCCCACCATCCCAGTATTCCGGCTTCTTCCTGTGCAATAGCAGAACCATTGCCCCTCCCATGGACTCTCCCATCAGATATCTCATCTTCCCTCTGTTCTCTCTCTTTTCTGGATACCACCCACAACAGAAGGAAAGATACAAACAATATAAGTTTGTTGGCCATCGAGGGGCAAAACTTTACAGCATGGAAAATCTGTGAATTATGTTCATGTTGATATGAAAAAACAGAGTAATTCCTAATCACGTATGCGCAGCATGCTGATTGGATGGAATGGTAGCTTATGCTTTTTTCTTTTTATGTTCAAAGAGACTGTGAAATCTGACCACATATGTTTGTGAAGTGGTTAGAGCAATCATCCGCGACATCGTCAAAGTTGTTAACGAAGCCCGCTAAGCCTCCAGACTTTCCGTGGCCTTCATAGTCTATCCCATAAACGGCGAATCCAGCCTTCACTAGCCGCCTTGCGGTACCTAATATAAACCCAATCCATACATCAACAGGTATGATTTCTTTACCATTTTCTTTTGTTTTCCTTTATCTTTTCGCTTCCATATCAAATGGAAAGAGAATACAGAGTAAAGTATACTGACTGTCCATGGTGATGCTGCACTCCATAGCATAACCGTGGCACATAAAAATCAAGGCTTTGGGTTCTCCATTTACTGGAAGCCATCGGCATGTGAAGAGCTTCACTTCACGCGAATTGAATATATACTCCTGGAGATTTTAAGCCAAAATTAAGAAACAAAGACGATGTCAAGAAAAAAAAGGGACAAAATTTTCCGTATCAAAGACTTGGCTAACCTCTTCATATCTAACATCTCCTGTTCTACTCGCCTGTGCCTGCAAAAGGTTAAAGCAAGGAACGAATATCAGTATCACAATTCGTTGGTTTTGCATGGGAAAAAGAAAGAGAAACAGCGCATGGCAGCGAGACAAACCATGAAGGAACGGAAGCAAACTCCGAAACTTTTAAGATTACCAAGAAATAAACGGAAGAGAGAGAGAGAGAGACGCAACGGGAGAGAAAATAACGAAAGAATCAGATAGATAAGCCAAATATCTGAAGCAGGCGTTTTTATAGACTTAATAGTCGGAGAAGGAAAAAGCATACTCGTTGGATATAAAATATAAAAGAACCAAAAATAGACCCCACAGCCCCTCTTGTTGTGGGGTCAGTTTTAGGCCCGTGTGATATCTCGGACATAGTGCTTCTAGAGCTTCACTTTGGAGTTTGGACGACCACCAATTGCTTATCTCCAATATATTCAATCATATTTTGAACGACTGATAATTGGTAAACGACAAAAAGCAAAGAAGATAAGAGGAATTCGAGACTTTCAAAATTTTGCCTATTTTCTCTCTCTATCTCTCTTACATGAGAGGTCCAATAATTTATTGATCGAAATGTTTATCAATTGATTGAGCTCGCTCTTGTGAGATCGGCCCTTTCGGATTGCAACTTGGCTTAATTAGTTGGCTTCTCTTTATATATACACCACCCGCTCTTGCCCTTTGTTTATTTCTTTAGGCGACAATATATCTTTATTTTATATTAGTCAAGGGTAATTTAGATGCTAATCATGATCTACTAGACTACTACCACTTGAGCAGTTCGTTAGGGCAACTTGAGATTTAATAATCGTACAGAATCGCATAGGTACCCACGAAAGTCTAAAATGACGTGTTTTGGAACCCAAGAGTTTGGATCAACACCTTGGAAAGTCCGTTAATTAATATTTATTAAAAAAAATTACATTTCCTTATTAAAAAAAAAAGTAAGTTAGTGGACGACTTAGACCCATATTACGAGTTTTTTTTGGGTCAAAGTTAATTAATTTATTAGTCCATTCCAAGTAGTGCACGTTAGAATATTTTTTATCAAAGGAATATATACATTGACGGAGACAAGCCTAAAAAAATTAACATTTTTTTCAAACAAATCTTCTTGAATATGTATATTTTTATGTATGCTTATTGAAATTATTAAGAGTCCCACATGCAATGTGGATTATTGTATTAAATGACTTATAAATAAAGCTTTTATGTAACTTCATCAATCATAAATGAGAAAATTAATAAATCTAATTAGATATTTCTATAGTAGATTTCTCACTTCTCGGTATAAATAATTTTTCTTAGTCTAAATTTTTATTTCTAACCATATACTCGTGAATAACAAAATTGGTATTGTGTTTTCTTCGCTATATAGAAATTAAATTGTGCCAAGTTCATATGAATATGAATATTTTCATATTATATACTCTTAAATTCACCCGAGAAAAAAATTTCTGACGAATCCCAGAATATATATATCAACTCGGTGCCAAAGTTAAGGCGCGTTGAAGACCCGGAGTCTGGACGGCAGCGTTGAGTCTTTGACCCGGCAGTTGCGCGTAATGGATTTCACGGACTTTAAACAGCGTTTGATCGGCCGATTCCTGTTGACTAGCTAGCACCCATGGCCTTTAAACCCATTCACCCGGACCATCGTGGGGTCACAGTCAGGCTTTCAATTCTCTTTTCCTCGCATGGATTCGCTGTGGAAAATGTGCTCTGCATGTCTTTTATGCAGATGCGTACTACCGGCATCACATAGGTTTATTACGAATTAACATTTACTTGAAAGAAAATAATTTTACTATAGCGAGATCAATTCTAATAGAATTTACTTTTACTTTTACCCTAAGAGTTTTAATTAAGTTAATTAACTTGCATTTAAAGCGTCATGCATGTTCTTCTTTCCAACTGGTACAATTGTAATTAGAAGCTACATATAACTTAATTAAATAGTATTTTTAATAAAATCCAGTTAGAAATTTAGGATAATTTAAAATACAGGTCGATGATTATAGAAATAATAATAATTTATAGGTGTGTCACTTGTCACTAGCACATCCATATATATTAAAAAGTAGACCCGGTGTTATCTTATGGATAATGGACATCGGATTCCACGTTCTCTAGTAACGGATAGGCCTTAAGTAAGGACAACGCTGTCAACAAACGGAGGCATGCGAGTTAATATGCGCTTATCAATGGCGGAAATTATCCGAAGGAATTGCTTTTTGTATTAATTTATGCTTAAGACGCGGTCTCAAAACCGTGGTAGCCGTCGATGTATTTGTCAATGTGTGTCCGCAGTCGAAGAAGGAAGCATCAGCAATTTAGGCCGATTTTGACATTCAAGCTAGCGCGCAGCTCCAAAATTTAGAAGCAAGATGACAGAAATATGTCATCAAGCTGTTGCCGCCAGGGACCGCAGCTTTATCCCCTAAGACAAAGACGGTTTCCACATCTATACTCTTCTTTCTTGAGCAATAAATTTAGAAATTACTCTTTTTGATGCTCGATTTCACATTATTCTCGAGAGTAGGGTTTCGTTTCACATTCTTCTCGAGAGTAGGGTTTCGTTTCAAAAGTGGAACAGAATTTTCTAGGTCTCTCATCAGTCATCACGATTAGGAGGAGAAACACCCAGTAGGAGAAAAGAATAAACAGATAAGAAAAGGAAATACACCAGAAAGTACTAGTGTATGCCTTATTGATTGCGGGTGGGGGCCGGTGATGATGGATGCATGACGAACCCTTTGAAACTCATGCAAATGTCAATGCTATAGACTTGTTTAAAGAGTAATCAAAAGGGAAATGGCAAGAGATAGGATAGTCGAAAATTTAAGTCTGCAGATGTGAGAGGGTATGACTACAATATTTAGTTCGAATAATTGTGGGATGACATTTGGGATCACCAATGAATGACGTTCTCATATATCAAGACACTAGAGATGGAGATATAGTCAAAAGATTAGATTTCCCTTTAACTAAACCATATCATATAACATAAAATAATCATGATTCATTTTTCTTGAACATCATTGTCAAGGCTGATTTTTTTCCCCCGTTTTTCAAACTATCTACGAGGTAGAATTATAGAGTGGTCTACAATTAGCTTGCTTCGTTACACTAGAAAACGAGATGGTTAGTTGAGTTTGAGGCCTGGTGACATCGCATACGAGTCTACGACCAGTGGCGGAGCCAGCGATATAATCAATGGGGGCAAACTTCTAAGAAAATTCCAAGAAGTTAACTTGGACTGTTTGAGCTTAAGGGGGCAGACTGAAATTCAATGAGTATTAAGGAGGACAAGCTTTAAAAAAAAAAATTACATGTAAAAAAAAATTTTGGGGGAGCCAACCTGGCCCCGGTTTGCCCCCCTTGCCTCCGCCTGTGCCTACGACCACACAATATGTTACTTTCAGGCATGTCAACTTTTTCTTTCTTGACACAGTAGTGCTTTGGAAGGGTCTACAAAAAGAAAAACAAAGTGCTTTGAAAGTGTTCGTTTTTCTGAAGATTTGCACACCCAGGACTAATATGGGTATAGTTAGTGTTACACACTCTCAAGTAAAAGTCAATCTAGTGTTTGCAGTGACTAGCAATGTCCTATACATATAATGGGCACTTGCCACGACGAAACAGAAGAAGATATCAGAATTCCATTCCTTCATTTTATATGTATCTTTACCATTTGATCGGGGTTTCTTTGAAATACACAAAAAATTCCCAAGGAGACTTGTCTAACCAAATTTATGGAATGGGCATCTGCTTTAAACTAATCGGGCCAACAACCTCGATTCAAAAGCCCCAACCCTAACCCAGAAGAAACAATTTTACAAGATAGTCACCTTAAACCCAATCAAGCACAGGAAAAATATTACCAGACCGACCATTATAAACCTTAGGCCTGAACCCCTTAAGAACCAAACCAGGGTCCAATAGACTTCATTTTTTGTAAGGTTTCACTTGGGCTAGTTTATCCCCAAGCAGAATGGGCCGCAGTCAATCAATGATTCACGCGACCTCCCCAAAGTAAATGGGCCCAATTAAGGAGCCGAACCGTGATTCAGAAGAGGGCTTTAATCGAGCTTTTTCGTCAGTACCCGGACTGGATTCTCTCCAGACGGGATGGGATGCTATCAAGCCCAAATTGATTGAACGGACATATTCTTTAAATTAATCGGCCCAGCTACCTCGATTCAAAAGCCCCATCAGTAACCCAGAAGATACATTATTGTACAACATATTTCAGCCCCAGGCCTGAACCCCTTAAAATCAACCTCTTCCGTTTGTCGTAGGGTTTCATTCTTGGAGAAACAGATCCGCCGCAGGAAGTTACAGAGCGCAATGGGTATACGGCAAAACCTTATTATCTCCTTTTGAGTTATTTGATAGTCATATTTATTCTGTTTCTGATTCCGTGTTGTTGTGGTTGCATTTGTGCTTGTGGAAATGACACAGCGAGAATCAAGGTCCACGAGCTGCGTCAGAAAACTAAGGCGGAGCTGTTGAGCCAGCTCAAGGATCTCAAGGCCGAGCTTGCCCTCCTCCGCGTCGCCAAGGTCACCGGTGGTGCACCTAACAAGCTCTCCAAAATGTACTCTCTCACTCGCTGGTTTTGTGTCATTCTTTTTCAAACGTCAAGTGCTTTTCTTTTTTATAATTTGTCTTTCGTTTGTTTGCTTTCTATACAGAAAGGTTGTGAGGCTGTCGATTGCGCAGGTGTTGACTGTGATTTCGCAGAAGCAGAAGGCGGCTCTGAGGGAAGCTTACAAGAAGAAGAAGTACCTGCCTCTCGATCTGCGTCCTAAGAAGACCAGGGCCATCCGGAGAAGGCTTACCAAGCACCAGGTTTATATTTCTCTGCTATGATATAATCTGAGAGTTTGATTCCTATGCTTCATTGTTTGTATTATCCCCGATTTTGGCTCATATGTTATAACTATTAGAGTTATATCTTACATTGGGAACATTGTAGTAGAACTCCTGTGTTTCATATCCTGTCGGTCGTCCACTTATTAGTTCCGACGTGCACTTTGTTAAGCGATGATAGAAGGTATAGTATTTTGGGCATTGGGACTTAAGGACCCAAATGTTTATCCACAGGGGACCGGTCCGTTCAAAGGTTTATTCTAGGACTGATTTGTTAAAATTCATTACCACAGAGTCTGTAGCTTTAATTAAGCCTTAGTTTTGCTTGAACCAATATGTTATATGCAATTCCACAGGAGCTCTGGCTAGCTTGTAGTTTTTTGTTCTCTGTTTTGATGGCCCTGCATTATGTTGGTGGTGTTGCTATTGTCCAATTGGCATCTTGATGTCTCTGCTTTGGATGTTTACTGGCCCTGTTACCTGATTTGAGTTTGTTTGGTTCTGTATGAACAGGCATCTTTGAAGACTGAACGGCTGAAGAAGAAGGAAATGTATTTTCCCATGAGGAAGTACGCTATCAAGGTTTAGGGTATAGGAACTAGCGTGAAAGAGAGCTTGTTGCCTTAGTATGATTAATCCATTTGGTTAACAAAATTTTGGTGCTTATTTACTTTTAATCTCTTGTTGGACTTCGTTTTGTAAGTTGTGGGTTACCTTAAAAACTAAAGTGAGACGAGGTTTTTGTGCGCGAGTGGAGTTATGAAATTCCATCTTTCTCTGACGATTGCCGCTATAGTTTCTTCCCTTGCTCTTTTTTTTTCACACTCCGCAATGGTTATGCGATTCAGCTGTAATTGGTGCATTTTTTAGTTCAGGGATTGATGGTTGGGATGGTTCTCTGATCCTTCAGATCATAAACGCCATGTTATACTTGTCACGCCATTGGCGTTTATGATCTTTTTGCATGTGAATTTGGACTTCCTCCTTGAAGCAAGCCAAGTTGGAGTCGAGGTGCATCAAGTGGTTGCTTGCATTGATGAAGTTTCTAATTATCTTCAAAACTATGATTTATTTCATACTTGTGTTCTGTGTGAAGTTACTACACTTTCAATTGTCAGGACACAAGATAGGGGAGCTGTGTTTTGATCTCTTTTTGGAAGACATGTAGTTAGACATTGTCATCTCAATTTTGGAGAGCGCTTCCCCATTTTCTGCTCTCCAGAATCTCTCAAAGCTTTTTTTTTTAAAAAAAAAAAAATTGGGCTAATTCGCCTGCTTTCCACTTGCGCATATGATATCATAAGATCATGAACCTTGAACAATATGCATCTTCAAGAAAAACAAGTGAAACAACCCAAAGATTTTTTCTTCGCTCATAAATTTTTAGAAAAATTACATTCCTATATAGGTAGGTGTTCCTCTTAACTATCTGGTAAGAAACACTTCCAAAACCACTGGACGAGGGAACTTACGTTTAGTGCTTCTCTTTATTGGTGCTGCAAATGCGCTGCGAATGAACCTGAATTTTGGGTTGTGGGGTCTAGGTTGGTGTTGGAAGTGGTGTTCTTTGTGGCATGGTTGTGACGAAGTAGTGAAGCCATTGACTCTAAAGGACAGAGGCACCAAGAACGACTCTCTCCCCTTAATAACTTGAAGTTTGTTGAAAAATGAAAGAAGAGGAAGAAGATGATAAGTTTGAGACAACAAACAACCACGTTAAACAGGCGTTAGGGGCTTTTAAAATTTTGAACAAGTTATCTGGAGTTTCATGCGGATTGATGAGATGGAAGTTTACGGAACTTTGATTTTAAATGCACGGTTTGGATTTGTCGAATTTTATCCCCTGTAATGCCCTAGTAATTGTAGACGAGCTCGAGTTTGAGACAGAGGTTGTCAATACCATCATGGGTGACTCTTACCTCGAAGGGGTCCACATTTAAAGTCAACTCTTCTAAGAGAATCCAGCTATTGAGACTGGGGTGGTTAATCAGGAGTTGTTCCAGCTATTTTTTTTTTCTAAGATGGAAGGGACAATTAGCTTAGCCATGTTCGTTTGTAAAATTATTTTAAAATACAACAAAATTTAAAAAAAGAACATCCAAAATCTCAAAAAAATTTGTACAAACACCAATACCTTTTAAATAATCTCTGACAACTTTTCACATAAACTATAATACACTTTCAAAAAAAATTATAACAAATATTATCTCTCCATATTTTTTCACCTAACTCTAATATTTTTTATTAAACAAGTACATTGAATCATCTCTCTCTACTCCTTTTTACAAATTCCAACAAAAATTAAATGTCTTTAAATTTTTTTACCAATTTTAACACAAAAATCTATAAATATTCACAATTCTATCAAAATCTTATAAATCTTACAATTTTTTAAAGACCGAACATGTCTAACAGACGTAACCATAAAAACCTCTCAGCTGAATGTTTGAATTGTGCTATAGCTACTAATCTTGAGAAGGGGGGACAGTCTTCACAACACCACAAGAGTAATTAATTTTGAAGGCAGGAGTTCGATACATAGATCTCCTACCCTCACACCCGTTCTTGGAAGCCCTGATTTTCAATCTTTCAAATCAATTGCGCTACCAATCCTGTGGTCCCATTGTGCTATTACTCCATCTATATCATGTTCCATTCGTAGTTGCTTGTGAATCTGGTTTTACTGATTCATAGATGCAAGTTGTTGAAGAAGGGAAAGACTGCCGATATTGTATACCCACTGACCTGTCTAAGCTTCCAGTTTTCCTTCCAGGACTTCAAGATTAGTATATTTTAATTTGTTTATGTAATAGTTCTCATGTGTAGCAAGGTCGCAAATAAGAAACGCAATTCAAGGAGGAGATTAACAAGGAGGAACGAAAAGGTATCCCAATTTGCAAATCGTGAGGAAACGTCAAGTGTTATTGTTTGTGCTTATAAAAAAAAGGGTTAAATGCATGTCATGCCCGGTAATAGTAAATATGTCCCTGAGGTAAACAAAGTACTTTTCATACCCCTGAGGTAAACATAACGGAAGAGCATATTTGCTCCTGAATGTTTACCTCAGGGGTATGAAAATGATTTTGTTTACCTCAGGGACATATTTGCTATTACCGCATACCACAGGGGCATGCCATGCATTTAACCCTAAAAAAAAGTGGTAATTGTTTGTAACAATAAATCCCAAGTTAGAAAACCTTTATAGTTCACTGAAACCGAGAAGGAGTGTTATTTAACTTGCCACTTTGGCTCTTATCTTCTGGGCAAAAGACCAGCTTGAGTTCAACTGGAGAGACTCAAATTTTTTTATTTGAGAATGCTATTCATAGCACACCGAACCCGCATCTAGAAGCACCGATTTTTCAGTCCTAGATTTGTACCCTAGCAATTGTTTTATCTATGAACTTTGTTCCTCTCCTACAGTCCTAGCTAGATTGTCTGAACATGAAGGATCTAAGAGTAATTTCTAGTCAAGTGATGCCCTACTTCGTGTGCAGCCACCGGAAGTGTGTCAAAGGAAATTTTACTCCAGTCACGGTCCTTGAATACGTATCGTAATAATGTTTTCAGGACTTCTAATTAGTGATTATTATATATCATTCAGAGGTCTACTTAATCGCTACTAACCGATGATTCTTCTTTTCTCTAAGTCATCTATTTAGCCAGTACTGAACCACATATTGCTTAAGTTGGTCGGTCAATGATTAAATGCGTGCAAGAAAATTCTCATGAACCAATGATTTATGACAGACTTTAGCCAAGCTTTACTAACTGAGCTAAGAGGGCGAGGGGATCAAGTCATGCTAATTTGTAAGTCTGCGAAGAAGCTCTAGAAACGGCCTGAAGATTCAATCCATGCGAGCCGGCCGATAGTCCAATCTAGCAGACTGAGTACTGATGATCTGCTCAGGACTTATACCCAGTGCTGCAATGCATTATGCCACATATATTTCGTATACGGCGGAGAAGGGTCGGAGTCTTCCTCATTTTTTCCCCAGCAATTTCCTCTTCCTCTTGTTTCCACTAGGAACGCCACTTTGTGCTCAAAGACCAGCGCGGTTCAACAAGAATGAATAGTAACTGACGGGTATGAACCAGAGGCAATGGCGAAGAATGGCCATCCTGGTCTTCACGCAGTTGACAGGAAAAACCCATCAAACCTAGCTAGCTATATTTTCCACGGTTCCGGAAATATTGCACGTTTCTTTAAAGGCTGAATCCAGAAGGAACTAATTATTCTGGTATAATTAGTAATCGTCCGATATGCTGAAACAAGGACTTTCTGGACCAACATCTCCATTTTTATTTGTTTTTTTTTCTGGTCAAGTTTTACTCGTTCCAATTAATAACTTTCTTTTTTGTTGTATTTAATATGCTAAGTTTGAACCATATATGTTTTGAATGCTCTTCACCCTACTGCAATGAATGATATAATATAGTTTAGAGTACTTCTATTTTGTTCCTTAATTGACGGTTAAGTTCACTAATTGGGTTTGAATCGATCCCATGAAGTGTACGTTAGATAGAAAGTTTTTGTCTAATTGTTGTTATTGGCTCTCAGAAAAACAGTATCACGAAAACAAGCTTTCTAACATACACTTCATGGAGATTGAGATCTTATGTAATTTCATGTTAGAACGGTTCAATTTGGAGAGGAAATAGACACAATAGGTAGATTATATTGTAGGGCTCATGCTCCATAAACTTTAAATGTGCAGTATTTAATAGTGTGGAAAGTATCACTCAAAGGTTAATATTACTGTTCAACAGTTTTGTTTCCTATTTCTTTTTCTTGCGGGGGCTGTTTGATTAACTGGCAGTCTGAAAACGGTGTTTAGGAGGAATCTCGCTTAGCCATAAGATCAGGGCCATCCTTGGTCTTCGAAATTGACTTAAAAAAAGGGATTTATGAGGGTCTCTCTCCAATAAATCTTACTGGATTTTGCAAGAAGCGCAGAAGGATGAATATTAACATACAATGTATCGGGTTAGTAAAAAAAAAGCTGCTGGATCAAGTCAGTTCGTTTGTTTGGATGGGTAGACTTGGACAGGGACACTCTTGAAAAAGAAAGGGTTGACCGTATGCAAGGAAGGCTTTGAGCCTGTGACCTTTTCACGGGTTTAGAGAAGCTCTCTCGGTGACAAGAATCAGTTTTCAGTTCTTTCCAGGTTGTTTCCCAGAGGACCTGAACTAGTTCCCCCCTCCACCAGTTGTAGGAATCATATGGAAACCAATGCTTGGAATTATGAAGAGCTAGTTAGGCAGTACCTATTGTTGAATTTAGTTCTAAAGATCAGCTCATGCTCAAGTGGGTATGTCTGATAAGATCTTCAGCTTTTGGGACCAGACATGGTCCAGTGACTCCAGTCATTCCCAGTATCTGCATTTGTACCCCATAAGTAAACACTAACTATTGTCCTGACACGTGTACATCCAACAGAGTCAGTCAAGGATTATTGTCCTAGAAATCCAAGTAAACCCACCTTCCTCAAATGGAACCTAGCAGCTTTCATGCTCTATATAAACCCCACAAAGAAAACCAAAACTAAGAACTTACACTGTGAGCTCTCTCTCTCAATAATTAAGCAGATATTTGAGCTTTGAAGCTCTTCTTCAGTTTTGAGTCATTCAGTTCAGGGCTCAATGACAATATCAGGAACTCCAAAGAGTAACAAACTCATGCTGGGAAGATTAATGTCAAGTATTTTCTTCTCTTCCTCCAGAACTCTTTCTTCCATCTATTCATTTCCCTCTTCCTCAAAAACTCTTTCTTCTTCCTATTCCTTTCCATTTCACTCTAGTAGTCCTTCCACCCCTGCCCACAAATTCTCCCAGACCATGATGGAAGAGAACATCGAAAATGCTCAACCAATCATCTCCAAATGGGACCCTAACTCTTCCTCATATACCGAAGTCACCTTTCTCTTCCACCAGGACAGAAAAGAAGCCAAGGAGTTTCTCAAATCTGTCAAAGACTTGTGGCGAGCAATGCATTTCTTAATTGGTGAAAACTCCACGTCCGAGAAGCTTGTCCTTGCTCAGAACCTAATGCAAATAGCCATGAAAAGACTAGAAAAAGAGTTTTATCAGATACTTTCAAAAAACCGTGACCATCTTGATCCAGAATCCGTATCTGGCCGATCCTCAGGTGGGTCAAGCAATTCAGATGGTGTTCAAGCAGATGACTTGGAAATTGCTGTTGCATCAATCACTGAGGTCGAGAAACTCTTGGCACTTGCTATGACTGATTTACAGTCAATAGCAGAATGCATGAGTAGTTCGGGTTATGGCAAAGAGTGTGCGAAGATATACAAAATCGTCAGAAAATCTATCCTAGATGAAGGACTGTATCATCTTGGAATTGAGAAGTTCAGATCTTTTCAGATTCATAAAATGAATTGGGAAGACGTTGAGCATATGACTCAGAAGTGGATGAGGGCAATAAGGATTGCTGTGAGAAGGCTGTTCATTGAAGAAAGAGTTCTCTGCGATCATGTGTTTTCAGCATCTGATACAATCAGGGAGTCATGCTTCTCAGAGATAACCAGAGAAGGAGCAATCAATCTGTTCAGGTTCCCTGAACTCCTTGCGAAGAGGAAGCATTCGCTAGACGAAATTTTCCAGCTAATGGAGCTTTATGAAGCAATCTCCGAGTTGTGGCCAGAGATTGAACTGATATTTGACTTTGAATCAACCTCGGCAATCAAGTTACAAGCTCTTTCATCACTGCTCATTCTTGGCAACTCCATTCGTACAATTTTGTCCAAATTTGAATCAACAATCGAAAATGATTCTTCAAGAACTGCGGTATTTGGCGGTGGCATCCACCCAATGACCCAATCAGCAATGACTTACATATCTTCACTTGCCGATTACAGCGGTATTCTCTCCAGCATCGTTGTAGATAGCCCACCACCAGCAATTACACCACTACCAGAATCTTGCTTTGAGAGTCCAGCCACGGAAAATGGTCCAACACTGGCAGTGTCTGTCCACCTAGCTTGGCTTATATTGGTTCTTTTGTGCAAGCTTGATAGCAAAGCTGAACTCTACAAAGATGTTTCTTTATCATACCTATTCCTTGCCAATAATCTCCACTTCATTGTTGAGAGGGTACGTACAACCAACATTAAATACCTCCTAGGCGACGAATGGGTATCAAAGCATGCCAAGAAAGTTAAACAATTTGCTGCAAACTATGAAGCACTGGCTTGGAATAAGGTCTTCTCATCTTTACCGGGTACAAATGCGATGGCTATCACTCCAGAAACAGCAAAGGAGTGCTTTAGGAGGTTCAGTGCGGCTTTTGAAGAAGCATACAACAAACAGATATCATGGATTGTACTAGATGGCAAGTTAAGGGATGAATTGAAGGTCTCGATAGCAAAGAAACTGGTTCCAGTTTATCAAGAATTCTATGATTTGTACTTGGTGATGCTAAGTGGGGAGAAGAATTTGGAGTTATTGGTAAGGTTTTCACCTGATGATTTGGGGAATTACCTGTCAGATTTGTTCCATGGGACTTCTATCTCAAGTAGTTCTACTTCGAAATCATCTTCTTCGGGTTGCAGTTAGGAAGATGTCAACTCCGCTAAAAAGTGCTGAGTGTAGATACAATGCAAACTATGGACTGTTTCAGTGTCAGATACATGTACTTCGGTTAGGATCAGTACAGGAAACTTTCGAATGGTCTTTTGAGACTTAAGGAAGTCCATTATGTTTCAATGATGATCATTGTGCAATCTTACTCCTTCAGCATTCTTAATTTGTACTCCTACACTAAGCCATTCCAATCAACTTTTCGGGGATCACAAAATTAATTGGATTCTGAAGGAAGAAAAGATGTTCGAACAGGAAAGCTTGGTATTTTGAAGCAGAAAATCTTGCTCAATGAACGGAGTTGTGAATGTTGTAAGTTAAAAAAGATACACTTCCAAAATTATCACGTTTGGCAATGTCATAAGCTAAGTTGTATGTGAAACGCTAAACAAACAAAAAAGTAACAATGTGAAACAATTTTGCACATATAATAAATCATAAAAGACTATAATTGACTTGAAGCTATTTGAAGTAGAAAATTATGCACAAATAAAGCAAATTGAAAAAACATCATCTCTTTAGGCATATTAACTCAAAATGTTAACAAATATGTGAACACTACAAATCAGATGTTTGTTGGTCGTGTATTTATTAAGCTCAAGTGGCTCTCAAGTTGACTGACGAAGCATTGAGAATATTTTTAGTACAAAAAGGACAAGTCCTCAATAGATGTCAATATATGAACTATGCAATTACCATTTACTCTGCTGGCCTAGGAGTGGATTGCCAACCTGTACAAATTTGGAGAACATCTTTAAGAGAATCTGAGGGTGCTTCCATCGTCCATGTCGGGTAAAATTCACTAGGATGGAACACACATTTTTCACTGGCCTCTGTTAATAAGCAAGCTTGAGCTCCATTCAGGAACAAGTCCCCCTCAGACCTTATTGAGCCAGATTTTGCCTCTTCCATATCTGCCGCCTATGGAATCATTGCCAGAGAATGCATTTGAAAAAAAAAAGTGGCATGAAATCATCCTTCTCATCGAAAATACAGTAATCAATAAATATTTATATCTTTGCAGTTTGAATGGTTCTGCACATTTTCTATCCACGAGGACCACTCTGTGATTCAGCTTCTTCTAAAGTATGTGTCACATGCAAAGGCATATTCTTTTTTCTTTTCTTTGGAAAGTATAGAAAGAAATATCCATCTACAAATAAGAACTAAGTAAAATACACACTATCTTCCTAGCCAGCATGCCAAATTTTTCAGTAGCTAACAATGGATTTAGCACTTCAAGGTCTTCTACATGTTACAGCGAAGTCACCACCTATAAAGTCCAACTTGGTGAGAACGGTACACTACTTGGTCACTGCTTAGGGTTACATGGTTAACCAGTTGAGGAGGACAGATTAACAGGTATACTGTGATTGAAGCACTATACCAAAATCTGAAGCCTTCATATTTTAGAGAAGCTCTTTAATATACAGTATCCCTCACTCATAGCTGCTTGCATATCAAATTTTTCGGAAAAAGAATAGCTCAATGATATCAATAAATTGCTTGGTTTAACCACAGATACTCACCAAAATATCATATTGGAATTCTTTTTCTAGAATATCTTACAACGGATTTCTTGTATAAAATAATCACGCGCTCAACTGCTTTTAGTGAGATGATGTCCTTTCATCCTGTCTGGCTAGAAAAGTGGTCTGCAGTTTCAACAGTTAAAACCCAAGCGGCCACTTATAAGGAAAACCCTAAGAATTGATATGAGAATCAATGAACTATGATGCAAGATCGGTCTTGGATACACCTAGAAGGTAAAACTGGAGCTTAGTAGCCTGGATGATCGTGATAGCCTATAATTGGACACAAGGGAAATCTTCAATAATACAAAAAACAGAAAATAAATAGCTACACATGTAAAATTGCACAAAACCAGGATTGCTTGTCCTGCATAAATGATTCCTGGTTCAATAGGTGCAAACTCATGCTCATTGGGAATGGACATGAAGAACCAACAGGGTTGGTCTTTTGTTCAGGAGAAGGTAAAACATGAGACCTCACCTCTTAATAAGGCACAGAAATACATAGCATGGGCCTCACCTCTTAATAAGTTTTGAACCTCAAAAAGGCCATGGAAAGGGCAATAAATAAACAGACACCCTTCCACTATGCAGTAAAGAGCAAAAGATGCTCACTTTACCTTCTCTGTATAATATTCAAAAGTCTTTTTCTTCTGTCCTGCTTCATATATGTTGCATTGAGAGTATATCTGACCAAATAATCCAAACAAAAAGAGGGATTTGATTTAATGATTCAGATAGACGCTGCACTCCTGCAGATATTCTGGAGGCAGAAAATTTAAGGAGCTCAATTAGAAAACAAAGAATCATTTACTTGGGATTCCACACTGGCACAAACAGCATATATCCCCCAGTTTCTGGTGTAGTTGTTGTATAGATGAACTTTTCCAAATCGAAGGCGAGGGTGCCTCTGCCGTGTCCCATCGAAGAAACAATGATGAATTGTCACCCGAATGCATCTATCACCAATGTGAGAGGGGTCTGCCCCAATAAGCATTGTCTTGTCATGTTGCGTAAAGTAACATCTGATGCCAAAAGCGGAATAACTGATCAAAGTTGTTACCATTAGTATTCAGTCTGATCCTGTAACATGAGATAATTAACCTACCTTGAAATAGTTATATCAGTGCTTTGTCTGGTAATATCGATAAGTCCATCATCATAATCACGAAGGCTGCAGCGGTCTATCCATATGTGCCTTGAATTTGGTTTTATTTGAATACCATCAACGTCATGCCCTCTACCACCTTCAAACTCAAGGTTGCATATGATTATGTGTTCACATTCCTTTAGCCTTAATCCCTTCCCAGTAAGCTTTATCCTTTGGCCCCGGCCATCAATTGTCTTATAAGATGAGACACTCAAGTATGAAGAAAGATGAATCACACCCGAAACTTCAAAAACAATCCAGAGTGGCTCTTTTCTACGACACCCTTCACGAAGAGATCCCGGACCATCGTCTAGACACATAAGGGCAATTTATGTACATTAAGTACTCAATGAAAAAGGGTGGAAAAACTTATTCAAACAAAGAGAACGTCCATGGATTACAATCTTAATTACCAAAAAAAAGGGTCATACCAACAATATAAGAAAACCACTAGAGATCCAAACGACATAGTTGGGCCATTTCGTATACAAAATATTTGTCACACATCAAATAGACCATGAATAGTAATCGCGGTGACAATTTAACAGCTTCATATACACGTCAAAGTTCGGATAAGGAGCACAATAATCCCTAAGCATTACGGAAAATGAAATTGATCAAGCGAAAGAGAGAAAGAACCTGCGAGAGAGGTGACGAAATAGACCGGCCCGTCGAGGCCTCCGACCGAGAACCGCCCGAACCCCTCAGCCCGACCCCCTAATGCTCGTAGGCGGGAATCCGCTTCAGTGTACGGTAGGAACGCCATTTTCGTCTTCGTCGGAGCTCAAAATCTGAGCTTGAATCGAAGACCAAAGATATCAACCGACAGTTAAGGACGGCCAACATGTTAGAATAGCCGTTAAACGCAGCGGCTCGAACGGTGGAAGGCTCAGACTTCAGAGACAGCACATGTACATTTGGGCCTGACTCCATGATCTGAATTGGTCTAGAAGCCCTAGTACAACTTTACGTGGCTTGACACACTAGGCCCATATCTAGCTCGTCACCAATCAGGCAATCAGTACTGCTGCTCATTCAAAGTGACGTCTTGAATTTTTCGCGCCTTTATTACCCCCCCCCCCGTCTAATTTCTACCAGGGCCCACAGGCTATGTCGGATCATATGGTATTTGTTATTTTTTTGGCGGATTGAGGTCAGGGTGTATTTATTGTGGGCCCATTTTGGTTGGTTTAGATCATAGAGTAAAACGACTCTATTGGACAGCTGTCCTAGCCCATTTCAAATCTGTGTTCCGTCGTTGTCTTTGTTTTCTCGTTTGCGTGTGTGTTTCTTTGCAAGGTGCAAAAGACCTGTTAATGAAGCTCGCCACCTAACTCACCAAGAAAAAGGACAGTTTTTGAACTAAAATTTCAAGGGTATAAAGAGAAATGATGAACAGGATCTTAAGGCTATGTTTGGTTTTGTTTTGAAAATATTTTTTGTGTTTATTTTTTTTAAGGTAGCGTAGATTCTCTCGGGATGAGTGAAAAATTTGTTAAAAGTTGTTGAAGTTTGTAAAAAATTTGTTATAAGTTGTTGAAATTTGTATAAAATTATTGAGATTAGTGAAAATGTATTTTTATTATGAAAAAAATTTAAAAAATTTGTGTGACAAAACCAAACATGAGACAAAAGTTCCGAGGAAATAGCTCTAAAGCGTTGCACATAAACAAACACATGGGAATTGGGTTGCGAACTTATTTTCGTTATAAAGGCATGTTCGAGCCCCAATTAATTGGGCTCAAAATTTTAGGTTTACTACTAAAAATTCACCATATAATTTTTTATTATTATTATATTTATTAAAAATCTTCCCTCTTCACTTTTTCACCAACTCCCATAACATTTCTTTACTTTATAATATTTCTCAAACCCCAATACCCAAAATTTTTACCATCAAACATATCCAAAATATCAGTGAGAAATCACATCATGTATTAATTGGGTATGTAGAGAATTCCCCAGTTCCCCCCCCCCCCCCCCCTCTAGATCCAGTAGCTAAAAGAAAATTAACTCTGGTTTGGAACCACGCCCGAAGTTTTGTAGACTAAGCTCTGACCACAGTGGGGACTGCATGTGGAGTATACAGGTCTAATACCTCACATCTCTATACTCGATTATCGTCAACATCTTCTCTCTTTCGTGTTCCCTGCATCACCTAAGTACAGTCCTACGGCAATGCAACTATTTCATATTTGCTGAAAATTCAACAATGGCGACAATGCCGTGGTGCAGAAGGGTGGTAGCTAGTTGCTACATGATGGCCTAAGAAAATTAAGGACAGAAGGGATCGGGGAACAATTACATCGGTAACAACGGATTCATATGGATCAAGTACGTACATGCTTCTTGACCGAAGAAAATCTTTAATGTTTGCCACAAAAGATTGGTTCTCTCATATATGACCCTGAAAGCACAGTGTATAGCTACGTTGTAGCAGTATTTCAGCTCGAAATATTACTGCGTCTGTCCTCCAAGGTGGTCCAATTCTCTAGAAGGATTCCGAGTGGTATCAATGTAAGCAATTGTTGGATGCCGTGGTTGCTACCGCTAGCACAGGGTTTAGAATGTGATCTTTATTTGTATATCATTATATGTTGAGTGGTTAAGTGTTCCATCTTATGACAATCAGAAGAGTGACTAATTGACGTAACCAGACTTAGGTCCCCTGCATCCATAACACGAAGCTTTGCCTAATAAGAAAAGGCCACAGTAAGTTGTTCGAAACCGAACAATTCTTGGGATCTAGCTGGAGTATATAGAGCCGTACGTTCAGACACTAGAGAGATGCTTTTATCACGGCCATAGTGTATTTATTTAGAGGGGGGCCGTTAGGTAAGAGATTAATGCCCAAGTTGAAAATTGGTATAAGACTTCCCTCCAGAACTAGAATAAGTTCCTCGGAGTTTGCATAGAACTTACAAACAAAAGTACTCACTCTCTCTTTCTCCCTCCATGGAGCCCTTGATCTTTGCAGTGTGCTTAATACCTCTAGTATATGCTTTCATCTGCACCTGCAAGTGGGTTCTCCAATGGAGAGACCAAGTCTGCTATATGTTGGCCTATGAGTGCTACAGGGCTCCTGAGTCCAGGAAGCTAAACACTGAATCCAGCGCAAAAATCGTCTTCCGAAACAAGAACCTGGGTTTGGAAGAATACAGGTTTCTATTGAAAACCATTGTCAGTTCTGGGCTTGGGGAAGAAACTTATGCCCCACCAAATGTCATGGAGGGCAGAGAACAACATCCTACACTGGCAGATGCCCATTTGGAGATCAATGAAGTCATCTTCGACACGCTTGACAAGCTTTTTGCTAGGACAGGAGTTTCTCCATCAGACATCGACATACTTGTCGTAAATGTGTCTTTGTTCTCTCCCATACCCTCTCTAACAGCTTGTATTGTAAATCGTTACAAGATGAGGGAGGACATTAAGGCTTTCAACCTCTCGGGAATGGGCTGCAGTGCAAGTCTTGTAGCAATCGATCTTGTCCAGCACTTGTTCAAGACACACAAAGAAGCGTTTGCTGTAGTTGTGAGCACAGAATCCATGGGTCCGCACTGGTATATGGGCAAAGAAAAGTCCATGATCCTGTCCAACTGTCTATTCCGCTCTGGAGGCTGTTCAATGCTCTTCACAAATAATAGAGCTCTGAAGCATCGAGCCATCTTGAGATTAAAATGTCTAGTTCGAACTCATCTTGGCTCAAATGATGAAGCGTATGAATGCTGCAAACAAGTGGAAGATGACCGTGGCTACCGTGGCTTTCGCCTCACCAAAAGCCTCACAAAAGCCGCTGCTCAGGCTTTTACCATGAACCTCCGAGAGCTAGTGCCCAAAATATTGCCGCTAGGGGAACTACTCCGCCACTTCACAGTCTCGAACCGTCAGACGTCTAAGATCAAAAGCACAGAGCTTGGAGCAGTGGGATCAAGTTTGAATCTTAAAGCTGGAGTTGACCACTTCTGTATCCACCCGGGTGGAAGGGCAGTCATTGATGGGGTTGGTAAGGGTTTAAGGCTCAGTGAGTACGATCTTGAGCCAGCGAGAATGGCACTTCACCGGTTTGGTAACACCTCGGCCGGTGGTCTTTGGTACGTTTTAGGTTACATGGAGGCTAAGAAGCGACTTAAGAAGGGTGACAGAATCCTGATGGTCAGCTTTGGAGCAGGATTTAAGGCCAACAACTGTCTGTGGGAGGTAATGAAGGATTTGGACGATGCCAATGTTTGGAAAGACTGCATAGGTAGTTACCCACCTAAAACCCTAGTCAACCCTTTCATGGAGAACTATAGTTGGGTCAATGATGAATATCTAAGCTTTGTTAGGCTTGAATTACATGCCTAAGTTTCCAGTCTTATGCTCTGTCGAATGTATGTTCCCTCTAGTTACCTAGTATGCTGCATTAATACGTTTTACGATTTCATGAAAGAAGTATTTTAGTTGATTTGCTCGTCCAATTAGGACGTCCTAAAGTAGCCAATAGCCAGTATCAAAGAAATTGATGTAAACTTGTAAGTCCTGGATACATCATTGTAAGTTTCCTCTTATTTTCTAGATGTCCCCTGTTTCCCTTTCAGTAGAAGTATCAATCAACTAACTCCTCATCCTTTCTCCTCATAATGGGCTTCTCGATCTGTGCAAGTTGGTACTACGGTTGGAGTGAACATATACCCTACCGCGAATTAATTTCCACTACCACGTCCGAGCTTTCTTTTTTCTTTTCTCTTTTGCTTCTTTAGTTTCTCCGTTTCTGAATCGGGAGCAAATAACCCAACCTAAAGCTGATAATGCTACTTCCATTTATTACCAATATCGTTGAAACTATCATCTTGACAGGATCTACAAGTCCAAATTAATGTTCAATTATGGTCTAGGTCCTCTAGGAGCTGCAGTGTTGAAACTTCTTCTGGTAAATGCCATGTGATGAAGAATTTATGCATCCCTGAAGTTACGGTAAATACCCCTTTTTCATGGTCTCGTGTTCACCATTCCTTTCTAAACAGTGGTAAATGGAACAAATCCAGGAAGTTATGGAACAGAGTGGACAGCAAGGTACCAGAAGCTTTCCAGAAAGAAAAAAAAAAGATGTTTAAGTCATGAACTAATAATCCTAATTATATATTACATCGCTAATTAATCCCTAATTAAAAAAACCAGAAGTTATGCATTAATAATCCCTTTAATTTTTAGAGAACATTAGTCATTTCAAAATTTTCTCTAATTATTACCTCGTAATGACCTCCTGATCACGTTGACGAAGATTTCTCAATAATTGAGCAATGTTGCTGTCAACTTTGCGTAAACAAATAGCGCAAGTAAAGAAACGAATTAAAGAAAAGGGATAGATCATTCCTATTAAAAAAAAAGGATAGCCTAGGGAAGGCTTTAGGCTTTCTTGAAGAACATTAAGGCCAAGGGTCACCCTAGCTAGACTCCAGTGGAGGATAAGGTTTTGGAAATGGGTTGAGGTTTTGGTTTTGGTTTTAATTTTAGATTTAAATATTGTTTTGTTGTGAGGGTTTGTTTGTTTGTTTGATTAAGGTTTGAAATGATATTCTAGTTAAATTAAATAATATTAATTTATAGTTATTATGATATTCAAAAACTTAAAAAAATGATTTTAAAAAATCAGAAAATATATCATTTAAAGCATAAGTAGAAAATAGTTTCATAAATATACAAATTTATAAAATAGATAAAATATGAAACTAATAAAAAATATTCATAAAAATTAAAATACCGAGATAAAAATCGTGCAAAAATAAAATTTATAAAAATAAAAATAAAAATTTAATTAAAAAATTGATTAAAAAGTTAATTAGCAGAATTTCTATCCAGCAGGAGGAAGCTCTTTATTTAGATCAAAGACCCATCCCATGCTTGGTAAGTCTACCCGAAAGGAAAACCTATCATTCGTCCGTTTAAGTTGATTGGCTTAACCCAATTCTATTTAATAATTCTTATCAAAATTATTATAAGAATAATAAAATAAGGATCAAAGTTAATTTAAACAGCAAATAACAATAAAATATTTATGAATGAGCAAAATGTGAGTGTTCCTCCAACTAATATTCTATAACCGTATGTATACTTTTTGCGAATAGTTATTGTAAAAGTGTCGTTTTATCGTTGTTATGACAACTACGTCGATATAATAGATGTCTCCCTTAATGAAAATTAAGGAAATCCTCCGAATGGAACTTCTCAAGTTGGTCCTTTGTCTTCGGTAATTTGGTCTTAACAAATTACTTGTAAAATCCTTTCCCAGAAGCGTTATGCAAATAAAATTTTTCTTTTGTGTGTAGGTATTACGCAAACAGCTTGCTCAGTCATCAAGCTTATATCGAGAATGGGTATTAACATATATTTATGCTTAGCAAGCAAAATTTTGCACGATTTTTATCTTATATATGTATTTTTAAGAATACTTTTATTAAGTTTGATAGTTTATCTATTTTATATTTATTAAACGATTTTCTAAGCATTTTTTGAATTATATAAGTATTTTATAAGTAAACGATTTTTTATTTTTATTTTTGAATATGTAATAATTATAAAATAATATTATTTAATTTAATAAAGTATAAATCATTCCAAATATCAACCCAACAAACCTTTACAACAAAATAATATTTAAATCTTAAAATTTTAAACTCAAAACCAAAACAAAATATAACATAGGACCCATTTCCAAACAACCCCTAGAGTTGGTCACTTTCAGATCTTTTTAATGCCTGCTATTACATGCCAACTGTCCTGATTGAAACTTGTTTTGACATAAACCTCTTGGGAGGCATGTATCTGGATCTCCCTAGAGTTGGTCACTCTCAGATCTTTTTAATGCCTGCTATTAAATGCCAGCTATCCTGATTGAAACTTGTTTTCCTTTCGGGAGGCAATAGGCATGTATCTGGATCTGTAGTTTCTATAAATACACACATCACATCCATTAATCTGCACGTTCTGTGCTGCAACTAGTTAGAGTGTTAAAATAAGAGATTGTCAGGCTTGGGAACAGAGGCGGAACTAAGGGGTAGCGACCCTGGGCGGTCGCTACCCCTCACGCCACAATTTTTTTTTTTTCATTACTTTATTATTATTTTTTTAAAAAAAAATTAAGTTGGTCTGGACCCGATACCCCTGAAGCTCAGGCTCAGACCAACTATACATATGTTTTACACATAAAGCCTGGGCCCGATACCCCTGACCCAGAAAACTGCAATAACATCGTCTGACATTTTCTATCAGTCCACACAGCAGAAATGAGCTAAACTGGCACCATCAGTCCTCACACCTCTCACTCTCTCATTTTTTACTTTTTTCCCTTATTTTTGCATATTATATTAAAAAAAACTTAAAAGCTCCTATTGTAACTTTTTGCAAAAAAAAAATATTGTTCAATTATTTGGATAGTACGGTTGCAGGTTGTTCCCGCGACCCACTTTTTTTCTTTCCTGGGTATACCCTCGCTGGGTGTCTGTGAAAGTCTCGATGTCTGATCATAAGAGCCAGGTGTTGTTTCCTCTATTCAGAGGTACAATATTATGTGGACTTAGATATCCACTATGTATGGACGTTAACTTAGTCAAAGAATGAAAGAAAAAAAACGAAGAAAAAGTTGATTGCCAAAATATCATGAGGCGGATGAGTATTTTGCACTTCTAGGTAGACAAATGTGTCATTGCATGGAGCAAAGGGAAGCACTAAGTTTAGAACTTCAGACTTTTTTGCATTAAGTAGTAAAAAAAATTTTTTTTGTCATTTTTCCTTAAAAAGTTTGCCCCCCCCATTAATTGGGTTTCTGGCTCCACCACTGGGTACATGTATTGTAATATTTTTAATGCTTTTAGTCTTTAATTTTTGATATTGTAATTGTAAAATAATTTTTAGCATTATAAAGGAAAAAATTTTTTTTATCATTTCGTCTTTAGAATTCGACCCCCCTGAATTTTGGTCCTGGTTCCGCCACTGCTTGGGAACTTTCAGATGATCTTTTTAACACGCAAACACAGACTTAATGCCTGCTGTGACATGCCAACTATGCTGATTGAAACTTGTTGACTGTTCCTTGTAACATTGTTGCCATGCACCAGACGTCAGATGAGTCATCCGCTGCCTGAAAAATCAGGCATCCGAGGGACGTCAACCATTTGTGTGAAAAATCAGTCAGGTGGGGGCAAAAAAAAAATCAAGAACACAAAAAAATTAAAAAAGTGTTGCTAAATAAAGCTAGCTTTCAATGTGCATGCATGCACACCCCTCATGGGCGTAATGGGTTGCCACCTCTGGCTCTCAGAACTCAAGTGGCCAATTCTGCAGTAACCTCCACAGGGCATGCCAGTTCCTCTCGGTCCTTTTACATCCTTGTACGGCAGCATGCAGTATTCAACAATCAAGGTGGAATTGCCCACCTCTTACTACAGCTATCAAGCAGCATATCTTTAGTTTCATGATCCTCTTAACTTTGGATTGGAATAAGATTCAAAATAAGCGCTTACTGTCTCCATCTATCGTGATTAATAAATCCAAAGACTTTCTGGATTAGGAGCGCATTCTGTGCCTTTCCCTTTATTGGATGGGGGTTGAGACTTGAGAAATGATTTTATTAACGGAACATTAAAGCTTAATACTTCAAATATCACCAAACCTGTCCATAAAGCGCAGCGGTTTTGATAGAAAATTTTGCAGGTTTCTATCACTTCATTCGGAATCTCTTCAAACTTGTTCTCAGTGTTTGCTTCCTAAGAGTCCTCGAATTGTACTTTTCATAGGTATCATGCATTATAGAAGAACCACCACACACCCCCTTATTGGATTTAAATTAGGCCGCCAACAACCAATCAACCATGATCAGTTGCAGTTAGCATACCAGGGAGAATTAGAAGCAAGCAAATCACCAACCTCTAGCCTCCCAGCTTGCAGATTTTTTTCAAGCTCCCAAGGTGATTATAGAATCTGACTCTTCTGGTGCTTGCAAAATTGTCAACTCCTCCTCCTTCATCTCGAAAGGTCCTCTGGTCGTTTACGCTAAACTCATCAGGGGAGTTTCTTGATCGTCATCAGAGTTGGCATGTGAAGTGGATCTCCCGCAGGCAAAATCAAGTGGCACATCAGATGACGGCTTGAATTGCCTCTGCTTTTATTTTCGATTTTATTTCTGCTGAGTGTATTTCTCTGTCTATATCTTCAGCGGACGATCCTTTGGATCCTCCTTGAATTTTTGTGAACATGTGGTTTGTTTTTTTCTTATTGAATTTGCTTAGAAGAAGAAAAAAAAGCAAATCACCAACCATGTCTTGCAAGAATACAGGTTCAGCATAGAAACAGCAATGACTATAAGAGAAGTTGATGGAGTTATCGCATGAATGAGCAAAAAAAGTAAAATCAACATCAAGGATGCATACCGTGTATTAGTTAAATACAATAACGTAGTAAGAATATATACGACATGTTTGTTTATCTAAAATTTTTAACAAAATAAATATATTTCAAAATTTTCAACTTTTACGTGCTTCAAATTTTTCACACCTCAATAAACTTTAACGTTCAAAAAATTTCTAAAATTTTGAAAATATTATTCAAAATTTAGGTACCTATAGTGTCAATGAAAGCTGCTAAATGGAAGTGGAGGACTAGGGATGGGGCCCGGTGGGGGCATATTTCAGGGTGAACAGGTGCACCGCCGTCGAGTGATCAAAAGGTCCAAAGGAGAATGAACAGGGCAGTGGTACTACCAATATACGACGGCGAGTTACAATGTCCCACATGGGAATCAATACCGGACACTATTGACTCGTGGTCATATAAATTAAAACATCGTGCGTACCGGTACGCTCACGGAGCCGTGCGGTGAGCACAGAGCGAACTATTCTTTCGCCTTTTACTAAAGAATATCGTGCGCTCGTCGCAAGAAGCGGCATACGCAAATTTTTGAATGGAAGATTGAAAAGGACTTCCCAAAAATCGTAGTTGAAAAGCCCAGTGCTGGCGATTTTAGTGTTCATGTGTTTGTCTACTTGGGCCTCTGAAACCAAAGTAGCCGTCCATATTGGGTCTGCACTGAATCTGGAGATTTTATGGGAGACCCAGTCTACTTGGGCCTCTGAAACCATAGTGGCGTTTCAGAGGCCGTTCAGATTGGGTCTGTACTGTGGAGATTTTAAGCTGTCTCCAGACGGAGATCCAAATTCGTAATTTTAAGTGTTGTAACAGATTTTAATGCTTAAGTTTTTAATATTATAAATTTTTTGTGATTTACTATAGTTTATTAATTTGAGTACCGAATTTTACAAGAACACGGATGATACAAGGATGAAAATTTACTTATGTTAACCAAATCCAAAATAGAAAAACGAGGAATGACCCCCCTTCCCACGGCCTCTTTGGGGTCCATCCCATGGCTGCCTCTCCGGGATCAGCCATGGGGGGCTTGGGGTAAGTTTGGTTTAGTCCATTTTAGGCAAAAATCCATCACCACAATGGCAAAGTCTTCGTTAGAATATGGGCATGCGGCATGCCCTGAACCTGATGCCCAAATTGATAGCAAGAGCAGTAGGCTGCTAAAAAAACAGTGAAAACAGTAGGCTTATCATGATCCAGCTTTATCCAGCCCAGGCTCACTGCTAAAGCCCATGTTGCCCCAGTTCCCTCAAACCTAGATGTGATTAATTCATGTCTTTTTTTAGTTGAACAACTAACAATGTTTTGTTTTTAAAATTTTGTGTTGGTATTAAAAAAAGAGATGGTATTAGAATTGGTGAACGAGTGATAAAAATAAAAGTAAAATTTTAAAGTGTATTTAATAAGAATAAAATTTTATTAAAATTTTTATTTAAGAAACGCACTACAAATTAGAATTTTTCCTGATTTTCTTGTTTCTGAACTTGTTCCTTGAGACAATCATTTCAGCGTACGGTTCCAAGAAACCGCATCCTCTTTACGCATATTGAAGAGCATGTGAACTTCTCAACTTGCTCTGAACCAAGATTGCATCATGCGGATCGACTTGAAGCTAGCCCACTTAACCATTTTGTTAAATCCTTGACGTTGTTCACTTCTTTTCAAACTGAAGGCCGGATGAAATATATATCTCCGAAAGTGCTACACCAACTTACAGGACTTCTTATGCCAAGTCAGTAGCTTACAAAGAATCTCCAAAAGCTTTAAGATCTGCTTCACAATACCTCTATTTTGAACAAGGTTTGCTTTAGTCATAGAGAGTTAGAAACTCTTACCTGACAATGGGGCGAAGGATCAGTGGAGTTTTTCAATTGTGGAGCAAACCGTGAATAATATGGCAAAAGAGTACCCCCCCCCCCCCCCCCCCCCCCCATGCCCATTATTCTCTGGAAACTGCAAAAGACGAAATAAATGATTTTGAGCGAGCTACCGATCGAGGAAGCTGCTTTGATGTTAGGGATAAGAGCATGAAACAGTAGAAATAGCAATGAAATGGGGGAGAAGCCTCAAAGCCAGCCAGGAGTCAGTTTGAAAACGGAAGCTACGAGTCCCACAGGGAAGAAGAGCAAGGCTTCATACAATCCTGTTGCTATAAAATAAAGCTCGAGAAGCTCATTAAATTCACGGAGCCGTGCGGTGTGCACAGAGCGAACTATTCTTTCGCCTTTTACTAAAGAATACCGTGTGCACGCCGCATATTGCGGCATACGCTAATTTTTGAAGGAGCGCTCCTCTGCGGACGCTCCTACCAATTCAGAGTTCCCAAATATTTGTTGCCTCGAGTCTCTAAGTATTGAGCACAGAACTCCCGTTCTGTTTCTTCTAGCAAAGAGAAGCAGCATAAAGGGATTGAAGGCAAAATGTATATTCGTTAGTTTTTTTTTTCCCTTGACAGTATATTCGTTAGTTGTTTGTTAGAATAATGGACAGTATATTTAATTGAGGTCTTTCAGGACAAATAAACAGATAAAGACGCAATATCGTGTGTCCGCACCAAATGTGATGTCGTTTCATTACGAATGAGGTGGCTTGTCTGTTTCTCTCTTTTTCCTCTTGGGGACAACTTGAACGACTGTTGGTCGTGACTTGTATCTAATAAGATGCCTGATGCTCGGCCCTCCACTGGCATTCTCCACGAAGCATCGCGGATGTTTGCTTTGTGAGAGGTCAAATTGAGCTGACTCGGCCTGGAAAGTAAAAGCAGGCACCTCACATTTCCGTTGCGAGTTAAAAAAAAGACACCCATGCTTAGAAAAAAAAAACGATGCTCTTTCGCAGGCTATTTCTTCTGTCACGTTGGTGACTTATAGTCAGTCGTGTTGTGCCTACCACCACGCATGAAGATGAAAGCATGTTTGTCCTTATTGCAGGTGGTTTTTTTTTTTTTAAATAATAATAAATAAATAATTTAAGTGAATTTTTTATATTTATTATAATAAAAAAATATTTTAAAATGTCTAAAATTTTAGCACGCAAACATTGTTAGATGCCAGGAGAAAACAAATTAGAGAAATTTTAATAAAATATGAAAGATGCATTCTATTATAGTCAAGTTGTTACCATATTAAAATTGGCCTTAGTTCTATTGAATTCAAAGAGCATATATCTTGAGTTATTATATAGGTAATTTTAATTTTTAAAGTTGTGTTAATATAAACAAGGAAAAGGATCCTGCATTATTTGCATAAAATAGTTAAAAATACTTTTGTTCTTACCGGTATTTAGGGTATGTTTGAGGGTGAAAATTTTGAGTATTAGGGTTTGGGAAATATTATAAAGTAAAGAAATGTTATGCGAGTTGGTGAAAAAGTGAAGAGAGAAGATTTTTAATAAATATAATAATAATAAAAAATTATGTAATAAATTTTTTAGTAGTAAACCTAAAATTTTGAGCCCAATTAATTGGGGCTCGAGTATGCCCTTAGCATAATGTCTGAGCGATTGAGTTGCCCTAACTATTTGACGTTGAATGCAGAAAAGTACAAAGAAGAGTGATTTTGATATTTTCGTAATAATCCATTTAACATGCTCACGCCTTCGCTGAACCTTCCTCTTCTCTCCTTTTCTGTCCACTTGTTATCATCTTTTTCTCGATCGCACACTTTACATTCTCTCTCCCTTTCTCTGTGCATGAGCTCCTAAGAAACTAAAACTTAGGGTTTCACTCTCCTCTTCCAATTCAATCATGGCGTCCGTAATCGAAGAAGGTACTGTATCTCTCTCACACGCACTCCTTTTCTTCCTTTAGTTGAATTAATTGGATCATTTTGGCCAGCTAGACCGGTTATTATGCTTGCTCTCTGCCTAGTTTGTCAGATACGACAATTGTTTCCTGGGAAGAGATTCGGTAGAAAACTTTCCTGTCAATTGTTGTTGCCCTGACGATTGTTCGACAAATTGCACTATTCTCTTTTGTTAGCTTACGAAATAAATAAATGGAATATTAAGGCTTAATATGAGAAAACAAAGATTTTTCCCAGACCAAAAGATTCGGAGCTAGAGAAAGTTGTTTCGCTTTACGAATTGTGATCTATGAGTGATTGAACTTTGATTCAATTGAATAGGAGGTGAGAGGGACTTAGAGAAGGGACTGATGACTGCAGCACCAATTCAAAACCCTTTGGCCGAGCCATCACCATCACCATCTCCGTCATCCACAGGTCCGTCTGCAGCTCCAGCTTTAGTCCTGTCCAATTCCGGAAAGCGGATTGATCAGGCGGGGAAGAAGAAGTATGTGAAGCAGGTGACAGGACGTCACAACGATACTGAGCTGCACTTGGCTGCGCAGCGTGGTGATTTGGCAGCTGTGAAGAAGATACTCAATGATATTGATTCGCAGATGGTGGGAACTCTGAGTGGCGCAGAATTTGATGCGGAGGTTGCAGAGGTCCGGGCTGCAGTTGTTAATGAGGTAAATGAGTTGGGAGAGACGGCACTGTATACAGCGGCCGAGAAGGGGTACCTTGATATTGTGAAGGAATTGTTGAAGTATTTAAGTCAAAAGACTCTCACCAAAAAGAACCGGTCTGGGTTCGATCCGTTGCATATAGCTGCATTTCAAGGGCACCATGGTAATGAGTGAAGTTGTTTTGTCTTGCTTTGTGATGTGTGCTTTACAAATTTAGAAATGACTGTTTTAGTTCCAGTTATGGTCATGATTGTAAGAGAGTAAAATTAATTTGAAATAGGTTTCTAGTTGTTAGAGATACAGCATTCGAGATCATTTCTGTTGCTCTTTTGAAGATATGAATATCATGAACGTCGTAAACTGTTCAGAGGTTTGTGAGGCATTGAGAGTTGAGCAGCTTGAGCTCTGTTATATGGCAATCAAAAGTTGTTGCAGCTTACAAATTGATAGGCTACCTTTACCAGAAGAAGTGTTTCTTTGCATTCAGCTTCTTTAAATCATTGTATACGAGAGAAGATAAAACTGCTATAATGATCGAAGGATAAAACTACTACTTGTGCGAGGTATACTACCAGTCGAGAAGCTTCTTTTTTCTATAGTACTTATGAGAATTCTCCCCTTGCAGCCATTGTCCAGGTGCTTCTAGATCATGATCCGGGGCTCAGCAAAACAATCGGTCCATCAAATGCAACTCCTCTTATATCTGCAGCTACAAGAGGCCATACAGAAGTTGTCAATGAGCTGCTGTCAAAAGATTGTGGCTTGTTGGAGATCTCCAAGTCCAATGGGAAAAATGCATTGCATTTGGCTGGCCGACAAGGACACGTTGAAGTGGTAAAAGCATTACTGACCAAAGATTCACAGCTGGCACGAAGGACCGACAAGAAAGGACAGACTGCATTGCATATGGCTGTAAAAGGACAGAGCTGTGAGGTGGTGAAATTGCTTCTTGAGGCTGACGCTGCTATAGTTATGCTTCCAGATAAATCTGGTAATACAGCATTACATGTAGCCACAAGGAAAAAGCGAGTAGAGGTACCCTATTTTGGCTTATCTTGCACTTTTTGTTTTAATACGTATGTTCATCCAATATCCAAATGCCTGCCACTTGATCCTTGCGTGCCTTTACCTTCGGTTTTCTTGTTTAAACTATGCAATTGACATTCTCTGCCATTTCACCACTTCATTCATTGTTCTCTTTCAGACATAAGTTGTATGCTTGAAAGGTGACAATTTCATGCTATTCAAGTCTTCCACTGATAATTTTTTGGTATATTTCAGCACTGTCTTGAAAACTAGTATGCATTAATTGGTTCTGTATCCATATCATGTCTATTTTCTCAAAGGTACCTCCAAATGTGAGTTCAATAATAAAACAGACTTAAACCACCCCCATGATATGCTATGTTGAACTAAAACTATATGACTTAATAGTGGATTTCTACATATGGAAAGGTTATTACGATTATCACATGTCCCCCTTCCTTCTCTCTGGGCATTGTGATCTATTCCTTTCATAGCATATTTCAATGGTATATGTTTCACGTAATTTGAACTATACACAGATGTAAGGGGAAAAGATTATCCTATAATTGATGTTCCCTTTTCTCGTTGCAGATAGTGAATGAGTTGTGTTCGCTCCGAGACACCAGTGTTAATGCACTGAACAGAGACCACAAAACAGCTCTTGACATAGCTGAAGAGCTTTCCCTTTCTGTAGAATCCTCGGAGATAAAGGACTGCCTGTCTCGATATGGCGCTCTCAGAGCTAATGAATTGAACCAGCCAAGGGATGAATTGAGGAATACCGTGACTCAGATTAAGAAGGATGTTCATATACAGCTTGAACAAACGAGGAAAACTAACAAAAATGTTAATAACATTTCTAAAGAGCTTAGGAAGCTTCACCGTGAAGGGATCAACAATGCCACCAACTCAGTGACTGTGGTGGCTGTGCTATTTGCTACGGTTGCCTTTGCAGCTATTTTTACTGTGCCTGGCGGGGATGATAAGAGTGGGATGGCTGTGGTCGTCAAGAGAGCTTCTTTTAAAATTTTCTTCATCTTCAATGCCATTGCTCTTTTTACGTCTTTGGCTGTTGTGGTGGTTCAAATTACTTTGGTTAGAGGCGAGACAAAAGCAGAAAAAAGAGTAGTGGAAATAATTAATAAGTTGATGTGGTTGGCGTCTGTGTGCACTTCCGTAGCATTCATTGCGTCCGCTTATATTGTGGTGGGCAAGAAGAATAAATGGGCTGCAATTTTGGTTACAGCTGTCGGGGGAGTAATAATGGCTGGGGTTCTTGGCACCATGACTTATTATGTGGTGAGGTCCAAAAGGATTCGCTCAATGAGGAAGGAGAAGCATGCGAGGAGGAGTGGATCAAGCTCTTGGCATCAATCTGACTTCTCGAACTCAGAAGTCGATCGGATTTATGCCCTTTAATCTCTGTACTACCCAAAGGTATTTAGGAATGCCTGATTAGCTTTGAACTTAAAATAAGAAACAATAGTTCTGGCAGTTGTATATCTTCCCCGTTTTTGTATTTGGACACTTGCAGTTCTCTCACTTATAGTCGAAGAGTTACGAATCATATGCAGCTTAATCTTATCCATGCATGAACAGAATCAGATTTACTTGACCTGTAGTTTGGAGAGGTTGTACCAATTCGGGGTTTACTAGCTAGCCTGAGGTGGATTTCACTATGTTTGACATACGCCAAAAAAAAACCTCGTAAATCGAAAGGAATTGAATTGACTGCGGATGGTCGTTCTTAGTTAGCCTATTGGACCACGAATGTCGGGCTTTTTACATGTTAAATACTCGCTTGGACCCATCGGTTATGAACAAAACTTTTCCCAGCACCAGGAGGTGATGATCACGAGCGGGCCGCTCAAATTCCTACTAACCAGCCATTCATCCATAGCTGACCACTGGGAGTGGATGCAGCCCATTAACCAAACACTACGCAGTAACCCATTGAAACCTTCCTCTGATGCTATTGCCATCAGATTTGCTTCCCAACCCTGCAGGCTGCAGTCAGGACGCTTGTCCCATTGGTCGACCTAGAATTAGAGTCGACAGCTTGACGCAGAGAGGGAGGGTGAGACCGTGTGAGTTTGAGAATAGTGCCATCCGAGATTCCAAAACTAACCAATGGTGGTCTTTTTTCTATTGGGCTGGTCGGATCTTCAGAATCCTTTTTGGGTAAGTGGATCTACAGAAATTTGTACATCCATAAAACATGTTTACTGGATAGCCCGTTGTTTCCGTCTCCAAACGGCTTCTTCTTGCATTCGTTAAACGACAAAATGATTTTTGTCGTTTACTTCCATCATCGTTTTAGTTGAATACAACAAGTGATTACTCGTGACTAGAAAAAGAAAAAAAACGTGTCTCGTTCATCTGAACATGGTCTCCGTCCTGAATATTTCGAAAACCCACCTGAGCCAAATTGTTCTTAGCCATTGCAGTCAGATTTCATCATAAGCAGCAGCAAGAACACCCCATCTACAAATTTTTCCTTAGCTCTTATGAAGCAGCTAGAGAGCTCGTCGTGGACTGCAATATTCAGTCTTTAGTTTGCATGATGTCTTTCGTAATTTTACCGTAGTCAGATTAGGCGAGTTGATTGTATCTGGAGAGTTTGTGAACAAAAGAGTCTTGAAGTAAAGAAGAACTTTGTCCGTGGCGATTTTTCTGTATACTACTCCAACAAGTACAGATCCATGAGCTCTTTCCTTTAAATGCTGATCATTAGAAAAGCACCCTGTTAACCACTATATAACTGTGATACCTATTTACCCCCATAAAAAACTGAGACCAACTACTGCTATCTCAAAAGTGAGAGAATCAATTATGAGGTGGAATGTCTGCAAATAAATTAACCTATCTATCTGGTTTAATAATCCTGAAAGGCCATTTGGATGTTTATGCAGCTGATCGTCGTACCATAGACTTTTTGGGTTCTATTAGTTTGAAATTATTCAGAAGATTTTTTTTGAAGTAACAGAAGGACAAGCTGAGGTGATTAGGTATCCCACTAGGTATGTAAGGCCTGCATTTTCTTTCTTTCTCCTCGTAGATACCAGTGGGAGCTGGGTGGGGGAAAAGGGTTTCCCCTTAGTGCTCAACAACATCAAATGGCCCTTTTTATTGCTTTTCTTTTGCTCTAATCCTGTCAAAATTCTGGCTGACAGGTTTATTTAGTTTAAGGTTTAGTACACCCACTAAATGAAAAGAAATGGGGGAAAAGCCACCTGCAACTGCAAGGCTGTTTGTATTGCCCGCACCTGAAGATTTCCTCTTATATCATTTTGCTTCTTGTCTCTCCCCTAATTTTGTTGACGTTGCTAAGTGAACCCGTGAAGGTTTGGGCGGCTTAAAAATCCTTACATTTTTACCACGTCTTGAGTAGTTTTCTAAAACTTCGTAAAAGAATCGTGTGTGTGTTGCCAGGAATCACTTTTCATATTTAAGGGAGGCAGGGGGTCTCTTAGCTGCTTTTGAGAGTCGGGACTGGAGGGCTTTTAGTAGACTAGTATTATAGTTACTATTAATTGTGGGAATTGATAATTGGCTGGAACATAATGATACTCGTCTTTATGCAGTTTATACTGTTTTGTCCCATATTCTAAGGAAACCCTGTAAGCTTGTGGAAGAGATGGCTAGTGAGATCCACCTATCTTAACCAGAAGCACCATTACCCTTTTCCTTTCTCGTAACCATTTGAAACAAAAGGCTACACGAGGAAGTCCTCGAGAATTAAGCTTGGAAATTCTTGAATTGAATCAGGACAGCTTTATAAAACTATTCTATCTTCCAGTTTTTCGCTTCATAACCACAATAAAAGCGCGTCAGTCGTGGGAAATGATTGTTTGCCCTTTCTATAAGAGTTTGAAAAGATTATATTCCTCTTTTAATCAGTTCAAATATGATCACCTCCCAGTAAGTTATTCGCAAAGCGAATAAAACCTACACTTTGCTTTCATGTCAGAACAAGCAACCATATAAAATCCTACAATCAGTACAATTTTAGTTGTACAGAACACCTGGAAATAGGAAATGATGTCAATGTCCCCCCGAGTCATTTCGAATCCTTTAGGAGTAGCAAGCAAAAGGTACACAAAGATAGACGTCATCTTCATTATTTTGTTTTGATGCTTTGCTCCTTATAATTGTTGTGTACCGTAAGGATAGATGTCTTCAAAGAATACAAATGTCAAACTGGACTCCTTGGCTTTCTGGAACTATGAAGCAGTGTCAAAATCAATGAGTGGAACACAACGTTGCATAAAGAACTGACTTGAGATATTTCTATCATGTAGAAGGCCTTTTACTGGGTAGAAAATTTTTAAGCCCCATCCAAGGCGGCAGGCATTTCAAGTCTATGTGAAGAACCTTATTCAGTTTCCTCATTATAGCTTTTCTAGTAGAGAACATCTATTGTGCATTTTCCCAAACTTCCACATGCTGCGCTGGTCTAAATAAAATCTATACATGATACATTGATACACCGTTCCAAGACTTGGATCAGAGAACTGACGCGAGGAAAAAGGGATTTTGTTGTGAAAAAAGAGAAAAAGAGAAGCACACATGCAATTAAAACATCCTACTTCGTCCTTGTTTTTCCTATCTCCCTCTCTCTCAACCTCTGCAGAGGTCAGTTCTTTCTTGCTCTTCGAGAACTGCAATCGTGGTAGTTGACAATGAGTAGAACCCCACTTCACTTGCTGTCTTTCTAGAGTGTAACAGCTGCTGAGACTGCTTGCAATGAGCGATTGCTCCTTGAATTGATACCTCAATATCTGAACTTGAGCTGCTGCTTCTCTTTAGAAATTGCAACTCATGGAACCCATTTGAATTTTTTGAGCTTGAAGATGAATTAGTGCCAGATGATGAAGAGGATGAAGACTTCTTTGTCGAATGGCGTTTGATAACCACCGAGAACGATCTCCTATGGCGGCCAGCACCATATGCAGCAGTCTTTTCCCTGTCAATTGTCCTCATGATGCTTGTTGGCGTTGAGCTTTTGTCCTTCTGAATTTGTCCAAACGGCGTTTTCTTCGATTCCTTAACGTATGAATTTGTAAGTTCCTTGGCTCTTGAAGCCGATCCCTCGTTTGCATCGTTTGAAGCCGCTGCGCAGGACTCATGAGAGCAACCAGATTTACCGAACAGAGACTTGAGGTAAGCCCTGGAAGCCTTCAGCTTTAAACCAAGTGAGGACTGCTTGAGCTTTTTGGTCCACGACTTTTTCTCGTTTTCACCAATGTAGCCGCTGACTTCAGTTGAACAGCCCGAGATATGCTCATCTACGTTCAATTCTCCACTAACCCGGCAAGATTCCGAGGGTGAGATATTGCAGGATTCAAATGGGGTACTAGAAGTAGGTGTCGGGGCAGTAGTGGTTAACGGAGTGCTGTAGAATTCTTCAAAATCATCATAAGCAGGGCTGGGGTTTTGCAGGAGTTTTTCTACCATTTGCAAACGTGGAGGTAGGTGAAGAGGAAGGAGCTTTCCCTTGTAAAAGAGCTCATCAGCTGGAGAAGTTGAAGACTCTCTTTCTTGAGAGATGGAAGACATTTGGAACTCAAACTCTCTGGAGTGTGAAGGGGAGATTAAGGGATGGCAAAAGAGGCTGGAGTATGAGCCGACTTCCATGTCGATGTAATCATCATCTGCCTGCTCACATGAAAGGAGGTTCTCGGCCATTGCGGGTCTGTCTTGTTAAGATGGAACTCCCACCCACCCTCCCTCTCTCTATTCCTCTCTCGCTTAGTAGAAGCAACTTTTTGGGTGCTGAGCATTGTGAGGGGGATGAGGGGGGAAGTCCACCCTTTAAAAGTGTGAATGAGTGGGAAGAAACAAACTTTAAGGAATTATCAAGAGTTTCGGTAAATCTTTGAATGCCTCCAAATATAAAATTCAGACACATTATGGCGTTCCTTTAAATGTCCCAGCACTGACCCAGTCTGCATTTCTCTTTTCTTTTGGCTCATTGCTTTTCTGCATGTTTTATTTATCATTAATAAAAGGTAGGCAATATCTTTTCTAATCAAGTTTTATGTAAAGGAGTTTAAAGAGAAACAGTCATGGGTTTAAATAGTGATTTATATGGAATACTATATAATATCATGAGCTCGGGTCCTTGCAATTTGCAAAGCACTTTGTTGGCATCATCAGCACTTGATTGGTTTTTTTTGGGACCATATGACAATATTCCAGATTCCTCAACTGCACAATGAGGTAAAATACAGAGGAGAAGACTGGACCCATGAGCAAAGAATAAGCTCCCATTGATAGGACAATATTATCAGCTATTCAGAATAATGGAACTTTGATTATTGAAAGATTCACCCACCACTTTCTTGGGTTGGCATTTGCTTAGCCAATTTATGTTGTCTCATTGATTTCCAAATACAGTTTTCAATTTATGTAAGAAAGTTCCCTGTTTGATAGACCCCAAAATTTTGCTTTTATAGCAGTGTAAGGCTAGAACATCCATGTCTACAAGTCAACTGATTTAAGTCCTATGTTAGATAAAATTCACAAGAGTGAAATGTTTGATATAACATAATTTTATCGCAAAAATAGATTGTTTTGTACGGTCCGATGTATTTTTATTAAAAGGTATAAATACATTTTTTTACCCTTGAACTTTAGGGCTTCTGGCACATTACACCTTGCATGTGATTTTTTGGCATGTGACTTTACTTTTATACCTCCAACTCGTCCTTTTACGTTGACCCTCGTTGAGGTTATAAATGTAAAATCGCAAGCCAAAAAATTGAGTTGACGAAAAATTTGATTGCAAGGTTCAATATGCTAGACCTTCCAAAGTACAAGGGTGAAATGTCTCAAAATTGAAAGTTCAGAATGCAATGAACCCTCAAAGTTTAGGGATGAAAAGTATATTTATTCCTTATTAAAAAGATATATCCTAGTACTTTAGGTCAATTTTGAAGCTAGGTCAGGTGATTCAATAACGCATATATGATTAGTTACATGAGTAGCATGTGGGTTACTACGAGAAAGAATGGGTTCTGGTACTCATAGTTATGTAAAGGCTTCCACTCAAAGGAGAATATAGCTTATAGCCTATAATGTCATATTTCAAAAGGCCTTAGGAAAAATGAAGTTTCCTTTATTTAAGGTCATTTTTGTGGACTTCCCGTGCACTTTAATCGTACTCGGCTTGTGGTTTGTAGCAGAAAATTTATCACTCATGTCACTCAGCTTTCTCATATCTGTTCAAGATTGAGTTCCTGTCTTTCATAGACAGAGTGCATTGAGCACAGATTGCCTTTTCTCCTGTCTCGAAACTTCTTGTTCTGTGCTTGTAACTTCGTATTGGTAATTCTTTCTATACCTTTTCCCAAGCACCTCTGATTCTCTTCTATCCAGAGATCTAAGTTATGAAAAAAGGAAATAGATGAAAGCACGCCAAACCTCTGTGATGGACCAACTGTATCTGATTGTTGTGGGTTCAGAAGAGATAAGAGCCCCCACAGCATTTTATATTTGAGGTGGAGATTCAAGTACCCAAAGACCAAGAGGATATAGATAACTATAATATATTTAATTAGTGAATTAGATAATCATAGATCAAGAACATGGACCTAAAATGTAATATGTATTTCCTGGCTTTTTATGCAAACTCTTCATCAGCCACACATAAATTTTGAACCAGCTCATGGCTTAAAACAAGGCTTTCCGCACGCACAATATAATATATTTTCCTCTTCACTCTCTCTCTGCACCATAACTAATAAAGTAGACCTAAAAACTTCCTCCATTCAATATACTAATGCTTAGAACTAAAGGATCGCTTTGCACTTCACCTGCTTTTATCACTTTCACCGGATTCCTGGGTTTGTTTTTTTACCTTTTGTAACTATGCTTGTTCAATCATCTCATTAGAAAATTTCTTGTAGTTTCGTTGCGTTTATGCTATTCAAAACTAAATCTGTTTAGGTTACTTTCTCGGTCTGCTAATATATTGCATCTTTTTTAAAAGGTTCTTTTTCTGAAGATATTTTTCTTTTCTTCATCTCATTGGTTTTCATAAGCTAAATTTTCGTCACTACTCCAAGAGCTGACACAATAATAGTGGAGAGAGACAGTGAGGGACTTGTTGCCCACAGAAAGGACCAACACCTGATTCGACAACTCATGGTGGGGAAGGGTAATTCTGGACGGAATGCCTGCGTAGCTCGAGACCCTCCCTTATTTTTCTTCTTCTTTTGACACACTCCTCGCTATTAAGTATCCTCTGCTCTATATAAATTCCAGCCACTAAGGATGCCATAGGGAACCCTCCATTCTCAAAATCGAGACAGTTTGTTATAGCTGTATAATGATGCACAAGAGAACACATTAGCTCTTATTATTCTGATGGAAGTCTTGTAAGCTCCTTTTAGCCCTGTCAAAGGAATGGCAGTGTGGATGGCTTAGAATGAACAAGCTGCAGGACTGTGCTCTCCATTAAACACGCTGACCAGTGACCAGCATATGGTTCAATAGGCTGGAATGTCTAGTAATAAAACAGGATTAATCTGAGTCATTCAATTCGAACTTCCCTGTAGAATTACTCTTAGTAAATCTAGCGTATGTTATACATGTTGTGTGGCTGCTATATTCGATTGGTGACTTATTATTACCAACACATGGGTCAGTCAAGTGTGTGTGTTTTCTTTTTTCTTTGTTCTTTTTTTAAAAAGGATGACTGCATGTCCAAATTTTACTAGAAAAACCACACTTATGACGGAAGAATACAATTCAACTTGACCGGCTATAAGTGAAACACCAAATAACGCAATCAACTAGTACATCTAAACTTGAGGCAATCCTCACACACATCAGTTCAGTCAAGTGTTGTATGAACACTTCGCAGGGATGAAATCTTCCCATAAATGTATCAATCTGCATGACCCACCTCCCAGGAAAGCTGGACACTAAAGTAATCTTATTGGTTCTCAAGAATAGACCGGTAGAGCCACTGTGGTTCGAGTATAGGGCTCCATTGCCGGGTATCCAACCAGCACCAAGGAAAGATCATCATTGTAACTGCCTTTTGAAGGGATTTTGGATGAGGGGGTTCCCAGCCCGCTAGCTTCTGTACCCTGGTGCTGAGAGCACACAAGGCCCTTTTACAATGACGATGCCCTTCAAAGTTAAAACAAATTCCCACTTCTATAACAGGAAACCTTACCCAGACATCAACATCAATAAAGACTACCCTGAAACCCCACATCTGCCTTTTGCTTCCTTCATTTGGAAGCGTGAAAGTACAACACGCCCCCTTCAACTCTATAAAGTAGGTAATCTCGGGAACAGAGTAAGTTATTGCAAAGAAAAAAAACAGTAGTGCGAATAGATGTTACCTGACCAACTTTACATGAATATTTATGATGCACGAAGCAATCGTCCTTAACATTGTTAAGGTTCCACTTTTACATCCAAACAACATTTGATTCGTTTGTCTAATCCATTACTCGAAAACAGATACAAGTTCTGAGAATATACAGAAGAATGAAAAAATTGGAACTCCATAAAATGTTACAGAAAGATACAGAACTTGATATCTAGAATGCAGCTTTGTAGAGGTTGGAATCTAACAAACAAGTTCGTCTTATCCTTATACATATGATTGCTCTTTTGCTAGACTTGGATGACAAGTCGGCAGAGTTTATGCTTTATTTGCTTGTTGCTGAATCACCAGCTCTTAATTCTCTTTCAAGCTCATCAAATTCCCAGTCCCCAATCTCCTCTGCGGAGTAGTCTCTACCAACCTTCCCGAACTCAGACTCCAACTTAGCCAGTTCTGCTTCAGTGTCTAGCACTTGCTCTGTCTTGATTGAAGGTGACTTGGGCTGCTCGTCTATCTCAGCTTTTGGTGTCTCAGTAGCAAGCATTGGAGGCGGGGATGGAATTTTCTCCAGCTTCTCACTAGCTTGAGTTTCAGATTTTGGGGTTGGAGTCTCCATTTCTAAATTTGGTCTCTCAATAGACTCGAACTCTGCTCTTAACTTCTCAATGTCATCAAAAAGCTCCTGGACCTTTGAATCTTCTTTCCTGTATCAACCAGAGGCCAAATAATCCAATTTGAGGGAAAATTCCAAACCCCTAGAAAAATCATAAAGCTAAAAACAAAACAGGTGAAGTTAGCCGCAATATGGAACCTGAATATTTTCCCTTGTTGAGCATAAAACTGCTCCTTCATGTTATCCACTACACTGAAGGTGGTTATGATCTGAAACAAGAAAACAAATCAACAGACGAATAATAGGTCCAGCATTTGTTTTCCTTTCGCTCTTCTTCCACAGAGAACCAAAGACATCGAAAAAAAGAATTTCTTTTCCTCTTCCTGCCCACCTCAAACTTCTTCAGTTCAATCTCGATAATAGGTTAAGAGTTTTTACCTTGGCTTCATAATCCAAATATTCCTGCTCAAGATTTTCCCTTGGGTTTAATACTTTAGACTCCTCGTTACCCAAAGTGGATGCATTCTCTGACCTGTCTCAACAGACAAAAAATTAAAAAATAAAATAAAACCTTGGTAAAAAATAGGTCTGAACTCGTTCAGTGCAACAAACGGTATTACCCCTCGCTCAAATTCTTCAAGTTCTCCACATATTTCCCAATACAGCTGATCCAAGGCCCCAGCTCTTTCTGCATAAGGGGTAAGAGGTTGGATAAGCAGCGCTGGAAGAGCTTTCAACTTTATCCACAAAACTTTAAGTTCCATTGTCGAAGTAAATCTTTAATAAAAAAGTATAATATATACCTTGTAATTAGAGAGGAGATGATTGGCCAAGTTCACAAAATAGTCCTCATGCCTCTCCAGTTCATCACTTGGATATGCAAATAAGCAATACTAAGTAAAAATACATGACACATAAGAGAAAAAGTAATAACACTTATCCTTCTCTATGCTGGAGGGTTTATACATGACAAATGCTTGAAAGGCAAAATTTCTGAAGGGCACTACTCAAGAACAATCAGCCAAGGTACGTACTTGACTTGCTTCTCCTTAATTTCCGCATACGAGCATTGAAGAACCCAAGTATCTTCCAGAAAATTAATCCATGTGCTGAGTACATCAGCTTCTACCCTAGATGAAGCTATGGATTTCGACAGGTCATCTTCCTGCAACAATTTCCAGATGATATTTCAGGTAGCTGAATGACAAGGAGCCAGTAAACATGCCCACCCTATAGCACAAATATTATCAGTATTAAATATATAAGCCTGTAAAGAATCTGGGAAAATGAAGAATCCAAACCTTTGATTTCAAGTGTTCAACTATCTGATTGTTAGCTTCCTCAAACTGGTCCCTCTCTTCTCTGGCATTGTGAAGGCGTGCATGAGCAGCAGCCAAGGAGATATTAACCTACTTCACATGCACCAGTCTTAAAATCTTCAAAATAATCAAGAACTAGCCATATGGGACACATCACAAAGGTCTTCTAAAAATCCTCGAATAAGAGGCTGATCAACCCCGGATCAACTTTCAGAATCTTCTGTATCTCATATCTTCCGATGAGAAGATGACCTAATCACGACTTTGATACAAGTTCAAAGTCTTACCAATTTTCAAGGTACTTGCAGCTACATTATAACTAAAAAAAATATTTTATCAACCACCTTTTAGCCAATTACTAATGCATTCCCTGCGGCATACTTAAATAAGGAAATGCTTAGAAAAAATAAATAAATAAGGAAACAGTTTCAATTGTAAATATTCTCTTTTTTTTGGGGGGGTGGGGGGGGACCAAATGCCACACAACTAACAAAGGCAGAATCCATAGAATGCAGATTTAAAATGTTGGAAGAGATATGTAAAGGCGGAATAAAATGTGATAGAAACCAAAATAACAAGAATGTGCTTCCCCGCAAATATAAATGTCATTTTGATGTGTGAGAGAGAAAGAGAGCAAGGAGGAAGAAGAGAACAGTGAGAAACCTTTTTCAATTCAGCTTCAAGATCATCTCTTTGTCTTTCGAGTTCTGCTATCTCAGCTGCTAATTCCTGGAAACAAATTTATGGAAACTTACACTTCAATATTTCTCCTAAACAATTGGCACAGAAAATATACAAATCCGCTGCCTGTAGCAAGCATGGGTTTTGTACTGCATATATACTATAAAGCCTAGGAAGATCATTAACAACAAAGGAAGCCACAGTAGTGTTACTTTCAAATGAATCTACACAGTATCCCACATTCTAAATGTTACACAACTATTCGGGACCATCAAGTGTGAAACATTATGAAACCAAGAAACAAGATGTTTATGATTCCAAAACATGGATGCACATAGATGATGACATTCTCAAAGGTTGCAAAACTACATAAAAAATTTAGAGCTCGAACTAAAAGAAAATACATAAACACATATATGTACATATCTGTATATCTATAGGACATATAAAATCGCAAGTCCCCACAACAATTGATTACAAACTATAACTTCTATGGCGCTTGGCAGGCCTGTGAGCAGCCATCCATAATTTTCATATAATTTTAAGTGATCAATGCCACCAAAATGACAGAATATTAGAAATGCAAAGCCTTCTTAAAATAATTCCACGATACACTTTTCCCATTCCTACCTATAACTACAAGAGAATGGTCTCCTTTTCTTTATCGACTACATAGCAGTGGCAACAGACATGAAAAACACATTTCTGTGGAAGCACATTACCTTTTCCCTTCCACTAACTTCACTTGCTTTGGCCACACGTACCTTTAATGCCTCCTCTTGCTGCAGTCTGCCAATAGAGAAAGAGAGAATAGTTTTAAACCTAACATCCAAAAAGCAACAGTAGAATAAGTACAAAGCATATATCATTCATTGCATTCAAGTGATCAACTATCTCCTACAGGAGCCCCATACGTAGTCATAAAGAGGTTCAGGTTTGCCTTACATCTCGTTTCTTGACATAGCTACAATGTCATGAGGCACCCCATGATCCCATTTAACATTTATTCCCATTTCTTTCACAAGGCCTTCTGATCCCAACGAGGTAGATTAGTTTGTAATGTTTCTCGAGTTGTAACCTCTTATTACCAATATCTACTGTAAAATGGACAATATAATCTCATTAAACTGTAGGAAAGGTGAGAGATTCAGGTCCAAACAGCTAAGACTCCAGGAATCTCCGAGTTTTAAGACATTTAAAAGGACCCATTAACTCGCTAAAAACCTCATTTAGTGATTTACGCTTAGTTGAAGGAATCGGTTAATTCAAGCATCCTCCACACAACCCAATCTTTAGCCATACAAAATATAAACTTCAGCCTCTCAACCTGTCACCCTGTTAGTTCTAATTTTAAGTGATTATTTGAAACGAAGTATAAAACAGTTGAATGGCTGCTGAGCAATTCTCAAAATAGCCTACGATTGTTAGGGAGGACTAGTAGTTACTAATCCCATATTCTGCAAGCAGAGAACTGACCAACAGAGAAATGAGGTAAATTAGTGTTTTACAGGATAACTAGAGGTGGTGGAGCAAGTAAGATATACTCTCTAAAAGCAAACACCGCGCTTGGTAATAAAACACCCCCTGGGATAAGAATTATTCTGGTAACCAGTAACAATGTAAGGAATAAGGAGTAATGCACAACTCAACTCTGGATAAGGGTTGTGGGATCTCTAAAAGCAAACACCACACTTTTTGGTGCAGGTAATAACTTGGAGGCCTTAAAGAATCTTGGTAAACCATCAGTCATCTTTCCATTGAAGAAAAAAGACAGCCTGAAATTAACTGTAAATCCAGTACTAGGTTACCATTAGGTTCATTACCATGCTACTCAAAACAAAGAGTTTGGCCCAATACAATCAGATACCAGCTCTTTTCTTTCACAAAATAAAGCCCCCCGAAAAATTTCATTACATGTCCTTCCTACAGGATAAGGGCCTGACATGCTTTATAAGCAACACTTTACTTCAAATCACATTTAAACGGAAACAAAAGACCACTGTACCACTGAATCCAGATTACAACAATCTGACCATAGACTCGTTATCACACAAGGCATAATGCGTTATGCATACTCCAAGCCGACTTTATAATAGGACAACATAAAGTGTTCCACTGGTCATATTAACTGATCAGAAACAGTTTCTAGCTCATAGGTACAGTACAATCTCAATTTAAGGTCACAGATTAAGAAAGTAGTTTGATTTATACCGGTGTTCTGATATACGTTTTTCAGCTTTTGCAGCTGAGCTAGCAAGAGATTCTGATAAGACCTTCAACTTATCCACCTGCTCATAGACAAAAGACAAAAGTGGTGACAGTAGCTTTGGAAACATTTATGGGACCTCAGCATTTTGCTTATTAATACATGTAACAGCAAAAAGAAATGATCTGGGAATCAGTTGGGGAAAAAAAGAAGAATGAAGGGAAAGCAATTTGCACAATCTGAGGCCAAGGGATTGGCACAAATAAGTTATGCACTGCTTTATTATATGCTTCAACCCATAGATACTGAGGAACTTTGCTTGCATCAGTTTTTAAGCAGTCTAAGTGATTTGCCTTTGTTTGAGGGGGGGCAAGTAAGCAAGCCACGGGTCATTAACTCAATTAAAATTTGTTCCATGGAACTTATTAGTTGTACCTATTACGTACCCAAACAAAAATGCAAAAAAGCACAATGCAACTTTGCTGAAAGATTAATGCAGTGTATATTGGAAGCATACCTTTTGAGCATGAAACTCGGGGGTGTCTCCATTGTTTAGGAATTTTTTTTTCAGTAAAAGCCCTTCCAATCTGGAACAAACTCGAATGTGGGCAAGCGCTTCTTTCAAAGCCTGCCATAAATATAGAACAGCAAAACTCCATGTATAACTTCCCACTCAAAAATATAAGCATCAAGAAAGACATGTTGGATTAGTGTACACTTTGTTCATGAGATCTCTGATTCCATGAGATATATCATTTGCACAATAACCAAATTTCAGCAAGAAATCTAAATTCAAGATAAGAACAGAATAATAATAATCAAGAAGGAATAAATGGAAGTATTTCATTCCTTGGCAACCATTTAATCTCCTGCTTTTAAAAAAACACAATAAAATCATCAGTGTTACTACTCTTATATTCAATTGTATTTGCCTATTCACGAAGAACAAGCTAACCTCCATTGTCGCTAAATCTGTTACTTCCAATGTCTTTTCACGGCCTTCATCTGAAGACTTCTGGGAAGCTGCAATTTCTTCAAGCTTTCTCTTAAGTCCAACAGCTTCAGCATCAATTCTGTAAATAAATAAATTAAGAAACAACCTGTTAACTTTCTTTTTTCTTTCCTTTTCCTCTCTCTAAATTAAGGAACATATTAAATGAGCTCCAAATTGGATGTAACCCAAGAGATGAGCCCCATTGACCTAGCAAAGCATCAAGGCTTGCGATTTAAAAAAAAAAACAGATCAGTGTAGAAAGAAAAATAACTACTGCAGCAACAGTAAAAAACTGTAGGCAATCAAAGTTTGCAAGGGAAGAGACAAGTCAGTTTCTGCAACTGAGATGTTCTGTCCTCACATAAGCTCCACAGCATGCATAGTGGAGCCATCTACAGCCCAGCAGCCTTAATTTATTAAATTGTCACAGCCAGATCAACATCACCTTCATCCTTGAATTTGAAATCAAAGACCATTTTGTATAGCAATGGGACAATAAAATAGAGTATAATCTAATGATTCCCTAGCACCCTTAATACATATCCACCAGTTAACCTTAAAGTTATACGCAGTGGAGAAACATCTTGGTGACCTGAGTATGCACCAAATTTCCAAGATTACCTGTCAAGGAGAACTACTCGCACCCTGTCTCTTAGGGACCTTATAGTTGAACTCACTACAAATTCTGTGCCACTGGTGTAGGGCCAACCCAAAGAACCACTTTTGTAATTCCACTCACCTTAATCCCCAGCTAGAGAAAAGGCTTAAATTGGAAGTCATTTACCCAATCCCACACAGTTTTAGAAGTGTAGGATTTTACAACTGTAAGTAACTTTCATCTTCTTTTTCTTGCTGAGCAAGATTTGAACCATACCCCAGTTTAGCCCTTGTTTCTACCGTCTAAACAGGAAGCAAGCACATACTTAACTAGCAGCAGTTGGCACTAAGAGCTGTGTTTTTCATACTCCAGCTTGCCATAAAACTGACAAGCATCCTCTCGCCAAGCAGAAGTCCACCAACACGAAAGCAGCAGGACTTCTAGAAAGCATGACAATGACTACAAAGAATGCTACTGGATATGAATATCTACTTAGAAACGAATCAGTGTATATCTGCTGAATTACGTAATCTGAAGAACTGCACTCATGATAAAAGCTATTCATGCTAGCAGCAGTGTTTGAAGGGTAAGAAGCTTAATTAGGATGTCAATATCAACTATTGCTCTATTGTGAAATAAAGTAACATACTGCATGCCAAGGAATGGAAATATCATCAGTCCTACAAGCCAACACAGGGAGAATGAGGTGAAATTTTGTAGCAGTCATTTGTTATGCACCTTCCAATATCAGCATTAAGTTTCAATCCTGTAATGGCACCTTGTGCAAATTGAAGCAATTCCTCCCGCTTCACCTGAATATGAAATACAGATATCTGTAGTTTTGAACTTCAAAGCACAGAGAAGGGGGGAAGCTCATACAAACAGCCCTCTAGATACTCCAACTCATTGTTGTAAATTAGAATAATACATTGTTCGGGGATAAACTCTGATGCAGCTCTCCAAAATAGTAACATACGGCTAAAAAGGAGGACAATGCCAGAATATTTCTTTATCAAAATCTTGTTTCTCCTTAACACATAAAGTGACCTAGTTTTTGTCCTTTTGGGTCATCACTTTCTTGATGTACTCTTTACTAATACTGTTGTGCAACACTGTATGAAAAGGTTTACTTTCTTATCAAGGGGCAAAAGTACAATATAAGAGTCAAAATGAAAAGCATACACTATGCTGCCTACGAAGTGGACTTGGGAATGATGTTTTTTCTAACAAGGCATTTGTTAATTGACATATTTTGCCAAGCAATACATGAAGAAATTCCCCATTTGTGCGTGTGTAGAGCATGCTTCCCATGTAAAGCAGTTAAATATCATAAGGCTGGTCTTTTTGTTACATTATTTGTGTGAATGTTCACGTCTTTTTTCTTTTTTCTTTTTTGATAAGTGTGTGAATGTTCACGTCTTTACCAGTACTTCATCTTGGTAGCTTGAAAAGACTTTTGCCAGATCCTGTATGCTGCTCACTATTGCATTATGAACTTCTTTTCCTCCAGTAAGACAGAGCCTACAAGCGAAAAATATTATTTTCCAACCTTTAGATTTTATTAGAGGTAAACCCAAATCAAGAATCCTGAAAACTAATTTTACATTTGCCTCAAAGGACCAAAATCCCCAAACTGCAGAACAAGACAATAAGATTAAAAAAACCATTTCTTCATTCGGTTAAAATCTAATTAATGAACAAAATTTCCAGTACAGTGATATTAAATAAATGCAGGCAGTTCCAGACAACAATAAATAATTTAGTACTTTAAGAAAACTCACTCAAACATATTCAGGAGCAGGGACACTTCATCCTCAACTGGTGCTTCAAGAATCTGAGGCATAGAAAAGAGTTAACCTGCGGTTAACCTCCATAATCAGCAATCATAAAACGTAGAGATTCGTTTCTTTTCATATGAACAGTTAAGTGAGCATAACCCATTACTCTTTTTTTTTGGGAGGGGGGTGAGCTCTTTGTTTGTATGAATAGGGCTTGGAAATAGTAACGGAAACTCTTTAACAACTACTGATCAACCAAAGAAAAGTTTTCCTTTGATTCAATATGTAAACAGAAGACAAAATTCCTGTAAATGAGCAAGCTAGTTTCGAAAAATGTAAATAGATCAAATAAATCAATTTACACCCGGAGTGTATACTGTTTAGTACATTTTCAAGGAAAAAAAGCAAAATATTAATGTTTTGGAGATTTCTCTCTACCCTAGAAAATCGAATCAGCATGCACTACTCCACTGAAGATAACCAGACTTCAAAGTGATCTCATCTAGATATTAGGTGCCAACTTAATTACACAATCAACTACTTCCTAAAGGTCTCATTCTTGACTGCCAAGAATAGGACACAACTAGCATTCTAACTGCGACACAAATTTTCCCTGGACCTACCAGGTATACCACAAACAGAAAACAATCCACCTAATCTAGATTTACGGTAATGCCCTCGTGTCTCTAATATTCTTCTATTAGTAAAACCTAAATGGACTGTAGAGCAAGACATTCGAGGCTAATGAAATTTATCATCTAGTCTCTACCTACCAATTGACAATTAGGGGCTGCATCTCCAAAATACAGCATATCTTACACTTACAGACCAAAACACAAGCAATTAGGAAATTTTGGAATTATATCAATAACCAATCACATATTTCAATTTCTATTAAACACGCTTAGTTTTGCTATACTGCTTGATTCAAGTTCATAAGAAGAAAAAACATATGCTACACCTGTGCTCCACAGTTACAGGCTTGCCCCAACAAACTCTTGGCTTAAACCTGACCTCACAAAGAAACCTCTAAATGCACTAACTCGCACTTGTTTAGCATGTTCACTATACTCTGCTTACTGTATACGCACAAGATACTGTAGTTAGTTTCAACTAATTCCATGTACATGGCCAGGTAAATCTATATAAATTATTGAAGTTAGTTTGATGTACCATAGACAGTGTTATGCCCTCCAGAGCCTGACTCTGAAGAAAAACATCGAGAAAATTCACTGGCTCACCCCCAACATCAGCATCATAATACAGGACCTACAAGAGAAGGGAAAATAAGAGGTAATCAGCTTAAACAAAAGAGCACCCATTTACTTCAGATTACATCAAATAGCCATACTGCTGCGGAAAAACATTATGAGCCATCACGTCATGAAACAGTCAATGCAGGAGGCATGATCAACATTACTGGTTCGGGACCCTATTGGGAAGAAAAAGAAAATGGAACTGCTAATAATATAACCATAATGCTAGCAATTATAGATTCCAACAATTAAAAAACAATGTTTACTCACCATAGAAGCTCTTTTTGGGCTATCCTTTCCTTCATCTGAAGCAAGGTGTTGCTCAAGAGTCTTTTCTTTATCTTCAAGGGCGGCTCCAGATGATTTTTCGACCTCTTTAAGCACAACCAACCATCTCCTCAGTAACTGAACTCTCTCAGCACCCCTACAGGAAACAGCAGCTTCTTCCAGTCTCTTAACGATCTGCTTAGCACTTCTAAAGTTCCGAGCCACCTATATATGCATGCAACTTAACAAAGTTAGATAGATCGTATATAAAAAATTTCTTCCAGGGAAGATATATTTTTTGCCCACGAATTACCATATGTTTTGCATTTTGCACCCTAAACTACCACGTTTGAGACATTGCACCCATAAACTACCAATCTCTAACACATTGTACCTTTGGTCTGACTTCTTCTTTTTTTAACGAAACAACGATTATACCCTTAAATGTAACCTGCTACTTGATTGAGGATAATCATAATTTTGTATTAATAGAAAAAAAAAACTCATGTTCCGTTCAAATGCAAATAGCAAAAGATATGGTAGTTTATTTTCCCCATTTGTTTCTGAATTTGAACGAAAACTAAACCACCATATAAAGCAAACAAAATCTTCCAATTGCCACAAATGCGATTGAAAACATAATAACTGGGAATTAAAATCTAAGAAACCCCCTAAACGAAAGAACAAAGCAATTTCAGCTAATGTTGGCAGAACGTACGTAACAAAAGTACGCGACGAAAAAAGTAGTCTACTATTTCTGATTGCAGAAACGAAATAAACAAATGAATATCTTACTATTTTTCTCAATTTCTAGCTATCTAAAAAAATAATGAAAAAGAAAGTGCGAGAAAGGCAAAAACCAAGAGAGAAAATGTAGGAAAAATACAATCCGATCTTGAAGGATTTTGGCGCCTTCAGCAACAGCTTGGCCAGCGTGGTGGACGACGGAGTCAGCGTAGTTCTTGACGGTGCGGGTAAGGTTGTTCTTGTTGCCGACCTCCACCGCCTTGCTCACAGCAGATCTTAGCCACGACATTCTCCACGAATCCCAGAAAATCACCTGAGAGAAATAGAAATTCTGAAAGATAAAATAGGAGAAGGAGAAAAGAAGGTGTTTTGGGGGGGAGGGTTTAGAAGAGGAAATTGGGGAAAGTGCTGGCGTTTTGGATGATTTGGGATCGGAGGGGAAGCTGTCAGCGAGCTGCGAGCGGCTCAAACGTGGATTTAGGCAAGTGAAACGGCGTCGTTTAACGTTCTGGTAGTGATAGTGGGAGCGGCTGAGTGGACTTTAACAGGGACCTAACTACCAGTCCACGCAGTTTCCGTATTTTACCTCCAGAATTCACAAATGGATTGCTTACCATTCCCGGCAAATCTTCTTGTACTAATTTCTTTCCTTCAAATTATCCACACACACAAAAAAAAAAATCCTTCATATAGTTCAATCCAATAGAGTAATTATTTTAACCAGTGCTGCTTGACAAATACTTCGAAAGGAACAGCTGACTCCTGAATCCCACAAAAAAAAAAAAATCTGAAGGAAAACTTTTTTCTTTGTTTATTTTCTCGCCATTTTGGTCGGCGGTGACTGTTGACCTTCCATTCTATCTGTTTAGCTGTCTACGACTAGTATATCATGATCGGCCCATACAGCAGAGGTGAAGGAACTGGGTCAGGCCTATATGCAAAAACTGCGCTCACTCTTGGGCCAAGCTCAACTCTGGTTCCCTCGGCTTTCTGGCTAAATGACATTATCGGCCATCTTATCTCCTTTCGGCCTCTCTAGTTGGGCTCGGCCGAAGAGAGCACCGTCCCAAGTTGGTACGCAGTTATTGCATATCCATAAAAACTATATTTTTAAATTGCTCTAAGATTTATATTTAATATTCTTATACGTTTTTTTGTTTTCTTTTTTCTAGTTCGAGTTTCCAAAGAAACCGAGAAGTACATGCCATTAAAAAAAAAATTCACAAGTAATATAGAAGGAAATCCTATCTAAGGGAATGGGCCCAAAATAGACGTTGATGCCGCCCATTTAGGTGAGGAAATCCTGTTAGCGTGGTGAGGAATCCAGCCAGTACACCAATTTGGGTGGTCTTTCAGAAACTCTTGAATAACTGTCACTGGCTCCCCAATAATCCAAAGAGGGGTAGCAGTAACTTCTAGTATAGCATTACATAGCATGAGAGAGTCTCATTCAAAATACACATGGGACCACTCCTGTTGTGAGGCCTATTTCATTGCAGTCACGACTGCTTGTGCTTCACCAAGCAACGGGTTCACAGCATTGCAGCGTTTCATGTAGACAAAACAAAGGAAACTGAAAACTATCTCTACAAGACAGTGCGGTAAAGGACCCTGTGCTCTAACTGACACATCAGTGTTCACCCAATATTCGGAGGTTTCCACCTATTAGGCTTCAAAGACTCCACCTTACTCCATGCCATCAGATGATTTGAAACTAGCTTTAGATAATCTTATGTGATGCTGTAAGTCCACACTAGCAGAATGGTGTATTACATCATTGTGGGCTTGCCACACAGTATCAAGAATAATTGCAGCATTGATAACTACCACTCTATTATGACCATTCCGCCGCTGGTATCTATTAATTCTTATACGTTAAAATTTGTGGATTCACCGTTCACGCCTTCGTTACGAAATCTTGAAATCGAATAGGAGTTTTAATCAACTAAACTAAGATGGGCCCCTTAAATGCAGTGGCCTTGGATCAGCGCATATAATTGAATGCGAAGGGATTTTTCATTGATAGCTAGTCTCCAGTCAGAATAGAGAGCCGCTGCCGCAAGTTCAATTGTTTCCACTTTCCATAAATGCGCGCCCTTGCTTCGTTCTCAACCATATTCTACGCTGTTAATATAGAGTTTTATTATTATGTTTATCTTTATTTTTTAATTGTATAATACAATACAATGCATTTGGAGAAGATACTAATCCGAAAATGCGGCTCAAATCTAACAAGTAATAAATAGTCTAGCAGCCCCTCTATAAAACGAACGTCCCAGACGATGCAAACCCACCAACCGCATTACTCACTGGAACGTATACACGCGCAAATGGTTCCGGCAGCGTCCCTCCCGGGGGTTCAGGTGGAGAGCGCGGTGTACCCGCCCTTAACGAAGCCTCCGGGCTGCACCAAGACCTTCTTCCTCGCTGGCGCAGGTTAGTCACAAGCTAAACACCCCTAGAGCACTCGCAATTTGCATGCTGTATCAGCTAATCTGTCTTTGTGTTGTGAATTTTGTTATTTGATTCCTTGTGCTCGCTAACGTGCGCAGGGGAAAGGGGATTGATGATTCAAGGGAAGATGGTGAATGTCACGGCCATAGGGGTGTACTTGGAGGACGACGCCTTGCCTTCACTCGCCGTTAAGTGGAGGGGAAAGAGTGCGGAGGAGCTGTTTGAATCTAACGAATTCTTCAGGGACGTCATTAAGGGTAATAAAGATTGCTAAAGAAGTTTTGGCATATGAACATGGTAGAGTATGTTACAGTTTCACGTTGATTAATCTTGTATTTTATATACATGTTGGACCACCTCTTCTCATTGTCAATTGGTTTTGGGATAAAACTTGACATGGTATCGGAGCAAGGTTCTATGGGCGTGACCCACTTGTTTGTGTTCCTCATTGTTGTCCATGTGCATGAGTAATGTTCATTCGGCTTGCACGTGAGAGAATGTTAGAGCCCCACATTTATTAGGAATCATTTAATTTTGTGCTTCATATATTTGTTGGACCACATCTTCTCATTGCCAATTGATTTTAAGAGAAAACTTAACATAACATATCTCGCTAAAAAAGAGAGGAGATGTTTGAACTTTGAAGTATGAACACGGTTACTTTTCATTAACATGTAGGTCCCTTTGAGAAGTTCATCCAGGTCACGCCGTTCTTGCCGTTATCGGGTTACGAATTCGCCGCCAAGCTCTCGGATAAACTTATTGGATATTGGAAATCTGTTGGACTTTACACCGACGCAGAAGCCAAAGCCATTGAAAAGTATATGGAAGCCTTCACGGATGAGAAACTACCATCTGGCTCCTCCATCCTCTTCGGACAATCACCTTGCCAATCAATAATGGTCAGTTAAATCATTATTGATCGGCTACGGCGTCCTACAATTTTTGCGTTGGAAGAAAATTTGACAACGCATGCACAGAGTTTTCCCTTTCCCCTTAAACAATTCCAGACACCGGACTCAGAGTCTCAGACCCTCTATTAATAGATCTCATGTTTTCTTCTTCCTAACTGCAGATTGGCTTCTCCAAATTATTAGATGATGGGTCGACGTCCTTACCTGAAAGGTGGAATGCAGTGGTAGAGAATAAACTACTCTCAGAGGGAGTGCTAGACACCATGATTGGTGAGGAGGGTGTTTCGCCAGCAACAAAACAGAGCGTGGCTACGCGTTTAGCAAAGTTGCTGAAAGAAGCCGAGAACGATAAGCAACCGACCATGGAGAATGGAAAGGAGAGCATGCATAAAGGAGTTGCAGGGAGAGAATGTTGAGGTTGATTGACCGAAGAAGAAGAGAGATCATGATCTGGATGTTAGGGTTGATTAAACGGAGGGGAAACATATATTAAAATTGCTATGTCCTATTTCTCTCTTTGGGGTACTGGAGTACGATAATCGATTTCGATGATCAATAAATTGGATAATATTATACGGTCAGAAGATTATAATATTCTCAAAAGACATGAAATTCCTATCCCCGCTAGTCATAAAAAGTGTCTCTCGTTGTGATCATTATTATTGTTCTTCTTTTCTGGGGCCTTTCTTCTTCATAATTCACTAAAACATTCAAAAGTTTTCATAGTTACCGTGGGCTTAATTTGGATAATGGTTTTACGTGTATATATATACAATTTGTTATTTCTCGCACCTTTTGTCTGAACTCTGCTATATAATATTACTATTAGAACCATCTCAAACAGAGAGTTTAGAATAACTCATGTATTAAGTTTTAGAATATAAACATATCTCCATTACAAGAAGAAAAAATAAAATAACGTTTTGAAACGCTAACTTCCTTTCAATTTTGATGGGGGAGAGGAAAAAAAATGAGGACAATAAAGGCTTACTTAGGGGAACGCACGTAGTTATGGCCCTTGGACCATACCATCACTACTTAGTTCTTGCATCAAAAATGTATAAAGAGAGAGCGTACAGCTAGCCTACCTTGGATGAAATAATAATTATAATTAAACACTATCAAAGCAAAACAAGGAAAAAAGGCACTTTAAGTTGATGAATTTGTAACACCCATTTTTATTTTATTTTATTTTATTTTTTAAAACAAAATAAAGGGGACGACCAACCTAGCAACTCTCCCTAGACGTGATTATAAGAGCACCCCAACTGAAAAATATTAAGTTTGAACTATAATTACTTCCCAATAAAATAGCTCATCACCGCAACACCAACACTAGCAAAAAAAACTTTCAAGCTCCTCTCAGGACATAATACCTGGCCGTTGGCCCAATAAGCAAAGACCTAGATTCAACAACACGAGGCCCAGCATGATGTCCAATCAAATTGGCCGCATAAAGTCTTTGGACAAAAAAGTGAGAAGAGGCTACCACATAAACGATGTTGGGTCCAAATAGTAGATGTGAAATTTGGACCCGGCATTATCTCGTATACTCATAAAGCGCAATTGGAGTTAGTGCAAGGTCAGACAGACCCGGGTTCAATTAAAGGCAACGTTCGACTTTGGCTGCAGTGCGGATCGAACTGTCTGTCCTAATTATCAAAATAGACGGACACTGAAAGAAGTTATAAGATGAAAGTTGGTCGTCTTATAGTGGGTTGGCCCTTTGGAGGATCACTGCTGTTAATTTGGCTGTGGTTATCTTTCTGCTGTGCAGAAGAAGAAGAGAGATAGATATGCGGAGTCAAATTTTGCTACTAGTCTTGGAGACCAAGGGCATGTTTGAGACCCCAAATATTTGGGGTCTCAACAAATCGAACAAACCAAACAAACTTCAAAATTTTTAACTTTTACACCTACATACTTCACTTTTCACAAACCCCAATCAATCTCAATAAAGTAAAGATTCCCAAAATTTTGGGAATATTCCTCAATATTTTGGCAAACAAACATCCCCCAAATACCCCAATAACGGAATGCCATTTTTTATAGCTCCAAAAAAAGGGTATCGATTTCCCTTCTGTTGAAATTCTAGAGGCTCCCGATAATGTAGGTAGATTTAGGAAGGATCAGTAGGAGATTTTGAGAGACCTATGAGTCGGGAATGACGACCGACCGTTCCCCCCCCCCCCCCCCGTACACGTGATCTTAAAATCAGCTCATGTGCGCCTATCTACCCCTCTACGCCTCTACCGGCCTTCATTGTGAAACTGTCCCACGTCATAAATCACAAACCCAGTGTCCCCGCTATAAAACGCAGGGTGTGTCCGAGGGATGATACCCTCTTACGAGTCTTACCCATACACAAAAGCACACAGGAAATATATATATCTCCTTGAAGATGGCTCCGGTACAGTCCCTCACCGGCGTTCAGGTCGAGAGTGTGGCATTTCCTTCTACAACTAAGCATCCAGGCTCCGCCAAGTCCTTTTTCCTCGGCGGCGCAGGTTCTTAAGCTACGCCACCCCTAGGGCACTCGCAATTTGTGCCCTTTCATCAGTTAAGTCTTTTCTTGTGTTTGATTAATGGTGCTCGCTAACGTGCTTAGGGGTCCGGGGTTTGGAGATTCAAGGAAACTTCGTGAAGTTCACTGCCGTGGGGGTGTACTTAGAAGACAACGCTGTGACTTCTCTCGCCGTAAAGTGGGGAGGAAAGTGTGCCGGGGAGCTGGCGGAATCAGACGATTTCTTCGCGAACGTCATTAGAGGTAACAGACTCACTGCTTTGATCGTCTAATCTTCTCTGGATCCAGGAGGATCTTAGCTACTCTGCCCCCGGTTGTTTTATCATTATAATAAGGGAAAATGACAAATAGACCACTAGGTTTTAGCGACTTTTTAAATAACTCACTGAGTTTTAAAAAGTTTCAAAAGACTCACTGAACTTGTCAGTAGTTTGCAAAAACCCACTGCACTCGACGGCGTTACGGAACTTAACGGAACCTCATTTAAATCAACCAATCATAGGTGCACACGTGTTACCTGCAGTAACAATCGTAGAACGGAACACATCGTCACCATCTCCGACGGTGACCTCGTTGCCAAGCTACTCCCTAAGAATCCAGCGAATGAGGAGGACCGGGATGAGATCAAGCCGTTGATTCTCACTCTCTCTGTCTATCAGGACGAGATCCTACGCCTAAGGATCGACGAGGACCCCTCCCTGGAGCCACCCAAGAAGCGCTTCGAGGTACCCGTGGCATGCTTATTTTCCTGCCACAAGGTATTTTCCTGCCACGTGGCATGCTTATTTTGTTATCGCTTGCGAACCCCGCATTAACGACGACGACGTGTTTGTTTTTTCTTCTTCCTCCGCTTCTACTTCTCCTTATATTTCCCTGCTTTTTGCATTGAAAAGTCTCACTGAATAACTTGGAATTCCATGCTCAGATTGAACTAACAACATAAGCGAGTCTTCGGGTCCTGCCAAATGAGTTCCCACAGAGAAAGTCAAATACTTCAAGCTTTTTGTGATGGATGATTGCGACTCCAATGACAAAGAAAGTCCAATAAAGCGGGTGGTTATGTTGGAGCCAAAAGAAAATGACAATTTTACGGGGGGTTTTTTAATATAAAATAACTAATCAGAAATTAAATTACATCTACATCATCTGCTGCTGCTGCTGCACATATGAGATTGAAGATACATGATTTCTTTTGCACATTAAAAGCTAACAATAATAATAATTTCAATTAGGCTGTCACAGAAGTCTCCACTGCAACTTTGCCAGAGTATGCAACTTCTGATTTCTTCATGTCAGCCTCCAAGAGTTCTGGTATTGCTTCCCTAATATTGTGGATGCTTTCTAACGCGTAATCTGCACCTTTCACTCTCTGGGATTTCCCAATCTGTATTTTATTCAAAGGGATATCCGTTAGTTTGTAGCAACCAAAAGAAAAGAACAAGACGTAGATGGAGTTGAACAAGAAGAAGCAGGTGAAGCAGAACAAGCAGTGAAGAAATTTACAGGAACACAAACCTTTCCGGTATCACATTTCTCTTTTCACTCCCTTCTTCAGTTTCCAAATTCCCTGCCCCATCTTCTTCAGCAACCTTTCCCGTTTCCATCACTGCCTTTTTTGATAGCTGATCTCCAACCGCATCAGCCCACACATCACCTTTTCGTTTTCCACATCAACCTTCTCTGTCACAATAGTAGAAAGGGAAAAATCTCTTCCATCTTCTTTGAGATCAGTTTGAGCTTCCTGGTTAGCTAGAAGTTGTTCAGAACCTACGAGAAAACCAGTTTCTTCCTCTTGGATAGTTTCCACTTCCTTCGAAAGTCGGCTATCCTCCACCATTTCGGCCAAAGGCCCTGCGTCTGTTGCTGTATCAGTCTCGACATTTTCCTTTGTCTCAACCAGCTCAAATGCTTTCTCGATTTGTGTAGTAAGTTCAGCTTTCATAGAAATCAAGGTATTGCAGTTTCACAGAAGATGAGCGTGCAAAAGAAAAGGTAGAAGGGAGGAGAATGAGAAGAGAGAGAAAGCTACAGAAAGCATTTTCGCACAGCCTCAGGGCCTCCTCTGACACCGGGAAAGCGCAGCTGTACCCTAAGCCCCCGGCGTCGCAGAATGACACCACTTGCACTTGCACCTGGTTGTTCGGTACGTAAGGCGGGGTGTACGGGTAGAAAACCTGGGGTACTGGCTGCCTGAAGAGTGTCACTTGCAGAGAACACGTGTGCAACTATGATTGGTTGATTTAAATGACGTGGAACTCTTCCGTTAAGTTCCGTAACGCCGTCGAGTGCAGTGGGTTTTTGTAAATTACAGACAAGTTCAGTGAGTCTTTTGAAACTTTTTAAAACTCAGTGAGTTATTTAAAAAGTCGCTAAAACCTAGTGGGCTATTTGTCATTTTCCCTTATAATAAATTGGATCACCGCGACGGTTTTTACGGTTCTGGAACGCGTCGTGTCTGAAACAACAATCATGATTTCATGCATCAACGGCAGCCCATACAAGATACGTGCTTCTTAGCCCAAGGAGTACAAAAACCCATGGGCTTGTTAAGCATGTGGTCCATGAAACACAAAAAGTTTAGTGGGTCTACTAAGCGAAATTTTTCTTTCCCTGGACAATGGATGAAATACTACGTAATTATTTTTATGGGGATCAAAATTTAGGGAAGTGAATAATAATTAATCCTTATGATTAGTATTCATTTGCTAAAAGTACCTGATTTTATGGTTTGACTTTGAAAGAGTCTTTAAGTGTAGCGGTGGTTGGTAGTATCTAAACTTTTCGCAGTCTGGAGTCTGGTAAAGTCTCCCTTTCACGGACTTGCGATAAGGTCTTAAAGGAAGATTTTGGTGAAGTGTCCCTTTCATGAACGGCTGATAATCAGTGGTGTGTAATTGGGCTTGGATTCGGCTTTGTAATAGGTGTTAGATGTCTCTTTTTAGGCCATTTAGCCTGCCTGTGGAGCTAGCCGCTCTTCATGTGACATGGTCTCTTTTTCTTTTTTCTTTTCCTGTGTGCGTGGGCGTAAGAAGCTAACATTTCGAAACATGAACATGTGCAATTGACATTTAGGCCCCTTTGAGAAGTTTGTGCGGGTGACAATGATCTTGCCGTTATCGGGTCAGCAATACTCGGAGAAGGTCTCGGAGAATTCTATCGCCGCTTTGAAATCTCTTGGACTTTACACCGATGCAGAGGCCAAAGCCTTTGAAAAGTTCATCGAGATCTTCAAAGATGAGAACTTCCCACCTGGCTCCTCTATCTTTTTCGGAGTCAGCGAATCATTAAAGGTCAGCCAATTAGAGCTAATTTCTAGGCTTCATTTGGTTACGTGTTGCTTTTGTTCACATAACATGTTACATATGCATTAATTTTTCCGTAGTTATGACAAATGATTGTAATGCTTTTATGTCTTCTTGGGTGCAGATTTTCTACTCCAAAGATGGCACCGTACCGGAAACTTGGACCGCCGTGATAGAGAATAAACTGCTTGCAGAGGCGATACTGGCATCGATTATTGGCAAGCATGGTGTTTCTCCAGATGCAAAACTGAGTTTGGCTACACGGGTATCTGAGTTGTTGAAGGAGAACAAGGATCAAGTGATCGACCATGGTCTGTTAGAGACCAGTAGGGTGACTGAAGAGGAGAAATTGGTGGAGTTGGAGAGAAAGGAGGTTAAGGTTGAGTAAATGAGACGGACGAGAAGCATTGCAAGAGTGGAGATGATAGTCTCGTTAGTCTTGTATCTTTTGTAATCTTTACTGTATCTCGCAATAAGTATTTTTACTAATATATGCACGTGTGAGTGATTCGAAAAACTAAATACTTTAGCAACGCCCTTAAATTTTAGTGACCGATTATTGAGAAGTTGCATTTTGATTGATAAGCTTGCGAAGAAATAGTAGTTAGATAGCTTGCAAAGAAGACAAGTACAGAACTTGGCCTGATCACAATAAGGCATGATGGAGTCCAGTCCAATACGAACACATTATAATCAACAAAGGGTTAATTAGACTTGGGGTATTGTTCATCCCAAATCGGCACTTTTATTAAGTTTCGTCCTAACCTAAATTGATTCATATGATATTCTTGTTGTCATGAGGTGGTTATTTACGTTGTCGAGTGATTTTATAAATGAAAAAAAATCAAACATGACTAACGGAGATGCATGTTAATTCTATAGAAATTAATTTAAAATTAAACTTATCTTAAAGACCCGTTTGAGATTAGGCATAGAATAATAAAGTTATTTTCTCAAACGTTATAAATTTATAATGAACAAGATTATTCAGAATCGACCTATTGATCACAACCTTAAAGGCTATTAAAAGCTTATGTTTTCAGGGAACAAGACTATAAGCGAGTTGAATCAACGGGCAGACGTCCCAACTCAAGAGATTAATAGTGCGTTTGTTAATTTTAAAATATATTAGATGAAAATAAAATTTTATTAAATTTTTTATTTAACAAACGTACCCTAAATAATAAAACCAAAAAAAGTACTGCAACGGCCCAATGAACAAAAACCCGGCGGACGCTTAAGGGGAAAGAAAACAAATAATAACCGGTGAATATACGACAGGAACCTCGTGGCTTACATCAGTTGGGTGAAAAATAGAGAAAAGCAGTAGTATATAAACGAGGTATGCTGTCCGCTGTCGACGGCTTCAACAACACGAGGCCCAGCACGAGGTCAAAAAGAGCGGGCGGCATCAGGTCTTTTGACTAAAGGTGCGTAGGCGGTTACAGCATAATAATGGATGCGATGCCGGAGGCGTGAAGGTTGGTTCCAAGTGATGTGAGCCTTGGACCCAACGTTGTCTTCTTATGCAACAAAGCGCGATGGAAGCTATTATTGTAAGGTCAGAGTCTGGACAGATTCGGATTCAATTAAAGGAAACGTTCTACCTTGACTGCCGTGAAGATCGAAAAATACGCAGGATTTCATTTTTTTTTGTCTCCTGATGAAAAGTATTGATCTAATTTTCTTCAGCTTTTCCGAATAGTTGTGCATTTCTTTCTTTATTATAGATTAAGATCACTGTTCAAAGATTGAAACAGTAGTGACAACTAGGAAGTAAATCCCTCCGGTCGAGATGAGCTTCATGGCAATTTCCTTGAGCTTTTGTTTTTTGTTTTTTTTTGGGTATTGGGATAATTACTTAAATCTTTAATTGGTTGGCCTTTGGGTAATTAACAATAACGTTATAACTTTTCAAATTCGGCTAGTGGACCTACCTTGGGCTCAGATGTCTAATAATCGTCCCATCATGAGGCCCAACAGCCTTTTTTTTCAAAAATAACTATGAGTCACTGTCCATCGTTTGGCAGAAAACGCGGTTTCCCACATGACAACGACAAAGCGTAGAATGCCTTGTCCCCCTGATAATTGATATCATTATCCCCTTTAGAACCGTTACGCGAACCTTCTTACACACTTACTGGCGCATTAGTAACCTAAAAGACGCAAACAAGGGGCTGTTAGGCAACCTTCTTTTCTCTTAATATTTTGAATCTTGATAATACACAAATCGAACATGTTTTTTAATATCACTTAAAAATAATTATAATACGCATACCAATAAAGTTAACATAACTAAAAATTTTTAAAACACAAAAAATTCTCAAAAAAACAACCCCACCAAACATCCTCTGAACTGCTAAAAAACAAAAAACTCTTAACCTAACCTATACCAAACTCTACAGTGTGCCTCACCGACGGTGGGCTATCGTATAAAGCTGTCCTCTTGAATTTTTAGAAATCAGTAACCTTGGACTCCCTTGTCTTTTTTTTTCTTGTCTGTTTTAGCTATGTTCCTGACAGTTCATTGAATTTGGCAAAACAAAACCCACATAAATTTGCTTAGAAAAAAAAAACCCACATAAATTTAATCCTTGTGGTGCCGTTGTCAGAATTTGTGAACTGTGGTCTGTCCACGTGTCTCTCATATACCTTGCATCCTTGCTCTTTAAAAGCTTCCTTACCCAAGGCCAAAACAAAAGCTGGACCCGTGTATAGAGAGTTAAAGAGCTCGACTGTGACTGAGATATTTTTCGTCCTTTACACTTGTATTGGTGATGAAAGAAACTGGCTTTTCCAATGGCCTATTGTCACTCTAATTCTGCCACTTGCAGTTTTCCGGTATGCCATTTCCGTACTATCTCTCTTTAAGTGCAGCTCTGAGACCTCTTTAGCAACTTGCTATTTCAGTTCAGCTTTGTTCTGTTCTACTCTCTCTCTCTCTGGAAAGATTTTTTTTTCTAGACATGAGTACTGGGAATGTTGAACTGCTTATGCGGGTTTCATTTATTTTGTGTTTGATAGGGGCATCATATGGGTTTGTTCCTCTAGACTATTATCTGCTCGACTGTGGATCCTCCACCAACTCATCCGTTGGTGATCGGATATTTGTCGGTGATTACTTTAATTCCATTACTCTTTCAACCCCACGAAACATATCTGCAAAAACAACCCTCAGACCTATTTCGTCTTCCTACGATTCAGCTCTGTATCAAACTGCGCGAATTCTCGATGAAACCTCCAGTTACACGTTTCCAATTAAGAAACGTGGGAGGCACTGGATTCGCCTCTACTTTTTCCCTTTTGTTTACCAAAATTACAACTTGAGGATGTCAAAGTTCTCTGTTTCTGCTCAAAATATCACCTTTCTTAAAGATTTCCAAGTATTGAATGATTCTCAGGTTAAGGAATACTCTTTGAACGTTACTTCCAGCAATCTAGTTCTCACTTTTACCCCTTCTTCCAAATCTTTTGCCTTCATAAATGCCTTGGAATTTCTTTCACTTCCCGATGAGCTTACTCCTGAGAGTGTCCGCACAATTGATCCACAGGAAAGTCACCAAAGCCTGTCAAACAAGGCATTAGAGACAATTGTGAGGGTGAATATGGGTAATCAAACAGTTTCCCCCGAGAATGATACCCTATGGCGTCTATGGGTCTCCGATGATAGGTATCTAATACATAATAACCTTGCGAAGTTTTTGACAAACACTAAAGCTGTCAATTCAACGAGAGGCAAGGCAATGGAGAATATAGCTCCCCTTACTGTCTATGGCACCGCCACCAAGTTGAACTCGGATGATGATCCTAATCTAAATGCCAATGTGACATGGCGTTTTGATGTTGACCCTGGCTTTGAGTATCTTGTCCGGTTTCACTTCTGCGACATAGTGAGTAGCTCTATACATGCTCTCTTCTTCAATGTTTATATAGACTCTTTGCTCGTTTCGAGGAATCTTGATCTTGGCCATCTAACATCAAACTTCATCGGCGCTCCTCTTTTTATGGATGTCATCACAAGGAAAAGTGACAGCTCCAAGCTAAATGTAAGTGTTGGTCCTTCTGATGTTGGCAATCCTTGGCCAGATGCGATTCTTAATGGGCTGGAGATCATGAAAATAAGCAATTCTAAGGGAAGCCTTGATGTCTCGGATTCCGATTTGAGAAAAAGATCGAAGATGAAAGTTGGTGTAATAGTGGGTTTGGCCCTAGGGATGTTCACTGCAGTTATTTTGGCTATGGGTCTCTTTCTGCTGTGCCGAAGAAGAAGGAGATACACACATGTCAGCCATTCAAAGGTAGAAGAAAATTTTGCCACTACTGAGTTGGAGAGCAAATACTCCAACAACGGAACTGCCATATTTTCTAGCTCAAAAATTGGGTATCGATTCCCTTTTGTTGCAATTCAAGAGGCTACTGATAACTTTAGTGAAAGTTTAGTAATTGGTGCTGGTGGATTTGGCAAGGTTTATAAGGGGATTTTGAGAGATGAGACAAAAGTAGCAGTGAAGAGGGGTTTCTCTCATTCAAAACAGGGTTTTGCAGAATTCCGGACTGAAATTGAGATGTTATCTCTGTTCCGTCACCGCCATTTGGTATCCCTGATCGGTTACTGCGACGAGAAAAACGAGATGATTATACTTTATGAGTACATGGAAAATGGGACCATAAAGAACCATCTATATGGTTCTAATCTTCCGAGCTTAAGTTGGCGACAGAGGCTTGAGATATGCATCGGATCAGCAAGAGGACTTCACTATCTTCACACTGGCTCTGCCAAAGCAATCATTCATCGTGATGTCAAGTCTGCAAATATACTACTAGATGGAAATCTCATGGCCAAGGTTGCTGATTTCGGGCTTTCAAAGTGTGGTCCTGAGATCGACAAGACACATGTCAGTACTGCAGTTAAAGGAAGCTTTGGGTATCTTGATCCAGAGTATTTGACGAGGCAACAACTCACAGAGAAATCAGATGTTTACTCCTTTGGGGTGGTCATGTTGGAAGTCCTCTGTGGGAGACCAGTTATCGATCCCTCCCTTCCAAGGGAGGAGGTGAACTTAGTGGAATGGGCACTGAATCCCCAGAAGAGAGGGCAATTGGAGGAAATTGTAGATTCTCGTATTGCTGGTCAAATTAAGCCAGAGTCGCTAAGGAAATTTGGAGAAATAGCTGAGAAATGCTTAGCCGAACATGGTGTTCATCGACCTACAATGGGGGATGTTTTATGGAATTTGGAGTGTGCACTTCGTCTCCAGGAGATTGGAAGAAGATCAGATCCTAATGGAGAGCCATCTTCGCAAATTAATCCCGTCAACAACTTGGAGACCAGTGTTTCTACAGCGCAATTCAGTATGGGAAGCGTATGTGACCTCGATGGTGTCTCAATGAGTAAGGTTTTTGCCCAAATGGTCAGAGAGGATATGAGGTAGATTTTTCTTGTTCCCAGAAGTAGGATATTGGATTAGACTGATGGTAAAGCAATGTACCCAGACCAAAGACTTTAATAGCACTTGAAAAAATGAGTGCTGGATATTTGTCGATTGAGTGCGCCTGTATGTCTTCGTGATAAATTAGTTATTAGATTTTTTTTTGTGTCCTCGTTTAAATTTAAAATTCCTTCCTAAAAGGGGTACACATATGGCAACTGCATCATTTACCTGAGTTTCTTGTTTAGAGTGAGGCCTCTTTCTCGTGCGAGGTTCTCTCTCTGCCCTCCCTGGAAATGTGGTTGTTTACGTATAGATGGGCGAGCAATAAATCGGCCCAATTGGCCTTTAGCCCAACCCTTAAGACACAAAATAAACATGACGAAAGGACACAAGAAGGTAGAAATCGATTAGCAGGGATGTCACAGCCTCAAACGAATAGCCCGAAAGACTAAGCATGCAATGTCAGGTATCCTTCTGCAGACGTTACGCAGCATCGGCTCCAAAACTTGTCTCCTCTCATATTAGACCCACAAAGGAGAAGAGGGACAACAGTCACGTAGGGACCTCAATGGACTAAAAAGGAAGTGAGATCTATTTCTCAAAAAAAAAACGTAAGAAATAAAAATTAAGGTTTATCACAGGTTTTCAGCCCATCAGGAGAGGATATCTTCGCAGTACCTGTCGGGCCAGATTTCCCCAGCCCGATTACATATGACTGCAGTTATTTTTGTCATCCGGCCGCTATTAATTGAGCTTGGAAAAAAAGAGTTTTTAATGTCACAGTGGCTGTGAGAGTAAAATGGTTGAGTTTAAAAGAAGAAAGAAAATAAGACGTTGGAACCCAGGGGAAATTCTTACTTCCAAGTCTTTCGGAAAAACAGGTGAATTTTTCTACCATTTTTCGGCGTGCTCAATGTAAAATCTAATCCTCCAATTTCCGAAAGCGAATACAAAAAAATAGTTCTATTAACAAAACGACAGTAGCAAAAGGATGTCACTGACCCGTAATAAAATCGGTCCGTCCGGGTCAGCCAAAGCAAACCGTGAAGAAGCATCGATATAAAATCCGAGCCGTTATCTCTTAGCCTAAGCTTTCCCATCAATCGAGTGGGGGGAGAAAGAGCGATCGATCTGCGAAACTGAACCCTAGCATGGACCGCTCCTCGGAGAGAGAGAGAACAAGCAAGCGCACCAGAGAGGATCGCGACCACCGCGATCGAGACCTCAAACACCGTTCCTCGAGGGATGACAAGCACCGGGATTCATCCGATCATCATCGTCGTCACCGATCTCGGCGCGAGCGCTCCCACGATGAGCGAGAAGGTAGCAGAGACCGCGATTCGAAGCGCGAGCGGTCCTACGAGGACGAGAGGGAGAGGGAAGGGAGCAGAGACCGGCGCGAGAGGTCGCACGAGCCGCGGAGCGGGAGAGAGGGGAGCAGAGAGAGAGACAGGTCTAAGCATCGCGAAGCGAAACGCGAGTCGTTGGATGACGGTGAAGAAGATCATCACGAGATATGGCACGAGAGGGACGGTTCGATGGAGAGGCGGCACTCCAGGCATTCGCACAAGAGGAAGGAGAGAGGGGGGAGTGAGGAGCGAGGTGAAGGTGATGAGAAGAAGGATAGGGTTTCGGTGAGAAGGCGGTTTGAGGACGGTAAGGAATCAAACGGAGAAGGTAAGGAATCAAACGGAGAAGAGAGGCAAAACAAGAAGAAGGAGAGGAGGAGGTTTGGGGATAAAGTAAAAGAGGAAGAGAAAATGGAGGAAAACGGTAGTGGTTTGGAAGATAGGAAACGAGTGAATGTGGGTGACGTTAAGGTTGAGCTCAAGGAAGAGTTGAGGGAGGGTGAGCATTGCGGAAATGACCAGAGCACCGGCACCGTAAATGCCAGTGGTCCAGTGGGGAATGTAAGTTTTTTAGCTAGTCTTGTTCTCTGTATAGTGTCTGTTGCGGTAGCATAGGTAAATTCGTCTATGTATTGGTTGCCTGTTTGCATGCAAAAAAATCACAGATGACAAAAAGCACGAAATGAAAGTCTGAAGGTGTGTTGAGCACAGCTGACTTTGGCAAGTTGTGCTGGACACATGTTGTGATGTTTGGTGAAACTGTTGCGAGGATAGGTTAAAGCTGTGATAAAATTAATGTTCTTAGTTCAAGGGCATCCTACCTTACCAAGTAGTGAAATAAATTTGCTACGTATTGCGAGTAAAGTGTCAGTTGTTCCTGTATTAATGACTGTTATGCATATAGTTGATTGTAGCTAATTTCTATTGTTTTTTTTTATTCTGGATTTGCTCTAGTGAATTAATGTTAGTACAATTACAAATACAACTCTAGTTCTCGCTTAATTGTTTCACTAAAGTTTAACTCTTGCAATTTGGAAATTTGAGAGTAATGTCTTGGTATACATTTACCTCTGGTGTGTCCTGAAAATGTTCTGTGTATCTCCATGTGGTCAGGGCTTTCTACCTCTTGATTGATTGTTATAGGATATGATTCAAGTAAAACATGGGCTGGGTTAAGCCAGTAGTGATTATTAATCTACTGAGCTGAAATGATTTGAATACATATCCTTTATGATGCCGTCAAACTCCAATATACTTGTTAATGGAGTTGACTTTTGAATTCTGCAGTTCATCTTGATAATGGAGTCAACTTTTGTCGCTTAAGGTGAAACAACCTGCAAATTGAAATTGTTTTCCTTTTCTGATATGGGCTGAACGCGTAGGATGACAATAAGTAATTTAGTTACGTTGATGTTTTGTGCGGCAGCTGTTATCCATTGTCTTTTGGAGATTAATGACTGTTGTTCTCTCTCTGTTTTGTGCTCTTAAATCTCATGCCATTGTTAAATTATCATATTTTTCTCTTCCAAGTGTTATATGATATCCTGGCTATATGTTTAAATGTCATAATGAAATGCTAGTTTTTCCAACTGATGTTCCTATGTAATAACCATCCACCCAGATTAGACTGGAACATGCTGACATTTACTTGTTGGAATTCACATGTATGAATTAGTCTTATCTCATGTTTGTCATGAAAAAATATGCCATATTGTTAATTGTATTATCTTATCTCATGTTTGTCATGAAAAATATGCCATATTGTTACTTGGTGGAGTTTATTTTACAGACACAATCATCTACAGCATTTATGGATTAAAAAAAGATTTACGTTTTCATAACTAGACATTGTGATGTTTTTGCTTCGTAGATTCTATTGCATAGAGTACTATTGCCTTGATGACAGCATTTTTCTCTTATGATCTTTTCAAATTCGTCTCTCCCAGTTATGTGGCTCCTATGGGCGATTATATGAACTTATAGTGTATTTTTTGAACAGGGTGCTGCTCTGGAATCACTCAACAGGGAATCCAGGAGTGTGCCTGATACCTCTTTCTCCCATAGTCATCCCATTCCCACAAAGGTATCTTCAATTTATACCACAAATGAAAATAAGGGAGTTAGTATTACCAGATCTCATGAGGTTCCTGGAAAATCTAGTACAGATGGGACATCCTCAACTGCTGGAAAAAGTGGAAATCTATCTCTTGATGCTTTAGCTAAAGCTAAGAAAGCTTTACAAATGCAAAAGGAATTGTCAGAGAAGCTAAAGAAGATTCCCCTAGTAAGTTATTCATCCAAAATATTCCCCCACTATCTTTCATATAGCTGCCACAATTATTATGGTCTTTAATGCTTTAACTTGTCTATCTCTTTCCCTTTCATGTTTAACGTTGTTGCGTATATTTTTTCCACTTGGTTGTATGTGTTCTTCAGCATTAACTATGGTCTCGAATCATGCAGTTGAACAAGGGTCCTAGCTCAAGTCCAGATGGTAGCTCACACTTGGGGTTGAAGGAGGGACTCAAAGTGCCATCTGTTACTGCTGGAACAGGGCAGGGGCTAGTCCTTTTAACTGCCCCTACAGCTGTTTTTGCTGGGGCGGCATCAAATTCATCTACCGTACCTGCTGTAGCTTCTCTGGCTTCACCCACCACTGGTCTTAGTATTCCTGCAGGCCTCACAACCATACCCAATATAGAGGCAGTAAAACGTGCACAGGAACTAGCTGCCAGGATGGGGTTTCGCCAGGACCCAGAGTTTGCTCCTCTTATAAACTTATTTCCAGGTCAGATGGCAACTGAGGATGCTATCACTCAGAAGCCAACCAAGGCCCCTGTTCTTCGTCTTGATGCACTTGGTAGGGAGGTAGATGAATATGGAAATGTGGTGAATGTGACAAAACCAAGCAACCTCAGCACTCTAAAGGTTTGTTTTTTTAAAAAAAATGTTCAGGGCGATACTAATTTGCATTGGCTCTTATATATGTAGGTGCTCTAGTCTTATCGTGTAATCTTTTCAGGTCAACATTAACAAGCAAAAGAAGGACGCATTTCAGATTCTTAAACCTGAGTTGGATGTTGATCCCGAGTCAAATCCTCATTATGATGAGAGGATGGGTATCAACAAAACTAAGCTTTTGAGGCCTAAAAGGATGAATTTCCAATTTGTTGAAGAAGGCAAGTGGTCAAAAGATGCTGAACATATTAAATTGAAGGTATTTATCGTTGCCTTTCCTTCCTCTTGATTGCCTCTACTAATTGAACGCCTGTTTTAGTATTTGTTGACATTCTGTTGGTGCAGAGTAAATTTGGAGAAGCACAAGCAAAAGAGCAGAAGGCAAAACAGGTACAGTTGGCTAAAGCAAAGGCAGCGCCTGATATTAATCCAAATTTGATAGAGGTAGCAGAGAGAGTTATTACCAAAGAAAAGCCTAAGGACCCAATTCCTGAGATTGAGTGGTGGTAAGTGGCTCTTGAGTTCTTATTATATTATTTACTGAATCATTCCCGTTTGTTGAGGCATTTTGTTGGTGTCTGCTCAGTTCACTTGTTATGACCTTGAAGAAGTGGTATAATAGTAAGGCCATGCGGGTAATTCCACCCCCCCTTTTCACTCTCCTCCCTGGGCTGCTGATGAAAGAACAAGGAAGGGAAAAAAAAAAATCAATGACTGGGTAACAAAGTTGAGGTGGGGGCTCATGTTAGAGTTGTCATTAAATTTCAGAACACCCAGTTCTCTGTTTCCTTAATTTTTAGAAATATCTGGCAGTTTTGACTGTCATTGATTATTGGTGTTTAGGAGTTAGGACGAAAGTGCTCCTCCCCGCTTGTGGCATGAAAACAATGGATTTAGTGGTACCTGATGAAACAGAAGGGGCCAATTTATATCCTTCTGCTTCATTTGCTATGTCTTATATTATATGGTTTCAGAAGTACAGATAGCCACCTCTTTTCCTCCCTCCTATATATGTCATTGTATTAATTACGTTCGCTGGAATTACCAGGGACGTGGCTGTTCTGAAATCTGGTACTTATGGTGACATAACTGATGGAACTGTGGCCAAGGATAAGCTGAAAATGGAGAAGATCACTATCTATATAGAACATCCTCGTCCAATTGAACCCCCTGCTGAGCCAGCTCCTCCTCCTCCTCAGCCCCTGAAGCTAACCAAGAAGGAGCAGAAGAAACTCCGTACTCAGCGGCGTCTGGCTAGGGAGAAAGATAAGCAGGAGATGATAAGGCAAGGCCTGATTGAGCCTCCAAAGCCAAAAGTTAAAATGAGCAATCTGATGAAAATTCTTGGCTCAGAAGCAACTCAAGATCCAACTAGGCTTGAAAAGGAAATCAGGAGTGCAGCTGCTGAACGGGAGCAAGCTCACATTGACAGGAACATTGCTCGCAAGCTTACTCCTGCTGAGCGCCGTGAAAAGAAAGAACGGAAGCTTTTTGATGACCCTAGTATGCTGGATTCCATTGTCTCAATATACCGGATCAATGACCTGTCACACCCACAGACCCGCTTCAAAGTAGATGTTAATGCCCAAGAGAACCGTTTGAGTGGTTGTGCTGTAATTTCTGATGGTATTACCGTAGTGGTTGTTGAGGGTGGAAACAAGTCCATAAAGAGGTATGGAAAACTCATGCTTAACCGCATAAACTGGGCTACTGCTGTAAAAGAGGAAGATGAAGATGGAGATGAAATGGATGATAAACCTGCTAACAATTGTGTCTTAGTATGGCAAGGAAGTGTCGCCAAACAGAGCTTCAATAGATTTACTGTTCACGAGTGCATGACTGAAGCAGCTGCCCGGAAGGTATTCTCTAATGCTGGGGTTGCTCATTACTGGGATCTTGCAGTTAACTTTTCAGATGATCAAACGTGATTGGATTGATGGGAGTCTTCGCTATTTGTTGGATTGTTTTGGTTCAACTTGAGCTGCTCTGTTTTTCCAACCTGTGGGTACGTTGTGGAGTTATAGGAGTTGTTGATGCGTTTTTCAACTGTAAGCTGTCAGCCTATCACTTATTCGTGTGGATGCAAAATGCACGACAGCTTTGTTAGGTGGCGTAGGCGTTGATGGATGAACTTCCGTAGCTGTACTGAGTGGCATGACTTCTATTGGCAACGTAGTTGCAGTCTGCGAGGCGCCTGAGACCGACCTATGCATGAAAAAAATGTACGATCCTTGTTGGACTGAAATTATAGTCTAGTAATGCTGATTTCTATTGTCAGTTCAGAATAAAGCTTAGTATCTAACCTTTGTTCTCAAGCATTCATTGCAATGCATCGGTTGAGTGTTAGTATCATGCAGCCATCATAGGCCTACAGAAAGAAAAAAGATTTAAGTTATTTTTTCATTATCCATATTTTCTCAGTAAGTGGATCATGATTACAAGCTAGCTAGGTTCCTGAGAGGCTGAGACATCATGCCACTACTGTCTGTTAAAGAGGAATATCTCACTTAAATGATTCAGTGAATGCCTATCACACTTAAAATGAACGGATGGACTGGTAGGGAATTCGTCGAGCGGAGACCATGTACCATATAGGCCGACCCATTCGAGCCAGCATTAAATTAAGCACACTTGGGCTCAAGTTCTAGGTCTTGTAGCCAGTCTGGGCCTAAGTTCCAAGGGCGATTATAATTTTCGGGATCTGCCTTTGGTCTAAAGTATAAAACCTGGCTCCGAGTCTTACCAACGACGATCATACCGATCGGCCTTGTTTGTAACTGCGCCCTTTATCTTACTTTTCTTCTCCTCTTCTCTCTGTTTCCCAGGAAATTGCGACCCTTTCCGCCGATTGATTTTTGGAACAGTAGTGTATAAAATTCAAAGCCTCTTCCTGACAGGTGATGTGAAGTATTTCTTTGTTCCAAATCCTTAAACGCCCTGAACTTTCTATTTAACGAAAAGCTTGTTCTTGAACTCTCTGTTTTGTTCTCTTAATTAGGGGCCGGAATTACCACTTGGTTCAGTGATTAAATCCCCTGGCTCCTGATTTTGAAGTCTGACGGGGTGACTTCAGAGAGATTTTCCTACGTCTTCTGTGTCGTAAAGTGATCGATTATGTAGACGCGTTATTGTGCTAGAGAATCATGCTGCGCTTCATTTGGCATGATTTATACGTGTGAGCAATTACTCCGTCTTTCTTGGTTTAGAAGAGCGCGTACAACAGGGACTCCTGCTACTTTATTGTCACTTGTTATATTACGTACCTATGCTGCCAAATTACGAGCCACTCTGAGATATACCATTTTTAGGTGGCAGTAAGTGTTCATCAATACGAAATGTTAAAGTGGGACAGAATCCTACATAGAAAAAGGTGAAAAAACAAAGACAAATAAAACCACCTCTCGAGGCCGGTGTGCAGATCCCATTCTTGAGATAATAATGCTAGCCGGAGTAATATCATTGTCCTTGTTACCGAATGAGGTGAGGTTGTTCGATATTATTCATCGAAATTTAAAACTTTTTGCTATAAATATGATGCAGGACCGATGGAAACAAATAAAACGTAAGTGACCCGGTAAAACAGGAGACACCCACAAAATAATTATCTTACTCTTCCTTCAAGAAAGAGTTTACATATTTATAGAATTAGTTTATTGAACTTTTAGGGCATATTCGTTTGCAAAAGTATTAATACAATACGATTCAATAAAATTTATAAAAAGAACATATAAAATCTTAAAAACTCCTACACAAACACTAATAATTTTTACACAATTTCTAATAATCTCACACAAACTCCTGTACTTTTTTTAAAAAAAATATAACAAATATTCTCTCTATCTTTTCACATAACTCCAATAATTTTTTATTAAACAATTACATCAAATTATCTTTCTCTACAACTTTTTACAAACTCCAATAAAAATTAAATATATTTAAAACTTTTCACCAACTTTTATACAAAAACTTGTAAAACTCCGATGTACATAAATATTCTCAATTCTATCAACATCCTAAAAATCTACATAAATGCAACAATATTTGAAATTAAATAAAATAAAAACTAGATAAAAAAATAACGAAATATAGATACAAAATCATAATTCTGTGATCAGATGATGTTTGTTAGTTTTGATAACAATTAGATAAAAGATAAAATAGATAAAAACATTATATTATAAATATAAATCTATGACGACGTTCTAAGCACAGGGATAAGATGATCACATTTGTTGCTGTAAAATTCTCGTCGGCTTCAAACGTGAGAGACGGCTGTTGTCAACAAGCCAAAAGCGCATGCAAGTAAATATATTTCCAACTCGCGTAATTCTTTCTGTAAAATAACATCGGGGTAAGGTACCTTTGACATTAAAGTCAGTACTTTGACATAATAATTTCTCAAGAAACACTCACCTTTCTTCTTCACGGTACTTTGCTTTTTATAGTTTATTCCTTACGTCCTCACGTTTTTCTTTTTTGAGGAACTTCGATCTCTCCTTTCATTGTGCTGCTGGTGCGTTTCATCTGCACGTTTCACAGTTGGCAGTGGCTTGCGTTTGACGCGCAGAAATTGTAGCCACTAACTACTAACTATGGTAGCACTCTATAGAGAACGTTCAAGAGAGATGGAAGCGTGCAAGGATGGAGAACGGTGGACTGGGGGTGCGCCAAATGTATGGGTTGAAGGTGGACTCCGTGGGATTCTTAATATTAATCCTGCCCATGACGAAAGAAAAAGAAAAGAAAAGAAAAGTGGGACCAGGACTGGGGTCACAACGCAGAAGCCACCTTTTGAAAGAGTTGGCAATGGCAACGAAAGAGATTTTGACTAACAGTTTCCAGTATCCGGTTGACCGAAGCCATATCTATGCCGCCCCATTCTCATGCACATGTTGGTGCGGCCATTTGTCCTTTTGAGTTTTGACTTGGAGCACTTTTTACAGCTTCGGTTCTAGGTGCGAGTTAGCTTGCAGTTGGGTAAGGGGTGTTGAGCTATCTCCATTAACTACCAAGCCCCAACGTACCAAATTAAAAAATGTCATGTGCTTTCTTCTTCTTGTTTCCCTTTCAATCCCCTTTAGGGAAGGCAAGTGATCGGGCGTGATAATGGGTATACTACTTTAATTCTCTAATAGGATTATTCCGTCATTGCTTATCATCAACAACTAATAACCACTACTAATTAATTACTCCTCTCTTTTTATGTTCATCTCTTTCCTCAGGAACTAAACTCATTGGTGCACTTAAACCATTAGTTAATGTCTACATGATTTCGTCTACTTATAGTACCCTAAGAATCCGTTTATGTAATTTGACTTTATAATATGTTTGCTCGGCTTCGTCGTCGGTCCTATGGTCCCACCATATCACTGCAGTTAGCTGTGAGAACTTTAATTAAGAAATAGATTAATCAGTGCAATACTACAAGTCGTTCTACATTTTTATGGCGTAAAGAAAATTGCGTGCGTTTACGGTTGAGATAGGAAAATTTGACGTTAATTAAGTTGGTTGAGACACCATCTTAATTAAGATTCCTTATCTGGTTAAACATGCCAAGAAAGCTGCTTATAATAAAGGGGTCCATCAAACAAAGCGACAACGTCTGATGGTTATTCTTTTTTAACCGCACTAGTTTACCTTGCAGAATACATAATCAAGTAGCTCTTTGTAGCATCTGAGACAGCAATTACAGACTTTCTTAAGAAGGCGAATGGAGATCAGCTTCCAGAATTTCCTAATTTTCTTTCATGGACTTTGGATCGATATGTTGGTAATTTCTTTGGGCAAATCTGATGAACAATTTGGAGAGACCAGCTGGCCGGCTGGATGACTTTGCAGGTAAGAAAGCCCTTCTAATAGGTTTCCTTGTACAACACTTGCAACCCCAAACAAGAACATAAATATTGTGAGAGAAATCATGTTCTCCTGATTGTAAGGAAATGACGCATGCATCTTCAATTATTGTCTCGACCAATAGTAAAAGGTATTATATCATACCAATCCAAAAAGGTTGTAATAAAAAAAAAAGGGAAATATACAAATACCACATTATGTTTTAACGCTTTTTGTGAAAACTTACTGGGTTTTAAAAAGTTTCAAATTGCTCACTAGGTTTATTATTTTTGTATAAAAACTCAACTAATGTGGTAGCTCCGTGGCATTTGTATATTTCCCTAAAAAAATGTTGTTTCTTGTATTTGTTAATTAATTAAACCTGCATTCAAATATGACTGCGTACGTACACTTGCCCAAATAGTCAGTAATTTGGTCAGTAGCCACACCTATGTAGATTAGCCATTTAGTAGTCTAAAGGGGGCAATTTGGAGCTAAAACCAACACTTGCTCGATCAATTCCTTAACCAGAAAGGCAATTTAATTCATTAATTAGCCATATATGCACAGAACCAAAATTTCATCCGATCGAAGTATTACATCATTTTACATTTTATGATTGTGTGAATTCATTAATAAAAATATTAAATTTAATTTACTAATTACATAAAATCTTATTTTTATCTGAAGCAAAAACAGTTTATATATAACATCTCTCTATTGACTGATCGCTCTCTTCACAAGTAGTAAACGAAATAGAATGTTCTAAGAGAGACTTCTACCGGTTGGATTATTAATATAGCTAGGCACCAAATGTTTATACAAAAGCCAAACAGGTTAAGAGGACACCTTTTTTTTACCATGCCAGCTCTTTTAACAATTTAGAGGCCTGCCACAACAGTGGGCTGATTAATGTAAATCAAGTCCTCAATTAATACATTGTACTAATGTTACCCTAACTCGCTGGCAAGCCTGGCTTCCACGAAGCTCGGCTTACACACAAAGGCCGAGGAATTTTCCATCCCACAAGTACTGCCAAAGAGAAGACCCGAAACACTCTTGATTACCATTAGTAGTCCTTCAAACTTCGTCGAGAAATCTCTTTAGTTGGATTAGACAAGCGAAGAAGCTTACGCCACTACTACCACAGTAGATGAACATCCAACCTAATTTTCATGCACCCAGATGTAAACCACCTGACCCATCGCCTTAAAACCCATTATGACCCTTGTCAAATACCCACCAACCAGGGTACCCCACGTATTTTGGCAGCTTCTCCCAAAGTAAACGAAGACGTATAGACAACTAATTAGGCGTTTTAGGTCACCTTTCTCTCACCCCCTTTCAAAACCGTCAAAAAAGTCACAAAAAATAAGGGTTACAAACTCTGTAAAATACGCACATTTCATACACTTCTTATAAAGAGAGAGGCCCAAAATCCAAAAACGCAATCAGAAAACGCTTTTCCTCTACCTCTTCCTCTTCCTCATACTCCTCTTCCCAACTAAGCACCCACACTACCACTCGTGGAGACTGGAGAGGCAGTTTCTAAGGCCGTCCAACTCTCACGGCTTCATATATAATGCAGCGTTACGCATATTAGGAAGAAAAAAAGCGTGCCAAACCCCACGCCAAACACGCCGTTAAGCTCACCGCCTTCTCAGTTCTTCCCTCTCTAACCCAAAACCTCACGGTATAAATACTCGGGAGTCATTCCGTGTAATGACGAATCGTATCGCAGCGGAGAGTTTTTCGCCGGCGAGAGATACTTTGCCTAATTTCTATCACATGGAGCTCAATGAACTCCCACGCGCCAACAGCAGCACGTCTCCGACACTCGGTCAGCTCCTAAAGCATGTCGGTGATGCGCAGAAGGAAGCTGCCGGGGACAGCTGTCAGACCCCGGTGCACCAGGTATTGGATCTCAACGACACACCCCTCGAGCCTCGGCCCTTACCTTTCGTCCTCTCGTTCAGCAATCTGACCTACAGCGTCAAGGTCCGCCGAAAGATGAGGGTACCGGCTCTATTTTCACGGGGCCGCAACCGACTCGAGGCCGCCACCGAAGCAACGCCGGTCGCTGGAGAGAACCCATTCGTGAGAACGAAGATTCTCCTGGACAACATTTCCGGAGAAGCGCGGGATGGCGAGATTATGGCCGTGCTTGGCGCGAGCGGGTCGGGGAAATCCACTCTGATTGACGCGCTGGCGAATCGGATCGCCAAGGGCAGTCTGAAAGGAACCCTGACTCTCAACGGCGAGGTGTTGGAGTCGAGGCTTCTGAAAGTTATTTCGGCTTATGTCATGCAAGACGACCTCTTGTTCCCGATGCTAACCGTGGAAGAAACCCTAATGTTCTCCGCTGAGTTTCGGTTGCCTAGGACGCTCTCCAAGTCCAAGAAGAAGATGCGAGTCCAAGCCCTGATCGACCAGTTAGGACTCCGAAACGCCGCCAAGACTATTATTGGAGACGAAGGCCACCGCGGAGTCTCGGGGGGCGAGCGTCGGCGAGTTTCGATCGGCATAGACATCATTCACGATCCGATCCTGCTATTTCTGGACGAGCCGACCTCCGGGCTTGACTCCACGAGTGCATTCATGGTGGTGAAGGTTCTACAAAGAATCGCTCAGAGCGGAAGCATAGTGATCATGTCTGTCCACCAGCCGAGTTACCGGATTCTCAGCTTATTGGACCACTTGATTTTCTTGTCAAAAGGACAGACCGTTTACAGTGGCTCGCCGACGAACCTACCCCAATTCTTTCAGGAGTTCGGGCATCCGATACCAGAAAGCGAAAACCGGACCGAGTTTGCGCTTGACCTAATCCGGGATCTGGAGGGATCGCCCGGCGGAACAAGGAGCTTGGTGGAGTTCAACAAGTCGTGGCAGAACATGAAGAAGCACAACGATCCAAACTCCTCATCGGAAGCGGAACGGCAGGGGTTATCACTGAAAGAAGCGATTAGCGCTAGCATCTCTAGAGGGAAACTAGTTTCTGGCGCCAGCAACGATGCAAGCCCATCCTCAATGGTCCCAAGATTCGCGAACCCTTTCTGGATAGAAATGGTTGTTCTGGGAAAGCGGTCGACGAAGAACTCCAACCGAATGCCGGAGCTTTTCGGGATTCGGTTGGGGGCGGTCGTTGTGACGGGCTTTATCTTAGCCACCATGTTCTGGCAGCTCGATAATTCACCGAAAGGGGCTCAAGAACGACTAGGGTTTTTCGCCTTTGCCATGTCCACCACGTACTACACCTGCGCCGATGCCCTCCCGGTTTTCCTCCAAGAGCGATACATCTTCATGAGGGAAACCGCTTATAATGCATACCGGCGATCGTCCTACGTTCTCTCTCGCTCTCTCGTGTCATTTCCTTCTCTGGTTTTCCTCTCCTTGACTTTCTCGGCGATGACGTTCTGGGCAGTTGGCCTCGCCGGAGGCTTTTCCGGGTTCTTATTCTACTTCTCGATCATCCTCGCATCGTTCTGGGCTGGAAACTCCTTCGTTACGTTTCTTTCCGGCGTGGTTCCTCACGTAATGCTCGGCTACACGGTTGTTGTTGCTATCTTAGCCTATTTCCTGCTCTTCAGCGGCTTCTTCATAAACCGTGACCGCATCCCGGCATACTGGATCTGGTTCCATTACATCTCTCTCGTGAAATACCCCTACGAAGCCGTTATGCTGAACGAATTCGACGACGCCACTAAGTGCTTTGTAAAGGGCGTACAGATTTTCGATAACTCGCCGCTTGGGTCGGTCCCGACGGCACTGAAACTGAAGCTGTTGGAGAGCATGAGCAACACTCTGGGGGTGAATATTACGAGCACCACATGCTTGACCACGGGCTCTGACATTTTGAAGCAGCAAGGGGTAAACGATTTGAGTAAGTGGAACTGCTTTTGGATCACTGTGGCTTGGGGTTTTTTATTCAGGATACTGTTTTACTTCTGTTTGTTGCTGGGAAGCAAGAACAAGAGAAGGTGAAGAAGGATGTTGGAGATCGGTGGGCCAGGTGGTGCTGTAAGACTAGCTAGCTAGGTTCTCCTCGGCGGGAGGGAGTGGTTGTTTGTTTGTTTAAACTTCTTGTTTTGTTCTACTTTTGAGTATATGATTGGGAACTCGACCGTAATTGGTATAGGTGAGCTTCAGGCCGAGTACTACTACTTGGTATAAAACTGTTGCATATATATATATATAAACCCTGTTAACTTGTATTCAATTAAAATTCAGTATAAAAGTTCTATTTTATTCCCTTCTTCTTTTTTCCAATGCAGCTAATTAATTATTTTTTTATTGAGCGCCTCGTCTATTCGAAAGACGAAAAATAATAATAACTCCTACTTGTTACTTGTTAGGAATTAGGATAGATTAAGATGGTATTAGGAGGATTCGAATTCGAACCCAGGTTTACCCAATTCTATCCGACACCAAAATTAAGGAACTTTTCTAGGGGATTCTGAGTTGTGTCAGTGCGTATATTAGCATTTATATTGAGTACGTAGTTCCTATCTGACTTTGAATTCATTGCCTTAGAGGAGCTCGAAATAAGGTTCGGGTAGGATAGAATTGACCCGAGAGCCCGAGCCGAAGTAATTGTCACTGGACTCGCCCGAACCCGATCCGTACGGATCGGGTTGGGTTCAAGCGTTTTTTTTACAAAGGCTAATGCAGCCATCTGCACCTAAAAAACGTGCGAGCTTGGACTGGTCTTCTGAGTGTTTCATCTACCGAATTGTTTGTCTAATCATGATGCCTTCACCAACTTTAAATTAAAAAAGAAAAACTGACAGACCAAAAAGTCTCATACAACAAACAAATTTAGAAATTAGAGGAGCATAGACATGAAAACAACCTATAGAGATAGAGAGAGATCACCAAAAACAAACCTGAATGTCACATCTAAAACAATAAAACAAGGCTACCATCAATAGATGGAACCCCAGGTACCAAAAGAGAAAAAAAAATCATTATATAATACAAGTCCAATAGCACTAAAGATACAAAAAAATCATGTAGCCAATTATAAACATGACATGTAAACAGAAGTAGAAATCCAATGGCCAAATGAAACAAGCAGCAGACCCTCAATTTGAAAACCAAACTCGAGTTGAAGAAGCTGTAAAAGAGAAAACAAGCAAAAAGTTGATCAGCCAAGGAAGATCAATCTGAAGAACTTAGATGAGTGAATAGATTATGGAATTGGCAGGCTGACCTTGTCCACTGATTCATTGCTAAATGGGTACTGGGACATGTATGTAACACATGGTTCAACATATTATATGTACTATGCTGTTTAGAGTGGCAATGATATTGTTTGCTACAATAGTTACATTTAGCAAGTGGGTCACTTAGATCACAACCATCTAATTTTGTGAAATGATCTCAAACTACTAACCCTCCTTATTCTTCTTACATTTGCGAGAAGGATTACCCAAGGCCGAAAGCCTCTCATCTACATCTATCGTTTATTCCCCTTACATTTGCAAGAAGGATTACCCAAGGCCGAAAGCCTCTCATCTACATCTATCGTTTATTCCTCTTACATTTACAAGAAGGATTACCCAAGGCCGAAAGTCTCTCATCTACAACTATCGTCTCATCGTCCGTATTAATGGATGAAAATGATTGATTTGCTGAAAAATCAATAGTATCCATCTGAAACAAATATAATAATAATTAGTTACTATATTTAAAGCATATGAACAAACAAGATTTAAAAAACAAATCAATCATCAAAAATTGAAAACAAACATATCATACAAAACACATATCACAACAGATCACTTCATCACCCAACAAAACCAACAAATTGTCAAAAACCAACATAACCAACATAAGTCCTGACCTTCAATCTCCAACAGAACCAACATATGCCCTAACCTCCAATCTTCAATATATCATTTTCTAAGTTTCTAATAGGGTTTTAGCTTAAAATTACCTGAATAAGCCCAAGGTCCACCACCACCAAGCAAAATTAAGGAACACAAAGTCAATTGAAGAAATCATAAAATATAAGCACATGTCGAAGATCATGACTCTAGAACTGCAATAGAAAAAATGTTGAGGTTGTATGTTCCATCTAAAACATGACAAGCACAGTCTAACTATAAATCATTATCTGGGAAATATTTGCTGCGATAATCTAATTCTTCTAAAGTTCCATGAATTTCAATCAGATAAAACATTGAATTAGAAAAAGATATGCTCCCCATGCCACGTGAGTTGGATATAGATTTGGGTGTAAAAAACTCTCTTTCCTTTTCCTGTTGACAAATCTACACAGAATATATCAGGCAGCAGCTCTCATGACTTTTCTTATAAACGCTTCAGTGCCATAAATCTCAGACTAAAGTAAACGCTAAAAGATATATTTAATTGAATAGTCTTTTCTACACCCCTTTTTCTATAGACTTTTGTTCGTCCAAAAAAGTTTCTCTTTTGACCATTTGCAAACAGACTCGAGTGTTCATTTGCCAAGCCAAATTTTACCCCTGGATGTATTCTTAAAAACTAAATTGTAAATTAGTTGCTAAGCGCCTGTAAACTGATCCCAAGAGAAAAAGTTCCAAAGGCCCTATATGTAGTTGTTAATTTTCATGTATATCTTCTAGTTCCGAAGGTCTTCTTAAAAAACTGGGACAATACTTAATTGCAATCAGCGAAGTGTCCAATGTACATGCTGTGGAATCTCATTTCCTTACCTTTTAAACAAGAACCAATGGCTTAGAAAACAAAAACAAGAACTAAGTTGGCAGATCATCTTTAAGACTTTAACTGCTACTCTCCTTCCCACGAGTAAATTTTGGCAGAAAAACTTAAGGGTTCTGCTCTTGAACTCATCCAAATCCCGTGGCCCATCACCAGAATATATATATATATATTTTATCACCTGGCCAACTTCTATTTGAATACGAAGAATCTGTAACATCCACTACATCAATTTCAATAGTATCAGAAAATAACAAGAATTCGCCAGAGATAAGAAAATGAAGATCAACAGGGGGATTGAATAGAAATAAAAGGTAGTGACACGGGATATATGCTTTCTAAGGGGTTCAGCATTTTTTCTATTGCAGTAAAAATTGATGTTACTCGAAGGTTCTTTGAAAATCAAACACTCTCTTTAGGTTCCCATGCCTAATGCCTATACTGCTCTAGCAAGTTCTACACCTCTCAAGCTCTCGGTGGACACCAAAATGCCCACACGCGCGAGCGAGCCGCCAATCGCAGAAGCTTCCCCAAAAGTATAACCTCAATTCTCGGCTGAGGCTCTATAAATAATTAAATTAAAAACAACGAAGGCTCACGGCGATGGAGGCAGAAGGCGGCAGAGGCAGCGCAAGGGCGACGACGAAGAGTGTCCGATTGAAAGGCAGTGAGCACGTAACACGCTTAGGGTTTAGGATCTGATGTAATGTAGTCGGGCGGATCGGGTCTAGCCGATGGTATACCGAGGTCTGTCTGACTACATACGGGTTCCATCGATTTGGGCCCGCACAAGCCCGGACCGATGTTTAGTCCGATACCATTCGGTCGGGTGCGGGTCGGCGACTTTTTGAACACCTCTAGAGTTGTGTATAGCTTCTTATGTTGCAATGTTTTCTGTCCTGTGTTTTTTTTTACGATTAGAAGGACTTATATTGCTGACATAGCAAATAATTTCTAAAAGATACGTACATATACAGGTGTACAAGTGGTTACGCCGAACCTTCTGGTAACCGTAATTAAGTATAAATTATTTATATAATACTATAATTAGATACAAACACACTAATTAGCTTAATCCAAGCTTTAAGCTTATGCCTGCACCATGCATTACACCAAGCTTTACTTGAAAACTCCGAAAGATGGCCGTTATGGTCTTCCCAAGGATTTCGTGCATGGGAGGAAATAGTCATGTTCGTACTTTGTTTTTTTTTTGTTGGGTTGCGTTTTGTCCTACTTTTCTGCCCCACATCTTTCTTCTCGGGTGACTAATGAGCACAGAGCACTGATGTCGTCCAGCCATAAACCACAGCGGTCACCACCCACCAACATATAGTTGGGAGTTAAATATAGTTTCCATGACCGCGAGATGAGTATTAATGGGGCTTAAGTGCGCTGTTCGATTAGTTTGAGGACAGTGAAGGAAAAGGAAATTTCAAGGGGCCAACCAAATTAATTAATTGTTGCCGCTTGTACTTTGCTAATTCTGACATTGTTTGTTATACGTTGCTATTTTTTCAAATTTTATCGGTGCATATTGCCCCACCTTCGTTCAACTATCTTGTTCGACTATTCAACTTGGTTCTGAGGGGGGGGGGGGGGGGATAAGTTATATTTATATATAGTAGAGAATATCATTTTAGACATATTGATTTTCAAAAAATATCCCTCTTGATTATAAAGTGATCACATTTTACAGCTAGAGCTTTGATATTTTCATGCATGAAAATCTCTACGTACGTACAAACAGGACCACTAATTGATGTCAAGCATCATCAAGAGTCTAACCCCACGCACTTTAAGGACCATTAATGCACACCCCACAAGTCAATTTTTTTCTTCTAAATTTAATTTCTGTAGTAGTCCATATCAATTCTCAAAATCTCCCCGTAAGCCTTCTGTTTTTGGATCATTCTCTAAAGTCTATTGGTCCATCATCAATAAATTGTGACATCTATTTCGAGTAGTAGCTAGCAGCCTTGTTTTGACATCTCCTAGACACTTATTCCGGTATTAATATTAATTAGTCCATTTTGGAAGTCACAGAATGCTGACGTAGAAAAAATCCTAATAATTGCTTTGAGACCGATACGTTATGATTTAAAGTATGAACAAAAGAAAGATTATTAACAACTGATTCCATAGTGTCAAGAGATCGAGATGCAAAATATTATAACAACAGCATCAACAACGTCAAATTAACCTCCGATCGGGTGTACAAATCATAATTCTGGGTTTCTACTAAGCCGAATCAGAAGTAACAGGTGCAAAAGACAATAGTTATAAAAGTTGTCTTAATATTCAACTTCAAATTAAAACCCTCGAGTCATGACTCATGGTAGTGGCTTTTAGAGCATCTCGTTTCCTCCGGCCCACAGGACACACCAGTATCCTGCTACAGAAATGCGAAATTGAAACATTCCACATTAAGGGTATCTCTCATGAAAACCCATGTGGCTGACTCGACTCTATGGTACTGGTTGCAGTTATCAGCTATAAATTCCTTTGACTCGATCGTTTCCGTTGCTTTGCTTGGCTGGCTTTTGTTTTAAGTTTCTCACTAATGTCTTGCCCTGCACGGAACCCTCCCATATGAATGCCTCCCTCTTGGGGAAACTGGGGCTCTGTTTCACTCGCATCAATTAATTATATGGTTCGCATTTTCCACCAAACCTAAGAGAGCCGAACTTTTTTTAGCAAATGGGTTGTATGGAACCAATTGGGTAGCTATTATCAAAATCATAAAAGAAACTACCAAGAATCATTCATTGAAACGACCAACAACCCAAGGCTATGGGTACCACCCAGTTCCGCTTTAGGTCGGCATGGCCTTATAGCCTCAACCTGAACTAGCAGGTCAATTCAAAGATCAGTACACTTGTCTAAAATCCATTTCTAGAGTGGCAAAATCGTAAAATCGTACCAGTGTAATAGACTTAACGTAGAAGCCAGCTGGTTATTAATGACTCAAGTTCCCAACAATACACATTCCAAGTCGTACGTGATTTATGTCGCGGCAGGACGGGTTCAAATACAAAGGTACCCCCACCATCTCTCCCTTATTACTTCGCCCCATTAGATTTTAACGTATCTGTTTTTCCTTGGAGACAAATACGTATTTACCCTTCTTGACACTATAGCCATCTTCATGTACATCGTTATTGTTAGCTGGATAATAATTGCCTAATACTTCGGAGCCAATTAGGACAAGAAAGTTCACAATTAGCTCGCCCAATTACAATGTCAATGTCTGCTTTAGCCTGTCGGTTGTCGCTCCTCTGGTCTGACGGTAATATCGGTAGTTTACTATTACGCAGAACAAGAGCGACAAATAAGGGAAGTGGGTCCTACAACTTTATGAACAAAAAAATTGGTGGATGTCTACTGTAAGTTTTTTTTTTAATAAATACAAAATGAGTGCATGTGAATTACCCGTATATCGAATTAGTCCTTGTGATAACAAAAGTATAAAATCAGTTTCTATAATTTTACAAAAATATAAAATTAGTTTCTAATGGAGGGATTAACGGGAAACAAAAATGAAATCATAGAGACTAATTCAATTTTCGCGTATATCACATGTACCGATTTTACATTTATTCATTTTTTGGGATAAATGCAAAATCAGTCCCTGTGCTATACGCAAAAATCGATTTAGTCCCTGTGGTATGAAAAACATCGATTTAGTCTCTGTGATTCTATTTTCGTTTGTTATTGGTCCTCCACCAGGGACTGATTTTAACACTTTCTGAAATTACAAGGACTAAATCGATGTTTTTCATATCACAGGGACTAAATCGATTTTTGCGTATAGCATAGGGACCAATTTTGCATTTATCCCTTTTTTTAAACCCAGAGTTTAGTTGAATAGTTGCTTTCAGCTCAATCAATTCTTCAGTGACTGGGATAGTGTGTTCTCATTCTCTCTCTCTCAAGGTTTTGTTTTAGGCGATAGGAATGAATTACTGGTTCCAACATTTATTTCTTCTTAGGTTTTGGCACTAACTGAACTTATAATCTTTGATTATAAGTGAGGTTTGAAAAAAAAAATCCAACCAGCCGAAAGAAATAGAAAACAAATAAAAATAAAAACAGACACAGAAACCTGCCACAAAACAAGACAAGCAAAAACGAAAAGGATTAGCTGGCCTTTTAGTTGGCGCTGGCCCAGCCTATTTAGAATGAGAATTATGTTTTGGACCTCCGGATCTAGACAAACCTAAGTGTTCCTCATCGATATAGATTTTACGTTAGGCCCACTTAAATACTTATTACTTTATTAGACGAAACCAGCTCGTAATCTCTTAACCCTTTAAAAGAGAAAAAAACCCGGTGGGGGTGTCCGCGATATCCATTTTTCAAAGAACTGAAAAAATGGACAAAGTGGGAGGCACAATTTGTGTGATCTTCCTATGGATTAGTTCGAAAAAAGAAACTAAACAAGACAAAATTCAGGCAATGTGCCTGAATCAGCATGTCAAATCTATGCGACTATTTTATATAATATTTAATGTAAAAGTACCTGACCATCTTTCCCATGCCAAGGAAAATACACGTAGCTTGTTCCAAGGCTTCCCAAATGTGGATTTGAGGTCTGTACGCGAAGTAATATAAAATAAAGTGGGAATATGTATGGTTAGAAGGTCAACCATGAAATGTATGATAGAGAAGGCAATTCTTATCACTTAGGGGAAAAAAAAACAAAAAAGAAGAAGAAGAAGAAGGCAATTCTTATCAAGAAGACGAAGAGAGAGAGACTGTGGGAGTGCTGACTAGCAGAAATAACTACCATATCATCCTCGTCTCTGCAATTCTCGAACGCTTTCACTCTCGCGACATTCCCACCTAAACGTTACGCGCACAGACCGCTACTCATCTTCACCGCCCGGGCCACAGATCCACGAACTCCCAGGGCGGATTCAATATCAAAATTATGGGGTTGAATTTTAAATGCAAAATAATAAAAAAAAAATTCCTTCGTAATACAAAAAAATTTCTTAGAGTTACAATATCGAAAATTAAAGACTAAAAACATTAAAAATAATAGAATACACGTACCATACTATTTAATACGACTGAGAGATGACAATTGCATCCTACGTTTTTCCACAGCATCAACATGTTCACCAAAAACTTCCACAACCTTTTTTCAATTGCTAAATCCAGTAGATGTAAATTTATCTCCCTCAAACTTCCCTCCTCTAGGTCGCCTAAAAAGATAACACCACAAGCAATATGCTTCATCCTTTGACACACTATATTTCAACCAAATAAAATCTTTAAATCATACCTCCCTAAAACCCCTAATTTCTTGCAAGTATTGCTCCTTGGGAAAATCATGGTCACGGGTTGAAAATGACATTTGATCAAGTATTCCCTATGAACTTGATCTCTAATCCCAACATCATATTTTTTAATAGATTTACGTAACCCTGAGTCAACAATAATATCATATGGACTAAACATAATGCGGGATCTTTTTGAACTACTATCCGTTTCAGAATTAGTAGTCATGTTAAGAGTATTAGATGACTCCACGCAGCGTGGTTTTCTTGTCACAAATTTATCCATTATCTAAACAAAATAAAACAAAGTGAAAACAATCAATCAAAAATCTAAATTTCAATCTAATTAATTCAAATCTAAATCCAAATTCCAATCTAATTACATTGCATTTAATTGATATCCCTCTCTCTCTCTCTCAACAACATAACAACATGTCCAGGCATGTCAAAATCAAATGGCGGCATACAGATCTTTAACAATTCCACCATACAACCAATAGAATTGCAACAAATTGAAACCAAGGAAGGAAACCAAAAAACAAAGGGAAGAGTGATAACAAAGATTGAACAGATAAAAACAGAAAACAACCTGCTTTAAGTATAATTAAGTAAATGAAAACAATACATACAAATTATAACATGATGGAAACTACCATGCATCAGCGAACAATTTAATGGCCATGTAGTGATTTCAGGAAAAATCCCAAAACTCATTGAGTAACCATTACAGTCCGAATGCCCATTGTAGGCACTACAACATCAATTTGTCCGGATGACTCACTATTCCTAACCATAAACTTTGCAAACACAATGCATAACAAGTACTGATAAAGAAAAAGAGTCATGCAAAACTCGACTATAATGAAAACATATCACAACCCACAAATATCCAAATCAATTCAATCACATCCTCCAACAATTTCACAACTCACAAATATCCAAACCAATTCAATTTCATCCTCCAACAATTTCACAAATCATAAAATTCCAAACCCTAAAACATTTTTAGCATACTAAATAAATGAATTTCTCTATTTAATTGTAGATAGAGAATCTTGAATAGAGAGACGTACTAGGGGTCGGAGGTCCAGCGATTTTCAAGTGTAAAATCTCAAGGATCCTGCTGCCTGTAAAAATTGAAACCGTCAAGACTCAAAAAACAAAATAATAATATTGAGAATTTGAGAGAGAGCTGAGAGTTAAGAGAGAGACTGGGAGAGGCAGAGACCGAGAGTTTCGAGTTGAGAGAGAGAGGCAGAGCCGGCAGCCGCAAAGAGCAAAAGAGAGACACTGAGAGAGAAACTATGGACAGTGGACGGTGAACTGTGGGTGACTGGGTCAGTGACTCCGTGTCACCGTGGGCCATGGCAGAGAGAGAGAGAGAGAGAGAGACTGAGAGGTGAGATCACTGGTCGACGGTCGTCGTGGTCGTCTGGACTGACGCTGGTGCTGCGGTGGTGCGATGCAGCTACAGCAGTGGTGACTGGTGCGGCGCAACGGCTGGGCCTGGACGTTGGTGTTGCGGTGGACAACGGGTCAGTGGGCACGATGGTGCGGTGGTGGGCGAAAGAGAGAGAGCAGGAGGGAAAATTCAAAGAGAGAGAGAGGATAAACGTGAGAGAGAGAGAGAGAGAGAGAGAGAGAACAGTAACCTGTTTTGATTTTTTTTTTTAAGCCAGAGCCTCTGCATATTAAAAAATAAAGGGATTGGGCCTAACGGGGATCGGGCCCAGGCCCTGCAGGCTTAAAACTAGGGTTGGCCTGGGCCTATGGGGATCAAGCTCCCATAGGCCCAAACCAACTTATAAAAAAAATTACATGTAATATTTTTTTTGGCCGGTCCAATGGGTGGCGGCTGCCCCTGGATTCGCCTCTGCGAACTCCCCCATCCGAAGAGGAGACGGAAGGGGAAGTTGAAGCGTCAAATTCCGGAACAGATTCCGAACAGGACTCGTTCGAGAATCGCCTCACACAGGTGCGACTCCGTTACCGGAGCGGGATTGGTAAGAAAGCGAAGATCCAGAAGTGCCGGAAATCCAAAAAAGCAGCGTCATCAGGGTCGGGAATGTACCTGCCGCAAGTGCCGCTGAAAGAGCCGGTGTCAGCCGGGTTAAGAGTAGATTTCTGGTTCAGTCCGTTCAGCGAGAGGATAAACGGGCACATAGCCATCCTCGGGTTGTCGACTTTGTTGATAGTAGAGCTAGCGACGGATAAGAGCGTGATAAATTATCACACGCCGGCGATAGTGCTGATTCAGATATATTTTGTGGCGGTCGTTGCTGCTTTGTACATAAAGTATGAGAAAGAGAGGGTCCGTGTGTGGCCCGAATCTTCATCTACTAAGGAGTAAACTTCAATTCATTAGACCAGAAAAAAAGAAGGCCAGGGACGTAACTTCAATTTTTGAATTGTTAACAATAACTACATTAAATTCAGTTTTGTGGAGTGTTTTGAGTTTAGTCTTTTGTTTTTTTAAATCTATTACAACCCAAAAAAGGAAAAAGAATACTGCTGAATTTTACATAAATTCATCATACAATGTAGAGGTAAGAAATTGGAGGTAGGAGAACAGAGACAGTAAAATGGAAGCTCAGAAGGTATGATTAATAACACAGAAATCAATATTCCTTTTTTTCATCTCCTCAGATATGATATTTTTATACCATGTTCTGTCCTCAATAAAACGAATGAATTACAATTTGATCAGATAAATCGAAATGTGATTAATCACTACATTGCTAAATCAGCCCCCTTGCCATTTTTGCATTTTTTGGGAGGATTGCAGATCTGTTCCGAGACATCCCAATATCATACAGCTCTGACCTACCCTTTCTAGAGTTACAGACAACCCCGCCAGGCTTAACCTTACTCCAAAATCCCAGTCAGTAGAATGCTACCACTACCCTTTGTAATACAACGGAGTGTTGGGCGACAGGATTTTTACCACTAGTTTTCTTAATAACGCACAAGACAATTGGGTACAGTCAACTTGACTATAAGGATGTTCGTGTCAGAAAATCATTAACAGCAAGGGTAGCATCTCCATGGGCCACAGCATCTTCTGGTTCCGGCATGTATAGACTTGAACAGGAAGCCTGTAGATCAAACATGTTAAAAGCAGTCAAAAGAAAGTTCTCAAGCTACAGAATTTCGTCGACAATTATCACCGCGGAAACTTATGCATTGGAGAATTCAAAATGAGCTGGCATCTCAAACCACAGATTCCCTCAATTTTGATAGTTTCATGAGGTAAAAGATCAGCTACCTCTGCAGAACACAATGCCGCATCCCACCTTGTACCACCACGGGTAGTAAAGAGGGTCCAACATTTACCAAGACGTATTAGGTGCGGCTCATCTATTACGAAGCTCCTACTTCCATTAACCCTCCCACATAAAAAACAGGTAGATATCCTAGGTCATAAAGTATTTTGTCTAAAAAGCAAGTTATGTTTCCCCGATACCACACAATGGATACCGTGTATTCCATTGAAAATGAATAGAGTGAGATCGAGCATACTTTCGTATCAAGTTGCATCTCTCCATTGTTATCTGCAATAAGGCATGCACCATGAGCCTTCAACCACTCCACGCACTCCCCTAATCCATCTGAATCCTTCTCATTATCTCCTTCATTCCTTGGTGTGAAGCTCAGAACCTGAGCAACATACGAAACAGGTATAGTTGGGCGATATGAACGAGACATGCAATTTACGGCCTTATACCGCATCTTTTCAACATAAAGATCTGCAGAAAAGATTATCTGTTAATAAACTTGTGCGGTTGCCGATATATAGAGTTATTCCAAGATAATTCCATATATTTACAAACCCATCAAGCAGGTATGCAGGTTGGGAGCTGTCTTGTACAGTCTAAAAAAAGTAACATAATTTCCCGAAGTGACAGCTGCACGAACTGCAAGAGCATGTTTTACGGCCTCATCCTTTTTCACTTCCTCAGACAATCTGGAAACCAAACAAGATGATGTCTCAAATTGAAATTCGTGCTAATTGCAAGAAGTTATGAATAGGAAGGGAACATAAGACATCCCCAATTACGTCATACTCATCACAGGATAACAGTATTACACATGCACTCAAAAAATAAAAAAGTACAGACGACCACTGTATTGCAACTTCACTGCTAAAAAAAAAAGAAAAGAAAATGAATGGAACTCACACAAGTTCATAAGCATCTATTATCAATGAAGGTTATGTCTCCTTCTGCAGATTAACTCACCTCGACATAGATGATAAGAGATCTCTGTAATTATTAGAGTGCAAAATGACACAGAGTAAGTTGTAAGCAGAAAACTCCATATGACATCCCTCAATCCCTTCAGCGTAGAGGGTTTTCAATTGTGATTGGCACTGAAAAGAAACAGAAGAAAGTCGATCAGTAATTCCAATTAGAGCCTGCCTGTATAACATCACATAAAAATTGCTCAACTCCCTTAAACAGAAAGTTGGGTCTCGAATGAAAAAGGAATCTTGGTCTAAATCTAACTGAAGCAGAGAAATGACCCATGCAAAAGAGAACCAATCCATAGATCAAAACAAAGTTCAAGGACAAAAAGAGGATCACCAACTTGATTATACTCAGGCAGGTCCCCAACCTCCAAAGCTAATCGGGCATGAGTTTCATACACCTGAAACATGAGTATGAAGAATGAACAACATAGCAAACGTCAAATATCCCACAGATATATGTACAGAGTCTAGTTAAAGTTATTCACCGGAATTCAATGTATACAATACAATAACATTCTACTGTACTAGATTAATACTTTGTCAAGTCCGCTTTTGGAATACATGTCATCAATCTGATGTCACGTACTATCCAATCCAACCCTCATACATCCAATAGAATTTGAAATATAAAAAAGCCATGAGTTTTGCTAGTTTTTGATGAGACAATTCTCAATATCTGATCATCTTCGCATTTTGGAATGAAAATATTCAATGAGATGATAGACACATGGAAGTCGTGTAAACAAATGGTTGGTTTGATCAAAGATTAATCCAATGAAAATTTATTAAGTGATTCAAGGTCGTCAAACTTATTTCTGGTATAAATTAAACATGGCCAATGTATACATATTTACATGTACATTTATAATGAATATATTCAAAGAAAATGAGAATATATATCTTCTCCCAATGTGGGGTGGAGAGGGAGAAAACAGTAATGCCTTGCACGAGGCTAGGTAATAAAATTTTCCAAGGAAAAAAAGAAGAGAAAATGAACCAAATCCACTGACCATCTGAAAAGTGTAGATGAGACATCACCAATCTGCGGGGCGCGTGGGTGTGTTAACGCATGTGAGGCAGGAAAACTATATAAGAATATATAGAGATGGCGATAGAGAGAGACGAGCACCATAATGCCTTATATATACCTTAACTGTTAGCTGATTGCGAATATGTTGTACAGTTAGATCTTGGCGAATAGACTTCAACTGATCACATTTAAATAGATAATTCTTCTGAGAATTCTGAACCGTATCCAGAGCTTTTTCTAACACTTCTTCTGGTCTTACCTGTCAAATAGTAAACGAGTGAAAAAATTGGTTATAGTTGTCATGAAATGTGACAAAGGGGACACAACTTAAGAAGCTTCCCAGGGCGTCCGTTCATTATTTGGAGTTGGTTTGAATCCCTAACATTAAAAAAGTCAATGACAGAAAGCAAGATCAGTATTTACAGTAGTGGGATCAGGTGCAGAAGTAAGCCGTAAATATCGTTTCTCAATCTCCTGGCAGGTCCCCTTGACAATTAGGGAATCCCAGTCAATGTCTTCAACAGCTCTGGTGACACCATCTTCAAGATTCTTGCTAAGCACCAAAGCACTAGCTCTTCTACCGTACAGGTTTCCAACTCCAGCAGCTTTTGGTTTGAAGGAATTATTCTCTGTTCGTCCTTGCCCTCTTTCAAACCGCTTAGAGCGATTTTCACGTCTCCTTCTTTCCTCAGGTGTATTTGCAAGTGCTGTTGAACTAGGATAACATGCTGTAAAACTTTGTTCCTTGTCGCTATCACTTGATGCATCGCCATTATCAGCAGCATTCACAAAATCAGCAAGGCGCTGCTTCTTCGCCAGCCGCTGGGTGTTCTTATTTGCTTTTTTTTGGACCAGTGGCAAAAATTTCATACCACTTAGATTATTCGCTGTGCTCTCATTATTCCCCACAAAAGGCTGCAAAATAAATGTTAGCAATACGAGAAATGACAAAGTATCTAAATTCTTATGTTTCTCAGAGCAATATTTATATAAAAATACTGGCTGAATGACCCATGTGCAAGTTCAAGTTATAAAGCATCAAATACTTAAGGAGTATGCCCATCCCTAACCCCAACCCCCCCCCCCCCCCCCCCAAAAAAAAACAAAAAAAGGAAGGAAAATGGGGAAAATCATAATACGCCTCATATCTATGACAAAAATCAAATTGGACCCCTTAACTTTTAATTTGTTTTTTTACACCCCAAAAGTTTTAAAAGACATTCATCCTTGCCTTCCGTTCAATTTGGCCGTTAAATCAGACAGAAAGTGGTGTTGATTGACCAAGATACCCCTCCAAGAAAAAAATTAGAAAAATTAAAAAATGAATAGAATTTCTATATTTTTATTTAGAAAATATTACTCTTTATTTATATATATATATATATTTTTAAATTTTTCAATGTTTTTATTAATTTTGTCTTAAGAGGGGCATTTCGGTCATTTTGTGTCCAATTTAAACAGGTCTGGGCGTTGATTGATGTCTTTTAAAACTTATGCAGCATAAAAAAACAAATTAAAAGTTAAAGTCCAATTTAATTTTTGCTCATAGATATGAAGCGTATTATAATGTCCCCGCTCCAACAAAATAAACAAGGGAAGTACTATTTATACACCAAAATTTTTTAAAAAGTGTCACTAGAGTACCTTTTTGTCTCTTTCTTTGGTGTTTATCCAGCCACCATATTTCATAACATCATTCGCAATAGATGCTGGTGCATCAAGTGATTTTTCCTCCAATAAAGGCTCCCACCGACTTTTATATCGTCTACTTGGACTTCTTTTGTACTTTGGCAATTTGGAAACTGGGGTTGAACACTGGAAACTGCTAAAGAACAGAAACACTTGAGGATAAGTGGAGATACTATGAACACTGTCTAACTGTACCTAGATATATATATGCTTCTATTCAAAGAACTAAAACTAATCTATCCATCGTCCATTTAACCCAAAACCATCATCGTTGAGTTTTGAACCTATTGGACCAAAATGACCTTCCCCTATTAATTTTTTTTTTTTGATAAGTAAGCCAATATTATTAAAGAAAAAGCGAAAGCAGTACAAGGGACTATACCGAAATCGCTTAGTCCAAACAAGCAACAAAACTAAGGAAATCCTGAAAATCAACAAAAGGGCACCCTAACAGAACATCAGCCCAACAAAACAATTTAAACATAAAAATGCCTTTTAACACTGGTAAAGGCAAGGAACCATCCTATGTCTTACCTTGGGCTCCCTTTGGGTGCTGGCTTTAAGAGCGTTTGCATTTGGGATGGGATTCTAGAGCGGATGGAGCGGCGGTTGGCGGGGTGGAAGCGGTTGTATTTGTCCAAGGGTGGTCGCCTTACTCTTATTAAGTCGACTCTCTCTTGCCTCCCCACGTATTTTCTATCTTTGTTTCCCATTCCGCATGCTGTGGCAAAGAGGTTGGAAAAAATCCAAAGGGACTTCCTTTGGGGAAATGACGGGAATAAGCACAAATTCCATCTTGTGAAGTGGGACTTAGTCTGCTCTCCTTTTCAGAATGGGGGGTTGGGGCTTAGAAACATTATTGTGTTCAACAAGGCTCTTTTATCCAAATGGCTCTGGCGCTTTGCGAACGAGAGGGCTAGTCTTTGGAGGGTGGTTATTATTGCGAAATATGGGTGCTCGTTGGGGGGGTGGAGAACTTCTTCGAGTAGGGGGCCTTATGGTGTTAGTCTTTGGAGATTTATTTCGAAGGGGTGGGATGACTTCAGTAAGCATATTAGCTTCGTGGTGGGACGTGGAGGGGTTAATTTTTGGCATGATTGCTGGTGCGGCGATAGCCCTTTGTCTCTTGCTTTCCCGGGTGTGTATTCTTTGTCTACATGTAAAGAGGCTTCGGTGGCGGATTGTATGGTGGGGAATGATGGGAATGCCGTGTGGGATGTTCCTTTTCTTAGACCGGCTAATGATTGGGAGTTAGCGGACTTTTCTGCCTTTTTCACCCGTGTGTATGGGACGGTGATTCGTAGAGGTGTTGATGATAAGTTGGCTTGGACGGGGTCTACGAATGGGGTTTTTTCGGTGAAGTCTATGTATTCTCTCCTTATGGGTGGGAATGGATTGGCCTTTCCATGGAAAGGGGTGTGGAGGTCGAAGTGCCCCATGAGGGTTTCATTCTTTGTTTGGGAGGCTATGCACGAGAGGATTCTCACTACTGATAACCTGCGTCGTCGTGGAGTGTACATTGCGGACTGGTGCTATCTCTGCCGTAGCGAAGGGGAATCTGTAAACCACTTGCTTCTTCACTGTCCGGTGGCGCGAGGGCTTTGGAATCATGTTCTCTCTATTGTGAATTTTCCTTGGGTCATGCCGGAAAAGGTGGTGGATGTGCTTTGGAGTTGGGAGAGGAGCTTCTCCAATCCATTTGCCAAGGCTATTTGGAGGATGCCAACACCTTAGCCAGAATCTTGTAAACGCCGCTCACAAGACTAATAGGGCGAAAGTCAATAAGATCAACCGCTCCAGGCTTCTTGGGGATGAGAACAATAAAGGAAGAGTTCAAGCTACGAACAAATCTCCCATCCCGAGCAAACTCATCAAACATCAACAACACATCTCCCTTAACAACCTCCCAGCAAGCTTGGAAAAAAGCAAGGGGGAATCCATCTGGACCAGAAGCCTTGTCACCATTAAGGCTATGCACCACCCCAAACACCTCTGCCTCATCAAAAGGCCTTTCAAGCCACTCGGCCTCAACCGTCGAGATACCATCAAAGTCAAGCCCGTCCAACAATGGCCGCCACCCAAAAGGCTCAAGATATAAAGAGGAATAATAATCAACAATCTTCCCCGAAATCTCCTCAGGGTCCTCCACCACTTCCCCGTCCACCACCAAAGTCGAGATCAAATTCACTCTTCTATTAGAGTTAGCAACATTGTGGAAGAACTTAGTACACCGATCTCCATCTTTAAGCCAAAGAGCCCTAGACTTCTGCCTCCAACTCACCTCCTCCAGATCAATTAAACTATTGAGCTCCCTATAGACTTCCAACTTCCTAACCTTCCCCCCCTCGTCGAGGGCACCCTCCTCATCCAAACCATCGAGCGTGTGGAGCTCATGAAGTAAGACCGTCTTCCGTCTGCTAACGTCCCCGAAGACCTCCCTATTCCAAACTTTAAGATCCGTCTTCAAAGCCTTCAACTTAGAGGAAAGCACAAAACTAGGAGACCCCCTGAAAGCATAACCTTGCCACCACTCCTGAACCTTAGCTACGAAACCATCCACTTTGAGCCACATGTTCTCAAACCGAAACGGCCGCTTCACACCCGCAAACTGACCGCTGTCCAGCAAAATCGGAAAATGATCCGAAAATAAACGAGGCAGCCGTCGCTGAAACAGCTCAGGATATAACGACTCCCAACACGGACTGAGAAGGAAACGGTCGATGCGAGACCAAGTCTGAGAAGATCTACCACTAGACCAAGTGAACCGCCCGCCTGACAACACAAGATCCAGAAGCCCCAATTCGGAAATGAAATCCGAGAACTCAACCATGGCGCTCCTATTACCCCCAGCTCTCGAACGTTCGCTAGGGAAACGAGTCACATTAAAGTCACCCCCAATACACCACGGAAGATTCCACCAACCATAAATCCCGGCCAACTCATCCCACAAAAGACTCCGGAGACTATCATCATTAGGACCATAAACTCCAGAAAATATCCACTTGACCCCATCATCCACATTCCTGAGCATCAGCGAAATAGAGAACGATCCACAACAAGACTGAACCAGCTCCAAGCTACGAGAGTCCCATAAACACAAAATACCTCCCGACGCACCCATAGCCTCCAAACAACTCCACTGAACATGGGGCCCTCCCCACAACCTCCTCACTAAGGCATGAGAAACCTTCGCAATTTTCGTCTCTTGCAAACACACCAAATCCGCTTTCCACCCTCTCAATAAATTTCCCACTTTTACATTTACCCTTATCATTTAGACCCCTCACGTTCCAACTGATTATTTTGGGCTTCATATAGACTGCATAAAGGCCCTCCCCCCCTTCCTACTCCTCCTAATGCCAGAAGTACTCCCCTCATAGTTAACCGAGCATTCCAACAACTTTAATTCCCGACACAACTTTCCCCCAGACCTACCCAACGATCCACTACATAGACCCCTCTCCGCCTCCAAGGCGGTAAACAACCCCAACAACTCAGATTCAAAACCAACACACGAGACCCCCACCAAATGTCTAAACTCCGAGACCATTTCCAGCACCCAAGGGGACGAATCACCCTCCACTGTAGCCGCAACAGGAGGAAGCACTCGCAACGGCTCCGAATTTACCCCAGTACACTCACCCGGGAAAACCACCAACTCTCCACCATCCACCGAAACAGTGGCCAACTCCACACCATCCACCGAAACAAGGGCTGAATTCCCCCCCAACTCCACATCACCCATATTTTCGGGATACAAGCTCAAATCCGAATTATAAGGCAAAGAAGACGAGGTAGAAGAGACACCTGTCGTCCCCGAGCCAGCCCCCACAAACGGAACAAGGTCAGCAACATCACTCCCCATGGGGATCGGAGCCAGCCCACCATTTCCAGACACCATCTCAGCCGTTCCAGAGCAGTACGCCGAAGCATCCCCGAGAGGGTCCACCAACGCGAGATCCATCAGCGAGGCAGACGGAGCCTGCGCTACACCCCCCCGCAAATCCTCAACAAGCCCAGAACCACCCGAGCTCCCGGAAACCAACAGCCCTGTCGTCGGAGCCCCACCAATTTTCCGGGAGCCATCCTGCCCCTCCTCCATCGGCAAACTCCCTTCTCCGAGCATACCCGGGTCACCTTCGGCGAGACAAGGCTCAACAACTCCCAGCCCAGCAGATGAGGCAGCAAGCTGGGCCGACAATTCGCACTTATGCCCAGGGAGAAGAGGCCCATGGCCCACCTCAATACTACTAGTTGATTGGCCCAACTGGACACTACCCATCCGTCCTGCTCCTGCGCCTTCACGGCCTTCATGGGCTTCAACGCACTTAGGCCCATGTGCCACCAAACGCGGATCGTCACATATGCAGTCCTGGCCCACCGACTGAAGCCCGCTTCCCACACAGCATGGAACGAGCCCAAACTCCCTAGCCAAGCCTCGTTCTCCAGCCAGCCGAATCAAACAATCCAGCTCAGCTTTCAGACGCATTAATTGCGCCCACAGTTGCCCATCTGCCCCAGCCGACTCAGCAGGCCTCTCGGTCGACAACCCCCCATCAGCCTGTGCATGCGCCCCCATAGGGAATCCAACCGACGGCTTACCAACCTCTGCATGCGCCCCTCTAACGTCTTCCACACGTAACTCCCGCTCTTCCCCCACCGTCGTCTCTGGCAAGCCTGACCGTGCCATTTGGGCAAAGGACACCCCAGGCCTAACCGCAAAACCAGCATGTCGTAGATTTCTCCGCCTCAACTCACCAATAACCGATATCATCTCCTCACACGATTGAGCAAAAGAGCGCCAGCCACCACCCATCCGACCCTCGGGGATCATCACAACCCCCCGCCGACGTCTGTCCCCAAACTCCACCAGAGTAACGTATCTTCCATTCGTATTCGAGCACGTCTGAACCAAGAAAGCACGTGATGAATCGTTAAACCTCACCGATATATCACGGTCCTCCGAATCCTCCACCAACTGGCGAAAAATATTTGCCAGTCGCACCACCCCAAAACGGCCGACACGAACAGAGCAATGTAACTTTCGACTCAACTCCGACAACGTAACGAGTCCCGACGAGCTAACCGAAAAATGAAACTCTTTCGCCTCAATAACTAACCTCCGAAAGAACGCCATTGTTCACGACCATGAAAAACTCTTTCGCCTTACCCCAGATTACTTTTACCCCATCTGGAGGATCTACGAACCTCCCTTGTGTCTTCAGAATAAGGGAAAGAACGCTTATAGTCTTGCCTAAGCCAGGTTCATCACAGAACATGCCCCCACGAAAATCTTTGATAGTGGGAGTTACCCCAATAACTATTTCTCCAGAAACAATATTAATAACCTTCCCCTATTAATTGAAAAGACAACAGTCTTCCAATACCCAATGAGCCTTTTATTCATGAGAACTTACCACATAGCATATTTGAAGAATCTAAGAAATAGACGATTATGTTGAAGAAAAAGAACAAGAGGTTCAATGCAAAATCAAAGGTCCATTAATGTTGGAATGTTCCTATATGAGCATCAATCCTACAATAATTAAGAACGAGGAAAAGCCAAACATACAAAAGGAATGCAAGCCATGAAAGAAATCAAGACACACACTCCCCCATAGTGTTCGCAGAGAGAGAGAGAGAGAGAGAAAGAGAGTATACTCTTTGTTGACTGCATCCACATCTGGTAGCGGGAAAAGAGGCTCAGTATCCCAGTCTTGTGTGTAGAGTGTACCATCAGCAGTTGCCTTTGTGATCATCTGAAAAAAGAGGTAAAAGTATACAATTGTTATCACAAAAGTACCAACTAGATATGCATTCGTTATGTAAATGAAAATAATTCCAATTACATATGCAAACCTTTAAAAAAATTAAGCCATGACCCTCAATAAGAATTTAGAAGGTAAATTTTTTAAGCGTCACAACGGCCAAAGTCTGCAGATTCCACCTCAATGACTTAGAAGCCAAATTGACTTATCATAGAGTTGATAATGTTCATAGAGTTGATAATGTGACCCTTCTCAACTTGCTTTTGCAGGTAGGTTCAAAGAATAAATGATGAAGAAATCATCTAGCTACTGATTGGAAGATCATGCTTGAATTCCTCTATTGAAAAGTAGGGTGCTTTCTTTCCTACAGAAATCTACTGAAGCATGAAGTAAAATGCATGGTATCAAGAACTAAGATTCCAGATTTTGTTACCTCTCTCTCTCTTCCAACCAAAAAACATATTGTTCTTCGTTGTGTCAACTTTCTAAGGAGACAGCATTACTGCTTATACATTCAAATAGTGGCCCACTAGGCATCCAAAATTATACAACTTCACAAATTGAATGCGTCCAACTGGCGACCAGAATAACTTTAACCTCAGTGGTTTACCTCCTTCATGACTCCCTGACAGGCTGCCATTTGTCTATCATCTTTACAGCGAGCCAAAGCCCTTTCAACATAACCACGCAACGACTTGGGGAACATGCCAGGCTGCACCCAACAAAAGGGTTATAGTTACTATAGCATGAAACATTAGGCATGAGCGAACAATCGCTGTTATGTTCTCACATTAGATTATACCCTGCCACCCTAATATCTAATGGAAACCCTTGCTCAGTCATCAGCATCCAAAAAATAAAAAATTCCCAATTAACAGAATTGACAACACAAGTTGCACTTAAGGCCGGATCATGTGAGCCATCAAAAGTGAATCAGGTGAAAAGACTTCATACACAACTAAAACCAACCTTCTCCAGTCCTTAGCCATCGTGATATATAGGTTCAGCTCAACAACGTAATAGGAAATGGATGAAACAAGGAAAAGAATAGGAAGCATTCTCAATTTATGAAATAGTTCAATATTTTGTAATGTTTCCCTTGTCATCAAACAAAAGCAAGGAAGCCAAATGATGAGTTTGAACAGTTCATCAAAACGGTCACAGTTTGCATTTAGAACTTTCATCATACAATCTCATCCAAGAACATTCCCAAACATACTACATCCTCTTAGCACACCTACAAAACCAATCAAAGAACTTGCACCTCTTCAGGTTATAGCTCCAAGAGACCACATTGCAAGACTCATACCTCAAAGGAAAAGGAAAATGTGCAAGCTTCCAGCAATACTATAAGGATGACTATCCTTTGCAATAACATATTTTGACATGTATACCCTTCTGCAACAGCCAAGTCTTATAGCCTTTCTTATTAGTTGATGAGTGCTAATGACAAATTAGTTTGATGAATGGTAACAGTCACATCTCCAAAGTCAATCATCCAAAAAAATTCCCGGGAAGATACAATTGTTAAAAAGGAAACTGAACGAAAGAAGAAATACCTTAAGTATCGAATCAGCAGCATCATTAGACATCACCTTCTGATTTGGAATTGGAAGTGAAACACTGATATAAGCAGGTTTTGCTGCTGCAGCCATCGTAGAGCTATCCTTATCGGTTTTAGGTAAACCAAAGTTCACATTCGAAGCAATTCTAGGGTTGGTTGGAATCTGCAGTTTGCCTACCCTTCGTGTATCCAAAGATGGAACACTTTGGACAGGTGTTTCATAACTTTGGGGGACCTGATGAGTAGCATGATATGGTACATTAGGCCCTTGAGGGTATGCAGCTTTCTGTTGATCCTGAAAGCTATCATAAGAAGCTTTTGGATCCAAAGGCTTCTGAGATTGGGGGGGCATAGGACTAGCATGGTGAATTAAGGAACTTGGAACCCCATGTTGCCAGTAACCAGCATTGCCACCATTAATTCCTGCAGCAGGCTGGAAAAGTGGAAAACCCAGAAAAAGGCAACAACTTAAAGTTAACTACCAAGTGTTAGACACAAATAAATAATTAGCCCGAGCTAAGAGTCAGCATGATCTCTCCTGAAAACAATATGGCAAAGATCAGAAGAAATGAAATTGCATTATGAATTACGAGGTTATACGAATAGTCAAAAAAATTTATGCCCAATTGCACCTATGTGCACGCGTGTGCATGTCCAAATCATGATGTCAAACAGACAAGTAATAGAGCAAGCAAAATTTATAAAATCTGCATAGAAGGAAAACAGAACCTGAACCGAAGACAATTCAGATGAAATGGATTCTGGCCTCCAAGATGGGGGGTAAGAAGATGGTGTCTGGCTATTTGAGGTTTGATACCCACCACTAACACCAGGAATTGGACATTCATTGTTAGATTTATTACTAACTGACATATTCTCTGTGCCAGGAGCACAGCTGACTTCCGTTTGACTGTAATAATCTGCCCATTGCTTGTACTGCTGCTGATAATGAACAGACGATGCAGTAGTAGTACTAGAAGTATAAGCACCAGTTGAGTCAGGAGTGGAATTTGTATAATGAGGAGTAGCATAATTCGTATAATTGCCATCATTCCACAATGTAGTCTGATTACTGTAACTGCTACTCGGGTAACCTCCAGCTGTCTGATAATCACCAGGATTGTAGTAAGTGCTGGAATAACTTGCAGGCCCAGCATAAGACCCACTATTCTGAAATGAGGAAAGAGGCTGATAAGGAGCACCTGTGTTTTGATATGCTCCTACAGGCTGAGAGTAGGAATTGTTAGACTGCTGTTGATGATAGCCAGAAAGGTTAGACTGCTGCTGATAGCCAGACTGGTTAGACTGCTGCTGATAGCTACTATAGTAACCTGGGTATCCTGTGTTTCCATAACCATATGGATCAGTAGGATTAGAATATGATGCATAGCCATTGTAATCCTGTGACACATTCGTAGCTCCCAAACTCGAAGAACTAGAAGGGAGGGAAGCTGCATTCGGGCCCTCTTGAACATTTATTGGGGGAGGCTGCGTGTGGTAATCATATTGGTAAGTGGAAGTGGAGCTAGGAAGGATCCCATTTTGGGTAGAGCTATGATCTGCCCGGTGAACGGTCCATGATATTGGATCAGACCCGGTTGTGGGGAGGAAATATGAAGATGTCTGTCCTTGTCCTTGGCTTGAGTCAACTAAGTGCCGATTCTACAAAAAGAAAATAAGACAAAATGTAGGTCATTACCATAAAAGTTTTGCAGCAGCCAGGAATGAACACAAATCTAGGAGATGCACTCCAGAGGGAACTTATAACACTTGAATGATGTATTAAGTGAGACAAAGAGAGGACAAAGAAGCAAGGGGGGACAGACAAAAAAATAACCAAATGAAACAATGGCAGCTGGCATAAAAAGGTACAACATTCCTCGAACAGGCCATACAGCTCAGCCACTAGGTTTCCTTGTCCAAGATAACCATGGAAGCTATTGCTTGTAAAGCCCATGCCCGGGACGTGTAAATTTGTTGTTTACTCAGAATTTACATGTGATTTTGTAGTCGCACAAGTAATTTCAATATAAAATTACTTTAATATTTGATTCCTGTAGATGTGATTATGGTGAAACAATAAGTGTCGACTTCATTTGGGACTTCTTATTAAACTTGGAAATCCATGAACTTATTCTTCTTAAGATAATCAACTAAAAAGGGATCTGCTTATTGTTTTTCTTTCGCAGCCATAACCAATAAAGGCTAACAAGGTGACCCAATACTACGAACCAACAAAAGCAAATTGAAGGTAAGCACCCTCGTAGTCGATGTACCAGACAACAAGAACTAATGGTCCCGTGAACAATAAATTAATACGGTCGACAAATCAACTGAGAAATTTAGGATACAAAGACTAAAAGCCCATAATATAAAACTTCGGCAATTGCTACTTATGTTGATAAGCCAGCAAAAGCTCTCAAAATAAGACAACTAATTTTATAAAGATCTTAAGGAGAAAGAAATTTGCTCAATAAGTCAACCAGTAATGATAATTCCAAATAAACCATTCCAGTTAAACTCACACTACTAATACAGAGAACACTAGGAAGAAATAGTGCCTCGGAATTACCTCAAGGGGATTGGTCTCCGCCGGAGATATGGTCTCAGTACTACCTCCTTGATTCATCATCTTATCCACATCCGGATTAAGCACAACCAGAATCCATAAGCAAAAGCATAGTATTGACAAACCAGCAGAATAAAGCAATCACAAAAAACCCTAATCGGCTCGAAATGAACCGGAAAAAGATATGGACCTTCAAAAAGCTCGAATTAACACAGTGAAGCAGATTTCGGAACTGAGTGGGGGGTCCGAAGCCAAAATTGAAGTTATGCAAGTTTCAGATAAAAAAAGAAAAGAAAAGAACAAACTGTAAAATATATCTTCCAGTCCAAGAAAAGCAAGCAATATGGAGGAAGAAGATATTAGGCCGGAAACAACGAAATTAATGAATAATGAAATTCAAAGAAGAAAACGGTAAGAGATAATAAGGAGGAACACCGAGACAGGAATTCGAAAGCTATCGAAGAGAGGAAGGAGGTGTTTCAGGCAGGGTCTAGGTTGGGTCGTGTTTGGGGATAGAACTTGGGAGACGTTGTTTGGCGGTCGAGGAAGTAGATAATTAAGGATTCGAGAATCTGCCTCCTAGTATATCATCAACAACTTTGTTAACCTTTTTTTAGTCAATTCAGAGTAGATGATTAATTTCAAAATCAGGATCTTATTTATCATGTGAAAAACCGAGTATAAGGATTATTCCGTTTTTCAATCCTAATTCATCTTTAAACTTTCAACTGAATAGTTTCGGAGCCCTAATTTATTCGATCCTAAGTTAAAAAAAAAATATTTTCGAATAATTTTGACAGAAATTCAACGTTTTCTTTGATTTTATTTAATATCAATGTATTTTTGTTGGTTTCTATCCTCTGTTTTATTTCGTCTTTGTTGTCTGGGACTTGTCTTCTTGCACGTGAATATACTATTGGGCAACCACGGCCCACTTACCAGCCGTCAGGCCCATCTCCAGAGCGGGAACGCCATAGCCATCATTTTGGGCCAACATGTCCAAGCTCAAACAATTTTGGTGTAGACACCCACTAATGACAATCATTTAAGCCCAATCTCGCTTCACATTAAAACATTATTCAGATTGGGCGGGGAGTAGGATTGTTTATTCGCACCGGCGGTTACCGCTTTAACCGTTAAAATCACTACCGCTACCGTTTTAACCGTTAAAATCATTACCGCTACCGTTTTAACCGTTAAAATCATTACCGCTATTTTTACCGGTAAAGGCGGTTATTGTGCCTTAGCGGTGCGGTGACCGTGTCAAATATGTGATTCGATCAATTGCGTTAACGGTAACAGTTTTTGCCAAACCATCACCTACACTACCGTTAACCACCCATAGTTTAGACTTAAGATGATTGTTGATTATGTGACATACTTTTGTTGGGCTTTTGTTAGAATATGTTAGTTAGTTTATGTCACATTGTTGGACACTTTTATTAGACTTTAGTCTTTATGTTTGAATATGATATTATGTTATACTTTTGGACAACTTTATATTTGTTATGATTGTTAATGATTATGATATTATATTTGAATATGTTATGATATTTGTCCATTTGATATGATTATTGATTATGATATTATGTTGAAAATTTTAACAACCTAAAACAGTGAAAAAAATGAAAAAGCTTTTTTTTTTGCACAACGGTTATACGGTTTAAGCGGTTATCGTCTAACCTTTACCGTTAATACCGTCATCGACAATGACGGTTATTGTGCCTTAGCGGTGCGGTGACGGTGTCAATCATGTGATTCCGTCAATTGCGGTGACGATTTTTGTCAAACCGTCACCTACACTACCGTTAACCACCCATAGCGGGGAGAAGGAAAAAATTTGCAGAAAATCACATGGTTGTGACACAATTTCTTACTCGAATTTAACCATTGAGTAATATACATAATAGAGTGGATCTCATAAGATTCAATGCTGTTCAAAATTTTAATCGAATAATATTAAAAGAATGTAGTCTATCTATAGTGTCTATTTCTTTTTAAATCATCGTATAAGTCAAGTAAAATAAATGTAGAAGATCGTGCATTTGTCAAGTGATAAGCGCAGCCCAATATTTTGGATTTTTCTTCTTCGAGTAAGAGCATTATTAGCAAGTTATCTATTCTAGATTTTTAGCTTAAAACAAGGTTTTTGCAGCTTATCTATTTTAACAAAAGTTAACAAATGAACAGTAACTCTATTTTTAGAGAACTGCTATTCACTTCTCTATATTAAAATAATAATATATTTTTTGTTTTATCTTTCTCTCCTCTTCGTCTCTCTTCTCTTTTATATTCTATTATATATATAATAGTAAAAGTAGATGGTTAAAATAGAAAAATTGTTGAGATATTTTTAAAAATTTAATAGTTAAAATAGAAAACCTTTAGTTGTTAATAATTGCTCTAACATGATTAGGCTTGCAAACAGTGTCTAGGAAGTTCCACCAAGAGATTCAAATAAATAAATGATACAAATCTTCTGTTAAGTCGATTTATTGAGAAGCGTTGACTAATTCCTGCTTTTCATTTTCTCTGTGCTCTTTTTTTTTTTTCTCTTGGAAGCCATTTCCAGCGTGGTCTTAAAAATTACGAATGGGACGCATGATTTCAATTAGTAGTAGTTTATGAAAATGGAGTCGACAGAATTTTAATTCTAAAGTTACCAAATAAACATATCTAAGATGTAGAACAAGGAATTCCAAGGTCTAAATCTTACTGTTCATACTTAAAATTATCAGCGAATCTACTGCTCTGATAGACGAAATCACACGCGCAGGAATTTTGAAAAGCGACGTCCCAATCGCCACAAGATGTCCGTCCTTTTGGCAGTGATATGAATGCACCTAACATATCTACTTTATCGATAGCACAGTACCACCAAGTCTATCAGTAGCTATCGGGCCCATGTCCATTTTCGACCGGAGAGCTTGCTAGCTATATAAAAGGACCAGCTCACCAATCTCTCCGCACCAAGTGTGAGTCACTAAGAACATATTTCTATATTTTTTTAACCCGCTTAGGCACGCATTAAGACTAATTCTGAATCGGTGCAGCTCTCTATATATACGAAACAAACTAGACAATTAAGTCAAATATCTTAATACCCATAACCTTATTACCTCAATGGCCTACACTCTAAAATGAATTATTAGCAATTGGCAAATGTTCCCTTGGCACTGGTATCCTATTAAAGTTTACAATAACTTTGTCAGGTCGTTTGGCTGTCAACGACAACTATGGGCCAGTCAACAAGACGATCAAGGGGCCAGACAGACTGTATCCACATGCATACGAATTGACTGTGCCTGGCCTCCAGATTTTTCAACTATAGAGATAGCAGTCTCGTAATAAACACCCCCAAAACTAAAACACTAATTTTGTGTCACTAGATGCCAAAAGAGCGTGGTCCCCATTACCACCACCACGAACCTAAAACATAGTCCTGCACTCAATTTAACAAGCGTTGCTACCTGCACATGTCCATTTCTCCGGTATCATATTAGTCTTTAGAGACAAATGGGAAAAATTAGCTCCAAGAGTCGCTGCCATAACTATTGACCACTCATCTCAGTCTTTGTTGCAAATAATTCATAGAAGTACTGTCTCGACAACCAAAACGTCAACGGTCATCAAAGTCTGCTCCCAAAGATTCCTAAGAAATCTTTGATCTTTGATTGTGCCCTGTTTCTCCTGCAACTAAAACTCTGCTACCTACAGTTACTTACAACAACCACGTCAACAGGAAGAAGACGGGGGGAGCGGCAAAGGAAGAGGCAAATGACAGATATGTGAAGACAAGTTTAACGTGGCTGCTGAACTGAAAAGGGAAGACCATGACAAGCCAAAAGGTACTAGTTTTTTCACAAAGGTTACGATGATATAACAGCCATCAATTTAAAGATCAGCAGAAAACCTCAGAACAGTACCCACGAGGGAATCATTCACCCACTGTCTTCATTAAAAGCGCAAACCCAGTATGAGGGAAAGCGGGGATTGTAGTTGATGCACAAGAAAATAGAGGACACTAAATTCTTCTGCAATTATCTTCAGCTTCCAGTGCTTAAAGCAATACCAAGCTCCATCAAATCATACAAATTCCTTTTCTTTTTCTTTTCTTTCCATTGAAGTAGATCACATAAAAGACTTCATCATAGCTTCACTGCCACACCAGAAACTGTATCAACAGGCAGCTTCCATTTAGTAGCATGAAATTCTCCCTACAAATGAAGGACTTGGAACACCCAAACATGAGAGAGACGACGGATGTGAAGCAGATAAAATAGGAGGCAGATAGCAACTTTATTAATTATTCCTCCATGGTTTAAACACTAATTCAAGGTTCTACTAGTTCGTTCCTGCATACCTGCTCTGGCCCCCCAAGCAGCAATATCAACAGACGAAGACACCTCAAGAAACTTTAGGAGAATCTCCACCGAAGATTTAACAGAAACACTTCATCTAGACTATAGCGCCCCACCAAAATCTATGGAAGTACAGAACTTGGTAAATAAGAAGAGACACTGCTCCTAACGCCCACTAATAGCAGGAGCTAAAAAGATGGATCTAAGGGAAAGTTCGCCACCATGGTACCGGAAGAACCAAGCTATACTTTTTTTTTGATAAGTAACCAATCTCATTAAGAAAAGCGAGAACAGTGAGAACCAAGCTATACACATGACCATCCAGCCAGGCATTGGTTGCAAGGCATCCAGTCCTGAACAGCAAGTAATTGGAGCACAGCCAGTATCTGATGCTCCTCCTGCTACTTGATTAAAACTGCAAACATAGCAGTAACTTCTTGTTTCGAGCTAGTAAAATGTCCCTGATTAAGCTGTTCATTACCAAGGCCAATTCAGTCAGGCAAATTCTTATATCCCCTTGAGAAAACATCGGAAATCCTAACTCCTACAGGATCAAAATCAAAATCTCTTTCTCTTCACTCGGGAGAGCTCGTCAAACCCGTCATCATGCCACACCTCGCCACCACGCCTGTAATTTGCTTCCTGCTCTTCGATGCTTCTTGTTCTTGTAGGCGCATTTCCCGACTGGTTCTTAATCCTCCGATCAAATTCCCTATCCCTCAAATTGCCTCTTTGATGGAACTTTGAATCATCTTCTGGACAGAACCTAAAAGGCCTAGGGGCATCCTCTGAATTGAGATGGAAACCCCCATTGTTAGCCTCATTGTAAGGAGGCCTAAATGAATGTACAGGCCCCCGTCTCTCAGCAAACCTTCTTCTCTCGTCACCATTTGCATCTGCAGCATCCTCATGTAGTCGACCAGTATTCATGGGCCCCCCAAAGAACTCATCATTGTCTGCTCTTTCTCTGGGATCTATGACAGGATATCTCCTGTTTCTCAGTATAATCCGACCAGATTGGTTCCTATTAGGAATGACAGATCGTGGATGACCATGATCTCGTCCAGACTCCATATCCCCCAAATCATTAGACGGTCGTGACAAATATTGCGGGGAGCCATGCCTTCTGACCATAAGTTCCTCAGTGAAACCTGGAGATCTCATCCTTTCCATCCGGAAAATTGAGGGAGATCTTCGATGACTCAATTCTGGATGTCCACCAAATTCATCTTGGGATCTTCTCCTGGGAGATATCCATTGGACAGGAGAACGAGATCTGGATCTTATTGGGGATTTTGAACGAATTCGGGGAAGGCCCCTTCTCTGAACCGAAGAAAAGTTTCTAGCACCTCGGACAAAATGACCACCTACTCCCTCATACGCAGGTTGAGGTCGACCAAACATGGGATCTATAGTATCCTCGGGAAAAACCCTCATGAACTTCTCACTATGCCTCAGTCCAACCACTTCGGAACCATCTTCATCAATGCATCTACCTGGGCTCACATTTCTAGGAACTCTTCGAACCATTTGAACACCACCACGTCCAGCAGAGGCTTCTCTCCCTCCAGGAGATCGTCTTCTCGAGGGTATGGGACGAAAAATAGATCCCTCATTATTTAAATGATTCCTCCCTCCGCGACCAGTGCCAAAAAATGCACCATCTGGTGCAGCATCACAATTGCCATATTCAAAATCAGCACCCGGAGCTGCAGATGCATATTTATGTCTGGAGACATGGAACTCTGTTGGACCATTATAAAACTGCGAAGTGAAGTCACGGTCAGAATCCCATTCACCATGCAAAGTGTCTAACCGACTAGTGATCCTCCCCCTGCCGCGTGAAAAATTTAATCTATAATTTCTGGGAGACTGATCTTGGTGCCTCTCTCGTGAAAATTTGTGAGAACCATCAAGATACAATTCATCTCTGAACAAAAGTAAGGGTCAGAAAATCAGATAATAATACACCTAGTAAACCTTAAGAAAGAAACTTCAAAAACAAGTAAAAAATAAGCGAAAGAATGATCACCTCCCTCGGGGATGTAACTTTTCTGCCTTCAGTGCCACATCAGGTAATCTTTCTCTTCCAGCTCGTGATGGCAATGACCTGGCAGAAATTGGTCTACTTTTACCAGAGGATGACATATTTGAAGCTCGAGACAAATTTATAATGCGTCTCTGATTACCACCACTGTTAATATCCTTAGCTGCATCATCACCGTTTGCAGATGCTTCAATCTTTGGCAGAGCAGTAGCTTTCTTTTCCTCCAAAACAGGTTTGTCAACATTTTCATATGCATCCTGAGTAACTGGGACAACAGCTTCTACTTTAGTGGTTTGCTCAGATGACAATTCTGTCCCCTGTTCCTTTAAGCAATCTTTACTACCTGAGTCAACAAGCAGGTCACTTCGTATTTCCTTAACAGTCCTCTTCGTTCCAGTTCCAGTTCCAGTGGGCAGCGTTTCAGTGGGCAATGATTCTTGCATACACATAGGTTTATTAGCCCCGTGATCAGAGACACCCTTCACCGTTTCAGGATTATCCAAAAAATCTTTGTTTTCCAGTTCATCAGAATCTTCTGGTTGAATCTCATTTTCCTCAATATGGGCAGAAGTGGGATGATAATCCCCATGCTGTCCCACAGAGTCCATCTTCCCGTTATCGGAGTCACCGAGATCAACACAATCCACTTCTTGTTTGTCACAAGCGGGCTCCTCTATTACATTATGCACAGCAGGTTCTCGGACCTCACCATCTTCATAATCATCTTCTTCACCATCCTGTTCAATATCCATAGCCCTAGCTAAAGGATGATTCCCATCTGATTCATAATCAGAACTATAAGAATCTTCTTCTAACATATCAGTTGATATATTGATCTTCTCCTCATCACTTGCAGAACCTCCACTTCCCCGCATATCAGAGAGGTGGCCATTCACGAATTCCACTCTATGCTGCTCCGGATCGTCAGCATTTCCACCACCAGCTCTTACAGACTCTGTCATCAAAGAATCACTTAATTCTTTGCTATCATGACCCGCAGATAATGTAACCTCTTCAGGAGCTACCTGCATAACAGTTTCACTTGCTCCCTGAAGCACCAACTCCCCATTACTATGAGCTCCTTTGGCGCACTTAGGATGTTCTAAATTGTTTGCTACATCACTCGCTACAGTCAACTCCGTAGAGCAAGAAGGTTCTCCGCCAGGACAGGACATATGTGCAGTTGCGGGCTGTGCCATGGCAAAAGACTGATCACTCAAACCTTGTATCACATGTTTATCTAGTGACTGTGATGTCCCCTCTATTGTATTGAATACGCATTCACTACCCTCATAAACTGGTTCCACTTTTAAGGATGCACGATCAACTAATTTCAGGGCACTAACATGTGAAGATTTGTCAAAACCGAAGTTGCGTAATTCATGCTTTAGGGATGTATTAGTTATTATTCTCATATTACTGGCTACATTTTCCACATTATCTACTTTGATGCTCTCATCAAATGGCTCTGACTTCACAGTCCTACAATTAACCCTGTTTGAATTGCTAGTTGAAGCAACCAATCTCGGCAAGGCTATACCAGGAAAAATCCTGACTGAATCTTCTTTGCCAGCTAGGCTGGAAGGTTCCGGCCTCACCTGTGACTGAAGAGAAGATGGACTAAGGCCTAAATGAAGAGAGTTAACTAAGTTTGAGTTTTGGCCAGATAGTTTGGACGGTATGGTAAGATTAGCTTTGTTCCCACTTACTAGAAGGCTATTCTGACAGGAAGCAGCAACCATTCCAATCATCCCCATTGAGCCTAACTTAAGTTTTATATCCTCTGCCCCATCACCAGTAACATGACCTGCAGCTGCATCACTGGAAAAACTTCCCCATGCATCCATTGTAGTGTTCAGATCCCAGTTTGCCCTATTAGCACACTGCTGTACACCACTATTCAAAGCTATATCATCATTTTTGCACTGGTTGCTACTATTTCCCTTGCTCAAAGACAGAGTCAGCAAACTGGACTCTATGGTGTCCTGATTCTGGCCTCTTCCAACACTGTTTTCCAAAGCTGGAAAAGGATTTTCTTTTATACCCAATGTCAGTTCGGTATTACCTGGAACAGTAGGAATTTCTACTTTACCCTTCCTTTTGAATTTTTCTTCGCTATATACCTCTTTCCCAACAGTAAGCGATAAAGCTTCATCAGGTGCTAACTGCAATTTTGTTTTCCCCAAAGTTATCTGACGCGCAGATTTTTCATCTGCAACAACCTTGTCTTCACAGTCCGTGTTATCCAAAGAACCAGAGTGTATTTCAAGGCTTTGTGTCTCCAGTTTGATTCTAGAGTAGTTAGGATTGCTTTGGACCCCAGTAGCATTTGCAAAATCAGTTCTTTTACGTTCCTCAGATACAAGTTTCTTGTTTGCATCAGACATACAAGAACTTGTTGTAATACTAGCATTTGATATCGTGGACCCTTGAGATGGGCTAGACTGTTCCTTCTGTAGTAAATCGAATTGGTCTTTAGTTAATGAATCGCTTTGTGTCAGGATTGAAGATGGTTCCTCAGATGGAGGTGAATGATTGAATAAGGGGAACCTTCTCTTCTTGATAGGAACACCTGCAATGTAATCACTAGACTGCCTGGAAACGGGTTTTAACCCAGTCTGCAAACAAAAGGTAAGTTAGATCAAATCTACAAAAGACCCTGAAATTTCTCTCTCCCGAATCTAAGCAGTCTTAGTAAAGAAATACACCTCTTCCTTGCCCGATATATGCATGACTTCAAGATTTGCCAAACTTATAATCCTTCTCTACCCTAAATCTGTAGTAATTCCTCGCAAATATTTTTTTGATTCATGCACTGCAACTTCTAAGCTATGTAGGACTGTGCACTTCCGCGTAATCTTATGAATGTGAAATCCCCGGATGAGATAGTAACTAGTAAACACCTGCAAACATTAAACATAAAACTACACCATTATGAATTACCCCAAAATAAAAATTCAAGTAAAAAAGAGCGAAGAATGAACACCAAAAACAGTATGTAGAGAAGTAAATATAATATGTTGATAAAACAGATCAAAGTAGAGTAATAATTTCCTGATCTAACTCAACCACGTTATCAGGCAATTATGATCCCTATGAATACCATGAAAGCAAAATCAAGAGAAACATAAAACAAGATCTTTACAACCAGACCAATTAACTATAAATCCAACACAATTAAGTTGTACCCTGAACATGATCTTATATAAAAAGACAGCGATTCCATGCCGAATAACTCAAATAATTGATCAAACTCCACGTCGAGTCCTCATGATCAACTTTCCAAAGGAGAAACTAAACCCACATCCACGAGTACTTATTTTTGCAAAAGTACATATAAAATAATGGGATCTTTTCAAACATGGTACAAGGCTCGTTTCTTCAAACCAAAAAAGAAAAAAGAAATTAAGAAAAATTTGTGAGAAGAAACAAAATCCAAAAATCATAAACACCCAGTAGCAAAGAAAGGAAACGTTTCCAACTATATTTTCTTGACGCAAACCAATACGTCATACAAATACAAGTTATCCATAAATCTTCTCCACAGTTTTAACAAATCGGACACCAAGGCAAGGTGGAGGGCGGGGGGCCAGTTAATTAAAAAAAAAAACAGGTTTAAATGCAGAGACAGAGAAAAGAAGAAGAAGCTAAAGCAGGTTCAAATACTTGGGTTAGATAGTTAAACGGCGAAAAAAAAAGTTTAACCGATAAATCGTTTCCAGGAAGTACCTGAAATAAAAAGAGCAACACGCAAACCTTGACCTAAAGAAATTTACATCAAAGAGGAAGATTATCACAAAGCAATCAGCACTTCCAAGAAATAAATCACCTACTGAGGGGAGAGAAAAAAACGGAGTCCGGTCAAGCTATGCAACTTCCAGGAAATTGATTCTGTGAAGGATCAGATAGCCAAACACAAACAGACACAAATAGAAAGAAGGGAGAGAATCTAATCCAAGAAGAAATCTTAAGCCTAGGGTTTGTGCTTTTTCACACTCAGCCGTCCATCTTCTATCTCCTCGTCTTTTATAATTGCCGTAGGAATTGGGATAATATGATCCGGCCCGATACGGAGCATTTTTATATCGACTTTAAAAGTGGGTGGACGTGTAGAGTCTTTGTCACACTTGGGCCAGGCGACCTGACTATCGAGTAGTTACGTGACGCGTGTACTCCCTCCCTCCTATGAATCTCCGGTTGACGTGTCCCGCACCTTCCCCTACCTGCCAGCCACATTTATATCCTTTTTTATCTTCTTTTCCTTTTCTCTTTCTTAATTTTCCTTTTATAATTTCTTTTTGCTTTGAACTTCTCGGGGGTTGGACTTTCCGCCAAGCTGTTCGCTTCTCGTCCAGGAATATTCTTTCACGCGGCCGTTCCTTCTGGAATATTGCCATAAACTCCCTAGACTTTGTGAAAATATAACCGACAGACCTTCGATATTTTCAGAATAACTGCTCCTGCGGTCTGTTCGCACACTAAAATTTTACACGTTAATATTTATGTAAATTTGAGTTTTATAGATTATTGTGTATAAGTTAATAAAAAAATTTAAAGTTTGTTGGAGTTTATAAAAATATTTTAGAGGGATGATTTGATATAATTATTTAATAAAAAATATTAGAGTTAAGTGAAAAAGTATATAGAGAGAATATTTGTTATATTTTATTTTAAATATATTGGAGTTTGTGTGAAAAGTTGTTGAAGATTGTGTAAAATGTATCGGTGTTTATGTATTAATTTTTGAAATTTTGGACGTTTATTTTGTAAATTTTATTAAATACATTTGTAGGCTATAATACTTTTGTAAACGAACAAGTCTTAGTAATTTCTCTTCTTATTAAATCATATTTTTTATTATAATAAAAATAAATATTTAAATAATTTCTCTCTTCAATTTTTCATCAATTCTTATAAAATTAAAATTTTAAAATTTCATAAAGTTTGAAAACACCATTTAATTATTTACAATAAGTTGGTGTTTGTGCAATTAAGATTGGAATTGCATGATAGAAGTAAAAGAGAGATAAATATTAAATGAGATGGACATTATCGTAGAACATATACCATCTAAAATTTTATATGGGTAGATATGAACAATATTAAGAGTGCATTCATCGACCAAAATTTTGACTCTCTAAAATTTTATCATCATTATAATAATTTTTTTTTCTTATTTTTTTCACTTAACTTCTATAATTTTTTCAGTTTTTTCACTCTCGTCACTTTTTTACTAACTTTCTCAGCTAAAATTTTATCAACCAAACAAATTCCTGTACACTCTTTTGTATCTATCTCAATTCACATTGAATCTATTAAATAGTGTAGGATTAATACTTAATTTTATTTTTTTGACAAAAGACGATATTAATATTCTTTGAATGAATATTTTACTTTATTATAATATAAAATTTTATTTGATAGAGATAAATTTTATATTATTATTCTTATCTTGACTAAAATTTTAATTGAGAAACACCACTTTGTGTAAGTTTCAATTCCCAGTTTAGATTGTTTCAGCCCACTCTACCAAGAGAATGTTGCCGGCCAAGCCCATTAGCCCGTCCTAAGTCCCAACCACAATAATTCAATTGACGTGGGCCACGAATGGAGTCAACCTCTCAAAATCCGTGGGCTTTTTCACCTCCCCTTTTTACCTCCACAAGGCGTATTGCATAAAAGTGGAACAATAACCCAAACCAAATTGAAATCGCTTGGTCCAAAGCAAACATATAGGAAACGAAAAATGAAGCATGATCACAAATATACAAACCGTCCAACACAACACCCCTCGCAAAGCAAACGTTTACTTGTGTAAGTTTCAATTCCATCAATATCGTTCATCTCTTCTTCAATTACTGGTGATGGAACTCTTTCCCTTCCGTGTAGTTAGAATTTGCATCAAGGAGCGAAAAAAAAAAATCACAACTAAATTGCGCATAGAAATCTACCATACCCAAATCTTCTTTCTTTGCTCCAGGAAAGACAAACACCAATTCCATTCAAAATCCCAGACACTATCCAGAGGACCATTCGCAATCTCCACCAACCCCTTACACGATGAGCCCAAAATATTACATACATAGAGCGCCACGATATTTTCTTACAAATCCAATAAAGAAACAAAATCCTAATTACCCATTCTACTCCCAGAACCCATTCTTGACAGCAAGACTCATGTTTTCCCTAACTCTAACCACCGAACCCGTATAAGGTCCGGCCCTGCCTCTTGAGCGCGTAGACCACGTCCATAGCAGTAACAGTCTTTCGGCGAGCGTGCTCGGTGTAGGTCACGGCGTCCCTGATCACATTCTCCAGGAAGATTTTGAGCACTCCGCGAGTCTCCTCATAGATGAGACCGCTGATACGCTTCACACCTCCTCTACGAGCCAAACGCCGAATGGCGGGCTTTGTGATGCCCTGGATGTTGTCGCGCAGGACCTTGCGATGTCGTTTCGCTCCACCTTTCCCAAGGCCCTTGCCCCCCTTGCCACGCCCAGACATTTTTGGTCAGCGACAAATCTCTGGAAGCCAAATAAAAGAAAACAAGGGAATAAAGGAAGCCGGTTAAGATTTTAAACAATCTTTTTTAGAGTCCCAAATACAGTGATAGGTGAATTAAATGATGTAGAAAATCCGATAACCACTTATACAACAAAATATCATGATAGCCCGTGCAAAAATTGCTAAGAAAGTTGAGAACGCATTAGAAATGGATATGAGAAGATACCCCCGCAAAAAAAAATCTGATGGCCCGTGTAAAAAGTGCTAAAACAGTCGAGAACACAAAAGAAAGAGAAATAAGATGTAAGGGATTAAACCCAATCATTCCGAAATTGTTCGGACGTCCAAATGTGCTTTGGTCTCTCGCCTTTTATCAGCAATGAATAAGCATTAACGAAAGAAAAATTATGAACGAATAACAAACCATCCACCAGATGATATCCTACGGATCGAGGAAAATTAGCCCATTGACTATGCATGTGGGGCAGAATAATAACCACACTTGCTCAAATCCGGCAAATATTTAGGAAACTTTTAAGAAAATGTGGGAAAACGGGAACAACGCAACAAATTTGACAATCACACCCCAACGAAACTATGAACTCAAAGAAAACATAGAAACCCTAAATCCGGTTGTGTCGGACGCTCGGAGCTCTCAGTAAGAGAACAATTAACGCCCATAATGTTTGGACAGAACAAGGAATGAAAAACAAGATAAAGACGGCACTTCTATTGAGGAATCGGAATAAGACTAACCTGAATCTCACACCCGATCTAAACCACCCCTGAGCAAAAGCAATAGAATTCGAGGGAGATTGCCTCTTTCGTGAATCGTGGGATAGGGGACTTATCCAGGTGAATTTATAATGAAGACCGGAGAAACGGTATTTCTGAGATCGATCCGGGTTGAAGATTGCGAGTATAGTTCTGCACCGTCGATTTCTTAACGTAAGGCTTGTATTGCAAAATCAGCTTGGTAGCGGATCGATGACGTGGTCAAGTAATTGGGCTTTACTTTTTGGGTTTTCGCGGTTATACTTTTGAGTTGCGCTCGGGCGCTTCCCTCTTTTTTCTTTTTTTCTTTTTTCTAAATTCTCGGTCTCTTGACTCTCTTCCCTCTTTACTTTCAAACGAGATATTCACTTGAAATATTGATTTTTAATTGTTTTTTTAAGCTTAATTATTTCATTACTATCTGTGATATCAGGGCGGAACTACACAGGACGATGAAAATTCCTTAAAATTTATTTTTATTTTTATTTTTTTCAAGTGTTAAGCCCAGCCCACCTCCTAATCAATGTGTGAATTTGATTATTTTTCTATTAAACAGAATGTGAATTTGATTATAATTATTGTAAATTTGTAAATCTTTGATTACGTTTTGATTATGATTATTAACTGTTTGTGAATTTGTGGTGAATTTGTGATGAATTTGATATTGCAATGAATTATTGACGAATTTGTGAATCTTTGATTAGGATTTGATTATGATTATTAAATATTTTTGTGAATTTGTTGATTGAGTTGGTATTGATCTTACCAGTTGCGATTACAACCGTTGAGAGAGTGTTCTTTGCAATGAAGTTAATTAAGAACGAATGGATGAATGATAATTTGATGGTATAGATCGAAAGATAAATTTTTTAAATTATTGAGAACAAAGTTATTTTACATCATTTTTCAGAATATGCAGTCTCATATGATCCAATTGCTACCTCTCAGTATCATCAAATAGTATGATACATGTATTTTAATATTTTTAGTATTTTTAATCCTTAATTTATAATATTTTAATTTTTAGATAATTTTTTACATTTCGTTGTATTTTTTTTGTTATTTTTCCTTAGTGGTGGTATACATATCAAACTAGTCTCTAGGTAGTTTTTATTCTATGGTGAGTACTATGTGTTTTTTTTTCTCAATTAGTATTTGTATATGGATGGTAAAATCTCACGTGACTAGTGGTTATAATCGATGCTAAATATCTACTTGTCTGGGTCAATAACCAAGTTAAACAATTAGGTCCCAACTGAATCAAATACGTCAAGCAGAAGTGAAACTCATTGCGAATAGGCACGTAGGAGTCTAATACATGTTTAAGTTAACGAAAAAGGATATATTGGCATAGTTGCATAGTAATATTCCATATGGATTAGAGTAGGACGAAAAAATAATTATATAAATTTTTAAAATGATAGAATAACTAGAAACCCTTTTAGATTTCAAAATAATAGGGACAGAGGAACTAATTAAGTCATTTTTAGCTTATAAAAACAAAAAGCTATTTTTTAGTTTTATGATATTTTAATAGTGATATTTCTCTAGTTAATTAGCGGAGGACAGATTACAATTTTACTCATATTTATCATTGTTCCCTCAATTCTGGGATTTCGTAACGTAAAACTTACATAAATATCACCATATTAAAAAAACTTATATAACTAATATTTTGTTCGACCAATTTGATGTAAATATCTCTCTCTCAAATTCGGCGATGATATTGAAACTAAATTAGTCGGCCCAATAAAGTGGCTATGTGAGTTAATCATGTACAACCCAACAATAAAAGGCCCGAGTTGACCAAAGTCTAGAAGACATCTATGAAGCACATCGGCCATGAAGTATCTTGTTAAATTTTTCCAAATGGAGTGGATATCAAAAATATCTTGTGTGTAGTCTCTAATTTGTAAGAATATTGATAGCTCGTCTTAAAACTCACGATTAACTATCCACAATGATAAACATTGCTCTCAAGTTGTTCAGGAGGCTACTAGAGTCGAAAATGTTGATCGATTTTTCTCTATATTTTTTTTCTTAAATAAACCTAAGTAGGAATCTCACTCACATAATTCTAATTAGATAAATCAACTAAGTTTGAATTTAATTTGAAAACAAGGATAAAATATCCGGTTCATCCATAATTCAAACTTCAACTCAAAAATTAAATATCCATATGAATGCTCCATGTGTCATGACTTTTTATAACATATCTCATATACATCTTACTATCTGGAACTTCTCAAGTAAGGAAACATCTTTTCTTTTTCTCTCTCTAATTAAGTAAGGAAACATCTCACGAATAAGAAAACGTGTTAGAGGGAAATCGTATATGACATGAAGTAATAAGAGGGTGATGTTTGTTTCCCCAACATTTCGGGGTATGAAAATTTACAACAAAATAAACACACTTCAATATTTTTAACTTTTACACGTACACACTTTACTTTTCACACTCAAATAAATCATAATAAAATAAAAAATTTCAAAATTTCTAGAATATTCTCAAAATTTTTGAAAAACAAACACGTACCCGAGATCGAGTATCACTCCGATTGACTAATTTGATCAATAATACTTGTTTTTCTTGTTAGACTGCAATTTTGATTTTGTTAATCGTTTCGTCTGTACAGATTAGATTAATGCTAGCTGTCTCCTTTTACGATGTCCGGCCACACAGGCGGATCCAGGGGGTGCGGCCCTGGGCGGCCGCCCCCCATTGGATCTGCCAAAAAACTTTATTATAAGTAAAAAAAAATTATTTTATTTTTTATTATAAGTTGGTATGGGCCTATGGGAGCCGATCCGCATAGGCCCAGGTCAACCCTAGCTTTAAGCTTGCAGGGCCTGGTTTTAAGTATGTATTGATTGTCTCTACTTTCAGTAGCCTTGGTCGGTTAAAGATGCCAGAGAAATCGTCAGATGATTTTTACTTGGCAAATGCAGACCTCTTTTTACGTGGACCTGGGCCACCTGGTGCTAGAGAAATCAAGTCTTTTGGGTTTTGTTTTTCCTGAAAATGAGTATACATGTATCTTAGTTATACATGTTGCCTCTTTATTACTTATTTCTTTTAGTTTTTAAAGTATATTTTATTTGGAGTGAAAGATTTGACAATTTGATATTTGCATCTTAACTGGACATTGTGAGGCAACTAGTGATTTTATCAAACCTAATTAATGTATTTGCAATTGAATACTAACGATGGTAAATCCCCTGGTAGCCTATAGGATACTGGCAATTTATTGAACAATTTGCGTAATTTATAGTTAACAGCAAATTCTCCGTACTATTATAGGAATTATAATGCAATATTTCTCAGTTATTTTTGTCCATACTATTTTTGTAGTACTTGATACTGAAAATTCTAGTGTATATCCCCCTTGACTCTCAGCTCTCTCTCAATCTCATTATTTAGATTTTTGACGGTTTCAATTTTTGTAGGATACTCGAGATTTTACAGTTGAAAATTGTTGGACCTTCGACCCCTAGTATGTCCCTCTATCCAAGATTCTCTCTCTACAATTCAGTAGAAAAATTCATTTTATTTAGTATGCTAAAAATGCTTTACGGTTTGAAATTTTGTGAGTTGTGAAATTGTTGGAGGATGAGATTGAATTGGTTTGGATATCTTAAAGCTATAGAGGTTTCTACCTAAAAATTTCTATTTTTTTATTTTTTTAAAAATAAATAAAAACCCACTCATATTTTTGGGTCCCGAATAAATTATTTAGCTGGTTTTTGTTTGTTTAGGATTTTTCACGCTCTTGAATTTCTGTGGAGTTATTGCTACTCAAACTATCATTTTCTGATATATATATATATATATATATAAGCTGCAAATTAGTAGGATCTAATTGTCACTTTCAATCTTAATAAATAGTACGTACTTATATTTTAAAATTTTTAAAGCTTTTTAATCCTTAATTTTCGATATTTTAACTCTAAGACATTTTTTAGATTACGGTCAAAAATTTTTTTTTTATCATTTCAACTCATGTATTCGACCCCTTCAAATTGGATGCCGGATCCGCTGCACTGCCCGGACAACTTCTGCCGGTATTACTCCTAAAACAGTCCAGTGGTTAGCTGCCATACTTTGCGCAGACGACGACGACGTTCTCGTCTCGAGCCCATGTAAACGGTTTTTCCATCAGCTCCAAACGCTGCAATGCTCTGGGGAACTCGAATCGCGAACCTCCGGCTGTATCAACGCCTTCTCTTCACCGCCCCTAATAATCTCCGTGTCGAGCTCAGGCTCTCGTCCTTATCCGAGCCCCAGGTTTCGAATTCAACATCACTCTCTGCGCGTTTGTTATCCGTACCTATAGTCTTTAATCCAACTACGTGTGAAGGATTCTCTTCATTTCATCGTTTTATTGTCAGCAGCCAAATGGAGAGGTTCTGGTGTTGGATTCACTTAATGCTAAGTTTGTGTTGGCTAAACTAATTAGGTTCTAATTGGTTCACATGCCGCGCATTGTTGTGTGGTAGGATTCTTGCTCTTTGGACGGGGACTGTGACGATTTTCTCCCGTGGTTGGAGCAAAAGGCTGGGGTTAAGATTTCATCGGTCCTTTCGATTGGCAAATCCGCTCACGGCAGGTTATAGTAGCACATACATATATAAACAATGATATCGTTGTGTATTTTCTGTAGCTGACAGATTGTTTACTGACCAAAATCAAAAGAAACTTTAATTAATGGCACCTTGTTGCCAAATTGGTAATTAGTCACATGCCGGGGAAATTTTAAAAGCAGGAGCAATCCATTTTGGTCACTGGGCATATTGAAATTTCGGATAGCGTTGTCCTTTTGTTCGTTTGTTTCCCCAGTTTTACGGAAAAGTAGTTTTAGTTACGTTTGTTTCCTGCCTGCAGGTCTCTGTTAGCTTCCAAAACCATACAAACTGGAGACTTCACTTTGAAGGTTCCTTACAGTGTGGTATAGAATTATCTATAAACTTTACCTTACTTGTCTAAGCCAGTTCTTGCATTAGCGAGTAAATCAATGTATTTCGCCATGCTTACATGCTTTGCAGCAAATAACCCCAGATAATCTTCTTCCGGAAATCAAACCTTTGATAGGCGATGAAGTTGGGAATATTGCAAAGCTTGCTGTTGTAATCCTTGTTGAGCAAAAACTCGGCCAGGTAATATTAGTTTTTGCTGTTGTAAGCCTTTTATCATAATTTGTATCCATATTATTGAGTTGTTGAGTATCATTTTCTTGGATATTTCAGAATAATAACTGGTACATACTGTTGTATTGCTATATGTAGTTTATATGTCAGATCTCAAGAAAACATCAAGAACTGAATGATTTCTTTTGTATCTATTTGCTTCATTGTAGAAATCTGAATGGGCCCCTTACATCAGCCGTCTTCCTCAGCCCGGGGAGATGCATAATACAGTGAGTGATCCTTTGTGCCTGTAGAATTGTGAATATTTTCCATGGATAAAGCCATACAGCCAAGGATTCACAGGAATGTAGTTTCTGTGGAAAATTTGGAGTCTCAGAAAGGTGGGGTTTCTAGAAAGTGGAGGGAAAACTACTGTTAACAATGTGTTCTCTCTGGATTTTAGATTTGCATAGCTTAGCATTGTGCCAACCTCCTTTTTACATGATTTCTTATGTGGAAAAAACTCGATGTCTGCATTGGACGTGAGGTCGTGATCTCTAATTCAAAGAAGTAATCTATCTTTTGACAACCGTTTTTCTTTTCTTAACTAGAACATCCAATACATTTGCTGGTTTTTACATGATTAGCATTTGTACTATTAACTTACTCATTGCTGACATTATACGGTTTTAATTTTCAAAGATATTCTGGAGCAAAGATGAGCTAGAGATGATTAATCAAAGTTCAGTATATCAGGAAACACTCAATCTCAAATCCGAGATTGAGAAAGATTTTTTGGCAGTCAAGCCTGTAAGTGCTTCAATTGGTTTTTCTTTGGTTTCTTTTGAGTCCATATATGCATCTGTCCGTTTGAGTATGCACTGTACTGTGCACTGCTACGCATGTGTATGTTTAATTACGCGCATGTTCTACTTGTTGTCTCAGTTTGGTGTTCATGCTGTTGACATTATGTGGCTTTGAACTCCAACAATCTTACCACCAACACCTTTTCTGATTACTATTTACTATTATTTTTCCAATCTTTCAGAGGTCCAATTATTTTCAACCAATGAGTAGAGTGGGTACTCCAAAATGGAATGACTTCTGAATTTATTACCGGACTACTGAAAAAATGCACGAAAAAATATTTGATTTGTTGCCATCAATGTAATAGAAGAGCAACTACTCAGATACATCAATCACTCTCTCGGGTTTTTTGTTTGCTGTCTTTGGATCCAATGCCGTACAGGCATGTTACTGTCACATACCATTTACTATATCAAGTATTTTTTTTTCTACCGTAATAACCAATGAGGACAACCAATCCATGAATTTAAAATAGCATGTTATCAAATAGTGCAAAGCGTGTATTCATGAGGGCCTGCCTTCACTGCTTTGTATATATGAATGATTTCAGGCTCTTCAACGGGTCCCTGAACTTCTTGGAGATGTCCCCTATAAGGATTTCATGCATGCATGTGCCTTGGGTAAGTAACTTTATGTGGAATACATGCTCCATGATCTGTTCTTTTTTCATGACTTTCGTACTGGAGAACATTTAAGACCTGTTTTTTGAATACAAAATCTTATCAGCTAGGACTCCAAAGTCTGAATTCCTTAGTTTAGTCTGTTGTGACTTATAAATTTATGTGGTTAATGATCACCATAAAGTTGCATCTTCCATTGGCTTTGCTTTTTGAGTAGTGAAGTATCATAATATTGAAAAATCGAGTTTCTTAGGTGATTCTGATGTTCATTGACCCAACATGCTTCCTTCTGCACAGTTTTAGTTCCTTATAACAAAAAATGATTACTTGACTCTTCTTAGAGTTTTGTTACTTGCATGTGTAGATTTCCTATTCAGATAATCTGAAAATTTATTTCGTGACAGTTGGTTCTCGAGCATGGGGAAGCACCAAGGGATTATCTCTGGTATCAGTATTATAGTGATGACATCTGTTTTCTATTCTTAGGGATCCTGAATTGTACTCTTTTTAACGGTTTTGCCCTTTGACTTATATTTTGTATTTCAGATTCCATTGGCTGACTTTTTAAATCATGATGGAGCTTCAGAATCATTTGTATTGAGTGATGAAGACAGACAAGTCTCAGAAGTAATCTTCTCTGCTCTCATTTGTTTATTTGCAACTTTTATGATGGTCTTTTATTAGGTTGTAGTGATAAATATTCGACATACGATTATTTTCTGTTGCGAGAGTTGGTTACTTTAAATGAGGATAGATGTGTTACACGAAAACATTGGTTTTCACGCACCAGTTTTCTTGTTTCTGTTGCTTTCCGTACGGAAAAAAAATCCCTTTCATGTAGCTGTTTTCATATGTTTGTACGGTTTGTTCAAGTTATACTTGTTTGTATCTGTGCAGGTCATTGCTGATCGTAATTATGATCCTGGTGAACAGGTCTGATCATACATTTGGGTCTACTTTATTTTCCTAAACTTGAAAAAGGAGATGTTTACATTTTCCCTTTTAGAAACAACTCTTTAGTTGGGTCACCAGCTTTTTTATGCTTTTTATGCTCTATTTAAGCAGTAGGTAGGTATCATCTAGATTTGAAATTTGACCTTGTGCTGCTAACTGCCTCTGTCTCATCGTTTGAGTGTTGAAGGCTCTTGTAGCACTTCGTTCTTCTAGTGCCATTCCTGTTTGGTTGCTAACATGTCTTGGCGAGAAGTTTTTACATACATAATCCGAATTTAATCCAATCTTCATAAACACCCAACCCAATTCTGTATTCTAATATTTCTTGTTTCCTTTTCTCTAATTCCTCTTGTGCAAGCTATAATTACTGAGAAATATTTGCTGCTTACATGTTGGTAAATCTTGATGAAGTGCATTGGTAAATCATGCTTTATGTTAGATGTACATGGATGACGGATGGCAGCATATTCATGTGGAATGATGTCTCCAGCAGAGTAGAAAGAAACTGTAGTTTTGGATTAACATTGTAAATTAAGCAGAAGTTTGAAGGGTTCCAGACGCATGTATTGTGTCAGTGAAACGTATCTGTGTGTATTTCTGTAATAACAACAATAATGCCACCTTTCAAAATTTTGTGCCTGCAAATATGTGACAAGAATACACGGTTGGGCTATATGCTTGTAACTGCTCATATAGTGCTGCACAGTTGATTTCCTAGTCACACTTACTGTAGTCCACTTGAATACACTTGCATAGGTATTAATAAGATATGGAAAATTTCCGAATGGTACCCTGATGCTGGATTTTGGCTTCTCTCTTCCGTACAACATACATGACCAGGTTAGTCTTAAATTTAGAATTTAGAAAAGTTTTCTTAATGTACTTCACCGGATTTCCATATACTGAAGTACTGCTTTTTTAAGTGCTATCGCTTTTCCTTGTTATCATGGCCATAGTCTCTTACTGATGATTTTTGCTGCTCTCAGGTTCAGATCCAATTTAACATACCCCGTCATGATGTTCTCTATGAAATGAAGATTGAACTTTTGCAAAGGCATTGTATCCCAATCATTAAAGACATTGATTTCAACTCTTCTGTGGAATCTTTCACAATCAAGTTGGTACTGATACTTGTTTCCTTAACATCGAATTGCATGTGATGCTGAGTAATAGTGTAATTTCATGGTTTTTTCAAGCCCCACTTAATTGAAAGAGAGCTTAAAATGTTTATGGAAAACTTGAGTACTGAAATGCTTGACCTTTGTCTTTGTCTTTGGAGATTATGAATTAGAGAAAAATTGGAAATAGTGCTGATGTCTATACGTACTGGTTCTATGTAATGCCCCCAAAACACACACACGCCCCTTTGAAATCATGTAGTCTATTTCTCCTTCTGATTTCATTGTGATAAGTACGCATTTATGATCTCTTCGTAATCATGTAGAGAAGTGAGGTCTGCTAAAGGAAAAGGGAAAGGTCTCCCGCAATCACTTCGTGCATTTGCTCGAGTTCTATCTTGCATCACTCCTGAAGGTTTCCTTTACTTCACATTGTATTTGGATAATTTATCATATGTATACAGGCTACTGTTACCTTAATCTGCCGTGACTTCTGCAAATGTTGTCTTGATTATCATTGAACTTTCAGAGCTTGGTGATTTGGCCCTGGAAGCTGCACAGAATGATGGCAGGCTGGCTAGACGTCCTTTGACTGACAGAAGCAGAGAAATCCTGGCCCATGAGATGCTGTTATTACGAATCACAAAATTAATGGAGGAATATGATGCAGCTATCAAGGTAAAGACCTGAAAATTCAGATTTTATTGCCATCTTTGTCAAGCTATCAAGGTAAAGTGGTTGTACATTTGAAGGTGACAGTTATATTCTTACTTTAACTAGAATGAAGAGAAAAACCAGTAGGAATAAAAATTGACATTGATTTCCAGGATGATAAAAAGAATGTTCAACCAATATGTACTTTATGTAATAATAGCTTGGCTTGCTCTGTTATGAGTAAGGATTGCTTGTCTTGTTAATAGAAGAGTGTCCTTTGTTTTGAGCTTCTTGCTCGTGCATACAGTCTTTGGCGCCTGTCAGGTCTCCTCTCCCAAAGTGTGAAACACTTGCTTTTAGAAGTCAAATGGCTCAAGATCTCCTCAATGGCGAACTTCGGATACTTAAATCTGCTTCTGCATGGCTGAAGAACTACTGTGCAACGTTGACTACAAGAAACTACCATTGGGAGGATGTTGAGAATTTTAGAACTGTCCAGGATTTGCAGGAGAGCCGTCAGATGCTGGTATTACAACAAAAAGCTGTGGGGAATCCGTAACATATATGGGTCGGGGAAAGTGGGCTATCTTAAAACTGACGACAGCATATGGAACCTGTTATAAATCTTGTGACGCTGGATTTTTTTTTTCCTGTCAATTTTTCTGGGCAATTTGGAAGAGGATTTTTCCCAACATTTTCGGGGATTTTGGTCCTTGGTCGTAAGTGGAAAAAGATGTCCTTCAAACAATGCTATAAAATTACACGACTGTACGGTATACCTTGTAAACCTTTGTTACATGGTTGAAGAATGAAGTGTGATCTACTAAATCCTAATACTTGGCGTAGATTCTGAAAAAGTACAGATTCTGTCGAGTCTCAATTAATGATCGATATGATAACATGGATGCCTACACCTGCCGTTCTCTTCTAGGCCTTGCATATGCCGTTTTCTTTCTCTTTTTAAGAGGCGCAAATTTTGAAGCCTCAAGTCCCCCTCTCGTGAGCTTGCTACCCGCTCCATCATAGGATTATTGATGAACGAAGGCTAGGACGAGAAATCCCAAAAACAAAAAAGAAAAGCGACGGTGAATTTTTAACTTATGGGCTTACAGAAAAAGAAAAGGAATTTTATTACGTATTGGACCGGCCGACCGGGACTCTTCTCTGTAATTTTAAGCAAAAGACGGGGCTTTTACTAAACGAAAGGCCAGCTTATCCACACCCCCCTTTCATTATAAATAAGGAGAGGCAAATAAAAAATGTCTCTCTCTCTCCCCGGTCGAAACAAATCTAGGGTTCTGAAGCTTCGAGTTTCTCTTCAGGTACGCCGCGCGCCTTCCTTCTTTGTCCACACCAGACTCTATCTCCTAGGGTTTTTATACATGTTCAATCTCGATTTTCTCTGGTTGAATTCGAATTTCATTGGGGAAATTATTCGGTGGTTCATTGACAAACGAAATGAAGTTTCTGGATCTGGTTTTCTCCTTCTTCCCTCCCCCCCCCCTCTCCCAATTGTAGCGATTTTGTAAATATAATGTATTACCTACTGTTGTTCTTTGATTTACTGATTCATTCGCTGCAGTTATAAATATGCCTCGGTATGATGACCGCTACGGTGGAACGCGTCTGTATGTGGGACGCTTGTCATCGAGGACAAGGTCCCGTGATCTTGACGACCTCTTTAGCAGATATGGAAGGTAGGCGAGGACTTGCCTTTAGATTGTTTTGGTTACAGTGGTAGGAGTTCTATGCGTCAAGTAGAAGAGGACAGAGTTGTAAGCTTGCATTAATCTATCTCGTTTTTGGTAGCTAATTGAATTTACGACAGAAGTGGTTGCGGTAGGAACTGTCATCCTGCTGAGGAACTAATCCATGAAGTTACTTTTTAGTTCTTTGGAGTTTACTCCTTTTGAATCTTAGAGAGTGTCGTTGGATAAGTGCACATATTTTTTCTTCTCCTCTGCATTGTATTTTGAACAAGGCCTACATGTTTTATGCTTGTGAGTTCTATTTCTCTCCTGTGATAACGGTGAAGGGTCGTAGATGGCTGGGAGTGTGAGACGTCATGGAGGACGTTGCCAAGACCTTTTTGCTTGACATTTAATATGCATTTTAATATCTGTGTGAGAACGTTGCACCCTCCACGTGTCTTGTGTGGTTTAACTCGAATGATCTTCTTGAAGGTTTCTTGGCTTTTGCCTAACCTGGAGGTCTGTGGTGAGAGGGTGAACCTTGGTGGATTTGGCGAGTCTTTCTATAATGTTATTGCGTGTTTTTATGGAAATGGCAACAATCTCAAAGTGGTGTTTAGTTCATCTGTGAGGGGCGAAGTGTCCACCCTTCGATACTTGTGTCTTGATGGCCTTACTGTTTCTGGCACCCGTTTACGCAGAGTACGCGATGTGGATATGAAGCGCGACTTCGCCTTTGTTGTATGTATTTCCAATATTTTTTCTATTCTCTCTCGCAATATTTTTCACTCATGTACTGTGGTCAGTTTGCATCTGTCCTTGCTAAATTGTGTGTTTTGCAAGTATGATCTTCTATGTGTGCTTGCTTTCAATGTCTGCTTACCAGGAATTTAGTGATCCTCGAGATGCTGAGGATGCAGTATATGGGATGAATGGTCGGGACGTTGATGGAAGCCGCATGATTGTAGAATTTGCTAAGGGGGTAAGTTAATGAAATTATCTTTCATGATTTCTGTATATGTTGCTTGTTATATTTTCTACTTCTCTCTTGGTAATACTTCCTAATGTTGTTATGTTCTTAAGGATGTGGTGTATGTTTCTACTTTATTTTTTTTCTGCAGTGGACTACTTTTGGTAAAAATTGCAAATGAGTAGGTCACATTCAAGTTTAATTTCTTGCATTTTGTTATTTTGATTAATGTAATAGTGCAGCACTTACCTTTATCCCCTTTTAACTTAGGTAAGATTTGAAATTACATTGGTTCATCCATCTAGATTTTATGTCGAGTCTTCAAATTATAGTAATGGTCATGTCTATAGGGATTGTATTTGGAGCTAATGGTTTACTTTCTTGGCATGTAACCTCAACAAAAGGTTACTTTATCTTATGGTAACTTACTTTTTGGATGTATTAATATGGCTTGGAAGAAAGTTGAGGTGAAAACAACATCCTGTTAACCTGAAACTGATGGTCAATCATCCACAACGAGTTCATGTTTTCACCTTTTATTATCTAACCCGCATTTCAGGATTTTTTTCCCTCAGAAAAATGATCCTTGGTTTTTGATGTTTGCTATCATTCTTTTTCTTGAGATATTGAATGAGATTGTTTGAGGTGGGACTTAAAACTATGCTAAAGGTATTTTGGCTTGCTTTTAGGGGCCACGGGGTCCCGGTGGATCTCGTGAGTATCTTGGTAGAGGTCCTCCTCCTGGATCAGGGCGCTGCTTTAATTGTGGGATTGATGGCCATTGGGCTCGAGATTGCAAGGCTGGGGACTGGAAGAACAAGTGTTACCGCTGTGGGGAACGAGGCCACATAGAAAGGAATTGCAAGAATAGTCCCAAGAAACTTAGGTACTCTCTTTTACAGAGGTTTTCTTCCTTTAACCTTATTTGTATTTTGTGGGTTTATTCTGCAACAAATTCTCTGATTTTGAAGAGGACGGAGTTACTCAAGGTCACCAAGTCCTCGACGTGGCAGAAATCGTAGTTACAGCCGGGGCCGTAGTTACAGGTAAATTCGTCACCCTTCTGGTCATGAGAGTCAATGTACAGCTTAAGAAATTGAGATGTTTGCCTCTATTGGCATGAGGAATGAAGATCTTATAGGAGTGGGTTGCATGCGGGTGTAATAGGCAGTTACGAGGTTTACAATGCGTTGTTTGTGCAGATGGTTTGCTTTAGTTCACATGCAATTATCTGGAGACAAAGTGACGCAACTTTATTATTTCTTTTGTTTAAAAGGGCATGGTAAAAGTGAAAAATATAGGTTGATTTGTGGACCTCATTTTCCTCGCTACAGAATGTCCTGGCTTATTTCATTCATTAACGTAATGAATTTTGCTTCAACAGTCGATCTAGATCCCCTTTGAAGAGTGAAAGAAGCCTTGAGAGGGATGATAGAAGATCAAGGAGCCCACGTGACAGCCGGAGCCCTAAGCGGCATAGGAGTTCGCCACCACCATCTAAAGGGAGGAAGCACAGTTCTACACCCAATGAGAGGAGCCCACAGGAGAGAGGTAGCCTTTCCCCAAGGGATGATGGCAGGCAGGCCAATGGATCTGATTACAGTGGTAGTCCTAGGGGAAGGAGCCGAAGCCCTATGGATGATGCTGATGCAGAGGTCCCTCCGGATCGGAATTATAGGAACCCTGCTGAAGAAAATGGTCACAGTCGCAGCCCTAGTCCTATCCGTAAGGATGACAGAAGCCCTGTTGAAGATGATGATAACCATGGTTCTCCAAGAGGCAGCGAATCGAACTAAAAGCAGTATTAAGTGCAAAAGTGAAAGTTTCTTCTGCTTTGTATGGATAACTTGTCTTGAAGATTTTTAAAGCTGTTTGAGATCTTCTGAACTTTTATCTGGAGGGTAAGTGCGATTTAGGACAGTTCAAGTGAGATCTCAATTGTACCTTATGTTAAGTATGGTGTTATGTAACATTAAAGACATGGTGTGACTAATGCCATGACGTCAATCTGGCTTGCTTGTGTGGCGTCACAGTTTGCTCATCTTTCTCGTGTAAGAAAGGTCTCCTACTTTTTACTGCAGTTAAATTATGTAGGCGCAGGAGAAATCTTTCGGGGTCCTTATTTGGGCTGCTGAAGACGCAAGTACTTATAGAGGACTTGATGGCCTCTCAAATTCGAGCAAATTTAATCCAGCTGAAAATTGTTTTCAGGACGATGGAATTGATTTTCTGTATTCTGCCAAGTTTTCAGTGATGGAATTCATATTTCGGTAATTAGAAAATTTTTGGAGCAAAGGGGTCTTTTTACGGTAATCTAAAGCACTTTCAAAGTTGTCTTTTGGAAAATTTTATGTGCGAGCATTCTATTTTTGGTTATCAAGAAACCATTTACGGTTGAAAAAGAATATATTCAAAGTCGGAAAAAAATTCTCCGTGGACTGAAAGTGGATTCCGATGTCATGAGAACTTTTTCCGGATTGCATATAACGTACTCTATGTTGAGTGAAAACAGATTCATTCGGCAGGAAAACATTCTCGGTCTACCAAAACTGAATTTCGCACGCCCTGAAAGCTTTTTCCTACGTAACCAAATTTACTCTCCAAACACAGAAAACATTTTCCGGAAGACCAAATCTATTTTCCATCACCCAAAAAAGTCTACCGAAACCCATTTCGGATCCTTTTCGTGCGCTAAGCAGCATAAATTCACTAGTAATCCAGAAGCAGTTTGAATAAGAGCATTTAATTGAATAGTTGCTCTTATGCCCTCGTAGTATAACATAACTCCACCCACTCTCCTCATACAAATCGCATTTTAAGAATTTGAGCAACTATTTGAACGAGAAAGATTTCCTCTCTTTTTTCCCACCTTGAGAAAGAGATCATCTTGTTTGGTGAGTAATAACCTGATATTTTGGGGTCAAAAGACGCTTGCTTTCTTGGAGCTAATTGCCGTCAAAATACAAAAAAGAAAACCAACATCATTCAAAGTTTAAAACTCAATTAAAAATTCTTGAAACTGGACCACTTTTAGAATGATTTAAGAAATTGAAGTGAAACTGTACGGTATATGTACATGTTCAAGTTTACAAGGGAACCGGGTAAATTTTAAACAAAGTTTGTCTTGTTCTTGAGAAAGGAACTATCTACATAAGATGAAGTAAACTGCAACGCCCATTCCGAGATTCCCCCTCCTCACCTCCCTCTTTTCTTTCTCCCCAAATTACCAGACATGCCTAAATATGTAGACTTCACGAAATATAGGCCTTAACCAGATCTGTGTAGTTGCAGACCAAACCTGTCCTTGGACAAGTGATTTTACCATTATTCATCTTGGCCATTTCTTCAAGAGCCTGCCAAGCCACAGGAACAAGAAGTTAGAACAATAGACAAAATTTGTACTTCCTCATAACAAGAATAACAGGAACCTTGGTGCTATAGACGTAGCCATTTGGCAAAACTTGTGGCGGGTTCTCTGTGTCCATTAGCTCTTTAGTTATGTAGCAAACAAGCTTCGAGTGATGCTGCTTGGAGTATGGTAAAGGCAACGCCAGATTTCGAAAGCTATCCTGAGATAGTGGGTCTTCCTTGGTGCAATAATCTTCATAACAGTATCTGAATCAGGTCAAGGAAACAAATATATAACAACCAGCAGTATCCCTTGCATGCACACCTGCAAAAAGGTGTACGTTAAGTGTCCAGATGCAAGGTGGAAAAGGGGTTCATTTTACTCAGATTTTCAATTTTTTTCGGTGTTTTTCTTAAAGGAAGGGGGTTGGGGATGACATTCTCTAAATGGCTAAAATCTAGTCAGACTTGCTATCTCAAGTTATTCGGATTTGATTAAAATGACCTCTGAACCAGATCGGAACCATTAATAGCCAATCATCATCACTAGACAGAGGCACAAAATGGGAGACAAACAATGTAAAGTTTACAACAGCTAAATGCTCTTGGAGCAGTGACATAATAACTTTCTGTGCTCCTCGTACACTTGTCACCAGAAAGAATAAGTTGGTAGTATGAAATGTCATATATCATCCTATCATCTTTTACTGGTAAAACGTGCTTGCTGTTTTGTGTCTGTACAGTTCTGACCATCAGCTTCAACTTCTAGACATAGACACTAAATATTTAGCTACAGAAGTTACTGAATACTTGATAGGTAGATGCAGATAGGAAGCACACATATGAGAGGGTGAATCAAGTATGGATACGGAGTCTTTAAAGCGGACAAGCCTGCTTGCAAATAAATGGTCAGCAAAGGCTCAAGCGTCATGCCATATAATCTGCAGAATTCCTGTTTAAATTGCTCCACCAGGAAATCCCATTGCCTTGGTTCAAATAATACCTGCAGAGGGGCAAAAAATGGAAAAAGAAAGGAACTCATCTCAGCTCCCAAAACCAAAACACGACCTCCAAACAGGGTTCAAAGAAGGTAACATAAACAAACTTGGAACTAAATGAGCCTACAAATAATTGATTCTCATCAGAATCTATAATTTTTTTAATATATGAGGACTCCTCGTACTAGTAACACTACGAAATATACGAGGACTTTTCGAAATTCAGAAGAACAACGTGGGGGAGCCATTGCACGAGCATAACTCATGAACTAATGAATCAAAAACTTTTTTAACCCTGAGACAATAAGCTTTTACAGATTCTCCCAATCAGGTACCATATGATGCTCCAAAGACTGGAAAGCACTTAAACTGCTAAGACAGAGAATCACTATTGGTAGCATCTTCACCTTTCTTCCATGACTGCAATGAAAGGTCAAATAAGATTGAAGAAACCTCTCTTAGGAATACATAGAGAAGGGGAAAAAAGCCAAAGCCATTAGCAGCATATTTTCTCTTTCTTCTATCCTTTTCATCAGTAACTCCAGTCTAACCTAAACAGCATCACAGTGTGTTTCATGTCGAAGGGTAAAAAACTGATAAAGAAGTGATACTGCGGCCAACCTGTTGAGAATCAGAGCAGTATATTCATTAAGAGTGACACACAAAACATTGTTCAGATCCAAAGAGCCTAAGTTCACCTTGTATGTTGCACATTCAGTATTACTTCTAAAAGCCAGTGTTGCCATGACCCTCTGCAGTTCTTTCATATGGGTGGCACCCCATGGCGCAAGGTACTTACGAGCATAGGTTATAGCTTGTAAACTGTTTTCAGCTCGCACCAACTCTATGAACTCTTGAAGTCTCAACTGGAATTCCAATTTACTCTGTTATCACCAAAAGAATTCATTAATAAACAAACAGAAAACATTTTGCATGTAGTAACTGCATCTTTGATGAGGAGAAATGCCACATTAATTGAACGCTACTATTACCAAAAATGACGGAGGACCTAGTTCAGAACGCCTACTCTAACCAATGGACTTCACAACTATTAGGCTATATATTTAAGGGTCTTTGGTAGTCAAACTTGATCTGAACCTAAACTTTACCAGAAATGGCTATTCAGCAAGACCTTAAAACTTACAAAAAATGTATAGTAACCTACTTCTGGCAAAAAGAGTGCTTAAGATGTCGTGGTGGATGAAATGAACACATCTCAAACTAAAGGCATCTCAAAAGTCGAAATATGATATCAAATGAAGTAGTAAAAGAAAACTTCACAAGAAATGATACTTGGAGAGAACTTCACAATAAAAGATGGAAGCAAAAGAAATCAAGCCCAGATTCAAACTTGCTCCATATCCAAGGACAAAAGGAAGAAGCATGGTGAGTACATTGGGTGAGACAGAGGTCACCTCAAGAAAGCCAACAGAATAGCATATACCTTGGACTTCTTCAACCTTGACTTGTTATCAGCACACCAGGCTAGGGCAGGAGCTACCTCCTTATTCTGAAGGGCATCAATTACCTTTTTCCCCTCTTCAAATACATCAATATCCACAAGATCCTGAGAAATTAATCAACATTCTGTCTATGACTAATTCTCTAGATACATAAAACAGAAACAGAGATAGAGAGAGAACACTTCAAGCTCAGATTACTGGTCGATCTTTCTTTGGGGGTGGGGGGGATTTCGCTCTTTTGTATAGGACATGAAGCTTAATCTACCAATTATGAACTCCTTATCTTTCTCCTTGCACTTATCAAACCATGGGTACCATTCGAGATCTCATCAACTGGTGTTCCCCAGTAAAAGGAATAGGGTAATTCTCATTTTCTCTTTCACCTTTAAAACTCCATGGCTCAAAAGAAATTTAGTTAACTGACACAGACGATGAAGACATATCCCTTGTGAGCATCAACAAGAAGTAGTGTATCATCAGCAGCCGAAGAATTTTAACCCAGAAAATAAAAAGTGCACATTGTCGACGATGATAAAATATGTTTTACTTCATAGAAATTTTATTCCTGAAATCTCGTTGCTGCCCCCCCCCTCCTCCCTCTCTCCCCAGACGTTCTTATCCGAGCCCCTCAACCCCAAACATGGGTATATATGCGTGACGAGGCATTGAGGAGTTACTAATCCGGTTTGAATTCTGCAAGTAATGGAGAAAATTTTAAACCAAGATGACACCCCAGAGATCCCCAACAATCAAAACTGGCAATATACCTGTATATTGCTCCTTTCTGCAAGCTTAGCTGCAGTGTCATAATAAGACATTCGCAACATGTAGTCCACGAGAATCCGCTTCAGGCGAGTATTATTCCAATCTGACAAATTCTCAGCATCTGCCGACTCCAAGTGATCGAGCCGAGCCCGGCACCTCTGTGCTTGCAAGTTCTCTGCACGGCTTTCCTCTTCCAACTTCATAAATCAAATATTTGATGGTAATCAATACATATGAACTTCATAGTAAATTCTTTCACCGTTACAAATGACAAAATCACTAAACTGGACATCGAACATGAACATATGGATGAAGTTTCTATGTTAGAGCATTGAAATGACTACGTGCCAATTTGGCAGTCATTTGTCGAATCAAATTATCCGACTCGCCAATTAGGTCCAAGATTACGGAATTCAAATCGAATCCTTCGTTGCTCAAGGAAAATCAAACAAATTTAACTCCAGGTCTTTCAAACGCGCGGTTTCTCTTTCCAACACAATTAAGAAAAAAATCCATTGGGAGCTCCTCAATCGTTAAAGTGTAACGAACAGAAAATAAAAGAGAACAAGAACTCCCAAAAACTGATATTGGATTGTTTGGCACACAAAGCAATAAAAACCTGCTTAAGCAGAGCAGTACATTAAATTGCCTTCAGTTAAGCCAGAATTTACATAGCCGACCACTTGCTAATCAACCAAAGCGAAAAACTAGGGTTCCCATCCCGTACCTTCCTTTTGAGCCCTTGAAGTCGGGACACGAGCGAGCTTAGTTGTTGAACGGCGTCTTCTTTGGAAACGTCGGCATCGGCTGCGTCTGAGACGACGGATATAACGGCGGACAGCTCCTTCTCGGCGACGCGGTGATTGGCTCGGATCGTCTTCTTGTAGTGCTCGAACGGGACCCGCAAGAACTGGTGCTCCAGTTTCAGGGACTCGGTCAGGTGGGCCAGCTTTGAGGACGGCAAGGCTGGGGCCGTCGCGATTTGTGTGGTCAGGTTGGCGGTGGTTGTGGTCGCCGTCCCGTTGGGAAGAGAATCCATTTCCCCTTCGAGAGAGTGAAAAGGAAAATAACAACGTTTCTTGCGGCAGAGTAAAATAAAATAAGGGAGATGAGAGCTCCACGGGAGAGACGATCAGGGAGACGAGGGATCTTAGGTTTGTTTTTTAGGGATAAAATTTTAAGGTATTGAACTGGGTTAAAACGTGAAGAGATGATTTTTAATATTTATTAGAGTGAAAAAGTAATGATGTGATGAGAAGAGATATTGTTTTATAATTTTTTATTGTGTTAAAATTTTAAGAAGTCTAAAATTTTTGTTAACAAAATGCTATCTTTGTTACGTGATTTTGGGAACTTAATTGATACAATGTTTTCAGATTTTATACAATTTTACACATAAATTATCAATTTTAATATATTGCAAACTCCAACTAGTCATGTTAGACACATTGCACTCTAAGCTATATACTTTGCACCGTACAATAATAATCTCGAAAAATTAATGAATTTACTATAATATCTTCAATATATGTAAAGATGATCAAAGACATTATCGTCATTTTATTCTAAAAATTAGACAAAATATATAAAGTATCTAAAATTTGTAGTTATAATGTGCAATGTGTCAAATCTAATAGTTTATGGTGCAAAATATAAAATCTATAATAAATTATAGGTGAAAATGTATTTTATTCATTTCATTTGCCTATATTCCCTACAACAGCGAGCCATCTTTTTTTTTTACTTTCTATTTATTTCCTTTCTCGGGCAACACACATTCATGGTGTTCTCGTGGCATCATTGCTATGGACACATCTTGACGAGAATAAATATGATTATTCATGTAATGATGGGAAAACCATATCATTTACGATTAATATCATGCCTCATCATGCAGTATGATAGTAAGGGACAATGAGCATATGGATCCCACAATTCACTGTTTAAGCTTTTTGAAGTCTTCCCTCCTCACTTTAAATTGTTAATGTGTCATTTGTACTCTCCACTATTATAGTCGGTCCATATAAAATCATATAAACAAAATGTTTAAATATAATAGAAAAACTATACCATATTTATCTTTAAGAACAATATAATTTAATAATTAAAAATACAGACTTTTCTATGAGCCAGACAACCGTACTAAAAAATAGAGCACGAATTCGAATCCTACCCTTTCTAGAGTGAGTTATTTACTTACTGTCACACGTGTGGTTGGACCGTTACACATAATAAAATTAAAATAAATTATTTTTTCCCTTTTATCTAAAGTAGTTTTTCCTAATGTTTTCTTTGTACTACTTCTAATTATATACACGCTAAATTACTCCTTACGTCTATAGGGTTTAGATTTATTCTCAAATAGATAATGTCGTCAACTTAATGTACAAAAATACACACGTGAATATGGATAGCTTGATTTTTTTTAAAAAAATTGACCAACCACACGTGACATGTGCCAGTAAATAAATAAAAATAAAAATTAATAAAAAATTAATAAAAAAAACATAATTAATTAATTAATTAATTTTTAAAAAATGAAAAGGATCGGCTTTCACGGTGGAGGCCCCGAGGAGTTTGGTCGTCCAGATCTAGGAGTTGCGGTGCTCTTGGGCGGTTGGGGGACCTCCCCCATCCCGCAACAGTGGGGCCGTGGAGGGGGCCTCTACCGTGGATCGGATCGGCCGATCCGATCCTTTTTTTTTAAAAATAAATTAATTTAAGATTTATTTTTTAAAAAAATAAGTTTATTTGTATTTATTTTCTGATACGTGTCACATTGTGATTGGACGTATTTTTTTAAGGGATAAATGATATTTTGGTCCCTCTAGTTTGGGTGAAAATCAAATTAGTCCCTTAACAATTTTTTTCATCAATCGGATCCCTGTAGTTTGCATGAAAATCAAATTAATCCCTTATCAATTTTTTTCATCAATCGGGTCCCAGATCTTTACATGTTTTTATATTAAGTCTTTCAGCCCAAATTCGTCCACTAACTTAACGGTAAGTGTCAACCTGATATGCTCAGGATGGAGAGCTGAGAGGATCGAGAGGCCCGAGCAGGTTGGACTGCTTGTGCTCGGGATGCTCGGACTACTTTTATATAGCCTTTGCAAGAGCGGTCTTGCTGCTCGTGCCTCTCGATTTGCTTATGCTCGGGATGTCGGGTTACTTTTGCTCGGGATGCTTTTATATAGCATTTGTGCGCGCGTCCGACCTACTCGGGCCTCTCGATCCTCTCAGCTCTCCATCCCGAGCAGATCAGGTTGACACTTACCGTTAAGTCAGTAGACGGAAAGACTTAATATAAAAGCATGTACAGATCAGAGACCCGATTGATGAAAAAAAATTTGATAAGAGACTAATTTGATAGCAGCCCGACCTGCTCGGGCCTCTCGATCCTCTCAGCTCTCAATTCCGAGCAGATTAGGTTGACACTTACCGTTAAGTCAGTGGACAGAAGGACTTAATATAAAAGCATGTAAAGATCAGAGACTCGATTGATGGAAAAAATTGATAAGGGACTAATTTGATTTTCATGCAAACCACATGGACCCGATTGATGAAAAAAATTGTTAAGGGACTAATTTGACTTTCACCCAAACCACAGGGACCAAAATATCATTAATCCCTTTTTTAAATCAAGCAGTCTATTCCCACGTGTGCATTTTCGTCCACTAAGTTGACGACATAATTTATTTGAGAACGAGTCAAAACCTCATAGATAAGTTTAAGAAAAATTGAACCCTGAAGACTAAATTGATAAAAGGTAAAACTCCCGGACGTACAGAGTAATTTAGCATTATATATATTTTGGTCTTCCAATATTGGTTTTGGGAAACATAGTTTGGTCCATGTGCATTAATTAGTATGTGATTAATGAATTTTGCTCTTACTGTATTTTTCTTAAGATTTCATATATTATGGAATCTCTTTAATTTGTTATATATCTTGCACATTGGTTCTGGCTCATCTCTCCATTTGTGAAACCTGATCGCCGATATTCTTTATAAAGCTTTTTGATTTCGGCAATGTTGATCTTCTTGGGTTTGCCTTTTTTTGTTTGTTTAATATATATATATATATATATTTTTAATATAATTTATTATTTATTATTTTTGTAAAATTAGCTATCAATGTAATTCATATTTCAAAAAAATCATCGCTCCAAAGACTTCAACCATTATTAACGTAACAGTTTTGCTTATTGGGGCGTGCTCATTGGCCGTCCTTAAGCTCACGCTGACGTGTCGGTTTTTCAGAGAACGATCAGTAAACTTTCCACGTTGGGGACCCAGACCTTCTAAGGTTCAAGTTTTCAACTGTACTCGAGCAGTCCTGATAAGTTATTACATCATACCCCGCTCCTTGTCCGCTTTATCCGCGGAATCAAAAATTTTAAATCCCGGGTAGGGACGAAGATGCGCTTCCTGGAAAGAAGAAGAAGAAAGAAACGGTGTCTCGGGATTGGACCTCTGTTTTTCTTTGTCACTCGCTCCCTAGTCCCTTTGGGCTCGTCTCTCTCCTTTCTTTCATTTCGTCATTAGAAATTTGGATCATCGAGTACCGTTGCTTCTTGCTTCTCGTATCATTAATTAGCAAATCTTTGTCGCCGTCAAATCTCAATTGTTCAAGGACCGGCTTCCCCTCATTGTTTGTTCCCCTGACGTTCAGTGAATTCCTTCTCTCTCTTTCTCTCGGATATCCATTTCCCGGATAATGCGGGCTGCTGAGTTGGATTTCTTTTTGAATTTTGAATTTTGCTGAGAGAGTCATTACGCCAGAAATGGTAGGTTAGTAACTCCAAATTAGTTCTGTTTTCCAAAAATTTTTTTTTTTGCCCCTGCTTTATTGGCTTCGCTTTCTTCCGCAATAAAAGTTGTAGAACAATTTCGTTTGACCGTTTAAGAGAAAAGAGGAACTTGTAAGTCCTGCTCTGTTGAAGTCTTTTTCTTTGCTCTGTTAGTTCGACAAAATTCTATAGTATTTAGCTGTTTATTTATTTTTTGCTTCCCGTATAATAATGTTGTTGTTGTTGTTTTTTTTTTCTATCTTTTTTGTTTCAATTGCTTTCTGAGCAACCAAACGGAGTTTTCGTCCACCTCTGCCTCATTTTCTTGAAATTATCGTATAGCTGTTATTGCAATAGTCTTTTAGGTCCTATAAAAGAAAGGGTCTTCTAGGAATTTATTTGAGGTTGTCATTGCAGAAATTATGGAGAATTCGGAGTCTTTTAGACGGATTTACGGCGGGAATTGCCTCGACCTCGTTGAATCGAGGAAGGCCTCACTATTTTAGCCTTTTTCGGTGTCAGAGGGAGGCTTTCGGGGTTTTAGGGGAGCGAGAATGATGAGGTTACTTTGGTCATCTCAGTCACCAGCTTAGCTCTGACACATTTGTTTTCTGCACTGCGCAATATCTGGATCCCGTTTCTTGATTATTATTTGTAATCTTTACCCGTTTTTAAAATGATTTTCTACGAGAAACGAACGTTGCTGAAATTTTAGGCTATAATTTGCTCCCACGTGCTTCTTCACTATTTCTATGTCTAATTTTGTGTTGCTTTTTTTTAATGGTGTGTTAAACTAGTCGTTAGTGAGTGTATCTGAAGCTCCGTCTCTCTTGTAGTTGTTGAAGTTCACCAAATATTCAGCATCATTTCGGAATTCGGCGCCCCCCCCCCAAAAAAAAACCTTCCTCGGTGCTTCCACACCTGCTATTGGTGGTAGGTTTGAAGGGTTTTTCGACACTTATTGGACCGTTAGATGGTTGGAAGTTATTATGGTTTGAGTTTCCGGGGATTTCTATCAAATCTACAATTTTTTGGCTTTTTGTTCTGTTGTTTCTTTGCTAATTAGTTTCGAGTCTATGTTATTCTTTAACTAAGTATAGTTGGTTTTATTTATTATCTGGTTTTTTCAGATTAATCTGTTAGGCGGCTGTTTTTTTTTTCTTAAAGCATATGTTGTTTAGTGTCTTGGATATGTAGGATATTGGCTTTTTTTGTTTTAATTTTAATTGGGTTTTGTTCAAGATCCTCTGTATTAAGTGCATGATGTTTAGAATTTGTCTTCCATTGACATGGAGAAAATCTGTTCCATGGATATGAAGACAATCTGTTTTGGTTGTTCTCCCGTGTCTTTTGTTTAGTAATTTGACCAATATATGCATGTTGTCATTCCAGCCACTGTTATTGCTTTTCTTATCAGTCCTTGAGGTTGCTCTTATAATGATTATGTATGTTCTCTTGCTGCATGCTTTTATACGTTTTTTTATTTCCATTAATTCATAATAAAAATAAACATCCCTGTTGATGACCTTGCACGATGTGTGTTTTTTAACCAAGATTTGTTATTTCTCCCATGGTTCTCTTTTCTCTTTTTCTCAGCAATCTCAGCGATATTTGTGTGGTTTTTTGTGTTTCCTTGTGTACCCCAGTCTGTGAGATCTCATCCTTTCAACATCTTGGCCTAAGAGATCACGACTAAGGGCTGGAAACTTTCATGAGCTAAATTTAGTGATTCCTGCAGAAGATTTACCCATGAAGAAGTTATTCTTTTTTAGATCATCTGCATCATCCAATGGAAACAGTAACGGGGTTCCTCCACCAACAGATAAGCAAGTTGATGGGTATAAACTATCAGAAAGTGGTGTAAGCAGTCAAACTAATGACAAAGCAAGTCCTAGGCATTTATTTTCCAAATCTCGAAAGCAAGCATCTGATTGCCAGAGCTCCAGTACCAGTTCAGGTCTTAGAAGGAGCCGCTCCTTTTCATCAGCTGCCTTTCCCGGTGGTGGTCTGGTACAGATGGATTCTTCTTGCTTGAATGATCAAGGTAGATCTCCTTCTAGTACTACAAGTAGTGCTCGGCATCAGCGACGTGATCGTTCATCTCGGTGAGTCTGTAGATCAGCTAACTTTTGTAAATTTATTTGTTTGCTAAAGCGAATTTTCTTTGTAGACCGTGTAGATAGAATCTTATTTATCATATTGGCAAACCTGGTTTATCGACTTTGCGCCCCCCCCCACCCTGCCCCAAAGAGACCTTGTTTATTAGAGTTTGCTTCGAGACTGACTTCATTGGGCTTCTTCCTTCATGTGCTAGTTGTCGGGCTATTACTCCCGAGAGGCAATATAAGGCAAAACGATTAGAAGAGCCAACTAATCGAAATGCGCACAGGCTAGAGAGGCCCGGTTCTGCTGGTTCTTCCAGAACCTATAATGACTCATCATCCATTAGCTCCAGTAATGTTTCAAGCAGGATCGTTGACCGCTACATTGATGGAGAGCAGCAGCAGGAAGGAAGCAGAACTGATAACATTGGTCCTCAGAGAAACTATACTGGAAGTATTGGGAGGCTTCCCCCACGGATCCTTTGTACAGCACCTACTTCACCAACAAAAAGTGTCAAAGACAAAGCAAGGACTTGTTCTTTTAGGGAAGTACAAAGCTCCCGTCTGCGGTTCTCACATAAAGACTGGGCAGAAAATGGATTCGGGCATGAATCTCCCCGAAGTCTTGCTAAGAATGTAATCGAGAGACTCTCCCAGTCTAATATTTTCCCCAAAACAATTTCAAAGGAGTTTGAGCATGATACTCCAATCACGATTGAGGATATTTATGGTAGATCCTTGGACGGCTGCTTCAGTTCAAACTCAGATGTGATTGCCCAGACCACTCATTCATTGGATGAACCACATGAAATGGGTGATGGGTATCACGCCGATAACCTAGGCTTCGAAAGATGGAATACTTTTCACGGAGGGAAAAGTGAGGAGGTAGGTCTTGATGAAATTGAGGATGAAGTTGATGCAGAACTACGAAGAAGATCCAAAGAAGCTGAGGAGAGGGTCATGGTTCTTACTGAAGAACTTGAGCAGGAAAGCTTTCTTCGGGACAGTGGGTTTAATGTACCATCATTGATTGAAACAATTAGAAACCTAACAGAGCTGAGGATAAGCTTGGCACTTGAGGTCTCAAGCCTTTTGCAGTCTCGAATTGCTGAGAGGACTTCTGCGAAGGAAGAACTCAGATGGGCGAAGGTAGAACTGGAGTCCCGAACAAGACGACTAGAGAAGGAGAAGAACGAGTTGCAGTTAGGATTGGAAAAAGAGTTAGACAGAAGGTCGGCTGACTGGTCATTCAAGCTTGAGAAATTTCAGTCGGAAGAGCAGAGGCTCCGTGAGCGAGTTAGAGAGCTTGCAGAGCATAATGTCTCACTTCAAAGGGAAGTTTGTTCTTTCAATGAGAGGGAAAGAGAGCGCAGAAGCTTAATAACAAATTCAGAGCAACAACTTCAGGACCTGACTACAGAGGTGGAGGACATAAAAGAGGAAAATCAAGATTTACGACAGAATCTCTCGAAATTACAAACAAAGTATAGAGCAGCCGAAGAAGATTGGGAATGTGTCCAAAAAAATTTTGCAGGCAGGGAGAAAGAATGCAAAGAGTTGCATAAATCTGTTACAAGATTACTGAGGACTTGCAGTGAACAAGAGAAGACAATTGATGGGTTGCGGGAACGCTCTAGCGAAGAACTTAGGAAAAATCAAACATCAGAGAAGTTTGATAAGCATGTGGCAAAATTACAGATGGAGCAAATTAGGTTGACAGGGGTAGAACTTGCTTTGAGAAGGGAATTGGAATCTTATAGGGTTGAAATCGATGCTCTTCGACATGAGAATATAACCTTATTAAACCGCTTAAAAGATAGTGGGAAAGAAAGTACTGCTTTCAATTTCAAGCTAGACAAGGAATTGTGGACCCGGATCTGTTGCTTACAGAATCAGGGGCTATCAATGCTTAATGAGAGCAACCAATTATGTTCAAAGTTATTGGAATCCTTCAAAGGGAAAGCAAGCCAACCTCTTCCTGATTCCAGGATGGGTATGGAAGTTATCCGGGATGGTTTAGATGCACAATTTGTTGTCGAAACTGAGGTGAAACTTCAGGGATTAAGGCGTGGAACTGAGAACCTAACAAGGAGTTTGCAGATGATGTCTACTCTGTTGCATGATAAATCCACTCCAGCTGCTTCTAAGTTACAGTCACAGTGCATTGATGTTGATGGATCAGTGCCACTACATGATCAAACTGCAAAGGTAAATTGCTTCTGAAAGGAAGCAGACTACAAATAAGTTCTTCACTGTATACTAGGGAATTAATCATCTTCAACATCCTCGTTAAAATGTTTACTTAAAATTGATTTGGTGGTCATGATTTGTTTCTCATCGATATGATTGTTGCTGTATTCCCCTATATAGGATGTTATAAGATCTGAGCTTAAAGCAGAAACTTTATTCACTGGTTTATTAAGAGAGAAGCTTTATTCTAAAGAGCTGGAAGTTGAGCAGTTGCAAGCTGAACTTGCGACAGCAGTAAGAGGCAATGACATTCTCAGATATGAAGTCCAAAACGCACTAGACAACCTTTCCTGTGTCTCTCACAAGTTGAAGGACCTTGAACTTCAGGTAATTCTCACTTCCATCTTCTATTTGGAAAGATTACATGCAATTTGGTTAATCTACATGTGATCAGTTGTACTGTATTTTTCTGTTTATTTTCATATAAAACTTTGCACTTACAAGTGTGCAAGATAGGCTTAGTTCTTGAAGAAGGCATAAGGTGAAGTGTGAGTTAGAACAACAAAGAGATGTCATAGAAGAAAGAGCTCTGGAATAAGCTGGATCATGTGGACGTTCAATCTAATTTTGGTAGTAGTAGGAGTTGAAATGAGAAAGGGTTTCAGATGGAAACTCACTCTAATCTTTGATTGAATATTCATAAGAATGGCAGAAAGGAAAAAATAGATATTCACAAGGATGATACGTCTCTCCTAGAAATGGCCTGGGACGGAGGATGTGGAGTCAGACCGTTGAGGTGCTGAACAGCCAGTTGTTTCAACCAAGGGGAGAAAACCTTATAAGAGTCTTTTGACACAGACCTCATGGTGCTGAATGTTGGCCAGCTAAGAAAGGCATCCCAAATAAGAGCACAATTATAAGAGGAAGTTTATCCAGATGAGCGGCAAGATGAGTAACGATGGAATGAGCATGCAATTTTTCTGTTTTATCTCTCCGCCAATGGAATTGATATCAGGAAAGAGTTTAGATAGTTTGGTGACTTTGGTCCTAGGACCTGTGATTAACCCCATGATGATGGAATTGGAAAGCTCATGAGGTATTTTGTTATACGGAATATATCAGAGACAATTCATTCTCATGTCATGTTACCTACGTGAGTCTATTTCACTAAACTTTGCATTCTTTTGAGGATAGTATGTAGTCAAGGTAGAACACACCTACTTTTGGAGAGAGGTAAAGGTAGTTAAGTTGAGCTCTTAAATATGTGTTTACTTGAAGGTACAGTATTAAGCATACATCTAAATCAGGGCAGATATTTGCATGAATGTTCCCTTAACTGCACTAAGCTACACATTTGGATCAGGCCTCTGCAATTATTTCAGGCGCAATTAGTAGTTAATGTTAACCGGAGTTGGTGCAGCTATATTACTAGGTTTAAGGTCTGATGGCATGATATTTGTGCGTCTGTGCTTTCTCCGACTGCTCCATCCTATGGGGTTTTTCCCTCTCTCATTCTAGAGCTTAACTGTATTTTGCAAATGGGGTACTCCTCTTCTGTGTTATGTTGCAGTTCATGCGTAACAAACTTTTATAGTATTGGTACCTTTGATTCCTGAAGTCTTTACACCACTTGTTCCAAGTGTTTGCCGTTTCGAACTTCACCACTATATATCTTATTTTGCACCAGATGCTGAAGAAGGATGAGAACGTAAACCAGGTCGAAAGCAACCTCCAAGAATCTCTGAAGGAATTAGCAATTATACGGGGAATATTGCCTAAAGTTACGGAGGAGAGAGATTTGATGTGGGAGGAAGTGAAGCAATACAGTGAGAAGAATATGTTATTGAACTCCGAGGTTAATGTGTTGAAGAAGAAGATTGAGGCCCTTGATGAAGACTTACTTTTGAAGGAAGGTCAGATCACAATTCTAAAAGACACCATAAGGAAAAAACCGTTTGACCTTCTTGCTAGCCACGACTCTTTGCAGGATTTCTTGCTGGAATGATGATTGCCAGAAAGCTAAGCTAGATTTTTCTCTAGGGTGAATTATCATACTGTTCATAGTCATATACTCTCTGCTCAGTGTCCTCCTTTTGTACCTTTTCTTTCTTTTCTTTTTACTTAGTAGATTTTGATGAGCAAAAGAAACACACCGTGATTCTTTCGCGAGACAGTTCAAACAACTGTATGTAATGCAGCATAGCAATCCCAGAAGAATGTCTTTGAAATCATTTTTCGATGTAGCTGTTGAATCCCATGGAAACTCTCTTGGAAGTGCTTTCTCCTTTGTGTTCCTTTACCCTTCGTTCGTGCAGGGAAAGAAGCTGCCGTTTGGTTCGAACGACAATTTCCAAGATGTCGCTTGAAACATATACAGGTTGTCGTTGAAAGAAAATGTCATAAGAAGACGCATAAATAAAAGGTTCAGGTTTGTTTTTTTTTTTTCATTTGGGTAAGTAAATCGAAGATATGGTAAGCGACACTGTAAAGAAGTCTGCGACCCATTAAAATATGGTGTTTTAATAAACAAGATGTGTGTCTTTTGGGTAAACCAAGGCGATGAGATGTTCAGACCCAAAAGAAAAAAGTTCTGTTGCCTGTTCGAAACGGCACAGTTTAGAATTCATAAAATAAACGGTGGTTTTTTATTTTATTTTGTAAATCGCTTTATCTCATAGGTTTTTAACAATACTCAAAAAGACCCATTTCGTAGTTATATTATACACGAGAATCAACGGTCGATATCACAGGTATCAGATTGTTTCGTACTTCAAAAGAATTCTAGAAAAACCAGAGAAAATATTGAAATAGTAACAGCGACAAGTAGAGGTTTCCACCAAGCAAGGCTAATTGATTCATCCGTCTGCCTAGTTATATTGGATACGGACTAGTCCTCACCAAAATCTTCAGCAATATGAAGCTTAAAACGACCCCTAGAGCGACAATAATCAAACCCATACCATACATTTTCCGGGACATATGTCCTAAAATAGAACATATACGAAACCGGGACTCCATGGCCACCATCCTGACGATGAAGCACCTTCACCCAGCCGGGTCTCCAATCATCCGAACCAACTTTCTTAAGGTACAGCGAGCACACCCTTTGCGTCATGCATGGTCCGCTTGCCTCAAACATGTCGACGGCACAGCGCTCGAAGCCGTTATATGCACCGCCTTGTTTCTTGAGGCCGTCTTTCGAAGCATACACTAACGTGGGATTTTTGAGATGCTTCACAAGGATCAAGTTTCCCAGTGGGTCGCCGAATTTGACACTCACATGATCTGTGGTCTCAGCGGAGGGTGCGCAAGTTGTCTCTATCTCAATTGAGTAGGAGCAATTATTTTGAGCCCCATCGGTTGGCAGCTTGTTTGCGCAGGCTGGTGGGAAAAAAATGATGACAGAGACAATGAAAATGATTGGAATGCTTGTTCTCTTCATCGGGAAGTCTGTTTTCTGAGGCTAATGGTTGTTCTTGTGTGGAAGGCCAGTGACCGAAACTTGACTGAAGCTCGTGCATTTTATACTGCAATGCATATATTTCTTTAGCTGGATTCTCCGAGGAAATAAAGAAGAGGAGACACGAAAAAAAAACCACAACATCACTTTAAGAAAGTTGAGATTCCCACCACTTCCAGATATTTCAAAAAAGGTTGTGCTTGATCAAATCCTACGGCCAAATTTTACAGACATGAACAGGGTTTGTGACTTTAGATTTCCTGTGTCGATAATGCAGACTGATGTTATATGATACTTATCCACACGAAGAAAGTTTCCCTGACTAAATTTTTAGGTCTCAAAATACAAAGATATATTAATATGACCAACATATTCTAACTGGCTTCAAATTTGTTGGAATAATAAAAGAGTAAAGTATTATATCGAAGCATAATTTGGAGACCATCGGATGTTTATATCCCCGGCAGAGTATGAAAGAGTCGGCGATGAGTTATTCTTTGGTCTCACAATATTGCAAGTGCTCCCAGCACTCCTTTTGCAGCTCACGAACACATGGCGTGCCAACTTTGCCACCCATAATAGACGACGTGAAAGTGGAGGCTATGCATGTGGGTTTTGAGCTTTATACTTCAGGGCTAATATATGAATCCCTACGTTGCGTGGATAAGGCTGCAAAGTTAAATTGAGATGCTTAAAGATGGAAAGCAAGGCAGAAAGAGATTAGAGCTTTAAAGTCACACTAATGACATCAGATGGCTTACTGATACACTCTCAAAAGCATTTTCTTGGGGTCCTTTATTATTATCATACAAATTTTCTCCCTCCTGAGCTATTATTTTTCTACAAATTGCTAAGCATCTGAGTCTAATATCTTTCTTTAATCTCCCAGAACCACCAGGTCCTTCTTGCCGCCGACACGCCGTCTCTAATTTTCTTTAATCTCCATTTATTTCCTTCGTTTTTTAATTACTAAAGTAATTTCTCTCCAATGAGAATTTTTCGAGTGAATGGGGCAGGTCAAGTGTAAGTGCTGTTATTTGGAATAAGAGTGCCCGGGTTTATGAATTAAACAAAACTTCAGTGAATGGAGTGAACAACTCTCGTCATGGAATCAGATGTTGAGTTCCCCTAGTCCATTTCATTGGCAACTGAAATAGATCATAAATGGTTTGTCTTGGATTCACCGATACGTACATACAAACTTCCAAAGAAAAGTTAAGTCCACAACATATAGAACTAGTGCTATTGCAGCTACATCTCCCTGATTTTAGAACAGAAAGATGTATAAATGTAATAATCCCGATCATAATGTATGACGGTCCATAAGAGAGAACGCTTATTGACATCTCTCTAAGGAAGGAAATCATAAGTGAATTATCGAATTTCAGACCCCATAATTGTCTTATCCTCCCCCATAAGGTCAACCAAATAGCATCTGGAGCACCATCTGGATAGCAGGGAAGATGCAACCTTATATACCGGTTTAGAGAGATGCTGATTTCCAGAAGTCAATGGGCTTTCTTTGCTGGAAAATGATGAAACAGAGATATAAGGAAAACAAACATTTTCATTTTACATATTAAGTTTGATTTTTGAGAAATGAAATTATGCATATGATGCAGACATTCAACCAGCAACATCCTTTGAGAGTGCATGAAGCTACATGCATGGACATGAGATGTGCGACTGAGCCCCAGTGCGGACACACATGCCCATGGATGAACATAACCTTAGGCATGGACATTTGAGAAACAAGGACTGGTCCCTTACCATCCAAGACTGGGCGAGGATGGATCTCTAGATTTTTATAACTCTTAAAATCTTCTATCCTGATGCACTTATTCAAGTTTATCTGAAGGCTGCTACATCAAGTAATAGATAACTTACTTTAGCCAGCCTAACCACCACTGTGACAAGCAATTCAATGAGGAGTAGGAGCAGGAGCTAATTTGGATATAATTGAATGGTTAAAATATATGCTCTCGATGACTTATCAAGAGTAAACAACCTTTTATGAATGCCAACAAACTGTAATCGGTGTACTGATTAATAATGCCGGGGAAGTATCACTGGCCGAACTGGGGCACCTGTTCATAGCTACCCAAAAAGATAATGCTGCCCCTCCAAATGGATTTAACAGTTATAGGAAACTTTCGTTTTAAGCTAAACAGATCTATCATCTGGTGAGTCAAAAAATCAGGAGACTCTGTTTTATTCAGAATGGTCTGTTTCCTGAGATAGATTACTAGTGCTTGCCTTTGCAATTGGCATCTTTGCCCTCACAGACTCGATCAAAGAGAAATCAATATCAGCCACAGCAATCCCTGTTGACACTCGATCTGAAACAGGAAAACCAGAACTGGATGCGAAAAAAATGTTGCTAGTATGCAGCAGGTATGCATATTCCAGGCACTGAAATTGGACCCCAAAAAAGTAGCCTTTTCTGAAAAGTAAGTTCAGCTATGAAAGTCCGACATTAGGGGAAGTGTCAATTCCTCCAAGTATCAGCATTAAAGACAAAAGACATCCATCTTGTACAACACATAGATATAACACCAAAGAGCAACTAAAAAAAAACATGGATCTCGATTGTAAGCCACACTCGTCATGTTGCTGTAGGCCTGTAACCATTTAGTAAGTTGACGAACTGGCTTATCAATCACTCTTGTACACACAGTCATTTAACGGTTATCAGTGCGCAATCACAGATTTGAATTTTTTATAATTCAAGTAGTGTGTCACAGATGAAGCTTCAGATGGAACGAAGGTAACTACTCACCAGGAAGTCGACCAGCAACAGTTCCCCATGGATCAATAATTAATGCGTCACCATAGCTTTCTCTTTTTTCATTGTGCTTTCCAGCTTGTGAAGCAGCTACTACCTGATAATGCATTCAGGCTTCAGCACATCATCTCAAAGTGGTGCAGGAGGGGGCAAATAGCACACCAGATGCTGGACTCTCTGTGATGCATGCCGGAAAATAAGTCAATTACAGGAACAAAAGAATATGTCAAAAAAGAGCTCATTGTCTCTTACAAAAGAAACAATACAGAAAGGAAAAAAAAAGTGAAACATTGTCATGAATCGTTTTAATCCAAAGGCTGCACTAGAAATGAAGAGTTCAGCAGCGAAACAGACCTCTAAAAAAGCGAATCGCAAGTAAAATTGCATTATTCAGGTTGGTTTATCACCTTGCTAGAGCGCGATACTTTTGCATGGTTGGTCCATCTAAAGGCTCTGCGATCTTGACGCTGTCCCCATCCTTGGCACCCACAAAAGAGAAGCTTTCGGGTCAGCAAAGCAATTTCGCCCCAGCAGAGGCTGCTTCCTTTGTAGATAAAAACCAATGTTATATTAAACATATAGAAGCGATGTAAAAATTAACATGAAGTGCTAAAAACCATTTAACAAGGAAAAAAACATCTAAATCTTCATAAATAGCTCTTACTAAAGCAACAAAGAAACCACAAAATAGCGTTCAAAAGGAGTTAAAATGGGACAAAATATACGCCGAGAGAGTAGTTACTTTGCATAGGTAGCTTTTTTTTCTCCTGTACAACATGATGATTACATTGATTGGCGCTAATCCTTTTAGTGATACAGTTTTATGGTGTTTAAAATTTCTTTGTATGTTTAATTAGATAGCCTGCATAGAAATCCTGGTTAGGGGTAAAATTATTCTACTTTGTTGCACTGGTTTTCCCGTCTGATATGCCTCCTATAAATGCTCCATCATGCAAACAAATTTGAATTTGCTCGATAGAGATTTGCGCTTCTTCAGTACTTGAAATGGGATCTTTTAAAGCTTTTTTATTTAATGTTGCGTTATGCCAATGTGAAAATATGGATGTGGGAAAGTTTCTCTTGCAGGTAAAGAGAAGGTTCTCTCAAGAGGCTGAGAACATCACTTCAAATTTCTTTTCTTTTTATTTCCTTTTTTGTTTATTTTCTGTAAATTTGACTGAAGATGGTTTTCTTTTGTGAGCAACTCTTGGGGAGGCGGAAAAAGATGTGAAAGCTTTGATTTTCATGTCTTTCAAATAGTCCCAGTGCAGTTAGAAGGATTAACATGTTAATCAACGGCTTTGGGGTAAGTATTAGATATTTGACTTGACACCTTTGGCTCAGGCTTCTGTTCTTTTTCTTTTCTTTCTGCCCTTGGCAAGTGGGGAGCAGGACTAAACCTGCGGGCTGAGGGAATCGACCCAGGGCCAGCCCCCACCCAAAGGGATGGTTGCCACTTGAGCCAAGGCTCAGTGGCTCAACCTACTGTTCAAAAGTGATTTTTTTTTTTTTCATTAACTTGATTCCATTTTGCAAAATCACTATGCTAAGCTCCAACGATATAGGATATAGGGCCTGAAATTGTCAAGCATCTCGTATATCGCTCTACTGATAAGAGATGCACAAATTTCATGCACGAGATTAGGCATCATGGGCTGCATATATAGTAAGTTCTACACGACTTTACGCGGGTGAATATTGAGCCATTAGCCAGTGAGTTGTAGCTCAGTTGGCACATCTTACCTTTGGTGAGGGTTAGATCCGGGGTCGAATCCCCCTACCCAGCAGGCTTGGTCTTGTTTCTAAAATTTGCCTAGAAAAAAAAAGAATATTGAGTCACTATTGTCTGATAACTTTCAGCTCCTCATTCGAGAGATAGTCGTTTCCTTTTCCCAACTGCCCACCTCCCCTCACCACCCTCTCCGGCGACCGGAGGAACACTTGCTCCTACTGCTTCCCTCCCTCCCTCCCTTTGTAATGCTCTTTTGTGGTTGGATACCTAAATACAACCCTATTTCTGGTCATTTTTTGGTGTTTTTTTCCCAACAAACTTAGAGCATAGATCTAGGTGCTCATAGAGGTCTTTGAAGTACACAACCGGTAGGGATGTCTTTTCCAGCGCCTGTCATAGTTTTTGTCCACCGCAACAACCGACCGGACGACACATGGAGGCTCACGCGCGCCCACGCTCGATCATGGATATCACGCGCCTATCCTTTCTTCTCCCATTTTGAGTTGCTTTCGACGCTCTTTGGCGTGCACTCGCCACTGGTCCCTACGTCATCTGGAGGTTCGTTCTGCACTGACCAGAAGCAGGGGCGGACCCAAGCCCGGGCGAACCAGGGCGGCCGCCCGGGGTCCGCCCCTGAAAAAAAAATTTAATGTATTACTGCAGCCCCTTGTTCGCATTAGCAAATATGTCTGACAGCTTATTCCAGAGTGGAAATCAGCTTGGGCGTTGGAGACGGTAGTTCTACTCCCGTTAGTACCATTCTCTTTCCATTTGTGTTTCACAGAAATTTAATTTTTTACCCTCCATAAGTTTTGAAAGACATAAATATTTCCATCCATTTATTATAATTAGAAACATTAAAAATTCAAAAAAAATTAAATAAAAAATAACATGTAAATATAAAAATTAAATATTTTCTAAATAAAAATATAGAATTTATTGTATTTTATATATGTACTTGTTTTTTTACATTTTTTCTTGAATGGGTATTTCGGTCAATCCACATAAATTTTTGTCTGAGAAAGTAAAAAATTAAATTAAAAGTTATGGAATTTAATTTAAATTTTGGGCACAAATTAAATTACTATGATGTTTTTTCATATAAAGATTATATTAAAGTTATGGAATCTAATAAAAAAATTATATCTCGTTTCAATACTTTAGACTATTTAGTCTTTCTTTCTTTTTTTATTGGTTTTTAATTCTCATAACATTGTAGGTGACACTCATTGAGGTTCATACTACACCATAGTACTGCGTCTCTTCACTATGTGGTCAACAGTGTTGGACGTTCTTGAAAACATAAATGAGGATGGTACTTGCCCAGAACAAAGAGTCATGACTAGGAGCTTAATGGATAAGATGCAAAGTTATGAATTTGCATTCACTATGCATTTGTTGAAGAAAATATTGTTAATGCTATGAGTTTGGTTGGAATTGTGAGGAAATAGTTGCAGAAGTTGAGAGAGGAAGGATGAGATAAATTTTTGGAAGAAATCAAAACATTTTGTCTGAATAATTTTATCAATGTGCCCAATATGGAAGACATTATACCAACTCGCGGTAGTTCGAGGCGTGGAGGGCAGACAATTACTTATTTGCATTATTTTTGTGTGAAAGTCTTTTGCCAGGTTATTGATTTGATTGCTCAGGAGATGAATAATCGTTTCACAGAAACAAGTATGAAGTTACTTCTTTGCATAACATGTCTTGATCAAAGGGACTCATTCTCAGCATTTGATCTTGACAAATTATGTCGTCTTGCTGAATTTTATCCAGAAGATTTCTCAACAATTGATCGCATGGTACTTAGAGATCAGCTTGACACCTACTTAGAGATGTTAGAAGAACTAATGTTTTTTCTGGGCTTCAAGATATTGGAGCTTTTGCTGTGAAGAAGGTTGAGACCAGAAATAATATTTTGTATCCATTGGTTTATCTTCTTATTACATTGGCATTGGTCTTACTGGTTACGACTGCAACCGTTGAGAGAGTGTTCTCCGCGATGAAAATTATCAAAACTGATTTGCGTAATAAGATGAGAGGTGATTGCATGAATGATTGCATGGTAGTGTACATCGAGCGGGAAATTTTTGAAACTATTGAGAACGAAGCCATTTTGCAACGATTTTAGAAGATGCACAACCGTAAGATCCAATTGTCCCCTCTCAGTTGTAATACATAGTACAGTATGTGTAATTCAATATTTTTAATGTTTTTAGTCGTTAATGTTTTGATATTGTAACGCTAAGACAATTTTTTACATTACGTATGAAAAAAAAAATTCAGTCATTTTGCTTTAAAAGTTCGCCCGAGTTTATTTTCATTCCTGGTTCTGCCACTGACCAGAAGTCGATCTTCTGGCACGTGGGGGCCCACGCGTGCGCGCTAGTGCATCCTATGCGCTAGGCCATTTTCCACTTTGGTTGACTCTCCTACTCCAGCCGCCGCTTCTGCCGCTCTTCTCTGCCTTCCAGTTTAGCTTTCTTTTGGTCATTTCAACTTTCGATCCTTTTGGGCTTGGATGACCATTTGGCCCCATTTCTCGTTGGCCCGTCGCTTTTATAGAATGTCTGACTAGCCTTTTTGAGAATGTAACTGAGGTTTTTGAACCTCTATGATTATATGAATTGAGTAATACTGATAATAATAATAAAAAAAATACACTACAAGACTTGCTCCTATTACATGAAATGACTTGGTAACATGCTACCAGAAGGTTATTAAGCCCGAAAGTAAATATGGAATGGTGTAAACTTGAAGACATCTTGTTCTCTGGGAGAAAAATTATAGGAGTCTTTTTCCTAATCTCCGGCTATGGCACAAACAGTGGTGACAATGAAGTTGAATAATGACTGAGAAGTTTTCGACCCAATCTAATATATAATTACAGAATATGAATATTACAGTTCACACACTTTCTCGACCCGCCTCTCAAATCCTCTCAGAATACAGTGAAAATATATTCGAGCTAATCCTGATAACGTACATCTTAGTGTCTTGTATATTCTATTCTATTCTCTTTTTTTTTTTGCTATTTAAAATTGTCATCTTGTTTAACATCCTGGGCAGAACTTAATTCTATCTAAGAAGTAATCCGAAAGTCGAAGAGAGCGAATATTGTAAAGAATAACTGAGGCCATTCTCAACACCAACCTCTAATCCATGTGAAATAGGATTGATCAGAACCATTAACCATATTCACTTCTCTCTGTACAAGTAGGGTTTTGATAGATATTTGCTAAGAGGCATTACGTGTGGAAGATAGAAACTGACTCCTCTCTGTTGTTTTAATTGACATATAGCATTACTGGCTAATCAGGTCACGTGAGGGGCCATGGCCCATGTTGCCACATTCTGTCAATGATCTAAATATGCAGGGAAAAAAAGGTTGCCTCAAGATCTAGGATTGGACCGCCTGCTAATAAAATTTTAGATAGATGAAATGAAGAAAAAGAAAGATTAAGTGGAAAGAAAAAAAATAAATAGAGATTTTTTTAAGGGATAAATATACTTTTCACTCATTAATTTGTTGTCTATTACACATTGCACCATAAACTACTAGTTTTGACATATTGTACCTTCCAACTACTAATGTTAGATATTTTGCATTTTAAACTATAAACTTTGACACATTACACCTTCCTACTACTAATATTAAATATTTTATACTTTCGATAATAATACTTTCGAAAAATTAATAAATTTACAACAATATCTTCAATATATGTAAAGTGATAAATATATTATCTTTATTTTAGTTTAAAAATTAGATAAAAAGTATAAAATGTCTAAAATTCATAGTTAAATGGTAGAATATATTAAAACTGATAGTTTAGAGTATAAAATATAAAACTTATGACAATGTATCGGTGAAAAATTGTATTTTCTTTTCCTTCTTGAACAAGTTTACTATTTAAAGGAGAAGTGAGTTGAGGAAACGTTGCCTAAATCGGGGGTTTGTTTGAGGTCAAAGTCAAAACCCCGGCCGTAAATTAGAAAACCAAAACTGAAAATCCGAACTCAAAAGCCGAAAGCCAAAAGCCCATTGGAAAGGCAACCAAGACGGATTTCAGACCGAGGGAATATATCGTATAAATTCTTTCCTTCAGAAGGAAGAACAAGGGAGAAAAACCCAATAACAACTCCATGATCTCTGCCTCGCTAGATCTACCCCTTCCAAACGTTCTGACAATTTTTTTCCATTTGTCAGAAAGTTCCGAATCTCCCTTATTGAGGATCGGTTTAGTCCATGAGATAAATGGGTTTTTCCAGCTGAGGTTGTAATTCAGATACAATACACAGGGGTAGAATATTTCGCGGAATATACATTCAGGGTATTTTTGGAAGGTCCTGTAGTTGTAATTCTATTCAATTTTTGTCCTAGGATTCTTGTTATTTCATTTCATCTCATCCTGGGAATTTAGTTGATCTTCAATTGGTTACAGATTGATTGTGTTAACATAACGTTTATGGTGTAAATCTCAAACTGTGTAATTTCTGAGAATATGCACTTCTTTGTTTGATTTTTGATTACTTACATCTAGTTTTTCCTTGCAAATTGATGTTATATCATTTCTACCCACTTACATTAAGTTTTCGGGAGACTTAAGCGAATGTACATGATTATATTCCTATATATTTTTTTTGTTTTTATTGTTTTGATAATGATCCTTCATAACTGTGTAGGTTGGTGGTGTCCGCTTCGTGCACCCGTAGAGGTTTTGTTATCCTGAATACCTGCATGGTATGATGTTGTCTACTATTTGATTTTTGTCTCTGGTTGGTGGTGTCCGCTTCGTGCACCCATAGAGGTTCCGTTATCCTGAATACCTGCATGGTATGATGTTGTCAGTATTTTATTTTTGTCTCGAGTTAATATGCAATTTGGGGCGCGTAGTGATTAATTTATTTAGTGGTTTATACCTCTACAGATTAATGGTGTCTGTATTCATCAAGGAGTATTTGAATTCTGGAGCATGTAACTTACACTTCCAGATTGAGGATAAATCAGAGCAGAAACTTTGGCTCAATCTTGTTCTTAATAATAAGTTGATGAACATTTTGATTGCTGGGTCATTTGGGTGAGAATATGTAAGGTATGGTATCGACTGCATTGCTGAGGATTGTGTCACCCTGTTGGAAACCTTCTACTGAAGGTGAAGATTCCAGTACTCACAATGATGGGAGTGGTCGGGTTGATGGCTTGTTGTGGTACAAGGATTTGGGACAGCATGTGTATGGAGAATTTTCGATGGCAGTTATTCAAGCAAACATTCTGATGGAAGATCATAGCCAACTTGAATCAGGGTCAATGAGTTCGCTTGAATCAGGTCCTCATGGAACATTTGTCGGAATTTATGATGGACATGGAGGCCCTGAAGCTGCCCGTTTCATTAATGATCACCTGTTTAAGAATATCAAGAGTAAGTTGCTCTTCCATTGACTGCTTTAGTAATTTGTTTTGTATTTTGTCCGAGTTTATGAGAGTTGTTAATATTCTGGCTGGATTTCTATGTAATCATGGATTTTAACTGTCATGTCTTGCAGTCATATTGATATTTGGAGTGTAAGGGAGTTAATGGTTCGAACAAACATGTTTCGGTGTATGTCCTGTGTCTGCTACATTCCTGTCATGTGGGAAAAATATCAAATGTCCTTTTAAATATTCCCACTCCAGTATTGCCTTCATAAATATTTCTAAGGTGTTTATCTTAAAGTATTTAGGTTTAGAAGATAAGATCGCTTTCAGTAGACTGCCTGCCAACACTAGCCGAAATTAGCTAGCGAAATCAGATTTCTGTTAGTGATATCTAATCACTGCTAAACTATCACTTTCTGTACTTCTAAAATTCTGCATCAGTTTCAGGATTTGAATTTGTTGCCATTGTTGACAAAGAATAAGAGAGAAAATCTTGGAAATCATTGTGAATAGGTACGGACTGGGGAAGAATCCAGAACAAATCAGAGGTGGTAATGTATTGCTGCTCAAGGAGAAAAAAGATCTGTTGGTTTTGTGGAGTCTTGGATTGTACTGTTTAATTATAGGTCTGCAGTTGTTATTAGTTGTGAGTATTCAAAAGTTATGCAAAGCTTTCTTATTATTTAGTGGTAATGCTAGTGACTGGTATTAATTAGTTTTCACAGATCGCATGACCTCGAAAATCACCATCTTTCGTATGTTAACAAATGAAGTTTTACCCCCCCCCCCAGTCTTTGATTTATTGTTAAGTTTTTTAATTATCTAATGTCAATGTTACTGAATTAACAGCTATTTGTGGTGCAGAGTTCACATCAGAAAATCAGGGAATGTCAGCAGATGTTATAAACAAAGCATTCTTGGCAACTGAAGAGGAGTTCCTCTCTCTAGTAAAGAAGCAGTGGCTAAGTAAGCCACAGATTGCTTCAGTTGGTTCGTGTTGTTTGGTAGGCATAATATGTGGCGGACTGCTTTACATTGCCAATGCAGGAGATTCTCGAGTGGTGTTAGGAAGACAGGAGAAAGCTGTTAACATGGCTAAAGCTGTTCAGTTATCTTATGAGCACAATGCAAGTGTGGAATCTGTGAGGGAGGAATTGCATTCGCTGCACCCCAATGATCCACATATTGTGGTATTGAAACACAAGGTGTGGCGTGTGAAGGGTCTGATACAGGTGATTTCTTGAGATATTCATGTTTTCTACAAATTTTTTCTTACACTTTTCTTCTTTTTAATTTCGTGCATAACCTTTTTCTTCACTATCCTTTTTTAGGTCATTGTGTCAAAGCCCTCTGAATGTATGAGGTCTTTTTACTTGTACGTGACTCTTTCATTGAGGATATGCTATATGGTTGAACAACTATGTGCGTGTAGTTACAAGTGTTTATGTTTTTAGGATTTCAATTTATATCTTCAGATGTACTCAGTATATCCCTGATTATCCATTGTCATGCTTCGTGTGTTCCCAATCACAACCGGACAGATGATAGTGAATGGTGTTAATTAGGTAATGAACCGCCCTTATAGGGACAGGGTTTGGAATTGGATAATTGGGGGCAAGGCAGTTCGGGGTTTAAGATTCTATCCACAATGGGTTTTGGGCGAGTTCCAACTTACGTTAGAAATAGTAGGTTATGAGAGTAAATGCATGAACTTTCTGTAGATACTTTATAGATTATCTACTGGTTTGTCTTTTCCTGCCCCTATGGCATTCATTAGATATACATTGTATTGGTTAGGGATGGTGTGAAGACAATTTACAGAGACCAATAATCTGATCAGCAGTCAGGTTTTCATGAGAACTTCATTTTGTATTTGTATCCCTTGTTCATTAAACAAGTTTTGGTATTGAGACAACAGTGAAAACAAAAACGTTGAAGTTAAAACCTATAGGAAAATGAGTTTGAAAATGTGGAGAATTCAAGAATTTGCTTCACCTCAGACAGGAACACATACTCAATGTGTGACACGTATGTGATCATTTGAGAATTTATATTGGTAATTGGGGAAATAACTTACAGTTCTTGGGTTGTTAAGAGATGCAATATGAGCTGTCTTCAAATCTGAAATCAGAAAGTGGAGCATGATTCATGGCTCGTGGAAGATTCTCCTCAGGAATCAGCGTGTCCTTACACAAGGATGACATGACTGGATAGAGAATTACTCTATTGATGGATCTTTGGTACTCTTACAGGTTTCTAGATCCATAGGTGATGCCTATTTGAAGAAAGCAGAGTTCAACAGAGAGCCTTTATTATCAAAGTTCAGATTGCCGGAACCCTTTCACAAGCCAATCCTTTTAGCTGAGCCAACAATAGCAGTGCAGAAACTGTACCCTGAGGATCAATTTCTTATATTTGCATCGGATGGCCTATGGGAGCACCTAAGCAATCAGGAGGCAGTTGACATTGTCCAGAGCTGTCCACGCAATATAAGATTCCAACTGATTCTAATTCTGTTTTTGAGTTTCTTCTGTGTTTATGTTGGATTCTAACACGTTTTGAGAAAAGGATGATATTGATGCTCTTAATTGGTTACTTAATTCGTACAAACAACTGGAGTTTTTGTTGCTACCTGCGAGAAAATTATCAGTTCTGTGAAGCAGCTACTGCTGGCTTTTCTAAGAACCACTTATATTCATTCAATTGGAGCATGATGGAGAGGTCTTCTATATTTGTATGGTCTTTTTACATGTCCTATACTTTTGCAGGGCATTGCGAGAAAGCTTGTCAAATCTGCACTTTGTGAAGCTGCAAAAAAGAGAGAAATGAGATATTCAGACTTGAAAAAGATTGACCGAGGGGTAAGGAGACATTTTCATGATGACATTACGGTTATAGTTTTGTTTCTTGATTCCCATCTGCTCAGTCGCAGCTCCTGGCATGGACCCCTACTTTCAGTCAGAGGAGGTGGCGGTATGTTTGCCAACACCTAGTTTAAGAGGTTCCGAATTCCATCAATTGTATTGTAAAACATTCTTTTATTTTAGCCTTCAAAGAATTAGAAGTTAAAGAAAATCCTTTTTTGTCTTATATTTATTTCCTAATGTGTAGCATTGCTGCATGGAATCAATTTTCCCATAAAGCCATAAGAATTCTCACCATAAGTGGTAGAGTGAATGGCTAGGCAGAGGAATGCCGTGGGAAAATCGTCTGCAGGAATTGTATGGACCATGGTGATTTGACAGATGATACTAAAAAAGCTACCACTTAAAAGTAGCTAAGGAGTTTTACTCTGTTTCCCTAATACATAACAAAAATATTATCATGCAATGCGACCCTCAAACATGGGGATCATGTTCTGTTTAACTTCGTCCAGTCGCCTTTATCTGGCAGCTGTTAACATGTTACTGTTAATATCAAGATTGTCATCAACTCAAGAACAAGAATATTGATGTTGAAGTTCAAGTGATCAAGAGGTGTTCACAGCCCCCACTGTATACGGGGTTCCAATTTCAAACAAGCGCAATTGCTTTATGTGGAAGTTTAGACATCACTTTTCAAAAGTCAATTATATATGCTCTGTTGCTTCTCAATTGTTTCCCAGTGTCTTTTCCCCAGTCTAAGCAATGTTTGCAAATCAGACACTACAGTTGAAACATGGCTATTGTAATTGTATTGTATTGTAGCTCAGGGTTCGCTGCTTAATCAATGACCCACCACATTGTGTTGGCTTATTGGCAAGGGTTTTGGAGGATGAATTCGACATAACTCGTGTGGGATTGGGGTGGGTCGCATGTCAAATATGTCTCCTGGGGCGGATTAGGATCCTCTTTCGGTGCAATTTGAATAAGAAATTATAGAATTCACACGTTCCCAATTCAATCAATACCAAAGAGAGAGACGTTATCAACGCAAGAACATCGAGTTGAGAAGGTAAAAAATACTCGTTCAACAGACGTCATGGACAACAACCTGTCGAACTCACCTGACTCTACCCAGCGATCTCCCAGTCAAGCCTCAATTTGGTTGTTTTTGTTCTTCCCCATACACATTTACCCTCTGTCCTTGTGGTTAGTCTTTCCAATTCAACTCCCCGGAAATCCATTAACAGGCAACTGTTGGTCATCTGCCGGTTTTATGTGGCATCAAAAACTGAAACACTATCCACTGAGATTTCTTGATTACCATTTATGGAACCTAATTAGCCATCGAAGCACTGACAAGGGACTGCAACGCCTTTTGTGTGGATAAGTTAGGTGTGGTGGAGATCTAGGCTTGACGAAAAAAAAAATTAAGCGTCTTAGTGAGCGACAAACCCAAAAGAAGAATGGCTAGTTTGAACGTGAGCTACAGTACGTCGCGCTTGCCTCCTTCGGTCCCTTTCTCCCTCTTATCATACTCCAAAAAGGCGAGAGGGATTATATTCCCAAACACCTTCATATCTCCTCCACAGCTTCAACATCAAGCTCTTGGAAAAACCAGAGCTCCAGTACTATCTGCTGCAATGGCTGGGTAAGAGATCTTCTGCTTCATTACCAAGAAATGGAGTTAGAGATTGTGAGATATCAATGCATAGTTTGCGGACACGGCCCCACTATTTTGTTACGGTGTCTAACGTTTAAATTGATGATAAAGGAGTTAATTTTCCGGTTTTTCAACGACCCAAAATAGAAAGAAATGTGAGGCTCAGACTGTGATTTTTCCTTGACGAAAATAAATAAATAAATAGAACAAACTGGGTTTTTCGTCACGAACTCTCTCGTCGTACGCAGAAGTGTGAAAGAGGTCCTTCCACCAGCTCTTGATTCTACTTCAGAACCACCTCCTGTTTTTGATGGAACGACTAGGTTTGATTCTTATCTGCTTCACTTTCTTGTAGCTCTTCTACTACGATAGAGATCCTTAGGCCTTCAATTCGTTCAAAAAGTATGCTTTCGTTTGACAACCATTGGAACCTTATTGAGCTTTTCGTTTTTTTAAGCTTCTTCTTTGTAAATCTGACCCTGATTCGTGCTGCATTGTCATATGTTGAAGGTTGTATATATCCTACACTTGCCCCTATGCCCAGCGCGTGTGGATCACCCGTAATTGTAAGGTTGTTTTTAAAATTCTTTACGATCTCAGTTCTTCTGGTTTTACCTCTGTGTATGTGTTGTGTGTGAACATATGCAGAATGAATGCATGGTTCATTTCGGTTGCTAAAATAAAGTGAATTTTATTTCAAATGTGTTGCTTTTGAGGGCTAAATGAAGCCAACGATTTTTTTTTTTTGGGGGGGGGGGCGCTTTTGTTTCCCCTTGTCCCAATTCGGACTTCTCTTTTCACTCCTTTTATTAGATGAAGAAAATCAAGTTTCAACGTCTCATCTAAGCTGATTAATCTGCCATTTGGTCGGGTGTTTTTTCAATCTTGCTGTAGAACTTATTCTTCTGTTTCGATTTGGCCTCCAATAATTTGGAGAGCAGGGATTGCAGGACAAGATAAAATTGGTTCCCATTGATCTGAAAAACAGGCCTGATTGGTACAAGGAGAAAGTCTACCCAGCTAACAAGGTGAACCGCATAAATCCAGTATTTTCTTCAGATACTTGATTGTTATACCAAAATATACAATTCCATCTGATCTTCCCTAGCAATTAAAAGCAAACTTCCGAAATATACAGTAGGTGGAAAAGAAAGAAGATTCATTCTAGTCAGTGACAAAAGTGTTGTAAATGAGCCATATAGTACAGTAGACTCGTGACATGAAACAAGATGTGGCCTCTTCTGAATGATAGGTACAACAAGTGAATGATTTCACTTCATTGAATGCTTATATGCTTCCTTCAGACGATATTTCTCTAAGCTATTACATATGCTGCATCATTAATGATGTAGACCCAAAGACTGCCTAAGTTGTAGAAAGAGAGAGATGGATAAAAGAAGAAACCTGTGGGTGGTATGCAAAATTAGTGCTGCTTTTTTTCTTTTCTTCCGTTCTTTACGTGAAGTTCCTGTGCAGGTACCATCATTGGAACATAATAACGCAGTCAAAGGAGAGAGTCTTGACTTGATTAAATATATTGACAGTCACTTTGAAGGCCCTTCACTTTTCGCTCATGTAAGATTTGGAGAAAATGCCCTAACACTGTTTTATTGGCACCACATTTATAAATAGTCCTTATACCCTGAACTCTAGGATCCTGCCAAGAAGGAGTTTGCAGAAGAGTTGCTGTCCTACACTGACTCGTTCAACAAAGCTGTGATGTCTTCATTCAAAGGAGACGGGACCGGAGCTGGTGAGCTGAATGTCTACAGCTCCCATCCTTGATTCCATCAATAACACTTCTGATACTTTAGTGGTAAACTGCATCAGGTGCTGCATTTGATTACGTCGAAACAGCACTATCCAAGTTCGAAGATGGCCCTTTTTTCCTTGGTCAGTTCAGTCTGGTAAATGAAATTTTTTTGTTATCCTACTGATATCTGCTTTCTTCCATTTCCTGGTTTTCAATCTTTGCTTTGACAAGTGAGAAAGGTAGATGTTCTACAAAGCTGCTTTACTAGTGACAAGTTCTCGTAGGGGTTTTCCCAAATAAACCTCTTGCAAGATTTTTGAAACAGGGAACTTTTATGCATATTATTACCCCCCCCCCCCTCCCCCCCAAAAAAAATATGGCGTATAGTGAGCAAGCAATAAAGGTTTGTTTACTTATTATAGAAAAAAGCAATGAAGTTCTGTTTTTGATCTTCAGGTGGATATAGCTTACGCTCCGTTTATTGATAGATTTCAACATTTCTTGGATGCAAAGAAGTATGACATCACAGCGGGCAGGCCCAAACTGGCAGCTTGGATTGAGGTACAAACAAATTGACACTGACCTCATATTTCTTTCCGTAGGATGCCTTGTTTTGTGGCGGCAACTTATAATTTAGAGTATCTATGAACCTCCACAAGTTTTGTGTCGGTTCCAGTTTGACAGAAAGATAAGCCTATAGTTGAATTTTCAAATCCTTGTGCACATAGAACGAACCTCTCTGGCTAAAAAATTTGAGACCATCACATTTCCAATCCCTTCATGGTGCCAAATAAGGTTTGAAAACACTGTTTCCCAGGGAAAAGAAAGGATAAAACGAAAACAATTATTTTCAGCACTTTGGGATAAGAAGATGGATTCCCCAACCTACATAGTTCAACCTGTTTTTGTTAGCCTAAAAAAGACGAGACTGATTGCTCGTGTCGTAGTACTGCATCTGAACTCAGATCGCACATGACAATTAGGAGCAGAAATTTCACTTCGAATTTCGGCAACCATAGAAAGTGAGTGCAAGCATCATATGTTTTCAGATGTAGGAACACTTGGGCCTTTGGGGTATCTATACGATGTTGATTGGTCCAAAAAACAAAAAAAAATGGGTCCGTATGCCTCGACTTATAGTCCCATCATGTACGTGTTTACTGTATTTTGAAGGGAGAAGGAAACATTAAGCTGATACAGTCTGACATATCATGTAGGAGATGGACAAAAATGAGGCTTACAATCAAACCCGACGTGAACCGAAGGAACTTGTTGAAATTTACAAGAAACGCTTCGCGGTATGCCCTCATTCCCACTGTATTACCAAGCGAATTGTTACCTACAATAGGACTAAATGAAAGACGGCTAATTGCTTCTTCTGGACCATTTTCTTGTGCAGGCGCAACTCTGAAATCCATCTCTCAGTTAAGAGTTCAAGAACTCCCCTGCTTCTAGAAATGTTAATTGATCTTCTCTTCTTTTTGGGTTTCTTGTGATGGTTTTCGAGGACATGTTTTGTAGTAATGGGTGGGAAGCCATGAAGGTTAACTTGGAAAATTTATCTGGAACCAGTACAATATAACATCAATAAGCACGCTACCATCAACTTCCGCTAATTTCTTTTGATGTAGGGAATACCGGCTGGCATGAAGGTGGCAAACATCCGGCAACGAGTTTTAAAGCAACACGAGTTTTAAAGCAATAATAAATTGGACCCTATTTTGGGGGCTAATTTCCCTTCAGTAAAAGGTAAAGAATATTCGGGGGGACAAGTCCTAAAATTTGCAACAATCCATTGAAATCATAATTAATTACAATCTGCCAAAAAAAAATTGCATAGTCATGAAACTGCATTCCTCCAAAATTAAAACCTGTAAACAGTTGAGCCAGTAAAGGACATCTGAAAAAGAACCAGAAGTTTGCTTTACTGTTTGAAATTTTTGTTTCACACTTACCAGGAAAAGAGAAGAACAAATTAACTATCACCGACTCCAAAACTGCAATAACAATCAAATCAAGTCCTCCAACCATAGCCTCAGGATACAGCACCTTCCCAGTCAGTGATTAGAAATAATCATTAGCTCCATCTAAAAATGAAGATTCAAGCTGAGGAAAAACATTGTTTCAACATCTAATATTTCCACTCTTTCACCAGTAGATCAGCCGACGTACCGATTTTGAGATTTTAAAAACTTGGGACCAGAGAGAGAATAAATCGACAGTAAACCATCCAACACAATTCAACTTAAATTCACTTTAAAAGGCTGACTTATTAAAAAGCATCTTCGCTCTTCGTCCACCTATCTGATGCAAGCTTCTCCAATGCACAAAGATGATCATCAGAAGGGTAGGTCTATGTGCAAAGAACTTCAAGTCCTATTCCCACATGCAAACAAACCCTCAATAAGGAGTATATGTACGCAACGCAAAGCTACCAACACTACCTCAGCAGCACTCCAAATCTTTCTCATGTACACAGCTAATGACCATACAGCAAGTCCAGCTGAGATGTAAAGCAACACGATTCCAGAAGCTACTAGAATCCCCGGCTCTCCGAAACTGCATAATAAGGGGATGAAACATCAATGATTAAGCAAGAGAGTAGGATATTTTTCACCAATTATTCTTTCAAGGAAATATATATTTCATTCTGATATGTTAGAGCAAGAATAACCCAATAGGCAGAGAAATGAGACCACAAACCTGCCATCTCTGGTAGCCAAAAGGATGGTTAGTGCAATCATATAAGTTAAAGGTTTAATATCTTAAAAATAATATATCAGAATATAAAGTATAAATGACTTAAAATATATTTAATCTAAAAATTATAATGCGGACACTGGGCATTCCAAAATTGACTGGAGCTCGTTTTTGAAGTGGCGAGATGTTTGTTTTATAATATTTTAGAAATTTTTTAGATATTGATATTTATTAGGGTTGGTAAAAGGTTTAGAATATGTGTTTAAATGTTACAAATTTTAGAATGTATTTAATTTGTAAAAATTTTGAATAACAAACACCCGTGTAATGCAAAGAATAAATCGGTTTTGATATATATATATATATATATAGAGAGAGAGAGAGAGAGAGTCCGTCTTTACATCCAACCACGAGCCAGGGGCACGGTCCAATCAGTCGCGACAAAAAGTTACGACCTTTCATGCTCCATACGAGACTAATAATGGCGATGGGCGAAGTTGCTCGGCCTGGGGTCGGCCCTACTCATGCGCTCCCAAGGAGAGTGAACTTCTTCACCCTCTACGGCTAGATATATTAGTAAAGGAGTAAAGGCATACGGTCTCGTTTGTTTTCACAATAATACCCAATTATGGGCTTATCTACCAATTACCATTTGTTTAAGCATCCAACATTACAATATCGCAGATCTAAATTTGAAGAGCCCTAACCCCTCTATTCAAATATTAAATAATGCAATCCATTTAATAACTCAGGACCTTCTCGTAGATATTATCCGATGTGCCTATTATTATTTTCGTTTAGAAAAAAACTAAACTAGGAAATCAATAATAATAAAACATAAAAAAAGGCTTACCTTTCGGCACATCCAGCTGTAGATGTATGGTACTTAGGTAGGCTAAAGTCATGCATATATAACCTAATGTATTTTTAATACTTGTTTAAATTCAAAGAGTAATAGTGACTCATTCCTCCTCTAATTTTTTAATATAAGATAGGATAAATATGGCTTGCAGTTTTTGGATAATCCCGTAAATATTATAAATTGAAATGTTACACATTGGAGAGCTTGTTGTCTCCTAGTTGATCCTATTAGCTTTTCTAAAAGTGGTATTTTTTCGGAATTAAAAAAAATAGAGCTGAAATTTTAGAGAGAACAAAATTAATTTGAGAACGACGAGATTATTTACAGTCCATTATAACTTAAGAGAAAAATAAGAAAGGAACGTATTGACAAATCTAGGCCTAAATATAATTTAGAGAAATTTGATTTTTAGTCCTTGAGTTTTATCTCATTTTTATTTTTAGTGATGAATTTTAGTGGGTCAAAATTTTAGTCTTTAAACTTTAATCTTTGTAAAATTTAGTTCTTCCGTCAGTCTGTCGTCCACATACTTAGCGGACATCTTTGACACGTCAGCAAAAGTGAAGCGGTCGATCGAATATATGTGTTGAAAGTGAGCGGTCGACCGGTAAAAATTTAACGACAAACTAACAGAAAGACCATTTATTCAACAAAAGAAAACTTAAGGACTAAAAATTTGACGGTTGAAAGTTAAAGACCAAAATTAAAAAAAAAATGCCTAAAACCAATTTCCCTCTAATTTAAACACTACGTGATGATGAATTCTTATGCAAAATGAGAATGATATTCAAATAATTATTTTCATTGTGGAATATTTATGAGTAATGATTTTTTTTTAATTTAATTTGCTCGTCGATCAACTGACACAAAAAACAAAATTCTCCAATCCCCAACTCTAAACTCTTTGGTATTTTATACACCGGCCCCCCCCTCGACACCTCTCTTTTCCTTCTCCGAAGTCCGAACTCTGCGTGAAGGAAGGAGCACATGGATTTATAACGTGAGCGGTAATATCGCCACATTTGGCCTTTTGCATGTGCCTCCACCTTCTCTCTCTTTCCTCCACTTGCGGCTGACACAAGTTCACAACTCCACCGTACAGACTGCAGACTCTCAGTACCCTCCCCCTTCTCTCTCGAATTTCAGTTGCAGAAAATCGAGGTTCAGCGCCGAGATTTCCCGCAATCCAACTAAGAACTGAATATCCGCTTCTCCGATCAAACCGATCCAGTCTCCGCCAATGAAGGCTACTAAAGCTCTCAATCCCTCCGTCGTAACCTTCGACCACAAGAGGTACGTTTCCTTCATGCCATCTCATTCTCCTCTCCCACTCGTCCCTCCCTTCCCCGAGTCCTTCGGTATTAACTCTCACTTCCTTAGGCTCCTCTCTCTCTCCCCTTTCTGATCCATCGAATTGCGGTCTATATAGTTACACACTTAGTCCCTCTGTCAGAATTTTGCGGGGAAAAAAATGCGAGCGCCTTGCAGTCTGCTCAGTGGAAGTTACTTTTTTTGTTGTTGCGAAGTAATGTGATGTGTTCCCTATCTATGGTAATTCGGGCGACTTCTTTATAGATTAATGGGTTTTTGGGCTATTTTGCTTTCAATTGTTTGAAAACGTGCTTGGATTTAGTTTTGCGTTTATCTAGTGTGCCTTCCACGATGCCGTGTTAGATGGACACTAAAACGACTGGTTTTCAAGTTAATTTGGATTGCGCTGAGGTAATGCCGAGCGCAATGGGAAGTAGAATCGAATTTTCACGTAGAAAATGTTGCTCTCTAGTCTGAGTTGGCAATCTTTGGAGGCCGATTGCAGGTAATTTGAGTTGCGATCGTGCTCAAAATGTCATTGTCCCTTGTTTGAAACTGAGTTTATTACAGTGGTTTTGGTTTTGGGCTGCTTGGATTTGTTTGTGATCCAGAACTTGTTTGGTTCCTTGATGCTTGATTGTTGAGTGTAATCAGTGGTAGACTCATGTCTTCTGGGAGACTCGGTGGATTTTGGAAATTAATAGAATTGGTGTAAACAGGGACGCCTATGGGTTCGCCGTGAGACCTCAGCATGTACAGAGATATCGTGAATATGCTAATATCTACAAGGTATTATTCTACTTTCTGTTCTTCTTGCTATTCTTAAGTACTACCACTTCGTGCTGGTTGTGGAGAATGGAATTTGGGAAAGGGAACTGAAAAGCAAACAAGAGACGAAAAAGATTCCAGGATTTATGTTTTTTTTGGTTGATTTCTTAAAATTAAAAGGCTTAGCAAAGAGATCACAAGGCTTGGGGCATGTTCGTTTTGGTGAAATTTTTAAGATTATAAGTGTTTTGAGAATTTTTAGGTGATGTTTGAGTTGTATTGATATTCGTGTAGAAGGTGTTGACTTGTATTAACGTTTGTAAAAAAGTAATATTGAGTTGTATTGGTATTCGTGTATAAGTAATATTGAGATTGTAATGTTAGAAAGTTAGATGCAAATTCTTAAAATTTATAGGAAACGAACATGCCCTTGGTCAAATTATCACTTTTTGCTGGTATTTGTTAATGCCAGACATTTTGTTTTGTTTTTTCATTCTACCTCTCACATACTTCAGCAACCAAACAGAGTTTGAATGGAGACTATGTGAAAGGGTATCGTGCTTTTATTTTCACAACAATTAACTGTTTCAGGAGGAAGAGGAGGAAAGATCAGATAGGTGGAAGTCTTTCCTGGAAAGGCAAGTAGTAGAGTCATCTCAACTACCTGTCAATAGATTATCAGTAGAAGAAGATAATAAGATCATTAGTGCCGGGGCTTCCGAGAAAGAAGCAGATGCCAGCTCAGAGAAGGTTGTTGAAGGAGATGATACTAGCAGCCGGAAGCTTGGTTCTGGTGATTCAGCTGAAAATGGTACCAGAAAGGAGGAGGTACCTGCAGCTAAGGAGACAAAACCTCATAAGGTTCGTATTTGGACTGAGATTAGAACATCCCTTGGCTCCATTGAAGATATGATGAGCATTCGTGTAAAGAGGAAACACAATTTAAAAGATGAGCAAGGTGCTGGAAATGGTAAGCCACTTGCTTCTGCTATTGAAGAGGCTAGACCCCCTAAAGGAGCATCAGAGGAGGACTCCGAAGACGAGTTTTATGATGCAGAGAGGTCTGATCCCATTCCAGATGTACCTCCAAGTGATGCCTCAGGTGCTCCAGTTGCTGGTGCTGTCACTGAGGCAGTGCCTTCAGAATCTTTGTTCCCCTGGAAGGAAGAGTTAGAAGTCCTTGTTCGCGGTGGAGTGCCTATGGCTCTCAGGGGAGAGGTAAAAAGACAATCTTGAGTTGTTTTTCTATCGTTGAATTAAATTATTGCTGACTGAGCTCAGTAATTGCATATGCTCAAAATTTCAGCTTTGGCAAGCTTTTGTGGGTGTGAGGTCACGTCGTGTTGAGAAGTATTACCAGGATCTGCTTTCTCCAGAAAGTCATTCTGGCAATAACACAGACCAAAATAGCATCCAGTCAGGTGACAAAAGTGAGGGATTAACTTCAGATTCTGCATGCATGCCAGAGAAATGGAAAGGGCAGATTGAGAAGGTCATTATGTCCCTGCTTCATTTTGTAGTGCTAACTCTATGAGTTTATAGTCAAGCCAACTTTCTCCTCTTGTTGATGTTGGTTTCGTTTGCAGGACTTGCCTAGAACATTTCCTGGTCATCCAGCCCTGGATGAGGATGGTAGAAATGCTTTGAGGCGTTTACTTACAGCATATGCTAGACATAATCCCTCTGTTGGGTACTGCCAGGTATTTTATTTTGGAAAAAGGATATATGCTTATTTCTATTGCTGTTTCACTCTTTAGGAATACTACCTCACAGTCATGTCAGGATGACAGTTGAAAAAACTCTAGTCATGAAACTCTAATTTTTGCCATCCCGGATGTAGTGTGTATGTAATTTTTGGCAACCTGTGACAGGGTTTGGAATTATAGCACTCAATCCCCCACAATCATTTGTACATTTAGTGTATGCAAGGTGAAAGACTGATGACTAAAGTAGCTGCGGCATTTGTACTTTTTTTTTATAAGTAAGCTAATCTTATTAAAAAGGAAGAAAAATACAAAACAACGGAGTCAACAGTACAAAAGACTATACTGAACACCCCTAACATAAACAAGCAAGAAAGCTAAGAAAATCTGAAAAACCCGAGAAAGGAGAACCCAACATCACATTGGTCCAAAGAAAAAGCGACTGCAAAACAAGACCCCTTAAACTATCCAGAGACCGCTCAGAATTTTCGAAACATCTGTTGTTCCTCTCCCGCCACAAGATCCACCAAACAGCGAGAGATATCATCCTCCACACTGCCAAAGCAATGGGGTTGTCAAGCTGCTTTTTCCAGCCCCTCAACACCTAAATCACCCTCCTTGGCATAACCCAAGAAAGTTTCATAATGCAAAATAAATGCGCCCACAACCCTCTAGCCACCGAACAATGCAGGAAAAGATGATCCACAGACTCCCCCCTCGCCTTTACACAAGAAACACCAATCAGTCAAGTAGAAACCTCTCCTCCTTAAGTTGTCAATAGTCAGCACTCTCCCATGAGCAGTCTGCCTCCCAAGCCAGAAAGGAAACTCTAGAGGGAGCCAAAGTCTTCCAGCACTGACGCCAAGGGAAACCCACATCACTATCCCTCGAAAGAGATCTATACATAGACTTGACCGAAAAGGCACCGATTTTGAAATCCTGCCACCTCATCTTATCAACCTCCCATATCCTAACAACTTGCCCATACAACAGAGAATAAAAGGCCGCAAAGTCATCCAACTCTCAATCATTGACGGTTCTAGAAAACTGAACATTCCAAACCGTAGTTCCAGACCTATCATCCAAATAATCTGCCACTAATGCATCCTGATTTTGAGCCAAGGAGAATAGGAGAGGAAAAGTTAACCTTAAAATACTCTTTCCACACCAAAGATCATGCCAAAAACGAACTCTAAGCCCGCACCCGACCACAAAAAAGAGTCTGTCATAGAAGTATGCTCATCCGCTACTAATATGCTTCAACAAACTCACCCCATAAGAACCATTAACCACCAGAGTCCTCCATCCCCCCACCTCGCAACCATACTTCTCCAAGATGACATTCCTCCATAAACTATCGGTATCCGTAGCGAACCGCCACAACCACTTCCCAAGTAAAGCATTATTGAACAAAGGCAATCGCCTTAGAACCAACCCACCAGCGCGAAGAGGAGAGCACACCTTATCCCACCTTACAAGATGAAACTTATGTCCATCCCCCCACTACGCCACAAAAAATCTCTTTGGAGTTTTTCCAATCTGTTAGCCACCACGGGATAGTAAAAAGAGACATGAAATAAGTAGGAAGACATGAAAGCGTGGACTTGATGAGAGTGATTCTTCCCCCCTTCGAAAGGTAAATACGCTTCCAACTAGCCAATCTCCTTTCCAGCCGCTCAATAATGTCATCCCAAATGCGTGGACTCTTATATCTCGCCCCAAGAGGGAGCCCGAGGTAAGTCATCGGAAGGGCATAAACTTTACATTCTATTATGTCGGCCAGCCGCTGAACGTTATCCACAATACCAATAGGAATAACAACAGATTTGGAAAGGTTGATCTTCAAGCCCGACACCGCCTCAAAGCAAAGCAACACGCATCTAAGGTGACGAACTTGGCTCTCCTCAGCCCCACACATGATGAGTGTATCGTCAGCAAGTAATAGGTGAGAAATACACACCCCATTACCCCTACTACCACCCACATCGACACCCACCAAGGCACCTCTCACCACCAACTCATTAATCATCTTGCGAAAAACCTCTATAACAATAACAAATTGAAGAGGTGAAAGAGGATCACCTTGGCGCAACCCGCGAGAACTGCCAAAAAAAATCCTGAGGAGAACCGTTCACCATAATCGAAAACGGAGGCACATAAGTTTCTCCATATATATACGAGAAGCTTTGTGTGAAATGAGAATATGTTTTTGGATAATGAGGGTCAATGAGTATTTGTTAGATATGAAAACGGAGAAAATTACAAGAAGAAAGGCATTTATCCCAATAAACAAACACCAAGAACAGACAGTGAGACTCAGTTGAGATGGGAGAACATAACTAGTGCTACTCCAGAACTAAAGACAATTAAAATGTCAAGAGAAGAGGCAAACCAAACTCATTCTAGCTTCGAAACATAGGAGAGAAAGCTTCTGAAACCTCTGAAGGCTGTAGCCCCGATTTCTGTTCAGTTCATGGAAAATTTCAACGAACTAAAAAGGTGAAAAGTGGGCGCATTTATCAAATTAAAATCACTTAGAAGTTGCAAGTAACACTTTCCTGGAGGAGCTTTCTCCAAGACACGGTCATTGTTGATGTACATTCCCTTTGGAGGCAAGAGGCTTTTCTATGCCTCTCCTTGCAGATTCTGTTTTTGTTCTGCTGCCATGTTCGTTCTGGTTAACATAGAACTCAAGATAACTTTCTGTCTGATTTTCAGCTTATTGGATTCAATCTGCTTGCAGGCCATGAATTTCTTTGCTGGCTTATTACTGCTTTTGATGCCTGAGGAAAATGCCTTTTGGTAGGATTGAAATATTTGGACACAAAAGCTTCTCGTATATATATGGATTTTTTTATACTTTATTTGCTATATGCCCTTATTAATAAAGGTTGCAAAATTCCAGGACCTTGATGGGCATCATTGATGACTATTTTGATGGCTATTATTCAGAGGAAATGATAGAGTCTCAGGTATTCCCTACATCCTCCTTTGCTTCGTTTGTGCATTTTTGCTCTTCTTGCATATAGTGATGAAGTCGATGAAATCTCATAGCTGCTGAAGAGGTTTAGTGCTCTTCTTCTGATATTCTGATATGCCTTTTCAGGTTGATCAACTTGTTTTTGAGGACTTGGTGCGGCAGAGGTTTCCAAAATTGGGTTTGTATATCATTAGCATTTTTTTTTATCTTTGCAGTTTTCCCAAGTTTCCATTGGTACAAAAGTTGTTGGGTTGGGTTTTAAAGTCACCTCTACATTCATTGCAGTCAATCATCTAGATTACCTGGGAGTGCAGGTGGCTTGGGTTAGCGGACCGTGGTTCCTTTCCATTTTTATGAACATGCTTCCTTGGGAAAGTGGTCAGGTTTTATTTTGTATTTGTTTTTTAGTTAAAGCATACTTGTGTTTGGGTGCATATTAAATCCATCTGCATACTTACTAATACCAGGCTGGCTTACCAATTTTTGCATTATCATCCTGGTAATTGGCATTAGACAGCTTCTTTGTAATGCGTACCTATAATCTGATGGATTTCTCCTTACTCCAGTTCTTCGAGTCTGGGATGTGCTTCTTTTTGAAGGAAACCGTGTCATGCTATTCAGAACAGCACTTGCTTTGATGGAGTTATATGGTACCAAGTAAAAGAATTTTCATTTTTGAATACTGTGATATGCTATTGTGCTACACGTAGTACAGATATCGCACCAAATGAACAGTTTTATTTTGCAAAACTTAACTTTGCCCAGTTTCTTGTAGGCCCTGCGTTGGTTACAACTAAGGATGCTGGAGATGCAGTTACTTTGCTGCAATCACTGACTGGCTCAACATTTGATAGCAGTCAACTTGTGTTGACTGCTAGCATGGGATACCAAAATGTAAATGAAACTCGATTACAGGAGTTGAGAAGTAAACATCGACCATCAGTGATAGCTGCACTCGAGGAAAGATCAAAGGGGCTTCAAGCTTGGAGGGTTACTCAGGGTCTGGCATCAAAATTGTATGGCTTTAAGCATGACCCTAAATCTATGATAATGGAAGCAAATAAAGCAGAACAGTTACCTGAAACAAAATCAAATGGTAGTTTATCGCGTTCAGAGTCTGGGTCCACTAATGCCGATGAAATAGTAATTAGCCTGACCGGGGATGTGGAGATTGATTCTGTCAAAGATCTTCAAGAGCAGGTCATTGGTAACTTATTTTAGCATAATCATTTATTAGATTTATAAATACTGAAAGTAGTTATCTTTTTGTGCCTGTACATGGTTGTGTAAGGTGTTTCAGCCCATAGAATAGACTCCTGTGCGGGTAACATCACAGTTGTGATGTTCTTTATGGACTCTGCATTCTTTTCTGAAGATGATGCAAACGGAAATGGTTATTCTCTTAGAAAATCTCTAAATAGTGGTTATCATTACGTCCTACATCCTCTCCATATCAGCGTAACTCTTTCCTTCTATATTTGCTTCTTAAAGAAAACAAGACATGCCCTTATTTGTTGAATTGGAGTTGCATATGGGATGGAAGAATTTTTTTTTTTTATATAAGTGAACTCATTCGAGTAGGTAAGACGTGAAGGCGGAATATTTTTAAAGAAGATGTCATGTTTTGCCAATCGAGTATATCATGAAGCATCACATCATGCCTCAAAATTGGCTTTGGTCACTTGAGGCATATTGATCATTGTGCCAAACTTTTAGGAGGGAATTTGATTTTTGTTGAATAGGAATTGCTGAGATATGTATTTACTTTTTTTGTACTGGAGAGAAATGATTTTGATCCACATTTTAATACGAAGGTAGAAATCTTCAAAAGGATGTTGAATGTGTTTTTGTGGTCCTTTTATATCACTGTATAAGTAGGACCCATAGTAATCCAACCTTTTGGAATATTTAGTAGGTTTGTCAGTAGATGATACAGTAGTGAAATTTTCTCCCTGTATAATCAAGTTCTGAGTTTAACATAAAAACTTCAGGTGGTCTGGTTAAAGGTTGAATTGTGCAAGCTGCTGGAGGACAAAAGATCGGCTGTGCTCAGGTTTATTTTCTTTTGGATATCCAGTTGTTGGTTAGTGAGTCACATTTATTGCTTTTCATTAATACAGAATTGAAATTGTGGCTTTTTCTGACCTTTTTCAGAGCGGAGGAATTAGAGACAGCTTTGATGGAAATGGTGAAGCAGGATAATCGGCGGCAATTGAGCGCCAGGGTATACCCCTGGAATCCCCTGAATTGACATGTTTTTTTAGCTGCTTTGAATCAGTTGTCATAGTAAAATAACCATTCATTGATTTATAATTTGCTTTAAGCTGTCTAGAAATTGATTGTTGGGACCTAAACTAGAGGTAGAAACAGTGTTAAAGATGTATTGAGCAGCCAGCATATTTTGAAGTAGGGTGTTATGCTGGCATGGGGGATGTAAAATATTTCTGTTAAGACGGATGCTTTCTTGTGCAGTTAAGTGTCTCTTCATTCGTGTAACTTGTAAAACTTTACTCAAATGTTAATTCGACATTAATCTACAGGTTGAGCAGTTAGAACAAGATGTTTCTGAACTTCGGAGGGCACTTGCAGATAAGCAGGAACAAGAAACTGCTATGCTTCAGGTTTAATCCCTCCTCCTTGTTCTTTGACTGCGTACTTTGGTAAGACCGTATGATATGATAACATACTATGATATGTAGTAACTATGATATTGTTTTACACATCTTCTAGGTCTTAATGAGGGTAGAGCAAGAGCAAAGGGTGACAGAAGATGCTCGCATATTTGCTGAACAAGATGCAGCAGCGCAAAGATATGCTGCTCAAGTCCTTCAGGTTTACTTTCCTACTTTGTCTGACATTTGGTATTTGCTTTTCTTGTGGTTGGGAGTATTACATCATATGCCGGCTTTGTTGGATTATATCGTGAAAATTTGCCAAGGATCAATCTTTGCTAAGGAGTCAGCAAAATGGTTCTCTTCAAGCATTATATTAATAAATAGAGCATACAACTCTGTATCTAAAGCTTGGTTGTCTGTATATCACTCTACTCTTTCACAGCTAACCCATCAAAATCACGGACGCAAGTCTGGAAATGATTGTTGTTCTGTACACACGAACCATTATAGTTTACTTTCCTTTTAAGATTCATTTAGCCATATATGTGATGCCATAATCTCAATATCATCTATCTTGACCAATATGATTTTTTCTAGACATGTTTTTGTTGCTCAATAATCTTCTGCTTAGGTCTTTTACTTTCTTTTATATGTAATAAACTTCATTTGTATCATTTTGAAATGCAAGTACTATAAGTGGTGCATGCATTTTTGTTTCTGTTATATGTGTTGTACTGTCATGTAGCATAATTCATTTGACTACTGCGTATGAGGTGATGGGAAAAAGGAGGGTGGGGAGGGGGGGGTTTCACAAAATCCTTTAGCTGCTGAGGCACCTCCATGGAATCCAAGCCATACATACGAGGGGTGTAAGCTAATCCTACAGTGTCAGGCTATCTCCTGAAAAAAAATATCTGAACTTTTGCGGTTGTTAGCTACTTGCTTGAATTTCAAACAGTGACAACCTAGGACATCCTTATTTGCAATCAAGTCCGTTGATATTTAAGACACATCAATTCATCAGTTTTGGATTTTTTTTTCTTGCATGTGGGAAATTCTTTGTGGTGCCAAACGTGTTGCAGCATGAAGGTGTATGCCCTAAAAAGGAATAGAAGAAAACCAAGAGAGAAAATGGGAAGAGGAAATAAGAACTGCCATGAATATGTTACTCATATTCTCATGTTAAGACTTTGAGCGAATAAGTACTGTGAAGTGGAAGACATGGCAAAATTTTGAGGATGAACCTTGGCATATAGCAAAAACCTGTAACCCGCCTGGCTGAATCTGCCATTGAAGAAGTTTGCACTGTCTTGAATTAAGAACCTGGACATTGTCTCCTCAGAAATGTTCAATGTTTGGCTATAGACAAGGTTATAAGTTTAATTCATCCGGTTGCAAGTTCCATTCTTCCTGTATGTTCTGTATCCATTGTTAAAATGTCTACATAATAAGAAGTGAAATTTTTGTCCGAAAGATCTGCCTCTGTGTTGGAGGAAATGTGATGCAAACCCCTGATACAAACTTCTTGTTTGTCGATCTAGCAAACCATTGCCTTAAGCCACTTGACCATACCGCCAAGTCGTTGATTGGAATATGATCTCCATGCATATGTATGTTTATTTGTTAAATTCCACATCAGTCGATGAGATAACTGTAATAGATGGTTCGCTACTTTGAGTGGTTCTACTATCTTCTGATGTACCCTTGCCATATAATAGTCTACTTCAACGACTCTACATGTGCAGGAAAAGTATGAAGAGGCCACTGCATCACTTGCTGAAATGGAGAAGAGAGTAGTTATGGCAGAATCTATGTTGGAGGCTACCCTTCAGTACCAATCTGGCCAAGTTAAAGCACAACCCTCTCCACGGTGCGTATTTGATTGTAGATTGTGTTTTGTGACCCAGTCATATCAGTTGTTGATAAGAACTGATCATTACTTCTTTATATTGGTTTTGACATTTTCTGTCTAATTTTGGTTGCTGTTTGTTTTCTTCTCTTATTTTTCTGGTGATTTCTCTTTTGCCTCTTCGTCTCTGTTTTCTGCATTAGCACTGTTTACAGTTCCAAATCCCCCCCCTTCCCCGCCGCATAGGAATATTATCTGTATTGCATGCATATTATGCCCTTATGGATGAGATTTTTGTCCAATCCAAGTGCAATTTTGGTTTGTAGATCTCCACATCCAGATTCTTCAAAGGTGCGAAGCCATCAAGAGTCTGGGCCAGATATACCTGCAAGAAAGATTGGTTTGCTAGCTCGCCCATTTGGACTTGGCTGGGGAGACCGGAACAAGGTTAATTCCCCCCATATATTGCTCTCGTAAAGTGAAGGATGATTGTACAAATATGATGATTGACTATGAAGGATAAACACTTCAAATCCCACTCTTTATTGTATGTAACAGTATGCAGGGTACACGTCATTTTATCCAATAAAGTCAGAGCTAACTTCTTGTAATTGTTTTTGGTATAAGTACAGTTTACCTTAATTGCGTCTCGCATGTTTCACTATTCTAAGAGTCTTTATGTTGAATGCAACAGGGGAAGCAAACTAACGTTGAAGAGCGGATTGATGGCAAATCTAGTGATAGGGAAGAGAGTCCCAGCCCGCAGCAGAAAGATGCTAATGGCGTACAAGAGAAAGAGGAGAGAGAAACAGGTTTAGGATGATAGTCAGATAGATGTACTCCTCTCATCTCCCTGTCCCGGTTCCAGTATGCTTTTGGCTTGGTGAATATCTTACACATCAATGTCGGTTCGGGGAGTCAATAGATTTAAGTTTCCTTGCCTGCAATTGTGATTAACAGAATCGATATAGAGCTTATATATTCATTCATTATTTGTTTCCTCATAGAGTAAGCAATAATAGAAGATTAGAGAATGTAAAGGAGAAATCTGTACTACTGTTTTTCCCCAACTTAATCGTGAAATCTGTACGAACACCGACTCAAAACATCTTGTGTCACGTGGAGCAGGAGAGAAAAGGGGAAGTTGAAGAATGCGGCTGTTGGGAAAGCTAGAGAGTTCGCGAGTTAGAGAAGGGTTGACTGACTTGTCTTGGTCGGATAAGCTTGGGCCTGGGCCAATGGGCTGTTTAAGTCTTTATCCAACGGGCTGGTTAAGTCCTTATGTTGCTTTTGTTGCTTTGTTATTTCGTAATTGTGTAAATGCCCAGTGGGCTAGTTTTAGTTAGAAGTTGGGGTCCATTCGGGGTCCAACTGTGAGGTCTTATAGTCACCTGTATTACGTTGGAAAGGGGATGAAAAATTGAGTTGTTAAGCTAAGGGAGGCTGACTACCTCGAATCAAGTCTGTGCGATTTCTCTTTTCCTTTCTTGCCAAACAAACAGCATTACATCCATCACAATATTCATCCATTATCACTAAGATCTTTACATTCTCAACAAATATCCTTACATCTTGACGGTTTACTTCTTCGGCAATTAACCTTTTTCCCTTTTCTTGATCCAACCATATGCTTGGTTTCACAAGTGAAACTGAGGCGAAGAAGATGGGCCCACTTCTCTGGTTCCTTATATCATGCGACTCCATTGGACACAACTGGTGGATGCTCTTGCTATATGAGGTTCACCATCTGAAGTCGGAAACTACACGAGAGGTGACAGATTGTTTTATGTTGCCCAACTCAGTGACTGGAGTCCAATCAATCTCCATAGTCCATAGTCTTGAATAGATGACGGTGAAAGAATCGGCCTGGGAAGCTGAATGATTCTAAGCGGATAGCAAAGCACACCACAAAATTTAGGCAGTTTCCAATCCGATCAAGGTTCTTCCGGCTTCTAATTTCTTATGCCATTCCGACTTTAAGAATATTACGACCAAAGCTAAAATTCATGTATTGCATTTTACCATCTTTTCCTTCTTCTGTATACGATTTTCTTTTGTACTTTCTAGTCTTCTGTCTAAAATTGATTCTGTTCGAGACTAGAAAACCGAGGCCACGAGATCAATTATATATACCACTACCATTACTCGATCACTTAATGAATGCGAGATTCTATAGGCATACGACACTGATAGGCAGATGCCTGCAACTGAAGATTTAGACAAATAAACACACGTCTGCACATTCTTAGAGCAGGATCAAATTGAAGGGGATGAGGTGAACTATTTACCAAGCTCTTGAAAATTCAAGGCGATCTCTCTTCAAGGGGAACCGTTTCTATATTTATACAAAAGCCCGAAGCTCGATAGTACATGAAAGAATCTCGTAAAGTGAGAGAGAAGGAAAGAGGAAAATAGAGAAAAGAATGCATACATTTCCTCTTTCAAGACAGTAGGAATGGCCATCGCACCTGCTATCCAGATTGATGCAGAATTCGAGAAACAGGAAACACATGCGCCGTGGATATACACTCCCTATACTCCAACCCACTGACCTCTGAACCACTACTACAAACCTATATCAAGAACTTCTCAATGGAGCGCCACAGATAACAGGAGGCAGCAACCTCATCTTGGGCTTCTGGAGATGGTACTGTTTAGATAAGTCTTCCGGTTTGATCAGTCTCTGATCGACTTCACTGTTCCCTTCTGGTTCTAGTAGTGGAAGAACTCACACGGGAGCTCTGGACTGGCTGAGATTCAGGATCATACTTTTGAGATGCAAGATAGTTAAGTGCTGTGACAACATCAGCTATAAGGGGTCGCATATTGGGTTGTTCCTGAACACACATTGCAGCAACAGCAAGAGCTTGATACAAGCCCCTGGCTGGATATTGGCCTTGGAGCATTGGGTCAGCCATCTGTGGAAACATCTTTCGTTCTTTAAATAAGGGTCGGGCCTGCAACATAGAATAACATTTATGTTAGATTCAGACGACAATAATTCATCTTTTAACTATAGGCTTAAACTTTAGGCATCTTCTAGTGGAAAGATCAAACAATGAAAATCTAGACTAATTCATATGATAATACAATGACCAACATCAAAATACCACACACGTGTTTAGAAGGTCCATGTTGTAAGCCCCAGGATAATCATAACTGGGAAGACAATGTTCGCTTACCCATGCAACCAGATTGTGTTCCCCAGCAGCCTTTGAGTTGTCAATTGCTTTTCTGCCAGTGATAATTTCCAGAAGAACAACTCCAAAGCTATAGACATCTGATTTCAATGTAAGCTGACCAGTCATTGCATATTCAGGTGCACAATATCCATAGGTTCCCATCACTCTGGTGGATACATGGGTCTTATCGCCAACGGGACCTAATTTGGCCAAGCCAAAATCAGATAGCTTGGGCTGATGGTCTTCCCCAAGCAAAATGTTTGAGCACTTCAAATCAAGATAAATCACAGGGGGGTTTGCTTTGTCATGTAAATACTCCAAGCCCTTTGCAGCCCCTGCAGCTATTTTCATTCTTGTATTCCAGTCCAGTCTTTTTTTATCCGGCGGCAGGTCTAGCACATATGAGCATGTATGGTGAATAATTACTGAACAGTATACTTTGGAAAGGTTTACACTGTGAAACGACACACATTATAAGTAGCCCACCAGAAGGATCAAATAAGCTAACCGAACTGAGCATGTGAGCCACAAAATATGATCATGGATAGTTCTGAAGATCCAAACACATGCACTGAACAATGTGGTACTAAGGTTTTTACTGCTTAGAACCTTTTATTCGACTGAAACACATAAGAATAACCGACTGAAACACAGAAGAATAACCTTTCTTTAAAAAACTCATGAACTTCGTGAGATATGAGAGAAAAACATATACGCACCTATAGTAATCTAGTAAAATCCAATGATTCAAAAACTATCCAAACTTTGTGATTCATTTAACTATGCAAATCTCTTTTAAGAACCCATTACTTCTTAAGACACGATATTGTACTGGCAAGCCAAATCCTGAAGGAAGTAGGAAATATTAGAAGCATAGTATTAGCAACAACTACAAAATTTTAAAAATGGAGAAAAAGAACAGTATTATTGCTCGTATACCATGTAGGTGGTCTTCTAAAGAGCCTAATGGCATGTATTCATAAACCAGAAGTCTCTGATCTCCATCAGCACAATAACCAATTAAGTTAACAAGATTTGGGTGGTGAAGTAGGCTTAGCATTAACACTTCAACAAGGAATTCCCTGTTCCCTTGCAGCCCATTACGATCCAGTTGCTTGATAGCTACAACCTACAGCAAAAAAGGGGGGGATTAGGTTTGATCACACGCCTATATTTAAGTTCAAAGCCAAAGTATGATGTACAGTGGTAATATAAATATTAATGAAAAAAGTCCTACGAAAAGCAGCAATGGTTTTTGGAGCACTTCCCATAAACAAGTGATAAGGAGAGCAATGAACACCAACTCAAATGGCACCTCCTTCAGTAAAGTAAAAGATGGAGGATAAGGTCATGCCTTCTGGTGCATCTAACCTTACAATTCCAGAAAAATAGGAGGTTGAAAGGTGCCAATGAGCTGTAGTTCCAATAACACCTTCCCCGGAATATGAACAATATGATCAAGGTGAAGGATGAAGCGAAAGGTTCAAGATCCATCAGATCGACATCTAACATGGCTATCCAAAATTCTATGAATGAAGGTGGAATGCAAGGTCGAGGATTCAATCCCTCGCATGTCAAAAGCAAAGATAAAAAAATCCAATTGCTAGGGAACCAACCTGCCAACCTTTTAGCACAGGTAACATAGGGATAGTAAACTGTATACCTTTTGGTGACTGCACTAGCTGAAATTACAAACGATTTCTGGAGGGATTACTTTGCAAAAACTAACCCTTGGGTTGATTGGGCATGAGTTAAAAGCATAAGAACTGATTTTTGCTTGTATTCTCCCATTTCCTGTTAAAAGAGCTTAAAACTTATGATCACAGCTGTTTCGGCCACCACATCTATAGTTGAGGTGGATGTAGATATGGAGATAGGCAGGATTTCAATTTGTTTTCAGAAATTTCTTTCCAAATTTCATTTAATTAAACAAAATATTCTTTCAAAACATGAAAAACATTCCAAACAGGAAGCAAAAGTGTCCATCCAAAAGTGCACCCGACAAACATTAGCTTTCTCTTTATTATTGTCAGATTTTTCCACAGGAGGAGCAAATAGCTCACTGTGGCCATTGCAATGATGATATCCTTTCCTTTATAGAATTAGCTCATGAAATTACCTAACAGTACAGATACTAAAAATTACTTTTTCATCGCATTCAACCTATTACTTTATAGAATTAGCTCACAACGTAGCTATCAGTAGCATCTCAAGGGCTTCTTCTGTGCAACCAAAGCCCTAGCAGAGAATGACCATTATATCTGACTCGTTTAATACAAATAAAAATAATAAAGTGTTGAAGTCAAAATTTATTTAAAAAAAACTTTCAAGTTATAATGCCCAAGGTAAAATAATTGGATAGGTAAGCAATCAAACCACCAAAATATATGGGATAACTAAACAAGTACATCTGTTAATGCATCGGCATATTTTGTCACTATTAAACCATACAACAAACCTGATTGGTACTTTCCAACCTCCCTTTATATACTCTCCCAAAACCTCCTTCGCCTAGAAGACAATCAGGCCTGAAATTCTTTGTTGCAGCTGCCAATTCACGAAATGCAAACGTTTGTGCAGCAATCCAGTCAGATCCCCCATCTTTAGAGGCCTCACTTACATCCAGCGACGAATTCAACTTCAATTTGTCTAAAACAACAAAAAAGCAATAATGCAAATAAACAAAAGATGAAAACCAGAAAGAGTAACTAGAACGAATACAAAAAAAGTTACTGGTGGTTTTTAATTTTGCATGCCATGAGAAAGGAAAAATAGAACCATATGATTGAGTTTAGAAAGAACACAAGTATCAAAAAAGACCAGAAAAAAACGATCTTAAAGACTAATCGAATCTGCTAGTTTCTAGGGACGAAAATATTGTTTGTGGACTACATGAGGTTCAATACAGTACTCTGACCTAACGATAATGAAGCAATGGACTTTCGGATTTGAAAAATCCGTGGTCCATTACCTTGAGAGAAACGATCATGCAGATTCTTCCATATACCAGCAGATGTATCGATATAAAGAATGCTATTAGCAAGTTCTTTTGAGATCGAATTAAGCAGCCAAGACGCAACCACGTTATTGCATCGAATCCAAAGATAATATGTAGACGCAGAGGAGCTCGGTTTTGGCAGAGAGCCATCAACAAACTCAAGTTTGTTCTTCTCGCTGAGTGCCATTTCCATGGATCGGTGCCAGCTTGAATGGTTCTCACCATTGAGAACTTGAGAAACCAGAATAGCACCAGGCTTATCTCCATTGTGCAGAAAGTAAGGACTTGATTTATCAGAATGAGTCGCCGAAGATGGAGTTTCAGAAGCCATTAAAGCTCTGATACCACGTAAATTCGTATAGAATAAACAGAGGTTGAAGATGAGAAAGAGAGAATGAGTGAAAAACTGTATATTCGAATTACTTTATCTGTTGTATACAATGCTACATTCATACACGAGTATCTTCCTTTGTACAGAACTAACTAGCAAACTATACAGCTAACAGATTCTAACAATAATCAGTTTGCTATGAGATCATCAAGCTGTATCAGCTCCGCCTAAGCTAAGAGCTATACTTGAACGAAACCTCAGCAGAGATTATGCCCCCCACCCACCCTTTAGAAGAACTAACCCACAATCCGCTCCATTGCAATGAGTGATGAATAAAAAAAATTCATGATCAGATTGCCTGATAACTGATCTCGAACAAACTGAACCAGCACGAATCAAATAACTCATTTGGGCATTGGAAAAGTACTCGTTCCTTAAGAATAAATGATTCGGAGTGAATCGAAGTGTGACAACCGAAGGAGAAAACAATCCCAGTTACTCAATCAAATCCAATTGTAAGAATTCAGAACGCCCACGAAAGCTTAATTTAGTGGCGCATCTACATAGAAATATAGAACTAACATGCCACTGGGTGTAAGACTGAAAATTGAACTTAGGTAGAGATAGTGCTTGTGGAAAATTTTCGTTTCTTTCTCACAGAAGTACCAGAGGTTGATGAGATCAGATCCTTGGGCTTCTTGTTCTGCTTCTTCTTCGATTTTTTCCTTGATTTTCCCGGACAGAGAAACCAACCCATAGCCTATTCTCTCTCTTAGCTAAGACTCAGAGCGAGAGAGAGAGAGACCGTGTCTTTCCGTGTGCCCGTGTGCGTGTGAGTTAAAATTCAGACAGAGCAATTCTAGTATATATCTGTCCACTCGGGGACATTATTGCAAATATGTCCTCGCGTCTTCCCAAATTGTATGACATACATCACGCAAAAGTCCCTCATTTTCAATCCAATCACAAAAACTTCATAACGTTCTTAAAATTGGACCATAAAATATATCTATTATGTTGAAAAATGCTAGCACATGACCTAAGTTAGGGGAACATATATGTGAAACTTGAAAGGTATGAGCATGGTTTAGCTACACAATTTTACATTTTCTTTAGATATAATATATATTATATTAATTTGAACTATATGGCAAGAAATAAGTCTGGTGATAAATTGATATTTGTTAGAAGTACAATTTTTATTTTATTACCAGACTACCCTATTATTATTTTTTCACGTCGAATCCATATGCTTGAACCGTCTACCACATTTAATACACTTGGTTCATCGAATATCGATTTTCTGTGATATTTATTGATATGAACTTGGTATTTAATGAGACCTCTGAGACACCATTAAATTTTGAATTCAGGTAGAATCATTTATTTTTTATAAATAGATGGCAATATTATATCATTATTAACGTAATGTTTGAGGAAGGTACGATAATCGAGAAGGATTACAAATGATAAGGTTCGTGTTAAAATGGGTAAGACAATAAATAAAGTTTACATATGAAAAAAAATCATAAATTATATAAGTTACAAGCCTACTAGAGCAACTGCCAGTTTGTCTAGAAATTCCTTTCTAACAGACAAGACTTCGAATTGCTTGGGCGCCCCAACTTCATTTCCGAACAGAAACGAAATGCCTGAGTACATTCTCAATTAACTCCCAAAAGAACGAGAGTGCATGCTCAATGGGCAGACCAGTAATTCGGCCACTTAACTCCCCTAGGCAACCGTAGCCCATTTCAACTGTGTTGTTTGTTTGACTAAAATTTTGGGACTAAAAATTCTAACGAAACAAATACATTTCAAATTTTTCAACGTTTACACGTACATCTCAAATTTTTCACAAACCTCAATAAATTTCAACATTAATAAGATTCTCAAAATTTTAAGAATATTCTCTAAAATTTAGGTAAACAAACAACACTTTCAGAACCAGATTTTCTCTTCTTGAGAAATAACAAACTTAACCGAGAATTGTTTTGGGTGGTCAATATTTTAGGTTTAGAGGTGTGCTTTATTTGTGGTCTTAAATTTGAATTTCTTTGTGTAAATAATTTTTTTGGGTCACTCTTATAATAAAGCTGGATTTACATGACATGTATGATTTGAGAGGGCTGCACAGTCCAAAATTTGTCATAGCGTTAAACTCAACTCGTGCGTATACTAAGTTAAATTTTTCCGAACACGGTGCAATGAGTGTCTAATTTTAAAAAAAATAAAAATAACAAACTTGTAATTTCGGAAATATCCTATTTAGCCCTGCGTTTGGGCGGCATAACCGAACCTTTGTAAAGAGCCATTTTTTTGGCGGCTAGAAGGAGTAACAACTAAGGGTGGGTTTGTTTTGTAAAATTTTAGTGTTGTTAAAATTTTAGGTATTGGGTTTAGTGAAAAAAGTGAAGAGAGTTAATTTTTTATATTTTTTGTAGTGAAAAGTAATGATTTGATGGGGGAGAGAGAGATTATATTGTAATATTTTATTGTGTTAAAATTTTAGAGAGTGTAAAATTTTATAACACAAACGCAGCCTAACAATTTTGGTCAAACCGCGTTTTACGGGTTTTAAAATAATTTTCCACGCCAATACATGTTTTTTAATTTCCTCAAAGTGCTTGTAAGAATGTAAAAACCATAACGCTTCGTTCTAATACTAATTCAGCGGCGTCTTTAGGGAGCGAATCTTGGGTGCTTTCCGCAGGACGGACGGATAGTCCACCTGCGTAGTTGACCCCTACACATATAGGGATTATAGTCCGTATATATACAAACATATGTAAATGTATCCTCTGCTACTTTAATAATTGTATAACTCAACTAGAAGAATATAGATGAAAAGTTTATACTTTAGCCTCTATGAGATTCGCCTCTACCTTAGGTTAGCACCAATTTGAATGGGTTTGGGTTCTCCGTTCTCGTTACTGACATGTTCGTTTTCTGATAAATTGTAGGATGTTGAATGTTTTGAGAATTTGTAGGTCATGTTAAAGTTGTATTAGAATGCCCGTAAAAGTTGTTAAATGAGATTGTTGTTTGTAAAAAAAATGTAATAAAGTGTTGTATTGAAATACGTGTGTTTTGATTGTAAAAAAAATGATGAAAATCTTAAAAAAAACTAGGAAACGAACCTGACTTCAAATAATAATAATAATAATGCATCAATCATCAAAATTATAGTGTGATCGTAACTAATTGTAGTAATGTATAATATCATTTACAATATAAATTATTATGTTTGGATCAGAGTTCGAATTGTGTATGAACCAGACAAGTTTCTCAATTCACTTATATACGAGACGTGGAGCCGAAGCCTGTATAACCACTCAAAAAGAGACTACCTTATAGGCCTTAGGCATAGAGTAGCTCCCTAAGCTTGGATATAAAGTATTGACATTAACAGTCCAATGGATGCCCGGTAAGCTTAATTAGTTTGTTAATTAATTTGTTAGGATTGTTTGAGCTTGTAGCATTTCTATCCCCTACCCCTAGCGTCTTGCGAAAGACAGATCCATGTTTCCAAGTGCCAGCTGGTGCCAAGTGGATGCGGCTCTGTTTTGTATATTTTAGTGCAGGTTTATGGTGTGCAACGACTACGGATGTTTTTATTTCCCCCATACGTTTGCGATGCTCTTATGCAAGCTTGCAAATAATAATGGTGATTATCTTTTTTTCTCTGACTTTTTTGTTTTTCTAAACCACGACGATCTGTTTAGGAAGTAGAAAGAGTACTTACTTTATATATATATATATATATAAGCTTATGAAAAGAAAGAGACCTTACTTCTTTTAAAAAAGAAAATTTAACAATTTAGTCCTTGGATTTTAACCCTTTTAACAGTTTAGTCCTTGAATTTCAAATTTTAAATTTAAAGTCCTTAGGTTTCATACTTTTGACAATGAGACTCTTCCGTTAGTCTACCGTTCATATGCTTAATGGAACTCTCTGACACGTCAGCAATTTGAAGAGATCGACCGTTCATATTTTATACATATACCCGGTCGACCGCTATATGCTCCGTTAAACATATGAACGACAAACTCACGGAAGGGTCTCATTGTCAAAAGTATGAAACTAAAGACTTTAAATTTGAAATTTGAAATTCAATGACTAAAATTAAATTAATAATTTAATTTAAGGATTAAATTATTAATTTCCCTTAAAAAAAAAAAAAAGGTCATAAAGCTGTATCCAGAACAGAAAACCAGCACAACGTAAGCCAAGTTAGAGCTATGTCACTGTCAGTATGTCACCGAAATAGTCATCACCTCCACGATTCACTGCAGTGTAGAGCAGTGCTATGAAGTTTTCAATTGGAAATTTTTTTTAATAATATATTTAAAGAAATTTTAATATTAAAATTTTAAAAAATTAACTTAAGAGAATATTAATCATATTAAATCTCTTTGATTGAATTGAGTATTAACTTTTTCCTAAATTTAGGATGCTCCAAATTTAAAATTTTCTTTAACTATATATTTAAAAAAAATTTAAAATTAAGGCCTCAAAAACTTAATTTAACGAGCATATATTGAAGAGGTATATTAAATCTCTTTGATTGAAGTATTATTAAATAAAGTCTTTGTTCAACCCTATAAAATCTTTTTCTTTGAAGATATTAATTACAATTAATTCAAATAAACCTTATAAAGTCTCTACCAATTTATTTAATTTTTTACCGTTAGATATTGCTAGTCGTTTAAGCTTTAACTAACAACTACAAATCTACCTTTAAAAGACTTAAAATTACTTGAGATCATATATGTCAAGTACCAAAAATACCTAAAAATCATCTCTCAACCATTATGCTTTTATTTTTATAATTTCTTGGTACTTCTCAACTCTTATCTTTCATCACTAAATCCCTAGGTGTTATTATTCTAAAACTTTTACTTTCATTTTATTTTAAGTTGTATTTGTTTTAGTTATCATTATTTATTTTAAGTTTGTGTTTGTGTGTATTTTAATTTCATTATTTTGTTTTATAATAATTTATTGACAATATTGTACTAACTTTAAAGAAGTTTTTCAAAATTAAAACTACTAAAATCTTACATAAGATCATTAGTATGAGAGGCAAGAAATATTAAATGAATTAGTAATATTATCAATTGAAAAATGATATATTAACAAATCTAGAATATAACACTTTGATAAGTAATTTTGCATTCCTAAAAAGCTATAAGAATATGTTTTGACTAATTTTTATTAATATTTATTCTTAAAATATATTATTTTATAAATTATTATAAAAGGTCTCACTTTAGAGTTTAGCCTAAGACTCCAATTATCTTAGAGTCGTGTAGGGTGCTCTTTGTTATGATTGTTGGGTGTTATTTTGCCCTTCTCACTTCTAAAAAATAGTTTAAAAGGTGTGATTTTTTTGTTGCACTTATAAATTAATTATTAGTTATTTCATAATTGATGTGTGATTAATCACAACAATTTCCCCACATATATTGGTATTGGTCCGAAGAGGTAACAATTTATTTATCTCATGGATTGTTGAATCGAGACTTGTTAGTACTCATAAGTTATGATACTAGTCTTAGAATTGAGAAAGCTCAAGATCACCTAACATAGAAAGAAATGGAACAAGATATGTGACGTGAAGCAGGAGGTTTGAGAAAGACTTATTGGATCATACTTCTATTTGAGAGGATCATAAGGGGAAGCATGTTATGTAGTCACAAGGCACAAAGTGGAGTATAGGAGACGGTCCCTAAGAGAACAAAAAAAGTTGGGTAGGTTTTCCAGCATTTTGCATCCTATAAATCCGTATACAAATGAGTATGCACGTGTTTGATTGTTAAAATTTTAGGTATAATTGTATACAGAAACGATAAATTATTTTAATTAATAAAATAACTTATTTATCATTATAATCTCAGAGAATCTCACAATCCAAATCTTGCTATATATATTTATACTTATGACTTAGAATAATTACTATGCAAATCAACACGTGTATCTCAGTGAAGGGACTTCTTATTTAAGCTAGTTTTGAATAATGCTTTCATTTGGAATATAAATGGAAATAACTGAAAGAAAGATTTATTGGCTGGCAATGGAAAAAGCATCCATTAAAAAAAAGTATTATAATTCCTTGATTACAAATAACCACAGAAGAAGAGAGAAATTTCCAGACTGCCATCCACTCCCTTCCTTTTCCTCTGAAGTCTGAGCTCCTAAAATGCAGCGTAGCAAGCTCCCTCTCTATCTGCTCAAAAAAAAAAAAAGGCTCTCTCGTCCCAGGTGCCGCTGATTTTTCTTGTGCAGCAAAAATCTAAATGAATCAGTGGGCTTCGAACTTATTGGACGAAGCCCTAGGGCTCGTGGACGACGGGACCAAGCCTTGGGCGCTTAGCGGCCGAGTGGTGCTGGTCGAGGACTGCGTCGAGACTAGCGGTGCTTTCATTATCCACCACCTCCTCAAGCGCGCTCTCGCCTCTCATTCCTCTAACGTCGTCGTGTTCCTTGCTCTCTCTCAGCCCTTCTCCCACTACGACCGCGTCCTCAGGAAACTCGTACTCTCTCTCTCACGAAGCTCCCATTCTTTGAGTTTGAGGATTAGGTGCTGATAGGTTCATTTACTCACAAGTCTTCATCTGATGTCTCTAGAACGCTTTTAGGTTTATAATTACAGGAATGCAGAATGCGCTAATAGTATTTTCTTGTTCCAAATGTTAATTGCATTTCTGAAGTCCTCCGCACTCTTACTATAGCTGTTCTTTATTTTATTTTCCTTTTAAATTTAGTTTTAGCATCTCAGTGGCTAGTTTCATTAGTACTTCCCATGTATTTTATCTTTAATTATGTATAAATTAGGCGGGAATATACACTTTTGGTTCTTGAGATTTGGCCTAGTTTTTATTTTGGTCTTCGAAATTTAAGAAGTTCCAATTTCGAAAGAAGGACAAATTTCAGGGACTAGAAAGTGTTTTTCAGCCTAAGAATGATCAGTGAGTAACATATGTCATGTTATTCATCCAAGGCGTGTTCCTGAGATATGTGGACGTATTGTTATATCAGGGTTGCAATTTAGCTGCTCAGAAGGAGAACAAGAGATTCTTTTTCCTTGACATGCTTATGTCTGAATTTCCAGGTAAGAAAATTAGGAGTGAATGATCTGGCATACGTTTTGAGATATGTTTTTCAAAGGACGATAAAGGACAGATGGCAACTTTGAATGACACTTATTAGGAGTGAATTGTGACAAGAAATTCTCTTTGATTAACTGATGACTAGATGTAGATGAAGGTGGGCTTGTTACCTTGTACGGGGAAATTGAGAAAGTGGTCAGAGCCTTATTCCAAGAAAGCAAGAAATGTATTACCATTGTGATAGATGATTTCTCTCTCGTTGAGGTGGTGGCTAATGGCTCTTCGAATCATGTCTTAGACTTTCTGCATTACTGCCGCACATTAACATCAGAATATGTGAGACGATGAGGCATCTTATCTCTTTTTTCTCTACTTCATTACATGTTTACATCCTGTTCTTATTGAGTCTTCTAACTTCTTATAGTTTCCTTGGTCTTTATCTTGATCAGGGTTGTTCGTTAGTTGCCCTTAATCATCAGGATATCTATTCATGCATGGAGAGGCCTACACTTATTTTACAGCTGGAGTACCTTGCTGACATTCTGATGAAGGTGGAACCTTTGGCCACTGGTCTGGCGACTGATGTGCATGGACAGGTAGCATTGTGGTTTTTCTATCTAAATGTTATTTGTTGTTGTTTCTATGTCTCTCTCTCTCTCTCTCTCTCTCTCGCACATGTTATGTGTTTGTGTGCGTGTTCGTTATTCTAGCTCTTTACTGAAACTTGATGAAATAGCCGAAGTGTATGAATAAAATTATATCACGTCCCCTCCCATGTATGTATAAAATTGACCAAATAGCTCTGAGTTTAAACAATATAAGGTTTCCCTCTCTTTTGCACGTGCATGTGTGTGTGTGCACGTTCCTTATTATAGCTCTTTGCTGAAAGTTTTTGACGAAATATCCGAAGTGTACGAATAAAATTGTATTGCATCCCCTCCCATGTATGTGTGATGTGCTTTTCTGTACTGGAAATTGCAGTGGGTGTGTTGTTTTGTGAACCTGAACAAAAACTGAATTTAGCAGGAATTTAAACAAGATGCCAATATAGGAGAGACCTTCAGAAAAGCTAGTATTTGCTGGTGTTTCTTAGCCTTGGTCATTGTTGTGGTTTCAATGTTTCATTCCTGGATGCAGTGCTCAAACAGTACACACCATTTTTCTATAGTCGTTGATCCCTTGTGATTATCACTCTAAATTAAAGGAAAATATGTATGTGCTATGTGGATTCTCCGGATGGTGAGTGGACACTTTTTGTTCTTGCAAATTTGTCACACCTTGTTATTAATGGTTTTTGTTCTTAATCTTTTCTGTTTTGTTTCTCCTTTTCGTATGCTTATGGTAATCAAAAGTCAACAGCAACCTGCTTCTGAACTGTAGCTGGTTACCTTCTAAGGTTGCCCATAGATACAGAAGATCTGCTGTTGTTAACTGACATTCAGGAAGAGGACCCAATATTCATGGAGATCCTTGAGTACCAGAACTTGGATATATTTCTTGTTTGCTCGTCTACTTGATATTTGCCCGACTGTGATTTGTCATTATATTCCATTGTTGCAGTTGACAGTTTTGAACAAGGAAATATGGGATGCGCAGAGGAGCTCAAGAAGTAGGATGGGTAATTTTCACTTCAGGATCAAAGAGAATGGTGTTGAATATTTTTCTCCTGGAAGCAGAGGTGGATGAGACACCATATACTTAGGTGAGAACGATTGACTATTCACGGAATTGGGGGGGAGGGGGGGGGATCTTGAAGATCTTCTTTAGTGGGGCAAAAATAGCTCTCCGGACCGGTGCTGTGCTTGGGAGGCTGCACTCAATGCCGCAGTCCTCCAAGGAAAAAAACTTTTTGACTCTACAGCCAGAACTGCAGGAGAACATTTTTTTTTCCCAATTAATTCATGTTATACGTTAGATGTTATGGGCTTCACACTGAATTTGTCTGCAAGCAGAAAATACGTAACAAATAATATTTCTGGGTAGGTAGTGTTCTTGTCATTTGAACTTGACCACAAGGAAGTAAAATATACTGTTTTCCCTACCATGTGTGATGTGACAGGTTCATTTTGGACTAACCAAATAAGATTACAGCATGAACGCAGATTTAAGTGTTCGTAAATGAAGCAATCACGACAGATTGTTTCCCTTACCCTTTATTAGTCGCAATTAAAGTGGCAAAATTTTCTATAAGGATGTGACGGGCATCGGAGAACAAAACTGAGGCAGTACGCATCCACCTTATGCCAGCGAGCTCGTATAACGGAATTGCGTTTATTTTTACGTTTTTTGATTTGGCAGGTAATTCACACGTTCGGTCGGATTTGAATGCAGAATGAAACCCATTACCCTGTAAATTGTAATTAGCGGAACAAGGAGACCCTTAGCACAAAGGCGATAACTGAGAAGAGAAGACTATTTATTGCTTTCTCGAATTCTTGGCAAAATTTCGTGTACTTACTCACGGGAAGATGATGATGATGACCGGTACAAGTGCTTTTCAATGGGATGGTAACACGTGAAACGCTGACTGTTGAATCTGCCAAAGTGGGGAATGAGGATAATGCATGCGGTCAGATCTTGGATGCAACCGAGTGTGCGTCGCTTGTTTATGAACCACACGCTTAGCCGGGCAACGAATCTTCATGGTATTAAAGCCAACTACTTGATTCCATCCCGTGAAGACATACTCTATTTTCTGTCCTCCTTTTTGTCTAAAACTGCATGTATAGCTGCAGAGGAATAGGATCCGAAAGCGTGGAGGTTTACCCGCCGGGAACAGAGAAGGGGGCCGGAGTTTGGGGGGTTGCTCTTGATCATGTCATTTGCATCAATCCTTCAGATAGGTTGTTATCCTCGGCTTGCATTCTTGTCAGGGAACTCCGTCAGTTAAATTGGCAAATAGTAATAAAAACAAAAATTAGGATCAAAAGCCTGAGCATTTTCCGGTCCTCACTGTCCTATTCTTATCCTCATCCTTAGGCTCCCGGAGACCCAGAAGATCTACGAGGGGTTGGTCTCTCTCTCTCTCTCTCTCTCTCCAGACTTATACAATTGGGCAATGGTGCCTGTGAGTATGTAATACTTGGTTTTTGTTTAAAGGCAAATTGAGTAAAAGTTTTTCCTTATCCACCATGAGACAAAATAAAACCTCGTTTTCATGGCAGGTAAGCCAGTCCACCCCACCTTGCCTCGGCGAAAGAAAAAAAAGCCAGTTGGACCGTGCTCAGTGGATCGTCAACCTCAGAGTCGGATTGCTACCCGTGTGTGAGCTTTAGCATTCAGGTATGATTCCAGTATGTCAATAGTGATTGCCTGAAACTGTAGGCCAATATTTCTGGGAAGAAAAACATTTGGTTTGCGCTCACCCACAGCTAACCCGTTTGAGTCACAAGGAACAACCTAAGTTTCTCTTCCAAGGGTCTCTTTCCTAAACTCACAGAAAGAATGTTATAGAAAGATGAAGATTCTTCAAACGAAGTCTAGAAATACAACAGCACACTGTATTGAAGAGTTTTATTGGTGGAGTCTACCCTCTCATTAGTACCGTTATCAGAGTAGTGATAATAGTACTAGAAGCAGCAGTACTAATGGTAGTAGCGTAGAAGCATACTAGTCCACGAGTCTTAAGATATGATCCCATCCCCAGTTGTTTTCTTCTATTTGGTCCTCAGTCAGTGATTATGAATTCTAATTCTCCATCTCCTTCGACACAGCTAGTGTCAGTATTATATAGAAGATTCCACAAGTACTGTCGAGGACAATCCCGGTTAGCAATGTGCATCCTTGCTTTCCTTCCTGTGCACCACTTGTCGAATGAATTGTCCTCGAACACGTGGTCTCTGTTCCGCCACTTGCTTCCTGCTCTGATATCGGACCTGGAAAAGATATGGAAAATACCACTTCTCTTCATTTTTCCTCCAAAATAATTGAGGTAAGGATTAAGTAATGAAATGCAAGAACATCATCTCTAATTTTTTCATTTCCACAAACAAACTTGGCTACCTCTGATAATAATAAATGAATGCGTCAATAGTGTTGCACTTCTCAAATCCAGCTGCAGGAGAATTATTTTTGGCTCAATATTCAAGTCGTGATTGTGACGTTTCAACTGAATCTCTAATATTAAACTCTTTTAATAGTAAAGTTTTCCATGTACTATAAGTTCATTATGACGGAATTTTCCATTAAGTTTAAGGGATGATTTGATGAATTTCTGGAGACCAAATTACTCTGATACTACTAAATGTTATAATACAATTTCAGTTACCTTCTTCTCAAAGCATCTCTGTTTTCTCTTCTGGCGGAATTTGTTCAAAGCAGCCTCCCTCAGTGCAACAAGGTCTGCATCAACCCCACTTCTGCTTGTAACCCCCCCAATGACACCACTCAGTCTTCCTTTTCCAGCTACCCCGTTACCACTTTCAATGTTTGTTACTCTAGCATTTAAATCTGTGGTTCCATTCTGCCCATTGCTCCTGTTGTTCCTTCCCGAAGCACTTCCATTCAAACTCCGACTACAAGCACTGCCTTCAAGGGGGGCACTTAACGTACTTGATGACCCATGCTGTGGAGCTTTTGTTACAGTGTTTTTCAAAGATAAGTCATCATGGTTGGCGATTTGCTGCTGGGACATGTGCACATGGTGGTGGTGGTGGTGGTACTGCACTTGGATCTGCTGGTTGATGTCCCTTGTTTGTGCCAAAATCGTGCAAGCCACTGTAGCATCAGTCTTACCTTTTATCATAGACTGAGGGGAACAGATATGGCAATTCTGCCCTGGTTGGAAAGCAGAGGACGAGTGAAGACACCTGACTGTAGAATTGAGTGTTGGCTTGTCACTGAATGCCACTTGTTTGGTGAAAACATTATTAGTAGTAGAAACCTTGTCATTGTTGTTCCTACTACCATTGGAATGCTGATCAGAACGTGAACTCTTTGAGGTTGATTGAAAATTTTGGAGTGAATCAGTTTTTGCTGCCTCTAAGCTGTTATCATGAGGGGAACAGCTATCGAAGTTCCCTACTGAAGCCTGATGAGTCATTGAAGTAGCATTGTACCTGCTAGTAAGAAAATTGTTATGAGCATCAAAAGGAGGAGATTGTTAGTCGAGGAAACAAGGGTAATCTAAATTGGAAGTGCCCTTATACCTTGAGAAGGCTGAAAGGTCTGAATGTCTCAAAACATTTCGGTCATGGGCACTGGTCTCAGTATCTCCAACATCTCTCATCCTCTTCGAACTGAACTCAAGGGAAGGCATTTCCTTATAGTCAAGGATGGCCTCATTCTTAATGTCAGCTTCCTTAGAAAGACCATTTGGGATGTCAAAGACAAGGCTTTTCCTCTGAGGATTGGCAGCATTGGTGGTCATACCTATTAGATCACCAGCTTGATTCCTCAAGTCATCATTTGGTTTCTGACAGTCGACCTCCAATTGTCCTCTCTTTAGCTTCTCCTCATCTTTCTTTGAGTTTATTTCAGAATTTTTTTCTGCGTTAGTCCCAGGTATGTTGGTCAACCCATTCGCTCTTGGTTCGTCAAGCTGCAAAGTTGGAATTCTAGGTATTCCCATCTCCAAGTCTTTGCCCATGAAAATGTTATCAGAATATTAAAAAAGAAGTAGAAAGTAGGATAAAGTGAAGATATATCAGATTGAGATGTCAAAGTGTTATTGCCACCAAACAGAGGAAAGCATACCAAGCTCATTATCCTGCCCTACAACCTCCCTTGGAGTGATCACTGGAACCCTGTTGTTGCCAAATGCTTCAGGCCTTGAAAGGATAACCTGGGCACAAGTGCTATCTGGAGGATCAGCTAACTGTTCCCATGCTGACACGGGTAGAGGGCTTTCAACTTCTACTGCCCTTTTTGTCCAAGAGGTCTGCGATGTGTGTACAAAGATATGATTAGCCATGCCTCTTAGAAATATTGACATGTTCATCCTCAATAGTGCATCACCCCAATTAGTCATGCCTGACTAAATGTGTTTGGTACTGCCGTTCCATCTTGCGTCTTCATGACCTCAGACACCAAGTCATTATGCTTTGCTTTATTCTGAATAGTATCATTATTTGAAGTGCACTACCCCTTAATATTTTGTCAATAATCATTATCCATCTATATTGTCTTCCCCAACCCGTGCTGTCTTTCTTTCTAATGGCCGCATTCAATTATCCATGTCTACTTAGATACATATGTATGCATATTAGCATCTAAATAAATAAATACTTCTGTCCATTCAAGTCTGAGCACTTCAATCATTCTTACATTGTCAAATGCATAATACCCAGTATAGAGGTGTCAAACAAGAATGGTTTGTGGAACGTTCGTCTAAGTTCGTTTGAACAGCATGGCTTATTGAGCTCAACCTGAGAGAACACCATTCAAAGGCCAGATCAAATATACTCCCTTTTTTTTTCAACGATGACCATTAGAACACGTTGTTTCTCATTGGTTGAAAAAATCGACCAGTTGACTACTGTTATCTTTGGTATGTCTCATTTACTGATAAAATCCAATAGTTCGCCTTTGATATCAATTTTAAGAGATGATTCTAGCCTAAAATAACATTTCTGAAAGCACATCGACCATCAGCCCAACCATCAAACTGGCGACACAAAGATTGTCGAATATCTTATCTAGTAAAGTTTTTTGATAACTGCTCTGGAAAAAGTGAAGACACTGAACATTTGCAAGCAGCAAAACTCCAACTAAAGACTCATGCAGGACCTTGTTCATTAGATGGATCCTAAGGCCACTAAACTTAAAAAGAAGGAAGCATTTATGTGCTATTGTTATATCAATGACTTGCTTATTCTGCGAGGCACCAAGAGACAATGGACTCAAGCTACCCACCAGGTATTTGAGAGGGATTCAGGGCCTTACTTCTGAAGCTGGATAAAGGGCCCACCAAGCTAGATATGAATCCTCATTATGTTAGGAGGGACAACAACTATCAAGGAGAAGGAGAAAAGGCGGAGATTTTAAACCTTTGTTATGCTTCTACCTTGTCTCCCTCACAAGTTATATAACTATAATCAAGCCAAGGCGCCACCACATTATTATGCAGACAGGGTGCTGCCTCTTACTGACCAATTATTGATACTTGCATAAGTTTCCTACCACTTTTTTTTTTTTAATTCACACTCTTTCTTATAGAAGCATAAATCTTGACTGGGTAGGAGGCATAACACTGCATAGAAGCTCAACTTATTGATTCTAACATTGAACGAACAGAAAGTGACATTATAACCAATATAATGTCTCGAGAAAAACAAATGGCCACAAGAATAGAGCTTCATCATGAGATATGGATACACTGTAAAGACAAAACAATTGTCTAATAAGCACAAGTAAATTAGCTGCTTGAAAAAATTTGAACTTTCTCATGAACTTATAGCAACAGCAGAGATTGGAACTAGAAAGACAGAGAGCTAGAAGATGTTTCACAAAAAGTTAGTTATACCTACTTACTGAGATAAGAGCTAGTAATACCTGGGTGTCACTTCCATTGTAACTTCCATCCCAAACGTTCAAGTCAATGCTTCCAATGTCATCTTCATCATTGCTGCCGGTATTGTTATCTGACTCACCACTTCTCAACTTTGTAGATTTTCGTGAGTGTATACCATTTTCACTTCCACCATCACTAGACTGATGAAGGAATGTATTCAAATTTAAATAGTTCAAATAGGTGTTCAGGATAATTAAATGCATAATAAGAACGGAGAATCAATCTGATGTTTAGAAAAAATAAGTGGTTCGTAATATAGCTTCGGAGAGAAAAATGGGGTATCCATAGCAACTCACGCTGTGACATTTCCTCCAAACATGCTGCCAAAGATTTTTAAGCTCATTCTTTCGGATAGGCTTTGCTAAAAAGTCAACTGCACCCTTTGACAAACACTTAAAGACTATATTCATGGAATCATAAGATGACATCACTGCACATAAAACTCACCAGGTGTAGCGGTTAAAAGTATCAATTGCTCAAAGATGAGAGGGCAATATCATGTTGCTTTTACAAGAAGAAACTGTATTAGAAATGAACTCACTAATAACAGGAATGTTCTTGCAAGTTTTGTGACCCATTATCTTGCACAAGAGGCCAATGCCCGATAAACTAGGCAAAACTACCTCAGCCAGAACAAGATCCATATGCATGGTAAGATCTTCTAAGATTTTCCAAGCTTGTAAACCATTTTCTACTGCCGTAACTGCCAAGAGTTGATCAACTGTTAGGTTGCCTGATAACAGACAGCAAAATGGACTAACAGCTGTCCTCACATTGGATGTGCAATTCAGATAGGATTAATGATGACATTCAAATACCGATGACCCATCAAGCATATTGTATTAAAAATGGAATGTTTCAACAGGGATTTCAGTCTCAAAAGGAAAAAGAGTAAAAAATCATCTAATGGATGCCAACTTCAAGATCTATCATTTTGGAAATAATAGATAACACATTATAAATAAAGCCACGTCAATAGGTCAAAAAACATATTTAATATAAGAAGAACATTAAGTTCAGTAGTTAGTTTGACATGATGGTAAAGATCAACTTCAACTTGAAAATTTAAGTTTATTTTCTACGTATGCTGGAACTAGAATCTACCGTCATAGCCACAATTTCTAAGTAATGCACTGACAACATGCCGGGTAGAGTCATCGTTTTCCACCAGTAGAACCTTAAGAGACCTAAGTGGTAGAAATCTCTCCCGGTGAATTAGACGCCCTTGACACTGTTTCTGCGACCTCTGAAAGGCATCTGGGGTATGCACCTTATCTTGGGCAGCTTCCAACTGCTGACCATCAATGAATTCTGCACTCTCAATAATCTGTGACTCATCTTCTTTCGAGCGCCCTTGGCCCTCACCTGAAACCCCATCCCTAATTTCTTTGCGCTCATCTTGCATTTTCTGATTTGATTCTGGCAACCGTTCAGTTACCGGACCATTACTGTTCATCTGAGCTATTCACATCAACCAGGTTCAAAAAGGCCAACAATGAGAAAGGTAATGGATTGAGTTGGCAAAAAGACCTCCACCAAACCCGAAGAGAGCTTGCAAATTCTGTTGCCTTCAACTTAATAGCATCTCCAAACAAAACGTACCCTGCATAAGTCCAACAAAATGATCAACAATTTTGAAATCAATCAGCACATATTACACTCCACCAATATTTGTTCGACAAATAACACGAACCCTCAAACCCAAACCTTCCTTAATTTATGTAACATATAGGGAAAAAATAGTGCAAACAACTAACCACATGCTCTAAAACCTAACATCTGCCCTTCAGTTTCTCCAAAGTAATAAATATTCAAAAAGACAGAAGGAGAATCGGAGTTATTCAATGACAAGTAAATGGAGTGTCGAAATGCAGGGAAATATGGGCGGAAAAAAAATTTAACTGTCTTGAAAGTTTCACTTAGGACCTAGGAAAAGTAGAATGGCATGCACGTAACAGTCAAAACAGTGTGGTTTTCAGTACCTCATATTTCTAAGGTCATCAACAGATTGTCATACAGAGAGAAAGAAAAAACTAACAGATGGGGATCGGGAGGGCAAACTGTATAAATAAATTAATTCGGTTTCAACTTTTTATTTTGACTTTCAACAGGATAAAAATAATTCGAGGCAGTTGATATGTGAAACCAATGCTTCTTTAATTGCTTAAAGATCAGGGAACTGTAAAAGAAACTACGCCTAACGTGGGCTTTGATTAGTCATAGGCATCTTGCAGAGTTCTTTTCCGTTCTATTTTCGCTTCAACCAAACATATGGTGATGAAGTACTGATTTTCACATTTCAAAAATACATTTCAGTTTTCACCAAGGAACAGAGAATATTCAGAAACAAACATAAATCAGTCTTGTACTCCGTTTTGTCAGCAACCAAACGTACTTCTGACAGAAGACCAAATCTTCGACTTAGACAAAGTACAAGAAGATCATACCATTCAGAAAGAATCAAAGAATAACGTGAAACTTAGACACTAAAGTCAGCTTAGTATAAAAGAGTGTCCAGATGCGTATCATCCATTTCCAGAAACGTGCAAGAAAATTTTAGACCACAAAGCACAGCGGTATACATTGTAATCACGGTTGGAGCTGGATCCAATCAGTGACAGTCGAAATTTTCGTGCTTCGAACACAAAATTTCAAATTGAGAAACGAGCTTCAAGCAGGAATAATACCTTGTAGCCTCCTTCGAGGTGAGTTCAATCGCCAACCCTCAACAACTCAGAAATTCAAGCAGTAGCAATTAAAATAAAGAAATGTAAAACATTGTAGGGTTTCTTATATAGACAACAAGAAAAAATTGTCGAAGAAACAGCTTTACTGGTCGAGAAAGGCCAAGCTAAAAAGCTTAGGGGAAAGATAGATATGCGAAAAAAAGAAAGATATTACAGCAGGCCCGTTTGATGATGTGGAATAAATGGAGGACTGGAGGCATGACACGTAGGATGCCACATTGGATGGAAGGTAGATGAGGTGGACTAAGCTGGGCTTGTGAATGTGGATTGCGTGCGAAGGATCTGAGGCGATCGACAAGATCCGGGTAACGACACCTGGCTCATTGTCCGCTGAGTAAAAGATGCTCGCTTTAGAAGACAAAGCTGACGGCGTCCTTATCGTCTGACGTCAGGTGATCCCACTAACGGCGCACACGCAGTTGCGGAGTGCTGGACTGCTGGTTATCTTCGATGACGAAAATGTCCTTGTATGCATCTGCTTTTTCCGCAAATAGAATCAAGCTTATGCAAATGTGTTTTATAGGATTTTGCGTAAAAGTTTGTGAAGATTTTAAAAATATTTTTTTTTTGTTGAAGTTTGTAAAAATATGTAAAAAGAGAAGATTTGATATAAATATTTAGTAAAAAAGTATCGAAGTTAGGTGAAAAGATATAAAAAAGAAAAGATTTGTTATATTTTTTAAAAAAAAATATTGAAGTTTGTGCGAAAAGGTGTTAAAGACCGTAAAAGGTTTCGGTATTTGTATATAAACTTTAAATTTTAGATATCCATTTTAAAAATTTTATTGAATATATTTATATTTTATAATATTTTTACAAATCAACCTGCCATCGAAAAGATTATAAGAATAGAATACGATCTGTGACTTCAATGTATATTAAATTCTACTTTAACCTTTGCATCTTATACCTCGGCTGTGGCCTTGATTTGACTACTCCTATTTTTTTGACCATAAAGAACAAAGAGGAAAAAGTGCGGATTCCTTGGAATGGTACTTTTTTCCACTGCTTTGCTTCTTCACGTGGTTCATTGTGTAAATTCCCTCTGTGGGGCTCCCTCTTTCATTGCTGGAAAAAAGTTTTAAGACAAAGAGCCTGGGGTGATGTTCGTTTTGAGAAAAAATGTAGGATTTTGGAGAAGTTGTGAATTTTTACGTTGAATAGTGTTTTATTGGTGTTTGTGTAAAGTGGAGAGAGAAATGATTTGATGTAGTTGTTTAATAAAAAAGTATTGGAGTTATGTGAAAAAGTATAGAGAGAGAAAATTTATGTTGAATAAAAAATTAAAAAGTTGTTGGAGATTGTGTAAAATGTATTGATTTTTGTGTTTGAATTTTGAATATGTTCGGTGGTAGAATTGTGAATATACTTAGAATCCTGAAAAAATGGAGAAAACGAACATGACCGGCTGTGAGGCTAGCTTTAAGAGGTGTAGGGCCAAAGGGAATGTTATCACAGTTGAAAACAAGGGCGCGTCTGTCTAATTTCAGATGGGGACAGGCATCTTAAGATAAGATATCTCCAACACCCAAACCTAATTATTTGACAAATTGGGGAGGTGGATGGGAATTAATAATAAAAAAAGGGGTCCCGTCAATAAAGTAAACTCGTAAGGAGTAAAGAACATTTATGCGGTCGAGTCATTTTAAATTATTTTTAAGTGAATAGGCTGCGCAAAAAAAGTTATACCAATTAAGATTCTCTATAATTTTCAGTAGAGGTATACATTACGATTTAGACAAAAAAAAAATACATACAACAAATAATCATTAAATTTTATAATACCAACGTTTTATAAACTTTAATACAAACAACTTTAAATAGTACAGTAACATGATTTCATTCTTTCTTCAAATTATATTATATAATTTAAATAAAAAATTCTTAAAAATAATAATCCAAGCTACAGAGAGAGTTTGTCCAAGTGAAAGGAACGGAACATGCCAATTACACCTCACAACACCTTTAACGTGTTTGGGATTTTTGTAAGAGCTCCCCCCCCCCCCGTTTACAAGAATGAACACCCGTTTGTGATTTAATACTTTCATTATTCGAGAATTAGGAATAATATTAGGTTGTGTTTGAGTGTTAAATTTTAGAGTATTGAAATTTATAAAAAAAAGTGAAGGGAGAGATGACTTGAATGATTTTTTTTTATATTTTTTAGAGTGGAAAGTAATGATTTAATGGAAAAAGAGATTATATTGTAATTATTTTATTATGTTAAAATTTTGAAAGACTAACATTTTAGTAAACAAACATAGCCAGTATCATAGTATTTGATAGACAATAAATAATATAATTTATGGGATAAATATATTTTACACTTTTAATTATAGATATCTTGGCATTTGTTTAACTTTTCTGTTAATTTGAATAGGAAATAAATTTTTAGCTCACAAATTGACAATTTTGTTATGATAATTTGTATTAACCACTGCCGTTTTATAAAGATAAAACTATAATTTTAAAATAAAAAAATAATAATTTTACCAATATAATATGATAAAAATAATAGATTGGGTGTAAAATGTAAGACGTCTATAATTATATAATTATATATTATTTTTATTTTTGTTTGTACACGCAAGCTGTTTTGAAATTTTTCTCAAACCCCCCCCCCCCCCCAAAAAAACAAAAGAAGAAGCGAGAACTATTGCTGGTTAAATCAGCTAACTACGTCAGCCTTTAGTGGTTTAAATAGCCAAGTTACGTTCTTGGTGCATGTCTTGTTTTCAGGCCAAGTGCTCTTAGACTCGGCGATTCGGGACTCCTATTCTAAAACAAGTAATAGGGATGGCCTTGTTAGGAGGAAGCTGTGCAGGAAAATTGTACATATCTCGATTATTGATCAAGTGATCCTTAACCATTGAATACTGATCATCCAGGGAAAACCGCAAGAATCAATCCTGAACACACTTTGCTTCGTTCTACTTTCAGCTCTCTAATTTTTCCATGGCCAAAATAATGTCTGCATTTTTGTGGGAAGATGACTGAGCTAGAGACAGCGACCCCACTAAGAAGTTTAGAGTCTGCATCCAACGAGGACCCCTTGGACAAACTTGCTCAAAATCTAAATGGTAAGTACATGGAAGACTCATTCTTGGAGTCCCACTTGTTACCGACTCTGTCTTGTATTCTGCTAGAGTTTCCCATTAAAACTGGCCCGTCACTGCTTTGGTCATTCTTATCCCCCCTAGTGAAATTGGCCGCAAAATCTCTAGTCAGTCACCAATGGGGAACTCTAGCAGAATACAAAGCCAGGGGGAATTATTAATGATTTAGATCTTGGGCAAGTTCCTCAGGAGCCCTCGTTAGAAGCACACTTCAGCATTGGAGAAATTACAGTGAGAGATTGAGAACTCAACAATAGGGAAGGAAGCCTGCCTTCTTATATTTTTGTCCGGCCAATGGTGGTGATTTAAGATTGAGAGAGACTGGTTCTTGCTTTTCCCACTCTGATCAGCTTCATGTGGTTGAGAACCATCTGTTTTGTGTGAGTGTGGCTCCGCTGTTTCTGGTGCAAGCGGGACAGGTGCCTCATCCATCTCGGTAAAAAGTAAATGAAGCTTCATCAATGGGGAAATTAGAGTGCCTTTTAGAGTTGTAGCGATGCAAAATGTTTGTCCGCACAATGATGGTGATGGAAATAGAGAGCTTCCCCGAGACTGATTCTTCCATTTTCCTCTCTGATGAGCTCTCTCTCTCCCTCTCCCTCTCAGAGAGGACGATTAAAAAGAAAGGTGTCAAAGCAGCCATTAGTACCATTGAGGTGAACTTGAACCTCGCACTCCCCTCAATTTGTTAAGAGAAATTCAGTCACTTCGGTCTCACTCCCCCCCCCCCTTCCCTGGGGGTGGGTATTTCCAAGTTTTTAGATCCCTAAATTGAAATTTCAGAAGCATGACATCTTGCCAAATTGTATCGCCATTACATTTATTGCCTAAAATTGTGATCTCAGGGAGCTAATCATACACGTCAACCAAATTACAACACCAACAAACACAGCTCCTTGCCCTCAAACCCCATCTTGCCAATTGCACATATCTTCAGAACCCAGTAGGAAGCTTCTTTGTAGATGTATAGGCATGTTTATAGTTCTTGTGGACATCTTTGTTTCAAAATTGGGACGCACATATCTTTAACGCACAAAGAATGATCTAACTTACCTCGGGGATATACAACAGACTATTAATGTAATTCATGCTGCAGCAGACTGCTTGTCATAATGTTCAAGATTCAGAGCTTGAAGCAGCTTTGGCCAGGATTCTGGGATTCCTCCCGGTAGATCAAACTCTAACAACTTCCCACGACTGCAGTAGAACTCTTCCAAAGGTTGAGTCTACAAGAATGACGCAATTTGTTAGTTATCAAAAATTATTTTTCTAGAATCTGAGTTGCATTTACCATTGACAATGAGGTTCTACTACCCACTGTCAACAGCTAGGGCTTTTAATGTTTGTATTCTAACAAGCTCCTCCAGCAAACGTGGCTTTTGGATCGTGTCTTTAAAATATACCACTCGAGGCCTGCTAAGGCCTCCAAAACACTCAACAAGCATGGATTACATCTACTAGATCAGTTGAGTAAACACTAGTTGGCAATGTATAGATGAGATCATGAAGCAATAAGCAAGGTAAAACCATGAAATCCGATCACCCAATGGTGATATAAAAAAAATAACAAAAAAAATAAACTATGTGGAGCATTACCACTTTGTGATATATACGAAGCCGTTCCTTAACAACTTCTTCCGTGTCGTCAGGTCGCGTGATTAATTTGGACGCACAGTGTGGAGGGGGAAGAAGTGGAGCCATGTACATTCCAGGGCTCCCATTCTCACCCTTTATATCGATACAGGCAATATTAAAGTTTCCTCCACACTCACTACATATCCTTCTTCCAAGGCACTTTGCAAGCAATGCCTCTTCCCGTAGCTTTAGGTTGATCACCAAGTCAATGTCTGTTACACTCTCTAGAATTTCCTGGACAAGAGACAAAACAAATCTAAGCTAGAGAGAGAGAGAGAGAGAGTTTTCATCTCAATAGCTTCTTTTAGGCCTCTTCATCAGTAAAATTATGCTAGATGTAGTCAGAACATTGTAAGCTAGGAAAGAGAGGACACTTTAAACTCTTGAGTCTTTTTATCATTGTTGAAATTTTTTCGCTATGTAGGTCTGAAAGGGTGCAAATTCAAAATGAACTTACGCAATTAGTGAAAAATTACCACAAAGCAACTGAAAAAGAAGTGACCACCAGAGTATCCTTCATTTTAGCCATATTAACGTATAAATCTAGGATAATCTCACATGACCTTTAGAAATTTACCGTCAGCAAGTATCACCAGAGCTACATTGTCTTTCTCATTTGGAATGGCCTCCTAAGCACCATGATAGGTGTAAGATTGATATATTACATCTAACCAGCCCGCTTACTCTTTTTCTTTTCTTTTTTCTAAGACCAGCTCGCTTTCTTAATTGTTCACAATATGGAATTCCATTTGCATTCCTACTGTTTTCATCTTCAGTTATTAACAATATCTTCACACATTATTCTAACAAGATCTTACAGATTCATGTTTCAACAATGAAAACATTCGTCAAAATGAAAGCTCACCGCCTGTCTTATGGTTCGGGGGAAACCATCAAGAATGAAGCCAGTTTCACCCCTAGTTTCACCAGCTTCAAGACGCTTGGACAATAGATCTATTATAATTTCGTCAGAAACCAATTTTCCTTGGTTAACAATCTTTGCCAGCTGCAAAACAACTAAGCGAATAAGTGAATGTGATAAAGATAAACAAGCAAAATCCAAGCAAAAAAAAAACCATTCTCGGACATCAAATTTAATGTCTTAGTTTTGCCGGACCAGGCGTCTGGTGAGTTGACCGAAAGTTATTGCTTACCCAAAAAATAAGAGACAATTTGAGTACTACAAAGTCCAGGAGAAATTTTCAGTTTTATCCATAGTTTGCACGTTGGGTTACCAACTTTTAATACAACTTTGCTATGTATATAAGCGTTGAAGGCACATTTCCAACTGTCAAACCAAACAATAGCCAGAAAGAGATAAATTAGGCCAGTCAAACCCCCTTTGTCAGTCTGTTTGTTCTTCTTATCTAACGATCAACATGTTGTCTGGTTTTCTGTCTGCAAGGGCTAAAGCATTTTGCTTATGGACACATTTCAAAGGCTGTTACAATTAAACTATGCCTTTAATCAAGTACTTCCCAGCAAAGTAGACCCACCAATATGAATCTTAATCTATTTTCTAATTTTCTACTTAGAGAATCAGAAACGCAGGACTGACAAAAGTAGTTGGGATGGTTTCATATTCCAACCATAATACCTCCGAGAGAAGTTTCCTTTAGTAGCTATTTCCGGCTGGAGCACCATATGCTCCTTTAGCTAACTTGAGCTGTATTAAATATTTTCCGCAGAAGTATATAAGTACATAGACTAGGGTGATGTTCGTTTTGAGAAAAAATGTAGGATTTTAGAGAAGTTGTGAATTTTTATGTTGAATAGTGTTTTATTGGTGTTTGTGTAAAGTGGAGAGAGAAATGATTTGATGTAATTGTTTAATAAAAAAGTATTGGAGTTATGTGAAAAAGTATAGAGAGAGAAAATTTATGTTGAATAAAAAATTAAAAAGTTGTTGAGATTGTGTAAAATGTATTGGTTTTTGTGTTTGAATTCTGAATATGTTCGGTGGTAGAATTGTGAAAATAATCCTAAAAAAATGATGAAAACTAACGTACCCATATATATCCTACTCTCTTTCTTGTGCTGGAGTTTTCTTTTCAAATCAACACAGATAGAAACTCTGAGTAAGCCTAGGAGAATCCAGAGTCTACAATACCGAATATCGGAAACGCGGTTCCAAAAAATTCAAATATAGAAAGAACCAAATTGAAATCGAAAGTGAAAAAAAAAAATAGCCTAGCGGACCTGGGATGCAAGGGGACGCGAGGAGGAGAGCTCCTCGCGTACGAGATCGCCGGTGGCGATGTGAGGGACACCGAGGAGGTTGGATAGTCGAGAGGCGTAGGTGCCTTTTCCGACGCCTGGGCAGCCGAGGAAAACCCACTGGACGTTTCTATCCTTGGGGTCCTGACCCAGAGGGAGGGGCTTCTGTGCGAGCAGAGACTGCGCTTTCAGATCACCTCCGGAATTCGCCGTAGAGCAAGAAGAGAGCGCACGAATTGTAGAAGTCAAGGAGGAGATCGGCGTTGAGCCTCTCGTCCTCAACAACCGATACAACACCGCCATGCAAAAGTCCAACTGCTGAAGTCGCAGAGAGAGAATCGTGGCTTGGGAGTGTGGAACTCTGGTTTGAAAGAGTAGGAATTGTCCTACTTTCTTTATTGTGTTTCCCGGAAGTGAGGAGGGTTCCTGTCGTTTGAAATACGCCAAGTGTGGCCTGTTGGAGGATCCACGGGGCTTCTTTTATTCTTGCTGTTCAGTGTTTTTGAACCTTTATTCTTTAGGCTTCGACGAACATGGAATATACCTCGGAGATTCCGACAGAAGGGCAAATTCAATGAACATTCTTGACAGAGAATTTATGGCATGTTTTTGTTGGAATTTGCATTGTTTCTATAAAAGTGTGCTTCAAAAACAGGAGAGTTCAAAAATATTCAACGGGAGCACAAGAGCTCATGAAAAGAAAGTTGGAAGGGAAGGGCGGATCTGTCAGGATTACATACTAATAAATGAATAATTCCAGCTTAAACCGAGCACACATTAAAATAACCCCATCTAAAAAGAATGCCTTTTGGAAACTTGGGTGATGTTTGGTTAGTATGTTTTTTGAGAATTTTTAGGTGATGTTACATTTATTATTATGCATTTTAGGTAATATTAAAAAACATGTTCAGTCTGTGTATTATCAGGATTCAAAAAATTCTTAGAATGCAAAAGAAAGGAACATCCCCTTGTCTTGATTGACTACAATCAATATACCCCCTAGATTGGATAATTGCAGCGATATCTCTGCATTTGAACAAGACTCGACACTCTAAAAACATCTGAAATTTTGCACAGGGCAATATCAATGACATGAGATTCACTAGTGAAAAAGAAATGAGATAAAACAAAGCTCAATCAAAGCACTAAATCACATCACAATAGAAATATACACTACATGACACCACTACCGTCATTTGATGGTCTTCCTTCAAGGTTGAAATAATAATAAATACAACAAGATGCTCGTGCAAATCGTAGTAGGATGTCACTCAGGCTACATGTGGTCTGCCCTGCCATCATCCTCACCGATTCCATCCCCAGCATGCCTGCAACCGAATCCATTAAACAAGCTCAGAAAACATAATGTTGACACTCATCATCATCATCATAAGATTTCTCGTGTAATAGAAGGCTAGAAAACAGTGGTGATCAACTTGGGCCGACACAATTCAAATGTCCACATTTACGTGAAGCAGCATTAGATCGCTGTTTTGGTTGGTCAAGTGCAATGCAATTAAACTACATATGAACCATGACAGTAGAAGAAATTTAAGCATGCCTCGTAAAGTTTCTACACATCTTTGCTTGAATGATCTCCTAAGAAACCCATTCTGGTGAGTGAAAAAACCGATCTTAGGGATGAATCCATTTCTATAAGCAATTATATAAATTCCTTTTACAGGTAAGTTAAATATTAATTCAGCGAGTTCGGACCCACTACATCACCTTCCACCTGATCTTCTGAGGGACCACATGCTATTTCATTTAAAGCTTATCAGCACGGTAATATGTAAGAATATCAAATCCACATCAAGAATCCTACCATGGAAAAATATACTAATTCTCTTTTGCTCACATTTACATCTTCAAGAGACAACAGCCATAATAAAAATCATTACCACCACAACCTGAACACACTGGCAATAAGAAATGACATGCAATTATGACCATATAATGGTGGTGAGAGTAGCAGGAATCCTTCATTATCCACAAAGAGAGTTTTCAAGCAGTCCACAAGGGAACAATATTTTACAGTGGTATTTGTTTCTAGAACCCCTATCCTTGAGTTACCTCTCACTAGTAAGAAATGAAAAAATAGAAGAAAGTTTTGTTGATAGATTGGGTTATCAGAACAAACCGCCAAGATGTCGTAAGATTTCGAGCTTTTCTATCCAATTGAAGGTTCTCCAAGGCAGCTGAAGCTCGAATTACATCCTCTGGGAGCTCGTCACTGTCGTATCTCCAGTTATAGTCATCCTTCCTGTAACCAGACATGGAGGTCCCCCCTCTACGATCTGAATGCTAGACAGTATCAGATCAAAAGAAAATCACAGGCAAGCAGACAGCGGAAGAATAGAGTAAATAGCTTTAGTACTCACCAGATGCCTGGGAAGCAGGAACAGGCCTACATTAGCAAACCAACAAGCTCATATGTCACTTGGAGTTATGAAAGAAAAGGAAAAAGGGAAAAGAGACAGACTAAACAACAAGTTAAACAGTTAGTTAGGTGCAGAACCTTCCTAGCGGGGGTAAGCCCCCGGCAACAGATGAAGAAGAAGGCCTTCGATTGCTCCTAGTCTCTAAATTGGATAAGGACTCAGCTTCTGGAGTGGGTAATCTTCTTCCAGTACCCCTTGCTTGGGACAAATTCTATCAAAAAGAGAATTCAAGAGAATAGTTAATCAACTTAGATGACATGTGTAGGAAATTCCAACATGCATACATCTACATTGTCTCAGAATTCAGTTGTAGATATTTGAAACCTGGTCCTTCAAATTAAGTATCCTAGGAAGAAATGATTGGTGCACGCATGGATACATACACACATAAAGTCAAACACAGTACTCCCTCAGATGTTCTAATCATCCTTGACACACAAAGTTACTGCTATCCTGACAAACCAGAGTTCCCATGAATGTTCTAATTGAATATGAAATTATTGATATAAAAAAGGGATCTAACATCAAACCTCAAATTTCAAGAATCCTTCAAGCACATCCAACAGCAAAGGACCACTATCCCCATTTCGGTTGATATCATATCCGTTCTTACTACTAAATTCTTTCAGTTCAGCTTTCCAAGAATCCTTTTGCTGCAAAATAATCCCCAGATGAGTTAGAAGATAATTGAAAAGATAAATTAAAAAATAATTGCAACAGTATCATTAAAACAAGAACCAAAATAAGAAACAATAAACTACATAATTACCAAATTACACTCTGGCAAATAAACTTTAAGTGTGTGATTTAGTTGCGCCCAGTCTAAGTATTCACATATAAAAGCAGTAAGTAGCCTTCCTGCATTTAAGAGAGTGCAATGAAATAGAAGAAAATCAGAAAGGTAGCCACATAAGACTCTGCAATGAAAGAGAAGTAAATCAGGGATATTTCACCAAAAAAAAAACAGACAAACAGATCAAGAAAAGCAATAAACAATTAAAATCCTGATCTTGTCCACATTCCACATCTTAAGAAGGAACAAAAGCCATGTTTGTGTCATATGCCTTGGGAGAATTCACCCCCAAAAGCTAGCTCAAAGGGGGAGGGATCCCAAGGCATATAAACCCCACATTGACAGCCCATACCACTAATGTGGGATGGATCCCATATTCCCAAATGGTTCATAACATTTTGCGTGGAGGATGATTTTTTCATGAATCCCTTAGATTGCGTTGGGGAAGAATCAAAGGAGTTCTCAATCATGTAGTAGTTACGATGTAGAGGTCAAAAAGAATAAGCCCATTGATATATTAGATCCTATACTGCCAAGCTAAAAAAGGAGGAAGTTGAGCCCTTCTGTATTTAATAAACTAATACCAACAAGAAAGCCCCCCTAGTTCTTCAAGTAACCATTCCCAAAGTCCTTAAAGCATCCAGTTCCCACTTTGATATTTAAACTTGAAATCTCCCAAGACTAATAGTTTGGATAACCTGGGATTGGGAAGTGGTTCTTGCATCCTACCCAGATAGACAGGAGAGAATGGTGTCTGTCTCCCTTTGACCTTCCAAATACACCTGGAGAATATAACCCAGATAGATAGTACAGGGTGGTTCTTGGAGTGGTTCTTGTATCTTCTAAAGTACCTTGGCTTATCATGGTAAACTAGAATTGTAACATCTAATCCTCGGCCAGGCAACAGCCCGGCCTATTCAAGCTTGAGTGAATGAGTTAACATATAGAGGGAGAAAATAGATATGTAGAGAAACCTGAGGGAGAAGCGTGAAGTTGTTTTGCATGATCATTGCAGCTACCTAGTAACGCAGGAGGCAAACCTTCTTCTTTTTCAATAACTCGATCCTCCTCTTCGATTGCTTCAAACACACTTGCTCTGAGTTCGGCCTGGCAAAAAACCAAGCAAGATTAATCCATTAGTGAGGTATAAAACGGTGATTTAACCATTTTGTTCTTTGGTAATATAGCACACAACTAAACTCAGCTAACCATAATCCTAAAACAACTGTTTACTTTCACCTCCCTGTTCCATTCAAACCTTTCTATATTAATTGCACTGATTTCACAGAAAAACTTGGAAAATTACTCCCTAAGAACCCTGAAAGTTCTAACTGATTAGAAGACAGGTACACGTTCTTAACATAGAAGAACATGCTGGGGTGCATCGATCGTCCTACGTATCTTATCTTGCACAAGCCCTCCTTAAGTAATTGTGAAATTTCATCCTCAAAACCTAATTCCAAACGAGTTGTATTCTCTAAAATCCTGCTACAAACTGACACCAAGAACACCTCTAATAGTTTGCACAAAGTAACCACATTTCCGTGAACCTGAAAAATTGATGATCTTTCAAATACCTAAATGCTAACCAAAGTTAACACGCAACTAGCTCGGTACAAACAAACTGCTCGATGATCATAATAACAAGCATAGAATTTCAGAGTAAATGAGAGAAGTCGCGAGAAAGCCAAGGAAGAACTGAAAATAAAAAAAATGGAAGGGTAACGTGGGGGTTTTTTACCCGGATCTTGGCGAGGACGCCCTTCTTCTCGAGGGTCCGAGTGACAAGGGTCTTGAGGTCCATCATCTCCCTCGTGTAGTCGTCCATGTCTGGCCGAACCGAATTTTTCGTCTGCTGGTCACTCGCTCTCACAGGCTTCCTTCCGACGCTGTGCTGTGCTTTAGCAAACAGAGGGAGATGGGGGGGGAGAGGGAACGAGCAGTAGGGGGTGGGTACAATAATTGGGTAAACGTGGGCTCCCCTGCAAGTGGGTGCAGGCAGCAGGCCGTTCTACTGAGCAAATCGCCTCTCAGAACTATGATCCCAGCAGTTGGTGAGTCCACCGTGACTCGTTCGAGAAAGCCCGAAGGCCTAAACTGCTGGTTCCTTCGAACTTTTGACTGTTCGGCCCAAATAGACTTCTCTCTTTGACGCGGCTAGTGGTCCCCTCCGTTTGATTGCCATGATTCAGTCCCCTCATTATTATTATTATTATGCACTCTCCGAATTTATAACTACGGAACTACAGAAAGATTTTAAGTGAAATCTCTATTTAATTACGAAAGTATCGATACTCAATTACCTGTAAAGCATAGCCATATAGATTATGATTAGGGAGGGGATAAAACAGTAAAAGAATTTTCAAACAATTCTAACGAATATTGGGACGTTTGTTCGTGGAAATATTGAGATTTTGAAAATTTTGGGTATTGAAATTTGTGAAAAAAGTATAGTATTTTATAGAAAAGTGAGGAGAGAGAAGATTTAATTGAATATTATAATATTATTTTATAATTTAATGAGGAGAGAGGTATTATTTTATGATTGTTTGGAAATGTTGGGGGTTGAAAAAATTGGGAAACAAACGCCACATTGTCTCCGAAAATTTAAGCTAAAGAATAAATATATTTTTCATTTATTAACTATCGAAATTTGATATATTGTATTTTAAACTACTAGCTTTAACACATTAGATCTTTCATTTATCAATATTAGACACTTATACTTTTCATCTGACAATGATACTCTCGATAACTTGGTGAATTGACAATAATATTTTTAATATGTACAAAGTAGGTTGATGAATCAGTTGGTTTACGGTCAGTACGTCTGAGTAAGTGCGTCTCAATTATTCACGTATATTCTTTCTGCAAAACTACAGAGATAACTCCAAACACCGAGGTAAAAGAACCTCCGATGTTTAAATCAATTTTTTTCTTATACGTATTTCACAATTTGGTTGCTCAGCCAAAACATAACTCTTTCGTTGTTAACTTCTCCTTTTATAACGTTTATCTCATATTCATCTCTTTCCTTTGTTGGGAATTCTTATGGGAATTTCGACCTGTAAGGTCGTGCTTTGTGACACTCTCCTCGTGTCTTCGCAATGGTCCTTCATCCCCCACTATGAGCATAGAGAGATCGTTGAATTGTGGATTTGGCTTATCGTGTGCTGTTAGATAACCGCTCATGACACGTAAGCGGTTTCTCCTTCTAAATATAATGCGATGTGGACTTAGTCATACCCATTAGGCCTCGCATAAGTTCAGTCCCGTATGTGATTCAGTATAGGTAACATCAGAGATTAAAGGCATTATCGTTATTTTAGTTTTAAAATTTGATAGAAGGTACAAAGTGTCGAAAATTAATAATCAAAAGGTGTCACTTATTAAAGTTAGTACTTTAAAATATAATGTGTTCAAAACTTTTATAATTGATGGATGACAAGTGTATTCATGCAGTATCTTTATCGAGCACAAATATTTTTTCCTAAATATTATTTAGAGAAACAAAAATATTGTCTCATAATATTTCTATCAAAGATATTTGATTGCCAAAATTTTAGGTTATGTTCGTTTTGAAGAATTTTGTAGGATTTGAAGAGTTTTGTGAATTTTTATGTGATGTTAAAGTTGTATTGGTGTTTGTGTAGAGACTGATGATGTGTAAAAAAGTAATGATGATGTTTAAAGTTGTTTTTTTTATATATTTAGAATTTATTAAAAATTAAATATTTAAAACGTATTAAAATAAACAAAACAAAAAATAAACGACAAAATATATGAACGAAAAATTGAAAGACAAGAAGACAAAAGTTGAAAGGAATTTGAAAAGCAGGAACAAGGGGCAGGCGACATGTACAAAAAAAATAAATAAAAAGAAAACCGCGACCTTTATAGGTCATTTGCCGAATATGAAAAATTTCTTAAAACCGAAACTCTCTTAATGGGATATACGGGGTGTTTGTTTCCCCAAAATTTTGGGATTCGAAATTTTCAACAAAACAAACACACTCCAAAATTTTTAACTTTTACACACACACTCTACTTTTCACAAACCCCAATAAATCTCAATAAAGTAAAAATTCCCAAAATTTTGAGAATATTCTCAGAAATTTACACAAACAAACACCCCCATAAATTGTAAGGGTGTTAAAGTTGGTAAAAAAATTAAAAGAAATAATATGAATGAATTTTGTTTATATTTATTTAAAATAAAAAGTAATAATATAACGAAAAGAGAGGATTTTATGAAATTATTTTATGAAATTTAAAATTTTGACTATAGGAAAGTAAATTTGGATCGTCTGGTACTGGCAGGCTTCTGTTACATCTTTTCGTTACGCAGGCCCCGAGAAAGGAAAGGAACTGTAGATGATTCCTTCTCCGCTATTGTAAACTTCCTTTACTGTTCTCCCTCCAAATTTTTAGAAACGCATCTATTCGTCAAAATCCCTGCCAATGCCTTCGGCCTCACCCTACAAAGATCATATTCAGCGATTTCAGAAAATTCTCCACCCAAACACGTTCACGTCACGCAATATAAAACTCCCTCCCACTCTTCCTCCCTCCTCATAACTCTTCACTTCGCACCAAACCCTATCCCCAAGAGAAATCAGAAATGGCACCCATTGACCCTCACTCCTTCACCGATTCCAAGCAGCCTTTCGCCGCCTATATAACTCTCTCCTTATACGTGGACTTCTCCACCTCCGTCATCCACGGCTGCGCCCGTATCTCCCTGGCGAGCCCCCGCACTGGCCCACTCTCGCTCGACACTCGGTCACTTACTCTCCACTCCGTCCTCGACCCCGTTTCCCTTGCCAACATCCCTTTCTCCATCTCACCTCCCGACCCAATCAAGGGCTGCAACCTCGTCGTTTCGCTCTTCGAGCAATCCTCCTTCATCATCGTCTACTCCACCACCCCTTCCTCCTCTGCCCTCCAATGGCTCTCGCCCTCTCAGACCTTCGGCAAGAAGCTGCCCTTCGTCTACACCCAATGCCAGTCCATTCACGCGCGCTCCGTCTTCCCCTGCCAGGACACCCCCGCCGCGCGCGTGGCCTACACCTGCCGGATCAACATCCCGCGGGAAATGTCGGCGGTGATGGCGGCCCGCCACGTCGAGCGGCGGGAGCCGATTAGCAAGGAGGTCCCGGCGTTGGCCTGCGGCAACTCGCTCTGGTGCTCGGAGGACAGGGTGGTGGAGGAGTTCAAGATGGAGGAGCCGGTGCCGCCGTATCTGTTCGCCTTCGCCGTGGGGGACCTGGGGTTTCGGGAGGTGGGGCCTAGGACCAGGGTTTACGCGGAGGCGGCGCCGGCCTTGTTAGACGACGCGGCTAGGGAGTTCGCGGGGACGGAGGATATGATAAGGCAAGGGGAGCAGTTGTTCGGGCCGTACGAGTGGGAGAGGTTCGATCTGTTGGTATTGCCGCCGAGCTTTCCTTACGGGGGCATGGAGAACCCGAGGATGGTGTTCTTAACGCCCACCGTGATTAAAGGTGATGCAAGTGGGGCTCAAGTGGTGGCCCACGAGCTTGCGCATAGCTGGACTGGGAATTTGATAACTAACAAGACCAACGACCATTTTTGGTTGAATGAGGTATAGCTCGTCTCCGTTTTGTTTTCTGACATTTTAATGACTTTGTTTCGTTGTACGGAATTTGGTGAAATTGGTTACTTGATATTTGTTGTGATAGTGACTAGTGAGTATCAGAGTTATAACTGTGGTACTGGTTTTGTCATTTTCCGTCAGGATTAGTAGATTTATGAGTCTAACTAATGTCATGGTATCACTTTTGTCGACGTAATTATTTTTTTGTGAATGGAGTCTCATTATTAGAATTTTTATCCTATTATTGGCTGTTAGAAAATATAAGGATAATTCCTAAAAATGTTCAAAACGAATAAGATAATGGGGGTACTAGAGTGTTTTGGCTTTCTTCTACGTCGTATCTTTTTATGGCCGTACTGGGTTTTGGGTTTGGTATGGAGTTATTGATATCATTCGGACTTATGGTTAACTTGAAGTTTTAAGAAGATCTCTGCAACTGGGTTTAGTTTCTTATTTCTTGTACCAGGGGTTTACAACCTATGCAGAGAGGAGGATTGTTGAAGTTGTACAAGGAGAGGACAGAGCTGCGTTGAATATTGGAATTGGTTGGAGAGGTTTAAATGAGGAAATGGAACGGTTCAAGGACAAGATGGAATTCACTAAACTTAAAACCAATCAGGAAGGAGTGGACCCAGATGATGTATATTCTCAAGTTCCCTATGAGAAAGGTTTCCAGTTCCTTTGGCGTATTGAACGAGAGGTACGTGGAATCACTCATGTAGATGTTTCTTTAGTTTGCCCCTTTCATGTAAGTCGACTGGATGTACTAACAAAATTGGAGGTGTTATCTGCCCCTCAGAGTAGTAACTTATCTCTGAAGAAAGATTCTGAGAGTCTGTGCAAAGCACTGTCTATATACTAGTGTAGCTAGGCTTTGTTTTGTGGAAAGAGTACTCTGACCCATTGTGTCTATCCTCTGGGATGTGTAGATTGGAAGGCCTGCGTTTGATATTTTTCTCAAGAAATATATCGCCACCTTTAAGTTCCAGTCAATTGATACCGAGACATTTCTGGACTTCCTGAAAGCAAACATCCCTGGAATCGAGCACAATATTGACTTACAATTGTGGACTGAGGGTACCGGTATCCCTCCAGATGCCAAAGAACCAGTTTCCAATATATACAGTGAGATTGTATCACTTGCTAATGAGTTTAAACTTGGGAGGATGCCAAGGGAGGATGAAGTTGCAGATTGGCAAGGGCAGCAATGGGAACTCTACTTGGAGAACTTGCCCAAATCTGTTGAAGCTTCACAGGTGGCGGTTCTAATCTTATTAAAGCTCCCCAATTGTTTTGTTTTGATTTATTATCTCTTTTGTCATTTTCATTAACTTCTTTGTGTATATTCCTCTCTCCCTTAAATTTAGTTATTTTCCTGCCCAGTACGTTTTAGTTGACAGGAGATGAGTGTCTTGAGGATGTTTTTGACTTGGAAAAAGGTATTTGAATAATGTCGAGGGTATTTCATGCATGCTGGTTGAAGACTCATGCTTTTGGAAGTGTTCTATAGAGATTTTATTAGCTTTTTGCAACATGTGAGCTGACGAAACTGACTGAATAATGTCTTATATTTTCTTCGAAGATAAATAATGGGAAAAATAGTTTTATTTGATGAGAAATAAAAAGTCGAACTTTTTTGGTAAGTTTCTCGTAGGACTTGGCCAACAGTCTAGCCAATCTCCCAATAACTAGAACTCTCAGTGGGGTTCAAATGCTTGATCCGCTGAGCTACCAACACGAAGATATCTAGATGCACTGGGTCAAAATGAAAGCAGTGCACGCTTTCTCTTGGCTAAACTACCTCATACATTCCTCTGAGGTAGGTTACCTTCTCTTACACTTGCACACACACACACACAAACACACAGAGATGGAGGCTAAATCTGGTGGCTTGGGGTATGAACATCTGGTACCAAAAACAAAGATTCATAAAGGTCAATTGTTGCGGATATGATGCTTTGTTGTAATTTGTAATCATGTGTTTCTAACGGCTTGCTATATGCTGTGTTTATACTTTAACCTTTTGGACTAAGAACCTTATTGCAAAGTTGTCGTAGTGATGTTTGGTTGAATGTGCAGATCTTGGCCTTGGACGAACGCTACAGGCTATCAGAATCAAAGGATTATGAGGTGAAGGTTGCCTTTCTCCAATTGGCAATTTCATCCAATTGTAGAGACTATTTAGGTGTGGTGGAGAAAACCTTAAAGGAAGTCGGGAGGATGAAATACCTTCGGCCACTCTACACTGCTCTTGTGCAAGGTACCGGAAAGGAAGAGGAAAAGATTTTGGCTAAAAGGGTTTTTGCAGAGGCTCGCGACTTTTATCACCCAATAGCTAAAGGTGTTGTTGCATCAATCTTTGCCAAGCACCTCTAGAGTGGAATCTAACAACAGTGCTTCTGTAAATGGAATTCCTGAGACTTATCCTTTTACTTCTGCCTTCAATAAATTTGTAGCTTCGTATTACGTCTTCTTAATTTTGTGGAATATATGAATCTTGGATGATTGCCTGCAGGCAGGCTTTATCAATTAATATTAGCCTAAAAGCTTCTCCTGTCGGAGATAAATATTAGACTCCGTTTGGCAAATACCAAGGTCGTCAAAAGATGCGTGTGGACTAATTTTTCACCGGTACACCAAATACTCATGGCATGCTCCTCTTTTTTGCCCTTTTTTCTGCAGACTTAAGGCCTTAATGGCACGCTTATGTTTGGCATTATTTGGCATGGACAAGTTGTTTAACTTCATGTTAGAGCTACTTTTACAAATGCGAATATTAGGTGGAATGATAAAGAAATTATTTTCAAGTACAAAAAGGCAATCACTATTATCTGCTCCAGCATTTCAATTTTAGAACTAAATTTTACAGATTTTTTTTTTGTCGATTCCGCTGTTTTTCAGCATGAGAATATTCAACTAATTGCGTAGTACCACTCCAAAATTTTGGCATCATTAAATAAATTATAGAATCATTTATTTTTTTAATATAATATTTATTCAAATGTTCTTTATTTTTACTTTTTCACTTATTCATATAAACTATATCCACCATTTCACATACTTCTTTAATCTAAAATTTTGACATTCAGACACCAATGATTGAAGTTTGAGGGCAATCCCACGAGCACAATACCTGACTAGAAGAATTTCACAACTACGCCACCCGAATCCAGGGAACCATTTCAAGCGTGGCTCTAGCAATCTATCTTCTTTTTTTCCCCGTGTTCTATTTATTTTCTCGCCAGAACTGATTAGTGTACTCTTTTCATGACCAAAAAGTACCCATAAAAACACTTCTGCACGCCTGTAAGAACCTGCAATCTTTCTCTCCTCAAGGCATACCTTAATAAGTCTATAGCCCGCCAGTTTCACAAAATGGACGCCCCAACTACGTAGCTGAATCTGATTCTGACTCTTACCACCTCATTTCAACTATTTTGCTCGAGTGTACCAGAATCTACACACTGCGAATTCTTGGTTACGCTGTCCTTGTAATTTACGCTTGGAGAGCCTCATTACCTTTATCGCTTTTTCCATTCCCCTGCACCCTCAAATTCCAGTATAACTAAGAAAATGGACAACTATAATCACAACTCACAAGTAACAACATTGCTACAACGTTTAAAAGAACAAAAAAGGCCGGTTTGGTTCCGATTACATAAATAACAAGAATAGCTCAAACCCAAAGAGTTGTTCCTTTTTCCTCGGCCACTATTGCCCGGCACCTTCCTCTTCCAGCTTCTTGACATAGGCCTTCAACACCATCACCAACTCCCTCGCAGGCGCCTGTATCGTGCTGACCACGCTTGACGCGGGACCTTTCAACGACCCCAGAAGCTTGGCATAAATCTCTGCCCTCGTGGGCATACTCTCGAGCACCTTAAAGTCACCGGGCGCGTAAAATTTGCCCTCGAAAACAGCGCCGGTGAAGTCGTTGTCCTCGAGCTTCTTCTCCTTCTGGAAGTTCCTGTACGGCTTGATCGCGGCGGGGATCTCCTCGCTGTGGACGAAGAGCCAGGCGTTCATGCCCTTCATGCAGGGCTTGAGGGCCTCCCGGGGAGTGCCCTCGAGGGCTTTGTAAACGAGGGTGTTTTTGGCAACGAGGAGTTTGGTGTTCTCGGGTAAGGATTTTCGGAGATCCTGGAACTCTTTTACGGTTAAGCCTTTGTACTTTATTGCGGCGATGAGGTGACAGTTGTCGAGCTGGGTTTTGACGGTCTCGACGGTTTCTTCTTTCTTGGTGCGGGAGATGGCGGAGCGGATCCAGAGTTTTGGTTTGGATTTGAAGGAGAGGAACGGTGGACTTGAAACAAAATACTGGGTTTGAGTTTTGTTATGGATGAGTGAATGAGAGGGAGGGGCTTTGGAGGAGGGGTAGCTAAGGAGAGTGACTTCCATTGGTGGATTGTGGTGGTGGTGGTGGAAGGACTGAGAGAGAGAGAGAGAGAGAGAGAGAGAGAGAGAGAGTGCGACGGTGTCCAATGGGCTTATCTTTTCGGTTTGAGGATATGAGTTTCTATCCCGCAGTGAACGACCGTGTTTTTCCCTTTCTCAAAACTGTCGAAGACAGGGTGATATTTATGTCGTTTCCTAAGAAACATATTTCCCAGCCGCCCCTCTCTCTCTCTTGTTATCCCAGCTGAGTATGGCATTGATACCTAGAAATTCTCACTACGAAATCCACTTAATTGCGAGTGTCGTTGAAACAAACACAGAACACAATAGGGAAACAAGGGTGTTCTGATAAGAATGGCTAGGGATTTATCCTCTAGCCAGCAATTCCTTAAAACCATTATATAGATTCCCAAAAAAAAAGTATTCACCTAATCGTACTTTAAGAGCTTGGTTTACACAACTAGCCAAAGTAACTGGTCCTGGTTTTTAATGAGCTTCTGGTGGCGGAAATCAAGGGTCCTTTTCTTGGGGAATTTCTCCAAGTCACCTCGGAATTGCATGACTGCGGAGAGATGGGGACTGGAGGACTCTGTTTGGGAAAACTAGTTCTAGGTTGAGCCCTATTGTAACGGATATGGTGAGATGTATTGCTGCACTGGAACGTTGAGCCTCTGCTGAGCCTGTACTGCAGAGGGAGACTGGACTTCCATTTAGGGCACTTGCCCAACACCTGTCCATTTTGGATATGAATATAGAGGAACAAATTTTTTTGCTTTCATCTTCTGGCTTCGATTTTCTTTATGCCAGATAATGGTTTTCATCAAGATGGAATGCATGACAAAAGGGTTCCATTTAAAAATGGCGTAGATACTAGGAGTCGCACTCCTTTTTCAGGATATAGTCCACTGCCTCTTCCACAGTGTCAACGACCTGCTCAAAGCACCAAGAAAAACACATGGTAAAATATAACAATAAATATAGTACATATTGTTCAGATTCTTTTTAATTTTCTAAGCGCATAGTTTCTGATTCGCAGACTTCACCACCTCCCTTACATCTTTCTACAGAATCCGACAAAGGCACATTACACAGTCACAGTAAACTGTGACATCTAAGATTTCACCGTTGAACTTACCAGATCAGCTGGAATTTCTGCATGATTATCTTTCCCCCTAAAAACACCTGTCCTCGTCAAAATAGAAAACCAAGGATGTCCTGCCTGAAAATTGAAAGTTGACATAGCAATTAATTCATCTGATGATGATGATAATCTAGCATTGGCAGAGAAAGGGATTTGAAAACCAAAAGGATTAGATAGACAAACCTGTCGTGCACCCTTGATATCCACTAAAGGATTGTCCCCAATCATATAAAGGGTTTTAAAAGAATGTGATCCAATTTTTCCATTGTTTATGGGATTATCATTATCTGATAACTGAAGCTGCCTCAGTATGATTTCAGCATTCTTGAATACGAATGGATTTGGCTTCCCAAAAGATACATAATCCAGAGCATTATGCTGAATTCTGCAAGCCAAAAAGCCAAATATAAGAGTCCTTATACTTTTTGACAGAGGATGACAATCACAATTTACTTTCTTTCCAATTTTCATACGGTTCCCTTCAAGTGTTCAGAAAAATATAATAAAAAAGTGCTATTATCTCTTTTCCTCTATCTACTAACCCTTGATCCCTTGACCATGTGTCCAATCACAATAAGAAATGACTGCCAACGCCACAAGAAGGGGTACATTCGAGAAGTTATTGAATACACGCAATTTTCATATATGAGTGGGCTGCGATAATTTCTACAAGCAGATCACAATTTTGCTACCCTATCAAGCGGGTGCTTTCCCCAATATTCTCTAAATGGGAGCAATAAACAAAAAAGAGAACACTATCTTAGATCTAAGAATATAAAATCTGATTGCTGTGCTTCTGAGGTACTGTAGACCTGCAAATCTGGAGGTGCGTCATTGCCTAAACATTCAATATGATGCACACCCGTCGATAAAATCCAAGGACCTAAACAGTTTTAAACATGAGACACTAACCTTACCTGTTGAAGATACTTTCCAGGGCAATTCTGAAAGCACCCATACCGAGACGCTTGGAGGGAAATGCAGCCTGTATTGAACGAGCAAACTGATCAGCAACTACAAGAGTTCAGTTCAATTGGAATTTGGTCGCGACTCTCAAGTTTTCGTCAGAAATTGTGGTGAAATACTGAAGCCAATAAAAAAAGCAAATAAACAAAGAAAAATGAAAGGAACAATTTCTATCTTCCATAATGAGGCAGAAACTATTTGAAAAAAGATACATCTCAAGTCCTGACCAGCATGATGGCATATCTATAGGCATGATGGATACGTTGATAGTTTCCTACAAGTGAAGCCTGTATTGGATGTTGACTGCTATTTATGGGCGTGCAGCGCACCAAGGCTGGATAGACCTGGCAGTGAGCCTTGGCTCTCAGAGTCACTTTCTTCCATTACAGTTGACCCGTATGATTTCTTGCTTCACTCTATTTATGAGAAAATTAGATCCCTCATATAGGCAACTGATAAGAGTTGTCATAGGCTTTAAATGTTTATGGCTTGCTCTAGGTTAAATTATTAGATTTGGTGATCCTTTTCTAAATGCAGTTTTGAAGATCCTATTTAATCTATACACAAAATATAGTTCATGAATAAAACCCCTCCACATCTTTGAATAGATTCAAGACCAACCTGATATTCAAGATCATCTGCAGCAAAATACAAAGGTGGTTGCCGTCCATTTTCATGTCCAGGAAGGCCTCCGGATCTTAAAATGTCACAAAGAACCTAATGCAATTCATCAATCTGTTTAGCACTCTTGCTGTGATCAAATCAAGATTGCCAAGAATATATGATGATAAAGTACAATGACTATTCGCCTCCTACAAATAAGGGTGGAGAGTGGATTCTAGATGATATCAGTCGGGTAGGCTGGACTGGGATTCTGGGAAAATCTGTACGAATTATTCTTTGCAAGAGACATCCCTGCCTTTAGTGATGTCTCCAGCAGCCTTGCTGGGATCTCTAGATCAAATAATTGGTTTACAAGACGCTCTTAGGGGTTCTTGTCTTCTCGGATTCCAGCTTTTACTTTTCTTACAACAATTTTTGACCTACTCCCTGAGCAGAGATGTACGCTTTATACAGGCAAGGGGGGAGGTCATGTATACTCATGGAATGGCTTATTTTGGAGTAATTTGAACTTGAGATAGTGCACTGCAAACAATATGCACAAGTTAGGGCACAACAATTAACAAAATCCACTGCACTGCACCTCGAAAATACATTCTGTTCATTGGAACTCGTAGGAAAACTGAGACTCCTACATTAAAGCAAAATCCACAAATTTTGATTGTACTTAAATTCTTTGCTCTACATTGCACCAGTATTGGAATGCTTATAAAGTAATTTTCTTTCCTAAGCCTCACTTGCAAAATATATTCACATAAGAGAAAATTTGCATAACACTTTCCCATTGGAATACAATTCATCAACTGGCTCATCGTGATGTACAAAATAATGAAATTTTAAAAAACCACCTGGATGTCCCTGCCCCAATCTACAGGATCACTGACGACAAAAGCTGCCTTAACTCTGTCAGAGGTAATGTTGAAACTTGGAAACTTCTTGGGGCAGCTCCTTTTACTTGATTCCCGTTTAGTCGTCCACATTTTATATTGAGAAACAGGATCAATGTTCTCGAAGTAGGAAGATAAATCATCTAGAGAAAGGACCTTTCTGTTGCCAAAAGCAAAGTAAAGTAACACATCATATCTTGCAAAATCTAGAAATCCCAGATTCAAATCAGGAAATACTATGAGTGAAGAACACAAGAAATATACTTGAAACCATATTCAGACATTACAAGAGCTGGTTCCCCCTTTTCCTGTGGCAATGATGAGTTCATTCTCATATCTGAAAAAGAAATCAAACCAAAAACCCAGATACATTAAAAATGTCCTAGCTTTGGTAACAGAAGATCAATATATGTGAAACTTGTTTGAACAAAAGTTCCTTTACCAGGAAGGTTGTAGACAAACTGCAGTTGGATCTCGGCAAGCATAGTTTTACAAGTAATACAGGGAAAAGAAAAGCAATAATCGACACCAAATTTAAAAAAAGTAAAGTAACCAGGTCATCCATGAGGACGCTGCCTTTTTCTGATCAGACTGCATTTTTTCAACCAGCAGCAAAAACTCGTACTAGCATCATCTCCACATCCAATGCAAGGCATTCTCAAAAATTTACTCCAGAGAAGAAAGAGACTGATAAATGACCTAGTTTCTTACTAACCTAATTTTAAGGTTTGGTGGCTTTATTTACATATGCCGAGTGAGACATTGTGACAGCTAGGTTGAAGCATTGGAATTAAAAGATCACATTATGCATATAAGAACAAGCAGAGGGATGTAAAAAACCTAACTGAACAACAACTATTTCGCGAAAGAATATACACTCAAGTTTCCCAACAGATTCACACCAGACTTAGATATATACCTCTTCAACAAAGTTTTAAAAGGTGTGTGACCCTGTACAACCTGCATTAGGATAACATAAGCAAAACAGCGAACACCAAAGATTCCATCAATCTTAACAACTACAACAAGCATATAAAAATAATGTGAATCTCCTACAACTGCTGACAACAAATGTAAATGTTCAGACCAATAACACGCTACCTGAGAAGGTAAAATGCACACTCCCAAAAGTTCGCTCAACTCAATGGCACGTCTTGATTCTGGAATGCCACCTCCTATCCAAATCAAATCATAATATCATTAGTTTTAGTTCGAAATACCTGGTTAAGAAAAGACAGTTGTCAAAATTATAACATTGCTCTGTACTAAAATCATGCTGAAATAATGGCACACGATAGTTTGAGTATCCTTTTCGCTCCTATATAATTCTAAGAAATATCATGGGATCTTTATTATCCAAAGAGTACAGATCCAAAGGAAACCCACCTCAAACGTTCTAAGGTTCAATATACAGCACCGCACATTTGTTCAAATTGACTAAAGAAAAACTATAATTACTATTTCGATATTGACAGATATCTTTACAATAAGGTTACCCTTACTCTGAATAGCTCTCGCATTTCTATTGATTGGCAACAAACCAAATCGCACAAATTACTCACCATTCGTCAAGAACAGAAAAGGTACCTTCAAAGCACCTACAGCAGAAATGAGCCTAGTTAGACAAAAATGACAGATTATAAAGCCCAAAATTGATTACAACTATAACCCATTATTGTCTATCTATGAATCCATAGCCAGAAAAGTAAGTACTCTTTTATCATCATCATTTTACTTTCAGTAATCACGTTACAAAATTTTTTGGCATAGATGAATTTCTACTTTTCTGAAACAAAAACAACGTTGAGCACGGTGGCGTTTGTTTGCCAAAATTTCGGGGAATATTCCCAAAATTTGAAAATCTTTTCAATATTGAGATTTATTAGGGTTTGTGAAAAGTTTGGAGTGTGTGTAGATGTTGGAAATTTTGGGTTGTATTTGGCTTGCTCAAAATTTTGATACCCGAAATGTTGGGGGTATCAAATGCCACAGAGTCGTGAAAATTTTCTCAACAACCAAATAAAGGTAGTTTCCTTGCTCTTCCTATATTTTCTCAGCAACCAAATAAAGGTAGTTGTAGAGAAAATTCTAAATCCACTCAGATACAGACAGAATCGAATACGTTTTTAAGTACCAGAATCTCCGCACAAACGTCTCAAAGCTTGCGGAGTGCCTCCTATGGGAACACGACCGCGAAGAACAACACCATCAATGTCAAAAGCAATTCCAAAAGAAGGCCTGAGGTCACCAAACTCACAGTCACAGCCAATCAAACAAAGAACTACACAATACAATGAGCCTAATATTTAGCGCTAATAGACTTTTGCTTCGTTCAGGTGCTTTTGCTAAGAACAGATTCAAAATAGATCCACGATTGCTGTACCCTCCTTCCTAAACTTTTTTGGCAGCCAAACGTAGCCCCAGGGTTAGTTCAAACTTCAAAAGTATGAAATTAGAGTGACGAACCGTTCGGGCTTTGATTGAATCTGAGAGAACGAGCGCGAAGCTTGAGGTTGGAGCAGCAGTGGCGCTTTGTTCTTGCACTGAGAAATCCCAAAAACCGCTCGGTATCTCATCTCTCGCTCGCTCTGGCACTCTATACTGGTTCTATTTCTGCCGGCTATAATTCAACGGTAACTCTCAGGTACACTCCCAAAGGATGGCGCGACATGAGTGATATGAGTAACCATCGTGTCTTTCTTCCACGTCGCTCTCTCGCACGGTTGGATCCACGGGTGCATTCTGCCATGTCTACTTCTAATAATTTTATTTGTATTTTGTTTGTATATAAAATACTGAAAACATAAACACAATAACCACGAGTATATCGAGCCATAAAAGTATACAAAAGGGAATTTAGCTCTCATTAAACCATGAATATTTGGAAAAAAAAATATAAAATAAATAAAGTGCTTTGTGGATAGCTTTTCCAGTAACCCAAATTTAGTTTTATTACTAGACAATTAAAATTAGGTCGTAATCCAGTTTTTTTTTTAAATTAAGTCGTAATTAACTGGAATCTATTACTCACCTATGAATATTTCAAGTGTTAATCAAATATTTTTTCAAGTGCCTTTTATTGTGTACTTTTGTTGTAGTGGATAAGTAATCTATTGGTGAGCTATCAAAATAGTATATTAGACTGCATCTTTTTGACTTAATAATGGGATAAATGATATTTTGATCCCTGTGGTTTGGGTGAAAATCAAATTAGTCCCTTAACAATTTTTTTCCATCATTTGGGTCCCTATGGTTTGCATGAAAATCAAATTAGTCCCTTATCAATTTTTTTTATCAATCGGGTCCCTGATCTTTACATGCTTTTATATTAGGCTTAAATGCACCACATGCCCTTGGGGTATGCCGAAAGAGCAAATATGCCCCTGTGGTATGCAAAGTCATTTTCATACCCCTGAGGTATACTTTCAGGAGCAAATATATCCCTCCGTTATGTGTCGTTTGAAACTCTAACGGTAAATGCTGACGTGTCAAAATTTGACACGTCAGCACCAATCAGGGGGTCGACACCTGTCATTTTCGAAAAAAAAAAAAAAAACTCGACAGAACTGGGGGAGAGCCCCCCAGCGGCGAAGGGAGCTGGCGGCGAGGGGTGGCCGGCAGGGGCCACCCCGGCGAAGGGGGAGCCCAAATCTGGGCTCCCCGCGTCGCCCGTGGCGGCCGCGCCCACCCCTGAGCAGGGGAGACGCGGGGGTGGCTCGAGGCCACCCCTCGCGGCGCACGACCTCCTCGCGCGGGCGCCACTCGCGCGAAGGGGGAGCCCAGATCGGGGCTCCCCCTTCGCTCTCGCGGCGGCGAAGGGAGCCCAGCTCCCTTCGCCGCTGGGGGGCTCTCCCCCAATTCTGTCGAGTTTGTTTTTTTTTTAATTTCGAAAATGACAGGTGTCGACCTCTGATTGGTGCTGACGTGGTATACCTCAGGGGTATGAAAATGACTTTGCATACCACAAGGGCATATTTGCTCTTTCTGCATACCCCAGGGGCATGGGGTGCATTTAAGCCTTTATATTAAGTCATTCCGTCTAAATTCGTCCACTGACTTAACGGTAAGTGTCAACCTGATCTGCTCGGGATGGAGAGCTGAGAGGATCGAGAGGCCCGAGCAGGTCGGGCTGCTATCAAATTAGTCTCTTATCAATTTTTTTTCATCAATCGGGTCTCTGATCTGTACATGCTTTTATATTAAGTCTTTCCATCCTAACCCGTCCACTGACTTAACGGTAAGTGTCAACCTGATCTGCTCGGGATGGAGAGCTGAGAGGATCGAGAGGCCCGAGTAGGTCGGCCGCACGCACAAATGTTATATAAAAGCAGCCTGAGCATCCCGAGCACAATCAGCCCGAGCATAAGTAGATCGAGAGGCCGAGCAGCAAGACCGCTCGCCCAAATGCTATATAAAAGCAGCCCGAGCATCTCGAACACGAGCATCCCGAAAATAAGTAGCCCCGCATCCCGAGCACAATCAGCCCGAGCATCCCGAGCATAAGCAGATCGAGAGGCCTGAGCAACAAGGCCGCTCTTGCAAAGTCTATATAAAAAGTAGTCTGAGCATCCTGAGCACAAGCAGTCCGACCTGCTCGGGCTTCTCGATCCTCTCAGCTCCCCATCCCGAGCAGATCAAGTTGACACTTACCGTTAAGTTAGTGGACGGATTTAGACGGAAGGACTTAATATAAAAGCATGTAAAGATCAGAGACCCGATTGATGAAAAAATTTGATAAGGGACTAATTTGATTTTCATGCAAACTACTGGGACCCGATTGATGAAAAAAATTGTTGAGGGACTAATTTGATTTTTACCAAAACCATAGGGACCAAAATATCATTTATCCCTTTAATAATTAAAAAAATTGTTATTCTTAGTTTTATTCTTTAAATTCAAAGGACCTAATTCAATTGAGAAATACATTAATTGGGTTAAAAATAGGGAGTTTTACAATTTGGTCACTAAGTTTTAATATCGCTGACAAAATGGTCATTGTATTTTTTTTTACTTTTTAGTCACTGTGAATACGTAGTGGTGACTTTTCAGTCCATCCGTCAAACCTCCGTTAATTTTTAACGGGAATAGCGGTCGACTGCTACTGTTCACTTCATCCGTCAACGACAACTTGCAGCGGACCGCTTCATGTAACGGTCGATCGCTTTCAATTCCGTTAAAAAAATAATGGAGGTTTGACGGATTGAGTGAAAAGTCACAACTATATATTCTCAGTGACCAAAAAGTAAAAAAAAAAGTTCTGAAACCATTTTGTCATCGATACTAAAACCCAATGACTAAATTTTTAATTTTCCTTAAAAATATAATAATAAATTATGAACAACTGAATCAGTAATATTTGAGTCTGCACTTCAATCACTTGGGTAATAGAGATGTTACTTGGTATTTGAGTGTCAAAATTTTGACACGATTTTAGAAGGATTAAAAAATTTATAAAATAGTTTTTACTTGTCATTAAATTATTATTTTATATTATAATATTTATTTAAAATTTGTTATCTTTATATTTTTATCAATTTTCATAAAAATATCTTAACTTTTTTATTAATTCTTAATTTTTAAAATTTTAACCACCCAAAATTTTAACACACAAACACTGTTATATATATACTGAATTGAGCAAATAAAATGAGTAATTACACAATCACGAAAGAGAAAAAATTGGTAATTAAGCTTAACTGCGACGGTCCCTCTAAAAGCCAAGACGGACCAGAGTAAAATTTGGGTCGAGTAGAAGAAAATAAAAGTGGCGTTTGTTTAATCAATATTTCGGAGTATAGAATTTTCAGCAAAATAAAATACACTCCAAAATTTTTAATATCTACACATACACACTTTAAACTTTTTATAAACCCTAATAAAACTCATATCTAAAAAAATAGGAAATTTTTTAAAAATACTTATCAAAATTTTGACAAACAAAGTCCTCCAAAAATGGAAAACGAGTTAGTTCTCGATGTTGATGGGGGAAAACATGAGTTACCAATACAACACGGTGAACTGAGAACTGTATTTACCTCTATAACCCTCAGATTTCACCCAATTTCCCATTTCACCCATCATAAACTCTGGACTCTTCTTTCGCCAGTGGAAAGCAGAAACCCAGAGGGGACAAAGAGGCCATTACAAACCAAACAAAATCCTCCTACCCTTCTCCTCATCCCGCACTCCCGTCCGTCGTCCTCGGATAGCAGAAAACTCTGAGAAATCGGCTTAGATACCGTAATCACTCTCTTCCGTGAAGACAAATCTCCCATCAGAATTTGTGAAGTGAAAAAAGAGTGCAGTTTTTTTTTTTTTTGCAAATTTGTTTGATATATTTCAAGCATGCCACCCAAACAGCAATCCAAAGTGGACTTGGCGAAGAAGCAGAAGATCGTGGAGGACAAGACATTCGGGCTCAAGAATAAGAACAAGAGCAAGAACGTCCAGAAGTATGTCCAGAGCCTCAAGCAATCTGTCCAGCCCAAACTCGACGACCCCAAAGCCGCCGCCAAGGTCCGCCTTTCTTTAATTTTCCCCTTATTATTTTTCTATTGGTTGCCGTTTGTTGAGAAAAGTTTAGGTTCCTATAGAGGAATATATTGCTCCAGCAAGCTGAGGGTATTTCGTTGCACTGAAAACCTAGGGAAAGTTGTATAAAGGATTCAGTTGGCTTTCTGTTTGTTTGGCTGGAAAATGACGAAGCGTTGATTATTATTATTATTCTCTAGAAAATATCCGTTCTGATCGGTGTAGTTTCCAAACAATAGATTGTAACAGTGCTTGAGGAAATACATGTTTCCCGAAAAAGGGTTTGTCAGGTAAGGTAATTTGTGGAAACCAGTTGAGGCTGAGTGAAATTTGTTTGCTGAGCAGAAAAAGAAGGAGGAAGAGAAAGCTAAAGAGAAAGAGCTAAATGATTTGTTCAAGATAGCAGTCACTCAGCCAAAAGTTCCAGTTGGTATGTGTCTTTGAACTGGTTATTCCATGAATTGTCATTGTTTTCTATGGTCGTTATTTGTGGTTCTGTTTATATATAGAATGGTTTGTTTATGATAGAAAGTGGTAATTTGGATAGGTGTTGATCCAAAGTCTATATTATGCGAATTTTTCAAGGTGGGCCAATGTGCTAAGGGTTTCAAATGCAAGTTCTCTCATGATCTCAATGTCCAGAGGAAGGGTGAAAAGATTGATATTTACAGTGATAAGAGAGATGAAGGTGATTGATAGAGTCCTTTGGTTTTTTTGTTTCGCTGTTATTTAGCTTTTATTGCCTTGCTCCCTTGGTGAATCACCCAAATATTATCGGATTTGTTTTGTGCTTGTTTTATCAACTTACTTACATCAAAGAAACGATGGAGGATTGGGATCAAGAGACACTGGAGAAGGTGGTGGAGTCGAAGAAGACAGAGTATAACCCGAATAAACCAACTGAGATTGTAAGTTGATTTTAACTTGTGAATTATTTCTTCCGATAGGATGCTTTACATGGTAGTCTAAAACACCGGCGGCCTTAGTTCCCCACTATTATCCCCAGCTATTAGTTCCTGTAAATGTGCTATTAAGAGATGCCCCTCTCTCTCTATCTACATCAAGTGTATGATTGTATGTGGCTTGTAGACTAGTCTAGTAGTTACAACTTTAGATGGAGCTGTGCCCAAGGGGACGTACTTATGATATTAGTTGTCGAAAATCTTCTTTACCCTCTTGGGTCGGGGAAAGATTTTTGAAGTTGCATGCATGCCATGTTTGTTCGTTGCGTAATGTGGATTCTTTTGGCTGCTATAATTAGTGAGGATCCAAATGAGGCTTGTAGAGACTGGGTTAACTTCATTGAGTTTATGTGGGTTGCTTCTTCTCTGTAGAAAGTGATATCTTTGGTTCTTGTTAAGAGGAGCACAACCTCAATGTGCTCCACAAGTTGAAAAGATGAAGGTTCGGAGTGAGTGGAAACCAACCCATGTCAGTACGGGGATCAATTTGATGGCTGCAGTGTAGGTAATACTAGTCAGCACACGATTCCACAAATCATTCTTGGTTGGCCCAGTCTCTTCCCAAAGGCTTCATATATTATTCTAATGTTTGAGCCGATTTTGTCTCTGTTAAAACTGTTAGATTGTATGATCTGAAAGTGTTCCCCATCAGGGGTGTTGGCTTACTTTTAGTTCAAAGCCCTTAGTGCACTGAATCTTTCTGTATAGATTTGAACTGTTTCTTTTGACTTTTAATAAATTTGTACACAGGTTTGCAAGTACTTTTTGGAAGCAGTGGAAAAGAAACAATATGGTTGGTTCTGGGTTTGCCCAAATGGTGGCAAAGAGTGTCACTACAGACATGCTTTACCTCCAGGGTATGTTTTAAAATCTCAAATGAAGGCACTTCTAGAGGAAGAGGCAAACAAGATTCCCATCGAGGAAGAAATTGAAAATCAGGTGATAATCATATGTTACCTAACTTCACCTCTTCTTTTTCTTTTTCCAATCCTGCTATTGCAGTGGGAACACTTTTCTCTATTTTTAGCTCAGATTTTTATCCAAATTATCATTTGTTTTGTGGTCCGATTTCTGCTATAGTTTTTTTTTATGACGTTCTGCTATAGTTTCTTATAACTGTTAGTCTGCTCTTTTCTTCAGCGTGCTAAAGTAGCAACCACTACTCCAATGACTACTGAGCTGTTCTTTCAGTGGAAGAAGAAAAAGATGGAAGAAAGAGAGGCTGGATTGGCTGTACTGCAAGCAGAGAGGGTTAAGAATGATCGCATGAGGTATAGTTTCCTGTATGTTCCATTAAGTTAAAAGATCTTGAAATTGACCACGCTGCTGTTTGGTTTTCGCATTTTTCAGTGGCCGGGAGTTGTTTCTTTCGGATGCTAGCCTGTTTGTGGATGATGCGGAGGCATATGAAGAGTACCAAAGAGAAGAATATACTGAGGCTGCTGAAGAGAAGGTAATCCTCCTCTTCCTTTTTAATTTATTAGAAAAATGTTAGTCTAAACATATTTCACTTATTCAAGGGTTCATGAACTCTGATCTCCCTCTTCTTTCTATCTACCCACCTTTTAAATTCTGACATATTTTGGTGCGTGGAAAAGAAATAATATGTAAGAGCTGATTTGTATAAATTGACATATTGATTTGCTTTTATATGTCAGGAGCCCATAATCGTATGCCTCAATATGGTGATTAGCATCTTCCTTTCAGGAAAAATCTCTTCCTGATGTTTAGATATTTTTCTTAGGCAGAAATGTGAAGAATTTACTAAAGTAACTATCAGCTATAACCACATAATCTGTGATATGCTATAGAATCATGATACCTCTGGAAACCTTGACACCATATATGATACGCTTGTCATTAGCATTGGCGTTGTGAAACACGACTATTCCCATTGGTTGGTAGTTGTTATTTGGAGTTTTATAGCATAAAGAAGAAATATGCTTGCACTAGAGGGATTTGCTGGCAGAGTATGTTATCTCCGTGCTTTGTGTGATAGTCAAGGCTGAAGGATATTCGTGGTTTCATAAGGTTTTAGAAAGCAAATAATCTCTTGTATACAACCTGTGTATGAGGGTTTCCGCCTTTTTGTTTTTAATCAATAAGTTAAAGCCCTTAAAGAACCTCCAGGCACTAAAGGACTAAACTGTGAACTGGAACCTCATCCTTAGAAGGTTTGGGGTATATCTGTCCTATTCATAGAATCCCAACCTTGCGTCAAGGGAAGTGGGAAAAACCCGAAGACTATCAAAATGGATATTTTTCCCTAAATGCACGAAACGCGTTTTCAATATCAGAAGTAACTTTGTCACTCATCAAAAAAGTGATAGGGAGCAAATATCATGTCTCTTTTCCCACAACTGGTTGTGAGATGTTCAAAACTGTATCAAGCTTTTATCATACTCGTCAGAAGCTTTCAGGCAGCAGTGCAAGAACCAAAATCTTAGTAAGTGGCAATTTTGGTATTGAGCACAAGTACTCACAGAAATGCTTTAGGATAGGCCTGATATTGTCAAAGGCAGGCATGAAGGCAACTTTCTGTTTGATTTAGTTGACATACAGGGATGAAAGGTAAGACCCTATATCTAGCTGGGTAGAGGCCCATTATGATTCTGGTGTCTGATATTGTATTGAAGTACACTAGGAATGGTAGAATTTCAATATTGTGGTTATTTAAGTTCGTTTTAGCCATAGTCCAACAATTCTGGAGGTGACATTGGTTGTATTATGAAGTCATCACCTCAGGAACCGGTCAATCCCCTTTGTTCCTTGCTTTTAATTTATTTTAATGCTTTGTTTGCAAAGATAGGACTCGAAGCTTTACTACCTCTGATAGGGGTGAGGGGCTGGCAAGCATGCACCTAGGACTAAACTATCTACTTTCATTCGACTTTAAAGTCAAGTCCTTCTGCGCTTCGGGACTCAACAAATGCTAGGCTTGCTTGTTTATCCAAGGGGACAGCCTCTTCGGGAACCTTCTTTACCCCTATATTTACAACTTCGGTTTGGAATGCAGAATATATCTTGTTGGATGAGGCTATTAATTGCCAGAGTTGCGGCCTTGGAAAAGCAAACTGGCTCAAACGCTGTTATTCTAAGAAATTGTTACATTCGTGATGAGTTTACACCTGGAATTCTATAAAATGAGATAGATCAGTTTAACTTTCATGGACATCCAACTTGGCACTTTTCCATTTCCTAAAATTTGTTCTGAAATTCAGCATTTTAACAATAAGCAGCTGCTCTTATATGTTAGATTTTTGGGGATACATGCTTTTAATTAGACAATTACCAGGATTTTGACCCAGATACTAGGATAAGTTTCAGTTTGGAAAAGCACTAAATATGCAAAATTTTCTTGTTCAAGTGTGTTGTATGCGGAACATTTGCGTTAGTGTGTTGTTCCATTTCAGGTCAAAGATAAGTCGGCAGCAGGGGAACCGAGCACCTCAACTAATGACGTTGCTGATTCTGAAGAAGACCCTCTGGGTGAGGAAGATGATGATGAGCTGGACATGGATGAGTTGAATGAGCTTGAAGCAAGTTTGTCAAGAACATCTATTCAAATAAGTGAGCCAGGTGTTGAGGCATCCTCTTGAGAGAGAGAGATGTGGTTTAATGAGGGATTTTGTATTCGGCTATCTGATTTAACTGTTGTCTGGAGAAATAATCAATTTTTATAGACAGGGATGATGCATGTTATGCGCATTATTTATTGCTTGGGCCTTGGGATGTGGTACTGGTGTGGTGGAAATCCAAATTTTGGTTCAGGTTAAGCCTCTTGATCTACTAGATTGGGTGTCCGCTACTTTCTTTTACATCTCTTCCTGCCCCAATTCGGGAAAAAAATAATATAAAATTCGACGCGCGCACATTCCCACACATGCGTGGAGGGAGGGGCAGGGCAGCCCGTCCCTGTTTAAGCACGATCTAAGTTATCAAATTGTCAAAAAAGGCATACTTGGCATTCCTGCAGCCTGAACAATTATTTTCAAAGAGGCATTGATGTAAAAATAATAGATCATAACCTACATAAAAAGCAGCAAGGGTTTTCCATATAAGAATTAGGATTAGGTGGTGGTCACTGTAGCATGGAGGGAGAGGACAAGATGGGGTACAAACCAGGGGCGGACCCAGGCCCGGGCGAGCCTGGGCGGCCGCCCGGGGTCCGCCCCTGAAATTTTTTTTTTATATATATATATATATTTTTTAAAAAAAAAAAAATAAGTTGGCCTGGGCCGCCCTGGTTGGCCCAGGCCAACATAAGCTTAGCCCAGTGAAATGCGGACTGGGCCTGATCCTCAGGCCCAATCCGCATTTTATTTTGGTTCAAAACAGGGGGTGAAACGACGTCGTTTCCCCTCTGTGTTTTGAACCAAAAATACCTGCGAATTCTTAGTCCTCAAGCTCTCTCTCTCCCCTCTCAGCCCTCTCTCTCTCCCCTCTCAGCCCACTCTCTATAAGTCTCTCTCTCTCTTTGTTTCTTTCTGAGGTGGATGCCGATTGGTTTCGTTAATGGGTCTTTTTTTTCCTCTTGGAATTGTGCCGAACATATGGAAATTGGAATTCATTTTGGATCGAATTCTTTTTGCTATTGCAGTAGCTGATTCTATTTAGTTTACATTTGGGATTTGTTACCATGGAGCTCGCCCTTGTAACTTACTGAACCATTATAATTTATATATTGAGGAATTTCCATCTAAACCCAACGCTTGAAATACCCAATTTCCCCCAAAAGCCCGCTGCCCACCAGAACCCCTTCTCTCAGAGAGGTTTGTAAGCAAGCAAGCCTGAAAGAAGCATTTCAAATACTAACCCGTTTGTTCGTTGACCAAAAATCACTTCCCTTTTTTTCCTGAAGAGGCGTATTCATAAGTTTTTAAGCTCTGTGCCAGCAAGAAGGCTCTGTCCCATGGGGCAACAGGTCCATGCCCATACGATAAAATCTTTTCCTTTGTGTGAGTCGGTGTTTTTGAGTACTAGGCTTTTATTTATGTATGGGAAATGTGACTCCCTTTCGAGAGCGGAGAAGATATTTGATAGAATGTCTGGTAGAACGATTTTTACTTGGAATGCTATTATTGGTGCTTATGTTTCAAATGAGGAACCTTTCGGAGTGCTTAATTTGTATAGTGAAATGCGGGCTTTTGGGGTTCCTCTTGATTCTTGTACTTTTCCTTGTATCCTAAAAGCTTGTGGCACGCTTAATAATCTCTGTTGCGGGACTGAAATCCATGGCCTAGCTGTCAAATGGGGTTATGATTCTATTGTATTTGTTGCCAATTCACTTATTGCTATGTATGCGAAGTGCGGTGAAATAGGGTTATGATTCAAAGAAATTATTGCTAGCTTGTATCCTGAAATCCTTGTGGCACGCTGTCAAATGGGGTTATGATTCGAAGAAATTATTATTTAAGAGCTTAAGAGCTTTCCCATTACTAATACACAGGGGGACTAGGTGCTTTGTGCCTTGGATATGCCAAGTAATCAAAGTAATTGAATTACCTGACATGACAGGCTTTCAATGCCTGGGATGTCCATTAGCCCGGTTGCATAAACTGCTTTAGAGTTATTGGAAACTTTATTAAGTGTGCTCTATAAATTCCGTGTCAATTTCCCCCCTGGTTTAGGCAAATGGGTTTTTTTCACTTATAAAACATTTTATACAATTTTTGCTTTGCCTGCTATGTGGGATGGCCCCAGTTTAAGGTTGAAAAGTGCATTTTGAAAGCCTTGCAAATAGATACATTTTGGAGCTCGAGATAGGCTTATCAGAACTTCTGGGCAATTAGATACATCTTGGTTAGTCTAGTTAATGTAATAGATACAAGATATCAGAAATTGTTAACTTATTGTTCTCTATGTGGATTTGTGTAGTGAAGATCAAAATCCATTGCTGGAAGCACATTTGAACTTTGCCAATATACTTGCTTATTTGCTGGAAGGACATTTGCGGTAGGTAATCTCCTTTCTTTAAAACTTTTTTTCATTTCTTGCTTAACTCTAGTTTGGATTGTGAAGGAAACCGGAGGAAGGGATTCTATTTGTGTAGTAGTTTTTAGGTTGAATTGTGATGCTGTTGAGCCTAGGACAACCTTATTTGAGCCCAATCTTGTTTGCTATTATTCTTAATTGTTCAAATGTTGATATTTGGTGCCGTCACTATTTTATTATTGAAATATCTTGTTTGTCATGGAATTTTAACATTGAATTAGTATGATTGAGAATTGTATGATTAATTTGGATAAATTGATGAGTTTGAGAAATTTCTTTGAATTTTGTTTTGTTTAGATAATGGAAAGGTTTTATCCAAGAAAGTTACACAGCGTTGAGTCATCTACTCCTAACGTGGCTACTAGTTCTGAAATAGAAACTAGTTTGAAAAGACCCTGCATTGAGTTTAGTCCGGATGATATTATTGCTGATCCAGGGTTACGTAAACCCATCGAAGAATATGATGTTGGGATTAAGGATCAAGTTCGTAGGGAATACTTAATTAAAGGTCCTTGTCAACCACGTGGCCACAATTTTCCTAAGAAGAAATATGGGAAAGATAAGAGGGGTTTTAGGGAGTTATGGTTTAAAGATTATCCATGGTTGGAATATAGTGTATCGAAGGATGCCGCGTATTGTTTGTGGTGTTATTTGTTTCGGCGACCTAGAGGGGAAAGGTCTGGGGGAGGTGTGTTTACTTCTCTGGGATTTTGCAACTGGAAAAATGCAATCCAGGTTTTTGCTGAGCATGTTGGTGCACATGATAGTGCTCACAATGAAGCTAGAATGCAATGTGAAGCATTCGAAAATCAGCGACAAAGTGTGACACACATGTTATCCGCACATGGGCATGATATAGAGAATGCTTATCGCGTTCGCTTAACAACGATTTTAGATTGCATTCGGTTTCTTTTGTTGCAAGGATTGGCTTTTCGTGGTCATGACGAGTCCGAGGGTTCATTGAGAAAAGACAATTTTCTTGAACTTTTGGAATGGTATGATAAGCGTGATGAAAAAGTTGCTAAGACAATTAATAGTAATGCTCCTGGAAACAATCAAATGACTTCTCCAAAAACTCAGAAGGAATTTGTGAATGCTTGTGCAGCGGAGACCACACTTGCCATTAGTAAAGATATTGGGGATAGTTTTTTTTCTATTATGGTTGATGAGTCTCGTGATAATTCAGTGAAGGAGCAAATGGCAGTGGTTTTGAGATATGTGAACAGACATGGACATGTGATTGAAAGGTTTCTTGGTGTGGAACATGTTCCTGATACTTGCTCCCAGTCTTTGAAAGATGCTATACACAAATTGTTTGCAAGACATGAGTTGTCAATTTCCAAATTGAGAGGTCAAGGGTATGATGGGGCCTCAAACATGCGAGGCGAGTTCAATGGGTTGAAGTCTCTCATTTTGAGGGATAATCCTTCCGCTACCTATATTCATTGTTTTGCTCACCAACTTCAATTGACAGTTGTGGCTATTGCAAAGAATAATTTTCAAGTTGGGGATTTTTTTAATTACATTTCTTTGATTGTGACTATGGTCGGAGCTTCTTGTAAAAGGAAAGATAATCTTCGGCAAAGTCAACATGAGAAGATAGTGGAGAAGTTGGAAAATGGAGAGATTTGTAGTGGAAAGGGTAAAAATCAAGAAACTAGTCTCGCACGACCAGGTGATATAGTCGTTGATTACTATATCTCGTTCCAATACTTTAGACCATTTAGTCTTTCTTTCTTTATTTATTGATTTTTAATTCTCATAACATTGTAGGTGACACTCGTTGGGGTTCATACTACATCACAATACTGCGTCTCTTCACTATGTGGTCAGCCGTGTTGGACGTTCTTGAAAAAATAAATGAGGATGGTACTTGCCCAGAACAAAGAGTCATGGCTAGAAGCTTGATGGATAAGATGCAAAGTTATGAATTTGCATTCACTATGCATTTGTTGAAGAAAATAATGGGAATTACAAATGATTTGTCACAGGCCTTACAGCGAAAGGATCAAGATATTGTTAATGCTATGAGTTTGGTTGGAGTTGTGAGGGAACGGTTGCAAGAGTTGAGGGAGGAAGGATGGGATAAATTTTTGGAAGAAGTCAAAACATTTTGTCTGAATAATTTTATCAATGTGCCCAATATGGAAGACATTATACCAACTCGCGGTCGTTCGAGACGTGGAGGGCAGACGATTACTTATTTGCATTATTTTCGTGTGGAAGTCTTTTGTCAGGTTATTGATTTGATTGCTCAGGAGATGAATAATCGTTTCACAGAAACAAGTATGGAGTTACTTCTTTGCATAGCATGTCTTGATCCAAGGGACTCATTCTCAGCATTTGATCTTGATAGATTATGTCGTCTTGCTGAATTTTACCCTGAAGATTTCTCAACAATTGATTGCGTGATACTTAGAGATCAGCTTGACACCTACATTAGAGATGTTAGAAGAACTAATGTTTTCTCTGGGCTTAAAGATATTGGAGCTCTTGCTGTGAAGATGGTTGAGACCAGAAAGAATATTTTGTATCCATTGGTTTATCGTCTTATTACGTTGGCATTGGTCTTACCGGTTACGACTGCAACTGTTGAGAGAGTCTTCTCTGCGATGAAAATTATCAAGACTGATTTGCGTAATAGGATGGGAGATGATTGGATGAATGACTGCATGGTTGTGTACATCGAGCGGGAAATTTTTGAAACTATTGAGAACGAAGCCATTTTGCAACGTTTTCAGAAGATGCACAACCGTAGAATCCAATTACCCCCTCTTAGTCATAGTACATAGTACGTTATGTGTAATTCAATATTTTTAATGTTTTTAGTCTTTAATGTTTTGATATTGTAACTCTAAGACAATTTTTTACATTACGTATGAAAAAAATTTTTTAGTCATTTTGCTTTAAAAGTTCGTCCGGGTTGGTTTTCATTCCTGGTTCCGCCACTGGGGGGAGGTGTGTTTACTTCTCTGGGATTTTGCAATTGGAAAAATGCAATCCAGGTTTTTGCTGAGCATGTTGGTGCACATGACAGTGCTCACAATGAAGCTAGAATGCAATGTGAAGCATTCAAAAATCAGCGACAAAGTGTGACACACATGTTATCCGCACATGGGCATGATATAGAGAATGCTTATCGCGTTCGCTTAACAGCGATTTTAGATTGCATTCGGTTTCTTTTGGTGCAAGGATTGGCTTTTCGTGGTCATGACGAGTCCGAGGGTTCATTGAGAAAAGACAATTTTCTTGAACTTTTGGAATGGTATGGTAAGCGTGATGAAAAAGTTGCTAAGACAATTAATAGTAATGCTCCTGGAAACAATCAAATGACTTCTCCAAAAACTCAGAAGGAATTTGTGAATGCTTGTGCAGCGGAGACCACACTTGCCATTAGTAAAGATATTGGGGATAGTTTTTTTTCTATTATGGTTGATGAGTCTCGTGATAATTCAGTGAAGGAGCAAATGACAGTGGTTTTGAGATATGTGAACAGACATGGACATGTGATTGAAAGGTTTCTTGGTGTGGAACATGTTCCTGATACTTGCTCCCAGTCTTTGAAAGATGCTATACACAAATTGTTTGCAAGACATGAGTTGTCAATTTCCAAATTGAGAGGTCAAGGGTATGATGGGGCCTCAAACATGCGAGGCGAGTTCAATGGGTTGAAGTCTCTCATTTTGAGGGATAATCCTTCCGCTACCTATATTCATTGTTTTGCTCACCAACTTCAATTGACAGTTGTGGCTATTGCAAAGAATAATTTTCAAGTTGGAGATTTTTTTAATTACATTTCTTTGATTGTGACTATGGTCGGAGCTTCTTGTAAAAGGAAAGATAATCTTCGGCAAAGTCAACATGAGAAGATAGTGGAGAAGTTGGAAAATGGAGAGATTTGTAGTGAAAAGGGTAAAAATCAAGAAACTAGTCTCGCACGACCAGGTGATATAGTCGTTGATTACTATATCTCGTTCCAATACTTTAGACCATTTAGTCTTTCTTTCTTTATTTATTGATTTTTAATTCTCATAACATTGTAGGTGACACTCGTTGGGGTTCATACTACATCACAATACTGCGTCTCTTCACTATGTGGTCAGCCGTGTTGGACGTTCTTGAAAACATAAATGAGGATGGTATTTGCCCAGAACAAAGAGTCATGGCTAGAAGCTTGATGGATAAGATGCAAAGTTATGAATTTGCATTCACTATGCATTTGTTGAAGAAAATAATGGGAATTACAAATGATTTGTCACAGGCCTTACAGCGAAAGGATCAAGATATTGTTAATGCTATGAGTTTGGTTGGAGTTGTGAGGGAACGGTTGCAAGAGTTGAGGGAGGAAGGATGAGATAAATTTTTGGAAGAAGTCAAAACATTTTGTCTGAATAATTTTATCAATGTGCCCAATATGGAAGACATTATACCAACTCGCGGTCGTTCGAGGCGTGGAGGGCAGACGATTACTTATTTGCATTATTTTCGTGTGGAAGTCTTTTGTCAGGTTATTGATTTGATTGCTCAGGAGATGAATAATCGTTTCACAGAAACAAGTATGGAGTTACTTCTTTGCATAGCATGTCTTGATCCAAGGGACTCATTCTCAGCATTTGATCTTGATAGATTATGTCGTCTTGCTGAATTTTACCCTGAAGATTTCTCAACAATTGATTGCGTGATACTTAGAGATCAGCTTGACACCTACATTAGAGATGTTAGAAGAACTAATGTTTTCTCTGGGCTTAAAGATATTGGAGCTCTTGCTGTGAAGATGGTTGAGACCAGAAAGAATATTTTGTATCCATTGGTTTATCGTCTTATTACGTTGGCATTGGTCTTACCGGTTACGACTGCAACCGTTGAGAGAGTCTTCTCTGCGATGAAAATTATCAAGACTGATTTGTGTAATAGGATGAGAGATGATTGGATGAATGACTGCATAGTTGTGTACATCGAGCGGGAAATTTTTGAAACTATTGAGAACGAAACCATTTTGCAACGTTTTCAGAAGATGCACAACCGTAGAATCCAATTACCCCCCTCTTAGTCATAGTACATAGTACGTTATGTGTAATTCAATATTTTTAATGTTTTTAGTCTTTAATATTTTGATATTGTAACTCTAAGACAATTTTTTACATTACGTATGCAAATTTTTTTTTAGTCATTTTGCTTTAAAAGTTCGCCCGGGTTGGTTTTCATTCCTGGTTCCGCCACTGGTACAAACCTTACTTCTTTTGGGGTTTTGGTCGGTTCTTTCTCTGTTTTGTTACGACATGTATCGTTTGAAATTTGCCCATTAAAAAAAAAGCATCCTTTCGAGGCGAGCAGATGAGATATGATCGGTTTAAATAAAATTGTAGAATTTTAGAGAAGTTGTAAATATTTATATTGATGTTTGTTTAAATCAGATGGTTTATAGCAACCACCAGCTCACCACTACCCCTATCAATTGCTAGAGTTCCGGAGCCGTTAGGGAGGCGTTATTTCAGCCTGCAAAATGGTTGGTTCCAGCCACCTTTGCCTAACCATCGAAGTGCCCACCTTACGATTACATCAACTTGGTGAATTTGCTAACATCCACGTGCTGAGGTTTCGCGTTCACACCTGCTAGAGCCAGAGGCCAGAAGGGACGCTAATCGTTGGGTCTACGGTCAATGCGGGGAATGAATACCAGATCATGATTTTCAGAGGACCCCACGGGTGTGATCCTAAGGATATGTAGTCAAGCTAAAAACACACATGATTGGTTCTAGTAAAGCTTTGAATTTTTGACTATTTATCATAGAAATTCAAAGACCATAATATGCTTTTTCTTTACCTCAATGTGCTCACAGCTCAAGTGCCAACAACTTTGAAGAACAGTGATGATCTCTCAGCTTAAGGGAATAATCCAAGATCAGCCATGACGCAGAAGCTTATCTTAAAAAATTATATTCCCAAAAAGCATCTTTAAAAAAATCTTAGCTGGACTCGAAGTACCACCTAAACGTTGGCATGCCGTTGTTTCAGAGCCTATAGCCTAGAGCCTAGAATGTGGACAAAAGAGGCTAATGGGGATCCTTTTTCGGCCCCTCGGTACTCATTCTTAGGCCGCCGGCTGGTCCATGCCAATTAGAGACAGTCACCCTCAATATTTCTGACAGTGGTTTTCCTTGTTTCGCGTAGACAATGCAACGAATCCATGCCCCATCTGTCGCGAATACAAGGCTGCACTCTGATGTGATGTGTGAACAACCTCATTATTTCCCAATCCAAAATAATCTACGGTCCACGCCAGTGAAGCAAATGCTTCGCATCCCTACAAATATTTTCTTAACTAAATCTGGCACCCAAAATTTGCTTCAGTTTATCACCCCCCAGATTCATTTTTTGTTAAATTATCTTATACCACGTCATGTCTGATCTGTTCACACTTTGAATCTATTAAAGTTAATGTTGCAGAGTATTGAAATTTGTATAGAAAATTTTAGAACTTTGTTGTTTGGTTATAAAAGATTTTACTTTTTTAATAATTTTTTTTAAAAGTAAAGATTTTGATTCTACCAAACATGTCTGATCTGTTACCTGTGGTGCAAACGCCGCTGGGGCATGTTCGACCAAGCCATAATTGTGGGCACTAAAATTCCACCATTGTTAAGGAAGCCAAGCTATGGCAGAACAGAACAATCTTTTTCTTTTTTAGGCAAAGCAAATTTGCTTTGTGTGAGTGGGACAAAAAAAAAATCATTATTTATACTCAAATAGGTTAGTACACACGTGTGCGCATTCAGTTGTCGATCTTTCTTCACAAAAACAGATGCAGATCAGTGGAGGATGACATTGCTGGTGACACAAACCCAATGATGTAATACCCTCCAGTCAACCTAGAAATTGATGCAGAGCCCCCCGCCAGATTTGTCCTCCATCAACTTTCATGGAGTGGGGTGGACTGGATTCCTTCGACGTTCATTCAACCCTAAGAACCATTAGACAGGAACATTTAGCGAGTGACTCTCCCGTGGTTTGGCACCAGGGTAAGTTTCTGGGTACCATGGAAACAGAAAAACCATCAACAAAACAGCCAAGTGATGGGAATGGAGCAATCTTAACAGGACAAAAGGATAAGATTTGAGTCTTGACTATAAAAGTAAGGACGAGATGCAGTTGTCTTATTCCCGAGCTGAAATAACAAAAGATAATGAAATACAGTTGTCTTACACGTAGGTTAAGATATTTCCTATCTGCATCTTTCTTTTATCTTTCTTATTGTTTGTTTCGCAAGAAACTTAAGTGACAGTCGGACAAAATCAGAAACATGATTTACTTTGCAGATTCTACTCGTATATTTTGGAAAATGCTACTTTTATGTTGTTCCTTTTTTCCCCTCTTGAATTAGCACCTATTTACCGTTCACTTAGGACATATCATTCAAATAAGTTTTCTTTTTAGGCTGCGTTTGCACCAAATATTTCACAAAATATTTCACAAATTTCCAATAAAATACTACAATATAATATCTCTCCCATAAAAAAATATAAAAAATTACTTATCTCTTCACTTTTTCACTAAACTCAATACCAACACTAAACCCAATACCAAAAATTTTACAACACAAACATAACCTTAATTCATTCTCTTAAATCAATCCAAATTTAGTGGTAATTACTTTTCTCTATCTTTATCTCCACAAAAGATTGAACCAGCTAGAAATAGAAATCTATAAAGGATTAAGATATCAAACATGGTCCGCGGGGAAAGGAATAAAGCTTTAAAAGAAAAATATGATTAAACCAGAACAACATCATTAGCTTCTTATTATTTTCAAATGCGTTCATAATACCAAAAAAAGAAGAAGAAGAAGAAAGAACTTGAGAACTAGATCAGACCTCATGGTCCAAGAGGCCAGAACCACTTCTTTATTAGATTAACAGATCCAAACTGGATACATTCGATGCCTCTGGCTTGACCCACTGATCAACCTCCTTTTTCCTCATCAGAAGAGAGGTGGAATGCTATGCCGAGCTTTTGCCACCTTGTTGGTCTGGGTCACTCTTTTTCCTCGTTCCTCCTGTTGTTACCGTGATCACACTTTCAACCAGTTCCTCAAATATTTTTGCTTTGATCTGGCCTCTCTTTGGTGGAAGGGTAGCCTTTTGGTCCTTCACTGGCTTATCAGTGTTATTTTCCATGTGGTTTTGGTTTGTGGGCGAGTTGATTCTACGTAGGAAGAGAAAGGAAAAAGTATAGCTCCAAGTAAGTGAGGAAGAACAGAGAAAAACACTTGCCCGGGGCGAGGCTTAGAACAAGTGGGGTCTCTAATATAGTAGTGCTGTGGTGGGGAACACGAGCAAAATTTTCCACAATTTTGATGCTGTGTGAACGCAAAGGTCTGCGAATAGACAAGTGGATATACCAATATGTTAGAAAACATCACGTGTACTCTAAACGAATGCGATCCTGTCTCTGCCTCTATGTTCTTGGGACTTTCTTAATGAAGAAGGGAATGGGTGGGAGTGGAAATGGAATATGGTCGGGGCCGGACGGCAATGGAGTCGAATGCGTTAACGCAAAGTGGATGAAAAGCGTTGGGGTGACCCTTTCAGAGAAAACAAATTAAATTAAAATACATAAACTAATCTAGAAAAACAAGCCTACTAAGGAAAATTCTATCCAGGGATGGCCATGTCTATGGCTAGCAAGTTAGGGAAAGCATATACAAACATACGATAAACCTAAACTTGAGGATTAAAAAAAAAAAACCTAAACTTGAGACTACTGGAAAGCGAGAGGGCCAAGTGGCAAAATCAAGTAACTGCTGGTGCTTGTTGACTGGGTTTAGTGACCATGTCCATGGCTGCAAATATCGTATTCCCCCTCTCTCTCTCTCCTTCCCACTACCCAATAGCAGCTCAATAGAAAGGATTCCTCGATGATGTAGTACCAAAGGCACTTGTTATTGTGTGAGTGTGTGAGTGGACGAGTGAGATTAGAAGTTGAGAAATCTAATGGCTGAAAAAATGTCACGTCATTTAATGAAACCAGGTCGGTTTCGCGGGTTCGGATTCGTGGGTCGGGTTCATTAAATGATCAGCCATTAGATTTCTCAACTTCTAATCTCACCCGTCCACTCACACGATAACTTTTGCCTAGTAACAAATACACCGGGAGATTTCAATCCCCGGCTGGCTATCAATAAAGACAAAAAAGACCGTAGCTCTTCATTTGCTTGAGAGGGACAATGGGTATCTCGCATGAATTATTTCGACAACAAATCTTCCAATTGCTCTCATGCATTTTAAAGATGTATACGTCGTATTTACCAATCAATAGTTAGAAACTTCTGAGGTGCCTTTAATTTTTACTTATTATCAGCACCCAAAACCAGAAGAAGAAAACATGGGTAAAGGATTTTTTTGAAGACAACAGATGGCTAGTATTATAACCAGTCAACAATATAATACATTCGAAGAAAAAACAGGGAATATGGAAGAGGCTAAATGCATATGTATAGCCATTCCAAACGCTCAAAACACTAACGCTTCAGGAAATGGGGGAAAATGACCCGTGAAGATGATGCATTTCACATAGAAAACCCAACTAAAAAAACCCAACAGTATGACCTAGTATTTACAAAATCCATACTTATTGTAGTGACATTAGATACACGATAAAGTAGTAAACGGACCCTTTCTCTTCACATCCAATTCTGTGTAACAGACATTCTCATGTACCCATTGACAAATCCCATTTCCTCGACAACTTCGACTTCCAAACGTATATTCTTACAAAACCAAGCAAAATGCTAAACAGCGACTCTGCTACGGACTAATACCAGGGAAAAGAAGAAGGGGAACACAGCGAAACTTAATTCAGGGGAATAAGGGAATCATGCAAATTAAGGACAGCAAGGAGTGACTGTCATCTGGGTCTGGTATCTGAACGCCCCTTTAATCCTTGGAGTCTGATTCCGGGGCAATGGATGCGGAGCTTTCACCGCACACTTTCTTTGCAGCCGCTGATGCTGCAGTCTTTACTCCATTTGCCAGGGTTTGGCATATCATCACCTTAACATGACCTCTCTTTGGAGGAATTCTTGCTTCTGATTTCTCCGAGTTCTTCTTTTCTCCAGTTTCCATTGCACCAAAGTGTGTAGGGGCTAACTGAAGCTCGGGAAACAGTGTTTAGAAGCAGAGGAGGGCAGACTCTGCTTCCGACAAATGGAGAAAGGGAAAAGATTCACTGTCAGTCAGAAATACAGGGGGGAAAGAATATGTGACGGGGGAAGAGTGTAGTGCGATATATATAGAATCAGCTGACCCGAATGAGTCAGAAGGTTTCGTACTGTGCTCGCGAGTCGATGAGTCAGATGGTTTCCCACTGCGCGAACACTCAATAAAAAAAGAACGAAGTTTTTGAAGTCAAATAAACGAAAGGATATTCAAAGGTAGATAAGAGGGAGTATGTCAGAGAGCTAGTTTTTTATTCAGTTTACAGGTTTATGCACTACGACATGGATCAAAGGCATATTAATGTGTATAATTTCTAGTCTTTTGGGTGCCAATTTGTCAGCAAGTGTCTTGTTTAAAGGAAAAGTGAGAGAAATAGTAATAAGAGACAATAAATTTTAATTGCTTTAGTTTAAAAGACATATATCCACTATGAAAGTCATCTATTTGTATTATGAGTCCATGCAGATTACAATTAAATATCTTTATTTATAGAGATAATACAAAGCATAATAGGAGAATATCATATATTTAAATTTGAATTTCTACATTTGAATTTGAATTTAAATTTTCATAACAATATCAAATTTTTGATATTGTGATAACCATAATATCATATCAAATCTTTAAGATTTGATTATGATATTATATCTAACATCCTCCATCAAACAAAAGTTGGAGAAATCTGAAATCATGTGTTTGAAAAATGAGATCTGAAGGTGATTGGACTTGAAGTCATGGATTTTGCTCCCTTGCTGATCTTTGCTCCTTTGCTGAACATATATATATATATATATATATATATATATATTTTTGAATTTGATCGGACCTTGAAATCATATCATAGGCACACGACCTTTGCCAAACATATTTCTGCTCTGTCTTTTTTCTCTCTCTCTTTCGCTCACCTATTTTTTTCTCTCAAACGGATATTTGTTGTAGGTACAGCTGAGGTAAAATTCACCAACTTTTAAGGATGCGGAATTTTGTTCCTCTTATACCAAGAAGAAAAAAGTTAAAATGAAGAGAGAGAAAGAAATAGTAATAAGAAACAAAAGATTTTAAGTGGTTCGGTCTAGAAGACCTACATCCACTGTGAAAGCCCTCTATGACTGTATTTTGTATTATGAGTCCATGCAGATTACAATTGAAGATCTCTATTTATAGAGATAATACAAAGCATAATAGCAGAATATCCTATATTTAAATTTGAATCTCTACATTTGAATTTGAATCTTCGTAACAATATCAAATTTTTTATATTGTGATAACCATAATATCATATCAAATCTTTAAGATTTGATTAAGATATTATCTCTAACATTTTCCTCCCCCAACAAAAGCAAAATTGCATTTTTTTTTGTTGAAAAAGATAATTTTATATATTGAAAAAAAAAACACAAATAAAAATTACAAGCTAGAAGAACAAAGAAAAGAACCCAAAAAGGGCGTTACAAGCAACACCGAAGGGGCCAACAGTGAAGTGGCTATTAAAGAGGACACAAGGTCCTCAAAGGTGGCGGACACAAAGCCCGAAGCGAGAGGACCCGAGGGTCCTAGGGAACACGGAAAATCCGTGAAAGAACTGTCGCTGAAGGACCTCCAACATAGTTGGCTAGCTGGCTCCAGACGAGCGCTAAACTTGCAATCTCAGCTGTAATTGCAAACATAATAAAAGCATATAAATAAACCTAAACAAGCCTTAAACATAGAGGCTAGCCCAACCGGGCAAAAGCATAACATAAAACAAGCTCTAAACAGAGAGGCAGGCCCAAACGAGTTTATTTGGTTCAGACTGGGACCGGCGGCGACGGCGGAGGTGGCGAGAAGACGAAATCCACGGCCCAAGAGAGAGGGAACAAGCCACAGATGCCAGATCCAGGAAGAAGAGCAGGTGCTGAGCGGCGGAGGGTGCCTCACGCAGGGCGCCAGTGCGTCAGATCCACGCGTCGCGCGTGGAGCGCGTGTATGGACATGCGTCGTTGTATCAAAGCCGGAGAAGCGGCACTGCATCGGTCTCGACATGCTGAGTGTACCTAACAGACACGTGTGTGTCGAAAGCCAGTGAAAAACGTCGTCCGCTGCTTCGAAGTTACCTGCCAGAAAAAACCAAAAACCAAACCATACAACCATCAACACCGCCCAATCAAACCAGATAGGAGGAGAGGGGAGAGGGAAGGAGGTGGAGAAAAGAAAAAAGGAGGAGGGGGGATGAGGGAGCCGGAGCTCCCCCCCTCCGCCGTAGGGACACTTCCGGTGAGGGGAAAACAGAGAGAGTTTAGAGAGATGGGTTTTTTGAGAGAGGATAAATTTTGCAGATCAACTTGCTCTTTTTGGACCTAAACCTCTTTTAAATTTAAGGAACAATGACTGGAAAAAAATAAAAAATACCCCCACTGATAGCCTGGAGGGCAAAGTGCAGAGTGACCACGCAACAAAGAACAATCTCAATCATTCAATCAAACACATGTTTTTAGTTGAGGGTCTGGGTAGCCCTTTGGTCAAAAAGCATGATTGAACTAGAGCACATACAGAATGTTCATAAAATTTTATCTAGAAGATAAGGGAAACTACTCCCATGTTTTAATGAAGCGAAAACAACAAGAAGACTGTCCGAGTAAGACTGTCCGAGTCATCAGTTTCCATTGAATTATCTCTGGTTCATGTATATACCAGAATAGATTCTTTGCCACCTTAAAAATTCAACCACTCCGTTTCAATACCCACCGAGTTTTACCAAATAAAGAATGTGAAAGCTCTTGGGGTCTTTGAAAAATCTGGGATCACAGATTACCCAGTCTACTGTCATAGACAATGACGGAAAAGAAATATAGAATGCGTAGCAAGAGGAGCAGCAAGACCGGTTAAAAAACAGGTGTATGATGAAAGCATCAAATGGCAAGAAAATCCCACAACTCAAATAGAGATGAATTAGACCAACCCAGTCAACCACCACTCCAGCAACAGCTCCACTCCAATGTGACAAGATTGTCCTCTAAAACAAGCAAATTGTATGTTTAGCGATATACTCGCCTATAACGGTAGTTATGCTTAATATGGGGCCCAGGAAAACTTGGAGATGGTCAACATTCATTATATGTTTCTTGACCATGCAAAAAATGTGTGAAAGAAATCATGTGAAGGAAACTAAATCCTTTGACCACATTGGTGCTTCAGCTATGCAAGGCTTCTAATTGAGTGCCCTCCCTTGCTTTCTGCAACTAGAGGGATTCTTGTACCGCTGTATAGACAACGACAACAGGTTGCCTGTCGCAGATGTTCCAAGAAATGCTGACTATGAACCAGTTGTTCGTAAAGAAAAACCCAATTAACTAATGCTGCAACAAATGTCAAAATCACTTTTGATTACGGTTACCCGCATAGGGTTTGAATGAAAGTAATCTAATCCTAGTGCTTTATCTTCAAAGGGTATCTCCATTGACGAAGATAAAAGATTTCTGTAGGGACAGGATAGCTGGCTTCAAAAAGCACCAAAGGGAAGGATGTACAGAATAATATGTGGCTTTAAAGCTATTCTAGAAAATATTTTCCCTGAATTTGGTTATGAATCATGATGTCAGTTCAGAGACTAGTCAAGGTTGTAGAAAATCTACTTTCTCAGGAAGACCAACTTTACGTGCAATCAAAGTATTTTTATTGTGTGTTTTTTTAACTTTTATAAGGAACCTTGTGCGTCCTTTTGTGCAAGGTCAGAGCTGGATAATAGTGTCCTAAGAACAGACGTTTAGTTCATTAGGACTCCAGATTGTTCCTGTGGGTTTTGGTAAGCTGATGGTTGGGGATCCTGTGTGAAGATGGTTTGGATCTTGAAGGGGGGGTTTTTTTCAGAGAAAATCACGAATATAATGAAAATCTATGAGATAATAACTTGCATAGATCATGTGGAGATTACACTCCCTACTAGTTTAAACACATAATGACATGATTCCTAGAGCAGCATCTGTTGGAAAACAACCAGACACGGGTGTTGCCCAGGCAGGGGGAAAGAAAAACAGAACATAATCGACGAATCTCGTCCTTTACAAATTCTGTATCTGATCCGTCTGGTTCAGAAGCACCAGAAATTTGGATCATGCATTGCTGGTTTAAAGAACGTACAGGAGCCACGTAACTGACGAATCTCGTCTTTTATAAATTCTGTATCTGATCCGTCTGGTTTAGAAGCACTAGAATGGGTCGTGCTGCAGGTTTTTAGGTTCGGATCTTTCTTTAGGAGCATCACAGTTCACAAATCCACCTTAGATCAGACCTATTATCTTTTGATTAATTTAACAAACAATCATAATTTGCTTCATTACGATCCAACTTTTCCCTGTTACTTGAAAGAATGTCGTGTTAATCACGCTTTAACAGCTTTGACCGAATCTCCTGTTGGAGCTTAAAAAAAAAAAGCACATTTGGCATGAAGTTTTTTTCGGTTTACCTTTGACGTGATTATTCAGACCAGCCCAAAGCCTGGTCGTAAAGATTACAAATGTCCTTTTCTTTCCAGAGTCCAAATAGCTTCGTATTGGGCTGGCCCAGAGATTAACTTTGCCCCGACTCTAAAACGGTCCATATGAGGATGGCCCAAGAATGATCTTGGAGTATTTCTTGGAGGACCGCCCCTCCCCAGCGGCCCTTCAAGCCCCAGATTACCTCCCCGGCTGGCCGCTGCTGCCATTTTTCACAACCCTAATAGTAATAGCATATAATGTTCATGGCCCAAAAGCACATTCATTAAGTACTACTAAAGAAAAAAAACGCCCTAAGTACTGGGTCCTACAATTAGGTTGTATTTGTGTTGAAATATTTTTGGTGTTGAGTTTTGTGTTGGTATTGGGTTTAGTGAAAAAGTGAAGAGAGAGGTAATTTTTTATATTTTTTTATGGGAGAGAGAGAGATTATATTGTAGTATTTTATTAGGAGAGAAAAAATATTTTGGGAAAAATTGTTGGTGCAAACGCACCCTTACAATGGTCATTGGTGAGAGTTATTTCATATATCCAAATCAAGTTCAAATATTAAAAAAAAAATAGCACAAGAAATCTACCCACAAGTCCACAACATCTTTGCTTTGCACAGATTAAGGTGACTCTGTGTTATCAGTTGATAATGACTCAAGCTTATAGGCGGGTATTAATACACCGGGCTTGTTTTTGACCCTATAAAGTGGCATTCCAACCTTAAAATCTTCAAATTCTGTCCCTCGGACCTCAACACCCAAAAGCTTGCTGAGATCTTCCCTCTTGTCTGCATTTGTGAAGCTAGATGATACAACGAGAGTCACCAGCAACGCAACAAGGACTCCAACCAAGAGCTTCTCAATCGAAGCGGCCATCTCAAGAAATTGTCCCGTTGGGAGTTCAAAGGTGGAGAAGGAATTGAATGAATGGTAGGAGGGATGTTTATAAGAATGGAGCTGCTTTTGCATTAAGGATGTTCCAAATACAGCCCTCACTCAATGGTCTGTTGGCTTCAATTATGTCTTTTTTGTTTTCCCAAGAGGTTAGTGATAGCCTTTTACTTGTTGGGAATGGGTGGCGGAGAGTAAGTGGAAGATGATATTTTTGGTCGTTTGGTTGAATACAATCGGATTTTGGGCAGGCTGAATTCCTATAATGGTGGAAGAAGCATGGTAGAAATTAGGCTCCTTTTGCTGTGATCTCAGAATTTTTGTTCCAAGTATTCAACTCTTGCGAGAATTCGTGCGAATGTGCGATAGCTAAGGAAAACCGCAGAAGCAAATAGTATTGACTATGTCTGTTTAATGAGTTTGAAAATATCTTTTTAATTCAAACAACAAATATTTTAATTTTAAATATTTTTTTATCTAATAAATAGTCTCAATTTTTGTAAAAAAAAAAACACAAACATCAAATTAAAATCAAGACCAAAACGCTTGAGTTGTAAGTTTTTAGCTGAGGAATGTTATACATCAAATTAAATTGCGTACTATAAGGTCTTACTAAGATAGGCCATAAGGCCCATAGATGCCTAAACTATAATTGTATTGTAGTAAATATATACGTACCATTTTTTTTTTAAAAAAAATATCCTTAGAATATACTTGCTGAAACTAATGGGTCACGTCCAAAAAATTATATTGAAAAAGGTCAGATTCCACACCGCTGCTAAATTAAAGTAAAATTGCGTACGAGTTCGTGCTTAATTATTTATGATTATATATGTTTCGTTTGAGAAAACTGAAATACAGTGTTTTGGCATTTATTTCAAACGAGCAGATTATAATATTCCAGAAAGGATTCAGTTTATATTCGGTTCTTCGTCCCTTTTAGTTATCTGCATCCTTGAACCTCTCGTATGAAATATTGGCATACTCGGTTGAGAATTTTTGTTAGGATTTTTATCTTATTTTTATATTTACATGTCAAACATTACAAAATACACGTATTTCAATATAATATTTTATTATATTTTTTTTATAAATATCAATCCATTTTAATAATTTTTGCACGCATACTAATACAACTTTAATATCATCTAAATATTTACAATTTTATCCGAATCTTATAAATTTTTTAACGTTACCTTTTTTCCGAATCTCTCAAATTTCTTGTACTTTTTTGTATTTTCAAGCATATCCCTGAACCTCTCGTATAAGCGTCTCTACTACCAACCCACCAAAAAAATAAAAGCGTCTCTACTACCAGCCCAACTCCATTTAGATGAACCCGAGCCACAGTATTCTCTCCTTTGTTTGGGCTAAAGAATCTGACGCTGATTTGCAATCACGTTGAAACGGGTTAACCCGTGCTCGGACCCTAAACACCAAAATACGGATCGGTTATTGATTTGGGTCTTTTTCCCACATTCGACAACTCGTCCCAATCCTTTGGCTCGGCCCTCTCTCTCTCTCTACTGAGTTATTCACTGCATCCCTCACTTTTCCGGCGATATCTCACATCAGGTAAACCCTAACTCTACATTCTTCGCCCCTACTCACGAAGAAAGAGATGCTCGCTCACGCATATGCATATTCTCATTTTTTACGGGCGAGATCTCTGCGGCGAATGTCATACTCGCACATAGGTTTCTAACTCGCCGTGAAATTGATGTATTTTCAGAATTATATGTTAAAATCTGTCTATAATAGTTATATATTCGCACTCATTCTCTATATTGGGAACTCTGGAACCGTACGAGTCAAATTTGCTGAATACTGTCTTTGGTCGTGGTGCAATTGGTTCTAATTTGCCTGTGCTTCATGCGATTTATGGTGAAAATAATAACACTACGTAATGCTTTTTGCATTATGTAACTCGTTTGCTGGAGGGATATAATATGAGAGTGAAGTTCCTTCTGTCTGTCGTGTTCTTTGCTAGTTCAATTTAATCGTATTGTCCTTGTTCGTGTCTCAGTTATTTCTTTTATTTCTTTTTTTCTCTCTCTATTTCAATTTTTAGCATGCCTTATGAAGTTCCAATTTCTGGATGTTTAAGCGCTTTGTTTCCAGGTTATTCTGTTATAATCCTGTCATAGCGAGGGTAATAGGCTTGAGGGAAACTTTTTATTGAAATGCTGTGCCTGATAACTATGTATTTAGTTTATAATTCGAGGGAGTAGGATACTGTCATAGATTTGGTGCTTTGTCAAGATTTCCGTGAAGCTCTGATGATTTATTCTTATGTAGGTATATAATTTTTCATACAAATAAGAAAATGGATCAGCATGAAGATGAATGTCATGTTAGAACTGAAGATCATGGCAAGCAAGATGACAAGGTGAGTTTTACTGAAAGATTATGCATGAGACTCAACCTTTTAGTTGCTTGTTTTAAGGTCCAGTTCAGTTATGCAGAATTCGTAAGACTTTCGTTTACTTTTTTTTTGCAGGAAGCTGTTGCTCGTCTGGAGGAAATTAAGAAATCAGTGGAGTCAAAAATGGCTCTTCGTCAAAGCAATCTGAATCCTGAAAGGCCTGGTTAGTGAATGTTGCAGGAATTTCAGGGTGTACTCTGCAAATTGATCATGGGCTGGTTGTATAAAAGTTTGTAAATCTAGTGCAAAAAGAAAAGAGTTGATAAGAACTTCGCAATTTATGATTAGTGAAACATGTAAGAGAAGGAACAAGGCTAATGAATGCTTCTGATGATGCTATGCTTGTAACTGATATTTTTATAACACTTAACTTAGGTGATTTTGTTTCATGGATTGAGTTTTCGGATTTTGGGAAAGAGGAGGGGGTTGGAACTGCTAGAGAGAATCTGTTGTTTTCTTTTAGAATTGTTTGGTTTTAATTACGATGATACTTGTCATTCCCTCTAAGTTCACTGTTGCGACATTTCAAGAGATCAGCCAGTTCTTTTGTACCCTCTATTAGTTTGTAACAAGGCATAAACCATCTATTTGCAATAGTATGCTGGTCAGAACCTTAAATTTTGAAGTTAAAGATTGGGAAGTCAACAAGGGATCTACCTGGTAAACTGCCGAGTTACTTAAAATCGGGAGGACCACATTGAGGAACCTAATCAGTTTATTTACTTTGGTTTAAAAAAAATAAAAATTTACGCATATAGTTCTAATGCATGTGGTTATTTGCAACAGTTAAGGACCATCCAGGACTAGCTTTCTCTTAGCTCAGGTTTTCTGTAACTATGCTCAATATGCAGTTCTAGTTTAAGCTACCATGTTCCTTTTATGATGCTTGCTTCAGTGCTTTTGGGTGAGCCAACTTCGTTAATTCCCAGTTGTAAGGAAATTCGGACTCTGTGTAATTATAGGTAATTTTATTTTATATTAGTGGTCGGCCATGGATTCTAATTCAAGTTTATGCGGGTGCGATCAGTTTGATTCATGTTCATAGTTGCTAGAAATTTCATTCACATATGAGCAAGATATAAGACTTTCTCCTTTTCCATTGGCCCTCTCATATGCTTGCGAGATGAAGTTTCATATTCTATTTCTTTCTTTTTTTAGAAAAAATTGGTTTTTAGTATTATTGACAGAGTTTAGATTACCTCCAGATACAGGATTCCTTAGGACATTGGACTCCAGCATTAAACGCAACACAGCAGTTATAAAAAAGCTAAAGCAGATAAATGAAGAGCTGCGTGAAAGTCTGATGGAAGAGTTGCGAACTGTCAACCTAAGCAAATTTGTCAGCGAAGCTGTCACAGCTATTTGTGATGCCAAACTGAGAACCTCAGATATACAAGCAGCAGTTCAGGTAATATTTGCATGGAAGCATTTTTGTTTTTGTGCATATATAACACATATGTGTATCTTTCTCTGCCTAGAAAAAAATGTTTTATCTTTCTCTGTATTTCACCTCTTCTTCTGCACTCTTCCTGACACATCTATTTTTCGCAGATCTGCTCTTTGCTTCATCAAAGGTACAAAGATTTCTCGCCAAGCCTGATTCAAGGACTCTTGAAGGTATTTTTCCCTGGGAAGTCTGGGGATGATTTGGAAGCTGATAGGAACATAAAGGCCATGAAAAAGCGCAGCACTCTGAAACTCCTTTTGGAACTTTACTTTGTTGGAGTTATAGAAGACGGTGGCATTTTCATGAACATCATAAAGGATCTTACTAGCTTGGAACATTTAAAAGACAGGGACACTACTCAGACAAATTTGACCCTTCTGGCTAGTTTTGCTCGGCAAGGAAGAATCTTCCTAGGACTTCCGCAATCTGGACAAGAGATTCACGAAGAGGTACAATTCGTCTTTGGTCCTTTCATCTTGTTTCCTATTAGCATTACCATTCCAGTTCTGTTTATGGCTATTAACACTTCTTCAATATCTTTCAAGTTCGAGGGGGAGCCCGAGGAGGTATATTTCCTGTTTGTAACTAGACATAAATTGAATCTTCTGTTAGGCAGTGTCTTTCTATGATAAGTTCCTCAACCCACTTACTTATCAAAAAAAAAGTTCCTCAACCCACTTGTCCTTCATGTCCATATTTGTTGGCATTTTCTTTTTGGTCTTAAGGGTTACTTTTCTAGTCATGTTTTATTCTGTAGATACTCAACTGACACCGCACTATAGTTTTTCAAGGGCCTTAATATCACAGCAGATCAAAAGAAGTTCTTAAGGAAGGCATTCCATGCATATTATGATGCTGCAGCTGAGCTACTTCAGTCCGAGCATGCTGTAAGATTTTTGATATTCTTGTAATGAATCATTTTCTTTTTGTAGATTTGGTCTTGAATTTAAATTTTTTCATACTTTCTTGTTTTAGATGCTGGTGTTGTGTACTTCTGTGCACAAAGAATCTAATTTTCTTTTACCATTATTTCCTCTTTAGTTTTTTGGTTAATGGTCGTTCCTCTTGGAGTTTTATATTTTATGTTTTTCAGTCACTTGACCAAATGGAGCATGAAAATGCTAAGATCCTCAATGCTAGAGGAGAGCTTAGTGATGAAAATGTCTCTTCGTATGAAAAGCTACGGAAATCTTATGACCATTTGTACCGCAATGTCTCAGCGTAAGTTGATTTATTGTTCTCTAGTCTCTGTTCAATCTATTCCACTGGTATGGGGTCAATAAATCCGTTTCAGGATTTTAGTCTTGTTTTAAGATTCATAGCCTACAATGTTCCAGTAATTTGACTTTTTTGCGCTTTAATAATGGGATGCTTCCTGGGAAATATCTTAACTTAGTGTACTAGTGGTAAAGGGCATTATAGGTATTCTTTGGTTTAAAGGCGATTACATTTTTAGTGTGGTTAATCGACTTCCGTAACCTCATACCATCATTCTATATTTTCTGTTTATTCGTGAAATTTCAAGGTCATATTTCTATTAAGCAGATTAGGACTCTTGCCATGTGATCTATTAGATTTTTGTGGTTTCTACTAATTGGTGAATCGAGGGGGTATGTTATCAAGTATTCGTATGATCTCTAGATATGTATGAGACAGTGCCAGTGCAATAAAGGTGAGTAGACATGGTAATATTGGTAGATACATATCATGTTACTTGTAGGAATTGCTGTTGGGGAGTTCTAAAAGCTAAATTGCTGAAGCCAGCTTGTAGAGTAGAGTCATTGCTATTCTGTAGATGTTAACTGAATGGTTTTTGTTTTTATCAAATAGCTATAATCCACTTAAGCATATATCATGTTTACCCATGCATAACCATCACATGTTTTATTGTAATATTCACACACACACAAAAAAGAAGTCGGAGGACTCTTCCAACCAAACAAATAGGCCTCGTTTTTTTTTTAAAAAAAAATTCCAAAGAATTCCTCTCAATTTATTCAGCATTAGATAAAAAAGAGGGGTTGAAATACTCATAATTTTTTTCCCAATAGATAAATTGAAAAAATCAAAATAAAGGGGTTCAAATCATTTTATCAATATGAGTGCTCTATGTCGAAAAAAATTTCTTTTCAAACTTTTCTTTTTTGACATCATTTGCATATTAGCCTTAAAATATTAACCTCGTAGGAAAGGTACCCTACCCTGCCAGGTACATAGATTGGATGGATGCTGCAGCACATGAGCAAAGCCTTGTGAACCAAGCCCAAGGATACTTGTTATTTTGCCATATCCTTGCTTAATAGATGCTTTCATGAATGAACTTTGTTGCATTCTTTCTCCTTTTTGGATTTTGTGAATCTAGAAGAGGTGTCCGACACCCACAACCCTTTCTACTTATTGAGAGGCTGCAAACCTGATTTCCCATCATTCTCAACATGACGTATATGTTCTCTTTGTAAAATGTTGACTTCTAGTTACTTGAATTCATTGTTTCCCACTATTGTATAAACTCCTATTCGTGCAGTTTAGCGGAAGCACTTGATATGCAGCCACCAGTGATGCTGGAAGATGGTCACACTACTAGAGTTACAACTGGGGAGGATGCTTCACCTCCTGCTCCTGGGAAAGATTCTTCTGTTTTAGAAGCTATATGGGATGATGAAGATACCAGGGCGTTCTATGAAGGCTTACCTGATCTCAGGTTTGTCTTGTCAGAAAATATATGTTGATCAACGGTCACCGGTTGAAGATCTAATGGGTTTGGTTTAGTTTTGAAAACGGTTTTTTTTAGGTGTTTGTGAGAATGGTGGGGTCCACAGAAATGATGTTTGGAAAGAAAGTTTTTGAAATTTATTCTCTTGGAGAATGTGAGTCAAAAAGTATGTTTGGATGGAGATTTTTGTGACGAGTTTTTATTGGTTTTTGTAAATTTTTTTTTTTTGGTTTTTGTGTTGTTTTTCACAGAAATTGAGGCCAATGATTATATAGAAAATTTTATTGAAGATTGAAATATTTTTTGTGTGAAAAAAATCATGTTTGGATTGGAAAACATTTTTAAATAATTTTTTTTTTTAAAACCATTAACCAAACATGGCCAATAAATTTTGCATCTGTGTGGTCATACTTGTTAAATATGTTTTTCCCTTGTATGTTACATAGAGGGTAGTTCCAAAAGTGAAATTTGCTCATTCATCTGTTTTTCCAGAGCATTTGTACCGGCAGTATTATTGGGAGAAGCAGAGCCCAAAGCAAACGAGCAACCTACAAAGACGCAGGAGCAACATACTGTAAGAAACTGAAGCTCTGACTTATTTCACTACGTTGCTAATTTTCTGAGTAAGCTATAAAATTGTTGCTGAAGTTGATTTTGTCTTTTGTCTACTGATCAGAAACAATTAGGAAAAAAATTTATGTTTGTGACCTGATTGAAGGCTGTTTATTGACCTTTCTCTTGTGGGAGTGCAATTATCAGATAGAAGTTACTGAAATTAATCTTTAGGTTTGGTTGAATCTATTTTGTGGAAATGCTATCTTACTCGCATGAAAATTGGTTCTTTTATAAGGAACTGGCAGGTGAATCAGACCAAGGTCAACAGGCTACCCAAGATACAGCAGAACTTTCTGCAGACCCTGGCACTTTGCAGGAGGGGAAAAACATAGATAAAGGAAAAGACAAGGAAGAAAAAGACAAAGAAAAGACTAAGGAGTCAGACAAAGAAAAAGGGAAAGAAAAAGATGCAGATAGAAAGGGGGAAAAAGATGGAGATAAAAAGGGAGAAATTGAAAAGGAGAAACTAAAAGGTCTTGAAGGCACAAATTTGGATGCTTTGTTACAGAGGCTCCCGGGTTGTGTGAGCCGTGATCTTATCGATCAATTGACTGTAATTATATCTCTATTTTTTCAACTTTCTTGCTTTACTGGCTCTATATTTTAGCATTGAAACCTTCAAAATGAATATCTTACTGTTGTTTATTTCAACTTTCAGGTAGAATTCTGTTATTTGAATTCAAAGTCAAATCGAAAGAAGCTTGTAAGGGCATTGTTTAATGTCCCAAGGACATCTCTGGAACTGCTACCATACTACTCACGCATGGTTGCCACACTGTCTACTTGTATGAAGGATGTCTCTTCCATGCTATTGCAGATGTTGGAGGAGGAGTTCAACTTCTTAATCAATAAAAAGGTAAATTTCACACATCGATATATGATTATTATAAACAGAAGTGGTTGATAATTTCTCAAGTCTTGCTGCTTGGGCATGCGTTTGTTTTTAATTTATTATTCAGGATTCTTATTTTGGACGGGAATTGGTGCAGGATCAAATGAACATTGAGACGAAGATAAGGAATATTAGGTTTATTGGAGAACTCTGCAAGTTTAAGATTGCACCAGCTGGCCTTGTTTTTAGTTGTTTGAAGGTAAATGAGAAGTAGCTGATTGATATTTAACAGTGTTTGGCATTTCAAAATTTTATTAAAATTTTACTTTTATCAAACACACTTCAAAATTTTACTTTTATTTTTATCACTCTTTCACCAATTCCAATACCACCTCTTTTTTAACACCAACACAATTTTAATAAAATTTTAAAAACAAACTCACTGTAAATTTCCAGTAAATTTTTGTGTTATTGAGAATAATGATATTTAGGACTTGTGTGGTACAGGCCATCACATCCTCAATTGCTTCACTTACAATGTTTGTTTTCAGCGTCCTATATGCCTTTTGGTTTCTTATCAATAAGAGACTGGTGATTTTTTACGACGCAGTCAGCTTTTCTCTCTCCTCTTCATTACTTGCACATCTTAATTTGACTTACTTCCCAGTTGATTAAATTAGTTGAAAGAGGAGTTTACAAGTAGTTTATGTTTTCTCTTGAGATTTGACTCACTTCCTCTCTTGTTTCCCTGGTCTCATACAACTACTTATAGAAATATGCTTTCTGTCCTTACAAAGGTCATTAATGTAATTTCTTGTCCCAATGCTTTTGCTTGCATTGTGATTTCTGTTCTTACCAGGCTTGTTTGGACGATTTCACTCATCACAACATTGATGTTGCTTCCAATCTTCTTGAGACATGTGGCCGTTTTCTGTATCGATCTCCTGAAACTACCATTCGGATGGCTAACACGTTGGAAATATTAATGCGCTTGAAAAATGTTAAAAATCTGGATCCTCGCCACAGTACTCTTGTCGAAAATGCTTACTATCTGTGCAAACCACCTGAAAGATCTCCTCGAGTCACTAAAGTTCGTCCTCCATTGCATCAGGTTGATTCATTTCTCTGCTCAGTTCCCCCGTCCCCCCTCTTTCAGGCTTTTCTTTTTGTGTTTTGTCTTAACATTTAATATCCAAATTAATTTTATCTTTGATATTCTCTGGCAGTATATTCGAAAATTGCTCTTTGCAGATCTTGATAAGACCACCATTGAGCATGTCCTGAGGCAACTTCGCAAATTGCCCTGGAGTGACTGTGAGCCATATCTTTTAAAATGCTTTATGAAGATTCACAGGGGGAAGTATGGTCAGATTCACTTGATTGCTTCTCTCACTGCTGGTTTGAGTCGCTATCATGATGAATTTGCCGTAGCAGTTGTTGATGAGGTTTGTTAACTTGCATTGCAGATATCTTTATATTGAGTTGATTGTGGTTTGCCCTAATAAACATGTTCTTGGTTTTGAGAAAGAATTATTTTTCTTTATATTTGTCTCTTATAATCGTTTCCTCTATTTTGTCTCTTTTGCCTGTGCAAGCTTATCAGTTTGTAAAATTCACAACTAAGTTAATGTGGGAAAAGGGGAGTTTTAGCCTATTGGAATGCACTGTTTGCATTCTTTAAGTGAAAACCGAACCAATACATATCAAACTCTTCTGTACAATCACTCAAAGTCGAATGGGTACAAGGGCCAAAAACTCTAAACATATATAGAAGTTTCTGGCATACGCAGATAGTTGGATATAATCACTAAAATGCTACTAAATGAGCTCTCAGTAATTGACAAGTATTTGTTGGTTGACTTAAAGAGCTTTTGTTTCTTGTTTTGCTGTTTTGAGATCTGAGAGTGAAGTCCGGAAACTGTCATTTGTTTCAGTGGCTAACTCGGTAATACAGTATGAGACACGCTTTTATTCTTGTTCTAGATATTCAATTCGTTATGCTTTGTATAGTGAGCTAAAATGGAAGTGTCCCTGTCTAAAACTAGCTATTAATGACTCCCTCATTTTTTTACCCTTACCATGACTTTTAGCTTGGGGCGTTGGATTGCTAGTAAATTCTTCCCCAATGGCACCTTGTACCCTGGAAAAATGGGATGGTGATGGGTATGAAACAAATTGGACACCTACCTTATGAAAAATGCTATTTCGCATTTCCTTTCTTTTCTTCTGATCGACCCATTCAGGGCAACATGGATAGGAGGGGTGCTAACTACTAGTGGTAGAATATTGTGCTTTGAGCCTCTTGAACTTTATAGTTGATTCGATTGGGGCTTCTCCCGGGGCCTTGCGGCATGCTGGTTTGCAGGCACTTGAGGCTGGGGCCCCAGGAGAAGGGTTACATCTGAAATGTATTTTTTGCAGGCAATTACTTCATATCTAGTTGAATTTTCGTTGATATATTAATGCTGATGACTATTTTCAGGTTTTGGAGGAGATTAGGGTTGGGCTAGAGTTAAATGACTATGGGATGCAACAAAGACGCCTTGCCCATATGCGTTTCTTAGGGGAGCTATACAATTATGAGCATGTAGATTCCTCTGTAATTTTTGAGACGCTTTATTTGATTCTTGTCTTCGGGCATGGTACTCCAGAGGTATGGAATTGTTTCTTGTATTTTTCTGGGAAAACTCAAAATCTTCGTTTTTGCTTTTTTTCTTTTTCTTTTTGGTGTGATGTACGAGTTTATCTGTTATAGCAGGGTTAATGGTTTTGAAAATGGGTGCAGCGGGTTTTTCATTGATGAAATTAATGTTTGTTAACACCTGCATTCACAAAACTTGTGGTCGCAAATATTTTTCTAACTCCTACAGACTAATGGACGTGGAAGATGAGCTTTGTGTATGCATAATTGCACAAGCTGTGAACTTTTCTTCATATATATTGGAAAAATCTTTGAAGAATAGCATGCTTTTAAGAATGAATAAGTTTCCGTGATGCTATGGCCTGCAGAGATGGAAGTGAGTGTTGGGCCAAGCAACCCCCAATAGAAAACTTGAGAACATGGCTTCATATTTAGGTTTAGATTGATATTACTAGGAATACTGTTCCTCCATGCAGCAATATTGTGGATAGTGAAGAAAGTTAAAATCCTTTTAATGGTTATCCAAAAGACGTCAGATACAGGTGGATAGATTTCCTTGCCCGTGTATCTGACAATAGCAATGGCCTAGTGCCTCTGACACATTTCCAATGAGGCAAGTGTCCTACTATCAAAATTATAACCATATGTATGCATTGAACAAGTTTATTAGTAAACTTAGGTCTGGTCCTTGTTTAAGATAAGAAGCTAGTATATTTACAAAGCCTGAACATTCTGATTACTTTGTCAGACATGAATAACACGTGATTTTTTTTAATGCTATTAGCAAGATTCGCTCGATCCACCAGAAGATTGTTTCCGCATCAGGATGGTTATTACACTTCTCGAAACCTGCGGGCACTATTTTGACAGAGGATCTTCCAAGAGGAAACTGGATAGATTCTTAGTGCATTTCCAGAGGTATATTCTCAGCAAAGATGCACTGCCGCTGGATATTGAATTTGACCTACAGGTCAGTCACGCAGGTTTTTCTTCATTCCCTTTTGTTGTAGTTTTTATTATTATAGAAAATAGGCTATCCCAAATTGTACGGATTTGTTAATTCATTAAGCTAGCTGAGGAGTCAGTTTTTGAGGTGGCCAATGTTTGCACAGAACAGGAATGGTACGGAGCCATTCTAGTATATTTTAACTATTCCAGAATAAAAGAAAGGATGGGAGGTATTATTTGTACGAATTGTATTGAAATTTGAGGCGGCCAATGTTAGCCCAGAACAGGAATGGAAAGGCTAGAGCTCCCAAATTTTTTATGTAAAAAATGACAGCTGAACTCTGGCCATTTGCTGTCTAGTTTGTCTGAAGGCTGGGAGCAGGGGATGTTCCCTGCTTTGTTTGAGGCTTAGGGATCGTTGTAACTGTCCTAGAGCTGCTGCAGCTAGATTTTTTTTCCCTTTCATTTTACTTCTAAGCAAGTACTGCAGTTGATTGGATCTGCCAACTTCATAATGTCCATAGGTAAGCAAATTATTGTGCTGATTGGCTGGGACCCCACTTCCATGAGTTTCCCCTTGGCTTAATCATATTTCACTCTCCCCTAGCCAGGATAAGGAAGTTTTTGCCAAATATTTGTGTGGGAGTTGCCTTGCCTCAGTTCTGTCGAGCTTGCCCGATAGAGTTGATGCTGACGAGCTATTAAGTTCAAGTGTGATTTCAATGTAAAAGAATAAATTTTAGTGAAACAATGTGCCAGTTGAAATATTCTAACCATGTATCTAAAGTTTGTCCTATGCAAACCATGTCCTCCCCAAAACCCACTATTCTAACCAATATAATGCTTATGCTTTATTCTGAAAAGTTTGTCCGATGCAAACCATGCTCAATGGAGGTACTGCTTACAAACTTACGAAATAACCAATTGATGATCAAGTGTGGAATGAGTATCAGTAATGAATGTAGAGCTCCGTCATTAACTTTGAAACGGAGGAGCAACTGCATTACTGAAGGTGCACCTTGCTTGGAGTTTATTCCTTCACTGTCTTGAAGCTTCTGAAATTTTAGTTTGGTTGAGATGCAAGGAAATTTTAGTTTGTTTGAGATGGAAAAGAATTACTTGCTTAACACAAGATACTTTTTTATGTTGTTTGCATATGCTATTGTGAGAAACAGCCCTTGCTGTAATGCACTTATCAGATAAAATCAACGTGTATTTCTTTTGGGGGTAAGGTCCTAAAACTGGGGCATTTGCAGGACTTATTTGCAGAATTACGGTCCAATATGACGCGATATTCATCCATGGAAGAAGTAAATGCAGCTATAACAGAACTCGAGGAGTATGAACATACCGTTTCAACTGAGAAGGCCATTAATGAGAAGCTGTCTGACACAGAAAATCGTTCCAGGAGGACTATCTCTGGTGCCATCTCAGCAAAAAGACAGAACTTGAATGGCAGCGAGGAAAATGGTCAAGTGCATGAAGAAACTGGGGATAGTGATAGTGATTCAGGGAGTGGCAGCATGGAGCCAGAGGCGCATGATGAGGAAGAGTTGGATGAAGAAAATCCTGATGATGGATGTGAGAGCGAGGATGATGATGATGATGGGGGTGGACCGGCTTCTGATGATGACGATGAAGTCCATGTCAGGCAGAAGGTCACAGAGGTGGACCCTCAAGAAGAAGCAAATTTTGAGCAGGAGCTTAAAGCTGTAGTGCAGGTATTGTTTAGATTATCACTTACATTCTTATGGCTGCTAAGAACAAGGTGGACTGGGAGATCGTCAGTATAGGACCCACCTAGTGTATGTTGGACATATCAAGTAAACGTTCCACTGATACTACTGATCTTATTGTGTGGCATAAGCACTAATGGAACCGCGGCCACTGCAATGAGTGAATTCTGTTCGGTTGTGCTAAATGTTGGCATTTTAAATTTTACCAAGTCAATACAAATTTATATTTCTCAAAATTGACATAATGCTACCAAACTGCAGGAAAGCATGGAGCAGCGTCGTCAAGAGCTGCGGGGTCGACCTACATTGAATATGATGATACCAATGAATGTGTTTGAGGGATCCTCAAAGGATCATCACGCGAGGGGGATTGGAGGTGAAAGTGGTGATGAGGCATTGGATGAGGAGACTGGGGGAAGCAAGGAGGTTCAGGTGAAAGTGCTTGTGAAGCGTGGGAACAAGCAACAAACAAAGCAGATGTATATCCCTCGTGATTGCTCACTTGTGCAGAGCACAAAACAGAAAGGAGCAGCTGAGCTTGAGGAGAAACAAGATATAAAGAGGCTTGTATTGGAGTACAATGATAGAGAGGAGGAGGAGCTTAATGGATTGGGTACCCAGACAATGCACTGGTCACAGAGTGGGGGCAACAAAGGTTCCAGCCGTGGCAACACTTGGGAAGGACCTGGTGGTAGAGCTAGTACATCACGTAATCGGCATCATAATTACCCAGTTGGGGGAGTCTATTACAGCAAGAAGAAGTGAAATGATTTTGTGTTGCGATGCTAGGAAGATGGCAATCTTTGCCTTCCAACAATTCTCCAAATGTGGTCGATCAAACACAATGGATTGGGTACCCAAACAACGGAGAAAAACTATGCAGTTTTTGTGCTACCCTCTGCCTGTTTACTCAAATGTGTGGAAAGTGGGCAAAATTAATACCAGACTTCCCTATCAAAGGTCATGGTTATAGGGAGTGAAGATATCCAAAGAAATCCCTGACCCCAGCAAAATGGGATATACAAAGGTTTCTAGGTAACGCTTGTGAAACGGGGATTAAAAAAAATCCGTATTGTTCTGTAACTACATCTGATGCATCTTGACCAAGAACTCCATGCGTGTCTTTGCGGTTGTATATTTGTCAATATGGAAGAAAGGGGCGCAATGACTAATTTGCTGTGATTTTGTTAGTCGCTAAATTAATATACATATGGTTTTGTATAATCTATCTGCTCCTTGTGCTGGACTGCTTTTCCTTTGTTTCTTTGTTGTCGGGATTTCAGTCCTAATTGGCGTCCCAAAGGAAGTCTCAACAAATAGAGTCAGCATGATGAGTCTATAGAATGAAAACGTGAATGGAATTATTTCCTAGCTTTCAGTCTTACTAGTGTTGTCCGTAATGCTTAGTTTTGAATCCAAGCGCAAAGTTTTATCAGCAACAATGGAAGCAAGGAATAAGAGAGAACTGATGGCCTTTATGATTCTAGAAAATTATGGGTGAACCATTTTTTACGGTATTTGTCTCCTTTCTCTGCTAGAGTGCAGATGGGTCTGTTCCTTTTTTCTCTCCCCCCTCCCCCTTTTTTTCTGAATGGAGATGGGTGTAATCTACTCCTCTATGGCTCTATGTGGTCGCTTCTTTACCGCAAACCAGAGTTTTGAATTGCTGATCACAAAAGAAGGAAAACCATTCATTTTCTAAATAAAATATGCAGTCTCCATCACGATATTCATTACTCTTCTAACCCTGTCTAGAGTTATTTTAAGGTAAATGTTAAAGTTAACAACTATGTCGCTTTTCTTTTGTTTCAAATATCTATCCAAAAGCCTAAAATAATAAACTGTAGGAATTAATGGCGCCAAACCCCACTTTTGTTCCGTTCTTCCATTGTTGCTGGAGTAACTCTTTTTTATATAGATTGTTGCTGGAGTAACTCAATAGGCCATTTACATAGATTCCATCACTTCTCTTTACTTTGTTAAAAAACGTCTATACCTCGTCTTTCCTCTTTAGAGAAAAAAACAAAAGGACTTGAAGTAAATCTTGGAGGTCGTCGGTATATTATACAACTCCCCCCTACCGGAAACCTAACTAAGGCCTTTGTCATGAATTATTAAACCAGAGATTATTTAAAACCTTATAATATTTACAATTCCAAATCCAAACGTATCCGCCTTGAGAAGAGGCCCAATAAGTTAGAGGAGTTGTCTTCTCCGACGGCAGCGCTTTTTCTTCAAAAAGATGAGGCAAGAATCATAATTTATTGCAAAGGAATTCGGTTCTCCAAAGTCTGTCGGCCAGACGCCAGAGGCATATGTTCAAGTGTTCCATTCGAGCACAGTGTCTTAATTTTACAGCTAAGAGTTGAGTGCAAAAGATGGGACATGCGGGACATTTTTTTTTCCATTTTAGAAATGCGTGACACCTCAATTAGTGCAAACTTCTAAATCCGGAAACTTCTTAAAATGACCATTTTCTTTTCACTTTTATTACCTATTGTGAAAAGAAGTAATTTGTCAAGTGTTCTTTTTTACCTGGAATTTCGTACCTTAATCATGCCTAAAGAAGAATTCTAGCTCTAGGATCTTGTAACCGGTAGTTGGACCATAAAGAGCATTCAAGTCAAAGATTTGGTTTTGAACTTTCAAGCTTTGTAGGGTGGGTTTGTGTGGTAAAATTTTTGGTATTGGGTTTAGTGTTGGTATTGGGTTTAGTGAAAAAGTGAAGAGAGAGGTAATAGTTTATAGTTTTTGTAATTTTTTATATTTTTTTATGGGAGATAGAGAGATTATATTGGAGTATTTTATTAGGAGAGAAATAAAATTTTGGGAAAAATTTTACATGAGATTCATTTCGTTTTCTAAAAAATATATTTGGCTACTCGAGGGTCCTCGAAATCTGATTAGAAGAACAAAGTTTGAAAATTGGTAGCCAAAAAATTTGACGGAAAATGAACAAAGAGAACGAAGGCAAAGCCCAAGTCATATTTAGGTAAAGGAGATTATCAAGATGCTTGATTTTCTTAACTTGCTTGACCGTGACTGCTTCATTAGATCGTGGTATCCCCTAATCCAATTATATAATAAGTAGATTAGACAAAATTCAGTTCTATTACTTGAAAACAAAATTTAACGAAATATAATAATTATGGAAAAATATATTTTTCACCCACAAACTATCGTTTTACACTTTGCACCATAAACTACCAATTTTGATACATTACATCTTCTAACTACCAATTTTTGACACTTTACACCATTTTTCAAATTTCAAGAATAAAATAACGATAATGACTTTGGCCCATTTTGCATATAGTAAAAATATTGTTGTCAATTTATTAATTTCTCAAAGGTATTTATTTTCAAATGAAGGGTGCAAATGGTTTAATATTAGTAGTTGGAAGGTGTAATGTGTCAAAATTGATAATTTATAGTATAAAGTGTCTAACATTGATAGTTTAATGATATAATATCTTAAAAATAATAATTTAGGATATAATGCGTTACTAACTGAAGAGTTTGTGTGTGAAAAGTATAATTCACCTTAATAACTATTAAAAAAAAAGGGACTGGAAGTTTTTAGTTCTTCCCAACTCTCGAACCAATAGCGAAACAGTTGTGCGCACTGCCCCGTTGACGTCCAATAGCACATGCGGAAAACAACAGACGAGGACATTCTAGTAATTTTGTAGTTCTTAATAAATGAGAGGAATATTTTTTTTTTCTTGGCATAAATGAGAGGAATATGAGAGAAGACTGTATAGACTGTATTGAAAGGAGAGGAAGAGGCCACGTCGCTCAATAAACTTTAAAACCTCGTATTCTGCCGACAAGTACACAAGAAGCGTAAACTTCTTATCTTACTTCCCCACTTCCTCATATTATATTATTACTTTATCTTCGCTTTTCATTCCCACTCTCACTCGCAGACGCCCAACCTTTTTTACATGTCTAATCCAATTATAGCACGTCGACAAGACGACAAAAACTAAAAAAAATATTATAATTAATTGTTTTCCTAAATAATATTATAATTTGTCATATTTATTTATATATAACATAATTATTTATCGTCCTAACCTTTCTTAATTTAATAATTAAAATCGTTTTATTGTCAAGTGAATGCTATGATTTAAGCAGCTACGTATGAACCGCTAACTGGCTTCTGGAGTGCTTCACGCTCAAAGGGTACGTACGGTCCCATCTCCCAACCTCCGAATAAGACTTTTTGAAGAAAGACGCGCTGGTTGGCGCGTGCCAAGTCTGGCCAGCTGGTTTTATTGTTGGTATTATTGACCCGGCCGGGACAGTTGGATTGTAACACGCTTCCTTTCAACGGCCCACCACACCTTATCCTTTTCTGTAACAACAGGTTTCCAGCCTCTACGTGTCGTGCAGTGATTGATCCGATTCGGAACAAAAGTCGATGACGTGCGATTTATTCCGACTGGACAAGGCCGGTTCCCTCATCACTCTGGGTTTATTAAATTCATTAAAATAATATTAATAAACAATCTCAAGAAGATTCATGAACAAAACCTATTAATTAATATGCGGATTTCTATTTCTTTAATAAAATTGGCTTAATTCCATGAAACTAAGATACTAATAATTTTATGAAAGTCCACCAATATTATTTTATGAATTCCACCCACTTGGATTATTCCTTTTTACTAGTGTGGAAAAATGAAGGAGATGCTCGGTTAAGGTGTTTTGTGAGGATTTTTTATGTTTTGAGAATTTTTATGTGATGTTAACTTTATTGTTATGCATGTTGTAGTTATATTTATGTGGTATGAAAAATGATGTTTTGTTGTAAAATTGTGAGGATTCAAAAAATCCTGAGGATTTTTTGTAAACGAACAGCCTCTAACACTAATAATTGTGATTTAAGGGTATTGATAATTTTCTTAATATATTTTTAATTCATAACCAAATACATTTTATGCGATAAGAAAATGTTTTAACCTACTAATTTTTTATTTTTTTTAATGATTTTTCGCCTAATGACTATGAAGGCTATGACATGTTTTTGTGACATTAATTTTATTTAATCTTACTAATTTTTTGTTTATTTAACATCCATTACATCTTGAAAATACTTGTAAATATTAATGCACTTTATATATTTTACTTTGTTCAGAAACCTTTTACTCAAATACTAGAGTATTTTTTGTAAGGCTATAAAGATTTTGATTTTTGGATAATATTATCAGAAAATTGACTACCCAATCAAACAAACCCTTGACTTTTTTTGCCAGTGTATTTACAGAAATGACCTGGTTGGGGTCGCTCTCGTGGGCGTGTAATTTACTTTACAGCATGTAGATTATCTAGTAATGCCAGCATAATCGTCAAAATCGAGGTGGGGGGGGGGGGGGGGGGACCTGCTAACTTCAACTTGAAGAGGAAGCTACGAGGAGATTTTTTTCTTCTTCTTATCTTTTTTAAGGTAGGGGAATGGGATTACCCTAAGAGGAAAGATTCGTACGTGGGAGCATATGAAAGACAGATTCTCGTGTCCAATGCACTCTTTTGCCTGCCTCCCTTCCTATTCCGTTTAGTCATGTTTCCGAATAAGGAAAATTAGACGGTCGATATTTCGGGTCACTTGATTGCTGTTTTTGGGTGGGGAGTTGATTGGTTTGGTTTGGTTCGATGTGTCAGTGACTACTGACAAGACGTCCTGTCTCCATTAAGGTTTCTCTCTCTCTCAACTGCCTATCTTTTTTCTCCACTGATTGGGTTAGGTGGGACGTGATTACCATATTGTCCTTGTTCAAAACTTTTGATAGGAAGACACTTTTTTGCCCCTCTCCTATTTCGTTACGGTAAAAATGATCGAATTGCTTTATGAAATTGATAAATTGCAAACTACGTGCTTGTTCGGCGATGTTGTATTCTCAGAATTTTTTAAATATTGAGAATATACAAATTGAACATATTTTTAACATCACTTAAAAATAATTACTGCACGCATGCCAATAAAGTTAACATCACCTAAAAATTCTCAAAACACAAAAAATTCTCAAAATTCTACACCACCGAACAGCCTCTAAGAGTTTGTTCGGTTAGGAGTATTGTGAGTATTTTTTTATGTTTTGAGAATTTGTAAGTGATGTTAACTATATTGGTATGCGTATTTTAATTATTTTTATGTGAGGTTAAAAATAATATTTGGTTGTATGATTTTTGTATTGTGAAAATTTAAAAAATTCTCAAAATTTTTTGTTAAACGAACAACCCCTAATAAATGTTCACAGTTTGACTTTCCGTTTTAAGTAGAAAAAAATTCCAAAATGTCAACCTCCACAAATCTCAAAGGTTGACTTCAAATAATTATATTAATTTTTTGCTCTTTTTTCTTGCACACTTCAAAAATTTAACCTTCCTACTCCTTAATTAGTTGTTGACTTTATGGGAAATTATTATATTTTTATCGGTCTAAATAGCTCATAGAATTTAAGCAATAAAAAATTGAAGAAAAAAAATTGAAAGTCAATTAGTAATTATTTGAGAAAATTATACTTTACCATCTTAAATTACTGCTTCATTTGTAATTTGTCACTCAAATTAACACACTCCACAATTAACATCCTTAAACTACCACTTTTTGTGAAGTATAATTGGAGATGGGGCAAATTGCAAAAAAAAAAATTAACGGTTCAATTGTCAAGAGTAGTAATTTCGAAGGACAAAGAGAAAAATGTGTTGCTTGAGGTTGGTGAAGTGCAATTTTTCCTAGTGTTTTGTGGATAACTTAGAGACGAGAGGAAATCAACTTTGGAGGTAATTTAAGCTATTTTTTAAGCTCTCTCATCCAACCACCTCAGCTATAACATAAAAAACTGTTATACCTCTTATAAAGACCAATGATCCCGTTACATCACGCCATGACATAGTTTGGTACAAAAAGTTGAAATACTTAGGTCATGTTTGTGTATTGAGTTTAATGTTGGTATTGAGTTTAGTGAAAAAGTGAAGAGAGAGATAATTTTTTATATTTTATGTAATTTTTTATTAGAGAGATTATATTATAGTATTTTATTGAGAATTGGTGAAATATTTTGTAAAATTTTTACCGCAAACGCACCCTTATTGTCCAATAAGAGTAAAGTCACGTGATTTCCTTTTTTTTTCTTTTCCAAGTCATTCCCTTTTACTAAATTACTCCACTAGTTTGCTGTATTTGAAGGGCACGTATGAATTAATATTTTTTTTGTATAGAAAATAATAATTAGACTCTACTAACATTGAACAAAGACCCAAATAATATATGTCAAGTAGTAAAGAATATAAGCTGTTCGGGTTTGAAGTTTTATTCGACCCATTGAGAATGGCATATATATATAATGATAAATTATTTCTGCTCTGTCCTTTCAGTGTAATGGTCAAAGATGTAATTTGGGAACAAAGGCATCAAAGTCGTAATTTCAAAGCCGCAAACATCGTGGTCCACGGATGCCTTTCGATACATGGGAAGAGGCACTTTTCTGCCAACCCATTTAGCACGTGATTCTCTTCCAGATGAGTCCTGTAAAGTCTCTACACCGAACAATTGCCGAGATATTAATTGTACTTATACTCATATTACTGAACGGACATCTCTAAAACCACACAACGACCAAAAAATACAGAGAATCAAAATAACACTTACAATATTACTTGATATAAATATTAAAAAAAAATCCAAAGCTAAGATCTGGTCGATTCTCTCCAAAATAAATAGGATAAGAAAGAATCTTGCCGATTGGTTTGGATAAAATAATAAATAAAAAAATATCTAAAAAAGATATGTAGCTCGCGCCGGCACGTCATCACAAAAAATTTCGTATTAAATATTATGGTTCTTATAGTATTTGCTTATACGATGAAATTGAGATCAATCTCACGTCTATTTTTGTTTGTCGTTGTCAAATTTGACATGATTAAAAAATTTATTTACCATTTTTTATTTTTTATTTAAATTAAACAATATAATTTAATAAGAGATAAATACTACATACAATAATTAAATACAATAGAACTCATATTTACTTAAATTTAATACAGATAACATTAAATAATATACAACTTATATAAGATACTTAAAGTGGGATTGAAAATTGTAAAACATCTCGATCTATATTATAATTAGTGAAAATTCAGGTATTTATACAATTAATGAATATGATAGTTCTGATTGGTTCACGGTGGACTATGTACGCATGTTTTGTCCGTCCTTTTACGGAGTTTAGATGCATACTCTGGTCCGAGCATTGTACACAAGAGACTCTCATTTTTCTAAATTGACAAGAACATGTCAATCACATTTTAAGGAAAGGACCCATCCGTATGAATTACAGTTCCTCGTCGGTTCTTCTTCCTTTTCAGTTTACCCCTTCAGAAAAAGCGGACCTAGTAAAAAATATAATTTATTGCTACATACATCGTGTAATGTACGACAGCCTGTTAAAGTACTAACTAATTACAAAATCTAGTTAGTTCTTAAAATATTCATTTTCTCGTGAATAATTGGAACTTGCGAACGAACCTTGACAAGTACCCATCGTATCATGACAGAACATTTCTTACAGAAATCACTGCCAGTTTAATTAGATATTAATAAAGATAAATTAAAAAATGGGAGTTTAAATACAATTTCGTATACCTCTACGCTTTTCATTGCATCGTGACTGATTTCACCATCCGCAACCCTCTTAAAATTCAGTCCATTTTTAAAAAAAAAAAATAAGTGTTTTGTCGTATTACACGCGTAACCTATTAAATTTTATTTTTTTTTATATAATTTGATCGTCAAAATCATACATCATATACATCCATTTCAGTAGTAAGTTCTATTACGAGGGCTACAAACGATAAATTATGACAGTTTAATTGTGAAATGTGACGAAACTTGTATTTAGACCTCAAAATAATAGTTATGGAGGGTTAAAAGTGATATTTTTAAAAAATAATTAAAAAAATAAGATTAATAACATTTTTAGTCCTTGAATTTTACATCATTTTAAAAATCATACATAAATTTTCGTTTTGGTCAATTTAGTCCCAATTTATTTTTGTTTATTAATTTAGTCTTTTCCGTTAATGAAATATTCAATTAACTAACGGACTTAGATGACACACCTAATGACATATGTACCAACAATTATTTAATTGTGCCATGTCAGTAAAATATAATATTACAGAAAATTAATTAATTGTTTTTTAAAAAATATAATTAAAAGAGCCAAAAAAACTAAAAAATCAAAGTCCGAAGCCACCCCGCTGGCCAAGGGAGGGCTCCCCTCCGTTATCAGGGGAGCCGTAGAGGTGGCTCGTGACCTCCCTAGTGATGGGGAGCCCAGATCCCCCTGGCCAGCGGGGTGCTCCCAACCCCTACCCTGTTTGTTTTTAATTTGAACTTTTGTATTATTATTTTTTTTAAAAAAAATTAATTTTTTGTAATATTTTTATTTTACTTATGTGATCCAGTAAAATTGATGTAATATTTATTAATATTTTTTATACACGTGTCACTGTTTAATTGGATGTGACAGATCACCGTTAGCTGCCATGATACTAATGAAAATAAAAAGAAAGATTAAATTAATAAATAAAAATAAATTAGGGACGAAATTGATCAAAGCAAAAATCTAGAGACTATTTTTAAAAAGATTGTAAAATTAAGGACTAAAATAATATTAATCCTAACAAATAATAAGTAACCATGGTATTAATGCCTTACCATAAACTTTCCTAAAAGAGGAACAAAAAATCAGTCCGGTAAATTTGGTGGGTAAAGTCGTAGCTTATGTCACGTCCTAACTTTAGTGGTGTCCTTGTGGTAGTCCCAGCCCAACTGTTGGATTTATTACATTGCTGCGGCGGGGACCACCTCGCATTACTCCATTCGGCAAATTTAGGGAGCGCGGTTCTTTCTTCGGATGTCCATCTATCTGGTACCGTCAACGTTGTGTGGCAACTAGCAAGGTATGGGGGATCAGGACGTGATTTCTCCGTCCATGGTTCGAGGTCTCAGGCCTATCAATGATAGCCACGTCCATGCTTCGGAAGTGTGCGATTTTGCTTGCGAAAGTTCACGCACGCGTACATTGGCGACCAGCCACGAGCCATCCACGTCGCTTTGAACGCGGCCAACCATTTGTAGTTAAACCTACGACTCTACCACTTAGGGCAATGCTATCCCTAGTTTCGAAATTTAGGAACGGATTAATACCAATTAAGGACTTGGCAATTCCGTCAAAAAAACTAAGATCTTCCGGAATCTATATGGCGATGTTTGGTATGTTTAGTAAGTGGATTGAGTATAGAGTTTCAGTTTCGGTTTCGATTTCAGTTTCATTTCACTGTTTCGCGAGCAGTTCGAGGTGACTCTGACTTAACACAAAGTTAACGTGACTTGTCAATTACACTAACGTCCGTTGGCAATGCGTGCTTGTCTCGCTAGCTAGCTTCCCTTGTGCACTCTTGCTCGCGCGTTAGATTGTAAATATTTTTTAGTTAACCATCACTTATCCTGCGCGCTCCAACTTGCACGAGCCAAGGGTTTATTTTTTTAATATTTTTTTGTTAACGTTCCGCTGTCAGAAGCAACTTCAATTTGCTTTAAAAAATGCTTCCCTCTTGCTCCCTAACATGCCCGAGCAAAATATGTAAATAAAGTTTTTTAAAACATGTTTTCGTGATGCTACCTAACCTGCCCCAGCGAAGTTAGCTTTAAATATGCTTCCAACATGCTCCCTAAGTTGTCCGAGCGAGCGAAATATAATAGGAAAGAAATTAAATTTAAAAGATGTCTTCGACGTGCTTCGTAGTTACTCGAGCAAAATATAAATAAGATTTTTTTTTTTTAAAAAAAAACACAGATAAAGGAAAAAAAAAACAAGATAGACGCTTACATTTCGCTTAAGGACTCGAAACCCAGCTTCGTCTTCGATTTCTCTCCCAAATATCCATTGCTAGAGAGACGGAGAGAGGGCGCAAGGAGCACGGTAACAAGGGACCCCAAGATCAATGAAGAAGAAGCTGCAATTCCACAACAAGCAAATGTGATGAAATTTTGGGTGATTCGGAGAATGGCTCTCTGGGTGGCATGTAGGCAGCAATAGCATAGGGGAGAGAGATGGAGAAAGAGACGGGGAGGATGAGGTGAAATTTTGGGTGATTCGGAGAAGAACTATCTGGGTGGCATGTAGGCAGCAATAGCACAGGAGAGAGATGAAAAAAGAGACGAGAATGATGAGGTGAAAAAAATATGTGAGTTTTCTCTCTTCTTCTTTTACTTTTTATTTTTCTTCATTTTTTTATTTTTTCCTGATTGTCGTTAACTCTGTGCCGTTATTAGATCCAAAGACTTAAAAATAACATTTAACCCATCCAAACATAGATTCAGGACTTTAGACTCAAAATTCAAATTTGAGACCTAAAACTAATACTCAATCAACTTACCAAACATCACCTATGATATTGAGGATAGCGTACAGGCCGTATATGTCTCTCGAGTTAGCTTTGTTGGGACCAATTTATTTACACCAATTTATTACACGAAGAATACGGCCCCGACAGTCTAGTCCGTTCTGGTCCCCTAGTACACGTTGGATGTACAAGAGTTCTTAATTATAACTACTGTTTAATTTTTTTTTTACCATTCAACGCAGTAACCAGATTCATATTTATGGCATGTCAATCTAAGATCATATTATTCCTCGTCTTGCAGCTTAACGCTAATTTTTATTTGGTTTGGTTGAAACTACGTTAATTATAAATAAGCAAAAAAATTAAACGCAATGGGCAAGTGTGTAACCATGCTCTACCTTCACAGTTAACACGTCTCCATCACTTTCTTTTTATCTCACGGAGCCGCTCATTCAGTTTCTTTTGCCTTACGAGCCTCTTCGTCATCTATAATTACCTCTCCCGGTTCCTTCTTCTCCCCTCCCCTCAATTTGTCCTCTCTCTCTACCTGTGCCTGCAGGCTCTGCCTTTGATTCATCTGTCCATAGAGCCTCGAGACGGCCGTGTTTTTGTTTTTCCCGTCAATAACTTACCGGCACCTCTCTCTCAACTGACTGTTGCTAGGAGGAAGCTACGTTCCAATCTTTTTCCAACGAATATTTATTTTCCCTTTTCAGCTGCTTTTGTTCAATATTTACTGAAGAAACTTTCGATATGCTAATGGGTTTTTCATGCCAAGCATACTGTGCTGTGTAAAACCCAGTTTTCTTAGAGATCAACAAACTTGACAGCTGAGAAAGATATGTTGGATCTCAATGTTGACATCCTCTCCTGTAATTCAACTTGTGATGAGAAGGAGGTAATGGAGGTGGAGATTCTCCTGCAGGGCTCAGGAATCCAAGTGGAAGACTCTGGAACACCCACCTCCTCCATTGTCAACGCCGAAGAGGCTTCAAGTAATGCCCGGGACGAAGACTCTTCCAACAACTCCTCCGAGTTCATTTTTGACATATTGAGGAAAGAAAAGCACGTTGGACGCACCGCCAAGGAGGTGAAGGACGAAATCACGACTCCAGAATTCATTACAAGGCCGCTTTTCCCGGTAGCAGGAGAACGGGGAGGCAGGGAGACAGAGTTCGGGTTGGGATTGCCGTCGAGGCCTCAGTGGTTGAATCTGTCATTTGCTGACTCGGGTGGTCAGACCGACCCAAGAATTTCGCAGCAGAAGCAGCCGCAAGCAAGGAAAAGTAGGCGAGGGCCCAAGTCTCGGAGTTCGCAATACCGGGGCGTTACGTTCTACCGGAGAACCGGGCGATGGGAATCTCATATATGGTACTATTTCTATGTGAAACGTATTTTCTGCCTTATTGAAAATAAGCCGTTTCACATGTCAATGGTTTTATCTTAAGTACATGAAAGGCATATTTTCACAGTGGTATTAACTGGTTCTCTGTTTGATGTGCAGGGATTGTGGGAAGCAAGTATATTTAGGTAAGTCGATGATCTTTGGGCAATTTGTTTTCATTTCTTGGTGGGTTTTTGTATATTTTGATGAATCCGTCTCTTGGGATTTCTCAGGTGGATTCGACACGGCTCATGCCGCGGCAAGGTCGGTTCACTTGTCTAATGTCATGATTAGATATTAATCGACTTTCCTTATGCTGGGTTAAATTATCTTATCTTAAATTTGGACCTCAATATTTCAGAGCATATGATCGGGCTGCAATTAAGTTCCGGGGAGTTGATGCTGATATCAATTTTGAGATAAAGGATTATGAGGAAGAAATGAAACAGGTGCAATTGGGATGTGTTCAATAGCTAATTGCTGCATTGTGTCAATGTCTTAAAGAGTAAAGTTATAATTTTTTGATATGCAGATGATGAGTCTGAATAAGGAAGAATTTATTCATATTCTTCGTCGCCAAAGCAGTGGATTCTCTCGAGGGAGCTCAAAATACAGAGGAGTGTCCCTGCACAAATGTGGTCGATGGGAAGCCCGAATGGAACAATTCCTAGGGAAGAAGTAAGAAACAGTTCCTTAACTCATAGCTCTATTTCTTAGTGTCAAAAGTTTGGTATGGTGTTGTATCCACCATTTTGATTTTTCAGACCTTGCCATTTTGGGCTTCCTAAAACAGCAACGAGGGCTAACAGATAGGGCTATAGAACAGACGAAATGCTTAGGCAATCAATCCTCGTTTGTATCTATGAAGTTATGATGCTTGCTTGCAGGTATATGTACCTTGGGTTATTCGACACTGAAGCAGAAGCAGCAAGGTCCTTGCGATCATGAATTTATGGTCCTTGGCACTGATTTATGGTCTGAAATCTGATTTAGGTGGGATTGAATCTAACAGAAATCTCCCTTCTCATATTTTGAAATTCAGGGTCTATGATATGGCAGCCATGAAGTGTAATGGAAGGGAAACAGTAACCAACTTTGACCCAACCACCTATGAAGGGGAGATAATTGTAGGCGACAATGGTCCAGGTACTAATCGATTCCAATGTCTCTCTGAGTTCCCTTTTTATTGAATATTGACAAGGAATTTCTATTGGTATGAATACAGGAAGTGGCCACAATCTTGACCTAAGCCTTGGGATTTCAAATGGTTCAAAGGGGAAGGACACTGGGTTTGATTTCCCTTTCCATTGCAAAAAAGAGGGATTGGTGGTACGATCACTCTACTCACAATTAACCCCTTAATGTATATCTTTCAGTCTGATTTATTTGATGGACCTGAGCTAGCATCAACACCTTAGCTTATTCAGCTACTGCCTTCCCATATAGTCCGGGACATAGCCTGTTTCTCTACCCATATAGTCTGCAATAACAGGCATCTAGAGTCCTCTCTTCCTTTTGTATATCCAGAGAAAGGACACAACTGTTTGCTGCAGTTCGGTTGATCGTACTGCAGTTCGGGTGACCGAACTGCAGGCAGAGACGCGCCCGCTGATTTCTGCTATTTTCCGCATATGCTGTTGAAACTCTTCCCTAGGCTTGTTGTGTCGTTTATGATGTTGTAAGGCTGATTTCAGATCACGCAAATGAATTCCTCATTCTAACTTTTTTCTTTAAATGAAGGTGATTCATGCCAGATTTACAAGCCTAACTTGAGACAATTGACATTTTGTAGTTTCAGGACAGGGCCAGAGAGAAAGTTGAAGAAGCTGTTTCTTCGACAAGATTTCCCAACTGGGCATGGCAAATGCAGGCCAACGGCGTTGTAACCCCACTGCCAGTATTCTCCGTTGCGGCATCATCAGGATTCTGTTCTTTCACTGCTACTGCTCCATCAGCACCCCATCCACATAACCTGCAGAACAATTCTGTCCACAATCTCGGCCTTCCTTTACCCAACACATCCACCACCAACGCTTCTAACTACTTCAGTTATAGAGGCTGAAACCCAGACACAATGTTGTCGTTATCCCTTTAGAAGGTAAGGTAAGCAAGACGACCTGTCCAATCATTGCTGTCTGCCCTCTGTGGTCTGTAGAGATGTTTATCATATAAACTGCTATACAGTGTTCCAAACACTTCTATCCCTATTCATAGGCGGATCCGGAATCAAAATTCAAGGCAGTCAAACTTTAAATGTGAAATGACAAAAAAAAAATTCTTTCGTAATGCAAAAAATTGTCTTAGTATTACAATATTGAAAATTAAAGACTAAAAATATTAGAATACACTATCATACTATGTACTGTGACTGAGAGGTGACAATTGCATCCTACATTTTTGCATCTTCTGAAAATGTTGCAAAATTACTTCGTTCTCAATAGTTTTAAAAACTCCTTGCTCGATGTATACTATCATGCAATCATTCATCTAGAAGGGAGGTGCTTGTTCGCACACATATTTAGCTTTACTAGACTAGCTGTAGTAATCAATCTCAATTGAAAAGTGATGTACAAGTACTAATACACTTATTTACACAGTTGAGTGATGTTAAATTGTTTTTATATAGATTTTGGAGCTCTCCACAATCAGGAAGGAAATGGGAACAATAAACCCCCTCTAACCGATGCAGATTTGAGATCGAAGTCTTTATCTGTAAAGAATTTAATTGTCATTGCCATTTGCCACTGTTCTTCGAGTTCCAAGTTGTGTATTTTTATTTGAACTGTAGACAAGCAAATTTATGTGATCATATAACTGCTCCATTGCCATTAGCTATCAATAGTGGATATGCCAAGAACAATACATGATAAAATGATGAAGTGGGAAGTGTCCTGCTATGGCTAATTGGTACCTCTTATAGGACTTCTCTGGTGCTGCTCCCATAACAAGCTTCCTGATCCCTTGCTGAGAAATGAGTTCTACAATTCTCTTCTCAATGCAGTCCATTTCAATTGGTAATTTCTCTCCCCGTACCTAGATATAGAAAACCAAAATGCCAAAATAAATTAGAATATGCAGCATCTGTTCCAATGTCCCAACTTCTCAAAAAAAGCTCTCCAGAGGACTTGTCAGTCTCAAACTTTGGAACTTTTAGGTACTAGGATGTTATATACAACCATTTCGATATTAAAAGCTAATAAGTAAAATAACCTGTTATTCATATGGGCTACGGTGTGAATTGGTGCACATTTTGCTGGTGCCCTGTTAAATATTAAACTTTAATGGCTAGAACTGACCAACTTTTAGGTGCCAGGCAAAACGAAAAGAAGGGAGAATAGACCAAGATATGGCCAAAGATAGATTTTGTCATGACTTCTGCTCCAGAAAACATGCTCTTTACAAAGAAAAGAAATAGAAATAAGGACAAAATGTGCTATAAGAGACAGGACATGGGTTTATACCCCCGTTCAGCGACAGAGAAGAAGGTATTCGTCCAGCATCTCACTGAGAGAGAGAAATGGCTGGCCTGGCCAATGGGGATCGAGCCCAAGCCAACTTATAAAAAAAAATTAATACATGTATTTTTCTTGGGCGGTGCAATGGGTGGCGGCTGCCCAGGGCCGCCACCCCTCATCCGCCACTATCCCTATTCCATTTCCTACTTGTCGTAAAATACTTTCGCTCGATTAGCAAAATATCCTTAATCGGACGACTTAACATCTATGTAGATGCAAGCCAGCCTTAAGTTTGTGAAAAACTATGCAAATCTGTGAAGATATCAGCCTACGACTTAACATCTATGTAGATGCAAGCCAGCCTTAAGTTTGTGAAAAACTATGCAAATCTGTGAAGATATCAGCCTGCATTTATTTGGTGAATAATGTTTGGTTGGAGCATTAAGAGATGAGTGCTCTGTCTACTTCCTTCAATACATGTAACCTTGTCTGAGGAGCATACATTCAGCACAAACGCTATCAATCACCAACTTTCAAGGATAATATACATTTAATCCACTGGCTTTTATCTCTATTTTCATTTCTTTTTCCTCTTTTTTGCTTTAGGTCCATTTGTTGAGGGATAATCAAAATATGTACATCTAATAATATTAAAATAAAAATTATATAAATGACATAAATTAATCCTTTCTATAAGATGAGGGCAAAATTGGACTGGCTTGTAGAGAGGCCAGTGTAAATAAGCTGAGCACGTTGTGGGCATCAATAAGGATAAACCCAAAATTTCGAGAATGTTATTTTTTATTAGATATATATTTGGGAACCGAGAGGCCTTGTCCCTTTAGCTATGCCCGGTACTGAGTGTGCTCCAATTTAAGGGTGGGCATATTTCAGTTTCGGCGTTCTGGCATTTCGGTATCGGTTCCGGTCATTTCTGGTACTAGAATCGGATCTCATTTTAAGAAAATTTTGGAACTGAAACCGAAACTTCCGGCGAAAATACCGGAATTTCCGGTTCCGGTACAATTTTTTAAAATTTCAAAAATATTGTAATTTTAATTTAGAGTTTGACTCTTTTAATTTGAATTATTTAATGAATGTTTAGTTGTTTACTTATTTGTATGGTTAATTGTTTGTTTAGTTATTTTTTTGTAAATTTAATTTAGAGTTTATTTTGACAGTGTTTATTTTGTTTTGGAATTTACTTAGTTGTAATTTTAATTTAGAGTTATTTGACAATGTTTATTTTGTTTTGGACCATGACGACATTGTTTATTAATTTGACAGTGTTTTGAATTTTTGAAATTGGACGGCAGTGCACTGTTTTATTTTGGCAATTGGGTCTTCAAATTGATGCTCATACCAGTATTATTTTGGATCTTTTTTTAGTGCAATTTTGCCTCTCACAATACCTTAATTCCGGCACACAAAACATAACTTAAAATTTTTATTTTTGGGTCAATGGGCCCAAACTAAATATGAGCTTTTTAGGCCTAGATAAATAACCAAAATTCTCGGTTCCGATTCTGAAAATTGCGATTTCGTCCTGGTTTATTCCGAAATGGTACCGGAATGAGTCATTCCGATTCCGTCCGTTCTGGTGCTCACCCTTACTCCAATTTACAATTTTTCTTTGGATTTGAGTGTTTTAATTACCTTCCTTGCTTCGAAACATGGGAGTGGTGAAGCAACTATAACGAAATATCTTTCAGAGAAAAATAAATTATAACGAAATATCTGCAGTGCAGACAATCGTTTGTCCACTTCGACGAAAGCTGCCGACCAAAAAAAAAAAAAAACAGAACCTGAAGCATAGATTTTGGACTTTGGAGTTGCGAACTCATTAGCCGGGAAAACTAAAGAGTTGAGAATTGCTTTTTTTTACCAGATCCAAGGCCTGTTGCTAGAAAGCTTCGTGAATTCAAGCTTCCTTGTCGGTCAGGATGTGTCAACCTCAACCCATGCAACTTGCAACTTGCAAAAAGTCTGCAGAGAAGACGGAGATCACAACGTTTCATAATGCACAAGCCATTAGTCGATAGGGAAATGCCCAAAATCAACTTTCAGTCACGTTTTTCTTGCGAAACTGGAGAGCAGGTCTGAAAACTTCTGTCGCAACTTGGTAGTGTAAGATATATGCATTAAAAATCAGTTTATTTAAGAATGATTATGAGATAATTATTTATTTTATTTGATCACATATGTTTATTTATTTATGAGTATTATTTTGTGATATAAGATGTCACACAATTTTATTGTCGAGTGACATTGTAGAAAAGTCATATAAATGATTAATGAATCAAAGACAAATAATATGATTTTTCGGTTTCTTGTTTGTTTGAAGTTTGTTCTAGACCAAACTAGAACAAACTAGTTTGGTCTAGAACTAGTTATGATATCCTTAGACCTGAGAGTTTTGTACTGAATTCTTTGTTGTATACTTGTGTTATAACTAAGACGTTATACGGTGATGATCCTTATGGATTAAATATTCCAAACAAAGTTAGATCTTGTATATAATAAATAGTCTTGTATAAATGTGCAATAGAGAATCCACCAGTTTCTTAACGAGATAATATATTCATTAAATCTGTATAGGGTTAAACTTTAGGAAATCATTGGCCAGTGTAATTAATAAATTATTTTGGAAATAATTTGGGAGTTCAACAGGTTATAGTTTGAAATTAAGAATTATATGAGTAAGAGATTTAATCGATGATATTATTCTGATCCTATTGATTCACGCAGAATATAGTATGGTATAAAGGTAGATAAGTTAATGATTATTAACAAAGGAGATTTCACAAATCAATCTCATTTTTTTAGGGTAAATTGTGATATGTTAATGGACATGATCACAATTAATAGAAGTCCAAAATTATGAATAAAAGAATATAAGAGAAATAATAGAAAACCATGCATAGTTTGCGCCTAACCCGTTTACGAGCTAATATGGCTCCTAAGGGTTTGTGCCTAACCCTCTTTAGGGTGAAACTCTTCACTCACGGACAACTAGATTAAATAGGTTTTTTCACTTTACACCATAAAATTATTGTCTCATAGATATTGTATCTACAAACTATCTATCCCTAGTATATTGTATCAATATCGGTCTCTTTTTCCATCAAATTATATAGAAATTAGTTTTTGTAAACAAAATCCTACTATTTATGTAACTATTTTAAGGATATAATCTATATTTCATATTTAGAAAAAGTCATTTTTCATCTAATTTGTCTAAAAATACAGATTGAGGATGTCATATATTAAGAATATGTAATTTGTAAGTTCAATGTCTCGAACATGATAGTTTAAGATATAATGTATAAAATACGTGTTTCGTAGGTAAAAAATATATTTTCCATTTCTGTTTATGATCTACAAATGTTATAAATTTTAGGATGAAAAAAGATAGAGGCAGAGATATCGTGATATAACATTATTTAATCTTAAATAATTAAATCCACGAATTTGGCACCGACAGTATTATGTCAATCACTATTTTTCTCCAATATTTAATTTAAAATTGATTTAAATTCAGTCAGTACCTTGGAACGAAAAACATATGAAATAATAGATACTTATATTTGTTTAACATCGGATTTAAATTCACTCATTACCTTGGAAATAAAAACAAATGAAATAATTAAAATTCGAGAATAAGTTTACTGTTTAGGGTTAATAAAGCATAATATTTTTTAAAAATTGTAAATGATTCGGGGTGAATGCCTGAATGGCATGAAATGAAAATGGGTCATTTCATGGACCAAAGTTCTTCGGTGATGGGCCACGAGCTCAACTAAAGGCTCGACAAAGTTTGCACAATTTGGGTAAGTACGACGGCCCATATCAAGGCCCGTTTGGATTCGGCCTAGAAAGCTAAAACCATATCACAAAACCCTCCGCACTGAGAGACGTTCACCCTCCCGAGCCAAAAGAAAATGTGGCGGAGCGTAGACTCCCACCTGAGGGCCCTGCGTCTCTTCCCCTTCTCCTCACAACCTTCCTTCTCTCTCAAACATGTCCGTGCAATTCTCACCGTCACCCAAGAGCATCACACTCTTTCCGGCCCCAAAGGCCTGAACTTTCGCTCCATCTTCACCACCTCCATCTCCTCGATCCCCGGCATCAGCAGCCGCGGCTTCGGCTCCAATTTTGGTTTGATTTCCGTGCGGTGCATTTCCTCTGCCTCTCCGGCGGGCACGGTGGAGTGGAATGAGCCAGTGTCTTGCTCTGAGGTCGGCAATGGTGATAGTGGCAGCGTGGAGGAGGATACTAAGCACTCGATTCCTGTTAGAGCCTATTTCTCCTCAACTAGGTTTGCTTCTTTGTTTTGGATTAAATTTAACGTCATGCTGTCGGGGCGCTGTGTCTACTTTTTTGATGATTTGGAAGTGCCTATATAAAAAGGCAGAGGAAAGTTATGATTTTTTTTTTCTCAATTTCGTGGACCTTTATCTGCTGTCCAAGAAGATCATAATGGGAACAGATTCTCTTTAAATCGTAACTTGTACGTTGTCATGGCTTTTCGCAACTTGAAATGGATTTGTGGACAATGGAACCCAAGTTTGTTTAAACTATTGGAAGCCAACCAAAAAGTGCGTTTATTGGTTGCTTATGTATTTTACAATTTTCTGGTTATTCTTTCTTTTGGTGTAGTGTGGACTTGAGAAGTTTAGTGGAACAGAACAAACCCAATTTTATCCCGCCAACATCGCGAATGACTAATTATGTTGTTCTTAAGTTTGGCAATCTTTCGGAGGCCAATGTAAGTCTGTTTATTTTGCTTTTGTCATGCACATGATCATCTTCTGCGGCTCAACCATAAAGTTTTGCATATGTTTGAGTATTGTCACTAAGCTGATGATGTTAATTAGAATGATTCTTTGTTTCAGGGTTTGGGTGCTTCTTTAAGTGGAAGTAATTGCTGCTACATGGTAGTTTTCCAGTATGGCTCCATTGTCTTGTTTAATGTCCGTGAACATGATGTTGATGGCTATTTGAAAGTTGTAGAAAAACATGCATCAGGTTTGCTACCTGAAATGAGAAAGGATGGTAAGATATTATGTTCATAAGGTTTTTGTATCAAATATAAAGCCACTAGGTTATCTATTGAATATCATTTTTAATCATTGCATAATGAAGCTTTTCTGGACATCTGACATCAAGAGCTAGTATTTCAGTGTTAATCCAGGATGCAAAAAAGTAGCAATGGTAGAAGCTGAACTTATGACTCTGTTTGTCCTGATACTTCTGCTGTTGTTGCAATTTGCAATCTGTTCTTTGCCCGAGTGTTTTTATAGTCTTTGCCTCCATTGAATGAGAAATGCTCGACATTTTGTATGTTTTTTGTTTTAAATCTATCTCAATGTGAATGTGTTTTGGGACTGCAGAGTACGAGGTAAGAGAGAAACCAGCTTTGAACACATGGATGCAAGGTGGATTGGATTACATAATGTTGCAGTATGTGAATATTGATGGGATCCGTACTATTGGTAGTGTTCTTGGTCAAAGTATTGCTCTTGATTACTATGGACGCCAGGCATGTTCCATATCAGCCTTGAAGGTTTTTTGCTGTGAAGAGAACTGCTGATAATTCGTGCTTATAGCTCTTTTCTCTTGTCTTAGGTTGATGGAATGGTTGCAGAATTTACTGATATAAATCGTGAGATGGAGACAACTGGAAAATTCAAAATGAAGCGGAAAAAGCTTTTTCAGTTGGTGGGAAAGGCAAACTCTAATCTTGCTGACGTGATACTTAAGCTTGGGCTTTTTGAGAGGTAAGACTTTAATGACCGCATTAAACGAACCGCTGTTGATGGTAAAAACAAGTAAAGCCTGGATAACATACTCTCTGAATGCCTATCATCAAAGAAGGAAACTTAGAAAAGTGTGAATTAAAAGCCACAGGATTCTACTATATAGTGTTCTCAAATCTGTACATGTGACAAGAAAAGTTAATGAAATTGAAGTCTTGGAAGGTAACCAATTTTCCGTGTCCTTTTTTCCTTTTGCTTGTGGCAAGAAACTGTTAACCCTAGCAAAACTGGTTAGTTTTGTCAGAAACCTTGCGATGGATTTTGAAACTGTTATGAATTCTTGTGGCAAGATCGATCTTGTTTTCTAGCCCTGCCATATGTGGGTGTTACTTGTGTTTTGTTCAGGGTTGGGGAACATGTTCAATCCCAAAACCTATCCGATTTACATAAGAACTACATCAATGTTGACAGTGTTTTGCTGTTTCGGTGGTCTCTAACTTATTATTTTTGCATAGCATCTTATTTTGGTTTAGACCTTCATGTGTTATACATATATTTTCTTAACTAATTTAATTTTTCTTTTCCTATTGAGCTGGGAAGCAATATACTGTTTCCAGTGGGAATGAATTCCCCTACCTTTCTGGCCTCATACTCCACATCTGATTTTTTTTAATGTATGTTCAATACAACTCGTGAAAACTGGATTGACTTTTGCAGATCAGACATTGCCTGGAAGGATGCAAAATATGCTCAGATATGGGAATATCTCAGAGATGAATTCGAACTCACTCAGAGGTTTGCAAGTCTTGATTTTAAGCTGAAGTTTGTGGAGGTGCGTTTCTCTCTCTCCCTCTCGTTGAAGGTTGTTTAGCATAATGTCCAAGAATCCTGTCTATAAACAATGTGCACGTTGTTGTGACGTCTTGTTCTCTCTTTGCAGCACAATATCCGGTTTCTTCAGGAAATCCTTCAAAACAGGAAATCAGATTTTCTGGAATGGCTCATCATTGCGCTTATAGGTGCTGAAATCCTTTTATCTCTTTATGACATTGTCCACAGATCAGCAATGCAGCTTTAGCACTAAATTTCCGTTGTGCAAGGTCGTTACCAATGCATTGTACTGACTTGACGTTTGAGCTCTTGTATATTGATTTGCCCCAAAGTTGTCTTTTATATCGGTCAACTTTTTGTACATACATATCGTGGATTGTTTTAACGGTTATGAATTTCGTGTATGTGGTTGATTCATATCATAATTTAATTATTCCGTTCGAATTTGTCCCCCTTTTTATTAAAAAAACGTAAATCGTTTATTGTATCGCCTGATGTGCCTGTTTGAGTATTTAGGTTACATTTGTGTTGTAAAATTTTTTGCATTGGGTTTAGTGTTGATATTGGGTTTAGTGAAAAAGTGAAGAGAGATAATTTTTTATATTTTTTGTAATTTTTTGATTGGGGAGAGAAATTATATTGTAGTATTTTATTGAGAGTTGGTGAAATATTCTGTGAAATATTTGGTGCAAACGCAGCCTTAGTATTTACGATTTTTACTAGAATCGATAAATATATATATATAAAAAATGATTTGAATGATTTTTTTTTATAAAAATATTATTAGCTGTTATTAAAATTTAAAATTTTGGGACACAATAATTTAGTGGAAAATTGACTTCTCACTTTCTAATGGCAAGAATAATAAGAAAGGAAATAGGAAACACGGGAACTGCACTCAAAGAGGCAGTCACACAAACACAAAGTAACAGTCTATAATCTCCTTCAATGCCTAACCAATATCACATGCAACAAAGTGTGGCAATGTTCGAATGCGAGTGCAGCGGATATGCTTGTGAGACTCGTGGGTTGTTTTGTGCATAAAAAATTTGTCTCCATGAAGTAGTGATCTCGCCTTGTAGTCCAACCCACCAATACTTTGTACAACATGGTGGTGGTAGGTAGTGTTTGAGTGCCACTCTAAGATTTTAACAATCAAACACCACCGTACGCTTGCTCTTTTTTCCTTCTAACCTAAATTCGTGCAGAGCCTCTTCTCGCCTTTTCCATTCCCCAAAACTGAAATGAAATGAAATGAAATGTTAAAGGGGTAGGACTAGTGGGATGAAATATATTAAATCAAATCTTGCAAATAATTGCTGATTGGTGAGAGCATTTCCTCGCGTTGCTGCCCTACGTGTCTAGTTTTTGTAGGCCCCTTCTCACTTTCTATTTTCCTTGGTGAGGCCCCTCATTGAATAATTCTTCTTCTCAAGTTTCTTTCTTTTCATGAGTGGGTTACCCCACGTCCACGTGAATGATTAGCCCTTTCATTTTCAGGGTAATGAATTAATTGCCTAAAATGTGCGTATAAATAATGCGAGTGTGAGACAGATCTGACGGTAGATGTCGGATCCTTAACCATATATTATGGACACCTTCTAAGAACTGTACTGTGTAGCATCATTGTTCAGAGAGAGAGAGAATGGAAACCGTGGAAATTCAGCACTTTGAAGGGAAGCTCAGTCAAGAAGGAGGTTCACAAGCACCCGAGGAATCCAAACGAGGAGGGTGGATTACCTTCCCCTTCATTGCAGGTGTTAGATCTCTACCTCATGATCTCTCTCCCTCTCTCTTTCTTCTGTGACTTAAAATCCTGACCCTCCTCCCTTAACCTTTATTTGGTCTAATAAACAGCAATTTGCACTGTTTTGAGCAGTAAGAGTCATGGGTATTTCCATAGCAGCCGCTGGGGTGAGCGTCGAATTTGATAGTACTTCTAATAACAGTTCAACGTGAAAAGCATAACCGTTACAAAGATGTTAGAAATAAAAAAACAAATTGGATAAATGAGACACTCAATTATGGGAATACACAATTGAATTTATTACATCTCATTTATGAAATTAAAAGATTACAAGGGTGGCTTATTTATAAGCTAAAATCTTCCAACACCCCACATTGCTAAGCAATGTGAGACTACACCACATTTCAACACTCCCCCGCAAACTCAAGGTGGACAAATCGACAAACCTTGAATTTGAAGTTACAAAAATAATTACAGAAAAAAAATAATAACAAAGGTTGCCGGTATTGAGCCGAGAAGTCGCCAGTACTACGCCGGGAGGATACCGGTAATGAGCCGGGAGAAAGCCGGTACCGAGCTGGGAAAGTTGTCAGTACTAAGCCTGGAGAAAGCCGGTTCTGAGCCGGGAAATTGTCGGTACTAAGCCGGATGGTCGCCGGTACTGAGTCGGGAAAGTTGTCGGTATTAAGCCAGTACTAAGCCGGATGGTCGCCAAGAGGTAATCGGACTAAAGTCGAAAACCTTGCTCTGATACCATGTTAGAAATAATTTTTTTTTTACTTTAGATAAATGAGACACCCAATTATGGGAATACACAATTGAATTTATTACATCTCATTTATGAAATTAAAAGATTACAAAAGTGACTTATTTATAAGCCAAAATCTTACAACACTTCACATTGCTAAGCAATGTGGGACTACACCACATTTCAACAAAAGATAAGTAACATTGTCCTCGCTTTCAGCAGTCTCTTTCCCATTGCAGGTGCCATCATCGCCGACTCGTTCTTCGGCTCCTTTCCTGTTGTTGGCATCTTCGCCTTTGTTTCCTTACTGGTACTATAAATTTGTGTGTTTGGATCAATGAATTACTCTTTTATGTTTTGATCACCCAAATATAGTAGTTAGTGGAAACTTTTGACTTTTGAGTTTCGTCGTACGTACATTAGTTTGTTCCATTGACTAGCGAGTCATTTCTTTGCCGAAAAATTGGGATGCCAACATTTGAGGTGTATTTTAAAAAATTAAAAAATAATATTTCATTTTCAATCAACTCGTTCTTTTTTATTATAATATTCATTCAAATTTTCTCTCTTTACTTTTTCACCGACTCCTATAAAATATCTTTACTTTTTCACTGAACCCAATATCCAAAATTTCCAAAACTCCAAAATTTTAACAAACACCACCAAAATCTTTACGACCTCGCGATCATGAAGCTGTAGAGAGGATTTGATGAACCGGCAGAAAAAAAAAGAACACGGATATTAATGCATCATCGGGTGAAAACATGCAGTAATTCGACAGAAAATTAGAGATACTGTTCTTGCATAGATACATCTTTTGGATTATTAGTAGACAGATTAATGATAGATACTGAGAGCCTATCCTAGATGGAGTTACTTAATTTTCATCACTGTTTTCTTGACAATTCAGGGAATGATCATGCTCACCCTAACGATTACCATACATTCCCTGAGACCACCACGATGTGCTTTTGGCTCATCTGCGTGTGAAGCGCCAACAGATCTTCAGTATGCGGTCCTCTATATGACCCTAGCGCTGTCTTCACTAGGGCTTGGAGGCACACGCTTTACTATTCCTGCGATGGGAGCTGAACAGTTCGAGAAGACCAAAGATCAAGGCACTTTCTTTAGTTGGTATTATATCATTTTGTACGGTGCTAATGTCATCAGCTTCACTGCCATCATCTATATACAGGACAACGTGGGTTGGGGATTAGGCTCTGCAATATGTGCCATTGCAAATGCCATTGGCTTAGCCGCACTTGGACTGGGAAAGCAATTCTATCGCCAAGTTAAGCCAAAAGGAAGCCCCTTCGTGAGCATAGCTCGCGTCGTGGTTGCAGCAATTAAGAAAAGTAGAGTGTCGGGAACTTTTGGAAGACTGGATTATTATTCTGAAACCAATGTGATTCTAAAAGATCGGGAAGACAGTGCACCAGCTAAAAGCTTTATCAGCTATCAATTATTCGACTAATTGTTTGTGATTTTGACTCCGTTCATAATTTGTTCACTAATTGAGTAAAGACAAAAACCAAGGATTAATGCGATATCGATGCCTATGAAAACTGACATTAGTGCCCGAAACCAGAACTTGTGTCTCCAGGACGAGATCATATTATAATCTCACAGAGATCCACCTGCAGAAAATTAGAATAATGCAACTTATAATATAGATAGTAGTCTATAATATTAGACTACGAGCTACTAACCATTACTAATGCTTCAATAATGCTATATCTATATAATCATAAAGTAGCACAAAGTCACATCATATCTTTCTGGGCCCAATATGGTGTATATATACTGGAAGCTAGCTTTGTCCTTCGGCTTGGGGAAAAGGGGGAGGGGCCGGATCAGGGAGGTGGAAGAAAAAACCATTTCCTGGAGCTCTCTTTTAAGTTAACAATTCGATATCTGGGATATATGGTTGGTGCAGAAGAACCAAAGTATATGTGAGTACGAATTAGCCACAGAACAAGAGAGGAGTACGTGACCCTCATTAACCGACGTAATTCCAAATGATTGTGTTAGGATTAAAATACACCTATGACTGTCGTATATATATGGTCATGAAGGTTGAGACGTTTTGGGTTGCTCCATCAACAATAGGGAATGGATTCGGTGTAAAGTGAGTCTGTGATAAGGGTGGAAAGACGCGGTTCAGATTTTAAAAATAACATCCAACCGTTAAAATTTAAACACGTCATTTAATGCGACACTTGACACAACGGCGGCTCGGCTTCAAGCCAATTTTTTCCTGACTTTTTCTCAATATGTTTTCCCCTCTCCGTGTCTTCCCCAACAAGAACAATAGCTTTTTTTTCCCCTTTCCCCTCTCTGGTTCCTTTCTCTTCGTCCCTCATTTTCTTTCTCTCATTTTCTATTCTTGTTGTCACTCTAAGTACCAGTTTTTTAAACCCAACTTCGTAATAGGAAGAAGACTCTTCTTGGCTTATAGAACTCACAAAGACCATATTATAAATGTCTAAATCTCATCACCCTATATTCCCCACCTGTAACTTTGCAACCTCATTAGAAAATGTAAATGTTATCTGTCTGTAGAGTTTGTGCCTTGTGTTCTAAGTCTACAGTGTATTGCATCTTCCGCTCCTTGGAACAAGCAGCTGATTGACGATTAGCCAAAATCTTGGATCAGCAGATTACAGAGGAGCAATACACTCAAGCACGAAATAGAGATAGGAAAAACAGAAACTTAATTCCAATTTTTTCATCTGTCTTTTGCTAAGATTCGGTCCAGCAAGTGAAGGAGTAGCGGCAAGGAGAAAGAAAAAATGGGTAATAGGAGAAATAAGAGGGAGATGGGGTGCGGAAGAAGAAGAGAGATTCAAGGGTCTAAGATATAGAGGGCAAAAAAGAAAATCGGGAGGTGAGTTGCTGGAGATGTGCAGGAAAAAAGTTAGGCAAAAAAAAAATCGGTTTGTAGTGAGCCAAGCCGAGCTTAAGCCTTTTGTGTCTCTCCTCACTTCATTTAATGAACTGGCCATTTCCTGAACGTCGGATCTGTATTTTAAAATCAGAACCGCGTCTTTCCACCCTTATCACAAACTCACTTTACACAGAATCCATTCCCTCAACAATATGGTTGTCGTATTCCCTTTTCTTGTTAACTAGATATATAATACATATTGCTTGTGGAACTTAAGCTACCATTTCCATTCATATTCTTGAATCGGGCAGCACTGCAAACTGAAAGCGACAGACAAGCCGACGGCTCGTTTGCAAGATCTTGGAGGTTATGTACCATAGAAGAAGTGGAAGACCTCAAAAAACTAATCAGAATTATCGCAATATGGTCTACTGGCATTTTCTTAGGTACCGCATTAGGTATCTTTAGTAGCCTCACAATCCTCCAGGCCCTAACCATGGACCGGCACCTCGGGCCTAATTTCAGAATCCCAGCTGCGCCGTTCCTAGTCTTCAACCTTTTAGCTACAACCACCTCAATCTTCATCCTAGAACGTTTCCACATCCCCATGAGGCGAAATCTCATGATCCACAGATCTTTGACACCCCTCCAACGTATTGGAATTGGCCACTTCATCAATATCCTTGCCTTGGTAGCGTCTGCCCTAATTGAAACTAGACAGCTTCAGATTGTCCGAATCCATCAAGGTAGCGACCAACCTGGCTTGGTCGTTCCCATGTCAGCCATGTGGCTTGTGATACCTCTGGCCATTGTAGGCATTAGTGAAGGATTCCATTTCCCAGGAACAGTCGTATTATATTGCCAAGAATTTCCAAAAGCGCTAAAAAGTACGTCGACGGCTATGGTATCGCTGTCAATCGGAATTGGGTTTTTCCTAAGCACAGCAGTTATTGATCTGACAGATAGATGCACAGAGTGGTTGCCGAATAATATTAACGAAGGGAGAGTGGATAATGTGTTCTGGATGTTGGCAGGGATAGCGGGGATGAATTTTGGTTACTATCTGATTTGTGCCAAGTTGTTCAAGTACCAAAATGTTGAGGATCATGATGGGCCTTTGGAGCTGCCTGATCACTGAGATTATGGGTTTCATAAGTTGCTTAATACACGTATCGTCAAGACAGTTTGATCAGCCATTTCCTTAAAAGTTCAATAAGAAAAAGGATGTTTGTGTCGCTGTCCATTTGAATCTGTGAACCCGAAACAAAAAAGTCAACTTCACAGATTGTGAACCAGAAAGCTTTCATAAGTTCTTATGAACCAAAACCTGCAAACGCACCCACAGAGTACATGCAGAAGGAAAAATGCAACTGAGGAGAAGGAGAAGGAATAGATTGTGCAAAAAAGGACCAATGTTTTCACAGTAGTCTATACATTAATATACAAGTTGATATATAAGTTGCTTACTGAAAGATTATATTATTTGAAATATATGTTATTGCACGTACATCCACTCCACACAAAGTTCGACATGCGAAAAAACTTTCAATACCTTGAGGCATGTTCGGTTGAGTGTTTTTTTTCTTGAGGATTTGCATCATACTTTTATATTTATATGACAAACATTACAAAACACACGTATTCTAATACAACACTTTATTACCTTTTTTTTCAAACATCAATCACTTTTAACAACTTCTTCAAGCATGTCAATACAACTTTAACATCACCTAAATATTCACAATTTTATCAGAATTCTACAAATTTCTTCCAAACGAACATCACCAAAAACGCTTCAAGATTTCTTTGCGGCTGATGCTGGCGGAAATGATTTTGGTTTCTTGCGCACATACTTACGTACCCAAACATGCTTCCCGTTAATGGAGAGCTTTGCTCTGCTCCAGCCTTCAAGGACCTCTGCAAGGGAGGAAGCTGAACGAACGACGAGGCGCGCATAAAGCGGTTGCTCCTCTGTAGGGACTTCTTGCATGTAAATTGCTTCGATGAGATATCCAAATTTCCTGTTTTTTATAACAAGAAAAGTCAACTTAAAAGATTAGCAAACTCATATAGAAAAGTCTTTCACCCTACCAAATGAGAAGGCAAAAGAAAGTACGCGCCTAGTGAAGAACTCTCTGATTTCATCTTCTGAAATGGGGTATCCTTTGGAGAATGTCAAGAAAATCGTCCTATCATCCGGCGAGACTTCTTGTTCTTACTCTGTCACTTCCTCGTCAACGCTCAACTTCATTCGGTTCAAAACCTCACTGATCTCATTATTCAAAATATTTCGCTGCAACGAAAGATCATAAGGATCAAACCCCATCAAATCTCTGGCGGCCTTTTTACTCTGACATTAGCAGGCGAATATTGTAGAGCTCCCTTATGAGAGGGATGAACCTTAACACCAGAATTATGATACCAGACTGGCGACAAGGGGTCCATCATTGGCATGTAAGTTTTAACGAGACTGAAGCTTTGTAGGCCGTCACCGACTTGACCCGAGTCGCCTCCAATATTGCTTGTGTTTGTTTCACTTCCCTGCGCAAGTTTCACGATGTCCTTGAACACTCTGAAGCAGACCTCGTTGATAATCTTTGTGACCCTTCGAGCGATGCTAAGGCTATTGTCATAGAAGAAGCGGAGCGAGGTTACTGTTTTCGTTAGGTTCTGGATCAGAGGAATGTTTTCGGCACTATCGGAAGCGAACAGAAATTTGTTGCTCTCTATGCAAGCTAAGGCCATGACTGACTCTTCGACCAGTGCGTTGAGTAAAGGGTCGGGCAATGACAACAATTTGGAGTAGACCATGTCAGTTGAGCCAGAGCCTCATGACCTGGGTGGCCTCTGCGGGGTCACGCCCGAGGTTGAAGGGTGGCGGCTATGGTGCTGGCCAGTGCTTGTGGACGGTTGAGATTCAATTTTAAAAATCTAAAGGTGCTGGTAGTGCCACGTCAGTTAATGAGGGTTTAACCGTTTTCCTGCTGACCTGCGAATGAGATTCAGTTAACCACTACATGAATAGGTCGACTTGTTAATGTAGCGGTTTACTTGTTCATGTCGACCCGTTAATATAGCTGTCGACATGTTCATGTAGCGGTCGATTGAATCTCATTCGCGGATCAGCAGAAAAAACGGGTTAACTCGCGAGTCAACCCTTTTTAATTGACGTGACACTACCAACACCCTTGAATCTTTAAAATTTGATCTCAGACTCAGCCGTCCACCAGGAAGTGGGTCGGGTTTTAAAGGCGTGAAGAGGTGCCATTGGTGGTTTTTGGAAGGTTACTGTTGGGGACGAAGCGCCACTTCGAAACGGTGCCACTGTTGCAGAAATGGAAGGCAGGTGCAACCGTGCAAGTCTATACATATATATGTGTGCATGCGGTTGGAGTTTACGTGTGTTAAGGTTTCAAAGGCGACGGTCAGAGTCATTCCATCATTCCGTCAAAGGGTGCTGTTCGGTGAATCTGGTCGATCTGGTATGCTACTGACAAATGCCACGTCAAGGTAAAAGGAATGGGCTCATGGGCCTACAATTGCATTTTCGCAATCTAGGCATGATAGTTTTGGGCCTTCAATACACTGACCTACGATTCAGCCTTTTTCTTAATTCTCTTTTTTCTAACTAGTTTTTTTGTTAACTCATTTAGGGTGCGTTTGTGTATCAAAATTTTACCCTCTCTAAAATTTTAACACAATTAAATATTACAATATAATCTCTCTCTCCCCATCAAATCATTACTATTTACTACAAAAAAATATAAAAAATTATCTCTCTCTTCACTTTTTCACTAAACCCAATACCTAAAATTTTAACAACACTAAAATTTTACAACACAAACACAACCTTAGTAATTGAAGTGAGGTTCGTTTGTAAGAAATTTGTAAAATTTGATAAAATTATGAATATTTAGATGAGGTTAAAGTTGTATTGACATGTGTATAGAAGTTGTTAAAAAATATTGATATTTGTAAAAAATGTAATAAAATATTATATTGAAATACGTGTATTTTATGATATTTTACATGTAAATATAAAAATATGATGCAAATCTTAAAAAACACTCAATCGAACGTGCCCAAATGTCTTCACAACCTTTTATTTATTTATCTAAATAATATTATATATTAATATATATAAATCTATAGTTGTTAAATCAACTATTTCAACCTACGAACTTTACTATATATATAATCTTAAACCCAGGTCTTCAAAGAATGGTTTGGGAATTGTCCTACATCATCTTTGAAAAAACTACCTGCTGGTTCTCAAAATTTTTAGGGTTTAAAAATTTTAATATATAAAAATTGGTGATAAATTGAAAAAATAGATAATTTAAATAAATTTGATATATTTATTTTGATAAAAAAATGATTTGATAGAGAAATTTTTTTAAATTTTTTTTATTATACTAAAATTTTAAAAGGACTAAAATCTTGGAAATCAAATATTCTGCTTAATGTAACAAAAAATTGAATGTTAAAATTTTGAAAGGTTAAAATTTGAAACACGAAACTTGAGGTAAAAAGTGAAAGGATAATTTAAATGGATTTTATTTATTTATTATAATAAAAATGAAATGATCCGATGAAGAAGGGATATATATTTGGGGCTTTGTCACTATAATGGTACTGTCTTTTGGCACCTCTGGCTACTCCACTCGGAAAAAGATTTTTACTCGAAAAGAAATGAAAACAAAACAAAACCGAAAGATCCCAATAAAGCGCCTTCATGCTTCGCCCTCTTCATAATCGGTCGATCGCAGAGCAAATGACGAGTCCGAGGTTTCTCTTCAGCAACGGCGTAGTACTGCGTTCCTCCGACGTCCCTCCCATCACAACCTTCCTCGAATCTCATCCAGGTACTCTCACAGCACTAAAAAAAATGCTCATTCGGCTTTTCCTAAAATGTGTTATGAAAACAATTTATACAGCTGGCTGTTGCTTAAACCTAAACAAGAGATGAAAAGCAATTGCCGGAAACGTTTTCGTTTTGCTTACAGGCGCTTACACGACCACTCGTACTCACAACGGTGCTTCGAGCCTCCTGTTCTGGGAAAGGCATGTTAAACGACTTGCTGAGTCGATACGGATTCTGTCGGAGTCGGATCCGAAGCTATTATTCTCTCCTAACAATGCCGCGCTTTCACTGCCGTTATCGTTGCCGGTGACATCGCTGATGTGGGAATCGGCGGTTCGGGCGCTTGTGGACGGCTCAATGAAAAAAGTGCTGCCGGTCGTAATGAATGAAAGGAACGGCGGGGAGGAGTTGTCGGTAACGGTGCTTGTTAGTGGGAATTCGGAGAGACTGGGTAGAACTGGTAAAGTGGATGAAGAAAGGCTGTCTGAGGCTCTCGATGTGTATGTTTATGTCGGGGGTTATGTGCCTCGTGCATTCTCTGTTCGAGGAAATGGCGCGCGTGTGGCGGTGGCGGGTCGCGGGAGGGATGTCGCGAATGCGAAGTATTCGGATTGGGTGAGGTGGGTATGCGTGTTTCCATTATCGGGCTGGCTGCGAGAACCTTCAGGGAAAAGAAAATTAATCAACTTTGGGGATTTGTTTGACATTGTCAAAGCAAAAATAAGATGACATTAGGTAGTTTTATAGACATTCGTGCTTTCCTGAGAATGTGATTGGGTGAATTTGTTATAGCAGGCTTCGAAAGAGCCTGGAGAAGCTGAGGCCTCCATCTGTGACTGAGCTCCTGTTGTCAGATGATGGTGATAAGATACTCGAAGGTTGCGTGACGAACTTTTTTGCTGTTTGTCGCAAGGTGAGTGACTAAGAATTTTAGAAATGTTCAGCTATTTCTGGCTTAACTCACTGATCTTCGGATAGGTTTTACTAGGAGATTATTCACCGTGTAACACTTTTTCCTGCTTCTGACGATCTCGGGCTCAACCTAATGCAAAATGCTTTTATGAATCTTTTACGTGGTCGGAGAAGTCGCTCTGTAGTTGCTTTCATAATCATGGAATTATCGAGCAACCGAGTATGATATTTCACTCGGTATTAGTTAAATAATCATAATGTTCTTCATGGAAGGTGCTTTTTCCAGGATAAGGATGAAGCTGAGGGAAACACCTCGCGTGATCATGGCAGTGCATATGCTTTCGAAGTACAGACAGCTCCTATTCGTGACAGTGTGCTTCCAGGAATTATCCGCCAAATAGTGACGGAGTAAATCTTTTCATATCATGACCTGTAGATCTTGTTTTTCTTGTTTACTGTGCCGTCTACATTCCGAAGTGTGCCTTAGGACTATTGCCCATAAAATTATCCCATTTCTCATTTCCAGTTCCACGAAAATCTGGTCGATGTCAAGGTTTCCATCTTTGGAGACAAGGGAAGTCTTTGAGGCTTTCTCTGATGTCCATAAATCATCTGTGAGGAGTTTCATCGCGTTCATTTCCATAGAACTGTGACCATGATGCGTCTAAATATATAACTCATCTTTGTTAGGCAACTATATCAACCAGAAAGAGAACGTGAACTTGATTAATTTAAAGGATCTGGTATGTTTGATTTTTGTTATTTACAAATCCTGCAGAGTATGCTTGAGCTTGGGAATCCCGTTTCGCGAAGTTGCACCTTCGTGGTCAAAGCATGAAATTTGGGAAGAAGCGTTCATCACAAGTAATTAGTTTAGTTATTTATATCCTCATTCCACCTGTTTAAGTAAGCACAGGGAATAGTCTCTTTTGTTATAGCTCCTGCAAATTTCAGGCCTTGGATACTTATTTTAGCACTAGAACTCGTTCCGATGTCATGTCATAGGAAATCTAAATGCTTCACTTCTTGTATTCTAGGTAGTGTAAATGTGGAGGTCACTGTTGAGGCCATAAATATAGAAAAAAGTTTCTAATCTGCCTACTGCATTTTTCATCAGTTTGATTCCTTAGAATTTCCCTCTGCAAGCACCTTGTGATGAACCTGATTTTTTTCTTTGGGAATATGATCTTGTAACAACAATTGCAACCTATCACAGTAGATTGGGAGAACTATTGCTGGAAAAAGTCCTACCATTAAAGTTCATTTTTGTTGCAGATAGCTTGAGACTTTTAGAACATGTGGAGACAATTCAAGCCCCGAGTTCATGGGAATCACTAAATTCCAAAACATGGGAGGAGATATCTTGGGAAGAGAAGCGGTTTGAGGTGTGTGAAGTTCGGAGACCTTAAATAGTTTTGCAGCTTTGAGCTGCTGCAAGATGCTGTTTCTTTCTGATTGTTTTATTTTGAACTATAAGCAGGACGGTCCAGGAATGATCACGATAATAATCCAGGTGAATGCATATGTTCTTCATTATTTGACTCCATCCATCAATGCATGCATGCATGTGTGATAATGTGGCATGTACCAGGACACATGAGTAAATAAGTCAGAAACCCCCCCTCTGGAAAGTGAACCATTGATTGTCATCAAGCCCTATTGATTGTGTTTCCTGATTCTTATATTACAATACCACGGAGATACAGAAAGAAAATGACCATTCCTCTTCTGCTTGCTTCTTGTGGAACAGAAAGGGATCATGGAGAAAGTAATTCTGGAAGGGTTTCCATTAGGTGATGCCGTATGAAAATCGGAGCTGTTTGTTATCAAGTCTACTCAAAAGCACACATTATTCCATTTCTCTAGGGAAGAGCAATGACTTGTATGCTTGTACGTAGAGTTCTAAGTCCATAAAAGGTCAGTGCTCTTTGCAGCTCTGCCAGCCTCGCAAGAGGAGGTCCCAAGACTCTTTCTAGTGCTGGGAGGGAAAGAGCAATCAATGACTTAATTGCTGTTGTATGTAGATTTGGAAGTCCATAAAATGTCGGTGCTCTTTGCAGCTCCGCTAGCCTCCGGTAAAGGTCCCAACGGTTTTTCTAATTCTACGTGCTGGGACTGGTTTTTATTTGGACAGGGACAGGGACTGCTGCATTTATCAAAGTACTCCTTTGTATGGAATATCTCTGATGTTACCTACAGATCACGGATGTATTTGCACCTAAGACGGTCGTAGTTGTCCTGTGTGCTTTTAACCAAGAACTATGCCATTAGCGGAGTTCTGATGCATGTTTTAGAGGACAATTCCTCCTTTTTCTGGGTTGATAGGACTTCCGCCGTTGAATCAAACAATAGTCTCTTTTGATTACAGAAAAAAGATAAAAGAGTCACCCGGGCGTTAGCTCAGTGGTTAGGAGGGACATTCTTCTTGGAGCTTGACGTACCAAGTTCGAGTCTCAAGGTTGGGATGAATTTTCCTGCGGCTGGACGAGTTCTTGATTTATCTGTTTCCTGGGTTGTGGGGTCGGTTCAGTGGGCTGTGATTTGTACAAAACTTGATGAACCTAGCCTAGCCAGTGGGAGGAGTTGCAGTGTAGCCTTTTTCAGTCCTATACTTTGCTAGGTGTATTACATTCCGCCAAAATGTCCACCTTTAACATCACAATTAGTTGATGTTTGACTAGTGATAAATAAAAAAGTAACTTTTTACAATCAAATAATTAAATTTTAGTTTCTTTCTTACAAACTTCAACCCTTTTTAACATTAACTTTAGTGCTTTTATTTAAAAAATATATCAAATATTTTTTTCATTATTTTTTTAACAAATGTCAATACAAATTATTCTTAAACTTTTTCACCAAATTTTAACAAATTTATTGTGTTTGGATAAGACAATTTTATTATAAGTAATGTCACCTAATAAAAATATTATCTCTCATTGCAATGTACAATAAGAAGAAAAATAAACAGGTAGATTCTATTGTAGTGTTCATTAAGAACTTATTTATTTAATTAGTTTTAAATAAAATTATATTCTTAACATCAGATACTGTGTTTTTATTTTGTTACCCAAATGGAATGGACCATAAATTCCCAATTGTTTTACAGCAGTTTAAATTAAAGCTCATAAAAACAAAAATCGAACAAAAGTGCAGTGCTAAATTGTAAAGCGCTTGTTGTTCATTTTCAAGCACAATTCATTAACTGCTTAGGGAGGGGGGAAAAAAAGAGAGTACAAGGACAAGTGAGTTCAGGAACTGTGGAAGAAGGGTGAGACAAGTGACAGACTGTGGGACTAGTACTATAAATTAGGAACCAATGTATAGACAAACCGCAACGAACGGTGTTGATAAGCATAAAGCCAAACAGCTCGCTCTCTCTGATCAAACTCTCCCCCTCTCTTTCCTCTCTCCCAGCGTCCGATCACTCTTTCCCTCGAAAACAATCCCACCAATCCCATCTCTCTCTCTCTCTCTCTCTCTCTCTCTCTCCCTCTTCAACGCGCGCCAAATACAAAACTAACAGAACTACGACCTCTCTTCGCCTCTTCCTCCCTCCTCTCTCCACAGGTATCTCTCGCTATCTGTAATTAGTCTTCCATGGCGGACCTAGGGTTTCAATTACCTCTATTCTTCTTCTCCTGACTCAGTACATATTGGTGCATATGTATCTATGTGAAATTTCTGTGTATGGATTTTTGAGTATGTATATAAGTATGGCCGCGTGAATGCTTTGATCTAGGGTTTTTTTTTGGCGGAAATGGCGGAGGCTCCGACGAGTCCGGCTGGTGGGAGCCATGAGAGCGGCGGGGAGCAGAGCCCGCGCTCGGCCGGTGTGCGCGAGCAGGACCGGTACTTGCCGATCGCGAACATTAGCAGGATCATGAAGAAGGCATTGCCGGCCAACGGCAAGATCGCCAAGGACGCCAAGGACACTATGCAAGAATGCGTCTCCGAATTCATCAGTTTCATCACCAGCGAGTCCGTACCGATCCGATTTTGTTTATGTAGTTCTTTTTCGTAATCTTGAATTTCGGAAATTAATTGTGATTGGTGTTCGTGTGTCGTAAGGCTTTCTTTTATTATATTTGGTGGTAGTTATTGTAAAGTGAGAGTTTGTTACTTAAACTTGATTGTTGATTTTGGCAGGCTGTATTTTGTCTTCTGAATGTTATGGATTGTATTTTGCGGCAGCCGTGATTTTGATTTCTTACATATGAGTTATTCTGGGGGTTTTGTTGTAGGGCGAGCGACAAGTGTCAGAAGGAGAAGAGGAAGACCATTAATGGCGATGATTTATTGTGGGCAATGGCGACGTTAGGGTTTGAGGACTATATCGAGCCGCTTAAGGTGTACCTAGCTAGGTACAGAGAGGTAATTGAAAATCTAATGCCTAAAATTCTGTTCTCTATTGTTTCCATTTAAATTTTCAACCGATTCGAGCATTAGTATATTACATTTTTCATATTACCTTGTCGTATAGGACCTATATGCCAGAGATTTGCTCTAACAATTTCTTTATTTTCTTGCATCAACTTCATTGCAATGATCGTGCCGCCACACAGTTAGAGGTAAATAAACTGAAATTTTCAACGCTTTAAATTCACTTAGTTAGTTTACTTTGAGCTTTCTATTGCCTGCTTGGTTCCTGTTTTTATGCGAAGTCTCCTACTTGGAAGTCACAAACACAGAACATTATATGAATGTGACACCAAGGTGTTTTCAGAACTGTTTCCAGAGAATTGTTTTTGATTAGCCTGCTTTCAAAGAATATCAAGCTATTTTCTGAAAGTGGTTATAGTTATTAGTTTTCGAAAATAAAATGCTCATGATTTTGAAGTTGTGTTTTTGTTGCTCAAAAAGAGTTTCAGAAGTCGTTTCTTGACAACACAACCAAAAAGGTCCTTGGTGCATCTCACATCTCCCATATGATTTGCTCTTGTTGTTTGAAAAGAGTAGTTTCCTGAGAACACAACCAAATGGGTCTATAGCTTTTCCTTAGTGGCTCTTTTGTAAGATTAGGAAGAACATTGTTGGTGAACTGTGAATTTCATTAGGGTGATTCCAAAGGATCAGCTAGGGGTGGCGATGCGTCTGCTAAAAGAGATCCAGTTGGAGGTCTGGCTGCTCAAAATCCACAGGTGCAAACCTGTATTTTAAGGATAGATTTTTTGTATCCTTCAATGCATTAAGAGTTCTGTTAAGTTTTCAAAGATTATCTTACTGTATGTCTCCTTTCTGCATTGCTGGTGATTAAAAATAATTGCAGTTTGCTCATCAGGGGTCATTGAACTACATAAACTCCCAAGTAAACCTCTCTCTCTCTCTCTCACTCCCTATCTATCTATTTGTCAGTAATTCTTTCTCTGTTTCTATCTCGCTTGATCTATCCATTTGCTCCACTCCCCCCCAAGGAAACACATACATGTGATATTTCTCGGGGAAATGGTTTCTGGACTATGTGTCAGAACTAGCAGATTTACTATATGCTTGTTGTATATGGTCACGTATTTCCTTCCTAACAGAAACAATCAGCTGGAAATTCGTCAAACTTATTGTCTTTTCTAAATTCATGGTTCCAAAATAGCTAAACTTGGCCAGAGAAGATGCACTAGTTTACGTTGGACCTTGTACCTTATATTCCACTCTGATGATGTTCATATAGAGACAATGCAATTAATTTATGGCCCTCTTTGACTAGAACTTGAATTTGCATTTGAAGGTCATTTGCATCAAACTTTTTCTCTTGCTGTTGAATATTGGTTGTTGTAAGAAATCCTTAGTGGACATAAACAAGTCAAAACGGTGTTATGAAATGCAATTTTGCATAGTTCTTGGTAAATAAAGGCCTCAATTGGATTAGCATTTGCCCTCTTTATTTCCTCGCTCTATTTTAGGTCTTTATTGTTGAGTAAGCGAAAAAATTGAGGGCATCTTAGGTTGTGTTTGTGTTGTAAAATTTTAGGTATTGGGTTTAGTGAAAAATTGAAGAGAGGTAATTTTTTTTATTTTTTTGTAGTAAACAGTAATGATTTGATGGGGAGAGAGAGATTATATTGTAATATTTAATTGTGTTAAAATTTTAGAGGGAGTAAAATTTTGGTACACAAACGCACCCTTAGGACTATGAACTTTTTGTTTGTATTTTACCATTTCCTGAACTACCATTTTTGTTTGCCATCGTTTCATCCACTTTGACTGGAAGGATCGTGTAGATTCTGCTGAACGTTAATAATTTTGTTATGTGGTTAAAGCGCACAACCTTGCCGATGGTCCTTGGAATTACTGGCATCTCCTCTGCCCCGTAAGTTATATGTGGAGGATTAGGTCACAGGTTCAATCCCAAACAGGTGTGCAAGTTGTGTATGTACCTATCCAAAATACAGCATAAAAACTAAAGACACGTGCTTGCGTATGAGTATTGCCTGCACATCTTGTTTGATGGGCTAAAACTTGCTAGTTTTGGTGTTTAGTAACATTTCTCTCTCTTTTCTGTTCTTGTCCTAATGATCTTGGAAGTTTTGGGCAGTGTGAAGGGTCCTAGACTGATAGTGGGGTGAAATTTTTTTATCGTAAATATTGCCTTTATTGGCAATCTGCAAATGCATATTTTTTAATGGTTTAGGGAACTAAAATTACACTTGGTCCTGCGTACTGTCAGCTGCTGGTAAGTGTTGGTCTTTCCTTTCAGCAATAGGGATGTACACAACTTACTAACTGTTCAGTATTCTAGAGTTGTCAGTGTATGCTTCCAGGGCTTCAAAATTTGTTTTGATTCATTTGAAGATAAGTTTTTCTCTTATTGCTCTCCTAACACAGCATTACTAAATCCGGCATGGGATGATTTCAGGACAAATCAAGTTTCTGTATTCCCCTTTGTCAACTTTGTCTTGCGCACTTTGTCCAACTACTCTGGAAATGTTTTTCTCGTCTTCCCTTAACATACCTCTCAATTGATTGTATATTCGAGGGGTAGGGGCAGTAATGTTTATTTCAATGGCCAAGTACGCATGTTATGGCTAAAAGGAAAGGTCTAAAAGAAAAGTGTTTTCACTCAACATCGTTAGAGGAAGTCTTTATTCCTTAGATCCTGAGGATTCTTCTGTTTCCCAATATGTGGTTTACCTCTCCTCACTTGTGTTCTCCTCAGTCGGTAGCTCTTGATTGGCTAATTGAGGGACGGACGGTTTATCTCATGACTGGACCAGGAGTTTAAGCTTAGTATGTGGATTGAAGATAAGAGAGTTTTGTTCTATTGTGCTCGAGAAGTCTACATTCGATGAGGTTTTTAGGGGGAAACTGATTAAGTTGCCCACAATCAACTGTATGTTAGATGGAAATACATCAGGGTTGGCTTTTTCCTTATGGTTGGAACACCGAAAGGTTGCCATGTTTAACATATTAGAAGAGATCACTTGCATTGTTCTGTTTTGGTGTACAATGACTTTCATGCATTAATGAAGAGAATTAATTTCCAACTTCTACCTATATTGCTTCAACCTTGAAGGTCAGTGTTTAATCAATAGCATACCACTAACATGATTAGCCTTGTTGGCAGTCCCTACAGAATCACTACACTTTGATGTCCGGAAACCTTAGGTAGGTCCTTTATTCTGTGATTTTGATGCAGCATAAATTACTGTAGCATTTCACAAGGCTAGTCAATACAAAATCACTACACTTAGATGTCCAGAAACCTTAGATAGGTCCTTTATGCAGCAATTTTGATGCTTGCACAAGGCTCATATATGGGTCCTTTATGCTGTCATTTTTGGTGACATATATTGCTGTACTTTTTCTCAGTTCAAGGATTAATGTGTCTGGATTTGCAGGTGTCTGATCAAAATGTTTTCAATATGGGATAGTTGTTGGATGTGATTCCAGGAAGGATTATCATTGCTTGGTTGGGATTTGTCCGGACATGTTAGCTGAATGTTTTTTCTAAATGATGTATATAGGTGGACTTGAGTCTCATTCATTTATTTGTTTTTCTTCATAACAGCCTGCTAAATTGGTACAGGCATCTAGTTGCGTCCATTAACAGATTTCTTAGGCCCTTTTCATCTTCTTTATTGTGACACGTTAACAAAATTGGCTTGAATGTTTATCTTTTATTCAGTTTGCTGATGCTGAAGGTTAGGACCATATCCAGATCTTCCCTCCCAGAATCCTGCTTGGTGGAACCAATATTGGGTAAATTCCCCATTAATTTCGATTAGAAGTTAATTATGGATACTCTGCCTCTAAGCTTTATCCGCTTTTCATTTAATATTTCAGAAGACCTCAGCTCGTTTTAGTTGAGTGGCAGAAACTGATGGCGACAAATCAACCATTAACTTGTTCCTTCAGATTACATGCTGCATGTTTGGACATATACCTGACATAGAATGGCTACTCTCTTAATGTAATACATTTGTGGTGTTTTTGACTGGCTTAACCCAAGCCTCTCTGGTGATAGAAATACCATACAGTTGCTGTATTTCACGTGTCAACCAAGATTGGTTCTTGGATTGAGATTGTCTAATCAAGTTGCATTTGTCTGAAGAAGATAGGAAGACCACCTGGGCTTTTTTATGATGGTCGCTGTAAACCCCAATGCAACCTGAGAATGCTACTAAGCTTATGGAACAGGGTTTTTGGCTCATAGCATTCTATATTGTTCTTTGAGGGGCTAATTTCTTTCGGTTTTTACTCATCTAAGCAGATTTGGCTGACACCACCCACATAGATTTGTTACTAATTCTTTATGCTAGGATTACAATGAGCAGCATTTTGTTAAAGCAGATGTTTCTTGAGATGTTTTTTTCAGGGTTATGAGAATCATATAGCCCTTGATTTAAAATTTTATTGGTAATATAGTGGCAAAAGCTACACCGGGATGGTAGATATGCTGCTAACTAAGATTGGTAGCAAGCAGCTGCTTCTCCAGTACTTTTCTAGAAATAAGCTTTTGTCGTCTCATTATTATTATTTGTCTTTGCGTTTGCTGTATTTGGACATGAGATGACAAGATTTCATTTCTACATAGAGATTTGTTTAGAAACAGCATGATGTCTTCATTCTTTTTCTGTTTTCATGCGGAGGCATAAAATGATGCATTATCTTTTAAGGCTAATAGGGGTAAGGGGGTGTAGTACTTAGTTGGATTCAAATAACACGAGTGTTCTCGGATCTTGCAGGTGCATGAACAACATGTGGTGGTTCCTTCTATGACAGGAAACGAGGAGTGAGTTCTAGCTTTTCCTTGTCTTTACGGACTATAAGGATCGTTAAATTGTTGAGTTTCAGCACCAATAGCTTCTTTTATGTAGATTTATTTTTATCCAAGATGCTATACAGTCTGGGGCTTTTGTTTGAATCATTGGGCCGGTGGAGGGGAGTGGACTTTTAGGATTGTTCGTAGGATGATAAGCTCTGTAAATTTGGCTCTATGTAGTTGTTTTGGCAGTGCCAAATTCTGGAATGTGTGGAGATTGTAAGAAGACCAACCGTCATATTATGTTTTGGATGATTGATGATTGATGAAGCTTTCTGCATAACATACCTCGACACCCTACAAAGGAAGTGCCAAATTTGTCCGAAGATTGATGCATATCAATTAAATCTCTGGCAATGGAGGACTGCCTTGGCTGAATCTCTTTTTCAATGCTTGTGATAACTATACAGTCCAACCCAATTGATGTATTTTATACATTTCATCCACTAAACGAGGCCCTTCGAAACATGAGTCAAATTATTAACATGTCTGTTAATGCCTATTTGGAGAGGTGGTATCAAAAGGAAATGGTGGAGGATAGTAAAGATGAGGGTTGCTGAATGGGCAGTCCGGGTGCAAAAGGGTTTCGATGATTAGTTTGGTTATGAACCTTGGTTAAAGGCTGTTGGTTAGTCATGAGATTAAATAACTTACGGTATGTCCACTTTTGAGTGAGGCTGGTATTTAGAACTTTTACGTTCTCCAGAGAAGTGAAAAGAGAAAGGTACGTGGGTTTCCCTGATTTTTTTTTTTTACCCAATTTCCGAGTGGAAGTTGGACCACTGGAGTTGAATAGAAATGTGCTGGTTGAACATAAGTCTCTTTGTGGCTCCTGCCTCCTGGGACCGTCACCGGTGCATTTGGCGTTGGTTTTATTATCACAAGAAGGCGGTGGTGTAATTTGAATTGTGAAAACATCACGCGGTTAGACGGAGCCTGTTAGAGTAATCCGCCCAAACTTGGTGAAATATCATACTTACAGATCAGCCAGGCACTTGTGTGCAAGTGCTCGTAGCCACTTGGCGATTTAATTGAACAGGGTGTCAGCTAAGCAAGTAGCGAAGTAGAGGACAACGAGACCCCTCTCTAACAAACAAAAACAAGCAAGAAGTATCTCATTGAATTTTTATTACTGACAGACACGCAGCAGCACGTGATACTCATTTGTTCGTGACTGAGGAAGTCCTCACGTTACACGCACGTGACCTTTTGACAATGCGTGTAGAGGGCGTGGTCACATCATATTGGTCTCTCTTCTGCCCCTCAGATTTGGAAGAACCTCGCGAACAAAGTGCAGGTATGCGCCTTATTTAGAGCATTTTTGTGATTATTTAATGTCTTCCCCCCCCCCCCCCCCTTCTCTGACGTGACCATCATTTCTTGCCTGCTAGCTTTAGCCGACCAGCTCAACCGCCAACACCACCCACTTGCCGTTTAAGTTAAGCAGGAACTTCTCCTTTATTGGCAGCCTAAAACACAATGCCAAACAACAATCTCAATGGGGACCAGTTCTAAAGTTGTTGCTCTTCGTCTTGTGCTCGCTTTTTCTTGAAATTCTGTCTAAAATGAATAATAGGACGCGCTAGCATATCTGTTACTGTTACTCACACGTGAGTATGCCTTAGTTTTAAATTTGTGGAAAATAATATCTAAGGTGCACGTAATTCGTAGATAATAAATCATGCAAATCAAGTTTGTTTGTTTTTTGGTGTCCTGTAAATAAAGCTTTAAGATAAGCCATTTAAGTTCAAATGAGAAAACAGTGCTTTCTATCAACAAAATAAAGATAGTCAAACTACTAGGGGGTCTTTAGGATAAAGTTCCGATAATCATGGGGTGGTATGCTTAATAGGTTGTACGACAATTGAGGATAACATCTCTTCGGTCACCTATTAATTGGATTCCCCATTGATTTTTAGACGTATCAAAAAAATCATCTAGAACTATGCAGCAAACTCGTCAAGAACGAACATCTAGAAGTCAAACTACAAATTGTTTACCTGCGGAGGTTCTTCAACACATTTTGGTTCCATAACTAGTCCACGTTTCGCAGACAGTACGGCGTATACAGCCAGCAGAGAAACTATGGAGAAGAAAGATGATTTTATTCTGCACTGTACACTTACGTCAAATCATGTCATTAGAAGCACATTGTCGATCACGTTAGTAAGGGCAAAGTGAGTTACTTTGGCCAACTCACGCCCTGAGAGGGTCCAGCTGACACCACTAGCACTCCTTCCTGATGCCTCCACTTACACTAACAAATGCCTTTTCCGGAACAGACCACACAGAACCTATAAAGTACAGCCAGCCAGAACCCAATCCCACGCGGTTCTATGATCTATCTAGTCTTGGTCAAAACTGAAAATTTTTCTAATTTATCCACATTCACAAAAGTGCCCCTGTTGGTATCCAGCTGGCCACGTTATAGCCCAGAGAAAAGGAGGGGGCTGTGGGACTGGGGAGAAAGAGATTCAGTGCCATCTGGCAGTCCTCACGTGGGCTATCTACGTGTTCGTTGAACCCGAAGTGCATGACAGCATTGCAATGAGAGAACGGCATCAGCGCCATGCTCTTCGATTCCTATTTCTCTAACTCCACTCACGCTGTCCCATATGAATGCTCCATCACGCGCTTACTACAAATCCTATTGGAGGATAGTAGCACGTAATTACGTATACAACGTGGCTTTTTCCATGACAGTCTTTTTGTGGGGGAAGATCGAACCAAATCGATTACCATTTCCAGTCGAATTTATTATAATTTTCTATCGATTTCGTTTCCATGTATTTCCATACTCCTACGGGTTTTCTCTCTGGGGGAATCGGATCATTCCACAAAGTGGGGCATCTTTTAGCCGGACTAGATGTGCAAGCATTTTCAACTCTAATTGCTGTTTAAAGAAAGCTATCCGATCTACTTAATCTACGAGCCTAAATTTTTCTTTGAAACAGCACAATAATCACGTATGCATCGAAAGGGAAAAACAAAGCCAGTGCATATCCATAGAATTATGACGTGCATCCAATTAAGGGTGGTTCCGGTACTCACCGGAACCAAAAAATCCATTCTGAAAACAGAATCCGAAAATTTCGGTTCCATTAGTAGGCCTAAAGGCCCATATTTTGGTTTGACCAAAAATGCTTTGCTTTTTTAAGCATTTTTTGCCAGAAAAAATGGACTGTTTTTTTCCCTATGATACAATTTCATAAGATGAGAATACTGATTTTTAAGCATATATTTCTAAAAAGAAGCAAAAATAATAAAGCTACAAGATAAAGGACTAGTCACATATTACACTTCAGACTGAGAATGCTTCATAGCTGTGGTAGGAGAACTGAAAAACAGCTGAAATTTAATCTAGGAACAACAGTTAAGATCATGTCACTCTTTTATTGAGAAAATATAGTTAGAACATGTACTGTTAGATTAACCATCGGCACCGATCCAACTTCGTTACCTGCAACACCATGATGAAACCAAATGCCAATATTAGTGAACCATTAGTTAGCAAAACACAATTGTAAGATTAAAATTAAAAGGTTGATGGTATTTGGTTAAAATAAATGCAAAAAGATTAATAAGAATAAAGCTCAGATTTGGTTCCCATAAGCTTGAATTTTTTTTCCTTAGCTCCTATAAGCTTGAATTACCTAGCACTATATGTTGCACTATCCCCACGGTTGACTGCATTGGATACATTTACTAAGTGGGAAGGCATAAATGCTGACATCTAAATCTCATAGGCCAAAATTAAAGCACTGATCACCTACACATAAATTGACTATTATTTTCCCTATCCTGCCATGACCTTTTAGGTGACATAGGTGATTTAGGAGATGGTGCGAAGTCCTCAAAACTTGTGAACTAAATTAGTCTCAGTTAGCCTCTGTAATTTTTTTTGTGAACTAGATTCCAGGATCATCCATTCTCTTACATGATATAATAGACAATATCAAGATTCAAACACTACCTAGATATGGGATATAAGAACACAGAGTATTTCGGGAAAAAAGAATGGACCTAAAAAACTTCGATGCTAAATCACTCAAGTTTCGACATATGGTCTCCAAAGGTTGATATGATACATGAACACAGAACCAGCCCAAAAGAAAAATGACAGAGGATGAGCAGATCAAAGCAAGATCATGGAGAAAATATAGAGAAAGAGCCAAGAGAGAGACCAAATCAAACATAAACCAACAAAGTAAGATACAATAAATTAAAATTAACAAACCCTAAAACATTTTAAAGACTAAATACAACATTTACAAAACTAAAATTAACAAACCCAACCTCAAGAGAGAGATGGTGAGAGATTCGATCACCAAAGGTCCAAAACTCAACTAATGACAGCAACCTATTACCTGCGAGAGAGAGGGAGATAGAGAGAGAGATTTAGGAGGGAGAAAGCTGAGAGAGATATATATATAGAGATTTCGAGAGGGAGGAATGGAGGCCGGAGGATGGGGGCTGGCCGGCTGGGCGCAGGAAGTTGGGAATATGTGACAATACGAAAAAGAAGAAGAGAGACTGAAAATTATCTTCTCACGTGGCCTCGGTTAAAAAACCAATCCTAGATTAATTAAAGAAATAAAATAAAAAAAAACTGTCGGAATCGGAAATTTTCATATATTAGTATCCGGTACCGGAATTTCCGTAAAATACCCTATAAAATTTTCACCCTTACATCCAATCATGCCATATATAGTTTCCACCTACGTCAATTTTCATGCGGTGAACTTTCGCCATCATCCTTGACGAAGTCTCTTAATTTGTCACAAAAAAAAAGGGTCACGTCTCTCAAATAATTAACACAGAAAAATACGAAAATCCATAACATGAGTAGCACGAAATAATATATTATAATAATGTAAACCAAGCGGCTCACAAAATTAGCTCGTTTCAGTGGCGCATATTGCATCTTATATAACATAATTGATATATTATTCAATTGGAGGGCTTTTTTAAAAAAAAAAGGCTTGGCCAACCTTATTGTATTGGTATAAATAAAATGGTACATTGGCATACTTTAATGCTTTTTATATTGATAATACACTGTCGCTTCAGATGAGAAGCATAAACATCAAGATATGTTCGTTTTCTAAAAAATGGTAAGATTTTTAGTATTTTGATAAAATTGTGAATATTTATGTAAATTAGAGTTTTATAGGTTTTTTGTGTAAAAATTGTTAATTTTTTTAAAAAATATTTAATTTTTATTAAAATTTATTAAAAAGTTACATAAAGATATGATTTGATGTAATTTTTTAATATAAAAAATATTGAAATTAGGTGAAAAAGTTTTAAAAAATATTTATTATAATTTTTTTTAAAAAAATATTAGTGTTTATGTGAAAATTATTAGAAAAAATATATAAATATATAAATTTTTAAAAGTTAAAATATTATTTTTATTATATTTTAAAATACTCTTACAAACTAGCTCCAACTGTGCTCTCTTGAGACTTGGGATATGTTCGGTTTGAGTAAAAATGTAGGATTTTAGAGAAGTGAATATTCATGTTGAATAATATTTCATTGGTATTTGTGTAAAGTAGAGAGATAAATGATTTGATGTAATTGTTTAATAATAAAATATTGGAGTTATGTGAAAAAGTATAGATAAAAAATTTATATTAAATAAAAAAGTAAAAAATTGTTAAGATTATGTAAAATATATTAATATTTACATTTAAATTCTGAATATACTCTATGATAATTTGTGAATGTATTTACTCAAACTCTTAAGTTAACTTGGTTAGCGTTAGGAAAAAAACAGACTTGGATCAATTGTTTCTCCTACAGTACATACCACCTTCTCCAGCGCAGCGCGTGGACTGGAGTCTTTTTCGTACAATATCAGGGGTGGGGTTCAAGATGGGGCCTACCGATAGAGTCTCCGGCCATTGAGATCGATGCACATCAGACCTGTCCGACTTTGACCGTTTCTGCGCATACAACATGGTATTGCAGAACATGGAGACTATTAACTCATTTAAACTACACACACTCGCCCGCGGTTTTTCTTTTCACAATCGTTTTTGCCAATCATATTTTGCCACGCCATACTCCGCAAAAAGTCTGCCGTAATTAATTTGCCAAAAGGAGAGGGCTTATTTTTCTTTAGTATCTCCCGATTGAAAAATGCCTTCGGTATAACGATTTATTTCTCACGGAAAAATTTCAATTAATATTTTTTTTCTTAATTTATATCACAAAATCGCCATGGGGATGGATAGGGATTTCTTTTTGGGGGCTAATTAGTAAAGATGAAGTGGTATTACAATATTGGCTGTAGGTTGAAATTAAGATCATGCGGTTGGAACGACCGGCCTTATTGTATACGCCAGACACGACTTTCAGGATACCCACCCTTTTCGTGTACGGCGTTTAATTAGCTGTCACCCTGAACCAAGAGCTCCGAATTTCTTACTGCCCTACGCGTTCTTGAGGCACGTCGGACTACGCTCTAGTGAAAAACAAATTTTAAACCACTGTAAAATCAGAAAAAGCATGCAGGATGGATTGCCTGCAACCAAACAAACGGGTGCGTGCCGTTTCTTAAAAGAAGGAATATCCAAGTTTAGCATTTCAGAGTAAATCCAAGTGAAAAGTGAAAAATTGCTTGGGCAAATGTATCATAAAAATGAAGCTATCTGAGGTTATCGAGACTCTTAGTTAATGAATCAGAAAAGGAAAGAGGTTCCAACTTTGATCAACATCATGAAAACCACAACTGTTTGCCAATCAAAATCTCGAAGAAGAACAAAACAAATGTCCTTTTCGTGTATTTTGAAGAACACTTTTTTCTTCTTTATTTGTTCAATGGGTATCTAACGTGGCACGTGCTGATGGACTGCGTGTAATACTGTACATGGTGTCTCTGGGTATTCCCCTTCCACCTAAAGAAGCGTGAGATGATGGCGGCGCGTAAATAAGGTGTTGGATATGTAGCTAGCTTTTTTAACCAGACAACCATAAAAAAAAACATATTAAAAGCCCAGAGACAAATGCCCAAACAGAGGAGGAGACGAGGAAGAGAGTGTATTTGTGTGATCACGTTGGTGATACTCATGGCCTTATGCCATGTCTATCTGTCTGCCGCTCTGTCCCGATTTTTTTTTCTTTTTTTGTTAAATTTTTATTTCCAACTACACCCTGTACTCTCTTCTCTCGCTCCCTTCCCCTTATATACCCTCCCTCTTCTCTACACACGAAATCCCTTCCCAAACTCCCTTCTCTCTCAAACACATGCAAATATTTAGACCCAACTCTGTCAAAGACAGCAGGCACGAATACTTTGAAAGAGAGGTTTAGTTTAGCTGAGTTGATTTGTGAGTATTTTGTAAGAGATTCTTTACTTGCTAGGTGTTCTGGGGAATTGCTAGACAAATGACAATGAGCAACAATATCGGTCAATTTGGGGACACGACACTAACCAAGGTGTTTGTTGGAGGGCTAGCATGGGAGACACCGAAGGAGGCCATGAGAGAGCACTTTGAGAAGTACGGTGAGATATTGGAGGCTGTGATTATCTCTGATAAGGTCACCGGCAGATCCAAGGGCTACGGATTCGTAAGTGTCGAAAACCATGGTAGATCTTGCATGTACTTGCAGAGATTATTCTAAGTTCTTTCCTTTTTGTTGTGTGGTGGGTGTTTGTTAAAATGCGGGGGTGGTGGTGGTTTTTGGATATTTCAGGTGACGTTCAAGGAGGCTGAAGCGGCCAAGAAGGCTTGCGAGGACGCCACGCCCATCATCAACGGACGCCGAGCCAACTGCAACCTGGCTTCGCTGGGAGCCCGGCGCCCAAGGTCGGCTTCCACCACCCCTCCTCAACATGGTCAGTGTTACAACACATCTTTTTTCTTTCTGTCGTTTAATGAAGAAAACAACAATGGCATTTTTGCAAATGAGACCATCATGGGGGTTTAACGTTGTGTGATGAACATAATGAAGGATCCAACGCCGTGCCGAGGCCCTCGTCAGTTGCACCAGCAAATCAGGTGCAGTGGTACTACCCGGCGGGCACACCTCCTCCTTCGCCGTTTCATCATCAGCATCATCATCAGCCCGTTCCTTTCTATGGGTATGTTAATCTACACGGTAACACGTACATTACAGAGTTATGTATGGGTCTTATATATATTGCTGTAATTAATTTGCCTGATTACCTCTTTTTCAGGTACTCTCCCACTTACATTGCCACTGATGTCAGTTACAATCCCGTAAGCGATCCCATCTCATTTAGATATAAAACCATGTCTCCTATTTACATAGAAACTAATGAAAATTGCCTGCTATTAAGAGCAATCAAGTTTAAGATCTGGTGCTTAATTAGGATATAATCCGTAAAGGAGAGTATTGCAATACCTTACGTTTTATTTTATTAGTATTAAAACTAGTTAATGGAGCTCCATGTGTCCGGATTTACCTCTTGCCTTTAACATGCATAGCACTCAAATGTATGGACCCGATCAGGTTTCCCCCTTAATCAGAAACTCACATGTATATATATATATAATATAGATGTAATGGTACTATTGATCAGATGTCTCGTAAGTTGATAGAAGGTAACAAATTTAATCCTTTGACTGCTGTTTTAACGTTGTTATCGTTTGTTCGGTGTTTTTTTTTTTTTATGAACGACGCAGAAGCTGAGCTACACCGGCGAGAGCTACATGAATGGGCATTTCTCTCAGGTGTATCCAGGGCAACCTATTGTGGGTGGCAACACATTGATGCCCGTGTACCCTTATTACCATTACCATCAATCGCAAACAATGGGCCTACCTGCCCACGTCTACTCACCAACCACAGGCGGACCCATCAATACGGTCCCGGCCCTAATGTCAAAACCAGCATCAATTGCTCCTAACGCAGGTACACACATTTATTCATGTAATATATACGTGGCCTCACATGCTAACACAGCTAGGCTAGCAGTCAATGTCTTTACTATTTAGGAAAGAACAAGAAGTTGTAGTGTCACGTGAGTCTGTGATTAGGGTTTAGGGACTGCTAGCTGGCCCTTCACGAACCCACGTGGCTTACCCAGAACAAGTAATGCTAAGATTCGACTTCTCATTGGAGAATCAGAACTAGCTAGAATGATGTTTCTTTTTGAATGCTTGATGAAAATTTATGACATTTTCTTCATTAATTTCTTATTTCTTTCGTAGATTCTAAGTAAATTATACAATTGAAGCTCCGACTGAGCATATTACCTTTTTTTTCCGGAATTTATTACGGCGGATTTGAAGAGCTTTGAGTGGGTATTTTGATAAATATGAACTGATATTACAAAGACAGTTTGCTTGGCTGTGGAATAGGGACAGTTCGGGCGGTCGAGGGCTTTAAAAAGGTTATCTAAGGGGGCACTTAGCTGGCAATAACAAAGGGAAGGTGGTGGCTGCTCAGAACAACCTTATTATCTGATCTGCTGTAGCTCTGCATTCCAATTTTTCGACTTCATTTTTTATTTCTATTCTTAGGCGTTTGATAAGATTCTTTAATTCTCATTCTCTCTCTCTCTCTAACATCTCAGCTTGAGCTGTAAACCGTTCAAAAGAATGTAACTGAAGTCCATGTGCCTATGTAATTACCCATAGCTTGTGGGTTCCTTTTGATGGCTTCAGTGAACTTTCCTACATAAAGCCTGCATCTTCAAATTATTGCTCATTGCGCGCTCTCTCTCTATCTCATACACTTTCTTTCTCACTCAAATACATACATGTAACTATGTAAGCACGCATTGTGATTCTCTTCTAGCTTGGCTGCAGTTGATCGTCGGAGGAAATGTAGAGTTGCTTTGGCACAGTAGGACAGTGAACATGATCCGACTTTTCCTTTAGCCAACTAAAAGGGTATTGCTTAGAACAAAAAAATAAAAATAAAAAGGGGTATCGTTTTTTCTGTGGAACGTAGTGTGCCGTGCAATTGTTTTTTTCCCTCGAAAACAACCAATGCATTATAAACAAGGACGAACAGTAAAGGACAACAAGACAAAGACATCCAGCAAGACTCCCGAACGGATCAAAGGAACCACTATAAACTCCATGCGAGGCAGAGGGAGTGGTGATCGGACATAGTAGACAGAGCTACCAGGACCTGAACAAGCCAGTAAAGCGTCACAATCGGCGCGCAAGACCCAACAAAAGGCTGAAAGAGAGCCACAAGGACTCGGATAAACCCACTGAAGGGCCGGACAACAAAGGCCAAACAAGGACAACAACAAGTAAAAACAAAACACAAACACGATACACAACAAAAAACTAGCCATAAACAGAGGGGCAAGCCCAAACGGGCGAAAACACACAACACACAAGCCCTAAACAGAGGGGCAGACCCAAACGGGCTTATTTTTTGTCGGACCGGTGGCGGCGGAGTGTGCCGTGCAATTGAGTTACATTGAGTTAGTATTATGCTTTATTTATATTAAAATAAATATAAAATATTCAATAAAATCATTTTATTTTTAGTTTTTGTTACCAATTTTTAAGTATCAAAATGTTTAAACTTCCAAAATTATAGAACTTCGGAGCAATCTCCAAAACCTCTGGTATATATTGGTATATTTATTTAATTGTGATGCACGAAACAAGCAAGTTCTGTGATTCCATCCCTTTTCCTAATTCTATGCTGCTGTCCAGATAGATGATCTACGGTTGACCTATCCGTGATTTAGGACGATAAATATGCCTTGGATTTAGGGGAGGACAAGATATCGCTCTCTTTATTAAGGGACGAACAGACAAAAAAAAACCCTCGTGAACCAAACCTCTTGCATTGACGCCAATGCCACCTGAAGCTATACAGCAAAAATACGGACGAGGACTGGCTTCGGGAAGGAGTAATTGGACGCCTGCATAATATTGGGCACTACCAGTGACGGAACCAGGATTAAAATTTATGGGTGTCGAACTTTAAAAGCGAAATGACAAAAAAAAAATTTCTTCATAATGCAAAATATTGTCTTAGAGTTTTTTTCTACGTCATTGTCTTAGAGTTATAATGTCAAAAATTAAAGACTAAAAACATTAAAAATATTGGAATACATGTACCGTAATATATACTGCGATTGAGAAGTGACAATTGGATCCTAAGAGTTTGCATCTTCTGAAAATGTTGCAAAATTGTTTCGTTCTCAATAGTTTTAAAAACTTCTTACTCAATGTACACTAACATGCAACCATTCATTCAGTTATCTCTCATCCTATTACATAAATCACTTTTGATGATCTAATTTAAGTTAATTCTCTACTTAATTCTAAAATTTTAGAACAAATTACAGATAATTTTGATGGTTGAGGTCTTGATGCCATTAGGGGTTGTCTTACAAATGTACACTTACATTTTTTGTTACTACCAGAACTGGAATCAGTCTTTTTTTTCCTCTTTTTTCTTTTGACAAAAGGTTACTTGGGACGCATTTGTAATTTATTTTCTCTAGGTTCTATGGATTTGAAATTGAAAGATATTCACATTCTTCAAAGCAACTTACACACACAAAGCAACAATTGATGACAAACCATGCTATGAATAATAAAAATAAAATTTACAATATAAGCAAGATTTAGTAAAAGAGTTCCTTACATAAACATATCCCAAAAGTGATCATAACTTTGGTTTGACCTATACAAGAATCCTAAACAAACACAACATTTTTCGAGATCTCTAATAAAAATGAAGAAACAAATCAACATTGGGAGAAAAAAATGAAGTGATCTTGATTATGAAAAATTAGGAGCAAAGAGTAAATAGTTTTTTACTAGCATAAATTTAGCAAGATGACATGAAGTTACCCCTCGGTTGAAGAATTTGTAATCAATGCAAAACAAAAAATTATAATAACTGTATATTTGTCTTAATTATTATGTAGCACTAGGAGCAAAATCAATGTATAGAAAAAAAATATTTTAGATCCGATACCTATTAAGTCTATTTGGCCTGGATTTAATGGGTATCGGACCTAGCTAATTTATAAAGAAAAACAAAAAAAAAACAAAAAAACCTAAATGTAAAATTTTTTTTGGGGGGTGCGATGGGTATCTGCCGATACCCATCGCACCCCCTCCTTCCGCCACTGGGCACTACTATACCGGCCATGGTTATTGTGTGAGTGAGGTTATGGTGTGAGTGTGTGAGTGGACGGGTGAGATTAGAAGTTGAGAAATCTAATGGCTGAAAATATGTCACATCATTTAATGAAACCGGGTCGGTTTTGCGGGTCGGGTTCATTAAATGACGTGACGTTTTCTCAGCCATTAGATTTCTCAACTTCTAATCTCATCCGTCCACTCATACACTCACACAATAACCTCAATCACACAATAACTTTTGCCTGCTATACGTACATGGGAAAAAGGTATTACGTAAACTGTTTTACAAGCTGTCATGATTTGATATAGAAGATGTTGGATTATCAGGACTATATCCATTAAATGCGTCTCCTAATCAATCTCCTCGATTTATTACGTCGACGTAAATTCGCGACAACAAAGGGCTTAAATAGAGTACAATGCCAATACCTAACTTTCAAACGGCAAAGAGACATCCACACACCCCACATGAACAGTTGAACACAAGATGAACATCTAATAATATTATCTTAAGGGATGTTAGTTTGCAAAAATATGTTAGAATATAATAGGATTGAATAAACGAATATTTAAAATCTCAAAAATTCATACATAAACACTAATATTTTGTATACAATCTCCAACGACTTTTGACACAAATTATAATATATTTTCAAAAAAAATTATAACAAATATTTTTTCTTTATATTTTTTCACATAACTTTAATTTTTTATTAAACAATTACATAAATTCATCTCTCTCTACAATTTTTTACAAATTCTAACAAAAATTAAATATCTTTTAAATTTTTCACTACCTTTTACATAAAAACTTATAAAATTATAATATACATAAATATTTATAATTCTTTAAAAATCTTTACAAAAAGAGTCCATACACGATTTCCCAAATAACCCTCCGGACGACGACCCCTGTTGAAGGGCCCGAAGGCCGTAAGCGAACAAAAATCCATCCAGAGCGCAGCCGCAACCCGCAACTGTGCATACCTATGTCTCGCAGGCCACCAAATTTCCTCACCCGGCCCAGAAAAAAGTCCTCTATTCTACCTTTCGGCCCAAGTCCTCTAATTGCATGTTGGGCCCATTTTCTTCCCACGATCTTGGAGTATGACGGTGAGTCCAGAACTCAATTGAATCTCGTAGGCCCACAATGGCAAAGAAGTAGCCGAGTAGGAGGACACCTACATTCGTAGGAACAAATAGCGTGTCAAATCGAGCGCTTTGTATAGAAAGTTTCTCAATGGGCCAGCCAAGCAGGCTATTTGCATTGAACACGACGTTATAAATTGAATTGGAACATAACAGAAAATTGGACCTATTTCACGAGGTTATAAATATTTATGTTCTATGAGTATATAGTTATTGTTTGTCTATTCTTATCATATTATTATTTTTTACTATAATAAATATTAAAAATCATCGCTTTTAGTTTTACCCAATCAAATATAATAAAATTTTAACACATCCTCCGGGTCCGGGTAACACAAAACAGAGTCCGTCCGGTCAGGGTTTCGTTGGTTCTTCTTTTCACCGTCATGACCTCCGAAAATAATGAAATTTTCCCTGTATAAGACTTCTTTACATGACTGGAAGTTAAGTACACTGAACTTCCAGTCATTATACGCCACGTAGGAAAACGGATGCCAATTTCTCTTTAAAAAATAAAGATAGCGGAAACGTGCTATTCTGCTATTTGACTGTCACCGTTTGTTTGCAAAACTACGAAGTCCCCTTCTCTTCACTTCCCAAGAAATTTAACAAAGCTGCTAGTGCTGGCCAATCGCTGAAAAGTGAAAAGGACAAGGATGCATTATTATATTCGGCCTGATATAGGTAGATCCCTCCCTCTCTCTCATCTGAAAGGACACCTACCTTTGCCCACTCTCTTTCCGTAACTTTTTTTTCTCTCTCTAAAACCCCCCAAACCCTCTCGGCCTTTATTTCTTGAAGATCTAAAAGGTACTCCAATTCATACTCGTCGCTATGTTTACTCAATTATTGTTGTTTTTTGATGTTACTTTGCATGTTCCGTCATCTTCCTTGAGCGTAGAATTAGTTTTGTCCGGTCATTAGGGTTTTTGAGTTTGGGCAATATTATTGAATTTTCCTTTTCAAAGAAGCTATTTTTGATGGTTTTGAAATATACCTAGACTCTTTCTATGGACGTGGAGAAGGACAAGGATGTTTGTTTGTTTAGTGTTTCCGAGTCCACTGCTGTGAGTGTAAGGGAGCATGTAGCGGGCGAAACCCAAGTCGAGGTCTCTCTCTCGGTGGGCGTTGAGAGAGTAGAGGATGGTGGGGGTTGTAATGGGGATGATATTATGGTGGAGGTTTTAGGGTCCGATGTGTATGTTGATGGTGTGTGTACTCATGGGGAGGGGGGCCGAAGCGGGTTGACTGAGGACGCGATTGGTGGTTCTGGAGATGGTAAATCATTGGTTAGAAATGGTGGACGTAGTGCACTGAGTTTGCGGGGAATTGGAGTTTCAGGTGGTGAAGCATCCAATCTTCAAAGTGAGACAGGGGTTGAATGTTCTCTGGGTATGGTGGAGTCACCAGGGAAACAAGCTTCAGTTGTAAAGGCTGAGAAGGTTGAGGTTACAATGAGAGAGGGGGGCAGTATAGGGGGAAGACCAGTTGGAGGGGAGGGACAAAAGGAAACGGTGGGTACTGGTAGGAGAAATGATGATCTGACACGACAAGATGTTACCTGTTTGGACGGTGAAGCTCAGAATACAGCTATTGGAGCTGGGGATGGTGGTTCTTTGGCATTTACTGGTTCCACGTGTGTAGAAACACGCGATGCTCATGTGGAGGAAGTTGTCGTGGTTGCCGGAGAGGCGGTTTTGGAGAAAAAAATGGTTGAAGTGGGTGCAGAAAGAGGTAGGGAAGTGATTGGTGGTGGGAGCGATGGAATTGAGGGTACGAACACAAAGGAAGTTGTTGTTTTTGATGATAAAGATAAAACTACCAGACTTGAAAATGGTGTAGGGGATTCTTCCGTGGTTGTGGGTTCCGTAGGTGTGGAAACCCGAGTGGTTAAAGAAGATGGGATGACACAAACTGTTGAAGGGTTAGAGCCTGGATTGATTGTTGAGGGTGCTGAAGATGGAAGGGAATTAGCTTATGTGGGATTGGATGCAGCAAATAATTTTAGCAAACAAGAAGTTGGTGTTGGGGATGATGAAGTATGGAATCCTGGAATTGATGGTAAGGCCATAAGCATGGAGTTAGTCGTAGAAAAATCAAGTTTACAAGCACAGGATTTTAAGGAAAAAGTACCAGTGATGGTGACTGAGGAAATGAATCCCAAAATTGTTACTTCTGGCAGTTGTGCTTTGGAGGGGGTTGTTTGCAATTCAGGAAGAGAACAGAGTTCAATTACAGAACCAACTTTTGGAGGAACAAAAAAGGATGCTGCAAGCTCCAAATCGTTGGATGAAGAAAGCAAAGCTGCTGCTACTGGGGAAGTTGAAGAGATGGACGAAGGGGATACTTTGTGTTCCAAAGTTGGAGGAGTGGAATGTGATGCTATTGATGGAAACACAACTTGCTCAATGGAAAAGCAGCTGGAAAAGGTTGATAAATTTGGTGAGAGCTTCGAAAATCACAGTGATGTTTCCTCCAATCCAGTATCTTCATGTCCGCCTAATCAAGGAGTTGTCGGAGGTGATAATATGGTAATGGATGACAAGGGTCCTTTGAACTCTGAATCAGACCAGCAGTTTAATCATGAAGAGGGCTTAGATAAAATCATAGCTCATGATCCTGTTTTGATGGAAGTTGATGAACAAGTTATTGATGCTGTATCTGTTTGTTTGCATGGAGGAGGGATAGAAGGCATTGAAGAGCAGTCAGTCAAGGTTGAGACAACTTGTGTGTTCACTGTAAGTCAGAGCAATGTATCTGCAGATTTAACGTCAAACCAAGTAGTTGTTGGTGGGGAAGCTGCAGCAGCTAAGGATGACAAGGTCTTTTCAGATTCAAATGCTGTGGTTCCGGAAACGATTGCCAAGGCTAGGAAATCGGATTGCTCAGAAAATGATCGGAGACTAAAAGCTGAGATATTGTGTGGGAGCACACAAGGAGATGCTCAAGTCACTGACGAAAAGGAAACTGTTCTGATGGACTGTGAAGCCATTCTAGATTCCAATTGTGAAGTTCCAGGTGCTGCTGAGAAAAATAAGCTGTTGGAGTCCGAAATGTGCTTAGAAAAGGGCATGGCTGGTGATCTATCTATTGATTCTAATATAGGTCAAGAGACTGAAGTCAAAAGACAGGTTGTCAATGCTGAATGTGCAGATGCGACATCACACCAGCGAACTCAGGTTGTTGCTGAAGCTGAAGTGGCAGCCGTGGAGGGCAATTTCCTTTTAAATCCAAATGTTGAAACAGATACTCAAGTTATTGTCAGAGCGGAAATTGTTCCGGGGGGCATTGAGGTTTTAAATTCCAACATGGATATACCAGGATCTGTGGAGTTTGAAGAGTGCATAGAGAAGAGCCTGGCTGATGATTTTGCTCACCTTGATGCAAAAAATGGGTCGGAGGTTGAAGTTGTAGGACAAGAAACGTTAGGTGAACAGGTTGATTTGCATGGAGAGCAGGAAATGGAAGTGGAAGATAACATTGCCGATACTGAGCTGTCAAAAGCTGATGAAGAGAAATTTGTTGAACGGGCAGATCTAAATTCTGGAAGTGTGGTTAAAGTCCATCAAGCTCGCTATCTGTTGCCATCAGAAAATGAAGGTGAGTTCTCTATATCGGATTTAGTCTGGGGTAAAGTGAGAAGCCATCCATGGTGGCCTGGGCAGATATTTGATCCTGCAGCTTCATCCGAGAAGGCAATGAAACACCATAAAAAGGATTGTTTTCTGGTGGCATATTTTGGGGATCGAACGTTTGCTTGGAATGAAGCATCTCAGTTAAAGCCCTTCCAAACACATTTTTCCCACGAAGAGAAGCAGAGCAATTCAGAAGCATTTCAGAATGCTGTTGAGTGTGCTTTGGAGGAAGTCTCAAGACGGGTGGAGCTTGGGCTAGCTTGCTCTTGCATACCACAGGATGCCTATGACAAAATCCAATTCCAGATTGTTGAGAACACTGGAATCCGGGAAGAAGCTAGTACAAGACGAGGAGTGGTCCGAACAGCCAATTCTAGTTACTTTGAACCTGATAAATTAATGGAATACATGAAAGCATTGGCACGGTTCCCTTCTGGTGGCAGTGACCAGCTGGAGCTTGTGATAGCCAAGGCTCAGTTGCTCTCCTTCTATCGACTAAAGGGTTATTGTAGTTTGCCTGACCTCCAATTTTGCGGACAGTTGTTGGAGAGTGACACAGATACTGTTGTCTCTGAGGACAGAATGCATTCAAGTGAAGTGTTTGAGCATGCAACTGCACTTTACAAGGATGATGAGCTAACTTCCTCTAAACAGGAGATTTGCCAGAGCAGCTCTTTCAATAAACGTAAACATAATTTGAAAGATGATGTACTTTACAAAAAGAAAGAAAGAAGCATGTCGGAGTTAATGGGTGATTCTGCAGATGGTGATAATTGGTCAGATGGGAAGACTGCTGGTAATTCGGTTTCATTGTCATCTGGAAAGAAACGGAAGACTGTTGAGTACCATGATGACCATGGGCCACAGGACGGGAGGAAAACTATTTCTTTCGCAAAAGTTTCTAACACCAGTCCATCTTCTTTCCCCAAGCCATCATTTAAAATTGGTGACTGTATCCGAAGAGTTGCTAGCCAACTGACTGGTTCTCATTCTATCCTGAAGTGTAATAGTGAGAGGTTCCAGAAGCTAGATGGAAGCAATGAAATACCTGCTGGGGATGAAGCCGATTTTTCCTTCCTGGATTCTGTGGATGCCGAGACAGAAAAGATGATTGATACAACAGATTACTCATCCCTAGATGATTTGTTATCGCAACTTCTGGTAGCTGCACAAGATCCTCTGAAAGGAAACAGTTTCTCTAATATTATTGCTAGTTTCTTCTTTGATTTTAGGAATTCAGTGTTAGTTGGCCAACCTTCTGATAGAGAGTTTTTGGCTCTGGATAAAGTCGGCAGAAGGAAAAGATCGTCTCACTCTGTTGGTGGTCCACCTGAAACATTTGAATTTGAGGATATGAGTGACACTTACTGGACAGACAGGGTCATCCAAAATGGTTCTGAAGAGCAACCTCCGCGTAAAAACAGAAAAAGAGAGTATCAAATTGTCCCTGTTGTACTAGAAAAACCCCTTCAAGTGAGCCGTAGGCCATATTCCAGGAAGCGATATTCAGATGGCAATCAGGTTGTGGCAGATGACAAACCTGCTGGCTACGTTGATGAGAACTCACCGGCAGAAATTGTAATGAACTTCTCAGAGGTTCGTTCTGTTCCTTCAGAAACAAACCTGAATAAGATGTTTGGGCATTTTGGACCTTTAAAGGAATCTGAAACAGAAGTTGATCGGGATACAAGCCGTGCTAGAGTGGTTTTTAAGAAGTCTTCCGATGCAGAAGTTGCTTTTAATAGTGCTGGAAGATTCAAAATTTTTGGACCAACGCTTGTAAATTACCAGATAAACTATACTCCATGTGCTCTGTTTAAAGCTTCTCCAATGGACATAGCCCAGGACCATGAGATGCAACTTGATCTTGCTGCTCTGGAAGTTGATCTAGTATGAAAGCGTCAGGTATCTATTTGCACCTGTATCAAACTTTCACTGTCAATGATGTTGAATATTCTCATGATTTTTTGATTACTAGTAGTCTTTGTTTGCTATGGTGGGAGTGAAAAACTAGTAATCTATATATTAGTTTGATATACTAGCTTTCGGCTCTTTAAATCCTCTGGTACACTTGAACGTCTGATTTCATCTGTTTTACACTTTTATATTTATATAAAGCGTATATATGATGTCCCACTTATTCGAATGTCTTTTATTACAGGCAAGAGCAGATACCTGAAAAAAAAACGGAAGTAATGATGAGTTAATGTGGCACAGAATTATCTGAATGGGCTGTTGAAGAAGGTAACCAGACTGTTAATTCATCTGGCTTTCTGTTTGATTATTCTGTCCAGGTTCTTTTTTGTTTTGCTTTTGGCCGAGAATGCAGATGCATAGTTTTGCTTTGTTCTGTAATCTCACATGATTCGCTTAGTCCACATGTACAGCAATGTATCTGACCTTTTGAAATGGTTGTTATCCTTGGCGGCTACAAGATTTGGGTATGGATCATTTTTTCTAATCCTCATTCTTTTTACGAATAGCCATTTTTATTTCTAATCCTCCTCACCTAGCTGAGCTGCCTTTCAAGGGTCCCCATTTGATTACTGTGGGCTATACTTGAAACATGGGGGGTCGCACTGGAGCAATGCTTCCGAGTTGAAAGTTTAATGTATTCATGACAGGGATTTCTAGATGATGCATATGGTTAAATGCCATTTTCTTATTAAAAATTGTCTTTAGTCTCTCGCTCTTTTCTAGATAGGGTTGATAATCAGATTCTGTTGTATCTCAATCGCCATTGATAAATTAGAGACTGCAGCATGCAGGTATCTTTATAGCCAGACTCAGTTTTGGTATAATGCTGCCGTTTACCTCTTAATTTTGGACTGAGCAAACTACTTTTTTCATGGCAAAAAATAAATTCATAATATCGATGAATAGAAGAAAGGTGTAACATAGCAGGCTATGGTTAGTGCTGACTCACATATGCCGTTACAAAAAGAGATGGAGATATACAGATATCTCAAGGGCTATGGTGCATTTAAGCCTAAAAGAAAATGTAAAATATCAGATCTTGTTACGATTGCATTATTGTTTAAACGGAAAACCATAACTAAGATTTTTGAAAATCGGAACCCATGGAGTCAATTAATTCTGCATTTATATCTGTCAAATTTTCCAGCGTTATAGTAACATGCCCTTAAATTGAATTTCCAAATAACGTATGTTCCCCCGCAGCCCCGCTGTATGATATATTTCAAAAGGAAACGATTTCATGACGGTGGATCCAATAAATTGCCGTTTCTTTCTCCCCGATTTTCCGCGCCACTACGTCGTTTCATTCGACCGTGACCCACAAATGTTCCCGCGACGGTGAGGAAAGCGCTTCCGATATTTTCGGATATGCAATTGTGAAAAGGACAGAGACGTATATGTCGTAGCCGTTTCGTATCTGTGAATTGATCACTCTTTTAAGTCTTAACAAATACAATTATCTTTCTGACCACATTTGTTATATGGAAAAAATTTACATATTCTTCTCTCCCTCTCTCTCTCACACACACACACCGAGAATTCTCAAGAGCAGAAGAATTCCCCGCTGAAGTCATTTCATATGGGCATATGGCATCGGGGAAAGATTTGAAAGAACTTCAATTCTCAGGTCATTATAATGCGGCTAGTTTCGATTATCAATGATTTTAAGCATTACTACGTGATTAAAAAATGTAGCTAATTAACTTTTAACTTGGGAGCATCAAGAAACATCACTGAAGGAATACTGCGTAAAAATTGAATTTTTCATTGATGAATTGCAATATGCTTCTCTTTTTTTTTTCCTGTCTTTTTGTTTCTCGTATGTTTCGTTCCTTCTGAGTGTCTCTGATAATTGCATGTTTGTCAGTGCCGAATGGAAAAATAGTTGCTTAACATATCTTTGTAAACTACTAGTTTGATATTCATTATTGCTGACGGTGCTTGAGCTCAAAACTGGCAGTAGCTTCGGATACTAGACAGAAGATTGATGGTTTAGTTGTGTTTGAGACTGATAGTACTGAGGATATGGACAACGCGTCAAACCTAGGTGGGAAAAGGGACCGGCAATGTTTACAACCAAAGCCCAAGTGTAATGTGCGCAAGAGTTTGGCTTGGGATAGCGCCTTTTTCACAAGTCCAGGTATGTTGATCATGCGGGAAAAAAAGGGTTTTGTGTGCTATTTATGAAGATTTCTTGGTACATCCATTGTGCACGAATGATTAGTTTGCACTTCCCCTCTACCTGTTCAGGGGTTCTGGACCCGGAAGAGTTGTGCCAGACTCTCAACTTACTTGGGAACGATAAACAGAAGATGGTGACTTCTGAGGCACTGGAAGCAGAATGGACAAGTGGAATTAGCAGATGTAGTCTGCGCAAAAGTCTAGCTTGGGATAGTGCCTTTTTCACTAGTGCAGGTAGACTTTTGTGTCTAAGAAACCCTTGTGAAGGTGCACTCGACAAATATTATCTCAAGGTATATATTTCCATGCGCGTAGGTGTTCTGGAGCCTGAGGAGTTGTCGATGATAAATCAAGGATTTAGAAAGTTCGAGTTTGATCCACTGCAAGGAATTGAGGAGAAACTGTGGAAGTCTGTTGAATCAATCTCAACAGCAGCCAGTGATGGTTCCCCTTTAAGAAGCCTGGAGATTGATCTGTTCGACGATATAAGGGCATCTCAACAAAAATCCACCCAAGTCTCGAATGTAGCAACTTCTATTTCCAATTGTCAAAGCAGAAATCGCCTGGGTCACTGTAAGAAAACTGCCATTGCTGCAGGTATTTGTTGAGTTTCAAAAGAAGCACCCACCCTTGCCCACTTGAACTTGAACTAGAGCATGCATGCATTGAATTTATACTTGTGCTAGTGTTTTGTCTAAAAGAACCTGCTATTGTGTCTAGTGTTTTTTCTAGAAGATATTTTGTCCATTTGATGATTATAAACTTGAGCTTATGCTACTGATTCTTTTCAGCATCAGAAAAAGTGGCTGCTCCCTCTCAAGTTCGAGTAAATTCTCACTTTGTGATGTGCTCTCATAAATTTTGTTGGTACTAATATTATGCTTCGGTGGGTGTTAGAGTATTTCATGTTCCTGATGAACCATGCAGATTTCCAGAGGGAAACAAGTCGCCAGGCATGGATTAGAGAGGGTCACTAGTGAGGCTTCTGTTGCCCCGCAATATCAGGTTTGTACAAGTTGAGTAGGTTGAAATTGTTGCTTCTACTGTTGCATACACAACACACTTACCTATTACCTGACTGCTTATATTGAGATGTTCAATAGCTAAATTCCATAGCCAGTTTTGGCTGCAGCCTCTCATTGATGGGGTGTTCTGCAAGTGCAGCCCAGTACCTGGGTTGATGCATAGTGGAACACATGCTGGTGTTAACTGAGATAAACTCCTTTAAAGTTTGAGCTAACCTACTTTAGTTCATTAATTAAAGCCTGATGCTGGAACTGGAGAATACAATCCAAAATGTGCTGCTAGAGATGGGGAATTGCATCTTTCATTATCTCGTAAGCCACCAAAGATGTCAGGGCGGGCTAGTAGAATTTCAACAGCTCTAACCAAAAGGGTGGTTTTGGGAACAAAGCATGGAAAATTGGAAACTCAAACTGTGAAAGCCACATCTGGTAAGGATCACCAGCAGTATCAGATTGATTGCTCAAAACAAGAATAACGTTTGTCATTACCTTGATCTGGACTTGATCTTCGTGTACTTGTTACAGGGCACTGTGGGACTGTGCCAAAGAAACCTTGTTCGGGTGTCTCATCACGTGGTATCCATAGTTCTATCACATCCCCTCCCTCATCTTTGTTGAGGTCACCAATTGCCACAAATGAAACCACTGAAACAAATGGAACCACGATTTGTATTTCCCCACACAGCAGGTTCCGTGGTTCTGCAGTTGGTACTGCGCATATATCTCCTTTGAGAGAAAATTCTACCGACCATGTAAACTTGGTTGCCACTGGTTCCACCTTTGAAACTCCTCCCAAATATAGAACAACTAACAGAGCTCACCCGGAAGATTCAAATGACCACACTTCTCTGTTATACATTTCAAAGTCTTCGTCTTGTACGTCACCTGTTAGCTCTTGTGGTGGATGTTCATTGGCCTCACTGTCAACATCCATAAATCAAGGACTGAATAACCCTATGGCAAGCTCTGGTACTACTGTAGAGATCCATCCACATGATGAACGCAATGGTAGCTCTGGTCCTTCAGATGTTTCAAGAATTACTAAACCTTCATGTCTTAGAAGGCCGTCGCCAAAGATTGGGTTCTTTGATGCGGTTAGTTATTGTTTATTTTGGTCAAGTACGGAGAACAAAATTTTGACTTTTCACTTCCAACTAGTTGTATCTAAGATATTTTTTTTTTTTCTGTAACTTGTTTTCTTTTTGTCATTCATTTCCAGGAAAATCCAACGACGCCAGTGACGGATCCAGGCTTGACAATTCATTCAGGTGTACAAAGAACGTCTTTTAAGAGTAGAACTGGTAATAACCTTGATAGAGCTGCAAAAAATATAGAACATATCAAGCTTCAACCTCCAAGAACAAAGGGGACTAAGAACATGATGAGTTCTCAGAAAACAAGAGTGTCAAGTCCTGCTTTATTCATCAGACCCTCATATCCTGTACAGTTTGGGGAAGCAGAAGAAGGTTTTGGAATAGGAACTGCCTCTCGAGGTCCATCGAAAGATCATCTTGCCACAACTTCCATAGCTCAGAATAATTTGTTCTGCAAAATGAGTGGCAAAGATTGCTTGAAATCTCCGAAAGTCGATCATGAGGGGCGTGACGCAGCCGAGCTTGGTCCCAGATCTACTTCAAATTTACAAGACAAAGGAAACCATGGCTTTAAGAGCAGAATAGGCGACAAGTGCGACGATCAGGCCGCCTAAGGGCCAAGCTCCACTATTCAAAGCATGAAGATGCCCGCATACAATCTCCAGAAACGAATTTGCATTGTGAAGGGGAAAAGGAAAACATATATGGAATCAGAAAACAAGTTGAAAGTTTACGTAGAGGTATTGGAGCTCGTTATCTCAAGAGTGTTGTGATGAAGTTCAGGGAGAAAAAAGGCCCCTCATGCGAAGCTTGGAATCAATAAAATATTGGTTACGCATAAATTTTGTCACTCTTTCTTGGAGGGGGGGAGACTCTTCGCAGATGATAATAATGTGAGGATCTTTTGAAGATTATGTTGAAGCCAACTTCATTCTTACTTCGCTCTGTTGCCCCCAATTGTGCATTGCACAAGTTCTCATTAGCTGTCAAAGATCCCATTTTAAATCCCAAAGGATATCTGCCAGTTCTACGCATTGCTTGTGTAATATTTCACATCCTAGCAGCAGGCTTGAAACGCCGGTAATATACATATACCTTTAAACAAATTGATCTGCTGGTACTGGTACAGCCCTAACTACACCTACGCGCAGCACTACACTAACTATTAACCAAGTTTAATATAAATCTAAAGTGGAAGATTGAAAAAGTCGAAAATGATTAGGCGGATTTTCTTAGCCATGCGGAATCACAGCACATCTTGTTCTCTTTCGGTGAGTAAAACCAACATACAGCAGTTTTTGATGTAGGAATCAAATGACAGCGCATTCTAAGTTTATCAACATCACAATCATAGAGAAAACGCCACGTCAAAAAATGATTCTCAATTTCCAAAAGTTTGTTTTAGGAAAAACAGTAGCAGGTTCTAAAGTAGCTAATAAAGACTTGTTCATACAAGTCGTTCTCAATGCATATAGCTGCTACGAGTGTCATAACAAAAAACAAGCTCCTCACGAAAAAACAAAAGAAATCAACCAAAAGGCAGGGCGGCTAGAGGACAGAACAAAGATGACCTTTGCCTGGATAAGTCTACGACCTTGGCTTTTCCTTTTTCTCCTTAAAGAGAGCCAGCAACGACACACCAGAGACCTTCACAACCTTGAATCTGACTCCAGGGATATCTCCCACAGCATGCCCCTTGCGTCCAAATCCTGCAATCAGCACCTCATCCTGCACCAAGCACACCAAGGGTTTATTAGGTCCAGCATCCAGAGAAGTGAGTCACACCCCATCATCAATTTTTGCAGACGATATACTCTCTAAAACCCTTGAACTATATTTCTCTCTGTATCCTGGCTCCAACAACTTGAAAGAAAACACCTAGAGGGGGAGGAAGGCAAAGAACATTCCACTCCCAGAACTATTCAAACTTACATTCTCCTCAATGTAGTTTAAACATCCATCGTTAGGTACAAAAGCAGCAATCTTTTTCCCATTTTTGATCAGCTGAACACGAGCACATTTTCTGATAGCAGAGTTAGGCTGCTTAGCCTCAATGCCACTGCATCAGTCAATTGCTAAGTTATTAGTCCCAAGTATGGGTTGATGGCAGCCACAAAATATATTCCAAGAAACAAGACAAAGGCATTAAATGTAATCTTACATCTTTTCAAGGACAATCCCCTTTGCATGGGATGATCCAGCAAATGGTTTTTTCCACTCATTTCCCAGGTGGGACTTCTTATATGACTTGTCTGCCCACCTCTGCCTTCTACGGTGGGACTTGAGCTTACGACCAGCTCCCATTCCACGAGTCTTCCTGCATTGCACCCATGTTTTCTAATTCCATTTACCAGAAACATCAAGAGGCAAATACAGGTATCACTTAGAGTAGCAGCTAAGAGATCCCAAACAAAAGCGGCAACAGGCTTTTCTTTTAAGGACCAAAAGCATGATGCTAGTTCATGTATAATTGGAAATCTTATCATGCTTACTCATCATTCGAAAAAGAAAAAGGAAAGCTTTCCAGCAGAATTCAATGCTTGAACTTAGACCTTCAAACTAGAAGTTGTTATAGCCATGAACCACAAATAAACTTCACAGTTCACCACTTCTGGAAGCCTTTGATTAGTGATTACTTAAATATCCATCAACAACCTAGGTTCTTTTTTTCTCTTTTGAGGCAGGGACTCGGATATTTTTTCCTGCCCAAAAGGTCTTCTGAGAATTCTATTAGGAGAGGAAATCCATGAGTTATAGACAGCAGACATTATCTTCTCACTGTCCTCAGGCATATAATTTCCAACACCTTCCTTTCTCTTTGTCCATTAATTTCATAAAGGGTAAAACAAACTTGAATTTACAAGAACTCCGTCGAACATGTTCCTGCTGCTGAATAATTAAGCAGCAGTGTCTCGCTTAAGGCAGGTCTCACAGAATCATTTGCAATTGAAAAAATTGATAAGAAATATCCACTTCAAGAAACAGAACAATTGAAGTCCAAGACTCATAACTGAAAAGGTGCATCCCTATATTAGACCAGACACCTTAACATTAAACCAAGTCTATCTCAAATTATATTTAGTTTTATGATAACGCTCAGACATCAACTGCTAACCCATGAAACTAGGATAAACTACAGGATGAATAGAGCACAGACACAGTATCAACCAAAGCCTAGAACCGAACGTACAACTTTTAGTAAATTTTCAAAACCTTTTAAAAAATTTCTCAATCACTTTTTCATCGATTCCAATATCTTTTTATCAATCACAATAATTTTTTCATCAATTCCAATACCTTTTCAACAATCTCAATAACTTTTTTCAAATTCCAACAACTTTTAAGACACTTTTCACCAATCCCAAAAGAATCTTAACTTCTTCCAAAAAAAACACAAACACAAAAACTGTTTTGAAATCTAAACCAAACATAAAGTTTTCAATCAATTTTCGGTTTCTTAGAACCCCTACGAGAAGCAATAATGTCTACATGAATTTCAACCACTGAATGCCCCAAAAACCTGAGCAAAAATGATCACCCTAACAATTTCTCCAACCCCCCCCCCCAAAAAAAAAAAACCAACAAACATCAGACAAAGGAATTAGCGGTAGATTCTACATAGAATTCGGCAAGAAAATCAGTGACAGGAAGGGCAAACACTTACCCCATGATGACTGAGTAAGAGGAGGGTGAGGTGTTAGAAGCAGATAGCGAGTGCCGCCTGGTGAAACCCTAACCCAATATACAGTAGTGCGCTATATTTATACCCGTCTGTGTTTATGTATATATGTGATTCAGTAGACCGAAAGGCTTAATACTCAAATTATTACTGATATACGCGATTTCAGATGTCCGAAACGCTACTAGTCTTTTAAATTTATTACGTTTCTATCCCCCATCTTTTTTTGTTTTTGAAAAAAAAAAATTGCCTTCTGAATTCTCCATCAAACGGCTGGGAATTATGAGCTCTCTTCACATTAAGGATGGTCTAGTACTAGTTTACTGTTTATGACAGTTTTGTTAGACGTTCCGATCATCTCATCAGTTCATATAAAGTCCTTTCCTTAAATCTAATTTTTCACCCAAAAATGCAAAGGGTTTTGTTGTTGGCCAAAAATCTTACGAAATTTGTAGTCACCCTTTTTTGATATAATCAATAAGCTTCACTTTGTTAAGTAAACAAAAACTCTTAAGGACTTCAATTTCTATAACGGTTCCTTAAAAAACCCATCTTATTAACTCAAATAAATTCCAAAACAAAAAACACTAAAAAAAATGCTGAAACCTCTAAATTAATAAGACCTTCAATGCTTTTTCTTTTTTCTTTTTTAATGTTATTTCAATATCGTTGTTTTAAGATCATACAAAGACAGAAAAAGGGGAAAATAAAAATTTTCAATTAGAAAAAGGAAAAATGGTTAGTCAGGTCAAGAAGTCCAATCTCTCCTGCCACATGGAGACAACAATCCTAACATTTGTTGTGCACACTAAGGGGGCAATGCTCCCTAGGGCATCAACCAACGGTTGGGAGGTCAGGCCTCTTAAGTACTCGACATACTAAGTATGAGTCATTTGCGTGTGGATTTAATGCTTATGCAGGTGAACAAGTCCTAGACTTAGCGTGCACGGACTATGGAGCTGGTTACATGTACACCCCCCAAGAAAAGTTACCCTATGGGGCGAGTTTAGGTGGTAGCTTTCTCATGGTTTACGCCTTTATTTTTTATTTTATTTTTTTTCCAAAAAGCACTACTATTATTATAACTAAACAACAAGCAGGATATACAGGGTACAAAACAAACCCCCTTTAAGGGGGTCAAAGCCTTCAAAAACCTACGGAAAACTCGAATGGGGACTACAAAATTCAAGGAAACTACCTTCCCTAAGGGAAGAAGCGGCCCATTGAGCAAGACTATGTGCAGCTTCATTAGCACTACGGGGAACAAAGGAACATGAGAAAAAGGCTGCTCAACCAAATGAGACTTAATCTTTGAAATGATCGGCTCAATCTTCCATGGACAATCAATAATAGTGCGTTGAGTAGCCTCCATGACAATTAAGGAGTCACCTTCAAACGAGACCCGCTCCCAAGAGAACTGAAGGGCAACTGGAGGCCAAGCCAGAGAGCTTCGGCCTCCCCAATCGTTGGAGCCACAGAACAAAGCCGGCGAGTCTCCACATGTAAGATGTTACCAAGAGCATCACGACAGATACAAGCAGCAAAGGAAAAACACGAACGAGTAGCCACATCTACATTTATTTTTATAAAACCAGAAGCTGGAGGAGTTCATACCGCTGAGCACAAAGGATGAAAAAATCTCCAAGCTCGTAGATGTTGAAGGGAGGTTTGCTGAAGCCTAGAAGCTAGGCGAGAAATGTCAGTGGGAGTGCCACCATGAACAATATGGTTACGTTCAAACCAGACAATGTCAATAGCATTAGTAGCATATAATTGAAAGTAGTGGAAATCTTGCACAGGAAGGGCAAGCGAAGCAGGATGTAAAATCACAGATATCCATCTAGAGATAGGATAGTCCACAAAATGATCAATCAAAATAGGCCAAGGAGCAGCCCGCCAAAGATACCGGCTAACAAAACATTGCAAAAACAGGTGATTCACACTCTCAATCTGGACTTTACACGGGGCAGAGACTAGAATCAAGTATAACCCGATGAATAAGCATGTCAATACGAGCCCGGGTGGTAAACATATTCCAAGCAAGCTTCCAAAGCAAAAGCTTTAAGCGGGCATGAATTTTAAGTTTCCACAACTGCTTTCATTGGGCCATGCTAAGAGGACTAGCTGCTGCATCAAATGGGGGGGGGGGGGGGGGGAGAAGGGATCGATACATAGATTTAGTAGAGAATTGACCTAAATCTTCCAAGGTCCAGACCCAACGATCAGGTTGTGTTGGCATAGGAGAAGGGAGCCTAAGAATATGACTAACAGAGGCATCATCAAAGTAAACCAATAAACGAGTTCGATCCCATTGATGACGAGGAGAAATTAAAGAGCATACCCTTTCCTGGAGCCGGTCAGAAGAAATAATCAGAGGCGGATGCAGGGGGCGGCTGCCACCCATTGGCCAGGCAAAAAAAAAATTACATGTAAATTTTTTTTTAGAAGTTGGTCTGGGCCTATGGGAGCCCGATCCCCATTGGCCTAGGCGCTCCAGATATTTCCCTTCAGGGCTTGGGCCCTTTTGGGCCCAGACCCTTTATTTTTTTAACTGGCAAAGGGTGAAACGACGTCATTTCACCCTCTGCCTTAAAAAATAAAATAAAACCTGTTTTTCTCTCTCGTCTCAACCCATCTCTCTTCGACCCCTCTTTCTCTCGCCCACCGTCGCGCCGCACCACTGTGCCCACTGCGCCGAAGCCGTTTTCCACCGCCCACCCCCGCTTGCGCCGCACCACTGCCTGCCCTGCACCGCAGTCCGTTGCCCACAGCAGTGCAGCACCAGTGTCCTGCGCACCCGGTCGGCACCAGCCCAGTTGTGAGCCGCCGCGTCCCTCATCTGTGAGAATTCTGCATTCCCTCACTCCTTCGCATTATGTCAATACTCAGTAGCCTTTGCAGTTTGTAGTATTAACCGATTTAATTTCTTTAGTTAAAAGTTAGTTAGGAATTATAATGATTAATGCATACAACATAGTTAATTTATGAAATTGTTGGATTTAGGGCAATTTATAGTTAATTGATTTAAGGCAGAATGAAGATTACATTTAAGGCAGATTTAGGGCAATTTATTAAACAATTTGAGTTTTTCCTTGGTTTACCGTAGCTAGATTCTGAGTATTTTACATTGGGTTTCGGATTGGTCTATATTAGGGATGAAACCTGTTTAAATTTGCTTGAATTGCCTTTAAATTGGGTAAAACTAGGTTTGTTGAGTTGTGATTGAACACAAAATTTTTTGAAATGTACTACATGAGCAGATTAGTGACTTTTGGTAGTGGACAATTTGCACTGGGTTTTATGTTGTCGTTTATTTGGCACTTACTGTTCAATTTTGCCTCCTCTGAACTGTTGGAGTGCACTTGATTGTTGGATTGCTTTTGTTTTTATGGTCTCTGTCCTTAGTACTCTACTCATGCTACTTCCCCCCAACACACACCTTCTTTCTTTTTCCTCGGTTCGTTTACAACATCCTTTCTCATAATCTAGTTAATTAGCTGTGTTGACTGACATAGCTTATAAAGGGGTGATTATTGATGAAAAATCAACTAGAACTGCGTTGTATGGTGTGCTTTATACCTTATGGAACCGTGCCTCCATGGTCTGGAAATTAATGTGTCAAGCAATAATCTTAGAACTGCCAGTAGGTTACTTTACATTACTTCATTAGACTTTCATACCTATATATTTTCTGTGTAGAGGTAAGTTTGTGAAGGATAGTTCTATTGGGTTGTCCTGAAAGTTTTTGGCCAGCAAGCTTAAAGATGATCGTTTCAGTGTTGGAATTAGCACTTCATAAGGTGTTAAAGTCGAATGTAACTTGTTGTGAGAATAGTTCAGAGGTTTCTTATTGACTTCAAGCATGGATTCAACTTTTTATAGGACTAGTCATCTGTTTTAGTCAATGAGGGAGTCCTTTTAGTTCTATGTAGAGGATGAAAGAAAAAAAAGAAGATAGGCAAAAGTGTCCACTGACTACCATATTTTTTATCTTCGTTTTAGAGAAGACTGCAGAGATGGTTTGCTTATGTTATTGTAGACCAATGAGTATCAATAGTGTGATACGATATGTCAGCACTGAGTTTTATGTTGTCGTCTATTTTGCACTTACTGTATAAGCTTATAGGAATTATAATGCATAGTCAATTTCTTTACACCCTCTTAGATTGCATATAGCTTACTGATTGACTCACTTGGACACAATTTGAAACTTTAAGTTGATGCTATCACGAAGATCAATGTATGGAATAAAAAGAAATTGGCAAGGAAATCCATGTGCTTCTAAAGCATACTTTTGGGAAGGTCTAAAATGCAGCTATGATGATTCTAATCCTCCTAGAATCACATCCTTGTAAGTTGATTATGGTATAAACTTTATGACTTTCCAACATATTTTAAGGTAATTAACTAACTGTAAACCTCACATTTCTCAGGAACTTGTCCTCAAGTGGATTGATGGGAGCTATTTCTGATGACATATCAAATCTCATAATGTTACAAATACTGTAAGTATCCGCAATTGTTCACGTGATCAAATAAGTTAGGAACACGAAGATGATGAAGATTGTTGTATCAATGCACCATGTGTAGCCATAAATATTAATTTTAATTATTTGCACATTTCAGGAATCTATTAAATAATAGCTTAAATGGATCAATGCCATATTCACTTTCACAATTGCCACACTTGAAGGTCCTGTAAGTTCCGTGGACTAAAAAAAATCTTACTACAAATTTGTTGGCTATAAAAGTGGAAACATAATCACATTCTTAATTTTACAGAAACTTATAACGAAATCAGCTCACTGGTTCAGTTCCACTTGAACTCATTGAAAGATCAAACGATGACTCTTTATCATTAAGGTATGCTTTTGTCAGAGATCACCTTTATTTCGCAATTTCATTTTTACATCGTCATTTTTAATGTTTTTAATCCTTAATTTTTGATATTTTAATTATAGGACATTTTTTTACATTACATAGGAAATTTTTTTTTGTCATTTTCCCTTATGTGTTCGTCCTCCCGTCAAATTGAATCCTGGATCCGCCACTGGAAATAATAGTACTAGGGCTTGGTAGAAAATTATTCATACCGACCACCCATGGATCCTGCCATACCAGGGTACTTTTTCTCCACTAAGAATTTGTTTGCATGCACCCAATCTGAGATGAGGAAGCAAACGAAGAATGCCCCTCCAAGCCCATGTCGCTATACGTTGAATTGGGCCAGTCCAGACGGAATGGTGCCTAAGGTACTTTGCTTTACACAAAGACACCCAAAGTGAAGAGACCTCAGAAACCAGCTCCCACCCTTGCCGAGCTAATAACGCAATATTCATACGAGAGAGGGAAAGAATACCCAGACCTCCCATTGCCTTAGGCAAGCAAATGGACTGCTAGGACTTTAGAGTCAGGTTGTGGGATCGGGTGGGGTCAAAGCCCCACCAAAAATTCTTCAAATTCTTATTAATGAGGGAGCACCAGGTATAAGGTCTCAATGGACGCAGTCTTCAATATTTGATCGGCGATGGGGCAATGATGCTTTTCTAAGAGGTGGATTTTTCAATTTTTTTTTTTTTGGTAAGTGGTAAGTATATTTCCCAAAGAGCTAAATATAGTAGGGCTCAACCCTTAGTTACAAAAGAGCGCATAACAGAAAACAGGACGCAAAGAAAACAATAAGTTAACTGGGCGCAAAGATAACAACAACAACGACATGGTCACAGAAGTGACAAGGAGTCAACCAAAAAAAGGAAGGTTCCACTTCCTAGCCAAGGTCATATTTGCAGAGCTTGGGGGGGACCTTTTGGAACAAACATGCCCTATCCTTGACATTGGAAACAATCTCGTTAAACACCTCCACCAACTTGCATTTCCAGCTTTGATACATTCTTTGATTGCGCTCCCTCCAAATCGCATAGACGACGGAAGCAAGGGTGAGTTTCCCAACTTGAGCATACAAGGATGTGCCTTTCAGACATTGAGCAGCCCATGAGATCGTGTCTCGCCAGCTCCTCTGGTCACGGGGGAAGCCACACCTGTCACATAAGAGAATCCAAAGTCTTCTCGAAAAAGGGCAATCAAAAAATAGGTGGTTACAGTCTTCGGTGTTAGCATCACATAGGGTACATTGGACCTCAATAACCATCCCAAAATTCTTCAATTGATTCTGCGTGTAGAGCTTCTCACGAATAGCCAACCATAAAATGAATGATAACCTCGATATATTTTCTTTGAACCACAACAGATGGTACCACTCCACAGGTTGCTGAGGTGATCTAAAAATCTGCAAGGCGCTTGCGACAGTAAAACAACCACAAGATGATGGAGACCATCTAACAAGATCATCTCTAGATTGGCACGGCTGAAAATTGGGAGGAGTTTCAGTAGCCACATCAAGCCAAAATAGTGGAGGTCCATTTGAAGGCCAACACCATTGGTTACCATCAATGACATTTGCAACTCTAGCATTGATGCCAAGTTCAGAATCGAGGATAGATGCCCAGGAGATTCGCCGGGAAAGGGGTCTAAGGGGATGCCAGTTGTCAAACCATAAGGAGGTGGCAGCCCCATTTCCAATCACGCTGGTAAAATAATCTCTCAGCTTTAAGATTTCTCGCTAGCACCAAGTGCTATTTCCAGGGATCTTAATGTCCCATAAAGACCTGTCACGAATCAGGTTCGCCTTAATCCACTTCGACCACATCGAATTACCATCATCAGTGAGGATGTGCCATAAATGTTTGGCATTTGCCGCCAGATTCCAACTACTTAGGTCGGGGATTCCGAGCCCACCTTCCTGCCTAGTCATGCATACATCTTTCCAAGTTTGAATGAGTGATATGATCTTCGCCTTATAAATTCTGTAGAAGCTTCTCTAATGATGAAAGACAAGATATGTATATAGAAACCAAAAGTGAACTAAAATCACAATGTATATACAATAGAGAGAGAGAGAGAGAGAGAGAGAGAGAGAGAGAGGAAGCAATATGAGTACATCTGTGAGAGGAGAACTTGAAATATCCAGATTACGTCCTTATATTTTATAGTTAGAATTTCTCTAGTGCAATAAGGATTATCTGGAACAGTAACAGCACAAGCAAATGCTGAAAACAGAGCAGTAAAAGCTATTACAACTAGTCATTAATCGAAAATACCACTCTATTTTCCCTGATGAAGCTGTGTGTCGTGTGATCAACCACCTACATCGAGAAAAAGAATATCACAAGCTATGGTTGAGTTGAACATACTTGTAAACAACAGTAAACATAGATATAAGCCCAGTCTACACTCTATGAATGGAGTACAAGGCCTTTGGATGATGAAATCCTCATCCCAGAAGAGAAGAGCGATGTTCAGAAAAGCTTGCTGGCAGGGCTCAGAGAAGGAAAATGATCTCCTTTAAAGGCAGCTTCAATTTTAACTTCAGTACAATGCATCATGATCAATTATAAAGGAATATGACCATGTAATTTCAAAAGGTTACTGTGATTACCCAAAAGGTTTGTACAGAACAATTGACAATGATTTGGGCCAAGAAGGTATCATCTGAGGGTTAAGAAGAAGAAGAGGGGTGTAATAACTTCAACCAAGATAGGCATATGATCTAACCACAGGGTTTATATATGAAAATAATAGAAAAGGTCTTCAACCAACCTGGAAATTTTGTTCCATCAGTTCAGAGCATAGAATAACACAAACTTAGCTAATCCGCATCCAACACTGTTGAATAACTAGTTCCAGATCTAGACTTCAAGAATGTTCTCTTGATTTCTCTTTCCCTTTCAGGGCTAGACGGAGTCTAGATATTTTACTTTTCTTCAAGAGGATCATAATTCCCCTGAACTTAATGCTTATAAAACAGTATCCTATTTAGTTTTTTGTCTAAAAAAAATCCTATTTCATTTAGAATACGTTATTGCTGCAGTTCTTACCACTAATTCTCTCTAGGTACTTAGCGACCCAACATTGACTTAATACACTAACTGACATGAGCACTTCTTTTGCATGATCCAAAGCAAAGACATGGAAAGGAGACCTCGAATTATATGGACAAAACAAAATCCACTCACAAGCATGGATACACACACACACAAACAGACATATGCACATGAAAAAAAGCTTTGATGTCTAAGCAGGATTAGCTTCCCAAAGGCACAATCCTGTTTAATTAATCATATAATCTACAATGAAGGCAGTTAATCAACTGGCATTCTAACGGAAGTTCTGTCTAGGGAAGGAAAATAAATGTACCTTACTTTCTGATGGGGTAAAACTTAGACCTAGTAAGGGAAGCTCCTAAAGATAATCCGGGAGACAAATGAATGGACATACACAATCAAATCCCGAAGTAGCTTTGCATATTCTTGATAAGGCATATAGAAGTCAACAATTAGTCAAGAGAGAGAGAGAAAGAGAAGACTCACGTTGGTGTTGCTTAACTCTAAATTGTAGAAGTCCATTGTATCAGCCTTGAATAGCGGCCCAGCATGCCAAGTCCCTCGATTCAGCTTAAGAAACTTGGTACCCGCCATTCTGAAAACCTTGACACCCTCAACATCAGGAGGCGCATATAAATGACCACTCCACAAGGTGACCGCACAATGTTCCTGCCCCTGGTGTCATGGTCAACTTTTTCAGATTCATCCACAATCGACGGCTTAGCAACCCCAATATACCAAACATGACCCCCAACCGAGCCGAGGCATTGGGTCACACTTGCGTGATGCGTGATTGTAGAGAACTTGAGCGGTCGGTTCTCAAGTTGCATAATGTAAAACCTATTTAAATGAATGCATCACGGTCACAAACTCCTCCTAATGGCTTTTATGAGCAATAAGAAGCGAGGGGGTTATCTTATTTTTGAGTAATTTTACCTGGGAGCGCCGCGACTGAGGTCTAGTTGCGGATCTTGGGGTCCGAAATCGGCACCATCCGGGGAGGCCTCGATGACTTGAACGTACCCTTAGAAGCTCGACGGAGTCGCTTCTATGGGCTTCAGCTCTACCACCTCGGGCGCTGGCATTGAGTCGCCTGAGCTACCCATTTTCTCACCCACGCAAAGAGACAGAGAAAGCAAAGGAGCATATATTACTGGCAAGTGGCGTCTCCAGTCTCCACTATTGGATCCACGTAACGTACCAACGGTCCTGACTTGTCCATCAAGCGACGGTAATTTTTTCACGATATTTACAACTTCACCTATACGACATATCGTTTTAATGAAGTAAAACGACACTGGCTCCATTTCCTCCTCTCTTCTGCTGCTTCCTTCTTCTCTCTTCTGCTGCTGCGTCAGTGCGTCTTGTCTGAGAAACCCTACGCAATCTCTCTGTCTCTCAACGACCCCCAAATGCAAAAGCCATAACACCCGTCAAGAGACACCATGAACACGCCCTCAGATCCAAACCCACTACTAACCGCATCCCAACTCCTCCAAACAATAACCAAAATCCTGACTTCCTCGAATGCCCCCCTCCCTTCCGTCACCCCCTACCTTTCCCACCTGACCCAACCTATCTTCCTCTCCCTCGTCCCTCCTAACCTGTAAAACCTTAGCGACCCGTCCCAACACCCTTCTCGCATTTTTCAGGTTCCTCCAATCCTACTCTCCCTCCCTCACCGCTTCCCCTCATTGCCTTCTCTCTCTCCTCCCTTCCCTCTTCGCCCACAGTAAGTTTTCTGACGCCAAGTCCCTTCTCGTCTCTTTTATCGCCTCCGATCGTCAACACGAGCTCCATCGCCTCATTCTCCACCCGAGTCGTAAGGTCCCCAGGCCCACCAGAGCTCTTCTAGACACTTCTATTGGTGCCTATGTCCAATTGAACCAACCCCACCTTGCGGCCCAGATATTCAAGAAGATGAAGCGGCTTCGCCTTCCTCCGAATTTGCTTACTTGCAATACTCTCCTCAATGCCCTGGTAAGACACCCATCTTCATCTTCCATTGCATTGTGTAGGGAAGTTTTTAACGATGTGGTTAAGTTAGGAGTGAATCCGAACACGAATAGTTTAAATATCATGATATATGGGCATTGTTTGGAGAATAAGTTTACGGAAGCTTTGAACTTAGTGAATAAGATGGGCGAGTTTCGTTGTTGTTCACCGGATAATGTGACTTATAATACAATATTGGACGCGTTTTTTAAGAAGGGGAGGTTGAATGATGCGAGAGATCTGTTGTTGGATATGAAAAATAAAGGGTTGCTTCCAAATAGGAACACGTATAATATATTGTTTGTGGGTATTGTAAATTGCTGTGGCTGAAGGAGGCAGCAAGGGTTTTGGAGTTAATGATGCAGGATAATTTGTTGCCGGATGTTTGGACTTACAACATATTGATTTGGGGGTTGTGCAAAGAGGGTAGGATTGAAGAAGCTCTGAGGCTAAGAGACGAGATGGAAATTTTGAAACTGTTGCCAGATGTGGTTACATATAACACTTTGATTGATGCGTGTTTTGAGTGGCAGAGCACTTCAGATGCATTTAAGTTGATTGAGGAAATGGGTGAGAGAGGAGTGAGGCCAAATACTGTCACTCACAATCTAATGGTAAAATGGTTTTCCAAGGAAGGGAAAATGAATGAAGCAAGTAACAGTGTCAAGAAGATGGAAGAAAGCGGGTTTCCTCCCGATTGTATTACCTACAATACTCTGATAAATGGGTATTGTAAAGCAGGAGACATGGAGAAAGGATTTAGAATGATGGATGAGATGGGTAGGAAAGGCTTGAAGATGGATACTGTAACCCTCAATACCATGCTACACATTCTTTGTGTGGAGAAGAAGCATGATGAAGCATATGAGTTGCTTACTAGTGCCACTAAGCGTGGTTATATTCTTGACGAGGTAAGCTATGGAACTTTGATGATGGGATACTTTAAGGATGAAAAACTGGTCAAAGCCTTGGATATTTGGGAAGCAATGAAGGAGAAAGGGATCCTTCCAAGTATTGTTACTTACAACACTGTAATTGGAGGGTTATGCCAGTCTGGAAAAACTGATCAAGCGATAGACAAGTTGAATGAGCTTTTAGAGAGTGGTTTTGTCCCAGATGAAACTACATACAACACAATTATCCATGGTTATTGCCGGGAGGGGAACATTGAGAAAGCCTTCCAGTTTCACAACAAAATGGTCAAGAATTTATTTAAGCCGGATGTCTTTACATGTAATATTCTTCTCCATGGGCTTTGTGAAGAGGGTATGCTTGAAAAGGCTTTTACGCTTTTCAACACGTGGATCTCAAAAGGAAAAGCCATTGATGCAGTTACTTACAACACATTGATATCAAGCCTATGCAAAGAAGGGAGATTTGAGGATGCTTTTGATCTTCTTGCAGAAATGGAAGAGAAGAAATTAGGCCCTGACCAGTATACACGCAACGCCATTCTTGGTGCTCTTACAGATGCAGGTAGGACTAAGGAAGCAGAGGCGTTCATGGTAAAAATGGCTGAAATGGGAAGTCTACCTGATCAGTGCTCACAAATGGTCAAGAAGCAAGATGTGGTAACTTGTGATACTCAGGAGGAATCTGATTCTATTTCTGGTGCATATTCAGAACAGATCAGTGAATTGTGTACTCAAGGGAAATGCAAGGATGCAATGCGCATGTACAAAGAATTGTCTCAGAAAGGTGTCTCTGTAAATAAATCAACCTTATTGAATTTGATGAATGGGCTAATCCGGAGGCGAAAGAGTATATCGAAGGCTGCCTGATTGTAGTGAATCCTCCACCTCTTATTGACACTATCAAGTGGTGTTGGTGTCATCAACATGTCTTACATGGCTTTACATGTAGCTGGGAGGGATTTCAGGTAATTTTCTGTTTTACCGCTGGAACAGGGAAAGGAAGGGTAATTGTCACATCTGATAAGTGGTTGCACATTTATTCAATTTTTGTTCCCTCGTAGTTTGGTCTTGACACTTTTGTTCTTTTCCCTGTTTCCATATATTGTTTAAGTGTTTCATTGTCCTTATAGTTTTATGATATTGGAACACTTGTAGAGAGATATAGCTGTGATGACTTGCATACCATCTGCACATGCACATACTTAATAATTAAGTGTATGGATTAAATATGCTCAAATGCAGATAACTTAACTGGAACTGTAAAAAATGTGTCTGGTACTAAGAATGATAAATCTTTGGTACGCTCAAATTTAAACGACTCTTTACATAATAGAATCTCATAGCAAAGGGAAGAAAGAAAACATAGCATAACACAAGTGTGTCATGACATGATTTATTTGAGCTGTTTTTTGCATTTTCAAGTTATCTTTCTTTTAATACATCTAACCTATAGGTACTTATAAAAAAAAAATACATCTAACCTATAGAGGAGTAATTTATAAGTTCTCACTCGTGCACAGTTTAAAAGGTTAAATTCCGACTCCATAGAGCTGGAAAGTGCCAGGGTTGTTGCAAGAACGTCTGTTTTTAAGATGGATCAAAGATTAGACAATGATGGTTAAGATCGACAGAATGGTCTAGAGATGATGATATCTAACACTGAGTTGCAAGAAGAATGAATGACACAGCACGAGTAGTTTCTCCGACTATTCTGTATTGAAAAAAAATTTCTTATGTTACAGGTTTTACTCAACAAAAGGGTATTAGCTTAAAGCAAAGGAGCTGATGGATGATTTGATGTTAGCTCAATTTAACCAAGGGCTAACTGGTTCAAGAGTATGGTTTGCTTTGACATTGCAAACGATGATTAATCTCTGACCAAGCATGCGGCTAGTTCAGGAAAAAAGCCCTGTTTGCCAGACGCTGACACGGTAATCTTTTGCAAAATGGTCGGTGGGTTACTGTGGCTTGGCAGAACGTAGAGGAGAATCTTCTATTTTAGATAAGAACCTCCTCTGTGGAAGAATTCGAAAGGTGAAATTTATTGGGCCAGAAGGGACAGGATATGAGTCACGACTGACGGGTTATTGATTCTCGGAAACTGTCACTTCTTCCTCTTAGCCCTTGCCCCTTAGGGATGGGAGAAGGTCGAAGTTGTCGTTAGATGTACATGTAACAACTGTGTGCAGCACATATTTGCATGTGCTGATGTTTTTGTTTTTACTTTCCTCAAATTTGGAGGATAAAGTATAAGAGAAAAAAGAATTGGCAGCTACACACAGGGATTTGCCTATCGAGTTCATTTATGTATGCATTTGAGAGGAAAATATATGCATGGAGTGTCTGCTTAGATTGCTTTACTTCTTTTGACATAGATGCCGATATTTGGATTACACAGAGAATGGACGGATGTAATGTGCGAACTCAATCCAATGACTTGTAACTTACTGGCTTATAAGACAATCATATTCTATTTGGCACATATCGTCCTTGAAAGCTACCTCCGGTGGATAAAAGCTTTTAACTGGTACTCTTTGAGCAAATTTTAGGTAGCTCGCATCCTAACCAGCAGGCAGGATCAACAGTCAGTTTAAATGGTAATATTTTAGCAAAAGTAATACATATGCGATTCTCGTTCTGGATCGGTACCCATCTAAATCTCAGTGGGGTACCGTTTACAAGTGAGAAAAGCTTTCCAAATCTTGATCCCTTTAGTTGGCTTTAGTGTGTATTGGTACTCGTTTTGGTTGTCTGAATTCATTGCTTCATGCTTCACATTTGTCCCCCCGAATGAATTCAACGCTGAGACAGCTTTTCTTATTTATGGCACAAAGAGCACTCATACAGAATGGAGAACTATCGCAACTAGGAGACAAGGAAGTAGGGACACCAGCCTTTCGTTTTAGCTGCCAATATCACCCGCCTGAACAACTTTTTCCCAGAAAGATTTTCATTAATTTCGTGTATCAGTCTACAATATGCTCGACCATTATGACCTACTTTTCCTTTCCTTATCATCCCAATTAATATTTCCACTAGGGGAGGCTTAATCTTCTGAGCAATTACAAGATCTAATTACAGACCAAATTTGAAGCTCTTTTTAGGCCTAAATCTTTCTTCGTTTGGTGTTCAAATTTAAACCCCTTTTCATAGAGGACATGTCACATTGGCACCGCGGACCTCCAACGCATTCTGTTCAGACTAGATCACCATTACTGGTAAAGCAAAATGTTGTTCTTGGACCTCACTTCTGCCTTCTGGCACCGCGGGTATGCATTCCTTTTATTGAATGCAAGACCTCAGGGTGGTCAAATCATATGTTTTCTTCGGGTATCTAGAGCTCACCGGGGCCTAAATTACTCTCTAGAGTAGTATGAAACCAAAAGGATGTCATATATCCTCACAAGTTGCATCTTCATTTGGTGAGCTGCGGTAGGAAAAGTGGCATCCAGCCTCACCTTTGATTGACATGCTGTACGCACAGCACCAAGCATTCACATTCCTAGCCGAAGCAAAGACCTGACAAAAAAATATAGACATGTCGATTCTGTAGACACAACGACCCAATTACAAGGAGGAAGTACTCTACCAACTGGGCTAATAAATCAATCTGGGGTCTGCTTGGTGGAATTGTCGGCAGCACTTTTGACAGTACTAATTCCTGACGAATTTGCTAAAATATTTCTCTGAAGCAACAACTGCTCCAGAAGAGATATTGGGAAGCAGCCGGTGGATTGATTTTCAAAATTTCCAAATGATTAAAATATTATCGTTCGTAATTTCTTCCATGAAAAAGAATCCTTTCATATTCATAACCAATCGTCAACTTTGTTTCAACTTCACGCCAAACTTTACGACTATGTATATCTTTAAGTCAATACAAGATATGCATTATACCAGTAGCAATCATGGAAAAGACCCCGTTAGTAGTTCATGCCTCCCATTTGCACTTCCTTTTGTCAGAAAAGTTCGCTTCGCCATTAGAAGTAGAAAACAAGAAAGAAACCGTGTGGGAAACCTTACAAAAACGAGTTTAAATAAGCAACGACGCGTGGACCGTGCTCTACGTTAAACCCATAGTGCAGGCCAGTTTGCCCCCATGGCCACAGCTGCTGATCTTACAACTCCTATCATGTCCAGATCGATCCTTTCGGCCTTGATCCCACGAGTTGTGCTAATCAATTGGGTATGACTGATTTGTGAAGATCTTATTAGATTCATTTCCGAAAGATGAGGATTCTGATCTAGATTTGCCGGACAATATTCTTAGAAATGAATACAATTTTCGAGATTTTTATACATAAAATAATCGGAAATTAGAAAAAAAAAAAGCTTCAAGCTGATGAATATTGCTAAAATGGTAATTCTAATTCATTTAACTTGAAAACTATTAATAGTTAAAACTTTAAACATTCTAGCGTATAATGAACCTAAAACTTAAGACTTCTAAAATTCATTTGATGACGAATCGTGAAAATTTTAATTAATTAATATGATACTGCACCAAAAGTGCAGAATAATGCATGCCACCTATGACCTGTCATATATCAGTATGGACCGTGTCGCGACTTGCGTGCGGTACTGGCTTTTGAGAAAAAAAAACGAAAAAGGTGGGAGTAGGCCTGTAAGTCCAGTCCGGCTGTCGGCGGAGAGCCGGCTCCGTTTTCGTCACCAGAAGAGAAATTCTGTCTCTTCCAGGAACCGGAGCCGAAAGTCATTTTGGGCCACTAACGGAACCGGAAGCAGACTTTTCCGCCAGTTCGGATGAAAATCCAGTTCCGGTACCTTTTTTATTTTTTTCCCTTGACTTAAAACAACACCGTCCCATTTTAAATAGGACGACGTTGTTTACTTGTTTTTTTGGAAAAAAAAATACTTGCCGTGGATCAAAACTCGCGACAAAATTGTCCAGCCATTTGCCTAATGTTACCCTTCCCCTCCCCCTCCCCCGAGTCCCCCCAGCCGCAGCCTTAAAATTTTCCATTTCCCCTGCCAGTGCTACCACCCTCTCGGCCTTCCTCAGTTCTCACTTCAGCCCTAAAATTAAGTGACTTCTCTCTCTCTCTCTCTCTCTCTCAGTCTCTTTCATGGCGACAACGCTTCTCCGGTGGTCCAGCCTCCAATACTTCTCTCTCTGTATGTCTCTCTCTTTCTATCTCCTCTCTCTCTCACACAACTACTGTTGGTTGGGATTAGCTACTGCTATTGATATTAGATTGGTATTGGCTATGATTGAGTTAGATTAACTTGTGTGAATATGTTAGATTAAGGGTTTGTGCCAAAGGATCCGAGAATTGTGAATCTATTTCTTATGCTTTGTTCATTTGACTTCTCCCTATGCTTTATTCAGTTTATTGAAGTTAATACAATGGTTAACATTGTTTCTCAGTGTTAGATTAAATTATGTTAGATTGACGTGAATCGAGGGAATATTGTTTGTGAATCTGTTGTTCAGTTTATTGATGTTAATATAATGTTTAACATTGTTTCTTAGTGTTAGATTAAATTATGTTAGATTGGTTGTGAATCAAGGGGATATTGGTTCTGAATATTTTATATTGATTGTGTTAGATTGATTTGTGAATCTGTTATATACATATATATCATACTTAGTCCACTAGCTGAATTTTACATCTTGTTCATGTTTTGCTATCTTAAATTTGGGTTAATTTGGTATAATGAGTTGTCTTAGGGCTTTGCATCATGTCTTTCTTTCAGATGGATCGTCAAACTTCAATTGCATCTTCATTGACTGCGGAAGGACTCATTTGTGCTCAAAATTGGTTGGCATCCAAGGTCATACATTCTACTGATGATAAAGAGGATAACGAATATGAAGTTACTAATGGGACAAAAGGTCCCTCTAGTTATATGATGGATATAGGTATATACAACATTTTACATTTATATTTTCACTTTATTAAAAAAAAATTATGAGCTAATTGTTGATACATTTTTTTTTGCAGTTAATTTCTAATGTTGTATTGATCGTGGATGGGTCATACGTGATTGATTGATGTTTGATTATGTTATTAATTTCTTACTTGAGTTGATACTTCTAAGTTTGTATTGTAATATTTTGTTATTTCAAGTTTGATTTGAAATTTATTTAAGGGAAAAGTACTGAAACAGTCCCTGTGGTTTCACGTTTTGACAAAATAGTCCCTGTGGTTTCAAGTTGAACGCATTAGTCCATGTGGTCAGCAAGTTGTTGCAATGCAGTCCCTCCGTCAACCCACTTAACAGTCAAAACTTCCGGGAGGACCTTTTTGTTACATGATGCATACCTCAGGGACCAATTTGTCAAAAGGTGATACCACATGGACTAATTTGTAGGTCCCTGTGGTATCACCTTTTGATAAATTGGTCCCTGAGGTATGCATCATGTAACAAAAAGGTCCTCCCGATAGCTTTGACCATTAAGTGGGTTGACGGAAATCTAACGGGAGGACCTTTTTATTACATGATGCTTACTCAGGGACTAATGTTTTCAAGTTGAAACCACAAGGACCAATTTGTCCAAACGTGAAACCACATGGATTGTGTATGTACTTTACCCTTTATTTAATATGAGATTTTGTGAATTGCATGTTTTTATATTTATTTTTACACTTGTTTGTCAATTACGTGTTTTAGGAATTTATTTGTGAATTGTGATGAATGAGTAAGATTTTCATTTATTAAAAAAAAAAGCTTAAATGGGCCAAAAAATATGGCCCAAAAAGTTGTCGGAATTCCGCTATCCGCTTCCGCTAAGTCCGCTAAAAGTCGGAAGTGGAAGTATAATCAATTTTTTTCATCCACTAGTTAGCGGACCGGATGTCGGAATGTTAAATTCCGCTTCTGACTAGTCCGCTATTCACCCCTAGGTGGGAGATCATGTGCGTCGTACGTGTAAGAAGTCAATGGTTGTGTGATTTTTATCTTATTGCATGCCCTCGTACTTCTAATTCTTCAGAGTCGCATTACTAGAAGAGTTTGATTTAACGGTCTTAATTAAGAACGTTTATTTAGAATTTGCCTCAATCATCGTAGACAATAATGTCCGTTCTACCCATCAATGTGGGTACAAATATTTGACTTTTCTTCAGCACTGCGTTTAGTTCTTCATTTTGTTTAATAAGGTTATTTTGGACTACCAATTAATAAGTGGCGGATGTAATTTAAAATTTATTGAAGGAAAATACACTGTGCATCTTCTTCTTCTTCTTCGACTTCAGCGTTCCCTCCTTACTTGTTTGTGTGCGTGAGTGAGTGACAAAGAACTAGAAAGGGAAGTGGTGTGCAATAAAACAAAACCAGAGAAAATGGAGAGGGGGAAGGCTGGCGTGGAAGAAGAAAAGAGGTGTGTGGGAGGAAAAGACAACTCTACCCCCAACCTTGTTAGTAATGCCTATCTCTATTGGTCAAGTCGTGCGACAACTCTTCTTTCTTCTTCTTCTTTTTTTGTCACGTGATTCTCCCACTATACCAAATATTTCTCCTTCACTTTGCCACTTCATAGAATTCATGTTTGACTCCCTTTTCCGTTGTCTCAAGCAAACATACACTTTTCAAAAATCAAAGCCCTTAACTCAAACTCTTTTTAATATTACAATTTAGATTAAATTACAAACAGATTACCACAAGTCTTACAGCGAAAAGATCAATACATTATTAATGCTATGAGTTTGGTTGGAGTTGTGAAGAAACAGTTGCAAGAAATGAGAGATATAGAATGTGATAGATTTTTGGAAGAAGCCAAAACTTTTTGTGTAGATAACTTTATTGGTGTGCCGAATATGGAAGACATTATACCAACTCGTAGTCGTTCGAGGCGTGGAGGGCAAACTATTACTTATTTCCATCATTTTTGTGAGAAAGTGTTTTGCCAGATTATTGATTTGATCATTCAAGAGATATTGGAGGTTGCTATGAAGATGATTGAGACAAAAAAGAATACTCTATTTCCATTAGTTTATCGACTTATTGAGTTGATATTGGTCTTACTAGTTGCAACTACAACCGTTGAAAGAGTATTTTCTGCGATGAAGATCATCAAGAGTGATTTGCGTAATAGGATGAGAAATGACTGGATAAATGATTTCATGATAGTATACATCGAGTAATAAGTTTTTAAAACTATTGAAATTGAAGCCATTTTGCAACATTTTTAGAAGAAGCAAAACCGTATTATGCAATTTTTACCTCTCAGTCGTAATACATAGTACGGTACGTGTATTCTAAATTTTTTAATTTTTTTAATCTTTAATTTTTGATATTGTAATTTTAAGAAATTTTTTTGCGTTAAAATTTGGTTGGTTTATTGATAATTACCCTTGATTAATTAGTATTCCTTTCATGCAAAACGCTGTCACTTGTCTGAAGATTATCACCACAGTCCTTAATCCCATCTTTGAGCTAATTAATAATTATTTTAAGGGGTAAAGGAGGCCCCAGTGTCTGTACCTTTTGTTCTTGCTTAATGATTCAATTTCTTAATTTGAACTAGCTAATTGTTAAGGTCCACACGCCAAAGAATCTCTCTCTCAACATGGTGCGCAAAAGTCTGATCACGACTTGTAGGATGACTTGGGGAAGCGGACGTTGTATATATGATTAGGATATATATATATATATAATTAATTTTTGGATCAACTTGATCGCGGATCAAATACTAGAATGTTCCGATCTGGAATGCCTTTTAACCTAACTAGTTTGCTCGTAAACTTGTGTTTGCTGACACTCACAGATAAGGTTCAGTTCAACTTCAATGGCATGCACGCACAGATAAACATACGCTTGCCGATAGTAATCAGAAACTTGCCTAGCTATATATAAAATGCAATTTGATAGATTTATTTCACTATTCCTGTAGTAGTGCGTAGGCCTGTAATTTCGGTCCGGCTGCCGGTGGAGCTCCGGCTCCGTTTCTGGCTCCAATTCTGGGAAGAGGAGCTCCGTATCTTCCAGGAACCGGAGCCGAATGTGATTTTCGGCCACTCCCGGAAGCGGACGTTTCGGCCGGTGTAGGCGGAAATTCGCTTCCAGGCATTTTTATTTTATTTTTTTCACCCCAATTTTAAATGACGTCGTCTTATTTTGAGTAGGACGACGTCGTTTAACTTGTTTTTTTTTAAGAAAAAGAAAACGTATGCGTGGATCAAAACTCGTCGTTTTGATCAACTCAAAATTGTCCTAAGCCCCTAAGTCTTCCCCTCCCCTGAGCCCTCTCCCAGCTGCCCCCAGGTCACCCCGAGCCCTCCCACCCTCTCGGCCCTCAATTCTCAGCCCTCCGCTGCCCTACAGGGTCAATGACCTCTCTCTCTCTCGAAGTCTGGCCTCCACTGCTGCTCTCTCTCTCTCTCTCACGGCTACTGCTGTAGAAATTCAGTTTGTAGCATGCAATGCTTTTTATAGAAGTACTTTTTCTGTGGTTCAGTGCATTAAAAATGTATGATCCTAGTAATTGCATTATTGATTTAAGTATGATCCTGTAAAACTTGGACTTCTTTTCATATCATTATGGTCTTGATGTGTAAAATTTATTCCTGCCGCACCATAATTAGCAGTCTTGGTATTGTCATCAGTTATGAGTTATAATCTAATAGAAATTTTGTGAACATTAGATGAAAGAAAGGTATTTGTTCTGTAAAATCAATAATTCCATCATTTTACACAGATAGATGTTCAGTAGAATCATAATAATGATTTTCTTGGTTAATTCTACGTCTTCATGTAGGGCTGATTGGCTGTTTGTAATCTTGCTTATGAGTTGTGAGGGCTTAAGTGGGGCAACAATATCATTAAGCCATAATATTTCTTTAGCTATTTAGGAAATGTGATAGTGTCTAGGTTACTATTTACTAGGTGACTTTGTAAATTGGTGATTATGGATTTTGTGAATTACATGTTGTTTTGAGATTTATTGAATCTGAATTTTGTTATTTGCATGCTTTGGGATTTATTGAATATGGATTTTGTGAATTGCATGTTTTTAGATTTATTTCTACACTTGTTTGTGAATTGCATGTTTTAGAATTTTGTTGTGAATATGAATTTTATGTTATGAGTTTATGTTATTGTTTTTTTCGGTTTTTAAAATAGGTTGCTAAAATGTTGTTTTCTGTTTTCAAAAGATCAACAATGAGTTGTTGGTTTTTAAATATTGTGGGCTAAAGGATGACCAACATTTTACTCTAAAATTCAACTCTAATCACTTGGGGTGTCTTGGTGAGTTGATGATTTGATGTGGTGCACGTGCAATGTAAAAAATGCTTAAATTGGCCAAAAATATAGTCCAAAACATTGTCGGAATTCCGTTATCCGCTTCCGCTAAGAGTCGGAAGCAGAAACGGAGTCTATTTTGATTATCTGCTAGTTAGCGAATCGGATGTCGGAATGTTGAATTCCGCTTCCGACTAGTCTACTATTCATCCTAGTAATGCTTGCGCAAACAGTCACGTACACCGCGTAGAGATCAATTGACCACTTTGAATAGTTTTTCTATATAAATATCTATGGTGGGATGGAACAAATTAATTAAAGACATCCCTATTAGAAACAAAAGGACGCAAATTCAGCTACTTCCACCCCAAACCATGTTAAAAGACCTACTTTTTCCAAAACGAGGAAAGAATTGGCAATTGGGAGTAGAAATAACGTACACGAGTCTCTTTTGGATGTCACATTCTTTGGGGACTTTTCAACATGAGAGCCCTTTGTTCATTATATTAATCTTGCCTCCCACGAGCCTATCGGTGATCTGATCTTACCGAACTAGTGACCCACCAAAAGATCCCCACCATATTTTGTTCTTCTGTAGGCCCCTTAATTAGCAAGCTAGCTAGCTAGTCATGGTTGTCGTTTAATTATGTGCCACGAATAACTAATTAGTTAAAAATGGTTGATTGCAGGATAGATTGTCTCCATTGAGGTGCCATACTGATACACACTACGCCAAACAAAGAAAGAAGATGGCGGCATACACTAATATTATTCGTACTTATCGGTAGAAGGTCGGCATCCGATCGATGATATCGGTTATTTCGGATAATGAAATTGGCTGGCGGAGTGACATTCTTTTTGGAACTAAGATAAGTGTTCGACACCAACCTTGCTGTGACGGCCAGTGACCTTGTGCCACAACATTAGCACTAAGGTTCCATCTATCTAATCTGATTTGAATGTACAGCTAGCTAGCTACCTTGCCTGGAGCTAAGGTTCTACGTCGTCCCTTCAAAGGACTATGGAAACCACTCGGTAATTAACTAGTCTAATCATCCTGTAAGAATATTTTTTTTTTCTAAGCAGTAAGAGTCTAATTTGTTTTCACAAGAATTGTTCTTTTTCAAGGAGGTGGATAGCTACTGATCTTTAAGCGTCGTCGGCGACATAATTTATATTAAATGATATTTATGGTAAGCAGACGTACGGTGTTATATATATCTAGTAGTTCAGGTTACTTCAAATTCGCACCGAAAAAGCTCTCCAAGATATGAAGCTGTACACAGCGTCGAAATAATGATATTTGTGATTGCATGTGTTATCAACACCAACGCACAACGCGTTCTAGGATGCATGATTTCACAACAGCACCGTACGTACAGTAAGTAACGACAAATACCTACTTAGGTTTGAATGATTGCCAGTCATAGAAACCTAGCTACCTAACGTGTACAGACTCTCCTCTGTGAGTGTATGTGTGAGAGAGAGAAGGGCCGATGGAACTTGGGCAGGCATTTTGATTACTGGCCATATATATAATCAATTAATGCTAGTTATGCTGCAACAGTATCACGTACGCACTAGTTTCTTGACCGAGGGAAATCTTGCGGCTTCTGCGATATTCTTTGAATTTTCAGAACCCACCTGTTAGTGGCATTAAACAAGTTCAGTAGTACTGTCCAACGTTCTTGTTAAGAGGGGGAACAAATGAAGAAGAAGAAGAAAGAGGAAAAACTAGTACAGCTCGCTGTACACAGTGCTCATAGCTTCGTACAGTAGAAGATTTACCCAAAAAAAAAAACTTAAATTGCAGAAGTAGGTCAATTGCCATGTGATTAAAAAAAATACCATGCGCCATGCGTTTTGACGCCATCTCAAGCGTCATGAAGCCGACAAATGCTTTCGAAGCCTTTTCATTTTTCAAGACAGAACGTGGTATACATCATGTACAACATGAAGTCTTTTTTATTTGTTTCCTTGAGAAAACTTCATGGCCGGACTTTGTGACATATAGCAAGAGATGTGAATTAATATGTATTTTCATAATTTTCACTTTGAGATTATTACGACGCTTCTAGCTATTTCAAACTAATATATATATGTACTAGAATACTTTTTGAAACGATTCATATATATATATATATATATATATATATATATATATATATATATATATATATGTACTAGAATACTTTTTGAAACGATTCTGTTTTTAATGTTAAGAACCTGAATAAATATTATGAATTAGAAATGGAAGTCGCCGCACAAACGTAGGTACAAGAGATTTCAAAAGATGACGTCAGCCTGGGATGTGCGTGACCCTAGGCTGACGCTCCTCTTCCGCCCGGTCTTTCCATCCCTCTCTCTCTCTCTCTCTCTCTCTCTCTCTATATATACATATCTGCTTGCTATGTAAAAGCAACCTCTCCCTGATCTTCTTAATTCTGTTCTCACTTATAGCTATCATTCTTCGTCTCTCTCTCTCCCAGCTCGCCGTTTTCTGAAAAGATGGAATTTGAGGGCAAAGCTGCAACACCAAAACCAATACCTATTCCCACTCCGTTTTCCAACTCACCATCTCCTAATTCTCTTTCACCGCCCCAATCTTCTCCAAGTTTTTCTTCACCTTCTCAATCTTCTCCAAAGTTTCATTTATCTTCTCAATCTTGGCCTTCTCTTCGGCCCCCCTCTCCTCCAGCTGTTGTTCTCAGCCCATGTGCCGCCTGCAAGATCCTTCGCCGTCGATGCGGGGAAAAGTGCGTTTTAGCTCCATATTTTCCTCCAACTCATCCACTGAAGTTCACCATTGCTCACAGGGTCTTTGGAGCTAGCAACATCATCAAGTTTTTGCAGGTTTTGTTATCGTACTCTGTATTTTTGTTTTTCTTTAATTTGGTGAATCTTAGTCATTTCTAATATTACATCATTATGTTGATAATTTCATGAGAAAAAATAAAAGTTTCCTATGACACGATCTACCCTTTAATGGCATTAATCACTCGACGTTGCCGTAAAGTGAGTCCAAAAGGGCCATTTCACCCTCCAGCTGCTTCCCTCCCTAAATAAATTAAGGTCAACTGGTGAGCGTGTAGCTTAGTTAATATCTAACAAATCATATATGGTTCTGTTTCAATCTCCAAGCTGTGGGTCGTCTTAATTTTGACGATAATTGGGTAGTGGCCACTAATATGCAAGCTTTGAAAAGTTGGAATTGGCCACAATCATAAATAGGTACTATAATTAACTTATAGACAGGGGTCAAAGTTAGGTACAAAATATGATTTTCATGCTGCTGTAGACACTTATATGGCATTCGCGCGTTCATCTTCTCGTATGTCGAACATGGGCTCAAAAGCTGTAAAGTCATCGCCAAGTGGGGCATTCTTCGCACGGCAAATCAAGACCATTGTAGCAAAATTTACTCCAAAATCTTGTGTCATGTTTCCATTATTGCCACCATTAATTATCACCACTGTAACAATTAACAAAGTACATAGTATGCATGGCCAGGGACTTCCAGAATAATCAGGTAGTTTTCTTGTCAGATCGATATTTAGTTTTGTCGTAGAGTTCTGAACTAACAATGAATTTCGCCAAACCACCTTAAAGTATAATTCAGATATGTTCAGGCAGTAGAGCGCAAGCTGATCAGTATTGCCATGCATCTCTAGTTCACTACGAAGCTTGCATGGTTAAATTCATCCAACTTACAGATACAAACACTGAAAAATTTCAGGAACTTCCGGAGTCCCAAAGAGCAGATGCAGTGAGTAGCATGGTTTATGAAGCAAATGCAAGAATTCGAGACCCGGTCTACGGTTGCGCTGGTGCAATATTTCAACTTCAAAAACTAGTTGGTGAGCTGCAAGCACAATTGGCCCAGGCGCAAGCTGAGATCGTCACAGCGCAAAGCCAGCAAGCCAATTTTCTTTCCATGATCGGCATGGACATGACACAATCTCAGGAGTGCAGCTTTGATCAGCAATCACTACCGTACGGGGTTACAAGCTTTTTCCCAGAAGATAACAATTTGGGCTCGGCTTGGGAACCGTACGAGGTTAACCTCTTTGGACATGAATAGAAGATGAACAATTTGAGTTGACTTCCTAGTGGGGATCTCATGAGATGATGAAGATCAGTTGCAATAAATTAAACTAAGGAATTAGTTATGGTAATTAGCTGGATGTGAGAGATGACGTATCGTTGTTCCTGTAGTCAAAGTTGACTTGCAAATTAAACCTCTTACCTACTTGTAATATTAGAAAGAAAATGAGTTTTTCTTTTTTCTTTCCAAAGAAGGCTAAATTGTTGCTATTAAGGATATTTCCCCTTTTCTAAGTCTGTTGCTGATTCTTGAGTCAAAGAACTAACAGCTGTTATCTTCTGAAATAGATACTTCTTGAGTTCCTAATTGTCAGACCATGCGCGCGCGCCTCTTGACCAATTTCTTCCAGTTTTCGTGACTTAGAAACTGACACTTTTGGGAAGAATAGACTGGCTAGTAGCACGTTTGCATTAGCATCGAAGAGAGATTGCAGAAAGTGATATCAGAAAGAGATGCGATTTCAAAGTCACGCAACTAAAATTGAACTTTTGATAGATCAAGTACTATAACTGTTCAAGTGTTTCAGACGTTGATCGTCATGGAAGCAAAAATACTACTCGTATGAATATCATAGGTTTCCACGACGAAGGTAAATGGGAAAAAAAAAGAAGAAAAAAGAAACTTTTTGCCAGCATGGCAACCGGTGATCCACAAATTCAATATTTCTTTGAGTTCTTAATCAAGGGCATGCGCATGAATGATAATTTGGGAACGGATTGCCTCCGAAGGCAATCCGGTCCGAATAACCGGACGGATGGATCAGCTCCATTAATGTCGAAGTTGCTGCTTTCATCGCGTCACGTACGGCCAATTGGATTGTCTTTTTGTATCGCTCCAATATAAGCTCGTGTTCTCAAATACCCTGTACGTAATTAATGAGAGGACTCTAGCTGACCTCGTAGTACCGACATCGCTGTGAAAGTGAAAGAGTGGCTTTCTTCAACATCACCGCCGAAAGACCTCAATCATTATATTGGAGCGATACAAAAAGACAATCCAATTGATATAGACTGAACATAAAACTCATTCAAGTTGACCAGGCCGTATATACGTGTGTGGATCGAAGTTAACCGAATTTCAGTACTCTTCAATCAATTAGTAATTAGCACGTATACATCTCTTCATCTTTCATAATTAGCCCATCTTTCTACTTTAAAGATTGTTTTGTACTCAACGCCAACTGTCATTCTACAATATTTTTCAATCCAGTAGTACTTATCAGACCATGAAATCAGGTGGGTAGAGCGTAGTTAGTACCTGTCATAATGTCTAGTCTAACAAGTTACTTCTAATGGCTCTCAACAGACCTAAGTAAACGGAATCATTAAAAGAGATCCGTGAAAGGTCAGTGTCTTCTTAAGATGGTTCCTTAATTAATGCCTTAGTACGTACCAAATCGCCACTTGCTTTGCTTTAGTTTTACCGTACGTTTGTGTGTGAGTAAGAAATTAATTAAACATCTGAAAGAAAGTTTCATCGATCTTTAGCAATCTATAGCCATGAATATTTTGTGTTAGGCTAAATAGCCTCCGTTATTAATTAGCTTATGCATAAATTAAAGTCCCTCTCGATCGGCCACATTTTCGTACTTGACCCAGAGTCGGATGCATGAAGCCCTAGCTTTCTGCTTTTCTCTGACGCACGTGGGCAAATTGTTGTGACCATGGCTGATGGTCCCATCTGAGTCCGAAAATAATTAAGTGACGAAAATTAAACTAATTTGACCAGAACTGTTTTCGAGTGTGAGGTTGTACGCTGCTCTCTTTAGACTAGTCCATCGTCGTTGCTTGATGACAAAACCATGGCCGAGACACTGATCATTTCCTTGAGAGACCGGCCGCCTTGTGAAGTCCGCGCGCGTAACGGAACTTCCAAAGTTCACACTTTATTACAAGCAGTTCGAGTTTAACACCAATCCAGAAGATCATCAAAAACCACTTCGCATTCGTGTACTTAGCAATTGAAAATGTGACTTTGACAATTCGTAATTTTGTCTTGCTAACCATTTTCCTGAAATGTCATCATCCTTTTGGGGACTCAAAACTTTTTTCTTTCTAAATGCTTAATTATTCTCCGACTGTATTTTGACATTTGCTGTAATTGCGGCATGATCACTTGACTCGACGTCCCTTAGATTCTGATCCGGAAGACACTAAATCAAAAGATGCTGCAAGGTTGAGCCTAATTAGTGTGATCCCTTCATCTGAATGCAGCAGAAGTTTCTCTAGCTTTCTAGTTAAAGTTAGAGACTACGCAGAAAAGACGTTAGACCAATTAGCTATACCTATCGTACACAGCTAGCTAGCTAGTTGCACGTTGTGAACACAATTAAGGACAAATATTAGAGGACCAGCTTGTGGGGTACTTATTGGCTAAATACCGAGAATACTGTGTTAGTCCTTTCACCGTCAAACAAGTACGACGACTAACCCTTATATTGACGGATTAATTCTAAAGGTCAAGAGCTATGAGAATATTGTTCGTGGTGATCGTGTTCAAGAATTTGAAGTACTTATTTACGGTCACGTACACGAGATCAAGTACTACTTACCGGACTAGTGAGTAAAAGTTGTGCTTCCAAGTTCCATGCATGCTATGAGAAAATTTTCATATGGTTGGATCATGATCATCATCTATTAATGTAATTGGCAACGATTTTCTTGTTAGTTTACATTTGACATCTTTGATGCAAATGCATGCAAACAAGCTGCTAAGATCGATGTTCACCCACTTAGGTTATGGTTGGTGCAAGTGCAAGATTGTACGAATGACATTTTTCTCTGATACAAAACGTACGCAACCAAAGTGAGACATGTCTTAATGAGAACTTTTATCCATCATATGTCTACGAAGATTTTAAACCATATAATGCTCTGTTCTGTCAAACAGTGAGTAAACCCATCTTTTTCTTCGAGAAGATTATGCGGAAGAATTGATAAATGCTTCGATATACATGGCCATCGTCCTCAAGAGACGGAAATAAAGTAGGTAGTGGACAAAAGATCACGAAAGAATGACTTCGAAAGAGGAGAATATATATAGCCCTAGATGCAATTAGATGCCTCTAGACTGCGCTTCTGAAATCCATATCTCGTAGCCGTAGGAAGTTGAAAGTAACTTGGATACAAGTCATTCCCACTCTTATTCTTTGGAAACGATCACAAACCTGCAGTCGGCTTTTATTCCCTTTAATGAAATGTTCAACGATATAGTGAGGATATCCTAAGGCTGCGTTTGTGTTCTAAAATTTTAAACACTCTAAAATTTTAACACAATAAAAAATTATAATATAATCTCTCTCTCCCCCATCAAATCACTACTAATCACTACAAAAAATATAAAAAATTACCTCTCTCTTCACTTTTTCACTAAACCCAATACCTAAAATTTTAACAACACTAAAATTTTACAACACAAACCCACCTTAAGTTTCACAACCCAAGCCCATCTGGGAAAAGATTCGGTCCAACGAACACTCATTCAAAGAAAAGCAAAGACACCGCTGAGATAAACCGTCCTATATCTAACGGCCAAGATGAATACAGCTCATTTAATGAGGTGAGACCGGAAATGGCTTAATTTTGACTCGACTTTGGCTCAGCTTTTAAATGAGCTGTCTTCCCCAGCACGACTCCCTCGTTTTGTTTTCCCAGATAAGATCAAGTCAGTGTCACCAGCCGTTTCCCTTTATCAACCAACCCAAGAGAGGACGAAGGAGCAACCGGCGCTGATGGAGTGGAATGGGTGGCAGAGAAGGCCCGTTGCAACCCGAACGGTATCATAGTCCAAGAAGCCCCATGAAGTGCACCAGTAAGAGCACTAGAGGACCCAGAAGGAGTCCAAGCAGAACCGGGAAGGGCAGTACCCGAGCCAACCGAACCAGTAGGATAAACCAGGCCCTGAGAGGGGGCTGACTCCTGTTCAAACAGCTCTTCCAACGTTGCATCAAAGGAGGAAAGAGACTCAAGGAAATCTCAGGTAATCGGTAATGGCAGAGGCTGCTTCGGGCTTAAGGGTGCAAGGCACTCCAATACAAAATCATGAGCTTCAGAGTTTGGGCTCATTGGGCTGTTCGGGGGAGTGGGAGAGGCTTCAGCAATTTCAAAAATACTGGAAGTGAGTGGAGGAGGAGGCAGTACTGGCACCGATGAAGGAGAGAAAATGGAGAGGAGCCCATGATGGAGAGAGGATGCAGAGAAAAGAGGTGGTGGGGTGGGAGCATGCAGATTTATGAAGTGAGGGAGAGGACAGCTCATGGGAAAAGAAAACAAGGGAGGCTGTTGGGAAGATAAAAAGCTGAGCCAAAGCCGAGTCAAGACTAAGCCATTTCCGGTCTCACCTCATTAAATGAGGTGCCTTCATCTTGGCAGTTGAATATTGGCAGGTTTATCTGAGCCGTGTCTTTGCTTTTCTTTGAACGAGTGTTCTTTGGACCGAATCTTTTCCCAGCCCAGCTACTCCAATGCACCTCTTATCATTGTTCTCTACAATCACAAAAAAAAAAATTGAAAATTAAAAGAAAGAAAAAAGTCAAAGACTAATTTTGTCACAAATTGAAATCACAAATACTCTTGTGCAATTTACCTTTTAAAATATTAAAAAATTAACAATTGAACTTCTAAAATCTAAAAAAAATCAATTCAAACTCCAATACCTTCGCTCACAAACTCTAATAATTTGTTTTTTTAAAAAAATATTCTATCAAATCATCTTTCTGTATCTTTATACAAACTCCAATAAAAATTAATTTATAATTAAATATATTTAATTTTTCACCTCACCTTTTAAAAATACCTAAAAACTCCAATCTACTTAAATATTCGCACCCCCTATCAAATTTTCTACAAATTTTAAGGATTATTTACAATTATAACTCCCTAGTTTTTCTTAAACTATTCCGCCAAAATTTTATAAGTGGGCCATATTTCATTCTGTTATTGGTTAGACTGAAAGCCCAATTCTATTGTGCTGGACTCATGGATCACACCACCCAATGTACAATGGGCTTCGCCTCAAATTCTCAGCCCGACCCAGAATGCAGGAGCACAGCCATTCCTCCAGTCCTCCACCACCTCCAACGAAAGGGCATCACTATCAGCAACAGGCAACACCTTCTGTCTCTCAATCTGTGAGACTGTTCCGAGAAAGTGAGAGAAAATGAGCGGAGCGGGAAAGAAAGTCGCCGATGTGGCGTTGAAGGCGTCGAGGACAATTGACTGGGACGGGATGGCGAAGCTTCTGGTCACGGAAGAGGCTCGCAAAGAGTTCGCCACTCTTCGCCGCGCCTTTGAAGAGGTCAACTCAACGCTCCAGACAAAGTTTAGCCAGGTCCTCACCCCCCCTTCTCTCTCTGATGGGTATCTGTAACTTTTCGTTTAGATCTTTGTCATTTCTAGATGGGCTTCTTTTTAATTTTTGTGTCAAATTTTGTCCTTTTCGACGCATCGGATGTTATTCTCAGTTGTGTTATGTTAAACGACATGGATTTGGGTAGATTATCTGGTTCGTTGATTTTTCAAGTGGGTCTCTTCGGTCCTTGATAACTTCTGTTGCCAGCGGTGGTTTTTTGTGAAAAATAGAAGACGGATAATCTGGGAGTGCTTAATGTTTTGTGAATATAATTCGGAAAAATGTGGACTAATTTTTACACCTTTTATGTCCAGTGATTTTTGTTATGCTCTGTTTGGTTGGTAAGAAATGTAGGTGAAGAGAACAAAGTAAAGTTTTTCGAACTTAGGAGTTTGTTAGAAGTATAAGAGAATCTAAGATTGGGATTTACAAAGCCTAATGCAGTTGTTTCTGTAAAGGGCTAGGGTGTCACCCATCTAATGCTCCATGTTTCAAACGAGCTGGATGCTAGGAAAGTGTGACATGAAGGAGCTCAAAGGAGCATTTTTTGTGTGGCTTTTAATCGCAAAAATGGCTTTGGGGATATCTGTAGTTTTTGCTCAGAGTACTAATTAGCAACTTGCATTTTGACTTTACTACCTGTTGATCTTAATTTTTTTGTTCTTACTTTTTGCAGGAACCTGAACCCATAGATTGGGAGTATTATAGAAAAGGAGTTGGTTCTCGTTTGGTGGATATGTACAAAGAGGCTTATGACAGTATGTGTCCCAACTACCTGTTGAATTACTCCTATATATATTAGTTTTGTGGTGTTGATTATTCTATTTGTATCTTCCTTGTGGTTGTTTGATGATTAACTTTGTGAAATTGTATTTATATAGTTTGTGTTGAACTCTTCCATAAGATCTTTGCAATTTTTGTGGTTTCATGTGTCACTCTCATTCTTTTTATGTTATTATGTCAGTAGGTTGGTATTGTTGAATGATTTGTATTGTTTTGCGCACTCACGGTATCCAAGTCAAGTGATTGCATCGGTTTCTGGGTCCACTCTATCTTTCAATCCTTAATTTGTTGTTGCATTCTGGCTACTCATTCCAGTACCGAGTGTCTATATGGTTATTAACCATTTGTTTCATTCATTTTTGTTTATTAACCTTCTCTTAGTTAGCATATCTCGATTCCATTTATTGTAGACGCCATGGATTTATTCAATGCCCTTGTGCTGTTCGCTGTGTTTGGTTATGTTTTCGTGTCCATGCTCTTGTGCTCTGTTGTAGACTAGATTCCCATTCTTTTTTTCAGCACTGAACTGGAGGAAAGCAAAAAAAAAAGAGAAAAAACTAGAGGAAAAAAGGAAAAAGTAAATGAGAAGTCTTGTATACAGGTGCTTAACTTGGCACTAATCAGCAAATGCTTGTGCATGGAGAGGCTAAGTCAGGAAATGCCTAGGACCTTTTTAATCATTCACAAAGTAATTCCTTCACTATTGAAATTTTGATTAGGGTCATTGACTAGTATTCTCAACTTGTTCTGTACCTAGGAAACCATTAACTGCATCAAACTCCTGAAGGTACTTGCTAGAGTACCATGAGATGAGTTTCGTCAAGGGTTTGTTGAATAAGGAGCATCTTTAGCTGTTTGTCATTTGTCATTTGTTTTCAAATATGAAATGGCCAGAAAATTAATTTAAGTTGAACTCCATGTCCATGTTCGGAATTGCCTTTTTTTTTAAATCTCGTATAAATTTGGTTTCATCGTTCTTACTGATCCCTGTTCCCCTTTTTCAATTTTTTATAATTTGCAGGCATTGAGATCCCCAAGTATGTAGACACGGTGACTCCTCAATACAAGCCTAAATTCGAGGCTCTGGTGAGAACTTATACAAGATCCTAAACCCTCCCTCCCTGCCTCCATAAAAGCCTTAGTGTCTATCTAACATGCATATATGTCGACTCTATTTACAGATAGTGGAATTGAAAGAAGCAGAAGTGAAGTCCTTGAAGGAGTCTGAGCGTTTGGAAAAGGAAATTGCTGAAGTACAAGAGCTGAAGGTAATATCAAGAACTGCACTCTGCATCTTTGGTGTCACAAAATTTTATGATTTCTCACAGATATTTTTTCTGCCTCAACAGAAGAAGATTAGTACCATGACTGCAAACGAATACTTTGAGAAGCATCCTGAGTTGAAGAAGAAGTTTGATGACGAAATCCGTAATGATTACTGGGGATATTGACCACATTTGCGTGCACTCCAGTCAATTTTATCCAGTTCAGCTGAATTGTCTCCTGCTTGTTGAATAATAAATATACCATCTTGTCTTCTCTGTAATCTGGTTGTTTTTGGTTTGAAGATTTGAGCTTTGACGAAGCCTTGTCAAGATAGGATTTTCTTTTGTACGGCCACAGAGATCTTCTCCCTTTTTATTCATATAAAAGCAGGATTTGAATCTGCAAGCATCTGTAAGGATCATCTTTTCCATCCATCTCAATGTTTTTCAAAATAATACTGATGTAGTCCTGGTAAATTATCCACATCAGTGTGTTTTCCATATCATCTGATCGTTAGAAATGCTTAAAAGCGATTTTGAGGCCTCCCCGGTTATTCGAAGCTAATAGTTGGCCACGGATAGTTTATGGCATCGGGAGGAAGATTGTCTCTGGGATCATTATCGTGTGGCTGAGCGTTTGTAGTTGTGGATTGTCGGTAGCTACGAGAATGGTTCTCAAGAGTCGTACTCTCTTGCACAGGTTAACTTTTTCGAGTATTCGGTCATTCCTACACTTAATGTTCGTTATGAGTCAGTCTCGTCGGGGAACAAAAAGAATAGGAAAGGAACGGAATATGTATGGAGCTTTTCTTCACCGTTCAAGTTGGAATTAGGATCAGAAGAGGAAAGGGGAAAGGTCTTTCATCCTCTATTGCAATACGTGTCGATTCCGGTCAAGGAAGGAAATGGATTGCGTGAAGGGAAAAAGTTTTAAAGCGGCATTCATTGCCCATGGAAGGAAGACAAGGAAAGAAATTCCAGTTTCTGCGTTCTCTCCTGAGTAATTATTAATTAATAGTTCCTTCTCGCAATAAGATGGTGTTCAACATGCCAACAGTAAGTTTACTGTCACTAGCGGCTTCCCATGGAACCTGAGAGAGTGTTCATGAGATAATCTGGTATGCAGGGACATAAACGACACACTATTAAACTCACGGCTCCCTTTTCGAGCCAAACAAGCAGCAACGACCGGCCTATAAGATAAAGTACCAGAGAAACCTGAATGACAAAACGGGCAATCCAGCATCCAATTGTTACCCATGACTAAACGGCAGCGAGTTTATACTTGAGAGCAATAATATTGTCGTCAGAAACAAGCAGCTTCTTTCTAAATATGAAACTCCACGCATCATCTCAAACTTTTAGATCTCCATGGAACAAATGTGAAAATGACGATCTTCATGCATGCCCAGTTAAGAAAACAATATGCACGTGCACTTGAAACATATGGATTATTGAAATTAAAAAACCAAGCGAAGGTGTTGGGAATTGGGATGAGATTAACTGCACATGAAATGTACAAAATTGCTATAGTACTGGCAGCAAGATACATGAGTGAAAATGTTTTGCGGCTGCCACCAAGCAGGCAAAAAAGTTTGAAAATGAGTACAGAAACTGACTGAAAAAAAAAAAAAAGCGAGAGCATCGGAGATGTCGGCAGACGAAAAAAAAAATGCTGCTACTACTTAGAAAAAGGTCAAAATTTTCCAGCAGCATTAACTTCAAGCATCGAGTAAAAACACATCAGCTGTATACCAGTGTTCTTACTTTGACCTTTAGCCAGAACTTGCTACCTTCTTCTGAGACGGCTGGTCACCTGCTAGCTCCTCATTTTTGTTCATGGCCTTCCTTGCAAGCTCATACCCTGCAAAGTTCATGGCGCCCAAGGGAGCAATCCAGAAGAACCTGGGTATTGATCCTTTAAATAAGCCCAAGGGACCCTCACGACGGAGAATAGAGATGGCTACAATTGACATTGGTAAAGATCGACCATGGGCAGTCATCATTCTAGTCTTCATCACATCAAAGGGTGTAGTGACAACAGCAGCTAGCCCACCAGATAAAGCACCAACAGAAATTGTTTCCCAGGGCTCCAGATCTCGTCCCAGAAGTTGCTGGGCAGCCTTTAAAACAGAATATAAAGAACCAATATGATATCAATATACCAAAGTATTCAACATTACATCCAAGCATACCATTCAGCAATTGTCATTTACAGAAATGAGACATCAAAAGGTTGACCTACTATAATGTACTTATGCCACGTCAAAGGAGTAATGCATTGGACATTTAGTAGGATGTCAACCTAAAATGACAATTTTGGCTTGAATATGCATCCCACCAAATCACAGGTCAGACTCAATTAGACACAGGTAAGACTTAACATTTGACAAATAACACTTCCAGATATGATCACATCTTTAAGCAGATAAGACCTTCTCTGCCTTGTAATCAATTATCAACACTGCCATTTATGCTGATATTGGAGTCTTTTTTCCGTTATTGTTGAAATTTTTCCCATAGCAAATAACGGAATATTATATTTTTTCCGTTATTGTTGAAGGAGACCTTATTTTACACAATTGAGGGGACCTACATTGAGCTCATTTGTGTGGACATCACTCCTAAAAATTTTCATCAGTCATATTTATCTTGTTTCATTCTCTTGCATAACCCTCAAATCAACCTACAGTGACAAAGTAAATAAAACTACATCCGTCCTCTGAGATGAACGAAATTCCTTCAGTCACTAATTTAGCAAGAAGTTTATGATGAACAAACCCTATACACAACAGATAACTCTGGCAACAATGCAGCCCCTGCATTAGTTTGCACATAAACAAAAAGAAAAAACTATGACTAAACGCTTGATTCAAAAAAAGAAAAGAAAAGAAGCTATGAACTCCACACCTTTTTGGCTTCAGCGTAAAGCCCCATGCCAGCGACATAGAATGGAACCTCTCGACAAAGAGTTGCACCAGTCCCACGAAAGAAACCTTTAAGACCATCTTGGTGCCAAGTTCCTACAATAGCTTCCCCCACATTGTCAAAAATGCCAGCCTGCAACCGCTGTTTTAATACCTCACAGGGGATCCGCACTGCTGTCCCCAAAAATGTGCTGCAGAATGATGATAGAGATTGAACCTACACAACATGCAAATACAGTGAACTTTTTTTCCTCTATGAACAGAGCTACAAAATGCTGTTTCCGGCCAAGATACTTGATAATGAACACTGACCAATTAATGACAATTGTACATGAGAAAGGGTAAGCCAAGCTTAGTAAGACTCTCAAATGCTAACTGAAATACAGAACTGACTTGATATCTCACGCTTAAGCAGAGCCAACTGTTACTTTCATCACACAATGTAGTAATATATCTTATCCGGTACTTTTTTTTCTTGCAAATACCACTTGATATAAATAAAAACAGAGACAATACAACTAGATATCACAAGTGACTATACTAGCGGGAATACTAGAAATCGGCACAAAACCAAAAACAAGAGAGAGCGAAGCCCACTTAGCCAGAAGGTGAGCTTGCCTATTACAGTGCCTAGGAACCCAGATAAAAGACGAAGAAGGATGAGATTGTAAGTCTCAAAGATTTTCTACTTTCTCAAACAGCATCCAAGGAAGATACAAGAGAAAAAGATACAAAAATTCGCAGGTAATATACACAGTTGAAGAAATGAACATTACCTGGATGTCTGGAAGGGTTGGGGCAACCTTAATTAAAACAAGTCTACTTGCTTCAAATATCCCCGTTCGCAGACCATGGCTGCAATGTCAAGTGAATACGTCAGCTACAGGGCCAAGGTAAAGAATGTGACTAACAGGTGGGAAGAAAAACTAGGGATCACCTCGAAAATTGTCCAAGAATTGCAGGGATTGAACCCCTATATAACCCCCGAACTCCGATCTGTGGAAGCTGTGAAATGATTTCAGGGAAGGACATTGTTGATGCTTGAACCCGAGTCTGAAAAACCAAAAAATCCAATATTTCATGATAGGAACAGATATCAAGAACATCTCCAATAGTAGAAAACTAATAAATGCAAGTGCATGAGAATTAATCCTTAGAAAAATAAATATGCAATGCACTGCTACAGAATTACCAGAAGTGCCAATACTTGAATAGAAATAAGTGAGCAAAAGAATTTGCCTTTATTGAATCAACAGGATGCATTAAAGAGCAAGAAAGGGCACAAGAAAGGCCTCCTGCCAATGCAGATCTTAGGACACTTCCAGCTGGTATTTCAACAGGTGGTGCAACAGCTACAACAGTTGCAGCTTCAAACCAGATACTCCTGTAAATGTCACAAATAAGTTATTGTCAGCTAGATCCCTGTAGTCTGTGAAATGCAAGCCTATTTGGGAATCACATACTGAAAATGCATATACTATGGCTGTTTAATTGTTTCTGCAATTGCCTTAGTCTCTCATTCCATAGATTACAACAAAGGAAAGAAAAAACCGATACTGTCTCAATGCACTAAGCAAAGAAAAAAGCATATATACTTCTCCAGAAACTGAATCAAACAACGCTGTGTGCAACTATGAAGAGACAAAACTATACCAATGCTTTAGCCAAAGGAATTCAAGGAAAAAGTATGAAAAAGTGCTGAAAACTCTCTTGAAATGAGAAACTTGATCTTACCTAGGATCATCCTGTAGCCGATCAGAAGGGAGAAGAAGCATAAAGTTTTGAAAATGTCCATAAGCAATAGGTCCTTCTGTGTCTGCATTTAGAAATCGCAACATTGCGACAGCATTGTCTTCGTTTGCCGGAAGCCCTGCATTTTTCAGGGATGCCACGATTTCACTCTTTTGCAGTGTCCCAGACTTGCTCAGACAGAGAGAAGTATATGCACGGAGAATGGTTGGTTCTTTCTGTTCCATCAAGGTCAAAAACTGTTTCCAACCAATTGATTTTGAAAATAAGTGGCCTCTAGTGCGGCGCATGAACTCGTGAGCATATCTTCGCGGCAATTTTCTCTTTCGAAATGCAACTTCAAGATCTTCCAAAGTTACTTGGCCATCACTATCCCTATCCAATTCCTCAAAGAACCTCCTTCCTGTAAGAATGTATGGCTCAAAATAGGTATAAATGTTTCTTTCCAGAAAAGATACATGCAAAAGAGCCTGACAGCAGCAGAAATGTATTAGCATATAACCAATAAGATGACTTCTCTAATTTTTTTTCTCCCTTTCCCTTCTACGCCCCAACCACCAGAACCAACCCCCCCCCCCCCCCCTCCCAAAAAGAAAACACAAAAACAAGCAAAAACCAACTAAAACAACAGGAAAATGGTTAGTGGTTTGGGGTAGAAGGAGGGGGTAAAGATGGATTTATTCAGATCGAATGAGGTCCCACAGCTCACCAGACAAGGGACAAGGAGGGGAAAAGGAATTAAGGGGGTGGGAAGGTATATTTCACTACAAATAGAATCATACCGATATCAAATCTAAACGCACACCCTTCTAACCAAAACTTTCATGCTCTAAAAAATTGTGTTTCTTTGTCAATCTTCTAGGCTTTGACCACACAACAATAGCATGATTAAGAAACATATGGCAGTACCAACTCAAATATATATAGTAAGTGATGACTATTACAATGCTGATGTTTGGTGACAGACCCATTAATCTTTGGATAAAAATTCTCAAAGCAAGTGTTACCACAAATCAATAGATACTTAGCAAAATATGTTTGACACGCACATCCGAAGCAGAGCATACTTAATTCCACCACTGCAATTTTGACCTGAATGATTTCCAGGTACCTATTCCTTATCTGGCTTTTTTGAAATGCAATTTGAGTAAAAGCTGAACCTACTTAAAGGAGATGAAGTTTAACAGTTAAACAGAGTACCAAACTGAAAAGTTAACAAAAGTACAAACACCTAATCTAGCCAAGCATTCTAAAGAAGACACCCCAATGGTACCACATCTTACTAATTGCCAAAACACATAAATCCTACTCTGAGCGTTATCCAAGGAACCAAACATGACGCTATTACTTTAACGTCCTGACAAATATGCTACCAATGACCAACATCCAACGTGAAGCAGGTCAACTGAAGTAGTGAGAAACGACAATCACTCGCTGTCGTGACTCAGAGGTTCTGATAATTATCACTTCAACATAATCTAAACAAATTAAATATAATGCCCTGTTTCTGTTCACTTTTTTCATCACTCGAGATTATACATAATTTCCTTTGATGTTTAGAACTTAAACAAGAATCTTTCTATTTAAACCCAACTTGTACTGTCAAAAAAGAACTATATTTTTGCCGGCTAGGCAAGATAAGACAAATAGAGATTCTTTTGGTTTCGTTATCAAAAGTGTCATTGGAAATCCTCTTCCAAGTTCCTCAAATGGAACATCAAAAATCATAGAATTACTAAAAGCCAGGCAATCTGCTATTAAGTATACTACCACCAAATATTTGCCTGTCACTCCTGAAAGCAGCAAATAATTCATCAATCTAGGAAATGTCCCCCACAACTTAAACAATATTGCCTTTGTATTGGGCTAGAAAAACATGCCACAAAGGACCTAATCCTAGTAATGACGTACTTTGTTTTAACTAAACTGAAAACAACCACCATTATTTATTTATCATCATGGTCTTATCAAAAAAAAATTATTTATCATCATGGTGTGTCCTCTATTATTTTTGTCTTTGATTTTCTGCAAGACTAATCAGGCAAACAAGTTCCTTTAGTTCAACTTTAATGCCTTCACCAACATTAATATCTTCCCTACATGTTATCCAATAATTGAAAATGCAATATGTTATCACTACTTTTTTACCTATATTCATTACATCCATTTTTGAGATTATCCTCTCATGCATATTTACTGGCTAACTTTCATTAATAGCATAATAACAGTATAAAAAGACGTTTCCCAAGTTTGGACTAAGAATGTTATTCAATTCGCAGATAAAAAGAAAGACATTTATTGGCTTCTTAAATAAGAAACAATAATGCTTTTTAAATTTCCATTGAGAAATCATACCAGTTTTGGTATATTTGCTTTCTTGCATTACACAAGCTGGTGCCATTCAGAAAATAGGAGGCAGCAGGTACAACAAAACATTTTTTTTTTGGGAGGGGGGAGAGGGGGTGGGCAAGAGGAGGGAGTTACGAAGGTACAAAATTTTATCAAGCTAAAACTGATGGAAAGGGAAGACCAAAATTTACGAACCAGGGGTAAGTCATGAAAGAAAGTAGTTGAGAAGATAACATAACCATTTTTTAAAATACATAGACGAGGGATACGAACATCAGAATTCATTAGACAGGGTGATCGATGCTTATCATTCTCTATAAGTTAAATCACAACATCTATTAACATCTTTATTGCTCTGCAACACAAAAGCCTCCGATACTCAAAGGAAACAGCATTTTTGTAAAACTTAAGAACGGACCCGCATGTCAAGATTGAAAAGTGAAGCACAAATTTTATCATAGTACAAGAAGTTCTTGGGAATCTTTAAGTTAAAGGGAGGCTCTGGCGTATTCTTCCAAAAGAACAGAGAATGTAAGGTCAAAACACCCACCCACCACTGAAAAGAAATGTGAACTGTATCTGGCAGAGGTAGAAAGAAAATTTTGGGGGAAGCCAGAAAAAAATTTCTTTTGGGTGGAAGGACTTTTTTGAGGGCCAATACTAGGAAATTAGCAAAAACTCCTCCACTAAAGTCCCATCGGTATTTCTTGGAAAGTTTCTCTAAATCATTTTCCGTACCATCTCATTTCTCATAGAGACATTCAATATCACCAACTGTTGTCCTCACAGAACTCCACAATCTCATCTATCATAAAAGTGTTTAGGAAACACAATCTTAGCAAGAACATTCCCGTTTTATGATAGAAGGGTGAGTGACAGTCAACATTATCAACAACTTAGCAACGTGAACAAATTTATGCACGTCAAATTCGAGATCAAAAGGGCATTTCAGAAATAAGAACTATGCAGGCGAAGTAAGAAATTAGTTGAATATCTCAAAAATTAATTCATATCAGATCAGCTGATCGACAATTTAGCCATGACTGCTTGTTGAAATTTTGAGGGGAGCGAATATTTATTGACATAGGATGTCCATAACATTTTATGGATAGAGAGAACTTTTTGGATCCCTTAATCCAGTTCCAACCAGGATGGCCCAGAATTGATAACACATTGATATGATGTCACAGATTATGTAACCATAGTATGCTAGAAAAACTTATAATGTAGGCATTGACATCAACACTTACAAACACCCTATCCGCCAGCATATCCGATCATATCATATAATGACAAATATAACGCCGCACCCTATGCAACAAGGTTATGCTCGGAAACTGGACTTCAAGTTTAAGGCTTCGTGGAGAAAAAAGATCCTGGAAACCTTATTTTACACAACCCAGATACTAATGTTCTTGCAATTTTGAAATAATGATCGCTAATCTTTCCAAGAGAAAGCAAAATACCTCCCCCACTTTTCCTCTTTTACTAGGATGCCACTTTCCATGAGAATGGCTAGACATGTCAGAGTCGCTCTTCATATATTATGTACAGATGGGAACCTAATTCGAAGCAACATTTTTTTATCATGCTACTCAAAATACCATACCTTCCGCTTCTGCGTATCTAAAGAAATCTTGGACAGAAAATAGTTTCTTCTTATCAGGATAATCTTTAGAAGTACGCCCCAACTGTGGTACAAGCTCAATTAGTTCTGTCAATGAAACAGTGGATAATGTGGATCTCAAGCGCTCCACATTTGATAGAGGGATACTAAGTATACCACTGGCCAGCTTCTGCGGTATGGTGCCTCCAGTTTCTTCACTGTTTCCAGCCGTAACACCACCACCACTGTCTTCATCAACCGAAGAAGTTACGCCCACTACACTGGATGGCACCCCACCGACTCTAGCAAACCTCAGATTCCCCAGAAACCCATTTACATCTGCTTTTTGACCCTCGAAGATACTAGTTAGTGCCCTCAGATGATCCGAATGAGAAGGAGAAGCAGAGGACAGCGAAGTGTCACAATCCTTATGGCCGTTTCCTTGCACACCCTGATCAAACTTCTGAAGATTCTCTGCTAACTGATCGAAAATAAAACCTATAAAGCACTCGAACGATACATGTTTTTGTTCAGAATTGTTTAGAACGATACATTGTGTGTTAGATTCCCTTTGCTTCACTTCACATGACACTTTTGGCTTTATGCACGTACACAATTGTTCATCATCCCCAGGTTTCTGAAACCGCTTCTTCCCTGTTTTGAACGGACTCGGAAATGCCTGAATGCAATTGTTCAGCAACAAAGACCAGGTGACCGCAAACCGCAAGCAATTCATACAAGAACCAGCATCCTTCTTAATGAAATCCTTTTCTTTCAACTCGCTGTTGGACACCTCAGCTCGATGCCCCGTCCCCGAATTCTGCGAAAACATCCCCCAGAAGGCCTTAATCGGAACCTTAAGCGACAAGCCCTTCTTTCTCTCATCGCCAGCAACACAATGACAATTCTTCTTCTTCACACCACAGATCCGAACCTTGCCATTCCTATTGCCAACAGTTACCTGGTTAACCAACTCGACACTTTTTCGCTCGTTCTTTGGCCCTCCTCCCAAACAATGTTCAAGATCCTCGGCCGCTTTACGAATGCCCAATTCGAGCGGCAAAAACGCTTCTTTCACAGCTTGAACCGAATTGAAAAACGATTCAACAGGGTCATTGACAGACACCATTACTGAAAAACCCTAATGCTTTCCACTCCAATATGAATTTTATACCAATACCACAAAAAATGGGTACCGAGTCAGAAAACGCAGATATTACGAACTCCTCGTTACAATTGCACGAACTTGCGATATAATAAACAAAAGTTTCCAATAACCGAAGAAAAGAAACACGGTTATTCAACTGAACCAGTATACTTTCAAGGACAAGCGAGCGGGTGAGATCCGATGAAAATGAAATCAATGGACCGCAAAACCCTACCTGTAAGCACTGGGAATTGTAACCTGTACAGTTCGTAGGGCTCAAGACCCAAAAACATGTATCTGTGCCAAAGAGCTATAAAATGACATTTTTTTACAGTGAACGGACAGTTAGCTTGCTTCAGAATCGGGGTTAGGGGAGAGAGGGAGAGAGAGGGAGAGGGATTAGAATCTAGATGAGGAACTCGGAGTGGATTGGTCTGGGTGTGACTGTTTTCACTTAAGACCGACAGAATATGGGTGGCAGAGGAAGAAGAAGCAGAAGAAACTAGCTGAAGAAGAGAAGGCGTATCATATTTTCTGAAAAGATTCCAATTTTTTTTATTCATAAAAAATTACACTGGGAAGGAAAAAGCTAAAACAACAAAATAAAAACAAAAAATTGGATAATAAGCGCTGAATGGATAAAAGCTGACGTAGGACCTTGTAGGATCGAGGACACATGAAGTGGAGGGTCTTTAGCCTTTGGACTACAGTGGCTATAAATTATAATGAAATTACTTTCTCCCACTTTTTTCATTAGAACTAAAAAAAAATGGACAAAAAAGTATTATTGTAATTTTAGACTAAGGCCATGCAGTAATAATGAAGCTCGACAAATAGTTTGTTTTTAAGCACAACCGACGATAGAAACAAGCAAAAGGGCTTAACTGCTTGACTACACACAAGTCCGTTAAAGATACTACATAGTTTTCTCTTTTGCAAGTTATTTTTATCATTAGGGTTGGCGAACTGTGCCTAAGACCTAAAGTTTATTCCCAACGAAAATTAGAATCATAGTAGTCTCGTTATGTTTCAATGGTCCTCGCGCAATGTAAAATTGTTGAGTTTAAGTAGTGGTGCGCTTTAGGCTGACTTTCTTTGTTTGTCAAAATTTTGAAAAATATTAGAAATTTTTTAGATATTTAGATTTATTGAAGTTTGTAAAAAAATTGAAAATTTTATAAAATTTTATTTTAGAAAAATAAAAGAATAGCAAGTTTTTTAAAAAAATTGAGGAAATTTGGAATTTATCGAATGTCTAAAAAGAAAAGAAAAGACATTTTGCCTTAGGTGTGGTGCTTGGCTTTTAATAGACCCGACGTGTTGCATTCATGATTTCACGGGCGCGCGTGTTGCTTACACGTGTATGAACTAGCAAATGGAAATAGTACGCAGAGCGGTAGAGCAAACCTTGGTGTAGAATTAAGCTAGCACAGCAAGGCACCGTGGTGAAGTCTCTGTTATCAAGGCGTCCGTATCTGAATAAGTACCCCAATGGAAGCTTCTCTCGAAGAAAGCCCTTTTTCCCGTCGACTGAACCCCCTTCCCCTTCTCTGCATCTGGCGGCGGGCGGGAGGAGGCTCCTCCCGCCGCCGCCCCCTCTCTCCTTCTCTCCCCTCCCTCTTGGTCGGATCTTGCTCAGACTTCTCTTTTTCATTTTTTTTTGTCTCCCTCTGTGGTTGTTTTACAGGTCAGATCCCGGCATCTTCAGAGCATGCTGATGGCCACGCGCATGAGGGAGGGGATCAGCAGTTCCAGGAGTCTGTCTCGGGTACCGTCCGGTCGTCATCTGTCGGCGCATGTCCGCCCACGCTCGTGCGCATGTGACTCACACGCCTCCCCTTTTGTGGATCTACTCGGGTGGTTCGGCTTATTTTCTTCGGGCCCTGTTTCCTCACCGCTTTATGGCCGACCGTTGTATTTTTCTTTGGTTGTTCTGTTCTGTTGTTATGTTGTACATGAGTTTTATTACTTCACGTTTTTGTTATGAATTTTGTTGTCCATTTATGCTGTTATGGATGATCATTCGAGGAAGTGAGAGTGAGGTGCATGACTACTTCCTCTTCTGGACTCCGTTTGTGGCGAGTCTTTGCACCCATTTAGAACCTACAAACCTTGGTGTCTGTCTTGTTGAGGTCGTTTTGGCCATTAGGAATATGGTCTTTAAGGTTGAATGTATAGCCCTCAGGACTTTTCATGATGCTGTATTGGGTTGTTTCTTTGTATCGAGGATGTTCCTTGTATCCGGTCTCGAAGGACCTTTTGTATGTAGCATTTCAGTGTGAATGAAATTCAGAAAAAAAAAATACCCCGATGTAAGAAAAGGCCGGGCCAGGGAAGGAGCCGGTAATCTCACTAAGGGTCAATAATAATAATAATCCAAATCGGGCCCCCCTTTTCCTCGGGCTTTTATTTTTCTTCATTTATCCGAATCGGCCCCCCCTTTTTTCCTGTCAATTATAAGCTGTTCAGATAGTTAGCTACTTGCAACTTATATTACATTTGTGTAGTGTTGAGCCTTGTACAGATGAATACAAGTTGAATTCTTCATCTTCTTCCTTGCTTCCGCACATTGTCTCTGTTCTTTCTACATTTCCTCTATATGGTATCAGAGCACTTTCATTTTTGCTTCTCTGATTGAAGTATGAGTTCTCACAATTCATCTTCGATGCCGGCTGGATCCATCCAGTTCTTATTTTCTGCAAGACATCTTACAAGCCAAAGGCCAATAATATATTGTGCTAACAGTTCATGGGCAAGCGTAACCTTATATTTTATATAAGTTCAAGATAATCAAATGAAAGAACAAATTTTCACTTGTCGGAATGACAACAAAACTCTCCCTAAGATTAGAATGCAGATCCGCTGCCCTTTGTCTTTCCAAGCATCACATCTTTAGCTTCGTTAATTTTGGAAGCAAGGTAATGGCTACCACCAGCATCAGGATGGTTTGCCACCATGACTTTTCTATGTGCTTCTTTAACCTTGTCTGGCGTTGCATTCTCCCTGTTAAACGATATAAAAGACCAATAATTTTCTTCAGGTGCAAAAGTTAGGAGATACACATGCAAAAAAGGATGGGTTGTGTAAAAATAGGAAATCACGGTCAACAACAGCGTGCCACAGAGAATATGAAAAACCACATGACATGAGCATCAGCTAGGAACAATGTAGTCAAGTCGCAATAGTATTATTTGGAGACAATCAAAAACCAAAAGGCATTCCTGTTTTGCTTAAACTATCTTCTTTGTGTATCGCAGCTACAAAATTGGATACCAGAACAAAGCCATTCACATAAAAATTCAGCACATAATGAGCCATACGACAATACATATCCACTTAGATGACTACATACTCCCCCAAACTTGTTCCTAGCTCTCCAAGTTTGAGGCTAAATCATTAACTTCTAACATATATCCTTGTTAGAGCTTTAATAACTAATTCCCCAAATTACTTATAAAAAAAAAACTAATTCCCCAAATCATCAGAAGCCACATTCTCCCCTCATTAAGCTTAACAGATGGTGAACTTAACACTTCACAGCCAGTCTCTCGCCTTCACTATGAATCAACTCTCACTCTTAATGAATTCACTTGATACCACTTTTTATGGTGTTCGCATTCACTACTCGGTTCAGAAAGTAACCCCAATATTCCTTCATCCCAACCCTTCAAACAAAGTTCTCTAACTCTCACTTGAATCCTACTTAGCATGATCCAAGTAACCTAATAAGGATAGGTTCCCCAACCTTTGGTCTTTTTCTTTCTTTTTCAACAACAGAGAATGTTTTTTTTCACCCCCAGATGCAGGTTCAGTCTGAAGAGTGACACTTAAACTTGGTCTCAGTTTGGTTTTGGCGATAGTTCAGTTTAGTTAATATTTTAATATTGAAAAACAACAACTGTACATGATCCAGAAGATGGCAGTTGCAGTTTTGTGGCTCTAATTATAGTAGGGGAATAAAATTGCTCGTACACCTGTCTATTTCAAGAAAGAAGTGTAGGTTACCTAACACCAAGAATAAGAGACGCCTCCCTTTTTGTCATTGTAGGCTGGAAACCACCTTCATAGAATTTGCGCATTCTGGCAGTTGGTGGGCGTGCCTTAAATGCTTGCCATGCCTGGATACCATATCTACCAGCAAGAGCGGCAGCAGCTACTGCAAGCCCGGCTAAAAATGGTGTAGCCTGATGTACATCTAGCAATCGTAAGTTCTCGAAAATACCAATACTAAAACCTAAGAGCCAATAGATGGAGCAATTTTTAGATAACTCAAATACAACTAAACAAGTTCAGATTCAACTCCTTCCGACATGGAAGCGCTCCAGTTCATCCAAAGGTGCCTGCTCCAGATCATGGAAAAGGAGCATTTCTGCCACTTCACTGAAAAAATAATACCATGTATGAATGGCAAAAAGACCTGCTTTCAGTACGTACCCATATAAATGCAAACACTGGTGTATTGACAAACAATTGAGGATCCAACCAGAGTTTTTGCACTATGTTTAACACCATCTTCAAACTCTATTAATACTAGCCAAAAGACACCAAACCTACAGAATGGCTTTTCAAAACTACCAGCATAAAATCAGCAAATATTTCCCGCTCTGCAACACTTTTAAGTCATTCATTATTTTTCCATGGTTTTCTTCACTCAAGACAATTGCAGCTTAGGGAGGTATAAATGTTTTTTTTCCTGTGTAATTATATAAATGTCACTATGCAACTAGCTTTGCGCTTTCGAATTTGAGAAACGTAACCAATATACCTTATCTTTTCTTGGATGAATTTAAGCAACCAATGGGACTTTACCCGACTCAGAATCCTGAGTCATATCACAACTCTTGTCAAGTGGTAAATGAGACGCGTGAAACTATCACGCAGTTCAGTTTGAAATCTCAGTTGTGCTTGTTGTCAGTTAGGTCATTTCCAATATAGCACCATTTTGGAATAACATTTTTCTGATTCGAATCAAACATAGAGATCTCAACTCCAGGGGAGTGTTTGGTTGCAAAACCAGAGTTTAAACTAGGTTTCCCTAGTTTACTCGGGATATCAAATCAAATAAAAATCAACAAAAATTAGAAACACACACATGCAGCTTCAAACAAAGCTATAAGTTATTCATTCCATTAAGTTGATCAATTCGGATTTTGAGCAAATTACAGATATATTAGAAAAGCCTACGAAGTTTCGGCTTTGGACAGGGATTCTATGTTTAAAAAAAAAAGCATCAGAAGAGGGGAAATGATAATTGCTCGCTTACCATGTTGCGAAAATATCGGAATTTGAAACGAAAGTTCGAGGTTTCATTCAGAATTTCTGGAGCTTTGTTTTTCTGTACTACTGAAGCCGTCTGAAGGCGATGACGACCTTAGGGTGGTTGAAGTCTCTTGTCCGGTCACCAATAAACCGACGCCGTCTCGCGGAAAAGCAACGGTCACACCTTTTGGGCTTTTACTGGTTTTTATGAAGGGCTGGGTTCAAGTAGGCCGATAATGTGCTGGTGGCCTTGGGATCATTTCAAGCCCAGGTTTGTTGTAGAATGACCACGTTGATTACTTCGTTTTGAAGCCCATTTTCAATGACGGACCTCATGCCTGCAGGCCTTAGTTGGCCCATAAAATATTTAGGCACCCTTATCCTTCTCATAGAGACGTGAAATCATATTGTTTTCTTCATTAGATGGGATTTTAGCAGACCTTGATAGAAAATCCGACACGGTTCTTCAGAAAAGTTTGCCATCTTTTTTCAGGGCAGAATGGTTAAGACCAGCATTCATAAGAAGCCTACGGCAGCTCTAGACACAAAAGTAGCCCTTGCACATTTAGCCACTTAGGAGACCAAGTGTCAACCGTCTAGAAGAAATAGAGGAACCATAAACATAAAAGCACTACATGAACATGGTGCACCAGGTTTTCTCACGATATCAAGAACAGAACAAAATGATTAAAGAAAAAGCAAAGCCGGCCAGACCACGACCCAAGAATATCGGAAATTGTTGGGTATATCATCCCCAAACAACCCCATATATGATAAATGACATTTAGCAAGAGCAGTTAATAGTTATTCACAGGAAGAGAAAATATCACTTGCTACAACAAAAGTAACTCTCTTTTATTCTTTCTTCTTCCTTCGCACCTCTCTATCAGGAGCAGATGCTGTAGAAGAAGATGACAAAGATGAAGATCGAGGTCCCAAACCATGTTTTATTCAATCCCTTTTGTGTCCACTCCACCTAAAGTCACTTTTTTGTTGTCTCCTGCACTACCTGCTCACATCATTGATAAGTTTATCCTCTGTATGCGCTTTGATGTCCTTGATGGAGCTAGAGTCCACCTTAGCAGGACTAGAATGCCTCCTGGGTCCACTGGGGGAGCCAGAGAAAGAGAGACGCTTCTTTGCAGAAGCCGCTGATGCCTTCCCTGGCATTCCCGGTTTAGCTGATCCTAATGGACTTGGCAGCCGAGACCTAGCCTTTGCTGACTGTGTTGGTGTCATGTAACTAGGAACTGCATGTGAGCTTGTAAAGCTATCATCATCTGTCAGTGATATACCTCCAATGCTGTGCCTCCGGCAGCGATCTGATTGGACACTAAGCACACTCCGCAAATCATCATCCCCACTCAAGCAACTCCCCCTAGGGCTTGGTTGTTTTCGCCTCCCAGTTACCGATGAAGAAGATGGTGCAATGGAAGGTGGAGTAGAAGGGGAACCGCGACTCTGAGTTCTGCTTGATTTTTGGCCAGTAGGGGAAGGCTTGTTATCTTGGTTTAGATTGCGATGATAATAAGCTTTGGTGATTTCTCCATGAGAAATAGCACGACTTGCGGCACTCTTTACAGATGCATGGTCACTGTGATCCACTGCGCTTTGGCTCTCCCATGGCCGGGCTGCCATCCATCGCTCTAACCAACTCCAGCCCCAATGAGGATTGTTCGGATCCATAAATGTTGGGTTTGCAGATTGTGAAGGTTTCTTCCACGTTCGCTGTTGGAAACATTAACACCTGCTTTAGCTTTCAGAATAGTGTTTAAATCCAGATTGAAAGAAAGTATATGTTTCTGTCGAGCTGGAAGTAGGCATGTAACTGGACTGGTACATAGGCTTAGTGGAACACTACAAAGAAGGATCAAGGTTATCTTAAAATGTCTCAATTTGGTCTGCTTCTAGTATTAAAGAAAAAGAGTATGACTACAACATCAAGTCCCATTCTACTGTCCAGAAATCAACGCTTATCTAACAGGGATTCACCTAAAATGAATTTGAACTTTACCATATGGTCCATGACAGATGAAGATCAAAACAAGATCATTACAAGTAATTTACAATAGTCACCGATCAAATAGGGTAGAAAAACATGGTAAATGTGAAAATGGATCAGTGAACAGCTCTATTTAAGTCTGGTAATATCAGGATCACTGGAGCTCTTAAGCTTCATTAAAAATGGTGGTTCCGATCATTTACGAAGAAACAGAAATCAACTTAAAGGAATTTGATACTTCAAAGTTCAAATCAGATTTTCAAAGTTTGCATCCGATAAGGGAAAGAGTCCCTACCTGATGTGAGAATGCATAAGCCAAAGCTCTTTCTCTTCGTATGGCAGCTTCCTGCCTGCCCTGTAGCTTTGCTTTGACTTGCTCCTTAGATTGAGTGCTATCATTCCAGTCTTCTAACACCTGTTGCAGAGGTGTTATACTTCAACTAGTAAGATAAAACCACACATGTATTGCCTTGCGGCAACAAATGGAGAATTCCATTTAAATAAAGATCAATAGGCCTTAACCACATGCTTGCACCACATTGGACTTTCTGATGAAAATGACCTCCTCAAGAGTGAAAAGACAACAGCAAAACATTGACCATTTCTTATTAAAATTGAGACAGAGTACACAAAAGCCAAGCGAAAACATTCATCATACATGGTACAGATTTAGGGGAAATTGCTTTATTCATGGGCTAATGCGATGTTAGGATGCCCTTTTGTTGATTTTCAGGATTTCTTAAGTTTTGTTGCTTGTTTAGACTAGGCGGATTCGGTATAGATCCTTGTACTGTTTTCGCGTTTTCTAATGAGATTGGCTTATTTATCAAAAAAAAAGATTTAGGGGAAATTGGAGATACAAAAACACGGTAATTATGAACATGAACCAGAAAAAGGACGGCCAATCATTAGTTGTCTTTAATATCAGCACGACTAAATTGGGAAGATCACTTTTAGAAATCTGTTGTTACATTTGGTGCCTCTATTATATTCCTATATTTCTGATTTTACCATAATCTCTGTGCTTGCTCACAACAACAACAAAAACATAAGTCTTTGTGCTTTCTTTTCTTGTGGGGTCAGAGAAGGATACCCATGAAGATGGGGAAATTCAGGTGAATTTGGAATGTAAAACAGTATAATTGTGCACGATTTTGACCAAACTTGCACTCAAGTTCACACCAATTAAAATCCAGGCCAAAGGAGAAAACACTTACTTATTGAATATCCACAAGAAAGATAATGGAACTATCAAGGCCAGTAAAGTAAAAGCCATAAAGAAAACGTCAATGTGCCCAAACAACAGTTGATTCATGTATTCAGTAGCACTAACACTCCACTCTATGGCTACACAGGATAAAGGCACTTACAAAAGTTCTCAACTTATCAAGCTCTCTCTCATGCCTCTGTTGGAGCTGCCGCTGGAGAGCCTGGTTCTCCTCTGACATCCTCAATCTTCTTGCACGAATCTGAGACTGCACACGAGCAAGAGTCTGCATGTATTTCAATGTGGTAGCTGCTTGGCGTTTGACAGATTGCCCTCGTATCAAGAATTTCAATCTCACCAATCCCCTCAAAGCCTGCAAGGCCCTCCTGGCCTAAGAGACCCAGTACCAGAAACCACTTCAGCTTTAGGGCAAACTTTTGAAAAACACCTCTTTTGAGAAGCCATGATTACAAATCACTAAATACTGCCTACCTACTACAAAAGAATGACGTGTTCTAACTCCTCTGAGTACTCAAAAGCACTACGAAATGTAACGTGAAATTTCTAATAGAATTTGACACAAGTACGTGGTGTGATTGCCACAAGCTTGACACTTCCCAAAAAGGAAATCAATTATAACCAGGCCCTTTGAGCTTAAATTCAATATGTTAAATTTTGCTCAAACAGAAAGAAACCCAGAAAAGGCAATGCATTCTCAGGCACTCATAACACCCAGATAAATTATGTTTCGAAAAATTATGGAAGATGAACTTCAGATATCAGAAATCATGCAAATAAGCATGCAGGATTTTTTCACATCCGCTAAAACTAAGAAAATAGTCAAAGTCATATGCTATAACAGTTTAAACCTCAAATTGTTAAGCATTGTCGCTAAAATGGGAGAGGATGTATACGAATCCTACCGGTGGATGTAAAGAAGGAACCATACCAAGTATCCTCGGAATGCAGTCTGAATCTTAATGGCTGCAATTTCCTCCGTCGACTTTCCAGAGTGCAGGGTGACACTAGTGAGACGAACAACCTCTGCAGCAGCCTGAGCAGCAGCAACAGCTGCCTCTGCAGCCACAGCAGTGGCAATTGCCACCGAGTAAGCGTGCTTGTTCTGTTCATTCTCTGTTTCGATCAACTTCACATCTTTATTGGGAGGGGGAGGGGGAGGAGCAGGAATAGCAGGGGCAGGGGGAAGAGCAGGACTTGCTAATGCAGTTTCTTCGAGCAAAGAAACCGGAGCCCGTTTCTTGAGCTTTCCAAAACAACCAGTTTTTGGTTTATGAGTTTTCTGATAAAAACAATGAGAAAGAACATTAATTACAGTCTAATCGTTCTAGTTGCACAAGAGATAACAAAAAGGCTCGTCCTATGTTCGAGATAACAAGGATAGATAGAAACGTCCAAACCTTATCTTTGGGCTCGGGCCTGAAAGCTTTCTTCACTGCAGAAAAACAGCCCCCTTTCTTCCCCATTCTCTAGTCATTCACCTTTAGAAAATCAAAGCAGAGCAAGAAGTTTTAGCCGCCCGTGGGCAAATGAACAAAATTTACCATACTACGGCCCCAAATGAAACAAATCCCAGAAAGCCTTCAGGAAAGTCAAAACTCTTAACAGGATGTCAAAAACTTCGCTACAGATCTAAAATAGACACTACGTACCAAACCCATTAACCAGCCAGCAATTGAAACAGAGAAAAACAAAAAGAAGTAGGAGTAGACTTTCCACCAATCAAAAACTCAACCCAAAAGATGTGCGACGCTCAGGTGCCAAAATCGAAAGATTTCTAGTTGAACAAGGAACCTAAATCATATTCTTCAGATAATTTTGCAGACACGCCCCTTAGAGAGAGATAGGAACATTAAATGGGGACACAAATGGACAAACATACCATTGACAAATGCCAAAACAGTAGAAACATCCAAATACCTCTGCATGGAGTCGCAGATCTGTGTCAATTGAGGAACTTTCTCCTCTGCGTGACAAAACAAAAAATCCCAAGAGGGACTTGATGATGGACACGCGTCTTCTGTGAATAAACACAGAGGGAGACAGTCTGACAGAGAGGGGGGGGAAAGGGGGACCTGATTTTCCCGGAGCAGCCTTCAACTTTGGGATTGGAACAATAACAGCTTGGGGTGGGGATTGGGCAAGGTGGGGTCTACAGGATGTGAATGCTATTTTAAGATTTAAACAACGACAACTAGATAAACATCAACTGCAACAACACAGCGGCCTCTGTCTTTGTTTTTTCAGTTTTTTTTCTCGAAAAAATAAAAGTACAAGGAGCAGTCTTTTTTTTTTTAATCACAAGGAGTAGTCATTTAGAGATAATGATGTTCCCGTTACCCGTCCAAGAGGGACTCTTCATTCTTCGCTATTCACAGTCAGTCACACGCAAACACCTTTGACTTCCATTAATCCCATGTTTTCAAGACCCTTTGTTTGAAGTCCGGTCCGAGGAAGGCCCGTCGATAATGCTATGGTCGGGCCGTCGGCAATTCCATATAAGATTATTTCACAAACCACGGGTGTGGCAGTGGGACAGGGCATGGAACATCATGAAAGATGTAGGTCGAGTGGACCTAATGATATTGGGCATGTTTGAGACCCCAAATATTTGGGGTCTCAACAAATCGGACAAACCAAACAAACTTTAAAAATTTTAACTTTTACACCTACACACTTCACTTTTCACAAACCCCAATAAATCTCAATAAAGTAAAGATTCCCAAAATTTTGGGAATATTCCCCAATATTTTGGCAAACAAACATCAATACTTGACTTCCTTTTGGGTTTTCTGTTTGGCCATTCACATAATACTCCCAGTTCAAGACTCCAAAAGCAAGTCATAACCTCGGGAACTTTGGCGTGTAAGGAATGTTAAGATAATTACGTGGAAATTATTTATATAAAAACAAGTTTACAGGGTAAATTCTATTTGCAATTGTATATGGTCAATGCAGGGGATTGAGACATTCTGCAACTCTTTGGACAAATTACAATTTCCCTTTTTTTTATATTTTGAGTCAAAGGCTAATTTGGTTTATAAACTATGGGTTTTGTCAATTTTATACTAAGTTTGGAAATGATACATTGTATTTTTCACATTACATGATTACATAAAATTATTTTATAAATCAAAAGCACTCTCTTTTCAAGAAAAACAAAAATTCAGATTATGGATGTAAGTTTGATCCGGCCACCGGCGGACCTCCGACTCCGGTTCCGTCACCGGTTCTGGGAAGCTGAGGTCCGGCCCTTTCAAGAACCGGATGTCAATTTAGAGTTTTCCCGGAAGCGTAAGTTTCAGCCGGTTCAGCTGAAAAACCGGTTCCGGTTGTTTTTTTATTTTTTATTAACTGAATAGTAAAACGACATCATTCTATTTTAAATAGAACGACATCGTTTAGTTGCTTTTTAAAAAATATATATATATAATACCGCAGATCAAAACGTGCCACGATAAGAGAAAACCTAAGTCCTCTCCCCCCACTCTCTCCTTCGCGACCCCTTGGCCCTCAGTCCTCTCCAGCTCTCCTCACAGTCACTCCCTCAGCTCTCTCTCTCTCTCTCTCTGTTCGTCGTGTTCATCTGCCATTAGTCTCTCTCTCTCTATTCTCCGGCGAGCAGCTAGTGCAACGGTCTCTGAGCTCCGGCGGGCGGCTAGTGCAACGGTCAACCTCTTCGGGTTGGTTCTCTCTCTCGCTCTATCTCTGTATGTCTCTCTATCTCTTTGTCTCTCTCTCTCTCTGTCGCCATCTCTTTGTCTCTCTCTCTCTGTCGCCATCTCTCTCTCTCTCTCTCAATTTCAAATTGTTAGCAGATCTTTGTGAATTTGTTGTGAATTTGTGATTTTTGTGAACTCGTTGTTAACAGATTAATATGAATTGTTGTGATTTAGTTATTGTGAACCTGCGAAGATAGACAGGCGTTCATTGTGATACACAATACAATATTATATAATTGGACTTTTGGTTCAAGAAGGTTTTGGGGATGGAGTTAGGTGCAAAGATGACTAGTCTTGTAAGAGGGACCTTGGATCAGTTGTTTACAAAGTATGCTAATATGGATGGGTCATCTAGCAGTGGGAGCATATCTGCAAGTCAAGGCCAGCTGAATTTGGTTGGGTCATCTAGTTCGTCAATAGATGATGCTCTTCACTTCGAATTCTTAGGATTTAAGGCGCAACAAAATTTGTTGGATAGCAAGTCTGGAGTTGAGAGATATTTAATTGAGGATGTTGAACCTAAATATCTTAATTTTGATATCCTCAATTGGTGGAGAGTGAATGCACCAAAATTTCCCTTTCTTGCACGGATTTCTCGAGATGTTCTTGCTACCCCTATCACTACAGTGCCTTCAGAGTCTGTATTTAGCATGGGGGGTCGAGTTTTAGATTCTTTTCGGAGTTCGTTGACACCAAAGACTGCAGAATGGCTCATTTGTGCTCAAAATTGGTTGACATCCAAGGTCTTACATTTTGTTGATGATGAAGAGGATAAAAGATCTGGAGTTACTGATGGGACAGAAGATCCCTCTATTTATATGATGGATAGAGGTATATACAACATTTTCAATTTCTACTTTCACTTTATTAAAAAAAATTATGAGATAATTGTTGATACATTTGTTTTTTTGCAGAGTTAATTTCTAATGGTGCAGCGATCGTGGATGAGTCATACGTGATTGATTGATGTTTGATTGTTATTAATTTCTTACTTGAGTTGAACCTTCTAAGTTTGTATTGTAATATTTTGTTATTTCAAGTTAGATTTGAGATTTATTTAATATGAGATTTTGTGAATTGCATGTTTTTAGATTTATTTTTACATTTGTTTGTCAATTAGATGTTTTAGGATTTTATTTTGTGAATTGTGATGAATGAGTAAGATTTTCATTTATTGAAAAAATGCTTAAATAGGCCAAAAAATATGGACCAAAAAATTGTCGGAAATTCCGTTATCCGCTAAGTCTGCTAAGAGTCGGAAGCGGAAGCGGAGTCGATTTTGGTCATCCGCTAGTTAGCGAACCGGATGTCGGAATGTCAAATTCCGCTCCCGACTAGTCCGCTATTCACCCCTAATTCAGATCATAAAGTTATTTGCTTAAACTACCTTTTTGTTGCATTTGCCTGATCATGTAACTGTCCTTAACTCCCTCCCAACTGCATTCTGTAATTGTAACTGGTTTAAATTTAAAGAGAGATTTGAAATCGTGATGTAGTTTTAACTGTGTTTAAGACTGCGGCTGTTATGAAATTGCCAAGTAAATAATTTATAAACTACCAAGAGTTTGTTTGGTAGTAGGAAAATACCTTTATTGCTAAATGCTAATTCAGAATGTTTGGTTGGCCGTTGGTCCTATACTTTACAACCGCTTGTGAAAATCCACCATACTTCCAACATATTTTATGTAGTGCGCGTGGATGATGAAACCTTCTAGACACAGCAACAATAATATTTCCTAAAGTATAAAGCTACGTCCCATTACAACAGAAGGGTACGTGTTTCCATTAATTGCGTGCATGTTGCCTCCTTATTTGTACAAACAACTTGGCCTTGGGGTGATGTTTGGTAAGCAAGAAATTTGAGGATTATGAATTTGGAGGAGAAAATTTTGAGAGTTTAAATTTTTCGTGGGTTTGTAAAAAGTTGGTGAACAAAATTAAGAATTATTAATTATAAAATAATTTTTATTAGAATTAGTTAAAAGTGACAAAAAAAGAAGATTTGATATAATTTTGTTATAAAAAAATAATGAATCTTGTTAAAAATTAAAGAAAGAGAACATTTTATATCATTTTTTATATAAAAAATATTAAAATTGGTGTAAAAATGTATTGAAATTTGTGAAATAAAATTTAAAATTTATATTTAGTTATAAATTTTTTGAATTTTAAAAAAATTTCTTAAAAAATTGAAAATTCTTCATAACTAAACATTATTTTATATACTCTCAAATATTTAATTACGCGTGATTTAATTGTTGAGCAATGTATATTCTACAACATATAATACCTATTTTTATCTTTTCCAAATGAAACATAGATAAATAAATTAGAGACAACTTGGTACCAGAGGGCTTTGAGAAAATATTCATAAAAAAAAATGAAGAAAGATGTGGGACCGAGAAATGACAACACAGGCGGCATTCTCGAGCTGCTTGGTCGAGGGTCCTATCTCAAATTCCATTTTCCAGAGAAGAGCAATCTGCCTCTCCGATTCCATCATTTGGCGAGAATCTTTGCTATCCATATTTGGCTACGTGTTGGAAATTGGATTCTCACGTTTTGTCATTATTAGCAAAGCTAAGGAAGGGATAATGCCATGGCAGAAGCAGTAGTTATTGCGGCAACAGTCTGTCGTGACCACCAGGCCACCATATCCATGACTGGCCGGGCTCTACCCATTCTCGATCGAGCTCGCCGATGCATTAAATTAAACCAAATAAATTCATTCAATGGACCACAATCTTCAAAATTCAATGAACTTTTTATCCCATTCTGCTGTCGGACCATCTCCGAGTCCTGAATCTCATTGAGCCTGCAATGCAAATTTTTATAAATATTTAAGCTTATTATAGTGACCAATAAAACATATTATATCACATGTCCAATACCTTCTGCCCGCTCCCATGGTCGTGCTAAGCACCTTTTGGCTTCCTTGTGTTGGGTATTGAAGGAAATCTTTGGAGCTCCAACCAGGAATGATATTGTAAAATTGGTCAGATTGAAATTGTTTCATTATTTCACATGCGATGGCGATATCTGCCGATCATTTCTCTGGGAACAAGCAATAAAAAAACTACATCTTTATCTATCATAATATTTGGGTTTATGAATAAATCTCAAGTAAAAGCGCATATAATGTGAGATCTGAATGTTTAATTTATGGATATAATTAGTAAAAAAAGTGAAGATAGATTATTTTATTTTATTTTTTAATATTTATTATAATCAAAAGAAATAATTTGATTAAAAAATATTTTTTTTTGCAATTATTTTATTGGGTTAAAATTTAAAGAGGGCCAAATATTTGGCATGCATGCACCATTACCTATATCTTAAATTCTTAAAAAATTTGACAGATAAATACAATAGAAGTCCTCCGACAGATTTGGTACGGACAAATAATTATTACTGCCTTCGTAGAATTATGATGGAGTATAACATTATAAGGAACATTTTCAACGTGTGTTTAAGAATATTTTCTTAACAAAATATATTTCGGAAGAAAAACAGAAATCCAGTTGTTCTTAAAAGATAAATGTATCTCTGAGGGTAGCTAAGGCCCGAAGGGCCGAAACTTACTGAAGATTTTCGCATATAATCAAATGGGCCTAAAAAACACAGGCCTCTTGGTTCTGAGGCTTCGACCCGATATCCCTTTAGGGTATTCATTTAGGTGATCGAAAACGAGAGTGCGAGGCAACGGCTTAATCTTCTATTCCCGCAAACGGCAAACCTCCCTAAACTCCCTTACATGTAAGCTTCGAACCCGTGGCGCTTGAATTCTCCGAAGTATTTTGGTTCTGTACATATATATGTGATCGAATTTGTCGTGTTTGTTTTGACCATTTTCTTAGACAGTTACAGAATGGGGAAGCTGGGAAAGAAGGCGAGGAAGTTTGCTAAGAAGAATCTTCAGTCTGTACTCAAAAGAAAGCGGAAGCTGAAGTCTACGTTCAAGAAGAGAGCTTCTAAAAGTAACCATTCTATTCGCAAAAAGTATTTTGGCTTTGTCTGCGATACATGCATGCGTTTTCATTTCATATAGTCGTTCTAGATGTTCTCTATTGACCTTTTGCGGTTGACCTTAAAAACTTATCACTATGTGTGATCTTCAAGCTCCGGTTAATTGATTAATTCATGTCCGCGTTATTATTACTCCTTTTACGTCTATTCCATTTTCTGCCGCATTTGGAGATTGTTTTCTTACTCGTTGAAGTTCTTGCGGTCAATGTAACATTGATTCGCGTGCTGTAGAAGATGAGCATGATGCTGCTGAAGACGAAGGGGATGCTTTAGAGCTGTCTAATGGAAGGTAAAAAAGGTGAAATTTATGCATCTTTCTCATCTTCAACCATTGAATAATATTGTTTTCTTTTGTTATCTAGGACTTGATTCAGCGTGTATCTTCCCCTTTATTTTCTTCTGGTTAAAATGTCTATCCCATGGCAGTCAAATCTTGGAGAACTATGATGAGGAATCCACATGCATGCATTGATCTTGAACTTGATATTGAAAATGCCATTCTTTTTCTCCTCAGAAACCCTGAAGGTGGAGATATGGAAGATACCTCCCTTGATGCGATATTTAGTGAAGACGACAGTGACCTGAGTGGAGATGATTCAGAGAGTGATGGATATCTCTCCGAGGTTGTGGAATATTTAGTGTTGCTCAGATATTTTTTTCGTAATAGTGATTTGGTTATTGATTCGGCTTCTTCTTGTTAATGAACAAAACAGGATTCAACCTGCACATATTCTGAAAATGGAAGAGAGGACTATCTTGAAGGTGAGAAGAGTGTTATCAGATGTGACAATATCCTTCTTCATTTTCTCTCTTACCCCTCTGCCTCTTTGGTTTTCTTCTGATGGAACTCACATGCAGACAGCAGTAACGGTAGTGCTTTAAAGGTGCAAAACAGGGAAATACATTTGGATCTTGCCAAGAAGACAAAAAAATTGCTCAGGTTGAAGGAAAAGGTATTCATTACCAAAATGTTCTTGTAGTCACTTCAAAATTGTCGCATTATTTCTGTTGTTTATTTTCTAAGTTTAGGATTGGTTATTATTGGAAATTTATATGTTGCATGGTGTGAACTGTTTCTAGTTTACTAACAAATGAAGAACAATGCACTATCGTTTTTATTGATTTTTGTTTCTATGGCGTTTTCCATCAATTGAGAAATGTGTTTTGGTGTTGTTGAGGATGATAGAGCTTGCTGTGTGTATTGAAGAAAAAACATTCTTAACCAGTGGATAATATTTATTCAGTATAATCCTGGTAGGTCAGGATGTATGGGATACTTTTAAACAGAATCACAAGTCCAATGAATTCAGAAGTCACTTATTCAGGACAATCCATTTTAGCTGGGCTTTTGGAGCATTAGCTCTGACTCTTGGCTTAAATTTCCCTTTGCTATGAATAATTAGATGAGCTGGAAATGGATACATTATTATGACCTTTTGAGGGCTACATGTGATCATGAAAGATGCATATGCCTCAATGATAACTATGATTCATGCACACATTTTGAATCGTTGCTAGGGGATGCTAATTTGTTTGAGGTGCTATCTTACATATTAGGCACCTCTTCTCAAAGAAGAGGGAGAAAGAGAGGGGGGGTTATTTTCCTTTCTAGAATTTTTAAAAAAGCTCATACAATGCTTCCTTTTCTTTAAGCTATCAGCATTTGCAGCTTTTACATCTATCTGCTAACACATATACAACACCAATCCTGTTCAGGTTCCGTGCTTAACTGGAAATAAGTAAAGATCAAAATTCTTACTTTGTTATATCTGATGTGTACATTTTGCTGGTGCTGTCCTGAAATCAAAGCATGTGAAATCTGCAATAGATCTTGGTCTGTAGGACTGTTGTCACCTTTATCCACTTTCTATCAGTCTTTGCTGTTAAATGTTTTGCTGTTTTACTTATAAAAAAAAAGTTAAATGTTTTGCTGTTTTCTGAGAATGTTATCTGTTTATTCATTTGGCTTTGATCCATTTCTATCCTCTAGGATCTGGAATTTGCTAAGTTTCTGGAAAGCTACGAGAATGATCTTCAACCTTTCAGAAACGAAGAGATTGTAAGTTTTTCCTTTATATTTCTTTTCTATCAAGGCTATTGGTATCACAACATTGGGGATTTCATGGGCGATCCCGGGTTTTGTGGGGAATGTAATTCCTATGTCATGTTTCACGTGTTGGTTCTGTTTTTATTTGTGGTTTCTTTGGTTTCTGAGTTTACAGAGGGAAATAAATGGAAAATCGGAACCTTACATTCAACATTCATACAGGACCGTGCACTTATCATTTATAAAGTATATATATGACAGAATCATTACCAATGAAGAAAAGGGAGTAGAGTCTAAGATTATATCAATGGCAACATATGTGTGTATATATATAGTAGATCCCAATTGGTTTGAGAAAAATATTAATGTAGCCAAATAATCACGTGAAAAAGGTTAAGTGTTAGAAATGAAATATTTGATCTCAAATTATGGCTCCACCATTTTATGTTGTTTTGTTTTCCCATCAAAGGAACTCCTTCCAATATGTTTCTGCTTGCTGCAGTATTCTGATGAGGATGAGACAACTAATGAAGGCATGCAGTCAAATGAGGGCAAGGTTATGACTATCTCTGCCATTCAATGCTGGAGCCGACTAGTCAAAGAGCAGCATAGTTTGCCTGCCCTAACTAGTCTCATTAATGCATATCGGGCTGCGTGCCACTACGGAACCAAATCAACAAGTGTTTCTGATGCTGATTCATGCTATAGAATTCAGAACACTGAAACTTTTTGTCAGATATTGATGTTCATGCTTCTTGAGGGTGATAATATGTTCCGGGGGCAACTGGGGATATCAAGCTCCAATTGCAGGAAGGAGACAATTTCCACGTTGAAGAATAGTCCAAAATGGAAAGCTCTCAGACCACTAATCAAATCATATTTGAGGAGCTGTCTGTTTTTCCTGAATCAAGTTACTGAGCACGAGATATTGGCATTCTCTATAGCCCATCTCAGAGCATCAGTGACATATTTTGCTGCTTTTCCTCCTTTGCTGCATCGATTGATCAAGGTAGTCCAACTATATCAATGACAAACACAGATCTCAATGCTTATCCATGGACAGTTGATGGGTGTTTCTAATGTTATAGGTTCAGAATTCTTTATCATACATTGCTAGTAGTTGAGTATACAATTAGTTTGATTGAATATAATGCAGGGATCATACAAATGCTTTCTTTATATCCTATACTGAAAACCCATGATACATAAGCTCAGGGGGTCCTACAAAGCTGAGAAACCTATCCACATGAGTATATTCTTGTTTGATTATTTTTATATTGTATTTGACTCTCATCTTATGCTCATATGTCTCACTAACTTTGATAAATTAATGCAGATTGCAGTTCATTTATGGGCAACTGGTGGGGGGACGCTGTCATCACACTCCTTTCTCATCATAAAAGATGTAGCTTCTGTGTTTAGCTCCAGTTGCTTTGATACCTGCTTGGTTAAAACATATAAAGCCTTTATTGGTCACTGCCAATTCATGGATTCAGGTCTGCTTAAACATATCCAATATCTGAGAAAATCCTTGGTTGAGCTGTGCTCCCATGATGTGCAAAAATCTTCTAGTAAAGCAATGATTTGTATTAAGCAACTTGCTAAGATACTGCAGCAGGGTCTACGAACAAAACAGAAGGTACAATGAGCATGGTTTTTCTTCAGTGCCTTGTTTTTTGTTTTGTCTTTATATGCTCTTTGGGTGTGTAGAGTTTATAATGAGCTGCGATATCATTATGTGGAAGGGACTGTTCTGACGCTTTGCTTTTTGTGTTGTCGATGCTCAGGAAGCACTCACGAAAATATGCAGTTGGCAGTACACTAATTGCATTGATCTCTGGGTTATGTTTATAGCAGAAAACATGCGCGACTATGATCTTCAGCCATTGCTTTATGTTGTCGTTCAAATGATAAATGGAGTGGCACTCCTGTTTCCTGGACCAAGATATCTACCTTTAAGAATTAAATGTATCCAATGGCTGAATAGTCTATCCAGTTCCAGTGGGATTTTCATTCCTGTTGCATCTTTGGTGTTGGATGTTTTAGAATATACAGTTGGCAAGGATAGTGGAAAGCATGGAAAGGCCTTCACCTTTTCGTCTGCTGTTAAGGTTAGGAAGTAGAATGTCATTGATATTGTACTATCCATGATTTATCTCTGCTTTGGTTTGTACGTTTTCTTCATGTAACTTAATATTCGTCAATGGTATCTGAAATCCTTATCTGGAGTTGGAGCTTCTGTATTTTGATTATGATCAGTAGGTATTATTTGTGCAGTTGCCAAAATATTGGCTAAAATCACAAAACTTTCAAGATGCGTGTGTGTCATCGACCATTGAACTGCTTTCTGTTCACTTTTCTCAATGGAGCTACCATATCTCTTTTCCTGAAGTGGCAACTATTCCTCTCATCCACCTTAGGAAATTCCATGAGATAACTACCATTGAGAAGTTCAGGCGCATGGTGAAGCGTTTTATTGATCAGGTAGGTGTTCTGAATTTTATAATTCAGTTGTTACTTGGGTTGCTGCTTGACAAAAAAATTGAACTTGTCTAGCCTCTCTCTCTCAAACCCCCACCCCCACCCGCTGTGTGAATGCAGTTGCTGCCATGCTTGGTAGCCTCCGCAATTTCCTAACCATTGGATGAACATTCAATACTTGTTGATCTGTTGGTTTGATTATCAAGTAGATGGGGAGGAGTTGCAAGGTCTGTAATTTGTTTTACCAACTACTGATTGAAACAGTCTGTGACTGTAGGTGGAGCAGAACATAGAGTTTGTGCAGAAGAAAAGAGATGAAGTGGCTTTTTCCCCAAAAGATCAGCAATCTGTTGAATTGTTTCTCCAGGTTCGCTTTATTTAAGTCAACTATATATAGTAATTATGTGAAGTGGATGAAGACAAATTTTCTTAGTTCAATGAATGGTTGATGTGCAGCTGGAGAAACACAACGGCAACTTCCCCTTTACACAGTATTACAGAAACATCATCACCAATGCTGCTTCCAGAAATCTGTTTTTGAATGGAAAGGTAGATGAACCTCCTTTATTTTCTGTCGCGGCCCTCTCTCACTTTTTTCTTCAGTATTTATTCTCCTTTGAGATTCACTGTACTTGATTACGGTTATCCACTTGGGTATATTTTCCTTTGTCGCAAATTGGTTGGGTTTTGGCTTCTCCCTTGGTACGGCTCCATTTTGCGTGCCGATTCCACGACAATAGGCTAGGGTAGCAGGGTACTCACCTAGTGATTAACTACTGGTTCACTTATGCACAACATTCATGACTCAGTGAAGAAAGTTGGGTAGTTAGAAAAATCCCATTTTACGCATTCTGAGATTACTATGCCTGGCAACCATACTTGCTGCAGTTTCCTGGAGCAGAGAAAACGAGAAAAGAATATACGATGGCAACCCGAGACGAAATGGTAGATGCAGCAGCGTAAATGGCTAAGGACATTCAGACAAAAGAAAAGTAGATCCGACTTTTGACGGAAAAGCGGGTGGGAAAGAAAAGACTAAGCATGAAGATTTATTTGCTCGCGAGGCGTGACCACTTCTTGATCCTTCATGAGACTCAGAGGACATCTTCTCAATCTTTTTTGTGGATTTTAGACTCCAATTATTGAACTAAAATGCAGATGTCAATATTTATGTTGCCTGGTTTCCTCTGTTCTATTGGAAACGGGCGAAAAGATCATTCTCCATTGTATATCTGGGCATTTTAATGATTTATGATTATAGCCCTTCAGGCCCACTTTCTTCTGTTGATACAAAGCCAATTTGACGGGGTAGAATTGGAGATAGAGAGATCATAAGATATACACTCAAGCTCGATCAAAATGAATGTATGCTCAAACTCTGTTTCTAGATGTAGATTTTTTTTTTCGGTAAACATGTAAATATATTGGATTTCCGTTCAAGAGAAACACATGGACGGCCGAAGTCAAAATTGTACCCTAAGATACGCCACCTAACTCGACTTTCTCTTTTCCCTTTTTACCCTGCTTCCGGTGAGTAACCAAACTCTATCCTTCGCCTCAACGGCAAAGACCACCACCGGTCCACCACCGTAATGTCTCATCCCCTCAACGGCCGGTCTCAAGGGCGCATACTTTTTATGCAAAACAACGAGGTCGATCCTGGCCAGTTCAGGCACAGTACTTACCTCATAAGCGCGGAATGCAACCGAAGGAAGCCTTTACCACAGTGTTTCTATGCCGACTCCAGCGCCCCAAGACCCTCAGCAGCCTCCATAACCCCTTTGCTCTCCCCTCGTCCCCGTTGCCTTTAACCATTTCGTCGCAGTGAACCGAGCGAAGCATTGATGATTGGCTTCTCATCCGACTCTGTCTGGTCCTGATATCTCTCAGTTCCATCTCTGCGGGGAGCCTTGTCGTCATTCCAAACAAAAACAAATACCACCGTGATTTCGCTGGAGCTGCCAGCATTGACACTTTCCCAACGGAAAAGTCGCACTTCCTAGCTTCGTATGCGTGGCCTTTTGATGAAGGTAGAGCCAAGCTGTTGGGATCCTTTTCTTTTTGCAGCTTCGAGTACTTCTTCTTTAGCCTTCTTGAGGAGCTCTTTGTCGTGTTGAAAGAGGGGGATTGCAATCGGAAAAAGCCTTTCTTCGTGTGATTCTGTTTTGTATTGGTGCTTTCCTCGTTCTGTGTCGTTTCCGTATCGGGTAGTCCTTTGTAGGGGATGAGTTTGCCGCAGAAGATGATGTGCTTGTTTGCTGTTGTTGAGCAAGTAGATGCAGTGAAGTCCTCGCTTAAGAACTCAAAGAAATCATTGTCGGAGGACAAGCTTTGGTCTTCTTTGGTGTATTCCTCCCAGTTGGATGTGTCACTGTAGATGGGAAGATCGCAAAGAGAGAGAGCGTCTTCTGCTTCATATGGGTCTTGCAGGTCAGTGTTTTCTCCTGCTGGATCTTGATAAGGTTCTTGAGCTACCATGGTGGTGCTGAAAGAATGGCAGGAGAAGTAACTCGGTGAAAGCAAAGAGGTGAGCGAACAAAGAACAGTTTGTGCTTCAAGAGCTTATAATTGGTAATGGTAGCTTCTGGTTTGGTGATAGAGGAACGCTAAGTACCCGTATATATAAGATGCTTTGAGAGAGAGAGAGGGGCGAGTGAGATTGTTGAGCGGTCGATGGAGATGGCTTCTAGAGGGAAAATAAAATAAAATATAAAAAAACACCAGTTTGTATAGTGCCCTTTCATTTATGCTTGATCTTCTAGAAAAGCAGGCGCAGAAAGTAGGACAATCTGTCTTCTAGATGGGCTTTGATTTATACGACTTTAGGTTTCGTTTTTAAGCTTGTTAGTTGGGGACTGCACTCTTTGTCTCCGAGAACTAATGTGGGTTTGTTTTTGTAAAATTTCAGTGTTGTTAAAATTTTAGGTATTGGATTTAGTGAAAAAGTGAAGAGAGAGGTAATTGTTTATATTTTTTGTAGTGAAAATTAATGATTTGATGGGGAAAATAAAGATTATATTGTAATATTTTATTGTGTTAAAATTTTAGAATGTGTAAAATTTTACATCGCAAACACAGCCATAAGGTAGTTTATCTTGTGGGTCATCCGTCATCCAAGGGGAAGGGAGGAAGCTAGTCTGCTAGCTGAGTCGAGCTTCCACGTGTTTGTCCCACTTTGACCGTACTCGATTTCGTTCAATTGATGACATCGGGTGGGACCCTTACTTCCGCGTTGGAGTGCTCTACTTTTTCTCCTTTTAGTGGAAAGTAGAAACCTATCAAGCTCTTCTTGTGACTTTTGTCGTGCTATGCTAGCTTTGACACTGGCATTTAAGCTGCGAGAATCTTCTTCAATGATAATAACGTCTCGTCTCCTTATGTTCAGGCGGCTTTTCTTGTATGCCTTTCCAATTCCAAATGACATTGAGGGTATTATTCAGTTTTGTTATTCATATTCCATGCAAGATATCAACTACGTTAAACTATCAATATTATACAGCAAGGCTTAATCACTCCCTTACCCTATGTACTGTTTCGAAATTTTAAATTAATCCTAATAGAATATTAATGTGTCAATATAACTCTTTTTGTGACTTACTCTTATATATTTGGAGAGCAAACTCTTACATTGCTAATAGACTCACGTCCTAAATAATACTAGACCTCTACGTGTTAATTTTCAATAGTAAAAACATTCTTGAATATCACTTTATATATGACCATCATGTTAGACAAATAGGTCTCATATAGATTAAATATGTCACGCAGAGGTATTACCAATTAATTTTTAATCATTAAGAATAGATACGAGAATGTGATATGGTTTAGAACATGTCACTGCTAGTCCCGTAGGAATTTGTTGTTCAATCAACTAAATATGTTGTATCGAAACCTTAATATTTCACATGAACTATTTTATGAGTGGAGTAATTAAGCCTTTTGAAATAAACAACCCATTGGGTAAAAGAAAAGAGACCAGAGAAACTTCATAAATATTTACCCTTCAATTGCTTGCACTAATTCGTCGTTCAGGACTATAACTTTGTCTACAGAAGTGACAGAACTCATAAATAATTTAGACCCTACGTGTTGAACTCGGGAATTCATTCAAACTCAGGAATCTAACCCCGTGGAAAATCATAAACAAAACCGTTCAACAAGTCATTAGCGGTTCTAGTTCTTACCACTTACTTACAATTAGCAAACTAATCTGCCATCTTTTTCTTGTCTCTATTAACTTGTTTACTGGTTTTCAACTAATGCAGGAGGACATGACAGAAAGAGATACGCTGTTGAAACGCCAACACATTAAACCGAAATGAATGACTTTTTTACCATCCGAACGACCTGCGAAAACCATTTTTACAAGCTCTGGATTCCAATAAAAGAATAGCACAAGGAACGACAGTTTTTTCATTTTACGACAAAATCAAGGATTTTCAGGCCGAATGCGCGTAACTTACCTGTCAAGCCCATCAAACAAACATATTTTAATAAAATGTTGTTAGATTAATTAGGTGATTTTTGTTTTCCCAATAATTTGGGGTCTAAATTTTTTTACTAAAATAAATATATTTCAATATTTTTAATTTTTACACGTATACACTTTATTTTTTACAAATTTTAATAAATTTCAATAAAATAAAAATTCTCAAAATTTTGACAAACAAACATACCTAACTTTCGATGACTTGGGCAACTTTAATGCTATGCAGAGACTAAAAACGGAAAAAATATATTTTTTAATTAAGGCTGTGTTTGTGTTATAAAATTTTAACACAATAAAATATTACAATATAATCTCTCCCCCATCAAATCATAACTTTTCATTACAAAAAATATAAAAAAAAACATATTTCTTCATTTTTCACTAAACTCAATACTTAAAATTTTAACAACACTAAAATTTTACCAAACAAACACACATAAAGAATATAGGAAAATATTCCCGTGAACTGCTTTTCTTTTTTGTTGGCCAGCTGACTAGCGGTATCTTGCCACGTGACTTCTTCTAGAGTAGTGATAGAGACTTCATAGTGTCATTTTTCAAATGGTTAGTGAGTCCAAGCCAATCTCATCTGTTCAACCTCTCAGGTCACCCTGCCACCATGTTTTGGCAAGTCGATGCGCTCCACGTGTTCAAATACGTTGAACTCATTAAAATATGTCGCCTTTTTTTTTTAAAAAAAAAAACAAACTATATGTCACGGGTTTCAGGAAAAATGTCCCATTGTCTATGTTATATCTCGTAAACAATGATACAAGTTATCAGGAGCTTGAATTTGGGCGTTCGTCGATTTTGAATGCTTCGGTTTGCGTGCGATTTTCCTATTAAACCTATCTCATTTATTTTTTTTAAAAAATAAACAATGGACCGACATTGTTGGAGACCTCTTCAAGGAATGGAAAGTCGTGTCTCTTATCGTATAATCGTATTGTCATTATCAGCAGGATAGGACAATCTCGATCAATAAGATTTAGATTTTCTCATTTAATTTTTTATACTTTTTTATTTTAGCTTCTTGTTAAAAATGTATATGTGATTTATGAAGGCATTTTAATCTTTTAGATTGAGGTTTTAAATAATATTTTTCATCGAGACGACATCGTTTAGGTGATACTTCATGCCTCATGGCTTCAATTTTTTTTTTTCTTTACTCTTTTATCGCTTCAATTCAATTCTGTGGCTTTGTAACTACTCGAACTAGAGCTCGTGTATTCGTGCTTTCCTTCGCAAGACCTGAGAAAGCCCATTTCCTCTATGAGCAGTGGACCCGCGAACCCAAGATTTGTTAGGAAGAAGCCCAATCGCACTGTTGCAATGTTTTGGGCTGATAATCTCCAGGCAATAGGCATCTACTTAATCGGAGTCGGATTTCACTAGTGCGCTTTCTTGGGTGACGCCGCGACTTGCGGAGCGAGAGACGAGTCCACCGTTCATAAAAGATTGACTTACCATACACGCGTGTAATGAGCTTTAGGCTGCGTTTGCCAACCTAACAATCCCCAACATTTTATCTCTTTCCTAATAAAATACTCCAATATAATCTCTCTCTCTCCCATAAAAAAATATAAAAAATTATAAAAACTATAAAAAATTATCTCTCTCTTCACATTTTCACTAAACCCAATACCAACACATATTCTCATACCAAAAATATTACAACACAAACACAACCTTAATAATTTTCTAGAAATATCGTTTGTGTAATTTTTATTGTCCCGCCATTTTGGAGTATACCTATTTTTTCCGTTATATCCCTCCGGTAATATTCTGTCTATTTTAGACGGAAATTGATAACGTGGATCAAATGACCACGTCATATTCAATTAAAATGCAACACGTGTTTGTAACTGCTGACTAGACGAAATTATTTTTCCACCGGCATATCCACGTCACTCTTCTCCATGGCAGTTTACCGAAATGCTCTTAAAATCCACATCACCTGACGTTTGGAGGGTTCTAGAACTGTTTTGGGAAAAAAGTTGAATACGAAATCGTGAGTCTCTATCAGGTCGCGAATGTGGCTATTCGATCTTTGGAGAACCTGATTCACCGGGATGCCCTTAAAATCCACAACTTACATGTAAAATAATCGAAATTCTCATTCAAGATAAAATTATTAAAAAAATTAAAGTTTTCATTAAAATAATAAAAAATATTATATAAAAAAGCTTAATAATTTTTAAATAAAAATATTAAAACTATATTTTAGTTATTTATATTTTTAATTTATTTTATTTTAAAATTTGTCTGGTAAAGATATTTCAGTCATTTAAAATGAGAATTGACGGATATGTTTGGTTCATGATCTTGAAAAAGTGTTATAAAAAATGTTATCAAAATCAATCTTAGCCATTGGCATGTTTGTTTAATAATTTTAAAAACATTTTTTTAAATGTTTTCCAATTCAAACTTGGGCGCAACGCACCTCTTCCTGATTGGTGTTTCCACAACAATGTCATCATTCTTGCCAAAACTTGGGCCCAACGCATTGATTCCTGAATGGTGTTTCCTCATCGATGTCTAACATTCTTCGACCGTAAATCCATATTAAACTCATGAAATCACTAGCGTCAGTGAGTCACTAGTGCCACGCTCCTCGATATCGCGTGTCATGCAGCGCGTGTCAAGGTGTATAAATATCTTTGTCATTCTAACCTTAACTGAGGTCATTTTCGTAAACGCTGTGCATCTCGCTTTCTCGCTTTCCGTTCTCTCTCGCGGCTAGGGTTTTAGCGGAGCTCTCTCCCTCACTCTCTTAAGGTACGATTGATTTTCTCATTCTGTGTACGGCTATCGGATACGGATTATTCTTGTTTGAGATCCGTGAACAACTGTGTATTGAAAACTTCGTCGTTACCGGTTGTTGTATTTCCTCTGATCAGGTTGATTCTAAGTTTTGCGGTCTTTATAATTTCGCTTTGGATTGTTACAGATGCTGGTTTGTGAAATGTCTATGTAAAATGGTTAATTATCTAGATCTCTTATCTGAAGGATGAGATTATTTTGAGTTTCTACGATTGTGTTCATTTTGTTTTGGCTATTTACTAGCGGAATCTAGAATTGTGTGAGTTCTATTATGGCATCCTCGCTGTTTTCGGTGTTAGGTTAGGTTCTCTCCTCATGCCTTTGCTGCGATTATATTAGGATTTGCTTAGTATTTGTCGTTGGATCTGTTCTCCGTGGAAATTAATATTTTTTTATTGATACATTGAAGCACTTCGAGCTGTACAAATAGTTTTAATCCCTGTAACTTTCTTTTTTTATGTTTGAATTGTGCCCGACTAGATGTTATGCTTTATATTTGTGAATTGATGTTGACTGTTATAAAGTTGTCTAATTTTATATAGTTTAAACAGTTATGCAAGGAATGTAAACGAGACTGCTAATATATTTGGTTGAATGCACGTATTCTTATAACCAGTTCTTATGGAATCCGTTGATGAATCTTCATCCGTGGTGGATCTAAGTTATGTTCTGTCTGATGATTATTTGCATTTAAATGAAGTTATACATTTTTTTTCAACCAAGGTTCTTTCGGATATTTAAATTTTTATCTACTAAGGGATGCCTATATTGACTTTGCAATTCTTTTCAGTCAATTAAAATTTTCCCATTCTTGACAGTTTCGTGCTAAGATTTCATAATGGGTAAGGAGAAGGTTCACATCAACATTGTGGTCATTGGCCACGTCGACTCAGGCAAGTCAACCACCACAGGTCACTTGATTTACAAGCTGGGAGGTATTGACAAGCGTGTTATTGAGAGGTTCGAGAAAGAAGCTGCTGAGATGAACAAGAGATCGTTCAAATATGCTTGGGTGCTCGACAAGCTCAAGGCCGAGCGTGAGCGTGGTATCACCATTGACATTGCCCTGTGGAAGTTTGAGACCACAAAGTACTACTGCACAGTCATTGATGCCCCTGGACACCGTGACTTCATCAAGAACATGATTACTGGAACCTCTCAGGCTGATTGTGCTATTCTTATTATTGACTCCACCACTGGGGGTTTTGAAGCTGGTATTTCCAAGGATGGACAAACTCGTGAGCATGCTCTCCTTGCCTTTACCCTTGGTGTCAGGCAAATGATTTGCTGCTGCAATAAGGTATGATGATGCCAGCATATTGATCATTATGTTTATGTTTCACTTTGAGTGATATGTTATTGGATTTTCTTGTCCTATATCCATATGCTTTTTGTGGTTTTGATAAATGTACATTGTATTTCGGAGAACAGATGGATGCCACAACTCCAAAGTACTCAAAGTCAAGGTATGATGAAATTGTCAAGGAAGTCTCTTCCTACATGAAGAAGGTTGGGTACAACCCCGACAAGATTCCTTTTGTCCCTATCTCTGGTTTTGAGGGTGACAATATGATTGAGAGGTCCACTAACCTTGACTGGTACAAGGGCCCAACCCTTCTTGAGGCCCTTGACTTGATCGTAGAGCCCAAGCGACCCACGGACAAACCCCTTCGTCTTCCACTTCAGGATGTCTACAAGATTGGAGGCATTGGAACTGTCCCTGTGGGTCGTGTTGAGACTGGTATCATCAAGCCTGGTATGGTTGTCGCTTTTGGCCCCACTGGATTGACCACTGAAGTTAAGTCCGTTGAGATGCACCATGAAGCTCTCCCAGAGGCCCTACCTGGTGACAATGTTGGCTTCAACGTGAAGAATGTTGCAGTGAAGGATCTCAAGCGTGGGTTTGTTGCTTCAAACTCCAAGGATGACCCAGCCAAGGAGGCAGCCAACTTCACCTCCCAAGTTATCATCATGAACCATCCTGGCCAGATTGGACAGGGTTATGCCCCAGTCCTTGATTGCCACACCTGCCACATTGCTGTCAAATTTGCTGAGCTCCTCACCAAGATTGACAGGCGTTCTGGTAAGGAGCTTGAGAAGGAGCCTAAGTTCATGAAGAACGGTGATGCTGGGTTTGTTAAGATGATTCCCACAAAGCCCATGGTGGTGGAAACTTTCTCTGAGTATCCTCCACTTGGGCGATTTGCTGTCAGGGACATGCGTCAAACTGTGGCTGTGGGTGTCATCAAGAGCGTGGAGAAGAAGGATCCATCTGGAGCCAAGGTGACCAAATCTGCAGCCAAGAAGGGTGGCAAGTGAATTGTGCGGTTCAGGGCTTCTGCAGATGAAGGCCATTATCGTAGTTATTACAATAAGGATTGGGTGCTTGTTAGCAATCTATCCATCAGAGGTCTAAGTGTTTGTTTTGTTGGTTATAGCTTCAAGTATCCGCCGTCGTCACGCAGTTGCTATTCTCAGAACTGGGTGCTTGACCGGCGGTGGCGAGGCTGCTTTCTTTGAGTGTCTTTTGATTTTGGTCTTGAATTGTGAGAGACATATATTTCACAAGCTGCTACGGAATTTTAGTTCTGTTCTGTTGCTGCCGATGTTTTCTATCTATATTTATAAATATCCGGTTTGTTTCGTCTGTTAAATGTTGGAGCTGTTGTCCCTTGCTGTGGCTTCATAGACTCGGCATTTTATCGGCTACATCTTTGCAATTACTCGTCTTAGGAAGGGAAAAAAAATATCAGCTACCGTGCCAAAATTTTGATCTAATTAAAAAATTATAAATTAATCTTTTTATTTTTTTTTATTTTTTACCGATTCTTATAAGTTATTTTTATTTTTATATCAGCTTTTATGCTTCAAAGTTATAAACACTAAAATTTTAATACTCAAATATTACTAGTACTTTTTTCAGGTTTCAAGGAGATTAAAATTTTAAGATATTAGGGCTGCGTTTGCGTCCTAAAATTTTACACTCTAAAATTTTAACACAATAAAAAATTACAATATAATCTCTCTCCCCCATCAAATCACTACTATTCACTACAAAAAATATAAAAATTACCTCTCTTCACTTTTTTACTAAACCCAATACCTAAAATTTTAACAACACTAAAATTTTACAACACAAACACACCCTAGAATCGGTGAAAAAGTGAAGAGAGATGATTTGAATGATTTTTTATATATTTATTATAGTGAAAAATAATAATTTGATGGAAAGAGAGATTATATTGTAATTATTTTATTATGTTAAAATTTTAGTAAACAAACACGTGAGCTATTCAAAACGGGCACAGAGAGAGAGACATTTCTTAGTGTAGGGTATTCTCTGTGAAACCTCATTCAATCGATTTATCCATAACAAGCAGATTGTCCAAACAACTAAATTTCGTTTCAGGAAAAAAGATGGACAAAATGCCCCGGGCTGACAAAATGCCCTGGGCTTATCACAAGCACAATGTATAACGTAGTTCAGCTGTTCTAAAAGCAAAGCTTCTAAGACCTCTTATCTATGTGATTCCAGTCACAGATTCTTAAAACCTGGTTCATGTTTCTGTGGAGTCAGTCTTGCCAGCAAAGCCTTGTTATGACAGTGCTCCGAGTCAACAAAGTAAAAATTCCCATTGGCCTTGAATGTCACAAAAGGCCTGTTGGTATCTGCGTGCCGAACATCAGCAAACTTGATAGTCTTGCGAACATGTGTGGCCAGCCATGTCAGCATCTCCACCTCAAAGCTATCTGAACCAGGTTGCCACCTAATCTTGTGAACGTATGGGCTCACAAACCAGTGAAGGGCAGCAGTGGTAGAAGCACTTATAAATATTACAGATGAAGCAACTGCACCCTTGAGGATTACATTCATATCGGGAGAAGTCATAAAGGTTACGACTGGGCCCAGTGAGACAGAAAGGCAGCAGGTTGAAAGAGAGAGCAGCTTGACTTTCTTGATGGTGGATGAGATTGGACCATAATAAACAATGTCTGAATCTTTTTCATCTTCTCCCCCTCTCCTTGGTCCACCGATACTGATCCTGCTGTCATCTTCTTTTATGGTGGCTTGAGACGCCCATCTTTTCTGGGCAACAGCAAGCTGGATAGCAGAGCTGAAGCTGGGTTTGGCATTCACACTGGGTGGCCATGCTCCAGACCTACAAGAATGATAACCTGGAGCAGGCGGAAAACTTGTTACTGACAACAATATGCAGGGGGAGGGGGAGATATTAAGAAGGTGGGGTTGCAACTAGAAAAGGAAAGGGGCGGGGGGAGGAGGACAAGGGTGAGGCTTCATTGGGGATTTGTATGTAGGTATAGCTGAGAAAAATGCTCTTATAGGTTTACAGGGGCAAGCGTAAATAGCAAGGAAGTCATAAAGCTCTACAGCAGCCACATATAGATCATCAAACATTCCACCCCCCCCCCCCCCTCTTTCCTATTAAAGGAACAATGAAAAAATAACGTAACTAGATGAGTCGTTCAGCCATAATGGACAATTACAAACAGTGAATTGATCAGAGAAGCTGTTGGAAAAGAACATTTCGTGCTTGGCTGCTCGCCAAAAACCTCTAATCAGAAACAGAAGGGCTCAGGGTAGTAGCAGGACATGAAAAAAGAAAGCTTTGCACACAACTTTGCGACTCAAGGTAGAGAAGAAATGGTTGGTTAAAAAGCTTTTGGTCATGAAATGATTAACTTTTTTGGATTCCATCGTTTCAACATCCAATTGAATGCAAAGGAAGAGGTTGCATTGATTAACTGAGTTCCAAAACAATGAGACGATGTGGTATCCTTAACATGCTCTTGTTTTGAGTTGGCGTGTAAACATCGAGCTTTGATACAGAAGGAATACATTGAATCATCGGGTAGGCCATTGAGAACTTTCGTTGAGTAGCTTCAGAACCTATGGGCTCAGCCTCATCCTCTCCCAACAGAAATCCTTTATTGTCAGCACATTTGCCCAAACACAATTTTCTGTATAGAATAACTTACTTCATCCACATATTGCAACAAAGCACTTCCCTGGACATAGAAGAAAATGCTTCGCCTAAATGATATCTGGGCTTCTAGCAGCCCTAAGCAAAGAAGCAGACCAAGACTCACTGACTCAAAACAACCAAATCAAATTATTTGTCACCGACGCATCTCATAGGTATCGGCTTAATGTTGTACCGCCTAGGTCTACCGAATCTTGGCTAAGCAACACAAATCTAATGAGAAGTTCAACCACGTCGGTGAATAAATCACGACAGTATCACTAAGAGAGTACGTTATTTTCAACTTCATTTGAGGCAGCTGAAATGTTATATGAAACTAACGAAGACAATTGAGAAAATAATTGTGAAGTTTTGAAATTTGAAGCGGACATTGGCCCCTGCAGTCTTTCAAAGTCATGCAAAAAGAGTCTTTATCTGTAAGAAAAAAGCAAGAAAGGTACACTGAAAAGATATAGCATTTCAAGCAAACAGCAATCAGGAACTACAGGTTTAGATAGTTATACAATTAGAAATGAAATCGAAGAAGTTGAAGAGTGGTGAGAGGCAAAATGGCAAAACGGGAAAACAAAAGAAGACACGGCAGAGAGAACAGGGACGGAAAAGAACCTGCAGTGAAGAAGTTTCTGGATGATAGCTGCTTGGATTGCGATCGAAGCAGACGAAGGAGAGCTACCCTCGCCATAGCTCAAGTTCTGGACTCAGTTCAGAGCAGAAGTTAACGAAACGCTGAAAAAGGGTTTTACCCTGACCTAAAAACGTTGAGATATGAAACCCACTTGGCAGCACATGATAAGCCAACGGGCATTTGGTCTAGTGGTATGATTCTCGCTTAGGGTGCGAGAGGTCCCGAGTTCAATTCTCTGAATGCCCCTGAATTAAATTTCTATCTTTTTCGTTTCTGTTTGGTTGCTGAGGGGAAAAAGACAGAAACCAATGTTCTGCGAATCTGCGCAGCGTTAAATTTGTTATCCCCTCCACGAAAAGCTGGTAATCTACCTTCCAATTTTTTTTTGGGTTAGGATGTGGCTCGAAAGAAATCGGTAGAATTTTGATAAAATTGTAAATATTTATATGATATTATAGTTATATTATTATGTGTATATAATTTATTAAAAAATTTAATATTTATAAAAAATAAAAAATATTATATTAAAATATGTATATTTTGTACTGTTTAAATTATATAAAAAAAATAAATCTTAAAAAAGTGGTAAACCAACCTCACCTAAATTGTTAATGCGAATGTGAGGTCGCAATCTTGGATGGTTTAATGTTTCACGTTCTCGAACGTTACTCACAATTTCCTGATTGCTGGGTTCACGACAGGTCCCACTCATTTAGAGCATGGAGAACGACGACAAACTTACAGTGACCGGACGTTTCCTTCGTCGCAATAAGGCAAGTACAAAAAATAGCTGCTCTTAAGTCGCATTAGTAACGTTGGCGCACCAGTTCCATAATGTCTCTCGCGCACGCCGCCTCAGACCCCACCGTTGAAGGCCGCATTCCGCAAACCATTGGTCCACTTCACTCTTGACAACACAATCGGAGGCCGCCGAAGCCCGATTGTAACACCTGAAAAATACGATAACAGAACCCGGACGTATCTCGCATTTCCAAAACCGAATTTTATAGCCGTTTTCATGTCCGCACTATAAGGTACGTCTCAAAGCTGAATACAACAACGTCACCGATGATGGCAGCACTGTGAGTTTGTACTGGTAGCGAAAGCACATGAAACCCTAACACGGTGAACGTTTTTCTTCCTCGTATTTCTATGTGATAATTTCTTTTATCTTCTTGGTATTTTCGTTGTTACAATGACTGCCAGTTTACTTCTATGTCATCATTTCTTTTATTTTCTCGGTACATCTATTGGATAGTTTTTTTTGCTTTTTCTTGGTGTCCAATTTGACTAGTCCGTTTTAAAATGCTCTATTTATTGATATACTCGCTGTTGGTGATCAGGAATCTGTCTGATTGTTTGGTGGAGCGATACAAAACGAAATGGATTTGATATCTGATTGCCAGGTAAATAGTGTGTTTGAATGTGGAAATTAGTTGGTGAGGGAAAATTCAAAATGGACTATATGTTATTTAATTTAATTTTTGTTGTAGTTTTGCTTTGTTGAGCTGAAGGCAGTGTAAGACTGTCATCTTCGATAGAGCTGTTATATGGTTGCTAGTTGAACATCCTATCTCTAATGTTCTATCTTATAGAATGCCTCTCATACACTTAACTTGTAGTTAAAGTTGGCATCGTTTCGGATGAAAGAGCTTAAGGATGTTCTCACCCAGCTAGGTCTTTCAAAGCAAGGGAGGAAGCAGGTGGTTATTTATTCATTTATTCAGATATTTTGCTTGTTGGTTGCTGCGTACTCACAATTTTAGTTCTGTACTGCATGCATTGGTGCCTTTTCGTTTTCATAGGCTTCCCCCCAAAAATGATTGTTTGGACATATTTGTGTTCTTTGCAGGACCTTGTGGACAGAATCTTGTTGGTGCTCTCAGATGAGGAAGGTAAATATTGAACTGCACAATTATCCCTTCAAATTTGTATGTTGTTGTCCTCTATTTTCCACAGTTATTTTTTCCATTGTTATTGTGCTCAAGTGGACTGGACTGTTTTCCTCACAAGGCTAGACTATTGCTCTTGGATGATTTTTTCTGTGTTTTCTGGCTCCGAGTTCTTAATGATTCCCTTGGATCAAACATCTAATACATCAGTATAACATTCTGTGCAGTTTCCTCTACACGTGGTTCAGCAAAGAAGAACCTTATTGGGAAGAACGGAGCAGTAAGAATAATTGATGATGCTTACAGGTGTGATGTTAATGTTCTTGTATATATTTACCATATTGTATACTGGAGTTTTCATTGGATTATTTTGTGATTGGATATGGCAGTATTGTATTATTAATGCTTCTCTTGTCTCTGGTAATTAGGTTTTCCATCATCTCATAGTATTTGATATGAAATTCATGCTCCAGGAAAATGCAGAATATGGAGTCAGCTGACTTGCCAAGCAAGGGACAGAGTGATTTAGAAATTTTCAGTCTGAAGCCTGAAGGAGTTGAAAATTCCCTCAATTCAGATGTGAATATCTTCTGCCCTTGTGGAAGTTCATTGCCTACAGAGTCCATGATTCAGGTTTTGGAATAGTCACTTTTGTTTTATAATGAGTTTTGTTTGAATCACTTCTAGTTTTCTTTTTGGATATGCTGATTTCTTTAGCTTAGGGGTGAATGGATTGTCAGAATGACTATAGAAACAGGTTGGCATCAGGCAGTTATACCCATAAATCAATAGGATGTAAACAAACTAAAGAAGTCTGGACAAATGCTCAGCGATTCTGTCCGTTGTTTAGAGGAAAAGAATCACATTGATTTTCCTTTTTCCTTCCTTATGGTGCAAAAATTGTTTGTGGGTGATTTCACTCTATAAGGGTTTTGGTATTTGTCTGGCAACAGACCTAGAACATACAAACAGAAAATCCAGAGTAAATAAAGCTTAGCACATTAAGTACCAAGCCCTGGAAGATCTTTCAAGATATCCATACCCTACAGAAGGTCCATGCTATAATTTGCCCGCTTGCAGTTGATGCTACTTTCCTGGTAACTATGAGTTGATCAAGGGTATTTATGCTGATTCTTTATGAAACTACCAGTTTGAGCACACTTCAAAGGACAAGTCATCAAATAGTGAAGTCGTTGATATGTTGAATCGTAGAGTATCTACTAGAGGATAAAGTAATTAGCAATTTGCATTACTGACTTTTTTGTGTTTGGCTTGAACATACAAATCTTCTGCAACCTCCCCACTTGATCGGACATTGACAAAAAAGCAGAAATGAATGTCCACTTAGGCTGAAAAATAGGATTGATTACGCCCTTCAACAACTTTAGCTTGCTGAAAGCCTCCCTAAAGTGAGATTCAACACGATGATTGATTCTATTTGACGTTGGCAGAGACCACTTATTCATTTCTTGTGCATGCCTTGTCTTCTTTACAGAACATAAACCATTGAATATTTCAGGTGCTTCTCAGTGTCGTATGTGTTGTATAGGTCATGCAGGTCTCTTTTGAGTTATCTATGGAGATTTTAATTATATCTGATTGTGAGACATGCTCCATGCAGTGTATGGATTCAAGATGTAAAGTGCAGCAACATATTGGCTGCGTTATTGTTCCTGAGAAGCCAGTGGAGGGCATTCCAGCAGTTCCTCCTTTGTTCTACTGTGAGATGTGTCGAATCAAACGGGCAGATCCGTATGTACCGTGCATGTTTTCCATTTCTAGTTCATTGATTTGTGTGTGTCCAATTAGGCAGCCTATATTCGTTTCATTCAGCTGCTGGTGTCTTTTTAATGATTGTTTGCCATAGATATGAGGTGTGTGTGTGTTGGTTGTTTGGGGGGGGGGTGATTTTGACCTAATGCATTTGAATTTGAAATTGTCTTGGATGAAGGCTGAATCATTAAAGCACCTGGAATTACGCTCCCTCCATAAACACCACCAAATACATGGAGGAATCATCTTCCATATGGCCTTAGCCAATGGATCCACAAGCTTCCTCTTAACTCACCAACACATCAACCACCTTCCTAGGCATCACCCAAGTAAAATTCAAAATACGGAGCGTATGCGTCCATAATCTTCTTGCCACCGAACAATGAAGCAACAAATGATCAACCGATTCTGCATCGCTCCTACAAAGAGAACACCAATCTAACACACAAATACCCCTCCTCCTTAAATTATCAATAGTTGAAATTTTTCAAGATTTGTACACACTACACTAATATACCTAATCCCTTTGAGACCACCATCATCAGGACTTTCACCACTGAAAAAGAATCTCCGGAATTTTTACGAGTCTGCATTCTTTGATATTGCTGGAAGAATCATGTTCTTTTTAGTTGTACAACATGGTGGTTTTAACACTTCATCCCTTGACCTTGAGTTTGGTGTGTCACAACACAACCACCTATGCCCCCCCCCCCCCGGCAGGTGGATAGCTTGGCAATAGTGGACAATAAGGATGTTTGTATTCTTGTTTTTGTTTGATTCACAAAATGTGTGTTCTGTGTGATTTGAATTGTTTCCTCTTTTCCTTTGCTTGTCCTCAATGTCAATGGGACTGGAATTTTAGGATCTTAGTGATTCTATTGAATGTTGTAAGGGAACACAACTTTATGGTACCATACGATATTGGAAGAAACTCTGTTTCAATCAATGAAAAGATAGATTAATCAGCTCTTCTGTCATCCCCCCCCCCGCGGCTTTCTCCACTATCTATGTCCCCATAAAAACAAAGCGGACTATAGTTTTCTATTTCCTTGTCAAGCAAGCTTTTGATAGCATAAATAATTGCTCGATTACAGAAATGATTTTCTTTGTAATCTTTCAATTTGTCTGTATGCAGTTTCTGGGTGACTATTGTACAGATATTATCTCCTGTGAAGTTACTTGCTTCAAGTATTTCAACTGATGGGTGAGTTTTTAGTTTCTTAAGTGTCCTCTTTCCTGCGCTCATATGGTTGAATGTTACTGCTGAATCTTGTCTCAAATCAGCGTTCTGATTTCTAATTCTGTGCTCTCCTATTGGCATCAAAGATTTTCCGATTGCCTTTTTCAATGGTTTAAGATTGTAACTTTTTTGCCCATTAGCACCGGCCTCTTTCTGGCAATTGCACAAGTAGGCTTGAGTCAAGTCCTGTTGGAAAAGAGGTGCAACTTACAAAAGAGATCCTGAGAGACTGAATTTATTACTTACAGTTGCATACCAGCCAATCCAAAAAAGGAGATATAGGATGGCAGTTTGATGCCCTCGTTGGATCAAAAAGTGATCTAAAAAATAAGAACTTCATCTTGGCTTGTGATGTCTTGATGGTTCTGGAATTTCTTTCTCTGCACCAACTGTTTTCTCCCTAATTGATGGCGTAACTTTCAATTCGTTATCCCCTACCTGAAGCCAAATAACAGAATCACCATAGGAAAAGCGACAATGTTGTTAAGCAATCAGAGCTGTCGCTGCAAAATGACCCGGTCAGCTACAAGATCTACTAACCAAACCAAATTTCGAAAAACCTGTAAGAAAAGAGGAGCTTTGCAGCAACTTATAGCTTACTATACAATGTTGCATGTCTTCAACAAAACTGAAGGCTCTTCAATTCAACAACTTTTGACGTGATTGTCTGTAGAGTTAAATGCTTTCTCATAGTTCTTTATCATCGAAAAGGACAAAAAAAACATTTAATTTTATTGTCAAGAATGTGGTGGAGATACCTGAGAGCAATAACATTTCCAATGCCTTGTTAAAGCTGCTTCTCATGATATCTGCTGCAGTTTGTTGTGGGAGAACCCAAAGAAGAAGAAAACAACGAATAGTCATGCATATCTCTCTTTTTATCTTTGGTTTGTTATATGGGTCTAGTGTCTAATTATTGTGAGGTTTGAGGTGATTTGTTTCCCCATGTGTCTAACGTTGACCTCTTTTCCCAATGATTTTCAGTACAAATCCACTACAGAATGTTGAAAAAACATTTCAACTGACAAGAGATGATAGAGATTTACTACAGAATACTGAATATGATGTTCAGGTATGTTTCATATTAGTAGTTCAGGTTATCTGTATCTATTAGTTGTGGCCTTGTGTTTTGTGTTTTCTGGTAGGCAGTTATGAATGTATAATTCACTATTGTCAAACAGGCTTGGTGCATCCTTCTCAATGACAGTGTTCCATTTAGGATGCAGTGGCCACTGTATGCAGAGTTACAAGTTAACGGTAATTAATTTGATGATCTTTTCCTGCCAATTGGCCAATTAGGTTATGTGGGGGAGGGGGCATATCTGTGGTTTGAGTATTAATTTATGCCTTAAGATTAGAGTTGACAATGGTTGGTGTTTTAGAAATTGGGTTCGGACATTGAAATACGTGTTTGGGAACAGAGGCCTTAATTAAACCCACTGCTTTTTGCCGATTACCTTAGCTTGTTTAAGGGTGAACTTTTGGTGAGAGATTCACCCAAACCCATATTCAAGCTTATTAAACTTGAATAACTCTGCTGAGTTCCCTTGTGTAACTTGTGATCAATTCTGGTAATTGGACCTTTCAGTACACAGGTCATAATAACAGGTTCAACCTGGCAGTGTGGGCAACTTGGATCCACACTTGAATTATTTTGGTTGTTCTACAGGCTAGTTTGGCCTACATAGACACATATTGGTGCAATTTTCAATAAAGTAAAATAAGCATAATCACTGACTTAACATTCTCATGGTTTTTTTTCCCGGTATGTAATTTTACAGGTTTGCCAGTTAGAACTGTTAACAGACCTGGATCACAGTCATTAGGTGCCAACGGTCGTGATGACGGTGCATTAGTGAGTTGGCTTTCTTTTTTCTTAATGCTTTTGTTTCTATTGGTATAGTCTGTGACAAAGCTTATAAATATTTAATTTTGCCTTTTATTTTTCTATGCCAGAGATGGTTTATAATAGATTTTATTTATCTGGCACTACTTTTTAATTTAATCTTTTGTTTTTCCATATCAGATCACATTATATATTGGGGATGGAATTAATAAGATTTCCTTGTCGGGATGTGATGCTCGTGTTTTCTGCTTTGGCATCAGACTTGTAAAGCGGCGTACCCTTCAACAGGTACTCGGACCTGTTTTTCTTATGTACTGACACTTGAAAGAAACACATTTTCCTTGACCTTCTTATGATTGGGGCGACTGTTATAGAACTGTCAACTAGTTAGGGGGAATGTGCATTTCACGAAGAACACTAATGTCCGTAACTTTTGGTAGCATTGATCGTGTTGGGTGTTTGTAGTCTTCTAACTAACTGAATACCCGTTCAGCATTCTCATTGCAATTTCATGACTATAACTACTAGTATTTTGTTATTGTCAAAATAAATATACGGAAGTCTATTGTTATTGCCACATTTCGCGACTATAACTACTAGTATTTTAGGCATTAGGCAATTCTTACAGATCTTTTTGTGAAGTGTAGGTGTCAACTAATATACGTCTAGGAATTGAACATTTTTTTCCTGTGTCTCTCTTAATGTTTAGTTTAACTGGCCCCTCATTATTTTCGGTTTTTATTTTTTGACCAATCAATCAATGCCAAGGTTCTCGACTTGATTCCCAGTGAAGCAGATGGCGAGCCTTTTGAGGATGCAGTTGCCCGTGTTCGCCGTTGTATTCATGGTGGGGATGCTGCAGCAAATGAAGATAGTGATAGCGATGTGGAAGTCATTGCTGATTCAATTCCGGTTAATCTCCGCTGCCCTGTGAGTGATTATTGACTATCGCTTGGTACTGTAGTTGTTCTGCTTGCTGGGAAGGAGCTGATGATGATGTTTAGCCTATGTACTTTATTTTTCTCTGTTCCTCTTTAATATTCACTTTCATAGGAACTTATATTTTCACACTGGATTAGGACACCTGTACTGATGAGATTTTGCAATTTTGCAGACTTATAAAAAAATTGCTTTTTTTTTTTTTTTTTATAATAAAACCCAAACTTTGGACCCATTTACCCAAACTTATCTCTTTTTTTTTTATTGGTCACAAAATAGCACAGCCCCACTCCATATATCCCCAGGAGACAGGCCCGTGAACTCCTCTGGTTTTCTTTTTTAGTTCTGGGACTCTGACATATCTTCAAGGTTGTGGATGTGCAAAGGTTCCTCAAACAGTCCTCTTTCATTTTTTGCATCAATATGTCAAGAAGTTTGCTCCTGTAACGTACTCAAGATTTACTGGAACTTTTGTTGTCTTATGTCTATTCTGTGGAAGGCTGGTTCCCCTTCAGCCGTACCCAACACTGCCTTTTGTTAATTGTTCTGAGGACGTTTTATTTACGTTTGATGGGATACAGTCTACTTTTTCCTTGTTTCTTGTTCATTTTTCAAACTAACATACTGAACTTGGAATTGTATAGAGAACGAGATGTCATAACCTTAAAGTCATAACCTTAAAAGGCTCCTACATCTTTTAATGCCTGTCAAATAGCATATATCTTATTTGAAAGCAGTCGGACTGAATACATGGTGATCCATGTTAGCTGTGGGCTATCATGGCCATGATAAAGGGTTGGCTAATAGATGAATCTAGGATTGGGCAGGTTGTCAGAGCAGAGCACTAGGTGGACTATCATGTAACTGAAGATTGCAATTAGGACCATAGCTGCGAACTGGTTCATGCTCTGACGTTTGGCTGCATTTCATCTTAAAAGGCAATGTATCACAACTGTCTTCCATGAATTTAGTAGAGTATCATATTTGCGGATATGATACCAGGAACCTACAAGGTCATTGAACTCTAAAAACTTTCAAAAAGCTACAGTAAATATATAGTGAGGCTATTTAGGGTTCGTATCTTTGTTGACTGTAAATTCCCATATTCATTTCTCCACATCTAATATTGTGGAAGTGTCAGGGTATGAAGTGATTAAGGTAGCCACATGTAATATAGTGCTTGATAATTATCTTGTGTCCTGGGTGATGTGTACTTTAATTTGCAGATGAGTGGCTCTAGAATGAAGGTAGCTGGCAGGTTCATACCTTGTGCCCACATGGGGTGTTTTGATCTAGAAGTCTTTGTGGAGCTAAATCAACGCTCCAGGAAGGTTTGTTGATTTCCATTTTCTTTTTCAAGTTTTTGTTTGTTGTGTCTAAAGATGAGCTTGTAATTTACTGTGGTTGCAGTGGCAATGTCCCATATGCCTGAAGAACTACACCTTGGAGGACATCATCATTGATCCTTATTTCAATCGCATAACAACTATGGTTGTCCTTGCTGTTGACATCTTCAAGTTGTCTTAGCTTATATAGTTTTTGTGACTGCTAATGGAAGAAAAAAACGTTTGTTACTGTTTATTGTTGGACAGATGAGGTTCTGTGGAGAAGATGTAACGGAGATTAATGTGAAGCCTGATGGTTCTTGGAGTGTGAAGACCAGAGGTGAACTTAGCGATCTTGCACAGTGGCATTTCCCTGATGGGTCAATCAGCATTGCTAGAGATATCTATTTATCAAATTTGGCGTCATTAAGGCAGATCAAGCAGGAATATAATACTGAAGAACACAGTGCTTTAAAGAAAGTTACAAGGAAGAATCATGGTGAGGTTACAGTAAGTGAACATCGGCCTGTTGTAGTCCCCTCTGGGAATCAACTAGAGGCAAATTATGAGAATAGTGGCCTAAATGTCATAACAATGTCCAGCAGTGCCACTAGTAGAAGTGGTAAAGATGATGGAAACCCAAGTATTAATCAGGACTGTGGCGGCCTTATCGATATCCCTACCAATGATGGAAATGAGATAAATTCAATTTCCCCTATTTTTGAAGTTTTAAATTGTAGTTCTGCACTAGGGGAGGATGCAGACATCATAGTTCTTAGTGATTCAGAAGAAGAAAATGACCTTGTGTGTCCTGTGTCAGCTTTTCCAAGTGTTCCAGACTCGTATGTGGAAGATCCAACTCTTAACATGGATGTGAGCTCCTGTTTAGGTCTCTTTAATGGAAATGGGAGTGGCAATGGGAGTGAGATTGGATTGTCTCCGTGGCCATATTCATCAGGTACTCAACTAGGCCCTGCATTCCAGCGAATTGGAACAGATTCAGATGTCTTAGATGCTTTTATTGATTTGGAGCATACTTCAGTTTCTTGTTCAGCACCGGTGAATGGTAAAATAGAAGCTTCAAGGTCAACTATGAATTCTGGTGGACAGGTGCTGGGTTCTTCTGTTTGCGATGCCAGTAGTGAAATAGATGGTGGCTTGGTTGACCCCTTGGCATTTGTTAGTGAGGACCCCTCACTGCAAAATTTCCTTCCAACTCAACCACTTTAGATGTTCGAGCAGTCTAATATGGAACACCAGCATCTTGTATTGAGCAGTTTTGAGGATTGGATTTCTCTTAGGGTTGGAAGCAAAGGTGAAATAATTAACAGTGATGTTGGGGCTCATGTGGTGCCTGCAACTGTAAATGGGCTGGATTCGAGAAATAGTAATGGACTGCACGAAGGTAGACAACTTTGTCTAGTTATCATTGTATATCTGAAATATTTCATTTTGATATTTAGAAGTTCATATGTTGATCTAATTTAATTCTTCCATTGAATATATGTATTCGTAAAAACTATCACCTCATTGTGATACAATAGCTGTGTTTCGTAGACTTCATTTTGATTTCTTCAGTTGCCTGAACTGCCGTTCAAACTGAGTTATTAAGTTATATTAACTTTAGATCATAGAGGGCATGGAGATTATGTCCTATATGCCACTTTCACATCAGTAAGTTAGTAAGAAACTTGTCATTCTAACTTGTTAAAGGATGCACTTTCATATCGGTATGCGTAAAAAAATGTTAGGACCTGACATGGGAATCATGTACTTGGATTTGTCTCCACAAATGAATTTGTTCCAGTGCTTCCAGAGCATCGCAGTTGGAAATAGGATGCTCGGAGTATTATGCTTTTAGCAAAGGAGATTGGGTTTATCTGTGTACAAATAAAGTGCAGAATTTTTGCTTCTCTTGAGTTTTGTAGAACATTAGAACCTCTTTAAATTCTCATCTACTGATGAGACCATTTTCACCTGATAAAGCCTTTGTGTTTACTTCAAGGACTTACAAGGCAATGCTATAGCAATCCCATCTAGTTCTAACATGTCCCAAGTTCGAGCCCCAACACCCCCATTATCGCCCTTGACTTACCTGCTCCCTGGGTTGTGGGGTCGGTCCAAGGGGCCGGGGTTTGTACTTCAGGGTTGGGCTAAAAGGGTCTGACTTTGGAGAATTTCCTCGTCATAAAAAAAAAAAATCCATTGAAGGGACTAGCGAGGCTGACCTCATCTGTTTCTTAAATGATAAAAATCTCGGGACGACAAGGTTTTCATGTGCCTGGGTAGATTTGTGCATTTTCTTTGTCACCACTATCTTTTGATTTTCATTTAGTACTTCTTTTCCTTTGCAGCAACTACAAATACAGTTATCAAAGATGAACCCAGGTCTAGCAGGACAAATTGTAGGAGATTGTCTAGTGGCCCTTTCTCCTTTCCTCGCCAGCCACGGTCTGTGAGACCACGAACGCATTTTTCAATAGATTGAGACTGAGTAGATAAAGGGACCTTGCTCGAAGTTATGTATATGAAGCCATTGGCTATGTGATTCGTTTTCAGTATTTACGTGGGGTGATGCCAGTTATTGAAGCAGGAAGCAAACATTTTCCTTCTACTATGTTCAACATCTCTGTTGTGCTTAGTAAACATGATCTCAATTGGATTGATCTCTTATCTGCATCATAGCACTGGCAGCTCAGGAACCAATTTGTCTAAAGGTGAGCCCTAACTTATGAACTTGGTTCTAGTTTCAGCTTTGCTCATATCTCAAGATCCTAAATGGTAGATCTTCCATTGGTGGGATGGACTCGGGGTAGGAGTACAATAAAAAAGAATGACATTAGTGAACATTGGCACTAAATATTGGTAAATATTATGAGACGTTAACACGAAAGCATGTCCAAAATTACTGTACAAGCAAAGCTTTAGTATTCTTTTGTACTCTTTCTCGTTTTGAAGTAGAATTGCTTAACCTATAAAGGAATCATGGTCAAAAATCTTGTCATTCTTTACATGCTCAGTTACAGATTTGATTATGTATGTCATATGGAAATGCTTATTGAAACCTAAAATCACCCCCTGTGCATGAAGAGTTATAGAAGGAAATTTTTCAGAGAAGACACCAATTATATATTAAGGTCATGTTTGCAAATTATTCTTTCCATTAAAAAATTCTCAATCCCAAACATAACTAAAGTTGGATATCACCATATACTAGTGCTAGAGCGGCTGAAAGCCTTTATGTGAGAGGAAGGAATCATTGAGGGCATTCCCGAAGCAACATGTTCTTTCTATTTCCTCCTGTTCTGTTCAATTCATGGTCTATGATTTTCTGTTGTTTGTTCATTGCTAATCCATTGGTTAATAAAGCCACATCAATCATCACGACTTTGAGGTTTATCTGTTTCTCTCTAAGAGAAACTCTCATACAGCTTAATCCTCTTCTCAGCTCGTTTCAATTAGTTTTATGTCTGGAACCTGTGGATTAGAAAATAAAATTCAAGACTGAAAAGATCCAGGATACTGAGGGCTTGTTTGGGAAAGTGTTTAACTTTTGATTTTGGTTTTGGTTTTGGTTTTAAATTTGAAATTTGAAATTTTAAGATAAAAATATTGTTTTGTTGTAAGGGTTTGTTTGGTTGATTAAGTGAATGAATGATTTATATTTTATTAAATTAAATAATATTATTATTATGATATTCAAAAAATAAAAAATAAAGAATAAAAAATATATAATTAAAACCAAAATTAAAAATGGTTTTATAAATATAAAAATTATAAAAAATAGATAAAATATCAAACTAATAAAAATATATGATAAAATTAAAAAGATAAGATAAAAATCGTACAAAAAATTTATAAAATAGACAAAATTTTACAAAAATAATAAAAAACTATAAATAGAAAAAAATTGATTAAAATTTTCAAAAATAAAAACTTAACAATAATTAACAAATATAATCATTATCAAAATTTTATTTATATCAATGCTCGTTGTGTAAAGAAAGCAAGATCATGTGTGTCCTCTGCACATCTTTGACGAATGCCCATGAGTTTTCCCTAAGTGGCCTTCTACAAACAAACATAATTGCAGCTATCCTCTTTGTTGCAGTACAAATATATCCCCCATTGCTATAGCCTCTCCTTCATTCAGCACTTTAGGGGACTTCATGCGTGGAGAAAAGGGTGAGGGGCCCTTCCACCACGGGTCCACGTATAGCACCCTCCCTCCCTGGCCTAGCACATCACAAAGCAAATTAGGAGATGCCTTGACCCCAGTACCTATTGTGAATACTGATTGAGATGTGCTATTGGAAGTGATAACACTGATCATTCGTTGGTGGACAAACATGCATACAAGCTACAACCGAATCTTTCAACTTTTAAGATATGCAAGAAACATGCTCCAATATATATATAACTACAACATCTTGATTTATTCAAAAATAAAAATAATTAAAAATCTTAGTTATTTGTGAAGTTTTATAATAATAATAAATTAGAACCATGATTGTATAACTATTCGTTGCTTTTAAGTTAGCTCATTGAATGTTGTAAATTATTGTAATAATTTTGATATTGATTATATTTGCTTTGTTAAGTTTTTATTTTTGAAATTTTTAATCATTTTTTTGAAGTTATAGCTTTTTATTATTTTTGTAAACTTTTATTTGTTTTATAAAAATTTGGTACGATTTTTATATTTATGAAACCATTTTCTACTTATTTTTTGAATTATATATTTTTCAGATTTTTTATTTTTTGGATATCATACTAACTATAAAATAGTATTATTTAATTTAATACAATATAAATTATTCTAAATCTTAATCAACCAAACAAATCCTTACAACAAAATAATATTTTAATCTTAAAATTTCAAATTTCAAATTTAAAACTAAAACCAAAAGTTAAATCCTTTCCCAAACAAGCCCTGAGTGTTTCAGCAACTCCTTGTGTCACTCAAACAGTAGCTTCCTTCCGTCTCGGTGGAAACTCGAAATTTCATAATTTTTCCTCTGCAACATAGCTGACTTCTAAAAATCTTCCTGACAACAGCTGCCACAGTTCTCGATACATACAATAGATAAAAGGTACTTCTATTTGTCTTGAATGACCTAGCTTATATGAATACTAAATTGTGTGGCTTATTTAGAGCTGTGGGATGAATTGTAGCTAACTTTTGAAATCTGAGACTGAATGGGAGGGAATGAGAGGAAATTGAACAGCAGGGGAACTGGGCCCAAAATTTCAGTGTTATTCTGTAATGGTGTAGCACCGTAAACTAACCGTGCTTGGCTTTGAACCTTTAGAAACCACAAATTGCATAATTTGATACTAGTGTTTATTCTTCAAGTTATTGTGATAGTACGAGTATAATGGTTGATTTAGTAGTTTCACGTCTTCTCCCCCCTGCACAACAAAGGAGGAGAAACAAGTAAGTAGAAATTTTCTGCAAAGTGAAGATTTTTCTTTTCTTTTTTTTCCTTTCAGGTACAATAATTTTTGTAAGAAAATAACCTTGGTGGTTTATTGAACATTTGCAGGTTTGGCTTTGTCCAGCTGCAACAATCCGAAACTGCAACTCTTCCAATTTTAGTTCAAGGAAAGGGTGCATATTTATGGCAATCTCACCAGAGCTGTCAACCTTTGGATATTCTGGGAAGCCTCGATTTCGTTAACTTCAACTAGAGCCCGTCCTTATTTATCCCCTGTGACCCACTTCATTAAACAACCTGTATATGTCTAAGCATGCCATTTCAAACTATAAATGTTGGCTCTTACAAGAAAACTAGTCAGATGTTCATGCTTTAGTAGAAGTGGGGAAGGGAGACAGTTGGAGTTGAAAGGAAAGCCCCGGTGTACTGTTCAGCAGAAATTTGTTATTGTAGATGGATGTATATAGTTTTGCTCCTGCCAACATTGGTTTCAAAGGAGAGAGACAACCACTGTAAACATAGCAAAGTTATAAGTGTTCAATAGCAAGGGTCTACAAAGAGGGTATGATATCTTGTATGGCTCGAAATATTGTCATGAATTGATAGTTTCTGTATAAACATTAGATGAATGTAGTTGTCTCCTACACGAAACCATCGTTTCAATTTTCTAGTGCCAAAAAAACAGTGAGCTCTGATGCTGTCTTGGGCACTATTTGAATTGCTTGAGGGATCCCTTTATAAATAATAATGGGTTTTCTTGATAAGGTTATATAATAATGCCTGTTGTTCTGAATGGGAAGGAGGAAGGTATACCAGGATGGAATGCTTGAATTTATAACATTTCGAGATTTGTTGTGTAACAAGCCGAAATTGTAATATGGAAATTGCTGTGTAATTGCTGTGTAAATTCTACTTCATTCGATAGACTTAGCTGGATTCGAGGTAGCTAGCCTCCAATTCTCTCAAACGAGAAAAATACAACGCAATACAAGTTTGTTCAATGGAAATCAAAATGCTAGCCAAACAGATTTAACCCTGGTGACCAGACAGGGCTGAATCTGAAGACATGGGCTTATATGGGCTTACATAGGCCCAGCCCATTACCTAACAAAGCTTAACATAAATGAACTAATAAGGAAGCCCAACCCGTGAGTCACCTAGCCCATGGATCTACAGAGCCCAATCCTTTGTAAGACCAAGCCCAGCATGTAAACCCAAGCCCAGCCGACAACTCATGAAGTTAACTTCGTAGCTTCGTGAATAATCCCGAAGCTCCCAAGACACCACCTTTGACTCCTCCTTTGCAAAGCTTCGAACTTTACCCTTCACCCTTCTGCAACCTTCCTCTTCACCTCCTCCTCCGACTCTGTGTGTAACATGTTGCAACGGTCTCACATCAGATAGGAAACGTTTGAGATGGTTTCATATAAATTTCGAAGCACTTCAACCCGACAAGTTGATTTTTCATAGTGTGAATCTTTAACCCATACGTGGATTTATTACATTTGTGTGTTTTTCAAGATGCATTGTTTTTAAATACGGTGCCACCGCAAGAGATCTCACAAGTTTCTACATTCTCTCAATTTCTATGCATAATACGGAAGTGGTATCTGTCCTTGGTGCTTTTAGTACTTCACTGATTTTCTCTCTCTCCCGGATGAAAACATGACAAATTAAAGTGGGATATAGCGTGATTAAAAAAAAGCAAAGTGGGTTATAGCATATTGTTTTTTTTTCTAAATAAAGATTGCATTAAAACAGAGCCGACAATTCATGGGGAAAACCAATGATTGTCGCTCGAGAGAATAAAACAGGGATATAAGAGAGTGGGAGATTCCCCACTAATTTTCAGTACAGGCCCACTTTGCTACACTATGAGCAAATTCATTAGCCTCTCTTTTTACATGAGTAAAGACCCAGTGCTCGTTAGAATCAGCTAAACAATGAATGACATCACAATAGCAGCAATCGTCCAAGTTGGTTATAGCATATTGTTGGGTAAAAGATCGAACAGCTGAAATCGTCCAAGTTGGTTGGATAGTAACAAGCTGTGCGCAAACAAATATCTCATGTGGAGTTTATTAATTCACGCTTGGCTCATTTGTGAGAACCGAATCCGCTTACCATTTAAAGATCTACTCCTCTTCTTATCAACCCTTCGCGTAAGGCAAGCTTTGACTCATCTGTATTATAATTTTGGTTCTTGTTCAGATATTTTAGAATTCGATAGCAATCTCGTTAATTTTAAAGCAATAAATCAAATTTCATTTGGTCGTCGAGAATCAGAATCTGATATATATATATATATATATAAGAAAAATGCACGCACAGCAGGTTACAAAGATTATTCTTGGAAATTTATTTTTTGGTCTCTCAAATTATAATTTTACCCTTATAAAATGTCATCCAACAAAAATTATAGAGATAAAATTTTCATTTTACACGTCAAAAAATTATAAGTTAATTATACTTTGTATCTACGTTGTCTGAGAATCTTGATATCTTTGCACTCTGTTCTTTCAATTTTTACGCATTTCATTAACGTGGTTCTAGTTTATTTCGATTTACACCTTATCAATTTATTCTTTATTTCGATCGAAAAAATCAATCATGTGCAGAACACGTGAGCGCAAAGTTTCATATAAGAACGAGGTACTGTGTTAGTCCTATCAAATCAAGTGGGTGCAAAGTGTAATTAATTTTCTTTTTATATGAAGGGTAAAATAGGCATGTGAGTCAACACATGATTGCGATTTCTATTCGTTTTAACTTATAAATAAACGGTAAGATGTAAATTAAAGGAATCCAAAACTTGAGTGAAATGTGTTAAAATTTAAAGAACGATTTGCAAAATGTTAAAGACTTTCCAATCACGTAGGTACATAAGTGTAATTTACTGAAAATTTGTAAAGAGGGTGCAACCTATCCGTCACAAGATAAAATTAATAGATTGAGATAAAATTGTTTTGAGAGTGAAAAATTGTAATTTAACCCTCAAATTTATAAAAGCATTCAAGCAAGGGGACCAAAGCAGAGTACAAACGCAGACATAACCTTTTGACGGAACTTAACTAGGCTGAAGGCTCGGAGAGAGGGATCGGAGAGAACTTGTCCACTTCACTTCGAGAACGAGTGCCACAACAATAGTGACAACAGCAACCAAAGCCGGATCACTGTCGCTTTTTCTCACCCTTACAAACAATTGATCGTCATATCTGCCTGGTAATTCTCGAGCCCTCTACTAGTTTTAGTTTTATTTTATTTTTTGCCTCCACCCTCCATGTAGGTTTTTCAAATTCCTAATCTATTTCTTTCATTCTCTACATCTCATTACGATCCGTGAACGATTCTTTGGATTGCTCTAGTTCTCCTTATACACATCCATCTCTCTCTCTCTCTCTTTACTATATGCCTGCGCGTGCGTGTTCGCGATGTAGCGTGCGTCATCCTTCGTTGTAATTATCGCTTAGGTTGGAATTGCAAGTGCAATGTAGAACCGAGATGCAGGGTTTTCATTGTCGAATCTAGTAACTTAAAAAATGGCGTTTTCTAAGTGTATGGTTCGGAGATTTACGTCGGCGGAAGTGAAGGTTTTACTCTTAGGAAATCTTTGGTTGTGGCTTCTTCGGTTGAACACAGAGGTTGTGGGTGTGCAGGGCATTTTAACTTTTTTCTGCATTTCTGTTGCACCTATAAGAAGCTGGAACATTGGGGATTAGTTAGTCATTTCAAATTGAAACACCACCTTCAGAGCCTGGATTGGACGCATCTTTTAGTTTTTCTTGTCTACCCAAATGTATGTTTTGTTTTTTGTAATTTTTTTGGCAAGTTATTGCGGGTTGTGGCAGTATATCTCGATAATTTTGTGCAATCCATGTTCAAACAGTAGACAAGATGCAGAACCCAGATGCAAACCAGCTTCCTGAAGTGGATTCATTGCCAGATGGTTTTGTTGAGGGCTCCACAGAACCACTGGCTCCTCCAACTCCAACAGTTGAGCAAGAGAAACCGCTGGGTGATTGCAAGGAGGATAGTTTTCCAGAACTTGATCATTCAGAAGAGTTGTCTGCAAATGAGTGTCAAGCAAGCCAGGGTAGGGAAGAGAAAACACACAAACTTCGTACTTTCCCTGTTCAGTTATCTGAAACAGATAGTTTTGAGCCTTCAGAGGGCTTGGTGGAAGTGCCTAGTAGGCACTGTGTGGAGCAGACAGAAGGTACACTGGGCTCTCAATATTCACCTAATGTTTCTGAGGCTTCAGCTGGGCTAGCAGGATGCAGCGAGGAAAAAGAACAAGTTCAGGCAGATGGTCGAAGTTCAGAGAGATGTAACTATCTTTGTCTTGCCATTCCCCCTTTTTCTTCTTAGTACTGACTTTCATTTTTTATGTAGTAAAGTTGTATAGAAGTTGCGATAGGCACACTTTGTCCATTGATTTTTTTTTTATAAGCAAGCCAATCTTATGAGAAAAAGTGATAGCAGTACAAGGGACTATACCGAAATCACTAGTTCAAACAAGCAACAAAATTAATAAAATCATGGAAATCAACAAAAGGGCAGCCTAACATCGCATCAGCCCAACAGAAAAGAGAAAGTAACAAAAAACACTGCAACTTTTGTTCATTGAGGGAACCAGAGTGGTTACAAGTCAATCATTTGTTAAGCCTTTTAACATAATTTGCTGATGAAAAGACAAGTTTTGCTTTCCCTTTGAAGGACCCTGAAGGGGAGTTGAGGGGTGAGTGATGTCTTGCATTGAGTCAGAGTGAAGAAGGATGCCATCTTTCTTGTTTTTTATTTGTATCATTTCATTAATTTCTTCTCTTAAATTCTACTAGTATAGTCTTTGAACAGAAAGAACTCCTGGGAGAATTTGGATTGACCTTCTCCCTGAAATTAATAAGACAAGATGTACTATACAGTTGCAATTCCACCAATATATTGTATGAGATGTACAGAAGTCACTTGAATGTGTGTGGTACTTGTTTGTGAGATCGTGCGAATGCATGGTGTTGTTGAGATGTTTAATGAATTTTATTTGCTGGTTCTTTTGGCTTTGAGCTTTCTATATTAGTTTGTTGCACTAATCATCTTCCTTCTTGCAGCCACCGAAGGTGTCTCAGAAGCATCATCGACCCATCTTAATGACATATCTTCTCCAGAGAGTACCGATGCTTCGAAAAACAGAAAACTAGTTAGTAATATCATCTTATTTAATTATTCTCTTTCATGATAGTATGTAATTAGCCATTATATATGTAATTAGCTTTCTATTTTTCCTATGTTACTTTTGTTCTCTCTCTCTGGTACTCAACTCCGGTGGAATCGTGGAATGTCTTTAGTCCAATTTCCATATATATATTCAAATTTTATGCAAATTTTAATCAATGAGGTAGGGAGTTTGACTATATTTTCTCTAGGAAACCACCGAGGCCAAACGTAAGAATGCAAAGCGTACCTTTAAGTCAGAAAAGGAGTTTTTGGAGTTCACTTTGAAGTATCAACAAGTTCTTGCAGAAAGAGATTCAGGTAAGTTGAATTGATTTCGGTAATGTTCAGACCTGCTTATGCAAGTGCTTCAGTGGTTTTAAAACTCTACAGTCTGTCAGTTCTGATAAGGCTTCACTTGATCAGTATATATGGATAGCATACAACAGTAATAATCCATGTTTTAAAAAGGAATTAGACTCGATAAGAATTTGTTTCTTGAGTCGCTTGCATTTCCTGTGCAATGTGATCTGTCATATGTAAGATAAATTTCTAAATGTCTGTTTCTTGCATTGCCTGCATTTCCTATGCAAATGTGATCTGTTCAAAGATGATACCTATTATTTGAGTTAAGTTGATATGGTCTCCATGTTCTGAAGTGATGACCACAAGAATTTGAATTTGTACTTGAAAGTCGGAGCAAGATTCATGAGAAATTTTACATTGATTCCTTGGTGGCTTTCTTGTCTGTATTTTGACAAACTGATTTAGGTTTCATGATGGGAATGCTTCATGGGTGAAGAAGGTTATGGTACGTAGTTGTTGAAATTACCTGTAATCTTGAAAGGTTGCAGTGTAGAAGTGATTCAGATTCATCTAATAATAGGTTTTTCCGAGACTTATTCGTAAAAAGAATCGTCACTTGTCTTTAGGCTGTGGATCCAGCCATCGTCGCCTGAAGAAGTTCCCACCTTATTCTTTATTTACTTTGCTGCCAAAATTTTGAACCAGCGAGTATGTTGCCATTGTTAATGACTCGTTGATACACATATTACGGTGACATCCTTGATTGTAGCTGTAGATGTCTTCTGACATCCCCTTCCCTTGTTTGTGTAGCCATTGCCGTTCGAGACAAGCTTGAATCATTATGCAGGGAGCTACAACGTCAGAACAAAATATTAATGGTATACTTTCATTGATGTTTGTGCTAGAAGATATTGTATTGTACAAGGTTGTAATTGTTCGTCCTTTGCCTATTGTTATACTACTCTATACTACAATCCGTTCAATCTTTTGTTTGGTAAAATTTTAAACATGCTCTGATGAGTTCTTATTTACTTTTATTGGTCCTCTTATAAATTAATTTGGGAAGTTGTTTTTCCTCTAAGTTTAAGCTATAAATTGCATTCATCTTCTTGGAAAGTCTAATGGCTTCTTGATTATATTACAGGATGAGTGCAAACGGGTATCTACGGAGGGGCAAGGCCTAAGATTAGATTTATCAGCCAGATTCCAAGATGCAATCGAGGTTCAATTATTTTTCCTGTTTGATTGAGATTCTGTGACTTATCTTGACATAAATTTAGGTCAAAAAGTTGCCTAGGATATGCTTGGCTTACCCTTATTCGTAGGACAGGGTCCGTACGTTGTAGTTGAGGTAACTATAAGGCGATCCTTTTTCTATATTGAACATGGAATATGCGGAAAATGGTTTCTGTGATTGAATGAAGTACTTTGTGCATTGTTAATATCTCTAGTTAAGACATGGATGCTTAATGCATGGACTTGGTCTAGCTGAAAACAAATTAAGCTGGGTTTCATCAGTTTCCAACTCTTTGTTTGATGTCAGAGTAATGATGCTCTAATAGAAGAATCCTCTGTTTATGAATTTCTTGCTTTCTTGACTTACAAGCTAATTTCATGCGATAGACTTTCACTCTCTCTTCCTTCCTCTCTTAGGGGCTCATTTCAATTTTTTTGGCTTTGCTATTACATGTTTATTTATATTAATTTATTTCGGTTATAGGATGTGAGCAATAAGCTAGAAGAGCAAAAGGATGAATGTCTCTCTCAGCTAAAGGAGAATGAGATGTAAGCTGAAGCAAATCAATGGGGAACTGTGTCCTATTATATATTTGTTCTAAACGAAAAGAAATGCATGATACCACCAACCTGCGATAGTAAACCTATATGCATGTTGTCCTTTCTATTTTTTCCTTTGGCCTTAAATAAGGGCTTTTATCATCATGTTGTGCTATTTAATTGCCTATCAACAAAAAGAATATGGCATTTGTCCAGTGATACTATATTTAATGAGTTCTTCTTACTTATAAAAAAAAAGATACTATATTTAATGAGTTAATGAGTTACTATAATGGTTTCTTCGATATTATTCCAAATAATGTACAAAATCTTCATATTCAGGTTGAGAACTAAGCTAACGCAGCTAGTTGATCAGTATGCTCTCTCTGAACAGCAATTTGCACAGAAGGTAAAGAATAGCATTTTCTTGTAAACCCGGAGTTTGTGTTACTTAAGATGCATAATATAACCTTTAGGACTTGAATTTGATTATGCTGGAATTTCTACAGTTAAAGCAGAAAACACTGGAACTTCAGCTTGCTGATCTGAAAATTCAGCAACATGGGGAGAAATTGGTTCAGGAACAGTGCCAGATGAAGTTATATGCGGAACAGGTGTCACAATTATTGGCAACTGAAAAGAATTTGCGCTTACAGTTGACAGCCGATGGAGAAAAATTCCAACAATTCCAGGTCTACGTCTTTCCACATTTAATATTATTTTTTTTTGCCTTGTGACATCATTTCAAAAACATATTATTGCAATCTGATGATTAACAGCATAGGAGTAGTGCATCAAGGATGTTCTAATTGTTACAAGTTTTTTTGCCTCTAACTTTTAGAGGAGGGTGGCTGCAACAGTTTGTAGGCCTAGAGTCTTATGTACATGATGCTAATAGAAGGTTGGCTATCAATCGTGTGTTGTGGAATAATATTACATTGGTTCCCTGGTTGTGAGCCCTCGTGTGCTATGTCTTATGCATTCTCATAGTTTAGGCAGGACTATTCTCAACCTAGGGTACATGAGCGTTTTAAATTTCTAATCCCAAACCTATTTGGCACCTAGGGTTCTTTTTACCCCGTATCTTTTAGTTCGTGATAGATGTTCAGTATCGTGGAGTTACAAAAGAAGAGTGCAGTTCAGAGTAACTTTCTCGGCCTTTTATTTTGGTATCACTAAACATTTCCCTTCTTATATAGAGCTCTGAGATCCATGGAAGATCATTCCGCTGGTAGTTCCTTCTAAAAGTTTGTGCAATCTGCATACGAAACTATCTTGTCAATTTTGCCACATCTAAACTGTCACAAATTGATTTGGCAGGATGCTTTGTTGAAGAGCAATGAGGTTTTTGAAACATTTAAACAGGAGATTGAGAAGGTAACAATTACCCTTATCTTCTGTATTACATCTCATTAAAATGCATCTTTCCTTGTGGGTTTATTTTACAATGCAACTTGCATGAGGTGTATGATTAAACCATATTTCTACTTATTTTTTATGGGAAAACTAGATGGCAAAATCAATCAAGGAACTCAAGAAGGAAAATTCTTTCTTAAAGAGCAAATGCGAGAAATCTGACATCACTCTTATAGAACTTGTTGATGAGGTATAGTTTTTCTCCGTACCTGTATTTTTCCTCTTTTTCCTTATACTTCAGTTGACTGGTGAGGTTGAACCCCGCAGGCAAGACATCATCTCCTTCCCTCCCCCTCTGCAGTGCCTTCTCCTCTTACACTATAATTGTTTTCATTTGATTTAAAATTCTATACCATTACAGAACCTTTTTTTACCATGTGAGCGTTTTAAGCTCACAATTCCTCATACGTCTGTCATATCGTGTTATGGGCAGCTATTCTTTGTTGGGGCATATAATGTACACCCTCACTGTCAGATTTAGGTTGCATATGTGACTAGAAAGCCTTATATTCAAAACGTTTGGAGTTAGCTAGAGCTGTAATAGGTTGACATCAGCACTGTCGTTTCGACATACTTGAAAAAGCCTTATGATTGTGTGTTGCAGCCAAATTATGCTGTCTATGCTGGTGCCAAATCGCCTTGGCTTGATTATAAAGTCAGAGGGACATTGTATTGGCTTGATTCAGTGCTGACTTTGCCATTGGCCCACTCAAAAATGTTTATGCAGATTTTAGCTCGAGTAAAAGTAAATGAATTCTGTCGTAACTTACCCAAAAAAAAACCCTCCTATTTCTATATATTTAAGGTTCTTCAATGGATCAGTAACTGGAACTTGTGCATATTTAAGAACAGAAGGTCTTGTGTAGGAGGCCTGGATATTTCTTTCCTAGAACTAGTGAACTCAGTTGCATTAGATGAATGAAATGATGATAACTTGTTAGGGACAGATTTTTAGAAGCTTCTAATGGTGTCATGTATATTGTTTTAGCTTCATAACCAATAAGCTAAACTCTTATCTTTTTGGGTGATCAGCGTGAGCGCTTGAAAAAGCAGTTGGAGAAAACAAAGAATCAGAAAGAAAAGCTGGAATCATTGTGCCGATCACTTCAGGCAGAAAGAAAACAGAGTTCCATCGAAATCAAAAGTTCAGATTGAATTCCAGCAGGAATTTCAAAAGCTTATACTCAGTAAGAAGCTCAAAATTACTTTTGAGAACAACTATTTCTAATCTGACACCAGGTTTTGTTTTAACAATGGCTCCTTGTCAAAGAACAGCATAGAATGATAACGTTTCTCTTTAGTGTAACAGCACCGAATTCTTCCTCAAATATTATATTCTTGAGCGCTCTAATTGTACTGCCGTCCGTATCTATCGTTATCTGGATTAGTTTCAGAGTTCGGTTAGAACATCATTCTTTATTGTCAGTTGGAGAAACCACTTCTTTTTTTTTAGTCACAGTGGACAGCAGGCAGAGCCTGCGGTAAGGGGCATTCGACCCCTCCCTAAGTATGGGGAGGAGGTACCACTTGAGCTAACGCTCAGTGGTCAGTGGAGAAACCACTTGATAGTTCATCTATTTCTTAAAACAGCCAATTCCATTAAAGCAAGCAAGAAAAGCATGACAACTGCCTAAATATGAACTCATTTTTCTTATAAACGCCCTAAATCCCCAAACCCCCAATCCACGCGCAGGGTTTTGATACCTTTGAATTTTTGAGTTTCAATTATGTCGTCAGTACTTCCTATGCTATAGGCCAGGCCCTAGCAACTAGTCTAGCCTTTGAACCATCAAATTCAGGGTTTTTTTTTTAGTCATAAGTAGCTGCTTCCATTAATAAGATCAAGGAGGCATAAGAACAGTAAGCTCTAAAGGGTGAGCCAGACACTTCAAAGAGTCGGCATACCAACGAGCAGGGTGACCAACAGACCATACCGAGACCTACAAGGGGCAGAAAGTCCACACCGGACAGCAAGCTAAAATGACTAACATAACATAAAAACCAACAAAACCACTACCAGCCTTAGACAAAAAAGCAAGCTCGAACGGGCAGAAACAAAGCAAAAGCATCGGAAAGACCCGAGCAAACAACAACCAGAACGTGACCGGAGACATGTCGCAAAAGGCGGAGGCCATGGAGGCAGCCGAAAAATTTGGCGCGTGAGATCCACGCGCACCACGTAGGGCGCGTGGATCCACATGCGCCGTCTCTAAAACGCCAAAGGCGCCTTGCTGTGTAGATCGGGGCCTGGTGAGGGCAGTCCAGGGGCGCGTGCTCGACGAAGCTTGACGGAAGCCACCGACAACCGCACGAAAGCTACAAGCAGAAAAGAGCAAAAAACCAACAAAAACAACCGGCCAAACGAACCATAGAGAAAGAGAGGGGGAAAGGAAGAAAGAAAGAGGAGAAGGGAGCTCCCTCCCCACGGGAGGCGCTGGGTTCGGGAGAGCAGAGAGAATTTCGAGAGAGAAAATGAAAATCAAATTCAGGGGTTTTAAAAAGACCTGAACCACCATGAGAATTATCCTATTGGCCTAGACCTGTCCCGCATAGTAGACTCTCTTTGGGTGGTGCACAGATGATCGGTTCCATAGTCCATTTGTGCGGTTAGTCCGGGACTCGCTCAGCAACTGGGTTACTGGAGCATCAGACCTGCACTCATCGCCTCGAATTTGGTACGTCGATGACTTGGAGACCGACTCTCAAACTATTATACTGGTGCCCCAATAGGCTAATTTAGGGACTTTCAAAACATGAGTTAAAAGCAGCTAAAATTAGGACGAGTATACTTTGCAATTCGGAGAGAGAGGGATAGAGGGAAGTGGGTCCCGCTCGGGACCCACACTGCCCGAACAAGGCTCACCTGCCCGAGCATGTGTGGGTCCCGTGCGGGACCCACCCCTCTGTGTCCCTCTCTAACCGAACTGTAGGTGATCCTGGTCCCTGAAATTAAGACAACATTTCATCCATCCATTAAAAGAGGGGTGTAATAGTAGCTATCTCTTCAAGGTTGTTTGGTGACGCCACTTACAAGAGTATTCATGTGTCCAGTACAGCTCTAGTCTCTAGATCATCCCCATTCCAAATAAGATGATCCTATCCACCTGCACGCAGTTCCTTGTAGGTAAGCACTGTAATCATCTTCAATGTAAACGCTCGGAGGGTGTGATTGCATTACTGACGCACCCAACTCCTTATCTCTTGATGGAGGGGTTGCCTGTGCCTCATATTGCGCGACTTTGTTCACACAACTCCTTATCTATTGACTACGCTCCTCCTTTATCTCTAAAAAAAAAAGACTACGCTCCTCCTTTTATTTATTTATTTTTTTGTGAAAAAAAATTGCACCATTGAATCGTATCCGTGAGAACAACTGTAGAGATCCAGATGTGAGTGCTGATTCGTTAAAATGGTTAGTGTCTTGATTGGGGGTTATCGGATAGGATTACGTCCTAGGTTTGTAGTAATACGTTCATTAAAATTTGAAGGATTGGAGAGAGAGAATCTCGTGGCCCCCTCAGGCGTCAGTATAAAAATCCAAGCTGCGTGCTACTTGCTGGTGTGATCCGTTGTTATGCGACGAGTGGAACGGAGAACTCTTCTCATTTCGATTTCTTCAGAGGTTCTTCTTTGCAGTTCCTCACCCTTAGCAATCTCTTTCCCGTATCTCTCTCTCTTGCTGCGTGGCCCCATGGACGAGCAAGGAGGTGGCACCAGAAGCGGCCAGAACAATAACAACGGCAGCAATGTTGACAACGAGTTCTTGGAGACTAGCAAAGCGGATAGAGCAATGTGGCTCATGAAATGCCCTCCCCTTGTCTCTCGCTCTCTCCCGTCTCCACCCGATGCCTCCGACCCTTCTCGCCCCGTTGCCAAAGTCGTGCTCTCCATCGACCCCCTCCACGCAGACGACAACTCCGCTCGTCAGGTTCTCCATTAAAAACTACATACGCTTTAGCTATCTATCAATGTATGCATGTAAGTATCGATTTCTAGGGTTCCGTGGTGTATCTCCGTGCATGCATTTCGGTTTTGGATTTGAATCTTTATTTTCTCTTGCATTATGTGAATTTTAGGGTTTTGCGTCTGTCTCTGGCCGTGCATCCGGTTTCTGAGTTGAAATTGTTCCTCTTTTTTCTCTTTTTGTCGGAACATTCATGGGGACTTGTATAGATTGTTTGGCTTTGACTTACAATATACAGGTGTTTTTTTTTTCTTTCCATTCAGCATGGTTGCAGATTTCTATTGGTTTTTTTTAGTATCCGTTAGCGTGCATTTGCTTCTGAACCAGTATTTACAAATGTTTCGTTCGGATTATGTGGAATTTTCTTCACAGTTCACGCTTTTTGTTTGGATTTTATAGGTTCGAGTTGTCTGATTTCTTTTCGTTTCATTTCCCTACTATTCATTTTTTAAAGAAAGTTTACTTTTTGAGATGAGCCAACCTTAGTCCACATCATATCTATCAGTAAGTATATCAGACTTTGCTTCTGGATCTGCCCATATTGACCATTCCTATGTATAAAAGTCAAACTATTTCAAACTTAGAGCCTCAACATCACTCTTTACAGCCAGTAAATTTGGTTATTTCATCACTAACTTTACTGCATAAGTAGTTAATACCATGTTTTAACTAACTTGAGGATTCTTTCTAATCCAATTCAGCTCCTTTGTGCATGAAGTGAGTGAAATTGGTGGATTGAGCCCCTTATGCGCTTTCGGATTCAAACAAACTCCATCTATGCACTTGAAAATTCTTCTACAGTTCAGAATGGTTAGACTGCTGAAAAAAACACTCTGTATTGAGCTTATATCTGTTTAAATTTTGACAATGGCTTCCTCAGTTCTTACCATTTTTACTTTGGAAGCAGAGCAAAGGGATTCTCAAGAGTTGATGATTTTATAGGACTATGTTTCTTGAATTTTCTGCACAAAATAATACCTTTTATAACTCTGTCGTTCTACTGAGTTTCTGTTTGTCTTTGGAGTTCTTTGGGTATGCTTTCATTTCCTAGCGCCTTAATATGAATATTATATTTCGCTTGTTCAAAAATAAATATTCTCGCCTTCTAGATAGGAATCCTTGCCTCTTTGGGAGTAGGGGGACAGACCGTTGAGGAAAGAATTCCTATTTTACCACAAGTTGGTAGTGAAAATATTATATTTCAAGGAGAGACATTTGATTCTGTTCTTTGTGTATCCGTCGTCTTGTTTCCTTTGCTTTACATACATTGCTTAATTAATGCTCAGTTCACCATGGAATTGGCTGGCACTGAATCTGGACATATACCCAAGTGTTACTCCATGGATATGTCAAAAGACTTCATTCCAATGTCTGTGTTTTCCGAGTCATCACAAGGTGAGCATACACTTTCCCTGTGATCTTTCTATTTCAGATATTCCATTTTCTAGAGGAGATTGCGTCGGTGATGGTTAAATTTTCTGCTCGAACATTATGTTACTCGGATATATTTCCAGAATCTCTGCTCTAGGTTTTTGCACCTTTTCTTTGTATGGAACTTGAGATTGTGTTGCTACTGATGCCAGCCTTAACTACTGACGTACAGTTATGAATTTATTGAGTCCTTTGAAGTATAACCTCATAATTATAGTCAATTCTAGTGAGAGAATGCATGTGGATACAAAACAAAGATGCATTTTTAAGTTCCAAGTGATTGTCTCAGGAGCTCTCAACTATAATAAAACAATGCGCGTTAGCTTCTCTAACACCAGAACAGGTTTGAACCGGGACATCTGTCATGTCAAGATATATTATTTAAAATTGTATTAGAAATCATAACTTCCACTTTCAGTACTAGAAGAAATGGATCTGACTTTTGAACACTTGGGACATATAACTTAAAAATTACATAATAATCTATGAGCCCTTAATATAGATGATTTGATAGAGACCCAGGTTTTTATCTAGAAACCATGTTTATTAGAACGAACACTAGAAGTTTCAGGCTACAAAAAGTTGATAGATGATTTTACCACAAACATGTAGTTGCAGAAAAAGTAAGGTGAATTATTTCGCTGGACTGGAAAGTTGAATGAGGAGATCAGATTAACCATTCAGAGGAAGTGAATATAATTCACAGCAGTTCCTGGGTTAGGCTTCTTGATTTGATATGTATGTATATCGGAATTCAGTCTGATCTCAGGTAAAAGTTTACCTGCACATGTTGATGCTAATACTTCTCTTTAGTTCTCTGTATACGTGCTGCTTATACTGTTATAATAACAGCGAGGATTGAATTCTTAAGAGAGTGAATCATTGGGGACTAACTGTGTAAATATAATGCAGAAAGGGAGCATAGCTACTTATCTACGTATTTGATCAATCATAGCTTTCTTTTGGATTGTTCTTTATCTTATTCTGCTTCTAGGATTGGCAGCTTGGCAGACCCAAGTGAACTGAGTAAATTCCTTTCATATTTGTAGGGAAGTTATCTGTAGAGGGAAAAATACTGAACAAATTTGATATGAAGCCCCATAGCCAGGATATCGAGAAGTATGGGAAACTTTGCCGTGAAAGGACAAATAAATATATGACTAAAACTAGACAGATACAGGTTTCCCTTTACTTCATGTATATGTGCTACTTGACATAGATAACTTGATCACATTTTTTATTTCCTTGACTTCTTCCAAACTCACTTTTCAGGTGATCGACAATGACAGTGGGGCTCGTATGAGGCCCATGCCAGGGATGATTAGTTTTGCCACTTCCGGACCTATTGTACTTATTTCTGTTTTCTCTTTTTGCCTGATTATCTGGAATTTTATTTTTGGGGCACTTACTTTAGTCTTCCACAATATATCCATGTCAGACTCTGTTTCTCGTCTTGATATTCAATCATGACGAATAAGGAGAGCTGCTTTGTTTGGAATAGGATAAGAAGAAAATGCCAGCTAAGGGATCAGACGTGAAAAGAACAAGGAGGGATCGTGGTGAAATGGAAGAAATTATGTTTAAGCTCTTTGAGAGGCAACCAAATTGGACACTAAGACAACTTATCCAGGAGACAGACCAACCTGAAGTAGGTTTTTTCTTGTTCAAAAACTTCACTGCCTAACTTTAGATGTTCTTTTTTGTGATACTTGACACTCCTATCTATAGATGCTCCAGCACAGTATATCAGGGGAATGAGCTCCTTCTATTCAATTTTGTCTTTGGCTAATGGCCGATATCCCTAGGTGCCTCTTCACGGCTTATGTTCACCATACACATCCCGCCTGACTGCTTTATTTCCTTCTCTATCTCTGTTGTGTCACGGAATTCTTAGAGTCAACTCTTCTTATCACTAGATGATACCCCATTATATAAACTCACTCACTGAAATCAAGGATTGAGCCCTCTTGTGCCGACTGATATATGTCTTATGTGCGTTTGATGGATGATATTAATTTGCCTTCACAAGGATCACACGAACAAGGAAAATGATCTATGTTACTCTAAAAACAGAGATATGGATTGCAAAATTATCATTTTGCAAATCGGTGGTAGAATAGGCAACCAACTGGACTTTTACGTGTCAGATAATGAGAATTAATTTTGTATTTCCGTGCTTACCTGCGTTAGATTGACTTTCCCTTTGTGATTCCATAGTGACTTTGTCTGTCTGCAGCAATTTATGAAAGACATACTTAAAGACCTATGCGTCTACAATAACAAGGGAGCTAATCAAGGATCTTATGAGCTGAAGCCGGAGTACAGGAGAACAAATGAAGAGCTTTCTCCCAAATAGGTGACAGAAATGGATATACTCCTTACGGGGGATTTTGCTACTCGTTACAAGTTCATAACCAATCCTGCCTTTTTCTTGTTATACAGAATTAAAATGTTTTAGCAATGCAAGCGAGAAAATGTGATGGGCTACTTTCTTTCTCATGGCAAATTTGTTTGCTTTAGAACAAATTAATTATTTTGCAGTAAATGGTGCCTTTTTTGTTCCCTGTTCTTTTTATTTATCCTGTCTTTGCAAGACCTACTTAATGGGATTATGATCTCTGTCTCTTTTCTGTTTTTTTTGGGATGACTCTATGGTTAAATCCTTAAATGGTTTACATTTAGATCATTAAATTCTAGTTGAGTTTTTAGGCCGTTATATCTTTGCAAGACCTCCTTAAATTCTTACCTAGATCATTACATTTAGAAAAATTTGAGTTTTTAGGCCGTTATAACTTGGTACAAGACTAAAGGTTATAGGTTTATTCAATACCTTGCAAATTCCATAAAAAGTGGTAATATTTGGGAACACCTTGAGGGTTTTATTTAATCCTTTGGAATTATTGAGCACCATTATTATAAAGTGCTATCTGTATCTATTCACATATTTAGGAATTTTACTTGTTTCCTTGCTTATCAGACTTCTAGTTGTACCTCCTTTTTCTTCCTACATTATTTGTGGCTTCAACATGGGACCTAACCAATGGGTGAGACCGAGACATCTATCTTTGAAAGAACGTTGCCTTTTTTATATTAATGCATATCACGATTCACGAGCATATTAATGCTACTTTTAAATTACTAATGATCCTATCATAGGACCCCCAAGAAAAACGGGAAAACACGTTCTTTGCCTAGCGGCAGGTTTTTAGCTGCATGTTAGGTGAGCGGGGCCCAGGCTCGCTGCTTCAAATCAAAATTCAGCCCAGACTGGTCAACCAATTGCCGAAGGCGCCTTAATACATTCATAACGTGTATTAAAACTTGTCTTTCTCCAAAATATAATCCATTTGTTTGTTCCTATCTGGTGGTAAGCGATGACCACTCTGAGTCTGACGCAGATCTCATCAAATTCAATTAGTCTTGAAATCCAACTTTTCAAAACCGGATTATTAGCAATCCATCGATAAATCAATACATTTATTACCAAATGTATACTACTACGGACTAATAATAGCATGCTAACTCCAATTCTCATCTTATGTGGTGCTCTTTCTCAATTTCTCTATTCTTCACTTCCAAGCACTAATCCAAGTCCAAAATCTCATTAATTTTTTTTCATGAGCAAACATAAATATGTAGCAAAGAATAATCATCAAAGAAGAAGAAGAATCAAGGAATGTTGACAAGAGAGACAGGTTTTGATACCTGTTAAAGGGTATATTTGTTTATCGAAATTTTGGAGAATATTCATAAAATTATGAGAATTTTTTGAATATTGAAGTTTATTGAGATTTGTAAAAAATTTGAAGTGTAGGTATAAAAGTTAAAAATTTTGAAATATATTTATTTTGTTGAAACTTTTAGATAGACAAACATGTCCAAAATTAGAACTCCCGTTTGCATATACAATTTTACCCAAAATATTATCTCTCCTAATAAAATACTACAATATAATCTTTTTCTCCCATAAAAAAATATAAAAAATTACAAAAAATATAAAAAATTACCTCTATTCATTTTTTCACTAAATTCAATACCAACACAAAACTGAATACCAAAAATATTTCAACACAAACACAACTTAGAAGATTACGAATTATAATGCGGTTGGAAAATGGTAGTAAGACTTACAAGATTACCATAATACTTTTCTTTATTACTATTTTGGCCACAACACGCGGGCAACAATAATGAATGTATCAATTCTGACTTCGGGAGCGATGGCAACTAATTCCAGAAGAAGCAGCCCGTATCAACGCGTCACGGTTCCATTTCTCTCCCAAATAAAAATAACCAATAAATTAGACATACCGTTTAGCTCACCAACTCCAATAATGGAACGTATGCGCTTGACCCCGTCCACCACAATCAAAAGGCAGAAAGGCTTTCCAAGTTGTTGGTGAGCTCTGTCCATTTGCCTTCACAAAGGGCGTGTGTATACCACAGCGCAAGGAAGGGCGTGTGTGTACCACGACACATTGATTTTTCTCTCTTTATCTCACATAAAGAAAAGCATCATCTTCAACCTCTTCTATCGTTCATACCTACCACTCTGCGATTCCTTTCTTTGTTTCCTTCTCTCGCTTCTCGTGCTTTTTTCTCTCTAGGCCTCTGCCCACGCTCTGCTCCTTTTTCCTTCCAAGCCTCTCTAGGTAAATACCTCTAAGATTTTCGGTACGATTGTTCGATTGCTTCTGGGTTCATTATGCAGGGGATCGATTTCCATTTCAACGCTCAATTTTCAATTTTGTTTTTTTTTTCTTAATTTCGTTCTGGATTTTTGTTAATAGCTTCGAAGGCGTGGTCCATCTTTTTGATAAATATTGGCTTTATAATCTTAGCTCTGAGAGTTGTAAATTCATTTTGCACAACCTGTCTAATTTTGATGGTAGATGTTGGTTTCAAAGAACTTCCTTGCAAAATTGTTTTTTACACACTACAAGTTGGCATTTTTTTTTAATTATTTGCTTTCGTCTAGAATAATGTATGAAATTTTGCTCTTTTCCCTCTGCTGTGGCCTTCACAGAGCTTGAAACTTAGTCTGATCTCGATTAAAGGATTTCGGCAAGAGATTTATAGTTAGATGATTTAGGTTGCGAGTGAATGGTTGTTGAAAATCAAAGGGCATGAATGCTATACGGGTTTTGAGTTGGTTCTACAGCTCCATTAATATTCTTGATTTTTGTGGTCACAAAGGATTTGGGTACCTTTCGTCAAAATTTAGCCTTTTGCAGTTCATGATTTGGATTTCTTTCGGGTTAGGTTTGTCACTACAATTAATCCTTCCTCCTTTCTATATGTTATGATAATTAAACTATTGCCAGTAGTTAAGATCTCACACGGACTTGAACTAGAGCTTGTGGCCGTATAACAATCTCAGAGGGGGGACATTAGGGATAGACATTAATTTTTTCAGTTAAATCTTCACGCACTCATTTACAATTTCACCTTTTCTCTGGGTTCTCAGATACAGGTTTCATCTTTAGCTTTACTAAGACTCTTTATACGGATTGATTTTAGGGTCAAAAATTGCAGTTTTCATCTTCTTACTGTGGCACTGTGATATGACATTGTTTATGCACTGTCCCTTTTGTGCAGGACATTTGCTCCTCAAGAGATATGGAGTTTTTCCTCAGAGACCTACATGAAGAGTCTACGCCTTCTCCACTTGACATGCTTAGATGTCCATTCTTAAGGAACATCAATGAGCCCACTAATTTCTCCTTCTCATCATCCATGGCTTTCCCAATGCCTGTAAGTTAAACCTATTTTGGATGACCTGTTTCAGAATTGTTTCCCTCCGTTGATATAGATTCCATTATCTGACTCCCACTAAGTTTACTGGATTGAAAGGAACTCCATCTTAGCTTTCTGTGTTTAGCTAAAAACATTTAGGTCCGAAAATCTTGTATTCTTGAACTGCATCTTCACAACACAGATCCAGCTACGATCAAAAGCTCAACCTGTTCTCTTGCATCAAATTGTAAACTCATGTGATGTGTGCTCATGCTGCCATTGTGTTTCTGTGGCTGCAGCCAGCTGCCATGTGCTCCTGTTGTTCACTTTAATCAATTTTTATATTTTTTGAACTCCTTTCTCTGCTCAGGTACGCGGAATCAAAGGTCCCATTTTTGAAGATGGTCCCAACTTTGATACGGCATTTAGGCTTTTCCATGGACGAGATGGGGTAGTTCCCCTTTCTGAGAGATCCTTTGTGCGGTCTGAGAAAGAAGAACGTGAGCTAACTCCATGCCAGTTTCATCCTTTAGCAGCCAAGGCAGCCACTATCAGTCTATCATCTTTTGGACTAGGAGGGCCCTTCAGTTTTGATTCATTTTCTGAGAAGTGGAAGAATCAGAAAAAAAAATCTGAATCATCCAAGAAAGAGTCTTCCTCAAAGGTAATTCATTTTCAATTGCTTATGCCATGATTTCCACACTTGGTTTTGTCCTAATAATTTAAATATTGCTTGGGAACAATTTATGCATGCTCCAAAGCCCAGTTAAATTTCAGTTATCTGAACTTCTCAGAATCATATTCATATACTGGATGTGTTGGACTAAATAATGGAAATTGGTCAAGCGGCTGGATCTTATTTATTTTGTAATTGCTTTTGGTTGAACTTTGGCATGATTTTAATTTCTTATATTCTTGTCTCTGTAATGATCTGTACATTGATCTTTCAGGGAGGAAGTTCAAAGCATGAAGCCTTGAGCAATGAGTGGCTGCAAAGTGGAAGCTGCCCCATTGCAAAGTCATACCGAGCAGTTAGCAGTGTTCTTCCTCTAGTTGCTAAGGTATTTCAGCCCCCTTCAGGCTTTAAATACCATTGCCCACCTGCAATAGTTGCAGCCCGAGCAGCTCTAGCACAAACTGCATTTGCAAAGAACCTCCGCCCACAACCCCTCCCTGCGAAGGTACTTGTTATTGGGTTACTGGGCATGGCAGCAAATGTTCCTTTAGGGATATGGAGAGAACACACCAAGAAATTCTCACCAGCCTGGTTCGCTGCTGTTCATGCGGCTGTCCCATTCATAGCAATGCTGAGGAAGTCTGTCTTGATGCCCAAGACAGCTATGGCTTTTACCATTGCAGCATCAGTGTTGGGACAAGTCATTGGCTCTAGAGCGGAGCGTCACCGAATGAAGGCAGTTGCTGCCAAGAAATCGGCTCTCACAGAAACACCGGTTGGTGGCTCAAATCAGCTACTTGTGGCTAAATCAAATGGCGGACATTGTGGTGATATTGTGAACTGGGGTCCACTTTCCGTTGAATCATCTGTGCCTTCTTCCCCAGCAGATGTTTATTGCTAAGCTTTCTCAGAGTTATGTCATACGTATCCTTGTGTTTTACGAGGCGTAATTCTTTGTGTAACAAAATATGTCCGCTTGTTTCATGTTGTCTTTGCTCTTTGTTTATTTCTTATTCAGAGAAGTACTTTTCGGCAAATGAGGGAATAAAATGTGTAAGGTTCAATGGTTTTACTTATTAATTTACTATTTTCATCGATTGTTATTGTCACAGTTTATTGCAAATGATATGCGTGATCCCTCAGCCAAAAAACAAATTGACATGTATGCTAAATTCAACGTCAATCTCCCATGGAATTTAAACAAAGCTAGCTGGCGTATTATGAACCACGATTGTTGGACAGCCAATTTCAGTTGGACTTGTCTTTGGATGCAGTTTAACCAATACCTACCGAAGAAGTTTTACCTGGCCTCATGTTGAGGCCTGTTGTGGTAGCGGTACTAGAATTCACGCGAAAGGACCTTTTTGTAAATCAATCTACTCCTCAAACTGAGGCAGGGCACTACTTGTCGGACAAATACTTGTTTTGAAGTTAGTTGACAAAGCTCCATTTTTAGAATGACACCCACCAAACTTTCTTCTAGACGGAATTGTGAGGCAAAGAAGGAAAAGGCGAAGAAGATCGCCTCTTATATTGTTATACATCGACCATTGACCCATGAAACCCAAAAAAGAAAAACCTCCACTCGAACCAACTTGCTTCTGTAACTCTGTTTCTCCAACATGAGTGAATTATTGGGCTGAGCTACGTTGAAGCTCACACGTCCGGCCCAAATATCGTCCAAAGAAATTTCGGCTGCTACCGAAGAATTTTATGCCTCAAAACTCAAGTTCGGGCCAAGATCAGTTGTAAAAGGAACAATTGGCATCTTTTTTTGGTTAAATGGCCCAATTGAGATCAGTAAGGTTTTTTTTTTTTTATAAGTGAGATCAGTAAGGTTGAAACTTCAGATTCATGTCGGCCACCATCCTATCATCGGATCCAGTGGTCTTTAGTCTCGACGTTCTCCTTCCAGTCGAACTCGGACCAAAACTGTGGTCAACTTCAAGCTCAGCCCGTCCCTCATCGTTCCTGATCGTCCCATGTCGAATCCTGCAGAAACTCGTCAGTCTCAGACATTCGGATTGCCCTGGCCCGATCTCAACGACGGTTTGTTCTACACAGACGTCGTTCGGCCCTCCGATTCCGGTCCTCTCACTTCCTATTGCCAAACTTGTTAGAATCAAATTATGTCTCTTGATTGCGGAGAAAACAAAAGTAAAAGGAGGAGGAAAATGGGAAAATCGTGTTGTTTTCTTTCTTTATTTTGAGTTGGTTTACGCTAATCAATCTCTCTGACACACCACATAATTAAGAAGATTAAAATCGACCAGTTCGAAATGAAGTAAAGGAAATTGGTGTTCTTTTTCCGGCTTTGACCTTGAATATGCGTTCGATTTACAGAAATGTCACTGATCGAGTTCTACTTTAGCAAATACAAGAATTCAGCTCCTCGGTTAGGGTAAGCCTATTGAATCCAATCACTTGTGTGGTTTTTTTAGCTTTCCATTTGATCAATTCTCTATCGCATCCTCTCCCTGCTATTTCCGCGTAAAACAAAGGGAGAATCATTAACAGAGACTGTTTTAAGTACTTTTTCACTAATTTTGTGCTAATTATTGAGCAGTTGGATGCAACGAATTGGGAACGGACAGGTCAGATTATCAAAATCTGGAAATACATTTCTTTTCAGAATGAATTCTGTCATGATATAGTAATCCTTAAGAGTCCTTGGGTTTGCCGGTCTGCGCAGATAACAATTGGTGGTGCGGTTGTTACAGATCCCAACACAATCCTCAGGTTCTTCAATGGAAGCTATATCGCCGTGAATTATTTCTGAACTTCGTGCCTGAGAGATTCTTAATGTTTGCTTTCTAACTTTCTCTATGTTATGTAATCCCATTACTAGAGTCGGTTCGGAGCTTGTCTACCATAGACTTCCGTGGAGAGAGCCTGATGCGCCGTACTTGCTTGATGTTTTATATGAGGATGAGGATATGGTATTTTTAATTGCTTGTTTTCTTTAAGTTCAGTATTCATAAGGATATGGATTTAAGTCAATTCTTGTCTGTAATTTTTCGTTACGTGTCCGAGTTTATCTTTTAAGCAGTTGAAACGAGGGAGTTACGACATGAAATCATGTCGGTTCCTTTTCTAATTATTATGTGTCATTTTGATTCATTTCATTATTACGTTCTCAGATTGCCCTTAATAAGCCTTCTGGCCTTCAAGTTTTACCTGGAGGCCTTTTCCAGCAACGGACGGCTTTGAGACAGCTTCAAGGGAGGGCAACCAAGCAGAGTTCTTCTCCAGCATTCCAAGAACCACATCCGGTTCCTGTTCATCGCTTGGGAAGGGGCACTTCAGGTTAGACCATGAAATATTGATGCCGAATAACATTACCCAAAACTTTAGTTTTCCATCACCATGGCTTGGTTTGTTTAGGCAGACTCGTGTCCATAAAGTAATGGTGCTTACTATTTTGTTTCTCTTGTAGATAACAGATTGATATTTCTTGCTCCTTTATATAGAATACTTTTCTCACTGTATTGTTCTACTTGTGCCAGTAAACATGTTTCTTTTCATGGTGATTATGCAACAGTTGGTGATTCTATCTAATTATATTCCCGTTTGCTTGTTTGACTGGGGGATACAGGAATATTGCTCTGTGCCAAGACACATCTCGCCAAAACTCATCTTGCAGCATACTTTGCAGATGGGACATCTCTCGTTGAAGTTAATAGGTTTAATGACCTGTTTCGTCTTCTTTTTTCTGCTTATGTTAGCCAATCTTCAATGATTAGATGATAACTTTTTTTCCTACCGATAGGTTCACTTTTTATTTTATTTTATTTTATTATTTTTTTTTTCTGTAGTCATGATTACTGTTAGGTTCTACAATCCTGAGGCAATAAATTATACTTCTTAAGGCCTAGAGAAGTGTGGGGGGAGGGACTCCTCGGAAAAAGTAAGTGGTCAAAGCACAACACAGGTGTGTGTCACGGCATTTTAAAACGTTGAAAAAATTCAACGGAAGATGCTCATCTAGGCTTGAAGTATCTCCTTCCAGTATGCTGAATCTTGGAAATCATTGCATAGTCATGACTGACTTGAAGAGAGGGCCGATGAAGCCTCAAGGACAACCATTATTATTCTAGATTGAGTTGTTGATGTGGCTTCTAGAAAAAGAAAAAAGCTTAAATACCTTACAGGTCCCTGTGGTATCCAACTTTTACAAAATAGTCTCTGTGGTATGACTTTCAACAAAACGGTCACAGTGGTATGGTTTTGAGACAAATTAATCTCTCCGTCTGACTGCCGTTACCCACTTAACGGGAGAGTGTTGTACATGCCACTTGTCATTCACACGTTGACACGTCAACAGCCATCATGGAAGATGAATCTTGCGCGTTTATTCCACCGGATCGAATCAATCGAGTCTAAGGCTGAGGCTGAGACTAATTCTACGAGCTAAAAGAAGTATATCACTCATGATTTGGATACTAATGCTAAAAACACTTGTCATCGCGTGATTTGGACAGAGGGACTAATTTGTCTCAAAACTATACCACAGGGACCGTTTTGTTGAAAGTTATACCACAGAGACTAATTTGTCTCAAAACTATACCACATGAACCATTTTGTTAAAAGTCATACCACATGGACTATTTTGTAAAAGTTGGATACCACAAGGACCTGTAAGGTAATTAAGCCAAAGAAAAAAAACAAAAAGAGTTGTTGAAGTGGCTAAATGATTGGCAATGACCTGAACACTGGAACAACACTTCTTTAGCCCCCACTAAAATGTTCAGAGGCTCTATTTTGGCGAATTCCTTAATATCTGGCCACGACATATCAATAATGCTTACATAGATACACTTAGAAGTTTGTTTTCTTCATTTGAGTCTGAACTACAGGGGCACTGTTATTCAACTTTAGTTATTTTGCAACATGAAGGATCCACAGCTCATGGATTGCATAATTATTAAAATGAATATGAAGTATGCACTGTGAAAAAACAGCTGATAATTTGAGGCTATTTTTATTTTGTTGGCATATAGCAAGTGTTACTCAGACGGCTTTAACTTTTTGGTTCATAGTATGTGCTGCTGATTAAATCTGCAATTTTACAAATGCAGGAATACCAACATGGAGATCTGTGGAGTAAGAAAAATTTTGAAGATATACCGGGCACTGGTGACGGGGATACTTGATAAAGATAAGGTAACACTCTAGAATGACATTTTCTTTTCCTTCTACTTGCAGGCGTGCACACATGTCTGTCTGCGCTTTCTGACTGGTATAGTGAGTTTTCATTTCTAATGCATGGCTGCCACAAATAAGGCGGATTAGTCAATGGACCAATTATGTCTGCCACTTTTGTCAGTCCTGTCATACTATTGACTTTGAAGAATTCTGCATAGGACTGATAAAAACACATTTCTTTGATAAGAGGAAAGGGAGGAATCAATTAGAAGCTAAAGTGGAAAGAATAAAGAGTTCCAGATACAATATGATCTGCCGAGAATAGAACTTAAAGGCTACTTTCTTCGCAAGGCCTCCTTGGTCTTCTTGGACTTAGTCCCATTCCCTAATCTTTGCACTCCATTTCTAACGTAGTGGAATGGAAGCTTTGAATATGTCCAATGTAGGTCAGACAATAAAAAAATCATTGGAAAGTGTGGACACTTGAAAGAGCCAGTTGCAATCACAGGATTGTCCTGAATAAATTATGAAATATGTCAGATAATCAGGGAGTCATGTATGATAAATGGAAATCGAATGAATGACTAATTTCTACAGTCTAATCAGATTCCAAATGAAATCAATTCGATATAACTTTGAGAAAAAAGGAAAAAGAGGCTGAAGGTGCTATTCATCTTCTCTACGTCATCAGTTCACTTGGCTGATTTTATGGTCTTTTTTCCTTAATCTTTTTTGCATTCTGATAGTTCTGCTGTTTAGGCCCTTTTTCTATTGGAGAGTTTTTCACTTTAAACTTGGTCAATGTTCCCTAACTCACATGGCATGCTGTCCTCCTTGAAAATAAGGCAGGGGATGGAGTTGTGGGGGATTGGGTTCATGGGTAACAACACAAAATAAATATGTCTTCAGTTAAAACTCCGTATTAGCAGTCCTGTGAGTGAAAGTTATGTTTGCTATACAGGTAATGATAAAACAGCCCATCGGAATGGTCAAGTATCCTGGTGTTGCCAAGGGACTTTATGTTGCTTCTTCCTCAGGTTTATATATTTAACCTATGTCATAAACTATGGTTTTCTTGGATGTGACATCCACTTTCTATTTCACAAGTAATGTGGTTTTCTATTCATGTTTTAGTCAAATAATGCTGATACAGTATTGACTGTGTCGTTATTCACTGCCAGAGTGATTCTTGGTTTTCAACCTCATATATCTTTGCTATTCTGTTTTTAACCCTTTCATTGACTTCTCATTTTAACCAGGGAAACCAGCTCTGAGCAAAGTTGATGTTCTTGAGAGAGATATGCAAGGGAACAACACGTTGATCCAGGTTCTCCAATTTATAATTTAATGCTTGGATGCAAAATCATATTCACTGTCTTTAATATATTGTATCTTGAATGAATGTTTTCCTCTGTTTCATTTCTCCAATATCATTTGGCAGTAAGCATTTTTTCCTTAATGTGAAGTACGCTTTTGGCCCTTCTTTCATTCATCATCTTTGTATTTCATTCCCATATTTCCAGTTGCAGAAGTTTTGACATGAGATTTTTACCATTGTTTCAATGTTAGACCAAATCCATTTGCTTTCAGCTGATGAAGTATGAAAGATGGCACCCTTCCATGGTGTGATTTAGTCACATTTTCCAAGTGGAGTAAATGGGTGCCTTGCTAACCTAGACAGCGTCATGTCATTGGCCATTAGGTGAAAGCAAATATACTTGGACGGACGAATGGGAAGGCAGGAATGAAATAGGAACATGATTGAGAGTTGAACCAAAAGTGTACTCAACAACAGTAGGATTCACAATGGCAACCATGATTTCTAATTGTACAAGAGAGTCAGAGAGAGCGAGAAATATTTACCACAGTTTCAAATATCAGCCAGCCCTAGACTCTAGTTGAATGAAATTCATTAATTCATATAGTCCTCAATTTTGCAATTCAGTAATGACCCAGTTTTGGAAACTTGATCCAAGCTTCAAATGTTAGCCTGCACTAATCAGGAGTTGGCCTGCATATCTTGGGATTACTTGTTAAACAATCACAACAGGGAAATTGAGACACGGATTTTTGGAGGAAAGAATTTATGGTCCTTTCCTTCTTTTTATTGGATGAATGTATAATATTCTCTAATGTGTTGATATATTTAACAGGTTGAAATTCAGTCAGGACGGCCCCACCAAATTCGTATCCATCTTTCATTCATTGGGCATCCTTTGTTGGGTAGGTGTTGATATCTCTATACTTTCTTAATGTCGTTCTCAATGAATATCTCTGTAATTTTTTTGCATTTCTACATTTTCACAAATAATTCAGTATGGCTGGCCAACACTTAGAGGGGAGGATTAGATGAAAAGTTTCTACAACTTCACATACATTACCTTGTTTCATTCTAACAGCCTAGAGCTTTAGAAAAAGAGGAAGACCGTCTTCCATAAACAACAAATAAGTTGGTACATTTCCGATATAAACCAAAAGGTATAAAGAATTAGTAGGTATAGCTCAGTGGTTAGCATGGACATCTTCCTTGGGGCTCGACGTACCAAGTTCAAGTCTCAAGGGTGTGGGATGAATTTTCTTGCTGCTAGGCGAGTTCTTGACTTATCTGCTCCTTGGGTTGTGGGGTTGGTCCAGTGGGCCGTGGTTTGTACTTCAGGGTTGGGCCAAACGGTCCGGCTTTGGGGGATTTCCACGTTATCAAAAAAAAAATTGTACTATCCTTATAATGTTATATACCACACGCCCAAAACTTTCCTCGTTGGAGTAAAATCTTCTTGCTTATTCCTTTTTGACCCATTGCAATCTCTTTTTATTTTGGTAACAATCCTACTTACAGAACATCTGAGCAAGTAAGAAGAGAAATCACGCGTTCTAGAGAGAGAGACTCCTCCCTCTCTAGAACCTTCTCCCCCCCTTTGACTGAACCCGACCCCGCCGTCTCTGCTTTGTGGAGGGGAGGAGCTCCGGCCTCTCCCCTCCCTCTCCTATCCTCCGGTTACACTCTTGGTGGCCGGAGGTTCCATTTTCCTTAGTTTTCCGGCCTTTTTTGTGCTCTTTTTTTGCTTGTTTTGGAAGTTAGATCTCGGCCTATTCGGTGGTCTTTGGTGTACACGGCCCCCGTGGCGGGCTTCCTCTCCTCCCAGCGTCCAGTTTTGGCCAAGAGTGGCAGCAATCGGTTGGCGGGTGAGCCGTCGTGCGCAAGTGGATCTCACTCGCCCGACCTCCTTTGCCTCCCCTCTTGCTGTTTTGCATGTTTTTTGGAGGTATGGCCTCGCCCCGCCGTGCTCAGCCCCCTAGCGGTCTCTGCTGTCTCTGTCCGGCCTCCCTTTGCCGGCGCCTAGAGGTCACGCGCGACATTGCGTGTGTGCGCCACCTAGGGGCTAGGTGTTTTTGCTTCTTGCCACTCTTGGTAGGTTCATGAGGACCTTTTGTCGCCGCTGCCGCCTCCCTCCGTTTTGTGGACTGTTCCGACCGTTTTTCTCCGATGGATCTCTTTGTTGTAGCTTTTTTTGGCCGCCTACAATCACGCCTTCTCCTCCTCCTTTGTATGCAACCAGTCATTGCCTGAAGATTGCCTTAAAGGAGTCGGACCGTTGCTCGGTTTGCCCCTCCTCCAGTGGAAGCCGCCATCGCCTTGAATGATGGTTTTGTTGTGTTCCAGTCTTTGTGACCGGTTTGTGTTTATATTGTGTTCCGGTCTGTGTTTGTATTGTGTTCTGGCTCTTGTGGTCCTGGTTGTTTTACGGCCCTTGTGGTTGTTGGTGGTCCCGACTTTTGTGTCCGGTTATTGTAGGGCCTTATGGTCCGTTTAGGTGTTTCACTGGCTTTTCGGTCGATTTTTTGCGTTGTATTGGCTATATACTTCTCGGTTTTTAATAAATTATTTTTACCTAGAAAAAAAGAACTAGCTCTGCCATTTCTTAGGCACCTCGGAGGAAAGATAAGAACATAGCGAAATTCTATTCTCCTACTGGGAAGCTGAATATTGCCTAGATGGAGAGTGGTGCGGACCAATAGATCAGGAATTGAGACCTTTCGCCAACTCCAGCAAATTATCTTGGATGACTGGGTTGGAGAGACCTATTCCTCATGTAGGAACTCAACATTCTCAAACTGTAATAATATATTCCTATTTCATGTTTGGTGTTACCTTTTGGCCTACAGTCCATGAAGACTGTGATGGGTAGCAACGTCAATGTCTTACTGTCTCTGCTCACTTCTTTTGCAGCATTGGCACATACACGCACTTCCATGAACCAGTGTTCTCAACATGAGCATTGTGGTTGGCTTGAAGTACCACATAATATTTTGCGTCATTGTATAAACTACGAAGCTTCTGCATAAAGATCCTTGTCTATTCAAATATTTTACAGATTATGAGGCAATTTTAGTGCAAATCTCAAGCACTTTTTCAGAGAAACACTTGTATTATCTTACAAATATCTGCTATTTTCCATGTGAAAATCTTCAGATCTAACATCTGTTAAATTAATTATTTTGTTTATTTGTGTTTAGCTGCTAGAGCGCTTCACCTGGTCATGTAGTGCAAATTGGATCAAATATGTTAAGTGGATAGAGTTTGAAGATTTTTCCTCTTAGCAGGTGATCCGCTTTATGTTGATGGTGGACAACCAAAAGGCTTTGATCCTGAATATGTTGAAGAAAGTTTTTCAAATGACGGGTATGCAAACATCTTAGTTACATTGTCAATTCCTTTCCCATGGTATCTTTTCCTAACTTCTGGTAGATTAAATAAAGATTCCCTTTCATATGGAAACCTTTGCTTAATGTAACTTTTGAGATCACTAAAAGATCACATCTAGTTAGGAACTATACTCACTGAGTAGACAAAATTATACTTGCCAATTGTTTTCCGATGTTTTTTTTTTCTTCTGATAACTAGATCTGTTCTCTTAGATGAGCTTGCACAAGTCAGACACAATTTACAGGTTACCTCTCAGACGGTGGCTAATCTAAATAAACCTACATATGCAGTTATTCATGCCAGAAGAAGACATTTTCTATACTGGTTATTAACTCCACCCCATTCCATTATTAAGTATGTTCCTTGAATTCGATGAGGGAACGATTAGTATAGTAAGATGATTTGCAGGAAACATTTTGGAATTGCAATTGAATGTTTGTACCTCCTTTTCCTTTTCCTGAGTATAGTTGACCTACTCATTAGCTCTTTCTTATTGTTTTTTTCTTGAAAGTTGGGTTAAGTATACATTATATTCTCCTTATGTCATGTCATACTGTAAAACAGCTTCATCGATTGCCTTTTTCTGACTAGATGAGTGCTGCCACTGAAACTGAGAAAAGAACAATTGATCATGGAAGTCACTTTTTGTCTCAAAACTTGTAGAGGATACCAGAGGCCGACAAAACCTGTTCCAGGGGACTGTGGCTACTACTTGCATGCGCATCAACTGGTTCTCTCTCACCCAACGACCAATCAGGTGAGTATAGGAATATAAGATTCAAAAATCCGTTGGGCCTTATTTCTTTAGTTTAGCAAGGCATATGGAGTTCACTTGCTCTCTCGAGGTTACTTTTTTGGCTATTTTAAGATCATCATTGATGCTTCCAGAAAATGTGCTCTCTCTCTCTCTCTCTCTCTCTCTTGTTTGTTATCTTTATCAACTGCTGCCATTGCAGGTGATCAAAATCACTGCACCTCTCCCCTCGGTCCTCCAAACACAGGAGGAGGCGAAAGCAAACCAAATCAATTAGCAGCAGAACTATTTAACATGCTGCAATCAGTTGACTGCAGAGAATTTTAAGTGTCTTGTTTGAAGCAGAAACCTTCCACCATCCAAATGGCCATTCCAGCATAATGGTTGATGTATTAGTATGGCCATAAATTTCCATAACAGAGAGTAGCTTTCTGGATATTTCGTAGAGAGGGAAGTATGCGCATATATGTCATTATGATTTTCTTGAGCATCTTTGACAATCGACAGGTTTGATGGAGAAATTTTGGAGATGATGGCTTTTGTAACGAGTCATATGCTCAACAAATGGCTGAACGCACTGCATCTAGGCTTCTCCGAGCAGAAAGAACTCATTCCGTTTCACGACTTTCACAACAGGTGTCTCCTCTTATCAAACTTCAAGAAGCAAAAATCTATTTCACAATTGATGCAGGTCCCACTGTAGACTTTACCTCCGACCCACTGTCGTTTATTTATTTTTTTTATTTTTCTTGGCGACCCACTGTCGTTTATTGATACTACTAGTCCCGGGAAATACTGGAAGGCTTCAGTTACATTTGGATCAAGCCACAATAAAACTATTTTTTTTTCTGAGCACAAGAAATGAGAGAGTAAGAGAACAGGCAACACCCCACTTCGGGGCTGACTTAAAACATCAGGGACCAGAAGTGCGAACTAGAAAAGTAATCACAAAACCGCAGAAGAATACAGATGCCCAGCACTGCATAAAGAATAAACGGTCAACCGTAGAATAAGTGATAGCAAGACAAATGATTGCATGAGAAATTGGAACTGCCCTCCCTACTTTCACAGATTATTTCTGTATTTCCATCAATACAACAAATTAAAGCTGCTGGAATATTACAAGCGCCTAAAAACCTTACCAAAAAGACGGACTTTGAGAACCGTCCATTGCCCTATCATTTAATTGAACGATACAAAAACTATTATACAGAATGCGGCAACAAAACATATTTGCCGCATGAGGCCCTCTGATCACATCTACTACCTGCCTATATCCCCTTGCCTCTCCAAGAATCCTCCTCTCTAATGATGCTCCCAGTCTGACCACCATACTGGTCACTTTTGGCATAGTGCATTTTAATAGCTGCCACGGGATCAGATACGCCACTGCACGGTCCCCCAAAAAGTACTCCCCGCCCTACAACATTCATTCCAACCACCCCCCTTCCCTGGGGCTGTAAACTCGAGACCGCTTCAAATCCGTGTCTTTGCATCTCGGCGAACAACAAGTCTTGCCGCTGTTTCATATCTACAGTGAATGGCTGCACCTTAGAGCCCTCTCGACTCCTATATACCTGCTGATCAACCAATCCATTGCTGCTACTCACTTCCCTCATCGGAAAAACCGACAAGCCATTCAAATTTCGGTCATTACTCTTGACAACAGTCTGCAACGGCAGAGGCTCTATCTTGGGAGGCGGAGCAGGATAATTGCCAAAAGCAGCAGGATATTTCGCCAGCAAGATGGCAGAATCAGGCAAAGATGAAAACCCAGTTTGTATTCTATTCCCATCCCAGAAGCCATAACTCTTCATTGCAACATTCTCAAGGTCCAGGTAATTGTTACGATCAAACTTCAGGAGAGTCGAATTCTCATCCACATCCCGGTGGCCCGGAAATTTAAAATTAGATAATTTGCTGCTTAAATTAGAATTTTGCATCCCCTTTTCTTCGTTTTCATGGGTACTGGAATTCGACTTCTGAATAGGGGAGGGATGACTGAGTATCTGGCCAAACAGTTTCACATCACCATTACTGCCTGGTTTATCAGTATCTGACAAGCTCCGTGAATGAGCCCTTGAATGGACATTAGATTGTTCTACCTTTTGAGACAGAAAAGGAAGTTCAGCCACTGAGCTTTGAGGCTTTGAACTGCTGCACTTCTGAAGATAGCAATCCTGTGCCACGTGTAGAGCAGAGATGCTCCGGTCTGACTGGGAAAGGGTTTTAAGTTCAGAAAGCTTCCTGCAATTCACACTCCCATTCATCTCTTTCTTGCTTGACATCTGCAATGGATAGCCTCTGAGAATCTTGGGGGATTCAACATGATTCAATGAAGGATGGCCTGACAAATGCTGGTGAAAGTCATCTCGATTAACAGACTTAGGAGACTGTTTATCCCTCTTCCCATGAAAATCAAGTGTTGATGACAGTCTATCTTGATTAAGTGCTTTATCACATAAAATGGCAGCAGAATCTTGAGACACAGAACTTGCAGTAGCAGGGGAATTCTGCTGTGTCGACAAGATGACGTGAGGCTTTTCCATAGAATCCAAGTCCAAGGAAATTTTATGCTGGCATTCAGGGTTGAGACTTAAACCAGAACAAGAACTCTCTGCAGCCAGATGAGAAGCATTTCCTCCTGTATTAGAATCTTGTATTGAACTTTGTAAGCCACTTGGGCCACTCGTATCCGCATCACATCTTTCATGCTCTCCATCGTTCAAACTACTTTCTGGCAACAGCAATCCCTGCGCCTTTAATTCCTTGTCAAGTTCCCCAGAAGTGACAATTTTATTCTCCACCAAAGCTTCTGAATTCAATGGCATTCCTTCTCCAACAGGTGCCTGTTCTGCAGTGGAAATACCTTGTTCAATCACTTGACCTCCACCACTTTCTTTCCTGGCCAAGAAAACCGCGCTTAAATGACCATGCATTGTCTCAGACCGGTTTTGAACAGCACCCTTAATGTTACTGTCACCATGAACACCTAGCTCAACCCTATTCTCCGTCTGACACGCATCAGAAACTAAAGTTTCAACAATGTCAGAATCTTCATAGTCCATCTGCCCCATCACATTGTTCCGCTCTGACCTACTCAGGTCAGATTGCAAGTTCACAATTTTAGCAGGCTCAGCTTTGTCAGAGTTTGAGTTCATGGCGGTCAAAGGCAAATCCTCATCCACTTTACAGCCCAATTTATTGGCACAGAAGACCGAGCCAACCTCAATAGGCTCTACACCACAAGCATCTTCTGCATCACTTCCACCTCCATTAGCATTATCACTCACTGGTGTTCCCACATTTCTAGGTCCAGGATGCATCAAATCAAGACCAAGGCACTTCCTAGCCTTACTAAAGAAAATCTTGCATTGATCTCGTGATCTTGTTCTCACACAGCGTGAGATCATCATAAAATCCTTGCCATAAGATGACACCGCCTGTATAAAGATAGACTTCTCCTCATCTGTCCAATCAGAAGGATCCATTTCCCCACAGCTCTCATCAGAACAAGTCTCATCATCATCATTCTGCATGACATCAGGTGTCATAGGCCGCTTTATTCCAGAGTCCACCTTCTGGCACTTCCACTCCCGATAGATCTCTCCAGGGTCAACAGAGCTTGCGATGCAAGAACTTATAGCCTCTGATGACAGCGAACCACCTATACCAGCTAAAACATCAGCAGCCACCGTTTCTTTTCCATTCCCAACGATATCAAAACTACACCTTTCAAAAGCACAAGCATCAGCCCACAATGTTCTAGAATCACCATAGCCACCGAAAAAGACTCGTCCAGCACTTGAATGCCGGTTCCTCGCACGGTCAGCACGAGATTGGTCATCGGCATGAGCTGCCATCATTGAAGCTTCACCTAAAATATCAAGCGAAGCAGCATTTGTCTCACGATTCCACTTTTTCCCTGACGTCACCAGATAGGTTGTATTAAAGACCTTAGCTTGCTTACTGCAATTCTGCTTCTTTGTTTTCTCAAAACAATCAGATTTGTGATTTTTGTAGTAAAACTCCACACAATCTGCAGTCGTCTTGTGGTCAAGAAAAGAAGCAATCTTCCTGAAATCTTTCCCAAAGGAGGCTAGCTTATCCACAAAAATTTCTCTCTCTTCAGGAGTCCAGGGATTGATCATAGCCCGTTCTTTCTCAACAGCACAGGGGTCTTCAACTAGTCCATTACTGGAGAAGAACTTCGACGCCACTTTTTCCTTCTTGTCCAAAATCAAGGCTGGCATTTTCAAAGCATTCCTGTAAAGCTTGACTTGCGAATCTGAAAGAAGTTTGCTAGTGAAATTGATCATCTCTGTGTTAGGGACCAGGCTCAGATTTCCTGCTACAAAACAGATGATAAGTAAATCACAAAAAAGAAAGGACTTGAAATCAGGAACTTGTAACCATCTTAAAGTGCTCTATCCTTTCTCGGATTCTTCTTTCTTTTCTTTTCTTTTTGGGTCTGGGGATGGTGGTGGTAGTTGGAGGGGGCGAACAAAGCAAGGCAAACACAAATTCAGTGGAAATTAAGCCAATCCTATGGACAGGCTTCACTAACTCAAACTTCTTTCCAGTGCAAGAAAGAAGGGCTCACTACCAGCTTTGATTTACCATCAGAATTATTTAAGGGAGTAAAATGCCGATTATCCCCCTCCCCCCACGTCTCTCTTTGTCCCCTAACCAAAGAACTTCTAAGAAACACTTGACTTTCGCACGACCGAAGACCATAATTAAAGCTAAGTGAGGTAAAAATTGATCACAGGGGTGCAATCTCTCCTACCTTCTCTAACCTTCCTATGCACTACTAACTCATGCGAATGTCACTCCAGGGTAGGAGGCACACCAAAATATAAGGTAATCGATTACACAGCTAACCACACTACATAACAGACTAAAGAGAACTGACCACTTAAATTCTATATGCAGATAACAACAAATTCAGAGAGAGACAATGATTTTTATTCTAAGCACAGAATAAAAATAATCTGTATAAATAAAGTATAGAAAGTCAAACTTTCTTACCAGGAGAAGAAAAACGAGAGCGAATGGAAGACCGATGCTTCTGATTGCCAGTAAGAGTTGTCCGCACACTCAAATCAAACTTTTTATGAAATTTTGGACGTTGTTTGCTAAAAGAAAGCTTTCTCATATCTTCCTTCCAAAGGTGCTGAAAAACTTTAAACTTAAGGGTGACAACTTTCTCCTTAAATTTTAAAAACTGCTTCCTCATTGCAAATTTTTCTTTGATCAAAGGACTCTGACAGGACGAGAAACTGGGAGCCCGAGAAATATCAGTCATATTTTCATCTCTTGGTAATAGCTTATTAAATACTTCAGATGATCTCTTCGCACATTCTCTGTTGCAAGCCAATATTAAATCACACAACATATCTTCTCCATCGGTATGTAGGGATGCCTTACTGGAAACAGGTGGACCAGTCTTCTCCCCAACTGAACATAGCACCAGGCATTTCCCATCCATGTTTTCAGACGGAATTTGAATTCCATCCAAATTTTCAGAAGAATTACCCTGGTCTGCCTGATCATATGAAGTGACTGCCTTCGCAGCAGAAAGTGGTTCAACAAACTCAGATGTTGCAGTTCCAGGACTATCAACACCCTCCTCCCTAATAGCTGCCTGAACGTATTCCAAGGCACCACTATAGAGAGGAGTCTTCTCCACAACCGTGTCCCTAGACGAAACAACTTGCAATGGTGGGGGTCTAAGGATCAAATCAAAGGTAGCGTCTTGTTCTTTACAGGGTGTTGCATTGTTCTCCACTGGCAAAGAGCTGGATGAAGCTGGACAGGGATTGCAGCTTTCAGATTTAGATTTCAATAACTTATGTTCATTTTCCAGTGAATCAATTTCTGACTCAGTCATCTCTAACACCTTTGATATCTCACTTTTATATATTAGCAACTTGGTAATAGCAGATGACCTCACAAAAGTTGAATCTACTGAGCTCGAGTCATCAGATTGCAGCAACTCAATGAGTGAAGAGCCCAAATTAGTTATGAAGTTCATATCTACTTTCTCTAAATTGAAAGGAAATCCGTCGGGATGATTTATGGACCCAGCACTAGGAGAAACACATAAATTACTAATATCAGTGTCAATATTTGCTGCCTTTCCAAATGACTTTTCTTCCACACCTGTTACGTTGATTGCCAAATCTACCATTAGAAGAGGTAAGTCACACAAAAAAAAAAGACGAGCAAGTTATACATGAAAAAGCACTTGAATATTGCACAACACAATATCCTATTATGAGTATATAACACACAGTCCATATATGTACATACGTACATGCAGGATGTGGGTCTGAGCGTGTGTGTGTGTATTAACCATAGATCAGATTCCCAAGGAGAAAAAGCTTTGTCATATGTCAATTTTCCTATTTTTGTCCTTGACAATGTAAGAAAGCTCAAAATGCATTATGATATTAAAGATAGAGAAACAGGCACACACATACTCAAATTGCAAATTGTACCATCTATCTCCGCAAAAAATATCATGCTGACTTCTCTCCGCCTGGTCAGCCCCTTGTTTACATTAGAATCTAACTGACCCTAGGAGCAGGAATAACCTACATTGCTCACCCCTCTACATAACAAAGATCAAGTACAAAAATAGTATCCTTTTTTTTTATAAATAAGCCAATCTCATTAGAAAAGTGAACACAGTACAAAGACTATACCGCAACCACTATTCTAAACAAGCAAGAAAACTAACGAAATCAAGAACATCAAGAAAGGGGCACCCAAGCACCGAGTTCACCCAAGAAAACAGTAAAGACAACAGCACACCCTGTAACCTAACCAAGGACAAGGAACAATCCTCAAAACATCTATTATTGCGCTCACGCCAAAGGCACCACCAGATACAATGTGGAATCATTCTCCAAATAGCCTTAGCAAAAGGGTTTCTGAAGCTTCTATGCCAACACCTCAGCACCCCTTCCACCTTTTTGGGCATAACCCATTGAAAATTCAGAATTTTGAGCACATGGAACCATAAACCACTCGCATAAGGACAATGCAACAAAACATGATCAACAGACTCCCCACCACAGCGACATAAGAAGCACCAATCAGCAATGACCAGCCCCCTTCTACGGAGATTATCAATAGTTAGACTCCTACCATGAGAAGCCTCCCACACAAAGAAGGAAACTCGCAAAGGGCATGAAGACCGCCAAACACTCTTCCAGGGGAAAGAGGGACCAGCCCCTCCTCTAACCAAACCATACATAGATCTAACAGAAAATACCCCATCCTTAGAACCCTTCCATACTATGACGTCATCCTCCCCTCTTCTGAGAGTAGTCCCATACAACAAGGCAAAGAAAGCATCAAAATCCTCCAATTCCCAGTCATTTGCAGCTCTAAAGAAAGGAATATTCCATACCACATGACCACCATCATCTACCAAACAATCCGCTACCATAGCCTCCTTACACCGAGTTAACGAGAAAACCATAGGAAATGCAAGACATAAGGGCTGATCACCGCACCAAGCATCATGCCAGAATCTAACAGTGCCCCCATTACCCACCTTGAACCGAATATGCTTACTGAAAGCTGCCCAACCTTTACTAATATACCTCCACAAGCTGACCCCATAAGAGCCACGACCAGAATCTGTATGCCAACCTCCCACCAAGCAACCATATTTTTCAGCTATAACCCTCCTCCACAGCCTATCCCTTTCCATAGCAAACCGCCATAACCATTTGCTTAATAACGCCGTATTATACACTCTAATGCTACGAATGCCCAACCCACCGTCGCACATCGGAGAACACACTTTCTGCCACTTCATCAGATGTAGCTTGTGCACGTCTCCATCACTTCCCCAAAGGAAGTCCGGCTGAATTTTCTCCATCCTTAACGCTACCCCCGGCGGAATCGGAAACAAAGAAAGAAAATATAAAGGTAAACTAGAGAGAGTAAATTTGATAAGAGTTAATCTACCACCCTTAGAGAGGTACATACGCTTCCAACCCGCCAAACGACGTTCCATCCTCTCAACGATCCCATCCCAAATGTGAATGTTCTTGAAAGATGCGCCCAAAGGGAGGCCAAGGTACTGAATAGGCAAAGAAGAGATCTCACACCCTAAAATATCTGCCAACTCCTGCACATTCTTCACCTCACCAATAGGGATGACTGCGGACTTAGAGAGATTAATCTTTAAGCCCGAAACAGCCTCAAAACATAAAAGAAGGCAACTAAGGTTCCGAAGGTGTTCAACATCATTCTCACACATCACTAACGTATCATCCGCAAAAAGAAGGTGCGAGATGACAACCCCCTCCGAAACTTTAAAGCCTTGTATCCCCCCAAGCAACACCACCTCCCCCATCATGCGACTAAAAGCCTCCATCACAATCAAAACAAAAGAGGAGAAAGGGGATCCCCTTGACGCAAGCCACGAGAGCTATTGAAGAAACCTTTAGGAGACCCATTAATAATCACCGAAACTTAACCGTCGAAATACAGAAGAAGATCCACCTACACCATCTCTCACCAAACCCACATCTCCTTAGAAGGTACATAAGGAAATTCCAGTTCACATGGTCATATGCCTTCTGCACATCCAGCTTGCAAAGCACACCTGGATCCCCCGCCCTCAACCTAGAGTCGATGCATTCATTGGCCACAAGAAAACGATCAATTCTAGACCATGACTGGTAAGCGCTACCACTAGACCAAGTATACAAGCCACCCACCAACGCAAGATCCACCAAGCCACAATCAGCAATGAAATCCGAGAAATACTTCATAGCGCTCCTACTACCCCCAACCCCCGACCGTTCTCCAGGAAAACGAGTAACAATTGAAGTCCCCTCCAATACACCAAGGAAAATTCCACAATGAAGATATTCCCGCCAGCTCATCCCATAAAATCCTCCGACTGCTATCATCATTTGGTCCATAAACGCCAGAAAAAACCCATGAAATTCCATCTTCAACATTCCTGAACAGCACCGAAATAGAGTAAGATCCACTACACGACTCCTCCATCTCCATAACCCGAGAATCCCAAAGAATCAAGATACCGCCCGAGGCGCCAGCGGCCTCCAAATGACACCACCTAACATGAGGTCCACCCCACAACCGTCTCACCAAAGCCCTCGAAACACACGACACCTTAGTCTCTTGAAGACAAACAAGATCCACCTTCCACCCTCGTAACAAATTCCCCACACCCTTACATTTGTTGACGTTATTTAACCCCCTAACATTCCAACACATAATTCTAGGCTTCATAAAACAATCGCTAACTCCCGCCCTAGCTTCCTATACTTACGAGAACTAGAAGCATTAGAATCATAATTCACCGAAGACTCCAAAGCCTTCATTTCCCTCACCAACTTCCGCCCTGATCTCCGCACTGATTGTACACGATGTTGCCCCCTCTCTTTCTCTATTGCTGCAAACAAATTCATTAAATCAGCCGCATGCCCTTCACAAGAGACACCCACCATAAGCCTAAAAGACTTCATCTTCTCTAGAACCTAACTGGAAGGTGGCTGTGATGGTAGGAGCATCCTCAAAGGCTCAACAAGCATCTCAGTAGCCCCATACTCAAGAGCAACCGATTCCCCACCCTCATCTACAGTTTCTACTAAGTGAGACAGATATGCACAACTACTATCCTCCACCTCCAAAGGCACAAGCATACCAGAATCGACTATTCCTCCCCCCTCTACAACTATAGGCACGCCAGAACCGCCAGCGTGTTGTGAAAAAGTGGATACCTGAGCAGATCTGGTCGACAGGTAACGGTCCCCGCACGTGTCAAGCGGCTGGAACTCAAGAGGAGAGTTCAGGTTGACCCTTCCCGCCACAGTCAGCGTCCCCCTGAGCTTCGTCGGCGTCTTCTGGCCATCCCCCGCCAGACCCAAGTCGGCGCCGGCCACTGCAGATCCCGCCGACGTCGTCTGGGCCTCCCCCACGAAACCCAAGGCAGCGCCGGCCAATACATGGCTCGCCGGCCGCGTGTGGTCATCCCCCGCTAGACCCAAGTCAGCACCGGCCACTACATGGCTCGCCGGCGCCATCTGGCCCTCCCCGGCAAGCCCTGTACCATCGTCGGCCTCAATAGGCCCGACACACCCCAACCCACGAGCGTCCGAGTCAGCCTCAACACTGCGTAGAAGCAGTGGGCCGGGCTTGCCAGCAACGCCCAAGCCTTTCTTCTCTTGGGCCACGTCAGTCTCATGGAGCCCATGAGCTTGAATTTTAGATGTTGGCTGGGTCACCATTTTAAACCCGCAGACCGTGCAGCAAAGAGCACTCCCGGGCTCCAGACCCAGCTCTTTCTTTTTAGCCAGCCAGATTATCCACTCCAGCTCAGCCTTTACCCTCATTAAATGCTCCCACAACCTACCTTCTGACCCAACCGACGCAACCATAGCCCCACTTGAGTGAAAATTCTTGTAATTCACGTCCTCTTCACCAAAATCTGCATGCGCCACCTTCGGGGAGCCAAAAGACGACACCTCTTTCAAGCTACCAACGACTACTTCACACGGGTTGGACTGCTCTCCCACCACCCTCTTCTCCGGCAAATTCGCCTGCACCATTTGAGCATAGGAGACTCCTTGCTTGACCGCCCAATTAGCATGACCCAACTTCTTACGTCGGAGAACGCCAATGACAGAAATCAGCTCCTCACACATCTGAGCAAAGGCCTGCCACCCCATTCTATTTCTTCCTTCCGGAATCAAAATCTGCCCTCGTAAGCGCCGCTCCCCAAATTCTGCTAAAGCAACATAACAACCGTTCCCATTTGATAGACCTTGAGCGAGAAACGCACGGGACGATTCGTTAAATTTAATCGAAAGTCTTTGGCCTCCTTTCCCTTAACCAGTTTGCCAAAGAGATTCGACAACCACAACACCCCATATCTGCCAAAACACATCGAGCTCTCCTTTTTTTTGCTCAGCTCCTTTATCGTGACAATGCCAACCGAACTCACCGAGAACTGAAAGGTTTTCGCCTCCATCGCTAAACTACGAAAAAATGCCATGGAACACTAGACTGAACTAAAGCAACAAAGACGCTCAAAACTAACCAAACAATCAAGCTCCCAGCCCAGGCATCTCACAGGGGAGAGAGAGGAGAGGAGAGAGAACGGAGAGAAATGCAACACCACATCCTATGCTTTTTTGCAATCTGACTTTAAACCCCAAGTTTTCAATTTTGCAATTGTTAGACCTATGTTTCGCCATTTTAAAATGGGAGATTTCTGCCAGTCTCTCTATCAGTTCCTCGACAGAAATTGCTGACGTTGTCCCCCTGCGCCTTGTAGAAAACCATGTGCCTTCTGTGTAACTAATTAGATACTTCAAAAAAAAAAAGGCAAAGAGAAATAAGAGGAAATTATAGAGAAAACAGGAGGAGGGAAGCAGGGAAGTAGAGGAAAAAAGTCCCCTCCCCAAAATTTCAATCACCAATAGGTAAGAAGTCTCCCCTCCTCCCCCCCCCCTTCCCCAAAGCCCTTCCTCTTTTTCTTTTCTTCGTTTTCTTTCCAGTTTTGATATTTTCTCTTTTTATTTTTTTCCCTAAGAGCTTCTTTCTAAGTTCTGTCTCGTGGCTTTTTAAGTCTTTTACCTTCTTCGTTACTTCTTTTAATCCTACAACAAAGGATTTCTCCACTTTCATTTCCATTACTTCATAACTTGTTCTCACTAAAGAAAATTAAATAATTACAATTTGGAGCTTATAGACAACAAATATATTCACGGTTCAAAAGGGCCTATGATACTCAGTGTTCTGCTTATGTAAACATGAAAACAAAGTGAATACTTGGCAATGATTTACAGAAAGCTGTAAAAATTTATATTGAAAAGAAACTCATCCTACCTGGAGAGGAGCTGCATGCAACTGAGGATGGAGTTGCAGGGGATGCGCAATCTGAAAAACCCGCAACTCTGGGACTTTTATCAGCCATGTTTGACATGAAAGAATGCATGTGGTCTGTGTTACAAGTAGAAACAATAGTTCCATCTTTGTTCACATTACATTCAGGGCCTTCAACTTTCTTTTTCTCATACTTTGCAAGTCCCTCACCCCATCCAAGCCGCGGCTTCTTCTTGGAGGTCGTTTCTTCAAACTGTCCAGCCAACATGACACAAGCAGCAGCATCCCCTGAAGGGGACTGGACAGGAGTTGAATTTTTCAGCTGTATATCAGGTTTAGTTTCATTGGAATCCACACCCCCCATGCTCTTCGAGCTACTGGAATGGCTGTAACCTGAACCCCGCGAAGACAAGCTTCCCGAACGACTCCACTTCAGAGGTTTCCAATCAGTCGAACCCAGCAAGTTCTCTCTATCACACCTCTGGCCTGTGCCCAACCCATTCACACCACCCATCTTATCATGTTGATCTTTCAAGTGAATCTGATCCCATGTGTGCACAAAGTCAGAATTCGGATGCGAGGGGCAAGTTACCATATCGCTATTATTCACATCAATCAGCCTCCCAGAAGCATTTGGAAATCCATTACTTGTTTCCCAGGAGTGACCTTTCCAATCTCTCTGACCAAGTCTATTTTCCCTGCTGCTCCTACCATATTTTCCATCTCCGCGAGAAACAGAGGGCCGGCAGCTGTCATCTTCCAGCATCTTGTCACTTGCCCGAGAAGGCACATACCCATGACCAGTTTCTTCGGAAAACACGTGCCAACCACCCTGCTTACCATGACCTTCAGAAAATATTTATACAAAAAAGAGAAAAACCCCAGGAAATCAACACAAGCAACGTATGTATTCGGGCATAAATAGAATACGAACAAATATATAAAGCCCCCAAGAAAAAGAAAAAAGAAAAAAGAAACGTATAACCCATATAACAAACAAAAGAGGAACGTTGATCGCAGCTCTAAGCAACAATCATGAAACAAAATCCAAACCCCAACAGAGTTTTAATAGCAGCAAACCAGAAACCACCCGCTTATCAAAAGTTCGTCAGAAGCAACTCGTTTGTATTGATGAAAACGAAAAAGGTTGAGAAATATTAAAACCTCTTCAACCAAGAATCATCGTGGTCATGGAAACCCCCTGATTACGTATTCTAAATCGGACAAATACAGAGATACGAGGGGCTACGAGGACGATTCGAATAGAAAAAACTCACCGGATGGTCTGCGAAAATCGGTGGATCCCCAGCGACTGAAGTCGCGGGATCCGTGATGGGACGAGTCCCTCCATCGGGATACGGAAACTAGCGACTCCGAAGACCTGTCGTGCTTCCTCTCCTTGAAGAAGTCCTTACGATCCCAAGGCAGTGGTTCTGGCGGCATGAAAACCAACCCAATCGCATGGGCTGCCACAACACCAAATTGAAGTCACGGCACAGAAGAGAAAACCAACCAGAAGAACAAACCGCCCAGAGGAGCAATTCCCAGCGTTTCCAAAATCAGATCCTACGGATAGCAACGCACAAGCCGTATTCACGGCCGCAAGCACCAAATCTAGGGCTTGCAACGTCAAGAACCAAGACGATACAGAGCTGAATCCCCTCGATTTCTGAGTATTCCTCCCCCAGATCGAGCGCCAACCCTATGCGCCACCCCGCACGAACCGTTTAAACCGTGCCCATTTTATTTTGGTTGAGAACCGGATCGAAGGAAATACTTATACTAGGGAGTCCAAATAATGGATTCCGATTATCTTCTTCTAGGGCTTGATATTTGTTCTGCCTTCCGCGGTCTCTCTCCCCTACGAATTTTTCCTTCTGTTTCTCTCTCCGTCTTGGCCGGTTGGTGATAAACGAAAATCTGCCTTTGGAGCGAGAAGTGACAAATCGAGCCGATAAGGGACAACATGAGCCGATAGAGAGAGAAAAAAAGAGTTAGCATCCGGATCTCAGCGGCGCTATTAAACCTCCTTCTATCCGATTTCGGGTCCGGAAATAAATATAACTATTTTAATTCTTTTTCCCCCTGTTTTTGGCGATATTATTTTGATTTTATATATTTCCCTGTCTATCTTTTGCTTTTTGCTTTTTTCTATTCTCGTCCATCAACTTTTTCTTTTTACTTTGGTCCCCTGTTCCCAACAGAACACGGGGGCAATGCCTCCTCTTCCCAAACTAATAGAACGCGGAAAGCCTAATATAACTTATTTATATTTGAGAAGATTTATTGAATTACAAGGATAGTATAAATATTCAGTGATATTTAAATTTTATTAGTATGCAGGTAAAAATTTTAAAATTATATTGATATATGTAAAAAATAATATTAATATATATTAAGATAGAATAATAATAATATTAGAATATAAATTTACAATTTTTAACCACGTAACCTTTTTCTTTTTACTTTGGCCACCTGTTCCCAATAGAACACGGGAAATGCCCTGATTTAGAGAAATATTTACGGCAGGCGGCCGTATTCTCAATTCTGCACGCGCCCACAGCTCCTATTTTATGACGGGTTTAGGCTTTGCAATTTCTCCAAATGACAACACCTTCGTGTCAACTCTTAGCCACGGTTTTTTTTTTTTTTTTTTGAAAAATTTGCTTTTTAGTTACTGGATTTTTACCCCATTTTATTTTTAGTCACAAAACTCAATGTTTCAAAATTTTAGTCCTCAATCTTTCAATACGATTAAAAATTAGTCCTACCGTTACGTTCTGTTAGATTAATTAACGGAATAATGGTCCACATCAACCCCACTTTTCACGAACACCACCCACTTCCATGTCAGCACCTCGGTAATTAAAATTTAGCGAAAATGACATGTAGTTTAGCGTAATTTTTTTTTCCCGCGTACGGTGCGCTTTCATGAGCGGTACACGCACAGGTCGACAAGCCTCCACTTTCTCTAAAGTGAATGAAAATTTCCTGGATATACAAGTTTAGTCCTGTCAAACAAGAACTGTTCGAATCGTTCTGGATCAAGGTGAAATATCAAATTTAAAAGGAGGGGGGAGAAAGAGTATACCTGGGCGGTAGTTTTCCCCTTCGCCTTAGCAATCTCTTCCAGGAGATCGCACTCTACAATCCTATTGTCTCCCCCCACTTCGTTCCATTCGCACCCAGTGGAGAATAAGCCGTAATATGAATATCCCTTTCCTTACAAAATTCCCTCATTTTCTTCTGCTGCCAAAGCGGGTTCATCTCCACCTATGAAGAATACATAGTATATATAGTGTAAGCGATTATACAGAATTCCGTCTAGGATTCAAAAAAATTGAAACTTGGCATGTTCGGATATGGTTACTTGATTCACTGCCGGAGGGATTTCGGCGACAGAAAGAAGCTCCTCCAGCATCTTGCAAGAGAAATTGCTCACTCCAATCGCCTTAGTGAGGCCAAGAATCTTACATTCCTCCATGCCTTCCCACACTGACTTGATATAGAGGGGAAATGCCTCTTCCTTTAAAATTGGCATTTTACGCACCTCTCGGTTCAATCTTAGTGGCCAATGTATTAAGTACATATCAAGGTAGTCCAATTGAAGATTCCTGCACATCATCAAGTACTTTTTAGAAGGGTCTTTCAAAAACTAGAGGGAAAGAAAAAACAAAAAATGAATTAAGAAATCATACCTCAGACTCATCTTGATTGCAGGGACAACAAGATCCCCGTTCAGCAAAGCTAGCCCATAGCTTGGACGTGATGAAGAGCTCGTCCCTCGACTTTATGAGACCGAGACGCAGAGCTTCGGCAATTGCTTCGCCCAGAGGCTGCTCAGACTGGTAAGCAAAGGCAGTGTCAAAGTGGCGGTAGCCTGCTTTAATTGCTTCTACGATTGCGGCCTTTGCCGTTTGTGGATCGAGAGGAGGGGGTTTAGGTTGTCTTCCAGATGCCCAACCTAAGGTCCTAAAGTATCGCTCATGAAAAAAATTAAGCTAACCTACATGCAGTTTTCACTAAATTTTAATTACTGAGGTGCTGACATGGAAGTGGGTGTTCGTAGAAAATGGGGCTGACGTGGACCACTATTCCGTTAATTAATCTAACAGAACGTAACGGTAGGACTAATTTTTAATCGTATTGAAAGATTGAGGACCAAAATTTTGAAACATTGAGTTTTGTGACTAAAAATAAAATGAGGTAAAAATTCAGTGACTAAAAAGCAAATTTCCTTTTTTTTAACTAGCCAATCCTCAATTTCTCCAAATGGCGGTATTCTGCACGCGCCCCACGTCCTGTTCGACCCAGGCAAGTTTAGGATAGAAAATTAGAATGTAAATAAATTCTGAATTTATAATATTCTTTTGATAAGGTGTTGTCCAAACCAAATTAAATTGAGCATATTTATGAGCCAGATATCAATAGAATTTTAAAATTCATAAAACAAACAAGTATGATATCCCAAATGTAATTGACATTATTTAAAACTTTATAAAACAAATGTAAAAATTAGTTAATTAATTTTCCGTAACTGGTTTGTCCATAATTGAATAGTGTTTTTCAGCGGACAATCTATCTCGGGCCAGTTTGTTTACGACCAAAGCCCATGAAACCTACACAATGGGGACGATTTTCACTTTTACCTTTTACGGCAATTATGCATAGGACATGTTTGAGTCCCAAATAATTAGGGTCAAATATTTGAGTTTAATACTAAAAAAAATTTCACATGATTTTTTATTATTATATTATTTATTAAAAATCTTCTCTCTTCACTTTTTCATCAACTCCCGTAACATTTCTTTACTTTATAATATTTCTCAAACCTTAATACCCAAAATTTTCACCCTCAAACATTCCCATAAGCTCACGTGCTCAATTGAAGATGGCGCCCCAGATTCAGCATTACCATTGGCTCGAAGATGCTGTGGGCATGTCGCTTCTATATTCTTTGGCGACAATATAAATTTTGAATTCATCTAATAATTTATATTAAAATGTTTAAAAAATGTAAAATAAAATAAAAATATGAATATAAAATAAATTATTAAATAAATTTAAAAATCATTAAATAATTTCGTGTCTTACGATAGAATTTTTTCCATTTTCGGAATTTCAACCTTTTCCCGCCTTCTTAGGGGTACTTTCAGTTCAGCTCGCACGAAACGACAGTGTGCTTGCGTTGGCCACGACACGTGCGGACGCACATGTACGACTCCTTTGGCGTTCTCCTAGGGACGCAACCAAACACGAGCCTGAGCGCTCACTTTCAAGTTCCAAACTTGAAAGTTTGAACTGTTTAAAATCCACGTCACGCTCGGAATGGCGCGCGTAGGATGCGAAATCTAGGAATCGAAATATTGGCAGTCGAAACAAGCTTCTATTTAATAAAATGTGGCCGAAATCAGTGGCAACTTAAAAACCAAAAAGAAAGCGGTAGCTATCTAGGAATCGAAAGATAACGCGGGCTTCTCCACTGCCCAATTAGTCAAATTACTTTTAAGCCTCGAACAATGGACAGCGATGTTGCACCGACAAAGCACTATTTAATTCGTAATCGGCTTCAATGTTTTGCAGGGAGGCTCCAGTTAAGAACACGCCGGACCCAGAGGTTTCACCCATTTGGTCCATTGGTTTCATCAAGTTTTTTGATGCACAACTTCTCTCTCTTTTTTTCTTTTTGAAACCCTCGAGGCCGTATCTTATAAGTTGGACAATGTTAGAAGTCTCATATTGCTATAGAAACTAATCACTGTGTTCCTTATAAGGTTGTGACATCCTTCACTTCTTAAGGCGTCTTTTGGAGTTGAGTTAGGTCCACCTTTCACATATTGTATAAATTCTAATATGGTATCAGAGCGAGGTTCCTAGTTTGTGGTCCACCGTCACCGTTTCTACGTGTTAGCTTGGATGTCCTTCCGCCACACGTGAGGGGGCGTGTTAGAAGTCTCACATTGCTAGAGAAACTAATCACTGTGTTACTTATAAGGTTGTGACATCCTTCACTTCTTAAGGCGTCTTTTGGAGTTGAGTTAGGTCCACCTTTCACATATTGTATAAATTCTAATAGACAGTTTAACTCACTCAAGTGGTTTAAGTGTCAGCAAGAGGCTCCTGAAAATACGAGTTAACGCAATTTAGCTATAAATTAACACAAAGGGAAGATACAGTGAGTATATAGTTTTCCCACTTTAGATTCCTATTGAACCAGCTCACAAACAAACTATTCCTACGTTGTTTTTTTTCCCACCCTTTTCTAGAGTACGAGATACTCACGAGCTCATACATTTTGTGTCGTGTTGTGAAGTTTGCGGGACTCAGAAGAAAGGATAACTGAAAAAGGTGAGGGCAGAGAAATGCGTACTGTATTAGGCGTGTTTCATACTCCCAAGTACCAAATATATCAAAATTCGAATGACACACTTCTTATGCATGACCAAAATTAGTAGTTTCCTCTTTTTTTTCCTTCTTTATAATGTAGTGGTCCACTTAAGAACAGTCGTAATGACGTGCCCAGTTTTCACTCTTATGGATAAATTGGTGAGGTCCCAAACGGACGTGGAGGAGGAGGCAGCAGCCACCGACAGGAGCGACTAGCGAGGTCCAAGAGCCTGCAATTAGAAGTACACGACGCGCCCATTTGCAGGGCATGAACAAATGAGATGCTGGGCGCTGGGCTCTGGCCTGGCCCAGTCATAGTGACTTCCCAGGGCCCTCTCACCCCCCCCCCCCCCCCCCCCCCCTCAAAAAAAAGGCCGAAGTACATTTTACGCACACTGCAGGTTACAAAATTCGTTATATGAGACCTTAAACAATGAGGTTCGTCAAGGAATAACGTTTTGGGTCTACAGCAAGATGTCCTTTTCGTCCGTTTAAAATAGGGTAGGTCCCGCGTACGACAAAAAAACAAGGGTAGGTCTATTCCATCTTCTTTAAAGTTTAAACTCGTGCATCCTACAAAATATCTCGTCCACACAAGCCCTTTTCAATTCCATGGGAGGCCCTCTTGTATCTAATCTACTTCTTCTAAGACAATTTAAGACAGAGATATCTCTTTCAAATCTTCCCACACCGATTCTCCATTGTCTATATATGTTTAGACTATATATTTATTTATTTTGCCACTGGGTCGAATTCCTAAGGGGAAAAAACTGTATTGCGACGGAATAAACCACAATTATTTACCTCTCAGATTACTATCTAGTAGCGATCGAGTACAATTCCTCCATGATAAATTCTTAATTGTTTTGGAGTGATATCGCGGAAGATGAAACAATTTTCGATTGATTTTGTATACGAGTCAAATCTATCCGACTACGGCTGTGTTTGCATTGTAAAATTTTACCCTCCTAAAATTTTAACACAATAAAATATTATAATATAATTTTTATCTTCTCTATCAAATCATTATTTTACACTACAAAAAATATAAAAAATTACCTTTCTCTTCACTTGTTACTAAACTCAATACCAAAATTTTAACGACACTGAAATTTCACAAAACAAACTCACCCTACATTTGTTAACATAGATATTAGCCCGTAGCATCGTGCACCGAGTTCCGGGAAAAATTGGATGGAAGGGAGGGAAGAAGAGCCAATCGAGGGCAAAGAAAAGCAAAAGGAAGAAGGAAATAAGAAAAAGATGAGAAAAAACACACCGTCTGTCCACCCACTTAACCATCCAATCAAGGAGTAAATTGCATGGGCCACCGGCTCGGCGCCATCATGGTAGAAGACAGGGTAGTTAATAACAACTGGTACACTGTGTGAGCGTGTCTGTTTCCTTATATTATAGAGCTTCTTTCATCATTGGTTTCATCAAGTAACATCAGTTAGAAGTCGCTTAGAAAAAAAAATCAGTTGGAAGTCCACCGCCTTCCTCATTAGGTTCCTATTAAGATTCACTAAAAAGCTGTTAAGCCTTTTTTCCTCATGTGGGTTTCTTCTAATGTTAATAATCTCAGATGGAAAGGTTGAATATTCAGAACCAACCCAATGTGCGCCTTCTACCTGTTCGGTCAGTTGTCCACTTGTCCGATAGAATCAAAAGCAAGATAGAGAGAATAAAATTCAAGGCCTTCAGGAGAAGGCAGAGAAAAACACAACCTTCATGTTATTCATACCTCACTACAGCTAATCTCAATTATATGTTTGTGAATAAAATGGCAAATTCTATGATGTGAACACCCCCACCCCCCGGGGCCCTCTCCTCTCCTCTCCTCTCCTCTCTATCTCTACCCCTCGCAGATAAGTTAGTTGAAAACCCGGATCTATATTTAGGATCTGGGTTTGTGTTGTCTAGTTGATTCATGCTTTCATACTCATGTTCTAATGCTCCCCAGCCCGTAGGCGAACTCTTCGGCCTTCGGCAACCCAGGACTTTTGGGGATGTGTGCCCAAAGGTTTTGTCTGTGAATGCTGTACTGCCTTCGAGATTTTCATTTGTCACAATCTCTATCTTTATTTCCCTCTCGGTCTCTCTGCTGGCTGGTTCTGTCCAAATCCCATGATTTAAAGAATTCCACGTTAACTTCCTTGAAAACCCGAGATATTTTGGGACTCGTGTGCCTGAGTTTTACGCAGTTTTTCTATCTTTTGACTGGTTCATTCATGGGGCATCCTGTATTCTCGGTTATTTACCTTTTACCCCTTCTTGTCGGAACTTGTTTCTCTTCTTCTCCCAGAGATCAGGTGACAGATAGGATCACTGAGTTGCCAGGACAGCCAAAGAACGTGGGGTTTGCTCAGTATTCAGGTTACGTGACAGTGAATGACCAAGCTGGGAGAGCATTGTTTTACTGGTTGGTTGAGTCACCGGCAAGTCGTGGAGCTAAGTCAAGGCCACTGGTGCTGTGGCTCAACGGTGGTCCTGGTTGCTCTTCAGTTGCTTATGGGGCAGCTGAGGAGATCGGACCTTTTCAAATTAGCCCCGACGGAAAGACCCTTTACTTGAATCCCTATGCTTGGAACAATTGTATGTAAAAAAACTGACAAACAAATTATCATGTAGTGTGTTTATGATGAGATTTAACTTACCCCTGATTGGCTTTTAAACTTTTGGGCAGTGGCAAATTTGCTGTTTCTTGAATCTCCAGCTGGTGTTGGTTTTTCGTATTCGAATACGACTTCAGATTTGTACACAGCGGGTGATCAGAGAACAGGTAGCTTATTAGATTAATTGTCGGATTGTATGTCATTGACGATTAAGTTTTACTTCACTCAACATGCTGACGTGGGGATGATGGCAAGTAATAAAAACTTTGTTCTTTTAGCTCAAAGTTTATTGATTTTGACCTCTTTTTATCTTCTGGTAAATGGGTGCTATGCTTTTGTAGCTGAAGATGCATACACATTTCTTGTCAATTGGTTTGAAAGGTTCCCACAGTACAAGCATAGGGACTTCTACATTGCTGGAGAAAGTTATGCAGGTTCTGAATTACTTTTTTGTTTTTTCTTTGTTCTTCTTGGATTTCAGATCTACAAAGCTTTGACGGAAGCTTGATACGATAAATTAGCTGACTTGTAATATTATGTTTCAGGTCATTATGTTCCACAGTTGTCTTAAATTGTTTACCGAAGAAACAAGGGAATCCGGAACCCAGTTATTAACTTCAAGGGGTTTCTGGTGAGAATGTAATTTTCATTAGAAGTAGGATGATGTATTTTCACTCTTCAACTATTTCATGGGAAATAACGATAATTAGGTGGGGAATAGTAATTTCTTAATTTATTTCTATCAGGTGGGAAATGCTGTTACTGATGATTACCACGACTACATTGGCACGTTCGAATACTGGTGGACACATGGTTTGATTTCTGATTCTACCTACCATACACTGCGAGCTTCCTGCAACTCTAGATCATCTCAGCACCCCTCAACGGAATGCGTGAATGCTCTTAAAGTTGCAGAGGTGGAGCAGGGAAACATTGATCCGTATAGCATTTTCACTCGTCCTTGCAATAATACTGCATCACTGAGGCTCAACTTAAGGGGTCATTATGTAAGTCCTTGTCTTTTTGTTTTTGGTACTCTCAATACAGGGGATTTTTGGGACTCTAAACAGAATGCCAAACACAATAAGATTTTGGCCTAAAACAAGGCATTTTCCTACGTAATGTTCGCTCTCTGTGACCTGACATAGTGGTTGCTGCACAGAACAGTGTTGTAATATCCTGTTTATGCTTAATGTTTATCTTTGGCGTGGTTATGTTGCTGTATAGAAGTTTGTACAGTAATGATGGAATAGGGTTTTGTAAGTTATCGGGGGGAGGGGGAGGGGGAGGGGGAGGGGGGGGGGAGAAGAGTAGTTACATTTGTTCCCATTAAGAAAGATGTTCTCGCCATGGCTGCCTTGTAAATGGGACTTGGATTGAACTTTGTGTTCATCTGTAGTACCTGAATGATGAATTTAAACTTGAAGCTGCTAAGGGTCCCAAAAGTGCTAGTATGTTGTCCGTGATTTTGTAAGCTTTTGAGAAGTGGATCTTGAGTCTCCTGGCCTCGGCACATGCTCATATGATTCCTTGTCCCCAAATATACTTATATTCCCACGCTAAAATTTGTCTTTTGATTTGGTACTTCTCAACACCTAAGTTTCCCCCCTTTTATTTTTTACCAACCCTTGATTTAGTATTACAGAATTCCAAATTTCCTCACTACTGGCACAAGTGACTTAGGAATCCTATTCTATATTATTAGGCATACTTGTTCAACATCAATATACTCCTCTTAGTAGTTTAAAAATTGATTAATCTTGATCTCACCCATTACAAACTGCTCAACTTTGTTTTTAATTCATACACCTCTTTTACTTTCAAACTCAGCCATGGATGTCCCGAGTATATGATCCCTGCACTGAGAGGTACTCTGAAATGTACTTCAATCGTCCAGAGGTTCAGAATGCGCTCCATGCCAATACCACTACGGTTTCTTACCCATGGAAAACATGCAGGTACTACTGAGATAATTTTGTTGCCTATAATGTGAGAAGCATTGTTGGCTTAAAATTTCTCTTTCACAGTGATATTGTTGGAAACTACTGGGCGGATTCCTCACTCTCGAAGCAATGCTTCCCATTTATTCGGAACTAATTGCAGCTGGTCTTAGGATATGGGCATTCAGGTCTCTTCTCTCTCTCTCTACTGTGTGTATGTGTAGGGATCAATTGCAATAGAAGTGTAGTTTGGGGGGCCAGAAATTCCTAGAATATACCAAAAAATGTCCAGAAAACACTTTTGTTTCTTTGGGGTGGCGGGTGGTGGACCTCGCCCTCCTAGTTTCATCCCTGTATATGGGTGTGTTTGTGTGCATGAGGTCTGTGTGTCGTCCTTACTTCTTTGACTTTTCTATGAAACCAGCGAAGGAGTTTGGATTCAGTCCAGACCGTACGGGTCCAGACGCATCCAGACCCGCGGTCTAGATTGATTCTCCTGAAATAGACGACGGGGAGGCCTCCACGTCATTTAATGAGGCCTCCCCGTCGTTGGCTCGGCTTGGCTCCAGCCAGGCGCGCGCCTTTTTCTCCACAGCCCCACATCTGCATCTGGCTCCAGTCAGCGCACGTCTTGCACGTCTTTTTGTCCCCACATCTGTACCAGTCAGACCACTACAATTTAAGAAAGACCACACCTCCGACCACTGCGGCGCGAACACGCGTTTTGAGCCATTTTATTCCCAAATCACCCATTTGAAAGCTCATTTCGAAATCCCACGTGGTGCCGCTTCAAAATTCCTCACAATTCAAAACCCATTTCAAAATCTATCCCTACAGTCTCTCCCCAAATCCCTCAAATCCCTAACTTCTTCACCCACGATTCCGTAATCCCTTAAATCCCTCGAAATCTCTCGGTTACTCTCGAATCTCCACTCTCCAGGCGGGCTCTCTTCCTCAACTCAACGCTGCATCACTCACCTCGCTGGATCAGTCCCTCTATCTCTGCCATTTAGGTTCGCAACTCATACACTTGCTAATATTACTAATAATGGAGCCTTGATATTTTGTCACTCTGTCATAACATTATTCATCAAAAATTAAAATAACTTTCATCATTAATCGAAAGAGAGAGAAAATATCAAGGCTCCATTATCAGTAATAATAGCAAGTGTATGAGTTGCGAACCTAAATGGCAGAGACAAAGGGACTGATCCAGCGAGGTGAGTGATGCAGCGTTGAGTTGAGGAAGAGAGCCCGTCTGGAGAGTAGAGATTCGAGAGTGACCGAGAGATTTCGAGGGATTTCGGAATCGTGGGTGAAGAAGTTAGGGATTTGGGGAGAAATTGTAGGGATAGATTTTGAAATGGGTTTTGAATTGTGAGGAATTTTGAAGCGGCACCACATGTGGGATTTCGAAATGAGATTTCAAATGGGTGATTTGGGAATAAAATGGCTGAAAACGCGTGTTCGCGCCGCAGTGGTCGGAGGTGTGGTCTTTCTTAAATTGTAGTGGTCCGACCGATACAGATGTGGGGACAAAAAGACGTGCGCTAACTGGAGCCAGGTGCAGATGTGGGGTTGGGGAGAAAAAGGCGCGCGCCTGGCTGGAGCCAAGCCAAACCAACGATGGGGAGGCCTCATTAAATGACGTGGAGGCCTCCCCGTCGTCTATTTCAGGAGAATCAATCCAGGTCACGCGTCTGGACCCGTACGGTCTAGACTGAATCCAAACCCCAACGAAGTGTCTCAAAGCTATACAGGAATAACAACCTTAGAAGTGGAAACCATGTATTTTGAATTATATTTGTGGCAGTTGGGCTGTATCTTAGCTTGTAATATGATGGGGGTTGTCACGAATCAGGGAAGCAGCTACACCCGAGGAAAAAGAATCAACGCTCAAAATCTGAATCGTATGAATTGTTAATCATTCCTTGGCACTGATCCCACTTTGGCATCGGACGGCTTTGGAATTTTCCTCTATTAGATTTTGTTAGATTTCTTATGCTCCTGTTCTGACATGGCTTTTGATGCACTCATCTTCTAGTGGAGACACCGATGCAGTGGTTCCTGTTACTGCAACTCGATATTCCATAGATGCCTTGAAGCTTCCTACTATTACGAACTGGTATCCATGGTATGACAATGGAAAGGTTAGTGCTCGGAAAGATATTCTTTCCAACTGCAAACCGTAGCGCATTGCGGTCGTGAAAATCTGCTAATAACTCACTATAAACCTTTGTACTTCTGTACTTTTTGTGGTATTTCCTTAAAACATCATATTGTGACACTTCATTCCACTACGTCAAAAACATGTACAACAATGGAAATTGAAATTAAATTTTCTGTTGACAGATGCCAATGCTTTTTTTTCTTTTTAGATCTTCATTTTTTTGTTCTATAACCTAATTACATAGCAGTTATAAGGCGTGCTTATGATAACCATAGCTACGTTTGTAAATTCGGCCAACATAATACCAACTACTGTTTTGTCATTCTGCTTTTGGCGGGTTTACGCCTCTCCTCTCCTCATCAGCACTCTTGTTTTGGTGACATAGGTTGGTGGGTGGAGCCAAGTATACAAAGGACTGACATTTGTGACAGTGACTGGAGCGGGACATGAAGTTCCCCTTCATCGCCCTCGCCAGGCTTTCATTCTTTTCAGATCATTTTTGCAGAACAAGCCCGTGCCAAGCTAAAACAATTTAATCCTATTCCATCATGTTGAAAGTGGTGTAGTCCCACAGTGTTAACTCACTTATATTTTAAAACATTACAAGGGGGCTTCTATTTATAAGCCTACAAACTCACACACCCCACATTGTTAAGCAATGCTCACTTATATTTTAAAACATTACAAGGGGGCTTCTATTTATAAGCCTACAAACTCACACACCCTACATTGCTAAGCAATGTGGGACTACACCACTTTCAACACATCATTCATGACAGATAGGCACACAAATATTATTACTGTTAATATGCAGACAGTGGATATGGAAATACAATAAGAGAAGCATTCCTCGCCCCTCCATTCTTGCCCAAAGTGACACCATTCGTGACTTCGATTTGCAGCTGTTGTTTGCTGGGTGTAGTCTATGAAAAGGGATATAACTGGAAGGATGTCAACGTGTGTTGTAGTTAATTGACACTGTATAATGATTGATCTTCTGTGGATCAACCAAGCTTGTATGAAAATAGTTTAGTTTCTGAGTTGTAAGGCTTGAATTGTAAGAAGTACTCGAGAATCACTTGGCATTCCCTCCAATCTGCTTCTCAAACAAGAGAAAAGTGTTATGAATTCTTTCACTCGTTTTGTCCTTCAATCTATTCCATGAAGTAGCATAATAGAGAATATATCCTACGTACGGTGCGGATAAAGATAACATGGCCCACTTGAATGCGCTTTATAGGGGAATCGGCCACGCCATTAATGGTATCGCACAAAATCAAACACATACGGAGCGTGCATGTGAGTAGTAAGGATCCAACTCATTTTGGTCTCAGATCAATATTACAATAGTGAATTAAAATCTCAATTATTTCTCGTCTCTCAAGTAAAGATTAGTAAATTGTTAATAAGATTTTTATTTTAACTAAAAATAAAAGATATTCTAACTAAGAAACTGTAGATTTGACTTGATACAAATATCAGTCTTTTTATTTTTTTTTTATTTTTAAGAAGCCATAGGTGAGGGCAAACGTCTTTAAGTCTTAAACTTCAAAAGCTGGAGAGTGTCAGGTTTTCTGCTAGCGATTTCCACTAGAAATTGGACCTTATAGCTAGCCCAGTATGGGGGGCCAACAGAAAAGCTGTTCTTTTTCAATGCTTTCTCTTCTGGGTTTTGCTTATTTGTTGCTTTCTTCAGTGTCATCACTAGGGGCTGCTGATTATCACCTGAAGGAGCAGGAGAGGGACAGGATCACGAAGCTGCCTGGGCAGCCGGAAAACGTGAACTTCTCTCAATATTCTGGCTATATAACTGTGGACCCGCGAGCAGATCGAACCCTCTTTTACTGGTTGATCGAGGCCCCTGTTAATAGAAGGCCCTCATCGAGGCCACTCGTTTTGTGGCTCAATGGTGGGCCAGGGTGCTCCTCTGTCGCCTATGGGGGGCTTCGGGGAGGTCGGGCCGTTTCGGGTAAGGCCGGACGGGGAGACTCTGACTTTGAGTCCCTACGCTTGGAATTCAGGTACACGTGTTGTATAGCAATTACTCGTCCAAAATTGCCAATGGACAGCCTTGATTGTATCAATAATCCCGTCCGACTTAATCCGTATTTTCCTATTTTAGATTTACCCATTTGGACCTTCTTTCTTATTTCTCCGGTGACTTTTATTCGGTGCAGAGGCAAATTTGCTTTTCCTTGATTCGCCAGCAGAGGCATAAACTCTATGCTTCCTATCTATGGGTCTTCAGGTAACTTGTTAAAAGTATAATCCTAATATCCTTGATGAGTCATAAAAATGACTATAATTGAGTCAAGACCCAGTAGGCCCAACAGGCCCAAGGTAGCCCAGTAGGGGTTCGGGTAGACTCCAAGAGGTTAAAAAGATTGGTCATTGAAAGTAATCCGAGCCCATGAAAAGCAGTCCATTAAGGAAAGATTATCGGAGTCGTTGGTGAATCAGTTGAAGACTCGGTATAAATCCGAAATCCTCGGCACGACTGATGTCGTGAGATCAAGGTTTCCGTGTTATCAGTAGAGTGCCCCTGACATCGAGGTCAAGTGGGTTAGCCGTTAAGCATCATCTTGTTAAAACCATGACAGTTAACGGGATATCCGCCCACTACACTTTACTCCACGATCAGATAGTGGGGCACGAAGGAATAACCGTGGTAGTTAACAGGATATCCGCCCACTACACTTCACTCCACGACCAGATAGTGGGGTACGACCTCGAAGGGATAAGGACATGATCCCCAAGCAAAACAACGGGGGATCAATGATAATCTGGAAAGTAGTATAAATACCCGGGGAATATGTAAAGGGCAGGCTCTCTGTCTCTCTCTCTCTCTCAATTTGATATGAATTAGATACAGTTTAACTTCTGAGCCTCATGCTATCGGATACGGACTTAAGCATCGGAGGGTCTTTCCTTCTTGGAAGGATCACTTTAATATTCTTCTATTTTGCAGTAGAGGAGGTCGGGTCCAAGGACGTTGAGAAGGCTTGGCACGAGCACTAAGGAACCATCATCTCGCTGATCTTTCAATCCTATTGATGAAAGCCTCTGCAAGCCGTTCATTTCAAAATTTCATTTACAAAACCTAATTTCATTAGTCATAATTGGTAATTTGTGAACTCTAAATACAGTGGCGATCTGGATGCGGTTGTGCCACTGACTGCAACACGATATTCCATCAGAGCTCTAGGGCTCAAGACCATTACCAACGGGTACTCTTGGTTTGAAGACCATCAATAGGTTTGCCATTACTGTTACGTTACGTACCCAAATGTAATTAAATTCAGGTCGTAGTTTTACGGCCTATTAACGATATGTGCGATGAGATTGTCAAATTTGAATAAATGTTTTGGAGTCTGGGATAACGTTACTTTGTTCTATTGCTTTGGTAAAAGGACCTGCATCCCAATTTCCACCCGTCCAAATAAAGCGATGGTGGGGGAGAGAGAGAGAGTAAAAGTATCATTTTAGCCCCCTGGGTTCGTCAAAATTATTATTTTTCTATTTATCTTTTCAGTTCTCACTAGCCTTTTTAATTTTTAATGGGTCATCGTGCTGGGCTACACCTGAGTTTTCCGCATGGTTCGCATGGCCAGAGCATTTTAGTTATAGGGGAACGCACCACGCCATTAATCTGCTCGTACAAAGTCGGACGCACGGTCAAAGACGAGATAAGGTATGTTATAATGACTATTATACAAGTATTGTATGGAAAGATTTTGGTATTAAAATTTCAGTTTTTAACCTATCTTAACAAAAGATTTAATCTTATTCACACATTATTTCATCAATGACCCAGATTGCAATTAATGTATTGACAAAAGACTGAAGCTTTAAGACCCAAAGTTTACACGTGTATAATGTCTATTGGCGAATCCCTGTCTTAATTGATATGGAGGAGGAAAACCAAAGAGAGTAAGCAAAAAGAAGAAAAAGGATAAGGTAAGAAACGCAGACAATTGGAAGCGAGAATCATTTTCTGTGATCGACGGATCAGTTTTTCGGACACACACACTGTGGAATATTTGGCCATTATGAAACAATGGTATAGGGGAGGCGTAAAGAGAATCAAACAAAAGACATTAAACAAAGGTTTTAGAGGATAAGAAAGAGATAGCCTGGTTCTGGTTTCTGAGCATGCTTCGAAAAGAAGTCCAAACTGGGCCCATGACCCACAAGCAACTCACTGAAGCCCCAACTTGTAATTACCAGAATGGTATTCTTTGCTTGCCTTCGGTTATGTATAACGAATTGATGCACCTTTCATGAACTGAATCCTTCGAAAAAGAAAGTAAAAAATATTGATTTGCTATGCGTTGCTTGCACCCAGAGCTAGTTCATCATTTGCTGTAATTCATACTCAGCCGAGCATGTATTAGCTGCTAGTGTATGCAAAACCAGCTTATTTTCCTAGCTAAACACACTCACTATGTGAAGAATGGCAGTTTAGTCATTCTGTTTGTATAACCAAATTTCCTTAGTGACTAAGGAGTATAATACAGTCACTTTCACGTACCTCAAATAAAGTTTCCTGAATACCCTAATGTGCGGAAAGCAAGTAGAGCAAAGTGGATGGTTAGAAAAAAAAATTAAAATAGAGCAAAGTGGATTAGACATTTTGAATTCATGACGCGTCAGGATCCAAAACAAAGAAAAGCAATGCCACTCCTTTAAAGAGAAAGAAAGCTGAGGAAAACACCGCAAGAATTAAAAGAGGCAACCAGAAGAGAGAGAGAGAGAGAGAGAGATGTATAGGTTTAGCAACACGGTGATCGGCTTCTTGAACCTGTTTACGCTCTTAGCGTCGATACCCATAATTGGGGCAGGCCTATGGATGGCGAGGAATAGCGCAACCTGTGCAAGTTTTCTCCAAACCCCACTTCTGGTAGTGGGTTTTTTTGTCCTCGTTATTTCCTTGGCCGGCTTCATTGGGGCGTGTTTTCATGTAGTATGGGCACTTTGGGTGTACTTGTTGGTCATGTTGTTCATTATTGCAACCCTTATGGCTTTGACTGTATTCGGGTTCGTGGTTGCAAGCCCAGGTGGTGGTGTTGAAGTGCCTGGTAGGGTTTATAAGGAGTATCATCTGGAGGACTACTCGCCCTGGTTGAGAAACAGGATTAAGGATCCTCGTTATTGGATGACTATTAGGAGTTGTATATTGGGTTCTAAGGCCTGTGCCAAGATTGCCTTATGGACACCGCTCGATTATATGGAGAAGGACATGTCTCCCATACAGGTGAACATACTTTTGTCGCTTACTTCAGTAACAAATGATCTGTTTCTCAGAGATAATGGCTTTGTATCATTTTTTTCTCGAATGTTTTGTTGACAAGAATCATCAATATTACTTCAGAATATTTGAAATATAGAGAAGCCCAAGATGATAAATTTTCTCCATTCAGATCTTTAACTCCGTAGCTGATTATAGAGATCTGCAGGACTTCATTGAGTGTGCTTTTCTTGAATTATAACCTCGAATTTCTCCGTCTTCTCACCTTCTAGTTTTAACTACTATATGTTTCCAACCTTCTTTTTACCTTTTTGGCAGAAAAGAGAAACATCACTTTGCTATTGATTATTAAAAAGCAACAAAGTTATCAACACAACTTAGGAAACAGTAGAATTTTTCCGATTGTGCTTGATTAGTTTATGCATGCTATATCATATACAAATCTCTATGCAGTCCGGTTGCTGTAAGCCACCAACTACATGCAATTACAACATGGCAACAGTGGTACCCCAAGACCAAGATTGTTACAAGTGGAACAATGACCCCAGCTTGCTGTGCTATGAGTGCGATTCGTGCAAGGCCGGGGTGCTCGAGGACGTTAGAAGGGATTGGCATAAGCTCTCCGTTCTTAACATTGTCGTGCTTGTGTTCCTTATTGGGATTTACTCAATTGGCTGCTGCGCTTTCCGAAACACAAAACGAGCCGAAACTGACTATCCCTATGGTCACAATCGGATGACCAAAGTCCGACCCAGATGGGACTATTACTGGTGAGTGGGACCGTTTGTTTGTTTGTTTGTTTTTTCCGTTTCTTTGGGTAAGTTTGTGAGCGAGACCCTCTTGGCCCATTTCACAACATTTTCATAGGAGATGAAAAGAAAATACGAAACTTGAAAAATTACAAAACTTCGAAGCATTATGGGGGAACAAAAACATTAAAGGCTTTCTAATTTTTCGAGTTAAGTCCAACAGAGCCTAATAAATGGTCTTGTGGCTCTGAGACTCGGTTCGGGGAATCTTTGAAGGCTTTCTTTCTAGTAGCAGTTTCAGATTATGCAGGCCTACTTGGGTCTTGAAACTTTATCGTCTCTCTCCCTCTCGTGCTAAGAGTTGCTTTTGTGTTAATTTTACAGGTGGAGATGGTTTCATGAAAAAAGAGAACAGCTTTATTAAGTGAAGAAGTTCTCATCGTCTCTCAGCATCTCGCATGCGTCACGGCTGTGCTCTTGGGTGCTTTGGTACCGATGGGACATTCAGTTTATATTTTCCAGTAAGGCCTCGGCATGAGAGCTCTCAAGTTCTCATTTTTTTTACCTACTTCGTTGCTGCTTTTTGTACAAACATGGATTTCACTTTATCGCAAAGATCATACCAGTAGCATTTAATTTCCACTTTACTGCCTTTGGACGTTTCTAGAGGTATGTAAACACAAAGGGCAACTCGGGCTTCCTTTTCTTTTTTGAAAAAGAATAGTATTAAGGGTGTGTTTGTATTGTAAAATTTTAGTGTTGTTAAAATTTTAGATATTGGGTTTAGTGAAAAAGTGAAGAGAGAGATAATTTTTTATATTTTTTGTAATGAATAGTAGTGATTTGATGGGAGAGAGAGATTATATTGTAATATTTTATTGTGTTAAAATTTTAGAGTGTGTAAAATTTTAACACGCAAACGCAGCCTAAATTTGTTGACCAATGCAGCTTGATTGGGCCAAATATATATAACTATAGTGGCCCCTGGTGCCAATCTTGGGAGTTCAAAAGTAAGCTGCTACTCTGAGGCTGCTGACTGGCAGGCCCATTTTATGGAAAAGGGGCTTTGCAAGTTCAGTGTTATTCGGTGTATATATATACAGAGAGACGCGTCCATCCCCGCAGTCGGTTAATTTCGCGATTAAGGGTAGCTAGGATTATATAAATCCTAAAGCATTGAAATTATCTAGATAAATTATGAACAAAGTTTTAAAATGGCAAGAAACGCTCCCCGTCAAACGGTTCAGTTTACTTGCTTACCTGCGAGTCAGCTGTGGCTCTAGAGGCTACTATCTAACGGGCGTCACACAAGAATCACGTACAGGCCGAGTGGGGCTACGTTGACATTAGTGTTTTCATCTACAACTTGACTACTTTAAGCATCACAAATCAATAGACTTTACTGACAATTAACCCCCTCCCCCCCCCCCTCCCCCAAAAAAAAGCAATAGACGGTGTCAAATTTGCAGGAGTGACATTCTTAAAAACATCATGCGACTCTAAAAACATGCGAGTGTGAAGAAGGGTTTTATATAGGTCGTGCTGTGAATTGAGAAAACATCATGCGATCGAGTCTAAAAACAGGTGTGAAAAATCTAATGAGGTAGGCCGTAAAGAAAAGAAAAACCCTAGTTCTACTATATGTTTGGGTCGGATGTGAAAGTCTACTTAATTTGAAGCCGATCGAACCAAGCCCTCTGATCTCTTTGTGGGGTATTCATGAGGAGTTTGGAACAATCAACGACTCTCTTATTAGAGACTCTTCATCTAATAATTGTTTGATTGGCTCTTGACAGCCGCGGCCTTCTTCCATAGAAGACTAATATATATACAATATTGTTAAATCACCGACAAAAGATCAAGAAATATATATATGTTATATTTTATATTAATTTAGTCAAATGGAGGGCCGTTAACGCGTGGATTCCTGGATGTACAAGACGATTGGGGAATTTGAAGGAATGAAATGTCTTTTGGATAACGAAACATGACCATTGACCAGAATAATCCGAAGAACTTTGAATATAGTTTACGGAAGTTTTTATCTAGGTACATGTTTCACTATGATCATGAGGATTTAGTCAAGAAGATCGATTTATATATGAGGACTAAAGACCGATCGAGATAAAGTTTTCTAACTATTATATACATTAATATCGATATATATATGAGGACTAAAGACCTACGTCATGGGAACGTATCCTGCAAATTTTTTCCCGAATCAATTGAAGAGTTCCATATCCCTATAACTTAACAGAAAAGGCCAAAGACAATAGTATTATTCTTAATTTTGCGTGTAATATCCGCTGTCAAATTAAGAATAATAACATTAATGTTGTCAATCATTAACAAATATGGTCAATGGACATGGTTGGAAAATTGAGAAAGTATTATAAGTAAAAAAAAAAACCAGTGCCCCTGAAGGGCGCGATAGTACATAACATGTACAGTACTATCTCGAGTTCTCATGGGATAATTGTCAAAGAAATCCCTAATTAGCCGGCTTCAAAGATTTGACAGGATGTTACTAGGGGAAGTCGAGCTGGGGGAGTACTCCATATTGACCAGAACCATTGATCAACTTGACGACTACGTACCAAGTCAAACTCATGAAATCTTGAATGATCATGAGCTTATAACAATATTGGCATTCTAGATATATATGTACCTTTCTATGATCTTTTTTATAAAAAAAATGTTCTTTTCAGTATTTTCTACCTTATTTACCCAGAAATTAAACCTAATAATGTCGTTAATTAAAATAGAAAGATGTATTTTGTGTGTACAGTACATCTTTTGATCAAGGGGGTGAATATATTAATGTCAAAGTCATGTTGACGAAAACTCTTGTCACTTATAAAGTCCTAATATCGGCCGCTCACAAATCTTTTTGTTAATGTTTCGGGAGTATGAATTAGCCATTTTTTTTTCTAAACAAAACCATTTTATTGAAAGCAAGAAATGAATTAGCTAGCCATTTAGCTTGGTTAATAAACTGAGGTGCACATGTATGGGAAGGACTGATTATATATCCTATGATTTTGGAGAGAAGATCCTTTCCTTTTTCTTTTCTTTTATTTATTCAATTAAAAATTGAAATCTCTCTCTCTGATCTGTGACTTAGCAGCAGTACTACTCCTTGAATATGTCAAAAGTCTTGAATTCCCTTACTTTGCTAATTCTTGGAATCCTATTATGTGTTATTCTAAGCCTAATTTCGTCCTTATAAAGAGCCAACCCTCTCTTTGCATACATATCAAGAGACATAGTTATCGAAGCTGCATCTTTTTGGGGGGCGCCACTTGTTAAGTTTTCCGTGGTTGCCTTCATCGCCATCTCTGGAATCTCGATCATGGCCGCAGCTCTCGAGTATGAACGTACGATGAAGGAAACACCAACATGGGCCGTTGCCTCGGTGTGCTTCGTGCTAGTAGTTATCTCAATCTTCATTGAACGCATTATACACGTCATCGAAAAGGTAAGGTTTATTCATTTGTTTTGTGGGGAATGCTACATTTCCCGCTGGGATCCCGCTGGGGTCCCGACAGAGGCTGGAAATGACATTTCCAGCCTCTGACTTTTTTTATAACTTTAATTTTCAGAGGCTGGAAATGACATTTCCAGCCTCTGGCGGGATCCCAGCGGGATCCCAGGTATCCCAGCAGAAAGAAATTAGTACAGTTTCGACTTTCGAGGTGCATCCTTTTGCACGAACCTCAGTACTTGATGTCTGCCAGCTTCTCCTTTATTCTGTCGCTTGTGTTGTGTGTTGTTTTCTTGATTACTGATTTTTCTTGCATCCTTAATTTACATGCAGTGGCTAAAGAACAAACACAAGCGGGCTCTTTATGAAGCCCTCGAAAAGATCAAAGCAGGTAGTTTACTATCCGAGTATGGGATTTTTCAAATTTTTGGGTCGTCTGTAGTTACCATAGCCGCCTAACCATGTTTCTTTCTTGGGTCTCATGTTAGAGCTTATGCTCTTGGGATTCATATCCTTGCTCCTAACAGTGTTACAGCAACCTATTTCTGGTATATGTATATCAAAGAGTATTGGAGCCACTTGGCATCCCTGTGCAAAAGTCAAGAGTACTGCGTCAACCAGTGGTCGGAAACTACAATTTTTGGATTTTGATTTCAGTGCGCGGCGAAGATTAGCAACAAAAGGATACGACAAATGCATAGAAAAGGTAAAGTACTCGACCACTCCTTTGTTAATTTTTTCCCCTTTCATCTTAATTATATGTCTCCCATATGGCCACTTTAATTGAATTTATAACAATGTTTTTTGGATTAAATGATTATTGACCTCTCCAAATGAATCATGATTTTTGACAAATACTGAATTGATTATTGTCGATTTTAGTTAGTTGAGGTAATTTATTTTCGGTTGCGTATGTTGGCAGGGTAAAGTTGCCTTTATGTCTGCGTATGCAATTCACCAGCTCCATATATTCATCTTCGTCTTAGCCGTTTTTCATGTGCTCCAATGCATCGTCACCTTGGCACTGGGAAGAACTAAGGTACACCATCTGCACCTACCAAATCCCAAGCCCTCCCTCCTCCCTCCCTCTCTCTCTCTGGATCTCTAAATACCTGTTTGGATTGCAGATGAGAAAATGGAAGGTTTGGGAGGATGAAACGCGGACAGTTGAATATGAGTACTCTAATGGTAAGTCTCAACCTTCAAATTAATTAGTTTGACCGGTCATATATAGCTGGTTTCCCCTAACTACCTCAATGATTTCTCTATGAAAACGACAACACCACTTGTCCTAGTAAACCAATTTGTTTTTTTTTTTTTGTCTCTGAAGAAAAATCAATGCATGCTTGACGTCGTGCTCGCTTTAATTAGAAAACCTTGTATGTGTATTAAAGGGATATTTGTTTGTCAAATATTTTTAAAATTTTGGGATTTGTTTAGTTTGGCGTGTTTGTGTAAATGTTAAAAATTTTAGAATGTATTTAGTTTGCTAGAAATTTTGATACCCCAATAAACATCACCTTAATTATCACGAAGTCGACTTATATCATGTGTTAGATCTGTAGCCAATTTTGTCCGAGCGACATTAACCTGTCATTTTCCCCCACGCCTGGCCGGATATTTAATACGAGTAATATTATACGTACATTATGTTATTGTGCCGTTTCACGTCACCGCGGGCGGGTTGTCAATGGCTATATAGTTTAATAACATTAATGTAAGATTTTTGTGTTCCTATTTGATTTTGATAGCGTGGTAAAAGAAGTAGTACGCACTTCATGATCATGATAACATATGTCTAATGATTAAACGATTCATATAAGTGCAGATCCAGAGAGGTTTAGGTTTGCAAGAGATACATCGTTTGGGCGAAGGCATTTGAGCTTCTGGAGCAAGTCACCTGTTACCCTTTGGCCGGTAATTAAATACTGGGTTATTAAGTTTCTAATTGATCGATTAATTAATTATGCCCCGTCACAATTTTGTGAATTTTTAATTGCAATTAAAGCCTATGACATGGAGTTGATTCTCTGAGGATTTAAAATTTATCCCTACAGCAAATAGCCAAAATATGTGGACCTTCAGGGAATTTTTTTTTGACAGGACATGACCCGGAACGAAATTAAAAAACTCATCCGAACTAGCACTTCTACTAATTACTATAAGTAATGAAACTTGAATTTTATCTTTGAAAAATTGTAGAGCATCAGGCTAATTAGTTGTACATCCATCAAACAGTAGCTCAAAGTCCCTTTTCTCCTCTTTTCAATTGATCAGGTGTGTTTCTTCAGACAATTCTTGAGGTCAGTTGCCAAGGTGGATTACCTTACGTTAAGACATGGATTCATTGTGGTAAGTCTTAGTAATTTAGAGTTCCCTTTCGTGCCATGCAGCTTTCGCACTTAATCTAATCCGAGAAGGCCGGATAGCAAATTCATATTGATCATAATGGTTCAGCTCCATTAATATTACATTATTATGTTGCTTCAGGCACATTTGGCACCCGAAAGCGAGAAAAGTTTTGATTTTCAAGAGTACATAAAAAGATCACTAGAAGAGGATTTTCAGATCGTGGTGGAGATCAGGTTAGTAGACAATTAAGAGTACTGATGAAAGTCATGTCGGCTTCTTTGATTAATTGATTTGCATAATTCTATGATTCCAACCTTAAACTTCTCATGCGCATGCAGTCCAATCATATGGTTCTTTGCGGTGCTATTCCTACTGACCAACACATACGGTAAGCTACCTTCTACTTGGTTTTCAATCTGTATAAAACCAGTCATATTTGAGCTTCTGCTCGACTTTTGTCTGACCCAAATATGAAAGAGGTCCATTCTTTTATGCCCTTCTCATTTTTGAGGTGTGGGAAAGCTAGCTGTCTTTAAGTGACACCACTGATGATGTTATGTTTCTTTCTGCGTATGAACAGGATGGCATTCGTATCTATGGTTTCCATTTGTCCCATTGATTGTAAGCTCAAAAAGAGAAAATCAGTTTCCTACATTCTTTGGCTTTCTCTATTTAGATTCTTCCTTTTGGCCTTTTTGGTTTAATATTGGAAACCGTGTGGATTAATTTTATGAATTATGAAGATAATTCTCCTGGTGGGGACCAAGCTTCAAGTGATCATTACACAAATGGGTTTAAGAATTCAAGAGAGAGGGGCCGTGGTTAAGGGTACGCCCGTGGTACAGCCAGGCGATGAGCTTTTCTGGTTTGGACGCCCTCGGTTACTTCTCTTTCTCATTCACTTTGTTCTATTTCAGGTATTTCTCATTCACGTACGTACGAGCCTATCTATCTTCTGATCTTTGCGTTTCGCATGCCTTTTGCTTTTGGCCTCTAATTTCTGATCCCTTTTCATTGCAGAATGCATTTCAACTTGCCTTCTTTTGTTGGAGTTTGGTAAGCCTTCCGATTTCACTTAACTATTCCACCAGTTTACATAGTACCTAATGATATCTGCATTAAAAGTCCCACGTGAAATTCGCATCCCTCAAAATCAAACCCATATGTTTGGTTCTTAGAAGATGCATGGCAAGATCTTTATGCTTATGATTTAAAGATATATATATATGTGAGACACGGGCCATTTACAGATCACTGAAATAAATTAAATAGACAACCCTGTCATGTAATTGTCATATGCCTTTAAGTGTCTGTTTTGAAGGGAATTTAATTAGGATATAGAGTTTACCTATAGCTAGGAGAAAGTTTTTCTGAAACCTTTCCCTAACTCTCTGGCCAATTCTTTCGACTCTCCAGTATGAATATGGCACCAAGTCTTGCTTCAATAAACGCACTGAAGATATCGTTATCAGAGTCTCAACGGGGTAAGTTTGAGCAGTACTGAATCGATCATAAATACGATTATACCAACAATGACTATTGATTCGCCCTGTCAAATTTAAGAGTTGCTCAGACAAATTAACTCAGACACTGACGTGCATTTCCTTCAGGGTCGTCGTACAAGTGCTTTGCAGTTATGTGACTTTGCCTCTCTACGCTCTAGTGACTCAGGTGAGAAACTGACAATGCAATCGTTTTCTAAGTCGCTCATTTTTAAACTATAAGAGCACAATCCACCGTTATTATATTCACTATCAGAGTAATCAGACGAATATTCTTTTGACACGGGGTGCAGATGGGCTCGACGATGAAACCCACCATTTTCCACGATAGTGTGGCGACAGCTTTAAGAAAATGGCATCAGACGGCCAAAAGGAACGTCAAGCATAGCCATCACGGTGATGCTAATTCACAATATTCAAGTAGGCCAGCGACTCCCACACACGGCATGTCCCCAGTTCACCTCTTCCACAACTATAACCAGAGTGGCCTTGACAGTTTGCATACGTCGTCTCCAAGAAGGTTCAATGTTGAAAACGATCAATGGGACGTGGAAGAGTTACCATTCCCGAGGAGGCAAACCGAAGTCGATGACGAGACTCAATTGAATCGAGAGTCAGAGCATGGGAGGCCAACTGAAGAGACAGTCTCATCAGCCGTACAATTGCCTCGAGCACCTGGATCCATTCCTACTCAACAGGCAATCGATATTAGTTTGTCGGATTTCACCTTTCACGGACAATAAGTCCGTACGTCGAGATTGAATCATAGGACAGTATCGGATTATATTTCACTTTTTTTTTACTGCATAAATGGATAGAGACTTTCTTTCGCAAAGGTTGATTCAAGCATCTGAGTATAGGATCATATTTCAGCTGTCTCATAAAATCGAGGAAGATCGAAAATTGTTTCACTTGTCTTTCATATGTTGAGGCGTAATCCTGCTTAATCTGCAATCTTTACGGTATGCAACTTCTTAACAGATATCAGGTACGCCAGATTTTGGGATCGATGGTTCTACAGAAATTGTCTAGTGGGAGTACGAAATATAAGATAAATATATTTTCCACCTTTTAATTATGGAGTTGTTACATACTTTGCATCCCAATGACATTTTGGCTCAAGAAATGACAAGTTTGTCCTTGCAATTTTTTTACTCTGTTCATTTTATAAAAGTAAAATAGTAATTTTAGCGATTAAAAAAATCAATTTTCGCAGCCTTATTTGTATGAATAATTGTTTTTATGAGAGTTAGGTTGATTTATTAAAATTTGTAAAAAAATTATTAGTGTTTGTAAAAAATTATTGTAGCCAGCCAAAAATATGTTTGAATTTGTAAAAAAAAATGGTTGCGAAACATTTTTCAAATTTTTTTGGTCCATCCAAACATGGTGATGTTCGTGTTGAAGAAATTTTTAGGATTGTAAGTGTTTTGAGAATTTTTAGGTGTTGTTGGAGTTATATTGGTATTTGTGTAGAAATTGATGATATGTAAAAAAGTAATGATGATGTTTAAGGTTATTATTTGTAGATTATTTTTATTGAGATGAATAAAAAGAATAAAATATAAAAAAATTTAAATTTTTAATACAAATGTAAAATATTTAAATTGATGAACGAAAGAGCTGCAATTAATATTGTAAAAAAATAAAAAATAAAAGAAGAATAAGACAAAATTAATCTGTAAAAAAAATATACTTAGAGTCTGTCGGCCACAAAAAATTCTATGGATTTTTTTGAATACAAAATATTCACAAACAAACATCATTTTTAACCATACATAAAATAACTACAACACGCATTCCAATAAAATTAACATCACGTAAAAATTCTCAAAAAACTGTACAACCGAACAGGCTACTGACGTGCTGCAGGAGAAATATTGTCCCAGGCGCAACTGATATACTGACATGCTGCTAGAAAATTTTTTAGGTTGAATATAACTTTTGCCGAACAATGAGCGAATTTAAGATTCAAATCCGTACTCTTTTTTTCTACACAAAACCAACATCACCATGGAGTCATGGACTTAATGAAAGATTTTTAACAAATAAAATATCTAAAATTAAATGTTAATGATTATAAAATTATAAAAATAATAAATCAAACTACAAACGTGTCAAATTATAAGAGTACTTTGGAAACGTTGAAATTTACCAATTATGATGTCCAGTCTATTTTAATTTTTTTTTCGTCTGGCGACCCTTTCTATAGGACATTTACACGTGGAGATGGTTTCATGTCAAAAGAGAACGGCTAGCTGACGTACCTTTTTCGTCACGGCGTGTCTATTGTTCTTGTCAATGGCTGGTCGGACTGAAGAATCCAATATTTTTTTTTCTAGGCAAATTTAAGAATCACGACCTAACGTGCGGGGTAGGGAGCCGAATAGCCCTTTCCAAAGGGAGGAGTACAGGCACAAGAATCCACAAGTCAGTTTCTCTTCTCATTTCTCTCATATCGTCGTTTTACGGAGCATATATATTTTAATTTATTGTATCTGATTTTTGTTATTTCCTGTTTATTGTTGAGAGTCGGAAGCCAATAATATTTTTTCATTGAGGTCATGAGGCAAGCCTTCAAGTTGAGTACTTTTTGGGTCTCTGAGGTCTCTCTACCCTTCCTCATAAGGCTATATTTGATAATCAGCCAGCTAGTTAAATTAATGCATATATTTTTATTTTTCTTTCGGCGCATAAATTTTCAGACTAAAGTATGATCTTCTGTTAAATGGTCATTTTCACCAACTAAAAAGACGATTATTTGAACTCTGAAGTGGGACATGGCTCATTGGTACTTTGGTAGGCTGAAGCTGAGAGGTCTGGCCTCCTATCATCACAATTGGGCCCTCCACTCCCTGACCCCCGTCCAACGCAATAAAAATATTACGGATGAAGAGCATAAAACACCAAGAAGTTGCAGCAAGTCGCGGATCATTTGAAATAACATTACTGATACAGAGGGAGATGATCAGGTACGCAGCGAACATGGCCCAAGGGCCAACTTGACCACGGAACAAGATATTTATAAAGAAATGTCAGGCTTCGGTTGACCGTTGGTTTGCAAATGGGTGGCTTTCTATCACACCTAATGAAAAATCTCGTCCAAATTGGCTAGCACGATTCATGGGATCTCCCAGAATGATGACAAAATACTTCGCCAATTTTTGAATAACCTTTTCCTTTTATCCGGGTTACGTACACGTTCTAAAAAAACAGAACAAAGTAAAAGTTAGAGTTGGGACAAGGATTTTACCCTATCGATCTTGGAATATACTCGATATTCACCCAAAAAAAAAAACAAAAAGCAGGGCGGCACCCATAGTAACATTGGGTACAAATATCCGCATTGAATGACTCGTATGTAAAGTTTTGTAACTGGAAATTCGGTCTATTTTTTGATTGAAAATCTGGAATCAGATTTTCGATTGTGCTTATATGGAGGACCAGACCAGATCACTTATAAGTTGTTCGGTCTGGTCCAGTCAAATGCGGTCTGGATCAATTTCATTTTTTCATTTTTTAAGTTAATTTCGAAGGAGAAATGACATATAAAAATTTAGAGTTTTAGTTTAAGTTAAAACTAAAATTTTTAAGTTTGTAATTTGTATTAACAAATATAAAAAAATATTTTTTATTGATATTAATAAATTCATTCCGGTCCAGTTCGATTTGTCAAAAGGTATGGACCGAATCAGATTTAAATAAACAAGACCGGATCAGAACGCAAATCTGGTCCAGTCCGATCCGCGGTTCGATTTTATTCGATCCTACTACTTTGATTTCTCAATTTCACCAACCCCTCCACTTTTTGCAATAAGCTTCTTTTATTGTGACATTAGAACGTTAACGTACGTTCTGGCTTTTAACAAATTGTATTACCCTTTTGAACGTTAACGTACGTACGTTCAGGCTTCCAACGATCCATTGCGAAAATCTCTTCCAAGTCGGAAGTAGTTTACAGGAAATTGTCATTTTCAAGCAAGCAGCAACGATCCATTCAAGAACCACGGCCAGTTTCCGAGACTCACGACTCCTCTGTGGACTTTGGTCGATTGGTCGCGTACGTAATTAACTTTCATGTGATTTAAAACGTCAGATAACATATCGAATAGGCTTTCAAATTTCAACCCCAAAATCCACGATTTCTGGCCAGAAATTATACGGCATAAGTTCGTATGCGCAACACGGCCTCCTGCTCCAGTCAAATTAAGATGCCATTTTTCCTCAAATTTCTGCAGTCAAAAAGTCTATTAGTTCAGTGGACGTAGAGGTAGAGGTGCTTTTCTATGACCTCAAGATATCTTGAACAGCTTGTCGTACGTGGCTAATTTGCAGTGCCATCAATTTCCTTTAGTAATTAATATGAATCATTATACTTTGAATAATACTTGTCTGTATTGCCCCAATTGGCAGGCAACGAGTGATCACCATTCAAATACGTGTAATATTGTTGGCGTGGCATTAATTAGTACAGTTTGGGACAGCCATGCACGGACATTTCTTGTAGACTTACTCGTACATAATTTCGTAATGACATTTCTTTTTATGGACTCTGCATTTAATGCGTGTGAAAGTTCGGAATATCTCCCTTCATTGAATGGAAGAGTTTCATTTATTTTAGCTGATAATACCGTCCTTTTTAATTACTTGGAAAAGAAAAGGACAAAATGTACATAATGTCTTGACAGTATTCTTCCACATGTGTGTGTCGTTAGCTGACATATAAATTAATTAGTTGAAAGTCATTGTCAAAAGACCAAGTAGAAGATCGATCGCGAATACTATTAATCATCAAGGCCCCATATGATATGATCAGGTACATTTTCAGACAATTGAGAAAGATAAACGCACCAAAATAGTGCCGGTCAAGGGAAAACCTCTAATATTTACTAATCTATGATCACATGCGGTTAGAAATAATTTTTTTTTACTTTAGATAAATGAAACACCCAATGGAAAAATCCAATTGGATTTATTTACATCTCATTTATGAAAATAAAAGGTTACAAAGGGCTTATATTTATAAGCCAATTTTTTCTTACTCCCCACATTGCTAAGCAATGTGGGACTCCTACTTTCAACACTCCCCCGCAAACTCAAGGTGGACAAACCGACAAACCTTGAGTTTGGAGTTACAAAAATAATTACAGGAAAAAAATGATTATAGAAAAATAATTACAAAGATTGCCGGTACTAAGCCGGGAAGTCGTCGCTACTACGCCGGGAGGTTGCCGGTACTGAGCCGGGAGAAAGTCGGTACTGAGCCGGTACTAAGCCGGGAGAAAGCCGGTAGTAAACCGGATGGTCGCCGGGAGAAAGTCGGTACTAAGCCGGGAAATTGCCGGTACTAAGCCGGATGGTCGCCAGGGGTAACCGGACTAAAGCCGAAAACCTTGCTCCGATATCATGTTAGAAATAAAAATTTTTTTACTTTAGATAAATTAGACACCCAAAGGAAAAACTCAATTGGATTTATTTACATCTCATTTATGAAAATAAAATGTTACAAAAGACTTATATTTATAAGCCTAAACACATACACACCCTACGTTGATAATGTGACAGTACTCATATTTCAACACATGCTGTTCATGTCCGGCCCTGTTCTTACACGTACGTACTGAACTGTACTTATTAGATTAATAGATCCCGCCATGATTCCAAATAATTTACACGAGTTATATTAATTTGTTTTCGTTTTGGGAATACCCGTAGTCGGCCGTACGTGAGTTATCCAATTAGCCTAGTCCATAAAATTGCGTGGCGCGATCGAATGACAATTCCTGGAGAGAAGTTTTATTTATTTATTTATTTATTTTTATTTTTTTTTCCTGAGGGAGAGAAGTTTCTTCACTCTTATCTTTTCTTCGTAGATGAAGATTTGACTCTCTCTCTCCTCGTCGAATATGTCAATCATGCACTTCTTTGCTTGACTGCTGGGTCTGACACGGCAGTCTCAAACCTTCTATTTATTTGAGAGAGCAAAAACTCTCCACACGCACTATATAGAGAGATAAGTTATAGAAGCTGAAATCTTTTCTGGATAATTTGTGAGCCCTGCAATTTCCTCCATTCTTTCTTCAGACGATTATTTCCAACTTCCGTAGAGTTTTGTGTCGATAAAAGAGACAGGACTCCGATGGCTTCAGCCGAGAAAGAACGGACAATGCAGGAAACACCAACATGGGCTGTTGCGGTGGTGTGCTTCGTTTTGCTTGCTATTTCTATCTTCATCGAACAGATTATTCATGCTATTGAAAAGGTCAGGTTTATCTAGCTCATAGATGAATATTTATTCTCTATAAAGTCTCTCTAGGCGCTTCTCACAATTTCTAAGCATCAATCATGAGTTTCCAATTATCGATTGAATCGAGAAGGAAACTTCATTCAAGGGTTAGACTTGTAGACAAAGTTCCGTGGGCAGGCTTGAGTTACTTCGAGCTTTGAATTAAGATCGAAGTTTCCTTTCCCCGGATCACCTCCTCACAACTACTACATGAACATGGTTCTGGTCGCTGCTATTTTTTACCTTAATTTTCTCTTTTGTTTTTTTTGTTTTTTTTTTGTCTTGATTCTGAAATTCCTGAATCCGTTATGCAGTTGCTAAAACGAAATCATAAGCGAGCTCTTCACGAAGCGCTGGAAAAGGTGAAAGCAGGTAGGTAGCTCATAATTCTGACCATTAATTAGCTTAGAGTAAGAGATCATGTGAAATCTATTCGTCCTCTAATCTAACTATATATATGTTGTTTCTTTGGGTATTTCCTTTTGTCAGAGCTCATGCTATTGGGATTCATATCCTTGCTCCTAACAGTGTTACAAGATCCTATTTCTCGTATATGTATTCCAAAGAGTGTTGGTTCCACTTGGCATCCCTGTAAAGATGTGACGAACTACGCAAAGAAAGACGACGCTGAAGACAGTACTGCTGGTCGGAAATTACTCCAATTTTTGGACTCTGGATTCGGTGCTCGACGAATATTGGCTACAAAAGGAGACGACAAATGCACAGAAAAAGTAGGCCTAATCCTGTTTTTTGTTTGACCGTCTTTTGTTTTAAACAAGTTGATATACTTTCATCCATTACGCTCACAGGAATAGCAGAAACTTGATGGGGGAACTTTTTAAAAAGCAATATTTTGCGTCAATTAATGCTTGCTGGTACTGAATTTAATGGCTTGAGTCCATTTTGGTAACTTGGGCAGGATCAAGTTGCTTTCATGTCAGCGTATGCGATCCATCAGCTCCATATATTCATCTTTGTCTTGGCTATTTTCCATGTGCTCCATTGCCTCGCCACATTGGCTTTGGGAGGAACAAAGGTATTAATTGTAACGTGCACAAAGGCCGATCCCTCTCTCTCTCTCTCTCTGTATCTCTAAATTCTTGTTTGAATCGCAGATGAGAAAATGGAAGGTTTGGGAGGATGAAACACGGACATTGGAATATCAATACTATAATGGTAAGACTTCAAGGTCACATCCATTTTATTTTGGGCAACGTCAAGGTCACAACTTGTTACCAATAATTGATGCGCGCGGTATACGTTTCTAAAATAAAGCGACTGCCACCAGTCCACTTGGACTATAAAACCAATCGCTTCCCCGTCAATATCCCTTTGCTGACGTTGAAGTCAAAACGCTATAGTTTTTCTTTTGTGCTCTTTTAACGAAATTATTTTTTCCCCGTATGGACTGGGTTTCCCCCACAGAGTTACAGCTATATATCTCTTTCCCCGATCATGCTAATTGCTACAAAAACAAATCGATTTTCATGCTGGTGACATATGGCTATAATTAAGATGATTTCTTTGATGCAGATCCAGAGAGGTTTAGGTTTGCAAGAGATACATCATTTGGGCGAAGACATTTGAGCTTTTGGAGCAAGTCAACAATTACCCTTTGGATAGTAAGTACCGGGCAAGATATATTACAATTTATACCCACCATGTGCATTCAAATTAACAAATTGGCACAACTCTAAGTGGCGTAATTTCAATGGTTTTAGTAAAAGTAAATAAAATTTAACAAATTAATTTTTGAAAAATTCACTTTTTAGTCCTTAGGTTTTGAATACTTTTTCATTTTAGTCCATAGGTTTCAAACTTCAAATTTTTAATCTTTGAGTTTTCTTTTTTTTTTACGAAATGGTCATTCCGCCAGTCTGCCGTCCATATGCTTAACGAACCTCTTTGACACGTCAGCAAATTTGAAGCGGTTGATCGGGTATATGTTTTGAAAGTGATCGATTGACCGATACATGTAGCGGTCAACCAGTACAAATTTGCTGATGTGTCAGAGAGCTCCGTTAAGCATATGGATGACAGACTGAAGGAATGACCATTTCGTCAAACAAAGAAAATTCAATGACTAAAAATTTGAATTTTGAAAGTAAAAGACTAAAATGAAAAAGTGCCCAAAACCTAAGGACTAAAAAGTAAATTTCCCTTAATTTTCTCCTTTTTTAAGAATCCAAACATGGGCTTAGTATATGGGGGTAATTGTGAAATAGGGAACCCGATGTCTGGTAAATTTTCAAAATAATTTGGATGAAATTATGAAAATTAAATCGTAATCACTCAGCTGGCTGCCGGCCTCACAATTAAATTTCTCCAGCGACTTGTTTCAAGTAATAAATATGTTAGTGACAGCTTCTAAATACTTCTTCTCAATAAGGAAACTGGATTTGTTTCAGAAATAGAAAAGTTGGTATATATCCTTTTCTTTGAAAAAAAAAAGTACAGAAAGTAACGCTTAAGATTTGGCGTACAATTGTTTGATGTACCTTAATTTTCTCCTCCTTTTCATTAGGTGTGTTTCTTCAGACAATTCTTCAGGTCAGTCACCAAGGTTGATTACCTAACCCTGAGACATGGATTTATAACGGTAAGTTTAACGATAGAGTTACACAAAGTGGCAGTTTTAGAAATCCTGGTCGGCTTTCAAACTCACCTTAATTGGAGCGTGCAATGTTACCTTACGTGACTTCAGGCACATTTAGCACCCGACAGCGAAACAAGATTCGATTTTCAAAAGTACATCCGCAGGTCGCTTGAGGAGGATTTTAAAGTAGTGGTGGAGATCAGGTTAGTGCTGATGATCAAACAATCAAGTAACTTGTTAGCTTCTTTGATGGATTTTCAAGAACATTACTGACCTTACAAACTCTGATGCGCAGTCCAGTCATATGGTTCTTTGCGGTGTTATACCTTCTTTCCAACGTATATGGTAAGCTGAACACTGCTGCTACCTGCTTGATTATCAAACTTGAGCTTCGCCGCTTGAACCCAATTAAGAACTGGGTCAGGGTGCATCTTTTTTGGGTCCGACTGTTACTGACTAAAAAGAAATGTTTCTTCTTGTATGTGGACAGGATTGTACTCTTATTTTTGGCTGCCATTTATACCGTTGATTGTAAGCCTACAGAACCCAGAAGCAGAAGTCATTTTATCTGCTCTTTCTACATTCTCCTTTGCTGGTTTTTATTGATCTGATGGAAGATCATACGCTTTGTCTTTTGGATTTTATAGGTAATTCTCTTGGTGGGGACGAAGCTACTTGTTATCATCACAAAAATGGGTCTAAGAATACAGGACAGAGGAGATGTGGTTAAGGGTACACCTGTTGTCCAACTGGGTGATGACCTCTTCTGGTTTGGACGCCCTCGATTCATTCTCTTTCTCATTCACTTCGTTCTTTTTCAGGTACTTTTCTACATATTCCAAACTTACAACATTACCTCTTACATTAGTCTATATAGATTCTAACATCGTCCCTCTGGTTTTGGCCTCTTCTCGACGGCTTTAAAATTGCAGAATGCATTTCAACTGGCTTTCCTTTCTTGGAGTGTGGTAAGCGGCCGCCTCTAACTTCTGCTCAAGTATTCCATCGATTATAAAATGCTTAACGATGTATTTTGTGAGAAAGCTGGATTTGGTTCAAAGAAAGATTGTGGAAATAGATTGTGCAAAGTCCCATTAAACAATGGCATTGCTCGAAATCATATGTTTGGTGCCTATGCTTTAGACTTAGCAGATACTTTGCATAATCAAAATTAACCAAGCAACCATATCATATCTAGGATGTTGAATTTAGTTAGAAGAGAATATATTATGCTGAGAGCTCTCTCTAATTTTCCCGTCATATCTTTCCATCTCTTTCAGTATGCATTTGGCTCGGGTCCTAAAAATTGCTTCCACAACCTCAGAGAAGATATCGCCATCAGAATCTCAGTGGGGTGAGATTCATCACTGTTACCTGGATGAGCAAATTAAGATTATTGATTTGCATTAACTTTCGACAGTTGCTGAACTCAAAACTACGCCAATGGCGTTTTCTGCAGGGTCGTTATACAGGTTCTATGTAGTTATGTGACTTTGCCTCTCTACGCTCTAGTGACCCAGGTGAGAGGAAATGAATTGCATTATTTTCTGACGTCCTTACTGTAGTAGTAGTATAGTTAAAGGAGAAATTTAGTAACTGTCAGAGACTTTTGACTCATTTTACAGATGGGCACTTCCATGAAACCGACCATTTTCAATGACCGAGTGGCAACGGCACTAAAAAGTTGGCATCACACAGCCAAAAAGAATATTAAGCACAGCCACCATTCTGATGCTAATTCGGCATTTTCAAGTAGGCCAGCAACTCCCACACACGGCATGTCCCCAGTTCACCTCTTGCACAACTTTCAGCACAGCAGCCTTGACAGCTTGCATACGTCTCCGAGAAAGTCCAATGCCGAAAATGATCAATGGAACGAAATAGAAGAATTGCAATCCCCAAGGAATCAAAGTGGAGTCAACGACTCTCAGTCGAGTTGGCAGGCTGCACAAAGGAGGCCAACAGAAGAGCTGCCAAGCTCATTGCAATTGCCTTCGGCACCGGGACCCATTGTTGCTCAACATGAAATCGAAATTAGTTCGTCAGATTTCACCTTTCGCAGAACGGCAAAAGAATAAGCCGACGAAGATCATTGGAGAATATAGGTCACCACATTGCGTACATTGTTTTGTACGTGATATGAAGAAAGAAATAAATAAATATATATATATATATGGTCAGCAAACTCCGTTCTTTTTTTTTTGGTCGTTTGGGTAGATGATGTTTTTTGAGGCATCATGTGAAGTAATGTTCTTTGAATTCTTAATTCAATCCAGCCTTTTGCTTTTGTTTTTCTGTGTGAGTGGATATTAGTTGGATGGTGAGCCTTTTAAAATGACGGATGTAAGCTCTGATCAGTTATTTTCTTGGGATAGGAATCATGTACAAGTTATAAAATTGTTCAATTAGAGTATTATTAAAAAATTAATATTATATACAATACACTTTTCTATCCATTTAATTTATTTTTCGACAGAAGTGATAATTTTAATGTAATATAAACTTATATTTTACCTCCATTTTAATTAAAAATATCCCAACTAATAATTTTGTTCGAATTTTAATATTTGTATATTTATTTATGTCCCCTTACCTTCCAATCATCGACAGACGTGGTGGCGGCATTATTGAACCCAGAATATATTATTATTAAATACTAATAAACATTAACACAGTCACCACCAGCTCCAACGCTAACCAATGCCAACCAAATTTGCTCTCTTTCCCATTTCCCAAACCTAACCGATTCAGGTGCTGCAACCTCTCCCTGATACATTGAATCAGGCTCGTTCTTCCGCGTCCATTTGATCACAAGCTCTCTAACTCGATCTTGATCTTATTGATGGAGGTCCGAACCCCTAATCCGGCGGCCGACAACTCGTCGATGCCGCAGCAGCATCACCAGCGTCATGCATCCGCAGCAACGGCGTCCAAACAACCCGCCTCCTCGACTGTCCCCGTCGATACCACCTCTGTTTCTCAGAGGTCAGTACCGTTCCCCTAACCAATCACTCTCTACTCTACCTGAATTCTCTGTTCGGTTTTAAAGAAAAAGAAAGAAAAAGAGATGAGCCATGCATGCCGAATTCGAATTTCTTATATCCTCGTTCTGACACTTTCTCGGTAGCCAATCAAAGGATTCCGCGTTTGTTATGTTTGTTCATTTCTTTCCTGGATTTTTTTCTCTTGAACTATAGTGTTTGGTTGCCGAGAAAATGTGAAGAGAGAAATAAAAATAAAGTTCAAATCTTGTCGGTTTTTTCTCTGTGTTGGTTGAGCGGCTACGCATTTGAAGCATCATCAATGCGGTTACCTTGGTTTAAAATTTAATTCATACCTCGTAGGCTTCAAAAGGAATTGATGTCTCTGATGGTATGTTTCCCTTTTTGACATCCTTACTTGCTCTTCTATTTCTTGAATTGCGGATTTTATTTGATTAATCTCTATTTCATGGTGACTGAAGTAATAAAGAGAAACAAGAAATCGATTACATTGCTTTAATGTGCGTGTCTGTGTATTGGTCTTTTTCTTTGAAAATGTGAAGCCTAATTCTGTGGCTGATAGGTAGAAAGGCTTAGTCAGTTTCATTATACTTCGTATCATTATGTGCGTGTTATTGTTTGGATGGAGTTATATTTTGTGTTTTTAATTTCAATACCAAACAAAATTATTTGAAAGAGTTGAAGGGAAACGTGTATTCTACTTAGAGATTAATTGATCAGTCTTGAGATCATTAGTTCCCTTTGTTTTTAGTAGGTGTTAAGATTCTCTTACTTAATATTTTAGTGTAACCGGCCTCCTTAGGTTCATTTCTTAGCTTCGTCCATGCAGTGATTGAGCTTTAGAGTTCCTTTCTTCGTTGTTAGTTCTGGTCATTAGATAAGCATCACTATCTTCATTTAATAATAATAAAAAGCTTGTAATTATCGCTGCCATCTCTTGCATGTGATATTTTCTTCTTTTTATTTTATTGGGTAGTGTTTTATCTTCTAATAGTGACTTTTCTGCAGATGAGTGGAGGAGATCTTGGAGTATCAGCTTTTCCTGAGGCCGAAAGCATTTTTACATGGATTGGCACAATAAATGGTGGAAAAGGAACTATGTATGAGGGTTTATCTTACAAGCTCTCTTTGCATTTTCCCTTGGACTACCCTTTCAAGCCACCCCAAGTCAAGTTCGAGACAATGTGCTTCCATCCAAATATTGATCAGTTTGGCAACATTTGTCTTGACATACTTCAGGTAGCAATTAACTTAGCAGACTACTTTGAGCTTATTTTTGCTACAATGCGACAAAACTTGATAAGAATGAAACAGGGAAGACACAAACTTTTTTCTCTTGGTCCCCTTCCTATTAATACGATGGTCTGGACAAGCTATTTCTTGTTTTAGTGTGCTGTGATATCCTGAGGGAATTCTAATAAGTTGGACTACTGCCTCTGATGTGACCATATTTGATCTACTCATATGGCAGACCATATAATTGTTCTTAGCTTGTTCTTTTCTTATTTCATTGTTATGAGTGGCCACTTACGGCATTCAGTTCCTTACTTTCAATTGTTATATAGAACTGACACAATTGCCCACCTATGTTACTCTAGGACAAATGGTCTTCAGCTTATGATTGCAGAACCATTCTTTTGTCCATTCAGAGTCTGTTGGGAGGTCTGTTTGCTATAGCCTGCATATTTGTGCTTTCTTCCATTTCACTTAAGTTCCTAACTTTTGAACTCTCTCATACAGAGCCTAACCCAGAGAGTCCTCTCAACAGCTATGCTGCAGCATTGTGGAACAATAAGGAAGGTTAGATACCTATATTCTCATGCCATGCCAATTTCTTTTAATTATATTTCCGCAATTTTGACCTTGGTATTGGATCTTCTTGCTGTGTATGAAGATAGCCAATCCCCCAATCTCCTTTTTGAAGTAATGCATTTGTATTGTCGGTATTGAAAACTATGAAATTGGTGTTACTGCTTCCAAACTACCACATATAGCTTTGGTTTGAATGAAACCGATATTATTTGCTTTATTGAAGGCTTCTTGATGTCGGTAGACATCTGATAGTCAATGTGTAGTGTAATATAACTATCAGGATCCATATTGGGTGTCTATTGTTGGAGAATAACGTCTGTATTGTGGTTTGGTTTTGGCAGATTACCAAAAAATGGTCCACAAACAGTATTTTGCTGGTGAAGCTTTTGAGAGCTGATTTTAAAATTGCATTGCCACATACGACAAAAATTTCGATGATGTTGCCACACATCTGTAAAGCTGAGGAAATGTATAGATTCAGTTCAAAGTCCAATGTATAGATTACTCCTCGCGGAAAGGTATGTTGATCCAGTATTTTGCATCAACTTGTAATTGTTCATGCTGGAGAAACCTGAGGAGATTGACACTCTGTAATCAGGAGTTTACTTTATGCTATAGCTTCAAAATAAATCTAGCAGGCATGATGCCTCTCTTTTACATCAATCGAAATGGACCTCCAGGTTTCTTTCCTCATTGGAGACAATATCTGAGGAATTGTGATTTATCATTACTTGCTTTTTTATGTCATACATTGGCGGACATGTTTGATTCTTTAGTGTAGCGGGTAGCATATTGAGTTGTCCTTTTCGTATGAGATGGATTTCATTTTCATGATCCACCCCTTCTGTTCTCATTGGTCTGAAAGCATAATTTGGAACAACCACCAGAGTCTGGTTTGCTGCCAAACATAATTGATGGTCGACTTTTTTGGTTGATATAAAAAAATAAATCAGGTTTTAAAATCATGTTGGGCTTCCAGATTGACCCATTATATAAATCATTCGGTTTTTTTACCCTAGAAGGATCCAACTGGATCTATTTGCACCGGCCCATTCAAGGGCTTTAGCAGAAAAGTTGCGTGTTCAAAATATTAATCGCCTGACAAAGAAAGACTGAGACATTAGCTCAATGCGCGAAAAAAATACACGTCTTTAAATCAAGTTGGGCTTCCAGTTGGCCCATTCTTTTTAGTCCATTTTTTAATAAGAAGACGATCTAGTGGCCTGTGCCAATTCGGGTGGCCCAGTAAAGCGACAACTATTGTAGCCCATTCTAGTGGGCCCAGTCCTACGAAACAAGTCCGATTTACAATACAACTCGACCAAGTCCGATTTATGCCGACTCATTTATGCTGGACAAAACAAACGTGTTAAATCAGGTTGGGCTTCCAGTTGGCCCATTATTAATAAAAGACCATCCAGCCCATAAAGCGACAACTATGATGACCCATTTTAGTGGGTCCAATCCGACGAAACGGGCCATGAAGGTCCGTACAATTTTTAAAATCAAGTTGGGCTTCCAGTTTGCCCATTATTTTTAGTCCATTTTAATAACAAGAGCATCCAGCGGCCTGACCCAATTCGTGCAGCCCAATAAAGCGACAACTATGATGGACCTTTCTAGTGGGCCTAATCACGAAGCTGGCCATTAAGGTCCATACTTGACCCAGTCAGATTTTTGCTGACTCATTCATGCGCGAAAAAAACACGTTTTTAAATCAGATTGGGCTTCCAGCTGGCCAATTATATTTAGTCCATTATTAATAAAACCATCCTGTGGCCTGAGCCAATTTGGAATGGCCCATTAAAGCAAAAACTATGATGGCCAATTCTGGTGGGCCCAATCCCATGAAGCGGGACATGGAGGTCCATACAACTTTTTAAATCAATTTGGGCTTCCAGTTGGCCCGTTATTTTGTCCATTTTTAATAACAAGACCATCCAGTAGCCTGACCCAATTCGAGTGGCCCAATAAAGCTACAACAATGATGGCCCATTATGGTGGGCCCAATCCGATGAAATGGGCCATGACAACTCAACCAAGTCAAATTTTTGCTGACTCATTCATGCAGGCTCCGTAGTTGACCAATTCGGACAGCCCAATAAAACTACAAATATGCTAACCCCTTCTGGTCGGCCCAATCCAGTGAAGCGGGCTATGAGGGCCGATACAACTCGAGCCGATCAGTTTTGCTGACTCAGTGTTTGCCCCCAGCGGTAAAGTGGATCATTCCGTTTGGACCTAAAAGGATCCAACTAGATCCATCTGATCCCGCCCATTGAAGGGACTATGTGCGGCGGCTTTTAGGGTCTGGATCCGGTTGTTATCCTGGTTTTAAAAATTAATATTCAAATATCACTAGAAAAACTCCAATATTATATTATTCAAAATGATTTTAATCAGGGGAAAAATAAAAAACAACGTATCTGAATGCATCCCATCTCAGAAATTGTATTCTATTGCCACCCAGTAGGGTTGAACGCCGAGACGACTCCTTTACAGGAAATGTAAAGCCTGATTCTTCAGATTTGGTTTGGTTAAGCTTGGTTACAACTTACACATGAGATGGGGAAACAATGATAAGAGGAGACTGATATCAAACCAAATGTTTTGAACATTTTATGCGTACAGCATGAGTCAATTCCCCTTTGTCAATGCCTTTACATATTTACAGGAATCGAAACAATCGTAGGTGAGACAATGTTGACCTTCAACTATCGGACAGAGCAGGAGCTTTGCAGATGGGGCAGCAATTCTTCATCACTAACCATTTCTTTATGCAGTCCACATGGTACTTGTGGCTACAGTTCTTCACTATCCCAATTTCCTCCTCGTACTTGTACTCTTCCTGTATATAGAAATTGTGACGAAAATGCAGAAATAACTAGCGATGTCTTCAAAGGGAACATAAGCTGAACACGTCAAATGCTCCTAGACCTCTTAGGATAACTGGGCCATCTACATAATGTCATTAAGAGATAACATAAATTGTGGTTATTGTTCTCTCTCTCTCTCTTTTTTTTTTTCCTTTTTCCTTTAACCTGAACACCCGGAGTGGTAATTTGAAACAAGTAGATGAACTGCTTTTCAAAAAGTAAATAGAAACCAAACATCTCCTGTTCAGTAGTACATAGAATCTCAATAAGAGCCCTGTACCAACATATCTCTGATACATCTAGATATATGCCTATTGTTACTTTCAAGTAGAAAATCACGCACCAAATTTAGGAAAGAAACATATCCACGTATATGTAGGCATCGTATCTAATCTGTATAGCATTATGTACATCTCTATTCACATGCATATGTATGCATTTCATTCAGAACATATCTAGACCACATTTGATAAAATCTTGGACCATGAGGTATCAAAAAAATCTATGTTGTGATATGGTATTATGGCAGACTTACATGTCTAGAAATGGACAACTTCGAAGAAGCTACGAGCAAATAAGATGGCTCAACATTGTTACTGTGTATTTAATCTACATGAACAATTTTCCGGGGAGAATCCAATTAGGGAGATTATCGCTCAATTAATACCAGCCCTATGATGGCCTGTGATGTGTAGCCATGCTTTAGGTCTACGTGTCAGATGCATGCTAATACTAATCAAAGAGATGGGGGCGGTAAAATGCTTACAAGGCAGATAGCACAGCGAGCATCCTCCATGGTAACTTTCGCAGACCAAGATGTCACCATTAAACACTTTGACATCACACTCTCGGACAAGCCAGTGCTTACCTTCCCTATTCTTTCTCCTAAAGCAAGTAGTTCCTGCCCAGAACCAATAACTTATAGAGAAAGGAAGCTGGGAAAACCAAAAGATAACAAGGGATCAATGGGTAGAAAAAACCTCATAACTCATGCTGTCAATGTCAAGTCTCATCTCCCTATACCGATCAAACAAATTTCTGGAGCCATACAGGGACGAGTGATCCACCATCATTGGAGCCTGCATATATAACAACTCCATGTCATCGCCTCATATTTTCAGCATATAAGCTACTATCCACCTCGCATGACATGAATAGGCAGAACGAACTTCTAGCTTGCAGAGAGTTGCGTGCTTGGCGAAGATATGCTTAAGAGGTGAAGGCCATTCTAAGTTGACTGGCTCAAATCTCAAAGTACCCTTCAAACCTAGGTTCCACAGAGGAAAGGTCTGAAAACAGGAATAAACTAGCTAAATGGCTAAACACATTAAACCATGATGACTTGATTCAAGGGTGTCCAGTATATGAGAAAAGGGTACTGAGAATATATCCCACTCATCTTGAGATTCCTCAACCTCCTTTAACCACACCCTCAGTCAGTAAAACACATGCTTTATCCAATGAAAGTAAAAGATAATTCATGGACCTTGTTAGACAGACCGTCCCCAACATAGATGCCATTCAAGAATTTTTTTTTTGATAAGTAAGTTAAGCTTTATTCAAAAAAAGAAAATAAAAGACAAGTTAATGGTACAAGGGACTACACTGAATATACTTTCTAGGATTGTCATTATCATATTACTCTGAATTCTGTGGCTCTGCCAATATGCAGTGGTCATACCATATCTTACTCCTCAGTAATGGTAAAATTGAAAATAAAATCAACTCACCTCATGCCTCGTTCTATCATGTACATCTCCAGCATCAGAAAGTGGTTCAAATCTCTCAATTGCTATCCTTGACCTTCCATCCAAATGAGCATTACACCAGCCTCCGGCAGATGATGGTCTTAAATATCTGGAAGAATAATTTTCGGAGAGAAACTGCAGACCATTCTCTGAGTGAGCTGCTTCATGTCCCAATTGGGAGAAACTTGGAGTGGCTCTCGATGAAGATATAGCTCTTTGAGAACAATTACCCTGCCCTTCACTCATGGTCTGAGCATGAAAACCATTGAGATATTGTGGAGGTGGAGCAGCATTTCTGACCAGTACAGGATCAGGATGGAGATGACCAATATCTACAGCATGTCCTCCTACAAGAAACCGATTCATCTCGTGGCTCATGCCAATGGTTTCTGGAATGATGATTAAAAAAATTTTCAATTCTCAGAATAGTGGAAGAGGAGACAGTACGAAAGATTATATGTCTCTCTTAACTGACCTGAACTCAGAAACCTGTGATGCTCAGCAGGAGGTTGAGGGGCACAGTTCCGATCATGATCAGTATTTATATTAGGAACGTTCAGTGTTCCAGAGTGGCTGGTCAAATGGGACATTGGACGGTAATGATGACGAGATTGATTTGGTATATAAGTTCTCTCCAGGGGTTCTAAATCAAGTCTAGATCGACTTCTCACATTCCTCAGAGAATCTTCACTACCAAATGGGAGACTGCTACACCTAGAGGGTGGAAAGCCTAAGAAAATTGGAGTAAAATGCTTATAGTCTGAAGTTGATTTCTCCAGCTGGAATTCAGACAAACTGGAGGAGCTTCCAGCAGAGTAAAATCTGCTGGTGCTGCCTCTCTCACAGGCTAGAGAAAGGCTGGGGCTTTTTCTTTTGCTAGGACCTCTTCCAGTGCCCATTGTAGGATCGAGTAAACTACCGTCCACTTCATAGATATTGGGTCCCTCATAGGAACTCAAATGAGCAGGGACAGAACTACTCTCTGGGATCAGATAAAAGTTCTCAGAATCTGGAGAGCGTGAGAAGGGATCGTAAGATGTTCCAGAATTGGCTGCTCTAAAATGTGAACCTTCCAATCTAACACTTGATGATGAATGTTGAACAGGCCTGTATTCCATGTTCCGGTAAGAGGCACAGTATACCCCATTAGTCACTGTATTTTCCATTGGATAAACATTTGAACCATTTTCTGGAGCGACAACCCTTCCTGCAAAATATGGTTTAGAAATGAAAATAAAAATCAAAGGTTAACTACAATGTGAGTAGTAGAAATATAGATAACAATTCCTAATAGACTCTCAGGATCCAATGGCAAAGCATGCAGAAAGTCTCTCTTCAGGAACCCAAGACCAGGTGGAGATAAATCAGTCAATATCTGAAGTAGATATAGCTGAAGCCCAGAGAGTCAAATGAAGGGAAACATGTTGGAAAAAATCCAAAACTGTTGGACAACTGGAAAACTTATTACAACTACATAAGAATAGAAGAAAGTAAAAACATATCTTGCTATTAACACAACTAAGCGGAAAAGCTTATTCAATAGTCACTGCTAACTGCTTTTGGTCCCAAGTCAGGAGCAAGTCCTGAATACTTGTTAGATGCTGGTAGCACCATTCAACCAAATAATGGAAGAATTACCAAAGAAATAGCATCATCTATTGGACACTGGGAAATATAAAATATTTAGAGCTCCAGTACCCATATGAATGTAAGACTGTTCAGCTCCCCGACTTCGGTAACGATTTTGGTTTAACTCGGGAACTTGCCATGAATTGGAGAATTGTCTATGTCCCATGTCCCTTATGACAAGACAACTACAAATCTGGAGTCAGAGAAGGGAAGAGCACCACCTGCAAAAAAGTAAAAGAGTGCCCGACGGTTCAATGAACAATGCTGCACATCTCTCATGTGTGTATGCTGATATGTATCCCTATATCATTTACCAAGCAAAGCATTAATCTACAAATATGAGTCTTTGTGATAGATGAGAAGTATCATCGGATAGGCCATGCTCGTGGAAGCAGGCATGATCATTGAGAATTGTCCTCATACTAACATTACAAGGCCTAATCAAAAGAAGATTCTACACTTGGAGGAGCAGGGACCATATGAAATGCTATAGAACAGGTAGTACAATGAGGGAAAAAACAGAAAAAGACGAGAAAAAAATCATATAATCCCTCCAAGAAAGCTCTCCTAGCACGAGATCCTGATATTAACAAAAATTCAAAATTGAAAATCCTTCACTGTTACCGTAGTGCCTGTAATGCAATACAATTATATCAGATGAATACTTTTCACTCCATTTGACTACCCCTCATGGACTTATGACCCACTGGTTTCCTCCAGAATCTAGATAAATGCAAAAAACTAACTGACGAATCAGCGCCAACTCTCGTTGGAAGTCTCTGTTGCACATCAAAAACTTCCCACTTATATGAAGGAATATAAAGCAACACAATCATCAAGGATGGACGAAGTTGTTCCAACACATGCATCTTAAATGTAAACTCTCTGAGAGAGAGCCAATTTAAATAACTTTCCACTCACCTGTGCCCTGCTGAAAAATCAATGTCGCCAATACTTACAAGTTACAATTGGACAGAAACAAGAAAACAACATCATCTGAAGCGCTGAACTGGCATGATGGAAGCCACCAAATCCTACTGCAAACTTGAGAAATTCATGAACTATAACTATTTTTACTACCTTAGTTTCTGTGTTCATGAAGCTCTTCAAGAGAGTAAATATATACAAATTGACCAATAATACTGCAAAAGTACTACATGAATCAATGCTAAACATTAGAAGACTTCTTGCACTGTATGCTTCTTTCATATATGTAATGCGAGCTGAGATGATATCGCATCTTCATGGATTTTAGGCGAAAGATCATATTCTAAGCTTATAATGCAAGCCAGTTTTGCTACCTAAATGAGCCTCCTATCATCGGGAAAACAATGGTATTCAAATTGTTTTAAAATAGAGCTGTGACCCAGTTGTTGCTGGATGGCTTCTTCCTAAGCATATAAACATTATGTGAATCCAGATAGCTAATTTATTTATAGCACTGAAGGGGTTGGCCAAGTGGTAAAAATTACTCTCTTTTGGTTTACTTCAGTAAAATTCATATGTTCAAGTCTACTTCTACCCCTATACTTTTTGATGGAGCTAGGGGCACAAGCCTCATGCTTAGTAATGTACACTCATTGGCTTTTTACCACTATGCCTTTCAAGCTACTCGACCCTGCTCCAAAAAACACATGTACTCCATAAACTGCAACCTTTTCTCACTCGAACAAAAAATGGCTGATTTATTTTGTAGGGAGCGGGCCTATTCACCAATCTTTTCCAGAAACATTAAGATACCCCAACAAGTTATATGAACAACTTTGATACAAATAATTTTGTATGCATCATATCTACTTGATCTTCGATATCAAGCATCTGTATCCGAGGCGACAATTTCCTAAAAACCCCCTGGTGTTAATGGTAAATTATGCTCCTACTGTAGTAGGTTCTCTCTCTCTCTTCTTTTTTTCTTTGTTTTTCTCAGTTTTTTAACTGCTCTCTGGATAACTGAGATTTTGTTATATAGTGTTTTCCACAATGCCATGTCCATTCCATTTTTTTTTGGTATTCTGTTCTATGAGCTTCGTAATTGAAAACTCTCCTTGTGCCTCCTCTACTCGTGTTTTTTTTTATTTAGGTGCCATTAGCCTAAAAAGGGGGGGGGGGAAGTAAAGAAGAAAGTCAGTTTTATTAGAAGAATAGGTGACGAGTACAAAAGACTGAGACATGTAACTCCTCTAGAACAGCAAATATAACTCCAGCTGCAACTAGAGAATAATAGATAAAAAGGCAGGTACAATGATGCTCATCAAGCTACAAGGACATGTGATTTTGACCAGAACTCTTGTAATAAACTGCCTTGTTTTCCTACACACAAAGAAAATAAAAAAGAACAACACTTATTCACCTAGAGATGTTAGAATACAGTGGAAGTAGTAGCCCAAAACTCTCAAGAAAGTTAACTTTCTATCAACTCGTGGAAGGGCCCTTAAGAAGATCTACTACCATCTGACCAAAATTGCAGCATCCCCTTTACCCTAAATCCCATCATTCTTCTACCCCTTGCCTTTCTCTAGGCATCCAAAAGAATGCTATAAGTTCCTCTAGCACAAGGTCAGCAAACCTGCACCTCTAAATCAAATGTAAACAATAGAACCTGCTGTTTCTCTCCACACAGCACTGATTCCAACAGGCCCAAGGTTAGATAGAAAGCACCCAAGGAAACTTCTCATACCTTCACAGAAATACTTGTTTTATTCCACTATACAAATGGTCCCAGTATCACATTCTTTCTCAAATTACTTAATCTCATCCACTTGCTGGTTTGGTCCATTAAGCCGCTTCAAATTTTGAGTTTTAGATGCTGGTTTGCTTTCCTTTCCAATTTCGTCAGTTCTGGACAACTATTACATTCAGGAATTGATATGTTTGTTATTGTAAAATGCGACATGACATTTTGTTTGTCACACAGGCACCATGAATGCAGAAGATCCATCACACAAAATTCAATACATCCTTGAACCAATGAAAATTCTAGAATTCAACCTGTCATGCAAAAATAATCATGGTGTGATTTATATTGGAAAACACTCCATCATATGATAGTCACTTTTACACGAAAAGCTTCATACAAGCATATAAAACTAGATGTCAACTAGCTTTCTCCAAATGCAGAATCATTTAGTTAAATGTCCAATACAGTGATTTATGAGATGTTGGAGTATACAATGGACTTTTTCTATCATATGAAGTTGCCTGTGCATCTAAGGTGGTGTTTGAGTGACAAAATTTTGGCACTTTGGGCCTGATTAAAAAAATTACAAAATAATCTCTCCCCCCATCAAATTATTCTTTTTCATTATAATATTCATTCAAATTTTCTCACTCTTCACTTTTTCATCAACTCCCATAACTATCTTAATTTTTTTCACCAACTCTCTCATGCCCCAAATTTTAACAATCAAACACCACATAAATGTTCAATCTACGCAAAAGAGTGCTAGGAATAGATAAAGAGATAATTGGAAATAATCAGTTTCAGACGAATTCATTGACAAACACGCCATGTTTGGAGAATCAGAAGGAAAAGATACAAAAATGTCAACAGAACACAAGTGTATAAGTTGTGCAACTATTTTCTTCTGTAATTCACTAATTCTAGTGACCTTGTACTTTGAGAATCTTTCTGATGTAGGAGATGTCACCATCATTTCCAGGACAAAGAAACAAAATCTTCATTGCAAACCTAAGTGCTTGGGCTTGTTGGGCAACAAAGCTTAAACCCATCAAGCAAACTCAAGCTTTGTCCTCGACTCTACACCCATCTTCTTTTTCTTTTTCTAGAAAGAGCATTAAATTTTATAATGGTGCATTTTAAGAATGATTACTCAGTTATGACTCAGCAGGACAATCAAATACATGGATCTTCCATAATAATGTTTCGACAACCACATAGAGTGATAGAATAATCAGGCAATTAGTATACAGTAAAACAGCGATGTGAACTGACACAAAAGTTAAGGAACTCTCAAATAAGAAATGTTATTAATAATCACTACCTCTGATTAGGTCCTCGGAGATGATTGATATCCTCATTAATAAATGAATATGTATCAGGATAACCACTACAAAAGTGAATCGTAAACGTTTCTACAGAATCTGTCGCACACATATAATTCAATTCACTGATTACTCTAAAGTTCACACAATGAACCTTGTAAATCATACAAAGGGCAATACGGACCACGATAAAAAACCATAAACCCAAAAGAAAATCCTCAGGGATATCTGCCTTTTACTGATATTGTTGTCGGCCTTATTTCTATCTTTTCTAAATGTTGGTATCGTTAGTATTATAGTCGTTTAGTATTCTCACTGATAGATAGATAGACAAATTGAGCTTTAAAAAATAGCTAGAAAAAGGGGGGGGGGGGGGGGGGGGGGGGGAAGGACAAGACCTCGCGATCACAAATATCGACCTATCATAATATTTAACTCCAACCTTTGGTCGATCGCCTATTTAACAAGAAAAATTGTAGTACAAAAGTTAAATTCAATTCGACAACTAAACTAAAGTGAAAAAAATCAAGATCAGTCTCCTTGAGCTAAGTCATCATGTAATCCGCATGAAGAATTTTAAAAATTAAGATCGGAAAAAATCAGTTCGCAACAGAGTACATAGAGACAAATTTAGAGATAATGCAACAGATGACGGTTCAATTTGTTAGAGATGAGACCACATGAGATCGTGTGAACATGTGAAGGAGATCGAGACGTTGTTTGATCGCAAAAACGTGAATATTTGCCGGAGAGCATACCGTAGTCGTCGGATATTTACGTTGACTCCGGTTGATGAAAGAGTTTGACGAAAGAGAGAGAGAGAGCTGCGAAAGATAATAAAGAGGAGAGTATTGTTCCAACTTCCAAGCGGCTTTGTGGTTTTGATAAAATAAAAAAGGAGAGTGGTCATCTACCAACCATCCCTGGAGAGAGATGGAGGAGGAGAGATAAACGAGTAAAAATTACACAGGGATATACTATATTTAAATTTAATAATAAACTATTTAATTTATTCTATTTAAATGTACGTTTGACCTCCATCATACTCTTTAAATCTAAACCGTTGATATTTTATAAGTGAATAATTTATCATATGACATATTACCAAGACCACATCTATCGAAAAATTTTAATGGAACACGTTATATTCTATACTTTAGAAGTAACAGTCCAGAGTAAGAAGAGCTGCATAATTTGAGCCCCTCAAAAGCCTAAAATTTGAGCCCTTCTGATTTAAGCAACTTCAAAAGTGGATACCAAATTGTTCCGTGTGGGACTCCCAGCTCCCTTGCGTGTCCAAGCAGATATCGTGAAGGGGCTGAATGGCTGATAGAGGTGAAACGTGAAAAGCACCCTAATGGACGAGAAAGAAGGTTGCTTTGCTGTGCACAAGAAGCAAACTCCAATGATGCCATGAAGTCGCGTCAAACTGCGATTTAGGTACCTAGAAATTGCGTTTTCCAAATAGTTTTAAAATCTATCCCCTCTTCCAAAATCTTGTATGCTAAGCAGCCAGCTCACTTCACATATGACACCTTTCATTTTTCCAGTAGTGTTCCGGGAGAACGAAAATAGTATTATGAAGTCGCAAATTCAACTGTAAAACTGAACTGGAATCTATGCTGTTGCGGAAAACTTGAGGCGGACTGTGTTAAAAGCTGATTCCACGAAGAACAGCATTTTATAAAATTTCTCTTCTGGAAGTAGACTTGTCTATGCCCAGAACATGTTTTTACAAATATGGAGCCAAAACAGTTCAAAAGAAGTTCTACTAAAAGTGTCATGGAAAAACAAATGGGTAGAACTTCTTTCGCATAACTAGCCTCTATATATCTTGAGCAAGCACACTGACGAATTATCACAACGAAACAAGAGAGACGTGAATTTTGTATAATGGGGATTAAAATCCAAGGCAAAAATGAACATTGGAACCTTCCTCCAGAATCCTAGCTTCTCCCCAGATACAGCAAAACCTTTTAAGTGGCAATGGAAAAGACAGAATTGAGTTGGTTGACTGGATTCAGAAAGTAGTATTCCCAAAAGCAATCAAACATTCTCCTCCGCAGCATCTGTTTGTGTCTCTTCCGCACCCCTTGCAGTGGCCAACATTTCAGTTGCCAATCTTTCTTCAAGTGCTCGAGCTCCCCTTTCCCTGCAAGGGATTGGATTGGTCAGACAGCAAATATTTTCTTTCTAGCTAACAATTACTTTCGTTGAAGTACTCGCTTTTCACAAGGCATATTGGTATCTTGTTAGGTTGTCTCCCATTCTAAAGCATGCATATTGCCTCCACCTATAACGGAAACCATGGTCTTGTAAAACCTTTTCTTGTTTTTTCTACTAAAGATAGAATATAGATTTAAAGGAAAACAAAAAACAAAAAAGGGAATCCTTTTTTCTGAAAAAAATAAAATAAAACGGAACTCAATTGTAAAGGAGCCAAAAGATAGACTTCAAGATTAGATTCAAGCTTTTTTGGGTTTTACGTGGGTGATGCCTAAGGTAGTTACACTATTATGTTCTTGATTTTGTTTCGGTCTTTTTCTTTTGGAGATTTTGATTGTTGTCTCTAGCTAATATAAAGGTACAGAGCTTTCATTTGGAAAGACTCTTTTGTCCTATATTCACCGGCAATGTGAAAATTAGCAAATTTTTATATTAATTATGGCTACAAAATCATATGACAATGTTATCAACACACGCACAAATATATCTATATGATATCTAAAAACCTTCTTGCGGCAGCAAGAACAAGGTATGTTACCTCCTCCGAGATGCCTCAATGGGATCAGAACCAGGTAATGGGGCACCCCCCAATGTGTAACCCTGGGCTTCTTCAGAAGCTTCAGTTCTCCCACAGAGCATCCGATGAGATATTGATGCAATGGGATCAATAACTGGACTGCATTATAATCAATAAGAAACATGAGAGAGAGGCATGGCAGAACTTTTGAGAACCTTTATGTTATGAGCTAAAAGGGTCATGAAACAAGAAAACACTATATTACCGTAAAATTTCAGGAAAGAATGTAGAAAATGCAAAATCATCACTTGGATCACCCTTAAGTTTTGTTTCCGGCTTCCTCTGCCAGTATCTGAGGTAAATCCAGCTCATATATGTGCCAAAGATTAATGATGGAAGATATGTTGCCGACTCAAGTGTGAAGAAGCTTACAGCAATAGACAGCAACAGAACAAGAGACGGTAACCACTGCATAGATTTGGGCTCAGAACCCAACATAGGGTGTGATAGTCAATTCCCAAATGGGTAGAAATACACAGACCAATTCCTTAAGGCATGATCTAAGAGAACCTTGCGAAACAGATCATACCTTAGCTTTTATCTTCAACACAGGCAGCTCTTGGTCAGGTATTATCTGTTTGATGCCAACCAAGAACCCTGAAAGAACCCCATGGAAGCCAGAAAGAGGCATGTAACTGGAACAAAAAGCAAATAGATAGAAAATATGGTTTATGTATGAGTAAGAAATATAGGGAAATGTCTAAAACACATAGACACTTAAACAGGCGTAATACAAGATCCAATTGAACAAGAATGGGAGGAGTTAACAGCCAAACTATTCAAGGTTGCACAGTGATCTGACTCAATTGAAATACAGTTCACCATCACGGTGATCTGACTCAATTGAAATACAGCACCATAGAAAGAAAATTCATGCATACTGCCAGCATCATTCAGCTGCCAAGAAGTCAATCGGGAAGGATACCTCAGTATTCACATTTTAGATTTTTCTTTTCCCTTCACTCCTCAGCAACCAAATGGAGTGCTAGAGAATGTTAGAAGGTCATTGATGAAATAGTAAAGAATAAAAATGTGAAAATGCCTACAGATTTTTAAGTACTTACAGGTAATTTTCCTGTGTCGTAATGTAGTACAAGGCGATAGCAGTAATAAAAACGCATACAGAAGTCAGAAAGTTAACTACAAAGATGAACTTCAAGAATTCCCGAGCACCCCAAATTGGCTCAAGCAGCTTCCCAATGACAAGGAGACCAACTGTGCTCGCAACCACCTACAAAACAAGTGTGACAATCAGTATGGCTTATTTACTGAGAGGCATTTGGAGAAATTTGATCAGTCCACCATGAAGACACAGTTCATAGCAACAGAAGTGCATACCCCAAACACTGATTGTTCAACATAACCAGCCGTTATAAGGTTCCAAGCGAAAGGAATTGTCCTGCGAAAGAGATATGTTCAAAGAGGGATAAAGATTCTGAACCATCTATGCAAATAATTGTACATAAAGCAATGGGCCTTAATTTGTGAATATCCAGAAGTGCAAAAATTGATCAGAAGAGCCTTTCAACTAGCTTGAATCTGCCGCTTCATGTTCCACAATGGTCGAAAATGCAAATATGGGAACTGTATTCATGAATAACAAAAAGAAAAATGATATAAGAGACGTTAACACCCCCCCAAGGAGCGCCTGTCCCGCCCCACAACACAAAAAATGACTTCAAATATACATGTATCCAAAAGCAACCATGGCTTTGAACCATTCACATTGGTTATAAGTTCTAGGATTTCGTTTCCCACATAAATTAGCTTTCTATTCAGAGACTCCTCCTCTGATAACTGCCTGAATGGTACTGACAGGGAGCTCCCCAGCCTCTTTATGTTTTCTTCAAACAAGGCAACAAACATTGCACATCTGAAAATGGGCAGCAGTGACTCCCTAACAACTTTTTTCTAAGGAAGAAACACTTATAAGCATCAATAACAGATATGCACATAGATTAGATACAAGAAACCGCCATGGGTCTCTCCTATCAAAATTTTTTGAGGATATAGCCCAGCCATAGCTACACAATCCACCTCTTCGTTTTTGACAGCCGAACCTACGAAAAAGGAAGCCTGAAATCTGTGTTACTCTTAGTGAGGCGTACACAAGAGATCTCTACTGTAACATTGTGGATCCGCAGATGCACAGAAGAAGGATTTAGATTTCAACCCCAAATTAATCCATTGTTTGAAACAGGTTTAACAGGGCAGTATTTTAGACCCTGCAAATTCTGGAATCAAATCCAGAAATAAATACTCTTAAGTCATACTACTACCGTAGACCCTTTTAGACAAAGACCGCCGTTCAATCTGGAACGCTAAGGGACATAGAAATTCCACCTCACACTAACCACTATTTCCACAGGTTTAAGCACTCTTTCCTTATTCCAATTCATATTCCCACTTAAAACAACACAAGCAAACCAGCAAATAGAAGATCTCAAATGCAACACGTAAATTTAATCAATTTTCTAATTAAAGCTCCAGAATATGATTCTGGCGGTGCAGGTGAAGCGTACCTGGCGGGTATAAGAGCTAGATAATTAATAGCCGAAGGGAAAAGCTGAACGACAATGTGCCCACCTACGAGTACCACCGCGAGGCCCTTGCATAGCGTAGTGAACCCAGAATAGAAGCTCGTGCCCTTGAGCAAGTATAAATGAAATAGGTTATTTCGTTTTAGAGGTCAATTTTAGAAATTAAAGAAAAATACTTGAAAGTAGAAATCAGAGAAGAGAGGCTCGAAGTAGAGTGAGTTCCATGGGGTTCAGGATCTGATTGTGCTTACTCCTGACAGGGCTGCAGAGCTCATGGCGTTAGAAATTGAATGGCGGCCGTTAAATTTAGAAATTGGGAGTTCAACGCAGTTGATCCGAGTATTTTGACCCGGAGAACTAAGGGAGGAAGGTGGCTTAAGGGGGTTTTCGTGTTTGCAAAGAAGGTAGAACGGAGGAGCTACAGTATGTCAGTATTATCTGTGTTACACAGGGCCGAGAAGGATGAAAGGAAAATTTCGGCCTTTGGGTTGAGCGAGGAAAGAGAGAAGATCTCGGCGTTCGGTCGCAGGATCATCATATTTAATGGCGTATTGAAAGAAATGGGCCACCCACTTGCCAGCACGACGTCGCATTGTCTAATTCGCAATTGTTTCCTCGGTACGCAACTTTGACTTCCTTTTCACGTCGATCGGATCGGAGTGCGTTTACTTGACCATAATAATCCGTAGTATTTTTGGGAGGATCAAAAGATGAGTCCCAAGATTATGAAAGAAAGAAACCTAGCTGACACTAATGTCCGGATTCAAGAAATGTCTGATTTTTTTAAAAAAAAAAATCTTTTCGTAGATAATTACTATTGGCTGTGATTTTAATAAAATTTTACTTTTTACGATAATTTTATTTTTACTTTAATCTCTTATTCACCTATTCAATATATCTCTAGCCAACATAAAATTACAAACGCACGCACCGGTTAAAATTTCAGAAATGAGTGCCACTGTGAAGAGTTTCCCTTGCAAGTCCAGTCCTATTCTCGATGGCTGGATCTTCAGTTCTTACCGGACGAAATACAGAGGACTAGTTGAGGCAAGATAACCGGGAACAAAATCGAAAGGAACCCCAGAGCAGAGCCTCGGGCAACTGTTACATGGAACTGTGGATGGCCAACAGAGTCCCTTTGCTGTACACTATTTTCTTCTCAGAATCGGATTACCCTAGTGTAAGAATTTGTTGTTAAAATATACATTATTACAGGCACAAAATTCATGAACTCTTGACCTCTTTCTCCGCCCAACCTAGACATCTCTCGAGCATGTTGAAAGCTATTGGATGCAAATAAATACAAATCTAAACTTCCATATTCCTTTCCACAGCATGCAATGCCGATCACCAATACCAACACTGCTGTAAGCCTCCCAAGTGTTTCTTTTTTCCGACATAACACGTACACAAGCAAAGAAAGTATCGGTAATCCCAATGGATCTGAAAGGTCGTGGTCAGGAAGATAATCGGTGCAGCCTCACGCTGTAAATTCCAAAAGTCATGTACACTCATTTACTTCCCAACCTTCTTCCAAAGAGTAGCTGTGATCTTATTCTTTTGTCAAAATTACCAGACAGCTCAAGATATCTAGTGGTACGTTTGGTGACCAAATATTTGAGCTCAAATATTTGAGTTTAATCATAAAAAATTCATCACATAATTTTTTATTATTATAATACTTATTAAAAATCTTCTCTTTATTTACTTTTTCACCAACTCTCGTAACATATCTTTACTTTATAATATTTTTCAAACTTCAATACTCAAAATTTTCACCCTCAAATTGGATGAATGGCTCACGTTGGAGCTTCGTGTTGTGCCCCTGGCCCTGAGTGCCTTGTGAGAGTGGCTGAGAGGAAGAGCACCGAAAGAGCGAGGATTGCCTGGAGTAGTGATTACCTGAGCTGGAGCCTGGATGTACTTGGTCCGGATCATCTAAAATTGGATGGACACTGTTTAATGACAACTTCCAAATGTGAGGGGATCATAACTCCCAAATGGGTGGATAAAGGAATTGGATTGGCCGGAACATGAAAAGAAGCTGTGAAGTGTTAAGTGGCCCAACATTCGGGGACCAGGAGCTTGCCGGCCTAAAAGCAGGGTTGCATAAATTGGTTCTTTCTTTGTGGAAAATCAGTTAGTTTGATCCATAAATTTATGCCATCAAGAACTTAGAAACCATTGATATCAATCTTTTACAGGAGAGTTAGATCTATGCAGAACTTCATTTACTAATAAGAATAATGAAGGATGATAATCAGGTGGATAATTCCAACTTTGAAATAAAATTGTAGTGATCAAATGAGATGGAAGTTCACAAATTGTTTTGTCTACTCCTTGTCTAAGCCAAATTTGTATGTACCATTCGCCTCTCTCTGCTTCTGTCTCTAGTGCTTGGAAGGTCTATCGGCCTCTAAACAGTCAGGACATCTATGTCTACTTTTCTAACCCATGTGAGTAGACATGGGGTGGAGAAGCATGAACTACTACGCGTTTTGTATTTTGCATCCTAAATTATTATATTTTATACATTGCACCTACAAAACTACTCATCTCTAACACATTGCACCATTTGTCTATTTTTTTAATAAAATTGGATGAAAATTTATCTTTTTAATATGAAAGGTCGATTATGCCCTTAAAAAGTCACATGAATAACAGAATTTTAGGGCACAATCTTCATTTCTTTTTAAAAAGTCAACTGTCATATAATATGACTGAAAAATAGACGAATTAGTAATGTGTTAGAGGTGTATAGTTTTATAGGTGCAGTATGATAAACATGGTAATTTAGGATGTAAAGTGCAAAACATATTGTAACTCGTGGGTAAAAAATGTATTTTTTTTCCTTAATATTTTGAATAAACATTGGTAATAAGAAAAAATAAAATAAACAAGACTAATCAACATGGAAGCCCTCTCTCACTGTTAACCCTTAACCCTTGAAATTGAGGGAAAAAGCTTCCCTTTCCGAATACTTCGTTCGGTCACTGGAGGTCTGTTTGTCTAATGATTGAGACATCATTTTTAGAGACAAGACAATAGTAGTAAGTAGATGAAATAAAAGATAAACTTCCTCTTAAACATATATTGTCCTTAGAAGTTCACGGAGTTTAGAAGAAGTGGATCGAAATGTTTCTTGATATGTTTTAGTAAATTTAATATTTGGTCACTACATTTTGACGATTTTTATAAATTACTCACTGAGATTTAATTTTTGACTTTTCAATCATTAAGTATTTCATCTAGTTACAATTAGCTCCTTCTGTCATTTTACCGTTAGATTCCCTAACGAAACTCTAGCAACGTCAGCTCTTCTCGGCAGCTCACCCCACCTTTTACCGTCATTAGTCATTTTGACTTTGACAACCAAAACGACAGCCAGCATTGCACAGTTCTCCAACGCACCATTTTCTTACGTTGTGGTTTGCTCATTTTCAGGTGTCCTTTTTGCTTGGAATAGTACCTGTAATTGATGCTTGGACATATTCCGAGTTTTTGGAGTACAAGAAAAGTTCAGCCTCACCGAAGAACTGTGCAATTTCGTAAAACGGTGTGTTGGAGAACTGTGCAATGCTGGGTGTCGTTTTGGTTGTCAATGGCAAAATAACTGATGACTAGGAAAGGTGGAGTGAGCTGACGAGAATGGCTGACGTGGCTAGAGCTTCTATTGGGGACCTAGCGGGTAAGTGATGGAAGGACCTAATTGTAACTGCGTAAAAGACTTAGTGATTAAAAAGTAAATAATTGAATCCTAGCTAGTAACTAATTCATAAAAGTAGTTCAAATCTAGAGACTAAATATGAATTTCCCTAAACTTTTTTAATATTTTGCTTAGAACATGACCTTAATCGGATGCTTTGTTTGGACATTTCACATGTCAAAAATAGAGTTGTTCAACTCCAGTGTAGGTGTCGGTTTTGGCCAAAACCAGTAGTTAAACTAAATAGGTTCATTCTTAAATAATTATCACCTACACCTACATCGTTAAGGGTAAAAATCGGGCCTTTAACAGTAACGGTTTTCAGTTAATCTACAATCATATTTGATCATTTTTATAGTATTTTATGCATTTGGTCCAATATATATATTTTTTTCTTTTGGTCCATTGATCAAGTAAACTAATGGCTACTAAACAAATCAAAGCCAAATGAATGCAGATCAAAGGGCTGCAAATTTGGTTTTAATTAAGACTCACTGCAATTAAAAAGAAGACCAGCTCAAATACCACTAGCTCTGGGGAACCACGCTGAAACCTTGTAGAAAATAACAAAAATTACAGAAACTGGTACTCCATTCCGAAACTCTCCTAAATGGAAGGCTACAGCAGCTTAAATACACTTTACTTGGCTGTTAAGTTTTCCATTGAAGACTTATTGGTTAAATCTTCTTGGACTCATTCAGACATGAATTTCGCGCTGAACTAACCACAAGGTAGCCAAAGCATACTAGAAAAAAAAGGATGAAACCAATGAAAATAAAAGAGAACCACCTAATATCTGGTCTATGCAAATGCAAATGTGCTTTTGAGCTAAAAGGAATAGGAGCATAACACAACATAAACAACAATGTCAAATTAATTTTATAGTCCACAAATTCATCAAACGTAGATTAAAAAAAATCTAGCATTAACTCAGGCACAAGTTCAGACTTTGGAGAAGAGCTTTAGTAAGAATTATCAGCAGAGAAATAAAACTCTCAGCCCTATTTTCTTCCATTTTCTCTATTTTTTACTGGAACCCCAAAATTAAATTTCAAACCCTACAAATCTCAAATAAAAGGGAAAAAAATTAAGCAATAATATATGTCTCAATACTTTCAATAGAACAAATTAAAATCAACAAATTCATTGATTTTTAACAACATATCTAAATGAATCTCAAGCCTTAAGAGAGAGATGTGGCAGATGAGATGAGAAGAAATTGATGCCTGAATGAGGGGAGAAGAGGAAGAAGCTGTGGTCGGCGAAGGGAGGTGCGACAGCCGGCAAGCGTGGTGGTCGACGAAGGGCTGGGCCGCCTGTGCGCAGGAGAGAGAGGCACAGGGTGGGATGAGTCTTCGACTGAAAATGGGAGGGAGGGGATTGACTTTGTTGAAGAAATGGGGGAGGGGTGTGACAAAATGACGTAATTTCTCATTATGAGAAACTAAGTCGTTTTGATAATTAAAAAAAACCCTGATTTCTCGATACTCGAGAATTTGGTGCTGGATAAACGGGAATCTGGAATACTCCCGAGTTTTGTAAAAAATATCAAACCAGCACCGATTAAGTCGGGTACCAACAACCCAGTACCAGTGTCGATGCTATCGGATTTTTCCGGTAGCACTGAACAACCTTAATAAAAAATAACATTAGTGGATTTTTTTATAATGTGCTTGGCATTTCAAAATTTTAATAAAATTATACTTTTATCAAATTAACTTCCAAATTTTACTTCTTTTTATCGATCATTTACCGATTTCAATAATTCTCTTTTTTTAAGGCACTCAACCTCCACCATGCAAAATTTGTTAAGATATCTGATATCCATTGGATATTTCACGCATTCTAATGGATTGGAAGGCACACCTGGACCAATGACAGCACAATCAAGTATCATCAGCCAATGGTCATCCACAATTGGATTCGCCGATATCCTCAGTTTCACATACTTGTACAACCATTTCTTCCTCCAAAACCCATATCCAACTCTCTCTTTACACCAACTGCTGCAACCGTATCAATTCTCAGAGCATGGCTTCCAACACCTTGATGAGCTGTGGCATCGCCACCACGGCCTTCCCTTCATTGCTTTCTTCTTCAAAGTCCAGATTCGCCGCCACTCTCCCTCTTCCCAGTGTCGGTGCAAATGCCTCGTCCCGCTTCACCATGTCGGCCGAGTGGATGCCAGGCCAGCCCCGGCCTCCATACCTCGATGGCTCAGCGCCCGGGTAATCATAACGAACGAGAACAACCAAGTTTAATGATTTCTCAGAAAATTTGATTTCATGTGTTAGATAATCGTAATGTGAAGTATAAGTTGCATCTTTTTTTTGGTGACAGTGACTTCGGATTTGACCCACTTGGGTTGGGAGAAGTCCCTGAAAACCTTGAAAGATTTAAGGAATCGGAACTCATCCACTGCAGATGGGCTATGCTTGCTGTTGTAAGTTTCATTTCCAGGGCTCCCGTGTTCGATTGAATTGTTGTTATAAACAACTCGTACAAAAATTCTCTTCTAATTGAAGTTTTGAGTTTCGATGAGCTTTGCTTTGGCGCGTGCATGATTTAATTTCCATCTCCGTGTGTTTGTAGCCGGGAATTCTAGTACCAGAGGCCTTGGGGTTGGGCAACTGGGTGAAGGCCCAAGAGTGGGCTGCCATTCCAGGAGGTCAGGCCACCTACTTGGGTAACCCAGTGCCATGGGGCACCCTTCCTACCATCTTGGTCATTGAATTCCTCTCCATTGCCTTTGTGGAGCACCAACGCAGCATGGAGAAAGATCCGGAGAAGAGGAAATACCCAGGCGGTGCCTTTGATCCATTGGGATACTCCAAGGATCCCGAGAAGTTCAAGGAATACAAGGTCAAAGAGATTAAAAATGGTTAGAATCCACAACTCATGCCCCTCACCGCTTTCCTAATTTGTTAGGCAACTGTAGGTCTAGTTTTAACTATACAAAGCTTTTATAGTGATGGAGTAATTGTCATCATGAGAACATCAATCTTGACTGTAGCCTAACATTAATTATTCGATATAAATGTAGGTCGGCTTGCATTGTTGGCTTTTGTGGGGTTCTGCGTTCAACAATCAGCTTATCCAGGTACAGGACCCTTGGAGAACTTGGCTACTCACCTGGCTGACCCATGGCACAACAACATTGGGGATATCATCATCCCCAAAGGAGTTTTGCCATGATTCATAAAATCATAAATCATACTTCCACTGTAAAAGTCCATGTAACTGTCTGTAATGAATCAGGATTTCATCCCTTTTGGTCTGTGTGCTCAAGTGTAGAAGTATTAATTGATTTGCTGCTATGACTTCTATTTTATAACCAAGAATACCGCGGAAATTAGTCAAAGTAAGCTTTTAAGACAGTTTTAGTCCTTTTGTATTGGTCAACAAGAATGCTGGGATTATTGGGTATCTATAAGTAGTGCATCTTTTACTAAACGACTCGCAGTTTTCTTGTATCCCCTAATAATTTGAACGATATGAAGCACCCTGTAAATGACTCGTAGCTAGGGTTGTAAATGAACCGAACTGTTCATGAACAACTCGAACTCGACTCGAGCTCGGTTCATTTAATAAACGATCTGAGTTCGAACACTATTTCTAGCTTGAATATTAAACGAGCATAACTCAATTAAATTCGACTTGACTCAATTTAAGCTCACGAACAAAACTCATATAAGTTCAACTCGGCTCATTTGGATTTTTTTAAAAACTTGGTACACTTGAATGTATTATAAGTTTATTATTTATTTGTCGGTTTATATTTAATAGTCACATATTAGTAAAATATGCATTTGATTATATTTATATATGAATTGATGAATATTATCCATAAGGATTCATTATGCTATCTATATATTAAATATATGTTGTAGGTCATTTTGTCCATTAATATAGGTTATATATGAATCTAAATACTTTCTAAAATAAAGTTCGCACAAATATCAAGTGTTTATGATATGTCGTATATAATGTACTATGACACTATATGTCGAGGCTTGATTTGAGTTTTGTTTCTGATATCTGTGTTTATGCTCAAATTTTCTTGGTTGTGTCAAGTTTGAGCTTAGTTCAAATAAGCTCGAACTTGAATCGTGTATATGTTTTTAATCAAACTCGAGCTCGTTTCGAACATAAAAAATTTTAAACGAGCCGAGTTCGACCATCCCTACAGAAGCTCGCATATATGTCTAACGAGCTGAGTTTGAACAACCAATACTCAATTCGACTCGGCTTGAATACAGCTCTACTCGTAGCATATCAATATATAGCAAAAGTGAAATGTAGTTGTCTGTTCTCCAATAATTCGAACCATATCTATCGGACTTCCCTTCTTCACATAGACGACTGATTGCTACCTTGATTCTCTTCTTGATTTGAACCACGTAGGGAACTCTTCTCCCCCTCTCGCCATGAACTACTTGCTTTCTGCATAAAACGACTTGTCGTTTCCTTCTTGTTTCACAAATTTTGAACCTATACAGCTGTGCACTGTAGAGAGAAACCAGATAATTCGTGGATACCTGCGTCACATCCAACGCTTGCTGACTGCACTGTGTCCGAAAATATGAATTTGGCAAGAAATTTTGGTTTTAATAAAATAATACTTTAAAAATCCTTTTTCTATCAAATAATCAATTTCCATTCTAAATAAATATAAAAAAAATTATTCAAATTATCTCTCTTAAATTTTTATCAACTTCAACGCCCCAACATTTTAACCAACCTAATATTTTAACAATCAAATAGCAACTAATGTAATCTATCAATCTCAGACCCGATACCCCGACCACTTTCCACCTCGTCGGCTCGTTCATATAGGTAATGGCACATGTCGTTATAGTCCATAGCCGGTCTGGTGCGTTTGGGTATTGTCAAATTCCCGCTATGAATGGAAAGCACTCAGCTCAGCATTGTCAAATGGGCCTTCTTGAAATTAAGCTATCTGGGCCTCCTAAGTTGTCAAATTGTGGACCATGGCAAGAAACATCAGGAATAAGGTTTTTTTTCCACCCATTTAATTTTCAGCTCTATGTGAAAACATCCCGCGAAATGTCATAACACACCTCATATTTATAAATAAAAATTAATCTCCTCAAATTATAATATGTTTTATTACTCAAACTGTTTCAAAATTAAACTCAGCAGTAGATCGAAAGCTTCTGTTAGCAGCGTACTCAGTTGAAGTGCGCATATCCATACAAATAATAAAATTGAATAATCTGCAGCAGGCGCAGACATATAACTCCATAAATGATTTGGTTATTTTTATTTTTATAGTTGGCTCTATATATTTATATATTTAGTTTCATTCGCCATGTATAACACAGATACTTTTTATAACGTCTGACAGGACGTACGTGTCTTTGTGGTCTCGCCAGAATGGCACAAGGACAGTCGTTTTTTATAAGGGTAAATACATCTTCTCCCATTTAGTTTCGTTTTGTATTTTGATATATTATTTTTAATATATTATACCTCTTAATTTTCATATTTTTTCAATTTTAATTCCGTACCTAAATTGTTCGTCAACTTAAACGAATTCCATCAAAACGTTAGGTGCAATGTGTAAATGTCTTCAAATATAAAGAGAGTAATTAATGTGTACGTACCTCTAAAGATAATGAGTCTATGTATAAAAATTTTGACGGAATTCGTTTAAATTGACGGACAATTTTGGTACGGAATTCAAATTGAAAATATATGGAAGATAAGAGATTTAATATGTTAAATAACAAATCGTGATGAGAGGTAAAATGTATTTAACCATTTTTATAAATTATTTTTAACTGTTTTTTCCTAAACATATTTGAAACCTCGACTGGAAGCAGCTATCAATGCCGGCCCGAATACAGTTTCATGTACTTCCGATTGAGCACCATAAAAAGTTTGCCGGACAAGCGAGGCACCTAATACATAATAATTCGATCTATTCAACAAGTGACCAAATTAACGAATAAAGAAATAAGAAAAAAATTAGCTTTCATGGTGTTAGGAATTTTGATATTTCCAATCTCTGCTCTGCTGCGAAGCAAGGACTTGCTGCTATTTGGGGCCCCGAACTGGGACGTTGTCAGTTCTCTGGCCGAAAGGAACTAAGCAGAAGGCAGCAGTACTTCAACCTGCATCTTGATGACGGTAAAATTCCGGAAAGTTTCCTTGATACTTAACATCTACAATTATCACATTTTATACGTGGTACTGATCATCAGAGAGCATTGTTGTTTCAACTCATATTACGTAAAAACACAATCCTACGGACAAGGAAGCACAGGCGGAGGCATGTGGGGGCGAACAGGGGCCACTGCCCCGGTTTACTGCCCCTTTTTTTTTACCAAGTTCGTCCTTTGACCTACTGAAAAGTCAGCCCACTTTATTGTAAATATGATTGTGTTTCATCGACCAAAATACTTATGAAAGGTTGAAAATGTTTTATTTATATGTTCACTTGTGAATGTGCTTGTGAAAATACTAAAAATATTTCCTTTGTGTTTATTTGTAAATCTGTTTGTGAAAATGATGAAAATGTTTCATTTATATCTTTTGTTTTACTAAGAATATATATAAATACTAAATATATATATATATATATATATATATATATATATATATAAATTAGTTGGTGCTATATTGATATCTTGAATAATATGAATTTTTAATTTTTAATTTTTGATATATTAACTTTTAAAATATTTTTTTACGTTACTTAATAATTTTTTTTTCATTTTCGCTACTAGAAGTGCACAAAAATATCAACAGTCGCGCGACACAATTGATATTGGCCACGATTTCTGCGTAATACCCTATAGGAGAGAGACATGACATAGGTGGTAAAGTCCGATTAGTTTCTTTATCTTGCCATGAATTAAACCCTAAGGTTAACAACGAGTGTACGATATCGCTCTCCCCAAAAAAGCATTGCTTGCATACGGCCATAGGAGCTAGCTAGATAGAAAGAAAAAAAAGGATAGAATCTACTTTCAAACACATCGGAGTACAATGTGTAAGATCATAACAAAATCGAGGAAAGTAGACCCCACATTCACGATAGAACAGCTTCTTTTTCCCCCCTATTTTTCTTCCGCACCACTGGTCATGCCCTGATGAGCGGTAATCAACAATGCAGGAGAATGTTCTGTAGATTGTTACCCTACGAAATTGAAATTTCAAAATCATGCACGAAAAATCTCATAATTGAGTTCTCAGGAGATCTCTCAAAGATGGTCCCCGTTCTCTTTGCCTGACAAATGTACCTTTTTGACCTGCTTTGACCGTATAACATATTCCCTGCAAGTCAGTGAGAAAATAGTGAGGGGCCAGTGAGGTTGGTCCACTCCTTGTGTGAGATTCCCCAGTAGCCATAATGATAATCCTCCTGCTGCAATACACTTTTACTTTTCCCAGAATCCCTTTTATTTCTCGATGGTCTGGCCAGACATCTGTCCGAGTTAGGGAGAGATAAGAGTGCCGTGCATCTAATCAGCGAGCAACATAAGACATACCAACGTCCATTGCTAAGTTGCTATGCAGATAAGCCTATGCCTATCTAATCAGGCCGGTTCTTTCTAGTTGGGTAGCTTTCTAGCTTTAATAGCTACTCAGAACAATTAATATGATCGGCTGGTCAGGAAGTAGGAGCAGCGTGTTGATTGGGCGAAACCTTCTCGTTTCTTTTCTTTTCCCCCATTGTACTATTGTAGTGCTTATTGACCCCATAACGTGCACCCAAAAGCAGCCTAGCAAGCTAAAGAAAGGGGAGTTTGTGCGTTTCTTTATGCCTAGGCACCTGGACTAGCTCGATCATTAACCCTCCCATAAAATGGAAACGTCTATGAAATAAGTTAAAGAGAAAAGCATGCAGATCCATCAAACAGACAGCCTAGAATCAGTTGTTTTTCGTACAGGCTTTCATCGTAGCACAAATATTTCATGAGATTTAGGAGAGCTTATCGAGTGTCAAAGAGAAGAAGAGCAAGATCTAGCACAACAATCAATGATTTTGTACTGTCAAAGCGAAATATCACATGCATGCTTAGCAAATTAAACCTTTGTCGGCAGAAGAAAAAACCAATCCAAAACTGACATTAGGTACTGATTATGCATTAAATCAACTGCTTTAATTAATTTTTTTCTAGATACTGCTTTAATTAATTACGATTTGGGTTGTGGACTAGAGAAAAAAGAAAAAAAGAAAAAAGATTTGGGATCTGGTTTTGCTTGATGTGAAACAGTTGCTTCATTTTAGGACACGGTAATATGACCAGGGGTCATATGAAATGTCCATCAGAGACGCGTTACCAAGATGGAAGGGCAGGAAGGTAGTTGTAACTTTCATGTTGTCAGCACACTTCTAAGTTACTATAATTTGAGCAACAGATTCCACAGAAACCTCGTTAAATGTGTAGTGAAATGAGAAATTGAAAATGGTTCGTGGAAGCAACATGCCAACATGAGACCATGGGTGACGAATATCTACACATAAGCTATTATTATTCTCTGCAAAAACCAACAAAAATCGGCGTCACCGTGCGAAAACCCTAACCTTTAAGTTGTCCTATTACAGAAGGAGGAGGGGGAGGAGGTACCTTTATTCAGACATGAGAGAACCTGCAACTTTCAAAAATTACAACGCCGCCCGCATGGAATTAGGTCTCAAATATGACTCTAATACCCTTAAGAACAGAAAAAAGGACGAAATTGGAAAAAAATTAACTTTATGGATGAGACATGGAATATGCATGGCTCCTCATACGCCATCCACGGAGGCCATCGATTTTCCGGTGGGCTCTGCAAATGGCATACAGGGAGCCAGGCACATTTAAATGCATATGCATGTCGTAAGGAAACGTGCGCGTAAACATGAATTCTTCTTGCATGTATGTAGAGATTTAATACCTTATACTAGAAACATTTCCAACAAAGACCTTTAATCCAAGACCATGTACGGCTTGAGCTAAATCTCAGAAAACACATGCATAAAGTCTTATATGAGGAAGGGCTTGAAGTGCACATGTCTACCGATGGCATGATTTCCAATCCTAGCCACTAATCTCCACGATCACGAGGAAGATGAATTTGCAGCAGTTTGGGAAGAGAGATTTTTTTTTTGGGGGGGGGTGGGGGGAGGAAAATGAAGGGGACAGAAGAAGTGGAAGAGGGGTATATATATAGGATGTAGGAAGGTTGGTGCTGATGGGAACTGGGTCATAATCAAATGGGGTTTCAGAGCCCCACAAACTCTATTGAATTGGCTAAAAACAAGCAAAGCGGAGGGCTAAACTTAGGGGATTTAAGGTCTGGCTGGTGTTGTGGGGTTTGTGTGTGTTTTTCCGAGGGAAAGAAGGAAGATGTGGGGTTGGTGTTGCACCCCAGCTCCCCGCTAAATATAGACTCCAAAAAGAAGGAGAGAGAGAGAGAGATGGGTTGGGTTACTAACCACGCAATTTCCTAAGCTAACCTTATGGTGTTTGAAATCTCCTTTTCTGGGTCGTAAAGCAGTGGTCACTTTTCTCTTCTCCGAACCTCATTTTGTCTGGGAGTGCTTGGAAGACATGGATTCCTCATCCCTCCTTCCTTTAAATAAAAAGCTAAAGAAAGGAAAAGGAGAAATACTACCATAATCTATCATCTTTTTCTTTTCCTCCATCACTTCCTGATCTTTATCCGCCTTTTCCTTTCTCTACCATCATAATATATTAGCAGGTGATTTTGATAGGGGTATATTATTTTAGGGACACGGATTCGCACTTAACCCCAGTTTTGGTTTAGACTTTAGAATAATGCATGTCACTTTGTACCTAATTCACCTTTATTTCTGTTCACTTAATTAGCATCCCATTTTGGTTTTCAATAAAGGCATATATATTTTCATCTTTCTACATTTACTTTAAGATCTTATAAATTGAGCTTTTTACTTTATTTTATTATCTTTGTTCTCATGAATATGTACAAAAAGCTCATTCCATATATATTTCATTCTTTTAAGGTATTAAATCGAGTGATTCTCGCAGAATTTTTGTGATTTTTGAAAAGTGCTTAATTTCACTTTGTCTCATTAAACTTAATTTCCAATAACCACCAAAATTTGTCAGTGATCTAAATTAGGTCACGGCATGAAATACTCCACGAAATCTGCATATATATATATATATATAACCATTTAATTTACGAGATATCAAATATATACAAATTGGACTTGTATTTTACAGTATATTATTTCAAATTGCAACTCGGTCTAATTACTGCCATCGCCGCTAGCTAGCTAGCTAGTGACCACCTGTGAACATGAACAGTATGTACTATGTAATGTTTGCAATTACCCTTCTAAACCATATATATGCTAAAACTTTCTAGGAACAGGAAGAATCTTTCTTTCTTTGTTTTAAATTGTTGCGTCAAAATAGGGCGACGGATGAACGTCTTTCAGAGTTGACATCAAAACAAAAGGCATCAGGTTCACCATATTTTTTTATGCTTTTCCTTTGCTTAAACCTATTTAGATACTTTGTCAACTTTATTTGTTTTGTCAATTATTATCCCCACAAAATATATATATATATATATTCGTTGGACGTTAACAGCTGGATATGCCAAAAAGGAGTATTTTTTGTTTGATCAACAAAAAATCTATATTTAATTACGAGATGTTAACCGGGAAGAACATATCTGCTATTTGAAGTCACCTGCTGGAAAATTTGGTGCCAAAAATCCAGATCCGATTAGGACGTGTAATCCGGGAATCACTTCCATCCTTCTCATACCTGCTGATTGAAGGATGAATGGTCACTTGGAAAATTTGGAATCATATACAAGCTGTAGATTTAAAACATCTCAGTCATGATTTGGACAAAGCAATAAGCATCTATCTTTGTCCTCGATCTCTCCCGTCGCTTTTTATTCAACGATATAATTTGCCAGTTCTCGTTTCTTTGTCTCCTTATACGTTAATTCGATTTATTGAAGGAAATTGCGCCTTCAAAATACTATTGCCATACGCGCATCTCAAGAAAGCAAGAAACTGTTCTAAACGGCGTCCGTTGCTTTCAAGATTCAGCCAATGCAAACAGAAGATCTTAAGTCATGAGAGGCCAAAAAAGAAGAAAAAGGGATGGCTGAATTTGAATTGCGTTTGAAATTTCTTTCTTTACCAACATGCAATTACAAAAGAGACCTGAAATGGCCCTTGCTAAGGATTTTTTTTTCTTCATGTGCGATTGGCAGAGTACTTTTTATGACATTAATTAATTAAATCGACTCAACGGAGCTTGTAAATAAGTTTAAGCTCATTCGGCATGTATATTAATGAACATAGTCGTTTGGGTAAGTAGATTAATGAATGTATATATAATATTTGATTAATAAAAAAAAGTCTATTTTTGAGTTTGACAAAAAAATAAATAAATCAAATTCTATGTTTGGTTTTTGAAACGTTTTTCACACTTAATTTTTAATCAATTATAATATATTTTCATTAATTTCAATAATTTTTAAAAATTACCAAAATTTTTAACACACTTTTTATCTGTATAAAAAAAATTTACATTAATTTTAAAAATATACAGATAAAACAAATTATTTTGAGTTCTGTACTGAACATAGCTTAAGTCCCCGATCACTCGATTTGACACATTAAACGATCCTCCTTTTGAGAAAGGCTGTGGAAGAGACAAGAGGGCAGAGGTAGTGAAGGCGTGATTAATGTATCAAAACTCTTCAACATGACAGAACTGTGGAATTTCTTTATCTATTGTTTAATCCCTTTTGTACCTCCATCGTTAGTGCTAGCTAGCAGTAGCAGGTCTTGTCCCTACGACCCTACCAGATGTTTTTCAAGCTATTGACCCGCCTAAAGAAATTAAAAAAAAAACTTATATAAAACAAAACGAAGCAAACTGCGAAACTGTGGTATATATTCTGCAAAGACACGCATAACCTGATGATAACCAAATACACAAACTGCAGTAGGAGTTGCGCTGAGACAAACCAACTCCATCAAAATCATGTTTAGTATAGAATGGAAATAGGAAAGTGGGAAGCATGGGATAAAGGGTACATGCGCGAAAAGTGTCAAGATATGGGAATTATGGAAAAAAGTATCCTTATACGACAGATTGGTCAATGAAATAATTGACAGATATTCTAATATCTAAAAGACTAATTTGCTTCATTTTGTTGTTGAAAAGACTTTTCTCCCTCAATCAATGGAAATGATGGGTCCTCTAATTAAAGAGACTTCCATCGTTTTCTCAAGTGTAGCTGCGGTGGGGTTCGGTGCCCTTGGGCCATGCAGCAAAAGATTGGAGTAGGATGTTTTAAGTCTAACATTGAAACTTCACAAGAAAAAGCAGGAACAATTAGCGGAGTTTGATCAGATGAGAAAAGCAAGTGAAACCGGATCTAGCAAAGCTCCTAAATAATGTTAGAAGACATTATTTTGATGGTTGTTCTTGACAAATGACAAGTTACCTATGAAGGCAGTACGAAATGCGATGTCGTCAATGAATTGAACGGTCGATCGTATGATTTAAGGTAACTTTGGGACGTGTTTAAAATAAAGCGACATTTTATCGGCAAACGTGGTAGCCCTAGCTAACATCCCAGATATATAGTTCCTTAGTTTGCGAACGAAGTGACTGAAGGTTCTCTATCGGGTGGCAATATGATACGATGAAATGTCCCACTTTTGATATTAATTAACAACATAACTTTGAAAACTGCAAGAGGCCGCGGGAGGTTTCGGTCAGCATTGACATCAGTTAGTATCAAAACACCAAAATGCTAAGGGCTAAAAGCCAAACAATTCGACAGTTGCATGCTGACAACCCAGCAGCAGGGTGATTAAGATAATGCCGAATTATTTCATTTTTGGTGGACGTTAATGCAAGTTGAAACAAGTGATCAGGCACAACCTGACATGGGAAAATCGACATTTTGGAAACGTCAGCCTGCACCCCTGAGAACACTGGTTATTGCTAGTTTGGAGAGTGGTTGAAAAGTAGAACACGTACTATATATTTACTAGCACTCAGTTCTACCCGCAAAGTGACGACGATTGTTTGTCACTGATCAATCTGAGCTTATTAAATTTAGAATTAGTGAGGCAGCCAGTCAAAATGGGGTACAAAGTAGAAATTGAAAGAGTAAAATCACAATCAATCAATTTGATTGTGAATGCAGCGGAATAATAAAGCAGGATCTTTACCTCCAGCCATCTTGCTCAGAACTCGAACAGAATCTCTGCAGAGTAACTTTATGAATATGAAGTATTTTAGTGAGGCTCTTCCAACCTATGCCTATGCCTTACAGAGAATGCATTAGATGGTATACACAGGCCTCTTATTTATAGGCTAGGTCAGGGACCCTCAATCTGTTGTAGATTTGAATTTGTTCCTTCCATCAAGGTAATTCAAATTCAAAATCAAATAGCAAATTCAAATTCAAAATCAAATAGCAAACTTTATCTAATTGGTTACAATTTGAATTCCAATTTAAATCAGAAATCAAATTGCAATCTTTATCCAATTAGTTCTAAATTTGAATCTGCTACAGATTCCATAATCTTATTTTAACTAACACCATAATCTTTAAAACTTTAAAAGATTATTTACATATGTCAATTAGGTCACCTTAAGGAAATTTTCTAACAGAAATGTCTTTCTACATACTTGTTCCTTATATAAGACTCCCACTAAAGTTAGAACTCTCGGGACAAAGTTTAACGAGAACAAACTTGGAAAAGATTATAGTATAAAGCAGTAAGCGCATTTAAATAAAGTACACAGATGCACCTATTTGTCCACTTCGAATGCAACATAGCGTATAACAGAGAGGGAGAGAGAAAGGTAGTTTATGGTAGTCAAGAAAAGGAGAAGTGGGGGAAGGGGGTGGTCTGAGAAGAGAGTGATCGATCTTCCATGTCTAGAAAAGGCTGCAAGAATTTTTCCCTTTCCTTTCTATGTAGAAAATGGTAAGCGATCAAAAAGAAAGAATAAAAAAGTCGACAGACCCATGTATTAAAAATGGAAAAAACTTTTATCGTGTAGAGTGTTGGAAGCAACAAGTGTGGGAATCCTGGTGTCAGACTTTAGTCCCCCTTGGTTTTGTTCACTCTGTGTCGCTCCCTTGGTGTTTGTATCTAAGTGTCTCAGCGGTTAGATTCTACTCCAACCCTAACACCCCCCCCCCCCCTCTTCTCTCTCTGTCGCTTTATTTTATATATATATATACTGTTTGTGTGTGAGATTAACTATACCATATATACTTCTCTCTCTCCAAGCTAAATTTTTGTTTCTTTGGTGAGCTTTCTCCAAGCTGTGTTACAGGAGTGGCTGGCTATAGACTAATTAGTTTTGTAACCTTCTCTTCTTCTACATGCCTCGAACTGTACGCAAGCACATTTGCGCACGCAGCTACGACTGGTATTAGTATGAGGATGATGTGGTGGTACAGACTACAGAGAGTCATGTGCTGCGCAGCAAAACTCTCTCTCTCACACGCATCCACCCAGACACACCCATGTAATCAAAGTGCTTTTACTCATTGCTTCTCGAAGTTAACCCGAGCAACACGCATATTGTAGTTAGTGTAATAGTCCCCGTCCCTATTCTCACACACTTTGCACCCCTTTCGAGGAAAATATATATTCCGCCGCTTCTTATAGTCAGCTTCCTTTTGTTTCCCTTCTGAAAAACCCTAATTCTCTTGCTAGCTCATCATTTTAAAACTTTAAAAATGTGTAAAATATTAGCAACATAACATGAAGTCATATATTACTGCGAAGTGCGAACCCTAGACTACTTATTCGGGTTGAGAGAGGCCAATATATTGGTAGAATTTTATTAGATAATTAATTATTCCCAACTCCTCGACATATAGATTATTTCATTAACAGGTCTGTACGTACAAGAGTGATGAAAAGGACTCATCATATTACTCTCGGTGTGAACATGAAAATTTCATCAGAAATATTAGAGGACTTAGATAACTATGGAAAATGGAGAGGAAATTATTTTCCTTTTAAAGGCCGAGTTACTTGATGAAAGATTGGTGTCGCCAAAAAAATTTGCGTTCGAAAGTGTTCCAATATTGGTAGATCATCTTCGTCTCTAAAGGTGATCATCAGAGATGCATGTAAATTTTTGTCTCTAATATTACTTTAGCGATGACGCACTAGTGACGATGGGGACGCTCATTTTTTTGTTAAGCCTAAACGTCATTGGGGACGAAAAGCTTACTTTTAGAGACGAATGAAGTCGTCTTTAAAGTACAGAAATTACTGAGTGCCTCTACCACACAATTTTAGGTGATGTTTGATACCCAAAATATTAGGTTATCAAAATTTTCAACAAACCAAATACATTCCAAAATTTTTAACATTTACATAACACTCCAAATCTTTCACGAACCTCAATAAATTTCAACATCTAAAAGATTCTTAAAATTTTGAGAATATTTTTCGAAATATTGGCAAACAAACATTCGAGCCACCGGATTTTACAAATATCGTATACTTTTTTTTTCTTATCGTTACAACAATTACGATAATAAAAAAATAACTAACGGTGTACCTAGCTATAGATAAGCAAATATATGGAAAAGAAAGACTATAAATCACAACATCTAGGGCAATAACGCCACTATATTCCCCTAAGATGACAGCAAGATCGAGGAGCAGTTATAAATATTGTTTGTTTTGTGATGCAAGTAGTACTCTTTATGCCAAACAAATATTAAACTCGTAAACGAGATCGGAGAAGTGAGAGGGGAGAGCAGTAGACAGTTGGGATAACCTTTTATTTTTATGAAGGATGATTTGTGCAGGAGATTGGCGGAAAGGAATACAACGCACACACCCCTTTGCTTTCCGAAAAAGACACAAGTTGATAACGTACCTGTACGACTTATTTCTACTCAAATCAGCATAAATCACAGCTTCCGAATATCCAAGCAATTATTAAAAACTCCCACAGAATACATATATATAGCATTTGATATGTCAAAAGTGGGCTGACGCTGATTCCCTCATCGCTGCAAATGCCACAGCACTACCAGAAAAAAGGGGGCAAAAGTTGTACCTAGGATGTTTGATTCGGCTGATTAATCTCCTAAGTTTGATCTGAGACAAAATGGTAATCTTCAAACTCGTTACTCACGTGTCATTATTTGGATCTACTGAGAATCCATAAAGGCGACAGCCCAAAAAATACCCTAGTGGGCCTTCCATATATACAGTGGATGATAGTTTGTGGGTCACTTCAGTTAATGACTTAAGAAGTAAGTACTCTGCATTTCGCGGCATACGTCTGGGCCTTTACCCCGATAAGGGTCTGAGCGGTTTACCTTCCCGAGACGGTCCACTAACCTCGTAGATAAAGACCACGGGAGAAAAACTATGCAGGGTGTCCAAATGTTCTAGACGACGTAACATATTTGTGTGGCTTGAAGAAACGATTGTGAATTCAGAATTGTCTATTGGCAGGGCTCAGGCATTTTCTGAATCTGGGGGGTGCAGTCACCGATCTTTGTCGATCCTGTTGGCGCTTCAATGACAAATGAACACAAACTCAGGACAAAGGATCTCGATCTGATTGCTCACGGGGTGTCAAATATTGAAACACACTGCACAAGAAATTACCCATTTGAAGTATGAAGTCCACTTGGACATTTATTCTCTTGAAAAAAACGTCTACGATCTACTTGTACGGTGCACGAATCCTAAAAGGATTCGGAATCATGGTCAAGTAAATTAGAGTACTCCGAGCTTCTTTTCGTGCCGACGTACATAGGTGCCCGCGAACCTTTCAAAGTTCCGGAACAACACACTAGCAAGTAATAAGCATTAATGTATTGAGGAAATAATTTCGAGAGGGCTAAACTATACATACAACTTTGAGGTAAAATTTTCCAAATACAAGATTATCTCTTTTTTCATTTCAAGATACAACTAATTTCAGGCATCTCTAACAAATGCACACAAAAAAAAAATATTAGCAATTACCATTAGAGGCTTACACATGTTAAAGCAGGGTGCCATAAATATTTTAGACCTACCTCATTTTTGAAGTCCTCCATAATCGCCCTTAACACGACCAAGTACAAGAGTACAATGGTAAGTGATAACCTTTTTTCTTTCCTTGGGCACAGCTCCCCCACAAGAGTGATCTATTTGGATTTTGGTCCACTTGATTTTGACCCTTTGATATCGTTCGATGGATAGAAAGGGTACTTCGGATCAAGACAAATCACTAGTATAGGTAGAAAATAGAAGGAAATCAATTGATTAATCAGGCTAATGAAGAGAAATGACGCATAAATTATAGTTGATAGGATTATTACTTCTTGCTTGCATTTGATAGTACAATTCGGAGAAAAAAATATAAATAGAATGTTATGAGACCTATGTCATGTGAATGTTATGGAGTATGCCCCGTGTTTCCACGAGAATGCCAAAAAAAAAAAAAAAAATTTTGCACCATGTAGGATAAGAGAAATACGGTTGAACAATGACATTTGCAAGAACATTCTCTATATATATTTTTAATTAATTCTACGAGATGAAATTTTGCACCGTTAATATTCCAAATCTACCAGCATTTGGTCACCTCAGCGTCACAATTATAAGTTAATCACAAGCACTGGAAAATTAACCATGCAAATGCATTTATTAAACCCATAAACAAACTTGGAAATTGGAAAAATATGATTAAACACTAAGCATGGACGTGTTTGCTTCCTTACCATTTTGCTGCACATCAGTATACAGAAATGAAAACTACCCTAAGAAGAATAGGAATAAAGGGAGCGACAAACTAAGAAAAAACATTAACCATGCAACTAGATATATAAAATCCCGAGAGACAAACAGGTCCTTAAGTCTTAAAACCCATAGTTCTATGAGCACACTTCAAAAGATGCATGAATGATCAAAGCTCTGGCAGGTCCCAACCGAGGACTCTGGCTACCCACTCATCGTCGTCAAATTCCGAGTCACCTGAACCGTCCATCGGATGCTCAAGCCCTCTCTCTGGTGTGGCAAACTTCCCTGCATGAGGTCCCGCGAACTCAATGCCCGCCATCATTGTGGACGATGAGTCCGATACCGATTACCGATGGCCCGCAGCTCTCGCTCTTGCCATCACTGACAATGCGAAGCGGTGGATACAATGAAAGGAACGACGGAAGTGAGTCTGGGGCCTTCCGTGGTGGGATATTTGCCTGGAGCGGTGTAGGGTTGCGGGTGCAAGTAGTTGGGGCGGTGGGCGTAATCTGCTTATATAGCTCGTGCATTACCTCCTCCAGCATCTCTTGTTTGACCGCCTGGTTTAGATCGCCCTCTCCGTCGCATTCCATCAGGAACTCCGTCAAATTAACGGCTAGCGGGCTAGGTCGACGGTGATGTTAGAGTTGGAACTCTTTGAACTCTCTCCGTCCATGGTCGGAGGCATCGAGTGTGAAGACTGAAAAGCGCGAGTAACGTATGTAAAGCCGTATAAGGACCTAAAGGCGCTGAAAAGGAATCACGACGAAGGCAAGAAGGTTTGCCACGCAGGTAAGAAGACACGGAAACCGTGACGTGTCGAGTTTATGTTGTGCTCACAAGTAACTGATCCAGCCGACGGCCTAGAAAAAAAAAAACTGATCCAGCTGACGATATAATTGTGAGAAGTCAAATTTTGTGTTGCCACGTAGGCGAGGAGTTTTGTTCTTTTGGAAGGTTTGTGGACGGTGATGTGTTTCTGCGCTGTTAAGGTGTCTGGCTTCTCCTAGTAGGAACCGTTGGATCACCTTTAGAAATCTTGTTGTGAAATCGAAAAAGGAATATCCTCCGGGTATAGACGCAGCTTCGAAGTGCATGAACATATGTGCAGTAGTAAAAGGCAGGTTACCTCGGGACACTAAATTTTGTACGAATTCACGAGATTACCCTTACTTTGTCCGGATAAAATAGGGGGAAATTTGATTTTTAAGTAATTGAGTTTTACCACATTTTTATTTTTAGTCATGAATTTTAGTGTATCAAAATTTTAGTTTTTAAACTTTTATCTTTATAAAATTTATTCATTACGTTACCCTGACGTCAGTTTCATTAACGGACCTCTTTAACACGTCAGCAATTTTGGAGCGGTCGACCGGGTATATATTTTGAAAGTGAGCGGTCGACCGTTACAATTTTGATGGCGTATGACGGGAGACTAACGAAAGGGCTAAATTTTACAAAGGTGAAAGTTCAAGGACTAAAATTTTGACCCACTAAAATTCATGACTAAAAATAAAAAATAGGTAAAACTTAAGAACTAAAAAATAAATTTCCCTAAAATATGGTGCTAATAAGTTAGGAGACAAAATTTTGTCTTCCTTACAAGGCCACTTATGGATACCTCCGTCTGGATGAGCCAACAAATTTTATAATTTTTTATTCAAATATTTTTTCATAAATCATAATACATTTTCTTTATAAATTTGAATAATATTTGTATAAATTATTTCTAACTCATTTTTTTTTTATAAATTTCAACAAAATTTACATTGACTACTGATGATGCCAAGAAATCATCGCAGTGCTCGGAAGTCGGATTATGTCAAGAGTCACCAATATGCTTGGAAGCCAAGTGACCTTGCAAGAATCACCGAAGAGGGTGGCCTCGGGTCCGGAGACTCCGACGACCAAGTTAGATCTAGAGAAGAAGTATCAGAGAAGTAAGACTTGAGAGAATATCAGATGATGGAATCAACATGAGAGAGATCTCATGTCTCCTACAATATGAAGGAGAATACCTAACTATTTATATATGGAGGTGGTAGAGTCACAAAGAGAGTCTTAAAGGTATGGGCTTCAGGACTCCTCATCTTATCTAGAGTCCCGAAGTCTCTAAGATCCTCATCTTACCTGAAGTCCTGAAGTCTCTAAGATTATTATCTGACTAGGAGTCTTGTTGTAAAGTTGTATTAGGATAGCGCCACCGGCGATTCGAGTTGCCATGAGGAATCTTGGGGTGACTAGACTTCTATGTGAGATCGGATTCCAGGTGTCAACGGACAGTCAGCTACTCGGGGTTACTAACCGGCTAATCAGCTCGAGCCTGAGTGGTCTGGTCGGGCTGAGTATTTCATGGCCCATCAACTACAATTTTTTTTATCCATTCAAACAAAACTCAAAAGGAATTCGAGTTCTAGACATCAAAGGGTGTACTATTCTCTTATCAAGTGACATAGTGAAAGTACCATAAAGAAAGACAAGTTCCCCGTATCCAATCGAGATCTAACAAAGTTATAGTGCAAACAAAACCTATTTTTAAATGTTAAAAGTATACTCTTTTAAGACTATAGGTTAATCTAAAGCTTTTACAATTTTATTATTCGAATTATATGGTGTAATTAGAGAGAAGATCGACGTAATTATCATTAATTGTTAGAGAATTCACTTTTTCCGAAATTTAATGCTAATAATATTAAATAGAGTCCCTCTATGAATTGTATAATACTTACATTATAGATAGTCTTAATGTGCATAAATTAAGAGAAACATATAAAAATGTGACTTTAGAGTAATTGTAGATATGTGGTGCCTTTGAGCATCGACTACGACAAGGGTGCGGGGATGATTTGATGTAGTTCGGAGGATATTATTATAATTGGGTATGTGACGTATTCTTCTTCTTCTTCTTCTTCTTCTTTTGAATGACTTAACATTTTATTACTACTCAGTCAACTAACTAAATGATATGTCCTCTGCGAGAACTTCAGTGAGAAGGTTCGCAGTATCTAAGAAGATTGATACCACACAATTTGGGACAATGGACATGATAATCAGGCAGAATTGCCAACTTAACGTATTCTCACTCTTCTCTTACAAAGGCTCCTTCAATTACCATCCCAAACACTTCTTACATCAAGAGTCAATTGCGTTGACAAGCATGGCATAAATTCATAAGGGGATAGTTGCCCATCGATTCCGCCCCCTCCAAACCCCCGGCGCAATCAGCAGATGCAAAAACTTAGCCACAACATTTCCTGTCTGTCCCCTTCATTTAATGAAGTGGAGAAAAATAATCCATCCCGAAACAATGAAGTGTATGACCTTATCCACATTATGGCCAAAAAAAAAAGTCTGAAAGATTGGAAGTAGCTCTAAAATTCAAAGGCAACTATAAGCTCAGTGCACTATTAACTATCTGATCCAACAAAGTTACCACTTCAGACATACTAGGACGCTCGGTGGGATTCTCTCTCAAAGCAAGCTCGGCTACATCAGCAAGTTTGAGCAATGGTTCCACATTTCTTGGCAGAGCCACATTCCGATCAATGATAGCAGCTGCCTTGCCGTGTCTTATTAATGGCAATGCCCAGGGAACAATGCCTGGAGGTGAGCAATCCTTGCCATGAGATTTCCTTCCGCTTAAGATCTCAAGCAGAACAATTCCGAAGCTGTAAACATCACTCTCCATGTCTCCACCTAAATCGCCGTTGCTGGCACTTAATATGCTGATATCTGCAATCCTTGCCCCCCATTGGGAGTCCAGAAGAATGTTTGAAGTCTTCACATCCCGATGAATAATGGGGGGTGTGACTTCCTTATGAAGATACTCAAGCCCTCTTGCTGCCTCCAATGAGATCTTCAACCTGAGGTTCCAATCCAAAGGTGAGAGCTCCCCCTGGAGATGGTCATGTAGTGTGCCATGGGGCATAAACTCATAAACCAGCAACCTCTCTCCCATTTCAGCGCAATAGCCCAACAGGTTCACAATATTGTTATGACGAATGTTGCTGAGAATTTCTAGTTCTGCATCAAAATCTCGGCTGTTGGTGTGAATTATAGTGGCAGCATTGGCCCTCTTGACTGCCACCTGCCTGCCATCTGATAAAACAGCTTTGTAGACGAAACCAAATCTTCCTCGGCCAAGTTCATTGAATTCTTTGAATCCATGAGTGGCATCCTTCAGTTCTGAAAGCCGGAATACTTGGGTTGGTCCAACGCAACTGCTTATAGAGAGGGATGGCTGTAGATCGGGGTCAGACTCAGCTTCCACCACTGGCCTGCCTACGCACATTGTGCACTTGATTTTACCACTTTCTTGGTGCTTACTTTTGTTCATATGCGGAACAAGACACCAGCAAAATAAGACTAGTACAGAAGACGAAACCAAAGATACTGTGATGACAACTAATTTGTTAATCTCTCGCTTCCCCTGCTCTTGTGTACTCGACGACGGAGGAAGCCCACAAACATCCCAACAAGAGCTGTTCTGGCATAGTGAACACACAGTGCAAATTCTATCAGCATTCTCACTACACACACTAGAAGGAAAATAACCGTCGGAACAATTTTTACCACAAGGCAAGCAAATTTTCAAGTCTTTCCACACACATAAACTGGTCAAATCCTGCTCGTTGAGGACACTTGCATTGAACGCAAACATTCCAGTAGAACATGAGCCAGGTGAGCATGTTCCCGGACTACATAGTTGCAGAGGCGGGCTGTAATCCGAAGGCACGTTCCCATGAACATCCCAGCAATTAGGAACCAAGTCCGCCTCTCTAACGCCACAAGTAATAAAATCTGAAGAAGCAATTGCCACAAACCCGGAACCTGTTGGGACCGAGGAAGAATCAGATCTTCCCCAACATTCAACTCCATGATCATCCTTACGCAACCCACAATAATGTTCGACACCCGTAGATAAGCCAACGAATCGAGTTCCGACAGGATGAGTGCCAAACTCATTGGCCTCGCCCCAGCATTGTACCTCCCCAGACTCTGCAGAAATCCCACAAACAGAATTTCTCCCTGAGGCTAATTCATCGAAATTGCTGGAAAGAGCGGGTACTCCCAATTTGCCCGATTTGGGTCCCCAACAAACTACGCCACCTTCTCTATCTCTAACCACACCACAACTAAAACCCTCGCCAGACACAATGCTTCTCATTTCATGACCAGTAATATACGGATCACTAAACGAGGAGTTAGCAACAACATCGTTAGCTGAACTGTTATTCGGCGTCTGAAGAAATTCCCAACACTCCACGGTACCGAGATTACGGCTACGGTAGTAAGACCCTCGAATAGCGCAGACATGATATTTGCCGGCGGCAATTTCTGAATACGAATTGGATCGGAGACTTGGAGGGACAAGATTCTCGCTTGAATTGACCACGTTCCAACAGTACGCCCTCGAACTATTCGATATGATGCCACACATAAAGCCCTCGCCACCTGAGAGAGTGGCCATTGATGGCAGAGAGCTGAAATAAGATGGTTTAGAACTTAAAGACTTGTTGGTTTTGTCCCAGCATTGAATTTCTTGCTTACCACTGGCATCGATGGCGCAGAAGAACCCGTTGTCGCCGAACGTAGCGGCGATCGGGCCCGGCGAACCATACCCTGAAGCAGTTATTGGCAGCAATGGGAGTAGCAGGAGGAGCCACATGGGTGAACCAGATAGACAACTATGTATGGGCATCCTCTCTGGGAAGTGAGTACTCTTGGCTGTATAGTGTTGATATTAACATAAGAGTGGTAATAATGGATGATGGTTTTCGTGGTACGGTGATGTGGTCGTGTGATTCTTTACTGGAGTTGGAGCTTTCTGTGATGAATGTGGGAGTTTATGCCTCTTTTATTATATACAGCGTCAGTAGTGTGGAGGTCAGGCAGCTTACGAAGTCAAACTATAGTGTGTTTGACAATAGCCGATATAATTTATACTCCAGCTCGTAAGCAACGCTGCAACAGCCTAGCTGCGTCGCTGGCACTGATGCTCTCCTCTTCATGGAGTTCCGTTTGCACGTGGGCTGGCTCCTCTTGTTTATTTTCAAAAGGATTACAAGTTAGTGCGATAGAGCATGGGGTGGTCTTGCATGTGCTCCCGAACGTCCAGTTAGGCATTCATGACAAGACCATACAACTGCTGCCGACAGATCCAAGATTCTGTTCGTGTAATTTGAAGGGAAAATCTAAAAACAGAGAAGTTCCACATCTACCGAAGATCATCTGTGTTAGTTCCTACGTGTGTGTCCCACCATCTGCATAAGGGGGAATCTATGGGAGAAAATCACAACAATCATTTTCCTACCGACGGGAGGAATAAGTGATTAAAAAATATTTTTGGCCAATATTTTCTAAATAGCCCCTCCCATAGAATGTAATTTCGGTATGCAGGTGAAAGGGTGATTAAAAAAAAAACTCAAAACAACCATTGACTTCTAACATGTTGCACCACGTCCTGTACAAAATAAGATGGCTTATGGTACTTTCCGTACCCATGTTAGCAAGATGCGCGAGAGAAGGTTGCTTATAGTTAAGTTGTCGATTTAATTAGCTTTTGCTTCAGTGGTGAGTGTAGGACATAGATTAATAGTACAAGATCCGTCAAAACGAGCATGTTATAAGCTAACCACGTTCCATAGTTATAGTCTATGTAGACAATAGGCGACTTTTGCGGTGATAATCCATAAACAACTGACAAATTGTCAGTTGTTTATAAGCTAACCGTGTTACTCACCACTGGTTACTTTACCACCTAATCACGAAAATGTTTAGAAAAACCACGACGCTAACAACTTGCTATTGAAGCATTTTCCATGCCTTCTTTTGGCTCGAGTAGTTCAAGTGTCAACGGGAATTTGTGGGTGTAGGTTAGGTGCTCGTTTAAGGGTTCAAATCACTACTCGCATAAAAAAGTGACTTAAATGAGGGAATCAATCAGTCTATTCAGGATTTGCTGTGGTGTTAAAGTCAATTCATGTCGATATTGGATTAAGTTTCTCCGAACCAAGTGCACGTAAATGAGTTAAATGAGTGTGCAAATTTCCTTATCCAAAAAAAGGGAAAAATACATTTTCCACTCACGAATTACTATAGGTTTTGCACTTTGCACCATAAACTACTAGTTTTAACACATTGTATCCTCTAACTACCAATTTTAGACACATTGCACCGTTTGTCAAATTTTTAGACTAAATGACAATAATGTCTTTAATCCATTTTGCATATATTGAAGTTATTGTTGTAAATTCATTAATTTTCGAGAGTATTATTGTCAAATGGAGGATGCAAAATGTTTAATTTTAGTAGTTGGAGGGTGTAATGTGTCAAAAGTGGGTAGCTTAGGGTGCAAAGTGTCTAACATTGGTAGTTGAAGGGTCTAATGTGTCAAAACTTGTAGTTGAGGGTGTAATGTGTCATATACTTGGTAGTTGATGGATGAAAAATGTATTTATAAAAAAAAAGACCTGCTAATATGTATAGTTGTTTTACAAGATGCATAGAAATAAGAAAACAACATCGGGTCGATCCAACCTTATTTCAAAACGGCGTAGATTTTACTACCAAGGAAGAGAGAGATAAATGGAATTACTTATTGTTTATCTTTTTTTTTTTAAAAAAAAATACAAATTGCTCACTAAATTTTAAAACTTACCGATGCGATTTATACAGGTATCACGATGCGATTGAGTGAGATACATTTTCGTGCTGTGATAACATTGACCCCCACTCCCTAGAACCCTTCTCTCTCTCTCTGCCGAGTGCCTCCTCCAGCCAAATAGTACCCTTACGGAGGAGGGGGGAGCTTCGGCTCCTTCATCCCCCTCCTCCTTTTTCCTTCCCTCTTTCCCCTCTTCGGCTCTCTGGTCTGTTCAGTGGGTGTTGGTTTGGGTGATTTTTTGGTTTTTTTGGCAGGTGGCTCTCTCACGGTTTTCGATGGTTTTCGTCGTCTGAGGCCATGCACGCGCCGGCTGGGTGGACTCCGCGCGACGAGCGCTACGTCGGCCCTCTTCACCGGTCCTCAACAAGCGGCGCATCGTGCTCCACGCGCCCCACGCGTTGCTCATGGATCTGACGCGCCGACAGCCTTTGCCGCGCGTGGCTGCCTCTCCGCCCCTCGAACCTAGCTCTTCTCCTCCGGCGTGGAACGTGTGGCCCATGCGCTCCATTTTCCACTACGGTTCCCCACTACCGTCACCGCACTCGCCGCCGCCGGTTTTAGTCCGTCCAGAAATAAACTCGTTTGAGTCTGCCCCTCTGTTTAGGGCTTGTGTGTTGTTCTGTTGTCGCCTGTTTGGGTCTGCCCTCTATTTAGGGCTTATTGTTTGTTTTGTTCCGTGGTTGTCTGTCCGCCCCTTCCGTGGGCTTATCCGAGTCCTTGTGGCTCTTTTCCGACCCTTTATTGGGTCTCGCTACGCGTCGTTTGTGGCGCTTTCCCGGCTTATCCAGGTCCTAGTAGCTCTGTCTACTATTTTCTGTCATCACTCTCTCTGCCCTGCATGGAGTTTATAGTGGTTCCTCTGATCCGTTGGAGGGTCTTGCTGGTTGTGTATGTCCTGTTGTCTTTTTTAGTCGTTTTGTTGTGTTCATCTTGTTGTTTTTTTCGTTCTGTTTTCTAGTTTTTAATCTATTGGTTGTTTTTCGAGGGGAAAAAAAAGAGTGAGATACATTTTCGTCTAATAAAATTAGATTTCGTGAACTAATTTACTAACTTGAAAATCAAGTTAGTTTTATTTTAAAAGTGAGATTTTTAAGAAGAGAAGTCGTTAAAACTTACCGAGTGATCGGTAATTTTTGTTTTTTTTTTTTTGGGTTGTTTTTCGAGACATTGCTTCACGGTTACACCTAAAGGCTAAAGCAGTTCCTTTGTGTAGACGCTAACCGTTTGACATTACAATGAACCCAACAGCCCGCCGTGTGCACTCCTCCCAGTTCACAATTCTCCATCACCACATTGGCACCACACTACACCACATTCCCAGATGAAGATCTCAACCATTCTTTGTCTTTCACTCTTCTTCTTCATATTCACAGTTTTCCCAGTTCAAGGTACGCGCGCTCGAACCCAGTATATGTGAATGTATGTATGTATCTACGTGTGAGTAAATATTACGAAGGGATATTAAACTCAGGATTCTCAAAGTTCAAGTCTCTGTTTCCTCTATCAGGTTTGGAGCCATTGCCAGCTCCAGATTCCGGCGACGGCGTTGTATCGCACTCTACTCTTTCACCCTCGTTGACTGTGTCGCCATCACCCGATTCCTCATTATTCAAATTCTCGCCTCCATCTCCCCCCATTGGATGGATTTCCGGCACCGGAGAATGGGAGAGGTGGCGCTGAAGGTGAGAATCCCGGCAATGTCGCACCCAGTCCAGCGCCGACGGAAGAGACGGGATCGGATGCGGTGAGGTGGTGCGCCGTGAGAGACGGCGAGTTCGATGATTGCGAGAACTTTGTCAGCGTTTTTAAGCAATCTGAAGGTTACACGTGGAAATGGTAATTCTATTTTTTAATGCTAAACACAATTAAATATAAGTGTTTATGTGCTCTCACGAAAGAAAAAAGAAAAGAAAGAGAAAGGCAGGAGTTGGCGTAATTTCCCTTGCATTTTCTTTTCTGTTCAGTGTGAACAGGGACACAACTCAAGAGTGTCTGGAATCAATAAAGAAAGGAGAAGCGGATTTAGTGAACGTAGAAGCAGGATTGGCTTATGTTGCGTTCCTTAACTACTCCATGAAAGCCATTGCAAACGAAGTTTATTGTGATCAAGCCAAAAGCTACCTTGCTGTTGCAGTTGTGAACAGAAAGGTCTGCGAGGACAAGGAGGGAATCGGCTTATTGGATTTCAAGGGCAAGAGGTCTTGCCATGGAGGTTACTCCACAGCAGCCGGTTGGAACTATCCCATTACTCATATTAAAAGATTGTCTGATTCTGTAAAATTGAACGACCGGGAGATTGCGGCGAGCTTTTTCTCTAAGGTTTGTGCTCCTTCTGAGTTTGAGGGCTCTGGTATTTGTAATGGGTGTGGCGATGAAAATAGCTTGTGCCCTGCGAAGAGCTTATACTTTGGGCCCTCGGGAGCATTTAGGTGCCTTGTGGAGGGAATGGGAGATATTGCTTTTGTCAAAGAGGATACTGCTTTGCTCTATTCAATGGAAGGTCCTCATAACCAGACATGGTCAACTAAGGCTGCGTTTGTCACTAAAATTTTACCCAAAATTTTATCTATCTCCTAATAAAATACTCTAATATAATCTTTCTCTCTTCCATAAAAAAATATAAAATATTACAAAAACTATAAAATATTACCTCTCTTCACTTTTTCACTAAACCCAATACCAAAAATTTTACCACACAAACCCACCCTAAGTTGGTTAGAGACTTCATGTAGGCACATTTGCTTGCTTCTTGCTCAGAAATTTTCTTTCCCCGAAGTTAAAGCAATTTTTTTTGTTTTGTTTTCCTTCAATGCAGGTATCTCAGTCCCCAAGGCGGTTGCAGAGAAATCAATGGTTATCCTGGAGCTTGTTCGTAAGTTTTTCAACTGGATACTCAGACGTTGGTCTCTTTATCGTCATTCAAATGATTTACCGTAGCTCGAATAGTTTATAATCTAATAGAATGGCTGTCGATGCTGTGATCAACAGTAGGAAGAACTTCAAATGACTGCTATTTGTGTTGCTTTGCACGGTCACTTTCCTGAGGTCGATAGTTCTAAAGTATCTGTTTGTCTCAACTAGATATGGAAGTGTTCCTGCAAACGTGATTATGGCAAGTAACTCCATTTCAACCAAGAAGAAATTGTTTGTTTTGGAAACATTGACGAATGCTACCGACAGAGGAAAAGCTAGTGCCATCCTTCTATTTAACCCAAGGTAGTAGAGTACTCTGGCAGGATCTTTTATTTTCCTTTGGATTCCCGTATTTATCAATTCAAAGTAAAATTAATTTGCTAGAAGCTCCTAAGCAAGCTCGGTTCCACCTTTTCCTGTAGCACTCAAGGATTGTCCACGGTGAAGACAGTCACAAGATCTTATCTGGGGAAGTCTGCTTCAGTTTCCCAGAGCATACAACAATCAAATACCCCCAAATCTCAAGCAACTTCTGCAGCAAAATCAGGTAAACCATCTTGTCTTTAGCTGGTGTAAAAGGAACTATTTGTGTTCCTTCATACAGAGCTACCAGTTCTTGGCTTTTCATATCGAATTTGGATTTATCTAGACATTGTTATTTACTGACTAAAGTATGCACTACCTTAACAGATGGATCTTCAAATTTATGTGTTCTGCACTCGACAGGCATCGTGTTGATCTCAATCATGTCCCTTCTCCTTCTTTTTTCTCTATAGAAGCAGAACGAAAACTTCCTCTGTTTTTTTTCTTTTTGGCTACTATCATAGATTAAAGGAAGTGCTTGTAAACTAACACACAATCACAGTTACGCACGCTGCTTCATTTTTCTGCTTGTAAGCAATTTCTTCTGGTTGTGGGTGCTGTACCTCCCTTCTAAGCCAATAGCATTATGATCAGATTATTCCTTGAAAAGTCGGTACTTTACATAACGCTTCATTTTAGTCCAAGAAAGTTTTGTTAGGGAAGAAAAACGCAGATATGTCCGCAATACACGCCATGCAATATGCATGCGTGGCTGCAGTAGAGCAGAAGGAAGTTTAAGATTTTCCATGCAGATGGATGCTGAGAAGACTACTGCAGCCCTTGACTGGCATCATTGCTGAGACAGAGGTGACTCAAAGCACCATCGACGGACTCTCTTGGGGGCAAAGCCTTACGACCATACGTCAGAACCATCACAAACTCCTTGGCTGAGCTGCCCACAGCTGTCTCTATCCTCTGTGATGTTGGTTTGGTCTGCAACCACGAGTCTACCAAGTTGTGAAGTTGCAGTGTGGACATCACTGGCTGACCCCGCAAAAAGATCTCCACCTATAAAATATTTGTAATAGAATGGACATTCAGCAAACGAAATCCCATAATACCTCAATCACGATTCCATCTACATCTCATACGAAGACGCCATAAATAAACAGCTTAGTGTGAAGATAATCTAGACATTCAAATTTCCAATGCAGAACCCAGACAAGTTTCTTTTCGAAAATGCAGCAAAGTCAAATAATTACCTCATCCTCGCTATCAAGATCGAGTTTTTTGACAAGGTACTTCTTGAGATATGAAATAGGTAAGCTACCATCTCTGTCGACAATTGAAGAAAAAATCGGTAAAAATTGGCAACACGTGCTCAGTGAAGTTACAGGAGTCATAATAGTGTCATATATCAGCAGAATCGCCTGGTACCTCAAGGTAAATTGAGTTGCCTAGTAAACAATACAGGATAACAAAACTAATGTAGACAGAGAGAGACAGAATAACCATGGCAGTTTCTATGCGAAACAAAAATGGACAGAAATAAAGAAAGCAGTACTACGAGTACGCAGCAGGAAGTGCATGGGGTTAATAAACTCACTTAACCCGCAAGTAGCGCGAGGATAGTTGTGGCAAGGGTGCCTCTCTTCCCCTGAAATCATTGACCAAAATAAAAATCAGCACTTGCGGTAAGGAAGAACTCTTCAATGATCAATCCGTTATTACGCCGAAGGACTGAAATCTCACTGTTCAGCAGAAGCGATTAAGGAGAACCAAGTTGGACCAAAGCTTGTGTCACATCTACTATTTGTATCAGCCAGAACTTGCTCTGGAATATTCACCCCCTCAGAGGCAGGTGCTCTTCTTTTCCTAGCACCTCTCAACTTTTTTGTTCTCACTGAACCTGATGGTGCATAATTTGAGTCATTGTCACTACCATGGCATTTTGCTTTATTACCATTCCCCTTAATTTTGGCTTTGTACACATCTGCTTCATTGTCTTGTGCATCAGGCTGCACTGGTTTCACCACAGTTCCTGAATCCATGTTGCCCTTAGCAGATTTTTCTTTGCTTGCAGCTTCCACCAGGCAATTTAAGGGTTCCCACAAATGAGTTCTTTCTTCAGAATGCTCCTCCTTACCTTTCTTAGGCACGTAGTGCTTTGATGACTCATTACTAGAGGAATTCTGCATCACCAAATGATATTTAGCAACTAAGCTGTAATAGTTTAGAGCAAATGCCTACTCATGTTAGGACTAGAATAAATGAACAAAGCAAGTTACTTGCTTTTTAATAATTTTTAATGAACTATATTTCCAAAAAAAAAGATTGAATTGTGTATGCGCAAAGAAAATAAAAGCTTTGCCTCCTTTACCTGCCTTCTGTTTTCCACAGTTTCAGATGGAGTGCCTGTTGAGCTCGAAGTTACTGGGTGATCTCTCACTTTCTTATCAACTTCCTCCTCCTTGTTAACAGGCTCATCAGAAAAGAGAATGGATTCTTGCGGAAGGAGATGCTTTCTTGCAGCAAATGTTATTCTTCCAAGTTGACCAGACTGGGCCAATAGTCTAGGTGAGCTGAAGCCCAATGAAGAGAGAGATTTCTTCTTCCTTTTTCCCGGCTGTGGAACTGAGAGCACCAGTTCAGGTGCCTTAGCCTTTTTTCTTACAGAAGGAAAGATTTTAGCCCTTAAATCTTGCACATTGTTGTCAACCCTGCAGATCAGCAAAAGAATTTTTCCAACATGAAACAAAGAAATCCTTCCTCCCGTGGAATTCAAAAAAACCTTCTAAATTCTTGTGGTATCTTTGGAGTTGAAGAGAGATTTTATGAAAATAGTGAGCAAAATGAACAACAGGCTCAAGCATAGAAAGGCAACAAGCAACAGCATGAAAGGGGGAGGTGAAGGGGGGGGGGGTTGAAAATTTTTACTAGAATGCATCACAAAAATCCCCATTTAAGAGACAATGAATGTGGTAACATGATAGCAAGAAGTTTGTTTAATATAATACCTCAAATATTCACATTAAGGGGACAACTATTTGTTAAGGTCATCAAAAAAGGATTACTGATTTATAGAAGCAAAAGACAACTGAAACAGTGCTTATTGCAAATAGAGTAACGTTTCCACAATGATTGACCTTACCAAAGTAGTTGAGTAACAATTGAATAGCCTGCATGGCTTCCACCATGTCTGATTTCTCCTCTCTTATCATAAAAAACACATTTCCTCCCACTCAGAGAAATATGTCAGCTTCAGTACAAAGAACAAACCACATCCCCCCCGCAGAAACTACTACATCCTCCTCACAGGAACAAATTAACCAAGTATAACCTTAATCACAGGTTGGTGTGACATCCAAAATGATTAATTCCTTTGGCTTGGAAATACTGCCTATTATTCTTCTAAGCTAGCGAAGTCCTTACTTAAACCAAGATGGCATAGTACGACATTGTGGAAGTCGGTTTCTTTCTTCCCTCTTACATTTGTGTTCATAAGCTTGCTTTAGTCTTGCATACAAATTTTACCATGTGGGGGAAAAAGATCACTCTAAAGAGGTGCTAAGGCATGACAATCATCAGTCTGCTCTTCCAGAACAGAACTTTACCACGATATTTTAATTCCAATAACATCCGCTGGTCAAATATCTGGTGATACTTGCAAGTAAGTGAATTAAAATTTCAGTTCCTCGCTATTGGTTGAGCAATACGCGAATCACATGGATAATAAGATGGAAGAACAGGAAATTATCACTTTGGCATGGTATAGAGTTGTTATATTCATGATAAAGCTAGTCGGCAATTCAAAAAATTTACAAACTCGTTAGAGCAATGTGGATGATGAAGTACCTAAGTTTCTCCAATGGAGCACAACCCAACTCTGCCTTGCACACTGGACAGCGCTTCAAATCCTCATCTGTTATCTTCTCAGTTATGCACTTCCTGCAAACTGTTTCGAAATCCATAAACACACCGGATTAGATTTTTTGTATTGTGCGTATTAATTATGCAGTTCATTCAACTCACAACGCACGTTTGACTGAAAGGAAATACATCATTGGATGCAGCACATATGCTTCAGTCAAAAATTTGTCAAGAAAACAAGAAAATGTCTGGCAACAGAAAAGTATCTTAATTTATCGTTACATATATTTATGGTGCAAAGTAAAAGCTGACTAAAGCACTTGAAGTACCTCATTATATTAAATCGAGCAACCACGAAGCAATCAAGGACACAGCGTGAGAAACAGAGAGAGGGAGAAGGAACATAAGCGTGAGAAACAGGGAGAATGAGAAGCACTCACAGGTGTGGAGGCACTCAGATATGGTAGCGGCGTCTTTATAGAGCTTATTGCATAAAGAACAGGTCATGCATAACGCGAGTTTCTCCTTCCTCACCTTCATCACCTGGCTTGGCATCGTCATCTTCTTCGTCCTCATCTGACACCCCGACAAACAAAAAATAACCATAAATCCCTCCTTATGCACGTAACCACAGGATGCATGACTACCAATTGGCTACAAACGTAAGTTCTGCCACCGTTCTGGAAGAGAAACGGCGGCAATCACGAAGATAGTACTGGTAGGGGTTTGACAATTTTCTTCAATTGACTCTGCTTCCACTGGGTTGTAGAGAACAAAAAAAGAGAGGGAGCGTTTGATTTAGGAGTATTCGACGTGGGTCTCGTTCGATTCGAACATTAATGATGGCAAAGGAGTACTTGATGGTCTGTTCGACGCGTAATGGTAGAATCAGTACCCAAAACACCATGATTCACGAAGACCTTACAAACTATGTTCTTTTAGCGTGTGCTACGGAGGCAAAGTGAGTTCGAGAGCTAGATTAATGACGGGTTCATTATAGAGCGTGTATGTAAAAAGGGCTTGGGTATAGGGTGCGCCGCGCGTTGTAGTTTCTGGTTTTAACCTCAACACACTCTGTCCGTCCTTAAGTCTCTATTTATTTTGTGGATTGTTTCCATGCGCAAGGAGCTAGGTGTTTTGTACGTTCCGCTCGTTGGAGCTGTAACGGGCAGGCGGCGCGCGTTACCGGAGTAACGTCGTGGTCACGTGGAAGGTGTGCTTTGTTTTTTTTTTTTTTTGGGTAAAGGTAAGTGAGTTGTGCTTTGTTTTAGGTGTGGGATTGGGACTCCCCGGCCGGATAGAAACTTTTGGCGAAGTCGAAGTTTTGTCAGAACGTGCCGAGTTGTGGGGGCCGGGTGTGGTTGGCTTTCTGGTAGAGCGTCTGGCCCTCCATTTATGATTCGATGAAACGGCACTTGATGATTTTTGTCCTACTCGAGATGTGTCTGCGTTCTTGGTTTTGCTGCCTATTTCTAGTAGATTATATGAAGACTATAAGGCATGCACTTTGCATGCGTGTCTGTTTGTGTGCGAGAGTGTTTGAGTCAGTGAGTGAGTGGCAATAGCGTTTAAACGCAGTTTGATCTTCCATGTAGGGCTGCACAAAACCGGACCGCGGACCGGACCGGACCACAAAACTGGACCGCACCGGACCGATAATGTGGTTTTTTTTAAAAAAATCCGGTCCGGTCCGGACCGGATTTAAAAACCGGTTATATCCGGTCCGGTCCGGTCCATATATATTTATAATCCGGTCCGGACCGGACCGGACCGGATTAATACTTTTTATTTTTTATTTTTATTTTATATAATAAAGAAAGGGTAAGTCAAAACGTGCGTTTTGACTTACCCTTCCTTCGGTCTCCCCCCTTCCCGAAATACGCCCTTCCCACTTCCCCCATTTGATTTTCAATTTCATTTCCCTCACCCTCACGCTCACGCCGACACCCTTAGCAGTTAGCCCTAAGCCCCTTCCCTCATTTCTCAAGTCCCCCTTCGCCAGCGACCGCCGACCAACGACCAGCCAGCGACCAGCCCACGCCAGCGACGCCAGCCCACGCCCACGCCCACGCCAGCCCGCGCCAGCCCACGCCAGCCCGCGCCAGCCCGCGCCAGCGACCACCAGCCCACGCCAGCCCGCGCCAGCGACCACCAGACCACGCACGACGCCTCCCTCCCCGAAGCCTCACTGTTGCCAGAAGATCAAGTGGCTAAATATTCAATATTGTGAGGAATTATATCAAGTACCAGTATCTTATTTGTTTAATTTGTATCTTATTTGTTTAATTTGTGAGATCTAGATAGAAGTTTAATTTGTTTAAATATTGTGGCTAAATATTTTCCTGTATTATTTGTTTAATTTGTAAGATCCTAGATAGAAGTTAACTTCTAAAAGTATGAATACTTAAGAACTGGGCATATGATTCTATAGGCAGATCAACAACATGAGAAACGAGTGATACTGGGTTTCCTATTTCTGAAAAGAAAAGGATTTTAGTCATGTCGAAGCTAGCTGATTTCTTCGATCATTTGTTGTTGAAATTGGTCTATATAATATTTAAATTTTCACAATGTAGAAGACTAGAAGTTATACTTCCATTTTACTGACCCCCTCAAATTGATCCCGAAATTGACCTATTTGATTTATCATTAAAATGAGGCAACTACCATGTTGAAAAGAGAATCTGTCTATGTGGTGCAAAAGAAGTATCTTAAATATTGTAACTTAAATTAAGAGGACAAAAGAAATATGTTGCAAAAATGGTGCAAAAGAAGTACCATAGAATCTGTCTATATGGTGCAAAATTAATATTTGATTTATCATTAAAATGCTGCAACCACCATGTTTAAAATGAGGCAACCACCACCTAGAAGTATCTTAAATATTGTAACTTAAATTAAGAGGACAAAAGAAATATGGTGCAAAAAATGGAAAGAGAATCTGTCTATATATATATATAGGAATCAACTCCAACAAACGAACTTGAAAACCAAGAAACATTTGAGCCTGCATTTGAACTTCATTTGCGGGATTCCTTGGGTTCTACTCAAATTCTACAGATTCAGAGCCCTTCAATTTTGTATTTTTGTTTTTGTGATCAAGCATTAATGTCCTCTTGTTTGTTTTTTTTGAAATTGATCTAAGGTAATGCCATGTTTCAAAATGTGCGTACTCACTTCAATATTTTATTGGCAGTCTTGTATCACTATGTCTCATTCTCGTTCTATTGATGCTAGAAGATTGAGTTTGGATGATGAGGATATGATGATTGAGGAGGAAGATGTTTCATCAATTCCCCCACCAAGTAGTGAACCACCTAAACCAAAAAGAAAGAACCAATCTATGGTTTGGGATTCTTTTACAAAGAAGTATATTGGTGACCCACCGCGCCCCAGGGCATTTTGCAACTTTTGTGATGCTGATTATGCTGCAGATGGCAATAGGAATGGGACGAAAAACTTGTTAGACCATCTTACTAAATGTAAGAAAAATCCCAATCCACTACCCCCAAAACACGACAAGAGGCAAAGAACGTTAGTATTTGAAAAGGGGGTTGAGGGTGATGAACACCCTAGTAATATGGTGTTGGCAAAAAAATTTGACCATAATCATGCTATAGCTCTTCGTCAAGCTTTGGCAGCGTTTCTTATTGTTGATGAGCTCCCTTTTAGGATTGTGGAGTCTCCCCAGTTTAGAAATTTTGTACGGATGTTAGAGCCTAGATTTCAAGTCCCATCTCGCATGACCATGGCTAGGACTTGTATGGATATTTTTAAGGATCAAAAAGCATGGTTGAAGTGTATGATAAAGGCTTGTGATAGTAGAGTTTGTCTCACCACTGATGCTTGGACTTCGATCCAGAATTTGAGTTATATGGTTGTCACTGCCCATTGGATTGACAAGGAGTGGAAATTGCAGAAAAGAGTGATTAGCTTTCGTTTGATTGACAATCACAAAGGAGACACAATAGGGGCACAAGTGGAGGAGTGTTTGCATGATTGGGGAATTGAGAAGATTATGACCATCACAGTTGATAACGCGTCTTCAAATGATACAGCTATTGGTTACTTGAAGAGACATCTACGAAGTAACGTGTTGAATGGTCTTTACATTCACATGAGATGTGCGGCACACATTATGAATCTTGTGGTTGGTGATGGATTGAAGTTAAATGATGATGCAATTACAAGGGTTCGTGATGCAATTAGGTATGTATTTGTTTTTCATTTCTTAGTACTATGCGTAATTCGTTTGTTATAAATTCATTATTTCTTATAGCTGTTTTTTGTTAAATCCAATTAGGTATGTGCGGTCTTCTCCTGCAAGGCTTATGAAGTTTAAGCAATGTGTTGAGAAGGAGAGGATTGAATATTCCAAGAGTTTGTGCCTTGATGTCGCAACTCGTTGGAACTCTACTTTTTTGATGTTGGATGTTGCTGAGAAATATGAGTTTGCTTTTGATAGAATGGAGAGTGATGATGTTGATTATCTTTCTCATTTTACTGAAGGTGAGTGCGGGAAGAGGAATTTGGGACCACCAACAAAAGAGGACTGGGCAAAAATAAGGGTATTTTGCAAGTTTCTTGAACTCTTTTATGATGCTACTGTGCAATTTTCTGGTTCCTTGTATGTGACTTCGAATTCCTATTTCCATGGACTATATGGGGTACATTCTCATTTGTGTCGTTATTCACAAAGTGCGGACCAAAGATTGAAAGACATGGCTAGTATTATGATTGTTAAATACCAAAAATATTGGGGGAGGAATGACAGGTTAAATCTGTTGATATTTATTGCCAATGTGATTGATCCAAGGTCTAAGTTACAAGTAATGAGACAGATGGTGAGGTTGATGTACGGTGGAATAGAGGGAGAGAAGTTGGTTGCCAGTATAACCGATTTGTTTCGTGCATTGTTTGATGAATATGCGTTGGGATTACCTCAGTCTCAAGTGCATGCAACTTCTAGTAGTGTGTCTCCTCCTCCAGTGGTTGATACTCCTGTCAGCAGGGGAACTTTATTTCAGGATTTTTGGAGCACGGCTATATCGTCCGGAACATATTCATTAACTCCCAGTGCAAACTCAGAAATTGATCGGTATTTGGCTGATCCACTTGTTACTCCAGACAATGATTTTGATGTATTGAAATGGTGGAGGGAAAATGATTTACGATATCCTGTCATTGCTAAGATTGCACGGGATGTATTAGCTATCCCTATTTCCACTGTGTCTTCAGAGTCCGCTTTTAGTACGGGGGGACGTGTACTTGATCCATTTCGGAGTTCATTAGCTCCAACGACTGTAGAGGCCCTCGTTTGCACCCAAGATTGGTTGAGGCGTGCGGATGAAAATGAATCAATTAACATCAAAGAAACTTTGGATTGCATCGAGAGTTATGACATGGATTCTGGTAAATAAAATATGTTTGTAATTTTAATTCCCTTTTTTATTTTCTCTATACGTTAAATATATTTATTTATTTATTTATAACATTTATTGACATTTGAACTTGCAGAAATAGCAAGCAATAGCACAGTAGCAAGCGAACTTGGGACATCAACTACAAGCAAGTGAATTTAGTTTCTTCATGTATTTTTTTGGGAGTGTTCGAGACATTTGTATTTTTAACTTAGTATGTTTACTAAGTTAAAAATAATATCTATTAGTTGCGAATATATTTGTAATGTTATGGTTCATACTCATAGGCTTGCTGTGTGGGCAACGTCTTCTAGTTGTGTTGGTTTATTTTCAGTCTTATATTCCCAAGTATATTCGGTTTTGTGATATGCACAGTAACTCTAGTTTTCCTTAATAGATGATATTTTTATTCTGGGATAAGAAAAAATCATGGTTTCAAAGTTAAGGTTGAAATAAAGTCTAGTTTTCTTTTTCTCATTTGGAAATAGACAATAGACATGGAAACTAACTTTGTAAAATCCTCCTTAACTTTTGTCGGGTCCTAACTTTGTAATGGAAATATCTTCTATTTAATAAAAGATTATTAAATAGAAGATATTATGTGATTAAATTTGATCCGATTCCCCCAAGTAACAGATTATTATGTGATTAAATTTTTAAGCAATATATATTATATAGTAATGTTATTGTTAGAAACTTTGAAATTAAGTGTAATATTATATGAGTATTGATAAAAATTCTCAAGACTTTACTTAAAAAACTGAGGACTTCTATGACCTTGTAATTAAGTGTAATTATATGAGTATTGATAAAGATTCGCATTTTTAAGTTTTTAAATACATTCTTTAAATTAATAAGCCAACCATGTTATGTTTTAAAATAAATTCACATATTTAAGTTTTTAAATGAATTCACATATTTCAGTCTTTAAATGAATTCACATCTTTAAATTAATGAGCAAACTATGGTTACATGGTAGATTGGTAGATGTTAAATAAATTTACATTTTTAAATTTTTAAATAAATTAACATCTTTAAGTCTTTAAATGAATTAATATCTTTAAATTAATAAGCCAACCATGTTATGTGTTAAAATCAATTCACATATTTAAGTCTTTAAATGAATTCATATCTTTAAATTAATGAGCAAACTATGGTTACATGGTAGATTGGTAGATGTTAAATAAATTTACATTTTTAAATTTTTAAATAAATTAACATCTTTAAGTCTTTAAATGAATTAATATCTTTAAATTAATAAGGCAACCATGTTATGTGTTAAAATCAATTCACATATTTAAGTCTTTAAATGAATTCACATCTTTAAATTAATGAGCAAACTATGGTTACATGGTAGATGTTAAATAAATTTACATTTTTAAATTTTTAAATAAATTAACATCTTTAAGTCTTTAAATGAATTAATATCTTTAAATTAATAAGGCAACCATGTTATGTGTTAAAATCAATTCACATATTTAAGTCTTTAAATGAATTCACATCTTTAAATTAATGAGCAAACTATGGTTACATGGTAGATTGGTAGATGTTAAATAAATTTACATTTTTAAATTTTTAAATAAATTAACATCTTTAAGTCTTTAAATGAATTAATATCTTTAAATTAATAAGCCAACCATGTTATGTGTTAAAATCAATTCACATATTTAAGTCTTTAAATGAATTCACATCTTTAAATTAATGAGCAAACTATGGTTACATGGTAGATTGGTAGATGTTAAATAAATTTACATTTTTAAATTTTTAAATAAATTAACATCTTTAAGTCTTTAAATGAATTAATATCTTTAAATTAATAAGGCAACCATGTTGTGTGTTAAAATCAATTCACATATTTAAGTCTTTAAATGAATTCACATCTTTAAATTAATGAGCAAACTATGGTTACATGGTAGATTGGTAGATGTTAAATAAATTTACATTTTTAAATTTTTAAATAAATTAACATCTTTAAGTCTTTAAATGAATTAATATCTTTAAATTAATAAGGCAACCATGTTGTGTGTTAAAATCAATTCACATATTTAAGTCTTTAAATGAATTCACATCTTTAAATTAATGAGCAAACTATGGTTACATGGTAGATTGGTAGATGTTAAATAAATTTACATTTTTAAATTTTTAAATTTTTAAATAAATTCACATCTTTAAGTCTTTAAATGAATTAATATCTTTAAATTAATAAGCCAACCATGTTATGTGTTAAAATCAATTCACATATTTAAGTCTTTAAATGAATTCATATCTTTAAATTAATGAGCAAACTATGATTACATGGTAGATGTTAAATAAATTTACATTTTTAAATTTTTAAATAAATTCACATCTTTAAGTCTTTAAATGAATTAATATCTTTAAATTAATAAGCCAACCATGTTATGTGTTAAAATCAATTCACATATTTAAGTCTTTAAATGAATTCATATCTTTAAATTAATGAGCAAACTATTGTTACATGGTAGATTGGTAGATGTTAAATAAATTTACATTTTTAAATTTTTAAATAAATTCACCTCTTTAAGTCTTTAAATGAATTTATATATTTAAATTAATAAGGCAACCATGTTATGTGTTAAAATCAATTCACATATTTAAGTCTTTAAATGAATTCACATCTTTAAATTAATGAGCAAACTATGGTTACATGGTAGATTGATAGGTGTTAAATGAATTCACATTTTTAAGTTTTTAAATAAATTCGCATTTTTAAGTTTTTAAATACATTGTTTAAATTAATAAGCCAACCATGTTATGTGTTAAAATAAATTCACATATTTAAGTTTTTAAATGAATTCACATATTTAATTCTTTAAATGAATTCACATCTTTAAATTAATGAGCAAACTATTGTTACATCATACATGGTAGATTGGTAGATGTTAAATAAATTAACATTTTTAGATTTTTAAATAAATTCACATATTTAAGTGTTTAAATGAATTAATATCTTTAAATTAATGAGCAAACTATAGTAGCCTAGTAGGTGTTAAATGAATTAATATTTTTTTTATCTTAAAAAACGTGTGTTAATGAAAAAATGAAGAAAAAAATGAAAAAAAATGAAACCGGTCTGGACCACTTAAGTGGTCCAGACCGGACCGCATTTGCATAGGACCGGACCGGACCGGACCACTTACAAGTGGTCCGGTCCGGTCCTATAATATTTACGGACCGCAATGCGGTCCGGACCGGAATGCGGTCCGAAAAACCGGACCGCATTCCGGTTGTGCAGCCCTACTTCCATGTGATGTGCCACTTCATGAACATTCTACACCTGACAAACACGAAATCCATTGAGTTTTACTCTCCATGACCAATTGGTATATAGCCAATGTAACAAATTAAGGTGGCCGGTCGGAAAGAAAAAAAAAAACAAGTGCTGTACGGATCGAATTTGCGGGGATTTCGAAAGAGGCATTCAATCTTGGACTTAATTTGTTTATATTTGAATGTTTTCTACCCAAAAAATGATCATATATATAGGCCGTACGTACGTGCGTCTTAACTCCAGTAAACCACAAACTTAGATTTCCTAATCCATACGACGTTGCATGATCATCTTGATCTTATCCATGTCGATTGTTTGCTATTTATTTTGTTTCAGACAGATGCAGCATTAATGGGTTTATAATCATGTGTCTCTCCCCCGAGCCGATAACGACAGAGATCGTTAAAAGAGTCCATCTCCAAGCCAGTTGACAACAAAGATCGACGGTGAGATTTGATGTAAGCAACAATGGAGAGACGTTTTGTTTTTGTGCAGAGGGCGTTATACCGCAGGAGTGTGCTTCCAAATGGCAGGCCAGTGGCTGATATTTGGCAGGCATGCATGCAAAGTCAGGTTATGAATATCGAACTCTTGGGTTTCGCACAGCTGCAACTTACACGCTAGCTAGGAACAACTGCATGCATGCATGTGTTTGCTCTAAATTAAATTACATATATGCTTCACATATACAAACAAAACTGAAACTGAGCAGGTGTAAGAAAAGGAAGATTTTATGGCGAGAACAAAGATCTTTTTTTATAGATCAAGCTCCAAAAAAGGAACCGAATTACACTGACTAGGCGATTTAAGCCGGCGGGATCCATAAAAGGATCGGAGAAAGCCACTATATGCTCCATGCAAAGCAGTGGGAGCAGTGGTCGGACACAGTAGACAAAGCTACCAGACCTAAGCTTGCTAGCAGATACAACACCACAACCCGGTATAGATAACCCTAACAAGGGCAGGACAGATCCATAAGGGATCGGAAAGCAAAGCCCCACGCAGGAGGCGGCAAAAACAGACACAACCAACAAAAAACCAAACAACAACGAAAAAAACCAACAAACAACAAAACCAGAAACCAACAACAACAGAGACATAATCAACACCACCACCACCAACGAGCAGGGAGGCCGAACCACTGGAGGCGGCGGCACATGACCACCACGCGCCGCCGGAAGACAGCAACTGTGTGGCGCTGGGCGCGTGGCCACCAAAAACAGTTGGAATCAGCCCGAAAAAGGGAGCCCGAGACGGGCGAGTGAGATCCACGCGCGGCGCGTGGGTCTACATGTGTCGTCCGATTGGAGCCGGACTGGGACTTAAATGCTCGGTGGGAGGCGAAGACGACATCTAACAGGGCGGTGTCCACTGATGAGGCTCAGGAGCCACGAGATCTACCGTCAAAGATTCCGAACAAAAAGGGGAAGGGAGAGGGAGAAGAGAAGAAAGAGGAAGGAGAAAAGAGGGAGGGGGAGGGAAGGGGCGGCGGAGGGAAGAGTCGAAGCTCCTCCCACCGCTGGAAACAAGAATGCTAAGGGGGCGACGGCTAATGGGGAAGGAGAAAAGTTCTAGAGAGAGAGGCAGAGCCTTCTCTCTAGAACACGCAGAAAGTTTTTAGATCAGAAATAACTGAGAACAAGGATCATCATCTACATATACGGATGATAATGAACCATGCGCGCGTGACAAAGAAAAAATACAAAAGGAAAAAACCAAAAGGCAAATCATGAATGAATTGTCTGTTTTTTGTTTTTTAAGGACAAATCTTGGTTAATACAATTTATATATAATATTTGCAATATTTCTTAAATTCAGCTTTTGTTATACATAAAACTATCCTCGTGTTTTACTTAAAAACAATAGACTGTAATATATTTTTTTTATCAAAGGTAAAACTTTATTCAAAAGCAGAAAAACAAAGGAAATAACAAAGAATCAAGGGCTGAAATCCAGCATAAAGCTAGGACAACCCATCCAAATGAGCAGGAATAAAGAGGTAGCTTCCATAAATAATTTTAGAAGCGGCCCAACTAGCAAGGTGATGTGCAATAACGTTACAAATATGAAAAACTTTCCATGATGAGATCCTTTGGAGAGTAGTCCAAATCTCCTCAATCATTTCATGAATTCTCCAATCTACTCTCTTAGGAAAAGATTTAATAGCAGACACAACTATACCAGAATCCCCTTCAATGATAACATTTTGAAAACCTCTTCGTTGTGCCTCTAAACTCCAAACTTAGCCGCAGCAGTCTCTGCTTCAAGCTGTGATATCTCATCTATCTTTACAACCGAAGCTCCCAGGAATGACCCAGAACTGTCACGAAATACAGCAGCTGCAACTATAAAAGAATCACGTACAACTGCGTCAATATTCACTTTAATGAAGTAACAGGGGGTGGTTGCCAAACTTGAATCCTATCCTCTTTCAATTTAATTACCCAAGCCTCTTTGTGAACTTCACTAACCCTTCTAATCTGCTCCATCAATGCTCTTTGGATGTTTTCCCATGAGCGACTAGATTTCGGTTAAACCATGTAAGGTACATGGCATTTGTGGCAAAAAGCTGAAAGAAATGTCATTAATCTGCTGGAATATCCAATTTCAAGGGGTGCAAAATAAATCTCAACCCAATCTAACAATGACATCCTATTGAAAATCAATATATCAAGCGGCCCAGGAGACTCTTGCCAAATAATTCTGGAGAAATAGCATTCTAACATGAGATGCTTCACTGTTTCACGCGTTAAATGACAGAGGCAACATAGCTCCTAAGCTTTATTCGTCTGGTGAATTTGATCAGCCACTCTTCCTCGTGTAGGGAGTATGTTCCAGAGTCCAGACTACCTTCCATTAAATTAGCTTGACTCTTTCATGGATTTTTAATTTCCACATAGTTTTCCAAGATTCTTGATCCAACCCCCCCCCCCCCCCCCCCATCAGATCGCATCTTCTCTTCACAATAGCACGATACATGGATTTAGTAGAAAAATCTCCCAAACTCAGCCACAAATTGCTATCCTCCCTATTACCTCCAGGTAATCTAACACCTTTAATAGCCCCACCAGTCTTCCTATCAAACAGCTGTACCAACTTCTGATTATCCCATCCACAAGTGATCTGGTCAATAAGAGCAACCATATTCAACTCAGGATCACATTGCACAGTTAAGTCCCTAGATGTTTAAAATTTGGCATATCTAGTAACCAAGGGTGGTTTCAGATTGAAATAATGACTCCATTACCTACTTGTTTGCAGAATCCTTCTTGAATAAGCTCACGGTTTTGAAGGATGCTTGACCATATCCAAGAGGGGTGATTACCGGATCTCACATCCCACAAGTCACCTTCTTTCAAATATTTCGCTTTCAATATTTTTACCCAAAGACAATCTGGATCAGTTAGTAACTTCCACATTAATTTTGCCAACAACACTGAATTGACATCCTTCATCTTTCGCATCCCTAAACCTCTACACATCTTAGGAGTACAAATTGACTGGCAAGCCTTCAAAGTCAAATTTCTTCGATTTTTCGATTCAAAACCCCACCAAAAATCTTTCAAGATTTTATCCACTTGTTTTCACCAGTTAAGAGGCATCTGAAGACACATAATCGTGTTGAATATAAACGACCTCTTGAGGCCGAATACAACGAACATGGACAAAGAGCCCATTACATCAACATTATAAGTCCAAAAAGCTATACATCAAGCCTTAAAGGCCTGGTTTCTAATGGTCATAAAGGTTACAACTAGACGGACCAAAAGTTCCGTAAATTTTATGCAGGTCCAATGACCATGTTACTGGTTAAAAAGACGCATGTCCTTTTCTCTTTTTTGTTGCTGACTGACAGACACCATTCGCCCCCGTCTGGTTGAGTTCCTAGCACTTAGTAATGGTTTTGCTAATGCAACGTGGCGAGGGTCATGCATGCGGTGGTTCTACATCTGGAGTTATTTACTGGGGGTTTATGGTGTCTATCACGGTTACCAACAAAGGTTACGGTTCTATTGCAGGCAGTCCATGGCGTTTCCCCATCGGCAACTTCATCTGGCCAATTGTTTTAGCCATGGAGATCACTACAATGATTACAACGAAGAAGAAATAGATATCCAATGATCGTTATCTCGCCACGTTCACAAACGCCAAAAAGAAAAAAATACCAATGGAAGAAAGAAAACAGCTTTTCGTTCTTTCCTTTCTGTAATATTTCTTGTGATGAAGACCAGCTTCTATGTTAATCCATCCACACTCAAAAGTTTCATGAAGTTTTCAGTGGCAAACAAACCAAAATGCTAGCACATATTGCATGGCCGTCTTTTTGTTTGCCAATTGCTAGTGGCAAGGTCTACTTGTCAATTTAATATAAGCTTGAACCGGCCATATCCTTTATTAATATATATTACAGGCAACTTCTACTCCCATCATAACTTACACCCAGAAGCTAAAATAAGCAAACCAGGAAAGATCAGCAGCCAGGCAAGCATTTCGCATCACTTTCTTTCTGGTTAGTCGGCCAAATAGAAAATTGATTACGATGCTAACTAAAAGATAATCGGACAAATCTGTTGACATAAACTGCATATTCAGATTGAACCTTATCTTCGTTTTAAACAAGGGGATAATTAAAGGGATAGAGAAGATTATCCCACCTTCCTTGTCAAAAAAAAAAGAGAGAAGATTATCCCACCTCAGGTAGCCCCTGCATCCAGTGTTCTCTATAAAGAATAAACTAATACACAATGATGAGGGTCGTTATTGCCAAATTCCCATCAGTATAGAATAGAAGAGAGGACACAGAAAAAGGAAAAAAGAACTGAGGAGAGGGCTCAGAGGGGTGAGGGGTGAAAAAAAAGAAAGTAACAGTGTCGCGTATCTAAAGGACATACCGCATAGTGGACGGAAGTCGTTGATGCTATAGCACAGAAAATAAAAAAGGATAAATGGCACTTTGTTAGCCTATATTTTGGTCCCTAATTATAACCCTCCGAGTGGATTGTGTATATGTAAAAAATTATACTTACGAATTAATTGGTCCAAGCAACTATCCAAGTAGTTAAAAAGACCAGTCCAAGCAACTATCTAATAAACAAATTGAAGAAGAGACCTCCAGTTTTTCTCCCCACTGGCACTAGCCTCAGTTTTTTTTTTTAAATTAATGGTCCAAGTAACTATCTCAAACGGTCAGCAAAGCTAGCAGTCATAATCTCCAGTGCACGCGCATTTGGAACAACTAGTCTCTTTCCATAGAAATTTCACAAATATCCTATGCACATTCTCGGTCCTATTGGGATTGAGAAGATTAAAGTCAATTGATACAATAATTCAATTCATGGTGACAATACAATTAAAAACTTGGGCACAAGGGAGATGCACCATAAAGTGTACCAATAACACCGTTCCACAAAAATAAGTTCAAATTAAAAATTAGCATAGTTCCCCCTTTTTTTCCCAGGCATTTATAACAGAAAATGCACACCTTGAATGATGAACGCTTTCAAGTGGGCTATCGCAACTGGCCCATTTCCACACACAAAAGAGGTGACAAGTCTGTGTATCATTTCAGTCGTAAATATCAAAAATTTATGTATGCACATCATTTGGAACATACAAATTATAGCAATTTGCATATGTACACTTCTCTTCTATTTGGATAAAATATTTCTCTCACCAACCGTTATGGATCACATACAGTGTCATAACAATACTATTTCAATTAAAAATGTTGAGAAAGTGAAAAAAGCCATGCCTGGTGATCTGAGCAGGAGAGACATTGTTGGTAAAATCATTTGACTCTCTCTTACAAGCTATGTACAGTAATTTCTTTTCGTATAGCGAACAAAAACTCTATAAAGGGCTCCTCTTCATCAGCCCTGCACTGCCAGAGCCTGCAAGTGATCTATAAAAACTTCCAAGCTCAAATCATCGGTGAAAATAATATCCGATCCATTTGTGTATGAAGAATTCTGTGTAACAGATGGATTCAACTTTGCAAGAAGAAACCTTGCCTGACTACTATGCTGATCACACCTAATAATCTTGGGTGCCGGAACTCTTTCAGCAACAAGCTGCTCCGCATCAAGCTCTGGAGCTTCAAACAACTTTCTTAGATTCCCATGGGTTGGATCCTTGTCATAACCAAGCTTCCTCCACTGAGCAATCTTGGACCCGTAATGGATAACCACAAGGAAATAAGAATCAAAAAGCAAAATAACATCTGGAGAAATGGAGCGAACATCTAAGAGAACTGGAATAGGAGGCCCATCAAAGGAATATTGGAGAAGTGTAGGTTGGATCATGATAAGCGAACCTACTACACCCTCACGGTTCAGCATCAGCCGGAAAAAAGCAGTTTCATCAGGAGTACAGTTAAATACGTCAATAAACTGGGACCTCCGGAGGTAGTACATGAACTGGGGATAAATTGAGAAGTTCGGTGCAAGGCGGAAGGAAGAAGGATCTTCTTGGACATATTCTCCAAACTTGGAAGCGAAACGGATCAATGCATCATCCAGCCATCTAATAACATCTCGGGCTTGACACTTTTCTGCACGGTCAACAGCGAGCCTTGCCATCACTGAAGCTGCTGCTTCTTGATCGAACCCGGCAGCAATTTCGGGTGACTGGTTTCCAACCCATCTTCTTGCAGCCGTCGTTACTCTTTTGCGGATTCCCATGTTCCCCTGTCGATATCGTGTTATGAACTGTACGGAGAATGCAGATCCAGGTTGGACCTTCTGCTCATCACTCACTTGAAAGAAAAAAGCAAAGCATGTTTTGCTGGTGAGTGTAGACAACTTCCATATATAGGTACCACCTTCCCCTATCTCGTTGTTGCTCACTAAATTGTTCTTCCTCTGAAGAGATATACAAGGTCCAAGAGCTCCACAGATTTTTACATCTTTTGTGGCCACTATCTCAATAGTTGCATCAAAATTCATCTTCAAGTTTCCCTCTTCATCACTCTCAAAAATATGCCTCAAGCATTTTCTAAATTGACTTGATTCAAATGACTCTCCAAGCATAATGAATCCACCCGAGTTCTCAACAGAGTCTTTTAGCTCTGCCGCTCCAACTTGATCAAGAGAAAAAGCAAACAAATCTAGAACAATGGATGCATCAGATAATCTCTGTGATACTCTCTTGTAGAAGCTGCTAGATTTAGAATAGTACGGTGCTTGACCATTAATGAGGTCTCGATGAGTTCTGATGGCGTTCCTGAGATCTGTGTCTACAACAATCCCTGGGCCTTGGGTTGCAGGTCCGGATGTGAAGACCATAATCCGGGAGCCCACATTTACAAGGCATCCTTCCAGAAGTCCCAGTGCAGCTAATATTGCCGTTCCTGTGGACCTTAAAGGGCGATGACCCGGCTTGGTACGGGGTGAAGAATGGATCTCTTCTATTGCTGTGGTGATATTGAACTCACATTCGGAAACTGGTAGCAAAAATCCCTGCTTTTGGATAACTGATGCCTTTCCAAGATGCTGTTGCCTTGTGGGAATACCCAGAAACTGTTGGGTCTAAGGCTCAAAGAAAGGAAACATATTAGAACTTAAGAAAGTAAAAATGTTCCTTTGAAAGCATGACGTTGGCCACACTCTAACTACCTCATCTCTAGAAGAAGCAATGCGTAAGTACAATGGAGAGAACAGAGAAGAAATGCAGAGATGAACATTAAGATAAGTGTCCTGTCTAGCTTTAAAGTCTTTTCAGGTTTTCAGAATAACCGAAATAAAGTAGAAGGAAATGGACCTTATACGGAAGCAGCAAAGCAACACTTCTAGATTCCTTCCTATTCATCAACAACTCCTTAAAAAATAAATGCAAAAGGTTTCACTGTTTTGCTAATCCCAGAACTCAAATGGTTTCACTGTTTTGCTACGCGGATTCAACAAAACCAAAGAAACATATCCTAGATAAAAATGGGACAACTTAAAAGATTAAGAAAAAAAAAGACCAACAGAAACATTGTATATTAAACGCCACTCTAATACTTAACCGAAGGAGCAAATGAAAAAAAAGGCCAATCCAGCAATGGAAAAGAACGCTCAAACACAAATGTAAAACTGATATGCAATTGAAACTTTGGAGGCTTGAGAATACAATCAGAAACGGTAAACGTAAAACAAACATAAAACCAATACACCTAGAAACATCTTCCAGCAACGGAAAAGAAAGCCAAAAAAATAAAAGAACAGAAATAATTTACAAAGCAAAGTAAAGTACCTGCTCTGAAGAAAGCTCGCGACCTCCGTGAAACAATACGACTCTCGAGCACTCGGGGAATCCAAGATCATGGACACGAACCATCGAGTCAAAAGTAACCAATCCCACCAATGCATTCTCGGGCAATTGCTCTACCACCAGCAACAACTCATTCTTAAGCGCCCCGAGCTCCTCGTCGGCCGTGCAACTGTCCACAACGAATACAAACGCCGGCCCCACCCCTCGCAAATCCCCGCTCGACATCGACAAGGTCGACGACGACGACGAGACCATAGATGCCAACGAAATCGAAGACGACGATGACTGCCCGTTTAACCAATTATGCTTGGAACTCAAATTTGCGACACCCGAGTTGGCACTAGGGCTCGCGATTTTTCTCCCAGGAGCGTACTCCACCGTGCTGTAAGTCGGGAAAAGCTCGGCAGGGAGATTAGTCTCGCCGATACCGGAATAGGAGCGTGGAAACGGATTCTTTCGGTAGCAAAATGGGCAATACCAAATGCGAGAAATGTAGTCGAGCCGGGCGTAGGGGTTCAGTATGGCGCCACATTCAGAGCAGAGGAGAGGGTCGTAGGGAAGGATTGGAAGCTCGGTGGACTGCATCAAAGGCATGCACATGACGCTGAGAGGGACTATCAGAGCCGAGGATTCGGATTTGGATGCTGGCCATGAGTTCCAGGACCAGCGGAGCCCTTCGATTGCCTCCAACTCGATGAAATCCATGCGGGATCGAGGTGGGTTAGGGGATCCTTTGGGTTAAGCTTTCGTGGGGTTTTCCCAGGGTAGGTAGGTAAGGAAAGTAGTGCTTCGTTGTTAATTTTATTGGTTAGATGTCAGTAAAGGAAAATAAGCATGTTCTTTTCCCATGTGGGAGAAGAGAAAGCAAAGGGAAATGAGGAGATCAGTTTGGCTCTCGGGAAAGCAGGGGAAAGTGGAAGAAAGGGACAGAACAGTCCTGATTGGCGTTAGGGTTAGGGGTCTTTGTAAGGACCGAACAAAATTGAATTGTGTCTTTGAATATGATATTATACAACTTTATATTTTTTATTATTGTTATTGATTATGATATTATATTTGAATATATTATGATATTTGTCCATTTGATATGATTATTGATTATGATTTATGTTGGAAATTTAAACAGACTAAAATAGTGAAAAAAAATGAAAAAATTTAAAGAAATTTTTTTTTTGCACAACGGTTATACAGTTTAAGCGGTTATCGTATAAACGTTACCGTTAATACCGTCACCGGCAATGACGGTTATTGTGCCTTAGCGGTGTGGTGACGGTGTCAATTATGTGATTCCGTTAATTGCGGTGACAGTGACGATTTTTGTCAAACTGTCACCTACACCACCGTTAACCACCCCTACTGCAGACTGGACTGAACCACAAAATCGGAAGGTCCGGTCTTGTTAATTTAAATTCAGTCCAGTCTATAACTTTTGACAAATCGGTCCGGACCGGACCATATTTATTAATATAAATAAAATAGTTTTTTTAATAGTTTTTAATACAAATTACAAATTTTTAAAAAATTAGTATGAATCTAAACTAAAACTTTACATTTTTATATGTCCTTTTCCCGTCGAAATTAACCTAAAAATAAAAAAAATGAAATCTTAAGTGGTACGGATCATACCGCATTTGATTGGACCAGACCGAATCGGACTATTTTATAAGTGGTCTCGTCCGGTCCTCCATATAAACACTCCCAAAAATCTGGTCCGACCTGATTTTCAATTCAAAAATCAGACCGAATTTTTTATTGTTAAACCCTAATCTTTGCTCGTATGGCAAGCAGGTTCGTCATTGATTTTGGCTTACAGTTGATTCTTGGTCACATGCGCTGTTCGTCGGCTTCTGCTCCGCAGGGGTTTGAAGCATTTCATTATTCATGGAAGATGATATAAAAGTATCAGAATTTATCAAAAACAAATATTCGTAAAATTCCTTAAAAATTCAAATGATAGTTATTATCCTTAGTTAACGATAGTATATATTAAGATCACAATATATTATTAGTCGAGATCTTTTGAATAGCTAAGTATCTGAATGTAAAATAACTTATGTATAAAACTAAACGCATTAGCAATTGATCATGCTTAACACAATCCATTAATTAAATTATCTCGATTAATTAATCCTTAAAAGTGAGATTAAATACACAAGTGATTTTTTATTTTAATTTTTTTACCAAGAATCAAGATATCCTCTACCACCTCAATTATATAGATAAAAAAAAAAACTATTATTCTGCTTAAAAAAACTTTTCATTAAACGTTTTCAAGAAAAAAAGAAGTGTTACTTACCCCATTAAAAAAAAAGTGTTCGCATGGTAAAATAATAATGTGAAATTATCACATGCAACCATTAAATTTAAATTTTATTTATATATTATTTTAATATAATTTTTAATAATTTTATATTAGACATTTCGATTATTTTACACGTGATTTAATGAAAAAAAATAGTTTACCTAAAATTTTAGCCTAATTTGTTTTATAAAAAATAATAGAACTTTTACCATTAACTCATAATTTTTACTTTGATCTCATTTTCAGTTGCTTAACACATATATGAAAACAAATAAAACAAACTACAAAATTATAAACCCTAATTCACCATATTGGTATTTGATTGTTAAAATTTTGGGATACGAGAGTTGGTGAAAAAGTGAAGATAATTTATGGACCATAATTCACCACATTTTACTTTGATCTCATTTTTTAGATGCTTGCCAGATACCTAAAAAAAACTACAAAATAACGGACCCTAATTCACCACACCAGTGTTTGATTGTTAAAATTTTGGGATATAAGAGTCAGTGAAAAAGTAAAAATAATTTATGAGAATTGGTGAAAAAAATGAAGAAAGAGAATATTTGAATTAATAGTATAATGGAAAAAAAATTGACGAGGAGATAGATTATTTTATAATTTTTTTTAATCAAATCAAAATTTTAAGTGATAATAAGAAGATAGTGTTTGCCAAAATATTAGGCGTGGATTCGAGTTACGTGGGTGCTACGAGTAAGTTCCTCACACGTAGATATAGTGCCGAAAGCGTGTGGAATGTGAATTGACATATGGGGAGCTACTATCAATGGGCCTAACTATAGTTGGAAGGTAGCTGTCCCAATTGGCCACAGTACTTTCTTTGACGCATCATTAAGCCCAATTACTGGACTAAGTTCACGTGGGCTTGGTTGGTATCGTGGAGAAATGGGACGAGTAAACAGGTATGAATTGAACAATGCAGTTAAAACAAACAAAATAGATCAGAGTTCTTTACAATGGATAATGGAAGCCATATGGCTGTAAAATCGAATTGCCCATGGACGCCTACTAATAAATAACGTTTTGGGTTTTAAAACTGTGGTATCATCTTCTGAATACACTTGACAAATTATGAATTATCTTATTTGTTTATCACGTCATAAATTGGACATTTTTTTATATTGATAATCAAACAGTCAAATACACACCATTATCAACTATAATGGTTGAGATGTAAATAAATTATCAACAGAGTTCGATTAATTAATACGGAGCATAGTTTTTTTTTTCTGCGTAATACGGAGCAGAGTTCGATTACCATTTAGGCCCGTACGGTTGCCTTGGGCCTAGGATTGGAGTCGAAGTGATAGCTTCATGCTATCTTTTGCTGTTGTGCTGACTGCTGCTTATGGTTCATGTTTTGAGTCCTTCTGAATCACCTTTTTTTTTTGGGGGGGGGGGGGGGGTTCTTTTGTTTTGGTTTCTAGAATTTGTTTCGATCGGTTGTTTTTGGTCAATATAATAAGTTGCATATGTTGGTTCGCTTAAAACTACTATTCGTGTTTCTTTCTTATACTGCATGTCGTTTCATCTCTTTGGAAGAGAAACGACAATTTGCGCTTTGTTTTTGTTCTAGGAAGAGAACATTACTATCTTGGAATGAAGACATGAAAACGGACGTATTCATGAAAAGCTGTTCGATACCAAAGTGAAAAGCTTTGGGAGGCATGTTCCGGGAGCAATATTAAGACTTTTTTTTTTTTTGACAAATTACAAATATTCCACTCAAACTATCGCGTCATTCTCATATACCTTTACAAATTTTAATTCGTTACAACTTATCTCATAAACTTTACTTCTCGTTGTGATTTCATCTCTCAACCCGCTAAAGTCGTTATATTGAACTATTTTGCGTATCATGTAACCTTCTCCTTGTGTGAAAGATAAATTTGTCCGGGTTTGAGTTATTCCTAACTTTTTACCGTGCTTCTCGTGATTTGTAGGCCTTAGAAAGAATATGTAGTTAGCTGATTTATATTTATTAAAAAATGAATAATTTAAAGTCGATGTGAGTAAATTTATCTTTATTTTTTTAAAAAAATAGAAGGTAAAGTTCTGTTTACGGGAGATGAAAACTGTTCAACATAACGGTTCTAATGAATTAGATGATGAAATCGTAACGAGTAGTATAACTAAAAGATGAGTTGTAACAGGTTAAAGGTATTTGGAGAATCAAATAGTAGTTCATAGGAAAAAATTGTAATAGCCCTTCTTTTAATTTGTTTTTCTAAAAAAAATTGAGGATAGTAATTAGACTCTATGGTTAAGGGATCAAATATCATATTGTCTTTACTTTTTGCTTTCAGATCTATATCGCACTTACGAGTTACACAATCTTTCCTACCATCGTGGCCCTTTCCAGACGAGTTACGCAGTTAGATTACTCTGTGGCGGGCGAAGAGATTTCATTCTTCTATTGGATTTGTTAAGCCTTCTAGCCAAATTTAAAATTAGGAATTAATCTAAGTACTGCAGAGACATTTTGTTGCCTTCCCAGACGATTCCTCTTGCCAAAAACAATTATTTCCATTGAAAGCAGCACATGAGATTGCCATAATGCCCAGATCCAAGAAATCTTTTCGATGCTAGACCTAGAGAGAGAGATCAATTCTAGGGTTTTAATATTTAATATTCGAAGGAAAATATCATTTGCACATAATATTTTATGCTTAATTTAATTTAATATTTAACGTTTCTTATCTAGTAACTAATAGAGTAGATAAAAATACACGTACATGTAGAATTGCTGCTGGGCACTTGAAAATGAATTAATTAAGGCCACCATCGATCTTTGACTAAATTAAATAGCAGTGATTCCATAAAATTTTAATTCGCTTCGGATACTAATAAATTAATTATAAAGAACACAACAGGCAATACAACCACATCTCAATCAACATACAGTCTACATTCACAAGTAAACATGGATCATGTCCAAACTTAGAAAACAAATTCCTTAAACCAAAGGCCATGAATGAAACCCCATCAACATGCACATGGTATTGTTCCCTACCTCACTTGGGTCAAGGATTGTAATACCCTTAATTCCTCACCTAAAAACCATTATAACTGGCAATAAATTAAGTAATAAAAAAATTAATTAAAGAAAAAATGGTGATATGAAGAATCTTTATATATATATATATATGAAACATTAAAAAAATAACATTAAAAGGAAAGAACAAAGCACACAACAACTGTGACAGCAGGACACCAACAAACAACGTCAAAATAGTTGATTATTAAACAAGTCATTAGCAATAAACAAGGCAGACAATACAGCTAGTTTATTGCTCAACTTGTCTATTACAAATCGTCCAAACTCTTTTGATATCTATATACGATCAAATAAAGATTACAGACACAAAGTAACATTAATCAAAGAAAACCCTGCAGCTTGATCTGTCTCCAGCGTTCAACTGCGGTATCGCTTAGTCCTTATGGGTACAGGAGTTGGCCGAAAGCAAACCAAGCTCATTCTCAAAGTAGTTCAGCTTCGGTTCTTGCACTTCTCCATGGCTCTTGGCGCTGAAAGCAAGCAAATTTGGCGTCAGTTATATTATATATATATGGTAATTAATCAAACATTTACGTAACTGATGAACATTGTCTCAGCTGCTGCCAAAAAAGTAATTAATCGACAAAGTACACACATATATATATATACCAAGTCCAATAGCTTCTGATCCTTTCATGACGCGAAGGCGCTTGCATGAATCAACAAACATCCTGTATGAAATCACAGTAACGTTAAATTAGTGTACTCAATTTTCTGATCCCCAAATTAAAATTTTCTGATCCCAGATCTTTGAATTTTTTAGTAAATTAGGAAATGAGTTGCGATTTTGTAGAGCCAATTATTAAAACATTTCCCCTACAAGCTGCTTACTTCCCCACATTTTCGTAATATTATAGCCTCAGCATTGCTTGATTTGATTAATACCTGCTTGCTTACAGTTTATTTATTTGATTTGACTTAAGTTTAATTTAGTAGAGTGATAAAGTACTTAGTACTTACTCCCATGGAACATCGCCCACGACCATCCAGTCACCATCCTTATCTTCATAGGTTGGCACATACTCGGAGCTGTTAAGAAGATCCATTAACTTGCTCTCGTTCATGAAGTCTATCATTCCTTGGGCCCCATAATTGCCTTCAATTAACAATCATAAAATCGTCAATAACAATATATATGCATGCGATATATATGACACCGCCAATAAAGTCATGACATAAAACCACAAGTTTGTAATATGAAATCAATTGTTTCGAGTCCTGATCATGGAGTAAGATCGATATATATTTTCTCATTTTCTGGATCTAACCACGGCGGAAAAACAAACAAATTTACTTTTGACCTACGAAATGATGTATTTGTAAAATAATTTGCACATACCCGACCTATTCGTTCTTTTCATTTTCTAGAGAAGATCATAAAACGTTAAAATAAGATCTACTCGAATGGGATCTTGTCTCTTTCTTCTAATTAACGTACGGCATATCCAACTACATCTGGTTTACGTTATGATCTCATACATACGAGATATATATAAAAAAATGTTAATAGCTAGCTTTTCATACTCTTTTTCTTTGATTTGGTTGGACATATATATACATAATACATGGGACTTGAAAACTCATTTATAGATCACTAGCTACAATCGATCTTCTCCATATTTATCCTCTATTTGCATGTGCAACTTCACAATTTCACAGACTTACCCATGGTAAAGGAACTGAACATCTTGGCCAAGGCATCAGATAGTTCTTGGTAGCTCTTGTACATTTTCAAATCCACTTTACGAAGATATGGCGCACCGTCCATGGAAACCTTCACCAAGGCTGCAGTACTGCTGTTTGGCTTCTCTCCCTCCTCATGACTTTTATTCTTCTGTGCCATCATGTTCTTGCGGTACGATCGCACTGGTGGCCAACCGACAACTTGTACCCTGAAATCCATCTTACCCGTATTATTCTACCTCCATTTTTAACAACAATAAACATCAGACCTCAGTAGTTACTAGATCTTTTCCTACTACCATGACACAAAAGATTGGAAACGGAGGAAGCAAGATATATGGCTGACACTGTACTAGACCTTAAGGTGATCAGCGCATTTTTTCATTAGAAAGAACATAGGTTAATATGATCTACAAATTTCAAACACGAGCATATGGCGTTGTTCTCCATATGAGAAAGAAAAACAATTAGCGCAACAACGATAGTAATAATGAGTGTTGAACATGAATCATGATAACCTACCCCCATAACATATGAAAGTTCAGCTAGAATTGGAAAGAAATCAAAACAATAAATGATCTTAGAACTTACTTGGCCGGTGGCTTAGCCGCATCCTTGGTGCAAGGAGGCTGGAGGTTCTTTTCCTTTGAATCATTCTTCACACTCTCCTCCTTGGGCTGGAGATTAAGTTTCAGATCAACAGTCTCAGAGAACCCTCTCTTTCCAGTAGCTTTTGGAGTCTCCAGCTCGGTCCCACCCCCACCAGGCAATCCAAGACAGAGCTCAGTCTCCTTGAAGTTCAAATCACGCTCGGTGCCCAGCATGTTCATAATTTTCCGGCTAACTTCCATGGGAAAATCCCGAGTGTGGCCTAGAATGCCTCAGAAACTTTCAAATTTTTTGCTTAACACCTCTATCTATATCTGGTGAGAGTTGCTTCCTGGGCTTCTTCTTCTTGTATCCTCTTCTCCTTCTTCTATTATTATGTTGCTTAGCTAGAGAGACACCCCACCGCAATAATATAACTGCGTGGAAGTTTGTCTGTGTGGCTGCATGTGTATGTCAATTCGAGCTTCTGGCCTGTGGTGTGTTGACAAGTGGAGATACCTGGGGCGTTGATCAGGGATGAGTAAACCAACTTCGATAATTGAATCATTTGCAGACGTGATTGGAGTTGGAGGGCGTTCTGGCTGTGGATCGTGTCTAAATTGTTCCTCGGTCAACCGTCATATGGCTCTCATGGGTACATGTAATTAAGTTAGGGCGTAAGTACTGTCTAGCTAGTTTGATATAATTATGACTGTAGCTAGCTAGCCCCTCTTGCTTTTCTCGGAAAAGTTAGACAGGCAACTTTTTTCGGTTTCATGCACGGGATCAACCATTGATGCCATCTATTGACATGGTCTCATATATAGCCAATTATAATAATAATAATAATAAAAGACATTGTCTCATGATAGTTAATTTCCACGAAACCAAGAAATTTCATGAAAGGGGAAGTGGAGAGTTATTAGTAACAGCGGATGATCAGGAAAACCATTCATAGATGGCTTAAAGATAAATAGGATCAGGTCCATAAGATCCATTCTTTCCCCGTTTGCGGGATTACTTCTTATCTCATACCTTCTAAAATTAACAATAGAATCAAAACATAGCCGATACAAATTAGGAGCTTAAATCACGTCCAAATCCACCGTTTTTCCATATTCTTGTCGCTCATTTAAGAGTTCAATCGACGCAGATTATAAACAATCCTAATAGCTAGGTAGGTATATGTTTACTTTTCCATATCCTTTGCTTTGCTCCCATAATTTCATGTGACAAACACATGCCGCCCCAGGTATAGGGTGGTAACAATTTATGTCACCGATTCGACAGATAGTGTAGCAAGTGGGAAATATATTTGAGCACCAAAAAGATAGATTATTGTCCCAAATCTCTGACTAAAATCTTAGAACATGGCTACTTAAACCTACTATACGTCTACAATTGTTTGAGCCATCATGCGCCCATCAGTATCAAAAGTCCAATATTTTAGAATTAAACTCTTTTGAGTCTTTGACCTTCTAGCGACTAGAGGTATAAAACGCGATACTGATCATATAGCAAGTCAGAATAAATGAAATTCTTGAGTACCATCATGTTGCTTTCCGCCGCCTCCTTTCCTTGTTCATCATTTATTGGGTAGGTTGGGATATCGGAGCATATGTTACCAAGCACGACTTACCCATTTGGTTTTATATCGGGGAAAATGTACATAGCTTACATCCAGATTCTTCTGGGGAACCTTCCTATTATATACATATAAGCATATGGATGAATAATTTAAGTATCATGATCTGGACGCGAATTCTGTCTATGTAATTATAATATTTAAACAACCATTAATACAAATATAAGCACTCATCATGATCAATACCATTAAACAATTAACAGCTTTCTGCAGGACGAAACTTATATTTAACTCATGAAATTCATCCACTATATATGCAGCCCGGCCGGCCCTCGGTTCCCATTTGAGGTTTTATCTGCTTTCTGGGTTGGTTTATAATTAATAACTTGTCACTGCAATTTAAACATTTAATTGTCCCAACTCGGGCTCAATTGATCATGATCATCGATCACTTTGGCTATACCCACTCAGCTGCGTTTGGATAAAGAAGATAGTGTACGGTATTCCCCGGCAAGGCACATGAATATATATATATATATATATCAATGAATAATAGTTCTCGATATCTTTCATTTTGAAAGTTTTTAGGGCATGGTGGTGACTCAGAGACAGGTCACATCCCTAACCCTAGCTGTGCCCTTGCCCTGTCAAAGTCTCCCTTGTTTCTTTCTAACTTACTTCAATGATAATTATCCTATGGTCGGAGAGCCTCCAGTCCCAACCACGTATTCTCTTTATAGAACAGTGACTAAAATCCCCTTTAAGAAATTAAAAAAAGGCACGTACCCTACTCTCATCTTCTGGATTTTTTCGAGTCAAAATCACATAAGAATACAAGAAATCAGTTTTTTTGGCTTAGTGTGAAATCCCAAACAACTAGCAAAAAAAGTATACTGTCTACGGCTTCCCCATAACTTTCACAATTGACTGACCCGAGCTCAAAGATAGGGTCCAAAAATCTGGTCAATGAGCTGGCGATCGTTTAGTCATTTTCTGACCCCAAATTTGATGGGGTTAAGATCACAACTTACGATCCAGTGTATGTAGCACCGGGGTTATTTGGGAATTGTCGATATGATATTTCATTTTCTATAACGACAATTTTTGGGTACTGTCCAAAAACCTGTATTCTTGCAGTGCTGTCACTTCATGGATGCGAAAAATTCAAAAATTCGTCAATTTCTCTCTTTGTTTTCGTTTAAAGTTTACGTTTATGTAGACAGATCATCAATAGGCCCTAGCCCCATGCAGATCGATTAGCAGTAGTACTGCTACTACTACTGGAATATTTTGTGACACCACCCGGGTTTACTAATTTGAATAACTTTTCTTCATCTGTTCTTATCCTGTGCAATACGTTGCCGTATCAGCGGTGTAGATCCCGAATTGATCCCATTCGATACTCTTGCAAAGGAGACAAATCAAACTAGTTTATAGCCCCACTAGTTTAATTAACAAGTATCATCACTAATGTAGATATTATAATATTGGTCCCACAAAAGAAATATATGAGAATCTTCCCTGCAATAATAATATTCCCGATGTTGGTAGAACTTGGGACATTGGATACCATGGTGGGGGCTGACCAGGGCACTCTTTGTTGGAATATCTAGTTAAAAACGTAGCTGACCAGGGTGCCTCTTGGTCCAGTATTATTCTTCTAACTTATAACGCGGTTTTGGTATTAATCCATGAATTAAATTTTTTTGATTCAATATATATATAAGATATTGTAGTCAACTAATCTTGTCGTTTTGAGCTGAAGTCACCCATGATGAATTAAGCTTCATAAATAATTTTGGGAACGGATTATAGAACTATATTATAGAAGAATTACAATATGTGTTTTAATTACTGATATCGAAGAGGATATCAAATCTTTGAGCGGCCTAGTGGGTGACAAAAGAATGATCACCATGCTTTTTGGAAAGAGATAAGCTATGAATCAAATAATTAATTAACTATTCTAAAAGCTTTATTTTTCTTTTTCTAATCTTTTCTTCCCCCCATGCTATCAAGTTAGGTAGATATTTATCTTAGGGAAGTCTAGGTAGGGGACCGTTTGGTAAACAACATTAATTAAGAGGTGCAAAAGATCAAAGATTATTCAGGAACAGTACAGTACAGGAAACTAAAACAAGTGGGAAATGTAGAAGAAGAACAGTGCTATGCGTCAATGTGCATTAATTAATATATTCACCATCTTTTCATGTTCATGCACCGGCATCTCATGCTCATGATGTGTATTAATATCGCTAGCATTTTGTCTTTTAGGCTTTTCTTGGATTCGTAATTTTGTCTACTGCTAAAGGCAAAAACGTATTTTCATTTTATTTTCTTTTTGAAATATTGATTTGGAAGCAAAGGTTGTTACTTGTTATTGGCTCTAATTGGACTTCCTGCATATGGTTCAATCCGACCGAACCCGATCTTTCAGTATAAGGCTCTGACAGCCCAGTTTTGGTCCAAGTCAAATTCACTAGGCCATTGTAGGGGTCTCGGATAATTTAGCTATTTTTGTGCTATGGATCACGAAGGTAAAAAGAGACCAGAACAATTATCTTTCACCGGGACAAGACACCATATGGGGCCCATGAGAAATGATGGTGTTCCATCTTCGTATTGTTCCTTGGAGTCTGACTTCACAACAACCCTGAATGCCCACGAATGGTTCAGGGTGAAGAGCTTGTGCGTGGCTTTGGAGTTTTGGACCAAATGACCTGCTTCTTTGATGGGTAGGAAAATGGTGAAGACAACTAATAAAGTTATCTGCCTTCCAGGGAACATAAGATGGGGCCCAAGGCTTCATCTCGTGCGTGTGTCTCTGGGAGTTCACTGTTCAGAGTTGGGACCTACGTACGAACTCATTGACCACAAGCGTATTTGAATTAATACTCCAGTGACCAGTCTGAAACGTCCAGTTCACGAGTTTTGTTCACACGCTTCCCCTGGTCCAGCTACAGGTTGGAGCTAGCGGAACCTGAGTTGTAATCCCAACTTAAGAAGACCCATTCTGATTTTTCAGTCCCTAATTAATTTATATCCGAACTTCCTGATCAGGCTTGTTCTTTTTCTACCCTTTGCCATTGACTTTAAGTCGACATTCTTCTTTCTTTTCCTTTCTTGTTTTTCCTTGGAGAGTTGACTTGGATCCAAAAACTACACGGGTAAACTCCTCGACTGACTGACCTCTCAAACCTGGCCTTTTCCTTCTGCTTCATAATTAATGATCAGATATTGATAATGCCAAAAGACTGAACACGCCAAAACTTGACAACTCGGGGTACAGTTACTCTAAACCCCTCAGAACTGCCTGATCATATGATCCAAAGTGATCGTCGTGTAGTGACATTATATATATATATTATTGAGACATTTCTATACCACAAGAAGTGGAGGGGCCGGTGAGTGGGCGTATAAGGTGGGTTTTCTCTTGGAACATGTGTTTTGGTCCAATATCAGTGCGAGGCATTTGATGGAGCTGCACAATGCTGTAAGAAATAGTGGACCCTTTCCGCAAAAGTGGTCCTGGTTACATATAGCACAGAAGAGGCCGCGGGGGAGCTAACAAGAGGATATCCAGAGCTTTAATTGGTCCTGTCTGGATACGATAGAGAAAATATTGGAGCTGAGGAGAAAGGTACCCACGGATTTAATGTAACAAAAGCTGACCTCCAAGGGACCACTCCCCCAAGAGCTAACTTGGTATTTTCTGTCTTCTTGTCCCTGGGATATAGGGAACCCTACAGCCAAGAAAATTCTCCATGTCCTTAAAAGCTCCACTTACTTGTGCCACCCTAATGCTTAATGTCGGTATATTTTTTATTCAAAGTTGCTAAGTTTGTTTTATTTTTTTTAAGGTTAAAGTGGAAAGAACACTAGTAATACTCCTAAAAGCAGCAGTTAGCTACACTAGAAGGTATCAGCATCGACTTGCTAATTGATCCAAAATCGAACAGTCCAACCTTTAACATCATGTACAGGGCCGCAGTGTCTATGTTTGTAGGCACAAAAGCATATGTTTCATAATTAGAGTTGTCAACATTAATATAGATTGGAGCGTTAATTGCCTCATGGGGAACGCAAGGTTCTTATAGGTTAGCGAGGATAGATATTTGATCTCTTTGTGCAGTCATGTACAGCACCCTTTTCTTTCGATCCAGCATGCAAGTATACAAATTTCTTAAGTTTTTCAGACAACTTAAGGTTATAACTTCATAATATAATGCAATTTTTTTTTGGCTAGCTTTTCAGGCAACTTTGGTCCTTTATTTTAATTAGACAGTACTGCACCATAAATTAAGAGATAATAGAAGATCAGACATGAAGCACTAAACATCGCGAAAGCAATTCAGTCCTTATGAAACAAGTCCTCATCCAATATCACTACCACACGTTTCTTTTATTGAGATAACCAAAAATAGATCATAAGAATTTTTGGGCACCACTAATTGCTGCATTTAGGATCCATGTTACAATATCTTGGTCAATGCTTGCCCGCGACCTGCAATGCAAATGAGGCATTGTCAGGACCATTGATATGTCGCATCATATTCAAGCTGGAAATTCTTGTGGATCAAATTAAATCTGTAAAATAGACATAGATCAGATTCGTTTTAAGGGCAAAATTTATTGTGCGAGTAAAGTTATTGTGTGAGTGTGTGAGTGGACGGGTGAGGTTATAAGTTGAGAAATCTAACGCCTGATAAAATTTCACGTCAATTAATGAATCTGACCCACAAACCCGACCCGCACAACCGACCCGGTTTCATTAATTGACGTGACATTTTGTCAACCGTTAGATTTCTCAACTTTTAATCTCACCCGTCCACTCACACACTCACACAATAGCTCCACTCACACAATAACCGGCCTCTCGTTTTAAGTGCGTCGCCTAATATCTTTCGAGTAGTTGTGGACAGAGCAAGTGCAAGCAGATCTTAGCTCAGGCGCCACAAGTGCAAGCTTAATGATTACATTGCAACGTACACTGGTCTTATGCCACAAACTTTGGCAAACTTGGGTGGATTTCATCAATGTTGCTATCACGTACGTCTTCATCGCTAGCTGAAGAAATATTAATGTCAACTTTCACCACAACAAACCCTGGTACGTAAGACAGATTGAGCAATCACGTGCACTCAACAGTTCGAATCGTTGGAACTAGAGTTACTAAGCTTTAAAGCGGGAAAGGGATTGAGAAGTACTCATTCTAGAAACGCCTCTGTTATTGGACTAAGTTCTTAATCATACACTACAAAATATGAGCTTGAAATTAACTTATTTCTTGTTTGGCTCACTTGAAATTAGGAGCTTTCCTATTGCTTTTGATTCATGATGTGGTGCATAAATGATAACTTATTTTCTCTCACTGCAAAAGCATGGAAAGTTTGAGTTTTATTAAGAGTTTAAACTTAGGGGATTAAGAGTACTCCAGCCAAGGTTCGAACATAAAACTAAAACGTTAAACTAAACAATTAATTTTTGTTCGTTCCGCATGTCTCAGAAACTATATATACAGCCGAAGATGAAGACCAAGACAATGGGTATGCTTAGCCCTTAAACTACCACACAATATAGTTATCTGAAAAAGTTGCGAGCACACCAATGCATAATGTCTTCGTATTCGACACAACCAGTACTTATTCAGAAGGTGGTATCGGTAGCTTGGCCACCAGCTGGAAACGAGTTTATAACTTTATTAGGGGGGTTCTCATCCATTCTACGCATGCATGCTAATGAGCAAGATCATGTCTACGACCAAATCCTACACATTATATTGGGCAATTCATTACTACTCATGAAGACAATGCCCCGGCCCATTGTATGAAAAGCATAATTATGGACAGCATTGAGCAAAAAGCTAGGACGTAAAGCAATATACGATAGGGGCGGGGGGAAGGAAGAAAAAGAAAAAGGAGGAGGTGGTGTGGGTTCGATCAAATTCAAACCAAAAGAATCTGTAGACAAAAATAATCCAAATTAAAGTGAATATTCTGTAAAATATTTCAACCAATTAGGAGCTTGAAAAAGAGAGGAAAGAAGTCACCAAAAACTGTTGCCGATAAGTTAAATCAACAAGACGTAACAAATTAAGACGATATTCATAATCACTATCTATTAATGCGCAGGACGGGTGCAGCAGTAAATCACCCAACATTGGTAATTCTCGGCAGCGCTGCAGATCAATGAGCGTCCAATTGAAATTATGTAGACAAGTATTCAAGCTGGTGGAACTCACCCAGCTTAGGGTAATGGTCCCTATCTCATAATGCTGCACCCTTAGATGTCCTAGCTAGCGAACTCGATATTTGACATGATTTAATTACTTCCCTAATTGATGAAAAAGTTACATATATAAAGTGAGCCCACTCGACAGAACTGTTTCTAAATACATGCATACTTTTATTGCTGCCAAAAGACGAGGAAATATTGTAAAGCAAAATACAAGGTAGACATGATTACAAGAGCTAGCTTTCTTTGAAAGTCATTTAATTTCTTGCTGAAATCGATTCCAAAGGCGATTAATAGTTCGAGGATTTTAGGGGAACAAGACGACTAGTTATTCTTCTGAGAGAAAAGCAACACTAAATGACAGCTATAACAACTAGAAGTTAGCGAGGTACGTAGTTTTGTATTTAAGCAAGGTATTTTCAAATAGGCGCTTATAGGTCATGAGTTAACTCGAACATCAACATCGTATCCCAGTTCTGGTTCATTAACTTCTCAAACATATATTTCAGCATTTAATAATTAGTAATCGATTGAAATCTACGCAACATGAAAGAATTATATTAATCAAGTTTTACATGAATTTAATTTGTCTATAAGTTCTATAATACATCAATTAATCATGAACATTAAATATTGTTAATTTCAGCATTTAAGAATATAGTGATCAGTAGGTCGGTGGCCCAGGGTCGGTTATATTAATAAAGTAATCCAACTATATATTATAAATTACTTCAACTTTAGCTCTTATAGGTAAACAATGATGGAGACCAAACGAATAATTTAGCCAACCGAACTCAACTTGTTTAATCACTACAAGAAATTTGAGTTTAATTAGGTTCTCAACTTGTTTAATTAATATCTTCACTGCAGAAAGTTTTAATATTTATTTCCCTTGTGAGAAGCAGAGGGCACAAGAAGCATTTTTTTTCTTCGATCCTGAGCGGGCACAGAAAGCATTTGATCTAGTTTTGTAAGTTTTATTCCCATTAATTAAGTAGTTGGGGGTAAAAACTTCGTTATCTCCTCAATGGACCAAGACAAACCCGGCGCCGGCGGTCATGTCATTGCTGTTGTAGGTGCTTAGAAAAATATTAACAGCCAGTGTGGGCATGTTATCTTAGGAATTGGGCAGTTGGAATTAAAAAAGAAAAAAAATTGTAGGAATTTGGTCAAACAAACGAGCATGGCGATAATCTTATACACCTAATCTCCTGAGTAGATATTTCAATAGCAACTAGCAAGGTATCGAGTTTGAAGTTTGATAGTGTCTGTATATTACAGACAAGTGTACAGACTCAGAATATAAATTCTCCTGTAAGAAAGAATTGGAAATAATTGAAAAACATAAATAATTGATATAAAAAGTTGGTGTCTGCAGGGCTGACCATGTACACATGCCATCCCACATGTAATGTACTCTCAACCATTACCCAATTCAAAACTCTGCCAAAATTTGAGCCCCACATGGCCATGCCATGCCCATAACAAACCATACCAAACACCCATGTGGACCGACCCCTGTTCACATGGGGATGCTTTTCTCCATTCCTTCAAAAAACGCTCCTGATTTCCCTCACACAACGGCCCCCAAAACGCATCTTGACCGTGCCACTGAATCCCCAGTCTTCCATATGGGCGGCTGAGCTTGTCTCACCCTTGTCCCCCCACTGAATGGGCAGATTGCCTAAAAGGTGCTGCTATTGCTACCGACAGCGTAGCTTGGCTTTGTCCACAGTTCATGCATATGCGGGAATAACAAAGTCATTCGCCACTCTAAATATATTCTTTATCATATCCTATAAAATATAACCTTGCATACCCACCTCCCCCACAATAGATCACATTTCATTCAAATATTTCTTCCAAGAGCTTGAGCAGCCTCAAGGAAAATTACAAACACTTGCAGAAGAAGTCAGAACTTGTGCACCGATCCATCAAGAAGCGAGAAGAACTCTTCAAAAGTTTGGTTTTCTATAAGAATTTTGTGCTTTGCAAAAAGGTTTTCTGTATCTCTCGGTTGAAGATTATAGGGAAAATGGAAAGCAAGGTGGCATATGAGACTGATCTCAACCTCAAGGCAACCGAGCTCAGATTGGGGTTGCCGGGGACAGATGACAGTGAAGAACAAGCGCTTTGTAATGCTAGGAACAACAAACGGTCGTTCCCTGACGCTAGTGGCGAGTGCGGATCAAAGAGCTGTTCTGATGCTCAACACGCTGACAATGAAACTGCCCCTCCGGCCAAGTAAGTCCTTTTAAATCTTTGTTATTCATGGATACTTGCGGTTTTGTAACTTAAGTCGTAAAGCTCATGGCCGGAGAATAGGACTTTGGTTTGAATGCTCAGCCAAAAGGACAAAAGGGTAAAGTATTAACTCACAAATTTTTGACATGACAGGGCACAAATAGTGGGGTGGCCACCAATCCGATCCTATAGGAAAAACAACCTGCAGCCGAAGAAGACAGAGGCTGAGGCTGCAGGTATTTTCGTGAAAGTAAGCATGGATGGAGCTCCTTACCTCAGGAAGATTGACCTAAGAACTTACAACGGTTACCCAGAACTCCTCAAATCTTTGGAGAACATGTTTAAATTCACCATAGGTACGTCGAACAGCGTCTAGTGTTGCTTTATTTTTGAAATGTACTTCGATGTTGTTCCGGTGTCTGTTTGACGACGTTCTGATGGTGAAGATCCTTGGTTTTGCCTTTTCCAGGTGCGTACTCAGAGAGGGAAGGCTACAAGGGGTCGGAATATGCTCCGACTTATGAAGACAAAGATGGTGACTGGATGCTGGTTGGAGATGTTCCGTGGGAGTAAGTTCTCTCTCTCAGCTTTTCCCCTCTCTCTGAGTGTGTTATATATATTTCTCGTTACCTTCTTTTGTTTTCCCAATTAATCACTCGTTACTTAACGAAATCACCTTCTCTTCTTGCAGTATGTTCATCTTATCCTGCAACAGACTGAGAATCATGAAAGGATCAGAAGCCAGAGGCTTGGGGTGTAGTGTATGAAATACCCACAAGTCACAGCAACCTAAAAGAGCAGGAAGAGCAACGATTTCTAAGCCATTAAGAGCAAATCTTTCGGCTTGGGTTCTCGAAGAAGAAATTTGGATTTGAAGTTAGGTCTCGTCGTTCAGAGTCTCTGGTCTTCGACTGGGAAGCGCAGACAGAAACATAGTGCAGCTACCGTTTATTTCCTGACATTCTGCAGCAACATCTGTGGTGGTTTTGAGCATCTCTGATGCTATTGTATTGCTTCTACTGATTCTATCAAGCCAAAACTGTATGGAAGAAGTTATTGCTAATTCGGAAGAATTGTTTATGTATAAAAAAATGACGTCTTTATTTTAGTTTGGTTTTGTATTGTTAAGATTGGTATAGTCATGTAAGCCTATACACCATAGATGTCTATATATACAACGTCGTACGTGTCTGTGATCTTGATTTTACGTCCTGAAAATTCTTTCGTTCCTCTTCATGTAGCAAACTGTTTCTTATCTAGCATTAATTTTATATCCACAAGTGTTGTAACTTGGGAAAGAATTGAAATCTAAATGCGGGGTTTTTTTGTATTAATGGTACGCCCTGACATAGGAGTAACCAGGTTCAAACCCTAGTCCACCAGCAAAATGGTGTGAATTGTAGGCACATGAACTGATCGAACTAAAGGTTTTCTGCAGTTATACCTCTGTCCAGACGATCCAATATTCAAATCCGAAGAGAGAATCTTAATTTTACAACAATCCTTTTCCGGTAGGGAGAGACAACTTCTACAAACTTAACTTTTACTCACATGGCCTCTAGACATCGTACAATTCCTCTGATACCTCAATGAAATTTTAACTAATTATAATAGATTAGTCTACAAATTGGACGCAATCAGTATGAATATGAATATGATATATATGTGAATGCGCAGAGGCGGATGCAGGGGGCGGTCGCCACCAATTGGACCGGCTAAAAAAAATTTTACATGTAAATTTTTTTAAGTTGGTCTGAGCCTATGGGAGCTCGATCCCCATAGGCCCAGACCAACCCTGGTGTTCAGCCTGCAGTGTCTGGGCCTTTGGGAGCCCGACCCCAATTGGCCCAGGTCATCCAAAGTTTTCCATAAAGGGCCTGGGCCTAATCTTTATTTTTTAACAGGCAGAGGGTGAAACGACGCTGTTTCACCCTCCGCCTTACAAAAATATATATTTCAAAACGTGTTTTTCTCTCTCGACCCATCTCTCTCTTCGACCTCTCTCTCTCTCGACCTGGTTTCTCTCTCTCTCTCTATCGCCCACCGCTGTACCGCACCACCGTGCCCACTGCGCCGACGCCATTTTCCACCGCCCACCCCCACTTGCGCCGCACCACTGCCTGCCCTGCACCGCAGTTCGCAGCAGTGCAACACCACTGCTGTACTGTACCAGCGTCCAGCGCACCCGACATCCGTGACCCGTGACCCGCCGTCCAGGCCCCCAAGACTCCAGCCGCCAGTGTCCGCCGTCCGGTCCAGTCTCCACTCCAGTCTCTCTCTCCAAACGGTGTCCGGTCCCTCATCTATGAGAATTCCGCATTCCCTCGCTATAGCCTTTGCAGTATTAAACCGTTTAATTTCTTTAGTTAATAGTTAGTTAGGAATTATAATGATTAATGCATACAACACAATTAATTTATTGAACAATTAGATTTAGGGCAATTTAACAATTTGGGTAATGTATAGTTAACAACAAATTCTTCATACATACTATTATAGGAATTATAATGCATAGCCAATTTATTGAACAATTTATTATAATTTATTGAACAATTAGATTTAGATTTTTTACGGTTTCAATTTTTGCAGGATCCTCGAGATTTTACACTTGAAAATTGCTGGATCTCCGACCCCTAGTATGTCTTTCTATCCAAGATTCTCTCTAAAAATGCTTTAGGGTTTGAAATTTTGTGAGTTGTGAAATTGTTGGAGGATGTGATTGAATTGGTTAGGAATTTTATGATTTGTGAAATTGTTGAATGATGAGATTGGATTGGTTTGGATATTTGTGAGTTGTGAAATTGTTAGAGGATGAGATTGAATTGGTTTTCATATTAGGGGTAAAATTTATTCTATGTGGTTTACCCCTAATATGAATCTGATCCATCTTGTTTATATGGTGCTCAAACTTGGTTCTATTTGATGTCATTGTCGCAGATCATAGCTCATCTTTAAACGCCTCACCTTTGACCATATGACAATTAAAGGAGTGATTTGATGATAACATAAACTGCAAAGACCATATGACCATTTTATCACTTTTATCTATTTTCACATCATAAACACTTGTCACCTGAGGTTCTATGATTTCACCATCAATCTTGACTTTCTAGGAAGCTTCCACTACAAACATTAGGCATCTACATCTGATTGGTCCACTTGATTTGTGTTGCTAATTGGTTCACTTGTGTTAACATAACTGCTGCAAAAGAAGCACTTAAAACCCACTTTAAGGTGATTGTAAGACTAGGGGGAATAAGAGACTGGAAAACATAATTAAAAAGAGCAATGGGTCAGCGTTTTGTTTCTTGGAACTCCAATTACATGCATTTGAAAAAGAGTTTACAAACCTTATAATCTTATATAATGTATCCAATATAAGTAGATCCAATTGTCCAGCCCCATCTTTTTTTGGTAGTATCATTTTTTTTGAATCAAAATGTTTTATGTTTCGGTTTGGTGCTATAGCTTATCACATTCTTTTAACAGCGATTTTGGATGCAATTGTCATCTCTGAGTCGTAATACATAGTACGGTACGTGTAGTCTAATATTTTTAATAGTTTTAGTCTTTAATTTTCGATATTGTAACTCTTAAGACAATATTTTGCATTACTAAAGGAAAAAAAATTCTTGTCATTTTGCTTTTAAAATTTGACCCCATAAATTTTGATCATGGATCTACACCTGGGAATGTTACTATAAAAAGAAGATGAACTTAACGGGAAATATTATTTATAGAAGGAGACAGTTACAAATTCGATCGCCACCGCAGTCTACCAATTAATGCTGCTGCTGCTTGCTAATTGATTAAGTCGCTGACTTTAATCATGAAATGCCTGAACTTGCATCAGAGCTGAATTAGTTACGTGTTTTGCTCCGTTAATTGGTCTCTATTTAACGTAAGGCCTTTCGGCGTCATAACCATGGCAGGGTTTGATCTAGTAATGATGAATGAGTGGAACTTCTGGAACTGTAAAATTCCATTCTTTGATATACTTATTGACTCAGAAATGCCATATCCAACCGTGACGTACGTCAGATCTCGATACACTAGTAAAAACTCATGGGTTTTCACCGAAAGTAAAAATTAAGGTAAATCTGGTACTGATAATATTCCAACCCAACATGCATGCACAAGGCTTGCTTGTCCTTTTTTGGAGAAGCATCTTTACGGCAAATGTGGAAAGCATTATCGGTTTGGCGCTCATTTTTCAAGGAAGTGAGGTTTTAGGTTTTAGCTTAGGTAGCGATAAAATCCATCTTCTAACCTTACATGTTACTCATTTAGTGGCTGTCGCCGAAACTAGCAACTTTAGCGACACTTTTGTTTAGCAAATATTATCGAGCAATGAGAAGATTTTTGGGACTTCGTAAACATTTGTATTAATTAATTAATATTGTATTAGTAAAGGCTGATCAGTTGGGAGCCCCACGCGGTATAGCAGACGTGTATATATATATATATATAACTACTTTTATTTTCTTTTGGGGTCTAAAAGATGAACTTTATGAATACATTAATACAACTATCTTTTTTCACCCTCCTTAGAAAAAGCTTATTAGTGATGCTCTATTCCATGCCCTCAGAAACTAATGGTAAAAGTTCATTGAATTTCAGATATTAAATATAATTAGTCAGGTGACGATTACTAGATGATCACATCTTAGCGTTAAATTATATATATTATATACGCCATGTTTGTCTTTAGCTTTAAATTAACATCACCCACAATATTATCCTCTCTTTTAGCGGGTCATGAGGGAGAAACAAGCTGTCTGACACGGATCCAAGGCTTGAGTCTAAATAATTCTGAGCTAGTACTCAGATGTTGGTATGATGTTTAGATTCAAATTAATGGAAGGCAAAAGAACATAACATATACATACATATACATATACATATATTTTTTTTTTGTGGGCTGTGAATATGGTGGAGTTAGAAAGATAAAATGCATGGGTGATCATAGGTACCTCATGATCCGTAAATATATATGCCAACACTGAGTTTAACATCCCAGGAATTAACTAGCTATATAGTCCCAACAAGCAGGCTAGTTATGCAGTCATACAAAGTGCATGGGAGTTCGTGCCAGTCATACAAGCGGTGCATCTAACCATGTCTGGCGGAAGGACAACCATGACTGGCGGAAGGACGTACATGCATTTGCATTTATGCACATTTAAGACCCACATGGACTACTAGTGGGCTGTCGTATGCCGATGTGGCTGAAACCTATTATCAGTGAAATCCACTGCCACGAGGTTTCAACTGCACCACACGAGCAATTAATTAGTGTGTTGTCTTATCAGCGGACCAACCCTATGCATATGGGCGATTACGTAGTCGTTTGCCTTAAGATTCCCATTTTATTTTCTCTCTAGCGTATTTTTTTTTATCAACAACCTTCGGAAATGTGAGAAAAACTATATGCATCTTATTTGAGGTCTATAGACGACAGCATACTAAATCCCCACACACGAACACGACAGCGTAGATCAAGGATAGGACAAGATCATTACGCATTTGGATTTGCAGAGAAAAGGCCTCGGCTCATTGACTTTGCTTTTATTGAGAATGCCCTTGAATCAAGGCTGTCCATGGCAAGGCATTTCGTGGAGTAATTTCGTCGAACCGCTTGGAAGCATCGCCAGCAGCCCCAAATCGAAAGGAAACAGAGACAAGTTTCTTAAAGTCGGGGGTCAGACAAGGCGAACGACTCGATACTTGTAAGAAGGGTTCTCCGTGGATCTGAGAGATTGGCGGAGAAGTTGAAGAAAGTGATGATCCATTTCGTCGTACCAAAGGAAAAGGAGGTCTTGATGTGGGCTTCTACGGGAAGAACAGGCTACTTAGAGTATGTTTTGTAACAGGGAGAAAGGATGGGCTCAGCCCAGTTGAGTCTATTGAAGAGTTGCTTTTACATTTGGCCCAAAATCTGCATGGCCCCAAAAGGTATAGGAACTGCTTTTCATAATGAGGTTTGGTTTTTAAGAAATGGGGACGGGCGAGAGTTATACATATTTTCCTTTTCGTCAAACATAAGGTTGTTTATCCATGATAAGCCCTGAAATCATAATATACTGTTTTGTAATCCCCATTAAATTTGGTTTTTGTTCCGATCTTCAACCTTACTAACTTGTTTGAATTTCAATGGAAAGCACCTAAGAGAAGCTCACGATAAATGGTTGTCTTCGGGATATGTTTCTGCTCCAAATTTTTTTCGTAATTTCTGGCAGGTTCTCGTTACTATTCAATCCGAAAGCATCTTGCAAAAGGTTAGAGCTGGGTTTTTATTTTAAATGACCACCCATTAGAAGAAACTTGCACAAGAACAATGTAAATGATATTAGGGAGAAGAGAAGCACAAGAACGATCATAGGCCGAAAGAATGAGTCGTCTTCGTTAAGTTTAAAACACCTAATTCTCAATCTTTTTGGAACGCTCTTGCTTACAACATTAGGAAAAGAAAACTATAAATACTTCAGAAAATCAGATGAAACTATCTTACTCTCGTCGAATAAACTCGTGTTTGTGGCAACTTTCCTCGTGAAGATATTCGTTTCCTAGCAAGAATCATAGCCCCAGATGCATGAGAAGATGTCAAGCTTACTGCCCGCCAGCCCACCAATGACTTCTTTATATAAACAAAATCTATGGTTAACATTCTTCCCCCGTTCTAACAAATTTTGAACCGGCGTTATTCCAAATGCACAAGTACACCAACTCCCCGTAGGCTGATGAGCCCCCGCACTAATCAATCTTTCATGCCACTATAAAGAAAACGAATGCACAAAATTCAGCTGCGTTTTGCAAAGTTAAAGCGGGGCCTAAAGCTGACCAAGTGCCGCTATCCACGTCTCCATTCCGGGGCAGCAAAACAAGCAACGCGTATATCAAATAGACCTACTTGTTCTCCCACTTCATATTCTTATCCCCAACTCTATGCTCACTCTATCAATAAATGCCGAATTGCTCGAATCTATGATAAAAAAATTACAGTCCAAGGAGGAGAACTGCAATGGTTCTAGGCTTCCAATTGGCCCCAAAAAACTTTATGGTATCAGGCCCATTTAACATTCAGCCTATCTCAAGGCAGAAGAAGGCTGCATTTCATCCAATGACCGTGTTTCAAAACGTTCAATTACCAACCTAAAGGACTTCGTCATACCTGGGGTACAGGACTTGCCCCACTCTCTGATCCTCCCTCACTGGATTCCTGCAACTTGTCATGATCATTTTCAATGTAAGAAAGTGAGTTGTCAGAACTTTTGTTTGGGACAACCGCCACCAAATGGGTCTGAGAAATAGTTGGTTCTCTATTGTATGCAGACTCGTATTGGTAAGCTGTATCCGAACCCACGAATGATATCCCAAACTTCTGCCCATGAGACAGTCCTGGGCAAAATCCCTGAGGTCAAGACAATAGACTTCTTAATAGTGGAGATATAAGGAGGACAATCCTGCCAATACATGTGTTAAAGGGTTTTTGCATGCCTTATGCATGCTCATTTCCGTAAAGTACAATATTAGACCACTTATTTATTTCCTTTGTTCCTGTGTATATAGATAGTTTTGATGTTTTCTCAATCATTTAACTGTTTTCTAAATTACTTACATTCTTTAAAGAAAAGAGCTCATAGGCAGGAGCAGGTGAGAGTATCCCTTCAATATCCCCAAGAAGATACCTCCAACAAGGTAAAATCCTAATTGACTCTGTCTAATCAGATAGCACTCCCATATAACATGGAGTAAGACACTATCAGAACCCAAGCAATGACATTTCCCATCATGTTGGAAAATTTGTCACCATTCTTAGTTCTAGTATGATTGGTGAAACTATTGATCTTCTCGAGATTAGTGAAAAATACTACAAGGAGACTTTTTTCTAATTTTGGATAGGATACAAGGAGACCCGACTCTTTCAGGGATGAACATAATTTGTTAACCTTTTTAGCAATTGAGATCATAACTACTCCAGTTAAGAACAAATAGAATACATAATAGACCAGGCCATTTATAAATGAGGTAAAACCCAATTAGATATTGTAAAAGGCTCAGAAAAAAAAAATACAACCACTGACCTTAATCATCCCAACTGTAGCGGTAGTCTCAAAAGAAGTGGAGTATAAAGGAATTCCAGTGTGACCTTGACCTCCATCAGATCTACTACCATTAGCTTCTTGAAGATCAGTTGCGATGTCTGATGTATGAGATTCATGTACAAAGCCCAGACCTTTACAAAAAGACCCCAGATACGAACAATGTTCCTGCACTAGGGATATCTGAGGGGTTGCAGGCAGTAAGTGGCCTTCAGTGCTAAAGATATACCTGTAAATGGAGAATTTTCAAAGGATAAGGAAGAGAGAAAAACAATAGAGGTAACGATAATATTATAAAGCATAAAACACTTACTTGTATGGCCCATTTTCAACCAGGTTATCTGGACCAACAGCAAAATCAAAAAGAAGCCACAAGTATTTAACCTAATAGAGTAAAAAAGAAATTAATAAACATGCAATACAGAAGAAAAAATTATGGAAGAATCTAAACAAAATATTTGGTAGTGCAGTGTGTGAACCTTCCATGACCATGTAAGATAGTTTCAAAGAAAATGACCGACCACCATTTAAGTCCCACTAGAAGATTCTAACACGAATGTTGAAAAATAAGCCCTTAGGCTTAGCAACGGCAAGCCAATCAGGACTCAAGTTTGGTTTAAATGAGGTGTTGACCTATAATGACTAGGTGGGGTCAGGACAGACCAACACAATCCAAACTGAGTGAGTTTAAGCCATTGCATAATATGGCCCTCTGTCAGGGCCAACGAGAGGGGTCAAAACCACCCCACTAATAGCCATATCACTAGCACCTTCCCGTTTACATATACTTAATCTGTTTTTTTTATAAGTACTTAATCTGGTTTTTAATCTGGTTCCAATATATATTCTTTCTGCACTCATTTTCCACCAATAGTCACTGGTAAGAACTTAAAAATGTTAACAAGCCCAAAGGAGAAACTGTTCCCAGAGACAGACAATTACGATCTTCTGTTGACAAGATCCCAAAAAGAATAATATGCAAAACTGGTCCTTACTGTTTCAGCTAGGAAAAAGCTCTCCATGTGATCTTCCTGTGTATGAAACTCCACGTCTGATATATGGCAGTATCCACAAGGGCATCGGGCTCCATACTGCAAGCTGGCAACCATGTCCCGACCAGCATCAAGATATCTACAAAGAAAAATCTTAAAAATGTTCTCAGTTGCAAAGAAATCATGGAAGTGCATATAAGAACATCATCTATATCATTCCTACATGGTTTTAGTGGAAGATAAGTGCAAAACAAGCATTTAGCGTTGTGCAGGATGCTTTTGGGAGAAGTACATGGCAAGGCCAGAAAGACCATAACAATGCCACCATGATGCAACAATATGTGGCACTTAAGAATTTGTTCCAAAACCAGTGTCTCAAAAGCGATTTGCAGTTGTAGAAGTTGAATCATGTGGTCTTTCCAGCAACTAAACTGTGGTAATGTTTCTTCTGCCTCTTTCTTAGGAACTAACCCTTGCATAGTTGTACTCCTTAGGATATCCTCTTGTAAGCAATTTAAAATGCAACAGAATTTTTTCTTCAATTTTAGCATTATTTTCTCTTTAGCTGTCAAAACAACAAAGTCATTTAGCACAAGGGAAGCACTCATGCACACAGCCACACCAGGAGGGAGACATCTTAAAACTCCGCCTCTCTAATTAATAAGTATTAGTGTAGGGGAAAAAAGGCACCAAGAAGGGAAAGAGTGGAAAGGGGGTTACAGTAGGTTGATGTCCAGCATAAAACCTAGTCACTTGAATGGTTCTTCTCAAAGTTGCAATATGCAAGGCCAACCCCACTTTATAGAAGAGGATCTATAAATGGGGTTCAGGTTTGATTTAGTTTTTTTTTATAAGTGGTTCAGGTTTGATTTAGTACAGTACAGAAGATGAAAAAGGCACCACAAAACTTAAATGCATCAGAGCAGACCTGGGATCTCTGGTAGCTTTGTAGAGCCAATACGTGCTCTCTATTAACTCTGGACGGAGTGGGTAACTTTTCTGCCCTTGCTGAAAAGACGCATGGATAAGACATTAGACACTCAATAGTTGTATAATACTACCAATCTAGTAGAATAAGCAAATGTACCATCTACCAATACACATCATATGCTAATAAAGAAAATACAGACCCAGAAAAATTGAAATAAAAAAGAAGAGAACAAAGATGGAACACCAGAAAGCAGCACACTTTCCCTGCTGACTGAGTTATCAACCTAAAGGCTTCTATGAACTGCTCTGAAACCGTAGCATTTGAGGGATATGGCTACATGGCAGGATAGTTACCACTCATTCAAGTTGGTGCTATCTGACTGACCTAGATGGTGAGTGGTCTAAGTGTTACCCTTAGAAAGTTTAAAAATTAATCTGGCATACTGGAAATATAAAGATTCCAAGGTGGAAAACTGGTTCGCCAAAAGATCAGCGGATACATTAGGTACATATATCAGATCCTCAACTAACACCACCACACTTCCTAGTAAAATGTCGTAGAAGTAACATCAATTTGAATGATAACCATCTTGGGGTTCAGCAAAGGATAGGTAAGATACCTGAACACTGAGTGTAGCAAGATTAAAACCTTCAGGAGTGAAACCATATCTTTTCCAGACACTAAAGAAGGCGCTATGAGTTCGAATTGCAGGATTGATGTCCCCAGCTAAAACCTTCCAATATCAGTAATACGAAGTACACTTAACGACAAATTTCAAATAAGCCAAGGTCACCCACAATGTTATGGAAGATAGACTAAAAGTAGAATTAAAACCTGAAGGCCTGGCCAGAATGCCTGCAAACTGTTAAACAATGGCCAGACAATAGTAGCAGAATCCATATTTACTTCCACATACCTGAACAAACACAAAAATCAAACACAGTAATACAAAATAAAAAAAAACCAAGCTGCGATAAAGCTAAATCTTAGTAAGAACATTGAAAAAAAAATGCCAAAACGAGGGCAAGGAAATGCATCTAGATAGTGGCAAATAATGGCAACAAGCTTGTTACCAAGGGTCATTGTAAAGATAGTGCATAGCAGCCCCGTAAGCTTCTTGGAAAATAAACAAATACTCTTCGTCTCCAAGTAATATATACGCCTGAAACATTGTCAAACAAAAAAAAGATATATCTGAAAAGAGATGCAACAACCCAGACTCATTACGAAAACAAGCTTTTAGCATCAGGTCTGTTTTTTGTGCAATATTTATAATTGTGAGCATCTACACGTAGCTCCTATTAGTTCGTACGAAGGCTGGAACTAATCAAAATACTGACTTTATTAAACCCATCAGGTCTGTTTTTTGTGCAATATTTATAATTGTGAGCATCTACACGTAGCTCCTATTAGTTCATACGAAGGCTGGCACTAATCAAAATACTGACTTTATTAAACCCATCACATAGGATACACTTTGGAAGCATTCTGATGTTCACTTTAGAAAGAGACAAATTTCATATGTGAGCAAGAAAATAGATTTAACAAACAAAGAGATGAGCTTTGATCATAACTATCTTTGTTGACTTCAATTCTCCACTCAATTATGTGAAGATAGTTGAAAAACTCCATTTCGTTTGTCAGTAGAAGAACATGGATTGAACTTGAAAAGAAAGCAGTAAACACTGAAAGTGGAGTAAACCATTTCCTAAAAGAAACTAACAAAATGCAAAAAAAGAGAATAAATCAAGGATGTGCTTTGTCTTTCTGCTAATTAGCACCTCAAATATCAATAAGGGCTTAGGAACATGTATTCTTCTACCTTAAACTCCTAATAGCCTCTATCTAAAACACTATACACCCTTTTCAAAAGTTTTAAACACAAATTTAGCAAGAAAACACATCTCGCTGCTTTATCTCTTTGCTGTTCAGCAGAACATCATTTCACCAAAGGCTCCAACGAACCTCCCACCATCCATAGCACAAAAGCAATAACTATATCTGCAGTCTTGCCTCTACCCAGATGGCACAAGGACATTCCCAAAAAGAAATTACTGCTGAAGTATGTTGTATCTCTCACCGATTATATTTCTGCAAGTTTGCCTCGCAAATGCATCAATGGATAGAACTAAGCTCATTCACATTAATTGATTGATAGTACAGAGTTCAAAGAGGTTTCAGCGTTCCAATTCATGTAACTAACCTTTAGGAGATACTCGTAGAAAGAGTCAATACTAGTTCCTATTCCAGCATCCTGAAAAAGTAGCACACATAACTTTACATAACCATAAGGAATGGAAACAACTTTGGGTCTCGAGAGACCATGGAATTTTAACATAGCATCCTTCATAGTACCACATTACTAGTATATGGAGTTTAGCTATTTCGTTCAATATAGTGAAATAGGAGGAAAGAAGAGAACCTAAAAAGCTTAGAGTAAAACAGAGGTTATGACAAGCAATTCCAATGGGATTAGACACAACAATCTGTAAATTACGACCCTCAGGTGAAAATTACATACGCAAAGCAGCTGCCAATATCTCTCATTTCAAGACTTCATCATGCAGGGAAAAGAGAGAGATATCACAACGTTAAATGTAAGTATCTTATTCATGTTATTCATACCCCGAACACACTATAACTACTGGCCAGGGATATATATCTAAGGAAGAAAAAATGCAAAGTCTAGAAGATCTAAAGGATTCACCTAAGATGAGAGCAGAAGTTAAATGTAAGCTGTCAGCCTTGCATCCCTCCTTCATCCAGACTTAGAACTAGATATGTTAAAAGTAGAGAAACTACAAACGACAGAAGTTATAAGTTTATTTTTGGGGGACTGAGAGTACATTAGATATGAGATACTGATAACTCATAGCATGGCCCTCACAGTGGAATCATGTTAAACAGAATGTTACCTTCTGAGTCCATTCACCAGTAAAAACATTGATATGAGCACCAACTAAATTCAGCTTTGAACGGCGTGACCAAATTCCACGAACTGCGTTCTTAGTAACTTGTTCAAAAACTGCATTTTCATGAAGTTGGTCTATATGTAAGGAATGTGTCCCCAAGGTAAGAAAGGAAACAGGAAATGGGGAAAGAAAGAGCAAAATAACAACCATAATTTTTTTTGTTAAGTTAAACTTTATTAATGAAAAAGAGAGTTGATAGTACAAGAGAATATACTGAAAACACTAGAGCAAACAAGCGAAAAAACTTAGAAAATCCGGAAAACCCTCAAAAGGACAATCTAAGATCGAATTAGCCCACAAAAAAAGAGAATACAACATAGAACCCCCCAAACGATCCAAGGACATGACCTTATCCTCAAAACATCTCGCATTCCTTTCCCTCCACAAACTCCACCATATGCAAGTCGGTATCATCTTCCAAATGGTCGAAGCGATGGGATTCTCAAACTTCCACCTCCAACAATACAAGACGTCCACCACCTTCTTAGGCATAACCCAATCATAGTTGAGAATACTCAACACATACGCCCACATCCTCTCGCCATCTTGCAATGAAGAAGGATATGATCTACTGTTTCGCCGTCACTCTTACATAAATAGCATCACTCTGTCAAGCACACTCCCCTCCTCCTCAAGTTGTCAATGGTCAAAATTAACAACCATAAAAATAAAACCAAGGAGAAGGGAAGCAAAGAGGGAAATGTGATGGTATAAAACACCATGTTGAGCATCTAGTCTGTCAAGCCAAAATCATAGAAGATAAACATTGTAAAAGTAAAATTGCTGTCAACAGAACATGCCAAGCTTAGGCAGAGTTTAAACCAAGCCCGGTAGCCAGTAAAATTCAAAGACGGAATCATTTCCCCCAGTGAACAAGATGAATCTCATCTAGTCTCATAGCAACTGCCTAGTAAAGGTAATAAACGGTTATGACTTTCAAGATTCACACTAGCTTGAGAATATAGGCCAGCCAGTAAGCCAGGGCCACTCAACCAGCACAGCCCCTCACATGAAAGCCCAAGAACATTCCAGATCAGCTTTGCAGAGAAAGAAAAAAGCTGTGTGCAATGCTAAATTCCCAAGAAGATTATATCTGCTATGGAAATTTAACCAGCGTTTGACATATCACAAAAGCAAAAATTTCAATATCCGCAGGGAATAAGAGTACTAGAGGTAAACAAAAACCAGCTGCTTGCAAGTTACTGCCTTCCAAGATTCAGACCATATAGAAGGTGCAATATACATAACAACCTTCTCCCATAGACATCTATCAGGAAATTCTACAAGGCCATGTTTTGTCTATACTACATGAAAATTAGCAGTGTCCCATCTAACAACAACACTTACTAGGATCATTCGTCAAACGGCTAAGCACCCCAAATTCCAAAGTCAGAGTCCCACCACCAGCAGTTGATGTTATCTAAACAAACCAAAACTGGAAATTTTAATGCTCCACGTAAATAACACATAGCAGAGAATTAAAGACACAGGATAGCTAAAGAAGGAACAGTAGAGAGGAAAGTTTATAAATATTAAATACTGGGCTACACTTTTGCATCTTCACTCATCAAGCCTCAGCCATTCTATGTGGCACCTATAAGCTCCAAAAGGCGAGCAAGTAGAAAAAGATGGAAATTTATTTGTAGCCCTACAACGTTATTAGCTGCTATCATGAGAGAAAGCTTCACCAAAACTCAAGATAAAACAAACTTGCACATAAGGAGAAATGCAGGAGAGTGAATGCAGTAAGGCTTTGCCTTGCTTTCGTGTTCATCAACTCCATGCAAAAGGTTTACTGATCCAAATGGAATGCCTGCACCACACAGTATCTGAAAATGGTCATAAGATGACAGATTCATTCATGGAATGCAAATATGTGAAATACATACTTCTTCAGCATTTAGAAACTAAGTGTTGGTGTTCAATCATGGTTCAGTCGACAAAGTCAACCCTACCCAAAGGCTTTAACTCTTCGTATTGCTAAAAATCATCTTCCATCAAGCCAAACTGCTCGAGTATCACAAAAGCTAGTCGTGCATGCACCATTTGATAACATTCAATGATAAACACCTCAATCATCTAACTGGAGATTTAAATTTGGGTTTTCACATTCATTTATGATCGAGCAATTTCAACCTATGCCTCCTATCAAAACTAGAGAGATATACCAAGCATGGCAATCCGTCATTTCAGATTAATGGAATCTTTCTATGTTTGCTAATACATTCTTATTTTGACATTGAGCAAAATGGTGAAAATATACCATCAAGGAACCAAAAGTCACCAAATAGGCATGGAAAACATGTAAACAACTACGAACAATTAAAAGGATAAAAAATGCAAGACAAGTAGCTAACTTCAGCCTGCAATAATTATTGCATATCAAGTAGCAATACCTGTAGGAGTGTCAAAGGCAGGTAACAATCTCCGGGCCAGATCCTCGGCTAAGTTAAGTAACTGATTGTCATAGGATTGTATTTTCATGCCCTGAGAAGCAATCATGTGGAAATAAAGACCTTGAGATTGTAGTGCACAATAAAGCACCAGTCCTAGAAAAATTATAAGATCTATACCAGAAACCAAATCTCTTCACTATTTATCTCCTGATCACAAAAGGTAAACATGCTGCTATTAACTTTGATATGGACTAATTAATGCAAAATTTTTTGCCCCGTTTTTTCCCCTGATGGATGTAATCCAAAATAAAAGCACACCTTGAGGCCCTAGCAGTGGTCCAGTACATCAGAAAGTGTCCCATGCCAATCAAAAGCATCAGAAGATCTTAGGCAAGGTCCTATCTTATGATAGGACAGCATAGTAACAACTAATTACTAAGGCTAACAAACACTATTGAGGTTCAGCTCACTGGAAGAGCTTTTCGCTATAACATTATAGACACAGAATTCAACCCAAAGCAAGAGCGTATAAAACATTTTCACCATTAGAATTACCCTCAACCAGAAAAATGGGTGCTAACCACTCCACCGTTTAATCGTTTCTCAACCAAGCAACTTCAGCAAACCAATTTTATTGCTATCTTTAGGCTTCCCCCATTTGTCTTATCCTCTCACAGGCAACCTTTCATCAAAAGAAATGAAAAAAGATATATTGATACAAAACATAGATCGGTGTAATAAACTACAAATGAGGTGCATAATTCATTTTAGCTCAACTTTTTTTTGATAAGTAAGTCAATCTTATTAAAGAGAAAAGAACCAGAGAATACACAACACCGGAGTCGGCAGTACAAGAGACTATACTGAAATCATTTTAGCTCAAATTAAAGAATATATCTTATTTTTCTGATGCCATAAAAAAAATCCAATGCTTTGCCTAGAATGACAAAATTGTAACGATACAAAATCACAAAAGTACAGGTACAACCGACCTACCGTAGCATAATCACTTGCAATAAGATGAGCAGATAATAAACCTCCAAGGACCCGGATAGTAGTCTCAAACACAGATACTGTCTTATTCTGCAAAAGCCATATTAAAAATCCAAGGTTTAGATTTTCAACTTACTTTTTTTTGGGTATAAATTTTCAACTTACTTTCATAATAGAACGTAGATTGTATATCACAGCAAAAACAAGGCAAATCAACAAGACAAAAACAGATTCCAACAGAAGCAACAAAATTTACGGCAAAAGTACAACTCAAATTCTTTTAAACTTCCATGATATGCAGAAAGAGAATCAGAATGGAAGTCAGTTATCAAGGCAGTGTATTAGAATGCAAAACTCTGGCTTATACAACATGAACTATTTGTGAACATATTTTAATATGAGAGATGAGATCATACATATATAGCACATGCATAATTCTCGTTGATTACAGTGTACAATGTTTCGTATGTTTAGCGAAACATGTGTTTATAATGCAAAATCCCATGTTTTCACGAACAAAGGAAATAGTTTAACATGGTTTAAATTTCTCACATGTCATCAAGAACATTTGTGGTAACAACGTAATGAAACAGTCAGTTTATCAAGTCACACGTGAGATTGACAACCCGAGCAATTGAGTATCTTTTCCAAGACAAAATTGGTATTTGCAAATGCCTCCATTATTTGTAAATGACTGTTCAACGGAACTAGGCTTTAATAAAAAAAAGTAATAAATAGGTTAAAGTGAAACATGAATGCAAACCCACCCCCCATCCACAAAAAGATAAAATAAACGAGCATCACTCACTATATCAAACTGAAGGTTTTTACCAATCCATTCAACAGAGGCAGCAAAGCGTTCCCTATCACCAAGTAAAGCCAGCATGTCCAAGGAGTCAATCTGTGACAATGAAATGATGGCCGATGAGTAAGACATCCAAAAGCCTAAATATATAGACAAAAAAATAGAAAAGCAGAAATTATCATACCAAAGTTAAGGCATAACCACCTAGCGTGTCTTCTCCTCCACATGATAAAGGTCTTAATTCGTCAAGTGGAAAAGCATGTTCCATATATCCATCAAAAGCATGATAGAACATTCCACGCACCTGAATGAAGAGAAATATATGTCACCTACTCTAATAGATCAAACAGCCTCTACGCAATGATAATTAGTCAAAAGCTGAAGAGTTAGATCCAACAACATCCCAGTTAACAATAATTAGAACCCCTGTCATGTAATAGAGGAGAATTACAAGGAACACAATCTAAGAGATCAAATTATGAGCTATTTTTGTCCTCGGTAATCAATGTTTACACCTACACCAAAAGAGCATATCCTGACATTAAAAAACACCCTCCTACGTTAATGTTAGGATACCTCCCAAGAATTTTTCCGGCCAAAGGACATGTAGCAAAAGATCAGATTTTTCTAAGACACTCATAAAAACATGTCCAGCCAGCCATTCAACCAATTCCTTTAGTTTGCTAAGGCACAAGAGGAATTCAAATGCGACTACAATGGTGCAAAATTTTATGCCCATAAGAATCACTAGCATCAGACTGCAATAGCCTTACAATTTAAAATTACAAAAAGGATTTTCCGAATCGAATTCTGTTTTTCACATCTGCAACTGCCAAACAAGCCTCTAAAATGAACTTGCATCAGTGAGCACCAATCCACCAACGGTTCGATCGAATCAGCAGAGAAGAGAAACAGAAAAGTACATAAGGCATTCCGATAGTGAAAACGGTTCAAACTAAGAAACGAAAAACCCCTAACTCGTCTCGGAGCTGGATCAGATATAGAGCTGGGTTACCTCGTCTCGGAGCTGTTTGGCTTCCCCGGGAGTGACGCCCTCCGCGAGAGCTCTGCGTGTGAAAGCGTTAGGATAGGCGGAAACCAGCAACAAGAGCGAAAGGAATTGAAAGAATGGGCTCGGAGGTTCCATTGCTGCTCCCAGTCTGTCTGTAACTGTCTTGGGCAACACCGAGCAGTAACATCTACTTTTGTTTCGTTTCCGTTCCTTTTGCTTTGCTTCTCTTTGTTCTGCTTTTCTGTGCTGTAAGTGCCCTCACTGGATGTTCCCAAGTGCTTCTTTCCCTTCAACTTATGCAAAAGTGGTGATGAAAATAATTTTTTGTTACCAAAAAAACATCTGTCATATTTGTTACATGGGGAGTCAGGATTTTCCTATTAGCGGCCAAATTAATTAAATAATATTATTAAAAACGAACTTCAAACATTTTAGGATATACAAAATTTGCAACAAGAATTTCTTTTGAATGGAAAATCTTTGATCTTCTTGTTTCCACCAATTTTCGGCATAACTCAAAAATTGTAGACAAACTTTTGAAATTAGGATCGTGAGACACATCACACTTAGAGGTTTGCAATTGGTATCTCAACTGAATCTTTTCTTGCTCTGTAAAATCTTCAGTGTAAAATTTGTCAACAAGTCTACAAATATCATCGATATTGAAGAAGTTATATGCATTCTTAGCCTTAGGATCCAAGGTCGAGCTAAGAATAAGAAGTTCTGTTGTTTTTTCACTAAACCTGTTGTTTAGTTCTTGTAATTGAGAGTCAATTGCAACCACAAATATGTCAATTCGATAATGGTGCTCAATTGTAACATGATCTTGTAAACTCTGAGACTTAGCTCGACCTGAATTGTAGAAAGCATTCATATCAAGAACTTCAATATCATGTTTTTCACAAAATGATTTTACATTCCCACGAAAGGCATCCCAACCATTTTCTCTCAACTCTTGAATTAGCACTTTTGTAGTTTTGACCAAATGCATAACATTCAAAATGTCTCAAGTTTTTTGTTGTAGTGCTTGACATAGACAATAAGAAAATCTCATGATTTCTTTCATCAAATGCAAAATAAAATACAAACTCAAATGATACCCTTTTACACTTAACGTGTTCAGCCTTTTGGATTTCACATATGGACGTGTTGGTTTTAACAAATTTTTAAATGTTGTGGACTTTAATTTGAAGGATCAAATAGAAATTTAAAATTTTATAGGGCCATTATAATTTTTTTCAATCAACCTCTAAATATATACACTAAAAAAAATTTACAAAACTTTTGAGGGGGCCACGGCCCCTCCTGGCCCCCCCTTCCCTCTGCCCCTGGTGAGGAAGAATAAGAAGAAGGAAGGAGGAGATACCATCTTCGCAACCGTGCATATGTAAGAAGAATGTCTATTGCCTTTCCACTATGGAAATAGACAGATGCCCGACGAAAAAGTCATTTTATAAAAAAATATAAATTAGAGGACTAAAATTTAAATAGATGCCCGACGAAAAAAGTCATTTTATAAAAAAATATAAATTAGAGGACTAAAATTTAAATAAATGAAACTTGAAGACTAAAAAGTGTAAAATTTAAAAGGCTAAATTGACAATTTCCTCAATTAATATATAGCCAAATAAATCAGAGATTCTTTGAATCAAATATCTGACTATGATGGATGTGACGTGTCATTTTATAAAAAAAATATAAATTAGAGGACTAAAATTTAAATAAATGAAACTTGAGGACTAAAAAGTGTAAAATTTAAAAGGCTAAATTGACAATTTCCTCAATTAATATATAGCCAAATAAATCAGAGATTCTTTGAATCAAATATCTGACTATGATGGATGTGACGTGGGCTCCATCCGGGGAAAAAATAAAAATGTCGAACCTTTCCAATTATTGCAAAGTTTTAGGATTGTAAAATTGAAAAAATAAAATCAGAAATTATGCTTAACCGTTTTTTGCATTTTAAACAAACGAAGTTTCATTACCAGAAATTTGAAGTCCTGATCATTAAAAATCCAGAAAATCATGGTTATTATTCAAAGAAATTACCAATCATAACACTTCCTTACTTCCAGAATACAAAAATCACCAATTCTCAGTTTTTGTCCTTCTGCCGATATGAAGAGAATTTTCCTGGTCTGAATTTCGAGTGATATGTGAAATATTATGATAAGGAAATGGATGGGTTCTACTTGCCCAAAATCAGAAACGTACGAATTTCATTGACTATTTAGTCGTTGGTTGTTACACATTATAAGCAATATGCTTTTGGAAAATCATCCCCTAGAGTCCTTGGGGGTTTCGAGTATTACTTCTAATACAAGGTTAAAATTTTTGAAAGAAGGAATCTATATGATAGATTATCCTGGCGAGATCCTAAAATATACTATGAGGGGACTCAGTAAGACTCATAAAAAGAAAATGCAGCGCTACAACAAAAAAAAAGGTGACTTTCTCATGACATTAACATAATGAGTGCCAAGAGTTTCACACCAACACAACATTGTCACTTCTCCATTTTCTGGGTATCCCCCAGGGACCCAAGGGCCTTTGATTTGTGACTTCAACTAGCCTGGCTTCAACTAAGTGTCCAATTAGTCATTATAGATAACAATTACGTACAGATTCTTAAAACACATCAAAGAAAACAAATTAACAGTTCAAAAACTGAGCTGTATGAGTCTTGCTTTACCATACACAGAACGGTTCAGTTGGCCAGCAAGCAGCAAGTTCATCCAATTCATGCCTGCAACCGATGCGGAAAATTCAGTACATATTCAAGGCCCAAGGGAAATGTCATGTATACTACAATTACTCACTATATTATTTATAACAAACTATTTTGAATTGAAGACAATCATATTGCTCCACTGGCAAATTGGTAATGCGAGTAAATGCAGCATTGAAATTGGATGATGCATATAGTTTTGCAAGTACAGACTAGACTATAGAAGAAATCACATTTCTTCGACGATTCCAACTCCTGCTATCAAGAGAGCATGTAATGTAGAAACTGTTGACTTAAGGACATCAAGCAAGCAAACGCCCTAGAGAACCTGCAAACAGAGAGTCGGGAGAAAAGAGACTCCTGTATCTAATCATAAGGAAAATCTATAGTATTAACATAATTTCAAACACATACTAATAATCTCGCATCCAATAACCCTTCATTTCTCACTTAATAAAACAAAAGCAAAAAAAACAGCTCTACATTAGGAAAAAATCACATACAAAATGGGGGAATATATCCTTGTATATCTATATGTATATCTTGATGCCACCAGTGGCAATATAGTTATCCACGTGACGCAAATTAATTGTGAAATATCGACCGACAATCCATGATGCCGTGGGTAGACGCATGGACAGATGCAAGGCCACAACATACATGGCAAGTAGAACAAACCAGTAAAGGCAAATGGGGCAGTGCAATACCAGCAACAGATATAAAAAGGACACAACTAAAATACCTGCTGCTTTCTCTTCTTTGGCCTTCTTTTTCTTCGGGGTTTATGGGCATCAGAGTTAGAACTGAGATTGCTACTATGACCTGCCCTTGAATTTGAGGAACCCCTCAATTTGAAGTCTGAACCACTTCTACTATTCGATGTATTGCTGGATGTCGACATTTCAGTCCTTTGTATTGATTTAATTTTGCTTGATGAAGGACCAAACCTTGATTGAGAACGACCTGAACTTGAGGCTGTTGTGGTGGCTGGGCCAGGTGGCGGCATTAGTGCTCTAGCAGAAATCTGCCTCTATTCAGAAATATTGAAATGAGGAAAAGAAAAGAGACACCAAATGGAAATTGGTTTCTTATAACAATGCACAAGCAAATTAGACACCAAACCTGATTCCTTTCATCACTGGACATGCCAGATGCTGCTTTGCCAGAAGCACTAGAAGCCTGTTCCCTGCAAAATCAACAGTAAAAATTATACATGTACTTTTAATCGACACAAAATCAATTTGATTAGGGTATTCAAGATATGAAGAGAAAACTATTTGCGCAATATCAAGAGGGTAGTGATTTTATCAAACCAGTATCGGAACTGGCTCTTCAAGCATGAATTATGAAACTTAAGCATAGTTGTACCTGTGTGTCCATCTTCATGACTTAATCTGTTTTTCAATATGACTGATTAAATTTTTTTTTTTTTTTTTAATTTGATAAATAAGCCAATCTCATTAGAAAAGTGAGGACAGTACAAAGACTATACCGCAACCACTATTCTAAACAAGCAAGAAAACTAACGAAGTCAAGAAAATCAAAAAAGGGGCACCCAAGCACCGAGTTCACCCAAGAGAACAATAAAGACAACAACACACCCTGTAACCTATCTAAAGACAAGGAACAATCCTCAAAACATCTATTATGGACCCAACGATGACAGAAGTCGGAGGATTTTATGGGACGAGTTGGCGGGTATATCTTCGGTGTGGAATTTTCCTTGGTGTATAGGAGGGGATTTCAATGTCACTCGTTTTCATGGAGAACGGTCTGGGATTGGGGGTAGTAGGAGAGCTATGACTGAATTCTCGGACTTCATTGCTGAATGTGGCTTGGTGGATCTTGCGTTGGTGGGTGGCTTGTATACTTGGTCGAATGGTAGCGCTCACCAGTCATGGTCTAGAATTGATCGTTTTCTGGTTAACCCCAGTTGGGATTCTATTTATCCGGAGTTGCTTCAGCGGAGGTTACCCCGTCTGTATTCGGATCATTTCCCGATACTGTTAGAGGGAGGGAGATGGGGGGATTCTATGAAACCATTTCGCTTTGAGAACATGTGGCTCAAAGTGGACGGTTTTGTGGAGCTGGTCAGGGGGTGGTGGCAGAGTTATGTTTACAGTGGTTCGCCTAGCTTTGTGTTACATATGAAATTGAAAGCTTTGAAGAGGGATCTCAAAATGTGGAATAGGGAAGTCTTCGGTGATATTAATTTTCGCAAAGCTACGCTTTTACAGGAGCTCTCTTCTCTGGATGAGTTGGATGAGAGGGGCATTCTGGATGGGGAGGGCAAGGAGAGGAAGTTGACTGTCTCTCGGGAGCTCGATCAGTTAATTGAGTTGGAAGAGATGAGTTGGAGACAAAAATCGAGAGCTTTGTGGCTAAGGGAGGGGGATCGGTGTACAAAATTTTTCCATAGGGTTGCAAACTCTAATCGTAGAAATAACTCCATCTCGAGTTTGGAGTTGGAGGGAGAAGTGGTGGCGGATCCATCTGTGATCTCAGAAGCAATCGTTGATTATTATTCCTCCTTGTATAAGGAGCCTTTTGGTTGGCGCCCTTTGTTGGATGGGTTAGATTTCAATACCATTCCGGGGGAGGATGCTGAGTACATTGAAAGACCTTTTGAGGATGAAGAGGTGGCCAGTGTGGTCAAGAGCCTGAATGGGGATAAGGCGCCGGGTCCGGATGGTTTCACTCTCGCCTTCTTCAAATCCTGTTGGGATGTGGTGAAGCGGGAGGTATTGTTAGTGTTTAATGAATTTGCAACCGAGGGGAAATTTGTTAGGAGTTTGAATGCTTCTTTTATTGTCCTTATTCCTAAAAAACCGGGTGCCGTTGACCTTAAGGATTTTAGGCCTATTAGTCTTGTGGGAGGGGTGTATAAGATCTTAGCTAAGGTTTTAGCTAACAGACTGAAGCTCGTTCTGGATAAGATTATCTCCTCGTCTCAAAATGCTTTTGTGAGGTGGAGAATGTGCAGGAGTTGGCGGATGTTTTGGGGTGTGAAATTTCTTCGTTGCCCATTACGTACCTTGGCCTCCCTTTGGGTGCTTCTTTTAAGAATATTCACATTTGGGACAATATCATTGAAAGGATGGATCGTCGTTTGGCGGGTTGGAAGCGTATGTACCTCTCTAAGGGTGGCAGATTAACTCTTATCAAATCTACTCTTTCTAGTTTACCTTCACTTTCTTTCTTTGTTTCCGATTCCAGCAGGGGTTGCGTTAAGGATGGAGAAAATTCAGCGGGACTTCCTTTGGGGAAGTGATGGAGATGTGCACAAGCTCCATCTGATGAACTGGAAAAAGGTGTGCTCTCCGATGTATAATGGTGGGTTGGGCATTCGTAGCCTTAGAATGTTCAATACGGCGTTATTAAGCAAATGGCTTTGGCGGTTTGCTATGGAAAGGGATAGGCTGTGGAGGAGGGTCATAGCTGAAAAATATGGTTGCTTGGTGGGCGGTTGGCATACAAATTCTGGTCGTGGCTCTTATGGGGTCAGTCTGTGGAGGTACATCAGTAAAGGTTGGGCAGTGTTCAGTAAACATATTCGGTTCAAGGTGGGTACTGGGGGCACTGTTAGTTTCTGGCATGATGTTTGGTGCGGTGATCAGCCCTTAAGCCTTGCCTTTCCGTTGGTTTTCTCGTTATCTCGGTGTAAGGAGGCTATGGTGGCGGATTGTTTGCTAGATGATGGTGGTAATGTGGCATGGAATGTTCCTTTCTCTAGAGCTGCAAATGATTGGGAGTTGGAGGATTTTGAAAACCCATGAGACTCCATCCTCCACATTCCTGAACAATACCGAAATAGAATAGGAGCCAATACACGACTCCTCCATCTCCATAACCCGAGAATCCCACAGTATCAGAATTCCTCCCGAGGCACCAGCGGCCTCCAAATTACACCACCTAACATGAGGTCCACCCCACAACCGTCTCACGATAACCCTCGAAACACACGACACCTTGGTCTCTTGAAGACAGACCAGATCCACCTTCCACCCTCGCAGCAAATTCCCCACACCCTTACATTTGGTAACGTCATTTAACCCCCTAACATTCCAACAAATAATTCTAGGCTTCATAAAGAAATAGCTGACGCCCGCCCTGCCGTCCTATTCTTACGAGAACTAGAAGCATTGGAATCATAATTCACCGAAGACGCCAAAGCCTTCATTTCCCTCACCAGTTTCCCCCCTGATCTCCCTGCTGAATGACCACGAGTCTGTCCCCTCTCTTTCTCTAAGGCTGCAAACAAACTCAATAACTCAGCCTCATGCCCTTCACAAGAAACACCCACCATAAGCCTGAAGGACGTGATCTTCTCTAGAACCCAATTAGAAGGTTGCTGTGACGGTAGGAGCATCCTCAAAGGCTCAACGCGCATCTCAGTATCCCCGTACTCAAGAACAACCAATTCCCCACACTCATCTACAGCTTCTACGAAGTGGGACAGAGCTACACAACTACTATCGTCCTCCTCCAAAGGCACAAGCAAACCAGAATCAACTATTCCTCCCCCCTCTCCTACGATAGGCATGCCAGAATGTCCACTCTTAACCATTCCCCCCACCTCACCCAGATCTGAGATAGAAAGTACCTGAACAGAGCTGGACGTCAGCCCCTGTTCCTCCACCACACGAAGACATCGGATCCCCCCCGTGTCTAGCGGCGACTGAAGCTCAACGGGAGAGCACGGGTTGACCCTTCCCGCCTCAGGCGCCATGCCCCCGAGCTTCGCCGGCGTTGTCTGGTCATCCCCCGTCAGACCCAAGTCGGCGCCGGCCACTACAGATCCGGGCGACATTGTCTGGCCCTCCCCCACAAAACCCAAGTCATCGCCAGCCAGTACAGAGTTCATCCGCCTCGTCTGGTCCTCCCCCACCAGTCCGAAATCATCGCCGGCCACCACATGACTCGCCGGCGTCGTCTGGTCATTCCCGGGAAGCCCAGTACCGTCATCGGTCACTAATGGCCCGACACTCCCCAACCCACGATCTGTCGAGGCTTCCTCTCCATTGCGTAGGAACATTGGGCCAGGCTTGCCAGCAGCTCCCAGGCCTCTCTCCTTGTGGGCCACGCCAGACTCATGGAGCCCATACGAAACCGAACTTGGCAATGTTGGCTGGGTCACCATTTTGGATCCACAGACCGTGCAACACATAGCTTTCCCGGGCTGCAGGCCCAACTCAGTTCGTTTAGCCAGCCCGATAACCCAATCCAGCTCAGCCTTCACCTTCATTAAATGCTCCCACAGCCTACCTTCTGACCCATCCGGCGCATCAATAGCCACACTTGAGTGAAATTTCTTGTTATTCACGTCCTCTTCACCAACCTCTGCATGCGGCTCCTTTTCCAAGCTACCAACGACAACTGCACACTCAACTTCACACTGCCTTGACTTCTCTCCCACCACCTTCTTCTCCGGCATAGCCGCCTGCACCATTTGAGCATAGGAGACTCCCTGCTTGACCTCCCAATTAGCAGCACTCAACCTCTTTCGTCGGAGAACGCCAATGACAGAAATCAGCTCCTCACACATCTGAGCAAAGGCCTGCCACCCCATCTTATTTTGTCCCTCCGGAATCAAAATCTGCCCTTGTTTGCGCCGCTCCCCAAATGCTGCTAAAGCAACATAACACCCGTTTAAGTTTGATCGACCTTGAGCGAGAAAAGCACGTAACGATTCGTTAAATTTAATCGAAAAGTCATTGGCCTCCTTTCCCTCAACCAGTTTGCCAAAAAGATTCGACAACCACAGCACCCCATATCTGCCAAAACGCAACGAGCTCTCCTTTTTTCTGCTCAGCTCCGTTATAGTGACAATGCCAAACGAGCTCACCGAGAACTTAAAGGTTTTCGCCTCTATCGCTAAGCTACGAAAAAATGCCATAGAACACTAGACTAAACTAAGGCAGCAACACAGACGGAAAAAACTGAATCAACAATCAACCACCCAGCCCAGGCATCTCACGGGGGAGAGAGGGAAGAGGAGAGAGAACGGAGAAAAAAGAGTTACCCAACTCTTTGCCCTACTTTTTGTTTGACTGATTAAATTAAATAGGTAACACAAAAATGCAGTTCTAACTTCTTAAAACTAAAGAAGATATAGCACTTTCTTTCAAAATAAGAAAACATTTATACAGCCTAGCCTTTCCTGTCACACATATTGTAAATACCTTGTACTCTTGTCGGTCCATTCATCATCTGCGTCTGCTTCATCACTTGAACTACCAGCAAGAAAGAAATCGTCTTCACTTAGATCCATAAGCCCATCGTCCTCACTCCCTGTCTCTGTTGAGAAAATTTCAAGTATAGACAACATCCTACTGACTCCCAAAAGAAAAGAACATAAAAACATCCTTTTAAGCATAACAGAACTGTAGGAGTTATTACAAAATGAAAGCTGAGATGAATCACAGGTTTGATAACAAAGCTTGTCTAATCCAAACCCAACGCCAATGTTCACATGTATCAGGGATCCTAATTGATTTAAGCGATCCAAAATTTTAATATTTTAATACAATTATCCACTTATTTTGAAAAATATCCAAAAAGCTTGTCAGGCCACATCATGAAGCCTCAATCACTCGTCAGGAGTACAAACGCCCTCTAAATTTATTTTATCCTAGAAAAGTGCTCAGGCTGCACGATCCAGTAAGTTCCATAAAGACACATGAAACAAGTATCAAACTGAGACAATTTATGTCTGGTATTTTTTGCTGGTGCTTAACAAAAAATGTATACAGGATCATTGCAAGTATCTTTCGGATCAATTTTATGAACACAACCTTTTCGTGTGCACATAACCCAAACAGAAATGACAAACAAGATATAGCACAGTAAATACCTTCTAAATCCTTCCCACTAGCTGCAGCAGCAACTAAGTTGGCTTTGATCTGCTTGCGCAATTTATTTCTCCTATCAACTATATCAGAATTCTCATCTCCAGTAAATAAAGATAAATATTTCTCTGTCTTGGGAAAGAACTGCAAATCAATTAAACATGAACTTTTAAGCCTCATAGATTATTGCGACAGGCACATATCTTATTCACAAAAACAGACCACAATAATAGATACAAAAAAGCAAAAAAAAGCATCTAGTACATAGCTCACCCTAACATATTCAAGATCTTCTTTCAATTTAGTAAGCTGGTCAGCAACCTCTGCATCTTGTGCCTGACCAAAAGAAGCACGTTGCGATTTCTCCAGACGTCTAATTCTTCTTTCTATTTTTCTTCTCTCTGAACAAGGCACATGTTTACTTGTAGAGTTAAGCAGTCAGATATGAACTAAGTTCCAAGATAAACTTACCAAAGAATTTTATCTTCCTGTCTCGCAAGAATATTTTGCGTTCAACAGCAAGACGAGTGTGGATCTCCTGCTGTTTCTTGAGTTCTTCGAACTTCTTTTCTTGAGCCTCCCGGACATCAGGTGGTAAATCCTTTACAATAGTATCAGCTAGTGAGGATGTTTTTTTTCCCACAAAACCAGACAAATGGTAATAACACATTTTGATACACCAAACAGAAATAAATAAATAAATTTGGCAGCGCTCTGAATTTAGAAGATGCACTAGCACGCTTTAGATGGAATTATCTTTACAACCAAAAATCTCAAATATGTCAATAGCAGGTACATTAGAAGGAACAGAATGAAGCTGAGTCTTTAAATTGCAATCAGTATTACAGTTAAAGAATAATAAGATGCCTCAGCTAGCAATTCACATTGTCAGTATTGCGTGCTAGAAAAATGCAAAGACGGAAGCATTAGGCTACCACTTGTGCATACATGAACTTAGAGATTCAAAGATTTAACCCGAGTGGTTTCGACCTAGAAAACCTAATGAGCAGGCTCCATACAATATAAATGTCAAATTCGTCCGACGTCTTATCATTAACCAAAAGCAAATTAACTTTACTCTACAATTGTACTAATGAGTAGCCGATGGAACACATTGAACAAAAAATGCCCTAGCTACACAAACCCTAGCCTTAATAAAGAGCAGAAACTTCTACAAGTAGACGAATAAATGACGGAAAACAATACTTCGAAGGATTGAAGTTTGAAAGCTAAGGAGTACCTTCCTGAGCAACCGCTCGACGGAACGAATCTGGTTCTTGAGGGAGACAGACTTGGGCTTCTTCGCTATGCCCAAGCCCTTCGATCGGCGCCCAGCAGGCTTGACCCTGCGTTTGCCGTAGCCGCCATGCGCCATGGCGTCCGCCGAAATTGGGCGGATAGAGACTAGAGAGCGATTCTTCGGATGCTTTTTGGGGCGACTGTATGCATGCCCCAGGGAAAAAAGGGGGGGTTATCAGGATTCAGGAAGGGTAATTTTTTTTTTACCCTATGAGCCTGCATAACTCGGACACCGGTAGCGAGAGAAGAAATCTTCTTTTGCCACGTCATCGAAAGAGCACTTTATTTGCCACTTTGGCGGAAGGACCGAGCTCCTCTGCCGCAGACGAGAAAGGCGATATTGTAAGATTAAAAAAAAAAATTGTGAATATTTATTTGATGTTAAAATTGTATATATATGCATATAGAAATAATTTAACTTGATTGATATTTGTAAAAAATGTAATAAAGTGTTGTATTAGAATACATATTTTTTATGATGTTTAGATTGTAAATATAAAAGTAGGATGTAAATTCTAAAAATTTGGTGTAACTGCCTTGGAATATCTGAAGATGAAAAAAAGAAGGAGAGATTGTGATGTTGAGCAGTTAAATATTTAATTTAATAAAATAATTATAAAATAATTTTTTTCTATCCGGTCCGATTGTGCACCCTATTTTCTATCGTGTCAAACGGAGAGTCACATCGTCACCAATCAAGTCATGCCACGTGGAATCGCACTTTCTCTCTACCAAGTATCGCACCCTGTAAGAAAGTATGGTGAATGGGAAAGAAAGGCCCCAGATGCTGTCCAGAATAAATGGTATCGTCTGGATGGATGATACAGAAGGCCATGACCCTGCTTCCTGGGCTAGAAACAACAACGGTGCCAACGCCAACACTTGCGGTGCAGCGGAGAACAAGGAGGACGAGATGGAAGTCGAAGACGAGTGGTATAGTATGATCAATAATACTATACCAAACCACACGGATATCAGAGACTTAACTTTCTCAATTAACCTAGCTAACCACCCAAAGAGCCTATTGCTAAACCCAGTGGACTCGAATTCATTGGATTTAAAAATTCACTCAAATTATCTCTTTTTTATTTTTTTACCAATTCTCATATACTAAAATTTTTAAACTCTCAAAATTTGGACATCCAAACCCTACCAATTCGGTTAATGTGGGTATTCTCTTGAGCAATGCGCCCATCACAATCTTGCTAAATATATGTATCATGCATGTCTTAAACATTTAAACGTTCACGTTATCTCTTCCAATTTGCATTGAATTGTATAGTTCAAATTGGTCATATTCTGACAGTAAATTGAAGAAGATATCAATCAGTCAAAAATTCAATTATTTGATTAGCTTCAAGAACAAAATAATGAAATATGGCTTGGAAGATATTTAATAAGTGTTCACTTACTTTTATTTTTCGATTTAAGTGTTCGTTTATTTGCACAAGGATCATGGTTGTTAGATGCTTGAGCATAAAGTAACACCGACTGGAAAAAGTGGGAAATTGTTGTACTCTTTCATAGCCTTTATTTGGTTGGTACAAGCATACATTGCAAAGGCAGGCAAACAGTAAAACTTGGAACCGAAAGCTCTTTATTAGTCTGGAAACTTAGTTCAGCTACAATTCACAGAAACAGAGAAAAAAAATTAGACAAGACTAGTTGACGATCAAAACTTACATTGCTTCAAGATCTTTTATGCTCGACCTTATAAGAAAATAATTCGTATTAACAGTTTCAGCTCTAATTCCGACAAGGCAGCAACAATGATATCCCTGAAACAATGGATGAAGGAACAGAGCCCATCTGTGCATGTTACATAATGATGGGTTGTTCTCCCTCGAGTTCAGATATCACTATTAGTGAGTCTGTCAATTGAAGGGAAAGGGGTTCCGACTTAGGAATTGGGTTAATGACCTGCAATAACAAAGGTTGAATAAGATTCCGAAAAAGGATTTATATTTTCCAAACCAAGTTCAGACTTCATACCTTCTTGTCGTTTTTCATATAACCTATGGCAACCTCTCCCCGTAAATATGCTCTTTCAGTGAGCTCCGAGAACGAGGGATTTTCTCCTTCTTTCATGTACAGGCTGATATCCTATCAGAAAAAAACAACTGGCGATTCAAATATGCAGCTAGAATGGATAAATGGGTTGGGTAGCCACATGGATTTTTCCCTATGGAAAGGCCTCTGGTTACAGAGGAATATTCAACTTCTAAAACTTGCTTTAAACTAACAGGTGCACTTTATGCCAATCACCCCAATAAAAATAGCAATCCATATATCCAGTGGTTCAAGGGGTTTGAGGAAAAATCTTAGTTGCTATGATTGTTCATCATACATCAGAGATAGCAGGGATGAAAACCATTCATCTATATGCGAGCAACCCTAAATTTGACTTGGAACATTAACAGTCCAGTAGAGGTTCCTAGTCGCGATTGATAGGCCTTTTTCCGAGTAATTTTATGAGTTTCAAGTTCACCTCCTCTCAGCTTTTGACCACTAAACCTCTCTTGATGAGCACTGCATGAAGGCCTGGAGGAGAGATCCCTTACTTCAATGATAAAGCAGACAATTCGATCAAAGATAAGGTAAACTATTGGATGACTACTTGAAGACCCTCAGATTCAGTAAAACACCCTCAGCAGTCTGTGCCCAGTAAGGTGATGTCACAATCTCTCATTTTTTCCCTAACTGCCTCCTTATCCTCAATTCAAGAGAATTAATTAGAAATAGAGCAAGACATGAAGAAGACACAATTACCTTCACATATATTTCATCACCCTCTACATTTAGGATGTCTTTCCACACCTCATTCAGTTCATAGGTCTGCGCCACTGCTTTCAACAAATTGATAGTTACATTCTAATATAGAAGTAGGAATTTATATATTATGTGACAGCAGGTAGATAATAAGGATTAAAGACCTTGAGCTGTAACAAGGCTCATTACTTCCTCTGCTGCTATGTATGTCACCGATGGCTTGATTCTTGTAATCTGTAGTAGTATAAGGGTTTAATTGATATTAACCTCGTGGGAATATGCATTGGAAGATCACAAAGTTATACACAAGAATAAAAGTCTGTTTGAGAATGTATACTTGTTTGCCCAATTTTGAGTCGACAATCTCTGCAACCAGATTTTGAACCTGAAATACAATCATTCACAATCTTACTTCTCTTGCCTCACAGAACTTCATGATTGCTATCTACTACTACAATCAAAGGAGTAGATTTCAGAAATTTATCTTTGGGAATAGAATATGAGGATCATATGGTAAAAGTGAATTGAAGTGATATTTTTTCACCTTCACACCAAGTTTGTTGCAGATAGTTTCGGCAAGAAGAAGAGAATATGCAGAATGTCTATCTGCCCTGGATGGATCTGAATTAAGGATAGTCAATGCAAGGCAACCTTCAGGTAACTGAAACATCATGCATCCTTACCTCCAAGTAGCCATTCTCTATCAGTAATGACAACAATGGACAACGGAATATCTTTGCCATTGTTGAAAGAGTTATGAATGTGTACTATGGTTTCCTTCAATGTGTCATAGTCCCTGGGGTTCCCTATCTGCAGCAGCAGCATATGAAAGTTGATGAAACAAAAAAAAAGGATTAGAAGGAAAGCAGCAAAAGAAAGAACAGAACAAAGAAATTAGAGAAAAGGTTCAACTCCTTGGGTTGACTGAGCGGACAGTACCTTATGAGAAACCTGGACGTTCTTGAGTTTGCCTTGACCAGCAATGTTTCTTGCCCTATTCCTGTCATCTATTGGCACATCTGATAATATTTCCTACATTTATATAAGTAAAGATAATTATTTCTTAAAAAGAGATGAACAGATTCTGTGATCTAGTATTTTAAAATGTTCCATCAAGCCTCCTCACTAATCAACAAGTTCGATAATTTGTTTTATTATTGTGGTTCCTGACATCCTGTAATAATATCCCTACAAATTGTCATTTATTGACTGAATGGATACCAAACAAGTAAGGCATGCATCGTAGTGATCAGGCTTCTAATTAAAAAATAACACCTTTGATGGGTGTCATATCCTCACTTGTTCTAACAACTTAAATCGACAGGAAATACTGAATCATTTAGTTTATTCCTGAATACTCACTCTTCTAATGTGGATCAGACTCCCCCTTATTGAATATCTAACTAAAATTGGGCCAAAGAGTGCAGTCAGAGTTTGACCTGGAATATCTAACTGAAATTGAAAGAGTCAGATGTGCATTTGAACTCAAGGCCTCTACGCTGATACCATTTCAAGTCCTAATTACCCCCCCCCCCCCCGAAACTTAAACTGATAGCAATGGCCCAGTGAGATACTTCAGTAATGTATTTTAGATATCCCAATATATATGCATGATTTGAACAACATGATTAGTGATAAAAAGACAAAATGCAGTGATCGTCGTAGATATCTTTTACTCCATATTAATGTGTTCTAGTAAATCTCTAAAAGAAAAACAAGAAATCTAAATTAAGACAAATGATACTTTCTAGAATGACTTGCAATAATTAAACACACAAGTGGCAGGCATCAACATGTATGCTGTCTCAGTACAAACTCCACATCATGCAATTCTAAAGGTCCTGAAACTTGCACATACATCAATAACTCTAGCCCTTGAATTTCAAAACCAAATCTCATGACCACCAAGAGTATATCCTAGATCACTAACCATCAAAACGTCACTAAGTATTGTGATAGGGTGTGTCGCAAGCTCCATAATTTAACTTACAAATGCCTCTCTGCCATGCATGTTACTCGCTAACTTTTACTTCCTAACTCTGAGAACAAAACTGGAGTAAGTTGCTTATGTCCAACAAACATACAAGTCATGGCATATAGTAGACACAAGACAACAATTCCCAGCAGAACATAGAAGCATACCAACACGCTCCCTGGTCCAAGATAATTATCATATTCTGCTATCATCTCTACAACATCTGGGCGCCATCCAAGCAAAAGTATGTATTCTTTTGGTCCATGATTCCAGTCTGATGTCTGCATTCATGTCCAAACGCAATGCTCACTAAAATCAAAGTGGCATTGGAATCTTTTGAAAGCATATTTCCACTTGAGTTTGGGGATTCAAACCTTGAAACCTGATTTGTTGGGACGTTTTACAATATTTTTAAGTCTTCTTCTCAAGTCAGAGGCCTGATTAGCATCATTGACATTGTTTTCTAGAACTTCCAGATCTTGCACACAAACACTTCCTTCTTTGACAGCATTTACAAATGCCAGCCATGATTTATTCGACCCATGAACAGGGGAAATGAACAAAATCTAAAACAGGGAAGCAAATGATATATTACGAAGAATGTAGATAAATTCCAGAGAATGTGAAGAACTACACAACTACACTAAATCAATTTATTGGATAACTATGCTTTACCTGCTAAAGAAAGAAGTATCAAACACAAGAAGGCCTCCCATACGGATTGATAAAGCATAAGTCCAAAATAAAAACAGCTTTATAGCCTTTATTTTGCATACTGTGAGCCCCTAAGGGAATATTGTGCAAAATTGCTGAGATGGGGAACTACTTTTTTCTTATTACTAAATTTAACCTGGCGAACCACTCATCTAGTCACACATTTGAAAGAGAGATCTATTTATTCAGTTTACTAGATCACAAGAAATCTCCAACTCATGGCGGCAATTTTGTTTTATAATAAAGATTAATGTAGGCATAGCTTAGAAATCATAAAATCCACATACTTTGTCAGTTTGCTGCAGAATTTCATTGTCATTTGGGTGGAAGTATATCTTCCCACTCCGATAAAGACCACAAACAACTGCCTGAAATGATATCCATTTTAGCAAGTTTCAATTGTAGTACTTTTATAAGAGCTTAAAATAATATTTGGAAGCTAGTATTACCTCTTGAACCCCACGCCTTATCTGCCTATAGTGCATTCCAGCTAGATTAGGAAAGCTGCAAAGATGGAATACATTTTCTGCAATGAGTTGAATAATAGTAATTAGTGTTAGAGTAGTAACTACATCCCTTATAGATGGAAAAGTACCCACATTCAAAAATCAATGAATTGCACATGAAAGCTGGATCATAAAACTCTCCAGCCATAGGAACACCATCATTAGGGTTCAATCAAGAAGGAAGTTGGAACCACCCAAGAATCGAAATAGAGTTGATTCCAAGATCTAGACCAATCTGATTGGAAATAACCATTTCCATTCAAAGCAACCCCAATGAGATTGTAACATGGGTTCCTTTGGGTTAAAGTGGGTTTTTGTTACTAGTTTTGAGCTTATCTACATAAAACTAACACATTGTACGGAGAGGCCCATTTCAAATGAATTGATAAAGAGCATCCACCCAAATAATAGGTTCAAAATTCCAATTACAGAATATTTCTTAGGTAGAGCATTCGGTGAAAGAGTGTCTGATGGATAGGCCATAAAACTTTTTGCAAGCAACTTCTGTTTTCCTCGGGAAACATTTTGACTTTCATATTCCTCAGGGAATTCATACTGTACTTCGATAATTAAGCAAGTGTCTGTAGATCTTTATGAGCCCCTTCTGCCGAGAGCATTGAACAAATAATTTGGATGCAACATTTTCTACTGGCTCTACTTTCAATCCTGAGATTGATTTTAAGAGATCACACGTAGTGGGACTTGACACCTGCATTCATAAGAAGCACATGTTCAACTCAGATAAGCACACTAAATCTTATAACATAGCCTCAATTAGGCTACCAAAAAGTAATATACCTCAACAATGGTGGGGACAGATTCCATCTTTGGAATTGGTTGAAGGGCCAGTACAGATAGGAATGCATCAGTGTCAACGTCAAACCTAACAAATTGAGGATCTGAAGTCAGAAAAATTCAAAAGGGGAATTTCAAGAAGCTTGGCTAAAATAATGTTAATCTACATGAACTGACCTAAAGAGCCACAGATATAGACGATTACAGTGACCAAGGAACAGCGCTTCCAATTGTGTCCTAAATCTATCAGAACCAGCATTCTTTAAAGCCTTCTCCTTTATTCTACAGATCCTTCAATCTGAGTTAAAGACCTTGTTACCAGCCATGACAAACCTTCTTACCCAGTTATATAGTCCTACTTGGGTGCTAAAGCAAATTCGTTAACAATGAATTACTTTTACTTCAACCACTATTATCTTGCAATGCTCTAACTCAGTTTATTCTTCTGAGAAGGAATGAGACAGTGAAATAGTGAGAACAAATTATCCAGACAGAAGAAATGAGTGCACAAGAAAGCCATCAAAGGGAAATAATCTTATCCTGATTATCATATTCTCAGAAAGCGGTCATAGTTCCTTGGTTGATGGAAAAGAGGTATATATTGATACTGGAAGCAAAAATGCATGACAACACTGAAGAGATCCATAGAAATTCTCTTTGATTCCAAGAACACCACAAAAAATACAATGTCAGAAGGTAAAGTCCATTCGTACTAAGATATCCAATAACCACCAAATGTGCAGCAATCAGAGCAATTCCAAAAAAATTGCTCTTATCTTCATTATCAAGATAACATGCCTCACCTTACTTGTCTCAGTCCAGATTTTTATCCTTTGGTTGAAACACAGATAACAGTGTAACAAGATAATGCTTAGAATTCATTAACCTCCCCATAAGACTCTTAAGGAGCATGCAATTTACTCCATCAGGGGTAAGGAGACGATAATAAGCACATGTTAACCTAAAAGTAGATTAAACATTAAAAGGCCAACCACTTCATTTAAGTTGATCAGGTTCTTACCGATCTCCCTTTGTTGGCAGTATAATAATCGAACGGGCTTTATTGGCCGCAGCTCTTTCAAACGATTTTGTTAAAGTAAGACTGCAACTGTAAATGTGTAACCTCAAAAATGTAAGAATGGAAGCAACTCAAATTTGGCAAATATATCTATTCAAATTGCAATTCATATCTTCTAATCATATTGCATCCCCAACCAACAAAGTACCAATAGAAGAAGCTCTAGGCACAGGCCCAAAGAAGCGAAAAGTGGGTGTTTTCTGCAAGGTGCTGCTGTGTTCAGAAGAAAGGAAAACACTCGATAATTACCTCTTTGTAAGGACATCAATATGATTAAGATCTTTAGCAATATTGTCAACTAGTTTGTCCATTTGCTTCCTTGGAAGATCAGACATTAGAAGAATTCTCTGCCTCCTGTAATTGCGTAGTAGAGAGGTTCACAGAAGGCAGAAATTTAAACACCAGATATTGATATAGAACCTGAACAGGCAGTACAAGTCTAAATTACCTAGCTGTAGCAGTACCTAAACGAACAGCAAATTCATGGTACTTATCTAGCTGCTTCAATATAAAATTCAGATGACTGTTCACTCCACATATAACAATGTGATCAGTCTCCAGAACTTGCAGTTGAGCCCCTTCCCTGAGTTTTTGCATATTGTCCTGTACTAACAAGTCAAAGGATGTCATATACACATAAGCGAGATTCAGTAAATGTTTCCAGTTTCAATAGCTTACTCTGAACTGTTCTGTCATAGTGCTCAGCAGACGAGAGTAAAATAATATGCCCCATATAGCAAGAACAAATCCAATCACACGTTCACCACGTGTTTTTTGCTGCAGTTAAATACATAAGAAAGCTTTTCTAAGTCCCAGTGCATACAATTCTATCATGACATAGGCAACACAAAAGCAGTGGCAATTTAGCAAGCTAAAACAAGTTATCAAGTAAGAAACTATCACTCTTAAATGCGTAGACGATGAACACAGACATGCCCAAGCCTCCCAGCAGCACTCCTCCAGAGATTGTGTGTTACCCCTGTGTTATTGAACATGGGAGGACCAAAGTTAGAAGACAAGCATGAGATGACCATCTACCAAACGAAGAATACCATTAGTGCATCAAAATCTCTCACAACTTTCTAATTGTAGTCACCTGAACTTGAAGAACAAGACTCCACCAATCACAACAAATGAGAAGCATGCCACTAGGAGCACTATAAAGAACCTACAAAATACCACCAAAATGGTCCAGCACATCAATGGGGACAAGTTTTGGTTTGATGGAAACTTTCATCAAGTATGCAGCAGACTAGAAAAAGCATATTGGCAAAATCTATTAACTACAACACAATGATTAACATAATCAACATGATGACTGAAATCGATACTGCAGGAGGATGCATTATAGAATCAAATAATTTACTGAACCTCTCTTGTGGTTGTGGCTCTTTGTCAATGAAATCTTCACTATCCACATGAGGAAAGTGCAGTCTTTTCCCGTAAGACATCAGTTTTCAAAAATTCTGTAGTCTAACCGAGATATTTAGCATGGATTTTAATCCTACACAATGAACATAACCCAACCATTCTTTTAAACCTGCCAAGTTTTCCACAACTTTCCAATTAAAGATGATCACTTGCATAATAGATTTCTCTTTTGGTGGATATCCACAATAGAATCGCGTATAACTTGAAATTGTTCTGGACTATTGGTATCCTTACAGAGTTAATAATGAAATGGACAGGCGAACAAACAACGAATATACTTACGTGGAAACATTTTTCTCAAGTTGGATGTTGAGTAAGTACAATAACCGTGCAAAACTCCATTTAATATCTCGAAATGAAGGGAAGGACACATCCAGCTGAAGAGGCCTGGGTTTGTTCAGGGGATTGGATACACAAGCGAAAAGCAAGCTTGCTTCCCCAAAATTCTGAACCATACAAGGAAGTATTTGCCGGACCATCTCTATCAGAGAATTAGTGAATTCTAGCTGTCTCAGTCTGAGAAGGAAATACAATGACATCAACCCCATCATGATCTTAGTTTGACAACCCTGCACATAGAGTGGATTGCATGAGGACTTCTGCAACCTATTATTCCCAGGGAGTTTGAACATTGTATCATGGCATGACTCATTGGTAACAGGGAAAAAGCAAGGGATTCACATATATAGACAATTTTCAGGCCAAAAATAAAACAAATGACAAATCCATGGAGCAGTTCCAAGGGTCATAAAACCAGGTGCAATCTTTCAGTCATGCAATAACGCAGTCGAACAAAATAGATGAACAAAACATTCAAGTACATCAGTCGTCAAATGATGGAGCTATGAAGTCCAGATCATCATAAGCTTGGACTTGTCATTTACTGTTGTATTCAGATGCTCTAGCAACTATATAAAGATCTTGGATACCACTTAAAGGATATATCACTAGCAACTATCCTCTAGCAGATCCCATTTTTCTTCGTCCATATTAAAGTACCTGTATTGAAGTGAAAGGACAGTGCGCAACTCAACATACTGACAGAGCATCACTTGATAAGATTAAGCACATCTAGGAAAAGACAATTGAAAAAATAGTTACTCTACAATTCAAAACTAGTTCATTAACTGCTCACCTGAGAATGATTATTCTGGTTGATACTTGAGAATTTGGCTTTCAGATCATCTGAAACATTTATGTACATATTGGAGTCTGACCTATCCTCTGTTCTTTGAGAACTAGCCCACAATTTCACTGTAAAACATTAACATACATAAACAGTGGTTAGGCACCAGAATTTTTATCTTGTTTCATCTCTCTTTAGATGACTGCAACACATATTGATCCCCCTCGCCATCAAACTCTCCTTCCTATGGAACTTTCGTTACGGCACTCATTGACACTACACCAAATAATCGCCTAGCCCAAAAGAGCTGTCAACTATCACCAGATGACCATACACAAAAAAATCATTCAATCATTGCTATTCACAATAGTTCATGTAGTGAACACAAGGAAAGGGAAAAGATGAAGACACGTCAATGAGTGACTAGTCAACAAAGGCATCCCACCAAGACGATATGGAAAACAAGTAACAGAAATTGATAAAAATTCTGATCTCCTGAAAAAATGCTAGAATGCTTCTAAGTGGAATCTCACTATATATTCTCTAGTCAAGACAAGATACTGAAGGGGAAAATAAAAAACAAAAAGAATCAATTTAAAGGAAGTGGTTGTCACTGCACCATTTCATCATTTGATGTTTAGTAAACTGCATACTTCATCAAATGGTATATCACCAGCCAATCCATAATTGGTTTATCTAAGTTACTTCAGGAAAGTGCAGCTGTATGATGTATAGAGCAAGAGCCAACAAAGGAAAACGACAAAAAATGGGCTATGTCAATGGATGAAGTTACCACCAAAAGAATCATAAACAACACCATAAAAAATAATCTCTATGCAATCTACAATTCGAAGGGGAGACAGATGTGTGCGAGAGATCAATAAATACTTAAGGAAGGTAAAGGGCCTGGCATGATGGAATAGGAGCATTCTGTTGACCATGATAGCTGAAGCTAATTGCCATAGAGAAATAGATATACATAAGAATTTAAAGATATGCAGGGAACCAAATCCACTAGGTACTGTAGTGAATTGCTTGTCTTGCATATTACCATAAAAAAGAAAGCTAATGAGTTCATCCTAACATTTTATAATTAGCTGAAAACCAGAAAGAACTATCTGGATGAACTTCCAAAAGAGCATGATGCCATGTTTAAAACCTTATAAAGTTGTAGAGAAGGGATAGACGTGGAGATGTGGGCATATATTAAGTCTAAGACTTTACAAAATTGTGTTATTGATAGAAGCTGAATAAAAAAAATTCAACATCACTGTTCTGAATAATGATATTAGGGAAAATATGATGCAGCCTCATTAAAGAGAACATTCAAGGATACATCGAGCATCCTATATTTTAGACACATACATTGATCAAGATATGTTGACCACACTAAACAGACCATTCAAGGATCCATTGAGTCATAAATTATAGACGCGTACAAGGATAAAGATATGTTTTTTTTCTCGTTCAGGCAGATTATACTCACTTCCATTGTGTATTAGGGAACTGCGTGCATGTACAGCTGAATATTTGATCCCCCAGAAGTGGCCTGGCATTGATATCCTGAAAAGCATTTTGTCAACGTCAGTATCTTATTGCTTCATTTCTACAATAAAGTTCAAGAGAAAAGTAGTTCACATAGAGCAGAAATTGTTTATTCATGTACCATTTGAGCAATATTGGCCATCATTCAAAAAAATCAGGCAACAGCAAATGCATTCAGCAAAAGCCCTTTGTTTAAGCCATATGGCTGGATGACGATATTCTCTGGCCAATAACTTGCTAGCTCACTCATTGCTAAAAACTTTGTTACATTTTCAAATGTAATATACCAGTATACCTGTTCATAAGGTATTGTGTATAAGAGCTTTTTTCCCTCCATTGGATGCCTAGTAGGCCTAGGGGCCTACAGGAGGGGAAAGAGCCCTCTCCTTACCCTTACCACCCTCCCAATGGCATAGTGGGGAATTCGCTTCCAGGTCTCTTGTACGACAACACAAGATTTTACCAGGTAAATTTGCTGACCCTCGCTATTTTGTGTACGAAACTATACCTAAACTGACCATCACACAGAGAATGCTTCTTCCAGAGCAAATGGCGGCCGAAACAGGTGGCCCAAAACCTAAAGAAACAGCCAACAGACAATGATATAGGCTGATTGGACATATTTGGTGAATAAGCCCAACGGTCAGATCATCATTCACTACAATGGTGAACCTTTAACGGAAGATCAAGAAATTGGCATTACGAGGCCCTCCTTGGTTGAGAACACCTCCAATCCCTTTTCACCATTCCGCCCAATCTAAGAACCATTGCCTAAACCTCCAGAATGATCCTCAACCTTTATCTCTATTTTCGTATGATATTAGCTCATGACCATTAACGCTGCCCAAGGACGATCAATTTCTCTCCTGCTATATGTTCTGAACCTTTTCACTTTCAGAGTAAATTAGGGACACTGGATGTAAGTGGCCACCCAACTATACATCATCTTTTTCTCTGACCATAAAGGGGATATTTTGGTCGTTTCACGTTCAGAGTAAAGCAGGGATTCTGCATACAGGTAGCACCCCATCAAGATATCATCCTCTGTTTCACGTGTAACGATAATTCGCTTAGAAAAAAAAAGTATAATGATAATTCAAACATTCCCTAAACAGCTAAACCCGCAAAAAAACTCGAAGAGAGGCCGAGAGAAGAAATGTGCAAGTCAATGAACCTTCTGGGATAGTCTGGCACACAGACATATGAAGCAGAAAAATACGGTCATTGATTCAGAATAAAAAACGCAGGATTCACACAACTCTACGTTTTCACAGTGGATGCAATCATGCACATGCCACATCAAATAGTGGATAGAAAGATCTTGAAGAAAGTTCTCGAAAAAGGAAAATGAAGAACATTTTGGTCACGAATAAGTCACCTCTTGGAAGAAGAAACCAAGTTGACCCTCGGAACTTGGGAAGGGAATATCCATGGCTGCGACGTATGCAGTAGACTCAGAAGCATCTCTCTCTGATATATGAGTCCCGAGACTATCAGACTACTGGATAGAATTCATACAAAGAACAAAACCGTGATTAGTAGTGCTGTTTTTGGTTAGTGGGAGAAGAAACGAAAAAGAAAGCTGGAAAACAGAGCACCGAGAGATATTATCAATCTTGTCAGGAAGTTGTGCGGGCAGACCCCTCACAGTCCACAACAAAATACATCCGGACTACCCCACTGCCACTGTATTAACTGCTAACATACATTTTCTAAATTATGATTTATGGTCCTTCCATCTCAAATTTGCTTGAAAAAATATTCTGAGGAATCTGCCTGGGATAATCAACGTCTGAGGCATTTGAGTACTCTTTAGTGTCTTAGCAAACAAAAAAAGAGTACTCTTTAGTGACTACCCGCAATAGCCAAAGTATCTTATGTTTAAACATCTTTATTTTCGAAAATCGAGGAAAATAATTGATCGCAGAGCACGGGATACTTTCGAGTTAGAAATCAGACCATCGGGAACATGACCCATAAAGAATAGAGAGATGTACGTCTACATTTTTTTTCTAGATGTACGTCTACATTACTTGTGGTGGATGTTACTCTGATATATATGGACGCCCATGTGAGCCAGTAATACCCCCTCTTTCTTGGATGTTGCAGTCATGATTTGAGCCACCTTCTACTGCTCTTAAATTTATTTTTCTCCTGACTCATATTTTATCTTGTCTCGGCTTGATGCACATTGTCACACAAATAGTTTATAACACTTTGCCATGTGATATCACAACCTTTTTTCTTTTCTTTTTTTTTTCTATATAAGAAGAATTGTACGTTTTTCTTGAGCGGGATTCCTTTGGGTCCAAATTTTATTACCTAATACAATTTAAATAAAAATAGACACACCAAGTGGATAATACGATATTTAATTATATTTATGTAAAATTTCGAAAAATATATATCCTAAAATAATTAATACTTATGATATTTATCTATCTCCAAGATTCACTAACAAATGTAAATCATCTTTGTCCGAATTTCTTGTCATTACCAACTAACTTTCCTCCCGAAAATTGTTGCACCAAAATGAAGTGAGCACCTTTTGTCTTCAAAAGGCTTTTAGGTGAAAAGGTGGACTACCTTAGGGACAAGATTAAACAACTTTCTCCCTTTTGCCTCGATGATAATAAAAAAGTTTGCTCCTGCCTAGGGTCCTATGCCATGTTCGGTGAACGCAGCTCTTCATCGGCCCGCCCAGTGAGTCACATGAGGTAGTTTAGTTGCACTTTGAATGATTCTATGGAGTTCTAATCCATGTACTTCTTGTCAGATGGTCCCTGCCTGCAACTTGTCACTTTGTTTTGTTGTCAAGACCCAGCAACCTTACACTTAAGGGGGAGCCAGACTGCTTTTCTCTTGAAAGGGGAGGGGGAGGGAGAACCACAAAAAATCATCCATTTCAGTTGAAAGGAACTCCATTGCTCCATCACCCACCTTGGCTCCCCCTGCTATCAACTCTCCCACGACTTACTGGGAATATTAATATATGGGGAGAGTTCAAATGAGTTTGTATTTCTTGGAACGCTACCCAATATGTTCTTTTCTTGGGTAAGCAAACGCTACCAAAATTTATGGGTTAAGATTTTGAGTTGAAAGGAAGATAAAGTTTATCATCCGACGAAAGAAACAGTGCGATTGATCCCTTAACAATTGCCGTAGTGGTTATTTTAGGGAAAGTGACAATTGCTGCTGTAGTTAGCTGTATCAGAGTTTGGATTATTCCTCCTCTGAAAACTAACGCCAAAATGGATGAGAGAACCCTAATCCCATCGGGACAGTATTCAATAATTCGAAACGACAAGTCTGGCAGCCAACTATTCCATGCACTAGTCCCCACGACTTCAGTGGTGCCAAAGGCATCGTACTGAAGCAGAAGGTGCTGCAATTTCAGTCCCCACATCAGTTTTGCTATCCTTTTCTTGGCGCTCAATCAGAAGCAGGCAGCCATAGACTTGATTCAAAGTCACTGTAAAAGGGTAACAGGGGAATGCATTTCGAAATTTTAGCAAGGCGCAAAATGACTTACAAGAGTTGTATCATGCAGAGCGTCTAAGAGTACTATCTACTGCTCACATTATTCTTATACAAATTCCAGGCTCTCCTTCTCAGACAGGTTGTTGACTATCCGAATCATCTTGCCACTATCAGTGGATCGGATGCCCCATCATCCGAGATGTCAAAGCACAAATCATCGCTCTTGCACAACGCGTAAACAACATCCACCATGCTTGGCCGCTTTGATGGGTCTCTATGCAGACAAGCAATAGCAATATTCACGACATTCATCACACTGTCCATCGAGCACGAGTCCTCCATCAGAACCGCATCCATCCATTGCTTCACCCTCTTTGCCTTCCTCTCTTCGTTCCCCTCCAAAATCCCACTAGCCTTTGCCCACAAGACATTCCCAGCCTCATCAATGGCCTCCTTCCCAGAAACAAGTTCTAGCAGAACCACCCCGAAAGAAAACACATCCATTTTTGTTGAGACCACACCATCGGCCAAGTACTCAGGTGCAATATAACCTTGAGTCCCAACGATGTGCATTGTTATGGCATTGCATCCGGATTTCGCTAATCCAAAATTGGCAATTTTAGCCCTCATGTTCGTGTCTAAGAGAATGTTGCTGCTTTTTATGTCTTTGTGAACGACCCGTGGCCTTGTGTGCTCGTGGATGTATTGCAGTCCATTTGCGACATCAATGCCTATCCTCAACCTTGTTTTCCAGCTCAATTTCTCGCTCCTTTCTCCATGCAGCCATGAATGAAGAGACCCGTTTTCGACATACTCGTAAATTAGGTAGCAAGTTGCATCTTCTGGGTCTATACAGAAGCCCTCTAGCTTCACCAAACTGCCATGGTTTACCTTCATAAGAGAAATCATGGTTTTGTTATTGATGACTTCAGAAATCGACCCTTCAATCCAAAATTAAAATTGGAAATACAAGATTCGTAGTTAACTATGCAATAATTAAAAAGAGTACAAGGATGAGGTCAGAGGAAGGAAATTGTTGACCGAGTATTTCAATCTTTTTGTTTGTGTTCCCTTCGTTGGTGCGTTTTTGTAGGGAGTTCTAGTGAAGAAAGTTCGAAAAATTCCTTTATAAGTCTGCCTTGTTGGTTAATGGACCAAGCCCTCCTGAACTTCTTCGACGAGGCAAATGTTGGTCCATTACAAGAAATGGAGCTTACCTTCACGTTTTGCGCCTATCCGGCTTCCTCAGGAATCAGGCCTGGACTTGTGTTTCGTCTCGAGCAATCCCTTTCTTTAATTCTCTCTCTTCTTTTTCCTCCGCCCGAGTCGCTCCTGCCGTCTACCTTTTTTTATAGCTAAGATACAAATTGTAAGCTGCAGTTTATTTTATCTTATCTTGTAAATTATAAGGTCTAGTTGGAAGCTAATGGACAAATCTTTCTTTCTTTCCACATGGGCGACACTCCTTAAGTTTCGTAATTTGTCGTTTTATATATGTATTTATAGTAGACAATTATATTAGGGGACCTGATCAAGATCAACGACCCAATCGACCTATCTAATTCAACCTTTTCAACTCTGTTTACGTATTGCCTTGCGTATTGCCAAACATGAAAGTCGTTTCTATACCAAACGAACAGATGATATCACTCACCCTCTTCCAATTTTTCCAAGGTCAAAGTAAAACCAATGTATCCTAACTTCCTTAGCACGTGAAAACAATTTACGTGTAACTGTAGAACTCGTTGCAACCAGAGTTCTTAGGTTTTTTGGAGCAAATTCAAAGTAACTCGAACAGAGTTGAGGTGTCACTTTGAATTTCTGTCATGTTTGATGGATATTTAGTGGGGGTGTTTTATGGTTTGAGAAGGTTGTGTCCCTCGACCACAGATTCTCCTTGGCTGAAAATTTGCAAAGATGAGGGGTGTGTTAACTAATTACTGGCCACAAATACTGTGCTCTGTGAGGAAGAAGCCCTTTGTTCTGCCTCTGCCAGTGAGAAAATGCAGTGCCTTTATTGATTTGTATACCCTCCTATACCAACTAAGCTTATTTTATCTCGACCTAGTAAAAAGTAAAGACTATCATATGAGAAAAAAGAGTTTTACCTTCTGCAAGATCTTGAGCTCCTCATAGGCATTCCATTTCATCTTCTTGATGGCAAAGACCTCCCCATCGATGCACCCTTTGTACACAGATCCCTGAATCAAGGAACTCTCACTGAACCCATCAGTGGCTTCCATCAACTCCTCAATCTTAAACATCCTGTACTTGTCCAGGCAATCCGAAACATCTGCCATCAAGTTCTCCCTTTCCTTCAACCCCTTCGCCCCCTTACCCAATAGCTGCCTCTGGTTCTCCTCGTCTCTCTCCATGCTCTTCCTTTTCTTCATCACTGTTTCTCTATGAACCCACATCGCAATGAGCAAAATCAACAAAAATCCGGTAACTCCCAACCCAATTGCCAGGCCGGTAACAACCCCTTTCCGCTGATCACTCTCAACAGGAGGTGGAGAGGCAGGAGGAGGAGAAGGAGCCACAGCAGGCTGTGACAGTTGGGGAAGCTGAGTAACTGGAATGAATATAGTATTGAAAGGCTGAAAATTATCTCCATTAACATCAATTATAGACTGCTGTTGTACTCCAAACCTTGAAGCAACTGATGATAAATTATCAGAAGGCTGGAACACGTAGGATACCAGATAATTGACTTGGTTTTGCAGCTGGGTCCTGTTGGGACACTTGCAAAAGACGGGAAATATGACATTAACACCAATAGTAAGGTTGGTAGGGACTAGAGTGGGGTTGACAACCTCAACAGACTGGTAAGTTGTAAGATTCTGAAATTTATTGGTGGAGACGAGGTAAAACGTGTCGCCGGCATTGATTGTGTATGAGATGTTGGCATAAGAGATATTACCAGTGGAAGCGTTAACGGAGTTGCAAGAGCACGTAAGAGGAACAAAGAGGGGTTGACCTGCAACAAGAGCGGTGGAAGGGGAGGATATGTTGCTGGGCTTTGATATCATGAGGCGGCTGAGTGAGAAGAGGTCAGCAACGGAGGCCAGGTCAAGGAAGTCGGGGGCGGTGGCTTGGTAGAAGGCGTAGGTTTGGCATGGATAGGTAGTCTGGTCTGCTGTGCAGGTGAAGCCTGTGGTATTTGGTTCCGGTTGGGCATGTGATGTGTGGAGAAGGTCATGGTACAAGAGGAGGATGAAGAAGAGAGAATAAAAGTGAAAGGGTTTGGTTCTCATCTGGCTGTGGTTGTGCTTTCCTTCCCCCCCGGGCCCCCTGAAAATGTTTGGGACGGATCCATAAGAAGATCAAGTGCAGAAAATGAATATAGAACTCTATTCGTCAAAATTCCTCCCCTTTTCCACCTTCTCCCGGCAACAGCAATATCATTTTGGTGCTAACAACTCGATGATCCCCTCGTATTCTCTTGGTCAACATGGTTGAATGGAAGATCTAGCCGCCAATCCACAGATTCCAAAATGGTTTTTATAATCTTTTCGGACAGAAATTGTCTAATCCAGCTGGTACAACAATTGCTGGACTTTTCAATGAGGGCATTAACGCTTATGATGGAACGTAATAAATAGGGCCAAAACCATGTCAGTATTTCAGAGTCTAGAGAGTCCACTTGCTCCCCATATTTACGCACAACTGTGAAGAGATGAGTTATTGTGTTAAGCGGTGTGGAGCACCGGTAAGGATCTTTCCGATCAGGATCTGACGGTCCCCAGTTTGCCACCTAATAAATGAGGGCAAAACTCGGTTTTAATTGAGGAACCGATTTCATGGTGGTTCGACCGGGCCGGTTCGAACATTGATAGGGATTCGAAATTCATTCCCCATTTCAAACGTTGATTTCGATTTACCGCTTCTACTCCCGAATTCTCTCTCTCGCTTAGGGATTCGAATTTCCTCCCCATTTGAAAACCACTGCAGCCCCTGCTTCCTCCCCATTCGAGCTGTTGTCTCTCTTTCTCGCATGCACGGGCAAGCCATTTGCAGTTAATATTCTATTTGTGTTGATTTTGGCTGTTCAGGTATATTCTCTGTGGTTGGGTTCCTATTTCTGTGGTTGGGTTCCGATTTCTGTGGTTGTTTGTTTATCCAGCGTTCTTGTTTGTTAATTGAGGAACCTAATATTCCCGATTTAGGTTGTTTGTCTGGGGCTCAATAGGGCTTGTGAGAGGCTTTAGCTTGTCAAACCCATGCTCAGCTGCATGTCTCACAATGTTTGTTCAGAGTAAAAAATGTTAAACTGAAACTTCATACAGAGAGATCGTACAGGCCCTCTTTTATTGCAAGGTCAGAACATGCTAATATACAAGAAGTATTGTCATGTGGTGTTGCCGACAGTATCTTCCTTTTCATTTTATTTGTTTGAGAATTATCTTGGACCTAGTTCTATAGGCGCTTGCTGACATACAATTTTGTCTTGATATGGCTTATGTAGATGGAGCTGTGTATTATGCTCCTGGGTACAGATGCTCTGCCTTGGAATGTTTTGGCCTGTATACGGTTAACAGAGGAGGATACCACTTCCTCTTCTCGTATATTCATTAAGATTCTATTTCAGGTACCTAAAAAGCAGTCATCAGTATTTTACATCCTATTGTCTAGTTTATTTTCCCAGCATCTGGTTACAATTACTAATTTATTTTGCTTCTCAAACATAGAAACCTAGAATTGACAAGCAATCCATGTGCTCTGTAGTCTAAAAACGACACAACTAGTAGTGTGCAAACTCTTAGGATCATGTAGGGAAATTGAACATAGTTGTAAAGTTGCTTTGTAAAGGCCTAAATCATCTAGTGATCGGTTATGCAATTGTTGGTATTTTTTTTGTCACCATGTATATGACCTGCAAGTTGTGATAACAAAACCAAGTCTAATTCATATAACTGTAGAGCTTTTCCAAGGGCCTAGGCTTTGGTTAGTCAATTTAAATTGTAGAGCTTTTGAACTTTCTAAAATGTTTTGTTTCTGCTTTTGGCTGCAGACTATGAGCTTGAAAGTCCGTCAGCTATTTTTTTCCTTTTTATGTTGCATGACTCCTGTTTCTTCTTCAGATATAAGCAATTCTGCAAGAACATGAAAACATTAATTTCCCTATATCCACATCTGTAGGGATCATTCGGAAAACTAGAATAGTAATGGAGTGCCTGCATCGCTTCTGTAGGGAATGCATTGACAAATCTATGCGGCTAGGGTATGTAATCTATCTATCATGAATTAGTAATGAAGAGGTATGTTTGGCCAAAATATTCGCATCTAATGTTACAATTTAATTTACTGTATCATTTTCTAATGTCTAGCACTCGTTGATAATCTGAGTTTGTAGTTTCACTTGGGATTGTTCTCCAGCAGAACTGCTAGATGTCTCCCATTTTCTACTTATTACTTTATTGCTTTTGGCTGCATTTGTTAGGAGATCACGGGGCTATCGAAATGTTCCTTTGAGGGGAAAGAGAAACTATCGAAGCGCTGCTGAAAGTCAAGGATTCGACGACAATGAGGATGCAAATGGTAATGATGGAAGCAAAGATTCATCTTCTGCTGATGAGCTCACAGAAGTCAGACCAAAAAGAAGCAAAAGATGGGGAGGAGCTAGATTTTTTTTTAAGAGTGGGGGCGGCGGAAGTTTGAATTTGCGAAAGCGACTAAAATGGGAGGAAAGGGAAAAGCATAGCAATCTGATAAGTTGATAAAGTTCATTTTCTAAGGTGTTTTGTGCACAATTGATGTTGTACATTCTGTTGCTTAGATTATAATATTCGTCTTATATTGCAGGTTTGCACCAGATGTTATGGAAAAAAAACTTTTGTACTAATTTTGTCTGTGTTAGCATGTAGTTCATAAACCCAAAACTCGAATTTGTTTTCTTTTTCCCCTTTCATTCCACGACAAACAACACAGTGCCAAAGTATTTGGACATTCTGAATTCGGGTGTTTGAATATGTATGAATTTGGGTGTTTGAGAACCGGGCTATAAAACTACCAGTATAAAATTTTCAAAACATACATTAGATTTAAAACTTTTGTGGGGTGTTGTCTCTGGCGCAAACAATGAGAATTCCGCGAGTTCAGAAGATAAAGACACCTCGTATCAGTTACTTCCCAACTTGAGTTTTTGCAAAACACTGAATATATTATGCATTACCGGTGGCCTTAAAGACTCATTGGACTTTAATCAGTTCAAAAGAAGTAACAGTTCCCAACGGTGACAATTTCTATAACATAGAATCCTGAAGGAAATTCTGAATTTTGAGAACCGCATATAAAACGCACATTATCCAAAAGAAATACCAACAAAACAGTGCAAGCCAGACTAGACGAAGCAGCTAAAATAACCACAAGGCAGAGTGATGGAGAAACAGAACAATACATCGTCATTGACAATAGTTCTTGCAAAGGTGTTTATTTATAATTTTTATGAGCCCAATAAGGCACATTGAAACTTATCAAAGTTCAATATCTTTATTACAATTAATTCGCCAAAATGGATTCTCAAGAGGCTATTCATGACACCACTTGAGCACATTTGAAAAAAAAATGAGGTCGTATGGAATATCTAGACAAATTATCTGAAGAAAGAAGCAAAACTTACACATCAATTATTCGGATAACGCTCTGTAGAGGGCAAAAAAGAATTTAATGGTCTAATCTATGACCAAGCTTTAAATCAAAAAACTACAACTCAGTCCCAATGATCTCAGGAAACAGGGATTGACAAAGAGCAATCAGGACAACCATGTGCATGATACTACACCATGCACCAAAGTGTTCCGTCGTGATTTAGTAAAAGATTTATTAAAAAAAACATGCCAAGCTGGATCAATGGTGATCATCGTCTCCGTGGCCATCAGGAGGACCTCCAGGACCAAGCACTTCCAGCTGAAAAACATAAACAACAATCACACGAAGCCTCTTCCATTAATTTAAACACACTTCTGTGATCAAGTTTTGTTGATAGAAATACAATAAGGAATATATACAAAACAGAGTAAACACAATAACCAAAACATCTAATGTGGTTTTTATATATCATGGCAAAGAAGATGAGCAATGATAGAGATAGAATTGTTTCCAGGTTATCTACAAAACAGAGTAAACACAATAACCAAAACATCTATTCATGTTTGAAACTTAAGTTTCTCTTAGAATCAATATCTCAACACCCCTATCTTATTTCTCTGTCCCTATCTTACACGAGATAATCATTGACATTGAGCAAAAACCACCTTACATCTCGTACCATGGTCAATATATATGCTTACACATCAGTTGACAGAGAAAAGAGACATTACAGCAGTAACTGCATCAAGATCTGAACTTGCTTCCTATCATCCTTAGCACACTGATAACATCAACTTCAGGGTCCACCCAATTAACAGAAATAATGGCTCAGAATGAGGCAAATCCAAAACCCATTTGGTCTAGAGATTCCACTATGTCTTGCCTTTTTTTTCTTTTCTTTTTTGTGTGCAGTCAAAATAAAGTCCAATATTTTCAGCTCAGCATTACCCATCAAGTAAGGAACTGCTTTGAAATTATGATTTGAAACACAAAGAAGACCAAAAGTATGCCTACACTCGAATGAGAGAGGGTTTAAACCCCAGAAATTAGTGATATTTCATACTTCAAAATCGAACACTAAAAATATAAAAGAAGGAACCACATTCGCAGAATCTAATCAATTGCTCCACCCTAGATCTATTCCATCTCTAACAACACAGAGTACCCAAGTAACCAATATAACTTGAAGCACAAACCCATTCGGAATACAAACTCATAAAACTAAATCTCAACAAAAACCCATACGAAAACGCAATCCAAGAAACGGTAAGTGTGCAGTAAGGGAAGGGAAGGGAGGGTTACCAAAGTTACGACCAACGATGCAGTGCCAGGTAGAGCCATGCCGCTGGTTGAACTCCTTCTTTATGTTCTCCGCAACGTCCTTCTCCACACTGTGCTTTTCAAATGCCTAATAGAATCCATTCCCACATATCAGACATCAATTTGGCAAAAATGAAATCGAAAGCATCCGAGAGAGAGAGAGACACAGCTCGAGAGACACAGGAGAGAGTGGTAAAAATGAAATCGAAAGGGGAAAATGACCCTAAATCGTGCGTGTAAACCGGCCCGGTCGTAAATTCCATATTCGGTCCTCAGCTAAACCACAAGTAAAACCGGGTTCTCACCTCATTTATTAGGTGGCAACTTCTATACCTTCGGATCCTGGCCGGAGAGATCGTCACCGGTGCTCCACACCGCTTAACACCAGAAGACTTCACATAATAACCGATCTCAACTGTGAACCCCACAATTGAACGTGGTCGGGGTGACGAGAACCTGGACTCTAGAATAAAGGGACTCTCTCTCTCTCTTAATAGGGATTACTTAACGAAAAAAAAAAATTTTGGGTGTGATATAGACAATGGGATGAATTTATTAATGTGTTTACACCCATCTAATGGTCTGTTAGAACCTATTAGGTAATTCCCTCTTAGAAATGAATCATTTCCCAGACCAAAGACATGTCTTGCATTTAGACTTATCCAAGTCCTCTTATTAAATCTTCTAATTAGGTTCTCCTAAGCAATGTGCGATCTCAATAATACTTCATTTTTCGAAGACCGACGCATTCGTCGTCTGCATCTCTCATATAGTTTCTATAGGGGGCTTTTACCGGACTTGAGTCTATCCTGACCCGTACCGAATTTATAGGGTCGAAGAAAATGAGTTCATGCAAATCAACACACTACCTAAAAAAATACATGGACCACTAATTAATTACAACCTTTACTCTAGACCAAAAGATATTTAAAATTATCCAAACATTCATATTAAATCTTATAATTAAGTTCTAAGACAACTAAACACGGGCCTGACCTTCCAAGCTAGCAGCCAAAAAAGCCTTACTTTTTTCTTTCTGACTACAGGCTGCCTTAAAGTCACGTCTGGGAAAGGAAAAAATGTGACCTTTTGATACCGTGTGCTAAACAGTGCCTTGACTCACGGAAAAGGCGTCGTTGGAAGTAATGGAGCTGTAGGGGCAGGCTAGACAGCAAATAGTTGGGCCACACAATGATGTAGGTATCGTTGCCTGTACAATGTACATTAGGTCGAACATGTGGGGATGCAATCCTGTGATGTTTAGGATAAGATACCAATTAGTTTTTTTTTCTTTTTTCTTGTTATGCCCCGTAAATGTGTCAGGACAAAGGTGGCCACCGAATCGGTTTATACTCTACATTGTCAGGTCTCTTCGGGAGAAATTCAAAGCTCAGTCAGCGTGGGCAACAAGCTCATCTCCTTGCTCAGTGGCCGCTCGGTCTGATGTTTCTGGTTTTATACTCTGCTTCTATTCCGTTTAATATTTTTACTGCGATTTGGGCCCGTTGGTTGTTTACTAGTTACGTTTAAAGAAGAAGCAACTTTTACATAACTAATAAACAACATTCGACATTCGTCACAACATTCTGAAGAACAAAATTTGGGTACCAGAAAATTTAAGTCAAGGGCAAGGCTTGTCAGGAAAATGACGAGAGCTACATTCAAGGCACAAATTTGAGTATAAACCGATTTGCTTTGTCTTTCCAAGAGGACAGAATTTAGGATTACTCAAATTTGATGATAGCCCAGGACTGACATATGAATATGCTTAGGAGTTTGGACAACAGATGACAAATATAAGTTGCTCGTTCGCCATGCTGTTCATACTCAACTGATTGGTAGTAGTCCATGGTAAAGAATGAACTTCAAAATGCAACTCCAAAAAGCCTAATGAATACCCAACCCCTGCCCTACCTCCCCTCTCTTCCAGGTGGCAAATGAAATTAGCCCCTAACCTTCTATCATATGACATTGCTGCCAAGTAATTGCCATCCCAACACCATCACCTCCACCACCTTCAACAACCCATGTCATCACAAAAAGATCGTCAAACACAAGTTACCAACTACCAAAGAAATACCGAGAGTAGAATCATTGTAGAACCTGATATTGAGAAAAGAAAGAGACAGAATTAAAACAGAGTGGGCAGTTTCCCTTTTGGTCCTTAGACAAGTTTTGGAAGAAAACATTATATTCAACTGCTGATGAGGAAAACTTAAATTATGAGGAAAACCGAGATTTCAAAGGCTTTTTTTGAAATTCTGTTCAATTCCAAAGTGCACTATAAAGTACGATCTCGTTTAATGTTCATTGCTTGAAATTTGAGGAATATTTCACGAGCTGGACTTAACAAAAGCTTTTACATTCAATACCATGTTTACCATGATCTTTACAAGTTGAAAAACTACTCAAGAGGGATTTGATTCTTCGCATAGACATCTTAGAATTAAATATATATAATGTATAAGCAAAACAGACAGGAAAACCCTGCTGAAAAAAAAACATCTATACCTTTATACTCATGCTGCTTATGAATTCTCATAACAAAGAAATATTCCAAGGAGAAATTATCTCTTTGTTATGTCATCCTTTGTCACAGTAAAATCCCAGAGGTCCTCATATTTCTCATTGAAATCCCAGATGCTCATGGTGTTGTAGTCAGCTATCAACTTGTCACGTGCTCCTCTCTCCATATTGTATATTTGAGGTTCAAAGTTGTGAGGTTTATCAGGCTTATCCATTTCAATTATAGTAAATACTGTCATAAACAACCCTGTTGCGATGAGCAAGTAAACCATCTGAAAACAAGCAAAAATGAATGATTATGCAATCATGACAAACTAAAATAATTCCGGTTTTCTGAGAAAAAAAAATCCCAGTTTTATTCCAAGGTACAATAGCAGTTGCATATTAAGATAAAAGACTGCATATGTTAAATTTGCATCTTTTATTACCGGAACGTGGAAGAACATCCCAGCAGCAATTCCTGGGAGGAAGAGCCATGAAATAAACCCTGCAAGAAAATCAACTGAGAAGATCTTCAGTATTTCTTTAAGTTAGTAAGTTGTCAAAGCCAGTGGTACTCATTTATACCCTGAAAACCTGTAGGAGGTTCTACTGAAGCAATATCCTCTGCTATTGCTCCCCAAAAAGTCCCTGATTTAATAGGTCAGTAAAAGATAATCATTATAAGTAGCCTTCATGAACAGAAAACAAGGATTTCATTCTCACAACGAGAAATTGTGACCTTAGTGTTACTAAAAAGAATAAAACTTATCCACCCAAAAAAAACAAATAAAATCTTATAGCTTAGTATGAAAATTGAAGCTACTGGCAAACTTAACAGTGAGTTATTTCATTTGCCAACAGGAAAGTCTGTTGGTCATTGGTAGGGTATGTCTAAGTTTAAATCCCCTGAGGACTAAGAAGCTTTAAATATTAAACTTGAATAATCCACTTTACTCCCGCAGTTACATATAAACTTGAATAATCCACTCTAAGAACAGATGATGTGACCCGAGCTTCACTGAAAAGAAAGACAGTTCAACCCAATTTTCTATTTGGACAACCCTGACAGTATCTTTAGGAATACACCAATAATTTACCAGCTGGGTTTTGTTTTCTAAGAATAGTCAAGTTTTCGATATCGGCGTCGTGGTAATTGCTGAGGAAACTCAAGAAGGCAATTTAAGGCCTTGGGCAGATGGGTACGAAAGAGATAGTCATCTTCTTTCCTTACGTTCTTAAACTATTTTGAACGAGTTTCCTTTTCACAATTTTTTTTTGGCAATCTAGTTATTCTCTAGGACAAGAAATGAAGCCCCTAAAGTTTACCATCAGTGTCAGGATTTGTCAACCGTGACAAACACCCCACAAAGCAATCCAATTTCCCATAGCCCAGTACACCCGATAGTAGAGAAGTTGGAGTTCTAATTCCACACTATCCCATAGAAACAAAGAAAAGCATGTAAATACCTTTTTCTTCGCCTTCGTGGTACGTGTGGTGTCCATCATACTCCCCGTACTTGAAATCTTCCTGAAAAACACAGATAACCGTCAAGAAAAGGCTCTCTCACACACACCCGCAGAGAAGTGGCCGAAAGAAAGAGGACGTACAGGGTCGACGCTGTTTGTGGCCCAACGATCAACCGGATCTTCGTTTAGATCGGGCTCAATCTCGGACAAGCCAGCACGGTTTAACTTCGTAGGCCTGCCATTCTTCCACAGTGAGTTCCACGGGTTTCCGTACGATTTGGAGGGCATGGGAGCTAGGCTTTTGGTGAGGTTGAAAACCCCACTCCTAATCCTAGTTTCCAAGTGATTGGAGCTCAGTTTTGAGCCTGAAACGGCAGAAAGCACAGAGAGGAAGGAATAGCAGACCGCCATTTTCCGTTTTTTCTTTCATCTTTTGGCGATTTGATAAGGCTTTGAATGCGCGCCTTGTTTTCGCAGCGCTAGGATAATGTTCAGGTGACGGTGGCATCTTTTTAAGATGGAGCACCGGCGAGTTAAATTTTGACGCGTGTTACGTCAACAATTAACTCATCCGCTTTTGGACGGCGGATGATACCGCTCGGCGCTCGCTGCTCAGTCACACGTTCAATGATAGTTACGGTGTTTTCACTCTTTTTTTTAGGTCCTTTAAAAAAAGAAAAAAGAAAATTGTTTTTTGAAAGATACTTTCCGCACAAAAATATCAAAACTGTTTAGTTTATAAATATTAGTATTTTATGGAAATTTGTGTAAAAAATAGTAAAATTTTGTATGCACGTACGGCCTACCTCTAAAATCTCTACTATTTCATAAAAAAAGAGGAGTTATTCTAAGTTTTAATAAATACGGATTTAATAAAATAAAATTAATTTTTGGAATATGACTATGCCTCATCTAACTAAGATAAAATTGGCTTGGTTCTCTCATTCTCATTAAATGATATTGAATTTATTTCGCGCATACCGGATCTGAAAATCGGACCGGATTTGCTGTCCGATCCGATTTTAATTTTTCAAATGCGGTCCAGTCCGGGTCATACATTTCTTAAATGCGGTCTGTACCGGACCGGACCGCATTTAATATATTTTTTAATTTTTTAATTATTTAAAAAATATTACTCTGCGCAGTATGCAGTTCGAAATTTTTTTTAAAAATATATATTTTTTAAAAAAAAATATTAAATCCGGTTTTAAGTGGTCCAGACCGGACCGCATTTTATAAAACCGGACCACGCATTTCCGGTTTTCAGCCCTACTTCTTATATCATAATATTTTTCTCTTATTTTATAAAGATTAAGATGTTTTATAATTATACGGTATAATTTCAAAATAAATAGACACAACAAATGGCTAAAACTTTATATAGGCAGATATAAATAACATTAAATGGTATAGGATCTACCTATTTTATATGTTTCTCTATAAATTATACCCTGCAATTCATACATAAAATTATAGAAAATCTTAATCTATTTTATAAGGCATGGATATATTATATAGTAGTGCATAAAGATCTAATGCGATGGAACAAAGACCCAATTCAATTCAATCATATAGACAGATTGGCAAAAAGGAAAATGAAAGAAGGGCTTTGATGGAGCATTGGAGCTGTTAAAACAAACAATCAAATATCAATAACTTATTAATGTAAATGAGTAAACAATAAAACTTGGCCTACTGTTTAATAAAATCTATCGGAGCCATATGCTTTTGGTTATTAATTAATACATGAATATGGATGTATGGGACAATGGACATAGCCGAATTTTCAGCAATAGTCTCGGCCACAGTGTAGTTGACATCACCGCGACATTAGGCATCAAAACACAGGGGCGTTTGTCTTCGTAAATTTTCAACCTTCAAAATTTCCAAACAATCATAAAATAATCTCTATCTTCTCATTAAATTATAAAATAATATTATACTATTCAATTAAATACTTTCTCCTCACTTTTCCATAAAATATCTATAATTTTCACAAACACCGATACCCAGAATTTCCAAAACTTCAAAATTTCCGCAACCAATCACCCCACGGTCACTCGGAAGCTGCTGAATAGAAAAAAAGTTACTAGAATAGTAGAATGGCCGGGCCGTTACGCATCATCCCCACCACCTCAGCATATTGGTGCGTGAACTTCAACCCCTTCTTGCTTCGCCCTCGATTCCCTCCCCTCATCTCATCTCATCTCATCTCCACGCCCGACTGTACGGAGACCCACTTCTCACTCAAGGTGCTGAGCTCTCTCATCTCTCTCATCAGGCATCGTGTTAAGCTCCTCTCTTTTTATTTCACTACTTTTTGCTGAATTATTCTGGTCTTCTCTTCTGTTTTTGCGCTCGACCTTCTTATGCTCTTTCTTGGATGAACTGTATAGTTACACGTTGACTTGAATGATCGAACTGGGTTGCGAACTGTGCCTTGGTATTCCCATTTCTCATTTGTCCAGTCATTTTTTATTGATTAATGGACTTTTTGCAACGGAGTTAGATTCAGATGCTAAGCACCACCATCTAAAAGGGATTGCTGCGTTTGGATGTAGGCATTAGCAATAGTGCTAATGTTCAGGGCTGAAAATTTTTGCAAGTATGTTGCTATCTGTGTTGATCCTAATCCTCTAGGTAAACCCTCAAGTTAGGAGTATAAAACAGTAGAGGTTAATGGGTAGAATCATTGCGTCAAAGTTGGTCCATGTGTTGTGTTGAGATATAGACACAGGATTCTGGTTTGAAGAGAGGTTTAATGTGAATGATTGCACCCAACTTTATTTGCCCCTGACACTGGGAAGCTCGAAAGCATATAGAAGTCAATGTTCTCAAAGCCAAGAGACATAGGATTTGAAACCATAGGTTGGAGGAGGAGGGGAAAAAAAGAGACGTTGACAGGGAAAAGACACATAAAATAAGTTATAGTGCGATAAACTTATTGTTTATCTGTAAACCAAAAAAAAAAATACGTTAGTGTGGTGGGATTCAGAAAATTTTGAATCCAATCTTTGGCATTAAAAGTGATTGTCTAATAAAATCGGTAATCTAACAATTTGAGTTGTTTTGCAGTCTCAAATTCCTTGATGCCTATGTGGTCCAAACTTATTAGGTGTGTTAATATGCCAACTTTAGATTAGCAATTGAGACAAAAGAAAAGAAGAATTAGGAAAGAAGATTGATGACTTATATAGAGAGAGAGACAAGAACATAAGCAAAAGTAGTAAGTGGACAAACCTTCCCTTTGTGGGGGAACCTCGATGGCCATTAGAAAAACCTGTTTTTCAATCTTTGGATGGCTTTCCATCAAAATATAAGGGTGATTGATCTGTTCTCCCCCAACCAAAAAACATGTTACAGCGGTAGTAACTTGCATTTTTTGCATTTTGAATTCTGCTGATTGCTTTTAGTAGGGTCTAGAAATTAAAACTAAGTGCTATATTCTGCCGAAGCGATACCTAGAATACTAGATTTCATTTCAATCAAAAAAAGTTTTTTAATTTTCATTTTTCAGCTGTTGTTCAATGTTTCAATCCTAGAGTATGTTATCCTCCTACGTCTTATTCTTGCCTTTTATCCTGTTGATTAATTATCTCTGGTGTTCAATTTGTTTGTGAAAGATTTTCAGCCTCTTTAGCCATGGATGATTCTAAAGCTGGCCCAACGAAAGAAATGCCACTGGGATTAGATGCAGCAATGGAGGAGGAATATACTTCACAGTCTAAGTTACTTCAAGAGTTCAGTAGTATCTCCAACATTGACAAGGCTTGGATTTTTAAGTCTGATGGTGGTATGACTGCTCATTTTTATCTTTTCTCTTCTACAATGTCTGATTCTTTAACCCAAGCCAACAGGAGCTGCTCACAATAATATTTGCCCATTTAACTTTGCTGCAGGCATAGGTTCTCAGGCAATGTTTTCCATTAGCCAAGCAAATCTTTTGGCAAACAAGAGGAGGAAGTTTGTTCTGTCCGCTCATATATCCAAAGAAAGTAACAATTCTGTAAGCTTCCGATGGGCCCCATTCCCCGTGGAGATGACAGGAGCATCTATAATTGTTCCATCACCATCAGGTTCAAAGCTTCTTGTAGTTCGCAACCCTGAAAACGAGTCACCTTGCAAATTGGAAATTTGGGGTTCATCCCAGTTGGAAAAGGAGTTCCACATTCCCCAAGCTGTTCATGGCTCAGTATATACTGACGGATGGTAACTACCAATATGGATATAGTTTTTCTGATGATTTTCTTATTCAACATTTGATGTTAATCTGGTTTACTAGTGACTTTGTTTGTGTATTGCTATAGTAGTGGAAGTTGTCCACTTGTGGTCATAATGCTGCTCAGCTGTAGTTGCAGTGGCTATAGCGGTTAATAGTAATCTTAGTTGTTCCTATCTCTCAAATATAGCTATACTCATGCTATTCCCATTCTCACAGAACTAGTCTCTTAATGGTACAGGTTTGAGGGGGTTTCTTGGAATTCTGATGAAACTCTTATCGCTTATGTTGCTGAGGAACCGTCTCCCTCCAAGCCCACATTTAATGACCTTGGCTATAAGAAAGGTGGTTCCACCGATAAGGACTGTGGGAGCTGGAAAGGTCAAGGAGATTGGGAGGATGACTGGGGAGAAACCTATGCTGGGAAAAGGCAGCCTGCACTTTTTGTTATCAATACTACCAGGTTGGTTATCAGTACCAAGTAATTTTTTAGAAGCTTTTTTTAGAATGGAAGACCTTAAATGGAAGTTATCTGTGTTGTATAGTGGAGAGATACAGGCTGTTCATGGAATTGACAAGTCGCTGAGCATTGGCCAAGTTGTGTGGGCGCCATCGTCTAAAGGCATGTATCAATATCTGGTTTTTGTAGGGTGGTCATCGGGTAGAAGAAAGTTGGGTATAAAGTACTGCTATAATAGGCCCTGTGCATTATATACAATCAGGGCACCACTTTGGGAGTCAGGAATCGATGGACTTAGAGTCAAGTGGGTTGTTCTATACTTTTTTCCCCCATTGTTATGATTTTTTTTGTGAATTATTACATGGGAGATTGAGTATTCTAACCTAAATGTATGGATTTCTTGCTCAGATGACGAAATATATTTACTCATGAATTTCTTGTAATGTTTCAGAGATAGCTTGACTGAAGACGGGTCCATGCTTAATCTTACTCAACACATAAGCAGTGCCTTCTTTCCACGGTTCAGGTATGCTACTTGATAAATCACTGGATGTCTAGCACCTGAGAATTTGAGTAAAATGACGAACCCTGACCTTCTGTTATCCCTACAAACACGACTCGAAGCCCCCGTAGGCTCGGGGAGCCTTTGACGCTCAAGTTAGAAACTATGGTGAATGGAAGAGGAATCTAATTAATTATAAATGACTTCAGGCGTACCACTTTCAGCTCTAAGTCCTTCTATTATATTACTTGAGGTAGATTCCGTTTTGTATAGGGCCTCCAATATTTCCTTTTTGTTTTTTTCAAGGCAAGATGAGTTCTCCTGAGGTTGCGGCATACAAAAAGGCCTGAAAGTTTCTTTCCATATGTGATATATAGTTCTGTTGTTTTCAGAGATAAAATCACATCTTCAGATAAACCAGAAGTTTAGCGAACAGTTAATAGCTATTAATTTCAGTTATGCTTCCCAGCGTTAAGTAGTTTTAGACTAAAATATGGTTATTGTGACCTTGTTTAATAGGTCAAGGATGTAATTAATATTCTAATCTTTCTCCCTTGCTGTTATTAAGTTCCTCAATTTTCTTGGCTTTTGTTTTGATTGTAAAGTAATTAAAATTTCCTCCCCATCCACTACTGTTATGTATAGAGGTCTGTTTTCTTGGTAATAGTAATCTATCTCTAAACTGGGAAGTATGAGAAGTGTTAACTCTGAAGCTATATAATCTATCGAACGGATCCAGTACACATGGTAATAACATCTTTGGAATCTGATGTTTGTATGTAAATATAATCCTTTTTCCAGCCCGGATGGAAAGTTCCTAATGTTTTTAAGCGCAAAAAGTTCTGTGGATTCTGGGGCACATTCGGCGACAGATTCACTTCACAGAATTGATTGGCCAACCGATATAAAGCTCTGGCCTTCTGCTGAAATTGTTGATGTGGTGAGTTCTTGAACTCTCCTTTTTGAACTTGTACATAAAACTGGCATGTAAATGATAGGAACTTATTATAGTCAAGCTATGAAGTAATCGGAGCTCCAATTATGATTTTTTTTGTGCTCTGCTGCTTCTGACTGGACAAGATTTTGTTCTACTGTATTCTATTACCACTCTGTTTTAAAAGCCTCAGTTTATAGGAATGGTAGAATTTAATCATACACTTTATTTGCCAAACTCCCCCAGTATGTGTGTCAGATTGCTCGTCAATAAGTAAGCTTAACCCATGAAATATTTAGCTCAAAAGGGAGTTAAAGAGCGGCGTTATGATTCGAACTCATGAAAACTACTCTGATACCGTGTGAAAATCATTATATCTCCCATAAGCATGAACTGATGGGAGAGATGAATTTAGTCATTCAGTTTATATGGAAAGATTTCGAAAATCTTGTTCCATACTGGGAGCATTATATGCCACGACTTGACATTTTATGTTGCTAGCATGCACCTTCAGTGCTAAATGGAAAGGTGTAGTTAGATTTAGGTAAAAGATATGATGAGCTCATTTATTTGACAGGTCGAAATGAGCAAAAAGTCATCAGTTTTTGCACAGCTGAATTTTGATTGGCTGTGAAAGCTCCGCAATTTGGACTACGAGGACAACTTTTCCAGCCGATAATTTAGGTCATGTTTGCATTCCAAGATTTTCAGAAAATTTTGGTGGTGTTCTGAAAATTAAGGTAGATTGGATTTCTATTGGATTGTGCGAGAAGTAGTGAAAATTTTGAAGTATGTTTGGGAGATAGTGGAAGATTTTGGAGTTTTATGGGAGTTGCTGGAAAAATAAAGAGATAGATGATTTGAGTGAATTTTTTATATTTATTGTGATTGAAACAGATAATTTGATGGGGGAGAGACATGATTTTAAAGTTTTTTTTTTTAAAAAAAAGGAATAAAAAGAGAAGGAAAATTATTGTGGGTGTGAAAACCGAAAAGTGAAAACTTTCTTGACAAATTTTTTGAGTTAGTTGTGTTTGGGATTGAGAATTTTGGCCAAAATTCTCATTTGCAAGACCTTAGTGTAAGATCCTTTGCATGATGCTCTTGTAAAGTACATCATCCAACCTTCTCCTGATCACTTCAGTAGTTACAAACAATAAGAGATTTATTTGGAATGCAATTGGTTTCTGTAGTTTTTATGTCACTGCACTAATAATTGTTTCATTCAATATGGTATGTGAAGCTTCCTGTTATTATGTGTGCTACGGATGGTTGCTTCCCGGGGCTTTACTGTTCAAGTTTCCTTAGCAATCCATGGCTTTCTGATGGGAGAACTATGATTATATCTTCCACCTGGGGCAGCAGCTTAGTAGTTCTTTCTGTGAATGTGTTGAGGTATCTTTAAGTGCTGGTTACATATCTTTTCTCCTATTGGCAAACCTTATAGCTGTTGCTTGTACAATCCACTTATGGTATCTTCTGTCGAATTATAGTGGGAAAGTGTTACGTATCAGCCCAGCTGACTCAAAGTTTTCATGGAATGTTCTTACACTGGATAGGGACAACATTCTTGCTGGTAATCTAAGTGCCGATTTTTTCTCTGAATGAAAAAAACGTCGAATGTTGATCTTTAACAATATCCTGGACTTTAGTAGTGAATTGCACAGAATCCCGGAATAAAACTCTTGACGTTGAGTGTTATTGTTTGAAGTGTCAAGCAGTCCAGTGGATGTTCCTCAAATCAAGTATGGTTGTATCGTTGAGAAAGCACCTAAAGCTGATTCATGGAGTTGGTTAAACGTGTCGAGCCCTATATTTAAATGCTCTGAGAAGGTTTATTTACATTTTCATTCCATTTTACATGCATACATTTTGGATTTAGAGAAATGCCTGTTTGAGAACGTGTGTCTTATTGTTGCAGGTTAAATCTTTGCTCTCATCTCAACAGTTCAGTATAATGAAGATACCAGTCAGGGATGTTTCTGATAGCCTGACAAAGGGTATTAAATGCCACTTTTGATTTCTTTTGCCAAGCTAATCATCCATACTGAAGACGATGGCTTTTATATGCTATTGTTGGGGCCATTACTGTGGTGTAATAATTACAGTTGAATTTATTGATGGTCCATAATGACTTTCAAATGCCTATGATCCTACCACCCAGCCCACAAATCTTATGTTTATGCATGTTTACCTGCTGATTTTCATGGATATCTTTTATTGGTTTAGATCCACTTACTGAAGTGAAATTTTGTTTTGAGAAAAGCACGTATCATTGAACAAGTTCAGGCCTCGTTTTCTCATTTTCTGGGTTCTTTTTGGATTTCTTGCGTAATGGATTTCATTTCTATCTTGCTTGCTTCTTGGAAGGGAATGAAATATTATTGACTATTTTAATTTGTAAATAGAATTCTCAAAGTATCGATACTTGCATAAGATACTGGGTATTGTTAATAGTTCAGCTGAGATGTATGTTATTTTGAATAAGCTTCTCTGATAGTCTTTCCAATACCTGACAAAATTCTTGGGTCCTGGGACTGCAATTGTCTCAGATCAATGGAAAGGAGTGCTTCTGAAGAACAGTAGGGAAGAACAAAGAGCTATCTTTCTTTTAACCACCTCTTTTTGGTAAATATGTATCCGAAGGAATATGATTAAGAAGCAGTTGTAGCTGATGCAACTTGCTGTGATCCATGAGTTTATGATTAGCATATATTTAAGTACAGGGAATACAGTAGTGGAGAAACTACAGCTGATGCAACTTGCATTTAAGCTTCAGATATTATCCACGTGTCATGTTTCAGATTATATGCATGATAATGATAACTGGAGATCACATTCTTGATTCATACTTTTTTATGTGTATTGGAATGTTGGTACTTTTTTCACATGCTAGGCTGATCCATGCATTATCCTATACTGGGTATTAGAGGTATTAGATTGAAAGTTCTTAATGGTTTTGTGTTTCTTAGAATTTGTTTCAAAAGGGGACATATCTATAGTTTGTTGTCCTTTACTTGACATCTGAATGATGTCATTCTTGTCTCGAAGAGGTTTGGTTTTCGTATATTGATTTTGATAGCCTGTGTGATCTAATTCATTTCAGGGGCTCGCAAACCTTTTGAAGCGATATTTGTATCTTCTAACTGTAACGAAAGCGATTCATGCAATCCGTTAATTGTAATCCTCCATGGAGGCCCGCATTCAGTATCGACATCAAGCTTTTCAAAGTCCTTGGCGTTTCTCTCTTCAATTGGATACAATTTATTGATCGTGAACTATCGGTACGTTGTAGTAGTAGTATCAGTATATTTTAAACAAGTGGTGGGATCGTTATGCCCAATATAGGTTGTGTACATCTGTCACATTCTGCATTGATCCACCAGAATCTGATTGATTGCAGGGGACCTGTCTCTCACGTACCAATACCCAAAAAAAAGCTGAAAAAAACTTTTTATATTCAACATGAAATTTGTTAACTTTTGTGTTGGAGTTGCTTGTAAAACCATGGTGGAACTGGACAGTGCCGGGTCGGGAATGTTTTAAGCTAGAGGAAAATACGGTACAGAAATTGATTTTTCACCTCAAACTGGACCAACTTTTTGACTCACTATTTCTAAATTTCACTACATTTTGAGTGGAAGAGTGGAATGATCTACAATAAAGCCTTAAACTATTTTCACGTTGACATCAGAGAAAATGGTGGCCTCCACCATTTTTATTGGCTTTAGGTGTGAGCCTAAATTGCTTTTGAAACCCAAATCTGTGGGCTACGTCTTCCGTCATAGATAAAAGAGGTTTAGGTTTATTCACGTGTATCAAAGTTAGCTGATCTGACTGTGAAAGAGAATTCTCTAGAAAACTGAGCCAGATTTACTACAAGGCTCAAAAACAAGAATGGGAAAGGCCTTTGAGAGTCGTAAATAATTAGCTTGTAAAACAGGAAAGTGGGTGTTTGTGCTATATATTCTTTGTAATTTCCCTGATGTCCAAATAGTTTCCTTGGCCTTCTAAGGCTTTTGTCTAGAGTTATTTGCTTTCCATTGTACGTGGTTTAATCGGAAGTTTTACCGTTTTTCCAAGAAGTGATGAGTACAATGTTACATTCTCTGTAACAAAAGAATATAGCATCAAAAACCAATTAAATACCAGATTACATCATGAAATGGCTAGCGTCTATTCTGTCTTCTTCTAACATGTTAATTTATTGCAGAGGTTCATTGGGATTTGGTGAAGAAGCATTGCAATCTCTTCCTGGAAAAATTGGGTCTCAGGTACTTATTTGTCTCTCTAATTTTGTTATACGTGCTATCTCTCATAAAATTAAAACTGAATTATCGCTATGCTAGTTGAGCAAACAAGTATGAGCATCTCATATCGACCCTAATCTCAAATTTATCTTGTCCACAGGATGTTAATGATGTACTGACAGCCATAGATCATGTCATTGACAAGGGGCTGGCCAGTCCATCAAAACTTACTGTGCTTGGTGGTTCCCATGGTGGCTTTCTGACAACCCACTTGATTGGCCAGGTGCACTAATTCTTCAAATTGCAAACTTTTATTCATCTCTTGTGCCTTTGTATTTGATTTGTTTTGAATATCGGATTTGCTTGATAATGTCAGCTACCATAAGTCGGTGGTTTCCACGACGAGATCTCTCCATTAGCCATTAGATAATTTAGAGATTGATGCAAGTCAAAACTTAATAAGTGGGCTGCTTATTTGTAGTTGGATTACTGGTTCGTTGGCTTGCATTCTCTTCATTTCTCTTTCTATTGAATTCATGTGGCATGCAAGTTCTCAATAGACTTGTGCTTTATGGTTTGGGATGATTTCTCATTTGGTTGTCTTCTCAAGTGAATGACTCACCAAAGATGGATAATGCTCATTTTCTAATTATGCAGGCACCGGATAAGTTTGTCGCTGCAGCTGTGAGGAATCCTGTTTGTAACCTTGCATTGATGGTTGGTACTACAGATATCCCTGATTGGTGCTATGTGGAGGCCTGTGAAAGCAAAGGGAAAGATAGCTTTACAGAAGCACCTCCGGCTGAAGACTTGACTCTGTTTTACAACAAGTCTCCAATTTCTCACCTCAAAAAGGTATGCTTGGTGGAAGCTTGATTTTTGTTGCTGTATCTAGAAGCTTATTTACAGCTATCAATAAAAGCAATTAGAACGGAACAGAAACTCTACTTGAATATTAATGCCAACAAAACTAGCAACAAAACCCTGACCATCTACAATGGCAGCTGTGCTAGGTGTGAGAAGGAATCTTGCAAGGTTTGTGTTCGTTACTGTATGAAGCTAAATGTGATTAAACCACTAAAGTGTTAAAAATCTAAAGCTCCTCCATATCGTAAAGCTAGTTTTTGTTTATTCTATGTGATGAGAAGTGTTCTAGCAGCATATGTGCCATATTGTACGTGGTTGACTCCCTATAGAATCAAGTCTTCATTCTTCAATCAGGAATCATAGATCTTGATCTATTCTCCTTTTACGGTTTAAAACTGTATACATTACATAGAACGGTACCTCAAATAAGTGTGATATTTTTTGTGCTTTTCTTTTCACGCAAGATGATTGTGGTTGATGATATCTGCAGGTCAAAACACCAACCCTTTTTCTTTTAGGTGCACAGGATCTCCGTGTTCCAGTTTCTAATGGATTGCAAGTAAGATATTCTGGTTCTCCTTTAAAGGGTACTTTTTCTGTTTCACGGTTTCCAACTATTTCACGAGCGGGTGTATTTAGGAGCCTGTTTCTTTTGATGCATATATCCTTTTGTTAGTTTGAATGCTTAAATGATGTCGATATTGCAGTATGCCAGAGTACTCAGAGAGAAAGGTGTGGAGGTGAAACTTATTGTGTTTCCCAATGATGCTCATGGAATTGAAAGGTGATCATTAGTCCTACATGCACATGTCCCATTCAATCTAGGGTATTAAAGCTGAAGTTGCACAATATCTTGCAATCTGACGAGTTCTTTCCTGTTTCCTCCCTTGAATTGCAGGCCACAATCGGACTTTGAATCCTTTCTTAATATTGGGGTGTGGTTCAGAAAGTACTGTAAATGAGCTGCTGCCCATGCCTTACTGGGCTGTGCCTATGGTGTCTAAACGCGAAATATCGAATGTTGTAGGGGCTCGAAAGGATATGAAATCCACTTATAATCAAATTCTTCACCTTGGTCTTAAAGGACATTATCTACGCCCTACTCCTTGATTGCAAGACATTCATTCAAAATAATAATAGACCTAAGTTTGTTAAGCTATCATGGTTTAGTTCCTTTCAGACTCTATTGTTCAATCTAAATAATAGTAGGTCCACTGATCCCTTACATTAATGCTAAACGTTCCATGTGGTAAGAATTGTTTGTCTAAAGTATCCACATCGCCTCAAATTAAATAATTGTGTGTGGGTCGTTTATTTCTCCCATGGGAACGGGTCGTTTTATACTCGGCATCTGCAATCGTGCTCGTCATTGCCCATTTCAGTCAATCCTATCGGAATTTAATTCAACGTCGCAATTTCTGAGTCATATCAATCTTCAAATTTTGGTATCCCATTTTGTCAGACCATAAGCGCTAAGAGCTAGGGGTGAACAACCGGAAATCCGGTTGTACTTAAAATTAAGAATCGGACTATAAGCGGTTCGGGACTGGTTTCTCTTTTTTTCATTTTTAACTCATATCTTAAGATAAAAAAAATAGTTGTAAATGTCTTAAAAAAATTTAAGTACCATAAGTCAAAATAAAAAAAATTACAAGTGTTAAAAAGTGTTATGTTCGTATTAAAATAAATAAATAAATAAATATATATATATATATATATATTAATTATATTAAGAAATCTGGTCCGATTTTGTGCAGCTCTGCTAAGATCAGCAAATTGTTGGCGAATTGGACTGAGCAGGCTAACTTGCAGAGGCCTAGGACCCGTTAGTCTCCCATTGAACCGCATTCCAATACTTACTAGAATGGAACGGGAACATTGATTCCAGTGGTTGCAGGAATTGGGCTAATCTATTCTGGTACTCACCCTTTAAAATAAAATTCAGCTTGAATCTCTTCTTTGACCTATAATGATTATCATTGCGATCCCATTAGTTCTTCTACCTTCATATATGAGTCAGAAATTGACTATTACCTTTTTTTAATTCTCTCTTTCATCTTTTATTTTTCTCTCTCTATACTTTAAAGGACTTACTAAGGCGACAAATGCTACCGTTCACACGTCTACACGACGTTGAGTTCCTTCCGTAACAAAATCCTTTGGTTACCATGTTGTGTCAGGCGTTACCAAAATAGTCTGTAAGGTCACACAGTAGCTACGTTTTTTTTTTCCTAAGCAAACAGTAGCTACTTTAAAACCCCAAAGTTGACCGGACTTCCCGGTATTCGATATATTGCTTGAAACACTGGCCTGAACGAACGCCATTCCAAGAAGGTACAGGAACCCACGCCCAGTTCCCGAATTGTGCTGTTGTCGATAAGTCTAAACATTTTCTGCAAACAATTTGGCACCTACAACCGAGTGGAAATGCTTGTGAAGTTTCCGCATGTAGATAACAATTGCTTTCACGTATTCGGCTACTTAAGAACCCCACCTAGCATTGGACTGCCAGTTTCTCCAGCGGCTCAAGTTGGGCTCATAAACAAGAAACACAGAGAACAACGAGTGCTTGAATGTCCCAGTGGAGAATTCAAAAGTTTTGGTGGAGTTCACAGTCAGTCCCATGAAAGAACTGGTATTATTCATGAACCTGTACTGAAGAAACAGAGTTCGGCGAAAATCCCAGATAGAAAACAGAGAGGGAGCACTCGGGATAGTGGTCGAATTGTGAAAAAGAGGGATTTTGAGGTTGAATTCAGGTCGGGAACTGAAAACGGATTATTGGAAAAAGTGCATACTAGATGTTCGACGAAATGGATCTCTTATGGGGGATGTATTCCGGCAATATTGCAGGCTTTGGATACTGTTCAGGATTTGGACGAGGCTTTGAGGCCATGGGAAGACAAGATTGGTAAGAAGGAAAGGAGCATAATTTTAAAGGAGCAGCGGAGTTGGGAGAGGGCCTTGGAGATTTTTCAGTGGTTCAAGAGAAAGGGTTATTATGAGCTGAATGTAATTCACTACAATATTATGCTTCGAATTCTTGGAAAAGCGCGCAAGTGGAGCCATGTTGAGAGTTTGTGGGATGAGATGAATGTTAAGGGAATTGCGCCGATAAATTCTACCTATGGAACTCTGATTGATGTTTATAGCAAAGGTGGGCGTAAAGAAGAAGCCCTCCGGTGGCTTGAGAGGATGAACAAGCAAGGGATGGAACCTGATGAGATTACTATGGGGACGGTAATCCAACTGTATAAGAAGGCAGGAGAATTTCAAAAGGCCGAGGACTTTTTCAAGAAGTGGTCATTCAGTGAAGCGTTGAGGCATGAGAGTATGACTGCTATAAATACTGCCGATTTGGGGAGTGCTTTGCATTCTCATGCAGGTTTGAGCTCACATACATATAATGCATTGATCGACACTTTTGGGAAGGCCGGGCAACTTAAAGAAGCATCTCAAACTTTTGCACAGATGCTCAAGGAAGGGATAGCACCGAACACGGTGACTTTCAATACAATGATTCACATTTGTGGAAACCGTGGCCAACTAGATGAGGTGGTTTCACTGATTTATAAAATGGAGGAGCTCCGGTGCCCACTCGACACAAGAACATATAATATTCTCATTTTCCTTCATGCTAGGCATGATGATATTAACATGGCAACAAACTACTTTGCAAAGATGAAGGAGGCCTGCCTAGAGCCAGACATTGTGAGTTACCGCACTCTCTTGTATGCGTACTCTATAAGGCACATGGTTCAACAAGCCGAAGACCTGGTATCGGAGATGGATGGAAGGGGACTCGAGATTGATGAATACACCCAATCGGCTCTGACTAGAATGTATATAGAAGCTGGGATGCTTGAGAAGTCATGGTTATGGTTCAGGAGGTTTCATCTTGCAGGAAATATGAGTTCTGAGTGCTATTCTGCTAATATTGATGCATATGGGGAACGTGGCCACATTTTGGAAGCTGAAAAAGTTTTCATTTGTTGCCAAGAAGAGAAGAAGCCGAGTGTCATTCAGTTCAATGTGATGATTAAAGCTTACGGGATAGGGAAGAGTTATGATAAAGCATGTCAATTGTTTGATAGTATGGCGAGTTATGGTGTTTTCCCGGACAAATGTAGCTATAGCTCTTTAATACAAATTTTGGTTAGTGCGGACATGCCGCACATAGCAAGACCCTATCTGAAGAGGATGCAGGAGGCAGGACTTGTAAGTGATTGTGTCCCATATTGTTCTCTGCTATCAGGTTTTGCAAAATTAGGTCAATTGGAAATGGTAGAGGAGCTATATGAGGAGATGATCAGATTTGATGTGCATCCCGATGTTATTGTCTATGGGGTACTGATTAATGCTTTTGCCAATGTTGGAGGTGCAAAAGAAGCTCTCTGTTATGTTGATGCGATGAAGAAGGCAGGCTTGCCTGGGAATACAGTTATATATAACTCCTTGATCAAGCTTTATACCAAAGTTGGGTACTTGAAGGAAGCAGAAGAAACATACAAAATGCTTCAATCATTAGAGGAGGGTCCGGCTGTGTATTCTTCTAATTGTATGATTGATCTTTATAGTGAACGATCTATGGTGAAGCAAGCAGAAGATATTTTTAACAGCTTGAAAAGAAAGGGGAATGCAAATGAATTTACTTTTGCAATGATGTTATGTTTGTATAAGAGAATTGGGAGGATTGAGGAAGCCATTCGCATCGCAAAACAGATGAGAGAACTGGGACTTCTAACCGATTTGTTGAGTTATAATAATGTCCTTGGGTTGTATGCTATGGATGGCAGATCCAAGGAGGCAGTGGAAGTATTCAATGAAATGATAAAAGCTGCTATTCAACCTAACAATTGTACGTTCAAATTACTTGGTGTTTTGCTGGTCAAGTGTGGAGTTCCAAAGCAAGCTGTTGGCAAACTGGAAGTAACAATGAAGAGGGATGGTCAGGGTGGTTTGCAGGCATGGATGTCAACTCTATCATCCGTGGTTGGATTGGATGATCATGATATATAACATACAAAAATTTTCTATGCAACCAGCTTTCTGAGTATGACATATATGATTTAAAGTTGCATTACGCAGTTCCTTGATAAAATCACTTGCTTACCTGGTCGAGAGCTGCTTCACTGTAACTCTTTGTAATTATCAAGCTGAAAACCAATGTAGTGTTGAGAATATCCATGATCTTGTATCCAACGTGAGTATGGTGTAGATTTACCAGGAGGCATTAGAAAGACCTGAGAGACTTCCAACAAGCACATCTCCTGAGGCTGGGGAGGAAAACAAAGGGCCTATTTTGTTGGTGGCCTTGTATAGAATTGTTTGCCTGCACAGATGCATAACCAACCCTGAGTAGTTAGAGTAAATCTTTTTTTGGTCGAACATTTTGTAAACGCACTTGTATGAGAAGCCTGGATGACAGGAATAACTAAGAATACCAAATATGTCTTCTCTTTTTGTAATAGTCTCTTATAATGAGTCGGTTGTGCTATGCAGGGTGGGGCACTGGACTCTCTCTCCCTTGCTTGCATTTTGGTTCTGAAAGCTCCCTGATTTTATTTTATTTTTGTTCAAATTTGATGCTTGATGAGTTTTATCTCTATCTTTACTATTTTCAAGCTTAATGATCATACTTTTAGCTGATATGATCAGGATTTCAGTGATTAACTCACAGCCATGGATCATGTCATTGACATGAAAAATATAACTTGATCGAAAATCTTTGTGGTGGCCTGGAGACGACCCTCTTGGATAGCCAAGCAAACGATGTTGCAGAGGGTGTCAAAATTTGTTATGGCCCAGAAGTCTAGTGGTTCTGGAATTCGGATTAGACCATTCTAAGATGTAGGTCACCTTTTGACAGATTGGAAGCAGATTACTTCCCTAGTCGTTCTTGCGACTGCATTTGCTCTGCTTGTACTGTTGTTTCCTGTGTTCGTATCCTTGGAACTGGATACGGGCTATTCCATGTAAGTTTGCTGCTGTACTTGAGTCTAGTGGTTCTGGAATTCGGATTAGACCATTCTAAGATGTAGGTCACCTTTTGACAGGTTGGAAGCAGATTACTTCCCTAGTAGTTCTTGCGACTGCATTTGCTCTGCTTGTAATGTTGTTTCCACTGTGTTTGGTTTAGATTTCAAAATAGTTTTTTGTGTTTGTGTTTTTTTGGAAGTAGTGTAAATTCTTTTAGGATTGATAAAAAGTGTGTCAAAAGTTGATGGAATTTGTAAAAAGTTATTTATATTTGTGAAAAAGTATTGAAATTGATGCAAAACTGAGTTTCTGTTTTTGAAAACATTTTAAAAACTATCTAGCCTTATGTTTGTGACCTTCCACTACGGGTAAGTGCCACAGATAATCCAGCGCCTTATGTGTAGTTCATAGATTGCTCACTGAAAGCAACTATTTTCAGGGATTTCAATCTTTTCGTAACACTAGTTCACAAAAGTGAAACAATTATAGGACAAGGAGCATCCTATTCCTACCAAGGCGTAATATCTCACGGGGGAAGAATTACGAGTTAAACAAAGCCTGCCGTATATGAAACCTCCGGCACTGACATTTCCGATGCTAATGAGATCAAATCCCAATTCCTCGTTCTTTCTTGCAACGTGCACAAGGTTTATGCGTTTCGGTTTCAATGGGAGTAAGATTTCTAAGAACAAACAGATGAAATACATTGCAAACATCTTTGTACAATCTCGTAGGCCATAAGCCTTAGCATACATGGATTTATGTTGGATTGAAAAGTAGGGGAAAAGGCCATCACCATTTAACGCGCAGAAGTAAATGGCTAAAGATAAAGAGAAAACACAAATATTATTCTGAGACTAATGATGAGTTTCATGTACAAAGCTCATCCAAGAGAAAAACCTTAGCACTGTGAATCAATCCAGTCAAGCATCTCGAACACTAACTGCATATATTCATGTACATTAGATTAAACCCAGGCTCCCATCCTCGTTCTAATTGCATTTCATCATCCAGCAAACTATTTAACCATCTCCACCATCTCGATTATCACTGTGCCAAGCAACGACAATGTCTTGCAGCCCGGCCTTCAAGTCACCCCACTGATTAAGCTCCTCAAATTCCACCCCACCCTCGACCACCTTAACCTCCACCAACACCAACTCCGGCGCGATCACCGACACCCCGACTACCAAAACCATCCTTCCCTTCCCCAAACCGACTCTACTTCCACTCTTCCCTTCCTCTACTCTGTACCCTAATCTTCCACCGACGTCCCTCACTCTCTCTATCACCCCCTCCCCGGAAACCTTCGACGTAAACCTCTTCTCTTTACTACTACACGTCGTCGTTTCGAAAAGCCCCGACAAGTCCAACCCCGAAGATAACGATATTATATCAAAGGCGTTCATGGTTGTCAATGTGTCGTCTTTTCCATTACTGGCTGAGTCGAATAGACTCTGGTTCTGGGGTTTCTCTCGCAACGATTTCTTGAACCATGCGTTTTGCATGAGGGCTTCGATGCCCATTCTTGTGTCGGGGTTCGGATCGAGGAGCTGAAAGATCACGTGGCGCGCCGGTTTGGAAAACCAAGCAGGGAACTGATAGTCTCGGCGGTGAATCTTCTTGTACATAGCCACGATGTTGCTATCGTCGAATGGGAGGTAACCGGCGAGTAGCACGAAGAGGATAACCCCGCAAGACCAAGCGTCGGCTTTGGAGCCGTCGTAGCCGCGGCGGCGGACGACCTCGGGCGCCGTATAAGCCGGTGTCCCGCACGCCGTGTGGAGCAAGCCGTTCTGGAGCTGTTCGGGTAGAGCCGAGAGCCCGAAGTCAGATACCTTCAGGTTGCCGTCCTTGTCCAGGAGGAGGTTCTGGGGCTTCACGTCGCGGTGCGCGACGCCGTTTCGGTGGCAGAAATCCAGCGCCGAAACCAGCTGCTGAAAATACCGACGCGCCGAGGGCTCGGACATCTTACCGCGGCGCGAGATCTTGGAGAAGAGCTCGCCCCCCGTGGCGAGCTCCACGACGAGGCAGATCTTAGTCTTGGTGGCCATGACTTCGTGGATTTTGAGGATGTTCTGGTGGTCCTGGAGGCGGCGCATGGCCATGACCTCACGGATTATCCGAGGTTCCATGGCGGCATCGACGGTTTTGGACTTGTCGATGATCTTCACGGCCACGGCTGTGCCGTCCGCTATAGAACGTGCGTGGTACACCTTCGCGAAGCTGCCCCGGCCCAATAGGCCACCCAATTGGTATTTTCCAAGGAGGGTGCTGCCGCAGGACGGTGATGGCGGTGGGATAATTGGCGGTGGCGGTACCCCTGGTTCCATGGCTCCGGAGGCGCTATAAGCAAAGCCAACCGAAGAGAACGCACGGGACAAGGTGCTAAGCGTTGAGCGTTCGCTTTTATAGCAGTAAGCCGTTAGAGAAGCACTAGTTGGCTCTTACTGGCATTCGTTCAGCGGTTCAGATCCAGGCGCGTTGTTCTACCTGTGTTTCCGATATTACCCCTAATAAGTTGCTCTTCACGGCTCTTCCGTCCTTACAAGTGTTCTTCTCCCTTACCACACCCCACCATCAATAGTAGTTAATAAGGTTTTTAATTTTCATAATTTGGGAAAAATAGATCATTTGAAGCAATTACGTGAAGGCTGCATAATCTGAGATTTACTATAATATTAAACTTATTTTTTACGGATAATAGACACGTGAGTGGGTATATTTTAACATTCATATCTAGGTTGCGTTTGTAACCAAAAATTTTCTCAAAATTTTATCTCTCTCCTAATAAAATATTCTAATATAATCTTTCTCTCTCTTCATCAAAAAATATAAAAAATTATCTCTCTCTTCACATTTTCACTAAACCCCATACCAACACATATTCTCATACCAAAAATATTACAACACAAACACAACCCTAATGTATTTATATTAGCTTTTACAGATAAACCTACTCAACAAATTCTCCCAATCTAGCATATGTACGTGCATTGCCCCTTTTAATGGCAAACGTTCTAAGGTTCAAAAATCAGGTATAAATTGTAAGTATTAATGTTACAGAAAAGCTCCCACTTACATGGACACAATTGACAATACCACCGATATTATCTATTATTATTTGAATCCCTATTTTTATCGATATCTATTTATGGAATAAGCAGTCTGAAGTGTTCGAGAGAGAACGAAGCAGAACTTTGTTGAGCAAGTTGGGGACAAAAGTAAAAGTAATCAAAACCAAACCCAACAAAGGAGCAACGACAGCTTGTGAAAGGTATTGCCACTTACAATTAAGACCGTAACGCCAAGTGAAGTGCCGCCGACGCATCTCGTCATTTCCATTAATTACTCTTCTGAAAAGCAAGGCTGCACTGCACGAGTCATCGTTCGTGAAGTTGGAAGGTGAAAAGAGACTTTCTTCGTGAATGAAGGACATGAGTGGAATATTTCAGAGCAAAGCATTAACTGGCCATCATTAATCAAGCTTTTTAAGCTTTCGTAGTTGGAGATATCATGCGGACCTGGACCAGGTTGGTGCAACTTGGCCCCCAGAGTCAGTCAAACCAGCAGCCTCGTTGATGATCCCCCACCCACCCACCTTTATCCTCCTAGTGGCCGAAGCAATTTCACGGGATCCGGCGCAGAAATTGTCGTGTTTCGGTCATTTCAAGTATGGCCAAGGGTCGTTTCGTAATTTCGGTTCTCCAACATTTGTACGTGTACTTGGGCCGAATAATGCTTGAGCTGCTGACATGGGTGCGTCAGGGTTCGTAGCTAGCAAGGCGTGAGGTACGAGGCGAAACAGGTTACTTATCTTTGTTAGAGTCTGGGTCTACAGATGAAGTCAGGTTCTAACTTGGTGAGGACTGACCGATTGAGCACGCATTCTCTACGCACACGTATATAACAATTGTTTGATAAAATGTCCAAGCGTCCAGGCCAAAGCCCCAAGCCAGTTGCTGTTTTCTCTTGGGACTTTGATTAATGCTGGCAGATTAATTATCGTTGAAGTTAGAGAAAGTACTGAAATCACTACAAGAGCAATTGAGACGATAACCTTAAGTGTCACATAAGTGTAATTAGTCAAGACATTGAAGTGGCATTCTTTAAGCCGTTGTTTCTATTTAAGTGCAGGTGAGTTGTGGAATTATCAAAATCTATTATGCATTTGAAAAATAGTTCATTATTTTCTTCAATGCATATGATTTAGAAGATTGATGGTTGTTCAAACGTGACTAATAAGGAATTGCTTTTCTTCACCCATTGTTACCCCCATGTCTTCTCTCTTCAATTTATTTAGGATTTTTTGTTCTTTCTTTTCACTTGTACAGCAAAAAGTAGCTCGAAGAGTAAAGTCACGTTTGGTAGATTTCACACGAAAAGATGGATCTAACCTTCTCTATGTGCCCATGTGGGATCCCGGCCCCCCCATTCATTTGATTTAATGGAAGCATTGGCTTCTAGTTCATAAATATTAATTAAACGTCGTCCTTAAGCCACACATTCGGCTCATAATTGGGGGGAGTGGGCCAGCATTTCCACTAAAAAGGGTGGAATGGGATTTGGCGTCCATATCATATCTTTGTCATCGATTTTCTATGTACGTACCAAATCAACACGCCAATAGAGAATAGTGGCATATATACGTTTGACTCCAAGCTTAGGAAAAAGCCAAATCATTAATGATTGCTACCTCAGACAAAGACTAGTTCTGCATTTACGACCGTCCTAAATTACTAAAAAAAACTATGGGCATCTTTTTGCATAAAGAAAAATAAGCCAATTAGCAGGAAATTACCAATAAAGTAGGCTACATTATGTCACGACCACGTACATAATTTGATGAAACAAGAACACTGTGATAAGTTGACAGGGGTTCCTTTAGGAGAATATACTCCACTGCTTGGATATCCCACCTATAATTGCATGCTTATCAATTATTTTTCACTTCCACTAGGGGACAACTAGGCAAGTAAATCAAGGTCTAATTTATTGCCGAAGGAGCCAATGGTTTTGGAAGTTGTTGTTTAACGTATCTAAACTATGTTTATATTGGCAGAAAATATCTGAATCGCTACAGTATAATAAGTAATATTCAAGTGGGAAATTCTTTAATATTCTAAATTTGAGCCATAGACCCCTTTCATTTTTTAATGCATTATTTTGATTGGACGGTTGTATCATTTTGCACCACTAACGCCGGGACAAAAGATGTCAGTATGCCTCCTTGGACCAATGGGACGAGTGCATCATATCTGCATGTCTATTTCACCATTTCACAGGTGTGACAGATCAAGCTAAACAAACACAAGCAGCTTGAAGGAAAACTGTTTGCTACAGATGAGGAACTTCAACTCAGAGCCACTTGGAACTGGTAAAATTTAGATTCCATTAGGTGGGTTCGGCTGTAAAGAAACAGAAGCCGACCACAGCTGTATGGTAGCTTAGAAAGTGTTGTAACGCTTAATTGGCCAATCTTGTGAAAACGTTGCGAATTTTAAGCAGCTCTTGTGACTGCTTCTTAAGCTAATTGTAGTTTCACTTCGAGTAGTTGATGGTTAGGGCGCACCGTGACTGTGTAGATAATAGCATGTTTATATCTTATGATTTTTTGATTTCAAAGTTGCCTTTATTATAGTCAAGAAAAGAGGTGCTACAAATAAAGTTATCAGTGCAATAGAAGGAAAGATCTACATACAGCGTTGCAAAATTTCTGCTGCAACGTCCAAAATAGAGTGAGATTGATTACTTCCCCGAACCCTAAGGAACCCAACTTCGCCGAACACAAATCCCGTCGTGAACCCATCATGAAGTTCTGTGCTTCTTGGAGCCATCGTCGCGAACACATATTTCGTTGGTAGTGGATGCTTTTGTGCTTCTTGGACCTATCGTGAAGTTTGGAGGTGTTTTGTTCGAGGCAGGAAGAGGCAATGAGAAGTGCATCGTCCTCTTCTGTTAGCAATGACAGGCAGGAAGCGTCATCGTTGGAGGTGGAGGTTGAACGTTTCTGCTTTTGCGGCGTCAAAGCTCGAATGAGGACAAGCAGGACAGAGGGGAATCCGGGCAGAAGATTTTTTGGTTGCCCGCGTTACTCAAATGGCCAGGTTAGCATTTGACTTTCTGTTACTTTATAAGTTAGTGCATAATTCATATTATGAGGTAGTCTTTGGTTGTGCAAGTCTCTGGATCATATTATGAGTTAGTGGTATTGGTTGTGAAGATGAGTTAGTGACATTGGTTGTGCAAGTTTGTTGGCATAAGACTCATTCATCTCTCTGTTTATAGATGAATGCAGATTGTATCATCAAATGAATGAATAAAATATGTTACTTGATTTGTGTTCATACTAAAATTTTTGTAGAGGCATTTGGCTTGTGGATATTTTGAATGGATTGACACCGCACCTGCGCATAGGGAAAAAGCTCTTCCTGCCCTGCTGAGGAATGTGAAGATCTTAGAAGATAAAATGAAGAATTCAGAGGATAAAGAGAAGATCTCAGAGGACAAACTGAATATCTCGAAGGATAATGTTAAGATCCTAGAAAAGCAAGTTCAAGTCCTTCAGGAGCAGCTCCTTAAACAAAAGGCAAAGTAGAGTCGATTTAAGGCTGGATTGTTGGGCTCCTGGATGTTCTTCGGTTGTGTACTTCTGTTGTTTTGTTGTTGATCAATGTAGGATTATGGCTTTATAGTTTGATGTAATTTGTAGATAACGGATATGAATCTGTTGTAATGTGTGACTATTTTCGTATTGATGTTCAATGACAATGTAACTTGAAATTGGTGCAAGTTTGCCCTTTCTCAGATTTGTGTAATGAACCATCTGGACAAAGTCATGCTATGTAATTGAACCATTTATGTATTAATGGTCAATTACATTGATACTATTTGTGCATACCAATAGCACTTCTACACATCAATTCTATTTCTACACTTCAGCACACACTTCTGCACAATAGTACCATTTGTGCATACAAAATGGACAAACTACTGCACAATTTTACAAAAATATGCAATATGTGCAATTTGCAATGCATGCAACTACAAATGGCAGATCTCAACAACAACACATTACAAATTCAAAAGCACATTACATTACATGACAGTTCTCAACAACACAATTCTTGTTACCACACTACATGACAGATCTGAACAACAACACATTACAAATTCAAAAACACATTACATCACAGATCTCAACAACAACACAAAAGGATTGACTCAGTTCAAGTGTGGTCAGATCTTTGCACTCCAGCCTTCTTCTGCGGAGATCGCCTCAAAAGGATTGGTTATGATTGACTTTCACCCTTTTACGTGGGTTACTCCTTTTAGTCTTTGAAACTGTCTGAACAGATTGTGATAAGGACGTCAATGGCTGAGAGGCGTGTGGTTGGGAGGGCTGCGTCTGAGAGGGTTCTGGTACGTCCTGCATTGCATCATATTATGCTAATTAGTAACAAGATGATTTTCCATATGTATACGAAATGGTTAGATCATTTCGAATGCATCGAACCTGCGTCACATGCTGAGTTGCAACCCTCTTCCTCTTTCCAATTTGTTGTCCAGCTTTTGCAGTAGTCCCTGGCTGGCCGTTACCACTCTTTGCAAGTGCAAGTCATTGACAAACATGTGTCAAATACTAAGTAATATTAATTACATTGCAGATGTCAAACTTTTGCTGCCTTACTTGAGATTGATCCTTTTTCTTTGATGGCTTATTTGGATAAATCCTTCAGATAGAATTTTTCGGTTTGTTGCATGAACATACATTGTGCCCCTCCACCAAACATTTTTCGCACTGTACAGGGAGTCCCATTCTTGTGACATGATACTCATCATGTGGCTCGTCCTCTACTCTAACCCAAGCCTTCTTGGGCCTTCCAGGCATTGCCCTCCATACCGTTACCTTTCGAAAATAGTTCTCGCAGAAAGATAATTGCACCGAACAAAACACCTCCGAACTTCACGATGGCTTCAAGACACACAGAAGCATCCACTACCCACGAAATATGTGTTCGGCGACCTTCACGATGAGATTTGTGTTCGGCGAAGTTGGAGTCCTTAGGGTTCGGGGAAGTAATTTGGGGGGGGGGAATCGGCGAGTTTGGATTTAGGCAATGTAATTTGGGGATTTTGGGGCTTTTTCGGGATCTCACCTTCAAATAATACACGTGGCTTCACATTATGTTTTTTTTTTCAAATTTTTAAACGTGACATGTAACATTCCACGTGTAATATGTTAGCCAGGTCAACATTTCCGTCCATTAAGTGACGGCAGGACTCTTATGGGAATAGGGTCAAACCCCAGGGACGTACGAAGCAATTTACCCTTATAATTATTAGGGAAATATGATATTTAGTCACTAGTTTTTTTATCACTTTTACGATTTGATATTTTCGACAAACTTATCTTAATTTTTAACTAAATATAATGATTATTTAAAACGAAGACAGAAGACAAATGAGGATCACAGCACCCAGTGTCACAGCCTCTTGGGCTGATCTATTCATAGGCCTAGCTGATGTAAACCTAAATATTACGGATCGTACAGAAATCCATTATCCGCCCATAGCTTTTGAAACCTTGGCCGGGGCCGAAGGATCCTAAAATATCAGTCCACAACTTATGCAGCCTAGGCGGATGTTTGGGTTCTTCAGTCGGCCCAATTCGATAATTACACACGTAAAACTCGGAGAGCTCCCACGTTGCCCAGGTTTCATCCTCTCATCCGTAGAGTCGCAGGTCGCCCCTCTCCTTCTATCTGCCGCGGCGAGTCGGCGTACGTGTATCTAAGGTTTAAGTTGTGCGGACTGGAACTGCAATTTTCTCGACAAATACATTTCCATTTAGCTTTGAGATAATCATCTGCGGGGGCGAAAATGTCATCTGTGGGAACTTCGAAGGGAATCCTGGAGATCGCGAAGTTCGGGATCTATGTGACCATTCCAGTCGTTCTTATGTATGCCTACGCCAACAATACTAAGAATCTCCAGAAATTCATGGGAAATGTAACCCTTTCTCTCTCTAACTCTCACTCTCTCAGTATGTTCTCGTAAATATGTCTCTTTTTTCATCCGAAATTTGATTAGATTGTCGGTGAAATTAAATTGGGTTCATTAGGTTTGGGAATTGCTATAATCTTAGGTTATCATACATTCCTAAGGAATGGGTGATCGATGGTTTGATTTTTCTTTTTGAAATAAAAAATATCTTGTTTTGAACCATTAATCGCGCTATCGTCCGATCATTGTTTTGATATATGGTTAAAGGACTAAACTAATACTGCTTGTTTTTGTTGTGAAGCGTTCTTATGTTGTGTATCCCCCTGAGGGGCCTAGGCCTCCGTCACCAGAGGAACTAAGAGAGATGGCTCGTGAGCTGGCTCGCAAGAACTCAACAACCGTTAAATCCAAGTGTGTATATGGGTTTCAACTCCAGTATGTCTGGTCTGATACCATAGATGAAGACAATGATGTTTATGAGTATTTTTGTACGGTTCGAGTGGGAATAATTACTGTCAAAAGTTACATCATTGCTTTCTTTGGTTGCGGAGTATTTAGCTCCATTTTGCCTTTTGCACCAACACAATAGATAAACTAAACAATACCCTTTCAATCTGTTAAGTGGAATATCAGCCTAATTTCAACCCCATTTCAGGCTGAAGCTCCATGGAAAGACGGAATTCTTTGGGTTACGAGATTGTAATTGGTGACCCCAGAAGTTTGAAACGGTAGGGAACACATTTTAAAAGACGAAACTTTCCTTTTTCAATACTTCAGGCTTCTTCTGGTAAAATTCTTGTTAGCGAGGATATGTGGTGGGATACTGCCATTGAACTCTTGTTGAACGGCTATACTAATCGGTCCAGAGTTTGGCATGATGAGTGTTAGAGAGTGGCATAATTTAGTGTGCGGTGAATTCCCACAAAAGAGTTCCGGGTATTGGGAGGAGAAAGAGATGAGAGGCTTCGATGATCAAAAGGATGACTAAATTTTGATTGGCAGATGAGCACTCTTCGAAATTTAATTTGGATAGCTATTGAAAAGGTCAATCTGGAAAGGAGAGAGGAACAATGATCACAAACTAAATTCTTGTGGTTTTTTGCATTGTTAAAACTTAAAAGCTTCATTAACTTTTGATGAAGCAATTTTTAACTTGCCTATTATAGAGTCCACTGGGTTAAGAGCCCGAGGGAGCTGGGCCTTAGGCCCAACGCTTGGAATGGATTGAAAGGTTCTGACTCTCCTTCCTCCTCTTACAAGCAAAGAAAACATGCTAGGACCCGGGGTCTTTCCCTTAGGGGGATTTCTTTGATGTCATGGTTAATCATCATTTTTCTATATCTTTTTGTGTCATTGGTTTGATTATGAGTAAGAGAGAGTGCATACATTTTTCTCCCTTTTCTTCCTCTATTTATCCTTCTTTCTTTCCACCTGGGCCGGAGGCTCGATGGGCCTCGACCTTGCATCTTTATCCTTGCTTTTTCTTTATTTTTTGGGTGCCAGACACCTATCTTTTCTTTTTACGACGGTTTCCCCTATCATGCACCTATCTTTTCTTTTTTTACGACGGTCTTCAGGAGGGCGACCTCTATTTATTCATTTAATGATATGATATTATTCTTTATAGGGTTGATTTTGTCAGGGAATCAGATGATCAATTATCCCTTAGGCCTCACATTTTCATGCTCAACGTGACTCCCATTTAAGAGGGTTGTCAGTCTTTTCCAAAAGGTTAATTTGCAATCGACGAGAACTCATTCTGAGTTATCAATTTCGTTATATTCCGTTCAACAATGGCCAATAATTTACACTTAACACTTCTAACCTTTAATTTGGACGTAAACTGTTATTGAATTCAATAAAATGACGAATCTACCTCATACAAAATATAATTATAAAAAAAAGGGTAAAATGATTATTTCATTGAACTAAAATAACAATTTTAGATTAGTGCAAATGTCAGAATCTCAATAGTTAAAGGACGAAAAATGTATCTAACTCTTAAAACGATTTTAAATTAATAACTTTGAATAGATTATTAAAATGTCTTACCATTGAATGGAATTTTCTTAGGACACTTGAAAGGCTTGAATTGACTTCAACAGTAAAATATGAGACATATTTATACATTCATATAAATACTGTCAAGGAACAAACATTAAGAAGCCTCTATACGTTTGCTCGCGAGAAAGAGAAAGAAAAACAAAAGCCGAGGAAGGTGATCTGAGCTTTTACTAGGCTCGTTTAGAGATGTTGTTTACTTTGGCCCAATAAACTCATTTCTTTTTACTCTTTAAATTGTGTGGACTTTCGTCTTCCTCTTTCCACAAATAATAATCAAAGAAAAGGTATTTTCAAAGAAACAACATGCTACTGGATTACATTTGTATCAGAGGCAGAATGGACCTCCGCCATGTAGGGGCAGAGTAACGGTCAAATCAACTCTTTCCAGGAAAAATCCAGACACGGAAAAAAAAGTAGTTAATGATTAGCTGGCAGTCCACGTGGAATTTATACAGACACTGTTTCCACACAGCGTACACAGAATATTGTCTTGAAATTTCCCTGGAGAACGTTGACTTAGCTAAGTCATCTCGCCCCGTACCTAACGTCAGGACATTTTTATACTTGTGATAGGGTCGCGCACCTATTAGCGACGTCCTCGGAGCCTGGGAGTGGGAGGTATGTGGGTTGTGAATTCCCGACGGGTCAGTGTTTCGAGCGGTGGTAGGGATAAGAAGAGAGAGAAAGAAGAAGGTCGCGCGCCTATTCCCAGAGCCAAGGCTCGAGTCCGAAAGTGGCAAACATACAAAACAAGGAGGATTTAAAGCATTTTGGATCAGGTAACTTTTCTCACCCATATTTAAACTTTTCTTTCTTTTGCTTTCTTATAGTTTTTGCTTGGAAGGAATTGAAGATAGTCGGCTAAGTATGGCCTTTGTTGTATTTTCTTGTATGTAATATTGATGAGTATTACCCTCTAGGCTCCCGAGCAACCTGACGCAGAAAAGGAAAGAAAATTGAGGTTCCCATGTTGTTTTCGTTTCTAGGGAGTGGAATATGTTCAAAAGCCAAAACAAATGGTTGTTTCAGTCTCGGTTGTATTACTTATACGCCTATTCCAGTAGTTGTGTTTTATTTGCACTTTCAAAGGTCCGGTTTTGTCAACTAGATGAACTTGAGAAGTTAGGTATTCCCATCTTTATATAATTATTTGATATGAAGGCTATACTCTGGCCTTTTTTCTGCCCCCCTTACTTGGCCTATGAGTTTATTTAGATTCCAGCTTTGTCACTATAGCTTGTTATGTGGACAGTACAATTGGGTTGATGTGAATGTTCCTTTCCTAGAATTTCCAACGATTATAGTTTTGCCGAGGTTTACACCCAACTTGTTGGATGCGTGAGTTTGACTTTTTTGAAGCTTTCTTTTCAAAAAAATATTGTCCTTTCCTCCTGAATTTTCTCCGATTTCTGATAAATACCACTTTGCCTTTCATTTTCAACATTGGCTTCATTAATCAAACTTGATTTATCATTTTGTTTTGTTCCAAAGATAGGCATCTAACTCTAGCGGTGCTGTTTAAGTAATATTCATTGGTTTAACTCTTTCCCCTTTTGTGGGTTAAGGCTTATTCTAGTAATTTTTTGTTTTTTAATTGGTCAGAAGGCCTGGGATACTTTTGAAAGGATGAAATAGCTCAAAAAGGGGGATGAAATGGAGAAAATTGCCTGAAGGGGGAGGATCTGCGCTGTGGGATCTGATATTCAATATCTATGTGGTGGAAGCAACTATCACTCTTGGGCTTTAATGGAAGCTCTGGCTTAGAGTTCCTATAATGGCGTTGGATCTTATTCCCATAGGGACCATCTTGGCCGTGCTAACGAACCAGGTCATCAAAACAGCAAATGCCGCAAAGGATGTCATTATTGAGAAGGAGAGTTTCAAGGTCCTGTCAAAGCACTTGATTGACATTGAACCAGTATTAAAGGAACTGCAGCTTCGAGAATTAAATGATTCTCGAGCTGCAAGGCTCGCTCTCGAGTCTCTTGAATCAGATGTTAAAAGGGCTAATAATTTGGTCGAGAAGTATAAGAATCGAGCCCCCTTCTACTTACTGGTCAGGTGCCGGTACATTGTCAAGGAGGTACAAGACGTGACGAGGGACATTGGAAGGTCTTTAGCTGCATTATCCCTCGCAAACACAGAAGTTCTTTCAAGGATATCTGATCAGGTGAATAGGTTACAGAATGAGATGCAAAGAGTGGAATTTGAGGCTTCACATTCCCAGCTCCAAATTGTTGACAAGTTAAACCAAGGTCTTAGAGACCAGAAGCTGGACCAGGGTTTTGCAAATGACATCCTTGAAGAAATAGCAAGGGCAGTTGGGGTACCTGTGGAGCCTTCTGAGATAAGCAAGGAGCTAGCAAGCTTCAGAAGGGATAAAGAAGAAGCTGCCAACTTGAAAGAAAGAGCTGAAGTTCTTTTCTTGAAGCAGGTTATTGAGCTCCTCTCTCGAGCTGATGCTGCAAGGGATTACGAAGAAGTAAAAAAGCAGTATCTCCAAAGGGTTCAGGTTATAGAGCGATATGATCCGAGGGAAAAGCATATTCCACCCCTCAATTCTTTTCTTTGTTGTATCTGTAGAAAGGTGATGGTTGATCCTGTCAGCCTTTGCAATGGTACTACATGTGAGCGAGCTGCCATCGAAGCTTGGTTAGACAGACGGGGCAGAACGGACCCTGAAACCGGTGAGGTTCTTGAAGATGCTTCTCTAAGGTCTAACCTTCCGCTAAGACAATCAATATTGGAGTGGCGAGAACTTAATTATTGCCTCAATATAAAATCTTCCAAAGCAAAGTTGTTATCAGGTGTTGACTCATCTGTGGAAGAGGCCCTCAGCCAAATGCAGGACCTTATGAGAGAGAGTTCTATTAACAAAGACTGGATTTCCATCGGAGGGCTTACAGATATTATTGTCTCTATCTTAGGGAGCTCACACAACAAAGATGTGAAGAGAAAGATTTTGATTACCTTGAAAGATGTTGTGGAAGGGCATGCAAGAAATAAGGTAAGAAGCTTGCATAACCCTCATGGATTGAAAAGGGAAAACAGAAGAAGATGATATTGCATTGCTGATAGTGGATCTCCTGCAATTCTTAGTTTTTCAGCATGGATATTAATGTAAATTGCTGCTAACCTTTGGATACTAGTGTTTTGGGTATGGGTAAACTATTTTTTTTTCTCAATTTTTATTAGCTTTAATTTTTTGTGAGAACTGGAAATTTTGAATTTCCTACTCACTATTGAACCAGCTTTGGCACTGCATAGATTTTTAATCTGGAATCCTATCTGATTCTTTGTTCTTCTACCTTGTCATCAATATTTGAATTTTCAAAATTGGTTCATGGTTTTAATTACCGAAAAAATTGAGAAGTGAAGTACTAAAATGCTTCACAATGTTCTAACTTAACTGTTGAATCAAATTTCATAGGAAAAGTCGTTGAATCCCCAGGATGGGATCACATTCTTCCTTGTTTAGGGCGTGATTCCAGCATCTCAAAGGCTGCGGTTGAATTACTGTATGAGTTGTTGCAAGATAGATCTGGTTGGAACGTGTCTGTTTGCAGGAAACTCTCTCAGCATTGCAGCGCCATTCTTTTTCTTGTTACCCTGTTAAAGGGTCAGAGGGAGTCAGCTGAGATTGCTGAAAAAATCTTGATGAAGCTATTTGAGATAGATGAGGAGAACATTTCTCTTGCTGCTAAGTCTGGCTGGTATAAACCACTTATTGACCGCATAGTTCAAGGTATGAAGATCTGATTCCTTTGGGCTTCGAAATAACATGTCCTTTTTGTTACTTTATCAAAAAGAAAAAGAGGACATCTTTGCTAATGGCTGGTTTGGTGAATTATTTTTGTGCAAGGATACAAAAGAGAATGTATTATCAGATTCATTAGCGTATTACCACACAATGCACATAACATTGTTTCACGCTTGTTATAGCGGTTTAATGCTTCCGATAGCATTTGATGGCACCAACCTCTGTTATAAAGTGAAGCCAAGACAACAAGTTCTAATGCCAAACTTTTAAGAACATCATTTCATGATCCTGATGAATATATAATGAAGAAGCCGCACAACCAAATAGGATCCATAATATGAAGGTCTAATTTGAAATTCTACAGAGGACACTCCTCATTGATTTCACTCCATGCCCCATGGGACATCTAGTGTGCCCCGTTCAGTCTTATTGTCTGTTTGTATTCTCATTAACAGAATATGATATGAAATGTTCTGGGTCCTAGTCACCACAGTTAAGCTGCTATGCCTGTGTTTGTCATATAATTTGGTCATTCTAAAATTTTCAGGGCCTGAATCTTCAAGGATGTCAATGGTGCGAACAATTGTTAATACAGAATTGGTTGATTTGAATTTGAAGCTCTTGGCGAGGAAGGGGTTATACCTCCTTTGCTTGAGATGACATCTGGGAACATAGAGTCGAAAGAGTTATCCCTATCAGCCCTGACTAAATTATCAGGTTGCCGTGCCAATAAAGAGCTCATTGCTGGTGTTGGTGGAGTATCACTTGTTCTGAAACTAGTGTTCTCTCCTCATGTGCGCACCATTATTGTTGTGAAATGCTGCGAAATACTTGAGAAGCTTTCTTCTGAAGATGATGGAATTAAATTCTTTGTTGATGAAGAAGGGTCACAACTTGATTTAGAGCCAATCATCGTCAATTTGTTTGCTTTGCAACAGGAAGCTAACTCAGCACCCAATTTCCGGAGGCCTGCCTTGCGTGCACTGCTTGGAATTTGCAGATTTGAAGCAGGGTTGGTTAAGAAGGCGGTTCTCACTGCCAATGGTGTATCTCTAGTTCTTCCGCTTCTTGATGACTCTGACTCTGAAATTCGGGAGACTGCTATCAATTTGCTTTTCTTATTCTCCCAGCACGAGCCACAAGGGGTAGTGGAATACCTTCTCAAGCCACGAAAGCTGGAGGCCTTAGTTGGGTTTCTTGAGAATGATGATAAGGGTGATGTCCAGATGGCTGCTGCTGGTTTATTAGCCAACTTACCAAAAGCAGAGCGATCACTAACCATGAAGTTAATCGAATTGGATGGAATTGATGCTATTTTAAACATTCTGCGAACTGGGACAATGGAAGCCAAAGAAAATGCTCTAAGTGCACTTTTCCGGTTCTCAGATCCCACCAATCTCGAGTCGCAGCTTATTTTAGTTGAAAAAGGAGCATACCCTTTGCTCGTTAACTTCCTCAGGGCTGATTCAGCAACAGCGAAGGCCAGAGCAGCAGCACTCATAGGTAATCTTTCCACGAGCAGTCCAAAGCTAACTGCTGTCCCCAAGTCAACTACCTGCTGTTGGTGCTTTCAGCCATCACGTGCCCCTTTATGCATTGCACATGGCGGTATCTGCAGTGTGCCAACTACATTCTGTCTGATAGAGGCAAAGGCTTTGCCCTACTTGGTAAAGCTCCTACATGGAGAGGTTCATGCAAATTCAGACACTTTCCACTCTGGTTCTGGATGGCTCTCCTCAGAGAGGGGCCAATGTCTTGCATGGGGCTGATGCCATAAAACCCCTATTAGATACTTTGACGTGGGGAACAAATTCTCTGAAGGAGGAGGCCTTGAGGCTCTTGGAGAAAGTTTTTGTGTCAAAAGAAATGGTGGATTACTACGGATCAACAGCTAGCTAGATTGCTTCTTGTCGGTCTGACTGGCAGAAATGCTCACGAGGATGGCGGTCTTGGGAGGAAGGCTACCAAAGTCTTGGCCCTCTTGGAACGCTATTCAAGATCGTCGACATCTCTCGTTCCAGGACTAAATGGGTGAAATTTTGGGTATTGCGTCAATATCCAGACTGCACTTCATTATTTTTTCTTGTAATGTTGGCTTTTCGAGGAATCGGTATTCTGTAAATGGTTCTCGGTCAATTATATAAAATTCGTTGATTCATTTTATTTCAATCATGGGCCATATCCTGCTACCCTCTCCTCCAGATGTTATGTTGTTTGCCTTAGTTATGCCATACTTCTCATACGTAATTCTCCCCGGAATGACTAGCCCACCTCTCGTCAAAAGGAGTTCTGCGTAAACTATCTGACATGAACTTTTGCACCCCAAAGCCCATGAGCACTTCTGTATGCACTTAACTTACCTCGAGCTGAAAGTCCTCATGTTGACGTTTAGCTCTTCCCTCGTGTTCGTGGAAACTTTCTCACTCTTGAAACTTACAGGCACGAGCGAGAAAAAAGAAGAGAAAATTTGTATAGCTCTCTGAAGGAGTAAAGCTTCCTAATACAACAAATATTACAATTCTAAAAAATAGTTATCAATGATTTTATTGATATTCAGCTATATACATTTATGGTAATGAACAAGACTCTAAATCAATAAATATCTAAGTTAATCTTGGTAAGGATTTTATTCAAAATAATACCTATGTTAATTCAACAATTATCACAATAGCTATATAATAATAATAATAACTACGACGACATAATTTTTTGGACCCACATATGCGATCGTAACATAAAGCTATACAGTTCAGGTTGCGAGACAAATAGTTGCTACTCGGATTAATTTACCTTATAGTGAATGATCGATGTATACGAAATAAGCTGTTAAATTACCCTATATTTCGAAATATTTAACTTTAAGGAAGAGGTAGATCTACTCATTCAATAATTATACCAATGCGATCTCTCTCACATACAAATATGAATACTCCCCATTATAAATACGCGCTTATATTGTGAAATATTAATTAATTCAAAAAGGAATGTGAAGAAATAATGGAGTCAAATTTGGATGGCTACCATATATATATATATATTCTAACATCAATTTGTAATAAGTGGGCTTTCCCATTATGCATGTATGCATTCAGACAAGCATCAGAAAGATCAGGTGAGCAACAAACTTCATCATGGAGTGAACGTACGTTCTCTAGCACTAGCTTCTGTTTGTTTATAGTTTCCATCATATTACAATATCGCATATGTATAAGGTAAAATTAAAGTCTCTTAAATTTCAGTTTGTCTGATCATACACTCGTCAAGTTGGAAAAAAAAATCAACTATCACCTTCTATTCAATTTGATCATTAAACCAAATGAAAATTAATGTAGACTACCGAAATGCCCATTTAAGACAAAATTAGAAAAAAAAAAAATCAATTTTCATTTAATTTGATAGAAAAAATAGCCAGATAAAAGGTGCAATGTGTTATGAATGAGTAATTTATGGGTATAATTTTTCAAACATATAGTAGTTTAGAGGTGCAAAGTGCAAAACATGCATGTTGTAATTTATGGTTTTTCTAAATTTATGAATATCAAATGCACACCCACACTGGCGTATCTAGGATATAGAATGAGTGGGGTCGAATTTCTAAGGGAAAATGACTAAAATTTTTTTTCACATAATGTAAAAAGTGTCTTAAAATTACAATATCGCAAATTAAGAACTAAAAATATTAAAAATAATGAAATACACTTATCCATACCAAGAAACAATTTATAACTCGTGTCTTGCAAACAATTTATCTATAACAATTTTTAAAGACTGGTAGCATGTGTCAGTACTCAGTAACATGTTCCACACCAATAAACCGTTCAATCACCTATCCACTTTTGTTCACATATCTCAAAACCACTGTCATTTGCTCCTTCACTGAACTATCTCGAGACTCATCAACCATAAGACAAAAAATTCATCTCCAATGTCTTTAATGATAGCAAGTGTGGTCTGTGCTGCACAAGTCAATAGATTTACGCAACCCTAGGTCATAAATAATATCATCCGAACTCAATAAAGGGCGAGATCTTTTGAACTAGAATCCTCATTAGAAGTAGTAGCTACATTAGGAGTATTAGACGACTCCATGCTTCGTGGCTTTTTTTTATCAAAAATCTATCCATTATCTAAAAAGATCAAAACAAAACAAAACAAAATGCCCATCAGCATACGAGGAAGACAATTTTTAACACCCATCAATAATTATGGAGTTTGATGCCTATATGAAGATAAGAAATCTTCTTATATCAAAAAGTATTGGTGCACTCAGCCATTTCTCGTTAAAAAATAACCTCAATAATAAATTAGATTAATAAAAAACAATACTTCTGTGCTTTCATTTCTAATTGACAAATGATAAATTAGTGAGGACCTACATAATTTATGTATTAGTGCAGTTAAAGTGATAATGGATCAGTGAGAGATACTGCTAAGGCGTGAGGGCTGAGGGAGACACGGAGAGGTCGCGGAGTGAGAGAGAGAGGCGTAAGTAATTTTTTTTAAAAAAAATCAGAGGGTGAAACGACGTAATTTCACCCTCTGATTTTTAAAAAAACAATTAAGTCACACGGACTGGGCCAGTGGGTGTGCCCTCGCTGGCCCAATCCCGCCCCCACTGGCCTTGGAAGCAGGCCGGGGAGGCTAGGCCAGTGGGGGCGGGTCTGCTTCTTAATAACAAAAAAAAAATTGCAATAAATTTTTGGAGCCAGTGGGAAAATAAAAAGATCAGTAAAAGCCACAGTACTATATATATATATAACATACAAAACGAGTTGATGGGTGTGCATGGGCGGATCCAGGGGGTGCGGGCGGGGGCGGGTAAGCATCAACTAATTTTACTTATGAAATTCTTTACCTCAACAATCAAAATTCTCGAGGATAATTAAGAAAAATAAAAAATTTCGTACTCTCGAAGGAACTTCAAACAAAAAATCAGATAAGTATGATTTTGGAAATACTGAAATGTTTGACTGATCCTAAGGTCACCGTAGTTGACAATTAAGGCATGTCTTTATAGCTAGGATATTTTCGTAAATGTTCGATTTCCTTTGATCACTGAGATCCTATCAAGTTGAAGTCGGTTTAGTGGCGGCATTAGGGGATGCAACCAACCCATGAATCAGTGTCAAATCTACAATTCAAATATTATAATGACATAAAATTTAAGAGATCGGGTATGCAGTCAACATCTGTTTAATGAAGCTAACAGAAGAAAGGAAATTTTAATTTCTTAAATATTACTCATCTCCCAAACATAAGCTAGCCATTGAGCATGTAGTCCCCAAAATATTGTGACAGACAATTGGTCGTACTGGGGCCATTCCAGTAGCTACCAAATAGAAATTAATTATATGCTCATGATTATTGCAAGTTTGGGTTAGCTATTGCTCACCACAAACAGAACATGTAGCTCTCAAAGTGGTTGACACCTTTAATTAACACTGATCAATCTTTGCCAATGAATATTAATGGTTAATTGGAAAAGGAGAAACCCCATCACGTTAGCTGTCTCTTGATCTCCGGACGGACAAGAGACAGAGGGAGGCCCGGAAGGAAGTTGATATTGTAAGGGTTTCCCTTCCGAAAATGGTGGCCGTTCTTCATTTAGAAAGCACAAAAAAGAAGATTTGCTTCGAATATGGTGGATTTTCTGTACATGATTGATCGATGATTCCCCTTGAACAATTCGAACTTACTGAATAATTAAGGACGTAGGACTACTGAACCATGTCTTCAACGTTTTCGTACAAGAATCATAAGAGATGAAAGCACCAGTAAATTCATGTTGGTCAGGGTTACTATATATATACTTTTATTTATTTATTAGTTGGAAGTTTGTGAGACTTCTCTTGCTATTTTTTAATTCCCTAATAAAAAATTTCCTTCATATATCCTTTGTGACTCGGGCCGTATATGGAAGCTAGCTCAACCAAACTCAGCCCTCTAATTAATGAAGTACTCATTAAGCGGTGAGCTAATACTACTGCAATCAAAATTCTTAATTAGACATAGTACTGGAAGCCCTAGCTCCCTTTGGTCGAGGAGAAAAATGGAGGGAGACGAAGAGGGAGGAAGCCACCAAGAAAACTAGTCCATCCTCTCTAGGGATATATCAGACGGATTTTTTTTTTGGTGAGCGATATATCAGACGGATTTACTATTAGAACTTCGTGAATTTTTCGAATACATATATAAGCGTATCGCGCGTTGTATATAGATCAACTGTATAGGCATACGATCTTTCTCTCCCCTCCTTTAATTCTCTTCTACCAAACAATATAAGAGAGAGAAAGATCATAAACTCATCTGACTTCTCCCTCCAGCTTCCTTCCCTTCTCCGTAGCTCCTAGGAGGCCCCTGCCAAACATATTATTAATGTCGACCGTAACATTGTACCCACTGCTATCTTGCTTTGACATCAAACCTCAGTCAGTTTGACTAGTAAACCAAATAGAACGCAGCAAATCCACTTTTTTAACCTTTACACAACTACCACAGGAATAGGGGTATCAACAACCATGGATTCGAGGTCCCATACTTCTGTGGCTTTGTCTGACTTTTCTGAGCAAGCTGGTCCCATTCCATTCACCTCACAATCTGAGTTGAGAAAAGAAAAGAAAACCCATAGTTTAACCCTTTGAAAAATTTGCAGTTTTAGGTAGAACCCTTGGCTAGGGCAAACTTAGCAAGTCCACAAAGTACCCAATTACTTAAATTAACCCACAAATTGAATTAACATTAATGCTGGCCGAACAGACAATTAGTAACACTCGACAATTAGAAGAATAAGACAAACAACTTTTTAAGTTGTGATCATAATCGACCATAAGCAGCGGAGTCAATACGCGAAAAAGTTGGAGGGTTTCGTGTATGGCTTCTTCTTCTCTTCCATTCCATCACTTATTGTGGCTCAAACCGTAGGCCCGCAGGGCTTCTTTTTATATATGTTTTTACCCTTTCTCTCTTTGCGAGTACATCTTACTTATACGCTCGTCGTTTTCACGCCAAAAGGATCCCTATTTCTAGGATATTGTGGAATATATGGCTTAGAGGTAGCAGGTGCGGCTGCGAAAGGGTATGGATTTTGTGCACATGCGATTACATCGAAAAAAGTCCAAACTCGCAAAGAAATTGGTGAAAATTTGGTTGGAAGTTTAAAGCATTTAAGAGAGGGAATGGTTCGAGTTGGTTGAATGAACCTTTCATCTTTCGGAATGCCCCAAACGCAACCCATTCCCTCGCGTTGACCCATCTCTTTTTAATAGAGGACAGAGAGAGAGACGTATTGGAAGGTCAAAGGAAGCCAGCCATTAACTTGTTTCACACCTGTCAGCAGCCCACGGCAGACAGTTTTGGTTCTCTGGTATTGCTAGTATTCCAGAAATGCTGTGCGGTTCAAATCAATCACAGGAATGCCCCCAGAGGCTTTTCTATTTTTTTTTCTAGATTAATTTGCCAAATGGGCCAACATAACTGAGCCGGCCCGAACCTGATTCCATCTGTCCGACGCCATGGATGGACATGGATGAGGCACTTTCTTCCTTTGCTCTTTTCCTTTACCATCCCAATAAGGAAAATGCTGGGCATCCCGCCCAGCTCCAGCCAGCATCCCGCTGGCTGACGTGGAGCTGGGGCTGGCGGGACGTGGGGGCGGGATGCCCAGCATTCCCCTCCCAATAATGGTATGACAAGACAACATATTTTACTTTTTCATAGCTTCCGTGCCAAAAGGAAATGCCACAAAGTGACAAAACTACAATTAAATAGGCTATTTATGGACCAACACCCCCCTGCTCCCAAGCCACCCTTGGCCGGCTGGCCGGCCCGCCCCTATTCATAAAACTCATCATAAGACGAAGCTCAAGTTTCTTGGTAAGATCTTACTGATCTGTCTACTAAAAGGAAAACAAGATATCACGTATCGAAAGGGGTTAGCCTAGTAATCAAAAGGTTTTTGATTTGAACATGTTCAATTCGATAAAGTGGGAGACCCCAGAAACAGAGGACGAGTGGGACAGAAACAGAGGAGTAATTAGTAAGTAAGACGAGTGGGTTGGGAAACTTCCTGCTGGCAGAACCGGCTCAATAAAAAATGAGGCCTAAGGCCATACTAAAAATTAGGCCTTTTATATCAATTTTTTAAAAAAAATATTTAAAATTTTAATTAAAAATAAATTTTCAGATATAAAATTACTAATCAAGTGGGCCTAAATCTCATTTTTTTTAATTTATTTGTTCATGTATTTAAAGGCTTTTTTAAATTTTTATTTTTATTTTTATTTTTTATTATTTTTAAATTATGGGGCCTCTGCTCAAAGTGGGGCCTTAGGCAATTGCCTAAGTTGCCTAGTGGTTGAGCCGGCCCTGCCTGCTGGGAACCCCTAATCAGTACAGTGGAGGGAGAGACCCCGCCCAACCCCAAAGAAAACTTTAATGAGATATTGACCAATATGTGCTATAAATGCCCCTTCCAAACTGTCCTTCCTGAATGCAGTTCGTTGTTGGAAACACCCGTCATCAATAGCTCACAGCCTCTCTCGCACCAAACCAAAAGGGTCCAGATTTTGATTCGCAACTATTGGGACGTACCTTAATATACAGTTGTTGGCACTAAAATGAGAGTTTTGTTTGTAGGGGCACAAACAAAGGGGCAGTATTTATTTATTCTTTTTAACTGATATTCCGATCAGTTTTCATTAATTTTGAAATCTGTACATTACTTTCCTCTCACACAAACTGAGACAGTCTTTATTTATTTAAAAGCAAAATGACAAGAGTGGTGCAGGCGTGCGGCGGTGGAGCACGAGCGGAGCAACGCCAACACGTTTAGAATCTGGTGAGTGGTGGTCATGGGCGTGGGAGAACAAGAAACTGGTGATTGGTGGCCTAGCGCGCCGATGGGCAACGGTTGCAGAGTGAAGTCTGAACGTGTGACGGTGTGAGAAGAGAGAGAGAGGAGTTCGAGAGAAAGGGGGACGGTTTTTTCAAAACATCGTTTCATCCTTTTTGGATTTTTTTCCGTTTCACGTTTTGATTCTTTTTTAAATGCAGAGGCTGAAATGACATTTCACCCTCTGCATAGTAAAAAAATAAAGGGCAGAACCACTGGGCTCTAGTTGGCCTGGGTCCATGGGGTCGAGCTCATGCCAGCTTATGAGAAAAAAATAAACATATAATTTTTTTTAGGCTATCCAATGGGTACCGACCGCCATCCCTGGATCTGTCACTGCTAATCGATATTCTATTGGTTTTTCGAACTAAGCAATAGGGTTGGGAGAGTATTGAACGAGCAAAGCAACTAGGCACTACCCAAGCATCACACCGAGGAAAAAAGTTATAGGTTGCCTGATCATTTACAGAAGTTAGTAGAAGCCCAGAAGGTTCCTACATAAATGTCTAGGCAAAAATTTTAGTACTATTCAAGCGGCCGGTGCATGCCTCATATAATAGAAGCCCATTATTGTTGACCTTTCCCAATAATCTGGAATCAGCTCTTAGAATGTGCCGACTTTGGGGGTGATTTCATCCCCACCTCCCTCCCCCATCCCAATAAATAAAAATATATTTTTCATCTAATAACTATTATTTATTTTAACTCACAAACTACACATCTTTAATACATTATCCACCTCAATTTTCCCATCAAATTAAACGAAAATTTTAGTTTTTTTTTATACAAAATATCAATTATGTGGTTAAAAAAGTCAAATAGCAAATTATATTTAAGGGTGTAATCGTCATTTCGTTTGAAACAAAAGGTCAATTTCTGTACAATACGAGAAAAAAAATAAAAGGAGGGTACAATGCATTAGAGATTGATAGTTTATGTGCGTAATGTCTCTAATACGATAGTTTAGGGTATAAAAACAAAACATATGATAATTTGTGGATGAAAATTTGTATTTTTCTAAAAAAAAAAGAATACAAAAGGCAATTATGGGCTGTTTTTTATCAACCTTTGATATTATCAACCTTTTATTTTGATTTTTGTCAAGGAAATAATGATGATTATTCTTATAAATATCAAAGAGTTTAATAGTGAAATAGTTTTAGAATTATGGAGTTTCATAAATGACTGGATATCACCTGCAGTACTATCATGGAACTACAATTTTTTGTTTGGAGGAACGACCTAATAATATTTTTTTTTAGTTTCACCACCACATCTCCATGTTATAAATAAATCACTTATTTTTTATATTATTATTTTCATATCACTTGTGGACGAATTAATTTATCAGAATCATTATTAGTAGAGAAGTTAAAAATTAACCTATCATTAATTAATTAAAGGGTACAAATCTGATAAATAGATAACCTGTAGCACTTGAAATTAAATATGTGATTTTAGCGTACAATGTGTTGCTGCAATTAATTAAAGGGATAAATGTAAAATTGGTCTCTGTGCTATACGCAAAAATCGATTTAGTCCCTGTCATATGAAAAATATCAATTTAGTCCCTGTGATTTCAAAAAGTGATAAAATTAATCCCTAATGGAGGACCAATAACAAACGAAAATAGAATCACAGGGACTAAATCGATGTTTTTCATATCACAGGGACTAAAACGATTTTTTCGTATAGCATAAAGACTGATTTTACATTTATCCCTTAATTAAGTTCTATTTTCTTATTGAATAATAGTAGTTTACGTACCCAACCTGTGATGTTAAAACTATACAACTCATTCACCACGTGACACGTACCACCGAGTGCCACGCTGTCACAGAGTGGCAAAATAGCAATTACTAGGTGTCAAGTGGGCCAGATGTAAACTGTTCCCCACGAAAGCCCATGTATTCTCCTGGTTGGAAAATTGAATGCCCCGGCGGGTTAACAATCAAAAGTTCGTTGGGGTAGTTGTATCCTCCCCCTCTCCTCTCCTCTCTCTTTTTCTCTGTATCTCACTTCCAGCGCTTTAAATGTTCTTCCCATCCATCTCCTCGAGGCATCGCTCTCTCAAACTCAATTCCATTTAGATCTTGCTCACGTTTTATTTTCACTGCAATCCTGGTCTGGGTTTGCTTCTCTCATCCCAAATCCTTCTTCCCAAAACTCTAGACCCTCAAAGCTAGCTGCAGCTAGCTCCAGGCTCCTTTTTCTTTGGCCTCTTTCCCTTGCTTTACCTTCTGGGTATTGCTCATTATTTTGTCCGAAAGCTTAATCCCAGGGGTTTTCACGTGTGTATGTTTTTTGATCTATTATGGCAGATGGGAGAAACGAAAACCCGGAAACCGAAACGGTCTCTGTTCAAACTCTGCCGGAGAGAAGCAAAAATACGCTTCCTAACTTTCTCTTGTCTGTTAGACTTAAGTATGTGAAGCTTGGGTACCACTACGTAATCTCCAACGCCATGTACCTCTTGCTTGTGCCACTACTTGGCATAGCTTCGGCTCATCTCTCAACACAAACTGTCGAAGATTTCGTCCAGTTATGGCAGAACCTTCAGTTTAATCTAGTTTCGGTGACTGTATGCTCAAGTCTGATGGTTTTCTTTGCCACCCTTTACTTCATGAGCCGTCCGAGAAAAGTTTACCTGGTAAACTTTGCGTGTTACAAGCCCGAACCGGAGCGAATATGCACTAGGGAGATTTTCATGCAAAGATCTGGTCTAATTGGGACTTTCTCAGAGCAGAACTTGGCCTTTCAGAAGAAGATTTTGGAGAGGTCCGGGTTAGGCCAAAAGACCTACTTGCCTGAGGCCATCCTCCAAATACCACCCAACCCATGTATGGACGAGGCAAGGAAGGAGGCTGAGCTTGTGATGTTCGGAGCCATTGATGAGCTCTTGGCAAAGACCGGGGTGAAGGCTAAGGATATAGGGATCCTCGTGGTGAACTGTAGCTTGTTCAATCCAACTCCGTCCCTCTCGGCCATGATTGTGAACCACTATGAGCTCCGAGGGAACATTTTAAGCTATAATCTTGGCGGTATGGGCTGCAGTGCTGGTCTTATTTCTATAGACCTTGCTAAACAGCTATTACAGGTTTGTTACTCATCTTTATCTTACGTACTAATCATCTGCCGATGCATGATTGTGTTATATAAATCCCATAATATTCCTGTGATGCATTGGACTAAAAAAGGTAAAAAAACAAACGTCCAATCAAGCTAGCGATGAATGATCAGAATATGGGGATCATAAGATGTCGATAGTATATATTATTTGAAAACACTAATCTATATATGTTTCTTTCATCAGCTTCATCTGCAACGTTAATATCACACAGATTACGTTGTTGTTCTTCTTCTTTTTTTGCTGAATGACACAGATTACGTTCAAATGACATTTTATTTTTACTAAACTTTTGGCGGCACTTGCTGTCATGTCCAGCTGGGTTAGAGACAATCCGGCTGGGTGGGGTGCCGCCTATTAAAGGGCACTAGCTAGGTCCACAACGCATTAAACAACCTCCCCTCCCCCTACCTTCTCTAATAAATGTTATAACGCACGCTGACATAAGTTTCCATGTCACCTAAACCAACTTGGTCCCAACGAGCAAACAGCTTTAAGAAATTTCAAAAGCCACATTAATAATGTTTGTTCTTATTAATTAATTGGCTCCAAATAGGGCAAGTTAATAAAGCATGGTGGCAGAAGGAAATTTTTGGTATTAAGCCATTAAGGAACTGGTGTCAACTCTCTACCTTGAACTGAAGGGGAGGGCTGTCATATAAATAATTGCCATAAACCATAAAACATCAAATACCCTTATAGATATAGAATCCTTTTTTTTTTGGGGGGGGGGGGGGTAAGGGTGGAGCTTAATTTCAAAATATACATACATATCCTAATCTTTAATTACCTCATTTTACCAGGTGCGTCCCAATTCTTATGCCCTAGTAATGAGCATGGAGAACATCACTCTCAACTGGTACTTTGGCAACGACCGGTCGATGCTCGTCTCGAACTGCCTATTCCGCATGGGTGGCGCAGCGATCCTCCTATCCAACCGATCCTCTGATCGCCGCCGCTCGAAGTACCAACTCATCCACACCGTCCGCACCCACAAGGGTGCCGATGATAAGTGTTACAACTGCGTCTTACAGAGGGAGGACGACACAAAAAGAATCGGTGTCTCGCTCTCCAAAGACCTAATGGCGGTCGCTGGAGAAGCCCTGAAAACCAACATCACCACGCTTGGCCCATTGGTCCTTCCCATGTCCGAACAGCTCCTATTTTTCGCTACTTTGGTGGGAAGAAAAATCCTTAAAATGAAAATAAAACCCTATATTCCAGACTTTAAGCTCGCTTTCGAGCACTTCTGCATTCATGCTGGAGGAAGAGCAGTACTAGATGAGCTAGAGAAGAACCTTGAGCTTACTGACTGGCATATGGAGCCATCCAGAATGACCCTTTACAGATTTGGGAACACTTCTAGCAGCTCTTTGTGGTATGAGTTGGCTTACTCTGAGGCCAAGGGGAGGATTAGAAAGGGTGACCGGACATGGCAGATTGCTTTCGGTTCGGGATTCAAGTGCAACAGTGCTGTATGGCGTGCATTAAAGACCATCGATCCTGCTAAGGAGAAGAATCCTTGGATGAATGAGATTCAAGAGTTCCCAGTTCACGTGCCGAAAGTGGAATCCATTATTGTTTCTTGAAGTTTCTCAGACTTGTATCCACAGTTTCTTGATATTTTCTTCTTGGAAAAGAAGGATTTGTGTCTACTTTCAAGTGCAAAACATCACTCGCTTATTTCTTATTTTTGTGCTAAGATTGTCTTGATTAACGTCTGTGATTTATAGGAATCAATAGCATAATATATAATTTGTATGATCTGTGTAAGTACTCTTTCTGATCCTACGAACCAATATTCAACTTTCAAATTAAGGATTAATGTTCTTTTCAGGCCATTATCAATACATACAAATTTCACATGAATCAGAATCATTTCCTATCTGATACTCGGTAGGGTTTTTAGCACACTTGTCTTTCAAGAAATCTTATATAAGATAGATAGCTTCTGTCATCTTTATATTGGCGACTTATAAAATGTATATATGGAAAAATACAAAATCCAAACTCGCGAATATTCTATTTTAACTAATTTATCTCTCAAAGTACTCCTCCATTCATAAACTAGAAACAAAAGATCTCAAAACCATGCAATTAGGAACAAAAGTTGCAACGAGTACAGACAAAGGCGAATGCTCTGTTCGCTACACGTTTCTTAGCTAGCTGGCCAAAAGTTCAATCAAAGCCTTACGAAAACAAGTCTTTTGTCTCTTGCATCTTTCTCGTACTTCGGAAAAAAAGCTTCTTACTTTTTCATCAAATGCTTACCGAACCTTTTCCCCATGACGTTTTCTTGTTACACTTTTCCTCTGAATAGATGGAAAATATGGGCAAAGCAAGTTATCATCAAAAGCATGGTTTGGACACTCGTTTCTTTAAGAATAAACTTGGCCTGCCCATCTATGTGGGTGAGATAGTTTACCAATCGGAGTTTCTTTCCTGGTAGGTTATAATTAGTTTGCCCTGATAGTGCAAGTGTTACACGATCATGGTGAAAAGTGGCAATTATGTTGCTGCAGCAAAAAAAGCCACTCCACTGTTGCTAAAAGGAGAAGAACCGGGCACATACGCAGGCACAGGAAGCAATGGGAGATGGCAATAGTTCTATGTCCAAAACCAGCCATAAGGCCCCTGATCATCTCCGTTTGTTAGATCTAGGTACGTAACCTTATACCAAGTGACTAATCTTCAGTGAGAAACAAAATATCAACTTTTAATTATTGTTAAAACCATCACCTTTATAGCTTCAGTTTATTTCAACAGCAACATGAATCCACCAACACTTATTTACTAATGCAATTCATACTTGAATATGTAGAGAGAGAAATTGCTAGGACATAAAAAGAAATCGAGTTCGTGTTTATCCACGTAATGGGTGCCCGAAAGTGGAGGCTAAAGCGCCGTGGAAGAAACCCTTCTCCTGCTAGAGAAGTTGGCGATTTGGAATTTGTGTCTGCTGTTAGTTGGTGACTTCTCTGCGAAGGTAAGCCAGACCAATGTCAGAGGAAGAGAGAAAGATATAGTAAAATGTTGGTTGCCATCAATTTAGCCTTAGTCCTGGTTTAGGATTGGTTTATGTAAGAGTTCAACTGAAAAAAAAAAAGGTTAAATACATTTTGCCCCCTTATTTTGAAGTCATTTACACTTTGCACTCCGATGTATTATTTTTGAGACATTGAACCTCTTAACTTATACATTTTTTTCAATTTGGACCTCGTACCCTAATTTCCCATCAATTTAGACGGATTCCGTCAAAACGTGGGGTGCAATGTGTAAATACCCCCAAAGCTAAGGGACAATGTGTAAATATTTTGACAAAATCTATCTAAATTGACGGACAATTTGAGTGTGGTCCAAATTGAAAAAATGTGTAAATTAAAGAGTCTAATGCATCAAAAATAATATAACGGGGTGCAAAGTGTAAATGACCTAAAATATAATGAGAACAAAGTATATTTAGCCCCCAAAAAAAACAGGGCATAGAGTAACGGAAAGTCTGTACAGCTTGTATTCAATGGATGCCCAAGCTTATAAATTGTTCACGATTCATGCATGGCCAAGCGTAGATCAAAGAAAAGGATTAGTAACTTTCCACGGAACGTACAGATAACAGTTAAATGCTGCAATCTGTTGATTGCACAAATTCCCAGGTATTGTAAACCCAAAAACTTTAAACAGAAAAAAAATCGTAGAAGTAATTTTTTTTTTTATCAAATCCTAGAAGTAATTCGACTTGCCATTTTTTTCAAGGATAATGAGTGCAATCTGAAAGAGAGCAACCAAATAAGTATTAAGTGACTGTTTTACAATATGCGTTAAGGTTACAACGAAAGTGTAAACCTAGAACTATAAACAGGGGATTGAATGTCGAGCAACTAAAAATTCTCCTGGTTGATAATCAAGTCAACAGATATGTACGGTTCGATGCCAGGCCTAGTCATAACCTCAATATGATTCCAATCACGCAAAGACATTGGGTTTCCAGTTACATGCCCCAAACACCACGAGCTGCTGACACTTTGTTGTTTGGCCTAGAAGTCAGCTCATACAATATCCTTGCAAATGTATCAGAATACCTGCCATCTGCAAAAAGTATCTCTGCAAAGGCATTCTCATAAGCTAGCAGCAAGGCCCTGTTCTGTGGTTCAGAGACGAGGCTCTCAAGTACCATTGCAGCTTTCCTGCAAATTTCTGGAACAGGATGCGGTGTCTTGATCACCTTTAGTAGTCGGTCAACTGCCCTGAATTTGATGAATTGTAAACAGATACTATTACAAAATTTCAGCAGCAAAAATTTCAACGATAGGAAAAATCCTCGTACTGAAATGTCTGTATTTAAGAGAACAAAAGAAAATCACCATCGCTCACTGGCAAGCTTCAATCTGCAATCCATATTAACTTCTGCAAGGTTATAGAGTGCACCAACAGCAGCTGCTTGAGCATCTAATGCGGGTAAGCTCATAAGATCAACTAAACGCTTGTGTATCTGCATTGTTCATTTTAGTCCTCAGTATAACTTAATGCAGATATGGTCCATGTTCAATCCACATACTCATGTAAAAAATTAATTACCTGTGGAACAAAGGGAAGAAGAAAAGGCTCATTATCAGGATTGATTATCAAACGCCCAAGTAACTCAGCAGCAGCACAATGCCATGCTTTGACTGCAGATCCGAGCTACCCATGATGGCTTGAACTGCACGTTTCTCTCTGTCGATGGAAATAATTTACGAACTCATGAACCATAAGTTAGAAACCAAACAAGAGTAATGACCAAAAAAAACAGCCAGATTTCTCACGTTATTTTGATGTAGGATGGCTTTGATGAGCTAAATATGCGAAGATCAAGCAATGGAGCCAAGTTTACAATTGTCTCAAGGGCATTTGTGACAAGTTCCTCCTCCTCTGTTAACAATGGGAACTCTTAGAGGGATTTTACGCCAAAACATAAAACAAAGAAACGGTGAAAGCACTTTCTTTTTTATCTATGCAATGAAAGATAGCAGCTATTGCACTTTGAAAGTAAAAGTTGAAAAGCAATCAGCTTCTCATCCTAGATGAGATAATATATGTCCCACCTGTTATATGATCTTCTATGCACTGGAACACTGTTTCCAAACAATGCCGATGCTGGGCCATAATAATTTCATTTTCTGGCATGAAAGAAAAGTTTCGCATGATGTTTGAAGCAGCAACAGCACACTGCTGTTTTTCAGCTCGCCCTTCTTCATCTAGATTAAAAAGACCATCATCATCAAGCCACCAATTCGAAGGACGAGATTTGGACAGATGGTTCTGCACTGCTGCTTCCGTGACAGAAGAACCAGATCCCAGGCTGCCATATCAACAGTATTCCACACTTGTAATCCAATTACTCAAAGTGACCTTAATGCATTCAACACTTGGAACTGGAAAAACAAAAAAGAAAGACAAAAACTAGATAAAGCTTACCCAGGATGCAGAGGAGTGCCATTGCCCCATGCCCCAAACTCATTCCCAAATCCTGTTACAATGGAACTTGAACCCAGTGTTCTGGCCCTCAGTGTCCTTACGAGTTCTTTTGGAAGTGCTATATCACGCCAGTCATCAATCTATTTCATTTTATGTGCAATCACTACTTGTGTCATATGATGAAAATAAGCAAAGGATAGATGAACGACAACACGTACAACTTGGAGAAGAGCATCCAGCAAACCAGGTATTTTTGCAAGAGGGGTTGCATCTTTGCGCATGTCATCCTTTTCCTTAAAAGATAGCAATGTGAGAGTATTTAACGCCCAGGTCAGCTCACTCTTTAATCCACTTTGAAGAGCCAGAACTATCCTTTTATTGTTTTGATCTAGAAAGAGAATAACATTCTCAAGAGGTGAACAATAGTTTAAAATTGGATGCTAGGTAAACAAAAATCTAGGAGAGCCAGGCTACTGCATAAGAGGTGTGAACGAAAGCAAGGGATCCAGCAACATATATCAAAATCCTTGATGCAAGAAAATTTTGATTCAACTTGTTTACCAAAAAAAAGTCTGGAGGATCTCCCAAATATCTCCGACAAAGACTGAAACTGCTGATAGCATGAATGAAGTAGCGCAAAAAGTTGATGTAATTCATTATGAATGAATTAATAGAATGTTATCTTTGCATTACATTTCACACCAAAATTTCAGACTCATACATTACACTCATCTCTTTATATCTTCTCCGACAATTCATATTTCAGATTACCAAACATGAAATTTCATGAATGCTTGATAATCCCCATCTGCAGAACCAATGTGTTCTACCGAGAATCCAAATCTATTTCCCACATCACATTACCCACAAAATTCCAGTTGCTCTTTCTTGTGCCTATTCCATAATTCAAACACACTTTACCATTTGTATTCCCACATCCTACCTGCACTGCTGCCATACATACACCACGATACCAAGCCTCACCTTCCCAGCTTTAGGCATAACTACGCAGTGTAAACTGTTGCTTCTGTATACATAGCCTGCTAAGTAGACAAGCGCGGCAATACCCACAATGCATCAAGTTGAACTAACTAGTCCTCGAGAAGATTATTCACATGATAAATCGATTCATCGTAAGAAATCCCCTAAGGTCTGACGTTAAACAATCTACTAGCCAACTTGAACACACAAAAGATACGTATTACTACGATATGACCCCGCTCCACTCGACCATGTTGATTTTAGGGGTATCATAATTGCACTCAAACCAAAAACATGTTGAATCGTACAAGATACACGGTAGCACCGTTCGCGTACATCCACAAATAAATCAATTTTTAATTTACACTTCATCATAGTATTTAGGCGATTTTACCGCTCGTTTTACACTATCACACAATACCCGTAGCATATTTGGATATGTCCAAAGTTGATATCTTTTTGAAGCTTAGTCCATGTGTAGGGGCCTCATTATGAGTAGATGACAAAATAAATTTTGGTATATGAACTCGACTTGAACTGTGAGAGGCAGGTTTTCGAAAAACTAACCAGCAAAGGAACTGTGAACATGGAGAGAGGGGCCGAGGAGGTTCGAAGGAGCCGCCGTTTCAGCTGCGGCGGCGGCTGCCGCGCTGCTGTTGCTGCTTCCGAATGGGCGGCCTCTCTTCGGCGCTGGCGCAGCGGTGCCGCCAGCAGCTCCAGCCGACTTTCCCTGTTCTCTCTTCTGCATTGCGCGCTCTCTCTCTCGCTCTTCTTTCGGATTCTGCAATGGTGAATTGGCGATGTGGTAAATTAGAAGTCCGATTTGGACTTTTAGGGCCTGCGAAATTTCCTGATCCGGGGCACGGAAAACTAAGGGTGCGTTTGTTTGGTAAATTTTTGTGTTGTTAAAATTTTAGATATTAAATTCAGTGAAAGAATTGAAAAAAAAGGGTAATTTTTTATATTTTTATAGTAAAAAATAATAATTTGATAGAGTAGAGATTATATTATAATATTTTATTATATTAAAATTTTATAACACAAACACACCCTAATTTTTCCGCCAATTTTCCAATTCCTTTTAAATGGACTGGTCTCTTACTGCGATCTTGGACCCAATGACCACCAACGAGCCCAAAACGGGCGATAGAGTTGGGTCCTAGCCACTTATGGGCTGGGTTCTGTTTTCGTCCAAATGGTTGAAAATATTTAATCTTCACAGGCCTTTCAGCTGACTTTTTTTTTTTGTACCGGTCCAGAGATGTTCAAGGCTTCATGCCGAAAAGGACGGGGTTTCTATCTGAATTTTTCATGTTTTTTTCTTATATTATTCTAAATTATAAGAACGTTAGTCATGGGTTTAAAAGACGTATAAAGTATCATCTGGCAGGAAACCCCGTAGGCTCCTACCAGATGATTTGATCCATATTTTTGCCCTTGTGGTGGTTCCTACTTCCTACCACGAACTCCATCGAAAAGGGTTCCCGCTAGTCCCGGCCATTTCACACGCGGACTGCAAGTGAGTCCAAATCAATGGTCAATCGATGCTCAAAAAGAGACCGATCATTACAAATAGCCCGTATACACCACGCCGAATATAATAAAATAAAAATAAAGTGCCTGAAGAATTATCAACATATATTTGTGTCGGCAGTAATATCCATGGCTGTTCTTTTAAAACATACTTCCTCATTTTCCAAATGTAAATAGCTTTTAAATTAAATTTATCAATTTTGTTTAGCTTTTATATTTTACATTCTTTAGCTATTATTAATTTTATAATTTATAACTTAAACTACTGACACACTTAATAGACTTACACTTTACATCTTAGATTAAGATCTCAACGTTAAAATCAATAAAAATTAGACATGTGTCATAATTTTAACGGTTTAATAATAATATAAAATGAAAAGTATAAACTAAGATGTAACGCACCGCATGTCACTAACATTGACATTAGAACTATGAAAACATTTTCAAAGGCATGAGTTGTGATGTCGTGTTAAGATGGTTGAGTCCCAGAGATTCGCGTACTCAAACGAAGTTTGGCTTAAATGAGCGTTTCGTTACAAGTTTTGTGTAACGGCTAAGGCGTCCGAAGCGTTCGATAAATCGAAAAGCCTCGCGTCGACAACCTTCAAAGTCCTCCACCCAATTACTTCAAAAAGAACGGGGAGAAAAAAAACAAACAAACAAAAACAACCCCACATAAATCGGAGAGCTGAGATCTGTTGGAGAATTTCACACCAACACCTACTTCGCATTTCACAACATCCTCATCTTCGCAGCCATTTCTCAAGCTTGCCAGGTTCGTAATAGTCATATGTCACAAAATCACTACGGGGGGCTTTCTTGTGTAATTTCGTTGGGTCTTGGTGGTAGTTTTTTTTCTTTTCGTTCTTGCCTTGACTGGAATTTAAGCCGATGGGTAATTTTTATAGTCCGTACAGCTTTTCGTTATTAAATTGAGATTCTCGTGTTGTTGGGTGGTGTTTATATTTGTTATCTCTTGATGTTTGAGGTAATGCTTATGGCTGCTCTGTTTCATAATTTTGTTGGCTCTTATCTTCTAGTTTTTATTGTTAACTTTTCCTCACGACAGGCTATTTTGCATGATACAAAGGTGTGGACAAGTTATTTCTCCGTGGGATTGTGACATTAGATCTATATACTTTGGACTTTGTTTGATTTCTAAGAGATATATTTACTAGAAAAGGAAATTTGAAGTTCAACACTTTCTGCTGTGCAGTTTCTAAGAAATGGGGGCAATACAAGTTTAATTCCTCTAGCCAGAATATTTACTGCACTTAAGTGGTGTTAGGTCTTTCTTGGTTCATTGAACCAACACTTTTATTTTAGCTTTCCTACATTTGTCCTTGGAGTATTTTCCTTCTTCTCTTTTCTTTCCCCTGCCCCGCCGCGGTGCTGTAATTAGACTACCAGGTTCTTTCTTCTGTGGTTCAGTTCTTTGGTTTTCATTTTCGTGTATGGTACTTTTTCTGTATCTCTTCGTTATGTACATCCCTATACTCTCCGAAAATGTGCGAATTTCTCTGGAATTCACAGTAATTAACACCCATTTGCTTTGAAATAAGGTTTCTCGCAACTCAGAATCCTTTATCTGCCTGCGTTGCATTGTTATCTATGTCTTCCACTTACCCATGTCGTTGCACACACTCCCTCATCCTTTTGCACTTACGTGGCAAGCTGGTCGTGCAATTTATGACTATACTCGACTAACATAGCAACTCAGATGAAACAATTTCAACTTTTAAGGAGAATAAGAAAAAAATAATTCTGAAAAAGCTTGTTTTTCCTCATTCTTATCTTAGACACTGAAGATTATGTGACATGCACTACTACATACTAATGAGTCAAAATCCAGAGAGTAACTATATTACAGCTTGTCTGAAATCTAGTGATTCCTTGACAAAAATGCTCAAGGTTATATATATTCGAACTATTGATAGTATTCCTAAATGGCTAAATGTCGTAGGATGGGAGCTACAGGAGAAAGTAAATATGGAGAACACACCTATGAGCACCTTGAGAGGGAACCGTACTGGCCTTCTGAAAAGCTTAGAATTTCCATAACTGGAGCTGGTGGTTTTATTGCCTCACACATTGCGAGGCGATTGAAGACTGAGGGTCATTATATTATTGCTTCTGATTGGAAGAAAAATGAGCATATGACAGAGGGCATGTTTTGCCACGAGTTCCATCTTGTTGATTTAAGGGTGATGGCTAACTGTTTAAAGGTCACAACTGGAGTTGATCATGTGTTCAACCTTGCTGCTGACATGGGAGGTATGGGCTTTATTCAGTCCAACCACTCAGTCATTATGTATAACAACACAATGATAAGCTTTAACATGCTTGAGGCGGCAAGAATCAATGGAGTTAAGAGGTTTGTTCCCTTGGATTTAGCCTATAGAATTTTCATTTTATTTCGTCTGATTATAGCATATAAGCATAAGATTAGCTGTCTATCAAAACCACTATCTGCACCAAAGTCCTCCTGTTTCATTCCTTGCAACAGACCTGTAATGGCTTTAGGAACTTTTTCTATCATGTGAAACAATACCACTTTGCTTCATGAAAAAACTAATCTTCTTTTCTCATGGTTTTGATGTATGCAAAGAAAAAGTTCAGTATTTCGTCTTGCTACATTGGATAAAAAGTCAACCCTTCCAACTTATCCCAAAAAGGAAAAAAAGAAAGAAAAAGAAAAAGCCAACCCTTTCAATCCCTTCTGTCAGATTTTGGTTGTAGGAAAGCTACTTATTTTTTCTATCACCTGAATTGTGTTTGACTGGTGTCATCCTGGTTGGGGCTGCCTCTATGCAGTTATATGCTCGATGTAAATATTAATTTCTCCATTATGGTGTGTAGGTTATTTTATGCCTCTAGTGCTTGCATTTACCCTGAATTCAAGCAGTTGGAAACTAATGTGAGCTTGAAGGAGTCCGATGCTTGGCCTGCTGAGGTTTTCACTTTTCGCTCGTTAAAGCTCTTGCATGTACTTATATAGATTTGGAGTTTTTTAGATTAAAGGGACTATGTTATTTGCATAATAGCCTCAAGATGCTTATGGCTTGGAGAAGCTGATGACTGAGGAACTATGCAAGCACTACAATAAGGACTTTGGAATTGAGTGTCGGGTTGGGCGGTTCCACAACATATATGGACCCTACGGAACATGGAAAGGTCCGCTCCTGCTTGGAATTTCTTATATGACTGGAGAAATTTGATTCTCTTCCTTTTTTGGCTAATTTTTCAATGTATTCTGCTTGTCTCTTCTTCACATCAGGTGGGAGGGAGAAGGCCCCTGCTGCGTTTTGTAGAAAAGCTATTACTGCCATGGATAAGTTTGAGATGTGGGGAGATGGGCTGCAAACCCGTTCTTTTACCTTCATTGATGAATGTGTAGAAGGTGTCCTAAGGTAACCGTGGTCATCAAATGAACAGTTTCTTGCCAATTTCTTTCTTAGATGTGGTTCTTAGAGGCTTCATCTAACCTCTGCAGTCTGGACTTTGAAAAGTCATCATCCATCCTATCGTGTGCTCAAAACATGAGTAGCAGGCACTCGTTGGAGGATTCTGCAAATAGAATCGTTTGCATTGCCATCATTTTAGGGTAACTTTTAGGTTGCATAGGAGCTTTGTAGCAAAATGGTCACATGCTCTAAACTTTCAAGCATAGAGTTTCAAATGAATGGTACCTATCGCTGCCACAACTGAGAAAACAACTAAATTGGGAATGATCTGTTAAACAAGCTAAAAGGATCGAATTTTATTTGTTCTAATACCATATGTGGTCTTTAAACAGCCTTACAATAAAAGAGAAATACCACTTCTTGAACTGTTTAACATCTAAAAGAAGTCGAATTGTGAAAAATATTATGTGCATAAACTGAGTCCGTTTGTGATTATCTGTGTATTTAGATTGACAAAATCTGACTTCCGGGAGCCAGTTAATATTGGAAGTGATGAGATGGTTAGCATGAATGAGATGGCTGAGATAATCCTCAGCTTTGAGAACAAGAAACTTTCCATTCATCATATTCCTGGCCCGGAGGGTGTGCGTGGACGAAACTCAGATAACACTCTTATTAAGGAGAAGCTTGGCTGGGCCCCTACTATGAAGTTGAAGGTACACTGAAAAACTTGGCTTTTCTGTTGAATCACTACAATCTGCAATTTCTTACTTAATTTAGGTGTATATTTTTCTTGATTTTTGCAGGATGGACTGAGGATCACATACTTTTGGATAAAAGAGCAAATAGAGAAAGAGAAGGCTCAAGGTATGGATTTATCAGTTTATGGGTCATCAAAAGTTGTGGGAACTCAAGCACCTGTACAGCTGGGCTCTCTGCGTGCTGCTGATGACAAAGAATAAAGATGGTTACAAGTCATATTATCAATGACACCGTCTTTTGTTGGTATGGAGGATATGGGTATGGCTAACTTATTAGATCATGAGCTCTTATATGAACAAGATGTATTTATTTGTATGAGGGTGCATGTCCTTGAATTTTCTTGCTTTTGAAATAATGGGCCTTTGTTCTATGGCTCTAAAATATTTTGAAGCGGAAAACTGTTTCCACTTTCCACCATGTTGTTCCCCTATGTATTCCGAGTCTTTTCTAACTTCTCGTATTATAGATCAAACTTCTATGCGAGTTATTCTCCAGAAAGCATTGTGTTTCTCAAATGTCAATTAAGGTAACCGGCGTTTGTGTTTCTTGTTCAGAAGATGTAAGCTGTGCTAATGAATGAGGGGAGTTTTTTAATTGTCAGGACAGGAGAAAGAGGCCCAGCTGCTCCTTCCTTGTCGTCCACAGGTGGTCACTTCGACGTAGCTAATAATAATGGATCAGTCTTTACGCATATGAATGTTCTGGCCCATGTGCGGACATGAGACCCCAGGCCATAACGACGTGGTTGCACCAGGAAAAGCCCTTCAGATGGATGTGGATCAGAAACGCCGTTCTTCTGGATTATCTTGAATTGAAATGCAGGGCCATGTATTTCCCGAAGTTTATAATTAGATCATTGAATAGTTCATCTAAGTGATTTACGTGAAAATTAAATAAGTTCATAAATTTTAAAAACTCATCAAATTAATCTTTAATGTTTAAAATTCTTCACGTTTAAAGCCGAATTTTGTATTTATCCTTAAGACTTAGAACCATTTCTGGATGCAAAATGAGGTACCTGTTTAAGCATAGTCAAACTCTAATGGGGATTGAGGGCGTATAGGTTTGTCAGGGACGACACATTTAAAGTTTACTCAATTGGAGGTTTTCTATGGGCATTTTCTTCTCGCTTGGACGGTTGAGACTAAAAATTAGAGATCTGACGGTTGTAGTTAAACGCATTATTTAAAATATTTTAATTGACATGACGCAATCTGAATCTTTAAATTTTAAATATTTTAATTTCAGTCGTCCCTCCGTATATTCAATACAATAGTATTTAGCATAATAACAAAACTCGTAGAAAGCTTATGAGATTCAAGTTGGCCTTTGGATACGTATTGATGTGCTTCGGCGAAAGGTAGAATATCAGAATAGGTAAAACCAATTGCTTCAATACATTAATCTTTGTCCGCATTATCTGCATTAAATTTGGAAATTAAAGTTGGGTGTACGGTCTCTATCAAGCTTCTCCTACGAGGCAAAAGCGATCACAAAAATGAGATAAGGGAGCCACCAATTTGTCCTATTTTTTAAGTCTGGGTTGAGTCTCCTACAATCTTCAATTTCACCCACGTATATACTGGGGAATAATATATACCCACTTGATTAAAAGTCTCTCCTCTTTTCCTTCCTTTCCGCTCCAATTTTTTTTTTCATTGAACTGATCGGTGAAGAGTACGAATTAAGAAGACTCTTATTAAGTTCTTCCCATGGCATGCATAATTTGGTTCTTACATGTGCAGTAACCAAATCCGTTTTCTAAATGCAGAATCCGTGAGAGGCTGCATATGATCCACAAGAGGCTCATTAATTAACTATTTATCTAGTTTATTTGATATTGACGCTTCACGCATGAATAAACAATCCAACACCAATTCTATCAAGTTCACACCAGAGCGTCAGCGGTTGCATGTTAGGGACAGCCTACTAGCTGTTGTTGTATCAACCCTATTGCAAATTTTTAATGAGCCATTGCTCTCTTGAAACATCAACTCGGTTTCGTGGAGCTTCAACTTCTGTCGCTGCCATTACTTCTGGTGACGCACAGCCATATTCACTGCAACTGTTACACAGAGTCTGGCATTTAGCGAAGCTTGCAAACCTTGATGTTAACCCCAAACGCAAGCATCATCAACTCCAAGCATTATAATATGCAGACAAGATACTCACGGCAGCAGTTTCTGAGAAAATTCTGCAGGTCAAACAGAAGAACAAATCAAAATGATGCACATTAGGCCCTCGTGAAGGTTCTGCTTTAATTTTCTAACATGAATAAAGACACCAATAAAAAAAAAGTATTTACCCCTTGCTTCTAGTTAAACCATTTATCCTCGGAGTCGAAGAAGGTCATTACTCAAAGATGTCCATGTCTTTGTAGTTGTCTATCTTTTACCGTCTGCAGCTTTGTGGCTCTACATGTACCGGGAGGACTGCTTGACAACGATATACAAAGTGGAATTCCAACGCTCCACGAAAGACATTACCGCATTCGCATATTCTAGTCAAGTAAAGAGGAGATTCGCGGCGAATTGTCCGACTTTGAGTGTTAGTTGGGTTGTAAATAAAATCCCAAAGAAAACCCATCTACAATTGAAGTGATGTGATGGGATAAGCAGCTAAAAAAGTGGACATTGGATAAGAAAAGGATATCCACGATGCATGCCTGTGACGTTTGAAAAAGTAAAGATTTGCATCATCCAGTAGGTTGATTTTTCTTTGCTCGATCGTAGAATTCATGATACCATTCAAAGTCGTGCACCTTTTCAGGAGCAAATTAGCTTGAAGCATGGTTTTCTAAAATCCCATTGAGCATATCCTCATGAAGTACCGAAAAGAAACTGGCAGGCACATGTGACCCGTAATATCTCTCACCCTGTAAGGTTTTTGAATCCCTGAGTGGGTACCTGCAGATAACATTAATGGTGCCAGTATCACTATCCTTTATGTGCTCATAAGGGATGGCTTCGGCTAGATTGCTAGAGTAGCTGAACTTCGAGGCTGGCAAATGCAGGAATTCGTAATCTTAAATCTGTGGGATGGGCTATTTCATGTCCTCTCTTTACCACTTTTTTTTCTCTTCTGTGTTTCTTTGTTCTGACTGTTAAGGCCTTCCTGAAGCAGTCCCGAGAGCTGTCTTGTTGTGAAGGAAGGATTTATTGGGATCTATGCCTTTTACTCCTTACTTAAACTAAATTGGATTTTCCTCTGAAGGATAAATATTCAGAGCATTAACCTTTTACTTTCACCCATGTCAAATTGAATTCGAGTCTTACCCGGAAGACATTTATTGAAAGTATTGGCAGAAGCCCATCTAGAAAAGAAAAAAACCAATAAATTGGTGTACGAAATCGAAAGCACTATATCAAAGCTTGAGAAACTTTATTTGTCGTTTGGGTCCTTCCGGGCAGTTTTGTTTATGGTATTTTCCCCGCATAAACCTGTTTTGGACGCAGCTTGGGGGCTTTTAGCTTATAGATGTAGGAATTGGTCAGCTACAAGTGACGTGTCACCAATTTCAGACGCTAAAATCTTATATTTGCTATTTATTCTTTTCCTTCTGTTTCAAAGTACTGCAGTTCCCTTGCGTCCATTGTTTTTGTTAGTCAATGTGCCGTACCTCAGTGGGGTTGGCCTAACAATCCTACGGGTAATCTAACAAAATAGATTAACTTTTTAAAAAATGGGGAACTAATTTTGCCTGCTAAACAAGGAAATAGTTTACTATAGATAGGCCTTTGGAGATTTGCTGTGGATGTTCTAATCTATTGACATTATTCTTTAAAATAATAATAATAATAAAAGAATCCTAATTAACTTATTAGATTTACTATTTTCAATGGGTCCAAATGGAAGTTTGAATCTAGCATGGAAATAGATTAAATGTATTGTTCTTAATTAATTAAACTATTGATTTCCCAAAATTGATGTAAACTCCTCCTCAAGATATGCTAAAAAAATATAGCCCAATTAACATGATCCACGGTTCAGGTAGCTAAGTATTAACCACTTTTGGTCTGTTTTTAATTGGACAGTGCCTCGTCTTATGGTCACTACATGAAATCCCAATACACCGACTTAGAGAAATTGTACGCATCATCCATGCACTTACCAAAAGCAGAAGAAAAGAGGAAAGAACAAAAGGGCCAAAAAAGGAAGAAAGAAAGGACGAAAGGAATAGCCGTCCACCTGTCACCTTGTTTGGAGTCCATGTTATAAGGGGAGGGATAGTAAAGCAGAATCCGACATGTCATGTCATGATTGGATAAGGATTAAGGTCTCTTCTAGACGTTTCATAAAGGCCCCGAAAACCGCATATGTCGAAGAATATGCTGATCCAGACAAAGGAGATAGATAGAGCTCACCATCCTTGACAAGAAACTGGGTGCATGTTAATAATTTCTCTCCCCCATATGGGTTTCTGATTCCGTATGGGCTGGGCGAACTCAAGTGAAATTGAATTGGGACACCTCAACAAGCAAGCAATCCCCAAGAGAGAGAGTAGGTGAGAGGTTGCTTTCATAGGGGTATTATTATTGTCAAATTTTTGGCAAATTGCTTTTATTGTTTTTGCTTTGTACAGAAGAGACCCCAGCCCCAGTCTTATCACCCAGAAAGATAAGAAAAAAAGGACAAGGACCCCACAACACACCCCCTCTTATTTCTCAGAGCCTCGTACCCGACCCTACCCACTCCTCTATAAAATTATACTCCATAACCCTTCTTCTCTAATGTCCGTTTGCTTAAAAAAAAAAAAAAAATTAACAAAATTTTAACTCTCATAATAAAATATTATAATATAATCTTTCTCCCATCAAATCATAACTTTTTATTATAAAAAAATCATTTCCCCTCACTTCCTCACTAAATATAATATCTAAAATTTTAACAACAAAGGCCTACCTAAATAGAATAAATACAAACCACAAGAGATTGCAAAGTGCCCCACAACAATGATTCTCAGATGTATTTTTAAAAATAGAATAAAAAAAATTGGAAAACCCACGTAGATATCTCAACGGTAAAGAAGTTTGTGCTTATAGTAGATCTATTATCAACCCACAGATAGTGCATTGAGTGATGAGATCAGGAGTTCATTGAGTGATCTGTGGACCGAGTCAGGACTCGGAACAGTGGTGTCATTGCAGTTTGTCAAACTTGATAAATTTTTCAAACCAGCCAAAATTCTCACACGTATTATTTAATTAAGCACCCTATGGTCTTGTTTGAGTTTGAGCTCAAAAATTTAAGTTTAATAAGAAAAAATTTATTACATAATATTTTATTATAATAATATTTATTAAAAAATTTATCTCTTCATTTTTTACTTATTCTTATAATATATTTTTATTTTATAATATTTTTTAAATATCAGTACCCAAAATTTTCACCCTCAATCTCTCCTACGCATTCCACGGTCAAACTGAGGAGGTTTCCCCGGTTGCCCTGAAACTTTTTAACAATTGGGTTTTCAAGGGCTTGGGTTCATTCAACACAAGAAGCGCGTTTTTTTCTTTCTACGCACACAAGAAGCGCGTTTCTCGTAAAAAACAACTGAAATAGTGCGTGGGAATAAAAAAGAAAAGGGAATATCACGCAGTTCAAGTGAGAGAGGCCACCGCCTCACAGCGTTCGAGACGCCACGAGATTTTTTTTTTACGAGTAAATCTTTCGAAGTAGAACTTTTTAGCCCAGAAGAACAAATTCACAACAACAAAAGAAAGTGAAGCGATAATAAAAATATTGGGACTAAAACTTAGGATAATAGCCGAAACCTTACTCCCACCCCAAAACCTCGGACGTATACGAGACCTCCTTCACCGCCCAGAAAGAGAAAAATTGTTCGAAACGTACAAAACTGAGAGTAAAAGGCGAATGGAGTCTGAAAAGATGAGAAATTAAGAAAGGAAAGCCTCATCCCCCCGTGTTCCCTTGCAAGGAACCGTCGCTGCCTTCAAGAAAAAGTGTACTACTCCGATGAACACAACACAGCACTGACAGTGAGGAAATCGATGATAAAAGTAGATAAGAAAAAAAATATCTCTCATCGATTATCAGTCCCAGGTGTTTTTAATTTACAGGATTTTGCAAACTTTTTCCTTTCTTTTTTCAGTTCCTAACTATGATTTTATTACAACCATAAGATTTGCTGCTTCTTACATAAATCACAAAAAGGGGCTGGGAAAAGAAGACTGTACCATCATCCGAATTACGATTATATTATTTATAACTAGTAATTTTTATACCTGAAAATTTTAGGTGAGATTTTTTTTTATTTTTTCTTTTTTCAAGGTTTCTCTCGGAGAAGAGAGGCTAATCCGGTGACCATCTTTGCCCCTCTCTCGATGCTCTTCGGCTTCACCGCCGGTGGCTGCCACGCGGGCCTCACCATCTCTTTTGCTCCCTCGTCCTCGCCGGAAATTCTCGTCGGGCGTGAGGACGCTGAAGCGCCAGTACTAGCCTCCGACGGCACCATTTTCTCGCCGAATATCAGCTCCAACTCGCCGCAATCACTGTCACTAGTGACGGAAGAATCCTCGTTCTCGGTCACCGAAAGGGTGTCGCTGAGAGTGGCGGACGATCGGGGCTCAGTGGCTCTGGTGTATGGGGAGAGCCACTTGGCCCGCATATACTCCGCCTTCCTCCAAGGTGGAAAATGCATCCCCTTCTTCTTCAAGCTCTGCTTCGCTGCCTCTGCCACGATCGAGACGATTTGTCCCAGCCGATCCGTCTTCCCTACGAAAATGTACGGCAGAGATTGCAGGATCGCCTTGTAGGTCCCGGTTGATCGGGCTACCTCGAACTCCGATCGAAAGTCGATGTCAATCAACAATCTCTCCCCGTCCACTATCACATCTATGTATTCATATTCCCCTGAATCAAAGCGAAAGATTTATTTGTTTTACTTTCCTTTCAGTAAAAGAAATCGAGCTAAGACCAATAAATTAGAGAGAGGGGAATAAAATACCAGCAGGGTAAGAGGGCGATTTGTCCCATTTGGATTTGCAAATCGAGGAATCGTAGCCGAGAGATGAAAGAGAGTCCGTCGCGACTTTTCTCAGATCATCTTTTCGTTTGTGAATTTTGCTGTTCTTCTCGATGATCTTAGCTACGTCTGCTAAGAGGTTTCTCTCGGCAACGCTACCGCAAGGAGTCAGACTCTGTTGCAAGAGAACAGACAAAGTGTTCGTGGTTAATTTGAGCTCTAGGGAATTTTTTTTGGTCCTTTAAAATATTTTAAACAACGCAATGCATTTGCTCCGTTCGGAGAGCTGAGAAACTGTGAGAAGCTCTTAAAAATGCCAAAATTTAGAGTTTTATGCGGGCAGAAATTGAAGCCACATTTTACCTTGAGTATATCGAAGGAGTCACCGCCAAACGATGATCCGGGGGTCATAGATTCGCCGGCGAAACCAGTGAAAACATCAAACTCGTCGTCTGAGCTGTCATTGCTGTTGCCGTTGAAGCAATTGCAGCGGTTCTTGCCAACCTTGGCTGCCGTGGAGGATTGCTTCTCGTTGCTCTCCTGCTCGATGAAGTTCTGTACCATCCTCGCCAAGCAAACCGAGCTCGGCTCGAACTCTGCCCCTCCAGCATCTTTGTTGCTGGACTGTGGCTCGCCACCACTCGGCTTCTCCGCCGTCGAAATTCTCAGAACGCTAGGGAATTGCCGATCGAAGAGCCTCCTCAGCCGCGATTTCAGCGCCGGCTTAGATGTATCGATTCGAACAGCCGGTTCCCTCACTGCCGCTTGAGAATAATCAATATCAATGGGCTGGATCTTCATCGGAAAGGGCACGGCGAGGTAGAGAAAATTTTAGAGCTGTTAAAATGTACGCCCTCTGGTTCTGTGTATTTTGATACCGCCTAGAAATACTTCGACCGAGACTCAGACAACCGATCTGTCAGTTCTGGTCCATTTTCAGAGCTCAATGAACTAATTCGCTTTGAAATACACAGCATCACAGCAGCAATTGTAAACGAAGAAACCGCACCTAGAGTCCAAATGTGCCTCCCTCACTTCTAAATATTCACAGAATACTCGAACGACACAAAAATCCAAGAAAACTCGAATTCAATACCACTACTGGCTCGACAAATTCATACACATTCTCCCAATGCTTTTATCTTTTCAAAGGTTTCTCTCCGCAGCAAAAGCAAAAATTACTCGCCGATTGTTAATTCTGTCCCATCACCAGGTCAATTCGGTCCCAACCTAAACTAGAGAAAGGAAACAAAATAATCTACCAAAATTTCTTAACGATCGGGAAATCGGTGTACCTTCTTCTCGAATTATCTTCGCTAGGAAGAATGGAATAACTTTAAGCACAACGAGTTGCTTCCGGTCAGGGTTTTTTGCGGAAATCATGACGGCGATGGTCCGAAATACGGTTAGTGGGTATTTGAAGTGATGTGATGGTCGCCGGAATATTCATTTTCCGGCGAAACGATCTTTGCCGGTGAAGGTAAGAGAACTGGCTAAAAAGGCCTTGGGGAGTTCTGGTTGTCTATGTGGACTCGTGGAGTGGGAGGTGATGGAGCTGGCGTATATATAGGGAGAGCTAGAGAGGTGATGGAGTCGCTCGCCACGTAGTGTCACACGTGGCTTAAGTTATCCTGAAAACGCCTTGTTTGCTCACGAGGTAGGGGTCGCTCGTAGTTACAGTTTGTGGACGGTTAAGATGGGCGACACCTGTTGAGATTGGCGATCGTGGGCGGTCTCGATTGGCTCGTTTTACCCATTAGTATGGATTTTCGGGGTAGATGCTCCTCGTATTCCGGGGATATCGAAAACCGTCTTCGAGGGGATCGTGGCAATTATGCAAATTTTGAAAAAAAAAAAAGATTTTTGTAGTGGCCAGTGGGGACCTGGGGTTGAGACTTGAGAAACGGGAAATCTAAGGTGTATATATTCGGACGCTCTTGGGACATGTGCGCCTAGCATTTTGAGACACGTATTATGTTGCCGGAGCATCAGTTGCTCGAATTAGCTAATATGTATTTTCTTCTCTTATAACAAGCGATAATATTTGATTTAACTCCACAATTATCTATGATACTAACATTTATTTTTGAGTGTATATATTAATTTTTTTCACTAGCAACATTTTAAATATTACAAATTCTTGACATGGAAGGGTATATATAGCACAAATAAAGATGATCTTAATTTATTACCAAATTGAGTGATCTAATTAAATACACTTAGTATGTGGATCTTACTATATTCAACGTTGTTCGTATTAATTTCTAGACAATATGAAACTTATAACATTTAATACACATTATCTCTCACTCCTAATTAGACTATCCAATTAAAAATGAAAAGAATAACATAGTTTAGATATATTGAAAAAATAATAAAATGTATAGTTACCACCGGTCTAGATAGATGGGAAAATATGGGCAAGAATGTATAATTTATTTTTAAAAAGTGACATAACGTGGACATATTAACATTAACCTTAAACCTAGCACAAGAATCGCATGTTTAAGTGAAGTAGAGGCATGACAAATGTTCTTCCCGAGATTTTTTATAGTTCTGCAGGCTGGAGTTATGATGTCCCAATTGCTTTCAAAACTCATCCTAGGAACAGATAAGGGGGACAGCAGCAAAATTTATAATAATTATTATCATAGATTTAAGACTGTGTTTGAGAAGTAAAATATTAAGGTCGTTAAAATTTTAAGTTGATGAAAAAGTGAAGAGATATGTAATTTTTTTATATTTTTTGTAGTGAAAATTAATGATTTGATGGGAGAAAGATATTATATTGTAATTTTTTTATTGTGTTAAAATTTTAAGTGTCAAACGGAGCCTTAGTTCGAACCACCCATTTGGGCCAATCAGGCAAAGGATAAGAAGTTTAATATATTTTAATCCATAGATTAAAATAATAAGATTATACTTTCATAAGAATTCTATGCAAAATTGGGTCAGCATAACCAAGGCACTTCTACGGATGATCTAAAATATAACAGGCGATTGTTTCTTCATTTTGCGCTTAGAAAAAGGCAAGTGCCTTTCCTAACCGAGGTTAAATTTACCCATTAGGGCCATCTTTTAAAAACCACTGATTTTTGTCCTGGTATGCAATTTCCTTTTTATTTTTTTTGTCTTCTCTTCTAAGTTTTCTTGCCCAATGTCGTCCTATAGACCTGCCAATTATTGGTCTTAGGCGTGACGCAGATCGAATGCAAAGGAAAAGAAAAAAAGAATACAAAGGGCTGCCACATCAGGAGGAGTAATAAACAGAGGTTGTCTTTTTCTAGTGAAAATTTTATAACCTGTAATTAGGACAACGTTGTCTTAATTAGATATTATAGCGGAAGGGGTTAATTCTTCTGGCAGTGGGTAGCACATGTAGAGGAGGACAAAGAACAATTATGACCCATTTGCTGTGTTTGATTAACACACTTAAAGAAGATTGTTAGTGCATATGTAATCAAAGGGGGGTCCCATTTGGTGGGAGAAAACTATGGATTGTTTTGCTTGGAACTATCACTGTGCGGTTTTTGTTCAACCTTCCTCTCACTTTCATTGACATCAGATCCTACTCGGTTCGATTACAGTCTTACTTAAAAAAAAATGCAATATTTCTTTTAAAGTTTTCAGAGGGCTGAGGGAGCAGGGAGGAGATTAGAAATTATTATTGAGTTTCAATTTGTGATAAGATGGGAATTCAGAAAGGAATACAAAGAATGTGCCTTCTGGAATTCCTGTTTTTTTAACTCTAATTGAACCATTTCCCCCTTTATTCTGGGTCAATCAATAGACCTGGTCATCTTTTCTGATTTTTTTTTGTGTTGCATTCTTTTCTCTCTAATCCATTTGCATGAAAAATAATTAAGTCACAATCTAGGTACATTCTTAGGATTCGATTGTAAGAGACTTGGTCAAGACACCCACAATAAATTTAGTCATAGTTCACTGCTCAACTGTTTAATGCACATAATGAAATAGGTATCAGATGCAGGGGGGGACTTATAAAAACAAGGTTGTGTTGTTTTATAGGTAAAAAGGAACTCAATTGATGACTAAGTAAACACTATGCATCATTAATCAATACAATAAATGCTGCAATAATGAAGTGTTAAGAGTTTACGAGGCAGCATGACCAGTCAACAACTCCTAGAAGTGGACCGTTAGTTCTACCCCACATTTGAAATCATCGAAAATGGCAAAATGGGTGTGCTTTATTACGGTAGAAAAGAGTTGAATCAAAAAAAGACATACACTGGGGGGATGACTCTTCATGGCGGTACGCTTGTCTGGTCACTGTCCTCGGTTCTACAATGAGGACACCCATGCTATAATTTTTTGTTGTGCAGTTTTGAGGTACATTTACCTAAGAACATGTCATCCAATTAAAACGAAAGGGACAAAACAAAATCAAACAAGCCTGGCCAATACGAATTAAAGGCAACCAAAATTAGTGAATGTTCAAAACTTGAAGACCAGCACTATTGGATTTATAACCTCTGTGCAGCAGAGTCCTCTGACTCCTCTCCTGTGTCCTTTCTTCCCCTCTTCATGTCAAAGAAACCCCATTTTCAAAGAGGTTTTCTACGTGTCGATCAAACATATGGGTCTTAGTGCTCAGAACCAAACAGACAAAAAAAAAAGAACATGAACAGATTGCAACCAGGTTTAACATGCTAATTGCAGAAAGCAGCGTGTCCCTGCACAAAAATGGATGGGAGTAGGATCATGAGTGTTTAGCATTAGCTATCCAATATCCATGATACTGAACATCGTGCATAATGAGTGACAATCTAGCCCTGCCCCAGCAAAAGTGGGATCCCAAAGATAGAGTGCTGTAGCGTTTTGATATCATTTAGGAAAGCTGTAAAATATTTGCAAACAGTATACCTATATTGTTGCGCAAGTAACTGGGGAGGTAACCAAAGTTTTTCAAATGAACAGCATCTACTTTTCGTCTTTTCCCAAACATCAAGGCCTAAGTGCCTAACCATACATTAAAATTCTTGGCTTGTCAAAATACTGCATGCATCTTTTTCCTACTTTTGTGCTTTGGATGTCGGATGATGAAAAGCCAAAGCTGTACAATGAGTAGAACAGAATGATGTTCTGGTGGGTTACAAATTTGTCCATAATCTGCTGGTTTTAATATCTTTCCTTGCTATAACTTTAATGTGGCAAGAATACGGAGGCCACTTTAGTGAGCGTCTTTTGATTATATCTATTGAAATTATTGGATTTCTTATTTTAAAACCTCATCATTCATCAGGCTCTCTTTAAAGCTTTTGGGAGCATGGGCTTGTTGCTAGCTTTTGAGACTCAAATGCTTTCCATTTACAAATGAGTTGCTTTTCGTGACTTGGGAAAAAGTTGAAAACTTTTTAAGAGTTTCGGTGTTCGGTGAAAGACTTAAAGAATCGTGTCAAGAGGTCCTACCGTCCTAATTCCGAAAGAGCCATCTGGGTTTCCTGAGAACCTGATCTCAGTTGTTTTTACTAGAGTCTTATTCCCCAGAACTCCATCATTAAGGACCCAACTCTCTTTTCTTGAACCCAACAGTTTACATCAAGTCCTGTTAACATTTATTGCCTGGGAAAAGGATTGTTTCTTTTTAAGTTTAATCTAAGTTATCCTAACAAGACAGATACCCCATAAACAGAAGACTCTTTGTTTTTTTTTGGTTGGGTAAACAGGTAAGACTGTTTATCAGCTGTTTTCCCATTATTTTTCCAGCTTGTTCAGTGCAGCTTTTTTGTTTTTTCGGTTTTTATTTTCAATCAAGCTGTTCAACTTGTTGACAATTTCTGGCTAACTCCCAACTTTTTTATAGAATAAGGATCTAATTAAATCACTATGACATATTAAATTTCTTCCAGTACTCTGGTGTGGGCTACGGTTGATTGAGATGGCAGTGTTTTGCACCAAGCATTTCCCACTAAATAGCCAATGCTAGGCATCCGTCCAAGATAACAGGCATTGGCTGTGTGTACTCTATCACAGAATCCTTGCCATGCCAAAATCTTGACATTAAATTATGTCAATGGATTACAGAAATAAAAAGGAAGGAGACGAGAAAAAGTTCAGACCAATTATCATCCCAAAACCAAAGTGATGGCACAAAGTTATTCTCCTATAAGCTAAGCAACTCTTAGGTATGGAAAATAACACTTGGATTTCCCATCAACTTTCTGCCCTACTTTAACTGCGATGTTGAAAATTCTTCAACAAGTACATTATGTAGATGCAATGTCTCAGAAACCTTATCGAATAGGTCTCCCTAAAATCACTCCACCTAAATGAATCCTTAGCTTTTCTTTAATGCTAGCATAGGAAGGAGCAAATAGTGGTTTGAACTGATCTAGTGAAGCCAAGATCCCTGAGAGCCTCTAGAAAATAAAGATCTTTTTCTTCTCTCTCTCTCTCTGGCTCTGTTTGGGGACCATAAATTGCCAAATGAAGTCAGGAACAATGGGGCATGAAACTAAAGTAGATATGTGTAATTTTCCATCGAAGTCATTACAATTGATGGAGATTTATAAATGAGTGTTGGATGAAGTGGGCCTTTTGAGGTTATATTCCCTGATAGATGAGGGGTCAAAATCCTAGTGAATTATGAGGACCCGCTACAGTAATGACAATCTTATCAGAGTTAGCAAATTTAGGATTTAGAAACAGCTTTCTATGATCATTCCACCCTGGATCCAAGCAAGTTAATCACAAGCGTGGGTCTCAGCCAAAATATGATCTGCACTGACTTCATAATTTTCAGGTAAAATCTTAACATGATGAAAGTGAATCGTTCTATCTTCTTTTTGTGAGGCTTTTTGGGGGTGGCATGGGAAGTTGTTTAGGCTTTTCTTTTTGAAAGGCCATCTACTACATAACCACTTGTACCAATAGGTGCAGATATTAGTGTCATTGCCATATCTTCCTCTAAAAGACCCAAATGTTGGCCTACCAAACGCCTAGTTTCTTATAAACCTAGTCAAGTCTGTATCTTCTTACCTCACATATCTATATAATAATGCAACCTTGCATACCCTCCCATAGTACTCCACATGGGTCTGGCCCCACAAAAGATTAAGATGTTTAGTTTCCTTACAGATATATGATATGCTCTGCTTTGCCTTGCCTTGTTAATGCCTATATTCTTTAGGCACATCTATGGAGCATAAAAGATAATCTTTTCCAGTCCTCTTTCTTATAGTATATCATATTAATTAACTCTAATTGGTTCTTTTTAATTTTAAATTAAGGGTCTAATGAAAGCGAACGATTTTATCTGGTGGATAAAGCCGCACCGTAGTCGGTGTACCATCCATTTTTAAGTCTACTAATTGGCTGGAAAATCATGTTGAATCAGTCCTCCTTAACTGATCACCACTTCATCATTGGGGGGTAAATACGACGGTGATTTGATCTAAACATTGCCATGAAGAACATTGTAGTACAAAAGGGGGCATATGAAGCTGTGTAGGTAGCTGTTTTGGACCATGATCCATGAGGGAAGAGCTGCTTCACGGTAGGATTTCTTTAAAGAAAGATTTTCCAGAACAAAGATAGAATAATGATAATCAGAAAAGGTTTTTACCTGCTTGTTTGCATCAATTACAACAAAGTTGGTGTCTCAACTATTATTAATTTTAGGTATGTAAAAAAAAGGGGAGATGATGACTGATGAGGACATAAAGCCATTTGATGGAGAAAGCTATACAGATATATATATGAAATGATGGCTTTGTCTTTGTCCTCTAAAACCACAACCCACTCTCTAGGACTATTCTGTTTGGATTCTTGTTTTGGGTTTGCTTCTTTTTCCCTGTCAAAGCTAAAAAGAGGCACTAGTTTTTCCTTTTTCTCCCCTCTCTTATTATAACAGGTTTAGGTCATATTTGTATTAAAATAATTGCATGACTATGCGTTTTCATGATTATCTCTTTTTTTCCCTCCAAGTGAAATAGTTAATTGCAGAATACATGGTGATATTTAGTAGTATATGTGGTCTGAAGAAGCCGGATTAATGAATCAATGGACCACCTGTGGGTAGAGCTGATGTTGATGGCAATTCTAACATATCAACAAGTAGCAGCTCCAATCCATCACAAATTTCCACAGATTACGGAATTGTCCATACGAAGCAAAGAAGAGATTGGGTGAATTAACAACAAAATTATCTTCAGGAAAAGGGAAAAAAAACAAAGAAGATTAGGTAACACATATCGGCGATCCAGAAGTCAATTTATCATCTACTTTCATATGGTTAGTCCCATCAGTACTTTCATTCATTATGAGGCTATAATTTACCAAAATATCTAAGAAGGGTGTTCATAGAATTTTCTTTTGGATTTGATTTATGAAATAGAAGCCAACGAGGAGATTTAGCTCTTAAACTCTTTTTATGTTCTAAGAGGGATTTCCGGTGCAACTAAATACAAGGGATTATGTTTTTTTTAATCAGGGATTATGCTTTATTGGTTGCCAGTGTAGCAGGTGTGGTCTCTCAAAAGTCTCATTCAGAACCTTTTCCAAGTTATATTGGCAAATGGTCATCACCAATGACCCCATTTAATTATGGCTTTGGAGGTGATGGCCTGAGCTGAGCCCAATTGTGGCTTGCACTGAAGAAAGCTGCAAGCAAGGACCCCAGGGAGTGTGTGGTTACGAATCATACCTTGTTTCTGGCCTATCCATTTAGACCATGTCCCGCATACTAAAACCTATTTGCTTTATTTGGTACTTATTTGTCTAGAATTCTCAGGATCAATGTCAAGTGGGGGATTACAAAGTTTTTTTTTGTGACCTTTGCTTTCTGTTATTATTATGTTCGGGGCAAGCGTATGATTTTTAATAAAGTCAGAAGTACAAGTGGGTTTCTTTCTCCTTCCCCAAATTAACCAAGAAAAAAAAGTACAGGGGAGAAAGGCAAAATTAGGAGGTTTGGAGGTTCATGTCTTTGATGGTTCCCGGAATAACCTCAAAGAATGTATATATTATCAAGGTACACAAGCATATTCGAAAACTCAAGGATGATCAAGGTATCTACAGGATTTTGATTTTACCTGAGAGTAGTTGCAGGCGGTGATTAAAAGAGAGAGAGAGAGAGAGAGAGAGATAGGGGCAGAGAGAAAAGAACAAAACAGAAGAAACCACAGAAGTTATGATAGCTGTTTTGCAGATTTAAAGTGGAAAAAGGTTGAGCAGCTCCTCATACTCATAGGGTTTGTTGACATCTCGGAGTCGTGTTCTGGTGCCCACCTGGGACACTTCTTGTCTGTCATGCGCACAAATAATGCCAATTGCCAAGTAGCCAAACTATAAAGCTCCTCGGAATTAGGGTCAGATCAGATGTACTGCATCTTTCTCTCTCTGGTTTCTTCTTTTTCTAACCTTTAGAGAGGCAATAGGGTATGAATTTTTTTTCTACGCAATAGGGTATGAATTGAAACATTACTTTGTTCTTTTATTGATTCAGCAATCGTAAAAAGGGTTAAACTGTTTTATGTCGACATTTGGTGTAGACGACTTCTCAGGTTTAGGGATTATCTGAGAGCAATTAAGTTGGATATGGCTGGAATCAAGATAGAGTTTCTCTACATATTATATGTATATCGAAGCTACACGATTGGTAACTGTGAGTAACCAAAACAAAACGAAAAAGCGAAAAAAATGAAAATGTCTAGAAATATCATGACTGCAGCGTCCATGGTCATATGATTGAGTCCAAAAAGCACAGCATTTGAACTTGCAGATCCAGACTCGAGGCCGTTTCCCACAGAAAAAGGCCCAAAGGGGTGATGACAAGCAAAGAATGGTTTGAGAGAGTGCCAGTGTGGTGTGGCTCTCTCCTCATATCCAGTGAAAAGCATCAGTTACTGATTGACAATTTGACATGGAAGCTACACCACCAAGTTTGCTCTTTTTTATTCTGGTCACTCTCGAACGAATGGTTTTGAGGCAAAATCTTTGCTTTCTATTAGATTGCTGCAATCTTACCAGCCCAAAGAGGATCCAATGCTGTTGCATATATAAACACACACCACGATCTACTCGTTATGATAGAAACTGTCTTAGATTCTTATCCACGCCTTAACCACCTTAAAAATGACTGAGGTAGTCAAAACGGGCGGGGGCAAAAGCAGAAGCATGCCATTAGCAATGAACAGTATTCCTCAAAGTTCAATCCCAGGAAATTCTCCATCCATATCCTAATCGTTTTTGCCAAAACATAACTATCAAGCTGAATAAGAATACAAATAAAACTGCTACAATTTTCACACAGACCGACAAGGAAAAGAATGACATTCAGGGGATTTATCTTGCCATACAAAGGGAGCATTTTGTGACAAATAACACGTGCAACATTGTCGCAGGTTACAAGAGTGATGACAGCATAAGATTAGAGAAGCACAAGTGGAATAAACTGATGAAGCTAATCAGATTCTACTAAAGCTATAGTTGCAGCCACTGGAAGCAAGCCAGGTGGAATTCGAGAGAGGAGATAACACTTAAACTTGTGATCGCTAACTCTTTCTTTCTGTGTCCAACCAAATTGTAGAACCAATAGTGAAGATATAGCAGTTCGGACCGATAGTACCATCTAGAAGTATGGATCCACGCTTGGAAACTAGATGAATTATTCAAGGAACATTCATAACTTGGATAGACTGTAACATGTCTGAGACACCAATGACGAGGTCACCTGATTTGATTAAATTCCTGGCCTTGAGCAATGAGAACGTCTTATTAAGGTTGCTTTCCATGTCATCAGAGAAACTCAGACGGAACGGTATAAGGCCCCACTGTAAGTTCAGACGCCTCCGCACGGATGTTGTGGTGGTAAAAGCAAAGATTGGACAGTCAGGTCTGCAACGTGAGAGGAGAGATGCCATGTGGCCTGTCTTTGTATAGACAAAAATTGCATCCACCTCCAAATTATTAGCTGCAAAATCACAATTCACAACCCACATAAACCCGACTTTGACAAATGATGATAAATTAATTAAAAGTGTGTTGGCTGCGGGCCAAGCTTATAGGCAAGGCAGGACAATAACCAGAAAGATTACATTGGACAACAGCATGCATGCTTAATGTTTCTCAGATGCCCATGAGAAAAATAAGCCGGTATTTGGTTGCAAAATAATTGGAAATGTGCCTGTATCTACATTCTCCAGTCACAATATGGATTTTATACTACAAGCAAACACAATGCCAAAGTATAGACCATCTGCAAAAGTCCTCAATTTACTAAATTAATAACTGGACATACAGAGGATGCTCACCCATCTTAGCAGCAGACTTGCAAATCTCTTCAGAAATACTGTCAGAAAAGGAAGTTCCAATGGCAGAGAGTTCCATAGCCTCATGGCGTTTCTCCTCCCTCCACCACCTCTCAATCCTAAGACTGACACTTCTCAGAACAGCTAATGCCTTCTCTGGGTACTGACCCATGGCTGACTCACCAGATAGCATCAACGCATCTGCTCGCTGCCTAACTGCTTCAGAAACATCAGCCACTTCAGCTCTGGTGGGTGTAGGGTATTCAATCATTGATTCAAGTAGCTGAGAGGCAACAATGACTGGCTTATTCAGCTGCCTGCACACTTGAACAATCCTTTGTTGGGCTGCTGGGACCTGTTCCAGTGGTATCTGAGCACCCAGATCTCCTCTTGCTACCATAGCTCCATCCGATGCTTGGATGATCTCTTCCAAGTTCTTCAATGAGTCAATACTCTCTATCTTTGCAATGACAGCAATGTCACTGCATTACCGCAAGAACATTACCTAGTCAGCCTAAAAATCGATGATATCTCACTTGTCATAAAACTAAAGGCAGCTAATAGAATAGAGCGCATGAAACAACAGCAGTGATATTCCTCTATGCAACTTGGATCCATGTTGCAAATTTTAACTACTCTTTCGACAGCTAACTAAAAGTTCAAATATCTTCCGTTTCTAAACAGTATGACTGCCAACAATGAGCAGTCTATTACAAGTCAACACTGCAGTAAAAAAGCAAGAAAGCAAAAGAGAACTGGGAGGGGCAAACAGTTTTCATGACGACCTTATAATAATTGAGGCGAAAATAAAACATGTACAAATTGACTCACTTACCTATCACGAGCCCGTGCAGCAACATAGCTTTTAAGATGATTAATCACCTCAGCAGACTTGACAAATGATATGGCAATAAAATCAACACCCTCTGCAATACCAAAATCGATATCCAACCAATCCTGAACATATAAAGAGCTTAAGCGTAGATAAAATTACACGAGTTCTGCATTGAAAAAAACTGCCTTATAGAATTCTGAAATCAAGCATGTAGATTGTCAATTTTACAAGAAAACATTATTGTGAAAAAGCATTCTGTTAAGAGTCACTGATATACGCACACATGGAAAATTTCATCAATAATAAACAAATTATTGAACATGTTTCTGTTTCTATACCCAAAATGGGTAATAGTGGTATATAGCTATGTTCTCTCTTTTTCCCCCTCTGTTTTGAGAGGGGGGGGGGTGCGCGTACTGATACAGAATTCATGTGATCAACATTCTGTCAGAAACTCCCAACTCTTGCATCTCATTAAGGCTGGTTCATGCTTTCACAGGTCAAATGATGTCTTAGGGCATATAATCAAAACATCAAGAAATAGATGCCTACACACGGGACAGAGGAAACTCAAATCACTCTGCATTTATCCAGAAACCTCCTAGTATTTCCCCAACTCCATATGTTCAGAAAGAACAGTTACTTAAGAATGACCAAAGCTTTACTTAATGTTTATACAGTTCACCCAATAGGGAGTTTTCCAAATGAAATTTCTGAAATTTATGGAGAAATGGCTGCAAAGAATACAACTATTTGCCATGTATGTAAAAGGCAATTAGCAGATGGTTTTAAAGAATTCTATGGAGAGAAGGTAAAAAATCAAAATGCCCGTAGATCCCAATGTACGTGTTAGAGCTGAAAAAGGAAGACTTAGTAATAACTGCCCCATTATAATTTGTGAACTGAGAAAGATGTATCTGGTATCATCAACTAAGGATCATGTAACAATCAATGCTGCTTCATGCGTTTTCCTTAATCCAGTTATTGGGATATGAAATTCAAGGTAATGAGGTAGCTGCCAAAGAAATAGTGTCTATTGAGCTTTTGTACTCAGTGGCAGTACCTGTTTCTTCTCTTCTCTGTCTACTAACATCAGATATATTACGTAACTGTATTAAGGTGCAGAAATTGATTCTAACCTTAGAAGAAATTGTTGGAAGCATGGCATTACGTTCTCGAACCAGGCTTCCATCTCTCCAGAAAGTTATATTAGCTCGAGGCAGCAACAGTCCAGGATCGGTGCACCGGCACTTGACATCTGGACCAATTTTCTCTATCACCTCAAACCTCACCATTCCACCATCCACAAGGAGTTCATCCCCCACTTTCACGTCTGCAACATGTTCATCAATGCGTATAATGAACATCATTTCTCAAAAATTGATATCATAGTTTCGAACCGAAAAGATTCTATCTTTACTAGTTATAACCTTCGGCAAAACCATCATAGTTCACATTGATGGTGCGCTCTGGGAGAGCTGACTCGAAAGCTCTGACACTAAAGGTCCAGATCTCACCGTCCTGCAAATATTGAATAACCAATCACAATGAGCCCCATTGTATCAAAGTAGACCTGCCTATATAAGACAACCACATGGTGAACAATAGAAACTAGTAGTAATAATTCACTGGATTTGTTTTTTGATAACCCAAGAGCTCCCAAGGTCGGGCCACTTAGTGTACCCGCCCTACAAGTCAACCTTGGGGCATGTGTCAGTACCCCACCCAACACACCCAGATAAGTCGAGGGCGATAATGGCGGTGTTGGGGCTCGAACTTGGGATATGTGAGAACCCAAGCCGTTGCCTTACCACTAGACCAAATCCCTGGGGTTAATTCACTGGAATTCCCCAGTGAGTAATAACAACAAAACTGAGTGGGCAAACACAACGCCATAGCTTTTGGGTGAATATGGTGGGCGTCCAACACGATATATCAGAGTCCCCTTTGAAACTTCAACGTGATTTCTCTTATTTTAAATTGTTTCCATTTTACAATATGATGAATATAGAGGATTAAATGAATGGTCAAGATTCAGGCTCAAGATTAGAGGATTAACTAAATGGTCCAGATTCAAGCTTCAGCTTCGTATATTCCAGAAGCTCCATATAGTTTTGTAACAGAAAGTTTGTTTTCATTCAGTTACTTACTTAGTTGATGTAATACGCATAGCTTTGAGTTCTTTGTATATAAATAGATGTACTGATGATGAATAAAGTAAGTCGATACATTCATCTCTCCAGATTTTCTCTGTTTTCTCATTCTTAACACAATAGACAAAATTCTCAAAATTTAACATTGACTGTTAGATAAAAGAAGAACGTAGAATACTAATAATTAATAATAGTAGAAAATACACCTCGGCTTTGGCTGAAGGAGCGCCGCCAAAATCTCCCATGTGAATCTCACTGCCCTCTGTGTCCATCATGATGGCGACGGCATAGCCCTTCTCTTCGTTGAGTCTTCTGACTCTCTCGATGACGCCACAGTGCCACTTGCGGGTGCCGTGGCACATGTTGATGCGCGCCACGTTCATGCCGCCCACGGCCAGGGCCTCCAGCTGGTCAAACCCGCACGTGGCGGGGCCGATCGTGCACACCAGTTTCGTACGGCGAGTGCTCCGGAACCCGTTCTCCTTCAGCTCCACCTCGGTCACCGTGTCCACCTCTATAGAGCCCGAATCCTGCGGCGCCGCATATGTAGCAGATGATAAAACCCCTCCGGCGACGCCTTTCCCGTTATCGGAGGCTAGGAGGACTTGGGAGGAAGAGGAAGGGACGGGGTCGAGATCTGAGGAGGATGAGGCTCTGACTGAAAGCTTAACGAGGGCGACGGGGAACCCGCGACAGGATATGTAGTGGGAGGGTTTCGGGTAGGAGTAGCATTGCTTTGAAGGGGAAGGAATGAGGTTCGGTGACCGGGTGGATGGGCTGAAGAGGTGCAGAGACTGTGCCATGATGACCGGGATTCCCCGGTGGCTGAAAACGGCGGCTGATAGAGAGAGATAGAGGGGGAGGGGCGGAGGATTAGGGCCCAAATGCAGAGGAGAGACAAGAGTGGAGCAATTGAAGAGATAGGCGGAGGTAGCGAAGTGAGGGAAGTGTCACGAGCTTCGAATATGTCGCCCAGTGAAAGAGGGAGAGACTAATGACTGAGATTAGTGACGTGTTAGGCGATGAATGGTTGGAGTCGAAGCGGAGTGAAGGTAATTCAAGGACTAAAATTGTTATTAAGGTTAAATTATATCACTTCTTACCTTTTATCCCTACACAATAAATTTTCAGAACAAATTAATTCCTTAATAATTTATATTTCAGGAGACCTTAAGAAATACGGTCTTATAATAAATATCAGCGGAATTGTTAGGGTCAATGGCGAAACAATGAATTTGAACGGGTCAAATTTCTAAGAAAAAATTGATAAAAAAATAACTTTTTTACTTACCCTAAAACATGTTAAAGTGAAAATATTGAAAATTAAAAATTAAAAATATATTGAAATTTGACAATATAATCACTAGGTTTATATTACACTGACAATTTAGTCAGTGTTTTATTTTTTTACTATATGATCACTCAGTTCATACCCTTGTGACGATTTAGTTCTGTCGTTAAATTTTCGACAATCCATTTAATGGAATGTCTTGTTACGTCAGTTTTTTAACACGTCAGCCAGATTAATTACGTCAGATCATCCTTAGACAAAATGATGTATTTTTCCATTTAAAAGAAATTAACAATTTGATTACCAAATTTATATCCACCGAAAAAAAATACTAAATCTATATTCATTTGACGATCCTTCTATTTATATTTCTCATTGCATCTACCTGAAGAGCTATAGAAAATAACCGAGGATTCTACGTGTTGGGCCGCTTCGTGTTTGCAAACACGAATCAAATACAAAAGTGATGATCCTGTAAACCAAAATTTTAACTAGCAAATACAAATGACAAAATTTCGCATATATTCAGTATTATTAGCATTAATTTTCATGAAGCGAAATTTTGCTAATACATCAATGCTAATAAAATTTTAGGTATTATTTTTGTCACATTTCAATTAACAAACATTGATTTAAGATATTTTGTATTTTCATTTAAATTTTATAAAATGTAAAAATGATAATTTTATCTTGTGATTCATCCTCTCTCACTTATGTAGCTATTTCAGTTAGATGTAGTGATGAAATATGGATAGAAAGATCATATCGTCACACGAGTATGGACTCAGTGACCAAAATATAAAAAAGTAAACCTATTGACTATTTTGTCAACGGGGTATAAACTTAGTGACCAATTTGTCAATTTTCCTTAAATGGCAAACCACAGCGTTTTGCAATTTAATAATTATCTGACGTGGTAAATCTGGCTGACGTGTGGAAAAACTGACGTGACATGACATTTCGCTAAATGAATTGACGAAGGCACCAAATCGTCACGAGTGTATAGACTAAGTGACCATGTAGTAAAAAAATGAAACATAGTAACTAAATTGTTAGCGTGGTACACACCTAATGACCATATTACCAATTTCCTAAAATATATTATACTGAAATACAAGTACTATACTATTTACCAAGACTGAGAGATGACAATTGGATCTCATGAGTCTACATTTTCTGAAAACGTTGCAAAATGACTCCGTTCTCAATAATTTCAATAATTTCTCTCTCAATGCATACTATCATTCATTCATTCATCTCTCATCTTATTACACAAGTCAGTCTTGATAATTTTCATCGTAAAAAACAATCTCAACGGTTGCAGTCGCAACTGTTGAGGCCAATGTCAACTCAATAAGGAAATAAACAAATAGCTATATAGTATGATTTATTGTCTCAACCAACTTCACAAATTTATTGTCTCAGCCAACTTCACAACAAGACCTCTAATATCTTATAGCCTAGAAAAACATCATTATTTTCACATATCATAAATGTAGGTGTGAAGTTGATCTCTAAGTATCATATGATCAACTGCTAAGAAATCTTCTGGATAAAGCTCAGCATGACGAAATAACTTAGCATGATCAAATGCTGAGAATGAGTTATTTGGACCAAGATATGTTATGCAAAAAAGTAACTTCATACTTGCTTCTGTGAAATGATGATCTATCTCCTGAGCAATCAAATCAATAATTTGGCAACAAACTTTTCACACGAAAGTGATGCAAGGAAGTACTTGTTTGCCCTCCAGCCATACGTCGAGGTCGACAACGAGTTGGAATAATGTCTTCCATATTGGGCATAGCGATATAAATATTCACCCAAAAGGTTTTGACTTCTTTTAAGAAAACATCTCATTCCATCTTATTCAAATCCTGCAACCAACGTTTCACAACTCCAACCAAAATTATAACATTAACAATCTCTTAATCCTTTCATTGTTAGGCCCGTGACAATTCATTTTTAATTCTCATTAAATTCCTTAATAAATGCATAATGAACACAAAGTCGGAACTTTGCATCAAACTCAGAGCCATTTACCCCTCACCAAATATTGAGGCTGAAGTTCTGGTGTGTAGTAATGCCCAATTGGGGTCTTGCCCGCCAATTACATTTAGAACAGTCCAAGGTAAATATGAGCTTTTTAACATAACTAGCTTCCATCACGACCAAAGGCTACAACCATCTTTCAATGCTAAGATTTCTTCTACTTTCATTGGCTTCTGTATTTTCGTGTTTGCTTGCAATACAATCGCACAAACATATTATTTTTCAGTAGTTTTACATGAAAAAATAGAAAAAGAGAATGAAGAAAGATAATTTAATAACAAAATTCTTCAAAATGAAAGTGGGCATATATGTCATTTTACTAACAGCAACGCCTTATTAAATATTTACCTAAAGATATTAAGGGTGGTTTTGTGTTGTTAAAATTTTAGGTATTTGGTTTAGTGAAAAAGTGAAGAGAGGTAATTTTTTTATATTTTTTGTAGTGAGAAGTTATAATTTAATGGGAGAGAGATTATATTGTAATATTTGATTGTGAGAGTGTATAAAATTTTGTGAAATTTCTTGTAGCAAATGAACCTAAATGTGGCTCGAAAGTTCACTATTCACATTCAAATCAGATAAATGCAGAGGTCAATGAGTTGTAGCTCAGTTAGCACCTTCCTCGGGAGAGGGCTAGATTCGAGGTTCCAATTCCCTTACCCCACACGCTAGGTCTGGCTTTTCAAATTTGGCTAGAAAAAAAAATCGGACAAATACACAAACAATTTTTTTTTCTAAGCAAATACACAGGCAACTTAACCCATGAACAAGTGGACGAAGATTTTAATGGGGGCGGGCTGAGTAAGAATTGAGGGAGCCAACTGGGGCGGTGGCCCTGTTCGCCCCCTTTCTCCGCCTGTGGACTTGGGTCCCAATGAAGAAATTTATAATTTACTGTGCAAATGTGAAAAGTGAGAGCATATACCTGGGTTATGTTCGTTTTGAAGAGTTTTGTGAATTTTTAGGTGTTGTTAAAGTTGTATTGGTATTTGTGTAGAGATTGATGATGTGTAAAAAAGTAATGATGATGTTTAAAGATTTTTTTTTTTAATTTCGAATTTATTATTATTTTATTTAAATTTAAATATTTAAAAGATATTAAACAAAAATACCAAAAAAAAAAGACAAACAATGCAACGAAAAGTCTTTGGAATCCTCAAATGCAGGGGACAAACATTGACACTGCTCTGCTGCCATGCCCAATGAAAAGTCTTTGGAATCCTCAAATTAATCTCACGTTTGCCGAACATGAATAACTTAGGAATCAAATCCTAATTTTTTTCAAAAAAAAACGAACATAACCCAGACCGCTAGGATCTCCTTCCACGCGTATCAAAATAAAGTAAAAAAAAAAAAAAACCATCTTTCCACGAGAGATAACGCCACAGAGGTTGAGGTCCACGCTTCGAAATCTAATACCAGAGATTTTACTCCAATAGGATCCTCTCTTGTCTAGTTCTCTCTCTCTTTCCCCGAGCCAACGGGGCAACGGGTTTTCATCTGCTCTTAGCCACCGGGTACACGTCACCTGCTATAGTGGACCGACAAGCCACGAGGACACAGGAAATTTATATAAAGCACTAACCTTTGTCCCTCACGCAATCGAATCGATCGAATAACTTTGACAGCCAAATATTCATTAGGGTTTCTCTGGGTAAAGCAACTCCCAATTTCTCTCAGCCCAGGTTCGATCGTTTCCGTTTCTTTCCTACTTTGGTTTCGTTGTTTTCGTGTTGGAGCTAAATGAACTAAAGAACGCATATTTTCACGTTGTTGAAATTTGTAAGGAAATCTTAGTTCAGTTTTTTATCGCTTATTTCTGGAAACCAAATTAGGAGAATAATCTGTGCTGTAAATTTACTTCGATCTCTTGGATCTTGCAGGTGATTATTTTCTTAGTATAAAATGGGTGCCTTTATATCGAAATTTTGGTTCATGTTATTCCCCGCGAAGGAGTACAAGATTGTGGTGGTTGGGTTGGATAATGCTGGAAAGACCACCACCCTTTACAAATTACACCTGGGTGAGGTTGTCACTACGCACCCTACTGTCGGGAGCAACGTCGAAGAGCTTGTCTATAAGAACATTCGCTTCGAGGTGCGGTTCGTTTTGCATCTATGTTTATTTCATATCTATGACCATTGAGGACTTGGGAAAGTCTTTTTGCGATTTTAATTCATTTTTCCTTTATATATCGGAAGTTTATTTAAGTTAAGTAGACAAATGGGGGTAGTAGGTATGAGTTTGGTGATGGTTGTCTCAGTGTCTAGAACTTTTTGTGTGGGATTATTGTGTATTTGTATAAAGAAAAGTGAAGTGTGGCGGCTTTGATTTAGATCGTGACAGTCTCAACTAGCTTATTAGATTTAGTTCATTGAGTTCGTAGTCCATGGTTTTTAGTCTGAGGAATAGTGGAATTCGTCATTTCTGTTTATGACTGAATGAATGTTGTTGCATTGCCAACTTGTTGAAAGCCTACCTGTGTATTTTCTTGGCTAATTGTAAACGAAGAGGTTTCCAACACAATTATTCTGCCGTATTATTGTTCTTCTTTTCGTTGAATTGAAATATCTTATCCTTAAGAAACTGCAATCATACATGGTCAAAATCTGTATCCTATTCTCCATGTTTTCAGTATAATTTTTTTGGCTGAGATAGATTCAAGTTGGATCTCACTGTCTTTTGTACATTGTCTTTACTCTATGCACATCTTGCTATGACAGGGAATGTATCTGTTTGTTTAACTAGGTCTCCTCATACTTTTGTTTGCATATGTAAGGAGGTCATATGGAGTCATGTCAAGTAGACAAAATACCTTGCTTATAGAACAATACGTAGGTCCCTGAGAATTGGGTCCTCAGATTTGTGCAATGACATGTTTGGGCACTCAGGTCATTGCAATTTTTATTCATTGGGGGTCGTTGCTGTGATTGCTTATTTTTTGTAGTTGAATTTTCTACAGCAAGCTGAATTATCTAGAGCTTTAAAGATTTTATGGTTGTAGAGATAATTATAATCAAAGTGTTGTCTGCTTGTTAAGATAAGGTCTTATAAATTTAGGCTGCGTATGCTGTATCTCACCATTGATAGTGTTATTCTTCTAATGATAGGATATGAAACTTTTGCCAGTCAAGTGGCTGAAGGTGATGTTAGGATTTATTCAAGATTTTAGAAGTTATGCCCTGGACAGTTTTTTGCTTAGGATGTTTCTTTTTTGTGCTTAGGAGTGATTTATAATCAACTCAGAAATTTTGAATACACTCTTCTTCATCATCAGTACCACAAATTTGTCTAATTAACATGCAGAGTAATCATCGACTGTACATTTGCATGAACGTAAAAGGATGTAACTGAAAAATTTGATTGCATCTTTTTATTGCAATTGGTTGCGAATGCATGAAACTAATCAAATAACCAAATAGCTAATGCGACAACTTTGTCTGTAGTATATTGTTTAAGGTTATAATTTTTGGGTATAGATTTTGTTATTCGCACTTTTAAGACTGTTTTGAGTTTTTTTATTCCGTTTTGGAAAAATGAATTGGCCTATGTTGGATTCAGTATTTACTAGATGGTGCAGACGAAGTTAGATAGTTGCCTTCTAGCATTATCGTTAGTAGCTATGGCTTTTATGTTTATCTATAGCTTTTATTTTTTGACATACCAGGGTACCGTGTCAACCTGTTTAGTTACTTCTGAGCAGCTAAATCAGGCGTTCCAATGTTGTTCATTCAGGTTTGGGATCTTGGTGGACAAGAAAGGCTCAGGACATCATGGGCAACGTATTACCGTGGAACTCATGCAATAATAGTGGTGATAGACAGCACTGATAGAGCCAGGATCTCTATTATGAAGGACGAACTCTTCAGGTTGCTGGGACATGACGATCTTCAACATTCTGTTATCTTAGTTTTTGCGAACAAACAAGACCTGAAGGATGCCATGACCCCTGCCGAAATCACCGATTGTCTTTCTCTTCACAGCATCAAAAATCACGATTGGCACATTCAAGCATGTTCTGCCCTCACTGGAGAAGGGCTCTATGACGGTCTAGGTTGGATCGCCCAGCGGGTTACTGGGAAAGCGCCAAGTTGAACAAGGAAAGGAAGAAATTAAGACAGGACGGTTGGTTCAAAAGTATGCAATTATCCATTCATTAATGGGTTTGAAGGATAAGCGGTATAAAAGCTTCTTTACTGTATCATCTTAATACTCCGAAACAAAATTGTAGATTTTTCAGTTCTGATTTGCCCAAGAAATTGTTTGTTCTGCACGATGGAGCGTTCCACTGAACACAATTGTCATGTTGAAACATGCCATGGAACATATGAGAGTTTCATGATTTCACTTTGAAATACATAGAAAGAACCTTTGTTGGTGAAGAAAAATGCAATACAATTGTCCTCTATTACAATGAGCGCTTATGAATCTTTCGCCAATAAGAAAGTTTTACTATAAAATCCTCATATGCACAAAGGAAGCATTCCACTTAACATTTGCCAGTGATAGTGTTCTTGATCTGTAACGAACTAGTTGAAAAATAAATTTTCTTCTATGACCGTAATGTCTGTATGATGAAGCCTCTGCCGATATCTGATAATTGAAGATCATTCTCGAAAATAGGAATAGGAATAGCCATCAGAGTATCCAGCATCTGCAGCCTTTCGACTCTTGTGGACCTTCAAACCATCGATCCCAAAATGGAATTATTGGGCCATTTGTCCTGGCAAACCAGAAGAAATATGATTTCGCATAAAAAGGTCGAAAGTTGTTTTGGGGAAAATTTGGAAGCAATGAAAACATATGGATGGCAAAGAAGTATTACACTGGAAGCAAAGGATCAGGTTTTGTTTCCACATTGCTCAGCATTCTGGCATAGGCATTATAAACTTCAGCTTGTGAATCGATAACAGTAAAAGTAAATGTTAGATCGAAAGTCAATTAAGTACTCTACTGATTTTCCCGTTCTTACTCCTTGGATGCAGCTGCGGCCTTCTCCATCTTCTCAAGCTGTTCCAGCTCCTCCTGCATGTATAGAAAATCCAGTCATGCTAATGGCCAAAAATATAACCAAAGCAGAATCATCTGTAGCATGCAGCAATTTGGACAAAAACCTACACGATACAAGAAGAGGGAAGTTTTCTTATCAGGGAACACCACAAAACACTAAACTGCGAGGTCACTCAGAAACAGAAGGGTGCCAAACAAAACAGAGTCATCTGTAGCATGCAGCAATTCGGACAGAAACCTAGAAGATAGCAAGAAGGGAAGTTTCCTTTTTCAGTGAATACCGTAAAACACTAAACTCTGAGGACGTTCAGAAACAAAAGGGTGCCAAAGAACCACTATCTCAGTAGGCCAGTCCTCCGGGTGAAAACCTATCCAATAACCCACACAAACTTAATGGGAATAGGCCATCTAAACCTCGCATTTGTTTCCTACAACCACATACAAGTCAGATGATGGGAAAAAAAAATTATTGGAAAGCACCAGGAAAATTGAAGGTTAGCCAATATCGGAAGCACAGATTGTGTAGAGCAACAGAGGCAGCAATAAATGAAGGATGTGAGATGTACAACAAGTGCATTGTTTGAGAAGGTGAATAAGTTCAAAAAATAACCCAGTACGAGAAGGATCTGGACATGGCGATGAAGTTTTCCAGAAACATACAATAAAATCTCTCCTCTTTCATTTTCCTTCTATGAACAAGCGTTCTTTTCTTTACATTTTCTCTCTTTTTGTGTTTTTCCCTTTGGTGTGGCCTTTCTAGCCTAATGTGTCCTAAACATTCAATATCATAATAGTTTTTGACCATTTGACAAGACTCAAAATAAGTTCATTGAATTTTTTTTTTTGGTCTTTATATCCAAAGGGTTTGGATTTCAATAATGCAGAGTAGTTTCCATACTGAAGAGACTTCTTTATCATAGCTAAAAAATTTCCGTATATGGTTTTGTGAAATCTTCTAAGCTTCCAATCAACTCCCATATAATTTATGTAGCCATCCTTCACCTGTCTCCAAAGCAACATGACAGATACATAATTCGTTCCCTAGATTGAGTTACTCACCCTGTCTCTTTCCCAAGTGGCCAACCCTGTTGGTGCAAGTCTGAGTCACAGCTTCAACTCTGTTAGCCTCATGGCTCGCACCAAGGCAGAGCATATACGCCACATGTCTATTCAAAGGTGTATCTCCATGGAACTTCCCATGAGCTCAATCCAAGTTGATGGGAAATTTTTTTTAGGAAGTAGTTGATGGCAATTCTATTCAAAGAAACGGAAGGAATTGATGACATCGGTAGATTGGCTAATTCCACTTATTTATGACCCAACTTAATTAAAAGGCAAATAGACTAGCTTCCAGCTTGCATACCAGGGCAACCTGGCAATGAGTATAGCTCGACAGAAAAAGGGACAACCAAAGTGACACAACTTTGATCTCTTTCAAAGGAACAAAAAGGAAGAGTAGCGGGAGTTGAAACTATAGCTCATTATGAGAAATGTAACAAATTAACTCACCTTGTTTAGATGCAAATGTTTTCTTTTAGATTACTTATTCTACGACTTCTACGGTGTTCTGAGCATATACCTCAGGCTCATTTCGAGGTTGTACAAAAATGCTTGCAGAAAATGCTCAAAAAGTTCCCAGACATATTGCTTACCTTAGAAACTACAGTTCCATAAGTATATACCCGTATGAACTGGTGATAAAGCCCATTGAAGCAGCCACTCATTCAATTCCCATAGCCAAGTTGTTCTATACGATTCCTTCCAGTTAATAACCTTAATAAATTCTCGAAATTGTGAAAAACTCCTGGGAAACTGTAACTTACCCTATCTGAGGCTGAGTGTCTGGTATCTAGTTTCCATCGCCAAGATGCTCAAGCTCCTTCAGTCCAATTATGTTCATACTTAAATCTACCCTTTCTGAACCTACAGGTGACTTCTTGTGGAAGGAAACAAAAAAAAGCCCTTCTTATGGCTCCATCTTGTAGGTGTAATAACCATAAAATGAAGAGTTGTCCCACCCCTCATTCAATTGTACCTATGGACCAATCGGTTCAAAATTTTCGAAAACCACATTCATTTTTATTTGCCTAGGGAACATGGAATACAAACAGCTTGATGAGACAGCGAAATACACCCATGCATCCATTATCCCATAGCTCTACTATCATATCTAGTGCAATTGGAATTAAAGTTCTTTACTTTGCATAACTATAAGCAAACGTCACATCTCTTTTACAAGATTGCCAACTGTTCGATTTTTCAAAAAAAGACGTAACTAATTGGCCGATCCCAATTATTACAGATTTTTCTGAGTTTGCAGAAGGATATGGTTACTACTTTTGTAAGAAATATCCGCACCCCATCGTATAATGCACAATTGGCAATGAGCAAAATATCATGTCAATAGGAATACCCATTAAACGTTCGCATTGAACTTCCCGTGTCATCATGAACCCTAATTCAGCAAACGGGATGACAAGTAGCAAGATTTAAACATGACCCAATTGCGGCTAGTATTCAAACCTCTGCTAAATTAAACATGATCCTACTTCAACCAGATTCTTAAATCAAAGTTCTAAAAAAAAAGAATCCACGATGAAATTCAAACTACCAATCAAGTTGGTGGTTTTACAGAGAACAATGGAATACAATTCCATAGGTTACAAGTGCCTCGTTCATAAGCTAACCCAAAAGAACTGACAATAATTCAATAGACAACTAAACATTGAATAGCACAACCACACGACATCACTAGAAAAAACAAAGTCCCAGAAACAAAAACTTTAACAGAAAAAAAGAACTTACCTCTAGGAATCTAGCTTCCTGCTCGAGCCGTTTCAGTTCAGCCTGTATCCGATGTTTCCCTCTCGTATCAGTGGCTGTGAAAGACAGAACCCGGCGGGTAATCGGACTCGCAGATTCGGACCTGTCCGATTGCATCTCAAGCATACAACAACCACTAAAGGAATACAAAAGCCCTAACTTTACGAACAACCCACCAACCAAAACCAACCAAGAAATGAAGTGGTTCACCAAAGAGACCCCATTAGACAGGAAAACAAGTACGACCCAGGAATCTTCATGGATCCCACAATTAGCTCCTTTATTAAAGCGACAAAGCCCTTACGCAAAGACGGTGATCTATGAGTGAAAAGAATAAAGAGAGAGAGACGGACAGGTTGGGGTTATTATTTGGCTGTTTTAGCTCAACTTTTCAAGGAAACGAGATGGGAAAAAGAAAACTTTCTTGATGTTGGTGGTGCTGTTGGGTAGTGTTTTGTGTGAAAGCCGGTTATCTTTTGCAATTCTCATATTCTGTGTCTGTTTTGTCTCTCAACGACATTTTTTTCTAGTTTTTTTGTCTCTCTACGACTCGATGGGTATCTCTGGTTTCAGACTTTGTGCAGCTCCACGCGATGTTCCCTGTAAGGGTGACTTCGACAGTGGAGAGATTGCCAAACTTAGTTACTTTAATTAATGAGAATAATATAAAGCAAAATTATTCGAAAGTTTTGGAACTCAAACATTATATGTTACCCAAAAATTCTCTGTAAAATAAATAGCTAATTAATGTAGTCAGATTTAAATTCTGAAAACCATAAATATGAACAAATCCATATGATACGATGTGAAGATACAAAACTCAATTAATAATTCCTACTATAATTAACACCACAGAATCTAGGAAATAAGATACAATAATTCAACTACTTATTATTTTTGTTTAAATATGAAAACAAGTACACGATTAAATTTGTGGTAGTTGAGCATTTATTTTCTTACCTTCTTCCATCTTGTTGCATTTGACTAAGTACCTCCATATGGCATTGCTTGATAAAATACAGACCTTGAACTTTTTTCGTTCTCTGCCAAATTTCACGAGTAAAGTTGCAACTGTGATGGATATCGCAGTCCGAATCAAAAGTTCTCCAGATAATAGAAGAGATAATTTGGTTTTATCTTAATTATGAAAAGTCCATAGATATAAATGAATTAGTCGGAGGTAATCTTTGTTAATTGGCATATCTTAATTCAATTGGAGGTAAACTATATTGGTTGGTAGAGTCCGATCAGACTCTTTTTGTAGTAACAAATTCTTTTAACTTAAGGTTGTAAGACACTATTGCATATATTTGAAATTTATTATGGAAATAAGTTCACCAACTACGAAACAGATTGTGTCATGTTTGTCAAAATCTCAATGAATATATAAATTCACGAATAAATTGTGCTGGATCCGTCAACTCGATACGATTATAATGAATTAAGGGGTGTCGATATAATGAATTAAGGGGTGTTCGACAGTAAAAATTTTGGATATTGAAATTTGTAAAAAAATAAATATATTTTATAGAGTCGATGAAAAAATGAAGATAGAAGATTTAAATGAATGTTATAATAAAAAATAATAATTTGATGAAAAAAGATATTCTTTTGTAATTTTTTAAAAAGTGAAAATTTTGAGGGCCGAACACCACCTAACTTAACTGAAAAAATACACTATCTTTAATTTTTTTTCATAAATAGTAAATAATATTTATAAAACTGTTGAATATAAGCAGATTAATATCTTTTTTTTTCTTTTGGATCCCGTGGTTTAGCATTAATCTTGTTGGCAACAGTGTTTTAGCATTTGTTTGTAGAAAAATAAAAAAGCAGTCTATATAGAGCGTGTTAGGCACCGGACGAATAAGCGAGTCGGGGTAGCGGCAGCGGCGCCACTGTGCTCGACACTTGGAAGTCCACTGCGGAAGTGGCACGTGGTTGTGTTTTACGATGGTTTCAAGACACACGTGCGCGTGCTGGGTTTATTTTCTTTTTGTCTCTGTTTGTCTGTGGTGGGTCTACACAGATTTACGTTTGGAAATTGGAAATTTAAAAATGGAGATTTGCCAAAACATATATGCTTTTTCAGTTTTCCTGCCTGCCTTCCATTGTTTCATATCTGCGTCCTAAACAGATTTATGTTGTGTTCGAGGGTTAAAATTTTAAGATATTAAATTTTGTAAAAGAGTGAAGAGATAGATGATTTTTAATATTTATTATAATAAAAAGTAATGTTGTGATGGAGAGACAAAGATTATATTATAATTTTTTATTGTGTTAAAATTTTAAGAAATATAAAATTTTAGTAAATAAACATAGTCATAGAGTGTGTTCGGTTAAGTTGTTTTGTGAGGATTTTTTGTGTTTTGAGAATTTTTATGTGATGTTAACTTTATTGGTATGCGTGTTGTAGTTATATTTATGTGGTGTGAAAAATGATGTTTGGTTGTAGAATCCCGAGGATTCTTTGTAAACGAACATGCTCTTAGTTGTGTGAAAATCCACGAAGCTTTATGCTTTCAAATAGAGTAAAAAGATAAAATATTTTTTATTTCCATCAAAATAGTAATTAACATTCCCTAATACATGAAAATACTATTACTTTTTTTTTGTTCTTAAACTGGCTCACCTCCTTACTTAGCTATAATGTAATAATATGTTATTATGTGTTATGTCCGTATAATAAAACATTGTTATAAAGAGTCAAAAGACATGAATAATGAGAGAATAGTGTATATTCCGTGCTTTACTCTAAATAAAACAAAATTTAAAGGCAGATGGAGAAGTAAAATTCGAGTAGCAACAAAGGGATATAAATTAGATGTACTAGCAACTAGAGTGGTGACAGAAGTAACAGAGTGCTGCGTTTTGTACTTTAAGTCTTATGGACGCGTGTTCAACGGGGGTTAATGAACTGAGAGTTTCGTACATTGTCGTACTCTTAACTCTTGCATGACATACGGGTGTCGCACGTTCAGGCTGCCACCCATATCCACGTGTAAAAACCCCATGCATTTCCTTACTTCCAAGCTCTGATACGCACGCTTGAACCCTGCTACATATATTGTTACTATGTACTGTCAAGAGTGTTAAAGACCTTTGAAATCCCACAGAGCAAAAATGTCCGCTACATTCTCTGTAATTTCATCGAACCTAATGAAAAGGACCATACCGTTTTGTTCTTTCAACTCGGTGAGATCAAAAGCTCCGCCACCGTTGCTTTCCTACCGCGCAATACGTCCCAAAAGAAAGCCTGTGTCTGTGTGTCTCTCCGCTCGGTTGCTTGCCGATGACCCTGGCAGGAGCACCCCGGAGTTGCCCAAGGTGCCAAATCATCAACCCAGCGTCCCACCGGAAGTGCCACAAATTCCTACTGCTCCAGAGATTGACCCTGGAAACACGCCATCTGAAGTGAGAACCAATCCCCTGCCGTATGCTCCTCCGGGGCCAAAGCCAGGACCGGAATTCCCCAGGCCACCAGTACAGCCTCATCCGGACCCTGGACCGGAGCTCCCGAATCCGACCATACCGCCGAGCCCCGACACTGATATCCCGTTTCCGAAACCGGACGTAGTGCCTCCATATCCACCGGATTACGCGCCACCGAACCCACCTGGACCAGATATCGTACCTCCACCACTACCAACGCCGCCGCCGGATATCAGTCCACCCACTTGGCCACCATTTGTTTTGGAGGAGGCGCTCGACAGGGGAGTGAGTTTCTGGTGTTTCAGATTTGACCATAATTATAGGATCAGCAAATGATGTGACTAGCTCGTGGAGTAGTAGCCAGGAGGGTGATGAAAAGTTCGGCGGCCGCAACTACTACTCCGTGGCATCCGAATAATTTGATTTGAATGTCTATTTTCTCTATGTTTGACGACTGGAATATCAACGTTTTTGTGTGATTAGAAAAAGAAATCAAATTAAGAAGTAACGAATTTCATTTGTCAAATTCTTGAACTGGGTTGAAGCCCCTTCGCATCGGACGGGGCTCGGCTAAATTCTCTCTCTCTCTCTGTGGGTGCGAGCGCTATCTATGACTTCAAACTATATATTCAAGCGAAGCAGAGAACTTGGGCCGACCATAATGTCCATAGGCCGAACCAACGACCTTTTACAAGGGTCTGGGCTCAACCGGCGTGCATATAGGTAGGCCCCCTCTGACATTGCTTATGGACGTACAGAGAACATACCAGCCCACGATGGCCAACAATGTTTTGACCCGACCCGAAAATAATTTAAGATTTTATTAACAACAGAGACAACTCCCTGCTAATATCTGGAATAGGGTAGTTGCCACGTGTGACCACCCTCAGTTATTTTTTTTAATATGACAACCGTCAAATCAAATCCCATATAAGTCTCTTTTCTGATACTCAATTACACGCGTCCGAACTCCTTTCTCTCTCTATCTTCCTCGACCCAACAAACGGCCGACGAAAATAAATCAGGTACGTCGTGGCCCAGGTGCCATTATCGTCGACGGGCATCCTGACCTTTCCCTCGATTACACGAAAACCTCTCTTTAGTAAAGCCGAGGAAAAAAAGGAATAAAAGAAGATTCTCCGAAGACCAAGTAGTACAGCAGCACAGCTCACGACTCCCCCCGTCCCTTTAGCTTCACAGTTCACAATGATTAAAATTTCCACTGCCATTTCCTCCACTTCTTGCGTTCTCTCATTTCCTTTCCTCCAGCAAAAATGGCATCCCATTCCGGAGCCACGCCAGGCGCTGCGCATCTCTTTCAGTGCAAACAGGAGCTCAGACACCCAGCCGGGCCAGCCGTTCAGGTGCTGGCAGTGGGGAAAGCAATACTGGCAGCGAGAACAAGGACTAGGAGCATAGGACGGTTGATAGCGAGGGTTTCAGATGGCGGGGGCTCGTACTTGGACATGTGGAAGAATGCAGTGGATAGAGAGAGGAAGGAGATCGAGTTCCACAAGATCGCCGAGAACACTTCTGGGACTAGTGACGGCACCGGGAGCGTGGAGGGGTTGGAGAGGAAAAGCGAGGAGTTCCAGAAGATTCTGGAAGTCCCTAGAGAGGAGCGGGACCGGATCCAGCGAATGCAGGTGATCGATCGGGCCGCAGCCGCCATTTCCGCGGCGCGTGCCATTCTTGACGAGAGCGGATCTAGGCCGGAGTCCGCGGGTCCGGGCGAGTCCGGGTCGTCGGGGGCCGGAGATTCGAAGAGTACTGATGAAAAAGGTAATTGAACAATCCACATTCAATTTCATTTTTTTTTCATTCTTTTACTCTTATTTCTTGTTGAAGCCTATACAGTCTAGTGTTCCCGCGTCCACAACAACCGATTCTGTTACTATTGCTAACTAGATAGGGTCAATATTCTATAACTAGCACACTGTACAGAGTCTTGATATACAGAATATACAATACACACAGAATTCAGCTGTTGGTTCTCTCGTCTCCAACCTTCCTTCTCTCTGATACTGTTCTTCATTTTCCGTTGATTCTCTGAAACTTTACATACTTCAAGGTGGTGTTTGTGATGTTAAAATTTTAGTAAAATTGTAGGAGTTGGTAAAAAGGTTGAAGAGAGAGAATGAAAAAGTGAAAAAGTTAGAGAAAAAGTAAGGAAAGAGAATGAAAAAGTAAGTAAAAAAGTGAAAAAGTAAGAGAAAAAGTAAGGAGAGAGAATGAAAAAGTAAAGATGTTAAAATTTTGGTAAAATTTTATTAAAAATGTAGGGTAGACAAACACTATGCAAATGTTTGGGGTCCGAAGTTGGACTGTGAGGACGTATTGCATTTCGGGGTTTTGGAATCGGGGTTTGAACTTGAGGAATGAGGATAGTGAAGGTAATGGGTTTTCGTGTCAGAGTTTCACCTACTGGAATCTGAGTTTTGTAACACTTGTGTTATAAACCATCCTAAGGGTTTTTTTGCTGAAACATTCTCTTGTTTTTGAACCTCCTTGAGGCGTGGTGTTTTATCCATCCTTGGGCGGACGTTTTCTTAATGCATCGTTGTTTAGAAAAAAAAAATTCCTAAGGGTTGGCTAAGAACTGCAAAAGTGAGTGATTAACTATACCGTGGAACTCTCCTGCTGTTTATAATCTCAAGCAGGGGCGATTTCCTTCGTGGACGAATTGTCGTTCTCAGTGTGTGTTTTGATTGCAATTGCGGATACGTAAGAAGCAATGACATAATGACGAGTCATGACATCATTTGTGGTACATCTGGGTGCCGCTTTGAAATTGTGTCACCAATCTATGGCTGGGCCTTCATAGGAGGCAATTTACTTGGCTCTTTCTACTTTAAGAATAGAATATTTTCTGAAGAAAACGTCGATGCAGGCTATAGGCCAAGCTGGTCCCCATTTCTTGGCAATTTTACTTCCCGGTTACTCTTTATTGCAGACGATTAAACATACGTGGCATGCTAGTAATCATTATGTGCAACTATATGTCACAATGCTCTTCAGAACCCGAGTCATGAGTTTTTTTTTTTGTTAATTTAACCAGCTGCTTGGAGTAGGAGCATATCCGTGCCTCGGTCAGACAATTCTGGAACTGGAATTCCAGGTCCAGATTTTTGGTCGTGGACTCCCCCTTCGAATGGTGTTAATGACGCTCAGGTGGCTGGAAGATCTTCTGTGTATCCAACTTCAACCAACCCAGTCATTGAGAAAGAATGGTCTGCGGGTTCCCTCTCTATTCCATTTGAGAGTAAACTTTCTGAAAGCAACTACAACCCTCCTCTTCCACCCCTTCAGTCATTGCTTGAGGTCGAAAAAGTGGAAGTTTCGGAGTCCAGTCTGGAAATGCCTTCCTCAAAGGAGGAACATGAACTTGGTGTTCAGTTTTCAGCACATGCAGCGGAAGCAGCTCATGCTCTTCGTAAGTTGGATGAACCATCATCGGATGGAGTGAATGCTGATGGGTCACGGTGGTGGAGGGAGACAGGAGTTGAGCAAAGACCTGATGGTGTGATTTGCAGGTGGACAGTGACCAGAGGTGTTAGTGCTGACCAAGTTGTTGAGTGGCAGGAAAAGTTCTGGGAGGCTGCAGACGAGTTTGGCTGCAAGGAACTTGGATCAGAGAAATCAGGACGTGATTCAGCTGGAAATGTTTGGCGTGAATATTGGAGAGAATCAATGTGGCAGGTTTGTAAGGCTCTCCTCTCAGAAGTCTCTTGGTTTCAATGTATCCCAAGGACGTATAGTATTATCCTTTGCACTTGCATGTCTGATTCATGGTAGCTAGGTGATATACTTAAAAGTTAGACTGTGGTTCCTGGGGGTCAGCTTTCAAAAAGGGTCTACAGTTTCATAGACAATGAGAAGCATGCGTAAGGCTAAAATTGAGGCCCTTTGTATAGTGTGCAGCATCAAAAATTTAGTTTTTGTGTAGATATCCATGTATGTGGTTGATTATGGGATCAGGCGAGGAGTATCTGTAGGGCGGATCCCAAGTTTTTGTTGGGATTAAGCTTATGAGTTGAGTCGGTTGAGGAAAGCATACCTAGTGCCCATTCAACCCAACCCCATTAATTTTTGTTCTGTTTTTTCTTTATTATTACGAGTAGTCTTGAACTTCCAACCATAAGTTGCCTGATATGGGTTGCATCCTTAAAACACTTTCTTCAACTAATCCCTTTCATTTTGTGCTCCAAATGATGAAACCGTTTTGATGCTTTTGTTTGTACATTTATTTTAACTGTGGCAAAATAGTCAAGGGAGACCTAATTTTAACTCTTAATTGTTCAGGATTGTGGCCTTGTTCATCTTGAGAAAACTGCAGACAAGTGGGGCAAGAATGGAAAAGGTGATGAGTGGCAAGAGAAATGGTGGGAACATTACAATGCCTCTGGCGAAGCAGAGAAATGGGCACACAAGTGGTGTAGCATTGATCCTAACACAGACCTAGAGGCTGGTCATGCCCATGTTTGGCATGAAAGGTACGAAACCTCATCTCTAATTGGGTTATAAAGTGCTACAAAGCTTTTGCACTGGTCCTCTCTTCTATCATTCTATGCGACTGTAAAAAATTACAATAGAGTGAACAAAAATTTTCAACTCTTTGAAGATCCTTTTGAGGTAAAAGGAGATTGCATTTGGATGAAACTTGAAAACATCTAGTTGTTGACCCGTTGTGCATGGGTTTTTCTCTCGTTCCCTCCACAGAGAATTGGATAATCTGCAGGACTTTTAAGTAGATAGATCTGTGAGAATTCACGAAGTATTGGAGCTTCATACTATTGGAGTTGGTTTTTCTGGGGGCTTCAAAAGGGTAGTAATCAAATTTTTACTAAATAGTGTTGGTTCCGATACCTTTTGTAGAGGGCATGGCATGGGGGACAGCTGCGCTAACTAGTTTCATCCCTCTTTTGTTGAGATGTTGACTTGCAATTGTGATCGCAAGTTTCATTGTCTTCCCATCTTGAAAAAATTCTCATATACGGAGTTCATGGTCGCTTGTTGATTCAAAATCTGCCAACATAAGAATGCCTCTCAAGAGATCACAACTACACCTTTTGCTTCTTTCTAGATAAAATTGTTCCCATGACTGTTAAATTTCGGTACAATTAACAGGTGGGGTGAGAAGTACGACGGACATGGAGGCAGCATGAAGTACACTGATAAATGGGCTGAACGCTGCGAGGGTGATGGTTGGACCAAGTGGGGTGACAAATGGGATGAAAACTTTGATCTCAATGGACATGGTGTCAAACAGGGAGAGACTTGGTGGGAAGGTAAGCATGGAGAGAGGTGGAATCGAACGTGGGGTGAGCACCACAATTGCTCTGGATGGGTTCACAAATATGGGAAGAGCAGCAGTGGAGAGCATTGGGACACACACGTGCAACAAGATACATGGTATGAAAGGTACCCTCACTTTGGATTTTACCACTGTCTTGACAACTCAGTCCAGCTGCGGGAAGTTCGGAAGCCATCTGAGATGTCATAAACTATCTATTTGTTTTCTTGTCATATGATTCGTCTTGTTTCTTTAATTTCACTTTGTTGCTGCAAAGGATTGCAATATGCATTACATGGTTCACGTTCCTTTTGTCGGATCAAGTGTTCAAAATAAGCAGCGAAGAGAGGAAATATTCAGAGTAGCATTGGCGCCCTTCTGTGGTATGTTTGGATTCTTCTGAGGTTCAAACCATGATTCTCTCCCGATTTTAAGAACCGGCTTTTGGCGTTTACTGCTGCTGTACACGTCACCTGCTAATTGGCGTTGTCTTCTCAAAAGCATTTCAACGTTTACCTGCTTCGCAGACAAAAAGCCGTACATCGATGTCTGCACTTTGCCATACTACAGTACAGGACACAAATATCTTGTCCTGTCCAAAACGACTCTAGTCGTTACTCTTCGAGCTTGCACTCTGTTCTCCCTTGTTCCACGCTCCCTGTCGTCCACTGCTTCCACCCTAAATGCTTATTTATTAAGGCGTCTCCTTCTCCGATCGCTGATTTAATACCCAGTGCCATCCTCTTGCCACCTTCTTCCCTTAAAACTTCTCAGCGACCCATATCGACTCCCGTACAGATTCCCTTATCACCCTTAATCTTTTTCTGTTAGCCTATTTTTCTCGAACAAAAGCTCAATTCGTCCAACTAAACATCACCACCGCCTCCAACTTTCACATAAACTCCACCTCAAACTTCTGGTCTTCTCTATTTTGCGTTCGGGTTTTACCCAAGTGATAATGGATTCAAGTGCGGCATTTGGCTCAATGGCAGCCCAAGTGTTACTTCGTACTTCAAATACTTCCTTAACTATCTGTCGATGTCGATTAACCATTCATGCATTCGCGAGCTCGATCGCACACTTGAGTATTGAAATTCTGCATATCGTCTTCGCTCGCACGGGCTTGTCCACGTCCGTTGCGTGAATTCCCACTGGAGAGAAGAAATCACGTGTAATGTGTTCGCTTGCTGACGATCGTCGCGCGAATTCCCACTTCCCACAAGCAGAGAGTGGGTATTCTCGTTCGTTCCGAGCCCGCGCGTATGCACATTGAAAGCTTATAGAACAGAAAACAATAAACATAAAACTTCAAATAAAAAGTTATATAAAATGATAATATTTTAAAAGATAATAAATCTAAAAATAAAACTGCAGATATTTTAATGCATAAAAATACAAACAAATAAAAAAAAACCACATAAATTTACTAACTTGGTTTCGGCATACATCTTAGAAGATAGAACCATAAATTTATATATGGGCCACTTGTACACCACTTGCAACTTGTATAGAAAAAGCACAGAAGGGAAGACCCGCAGCTGCCTAAGAATCCAATGTGTGAACGGAACAAATAGCATCCGCGAGATCCCTGACGAGCGAACGTGAGGTCGCTCACGCCGAAGGCCCAACAAAGCTGTGTACAGTTGTGCTAAACAGGTGGCGGCATCTCCAAGTTTTTGTGAGACTGTCATAATGCATGTGTCAGATTAGAGTGCACAGGTGTTTGGTCTGGCAGGGTTTGCGGCAGAAAGGGTCATACTGTAAGTCGAGCCTCTTCCAATTCGTGGAACGAAAACCAGAACCAAAGCCTGCATCCAAACAAGCCCATGCATGATGTTTCAGTTTTGTGTATTCACATTCAATCATCAATAAAAAAGCCTGGAGAATTTATTTTGTGCTCATCGAGTTCCTTTCGTTGTTCTTGCATCCAACACGCTCGTGCGCTGATGTATTATCTTTACTTACATACAATCGAACATGGTAATTTCATGTTAGTGTTGTTGTAAAAACCGTGAGCTGTGAGGGATGAAATAGGCACAACCGAGAAACTATGCACAAGCTGGGCAGCAACTTTCAATCTAATGCCCTGAGCGAATTAGAATAGCGCCTAGAAGTAAATTGGCATAAGCACGATTCAGGAAATCTCCAAGGGCTGGAAAGAAGCCTTTGTATAGAACAGCCTCCTTCGTTTGCAAAAAAAGACATCACATGAATTACTCAGGTGTTTGATACTGGTAAATTGGTAATAACATCTTTGTGTACGTTGTACCATTCATTCGGGTTGGCAATTTGCATCTCAGTTCCCGTCATTAGCGACTAGTAGGGCTGCACAACCCCAGTGTAGGTGCCAGTTTTGGCCACAACCGGCACCTACACTAGGTAGGTCGGTTTTGAAAAAATTGTCACTTACACCTACACCGTTAAGGGTAAAAACCGGCCCTTAACGGTGGCGGTTTCCGGTTATCCTACATTAATATTGAGCTATTTTTTTAGCATTTTACGCACTTGGTCCAATGTATTTTTTCTTTTTTCTTTTGGTCCATTAATCACATATCAATAAAATCTAAACTAATGAAATCCAAATTCCAAAATCAATAAAATTAAAGATCATCTTAAAAGATAAGATGAGAACTTAAAGTCCAAAGTAATAGAGACGTCACTGTAAGTAGAAACTATTATCTTTTGAAAAATCCATTTAGACCCTAACAACACTTAGAGGGGAGAATATGTGTTTTCCCTCTAATTAACAAATCAATAAAAAATTTAAAACATGTTAAAAACCTAGTAGGGTTTCCCTTGGTTTCACAAGGAAAATCTAAAAATTCAGTAATTTTTTAAGGTGCTCGAGCGCGGGTCAAACGGTCGTCGAGCGCTTATGTTTCTGTCTGAAATTTGCACTGAGCGCTCGAGCGCTTGTCTAACGCTAGTCAAACGTAATGACTCTGTCTGAATTTTTGAACTAAAATGTATTAGAAATTTGAACTAAAATGTAATTGAGTGACTGATTTTGCAAGCATGGTATAAATTTAATAGTGATTTGTCAATTTTAGAAATTTAGACAATTTGTTAACGTTTCATAAAAACTCTTAAACTAATACATTGATTTAAATTTTTTTGTGGTAGAATCTCAACCTCTTGACTTATATTATGCGATGTACTTACCAAATTTTGACATTAAACTCTTTAATTATGATTCTAATGCCTTCATATATACCCTTCTAAATACAATAAATTTGTAATTTTTTCTACCAAAATTCTAAATAACTAGTTCATTCACCTAACAAGCTTCTTGGTAACTTGAATGTAAGCATTTGATTAGACAAAATCAACAATAAATCTCAAATATTCAGGTGAAACTAAACTATTGAGTAAACATTGTCATGCTTCTAGAATACTACGTCTTGAGGTGAAACTAAAGTTTGAACTATTGAGTAGAAACTAAACTAAAAAAACAAAAAAAAAAATTTCCGGTTTTTTCAAAAAACCAAACCTACACCGGCACCGGTTAGACCAAAAATCGAAAACCCAGTGCCGGTGCCGTGCCACCGGAATTTCCCGGTGGCATTGTGCAGCCCAAGGGACTAGCGTTCCAAAAGCTTCCATTCTCTTGTGATCGGGGGGTTGCCCCAAGAGACACAGCCAAATACCCCACCCTGCGACAAGCAGTGCCAATCCAGTATTCAGCAAAGGATCAGCAGCACTGCGGGCTTGCTCTCGCGGAAGCCAGGCCGACAGGATTATTCCGACCCCCATATTTAACAGGTTCGACAGGAAGAAATTCAGCGATTTTTTCCAACACCAGAAGCCCACTAGAGAGAAGTCCACCAGTCAAGACCAACCTTTTGTTCTCTTCAGCCCAAAGAAGCCCACTCACTGCTCAAGCCCGCTCATCAAGACTAGGGGTATGTTCGTTTTCACCATTTTTTCAGGATTCTAAGTATATTCACAATTCTACCACCGAACATATTCAGAATTCAAACACAAAAACCAATACATTTTACACGATCTCCAACAACTTTTTAATTTTTTATTCAACATAAATTTTCTCTCTCTATACTTTTTCACATAACTCCAATACTTTTTATTAAACAATTACATCAAATCATTTCTCTCTCCACTTTACACAAACACCAATAAAATACTATTTAACATAAAAATTCACAACTTCTCTAAAATCCTACATTTTTTCTCAAAACGAACATCACCTAGGGTTTTCTTAATTGCTTCACTGACGTTTCGCTTGTCTTATTATCGTGTGGTTCCACGCCATGAATTTTGAACAGCCAGATTGATAGAGTACCATATCAACTGTGCACACGTGGCTGGTCTTGTTGTCGATGTCTCATCAGAAACCCTCTCTCTCTCCCTCACTCACTCACTCACTCACTCACTCACACACACTATAACCAATCTCAATCTGCTACCAAGCTCTCAAATCTAAAGGCCCCCTCCCCCTCAGGGCCTCAGTCTCTCTCATGGTATAAATCTTTGCATGTCTCAATTCTCTGTCTCGGTGCATCTCCGTTACATCGGTGAGCCATGTTATCTGGGGTAATTGGCAAGCCATGCTTTATTTCCATACATAGTTGTGAAAACTGGACCTTTTAAGCGGAGCTCTTAACGTTGTAACGCCTATCTGCTTTTAGTCTTGTCTACGAGGGTTCGCTTACAAGCCTTCAATTGTCACTGAGAAATAGCATATAATTATTGTTTGTGGATTTCTCTGTTGTGATTGAATGGCTTCTTCAGTGCTCAATGGAGCCGAGAATCTCAAGCTCATCAGGGGCATAGCCCCAACTGGGTTTGGCTTTGTGGGATCAAATTTCCAGGACAGGCGTTTGGCAAGTAAGTATTTAGTGTCTTTTGCTAGAAATTACAAGGCCAGAACTCCAACCCTCCGATGCAGTGCATCATCCTCACGGCCAGCTTCGCAGCCAAGGTTCATACAACACAAACAAGAAGCATTCTGGTTCTATAGGTTCTTATCTGTAGTGTATGATCACATCATAAATCCTGGACACTGGACCGAGGATATGCGAGACGAGGCCCTTGAGCCTGCCGATCTCTCTGATCGCAATATGATTGTGGTAGATGTCGGGGGTGGAACCGGGTTTACCACACTTGGTATAGTTAAGCACGTAGATGCCAAAAATGTTACAATTCTTGACCAGTCACCCCACCAGCTTGCTAAGGCTAAGCAGAAGGAGCCCTTGAAGGAATGCAAGATAATTGAAGGAGATGCGGAGGATCTTCCATTCAGAACTGATTATGCGGATCGATATGTCTCCGCTGGAAGGTAATATCTAGAGTATAGTGAACTGAATTTGCTTTGTTATACTTTTCTTTAGTTGCAGCTGAAGTTTTGATGCAGAGATTATTTGTCTTAAATTAGTTTAAAGAGATTGATCTTTATAAAAAAAAAGTTTAAAGAGATTGATCTTCGGAAGACGTGAGCTATGTCAAATCCAACTGATATTTGATTCATAGTTCAGATACTCTTTGGACAAGGTTTTCAATGTAAACCTTGGGTTAATATAATCCTTTTAGGGAAATTCAGGAATCAGGTACTCATCGTGTTGCAGCTGAAGTTTTGATGCAGAGATTATTTGTCTTAAATTAGTTTAAAGTGATTTTTGAATTTAAATCCTTTTAGGCTCTTTGTTCACGCACGCTCAGACTAGGGAAAAAGGCACTATGGCATTGGAATGAAAAAAAGTTGAAAAAAAAAACTAGGAGAAGAAAAGAAAAAGGCAAACCACAATTCCTGGCATGGTGGTGGGGGTGGAGGGATCCCTCTCACCCTGCCCAATTGCCTGCCCCACGGAGCTGAGTTGAAGCAGAGGGGATTCCCAGCCTACCCTGCTCCTCCCTGCTGAGGTGATGAGTCCTCCCAACCTTCGGAGTGATCCTTACTACTGTGAAGTGGTGGAGAGGATCCGCTTCCCACCCTGACTCCAAGGTGCCGGGGAGGGATATCCCTCCCCTTCCCTCCTCTGCTTTTCTTTCTTTCTTTTGTTTTTTTGTTTTTCCTTTAAAGTTTCCTCATCCTATGGCACCAGTGCCGTTTCACCTTATCAGTGGGTTCACTTGAACAACCGTCTAAAACTTGAAGGAGCACTCAACTGAGTTCTTGAAATTACCAACTTTAAATCTGGGTTTTTTAAAGTCTAAGAGAAAAAGCATAGAATACTGTTTGCCTAAATTTCTTTTTAGAAAAAGAATGTAAAATGGCAGTCGCACTAGTCCTGTCGTAGATTCCACTGTATAAGAAGTAATTTCGTTCTGAAAATCTGACTGTGAGGAGTCAAAGAACAAAGTATGCTTTTTCACACTCATGTTATAGGTTTGAAAAATAAATTCTTTACAAATTGAACCTGATATTATGTTTCTGCCATAGCATCTCTGTGTTTCTTTCTAGAGGTAATATCTTACGAAGTGTTCTTAAATTAACTCTCAGCATCGAGTATTGGCCAGATCCACAGCGTGGGATCAGGGAAGCATACAGAGTGCTTAAGCTAGGAGGGAAAGCCTGTGTCATAGGTCCTGTGTACCCGACCTTTTGGCTGTCTCGTTTCTTTGCAGACGTGTGGATGCTCTTCCCTAAGGAGGAAGAGTACATTGAATGGTTTCAAAAGGCTGGGTTCAAAGATATTAAACTAAAGAGGATTGGACCAAAATGGTACCGTGGAGTCCGCCGGCATGGTTTGATCATGGGTTGCTCTGTAACAGGTGTTAAGCCCTCATCTGGGGACTCCCCCCTACAGGTAGTATAATTCTTCATGCCTTATATATTTGAAGAGACCCTGGATCTGGTCATTTGTCTCTCACTACAGTATGCCCTTTTTCATTACATGCATGTTTTTTTGTTCAAATAAGAATAAAATCCCAACCTCAAACTCTGCCTTGTGGATGTCTTTTATCCCTCATAACTCTGCTATGAGCCTAGGAGCTATTGAACTAGTTGCTGTTAGCCATTGTCATTCTTGATTTTAACATCTGAGTTATCAATACTCCATTGAGATAGAAATAAGATTGTACAAGTTCTCTCTCTCTCTCTCTCACTTTTTTCCCAAGACTTATGATCTCTCTCTCTTTCACTTTTTTCCCAAGACTTATGATGTATGTGCTTTTCATGCAGCTTGGTCCAAAGGTAGAGGATATAAAGAAGCCTGTGAATCCATTTGGTTTTCTCCTCCGGTTCATTCTTGGCACAATGGCTGCAACGTACTATGTGCTGGTTCCAATTTACATGTGGATCAAAGATCAAATTGTTCCGAAAGGAACGCCTATCTGAAATGGGGGGAAGGATTGGAGAGTATAGTCGTACCCCTATTTTATCTCCAAGCGACTATGAGACAGCTCAAGATGGTTAATGTGTCCTTCTCTGCTCAAGTTAAACCCTTGTTAGAACAAGCCAGATGAGACATCTTAGCAGTCCAGTTGGACAAACATGCTTCGTAGCTTACTGCTGTTTTGTGCTATGACCCCAATGTGGTTGTTTGGGTCATTTTCTTTCTTCTTCGTTTGAATGAGCAAAAATAAGACCCGATAAGGTAGTTGCAATGACATTTAGTGGAAATAACCGACTTTTCGATACTAGTTGTATATATTTGTTTCTTAGATAAACTCTCACTCGGAAGGGTAGTTGAAAACAGAAAGATCTCTATATTCCCTTGAATGGATGATTTGCCCCGAGAGGTGAAGGAATTTGGAAAACTCACCAATCAACAAAGATCCACATCATGTTCTTAGAAATTTCAACCTTTTAGGTATTAGGAATGGTTAAAGTATGTTTTTCATCATGTTCTTAGAAATTTAAACCTTTTAGGTATTAGGAATGGTTCAAGTATGTTTTTCAACAGTCTAGGTGTGGGAGAGTTTTTCCTTTTGGAAATAGGGAGCCAAGCGCTTATGAAGAATACTTTGCCGTTCATGTTTCCTTAAGTTTGATAGCTGAGTTATTTCACTATCACGAAAGCTATCTATCTAATAATCACAGTATTCACCGATATTCGTGACCCATTGTTCGTGTTCTATTGCTCTTCTGCCAATGCCTGAGCCTTTTTTTTTTCGGATTCTGCAGCTTCTCATGGGGCTGTTGAATTTGTTTAAGCAGTAAAGTAGAAATTAGTTATTGACGAGATAGCTTGTTCTTTGTCCATTGCTTCTGGAGAACATGAAGCAAGGGAAGATAATTTTCAGAAACAAATGAATATCCGAAGAAAAATCTGGTTGTAATGGGCCACAATGCCAACTTAGATTTCTACGCCAGCTGGAGCTTGATCAGGGTACAGAATGATATTTTAAAATTTTAATTCCTCATTAAAAAATGAGGGAAACCATTTTCATAAACCTCTCGGAGGAAACTGCTAGTCATCTCTTCCTTGGATGTTATTTCAGCAGAATCCTCTGGGGAGAAGGTCCTTGGATGCTGAATTCTGAACCGTTTTCCCATGGTCCCTTCGCACACTGGGCCAAATTTGCTCTTTGTTCTAGCAATCTCCCCCACCGCATCCGTGATCGCTGGCCTGATTTCATGCTATACGCTTCTCTTGTTATTGATGTCATTTGGTCTACTCATAACAGATTCGTTCATGAGGGTGTTGATCCAGACCTTGACAAGATGAAGCTGGATCTATCTCGACGCTATGATGATCATAGAGCTGCTTGGATTAAGAAGAGCCGGGTAGTCCAGTGGCAACCCCCGAAGCCGAATCAGTTCAAATTCAATTTTGATGTCGCCCTCCTTGATAATCTTATGTTTTATGTAGCTGTCTGTAGGAATGTTTCGGGCAAAATTGTGGCGGTGAAAGCGTCTTGTCGTAAAGGTACTGATCCCTTAAAAGGTGAAGCACTTGCTGCCTTGTTAGCTTGCCGCCTGGCCACTGACTTGCAGCCCTCCTCTGCACTTTTTGAAGGCGACTCTCTCCTGGTATATCAACAAATTACTGATCGTTCTATGGCCATCGATTGGAACATTGATGGTGAAATCTCCACTATCAGAGCTATGATGGATTCACATCCTGATTGGTCTTCGACTTGGATCCCCCGTGAAGGAAATTCCATGGCTCATTTTGTTGCTAAATGGTGTGCAACCAACAGACTTAGTGGTTCTATCGTTGTATCCTCTCTCCCTAGAGAGATCGTTGTTTGTGACTCTTGGTTGTCTGTGTAGCTTTATAGTGCCCTTTGTTTGCTCAGAAAAAAAAAGACTTTCATATGAATGAAGTAGACATCGAAGCCGACAACAAAATTTCGTGATGAGAAGGACTTCCGCAAGAAACATCAAAAGTTCTTTGACGCAAGTATTTCCGGAAGAAACGTAAAAGGTTTCTGCAAACACATTCTATATCTCATTGGTTCTTTTAAGGTGTAAACAAGTTGATTTCTTTTTCTCTTCAAGTCCATTATTGTTAAGAATAAAATAAAAGAGAATAAAAATTTAGACTAAGAGAGAGAGAGGAGAAGTGAGACACGAGATTTAAGTGGTTCGGTCCATAGACCTACATCCACTGTGGGAAGGCCCAAATGGGCAGATGTGTGAACTCACTGGTGTAAGGATGAGATTACAGAGAGGCTTTATTTATAAGCCTTTGATTGCAATAGCCCACATTGCTTTAGCAATGTGGGACTAACTCTAATAATTATTCTAATTGCTAGCATTAGAATTGAGAACCTGAGGAGCCGCTTTCTATGATGGCAAGATGGATGGGGCCGAGCTTGCAGATGAGAGATGTATGCTAAATGAGAAGTAGTTGCTAGCATTAGGCCTTCAAGCATTTACTGTTATATTGCATTGTCTACATGCTTGTTTCATTTTGAATTGCCAGTCAATGAATTTTCCTTAATTCCAGAGAAATTCCTCAATGATCAGGTATGCCCCAAGAGACACAGCCAAATACCCCACCCCGGGACAAGTATTGCCGCCATAGCATGTGGTGCCGGTGCCAATCCAGCATTCAGCTAAGATCAGCAGCACCTCGGGGTTGCTCTCGCGGAAGCCCGTCCGACCGGATTATTCTGACCCCCATTTAAGAGGTTCGACAGGAAGAAATTCAGGGAATTTTTCTCCAACACCAGAAGCCCACTGGAGAGAAATCCACCCGTCAAGACCAACCTTTTGCATGGTGGCCACGTGCTGCTTCTTTTTTGTTCTCCATAGTACGAAGAAGCCCACTCAATGCTCAAGCCCGCTCATCAAAACTGGCGTTTTCTTAATCTCTTCACTGACATTTTTCTATGATGCGCCCGTCTCGCTTGTCTTATTATCGTGTGGTTCTGTTTCATTAGTTTGAACGGCCAGATTGATATAGTACCATATCGACTGGGCACACGTGGCTGGTCTTGTTGTCCTATGGTTCTTCAGAAACCCTCTCCCTCTTTCTCACAGTTACCAATCTGCTAAAAAGCTCTCAAGCCAGTCTCTCTCATGGTATAAATCCTTACATTTCTCAATTCTCTGTCTGGGTGCATCTCCGTTACATCGGTGAGCCATGTTCTCTGGGGTAATTGGTAAGCCATGCTTTCTTTCCATACACAGTTGTGAAAACTGGACCTTTTAATCGGAGCTCTTAACGTTGTAGCGACTATCTGCTTTTACTCTTGTTTTCGAGGGTTCGCTTACAAGCCTTCATTTGTCGCTGAGACATAGCATAGAATTCTTGTCTGTGGATTTCTCTGTTGTGATTGCATGGCTTCTTCAGTGCTCAGTGGAGCCGAGAATCTCAAGCTCATAAGTGGCATAGCCCCAACTAGGTTTGGCCTTGTGGGATCAAATTTCCAGGACAAGCGGTTGGTCAGTAAGAATTTAGTGTCTTTTGTTAGAAATTACGAGGCCAGAACTCCAACCACCCGATGCAGTATATCATCCCCACGGCCAGCTTCGCAGCCAAGGTTCATACAACACAAACAAGAAGCATTCTGGTTCTATAGGTTCTTATCTATCGTGTATGATCACATCATAAACCCTGGACACTGGACCGAGGATATGCGAGACGAGGCGCTTGAGCCTGCCGATCTCTATGATCGCAATATGGTAGTGGTGGATGTCGGGGGTGGAACTGGGTTTACCACACTTGGTATAGTTAAGCATGTAGATGCCAAAAATGTTACAATTCTTGACCAGTCACCCCATCAGCTTGCCAAGGCTAAGCAGAAGGAGCCCTTGAAGGAATGCAAGATAATTGAAGGAGATGCGGAGGATCTTCCATTCAGAACTGATTATGCAGATCGATATGTCTCCGCTGGAAGGTGATATCTTGAGAATATTGAACTGAATTTGCTTTGTTATAATTTTCTTTAGTTGTAGAGGTACTCACCCTGTTGCAGCTGAAGTTTTGATACGGAGATTATTTGTCTTTAATCTGTGTAAGAAATAAAAAATTTAAACTTAGATAAGTGAGACATGATATTTAAGTGGTTCGGTCATTGACCTACATCCACTGTGGTAAAGCCCAATTGGACGGTTTGGTTTTCTCACTTATATTCAAAAGGTTACATTGAGGCTTTATTTATAAGCCGTTGGTTTCCAAGCAATGTGCGACTTTACATTTTCAACAATCAGTCTAAAGACATTGATCTTCTGAAGGCGTCAGCTGTATCAAATGCAGCTGACATTTGATGTATATTTCAGATATATAAAAGTTGAAAAAAAACAAACTAGTAGAAGAAAAGAAAAAGGAAAACCAGAATTCCTGGCATGGTGGTGGGGGTGGAGAGATCCCTCTCACCCGGCCCAATGGTCTTCCCCATGGTGCTGAGTTGAAGGGGAGAGGATTCCCAACCTACCCTGCCCCTCCCTACTGAAGTGATGAGTCCTCCCGACCTGCAGAGTGATCCTTCCCACTTTGAAGTGGTGGAGTGGCGGGGATTCGCTTCCCACCCTGCCTCCAAGGTTCTGGGGAGGGGGATCCCTCCCCAGCTTTTCTTTCTTTCTTTTGTTTTAAGTTTTCTCATCCTATGGCACTAGTGCCTTTTCACCTTATTGCTTGAACGACTCAGTCTAAAAATTCAAGGAGTTCTCGACTGAGTTCTTGAAATTACCAACTTTAAAAATGGGTTTTTAAATTCTTAAGAGAAAAGGCATAGAAGACTGTTTTACATAAATTTCTTTTTAGAAAAATGAATGTAAAATGGCAGTCGCACTAGTCCTGTCGTAGATTCCACTATATAGGAAGTAATATCGTTTCAGATAATCTAACTGTGAGGAGTCAAAGAACAAAGAATGCTTTTCACTCTCATCTTATAGATTTGAAAAATAAATTCTTTACAAATTGAGTCTGATATTAAGTTTCTGCCATAGCATGTGTTTCTTTTTATAGGTAATATCTTACGAATTGTTTTTAAATGAAATCTCAGCATCGAATATTGGCCAGATCCACAGCGTGGGATCAGGGAAGCATACAGAGTGCTTAAGATAGGAGGGAAAGCCTGTGTTATAGGTCCTGTGTACCCTACCTTTTGGTTGTCTCGTTTCTTTGCAGACGTGTGGATGCTCTTCCCTAAGGAGGAAGAGTACATTGAATGGTTTCAAAAGGCTGGGTTCAAAGATATTAAACTAAAGAGGATTGGACCAAAATGGTACCGTGGAGTCCGCCGGCATGGTTTGATCATGGGTTGCTCTGTAACAGGCGTTAAGCCCTTATCCGGGGACTCCCCCCTACAGGTAGTATAATTAATCATGCCTTGTATATTTGAAGTGACAGATGAAACACTAAGAGACCCTGGATCTTGTCATTTTTCTCTCATTACAGTAATGTTCTTCTTCATTACATGTTTGTTTTTTGTTCAAATAAGAATCAACTCCCAACCTCAAACTCTGCCTTGTGGATGTCTTTTGTCCCTCATAACTCTGCTATGTGCCCAGGAGCTACTGAACTAGTTGCTGTTACTTGTTAGCCATTATTATTTTCTAATTTTAATATCCGAGTCATCAATACAACATTGAGATTGAAATACGATTGTACAAGTTCTCTCTCTCACACACACTCTTTCTCCCAAGACTTATGATGTATGTGCTTTTCATGCAGCTTGGTCCAAAGGCAGAGGATGTAAAGAAGCCTGTGAATCCATTTGGTTTTCTCCTCCGGTTCATTATTGGTACAATAGCTGCAACGTACTTTGTGCTGGTTCCAATTTACATGTGGATCAAAGATCAAATTGTTCCAAAAGGAATGCCTATCTGAAATGGGAGGAAGGACTGGAGAGTGTCATCGTGCTCCTATTTTATCTCCAAGTGACTATGAGACAGCTCAAGATGTTTATTGTGCCCTTTTCTGCTCTTAAAACTCTTGTTAGAGCAAGTCAGATGAGACATCTTAGAGGTCCAGTTGGACAAACATGTGCTATGACCCCAATGTGGTTGTTTAGGTCCTTTTCTTTCTTCTTCGTTTGAATGAGCAAAAATAAAACCGATAAGGTAGTTGCAATGCATTTAGTGGAAATAACCAGACTTTTGGATGCTAGTTATATACTTATTTCTTGCATAAACTCTCACTCGGAAGGGTAGTTGAAAACAGGAAAATCTCTATATCCCCTTGGATGGATGATTTACCCAGAGGGGTGAAGGAATTTAGAGAACCCTCCAATTCACCGGCTAAGTTGGAGCGGTCTCGTCGAGAGTTTTGTCAAAAAATGGATGAAGACCCATATCGTATTCTTAGAAATTTAAAGCTTTTAGGTATTGGGAATGGTTCAAGTATGTTTTTCAACATTCTAGGTATGGGAGGAGTTTTACTTTTGGAAATAGGGAGCCAAGTGCTTATGAAGGATGCTCTGCTGTTCCTGAGGTTTATGACTTTGTAAATGCTATTAAGATTAGAAGAATGCATGAAGAAGACAGTACTACAATAATATTCCCTATGACTTTGTTAGCAGAGCATTATTATTTCAGACTCATCGAAGCCGATAACTTATATTTGTGCAGAAGGATACTTCAGATTTTTAATTCCTCGGTAAAAAATGAGGGAAACCATTTCCATAGACAATTTTCATGATTGAATATAAGATGGTCCGCCATTCACCGAAGCGGCAACGAATGTCCGAAGGACAGTCTGGTTGTAATGTACCACAATGGGAACTTCGAATTCCAAGCTATTTCTTAAACAACACATTTTCAATTAAAAATATTTTAGGAAGAATGGTAAAATGTTTTCCGCAACGAGTCATCATGGGATGAAACAATATTTTCTATTGTTTATCTAAAATGAGAAGAAACAATGAAAAGTATTATCGTACTTTCTCTGCTCAAATTAACCTCTGTTAAATCAAGTTAAATGAAACATCTTAGCCTTCTAGATATACATATTTCAATGACATTTGGTGGCAAAATAGCAAACGTTGCGATGCTAGTTGTCTATTTATTTCTTACCTAAACTCTCATTTCCAAGGATAATTAAAACAGAAAATTCCATGTATTCCCATGGACTGGCCGGCAAGAAAAGTTAAAAAGGAATTTCAAAACCACCAAAATTCACGGATAGGTTGCACCGGTCACCTCTGACTGTTCAAGTTCACCAAAATTGCAAACCAACATCAGGAACGCTCTTAGAAATTCCAACCTTTTAAGTAAGGAATGGTTCTAGTGTTCTTTCAACATTCAAGGCATGGAAAAGGTTTTTCTTTTGGGAAATAGAAGACAAGTGCTAACTGCGCTGAGGGAGAATACTTTAAGGATGTTTATGTTTCCTGACTTCGAAATGCCATTGGCTCATTAGGACAAGAGAAGCATGCATAAAGACGACAGTACTATAATAATATTCTCTTTTAACTTTGATATGAAGTTGTCCACTCGAGACTCCGATTAATGCACTTCGTTTTTTTCTATTAGATTTGTATAATCAGCAGTGTAATTGACGATGTTCGTGAATCATTGTTTGCGTTCTATTGCTCTTCTACCAATTCCAGAAGATGTCTTCGTAATTGCAGCTTCTCACGACAGGAAACTTGTACTTTGTTCACTGATATTGGAGAACAAAAAGAAGGTACCATAATCTTCGGCAACCAATGAATGTCCAAAGAACAATATGCTTGTCTTGCACCACCACGCGAGCTCGGATTTCTACTACCTGCTAGAGCTTGAGGAGAGTGAAGCAGATGAAGACCATGTGAAAATGCCAGTCCTCGTTCATCCAAGCTAGCCAACAACGCATTCTTGTTCTGCACAAGGATATTTTAAATCTTAATTCCACCTTAAACAATGAGTGAAACCAATCCATAGACCATTTTCATGCTTGAATGTGGATTAATTTGTTTCAATGTTGAAGCCGCGTAAGTGTTTTCGGTGTAAGTCAGTCGACGTAAAACACTTGTTACAACAAATTTAAATTTTATGAAGAAACGTAAAATGTTTTGAAAAATCTAGTTTAGACTCTAACAACACTTAGAGACGGAAAATATGTATTTTTCCTCTAATAAACAAATCAACAACAATTTTAAAACATGTTCTAAAATTGTCCAGCCTAGATATGCATAATAATCAACTCAGTCAACAAATAGGCAGCGGAAAATTAAATAAACTTCAATCACACAAAGACACAAGAATTTGGTGACGAAGTGGAAAACCTTTGAAATATCATTCAAAGGAAAAACCACTCCGGGCTAGCAGCCACCTAGAATCCACTAAGAAGAAAACCTTACAAACAGTGATTCAGACACGGGCAACCCCTGTTGCTTGACTCTGACAACCCTGATGTAATAATCTAAGCCTCCCTGCTTAGACCCGCTCCGTGCGGCATTCCCCTCAAACCTTTGAGGATCTTCTTGTGGATTCTTCACCGAACACTCTTGTTCTTCAGCACGCCTTCAACACCATGAAGGTTACACAGGTATTTGATCAAATGATAGAGAGAAACTTGTTAATCTTGAAGCACCAATCTTCTTGGGTTTTTCTCTCAAGGATGGAGGCACAAAACTGCTCAATAGAAGTCTCAATCAACATTAGGGCGGCCTCCCACGAAACCTAGTAGGGTTTCCTAACCTTTCAAAAGGAAATTCCAAAAATTCAGGGATTTTTGAAATTCGCCGGAAGTCGCTCGAGCGCCTGTCGAGCGCTTGTGTTTCTGTCTGAAATTTGCACTGAGCGCTCGAGCGCTGGTCGTTTCTGTCAGCCAATTTGTACTGAGTGTTCGAGCACTCGTCTAACGCTGGTCTAACGCGCTGAGACTCTGTTTGCATGTTTCCAAGGCCGCTCGAGCGCCTGTTGAACGCTGGTTGAACGTGATGAAGACTTTGGACACACCATCAACTCTAACTCTTGAACAAATGTGGGGACCAAAATTACAACTCAATCAAGACATATTTTGACACGAAATTTTGCCAATACAAAAATGCGCTAACATGTTTCCTCAGTAAGACATTTACAGTAGATATTTTCTCATCTTAGTAAGTTTCATCCACGTAAAACGTTTGTTACAGCAAATTTTAGATTGAAAGTAAAATATTTTTCTTAGTAAGTCATTTTCAGCTGACATTTTCACAAGTCACTGTTTGTTTAAGTTTTCAAAAAAATTTCAAAAATTTCTCACTCACTTCTTCATCAATTCTAATACATTTTTACCAATCCCAATAATTTTTTCATCAATTTCCATACCTTTTCACTAATCCCAATAAATTTTTACAAATTTCAACAATTTTTAACTAACTTTTCGTCAATCCCAAGAGAATCTACACTGCTTCTAAAAAAACAAAAAAATAAAAACTGTTTTGAGAACTAAACCAAACATAGCCTTAACAAGTTTAGTTTTGGAGTAAAAAGATATCCTACATGTCTACAGTTAGAGAGTTATTAAAAAGAAAACGTGAAAAGTTATCCCGTGTAATATCTCATTGATTATTTTGTAAGGTGTAAATAAGAACAAAGAAAAAATCCTGCAATAGAACTCTGCAACTCTAGAAGACATTTTCAGCACTTGCAGACCAGACAGAAGTTGCGTCCTGTTATTTGAATAGAAATGGAAGTTGAGTATGATTCAAATGCAAACTCTGGCGACTCCCGTAGGCACAATTTGAAAATCAACACGTCTAAAGGAGTCAAGAACATAAGGGACGTTTGAAACGTTCTTAGAAGTCCGTCTGATCAGACTGTTGATTAGTTCCAATGGGTTGAAAGCAAAAAAATTGCTAATTGACTCAAAGAAAGACTCGGTGAGAATATCGACTCGATATACGCAGTCCAGGGCCTTCGGGAAAATAACAAATCCATCTCGAATTGCCAAGCTTGTAAGTTGTGGAGAAGCATGCTTGTAGAAATCCAAAGGTCTGGACTTGCCGACAAACGAAAAACAAAAACAAAAACAAAGAAAAAGAAAAAGGAAAACCAGTGTGAACTCGAGTTTCCTTCAAATTTTGCAAGTCAATTCCTCTAATTCCCAGTCTCCTTTTGAAGGTTGAAAGTCCAGTTCATGGACCATGACTCGAACAGATTATCATCAAGAAGTGTTTGATTGTGTGACACCCCAAAGGTGGAGGCAAGCTCCCCAGTTAAGACCCGTTACAAAACACAGTCTGGATAAATACAAGCTCATCCCACAATTCATTTTAAACTCTCAGTTGGTAATCCCCAGTTTACAACTAAGCTCTTATTAAAAACAGAGGAGGGAAAACCTCTGAGAAGGCTTTAGTTTCAAAAAGTAACCAGTGAGTCAAATTCAAGAAGGACAAAAACTATTCCTCTGGGTGCTTTCCCATGGACTCTGGCATTCCTGTCCTCCCACAAAGCCTATACAGCCGCATTCAAGAAGATTTTTCCTTGCTGTAATGATCAGAGAGTTATATAAAATAGCCCCCAAGTTCGACATTAATCACTTCCTCCAAAACCGAAAGTGTGCATCCATACAGTTTGATTGAATAAAAGTGCGGGATGTGACTAGCGAATAAGTGAATCAACAGAAAAGGAAACCGCGTAGACAGCAGAGCACATTAATATCCTCTGTCTGCACCATTTAAAGAAGCTAGATGAGACTCTAACATTCATCTGGAATCCTAGGCCTAATGGTCTTCTTTGGGGGCGTTTGTTTGTGGAAATTTCGGGGAATATTTTTGAAGTGTGTTTATTTTGTTGGAAATTTCGAATCCCAAAATTTTGGGGAAACAAACACCCCCCAAGGTATGCCCTGTTCTTATAGTGATTGCCTAACTTGTGTGTTTAAGCAAACATGCCTGCCTTCTTTTACTTGGAGAGACAGACCACAGTTCTTCTTCACCCAAATAAAGACTACCCAAGAAAGTGGAAACAAGAAAAACATCCTCTTATCTTATGGATCTTGAAGGTACCTTCACATTTATAATTGGATAAAAAATGTACCTTTAAGTTTTAGCTACTAGGGCCTAAAATCCGTACGAAAGATTGTAAATTTTTAAATAAACCTTCGGTACATCACTGACATTACAAAAGCGCGTAGATTGCTTAATAATGTATAAAAATTGTACATAATCTCTCATCTCGTGCAAGCAACGCAGCGTGCTCTTGGGGCTTGAAAATGTGAAAGCAAAGTACGCAACTTCCCATACCCTCTCAGACTCTCAGTCCGTCTTAGTTTTTGAATGCGCGCTGTCTCCTAAACGCCAAACCCTTAACAGCTGTTCAAGTTTTAGTAGATTATATTACTCATATAGATTATATTACTCATAAGCAAACAGAAAACCAGATAAAAATTCAATTAAAGAATGATGATTTTCCCTCAAAAAAAAAATTCCATTTAGAAATAAAAAGGTCATACGATTCTTATCTAACAATACAGCCAAGGACTAGCTCTAAATTATAGTCATAATCTAGATTTGACTTAATCTTGGGCTTAGTTTAATAGTAAATTGAATTGAAGTTGTGCTACACTTGCCACGAGAAAAGTTCTACATAAAGCCCAGCTAAGCTTGAGCTATACTCAACATACTCTCTCTCTCTCTCTCTCTCTCTCTGACTTGCTCTGCGTGTAAAGCTCCTAGGTTGCTCTTGAGGGTCCATGACAAACACCATGGCTGAGGTACTGAGCGAAGAACAGATTATTGAGTTTAAAGAAGCCTTTTGTCTATTTGACAAAGATGGAGATGGTGAGCGGTCTCTCTTATGCTTATTATTACTGTGTCCATCTTATTTCTGATGTTTATCACTGCCTATAAAACATGTTTTCCAATAAGATATTTAACCAGAAATTGTATATTCACGTAAGGGTCGGATATTTGATCGTGTAGGTTGCATCACTGTCGAAGAATTGGCGACTGTTATCCGGTCATTGGATCAGAATCCGACCGAGGAGGAGCTGCAGGACATGATAAGCGAAGTCGACGCCGATGGAAACGGGACTATAGAGTTTGCAGAGTTCTTGAACTTAATGGCCAAGAAAATGAAGGTAACTGGTTGAAATTACTTTAAAACTATACATTGTGCACCGTTTAACCAGGGATTTTGTTCTGACTGCTTGCCTGCCAAGAAAAACAGAAGGCTTTTTTTTAAAAACAAATAACCGTGCTTAAGCTTGTGAATGTCTGTGCTCTGTTATATGTAGGAAACTGATGCAGAGGAGGAGCTTAAAGAGGCTTTCAAAGTATTTGACAAGGACCAAAATGGGTATATATCAGCTAGTGAGGTATTACATCTGTATCTCTTTGCCTTATCAATATTCTTAACGAAATTAACGCATCAAAATTTAGGGATGTAAGCGTGAAAACCTCATTCCCACTACTAAAATTGACACTTTTGTTCCATGTTCTTGCCGTGTGTGCGCGTGTTGACCTTGACAAGTTGAGAGTTTTATACCCTTCAAAATACAGCGTAGGCCAAGGTGCTGTGCCAAGACAAGTTTACATCTGACCCCAAAAAGTTGTCACGAAAGACGCGTCTCCCTTTCTTAATAGAACTCTCAATATCTGTATGATTGAAAAAGCTTTTTCATGGCGAAATTTCTGTAAGCTTCAACTAAAAATATCCTGGCAGTGGATTTCAGACATTGCTGGGACCGATTGCCGCACGGATCTGCTGCATATATGACAACGATCATGTCTCAACTCTCAAGTCCGTGAAATGAGTTGTGTTATTATATATATGACATGAACAGTCGTGTGGCAACTACATTTAAATGTTTCTGTAAAAGCATCTCCTCTGTTTCAACCTTTTTTAGATTACTTTATATGGGTATCTACGTGACAGTACACTGTACTTTTCTGTTCTGTATGCAATGAACAGTAGCTTGCAAAATGTGTAATTAGACATGCATTGCATCTCAGCTCGACATTTGAGTCCCCCGAAACAATTAAAGATGTTATTCTCTCTGTTTCTGTGCAGTTGAGGCACGTCATGATCAATCTTGGTGAAAAATTGACTGATGAAGAGGTGGAGCAGATGATCAGGGAAGCAGACTTGGATGGTGATGGAGAAGTCAACTATGAAGAATTCGTCAAAATGATGATGACTATTGGATAAGCAGTTTCAGCAATCTGATAGAAGAAATTTCTTATTCAAATTTCTTATTTTCCAGTCCTGTGATTTTACTTGCCCAAAAAAATAAGAGTGACTTATAAAGGTTTATGTTGTGGTTGTAGTCGATGACCCCAAAATTATAATTATTTGTAGTTGATGACCATTTGATTCGTTCAAGTCTAGTTTAATGTATTCTTTAATTTCTAGGTCAAGTTGATGTTGATGTTATGTGGTCCAAATCAAAATAAAAATATGTTCCATTAAACTGCCTTATCCTCCAACTCATACGAGCTTGCTGTCCTGGTATGAAATTTCTCCAACTTTTAAGTCTTAAGGTTTGACTTTGACTGAGGATCAATCTTTGGGAGAGATGCATGTAATTTTTTTTCTTTTCTTTTTTTTTTCTTTTTGGATCAACGGAACGAGATATAATATAGATGAAAGCAGAATAGTCAGAATTCCGAACAACACTAACAAGAAAATTTCAAAGGCTTAATTAGTATCTTAAATTGGTCCTTAGGTTTATTTCGTCCTAAACTAGTCTCTGAATAATCTTTCATGTCCTATAGTGATCATTCCGTCAACTTTACTAGTTCTATTAATGAAATAAATCTCATGTAACTAACGAAGACACATCGTCATCAATTCAAAGCATCCACGTGTTTCCAATTCACATAAAATGACAAGTTGGACTGGTTAGTATTAATTTAAAATCCCAATCGAAATGTCTATACCATCTGAACCTAAAACGTCAGCTCAACGCCATACTGAACATATTTTTTGTTAAGACAACGTATCCCAAGTGAATTGGAGCTGCGTGACTGCTTGTAATTAACGGTGATGTGTCCTTGTTAGTCTAGTGAGATTTATTCTATTAGGAAGGTTAGCAAAGTTGACAAAATGACTACTCTATGACATGAAGGATTCCTCAAGGATTAGTTTAGGACAAAATAAACATTTGAGACCAATTTGAAAATCGACCATACCCTACAATCTAGTGAACTAATTAAACCAAAACCAAAACTAGCTAGGGAGGATCAAAACCCTCGAATAATCCAAAGAAAAAAAACAGAACCCAAATAACTCAGGAATGCATCCCTCCCGCAAAGAGAGAGCGGCCCACCGGACAAGATTGTGTGCAAAGAACATTGGCACACCTAAAGGTAAAACAACACCTGGAGCTCGAAAACCTCTCCAGACAAAGCTTGACTTTGGAGATGCATGTACACTTACCACGAAGAATGGTCATGAAACATATATAAGGATCATCCATGCTCTTTCTTGTTGGAAAGGTAGTCGGTTCGGCTGTCTCTTTCAGAATAACTTTTTTTCAGATTTTTTTGTATGGTTTTCTCGTTTTGGTGAGAACCTACTCCTTTCCTGCTCCATTTTGTGGGCATAAAAGTCCACTTCTACAAGTCTGCAAAACCGCGTGGAACAATTGATATTCTTCCCTGCCACGAGCCTGAGAAAGAAAGCATGGAAGCATGCACATTTTTCTTGAACCATTCCGACCTCTCTTGCTAGGGCAGGTGGGCTGTGGCCCTATGGGCAGCATTCACACCTCTCTGATATAAAGACACCGCGGCGGCTTAGGTGGTCGCCCAATTCCCCAGCCTCCATGCAAGACCCCTAACAAATGAATACCTCTTTTATCAAAGAAGAAAAAAAGAACTAAATCTAAATATTTGGTTGAGTAATTTCTTATTTATTTTATGTTACAAAATCAACGGCATGAAATTCATAGGAAATATTACATGATCAACGCCTCTGACAACAGATTATAAAATCAATGGCAGAGATTCTTGTAATAAAAATATTATTTTTGAAATAATCGAGATCAAATGATAGACGTTGATATGAGGTAATCCTAGCATATGACCTACCAAAGATTCAGGCTATATTTAGATTAGACTTTGGCAAGTCCTCCTAGTTTTTGGCTTGCAATGCAATTAAAAGGAAGATTACAGAATATCACCTCCCTCACAGTGTATAGGCTCGAGGTTGACGTGTCACGTGGGCTCCAAAAGATGAGCCCAAACTCTCGACCCGTTCATCAATAAGCTTGAGGGAATCAACTCAAACCCACATCATGGGGGCCCATATTTATAAGGCTGTCTCTTTAACTCAGAAACGAAACCTGCTCCTAATACTAATTCGATCTGGTTTAATAGGGTACCTATTTTGGTTGTCCAAAATATAATTCAGTAGCTCATGAAAATATAGCGATAAGCCCATGAAGTTTCATGTTTAAGCTCTCAATTTTATTGCACTATAAATCTTAACTTACAAGTTACAACCGAAGGCAGGAAAACTGCCTATATCGCAAAGGGAAATAAAGGGAGAAAAAAAAACTAAGAAATTTATTATGCAAGAAAAAATCTCTCTTCCTCAAACCACACCAGTTCTTTCCTCAACACAGAAAATAAAAATTTTGAAGTATTACGCCAGGGATGACTTACATCGCAATATATATGAGCCCACATATGAGTGGAGGTCTTTGCTGGTTCTTTCTCACTCTCCAAACAGATCAACAGAGTTCCGGATCAAAACTCCATTTTCTAAGAACTTAAATCAGAAAGGGAATCCAACCACAACAAATCAGAAAAGAAACTGGAAAATAGTTACTTTCTTCTGGTACTTAATTCATCACAGTTGCACAACACATGCAGATGCCAAAGAAGGAAGACTTGGGCTTGCGCTTCTCTGTACCTTCGTGTGGGGTTGATACAGCTTCCTTAGTAGACGAGTTACACAATTCTCGGGTTGCCTTCTTGGCTGCAGCACAGTTCTCCTGTTTCTGTGTTATGACCGCCATTTTAGCTTCTTCTTCCTCTTTCAAGAAGCCTAGGAACGGTATCCTTGACTTCTCAGAATCACTTCTTTCCAACGTGATGGCCTTCTCCTCCATGGCCACTGACTGAGACGGTAACAGGTGTTGGTTGTACAGAAGATCCGCAACAGAGTTTCCTAGAGTAAATTCAGCCTTGCTCGATGAGCTCTCCATTGTAGCCTTATCCTGAAACAGTAGTGGGGCTTGATCTGAGTCATCGCCTCTTTCTTCACTTCGAAGCTCGAGATCAAAGCTAGGGGATTTTTGCATCAGAATATGGGTGTTCATGTTATCGGGATTTGATTCAGTGCTAAGCCTTCCCATACTTTCACGTGCTTGAGTCCTACCGTTTGCATATACGGATACTTCACCTTCGATGTTTCGTACACAGGACTTTCTAGCTGCAGTTGTAGTGGAGCCGAATGTGGAGGAGCTTGCAACAAAGAAATCATCGCAGCTTTCTTGCTTTAGTTCAGCACTTAGCTCATAGGTGCTTCGAATGGTTTGAGGTGCCATTGTAGTGATCCAGTTGCGAACTTGAGACTGGATTATGGAGGAAGAAGACAGTAGGAGAAAAGCTTCTGCGTGTTCAACTAGAAATGGTTGAATTGTAACTCGTGTTGCGGTTTTGCCTCCGTCTGTGTCATTCACCGTGGCGTGTGAAGTTTCTGCTTTTTTCTCAGATTCTTCCACATTTTCCTTCTCCTCTGCCCTCTCCTCTTCCCATCTGTGATCCGTGACAATCAACTCCGCTCGAACAGGAACCGCTCCATGTTCAGAAACCACTAGAGGCTCTTGTTCTGAGTCCTTGCGGCGTCCGTCAGAAGCCTTATTCTGGTTCATAACGAGCACATCAACTTGGCAAGCATTCTCAGCGAACTTTGCCTCCTCAATTGGACAGTTTTTGGTATGCCTGAAATTACTAGGAACATCTGCCACATTTCGCAGTTGATGGTCCTCATTTTCAGACGCGATCTTACTTAAATCCGATCGGGATCCCTTTGCCCCGTAGATCTTTGATTCTTCCGCTGGCTCTTCAAAGAACTAAGTTGCGTTATACTCATGCCGCTTCTCTTCAGTTTCTGATCCACTTCCTGCTATTTTGGTGTCTTCAGTAAGAACAACGCATTTGTCCTCGGGTTCAGACACTTCATGGTGGGAGTTTAATGGCTTATCCAGCAGACCAATTTCGACTCGTGGATTTAAGGAATCATTCTTAATTGAATTGACCCCAGTAGAGAACTCCCCATTGCATTTGATCCGACTAATTTCGGGAGCATCGGATTTTCTTGTCGTCAATTCGCCCAAACCAAACCCTACGTCTTCTCTGTTGGTTTTCTCAATTTTGCCCATTTCTGGCATCTTTTCTTCTTCGGATGGAGCTTCTTTTGCTATCAAGTTAGCTATTTCCTTTTCCACATTAGGATTGTCACCCGGGTTGTTTGACAAGTTCTCCTCACGAGCACCTTCTAAACTTGATTCTACAAAATCCTTAATTCCTTGCAGTAAATCTCTGCCATCTTCTTCAGATAGGTTAGAATTAACTTTCTCCAGTTCATGTTGAGAAGACTTCAAATCTGGAAATTCTCGAGGTTCTGAACCATGTGGCGGAGATATATCATTGAAAGTTGAATTTGAAGTGCCCCCTGTCGCAGTTATATCAAACAAACGAAAATGTCTAAATTACATCTATCATGAGTGATTTGCATACAGTCAAATAAGATCAGTGGACTGTTTGCTGACCTTCACTGATGGAAGCCTGCTTCTCAAGCTGATGATCACTTGCTCCCAATAGATTCTCCTCCAAATTTGACTCTGTTGTCCTCTCGTGAACTTCTGAATAGTATGGTGAAGGCGCTGCTTTTAGTTCACTGCCTTCGCCACTTGCTTCAATTGATTTTACTAGCGCTCTTAAAGATTCAGCTGGTTGTTGAGTCTCATTTTCTTCTTGCTCTACAGTAGAAAAGGGCACAGTGAACTCTGTCATTGGTGGACAGATGGAAACTTGCTGATACTCTTGCTAAAAAGAGCACAGTTTTTTTTTTTGTTGGTGATCTGTGTATGGAGGGGATGAATGCTACCCCCACCCTTTTTGTACAGAACTTGATGATTGATCTTAATGATACTTACCACTTACCCCCCAAAAAAATTATGACATTGGAATCAAGTTCTTTAAACTAGTTTAGACCGATCGAGTACGCTAACCTTGATTTTTGGAAGCTTGCTTCTGAAGCTGATCATTACTTGTTACCAATAGATTCTCCTCCAAATCTGACTCTATTGCCTTCTCACGATATTCCGTGTCTTTCTCACAAGAAGCTAGCCTGAATTTGCTGTCTTCGCCGCTTGCTCCAATTGGTTCCATTAGTGCTCTTGGAGATCCGGTGGGAGAAGTTACTTCGCTCTCTTTTTGCTCTATAGAAGCAAGGAGGCTGACGTTTTTAAGTCTAACGGACACATGAATTAATCGAGAGTAGGTAAAGCTTAATGAATTTAAGTAATCGTTGAGAAGTAGGAAATCATGAACCTCTTCCACCTAATGTCTCTTTTTCCATATGAGGATCTTTTGCTCCTGTTGGATCATCAGAAGCCAGCCTTGTGACTTCCTCATCTTCAACTTTGGCTTCAGGTATGGGAACTGTTTGACATGCTTCTTGGACATCATCTGCATCAGCAGCTTCTTGCAACAAGTTTTTGGAATCAATAGCATTGGTGTTATCTTCTTCTGCATCTGTACGAGAGTGAAATAATGCGGCAACTTATTCAGGATAAACAAACTACGGATAATCTTAAGAATTTGCTTACCTTTCAAACCGGACGTGTTATTGTTACCCATCTCATTGGCCATGTCTATTTTCCCAACTCCTGCAATATCAGAGAAAAGCAAAACGATCTAGAATCATGAGAAACCTACTACGAGGGCTTCTTTCAGTAGCAGTGCATACTTAAAAGAGGGCTCAAATTTCAAAATTTGCGAGTCTTTAGATCTCCATACCATGTCGATGAGGATGGTGTTCACATGCAGATAGCTATAAACATTTTGAGGACAGCTTCATTCTTCTGAGGCTGCCAGAGCATTAATACTAGATTAGATCGTCTACGTCACTGTTATTGCTTAAAGCATAAGCCTCACTGGTTCAATTCTCAGCCAAACATGATTACCTATAAAAGTAGTGGAATATCTACGTTCCCCCCTTCTTTCTGTCAAGAATTTTATACTCTATCCAATTAGGACCTTGTTAACTAAATTAAGCCTTCTGTCGGCGACTCTATGTGCCTTGCGTAGCCTATCTATATGATTATGTCTTTCTGAACTCCTACTCAATATTGCAGAAGGCCGGGCATCCCCGGAAGAATTTTAAAGCACCCCATTTTTCACATGCGCCGCACAGCCACCTATGAGGTGTTCCGATGGTACTGTATTTGAGTTTGTTAAACTCTGGACAGAGCACATTATGCAGCTGGTCCATAAAGGTCTTGTTTTTGTTCAGGGATATGGGGAAGTGCTGCAGAAAATGGTCCCAATTTGAATGTAAATATTCATACGACTTTAGGAAGAAAACCGACATAACAGACCAGAGGATCAAAAAGGGTCATCGAATATGGATGGGATCTCAAACATATCCACAAATGTAACAAGATAATGTAACTCCTTTGGTCTAGTTTAATGCAGCCTAGACGGTCTCTATCATTTGATATTGGGCTGAGCCACATGTAGAGAAATTGGCCACGTTGAGGTCTTCCATAGCAGACTGGTCTAATTATTCTTTCTTCTGATGTGGGTTTGGAATAATGGTTTTGATAAGGCCATGAACAGGAGTGGCCCTCTTCTTTAGGATTTATTGGTCTCAAAGGTCTATTCCAGATGTTGGGCAGCTGGAAGCAGAGGTACCTTTAAGGCTAAACTCATCATAGCTGAGCATTCTTCTTTGGAACTCTCTACCTGTATAGCTGCTCAAAAGTTAACTACATGGACCCTCTCTCTCCCTTTCCTCATTAGAGGAACATTAAGAGAGGTTGGTGGAAATCCATCGCGCCTTCTTTTTAACTAAAAATCGGCTCAGGAAATGATTAGACCATATTGCATCCATATGAAGCACTGACTTTCTTTTAAGCAGCCTAATTCTCTACTCTCTCAAAAGAGATGGACAAGAATGGAGGTTGAGGAGAGAGATCATGGATGTGCTTGGTTACCCAAAGGATGGACATACGGGAAGGACCATAACGTAAGAACATTCAACGGAGAAATTACAGAGCTACCCAATTTGTTCATTTGTCTTTAGGTTCGACTGAATAAAAAATTGTAATAAAGACTGTAGTATCCAAAAAAATATCCCCAGTTGTACAGATGATCGCATCATACGTGGATGTACATGCATCATGCCATGCGTGTCATAAATTACGTGAGGGATGACATGTTTTCAGGACTTTTCCTAGGGAATGTTCCGTAATGCCTCAAAGTCCGCTTTCCTAGGTTTTAGACTCTCTGAAACTGCCTTTCCCTTTCTGCATCGCGGAGGTCCTGCTGTATTTGACAGGAGCCTAAGATTCAGGAGAGTTTGCATATTTTATCTCAATCTATCCTGCACTGTTCAGCCGTTACAATACCCAGACTGCCAGACTTTTCTGCGCGTTTAAAAGTTTAATTATCTATAGATGATCTTCCTGTCGTTCAGAGGAATTGGATGGAGAGTACTTGGTGGAACTGTACGGAGAAAGATTATCCTAAAAGATAAACCGTGCAAAGCCATATAAAAAGAGAGTTGTCATTTAAAGTTATAAATCCAAGGTTCCAAAGTTGAACACGTCGTCTAATAAGCCAAGTTAAAATTGTCTCACCTCATTAAATAGTATGGTCAACTTTGAAATACTATATTTGTATCTTTAAATCACAGTCGTCTTTTTCAATGGCTTTGCACAGATTGTCTTTGCACTTAATCTGTTCTCACGATAACATCCATATGATTTCTTAACACGATCTTACAAGTTCGTGCTTAGAAGGAACAATCAAATTATCGCTCAGAAACACTATCTCGATCATGGATATGGAATTTCGACACTGCTGGAGAGATTGAAATTCATATTCTGGTGCATGGTCTCAGACGAGCTTGGTTGGAGTTCATGATTTTGAGGTCATTTAAAGTACTCTTACAGGCTCTTAAGCTGATAAGAAATAAACGAAAGATGAGGGGTTTCGTACCTGCTGCACCGGCTGTGTTAATATTTAAACTCACGTTCAACTATCGAATAAGGGTGTTCATGAATTCCAACTTATGTGGAAAAATAAAAGATTCTGATCACTACACGTGTGACTTCACAATTGAGGAAATTAATTTGCAACTGAAATCATTGTGTTTTTATTAATTTAAACTGAATCGAGTTCCTCCACGGAAACAATACTTTGACCCAGCAATTCCATCCGATGTAACACCCTCGTGAAATAATTTAAAAATACTAAAAAAAAAAAAAAAAGGAGAAAACACTCATATTCTCTTTCTTTAAAAATAAATAAATATATTTTTAACTTTTAGAACTTTTTAAGAGATAGAGTTTTAATGAAAATTGTAGATTTTTGAGGATTTAAATTGAATTTTGAATTTTTTTAGTCCTATTAAATGTGTTATTAAAATTGTCAAAACTAAAAATAATATGTTATTATTCAATACTCAAAGCCAAAATTTGTATTTCAAAATTTGAACAGTAATTCCTGATGGAATGACAATTTAGTAAAAAATATAAACTCAAGGACTAAAATTTTAAAAAATTAAACCTAAGGACTAAAAAATAAAACGACGTAATACTTAAAGATTAAACTGTCAATTTCTATTACCACATCAGCTGCTGAGTTGTCAGCTGATGTGACCCTTCGGTTAGGGAAACAAACGGATCCCTGGCGGAAAGACCATTTTGTAAAAAAATGTAAACCTAAGTGCTTTGGATTTGAAATTTGAAGCCCAAGAACTAAAACGTAAAAGGGTGTAAAACCTAAGGACTAAACTGTCAATTTTCCTTAATATTATAATATTATTCGGGAAGAAAATACTTTAACAACCCAAAGTCCCAAAGCTATACCTCCTCTCAATTCCCCGAAAACGGAGGTCCCAAATCAACCACCAGACCCTCAAAAGTCAAACGTTTGTAGGAAAGAAAATAAATTGATTAAAAACCTCATACTTCGATTCTAGATTATGTTTGAGGGTGAAAATTTTGGGTATTGGAGTTTGAGAAATATTATAAAGTAAAAAAATGTTATGAGAGTTGGTGAAAAAGTGAAGAGAGAGAAATTTTTTAATAAATATTATAATAATAAAAAATTATGTGGTGAATTTTTTAGTAGTAAACCTAAAATTTTGAGCCCAATTAATTGGGGCTCAAACATGCATAGAATTTGATGGACGACGCCGTTTCAAAAATGCCATGCTTAATCCGAAGTTGTTGCTAATGTGGCAGGACAGCGTGACACGTGGAATTTTAGGTGACGTGTTAAGAGTTTCCGTTAAGGGGGAGGGACGACAGTGTAACAGAAGGGCCTCATCGTCAAAGGTAGGAAATATAAAGGCTTTAAATTTGAAGTTTTAAATCTAAGGACTAAAATGCAAAAAAGATCATAACTTAAGGACTAAATTGCCAATTTCCCCAATAAATATAAAAATTTCACTCAAATTATCTATTTCTTCACTAGACTCCCATAAAATTTACTTCTCTCTTCTCACTTTTACACCAACTCCTATAAAGGCATCCATATATCTTTTTTTCGTGCTTGCACTCAGGGAAAACTGTGAAGTAAAACGAAATGACCTAACTGCAAACCTTATATGCAGGTTTTAGATACGATCAAATCATCTCATAGAATTTGCAAAAAGAAAAAGAAGAAAAAATCTCCCAAAGTTGTATGACAAATTGGCTCGTGTGGATAAGGCCTTTGGTATCACGTTAGATTTTTTAAGGATACCATACGATACCAGAGCCAACTTAAGTGGAGCAGTAGGGGCCATGATCTCACACTAGCTCTCTAGTCAATAATAGCTTGTCAGGACATCAGAAAAATTAATGCTAACTATTATAAATTCAAACAATATATCGCGACCATACTATTCGAGACGGATAACTACATGTTTATTTAAACCAGAAACTTCTTAAAGTTTGTTCCTTTTTTTTTCCCATCTTCAACACGCAGTTGTCTACACAAACGAATGGCAAAGATCGAAAGGGGTTTTCGAATCTTGTAAATTGAGCAGTAAATTTTTTATTCTCGAAAAAAATTGGAAGGGGATCGGAACTTTCCGTGAGTTTTCTTAACGCGGGGTTGCCAGCAGGCCGCGTTTTCTCCAAGCGTCAAGCGAGTCTACGGAATCTTAAGGATTCGGAAAGCCCAAGATGTCAATTGGACAGCGAACGCAGATACATTAACATATAATTTCTGTATATCGAATTTCGAAAGGTGTCTGCATCTCTTATTAAAGCACGACGAAACGCAGCATGAGGAAAGTCCCTTCCTCCCTCCGAGTGGGCCTCTTTATGCCTTCTTCCAGTGGGGAACTCGGTTCATATCCCGGCGGACAATCCAGAGGTCAATCTTTCATATGCTGCAGACGTAAGTGTACACGAAGGAGCCATTTCAGGACTATAAAAAGGAAGCTCCGGGCTCCAAGTTTGTATCCAAGTAGCTTCATCCCAGTTGGCATTGTTTGCAGCCATACCCGTTCCATTACTCTTATTTGCTCCCTTCGTCCATAAACCCTTTGTTGCTCATTCACATCCTTATTCTAGTGTTTATCCAAGTAATTTCAATCCACTTGCCTTTGCAGCATTTCTCCATTTCAGGCAGCCATTCTTTCCCATAAGTCCTTTTTTGCTCTTTTACATCCTTGCTATTTTACTTGTCAAAAAAGAACTATTTTGCTTTTCTTAATTATCCCATCTTTGCTATTTTCCTTTCTTATCTTTGTTTTCCTAGCTCTTTCCCTCCTCAGAAAAGAATCATTTTTCTTATTTCTTTAACTACAAAATTATCAATTACTTATTCCAATAAAGAGTGAATATTACCTCTTCAGTGATCTGCTTATTCTACTCTGCTCTCGTGCTTTACAAACCGAATGACTAGCATTCTCTTGAAAAAGTTGGAGCGCATTGAAGCTTTGCTTCATGCACCTACCACCCTTAGCCAACCCAACAAGAGATGGCACTCGGCTTTTGTGACCATCTATTGTTCTAGAACCCTGCTCTCTCTTTTCGCAGATTCTCTACCCGAGAAGAAAAATGCTAATGTTTCACGCTCTCCACCTTTCATCATCGTGGACCTCGAACCAAACCGCAGCTTCAAACTTGATCAAACGAGTCTCACTGAACTTGTGAAAGACAAACATATTGACAGCCTCCAAAACATTGGGGGGGGTTCATGGGGTAGCGTCCAGTCTCGAAACCGATGTTGAGCTCGGGATTCACGATGATGTTGAAGACATTGCTCGCAGACGCCATGCTTTTGGCTCAAACACGTATAAAAGGCCGCCTACACAGGGCATCTTCCATTTTGTTGTGGAAGCCTTCAAGGATCTTACCATAGTCATCCTTTTAGGCTGTGCTGCACTTTCTCTTGCGTTTGGCATTAAAGAGAATGGAATAAAAGAAGGGTGGTATGATGGCGGAAGCATATTCCTTGCTGTCTTTCTCGTCATTGCTGTTTCTGCCATAAGTAACTTCAGACAAAACCGACAATTTGACAAGTTGTCAAAAGTCGGCAACAATATCCAAGTTGATGTTGTGAGAGCTGGGCGTCGTAAACATATTTCAGTGTTTGAAATTGTCGTTGGAGATGTTGTTTGGTTGAAGATCGGAGATCAAGTTCCAGCAGATGGGCTGTTCTTAGACGGACACACATTGCAAGTTGACGAATCCAGCATGACAGGGGAGAGTGACCCTGCAGACATAAATTGCAGTCATCCATTTTTGGTTTCTGGGACTAAGGTTGTCGATGGCTATGCTAGAATGCTTGTCACTTCGGTTGGCATAAACACGACATGGGGCAAGATGATGACCTCAATCAGCCGTGACACCAACGAACAGACACCTCTACAAGCTCGCCTTAACAAGTTAACTTCTTCAATAGGTAAGGTCGGTTTGGCAGTTGCTTTCCTAGTTCTGGTAGTCCTGTTGGTTCGCTACTTTACAGGAAATACCAGAGATCAGAATGGGAATAAGGAATTCAATGGCAGCAAGACCAACGCTGATGACATAGTGAATGCTGTGGTGGGAATTGTTGCCGCTGCAGTTACTATAGTCGTGGTTGCCATTCCAGAAGGTTTGCCACTGGCTGTCACACTCACGCTCGCTTATTCCATGAAGAGAATGATGGCTGATAACGCAATGGTGAGGAAGCTCTCTGCCTGTGAGACCATGGGCTCTGCCACCACCATTTGTACTGATAAGACAGGCACTCTCACACTGAACCAAATGAAGGTGACAAGGTTTTGGCTAGGGAAAGAATCTTTTGCAGAAGGCTTTTACACATCAATTGCTCCACATATTATTCGCTTGGTCCATGAAGGAGTCGCTCTGAACACAACAGGTAGTGTGTACAGGCCTACCTCGGAATCTGGTATCGAGTTCTCAGGTAGTCCCACCGAAAAAGCAATTCTTTCATGGGCTGTTCTGGAGCAAAACATGGAAATGAAGCAACTGAAGCAGAGTTGCACAATTCTCACTGTTGAAGCATTCAATTCGCAGAAGAAACGAAGTGGGGTCCTTATGAGAAGAAACGAAGACCAAACAACTCACACACACTGGAAAGGAGCTGCAGAGATGATACTCAAGATGTGTTCAAGTTACTATGATGCTTCTGGAATTACGAAGGAGATGGATGATGATGAAAAGATCAAATTTGAGCAAATTATCCAAGGTATGGCAGCTAGCAGCCTCCGATGCATTGCTTTTGCGCATAAGCAAGTTTCAGAAGCAGAGAATGAAGATGACAAAGCACACAGAAAGCTAGAAGAAGATGGTTTGACCCTGTTGGGACTAGTGGGACTTAAGGACCCATGTCGTCCAGGGGTGAAGAAGGCAGTGGAAGATTGCCAATATGCTGGTGTGAACATCAAAATGATCACTGGAGACAATATTTTCACAGCAACAGCTATAGCCACTGAATGTGGGATCCTCAGGCCGGGCCATGACGTGTCTGGTGGAGCAGTAGTAGAAGGCGTGGAATTCAGAAACTACACACCAGAGGAGAGATTGGAGAAAGTTGATAAAATTTGTGTGATGGCTAGATCCTCTCCTTTCGACAAACTTTTAATGGTACAGTGCTTGAAACAAAAAGGCCATGTGGTTGCAGTCACTGGCGATGGCACAAATGATGCTCCAGCATTAAAGGATGCCGATATAGGGCTTTCAATGGGGATTCAAGGCACGGAGGTGGCCAAGGAAAGCTCAGACATTGTGATTCTAGATGATAACTTTGCTTCCGTGGCAACAGTTCTAAGGTGGGGAAGATGTGTCTACAACAACATCCAGAAGTTCATCCAATTCCAACTCACCGTAAATGTTGCAGCTCTAGCGATCAACTTTGTGGCGGCAGTTTCAGCTGGTGAAGTCCCATTAACGGCAGTTCAATTATTGTGGGTGAACCTGATCATGGACACATTGGGTGCTCTGGCTCTTGCAACAGAGCAGCCAACCATGGAGTTGATGGAAAAACCACCCGTGGGCCGGACTGAGCCACTTATTACCAACACTATGTGGAGAAATCTCCTAGCCCAAGCTTTATATCAGTTAGTCATCCTCTTGACCCTGCAATTCAGAGGTGAAACAATCTTTGGTGTGACCGAGAAGGTAAATGATACCTTGATCTTTAATATTTTTGTTCTCTGCCAAGTCTTTAATGAATTTAATGCAAGGAAGATCGAGAAGAAGAACGTCTTCGAGGGGATACACAGGAACAAGTTGTTTCTTGGAATCATTGGGATAACAATAGTCCTTCAGGTGGTTATGGTAGAATTCTTGAAGAAGTTTGCAGACACAGAAAGATTGAATTGGGTGCAGTGGGGAACATGTATCGGAGTTGCAGTACTGTCTTGGCCGCTTGGTTGGATTGTGAAGTGCATACCTGTTCCACAGAGACCATTTTTCAGCTATCTAAACCTGATAAAAGATGAATAAAGTTAAGATGGACTTCCACTAAACAAGTTCAGTTTTTTTGGAGATCCAATAAGCCGAAGGATGAAAGTACTTCAGAAGTGGATTTTACGACAGTATAGTCTTCAACCGTGGGTCTGCCATTGGCTTTTCCCCCATTCTCTTTAGTGTCAATTCTCTGGGTTCCTATCCCAGCATCTGTTCTTATAATAATGCTTTAGTTCTCTTTGTATGAACACTGATATTGTTGTCTGAATTTCTTTGTATGGCCATCTGGTAGCATAAATATGAATCCCATTTAGCAAAGCAACCGAGTTTCACTTACCTTTTTACCTAATGAGTTTAAAGCAACTGTACTATTTCGGAAGACACAGATTAAGGACAGAAATCTGCAAATTTGATAGTGTCAAAATTCACCAAACCCAAATATATTCCTACCCTTAATTCCTCAAGAATCTGGGTCCCCAAATCACAGCAGGCCCTTGAACCTCGAACGGATTGAAAAACTCATACTTCGATTCAGCAAGCGAGGGCTAGATAACTACATCTGCACTATTTCTGACATAACATTTTTCAAATTTAAATGATTAAGCATGTACCATCTCACTTGCTGTTGTTATTATTATTATTTTAAGCACTTGCTTTTATTATGAATCCATTACCTTTATTCTTGGGTAGCCTTTCTAGTATCAGCCTCTTTCAGCTCGTAATAATAAAGTGGGTCTTGTTCAACTTTTGCGAGGAAAAGTTCGTTTTTTATTTTCCTAATCAAAATCCACCTTTTGAAACTACAAAAATCTGTTCATGCAGCTGGTCAGGCTCTTTCGAGACATCTTCCTGTCTCGGCCACGGGCATCAAAGTGGATGAATCGGTGGAGAAGAGAAAGTTCATACGTTTTTTTTTCTACGCAGAGAAAGTTCATACGTTTTTTTTTCTACGCAGAGAAAGTTCATACTAAAATCCATCAATTCCTCCATTTTTTTCTTACTCACTAACCTTTGATTTTTTTTTCTCTTTCAAATGTTTTTTCTACTTTATAAAATTAAAATAATATAATTTTACTTGGAAAAAAGTATAATTTACACCCTCTAATTGCCCCACGGTTTGTAAATTGCACCTTAATTCTTAAACTGGCACCTAAATATTGTTTATTTAGGCACTTGTGGAAAATAAATTTTTTTCTTTTCTTTTAAAACAATTTATATTTATTCCATTGAGTTTTTAGATGATTTTTAAAAAAAAATCTTAAAACTCACTGATTGTTGATGTTTAATTATAAAAAATTTGGGATATCGAAGTCGATGAAAAAGTTAAAAGAGAGAATTTTGATAAGTTATTTTATTGGGATAAAAATTTGAAGGCCAAAAATTTTTAATCTCAAACAATCTCCTGAATTTGAGTACAAAACTCTGTTAAGATGATTTAATAGATTTTTTTTTTTCAGTCACAACTCCCCATCTATTATATAAATTAAATTTATTTTTTTATGAAATGTGACAAGTTATGATTAGATGAATAAAATTGTAATAAATCAGCTCAACGGAGAATTGGAGATGTGCTAGTTGAGATGTGTTTTGACATGGTTGTCGAAATGAGATATGTTTGCCTAACGAATGAGATGTGTTTGACTAATTTTTAAATCAATATAAATTTTTAGATATATATATTTTTTTTAGTTTATAAAATCTTAATCAAATTCACATTTATGATTTATCCACCAATACAATTCCGTACACTACAGAAGGATTGTCTGCTTTCGAAGCAATTTCAGTGTCAATTTAAGGCTACGTTGTTTGTCTGTGAGAATGGTGGGGCTTCGAAGCAATTTATACGACAAGAAGTTAGCCTTCGACCTTTCGGCTTTGTTGTTTGTTTGTGAGAATGGTGGGGCTAGATGTTCGGAAAGGAAATCTGAGGGAAAAGTCCAAGCACGACGAAACGCAGCACGAGTCCTAACAGGTAAGTCCATTCTTCCCTTCGAGTAGGCCTCTTTAATACTTTATGCCTTTTTCCAGCGGGGAACTCGGTTTATATCCCGGCGAACCGTCATGACGTCAATCTTGCGCGCAGGATTCATAACGGAATATTCAAGGAAGCACAGGGCACCGAGTTTGTTGTATCCAAGCCGCTTCATCCCATTTGGCATGGTTTGCTCCATCACTCTTATTTGCTCCCTTCATCCACAAACCCTTTGTTGCTCATTCACATCCTTGATAGTATAGTGTCTATCCAAGTAATTTCAATCCACTTGCATTTGCAGCATTTCTCCATTCCAGGCAGCCATTCTTTCCCACGTTTTTTTTGGATCATCAACAGACATGGTTGTCGAGCTTTTGTCGTAATTTTCCTGATAATCTATCCCTTGTCGTCGCATGAGAGAGGAGCTAAAGAAGCCATTGGTCCTCCCTTCTACCAACGACAACCGGCCGAAAATCCTGCAGAGCAGGACTGACAGAAGTGGTTCATAACATAAACCCAACGATTCATCAGGTTGTTCAGAGGCTCCTTCCTGTCCCTCCTTCGGAGATACCGGTGGGTAGGGTTCTCAGAGCAGGGAGTTCATATTGGTATAGATCGAAGTCGTCCCGACGACAGCACAGCACTAGCTAAATACTAGTGAAAAATCTTGGTGCTGTCCGCGCATCGTGTAAGAAGGAGCTCCACTTTTGCTTCTTTAAATCTTTTTTCCTTAAATTTTCTTTATTTTTCTAATTTTCTGATTTGTTATGTTATTTTTTATCATTTATAACTGACTTCTGTTTTTTTTTTGTGAAGATACTATTTGGAACTGATAAATTTCCTATATACGTTCCTTACGATTTTTGGCTGCTAAAGGAATCAAATGATGTGTACTTCTTTTTTTGATATATTGGAGGATTAGAAACATGGCTACTGCTTCCCATTTTGAATCTTAGTTGGTACTCCGTGAATCTTGGCAATGGGTATGCTTTGCCTCTGCTGATGGTTGTCCATTATAAATTTTTTATTACATTTTAGATTTAGAATCAAGCTAAGAAGATTGATAGTCACATGTTGTTCAATTAAGATTGTGTCCTCAGCAAAATGTTTTAGGATGAATCTAATAGCTATATAGGCTCATAAGCAAAATGCACAAAGTAATGAGGCCTCAATGTCAACCTTATTACGAATCCAGTATTTCGAGTACATCATCATCATTATTACTGCTATTCATAACTCAACTCAATTACGCCTTAGTCATGACTAGTTGAGCTCGAATGTATAGATCCTCTTTGGCTGTCTTTAGGATGAAGTTTCCATGTACCTTTTTTGACAAATTCCTTATTCCCTTAAATTTCCAACCACGACAAATTTTTGTCTCTTTTTTTTTGTTAACTCATTTGACATGAATGGTATTCACTCTTTGTTGCACACATCCAAAGCAGCCGAAATGACTCTCCCTCATTTATCTTTAATTGATGCCATCTCACTTTTTATCACAATTAATTTCGTCTCTTATTCTCTCTGTCCTAATATTTCCACATGTTTAATGTCAAGATCCTCATCTCTGCTAGACTCATTTAACTTTTCCAATATACTGAAATTTCACTTTCTATTCTTTCTTGTTATGCTGTTGCTGTTCTTTTTTTCCAGACCACCAATCTAAGTTTTCTTCCTTGCAGAGTGGGCATCATCATCTAGGAGAAAAGAATTGTGTTTGTGTGGCTTATTTGTCACAAAGAATATCTTTCCAGTTGGAAATCAGTGTAAATGGGTTTTTATCAAGAAATAAAGAAAAAGAAAGGAGGGGATTTGCCCCATGCTATCAAGATTGGCCAAACACATTGCATGGAACTTGTGAAGTACAAAGATGTATACCAGCTCCAAAATCTGGGAGGGGTCCATGGTGTGGCTTCCGCTATTGGAAGTAATGTGGAGAATGGAATTGATGATGATGCTGAAGACATCGCTCAACGACGTGAAGCATTTGGCTCCAACACAATTAAGAAGCCGCTTGCCAAGAGCTTCTTCCATTTTATGGTTGGAGCCACAACAGATTTCACCATTGTGGTTCTTATAGTCTGCGCTGCTCTCTCTCTTGGCCTTGGCATTAAACAGCATGGATTAAAACAAGGATGGTATGAAGGCGGAAGCATCTTTTTTGCTGTCTCTATTCTCGTGTCGTTTGTTGCACTGAGTAATCTCCAACAAGAGAGACAATTCAACAAGTTGTCTAGAGTCACGAATGGTACCCAAGTTAATGTTGTGAGAGGCGGGCGGCACCAGAAGATATCCATATCCGATATTGTTGTTGGAGATCTTGTTTGCTTAGTGATTGGGGACCATATTCCTGCAGAGGGATTGTTCTTACGTGGGTATTCATTACTAGTAGATGAATCAAGCATCACTGGGGAGAGTGCTTTCATAGATGTTAACTGTAGTGAGAATCCCTTCCTGCTCTCGGGCACCAAGGTGGTTGATGGATACGCTCAAATGCTCGTCACTTCAGTTGGCATGAATACTTCTTGGATTGAAAGTTGGAGCTCAGCTACACCTGATTGTCGCAAACAGACGCCTTTACAGACACGGCTTAATAAGCTAACCTCATTAATAAGTAAGGTCGGCCTTGCAGTTGCTTTCATAGTTTTCATAGTCTTGTTGGTGTACTACTTCACAGGAAATACAAAAGATGAGAATGGAAATAAGGAGTTCAATGGCAGCAAGACCAAGGTTGATGATAAAGTGAATGCTGTGTTGGGGATTGTAGCTGCTGCAATTACTATAATTGTTGTTGCAATTCCAGAAGGTTTGCCACTGGCTATCACACTTTCACTTGCTTATTCCGTGAAGAAAATGATGGCTGATCAGGTGCTTGTTAGGAAGCTTTCTGCCTGTGAAACTATGGGTGCTGCCACCACCATTTGTGCTGACAAAACAGGCACCCTAACACTGAACAAGATGAAGGTTACGAAGTTTTGGCAAGATCAGGACTTTGTGAAGGTGGGTGCTTACTCATCAATCGCTCCGTCTGTTCTGGATTTGATCAGACAAGGAGTTGCTCTTAACACAACGGGTAGAGTTGACAGGAGTACTTCGGTTTCTGAGTTTGAGTTCTCCGGTAGTCCCACCGAAACAGCAATACTTTCATGGGCTGTTCGAGAGCTAAAGATGGAGATGACCGAGTCGCGGCAGAGTTGTAACATTATTCATCACGAAGCTTTTAACTCACAGAAGAAACGCAGCGGAGTTTTGATGAGGAATAAGACTGACAACACAATCCATGTTCATTGGAAAGGGGCAGCAGAAATTATACTAGCAATGTGCTCAAGTTACTATGATGCTTCTGGAATGACACGGGATCTGAATGATGATGAAAGGATACGATTTGAGCAAATTATTGAAGGTATGTCAGCAAGCAGTCTCCGGTGCATTGCTTTTGCACATAAACAAATTGCAGAAGAAGAGTGTGCAGAAGAAAACAAAGACAATATACTAAAAGAATATTGCTTGATTCTACTAGGCCTTGTAGGTTTGAAGGACCCATGTCGTCCTGGCATGCTAAAATCAGTGCAAGCTTGCCAAAATGCTGGGTTGAACATCAAAATGATCACTGGTGATAATCTCTTCACTGCAAAAGCTATAGCCTTTGAATGTGGGATACTTCAACCTGTTCAAGACATGTTCCCCGATGCAGTAATAGAAGGTGCAGAATTTCGGAACTACACACCTGAGGAAAGAAAGCAGAAAGTTGACAGAATTAGAGTGATGGCAAGATCGTCTCCCTCTGATAAACTTCTGATGGTAGAATGCTTGAGACAGAAAGGTCATGTGGTTGCCGTCACTGGCAATGGCATAAATGATGCACCTGCACTGCTTGAAGCAGATATAGGAATTTCCATGGGCATTCAGGGCTGTGAGGTTGCCAAAGAGAGCTCAGATATTATCATCTTGGATGATAATTTTGCCTCCATAGTCCAAATCTTGAGGTGGGGAAGATGCATCTATGATAACATCAGGAAATTCATCCAGTTTCAGCTTACTGTGAATATTGCTGCTCTGGTGATCAACTTTGTTGTGTCAGTTTCAGTGGGTGAAGTCCCATTAACAGTGGTGCAGTTATTGTGGGTGAACCTGATAATGGATACATTGGGTGCTCTTGCTCTTGCAACAGAGCAGCCCACAATGGAGCTCAGGGAGAACGCACCCATGGGTCGAACTGACCCACTTATCACCAACGTCATGTGGAGGAACCTATCAGCCCAGACTCTGTATCAGATAGCCGTCGTATTGACCCTGCAATTTAAGGGCGAATCAATGTCCATCATTAAGAAGGAGGTAAAGAACACTATGATGTTCAATACTTTTGTCCTTTGCCAGATCTTCAATGGATTCAACGCAAGGGACCTCGAGAAGAAGAATGTATTTAAGGGGATACGTGGGAACAAGCTTTTTTGGGGGATCATTGGGATAACCATTCTCCTTCAGGTTGTGATGGTTGAATTCCTCAAACGTTTTGCAGGTACAGAGAGGTTGGATTTGCTGCAGTGGGGTGTGTGTGCTGCACTAGCATCCATATCCTGGGCGATTGGATGTCTAGTTAAGTTCATTCCCGTTCCAAAGAAACCAATTCTCTGATTTGTACTCTTATCTATCAGAATGGGGGGAGATTGCCAATCTGGGTTTCTTCACACCATAAGTGGAGAACTTGTGGTGATCGGCTCAACGATATTCACATTTGTATAGATTTCCCTAGGACACAGCAAATTCCGGAATTTCCTTGCCTCTATGGTTCTTGTAGGTATCAAGTTTCTTGACAGCAATGTCTCTTGGTTTTTGTTATTACAAAGCCAGTATGCGGAGTGATCTGGGGGAAGCAGATAATATTTGGTCCCTAGTTTCTCGGAACATAGTAGATTTTATAGGTCTGTAGTTTTGCTTTTGGTTTGTAGGTTTGTTTTGAGTCTTTTGTTTTTGTTTTTTTAGAGTCTTTAGTTTTGGATGTAACCACCTATTCCTCCATATGCGAGGGTTTGGAATAAAATTCAGAGGTACAGTTCTCCTTTATTTAAAAAAAAAAACACCAGAATATTATGTTAGAGAATATTTTAAATGATACTTCTAAATTTTCTTTTTCTAAGCCAAATGCGACTTTAAATCTGGAACATCAAATTTAGGAAAGACACATTCTCGGAAACTGCGAGTGTTGTGGGACAAAACCCAGGTTAATTGTCTAATCGATATAGCTTTCGGGGCTTAGACAAGCACCAAGCCGTGGAAAGATCTACGAAAAGTTGACTCAATTCCAAAGCAAAGCGGATGCAGCTGGTTTCTGCCCGTAAAGTCCCTTTGACAACAGCCCCGTTAGTGGATCAAACCCAATTGTCAATAGCTGTTAGTATCTCTAATTTGGCAATGCCTGTGAATGTGACATGAAGTATGCCTGCGAGGTAAGAAGAGCGACAAGTGGTGCCGCTTTTGGTCGGCACAATACATCAATTGCCTGAATTAACTGGATTTCTTTCCACAAAGTCAAATCTTAAGACTCCTTTATTGCCTGAAGTAACTGGATTTCTTTGGATCCATCAGAAATGAAAAGTAATAATATTGAGAACTAGCTGAGAAAAATTAAACAAACGACAGAAATCGCTTCTATTCGTGTTATTGCTCCTCGTAAACATGGAAAAACAATTTGACAATTTGCGTTTCCGTAAGCTTATTGATTTTTCCGCTTCTTCTCTCGTACCAATGCGTATGATGAGATTGATTCCTTGAAGACTAAAAGGCTTCCAACAATCTCACTTCCAAGCACACTTAAGAATATAATACATAGCGCCCGCAATGCACAAATGCAACAGTGCAACATGCAGGGACGGGCGCTTTAATTACAGATGGAGGCAATTTTTGTCTCTGTTCCAGTGCCTCACATGAATTTATTAGAGATCTGGGCAGAGTTTTTACAGGGTCAGGACCACACGAAGAGAATACTAGGTTCAACGTTTTCCCCAATCAGAAAGCCACATATTTTGATACCACAAAATCCATCTAAGCTGCAACAGCTTCTGGGACTGTGCCACTGCTCGCCAGAGTCAAACTGTCATAGTATTCAACCAGTACTTTCCAACCACCTGGGCACATGAATCCATCGGGTGGGGTTTCTTTGCTCTTTGCAAGCGTACGCATCTGTAAATTGCATAGCAGGTTTTTTAATACGCAATAATATACAAATACATGTGTATAAGGCATACGTTCGCAGTTTTGAAGGCCTATTGCAGAGTAACGTTAGCGGCATTACTGACAAGATAATTTACCTTGGTACCCGAGATGAAAAGGAAATCCTGAGGTCTTGAGGGATCAAAAAATGCCATTCTACCCTGAGTTTTATCATATGCAGCAACCTGCAATTGCACGCAGGTGATGGTGACAAAGGATTCCAAATACACACAACTAGGTATTATAAGCAGGCAGCCAGGTGATTTACATACCTTGAAAGGAAGGATGTTCAGCCGCTCCAATCCAGGCGCCATGCTCAACACTAGTTTACCATGGTCAGCCTCATATAGATCTCTCTTTTCAACAGGATGGCCCATGCCAGCTGGGTCCCGACCAACAATGTAAAAGTTAGCCCCTGCATTGATCCTAGCCTTTGCATGCCACTGCACTTCAGTTGGGCCGGCGTAATGCATGGGAGACGGGAATATAGAAACCACAGTTGTCTCTGGATCGAGAACACCATCTTCAAGCACCTGAGCAACGTTTGGTAATATCAAACTACATCAGCAGTGGCTGAGGTTAGGCAATTGTGTGTGTATCTTTTGCTGTAGCCGAAAAATAAATTGCCCCTAAACCCCAGATCAGCTAATCAAAACAAATTGCCACTAAACTAACGACCTCATATCAGCTAAGCAACAACATTTCCTTGCCAACTAATAATGTGGGGTTGCCACGTATATCTAAAGTGAAGCTCTTCCAGAATCGTTCTGATCTTAAAGAAACATAACCACAATTCTAGTCGCTGCATCTCGACTGCTTGGCTAGAATTGCTAATAAAGAAGCGATCTGAGTAGTTCCAAGCTTATGGAAGCTACAGTCTTGAGTACACATACCTTCTCATGTTGCTTCATTCGCCAACTAAGTGGAATGTCATCTGCCTTTGTATAGCCTCCTAATGGATGAAGCAAGAGTATAGGGTTCTTGTATCCCATCTCAAGAAGTCTACGGCGGGTATCAGTCATCAGCAAAGCATGGCCATTGTGCACAGGATTCCGAAGCTGAAAAGCAAATACTGCATCTGCATTCCGCTTTGTGAATTCCTCACGGAGTTCTGAAGGAGACAATCGAAAACGATCGAGACCATCATGGTACTTGATCGGCTCTATAACCTCCAAGTCACCTCCAATGAGCCAGTCCCCAGCATGGGTTATAGCTTCATCAGCATAAGGTAGGCCAGGGGCAGTGGTTCCCCATGTTCTGGCAATCCTTTCTTCTTTAGGGTGCTTGTAGATCTCAATGCTGACATCAAAAATATTATGAAGACTTCAATAAACTATGGAAAGTTATATACCCGCTTAAGAAACCAATCAAATCATTCATGTTGATGGAGAAACCTTGGAGGCAATTACAAAGACGCCGAAAAAGAGGATATTACATTTGCGGACAATGCAAGTCAATGTTCCCCGCCAGACGCATGACTGAAACTTTCTAATTTGCATATATTCTTGCTTCGAATATATAAAGAGTAACTCGAAAATGTTTACCAATGATACTTTACCGCATAGATGCATGGTCGAAATTTTTTAATTTGATTATCTTTCTTAGTCAGCACGTCTAGGTTCATAGACAATCCCGTGGGACCTCAGAAAGCAATTTAAAAGCAAAAAAGATCAACATATATCCAATTACCATTATATTTTCCGACACTTTACCTGTTAGACCATAGTATATGAAACATAATTTAAATAGTGTAGTTTGGATTTTTCCCAGTTTGAGTAAACTAATAATGAGACAATAGGATCACCACAGCTAATGATGTAATGAAAGAAATTGCGCCGGGGAGGGGGGGGGCTGGTGCAGTGGAAGACCATCACTGTGCCATCAGAAAAATGGTCATCGGACTGTCATACTGATCACAGCACCACCACCGATCCCTGGCTTTTGGGACTAGACAAAAGGGCAAAGCTAGAGGCAATACAAGTCCATGATTTGTCTTTTTCTTAAGTATGATTTTATTACCTTATTTTTGTCTAGTAAATAATGCTTTTGCAGGAAAAACTGAGCGCCAATACATTTTAAGCTTCACGAACTGGTTTCTTCTATCCAAAATAAATAAAAAATTAATCGAACAACTATTGGTAAAAAACAGCAGACCTCCATACTCGACCAAAACCAAAATCTATGTTCTTTAACTCAAACTAAAACCAACAGATATTAACAAACTTCGTACCATCCGGACTTAAAACGGAGCATAACTACAGGAAAAAGAATATAACCAAGAATACCGAAAATCAATTACCTCATCTATACTCAGAGCATAGCAAACCACACAACTACAACCTCATACTTCAATTTAAACATAGAAACGAAAAATGGAGCTCGAAATAACAAAAACTAATAAAGTAGATAAAAATAGAGTCTTTACTCTCTGAGAATAGCGACCGGATTGTTGTCCGAGTCAAACAGAGCGACTTCGGTGGACCCGCCGATCCGATATTTCTGCGAGTCGTCGATGGCCAAAACGATCGGCACCGACATGTTCACGACCGTCCCATTCTCGAGCCGGAGCGCGTTAAAATGAAGCGTTTGGAGGAACTCAGACTCTCTCATGAACCCACGGAGCGGGCTCGCCCACCCTTCGCTGAGCACGTGGACCCATTGGAGATCAATCGTGGAGAGCTTAATTTTCGGAAGAGCAAAAGCCTCTCCCTTCTTCGCATCTCTCAGAGGCTCGTCCACCAGAAGCTCCACGAGCCTTCCACCGTCGGGTTCGATCAACCCGGACGAAACGCGGAGCCTCGGGTGGGCCTTTCGGCCGGATGGAAGAGATATGGAGACTTTGAGCGCCGGGGCAAAATGGGTAGTGGGAATCTTGTTGAGTGAGTGGGATTGGTACGGAGTTTTGATGAAGAGGGCGGCCATGGAAGCCATTGAAGGTGGAGACCAACAAATCGCCCTGTTTCGGGGGGTGCAAGCTTTTGTTTATTTGGACGTTAATAATAATACTACTAATGCCCCACAAGGAAGAGCTAGTGCTCTGCTGTTAGCTGTGGGCGTCAACTGGGGGTGGAGAAGGGCAGTCCGGCAATATTCGGTATTTGAAATTGGACTGCTTTGGAATAATGAGGTGGAACAAAGTGGATTTTATAGGAAAATGGGAGAGCGAGAGACGGAGACAACGTGTTTGTGGGGGGCCTGAAAGGGGGATGAATCTGGACACCTTTTTTTCCTCTTTCCTGTTTTCATGCCATCTTCTTCTTCTTCCTGCTTATTTCCTTGCAGTACTACTAATTAAAAACCAATTTGGCCACCCACAGCATCGTTGAATGGTCCTCTTCCTTATTCAAACAACAAAAATTACCCCCCTCTAAATTAGATATTTAAGCTTTTGCTTAATATTTTACTATGCAGCACGCTTTGGATCCCGTCTAATGGGAGCTATCTCCATTTAGCACCCATTGGATATAGTTGATCGTTTTTTAATTTTTTATTTTAAAACAGAGAATTAAATGGGTATCTAATAATCTTTCGGGAATAATAAAACCATCGTGAGGCATAAATCAGTTTTTTTTTTTTGGGATTTCGGTATTTAATTATTTTGATCAAGTTGTCGAATAAATTCTATGGTTTATATGGAATAAAAAGCACACGCTGAGCATTCATTAGTCTCCAGCAAAGCGTGAAATCTTGTTTACTATTTTCATTTGATCAGAAAATAACGCAATTTTATTTCACACCACGTTCCAATACTATAGGGGTAATTGTAAATACAAGTGTCTCCCTTAGAACAACTCTACCTACCGCATGTATGTTAGGCGGCGTTTATTAACAAAAATTTTACAGCATCTAAAATTTTAATTCAATAAAAAAATTATAATATAATTCATCTATTTTCATGATATCATTATTTTTTATTATAATAAATATTAAAAATCACATCTCTTTTTACTTTTTCACCTAATTCTCTCCTAAATTTTAATACACAAACACAATAATAAGGGAAGAACAAAAAAAAACACTAGCATTCAAAGAATATGCGTATACCAAAAAAAAATAAAGATTGACTTTGACTGATATAAGAAAGTCCGGGACAATGTTGTCTCTTCCTGCAAAAAGAGCACCTTAAGGATTTGCGAAACGTGGGTTCCCAAAGCACTGAATGCCACCAATATCTTTAGCCGACTGGCAATCATAGAAGAAATATTGCATTTGTATAGAGATATAGGTGCGGTGACTGTGGGTAAAGTTGGTAAATATCTAATCATACGTTTTGCGAATCTTTCGGTCATTTGAATTCAAAGACTATGTACTTACCCAAAACAATAATTCAAAGACAGCCCCGCCGTCCAAACTAGACTAATGATTTAACATATGAATTCATATAATGTTTGTCCAAAAATATTGTGCAAACAAAAAGAGGTATGATCTCATGCCAGACACTGATTTGAACATTGCCCACTTCACGGCCTTATTCATAATGTTCCTTTCGAGGGAGTAGTGTTCCAACACATACTTTATTCTGGTTTTTCTAATCCCATGTTTGTCATCATGAGTTTCAATTTAGGGAATTTAGCACTGTAGTCCTTAAGTTTTACCTATTTTTACGTTTTAGTTCTTAGGTTTGTTTTTTTAAAACTTTAGTCCTTAAGTTTCTAATTTTTGACGAATTAGTCTTTCCGTCAGGGTTCCGTCATTTCCCCTGACGGAATGCCACGTCAACTGCTGACTCACTGTCTGACGTGGAGGGGCTTCAAAACGCACAATATATGACAATTGCATAAACGGTATCGTTTTATGAGCTGCAGTGGTGTTTTTTGGTTTCTACTGCACGACATGCCGTTTGAGAAAGGTTAGTATCTCGAACAGAACTCTGTTTCCTGTGCTCTGTTCCTAGTGCCGGTTTCTTTTAATGCAATTAAAAATTTGTCTTGAATACCACTGCCTAAAGTCCAGATTCATGATTCTGAAAAACGTTTGCAGATGTTCATTGAGGAAGTCATGGAGCTTGTGGAGTTGAAACCATTAAGGAACGCACTTGTTGGGTTGCCTGGTGTGGATGGTCTCTCTACCGAACAGCGCAAGAGGCTCACTATTGCAGTTGAGCTTGTGGCGAATCCCTCCATAATATTCATGGATGAGCCAACTTCAGGTCTAGACGCAAGAGCCGCTGCAATTGTGATGAGAACAGTTAGGAACACTGTGGACACAGGAAGGACAGTGGTGTGCACAATCCATCAGCCAAGCATTGACATATTTGAAGCTTTTGATGAGGTAAGAAGTAAGAACCATTGGTTGTCATCAGAAGCTGTTGTTTCTCTTTTAGGCTGGAGCATGACCTATAAAACATGTATTGCAGCTTTTCCTATTGAAGCCTGGAGGACAAGAGATATATGTCGGGCCATTGGGTCGTCTCTCTTGCGATCTTATCCAGTATTTTGAGGTAAAGATAATAGAGAAACAATGAAAAAGGCCATACATTTTGGTCTACCCTGTAAATTTCCTAATCTGTATACCCTTGATTTGCATCCAGAGCATTGAAGGAATAAAAAAAATTAAAGACGGCTACAATCCAGCAACTTGGATGTTGGAAGTTACAACTCCAGGGGAAGAAGCTGCTTTGGGTGTTGATTTTACTTCTACGTATAGAAACTCAGAGCTGTACAGGTATGTTCCTGATGAAACTAACTGACTGCAATAGGTGACTGAAAAAAAAGAGAGGAAAAATATTCCTTCTCGACAATGTATGAATAAGATCGTTGTCATTAAGGCTGAAACTTCTACTACCGTGTGGCATATTGCATCAGGAGGAACAAAACACTGATTCAAGAATTGAGCAAGCCTGCTCCTGGTTCAGAGGACCTCTATTTCCCAACTCAATACTCACAATCATTTTTCACCCAGTCCAAGGCTTGCTTATGGAAACAGAGCTGGTCCTATTGGCGCAACCCACCATATACTGCCGTGACATTTCTTTTCACCGTCGTCATAGCCTTGATGTTCGGGACAATGTTCTGGAACCTTGGCTCCAAATAGTAAGTCACTGCTTGAAGACTCATAAAAATTGTAAGACGTTCATGGTTCACCGCTACATATTTCTCAAAGCTCACTTTTGAATTTCAAAATGCAGCAAGAAACGACAGGATTTATCTAATGCGATGGGTTCCATGTATTCTGCTGTTCTCTTCCTTGGCGTCCAAGATGCTTCATCCGTGCAGCCTGTTGTGGCTGTCGAAAGAACGGTATTCTACCGAGAAAGAGCTGCTGGAATGTATTCCGCCTTGCCATACGCATTTGCACAGGTATCTTAGTTCACAAGAGTCATAAACGGTGTCGTGCGGTAGAAACCAAAAAATACCGCTGCAGCCCATAAAACGATACCGTTTATGCAATTGTCATATGCTGTGCGTTTTGAAGCCCCGTCACGTCAGACAGTGAGTCAGCAGTTGACGTGGCATTCCGTCAGGGGAAATGACGGAACCCTGACGGAAAGACTAATTCGTCAAAAATTAGAAACTTAAGGACTAAAGTTTTAAAAAAACAAACCTAAAGACTAAAACGTAAAAGTAGGTAAAATCTAAGGACTAAAGTGCTAAATTCCTTCAATTTATAAAGACTAAAGTACTCTGTCTGTAGGTCATCGCCTAACCATACCATACCATACCCCCTTTTTTTAAAACCTTATATTAATTACTATCTCAGCCCCGAAAATTACTCGCATCAATCAAATTTCATAATAAGGAAAAATTCTCAGGAAAATAATTTCATTTAAAATTAAATCGCACTCTTCAATTGAATGTGATGGATGGCCACGCACAGAGAGCAAAATTTTAAATTTTAAATTTTTTACTTTTTATTTCCTTTCGAAAAGAAAATTAGATAACACCGTGAAAAACAATAATCTTTTTTCATCCGCGACTGATTGGGGATTTCCAGTTGGAGAATAGAGAAAAACACCTCTAATATATTTTTCGAGAACGACATCGTTGCTTTTAGTAAAAAGAATGATAATATAAGGACGGTGGTGGGCAATTGCGCCATGTCAATATATGAGGAAAAAGTTGTCCTCTTCAATGGACGTTACTTTTCTTTTTTCTTTTCTTTTTTAATTTTTTTTGTTGAAACCATCGTGATGATATATTAAAAAAGCACACAAATAAAAATTACAAGTTAGAAAACAAAAAAAAACTCAAAAGGGGCGTTACAAGCGACAGCGGAGGGGCCAACATTAAAGTGACTTTAAAAGAGAACACAAGGTCCTCAGGTGTGGCGGACACGAAGCCCGAAGCGAGAGGACCCAAGGACCTTAGGAAAAACGGAAAAATCGCGAAAGAACTGTTGCTAAAGGACCGAAAACAGAGTTGGCAAACCGGCTCCAGTAGAGCGCTAAACATGTAATCACAGCTGTAATTACAAATAGCACACATAATTAAAACCTAAACAAGCCTGAAACATAGGGGCTGACTCAAACGGGCTAAAGCATAACATAAGCCCGGGTAAAGACAAGGAAGACTGGCCAGAACGGCGGCGACGACGCGTGGTGGCGGGAAGTGGAGATCCACGGCCTAGAGGAGACGAAAGAAGCTACAGAGAAGTTAGCGTTGCGTAGATCTGGGTCGTCTGAGTGCACCTATGGGGCGCGTGCATGATGAACGGCGACAAATGAGGCGCACCACCGCTCGGAAGAAACCTGCAAAACAAGGAAAGCAAAACCACCAAAACAATCGGCTAAGCAGCAGACCAACGGAAGGAGAGAAGAAAAAAAGGGGAGGAGGATGGAGCCGAAGCACCCACCCTCCCCTAGATAGCGCTGCTGGTGAAGGAAAACTGAGAGTTTAGAGAGGGAGGGGGTGGTTCTTCTCTTTTCTTTTTTAATTTTGACCAACGTCGTTTTTTTTTAGGCACAAGTAGCATATATATTAATAATAAGATCAATGAGGTTTTAACACCTCTGGAGGCTCTAAAAGGCGAATCAGACACTCCGAAGAGCCGGCGGGCCAACGAGCAAACGGATCGTAAGGCCCTACAAAGTCCCCGAAGGGACGGATATGCCACGAATGGCAGAAAGGCCTCAGAAGACAGCAAATACAAACTAATATGCCTAAAAACATAAAATAGACAACACTAAAAACAGCACAAGCCGTAAACACATCAGCAAACAAAAAACACATAAATATAACACAACAAGCCCTAAACAAGTGGGCAGACCCTAATGAGATTATTGTGGTTCGGACCGACGGCGGCGGCGGCGGAGACGGCGCATGGTGGCGGGAAGATGAGATCCACGGCCCAGGAGAGACGGAACAAGCCATAGAGGCTAGATCCGGGGAGAAAAACGAAGTCGGAGCAGCGGAGGACGCCTCACGCGCGGCCCCAAGCGCCGGCGCGTCAGATTCACGCGCCGCGCGTGGGGCGCGTGTGAGGCCACGCTCCGTCGTTTCGACACCGGAGGAGCGGCGTCGCAACGGCCACGACGAGCTGATTGCACCCAGCAGACGCGTGTGTGCTGAAAGCCGGTGAAAACGCCGTCCGCCGCTTGGAAGCAACCTGCCAAAAAAAACCAAAAACCAAACCAAAGGGCTACCAACACCAGCCAAACCAACCAGAGGGGAAGAGAGGGGAGGGGGATGGAGGAGAGAAAAAGGAAAAAGGAGGAGGGGGGTTGAGAGGGCCGGAGCTGCCCCTCCTCCGTAAGGATACTGGCAGTGAGGAGAGAACAGAGAGAGGCTGGGGGGAGAGAAAAGCACACGTTTGCTTGTTAATCACTGAGTAGCTGCGAAACTTTGACCATCTTTATTTTATTTTTTTGTTTTCTGTGAGCGACCGTCACGCCAACGTCGTTTGGTTAGTGGAATAAATGTCCGAGTACGCCTACACCAGAAGATAATAAATAAATACTAAACTCAAGCTCATCTCACAGGCTTTATACATGTGTATCGGATCTATCCAGCTTTCCAGATAATGGCGATTTATCGGAAATTATAAATGCTAATAACTCCAACGTTATCGCAATTATTTTTTTTTTAAAAATAATGCCGTTTCAGTTACTGAATAGTGGCCCTTTTTGTTGTGCTGATCTAGTGATCTTCTACCTAATAAACATTATTAAAATAATCGACTTGTTGTGTCATCGTTTTGTTTTGTTTTGTTTAGTAGAGAAAATATCTTTTGCTAGATAGGTATCCACCTTCTCACGAGGATGTGAAGTATTTTAACCAGAATAGGAAGTATGTGAGGATAAGTATGAGAAGATTAATTTTAATTTTTTAATATAAAATGAGACTTAGATCACATAGGTTATTGTAATTTCTTGTCCGAATTGCATGATACAACAGTATAACCTTACAATGAGATCTACTAATTGGATCTATATCTTTCAAATTACACTGCAATTATACAATTCTAATAATGAATTCTAATCCATTATTTGCCAACCAAGATGTGGTCTATTTTGATTGATATGGAAATGGACTTGGCCACTACTTTGTCTGAAGAGCACAATGATTAGATCACCTACCCACAGACTCGGGTTAAACTTGTTAGACTAATTCGAAAAAGAAAAAATAAATAATATACATATACATATATTTTTCGGATGAATTTTTCAGTGTGTTCAGCCTTATCCCATGCCGACTTGCTGAGATCCACAGAAGCCGTAAAGATGTAGACTCCACATTGCAACAAGACATACTAGTATCGAATCTATAACCCATTATAAATACACTGTCCGAGAACAGAACAGGCATTACATATTCAAGTCTTCTTTCTTTTTGGTTCTCAGATGTAAGTAATAGACATTGAAATCAATTTAAACTATTGTCACCAATAATCCGAACATGAACAAGCTCCATCTTTGAAATGATGAAAGCGATGTCTATCCCTTACTATAATTTCTCGTTCATATATCGAAGAAAAAAGCTTGGTACTCACGTGGCAATCATGACAAACTCGAAGATTTTTAATGATCCGGATAGGGGCACTCGAATGAGATGCAAGAAGAGCAAAAGCTATCGCTAGCCTCTCGCTATGGTAAGAGAGGGCATCTTCCTTTTCTTCCTCTTCAATGTCGAATAACAGTTCTCTTGTTCTTGGCTTGTGACCATATTCTGACAGTCTTTTGCTCATCTCTTCTAGCTTCAAGTAAACCTCTTTTAAATGTGGGTGTGTCTTGTCTCCCATGAGGAACTCGTGCATTGCACCGCCAATCTCGACCAAGCTACTTCCAGGCACTTTGTCGATACCTTGATCTTTCATCAGCTTTCTAACTCTATTGACATCATCCCATCTATCTATACTGGCATAAATATTTGACAAAAGCACATAGTTCCCGCTAGTTTCTGGTTCTAGTTTTATCAAGTTTTTCAGGGCAACTTCCCCTATCTCCTAATTTCCGTGAACCTTTGCTGCCTCAAGTAAAGACCTCCATAAAATAGCATTTGGTTTCATGGGCATGGTCCGAACCCTTTCCTCAGCGTCCTTTAGCCTCCCGGCTCGTCCTAGAAGGTCCACTAGGCATCCATAATGCTCAAGTTTTGGCTCAATCCCATACACCTCCTTTATAGACTCGAAAACCCTGCAGCCCTTCTCTACCAAACCTACATGTGAGCAAGCACACATGGTAACCACAAACGTTACATCATCCGGAGCTAACCCCTCAAGTTTCATTTTCTCATAAAGGTCAAGTGCCCGACGCCCATAACCATGAATTGCAAGTCCACCGATTATCGCATTGTAACACAATGTGTCCCTTGCATGCAATTGATCAAACAACTGGCAAGCTAAATCCAGACACCCACATTTTGCGTACATATCTATTAGTGCAGTTCCCACAAAGCGGTTCAGCTTAAGATTATTCCTCAACACGTAAGTGTGGGCCCATGTACCTTGACTAAGAGCGCCCAGATTAGCACAAGCACTCGCTAAAGCAACTAAGCTAACTTCATTAGGCCTGATTGACGAATTTTGCATCTCGTTAAACAACCACAAAGCCTCTAAGGACAAGCTAGCATCCCAACCACCGATGCTACCGCTGCCACAAGTGGAACTATGCGCATATGCGGCTAAAATAGAGTTCCAAGTGGCCAAATCCGGTTCCACAATTTGATTGAACAAATACCTAGACACACCGACTTTCCCGCACTTGGCATAGAAATTGATCAATGAGGCTTGGATAAAGTGGTCATATGGGGGTCCAAGGAATTTCAAGACATGGGTGTGGAGAGCTGGACCGTGGTGGAACCAGGGGTTAGACCCACATGCTTTAAAGAGAGAAGGGAAGGTGAAGCAATTGGGTCTGAGGGTCTTGTGGGAGAGCACACGGTTATAGATTGAGAAGGCTATGTGGGTGAGGTGGTCGTGATTGGTAATGAGCGAGGAAATGAGTGTGTTGAAGAGGAAGATTGTTGGGTTTCGGATTTGGTTGAGGACTTAGAGTGAATAAGAAACGGCGAGGGTGGAAGATACTAGGAGAAGTTTGCTGAGAGGGAAAGTGTGGAGGGCGAGACCGGTTGTGAGCATATGGACATGGACTTGCTTCAGGGTGTCCAGGGTCTGGCATTTTTCTAAGAGTTGGAGAGTTGGGTGGTCGAAAATTGAGTTTTGGGACTTCATGGAACCAAAAATTTTGTCGGACGTGTCATCTATATGGCCGTTGAGAGGGAGAGCGAAACTACCTATTAAGGTTTCAATAACGAAATACATTCAACTGGCCCGGGAGCCCTCCATTAACTTGGTCTATTCGTTGGGCCTTCTTAATGTAACAAACTCCTTCGCGGTGGGCCGAGTTCCTAGAGGATCAAAAGATCTTTCCTCGCCAAACTTATCAGGTGATCATTTCTCAACCCCGCATAGAAAGAAAGATAACAATATTTGTTCAAAAACTCTTTGAAGTTGCTAAGGAACTGAAGTGTTGAGGTTCCTAAAGGAATCCAAGCATTGTGGGTTCTATGGGGACTTAAAGAGGTGATTCTTCTTGGGTATTAAAAAAAATTTAAAAACTAGATTTGGAAGGCAGAATACATGTACCATTTTTTCTTCTTGTCTGAAAGAGGGGAGTGGAGAAATTAAAAAGAAAAAAGAGAGATTATCAAAAGGGCTTGATTGTCCTAATTAGAGTTTTCTTAATTGAATAAGTACATACGAAAGTGGAGGGTAGTCAAAGTACAAATTTACAGCCAAAAGCTGCGTAAACAAAAGAGTTTCTTCAGAGGATACTGTTTAGCACACAAATGCCTAGTGGCAGAGTCAAAGAAAGCAAAAGGATTATGTTTGGTCACACAGTCTTGTTCACATCACGTAGCACAAAGCCCCATTGGTCCCAACACCACCCACAAACCTTTTGTCATCTCCAATGCTAAAGCGAAAAAAGTAAATCGCTTTCGTCTTCAATTCCTTTCTCTCTCTTTTTTTCTTCTTCTTTTGTTTGGACGAAAATGATGTTTGCAAATCTTTAACCTCCATGATTGAGTACTCGTAACCTATAGGCAAAAGCATTTTCCCTCCCTCCTCTCCCACAACAATAGTGTGTTATTTGCCTTCAAGATTTCGCTTTCAGAATTTTAGGAAGTGGTTTTTTTTCCCTTTCTAATGGGGAATTTGGTCAAAACTCGAGAAGTTTAAAATTACCCAAGATATTCCGAGCGTGCGTGAGAGAGGAGGTACAGACTAGCTAGCCCATCTCACTGTACGGAAGTGGGGATTTCATGGGCCCCCACAGACATGTTGATCAGCCCATAGACTTCTGGATCTCCGGTGGGGGCCAATAAGACACCTAGAAGACAAAACGTCTTTTTCTTCCTCTCTTCTCTTTTTTTTTTTTAAATAAATAAAAAAAAATGTCTGGAAAATGTTGGACGGAAATGCCCTCGTAGGTGCTTTTTGACAGAAAAGTAACGGTTGGTGGGATGATGATTAAAGGTCTTGAGTTCTGACCGGCTTGCCTTTAGGTCGACTGATGAAAGCTTTTTTTGGGTGCCTTTTGATGCCTCCCACACACGCACATGTGTATTTGCGTTTTCTCTAACGTCGGAGACCGAAACTTAAAAAAGACTAAAATGACATCCACATCTGAAAATGAAAAAGGACGATAATTCTCGAGGCTCTTGGATTAGAACGAATATTCGGGGAAAAGACAAGCAGCGAATTCCCTTGGTGATATCTAAATTACTTGTTGTCAACCTTCTCCAATTTCCATATATTTTTCTAAATTTAATCACCAATTTCTCAAAAACAAATGGTAAGAAAAAATTAATTTATAAGCACTGTGCTGCTTCGCCCTGCAGCATAAGTTTCGTGTAATATATATATATATATATTTTTTTTTCTTAGTATAAGTTTCGGGTAATAATTTGGGACGTTTTTCCCTTTGGGTTCTAGTCGGTTTTCTTGCTTTTATTTTTATCATTTCAGTTAGTGTATGTTTTTTCAATTTTCTATTTGAGTAAAATTTTAATGTACAAAGGAGACATAATTGAGGTAAGCAAACTTTAAAACCTTCTCCCGTTACTCTCCTCTATTGGTTGGACTCCACGTGGGTTTTGGGAATGCGGGATACTGGCGACACGGCGCCCTTGGGACACCTGATTTAGATCTGCAAGCATGGAGAGCTGAAGGGTTCTGCAATGACATTGGACTTTTCCACGCAAGGAGAGAGTACACAGGTTAATTGTAGCAGCACCACGGATTTCTCGAACTGTTTGAAGGGAAAACTGACACCACCAAACGCCACATATTCTTCCTTCTTTGGCAGTGCTTTTCCATTTCAGTCTTTTTTTCTAAGGAATCCAAAGACACCCAAAAATAAATGAAGACCAACAGCTTTATTATGACGTGACTTCAAGAGCGAAGTAAAGAGTTCCAATGTGCATGTAAGGCTATGATTCTGATTCATTACCCTAATGTTTAGACTAATAAATCTTCGGAAGATGATGAGACCAAGTAATGCACAAGAAATAACAATGTAATGACTAAAAGAGTACCTATTCTCCTAGGAGAGTGATCATGGACCCAATGATCTTGAGAAAAAAGTATGAACGACGCATATATTTGGATCAAATCTTCCGCTCTCAAGGTTTGTTGCATTCTCGTTGTGATATACTGACGATCTAACTTGTAATTTGAAAATTATAATCCAAATCAAACATTTTATAATGAATCAGAGCTCTTATGGCTACGCTCCAAGTGTAGTTAGTGACGTTGATTGATCCTTTCACCCTTTTTGCTTAGGGGGAAAACTAAAAAAAAAAAAATCCATTTTACATGGTATTATATTTGAAGAAGCTTGTTACAAACTCATACCTCATTTGTTATATATCTTATCATAAATGAATTATAAAATTTAGCAAATCCAATATATAATTAGCTCTAATATTGTGTACTTTTAAGTACCTTAATAATTTGAACATGGGTCGCAAACTCAGGAACCAGTACTGAGTCCTAAAGCCATTTGTCTATATTCTTTTAATGAATGCCTAAAACGTAACTATTGGTCCATTGTGAAAGTGGGTGATTGCAACTAATTGTATATGTGGAAGAGTTCTAAGCAATTCGCAACTCTAGTGTTTCAACCTACACGTAGCCATGAGTGGTTTCGTTGTGGGCATATCACGTTGTGGCCGAGTCCCGATTCCGGTTTGGACAATAATTAAGAAATAGGACTGTTTGCCACTCTGCGAGTCCACATAGACCGCCAACACATTAGAATATAATTATTAGGAATGTGAGTTGGGTCAATAATAATAAGCAACAAAACAAACTCAAAGATGAACATAGGGCCAGGCGCAAGAGATGAATATTAACTCGAAAGAATATCCATATTATATAATAAGTCAGTGGATATATATGGAGTTGCACGCGTGCGATGGCCGACAATATTCAATTAATAACTACAATATACATATAAAAACATAATCTTAACAGGATCGAAAACCACGAATGCTCGGCATGATATATATGTATATATATATATATCCTTGTTATCATAGCTAGCTAGGTTTGTCTTTTTATTTATTTATTAATATTTAAATTTTGCGATATGGCATTTGTGTTTTAAATATTGGGTTTTTCTATGTTTTTTGTTTTGTTTTAAATATTGGTTTAACCATGACCTATTTGCATGACTACCAATTCGATAACTATTTCTTATTAGTTTCTTTCCCTGCATCCCAATGCCCAGTTGCTCTAACTTACGCCTTTTGGAAGCTATGGTGCCCTTTTAGCCCCCGGCCCCGGCCAACAAAAAACAGATCGAAGAGAACTATACAATATACATGCATGAAATATAATATAGCACATGACAGAGTTTGTGGCATGTAATTCGGGGAATGAACCGTGTGTTGCAAAAATATAGTTCGTCAAATATATGGTATGTTTTTATCCGTATTAATGATCTGGAAAATGTACCGTATGGTTTAATTATAAGTTTCACCCTGCATGTTTATCGGATTGGAAATATTCCATGCAAATTTAACTATTATGGAAGTGCTAATAAATAATTCACAAATGAGAGGTAGTTGCTATCATGATAGGTAAGAGTCCAAGATCTTTTCTTCGTTTAAAGTATACTCTTTGAGTCTTATACCATCAATGGCGCTCACGTGAAGGGTGTTGTAAGCACACAGGTCTGCATGTGTGGCTGTGTTCCTCCATAACTCAATTCACACTTTCAAAGGTGCTCAGGGTGCTTGTATTATATCAGTTTATGGCCTCTCTCTCTCTCTCTGAGGAAGCACAATGTCCACAACAAAGCACCCAACATTGAGATGGGTGGAATCATAGGCAGCAGCAATATTGTAGCAGTGCAAAATGTGCCATGTTGAGTGTAAATTTTGTGGATATTGGACCCCACAACACGCATTCTTCTCGCTTGGGAAACTCCTCCCAACGCTACCCTCAAATATCCCTCTTCCTTGTCCACAACCAAAACATAGTGAACATATTTTTACTTGACCCAAAACAAAACAAAACTTGCCCATCTGCTATATGCTAAGTTGTCCCTCATCTACTATTTTCTTTTGGTGATCGAAAGTGCAAAAATCCAAACAAACTTCCGCCACATCAAAACTGGCCCATGCTTGCCATACAAACCCATTTCCCCATCTCTTCTTTGTTTGTTTGTTGGAGTAATGATTTGGTGCATTAATTGCATCATGGAGATTCTGGATGCATGCCTTCAGAACCGTCCCAACAACAACGTACATGGTCATTTATGTTGTTCTTTGGACCATGTTTCTCATATCACAAAAGATCTTCTGTCGATCATCCTAATCTATTTCTTGCCCTACAATCCTTAGACTTGAAAATCGAAAGTGGTCCTGTCCATTCGTCTTCAATAATATGAATATTTAGTTGATATTTGAGTTTTATTAGTATGCCTGTAAAAGTTGTTGAGTTATATTGATGTGTGTAAAAAAAAAGATAATATTGAGTTCTATTAGTATACATATAGAAATAATGTTAGGAATATAAGTTTAGAAAGTTTGATCTAAATTATAAAATTTTTAGTCAAACAAACAAGACTTAACAAGTAAAGTGACAAGATTTCTTGCGCATCATTTACAATATGTAAGCCGTGGATTTTTTTTTCTGTAATCAGAGAAACTCCACACCGTACGCATCACAACTTTTTCGATCATACATGACTCTAATCCAACTGCCATCAAGTTCTGTAAGATGGTAGCTGCATTATGAGTTAAAATACCAAAGCCCCTCAAAGTTCTCTGAACATGGTCAACAAGCAATAATTCCTGATGCTCCAGCACCTCCACCATTGACAAGCATCCAAATTACAATGAGTGGGATCTCATAAAGTCCAGTTGATATCCAAACACGAAGATGTCTGTTATGGGACCCATTTCGCTTGAAGTCTAGGTTGTCATCATAGACAATCACTACCTCTTTCCCGGATGAGGATCCCCCGAATTGCAGGGATCCCGGTCCCCCCCCCCCCCCCTGCTTTTGCTTCCTATGATTAAACCCTCATGCTCCATGCACCAGGGACGAACATAAGATGCTCACCAACATACCCGGATCGTGGTCTTAATCCATTTCAACCCGCTAATCCTTTAGTGTGTAAGAATCTTCAGCATTTGTTGGGATCTTTGCGACAGGACTTATAGAAACTAGTCACTACGAATGGAATTCCATAATTTCTCAGCTCAATATCTTTATCTGCAATAAATAGTTGTCAATGTTGGCACAATTAAGAAGGAAACTACTGGATCTGGTGGGCCGAGGTTGTCGAACAGCTTAATATGGTAGACCTAATTGTACTAGATCAAGACAAAGGATCCAAAAAGCAGATAAAGCCGCACGGGGAAAGTGGACCCCAAGACTTATCCCCTTTCAATCGACCGTTAAAGACTTTAACAAAGCCACCCAAAAAAAAAAGGAAAAGAAAGGGGAGAGTTTGAGCCATTACGTAAAATTGTGCTTTTATAATATGCTACATAGGGAACAGAGAGAGAGAGGGGAGGAAATGGACAAGTCTGCAAGGGAGGCTGAGAGGGAGACTGCAAGTTCGAATTATTCTTCTTCTGTGTATGATTGCTTTTATAATCCTCAGTAGCTCTTTTGGACTCATCTTCACCACTTTTCTCTCTCTTTCTCTCTATGTTTTGTTTTCTAAGCATATAAATATGGTAATGGTACGTCCCCGAGGCTGCGCGGCCAGTCCAGAACGGAAACACAGAGAGTGGAAGAGAGAGGGTAATTTTAAAAGCAAGGGGGCAGGGTCCTCACAAGCCTTTTACACGTGATAGAGAAAACCACCAAAACTCCAAAAGCGCTTGCATGCGTGTATAAAGATTCATTTATCATCATCTTCCTCTCTCTCTTTCCCTCTTTGATATCTGAATCCTCCACCAAAACCCATCTTTTATATGTAGTCAGCTTTTGGTTCCCCTTTTAATCTCCCGTCACGTTCTTTGCCACCCCATCCGTCTGAAGCTCCCGGCTTTCCTTTCTTCTTCTTGGTTATAATTTCATTCAAGTGCAAAGCTACTTGTTTTAGTGCTCCTTCACTCCCATGGTCTGAGTGAGGTGGGTTGGTTTGTTGGTAAGGCTTCAATTTTTTGTTTTTTGTTTCTTTGGACTTGATGGTATTTAACGGGGGTGCACTTCCTCTTCCGCATTAATTTTGGGTATCCTACTAGGCTACAGATACTGATTAAACTCCCCTTTTCAATGTTTATTCCTTCCCTTTGGAGGATATGTTCTCAATTTTTGTTTTCTTCCGGGTGTTTTTATTCTCTTCCTATAGCAGCCTCACAGTTTCAATATCTGTCAACAATATTTATTTAGTTCTTATGCCTCTATTATGTTTTCATCTGCTTGGTTTATTCATCTTCTGTTTGATTTTCGTTTTCGGGTAGGGGACAGGCCTACGGAAATTGTTGTCTCCTGGGTATTTGTTTCTCGGGTTTCTATTTGTTTGTCTAATTACATTTATTTATTCTACGCTCCGTCTTCCCGTTCATTGGGTTGCTAATAGAAGCATCTGAAGAAGGTTTGGATTTTGGGCTATGGTTGGTTTGTCTCTTCATTAGTGATTTCCGATCCACAAACCTCATTTTTTGGCTGCAAGTTTGTTTTAGGCTTTCGTGCTTTACGTTGCTTCCCCTATTGATGTCCCTATGGGATTTTGAGTAGAAACGAAGAAACATATCTGCAAACGTGAAAACGTAAAAGATCTCTCTGGATGTGATTGAGCTATCATTTGTCTTCTCGACTCAAGGCTCTTCAGTTTCCAGTCTGACAGAAACATATTTGTTTATTTGATTTTGGCTCTTGTTTGCTTCTATGCAACCTTAGGAGTCAATTTACCGCCTGAGACAGATGTGAATAGTTTGGCTTTCAGTTTAGCAAAGGAATAGTAATGCTTGTAATGTTCAACGGAAGACTGGACTTTTACGCTTACCTTTTTACTTTGCGTACAAAACCATGATGGTCATTATCTCCATTTGTTTTACTCGTCTTCGATCTTTGTTTTATCTCGCTGACCTGCATTTTCCCCTTTCTTTTTTTCAGCTGAAATAGTCTCAAATCTGTGAGAGAGTAGCGAAGACTAGAGCCTAGAGGAGAAGGCAGTGTGTTTGTGTGTCATTTGGTGGAGCTTCCCTCTTCTCAACAAGTGTTTGTGTTTCGTTGCATCACCTTCAGTCAGCAAAATTAGCGGAACCAGCATGCCTATAAGGCAGATGAAAGAGAGTTCAGAGCAACACCTCGTCATTAAAACCCACTTGCAGAACTCAATGAACCAAGTGCAGAAGGCACCCAAAACTGCTCAAAATGGCAAAGGCCCACCACCCCAAGAACCCCACAACACCAAATCCCACAACCAAACTTCACCACCTTCAAAAAACAAAGGAAGAAGGGGTAGAGGTGGTCGAAAATTCGATCAAGGAGATGTCTATATGCGTCCGAGTTCCCGGCACTGCACCGTGGCGCACAAACCGGTCTCAGAGGATCCGCCCGGACCTCTTGTGGCACGTCCTCCGAATGGTTCAGTTGAAAATGGTGGCAGCTTGTGTGAAATGGAGATGGGTTTTCCCACGTCAAGCAAGTCTTTGAGTTTTGCACCAAGGCCTGGGTATGGGCAAGTTGGGACCAAGTGTATTGTAAAGGCCAACCATTTCTTTGCAGAGTTACCAGAGAAGGACTTGAACCAGTATGATGTAAGCTCCTTTCTTTGATGGATTTAGTTCTAAAACTATCTATTAATATGCTACTGCAAAAATTGAATTGCCTTCTGCGTCGTTCTATTATAATTGGGTCCCTTTAATCTGACATTCAATAAGATTATGGTGTGGTTTCTCTAATATATGCTGTTATGTTGCATATGGAATTGAATAGGTTTCGTTTTTCCGCGCTGTCCTTTTCTTCTTATCCGATTTATGGGTTCTGGCCCCTAATTTGTTCTTATTGTTTGTCTGCCTTTTCACCATCCGTTTTCCTGCTGCATGCAGGTGACCATAACTCCCGAAGTGTCGTCAAGAACTCTGAACAGAGCTATCATGTCAGAACTGGTGAGGTTGTACAGAGAATCTGACTTAGGAACGAGACTGCCGGCTTATGATGGCAGAAAGAGTCTGTACACAGCTGGGGAGCTTCCCTTTGTGTGGAAGGAATTCAAAATTAAGCTTGTAGATGAAGAGGATGGAATCAATGGTCCCAAGTAAGAATTTGCTGCCTGCGTTATCCTGTTACCATTTAACTCATTTTATTTTTATTTCTTTCTTTTCCTTTCGCCATCTGGGTTTTCCTCGTTTTGTTCAGTCGAAGTTTTTCATTCCACTCTTTTATAGCATTCGAGATAAGAAAAATGAAGATGAAAAGCAAAACAAAAACAAAAAAACTCGGCTTAGTTTAGATTAGGACTTCCGATCCGTGATGTCTTGGACTTTGCTTTGGGTGTTTCCCCACCTTATATTACAATGGGAGTACCTTATAATGATCTATGTACAATTTCTGATCATTCAAAAAAAAAATGATCTATGTACAATTTGCAGAAGGGAAAGAGAATATAAAGTGGTGATTAAGTTTGTTGCACGGGCAAACATGCATCATTTGGGTCAGTTTCTATCTGGCAAACGTGCTGATGCTCCACAGGAAGCTCTTCAAATTCTTGACATAGTATTAAGGGAGCTTTCGACGAAGAGGTAAGAGTTTTATCATATGGTTGTTTTCATGTTGGAATTGTTCGGGAATGGTGACCCTTGTACAATTTGTTCTTGTTATCTTACAAGTCTGCATTTTGTAAAGGTACTGCCCCATAGGGAGATCCTTCTTTTCACCTGATATTAGAACACCACAACGGCTTGGTGATGGCTTGGAGTCTTGGTGTGGATTTTACCAGAGCATAAGGCCCACCCAGATGGGTCTGTCCTTGAATATTGGTAATTCTTTGAATTTTCTAATGGACATTGCTTCAGATCTTTCTCAAGCAGCCTGTCTCTCATTTCTTCTCTCAATGATCAATCACATTTAACAGACATGGCTTCAGCTGCATTTATTGAGCCTCTCCCAGTAATAGAGTTTGTTGCCCAGCTTTTGGGCAAAGATGTTTTGTCAAGGCCTTTGTCTGATTCTGACCGTGTTAAGGTACTTTAATATATACAGTTATGCGGTCCAATTTCCTTTTTTTTTTTGTATTTCATTTAGAGTGTCAAATGGATACATTTACCAGATCAAGAAGGCACTGAGGGGGGTGAAAGTTGAAGTAACACACAGGGGAAATGTACGAAGGAAGTACCGAGTTTCAGGATTGACGTCTCAACCTACGAGAGAACTAGTGTAAGTTTTTGATATACCTTATTTTTATTCGCCTTTCATTATCTATGGGCTTTTGAGATGGTGAGAGTTCCTGCATCATGAAAAATGGAAATTATATAACTAGAGCGTAGGAGTATTTCATAAAAGCGAAGATAAACTTGTTCTGTTTGATGCAATCTTAAAGCTCTTTGTAAATATTTGTCCATACGTTCATCAAGTAAGGAATATTTGACCAGGTTTCCTGTTGATGACAACTCAACCATGAAGTCAGTTGTTGAATACTTCCAAGAGATGTATGGCTTCACCATTCAACATACACACCTTCCTTGTCTTCAAGTAGGAAACCAAAAGAAGGCTAACTATTTACCTATGGAGGTATGGACTAGTGGTTAATAAAGTTTTCCCCTATTCCAGGTTGATTTTATTTCTTTTTTTCTTTTGCCCAACATGAAATCTCAACGCTTTTGATGTTGCAGGCTTGCAAAATTGTTGAGGGGCAACGATATACGAAAAGACTTAATGAGAGGCAAATTACTGCTCTCCTTAGAGTTACTTGCCAAAGACCCAGAGATCGGGAAAATGATATTTTGCAGGTTCTTGTGACCTCCTCATGGTCTATTTCTCAAATTACTTAATCTAGTCAATCTATAAACTTTTCAAGATGATTTTTGGACTGAACTTTATTCATATATCTCTTTCGCTTCCCTTTATTATTTCTCAGAAATGGAAGATAGTCTGAAATCTTGAACTGTCCATCCCCCCGCCCCGCCTAAAACGCCTTTTTCTTTGACAAATGATCAAAACATTGTGTTTTTATTGGATGCCAAGCGAAAAGCAAATACATTTCATGTACCCATGGCTAGACACTCATAAAATACTGTGGTTTTTGCTAATAAACTAGGAAGAAAATAGATATGCTCAGAGTAATTGGTCTATCAGCTTATGAAGGGGCCCACATTTAGTTGCCTGCATTTCAATAAGAGAGCAGTGGGACAATGCAAACCATGTAAATAAGAATTAGATAGTTTATAAGACCTCTTCGGTGTTGTTGGGTCTTGAATGTATTCATATAAGTGACATGTTATTGTTGTTGGATACAAGCAGACAGTTCAACATAATGCCTACGATCAAGACCCTTATGCAAAGGAGTTTGGGATCAAAATCAGTGAAAAGCTAGCTTCAGTTGAGGCACGAATTCTTCCTGCTCCTTGGGTAATGTGTTCCTCCTATTTCTATGATATGTTTTAGAACAAGGCAATGTGGTAGTATACTAACACTTCACTCTCATGGCACTCAACTGCAGTTGAAGTATCATGAAGCTGGAAAAGAAAAGGACTGCTTGCCACAGGTTGGTCAGTGGAACATGATGAACAAGGTATTTATATTGTGGATTACCCTAATTTCTGATAGATATTATCAGCGTTGTCAAGCATAAAACGATTTGTTAATAAAATGTTTGTAAGTGAAGAACTCCTATCAAGTTGATAAATTGTTTAGAAAGGTGCAGAAACTTTAAACATTTTTTTTCTCTCTCTTCATATCTTGAATTTGTCTCTTTTTTGTAGGTGTCGGTGTTACAAATTCCTTTTATTAAGTTTTTTATTCCAATGCTTGGGGTTTATCATTTTCGTTGAGTTACCTCTATTTCTGTTATTCATTCAAACACTGATCTCTTGGTTTCCTGCTCCTCATACAATGCAGAAAATGATCAACGGGATGACTGTAAGCCGGTGGGCATGTATAAATTTCTCAAGGAGTGTTCAGGAGGGTGTTGCTCGTGGGTTTTGTAATGAACTTGCCCAAATGTGTCAAGTGTCTGGCATGGTAGTCTTCTGTTTCATTCTTCATGTTTCAATATCACACTTTCTCCTAAGCAGAGCTTTAATTCGTTCCCGTTTTCTAGGAATTTAATCCAGAGCCCGTCATTCCAATCTATAATGCGAGGCCTGAACAAGTAGAGAAAGCCTTGAAGCATGTCTATAATGCAGCTATGAACAAGACGAAAGGAAAAGAATTAGAGCTTCTTTTAGCTGTTTTGCCAGACAATAATGGGTCCCTCTATGGTATGCATCTCTTCAAATAGTTGATGGTTATGATCCATGAAGCTGGGACTACCTTGATCTACTTGAATTGAAAGAAAAGTTCAATGTGTTTTATCTATATGATTCTTATTTCAGGTGATCTCAAACGGATATGTGAAACTGATCTTGGCTTGATCACGCAATGCTGCCTTACAAAGCATGTTTTCAAGATCAGCAAGCAGTACTTAGCTAATGTGTCTCTGAAGATCAACGTTAAGGTTTAGTTAATTATCATGTTATTATGAGATTACACCTGAGGACTTTCCTCTAACACATTCTATTTTGTTGCATTCATCATTGACCTGGACAAAATTTCTCTTGGTATTTGAAGATGCATCAGGCTACCAATGTCTTGTTCTATAAGCATTGTAACTTGATTTTTAATGCTCAAACTCCATTAGCTATTCTGATGATGGTAATGAATGCTTGCTATTTACTTGTTCTTGAAGATTGTTGAAGAATATACGCACATGCAGTGATTTGTATCAGTGTGCCCACTCTTCTCACAATATTTTTGAGTATCTGTTCATTTTTTAGAAAAATTTTGGTTCCAGATAACTGAATCCTATATATTTCCCAATTCTTATGCTCAGATGGGTGGTAGAAACACTGTTCTTTTGGATGCTATCAGCTGCAGAATACCATTAGTGAGTGACATACCTACCATAATATTTGGAGCTGACGTGACGCACCCAGAGAATGGAGAAGACTCTAGTCCCTCTATAGCTGCTGTATGATTTCCCAAATTATTATAGTGCTTATGTTCCTTTCATTGCAAGGGTTATTGAGATTTTGTTTGCTGATTGATTCCGGTCCATCTGTAGGTAGTAGCTTCCCAGGATTGGCCTGAAGTGACAAAATATGCTGGACTAGTTTGTGCTCAAGCTCACAGACAGGAACTCATACAAGACTTGTACAAAACATGGCATGATCCTGTTCGTGGCACGGTTAGTGGTGGCATGATCCGGTATGGGACTCTTCATCTATTAAGCTGGACATATTTTTGATCTCGGTTACATTCTTTATTAACGTCTTTATGTCGGAATTTCATATCTGTATTAATGCTCTTTCATGTAGGGATCTCCTTGTTTCATTCAGGAAGGCAACTGGGCAGAAGCCACTGAGGATTATTTTTTACAGGTCAAAATTGTTGTTTGTAATGCAGTTTTATTTTCAGTTTTTTAGACCCTATTCTCTTTCTAATATTGCTTCCGAATTTTAATATTGACACAATTTGACAGAGCATTTGCTAGTTACTTTGCTCCATTGAAGTGTGACAATTTGGGTTGCTGCGTGCTTATTGAAATGTAACTTTAGATGGAAGGATCATTCACATATCTTATAAAAGCTGGTACAACACATTTTTTCAGTGGCTTGACCTCTTGTCTTCTTACAGAGACGATGGATAGGATAGATTACTTGGGCACTTCATTATTGCTGGAAAAGTCAGACTTTGAATACGCTCGATCTTTAGCTAAAGATTGATGTGATGTTCTAGAGTGAAGGAAATTAGAACTTTCGACCCAAAAAACATCTCTTTCTCTTCATACCTTTGTTGACATCAGTACCATACAGACCATCACAAGCTCTCCAATAGCTACTGCAGATTGGGCCACAATGAGCATTATCCCAATGGCTCTCTCTTAATCACCGAGAACTACATAACCATCACCATCACCACCTTTCATATTACGACTGTTCCATGAACATTTTCAGCTGCTCAGAAGTAATGCTTTCTGACCCTATAGTTTAGTTCACGTTGAAGTGTGCATTCTCTCTTCAGCTGGTCTGGTAGTTGGCGGTGAGCATTCGAAAGCTTCCTTCCGGAGAGAGTCTGCTTTCTCGCTCAGCCATGATCTAGGCTTTTGCTTTGTTGAAAACATATTTGGCAAATACATACCTTTTCCCGTTTCCTGAAGTTGTTTTCTAAACCTCTGCCATATTGGCTGCTGAATTTAGAGGAGAAAGAAGAATGTTCTCATATTATCAATCCAACTGCAAAGTCTAAAAGTGGTGCTTGTGTAGCAAGGTCTAAACTGATCATAACTGTTGACCTCAGAGTTGACTCTAAATAGAGCATGTCAAAAGTTAAGTACGAAGTTAGAAGACGTCTCTTTTCATTTTTTGGAAAACATTGGACCCTGCTGGTTCAGTTTTAGGCATGATTGCTATGTGCATTATCACATGTTGAGTTGGTACTGTGACTGTGTGGAGATTCAATCACCAAACCTATTGACACATTTGGGACATTCTGGGCGTTAGCTAGTTGTAGTATTGTGGTTGAGAGACTATCTGATGCCAATGCAAGAGAAGTAGGTTCTTCCTTTTCAGTGAAAGGGACAAATATCTACCTGCAGATATATGGTACAGATATGCACGCTCTCATATTACAGATAATTTTCAGAAAAAGAAAAAGGGAAAAACGAAAAAAAACTGTGAATCTGATTGTTGTTTCGGAGCTAGGGAGCAAAGTGCCTCTCTTGTCCAACATGTAAAATTGTCCCTCAGAAAGTGGTAGAGCAATGGGATTTTGATATTAAGTGACACCTATAGAGGGATAACATTCATTAGTAATTTTTTCATGCTTCATTCTGGAATTTACATTATCTGCTTATAATGGAATTTGTGGAGACACATGCTTCCATAGATTGTGTTTAATGAACGCATAACAGAGTTAATTGTATGCTGATAGATCTTGTCGTGATAAAAAAAAATGTTTTGAACAGGGACGGTGTGAGTGAAGGGCAGTTTTATCAAGTTCTGCTTTATGAGCTAGATGCAATCCGGAAGGTGAAAATTTATAGCTGTATGTTTTTCTCTGCATCAAAGGATTTAGAAAAAATACAGAAACTTACGTGGTTCTTATGCACAATCACTATACAGGCTTGTGCGTCTTTAGAACCAAACTATCAACCGCCAGTGACTTTCATTGTGGTGCAAAAACGACATCACACTCGGTTGTTTCCCAACAACTATAGGGACAGGAGCAGCACGGACAAGAGTGGGAACATCTTGCCTGGTGAAATTTAAATTTCTTCAAAAATTAAAACTACCTTGCTTTGCATTCATATGTACAAATGTAAACCACCATTGATTTTGTCATGCTTGACTAATGACATCAAATCTGTTTTCTCAGGCACTGTGGTTGATACTAAAATTTGTCATCCAACAGAATTTGATTTCTATCTCTGCAGCCATGCTGGTATTCAGGTAGGACATTTGTTGGAAATGATCTGCAATTGCGAAGCATTATTTCTAAGATACTTGAAAAAGTGATGATTAGCAATGTACTGCAAACAAGGAGGAATCTTAGTTATCTTTTTTGTTTGGTTGGTCATATAAAAGCAAATATTGTGTTTGTCCTGAGCCACTTGATAGATTTGTTTCTACAGTTACAACTATGCTTTTAATATTGGTCCAGAAATGATTAGACGCCTCCAAACTGTTCTGCTTGGTTCTCAACTGAGGCGGTGGAGGAAATGGTGTATAAACAATGGCAAAGGAAAAAGAAAAAAAAAAGGAACAAGATGATTGGCACCATAACTTTTTTTTGGCAAGTAATTGGATTACCATCCTATTTTGGATATATTTAGGAAGTTACGGGAGATGTTTTTTTCCTTTATCAAGGACCAAAATTTGCATGGGGTCTTAAATCATATTTGTATAATTTCACGAAAATGATTGTCATGATGAAACCATAGCAACATCTAAACCGGAAGATCATTGTTATAATCCAATAGTGAGAAGCTTACAAATCCAGCCAGGTGTGTGTAAACTTTGAATATTCTACTCTTTATCTGACAGGGGACAAGTCGGCCAGCTCACTACCATGTTCTATGGGATGAGAACAATTTTACAGCAGACGGAATTCAGTCATTGACGAACAATCTGTGTTATACATATGCGAGATGTACACGCTCCGTCTCTGTCGGTAAGCAATATTGTTCCTTGCACTGTTTTCTACATATTATTTTTCCTCAGCTAGTCCACATATATTTGTTAGTTTGGTTTATTCCTTGGAAAATGAAGTCATTCCCCTGAAGAACTTAGAATGGTGTGTGATGTATCCAGTACACCCCCCCAACCCGGCTCTCTCTCCCTCTCTCTCCTTGGGAGGATGAAAAATGATTTTGAAGATTAACTCGGCACTTGTGCAAAAGGGCAATGGTGGATTCCAAATTGAAGTGTTAAAGAAATGTATTGGCAGAGTTCAACAAAATCATTTTTAACCTTAGTGGCGAAAGCTATAATAGCCATGCTGAGATCATTGTCAAGGGAAGTTTTAGGTTAGCCCTTTAAGCTTAATTATTCATTGAAAGCACTCAAGATTACTCCCTTTTCCTAATTCATGCCTGGAATGTATCAAGTTCCTGCAAATATCATCATAAATACTTGTATTTGGCCTATAACTATAACTTGCATGAATTTAAGGGGGAAGATAATAGGGGGAGAGACTAGATCCTTACTATCGCTTTGTTCATATTGTCCCAAGAACTTACCCAAAAAAATATTGTCTCAAGAATTTAGCTCTAACCAATGGCAGTACATAGTTGTTACCGAAGTGGCTGAATTTATTTCTTCTGTGCAGTTCCTCCGGCATATTATGCACATTTAGCTGCTTTTCGTGCCCGATTCTACATGGAACCAGAAATGCAGGAGAATGGATCAACAGGCGGTGGTGCCAATCATGGGGCTAAGGGAACACGAGCCACTGGAGAGTCTGTTGTCAGGCCATTGCCAGCCTTAAAGGAGAATGTGAAAAGAGTGATGTTTTACTGTTAGAGACCCTGGAGAAGTTTGATGGTGGTCCAGCACTAGCCAGAAGATATAGCAAACCATGAATTGCTATTCTCTTAAGCCTGAGTTTCTCCTTTGTACATGTATGAGTAATCCAGCATAGTTACAAGTTCTTCATTAGTGATTTAGAGCCAGAGCAGAAGAGGTTTAGTTTATGGGAAGTACATGGGAAGTACACCCATCATAGATAACAGGTCTTGATCCGGTATTGTCCACCGATAATGTGAAGAATGTCAAACTAGCCCATGTATAAATGTTCAATTATCAATCCATGTTTAGCAAAATTTGTCCCGCTACTTGATTGAACCTCCCATTTTCTGTAGCACCAATCACCCAAGATAGTGACATGCTGGGGACTAACTATATGGATCACAATATCGAAGATAGTGAAAATAGTACCTTTGGAACTCGAGAACTCAAGGCGGCCCCAAGCTTTTTCTTTACCGGTCTCAACTCTTGAACTTCTACAGGCTGTAGCTGTTAGGTTGATGCGTCTGATGGGCATCCTGCCAAGGGAGATAATATTCGAAGAGAGAGCTGTTTAGTATGAGAAATTATAAAGATTCAGCCAAAAGCATCTTTTACAATCTTTGTCCTGTAGTAGTCAAGTTAGTGAGCTCGAAACAATCTATAGGCGGGTCCTTTTACAGAATACAAGGAAGCAAGCTTAGCGTTCCCATCTCCATGCTACAGCACTCATAGATAGGAAGAAGGCCATCTCATCAAGGCCACTGTATCTGTATCAATTCGATCGCTTGAATAAATGCGGTCCATTCCTTGTCAGGTCTGCTTAAATGGTTTTTGCATAGGAGGAATCAGTAACTAAAGTAATTTTTGTAGCCCTTTTTCCATTAAAAAGCTTCGATGTCTGCAAGTTGCTGGTAGTAATTAAGAGTAAAACGGTCTCTGCTCATTGTGCAGTTGCAGAAAGCACATGGGACCTCATTCTAGCCGTTCCGTGCTCTTTTCCCTGTTGGAAACCCACCAGACAGTAAAAGGAATCTAGAGGAACAACCATTTAGAGTAACAATTATGTGTTTCTGAGCACCAGCCAAGTTATTAAGGGTGTATTTGTGTTGTAAAAATTTTGTATTGTTAAAAATTTTGCTATTGAGTTTCGCGAAAAAGTAAAGAATGATAATTTTTTATATTTTTTATAGTGAAAAATTATGATTTTTTATATGGTTAGATTATATCATAGGCCAAACATGTTGAACAGGAGATCAGGCAAAATGTTCACTCTTTGAGCCTCGTGGCGTGACATTTTAGGATTTGTTATATACAGAATTGACCTTTAGCAACCTGCCCTCGCATTGAAATTTGTGCAAAATATCGCTATAAAATAGGGCAACCTTGTGAGTAACTAGCTAGGTGAAGTTGCCCTTGTCATAGCTTATTAGCTTTTTTCATATCCAATTAAAATGGTCCAAGAATCCACCACACCCCAGTTTTCTTGCAGTCATATACCTGTTTGACCTAATCACACTAAAACCTCTCAGCATGAAGATAGTTTACTTTTGAGTATGAAACAGCTGCGTGATGTTAGTCGTAAGGCAAAGGTAATATGTTTCTTTTACTCCGACCCATTTAAAACCAGGCGTACGTACACAAATAAAACCAGGCGTACGTACATAAATATCGGTGGCTGTTGCTGCTGTGGATTTGCTGAATGTCCGGGCCGGACCATCCGATCATTTGGGATACATTGGCTTCGCTGCATGATGAGGCTGCCTGGAATATTCCACGACACATATGTCGTCCTTAGTTTGGTTTCTAATTAAGTACATGCACGTGGGAATTTTAACTTCTACGGTACTGAACCCTGTAAAGCGTGCTTCGACGCTTTGAAAGTCGAGCCTAGCTGGGCCTCAAAAATGGGTCAAAGATGCATGTGAAGGCGTGGGACAAAGGTTTTATTTAAAGGACGTTGCTTGGAAGGGATATTGTATTTTACTCGTTCATTTCTTTGAAAAATCTTGCATGCAGCAGCTTTGAGATGTTGGAATATTATTAACCCATGCAGTGCCTATTGCTCGTCACAGAGGAAGCTCCATATATAGTCTGGAGAGAGGTTTTGTTACAGACGGATGAACGGTTGTCATCAAGATGCTTGGAAGTTTATAAGCCAGAGCCCAAGCCCGTATCTCAATTTTCAATGGCGTACGATTACTCAGGCCAAGCTTGATTAGCGCTAGCCATGTGCTTGGATTTGGTGTTGACATGATTTGATTTGAGGTTAAAACTGCATGCCAATGTAAATGGAATTCTCTTTAGACGAAATTTCACGAAACATACAGATATGCTAATTGGGTGCAACACTACTCGGATGGGTGACTAGCTCACGCTCATCTGATACACAGCTTTGTAATTAGGAGAATCTTATGATATGTTGCTAAAAATTTTAGAATTTAAATTCAACTTTCTAAATTTATACTCATAACATTATTCCTACACGCATACCAATATAATTCAATATTATTTATTTTACACACATCAATACAACTCAACAACTTTACACATATGTTAATAAAACTCAAACATCACCTAAATATTTACACTATTATTAGAATTCAGCAAATTTTCTTAAAACGAACATGTCCTTAGAACATCGGAGGTGGACGTGGAGGATGTGTGATGAGCGTGAAGAGGCAAATGGAGGGTAATGAGGGACTAAGCTAGGAGCTGAGACAAGAAAGGGCGTGGGTAGGCTGGTGATCGATTATGTAATTTTAGGAAGCACTAATTACAATTATGTAATTTTAGGCCAATATTAGAGTTGGAAATCGATCCTCAATTATTTATAAGGTCGAATAATTTCATCTAGTACTACCTAGACGACCACTGTATGGCAATACCAAAAAGAATTTACTGAAGTCCCAATTAAATTAGATCTTGGAATTATCACTTGCATCGCCTAATTCCTCCTAGTAATTAGTGGCCAATTAATTTAAAGGATGGTGATTTAGGACTACACAAATCATGGACCCGAACATGCATTATGAGGAGAAGCCAAAGATATAATAAGCGTGGTATAATTAGGATCTCGAGTTTCAAAAACATATATATAGTACTCTAATTAGCTGAATGATTTAGAAATAAACATATTAATGGCTTTAAGAGAAGTTCAATTATTGTCTGTTATAAATTGTACAACCTGGTAATGCAAAAATAGGCAATTACTTTAAAGAAAATTCAATAAAACTTCTTCAACTAGCTATTAATTGGACTTGCTAGTTGGACCCAGTACTTTCCAGATCAGAAGGGCTTAAGTTTGTAATTCTCTATGTAGTATTAGCGAGCGATTGAAAGAAAGTACTCCACTTAATCTACTATATGTATAGTCATTTGGAGTAGATGACAAATATGGCTTATAATTAATATGATCTCGAGGTTATAATTACACTGTTACAAACATGTATCTATATATATAAATACCCGGAAGCACTATAGGTTTCTCCGATGGTTACCATGGAATTTAGTTAGAGGGAGAGAAGCGTAAGGAAACTCCATGAAATTCTCATAAAGCATATTTTATAACTTCTATATATGAAACACCTATAGAAATCTTTTCAGAAATAAGCAAGCTAAAAGCTATGGAAATTAGCGTTATAAGCCATGAAGAGAGTGTATATATATGATCCATCGATACCGGATAAATTCTCTTCTTTATGATTTTGCAACTCTTTCGTCGACGTGAAGTTTGTAATATAAACAACAATTTACTATAGGTTTTTTAAAAAAGATACAAATAATATTTTCCTCTTTTGTTGGTTTTGGGAGTAGCGATGAAATCCCTGCATTTAGTCAAAACACACCCCTGAACACCAAGAAATTAACACATCAATTGAAGTAGCAATTTATTTATAATTTCTTAAATGTGAGTTGATTAGCCGATATGAGAATGTACGTTCTGTATATATATTTCGACATAACAGCCCTGGAATACGCAGATATAGATTTATGCATGTCCAAAATTGGTACTTTCTCACAGGAAATAATTTTCTCAGAATGCTTCAAGATTTCTTCTTCTGATAGCCACTCAGTAATGCAACAGTCACTGCAGTTATAAGTTCAAGGCAGCTTAAGTGGTAACATTAGAAGCTCCTCTTCAAGTTGTTGGGTGATTTGTCTTATCCAGTTAAGAGCTTAAATATTACCTGTCTCATAAATGAAAAGTCAGAACTTTTCTCACTTTTCATCTGAATCCAAATAAGGCCTAGGGATAAAACGTGATCACGTTCCACACAGGTACCAAACTGTAAAGAAAGATGCATATATCCAGCTATAAAATTGGGCCAACCCCCTTCTTCGTGAAGGCAGCAAGTCGCTGTAACTCCAGTGCCCATCAATAAAGCTTTTCCCAGGACCCTCCATAAATGGTATGGGACAAATCTTGGGGCTAATGAATAACTGGCCTCCACCTACTGTCCTTCATGAATGATAATTGACATAGGAAAGCACTGGAAAGAGTTGAAAGAGTCACAATCGTGACGTTTCTATCATTTGGTAGGATGGGAGAAATTAGCACATATATATATATATTAATTAAGTCTTGTCTAGGTGGGATTCCTGTAAAGAACCATAATACAACGACCAACCTGAACAGAAACCGGACTTCATTATTTTTTTTTTTGGTGGGGGGAGGATGAGAGAGATGGTAACTTGTGGGGAACTGAAACGTTTCGCAAGCTAGTCAGAAAATTTCATCAATGATGTCTGTTATGCTTCCTATATCACGAGAGGACTGGCATGTTCCAGAGCAAATTAAGCTAGTTCAACCTTTCTTTTCAACAGTTTGACTTAAAGATTTGGTTCAGCCAAAATGCATATGCAATGTTTCTGATTAGCTTAACAAAGTAAGTCTAGAGAGTATCGATCCTTTGGAGCCTTGGAGGGCTGAGACGGATAACTCAAAGCTCAAATCAGACGGTCTCCATTTGGCTCTCCACACTGAGAAAGCACAATTCATATGGCTGTCTTGTGTCTCCTACATTGTAATTTAACACAACTTGTCACCATACGGCCAACATAAGCACCGGCAAGAACAAATTAAATCAAAGAAGTTTAATTTTTCATTATCATCCAACTTCATCCTCTTTTTCTTCATATCCAGGGGACTTGAAGGGTATACAAGAGGATAGCGGTACCGGAATTAATGTCGGAAAAGAAACTGTAGAAGCACTGTAATGTCATCATATTGTAAACGCCAAGGCAAATAGCTAGAAAGTGTGGATATCCACAACGGATCAACTAGGTACGTAGATGCTTAACAGATCAAGAATAATCCATCTGACCCTATCTGTATCGGTGATACATATGTAGAGTTCGGTTAATGTGTGAAGCTGAGGCGTGTGAAGCGGCGTGAGGCAGCGGTGAGGATAAACCCGCTGCCCATCCGACGGTCAACATGATGCCACCGAATAAATGAGATGGGTAGCCGGTTTGAGAAGTTTATTTCCGGTCTGAGCTTGAGGAACCCGGTCCAGCGAATTTAGGAACCCGTTTTAACATTCGAATTTGATATCGGGAGGGCAGATTCGAATTCGAATCCCTCCGACTCTCTCTCTCTCTCGCAGAAGCGCCCAGCCCCTCCGAATCGCTCTCTCTCGCAAGGCAAGTCACTGTTCAGGTATGTCTCGCATCCAAGCCATTTGTTCTTCTATTTTTGAATGTGATTTTCGTTGGGATTGAAACTGTTACTGGATGGAGAAGATTTTGGAAGTAGGGTTAGTAGCTGGATTAAGGCGAAATGTTTGGACTTTTAGAACTTCGATTTTTATGGCATAAATCTGTGGGTTCTTTTTTCTTAGCAGCAAAAATTTACGATCCAGTATTATCGGGTTTTGGTTGTGGCTTTGGATGTGCCCTAAGATCTTATTTTGACAGCTGGAACAGTTGCTCTATGCCTTCTAGATTCTTTTGGAAGGACTACGACCAGACTGATTCTGGAAAATTGGAGCCCTTATTTTTTAAAAAAATGGTTTTTTTTCCCTTTTTCAAGGTCTAAAAACTCGATCTTCAGATCCATGTATTCTAGGATCTGTGCATCAAGGGAGGCCATGGAGTCTTCCCTCATACATCTCACTGCCTCTTCCGCCTTTTTATCCCTTTTATATTGGGTTTATGCCTAGGAAATGTGTTTTTGACCTAGCACAGCCTTAGTCCCTTGAACAAACACAGCCTTAGTTTCTGTTCCTTGTCCTCTGTTTACGGCATTCAGCCTTCAAGGTGTAGCTAAACTCTAGAAAATAAAATTGTAGAAACCAACAAAAAAAGATAGCAGGTAGCAGGTGCCCTTGCAGATATACTTTGTTGTTTCTCGGTTAGTGATGTTGACCAAATGAATATAATGCTCACGTTTGGAAGGGCTAGCTTTGTGATACTACTCACGTCCACAAGTTTTGGTGAATGGATGTCATGGTTGGAATTTTTGATTTTCATGGACATGATGGTTAGGGACGAGATTCATGCCTATTTTACAATTCGCAGGCTTCTTTCCACTATGACCTCAGTAGATTAGATTTGAGGTTATGGTTCAACTTATTTTTTGGTACTGCCTATAGAACCCTGTGTCTAATCCAGCACAGTGGCTCAATGGGGCACATCATAACAAGCCTGATACGGAAATGGAGCAATCATGCTTTACTCTTAGCCATTGCCATTTATTTTGCAGTCAGAGGAGGCACCCGTGTCTGTTCTGCACATCCAGTATCCTGAATGGCCTGATCATGGAGTTCCCCTGGACACATTTGTTTTTCATGGAAACACTCTTTATAGGAAAGGGCCTGTTGTTTTGTCTGTTGAGTTGCATGTTGATGGCATCAATCATCTTGCATGTGTAGATGTTCGTATGATTTCTATGTCCATATTATCATAAGGGTAGAAGCACTGTTCTTCAACAATGATAGACACAAGTACTGTTCCCCTGACTTGTCCCTGGAAACAATGAGATTATGATTTAGAATAATTATTATTGATATCATTTGGGTTTTGGAATTGTGCTGGCCACAAATGGAAGTTGTTCATAATGACATGTTGAAAGATTTACTGCTTCTTAATTTTGTTGTGTTTGTATGTACAAGTCTTTTTTTCAGTTGTAGATTGTTATTCTAGATTTACAGTTTCTTAACGATGTAATCACGGTTGTCTGAGAATATGTTGTTGGCTTTGGTTGTATAGGTGAAAACAAACTGGCATGAGAGTAAATGATCTCTGAGGGAACTATTGCATCAGTGCTGAGCAGAATTAAGGAGATTATAAGGAGCCATGAGAATAATGGAGTTTTCATTGGTTACCAAGGAGACAGAACCAGATGGCAGACTGATTGGCGAGATGAGAGTTATTTTGGCCCCATTGAACTCTTATTCTGAAACCTCCCTGATGTAATCTAGGTCAATGTAACATGCTAAATGCTTAATGAACGCCTAGTGTAGGGCTAGTGTACATACAAACCAATATTGTGGTGAAATATTTCCTGTTCAATTCAAATTCCGATTCGGATTAAGGGCAGGTGATGGCTTAACTAAACTGGTTAGAGGACAGGGTTCTCGAAAAAAATAGAAATTTTTATTTCAAAGTAGCATTTCCATTTGGGTCTGTTAAAGTAAGTCAAATGACTATCAGAACGTTTCTTCATTGCTAGTATTATTAGTAGGCTCCAGATATTTCCAAAAACCATTTAACACCCACCTATAAGTACTTTAAAATTATCCATACTTCATTTAACAATCCAAAATACTGTCACTCCAAATCCAGTAACTCAACCAATTCTAGGTCAAAGTCAACCAAAACACATTGGAAATGATAATCTATATAAACCCTCAGTATAACCCAAGATGACAAAAAACAAAAACTTGTTATTCTCTGCTTCAAATTTGACATTCAACAAAGAGTCCATATGAGGACTGAAAGTGAGGGACTGTCGAGCAGTTTTTATTCCTACTTACAAACATAAGATGAAAGACAGATGGTATAAGAGAGAAAAAAATGCAAACACCTTCCTGTACAGAAGCAGCCAAGCCATAACACGTCTACGACATAAATGGAATATGAAAAGATTTAATTGGAAACCAGACCCATGAAAGAAAGTATGCTCCCAGAATGGCTGTCCATTAACCAATCGAAATGCAGAGGCGCAAAGAAATACAATAAGCAATTCCTAAATTTGGGATTGGGAAGCTCCCCATACTAGGATCTCCCCCCTGCCGCCGCCCACCCCAGCTTCCCTTTTCAAGCTTCAGCTATTTGTTCCATCTAATAGCCACCAAAAAATTATTAGAGTAACAACACTGCACCTAGTCCAGACAGATCAAAAGGGAGAGGGCAGATGCAGGGACAGGACTGTAAAGGTTATGAAACCATTTTGAACGCGTAAACTACATTGCAAAACATGCTTCATATTATCAAAAAACTTCCACTGGCTTCCCTTGGAATCAAGAACTAGAAAATTCATGCTGACAACCAAAATGCCAATACACAATAGAGCCACATACTTCTAATCCACTGAGTGACAGGTAAAAAGAAAAATTTGTCTCTCGTCCGCAAATACTGCGAGACGGTAACTAAAATGCTATCAGAACCATTTTGCCAATAAAATTATAAACACTTGCACTTCCATTTTAGAGTCTATTATGTTTCCATTACATTCTAGCAAAAAACTTTTTTTGTTTTTTTGTTTTTGGATAAGTTAAAACAACTATGCCACAAACTGACCACAACCCGATCTTAATTTGCTATCTGCTTATTCAAAAAAATTCTGCTTAACCAGAATCATATTTCATGCAACCAATTAGAAGTAACAACAGTCTAACTTCCATGTCCTCAGATAAAAACTCTATGCGTGTGTCCCTTCCACTCAAAACAGAAAAGGAAAAAAAAAAAAAAAAGCAAAAACATAAACTATGAAGATAAAAAAAAAGACTGATTTTACAGGAAAAAACAACAACGTAAGAAATCCCAACAAACTCAAAGAGAGCAGCCGAGAAAAGAGAGACAAAACTTACGGCAGGGAAACGAGTATCGAGCTTCTTCTTCATGCTATCGAACTTCGCTGACCATTCTGCGATGGTGGGTTGGCCGTCTGATTTCTGGAAAGGGTTGGGGGAGGAAGAACGGGCTGAAACAGAGAAGGGTTTGGGGGAGGAAGAAGGGGCTGGAACAGGGAAGGAAGGGGTTGGGGGAGGAAGACCGTCTGATTTTCGGGAAGGGTTTGGGGGAGGAAGAAGGTGCTGGAACAGGGAAGGGGTTGGGGGAGGAAGAAGGAGTGATTTTCGGGAAGGGCTGGGGTGATTTTCGGGAAGGGAACGGGCGAGATCTGCTTTAATTCGGGAAGGGGGGTCTGAACTCCAAATTTTGAATTCGAAGTGCTGGACCGGGGGGAGTTCGGTGGCTGGACCGGAAAAAGCCTCATTTATTCGGTGTATGAAGTGGGACCGTTGGATGAGCGGTGTGGAGATCCTGACCGCAGCTCCACACCGCTTCATACGGTCCCGCTTCACACATTAACCGAACTCTACATATGTACGCCGTCTCAGTTATTTCGTACGGAAACTTAAGTCTCTCTCGCGCACGCGCTCTTACTCTCTTCCTCTGACCTGTGGATTTTGATATTTACGTTATCCGAATTTTAGAATGGAATATCTTGATTGAATTAACCGGAGAGAAGAAAATTCGAGTCCCCAAAATCTCTGGCCACGAGAGCAGAAGCAGAATTTTAAGATCTCTCTCACTCTTACACAGAAAATTACCCACTTCACAGAAACCCTAGCTGAACTGGATAAGATACGATTGGACCACAAATCAGCAAGAGAGAACCAGATAGGGACATTGATAGGGTAAAGAAGAGGTTTATATGACCCTAAACGAGCAGGTATTCTAACAAACCTAAAACAAATAGATAATGAGATCAGCTCCATGGTATATACCTGAAACAACAGATGCTTAGCCAACTATTTCAAAAAAGCAGTGCGACATCAAAGCTCAATCACCAAAGCATCAAGAGGGAGAAGAGGGGGGATTGTCTTCAAACCATCTAAGGGCGCAGAGTAGCCGGAATTCTGTCAGCCAAATTCCTAACAGCCCCCGCAAGCAGCAACTCCTGTCGCTGGAAACCTAACAAGAGAAGCAATAGTACTTAACAGGTTCTTGCATATCTCAGAAAATAAAAAAAATGGAGCACAAAATCAAATACACCATCCAGTTCAACTACTTGTAAACCAGAAATTGGAAAAACCCGAGAAGCCGGATGATTTCAAATCATAGATCACAAAAAGATTACACCTGTACCTTTTTTCTAGGGATTGAGGCATTGGTTAAGGAAACCGATAGAATGGGGCATGTAATGGCAAAGGAATGGAAACAATTGGATTTGTGAGGGATTAGGGTTTCTGGTGCCGCCAACAACAGGTGAAACTGCCCCATGATCTGATCTTTCCTCAGCAAAGGAGAAAGGTTAAGATCATGCTGGCAGCTTCAACTGATGGTGATGCACGTACGTGATACCGAAACGTTCTCAGCCATTAGGGTGGAATATAGAGAAGGGGAGATCCTGGTTAGACACCATAACTGGCTGGTTCTGCTAGGGTTTCATGGAGAAAAGAGGATCAAGAAGGGTATAAATAGAAGACTGGAGAAGGAGGGGGGACTGGGGGGAAACCAATCGAAATTATGGCTTTATTTGAGGACTGGAAAAGAAAATATAAGATAAAAACAAAATAAAAGATGTAATCAATGGTCCCTCCCTTTTGTGCAAATTGAATATTGTCACGCCAAAATTACCACCATGCAGTTTGCAGACAGGTTAGTGAGTGTTTATATATATATATATATTGTAACAGCATTTAATAACTTTTAGGCTGGGGCTTGAGAGGGTGGGGGACCTTTAACATCCACATCTCTCTCTCTCTAGATCTCTCCCTGTGAGAAGAAAGGCATCAAATTACCATCAACCATGAGCCAAAGGAGAAAAAAGGTGTATATAGGAGGGGACCATTCTGCATGGTTTTCTACCTAGGTGTTGCATAAGGTTCATGACACAAAGAAGAAAGGAGAAAGCATCCCAACCCAAAGAAAATCATAGCAGTGTATCTCCATCTCTCTCTCTCTGATTATATATTCATGTGATGCGCATTCAATCTGTATTCCATATACGCATCTTTTCTTTGAGCATTCATATAGCCTTTTTCTTTGCAAATTTTCCATATGTTGAATACTTGGCGGTGCTGCATTTGGTTAGTGCCAGCTGCACATAATAGTTATTACACGCAGCAGTTGATACCGACAATCAGGAAAGTGACTCGTTTCTTAAAAGTTCCTGCAATTTAGAAATCTGGGTTCCTTTTCATTTTATATATATATACAAGGTTTGATGATTGAACCAAATTAGGCAAATCACTCTCAAGAATAAATAACTTTTGAAAGGTGAAATAATATGTACGTTTTGGAATGGTAAGATAATGTATGGTATTCGGAGACTCAGACTCCCATGGGATCGGATTTGCCTCAACTTTTTGAGATTAATTCGTTCATTAATTTGCTGGTCTCGAAGGCCATATGGAATCATTTTCTTTTCCTAACAAATTGCTTCTCTCTCTTGTTTGAAAATTCTCTCACTCCGAACATATTTGTTTGGTTGATATATCCACCGAATTCTATACTGATCGATCCCATCATATATAAGACGCTTCAATATCGTATGTGAGCTGCAGACAGCGAATGAGGATACAACACTTACAAAGCCTCACAGAACATAATATGGTCATAGGCCGTAGAGTCTATCTTGTTCTAGAACGGGTGTCTGATATTCTCCACACATCTAACATTCAATATGCTCGAAAGCAAAAATAGTTTATTGCTCCCAAAAACAACCACTGAGGAAGAATTAGTGCTGCATGTCTGTTCATCTAAATTTCAACTGCTCTCGTTTGTTTATGTTGCATGTTTTTCTCTTCTTAGCTGTTTTATTTAGTATGAAAAGTTCAAACTTTCGGAGGAAGCCGTGTCTGGGCCGATCTCTCTATGCTCCTTTCATTTGATCTCCTGCTCGCTATATTAATTAATGGCTGTATCATTTCTTACCCAGTATGCATGTTTTCCTCTGTTATGGTTTGTTTTTTCCTCTTTAGCCAACCAATAAAAGAGGCAGTCCGACCATCCGACTGAACGGCTGGAACGTATCCGAACTCCTCCAGTCCGACCGTCCGACTGGACTGCTGGAACGTAAAGTTTCAGATGTCCAACAGTCGGGATTGGCCGACATATGGGTCCCGCTGGGACCCACACCTGCCCGAACAGTGGGTGTCGGCCAATCCCGATAGTTGGACGGCTGGAACTTTACATCCAGTCGAATGGTCGGACGGTACCGAGTTCGGATGGAATCGAAACTCATAAAAGAGTGCGAACTCATAAAAGAGTGTTGGATACTAAATGCCTACCTACTTAAAATAATTAATTTTACACACCTTTTTTCTTGAGGAAGAGAATATACCAAATCAAATATAAAGTGTTACTCGATCATGGCTTTTGCATTCTTCCTTTTCTTTTCCTTTTGGCCATCACTAACTATAATTTGATATAAAGTTCTTCAATGCCTTGTTCTGGATAGTTACGGTGACAGGTTATAATTAAGCTGTACTGGTTCGGATTCTTTCATAATATTTACGGGGTCCCTGTCAAGCATGCATAAAAAAGAGATTTGGATATATATTACATTTGCTAGTGTAATATTTGGATACAACTGCAAATTACCTTCATATGATCTTCTGGAAACTGTTACCAAAAGTGCATTTTGTTTATATACCTAGGAAGAGAGTTGTTCAATAGTCCCTTTCATGACATTACAATTCATTTTTTCTTTCTTTCTTATTAATGAGGTCCATTAATACCTAAGAATAGATTTCACCTGATAAGTTATATGAGCACATCATATGTTTAGTGAACTTCAATTGGAATGATGTACGTCTAACTTTTCCTACAAAGTTATTAAGCTTTAGTTCCAAGCCGAACCCACAGCCAAGCTAATCTTTCAGACTTGTTTATTTTTGGGTCGAACCGAGCTCCTCCTAAATTTGAAGCATTTTATTAGGTTAGTCATGTGGAGTTATTTATATATTGCTCTGGTCTGAAATTGTGGTTCTTGCTCTTAATGGCAAGTCGGCCTAAGTGTCTGGGCCACATAGCCAACTGTAGTACGTAGGTGCCTCAGGCTTTGCAACATAAATGTTTGTCCAAGCGCCGAACAGAAGCGTGTTCGAGTTGGTCAGTTTTTCAAGCTAGACCACTGTAATAGAACATGCCACAAACACCCAAAAGAAAGGAGAAGAACAAGGGGGGGGAAGGTCGATGCACCTCAGATGTCCAACTAGAATCCCGTTCCATGCAAAGGTAAGGCTAGCTGTTACCATGCACTGCCCAAAGCAATCTATCTTCAGGGTTTTAGTTAATTAGCCTAAAGACGAATTAATTAGAACTAGAAAAAAGAAAACTACCAAATATATTAATGGAAGAGACAGTCGAGTGAGAAGATGCAACAGGCTCTGATTCAATTTATGCCAACTTTTAAGGGGTAAATATTAAAAAAAAAGCCTACATCTTTTCGGTTGATATTTTTCTCCCATGAGTTTTCAAACATGAGAACACGAAAGGCATTTCAACTGTCGGAGGAAATCATGCTATCAGCTCTGATGATTTCTTCATTTGATTCAATATATCAATCAATCTCTTTAATTTCTCTGCTTGTACATGATTTTTAAAACAAAATTAAGGGATTTTCTGCAGAATCAGAGTTGTCTAGGGACCAACTAATTACTTTTTTTTGCCCCCAAAAAACTTTTCTATGGAGTTCTTTCATATATTTTTTTTCCCTTCACACTTCATAAGTCATACGGAGTTCCTGTTTGACTTTTGGTTCGCAGAAAAAAACTACAGCCAAAGTGATGATGATGTCATTCGCATATTGTCCTGTGGACCGGTATGGCAATCGGCTAGCATGATGTCAGGAAGATGTGCCTTGACACGCTCGTGTAACTACCCACGTGAGAGTTTCTCAAGGGTTTAGGGCTCACCGCGCCTTCCTGCAAACAATTGTTTATATCCTTGTGCCCACTGGCAAGTGGCAGGAAGCACTTTATTTGAGAGAGAGAGAGAGAGAGGGGGGGGGGGAGAGGTTCTTTGGAGGGTGTGCTCCCTAAGACAACATGATCTAGTGTAGATCATTAATAAAAACGCAGGTCGATGGCAGAATTTGGAGATAAGTACCAGCGGGAGAGTAGCGTGGTCCCGTTGTACTGCATTACGCTGCTAGCACTGCACGCACTGTGTGCTATGAGGAGGCAAGTATTTATTCTTTCCTCTCAAACATCGCACTTAGATGGTCACATAAAAGGTAGCACAGCGCAAGGCAGTGGGGGGAATAAAGCAACTAAACCCCATTCTAATAATTCAACTAACTAATTAATCTTTGGATCTCTTACTCTGAGGGTACTGTAACTGGGGTTTCATGCAAGTCGTTTTCCATTTATGCTTCCTCTCTGTCTGTCTCTCTCTCTCTCTCTCTTTCTGAATAGTTTATGGTTGGAAACAAAAGTTCAGCACCTTTTCTGGCTTTCGGTAGAGGAGGGTTAATTATTAACACACCTGCTGCATGTGGCATCACAACAAGTCAAAACAGGAGACAAGTCCAACGGCTGGAAGGTGGGTGGCTTTTAAACGAAGTTTAAGAAAAAAAAAACCACTGTTGCCTCTGCTTCTTTTCATGACAGGAGGTTGACTAGCCATGTTCCTGCCACAGAGAGAGAGAGAGAGAGCTTGAGAACCATGTATCCTGGAGAAGTGAAAATTACGGTGCATTTTGTACGTCCTAGCTTGTTCGTCCTTTTGAAGGAATCGATTCTACTAATCTCATGAAGAAAAAATGTTTCATGAAATCTTTGACTGATCTCAGGACATCATTACAGCAACGTTTTCCAGAATGGCTTCTAGAACCTCATGAAATTTCTTCTTTTCAAGAAAAGTCCCCAGTTGGTATTTAGTTATAATATTCTAAAGTTCAGCCACATCCAATGCTCCTCTGGGTTTCATGATGAAACCCATTTCTTAGGCAACGGCCAGTGTTATTGACCAATCAGTACATGATGCGCCTTGCTCACCAAAATGAAAGGGCAAGGAAAGGAGGTTAATGATTCACCATCAACAGTCGAAAGTAAAGACATAATTCTAGAATCTTAATGTGTCATTTCTCCATGGCAATTCGATCAGACTCACCCGAAGAAGGAAATTGGGTCTCCCAAACTATCGAGTGAATGTCACTTGGGATTGAGCACGCAATAGGATTCAATCATCAAAATTGTACCACGTGACCCATTTATGACAGCATTTTGACTGTCACAAGATTCGGATGTCGCGAGGAACTTGCGAGTTTGGAGCGGCTAGTTTTCTGCAATAAATAGTATACTCTTATAGCAATTTCATCAGGATATCTGCCGAATACATATGCTGTTGCATTTATCAATAAATGTGGTCTAATTACATTTGAAACAGTTACAAGGAGTGAACAACCCAAAAAGGAAACTGCCAACAAGAGTTACAGCTCTCAGTCAGATTACATGATGCCGGCATTAACAACAAACAAAGAAGAAAGGTTGCTGATGATCATGTATGCAACCCTGGAGTCTGGATGTCACTGATAGAGATACACAAATCAGTGGGCTGCTAAACCTAACCCGTAAAACTACCAGAAAATTTCTGGGAAACCCTAATTATTTGATCCTGAAAGATAAAAAAGAATACTCGAGACATCCTTGTGCTACAAAACTTAGGAAGCAGAGGTAACACTATCACCTACGGCCAACCTACCCCGGTTCCTGACCTCTGGAACTGGTGAAATTCCTTGTTCGTAGAACCAACATTTCATAGAGGTGATCAGCTGTGGGGCGGCTTTTAGGATTTTCCTCGGTACACTGGCGGAATAAATCAACAAGGAATCTCAATGTTTCTAGTTCGGCCTCTGATGCCACCAGCTCGGCACCAGATTGAGCCATTTCAGGCTCGGAAAATGACCCTAGAACCTCCAGTTCGTCTGTCAATCGTGGTCGCTTGCCCACCTATTTTCAATTCAGAGACAGCTAAATGATCACATTACAGGAATGAAAATCAATTCATTCTAATACAAGGAGCCCATCAAATCAAATCTATGATAGATGCCGGAGTTACACTTCTGTCGAGTTGAATATATCCTAGAATGCGGCAACCCAAATATATAACATATGGATTTTCATTAGAGAACATTTACAATTCCTTCGAGCATACAATATTTATCATACAAACAAATCCCTGTAGAACAGAATCAATCTATTATAGCTCAGGAAGTCTCAGCTGTGTGTGCGTGTGAGCAAGAGAGAGAGAGAGAGTGAGAGAGAGCAATTTACCTGAAGAAGGTCATGCATGTCTAATTCAGATAAGCCAAGATAGGGGACTTCCAGAGTCAACAATTCCAAAATCAGGCAGCCAAATGACCAAATATCAACTTCCTGCAACCAGATAACAGACTTTCAGACTCCAAATAACCAAAACACATTACATGAAGGATAGGAAGCAGCATGACACATAATGGGATTGAACATATTTATTGCAAGTTCAAAAGCCAAAGAACCGTGACTCCCTCGGATAAAACTAGGAGAGAATGTTTGCACAAACACACTTGCACATAAGTTAATGGACTTAATCATGATAATTTTGAAAGTAGAAAAATAAGCTGATTCTATGACTGTCATTCTTTGGTGTTTCTCACATATTCCACAATCTATGACTGAGCCAGTAAATTTCCTTGCAACATCTAAGTAAACAAAAAATAATTATGAATTTTTTATTTTAAATAACAGGATAGGTAATGATCCCAGACTCCATCTATCACATATGCACTACGCTTTATGTGATTGGCACGCGCTAACCTTCTTTTCCTTCATGTTTGTGACGTACAAACACATGAATAAGGGAATTTCATGGAACACGGTACAGCTTGCACCAATACTGGCATTGTAACAGCTGTCTTCACCTTACTCATGACATTACAAACTAACCTAATAATGAAGACACCAAAAAAGGGTATTCTTTGAGCGTCAACGTTTAAGAAAAGAGAGACCAAATGAAAGTTCTACTCTTGTAGGTTAGTGTAGATGAGGATTCTTGATCTCCTTTTAAACAGACCTGAACATCAACCAAAAAGAAAAACTTTATACAATATAAATCCAAACTGTCCAAAAACAAAATAAATACAGATACAGATACAAATACAAATACAAATACAAATACAAATACAAATACAAAATTTCACACCATACAAACCCAAACCTAAACTTCACACCATACTCAAGTTGATGCACATCAAGACACCGCTTGAACGGCAACGAATGCAAAATTGGGAAAAACCATACAAATTAGAAGCTTTGAACTCTTACTTGAAAACTGATTGGAGAAAATCTCACCAGTCCATAAGTGTTGCGTTTGTTCATCGCCCGCAGAACCTCTGGAGCCATCCAGCGTGGTGTTCCAACACAAACATCAGGAGAAGGTACTCCAATATGAGCGATACAGCAGGTATGCAAGAAAGACCGAAGAGGCACTGCTCTATCAAAATCGCAGAGCTTCACAACAGGCATCCCATCAGCTCTCTTTCTATCCAAATCAACCAATATGTTTTCACTTTTTATGTCACGATGAATGATGTGTTTTGAATGCAGTTCTGCCAATGCACAAGCAACGTCTCTAGCAATGCACAATGCCAACTCCACTGGGACATGCTTTTCACAAGCTTTTGATAGCTTCTCCAAGTAACTCTGTCACATAACATGCAGGAAACCACTAAGACAAGATTTTAAAAAGCTAATACATAAAGGAGGTTAACTATAAAAATTTACCTTTAATGACCCTCCTTCTATGTACTCTAAGAAGATTGCAGACTTCAATATACGGTGCTCTGGACTTCCATCTACTGAAGGTACCCACTTACAAGACATTCGATGTCCATACATTTCCACGATGCAAGAGTGTTTCAAAGCACCTAAAATTCTTACTTCCCCTAAACAACTGTACTCAAAATTTCTTAGTTCATCCACTGAAGTCCCACAAACTTCCGAAGTACGAACCTGCAACATCCAAATGAGAATGCATACTAAGAAATAATATCGAACAGCTTTACAAGTGAAATAATCAATCATTATAAGCAAATATCAACCATAAATATCTGGCTAATCAATCATTACAAGCACATATGAACCAAAAACAAAACTTAAAAGCAACAAGAAAATTTAAAAATAAGAAAATATATCATATAAATATACAAGTAATTAAACACCATAAACTTTTCATACAGCAGCTTGCAGAAAAGTTAAGGTCTAAAAATAATAACATGCGTATTCGCAACAGTACTAACAATCAACGGAAATCTTAGAAGGTTCATATACAAGAATTACAAGCAATAACCAAATACAATATTGAAGAAAAATGACAACATTTTCCACTCAGCTATAAGTTAAACCTGAGAAGACTATCCAGAGCACACACCTTTGCTACAGCGTCAACAGATCCAAACTTGCATCGTATGAGGGAACGGGAAGCTGCCCTTTCAACTTCATCACAAGTAAACGTAGATGGAAAAGAACAATCAACATCTACTTGGCTTTCACTTGAAATAGGAACTCGAGTGCGCCTGAGAGGAATGTATCTGCTACACAAATCAAATTCATCAGGAAAAAAGAAGAGGAAAAATACACACAAATCTTAAGTAAAAGAAGACCCAAAAAAAAAGTTTAAATCCAACACGTAATCTCTCAAATGAGAACAAGATAACAGTACCAGATGACATTGTCACCATAGACATTAGACAAGATCTCGAACATAAATGATAGACTGAGAGGATTGTATATATTCAGGGTAATATTTTACCAATTCCAAACCTAAAGCATGATTGGGACACATGCTTCATTGTAATGTAGGTTGTGTTGTAAGGAAGACAGGACTCCCACATACAACCACATTAATAACTGTCCTAGTCAGCAGAAGTATCTCATTTCTGAGAGGAAAATGAAGATATTTTTTTTTTGGGAGGGGGGGTGGGTGGGTCAACTGATCAAGAAGAAGATCGTAATTGTTACATGAAACCCATAACACCAGTTTCACATACAACCAAAATTAGAAAAATGAAAGGAAACGGCAAATATGGTGGAACAGAGCTTGGGGATCCCATGCTTAACTGAGAGATGAGGTGTCATTTGAACTAGTTAAAAACAAACCAAAGATATCAAGCCTCCCAAAGGCTTCACTCAAGCCAAGCTGGCAACTTACAAACTTGGGCTGGTCATCATAAGAAGCTTTCTCGAGATTGCTAAGATTAGAAACAATCAAGTCCAAGTCCAATCTAATAGTTTTAATGTAAATATAATTTTTTTCTTATTTACGTTTGAACATTGTTGGTAATGTCATGGTTACTCGTTGGCAAAGGGCACACAATAACAGGCACTAGTTAAAGGTCAAGGCATCACAGTACCACTGGAGCTGGCTTAAGTTTACAACCCACAAAAACGAGGCCTAACCCAAGCTTTTAGCAAGTTGCTTAATAGCATACAAAGTTGAGTTGGAGGCACCATTGAACAAGATTCAAATTCTACACAGCCAACCCTGAGCAGTTAAAGACTTAGTTTCGTTTTCTCTATTTTCCCTAAGCATCTGCAAAGGTGCTACCTGCAAAAATATTCTGGGTCTGTCTCTTCTCTTATATCATGTGGACGACATGCATCAACCACCATGTGAACCCATGAATCACCTCTCTTGATGGGAACAATATTCCAGGCATGTGGCAAGAAATCCAGGTAACCCCTTACAAGCTCACAAGGTACAGGAGGCTCCATCCGGTCACATAAATACTGGAGAAAGTAAAAATTTATCAGATCATAACAGGCAAAAAGTTGAACAGATTCAAAACAATTGATCTCATGAGAAAAAGAGCGATAGAATCACCTTCAAAAGCAATGCTCTATGCCTGCACACACCAAACTGCAAAGTCCCTATAGGAACTACAAGGGAATTTCGTCTTACTTTCATAGCACGAATGGATTTCTCACAGAGATCAGAAAAAATAACATCCTCAACAGTATCCACAACAGTTTTGCTGGCTGTACCAACAATGTTGTCGTTTCCAGTTGAACAGGTACAAACAAAAGGCTTCCTATAGTTTGAACCAGACACAGCTTTTCTAGTCCTTTCAACAATAGCACCTCTGTCACTACCGCCAAAATGATCTGATACGAAAAGAGCAAGCAATGATGCAATCTGCAGGAAATCAACAGCAGCATCCCTATTACTGGTTAAACCATTTAATTGCTTCAAATGAAACACCAATGCGTGAGCCGAAAGTGTAATCGCATCTAACTCTTCATCCCTCTCCCTGAAGGTTGAAATAAATAAAAATAGTCATTTCATCATTGGAGAAACTTATATTCCAACCCAGAAACCAAATAGGGAAATCAATGTTTATATAAACATAAAATTCATGAATAAATTACCTGTCCAGAAGAATGACTTCACGAGAATCAAGATGAAATTTTTGCTCATAATTACTCAGTGACATAAATGGCCGGTCCCGCCCTGCATCATAGAAACCATCTGGTAGACAATCCTCAATGCTACAAAATGAGATATTACTGTACTTCTGAGACAAATTTGAGCTATCATCAGTTGGCTTCCGATACTTGCATGGTTTGGGGTTATCAAGATCCTTATCACACTGCCTCTTTGACTTCGATACACTTTTCAATGTTTCTAAAGGAGAACATTCATCTCCCTCCCCAGCTCCATTCTGTGTGGAGGCCAGAGATGCATCATGCTTGCAGCATTCATTTTCACCTTCTTTTATTTTTGCAGCAGAGTCCAGGCAAACGCATGAGCAATTTTCTGCATGAGACCCCTTTTCCAAACCAATCTCACTATCCTTGGCGCCACTAGGCAAATTCTCCCCTCCAGCTTCTCCAGAAACGAGTTGCTTATTATCATCAGTATCCACGCCTAAAACATTTGAAGCATCATCTACAGAAGTTTCAGAATCAAGGACATCTAGGTCGCTTGATTTGACATTTACATCTGCTTTCACAGTTAACAGCTTGTCACAATCTACAACTTTCCACTTTCTGCTGTTGTTCAAACGTTCTTGACGAGCTTTCTGCTGGAAATGATACCGGCGTTTCCACCTTTTACCTGATCTACGAGCGGCAAAACATCTACTGTTTGATGACGACACCGTTAATAGGGTTGATGACGTATGACAAGCGCCTGCATCTATTTACATGAAGCAGGTTTCACATATGTGAAGAGAATTGGAGACAAGAGAAGTATACTTGACTTAAAGAAAGAAAAAGAAGCATCCAGAAATCAGTAAAAATAATTGAATCCACAGTGCTCACCATTACAAGGACTTCTGTCATTTTCAGTGGCAGTTTCATAGACATCCATTTCAACAGAAGAACTAATGAAATCATCATTAGATGCATCTCTACCATTTCCTTCCAAATTGCAGCATATCCATGAAGGTATTTGACAATAACGGAGAAGCTTGTTATACTTGAAAGATAAAGACGAGTCAGGAGACAAAGAAACATATTAGGCATCTGACGCCTGAAATTGAACAAGGATTGAATTCTAAACAACTGAATCATTGAATCCCAACATAAAGTTGGGAATAGATACCCAAAACTTATCAACAGCAAACATTACATAGGTATGCATGTAACATGTCCATTGATTAGAGTGTCTGAACTGAGAATTTTAACATGTATGAGTGGAAATACTAGAACAGCTAAGACTAGGAATAAAGCCATCTATTCAAAACTAAGGTGGCTACCAACGAGAAAAAGATGGGAAAAGGTGGCTTAGACAGCTGGCCAGGTGCAATGGAAACTGAGTAATAGTGAAAAGGAGTCAAGGAGTCCTGAGATAATATGTGTAGAAGTAGAGAAGATCTGCAGTGTATAATTTCGGATAGAAATTAAATGCAGCGAGAAAATACATGTAGATGACCCCTTAGTTGAAGAGGATCGATAGTGTTGACCCAAATTTAATAGCGACCGAGGTATGGATGAGTTTGTATCTACATTTAGAAAGCAAACAATTCTAGATCTCAAAGTAAAAGAGATCATAACATGCCAAGAAATCACAAAACAAGCGAGAGAAGAACTGACCTAATTAAGATGAAAGCATACATCACAATTTCAAAAACACACTTATAGCACATAAAGTAGTATGCATGAATAAACAAACTGAAAGCTAACATTGAAAAACATTATGTGATGGCCTATTATTTTGAACAGTGCACATAAAAAGAAATTAAAAGCAAATGTGGCCTCTTTGAGTAGCAATATTAGATTTTTTTTTGGTAGGGCAAACAAATAATACTTTACAACCAAAAAGAAACTAAAATTTTGATGAACTCCAAAAGGCAAGAAATGTATAGTCCAGTATCTTTGAACAGTCAACGACTCAACAGGAAGTACTAAATAGTAAACAAAATAAGTATAAATGAAGGCCACTTGCCACGCCATTGACCCTAGTTAGCAGTCAGTGATAAGTACCTGGAGATTTAAGTTTTTAAGGTTATGCATTGAGCCAAGTTCAAGTGATCCTACTGATGTCAGCCTATTGTTCGAGAGGTCCAAGTTCTCCAACCTCTGCAGAGAGGACAAACCCGAAGGGAGTTCCACCAATTTATTATTTGCGACTTTTAATGATATCAACGCATTCAGATAACTTATTTCAGTTGGCAAAGTCTTCATCTTATTGAATGAAAGATCTAGATGCTCCAAATTACTTAAGCTGCCAATTTCTGGAGGAAGGTATCTGCAGCAAGAAATTGAGCACAATTCAGTTGGTTAAAGTCTGATAAAGTGAAGACAGAAAAACTATTTCTCTACATGCCATTGAACTGAAAATCACAATAGCCCTCGAGCACTCCAGGCCTTTATCATTTCGAGCATTGTAACTTGATAGTTTCATTTGAAAAGAACAAGCATTCCAGCAGAGATTTAGTGAGATGGTTAACTGCTATCTGTGAAGGGGGGAGAGAGAGAGAGAGAGAGAGAGAGAGATTCAATCACTTTTGTAGCAGACACTGCTGTCATTATCAAGGCCTAACAATTTGGATCCGTCGGAACTTGAACTTGCAGTGCCCAAAGCAGTCCATAATCAGATCTGCTGCTTCCAGAAACTATAGTCCTCATGAATGTTTTCAAGAAATTCCACTTTTCTTTTAAGGATACAAAATATCCTAGCATGATACATAGGTTTGGTATCAATGTCTTCCTAGCGGCCTATATGCATGTTCCCAATAATATCACTTTCTCTGAATTTTTTTTGTGCATTATTTCTTGGCAGTTGTGTATCATTACACTCATGTAAAAGTGAAAAAAACGAAAACAAATAATGCACTTCTACAAGAGTGTAGACATTACTCCCAAATAGACGGGCTACTTAGATAATTATCTAACAAAATAATAGCTTGACAACAGCATGTAGTACATGTAGAGATCAATTATCTTTCCCAGTATCTGACACTAGATAAAGCATAATAACTGCTAAACAAGAAAGACCCAGCTACAGATAATCTGATCTCACCAAATCAAGTACTCTTACTAAGGTCATATGAAGGCTAACACAGACAACCAAAATTCTAAACTTTCAAATTCATTTTTTTCATCTCAGCAACGACACTTGAGCATAGCTGAATACTTCGTCATGTACAAGGCTTACCGTATGGAAAAATGGCAAACGGAGAGCTTGGTAAGGTACTTGAGACCAGCGATCTCGCTCAGTATGGGGAATGCCGAAGGCCTAGGCGGCACTTTGGACAGCTCGAGCACTTTTAGATCATGGAGCTTACTCAGTGGCAACCCACCAAAACCCGGAGATGATATCTTCACCTGCAAAGACTCCAACCCAAACAAGTTCCCACACTCCGCTGGAAACAAATTAATCTCATTCCCAAAGAACTTCAACCTCCTCAGCCCCCCGAGACGGCCCAGAGATTTGGGTATCAAATTAAACACATTTTTGTACAAATACAGCCCCTCCACAGATTCATTGGTGCTCTCCAATGTCGAAAACTCCAAGCTTTTCCTGGACACGTCAAGTACAGCCTCATCCTCGACATTACTGTTATTGCCATCGTCAATCAAAGAGGACTTTGTCGATTTTGAAGTTTCAGACTTTTCAGGGCTTTCAGGGGATTTAAGGACAATCTGGTCCGAATCGGCGAGCTGCATAGGAGGTGAGGACGGAATGAAAAGAAGAATGAATAAGGGGCTTGTTAAAAGCCGAAATCGAATTGTTATAACTTGCTAAGAACTACCAGCGGTTTCACGGTATAGATCTGTTTGGGAGGTATAAAAAAACTATAAGCACGGATGATGGAGGGAAAATAGGGACGAAAGATTTTATACAAAAAGTGAGTGCGAATCGATGGGAGTAACAGACGAGAGAGAGCGGGAGAGAGCGAGAGAAACCCTAGAAACCCCTCGGTGCCGTTTGTGTGTTTAACAGGACATTTTAGGCAGGAAAAAAGACGTTGTATTCAACGCAGGATAAAGGGCCCCCTCCTGTCAATATAAATGAAATCGCATAAAACGTTTATCCGCAGCGGATGGGTCATGTCCAAAAGTACTTCAGTCACGCTAATCGTTCGAATTCGGTTGCATTGGACGGTATAGATTTACTTCCGAGAGATTAAGGTTATGTTTGTTTTATGTCTCAAAACGTTTTCAAAATGTTTTTTACTCACTTTTTCATTAATTCTAATACTTTTTCACCAATTCCAATAACTTTTTACAAATTCCAACAACTTTTAACACACTTTTCACCAATCCCAAAAGAATTTATACTACTTAAAAAAAACAAAAACACAAAAGCATATCTCAATACCTAAACCAAACATAGCCTAAAATTTTAATGAATTAAATTTTAAAAAAAGTGAAAAGATAGATACTTTTTAATATTTATTATAATAAAAAATAATGATATTATAAAAAAAATTATATTGTAATTTTTATTATGTTAAATTTTACGCTTCAAACGTACCATTAACTATTAAAATAAATTTAAATATACAATATCTATTCATATCATCTCAAACGTCGCAAATAAATTTTAAAATTTATAGTGATATTAATATTTAAGTAGATTATAGTTTGTAAAAATTTAATGAATCCTTTTTAAAGATAATTGAATGTAAATTAATTTTTACATATTTTGTAAAAAATTATAAAAAAGAAATGATTTGATGAATTATTTTGATAAAACATTATTGAAATTTAGTGAAAATTGAAAAGTTGTTAAATTTTTTTAAGTATTATAATTTATGTTAATTCTTTTAAAATTTTAGATGTTCAACATTCAAAAATTCCATAAAAAACTATGGGCCTAATAAAAATTTGGCCAAAATCACTATTTTTGATTTACAAACGTAACCAAATCAAATTTTTGATCAAATAAAACAAATTTTAAAATAATTTTTCTCATCATCAAATCATTTATTTATATTATAAAAAGTCATTCAAATTATTTATCTCTTTAATAATTTTATCAACCTCCATAAAAATCTACCTTCTTATTACTTTTCCCTCGAAATACTAACTGTAATTTGCAAACACTGTTACTAGCATTTTTTTTGTAACAATACTACTAATATATAAAACCAAATCAACCTGTGTAACACATATAGGAGTTAAATTAAGCATAAATTCAAGTATAATTACACCGAAGTTCATGAAAAGTGGATAATATATCTCTCAAAATAAGAGAAAATAGCCTAACCAGCTAATAAACGATGTGCAAGAGAGTTAACATCTATACGAGAAGAACAAAAATTACAAGAGAACTAAACTGATCCGAACTTCTCCAATCGATTGATTATTTATTTTTTTCTGAGAACTTCTCCAATCGATTTACTGTGCTAATAGACAATAAATTTTTATTTATATAAATATATATAAGGGATAAATATAAAATCAGTTCTCGTCATATACGTCAAAATCGAATTGGTCATTGAGATAACAAAAACATAAAATTAGTTTATGTGATTTCACTTTCATTTGTCGTTGGTCCTCTCATTGACTGATTTTATCCCTTTCTAAAATTAGAGAGACTAATTTTATGTTTTTATTATCACGAGAATTAATTCGATTTTGACTTATATTACATGGACTAATTTTGTATTTATCCGTATATAATACATTTTTAATTGCTAATTTGGCTCAATTCCTCCAATAGAAGTGGCCCACCAGGTCGGGGTCCAATTATCGGTTGGGCGAGATCGGAGCCGCTACCGTTGCAACCAATAACGTTTTCAAGTAGTCCAAATCTGCAATTCGGATCGCACCCACCTCAACGAACTTTGCCGATATCCGATCCCAATTCCCGCCAATAAATACATTCCGTTGAAGGTTAATCGAATTTCAAATCTCTCTCTCTCTCTCTCATACAGACACGTACTCGGCATTCAGCAAATTCTGTTCCAGAGACCTCCTCCACCGCAACGAAGATGATTGCGACTCTCAAGTAAGCTACAGAGCAGTACACTTAATACACTTTCGTTTATCTTTCGAATTCCGTTGCATTGGACGTTATGGAAAGCCTAGTTGGCATGTTGATCGACTTTGTTATGATGTTTTCTATAGAGCCGAGGAACAGAGCCAATTACAGCTCGTTGAACGCGAAGACATCGACGACGAAGAAGACCTGTTCGAAGCGATCGACAAACGTATGCTCTGCAGTCCTTGATTTCTATTTGATTCCGCTAGCCCTAAGGTTGAGTTTTGTTGCATTCCGATGATCTCCTGTCCTTTTTCGGTTTGTTTGTTTGCTGTTTCTTGATAGAGTTCATCTCGCTCTATTTTGGTTTTGATTATTCAGTACCTGTTTGCGAGTGTTCAGGAGGTGTGACGTACCATCAAATATTACTACTTATTTCATGCTTCAATGTTAATGTCCAGTAGAGATAAAATTTGCTCGTTCTCTACCTTCGACGAAATTATACGTGTCTTTTACCATATTCACCAAGAATATTGCTCTGAAAATTTTAGTTCCAAAGCATTTGAAGTCGTTAGCGTGTTTCGCCAAATTGAGCTCCTATTACTTACTATTTGTCACCCCATTTTAGTTCCCATTTCACAATCTATGCATTTCTTACAGTGATTGCCCAGGGAATCAATGCCGGAGACGTGAAGAAGCTTCAAGAGGCGGGAATCTACACCTGCAATGGGTTGATGATGCATACAAAGAAGGTATGTATGTGATTTTTTTTATCACTGAAGGTTTCGGTGAGATTATTCCGACCTGTCTCCAATCTGCAGAACTTGACGGGAATCAAAGGCTTATCTGAGGCCAAGGTCGACAAGATCTGTGAAGCTGCGGAGAAGATTGTGGTTAGCGCTCACATTTTCGATAATCTCTGCGATTGCGGCTTTAATTTTCTTCTCAGATTGTATCAATCTCATGAACTTTCATGTATGCTAGCTTTGGCTTCGGTGACTTTGATTTTCTTTTTTGTTCGTCTTTTCTTTTCAGAATTTTGGGTATATCACGGGAAGTGACGCTCTCCTCAGAGTAAGTACATATTTCTGTTTGATATTTAATTGGAATTAGATCCACAAGATCCGAGCCGTTCCATGTTATAAATGTTTCTCTCTCAGTTTCATTTCCCGCGCAAAGTTACATTTTCATTAGCTGGTGCGTTCAAGTACATTTGACAGTAATCCTAGAATCTCAGTCTCTTTTCTGTTGATAGAGAAAGTCGGTGATCCACATCACAACCGGAAGCCAAGCCCTCGATGAACTCTTAGGAGGTATTTTTTTTTCTTCCGGCATGTTCCTTCGATTTTTATGTTATTGCTTTTTGTGTGTAAAAAGATTTGCTGTAATTTATTTGTGCATAATATTTGAAAAGGTGGAATTGAAACCCTGGCGATTACGGAAGCTTTTGGGGAATTCCGGTGAGATCATGGCATATTACCTTCAAAGAATTACTGTTGTTCTTCGTGAAACTTGGAAGCACTCATTGCCTATGTACCACATCGCTAATTGGTGCGGCTTCTCTTTCAGGTCTGGCAAAACACAGCTTGCACATACTCTATGCGTTTCCACCCAGGTTCCTATCTCAACTAGCATGTACTCCTTGTCTAATAATCCAAATCTTTATCCAATAATCACTTGATGTTATACTAAGTTTGCTGATTTTGCATCCTGATAATTTGCCTTTAAATGCGGCAGCTTCCTACCAACATGAGGGGAGGGAATGGAAAGGTTGCTTACATTGATACTGAAGGCACTTTGTATCCTTTGTGTTTGCCTTTCAATCAAATCGGTTCTTGTGTTTAGCTTAGTGTCAATGCGTATCTAACCAAGAATATCATCAAAATTGCCCATCCAGTTTTTAGTATGTTTTCTCTAAACTAAAACGACCTGCAGCCGACCTGATCGAATAGTTCCCATAGCTGAAAGATTTGGCATGGATCCTGGAGCTGTCCTCGACAATGTAAGCACCATCTAGTCCACTACCTCGCAATCGAACTAGGAAGGCATATCTAGGAGCTAATTGTGTCTTTTTCGAGATTGTGTAAGATCATTTATGCTCGCGCATATACATACGAGCATCAGTACAACCTCCTTCTTGGTCTGGCCGCAAAGATGTCCGAAGAACCATTCAGACTTCTGGTGAGTATTCGCTAAGAGAACTATCCTATGGTGCCATTGTTATGAGGCCTGGAGGTTGATGTTTGCAGGAATTTATTGAATGTTAGATCGTGGATTCAGTGATTGCTCTCTTTCGAGTGGACTTCACGGGAAGAGGAGAACTTGCAGAGCGCCAGGTGAACTCCAGAGATTTCTTAGGTTTGCCCATAGTGTTGCTTGGGTTTTCTTACAATGCCTCCTTAGTGACATGAGCCAGTTGCCATTTGCAGCAAAAACTGGCGCAGATGCTCTCCCGAATGACAAAAATAGCTGAGGAATTCAATGTTGCAGTCTACATGACCAACCAAGGTACTTCCTAACAAGTTTGAGAGACCTTCTCGCATGCTCATATGTCCCTAATTAGTATCACCGAGGCAAAGCTTGATGCAATCTCAAATGCACAAGAATCGTACTGGCCTTTTTTAACGTGAGGCCATTCGACTTCAGTTTTTACGTTTGTTGATATCCTTAGTGTCCTTGCCCCGAATTGCCCCGAATTTGTGTAGAAGCCCTTAACGAGTAGTATATAAGTTTGTAGTCTAAGCATTGTGTGGCTCAAGTTAATATCGGGTGACACACTGGAGGTTTATGGCTGAGCCCAATCGTTGGATTGCTGGTTGCAGTTATAGCTGACCCGGGTGGTGGAGTGTTCATATCAGATCCAAAGAAACCAGCGGGGGGGCATGTGCTTGCCCATGCGGCTACAATAAGGCTAATGTTCAGGAAAGGCAAAGGTGAACAGCGTGTTTGTAAGGTGTTTGACGCACCAAATCTGCCCGAGGCTGAAGCAATATCCTTCCAAACTTTATTATAATTGCGCCATTGCAGTCCAATTGCCTCTCTTATTTTCAGAAAATCCAACCCATTTTGCTCAGTCAAAACCAAAACCTCCAGATTTCTCATCATACTGGTCATATTTATCAAACCAAGTGGATGACCCAATAAAGGGTGCCTCCAGGTTCATGTGATTCAGAGTTAAAACCCCAGCAGCACTCAGCACCCACGAATTCAATCTTCCAAGTAATCTGTTAGATACGACATTTCATTGTTGACAAGTTCTTCTTGACTGAAGCACGTATTTCAGATAACACCAGGGGGCATTGCAGATGCGAAGGACTAAGCTCAAGGTCTTTCTGCAAATCAACAGATCACAAAACAGAGGAATTTGACATCTTCCCAATATCTACTAGTAGTTCAGTATATCCATTTACATGACATTTGCATTTAATCGTTTTAACTTCCCTGGCCTATGCTCTAGATATATAACAACTATCTGTATATGTGGGACGTTGTTCTATAACACAATAGAGCATGTCTTAAGAATTCAGCAGACTTCATTACTTCACATCAATTGTGATCACTTTGAAAACAGGAAACTCGTCCCGTGTTCAAAAGCCAAAGCAATCATACTGAAGTACATAAAACTGTCATTGAAAGAGAGAAACATAGCAAATAGCAAACCCACAATACATCCCACTTGAAGAGCCGTTCTATTATTTCATGTCATAAGCTAAGAGTTCCTTGCTCAGTTTTTGACGATACGTAACATGTATGGTGGGGTATAATACCAGGTCTTAGTTCTGAAAGTTCTAAGAGCGAAACAAAGCTAAACACACTGAGACGAGAGTAGTTGATCAGGAAAATACAGATCAAAAGCAACAAACGCAAGCTAATAAAAACAGCTGTGCCACAAGGGGAGATTGAAATGAGATCAAAAGTTAGAGGACCAGTTGGCAGCACTCCCAACTCTGGGCATGCCACTAGTTTCCCTCTTAGTCTCTGCATCCACGGTGAAAGTTGCACCACACACCTGGCCTGAACTGTCCACCCTTGGCACAGGCTTCACCTCATTAAGGGGGTGTTCAAAACTCCTCAAGCCTCCAGTGGATGTGAAAAAACATCCTTTTGATAACAAGAAAAAGGCATAAATTAGCAATGAGGAAGTGATGTTCAATCAGACTTTAGTATAAAAGATATTTTGTTTTGGGTAATTAGCACACGGCAAAAACAATGATTAGAACACGGCAAAACACAGGAAACAATTCTCAGACTTCAAACCAATGTAGTAGAAAAAAAATAGATTTTGATTCTTATCTTAGTGCAACAATTTGAAATCACACACATCGCTATGTTTCTCATTGTGGTCCTAAATCAACTTCAAAGATTTTCCCACCAAGGATTAAAACACATCCACATGGTTATAAACATACCTTTAGGAAATGGTGCAAAAGATTTCCCGCAGCCCTTCGTCACAATTTCATCATCATCTGAAAGAACAAGATGGCCTTCAGAATCATTACCCCAGAAGAAGGGAACATTTCCATCAGCATCCTGCATAAGGAGAAAGCAGATTTAGCTTGAGTAAAGCAGATAATGATATAAGAGGGGCCCATAACAGAGGAGCATAGAATTTTAGGAAGAAAGAGGTATACTCACAGCAGCTGTAAATAAGGCTTTAGATGCGCTGTCGTAGAGAATAAATGCAAACTTCCCTTGGATATCTCTCACAACCTGATCAGCAGGATAAGGACCTCGGTCCCTCAGAGTTCTGTAAGCTTCAATAACAATGATAACCTCATTTGCTGTTTTGTTCAGCCCATATTGTTGCTTCAGGAGAGCAACATTTTCAATGTGGCCTTGAAACAAGCAGAATATGTCATCCACCACGGCGAACAATCTAACAGTGAAAAATGGAAAATATAAGAAGTTAGAACTTGATGAGCCAACAAAAAGAAAGAAAAGAGACCATTATTAGAAAATAATGCGAAAATAGAAAGGTGAAAGAATCTGTGAGAAATAAGAGCGATGGCAGTCCAGAAGAAAATTTATCCATGGTGTTGTTCCATGGAAAATGAAGACATACAACTCCATTCTTAGAATCTCGCAAAATAAGTCAACAAAACCCGTGAATGAAAGCCTTAGAGAGAGGGGGGGGAAAAAGAATTTTGCAAAAATCACACGAATATCTCCTACAACAGAAACTACTTGATTCTCTAGGAAATAATGTGTTCATACAAATTTAATGAAGAACATATATGGGACAAATTTCTCCCAGCAACATTCAACTGTCCAAAATCACTGCCAAGATATTAGACGTGAAAAAATGAGAATCACCAACTACATGAACCTGTCTTTTGTCTTATATCAAACCGAAATGGACACAAGTAAGATCTTTATATTTGGATGAACATATCCCCATAATGCATATAACTAGCAGAAAATATATGGAGATAAGAGTCAATTGAACAGAAGATGGAAACATTGATGCAACGAGACTTTTATGACAGCGCATCTAAAGCCATATTTACCAAAACTTTCTCATCGCAAACCCAAAAACATTGTTCTTCGTTCCTACTACTTCTTACAAACCATACGAGGCATTAGCACTTGCTCCCGCGACTGTGGTTAACCAATCAAATAAGCCAACAAGATCACACCAAGATCGGTTAAATAACTACCTAAAGTTGGGTTTCTCTGAACCAATAAGCCTAAAGATTATCCAATTCAACAAAGAAATACATGTGTTAGGAGCAAAAACGTCAACCTGAGAGCCAAAAGTCTCAAATATTCTTCTACCCATGAAAATAGAACATCATTTTTGAGGCTACAGATAAGAACCACTTTATTTATTCTTTTTAACAAGTCAAACAAGGACCATGTATAAATACCAACAAAATACAATTAGCATGCACTTAGTCTCCGGAAAAGGCAAGGAATAAGAAGATAAAACTTGGGGATCCTCTAATAAAAACCCAAGTTTTATTTTCATTTTCCACCCATTTCTCGCCAACCAAACATCGCATAAGCCCAACAAGAAACGAATCAATCAAGAAAAGCGGATCAACTCCAAATCAGAAAGCAAAACAACAAAAATCCAAGTCTTGTGGGTTTTTCCTTTTTCCATTCTTTGGTAGTAAATATAAGAAATGAATATCATCTCGTTGAACCTGGGGAGGAATGGATTATGTTTTTCGAGCGAGTAGGCCACGAGGCCGGCAGAGCCTAGGTTGACAGTGACAGAACCAGGGTGCACGGAGCAGAAGTGCTGTGCGAGAACCCCATCTTTCAGAGCCGCTGCCGAGTCCGAGTGAGGGCACTGCAAAGCCTCGGGGCTCTTTGCCACCGATTTGTTAAAAACTGCCAGCATTTTCTTCTTTCTTGATCGCGGTCGAACACAGAGAAAAGAGAGAGGAAGAGATACAGAACGTCAGACAGAGAAAGGGCGAGAGAGAAAAGTTGTAAAAAAATCCAGGACCTTGGGGTGGTTAAATACGATTCGTTGAATGAGCAACCCCATTAATTCCCGATATTGCCCTTGCCTCGGACGAATCTCGCTTGTTGCCTAAAGAATCTTTATCTACTGCAATAAGAATAGAAAGCCGTATTCCGTAAATTCGACGAGTTAACTAACTGGAGTACAGCGGATCAAGGCCATTCATTTCTATGTGCCGACAACCTCCATATGCTTATGACCGTTGGCGTAATTTGATAATTATATTTTCAAGGCGTTACTTCTCATAAAACTACCGTTTAATGGTTAATTTTAAACATTTTTAAAATTATTTTTTTATTATAATTTATTGTTAAATCAGTTTACGAGAATCGACTAATCTCGAGAACGGTTACAAATACCTTATTCTTTTGTAATAATATCCAGTTTTTTTTTCTAATTTTGTGGTCAGCAAATAACCAAAAAAATGATTTTACAAAGAAACATATAAGATATTAATTATAAAAGATGATATTTTCATATCTTTTATTGATAAAATTTATTACTCATCCAAACCTGATTTTTTAAAAATATGCAAAAAAAAAAAACTTATGAGAGAGATATTAACTAAAATAAGTGGTATTTTTGTACTTTCACAATATATATTTAACGCGAAAGAGATAAGTTGACTAATGCATCAGTTTAAGCTAAATTTTGCAAATTCCTGATTAGACAATAAAAATTCGTGTAATTATGGGAAGATTCCACTGAATAGTATTGAAGCACAGACGTCTCCAGCTCAGTCCTCCAGCACTACGTCTAATTCCACCAATCAGCAAACACTGTCATACTGATATGCTATGGTATACTATACGCTTATAAAAAAAGCACATGGTATACGAATTCAGTGTGTAATAGTCTGACAAAGTCGCTATAAACGAAGCATATTTTAGTAAGCGTGTCCTGCTCTTATTAAGTTATTATGTTCCAATTTTCCCACGGCTTCATTTGACGAAATTCAAAATGGGTGATTGTGGGGCCAAGTGGCGGTGGTCGCAATTATAGGGGTATGTTTGTTTGTTAAAATTTTTTAGAATTTTTTTAAAATTTTTTAAAATTTTTTATTGAGATTTATTAGATTTGTAAAAAGTAAAATGTGTATGTGTACAAGTTAAAAGTGATAAAGTGTGTTTGTTTTGTTGGAAATTTACATACCTTGAATTACTGGGAAAATAAACATCACCAGAATAATCTGAAAAATTAAGGCATTAAAAAGAGGGAAAATGGCGTGTCCTGTAATTATTTTTCTTTTACTATATATACACAGAGATTTTTGGGAAATTTGGACGTGATTTTTCTGACCTCTCTCATACCTTGTCTAGAAATATTGTTCGAGTAAGAAAGATTCTGTCGCGAGAATCGACGATTAAGGGTTATCCATCATCCACCGGAGTAGGGTTGGGGTTGTAATGGTCCGAATATCCACAATGGCAGCGTGCAATGTGCATGGCTTTTGGACAAAAGTTTGAGAGTATTTTCATTTTTATAATGTGACACCAACCCCATGACAAGGACACTACGTGGATTTGTTTTGTAAAATTTTAGTATTGTTAAAATTTTAAGTATTGTAATTAAATTACATGAATAGAAGAAACTGCACCAGCTGATTTTATATGCTCTTAAATAATGGCATGAAGAACTTGTTGAAAGATTACCTAACCAAAAAAGCTTTAATTGAAAATTTATGGACCCTTTTCAATTTAATATATTCTCAACAAGTAACTTAACCTTTTTCATGCCCACTCAACCATCTTCTTATCCTACTCGGAGTTATCTTCATTTTCAACAAAAAGAAAGGACAAGTGCTAAACTTTTATTTCCTTGTTTTAAAATATTTATTTAGGTGTTGCCTCATTGAACAACGTGTCCTATTTTCATTTTTCCAAACAAATCAAAGGCGACGAGGTCCGGTGATGTTTCGCTGTTAAAATTTTTAAGAATTTGAATTTGTAGAAGAAAATTTTAAAAATTAAAACCTTTTATAAGAGTTTGTCGAAAATTGGTGAAAATATTTAAGAATGTTGGTTGAAAATTGTTAAGGAAAAAATAATAGAATCAGTTAAAAAATTAAGAGAGAAGATTTAATATATTTTTATTTATTTATTTATGAAAAATATTGAAATTGATGTAAAAAGTGTTGAAATTTTGACTGTTTGAAAAATTTTCTTAAAAAGTTGAACTCTTTTCATTACCATACATCAAATTCCAAGTTTTTATGTCTGGTAATGAAAGCCTTTCCACATCATTTGGTTTAAAACTCGCACTGTAATTGGAAAAGCAATAATTTAACAGTACAAACTAGCCCATGTTACAAAAAGGAACTAATCTAGAAGCCTCGTCGTGCTGCAAAGCAGACATTAACATTAATCATGCAGCTCAAACTCGATTGTAAGCCACTGATTTGCTGAACAGCTGCCGTATGTATATGACTTGTAGAGCGCTTGCAGCAGCCAGCAAAAGGTATTCTCCCAGAGTGTAGAAGACCACACGCTTTCGCGTGCTCTCATTTGCTGAGGCAGAAACAGGGCGTTAAGTAATGAGTATACAGTTGTCATCTTCCCCAACATCATAAATCATGAACGATTTTTACTCTTCTTCTAACATAGGAGTAGATGCACAAATGGCAAACAAGAAGCACATTAAAGATGTTACAGATTGGTGATTCATCGATAGATGTTCTTGAAAGATGGACATTCTAGAGAGAAGGTACTGTTATGAAGCAATTCATCAGAGACCATCATGCCGGCCCTAATTTGGAAATGATCCTAATTGATAGGATGATCATACTGACCACCAATTGAAGCATCTAAAATTATCTACAAAAGACCAGTGCCTACCCAGTTGACACCAATTTGGCTTAGAAGTGATTTCACCTAAAAACAACCTTAAAGGGAATGGCAATTCTTCATTTTTATACAACCCCAACAAAAAATCTATCTGTGGTACTAACTGCTTTATTCTGCATTGATGTTGAAAACATTATTCTACTTAATTTTACTAAACACTACCCCGTGCTTGTACACATAGAATTCGATAGCAATATTACACCGGATATAACTTTACCAACATTTACACCATTGGATAAGTATTGTCAAATCAACATTTTGTGGAACCTACCATTAGATTAAACATTCTCTTTAGGTTTATCAAGAATGCCAAACTTACAACCATTAGATGTCACTTGCTCTCAGATCCAAAACCTTCTCCATTAAGTATAGCTAAAAATGCAAATACTATAATTCGGAACACTTTGCAGATAGTTTAATATCTAATTAGCATGAAATCTGTTTAGCATGTGGAGTTAACCAAAAGTTATTCAGTGGGGGGGGGGGGGGGAATCATCGTACCAAATAAATCACCATCATCAGCTAAACTCATGCAAAAGAAAACTACTTACTACGACGATGCCGAGCATCACGTGCTTTCAAGAACTTCTGCTCCGCTGTAACAGACTCCAATGCCTCCCTCAGCTCAGCAATTTTGACGTTTATTGGGTTCAAATGTTCTGAAAAAGCCCCCATTTAAAGTTAAAAAAGTGGATCGAAACACAGATAGGGAGCTTATATCGATCTCAAAAATGTTGCAAGGGCTAACAAAGCTTGTATTTAGATACATGCTGAAACAATTTCTCCAAATGATTTAGATTTGATTACAATTAGATGATGACACAATATCAGAAACTGCTACGCAACGTACGGACAGAGAGTTTAACAAACCATCTTTGGCCAGGTCATGCTCATTGGGAATATGACCAACATGAATGTAGAAAGAAACAGTCTCTGGTGTCGAGTACGGATTATGGAAACAAAATTTGTACATTCCGCTTCGTGGGGCCTTGAAGTCAAACTTGTCCCCAGATGTTCCCTTCAAAGTCTGTACTGTATTACCTGCAGGAGATGTCACCTGCACAAAACGCAATAGTTAGAATGCATGGATGACTACTTAGAGACTAGATATAAAATTATCAGCAACTCCAGACAGGTAATTTGGAAAACTGATATATGCTAAACAGATCTCGTGCTCATATGAAATGGCAACTACTTCCCATTCATATGTTTCTATTCATTCCTGGGATCACTTTACACCTCATTTTTGTTTCTTACTTCCTTGAATTAGGGTTAGAAATATTTCTACATTTCCTCCCTATTCTGTTTTAGTTGTTTATAAGTGAGCAAAGCATCCTTCAATAATCAAGCACTATTGGATATTTTAAGTCTTAGGTTACACGTGCACATTTATCATGGAATGATATCAGGCAAATACAACATCCAGACGAATGCACCCAAAGCAAAGCTTCAAACTATAGGCGTATAATACAGATGAAACTGATCCAAAACTTCACAAGTAGTCGTTGTACTATGGCTATTGAAGCATACAGCTTCAACAAATATGACCCTTTCTTCTATCTACTACTAAGCTACGAGTTTCTCTCTTACCAAGATGTCGAGTCACTAAATTCCGAGGACTCAAAAGTCATCCCTTACTTCAATAACATCAACTCAAATATTACCTACCCAGATCAGTGTTAATTGTAGAAGTTGGAGGTTTGAGAGAAAACAGAGCACTTAGATGATGGTGTATAATGCGTAAGTCTTATTACTGTATAAACTGATACTTATACATGAGAAGTGATGAGCTGATCACGTAACAGTCTTGCTAACAGCTTAACAATTATTCTAACAGCATAACAGCTACTCTGCCACGTCACTTAGATAAATTACAGATAGTTAAAACTACATCGGTTAATACTCCCCCTCAAGATGGAGTGTGTATGTTAAGCACACCCATCTTGGAGAGTAAGTACCGAAGTTGAACAGAGCCAAGAGCCTTAGTTAACAAATCTGCAATTTGATGTTTGGAGGCAACATGAAAAGTCTGAATGACACCAACAATAAGTTTTTCCCGGATAAAGTGGCAGTCAAGCTCAATATGTTTGGTGCGCTCATGGAAGACCGGGTTAGAAGCTAGATGCAGGGCAGATTGATTGTGACAGAAAAGCATGGCTGGTTTATTGTGAGGAACTTGAAAATCAGCCAGAAGATACAAAAGCCACTGAATTTCAGAAACTGCAGCTGCCATTGCCCGATACTCAGCTTCTGTGGAAGATCTCGAAACTGTAGGTTGCTTCTTGGATTTCCAAGACAACAAGGAGTCACCAATGAAAATAATATAACCAGTGATAGACTTTCGAGATTCGGGACAAGCAGCTCAATCAGAATCGGAATAAGCTTTGAGATGGAGAGGAGAGGAAGTTGGGAAAAATAAGCCTTGTCCAACAGTGGTTTTCAAATACCGAAGAACTCTATAGGCAGCCTGAAGATGAGGTTCACGAGGCTTATCCATGAATTGACTGAGGACTTGAACTGAATAAGACAGATCCGGCCGAGTCATGGTCAGATAAATGAGTCTGCCAATAAGTCTTCGATAGCTTGTCATATCAGCAAGTAAAGGGCCAGTAGAAGAATTCAAACCATGATTCTGTTCAAGAGGTGTATGAGCAGGCCGGGAACCCAAGTGACTTGTATCACTAAGAAGATCCAGGACAAATTTTCGTTGACACAAGGAAATCCCCTTAGCTGACCGGGCAATCTCCAAACCAAGAAAAAATTTGAGAGTTCCCAAATCTTTTATCTTGAACCGGGCATCAATCAAAGACTTAAAAGTAGTAATACTATGTAAATCACTACTAGCCAAGATAATGTCATCCACATATACAAGTAAAGCCATAAAGACATTATCTTGATGCCGAGTGAAAAGAGAATAATCAGACTTGAATTGAACAAATCCATTATCAAGCAAGAATTGAGAAAACTTAAAAAACCATTGGCGGGATGCTTGCTTAAGACCATAGAGGGATTTGGTAAGTTTACAAACTTGATGCTCCCCCTCAACATGAAAACCCGGAGGTATAGTCATATAAATCTCTTCATTGAGGTCCCCATGTAAAAAAACATTGTTTACATCAAGTTGATGTAAATGCCAATGTTGGGTAGCAGCTAAAGCAAGTAACACTCGAACGGTAGAAATTTTGGCCACGGGGGAAAAAGTGTCAAAATAGTCAAACCCCTCACGTTGAGTGTATCCTTTAGCAACAACCTTGCTTTATAGCGCTCAATAGAGCCATCTGATCTGTATTTAATTTTATATACCCACTTACAACCGATAGGATGTTTATGAGGAGGAAGAGTGGTAATGACCCAAGTGTGATTATCTTGGAGGGCTTGAATTTCTTTTTGCATAGCTTCTCGCCATTCTAAGTGTTTACTAGCTTGAAGATAGGAAGTAGGTTCAATATGAGTGGTAATAGCAGTAGTAAAAGCAAGATGAGGAGAAGACAACTTGTGACAGCCAAGATATTTAAGAATGTCATGAGATGTACCTGAGGTAGAATCGGACAGCAAAGGAGAGACAGATTGTTGTTGAACTGCCTGACAATAATAGTGTTGAAGATAAGATGGTGGTCTGCTATGCCTACTGGAAGTCGAATGGGAATTGATGGAGGAGGAATGGAATTTGTAGGATCAGAATGAAGGGAAGAAGCTGGAAGCGAGGAAGAAGTAGGTAGAGAGGAAATGGGAAAAGTAGAACATGTGGGAGGATAAACAGAAGCAAAATCTGGTAGAGAAGTAGGAAGAACTAATGGGGAAGGGGAAGGAGAAACATGTTGAAAAAGAAAAGATGTTTAAAAAAAATGACATTACGAGATATAAACACAGTGTTAGAATCAAGATGAAGAAGTTTATATCCCTTAATACCATGTGGATAACCGAGGAAAACACACCTAGAGGCTCGGGGATCAAATTTGGTTCTGTTGCGAGATAAGGTGGAAGCAAAACATAGACAACCAAATACTTTGAGATGATTATAGGTAGGGGTTGTAGAAAACAAAACTTCATATGGAGATTTGTTAGACAATAAAGGAGTAGGGGTACGGTTAATCAAATGGACAGCAGTAAGCACACAATCTCCCCAAAAAACTAAAGGAAGATGAGATTGAAATCGTAATGCACGAGCAACATTAAGAATGTGATGGTGTTTACGTTCGACTAAACCGTTTTGTTGAGGAGTTTCAACACAAGACTTATGATGAATAACTCCATGAGAACTAAAAAAAGAATGAAGGTTAAACTCAGGTCCATTATCAGTGCGAACCTTCTTAATTTTGACATTAAACTGAGTTTGAACCATAGAGAAAAAAGATGAAATATGAGCTGTTGTTTCAGATTTATGTTTCATCAAAAACAACCAAGTTGCTCGGCTGTAATCATCAACAATGGTTAAGAAGTAACGAGAATTATCCATGGCAGGAGTAGCCATAGGCCCCCATACATCACAATGGATCAGATCAAAAATAGAATGAGCAGTATGAATACTCGAAGGGAAAGGCAACTTTTGTTGCTTAGCTAGAGGACAGATAGCACAAGGGATAGAATCTGTAAAAGTGATATCAGAATGAGTTTTATGTAGTACTTTTAACATTGGAAAGGAAATGTGGCCAAGACGACAATGCCACAGATTATTATCAGAAGTAGAACACATAGCAGAACTAGATTTATTAAAGGCAACACGAGAACTGTCAGGAAGCAGCAGATGATATAATCCTGCATGTTGTTCAGCTAACCCAATCGTCGTCCATTTGCAAGGGTCCTGGATATAACACATATTAGTCATGAAGAAGACACAACAAGGAAGTTCTCTAACTAGCTGACTAACAGAAATGAGATTAAATTTGAAGGAAGGAACACAAAGAACGTTGGTCAATGTTAAGGTAGAAGAAATATTAACATGACCTATGTGAGTGACTGAAACTGTGTGACCATTAGGAAGTTTGACAGTAGAAGAAACTGTAGAAATGTTGTGTGTGAGAAAAGATGTGGAGGACACCATATGATCGGTAGCTCCTGTGTCGATAATCCAATTGGAGAAATGTGCAATGGAGGATAGACAATATGCAGTACCTGTCATAGTAGGCAGAGTAGATTCATGGCCTGTAACTTGTAAAGCAGAGGACTGTGGTGGTGTGAGAGGAGTTGGATCGACAGAAGGCTTAAGAAGGGACATAAGCTGACGATACTGATCTTGAGTCAAAGAGAAAGAAGAATCATCAGTTGTAGGTTTATTAAAATCAAATTCAGAATCAGAAGATACTTGATTTGCATAAGCTTTTGCTTTAGGATTTTTGTAGCCGGGTGGATAACCATGGAGCTTGAAGCATTTATCCACTGTGTGTCCTGTATAGCCACAATGACTACACACAGGTCGATCTCTCTTGGACTGTTGATGAGCTCCAAACCGAGGCATAAAACCAGAATGAGTATTGGTTGCTCGAGTAAAGAAAGCAACTGAATCATGATTCGGAAGTGCAGCAGATGTAATCTCTCGCTGCTTCTCTTCTTGTGAAATGAGTGAGAACACCTTGTTGATAGGAGGCAATGGATCACTGAGAAGAATTTGGCCTCGAATGTGTGAATAAGACTCATTAAGTCCCATTAGAAACTTCATCACATATTCTTGTTGTTGGAATTCTAATAGAACCTTCATCGCACCACAAGAACAAGAAGGAATTGGTCTGTAATTCATCAGTTCATCCCATAGCCCTTTTAGCTTGGTAAAGTAAGAACTGACGTTCATGTTGTCTTGAATAAGACTGGAAATAGCCTTTTGTAATTGAAAAATATGAGGTCCATTCCCTTGAGAGAAACGAGTTTTCAAATCAGACCAGATTTCTTCAGTTGTGTCAATGTAGATCACACTGGCAGCAAGATCTTTCGAAATGGAGTTGAGAATCCAAGAAATCACTAGATTGTTGCAACGGAACCAGATTGGAAAAAGAGAATCATTCGTGTCTGGCCTAGTAATGGAGCCATCTACGAATCCTTTCTTGTTTTTCGCACTCAATGCCATCTCCATTGAGCGGGACCATGTAGGAAAATTATTACCTACAAGCAATTGAGAAACTAACATCGTTCCAGGATTGTCTCCATGATGGAGATAATACGGACTTGAAATATCATCATTCATATTGCGAACTTCAGGAACAACAGGACGTGAGATAGGAGAGATGGAATGAGAAATTTCGGGAGAAGAAGAATTTGCGGAAGTCATGAATCAGAAATGCTCTGATACCATGTTAATTGTAGAAGTTGGAGGTTTGAGAGAAAACAGAGCACTTAGATGATGGTGTATAATGCGTAAGTCTTATTACTGTATAAACTGATACTTATACATGAGAAGTGATGAGCTGATCACGTAACAGTCTTGCTAACAGCTTAACAATTATTCTAACAGCATAACAGCTACTCTGCCACGTCACTTAGATAAATTACAGATAGTAAAAACTACATCGGTTAATAATCAGCATTCAAAAATAAATTCACTAGCGAATTTCCATCAGTAGATTCCCAAAGAAATCACACTGCAAGAAAGTGAGTGAAATTTCCTTTTTGAAAGAAAAACAATGAATTACGCCGACTACACCTTTCTAACAGATCTTTATCTCTATCTAGTTGTTGTTCATTTAAAATCAAAAAGTTTTTGCAATTGTTTAGGAGCCCAAAGTTTGCTCGATAAATATGCAAGCTCTTCCTTGTGGTGCGATAAATTCCTTTTTCCACACCCAAAATTGAGCAAAGAAAACAATCCCTAACAACATCCCGCACGAAGAGATCCACACAAAATTGCTAACCGTGAAATCGATGCCAGGGTGATCGGAGTTCCAGAAGATGTCATGATCAACCACGACGAAGTTTCCAGTGACGGTGTCACCCTCGTAGAGCACGTACTCATACACGCACTCGACGTCGTTTACCGTAACGGACAGCGATGAGATCCTGCCAACGGAGCTAAACAGCACCAGAAGAACCATTGACATGCAGATCCCTACGCTTCTCTGTGTCTCCCTCCTCTCCATTTTCTCCTTTCAAACTTCAAAGTCTGTTTATGTTTGTGAGACTTCTGCAATTGGCTTCGGAGATATTTGGGAAGGCTGGGGTAGAAGGCGAAGAACAAGCATGAGGACTCTCTCGGTTTTATTAGTTTTCACACGCGACACGGGGGGCGTCTCGATACACCTCGATACGACACCGTGTACTGTTTTCTTCAGCTTGACATGAAAACGAGGTCGTTTGTGTCACAAGATAGCCACTTTTTTTTTTTGTTAAATGCATCTCATACTCCTGTGGTATACGTAAATTGCAAATATACTCCTGAGGTAGACAAAGTCATTTTCATACCGTTGAGGTAAACATCAAGGTCACGATATGTCCCTCCGTTAATGTACCGTTTGAAACACTAACGGTAAATGCTGACGTGGCAAAAATAGACACGTCAGCACCAATCAAATGATGACACGTCATCGCGAATACCTCAGGGGCATATTTGCAATTAGCGAATACCACAGGGGCATGAGATGCATTTAAGCCTTTTTAAAAAAAAATTTAAATTAATTTTTAAAAAATAAACACGTCAGCACCAATTAGATGATGACACGTCATCATTTTTATTTTTATTTTTATTTTTGCAAAAAAAAATTAAATCTTTTTAAAAAAGATTTAGCCTCATTTTCCTTCAACATAGCCCATGTGTTCGTTTCTGTCTTTTTATATATATATAATTTAAAAAAAAAAAAACTTGCGTAATTCAACTTAGCCACTGCATTCGTTTATTTGTGTTTTTTTGAACTACGCATGTTTTTTTTAAAAAAAATTTATGAAAAAGGAAAAAAAAAGAGAAACGAACACATGGGCTAAGTTGAAGGGAAATGAGGCTAAGTCGTTTTGTGTTCGTTTTTTTAAAAATTAAAATTAAATATTAAATAAAAAACACACAGAAACAGATACAATGGCTAAGTTGAACTACGCATGTTTTTTTAAAAAAATTATATAAAAAAAACAGAAACGAACACATGGGATATGTTGAAGGAAAATGTGGCTAAGTCTTTTTTTTTTAATAATAATTTATTTTAAAAATTAAAGATGATGACGTGTCATCGTTTTATTGGTATTGACGTGTCTATTTTAAAAAATTTAATTTTTTAAAAAAGCTTAAATGTATCACATGCCCATGTGGTATTCACAAATTGCAAATATGCCCCTGAGATATTCTCGATGATGTGTCATCATTTGATTGGTGCTGACGTGTCTATTTTTGTCACGTCAGCATTTACCGTTAGTGTTTCAAACAACACATTAACGGAGGGGCATATTGTGACCTTGATGTTTACCTCAGGGGTATGAAAATGACTTTGTTTATCTCAGGGGTATATTTACAATTCGCGAATACTACAGGGGTATGAGATGCATTTAACACTTTTTTTTACCAAAACAAAAAGAAGTCTAAGATAGCCAGCTAGACGGCGTCGTACCTTGCGTGGCCTCCACAGTCAATGGCCGAAAAGAACCAATCTGCTGAGTGCTGTGTTAATATATTATTGCCGATCCCTGGATCTACCAAGAAGCTATATAAATCAATGAGATTTAATAAGATTAAAGTTTTAAATTAAATTAAAAAATTAAAAAAAAATAAATTAAATCAAACCATATTCAATAAATTGTACAATAAAATCTTTTAACTTGAATTTAATGAATTGTAGCAATTTGTTTATGAATCTTAAAAAATCCTAAATTTAAGAGTCCAAAATAAAAATAAGCCGTCATTAATAAATCTCAATATGAATAAATAATGTTCTAGATTTATAATTAATTAAATTTAATCTATAAAAATACTAATATTTAATTGACTATTAAACCCTTATTTATTTCTATTCGAAATTATAAGGGTTAATGTCCTTTTTAGTCCCTAGGTTTTGAGACGGGGTTCTTTTTAATCCCTAGGTTTTATTTTTGTTCAAAAAAGTCCCTAGGTTATTTACGTTTGTCTTTTTACTCCTTCCGTCCAATTCCGTCACTCCCGAACCCAGTCAGCTAACGGTGTGACACGTCACACCCAATAGAATATTGCCACGTGTACTAACTTTTTTAAAAATAATAAAAATGTCCACATGGGCAAAACGTTAAAAAATAAATAAAAAAGGGAGAGGTACCCGTGGCCACCACCGAACGGGGAGATCTGGGCTCCCGCTCGCCGGTGGCCAGACGGGAGCCCAGATTTGGGCTCCCCGTCGACGGGGGTGGCCGGGGGCACTCACCCCGACGACGGGAAGCCCAGATCTGGGCTCCCGCTCGACGGGGGTGGCCGGGGGCACTCACCCCGGCGACGGGGAGCCCAAATCTGGGCTCCCCGTTCGGTGGTGGCCACGGGTACCTCTCCCTTATTTTTTATTTTTTTTTTATTTACGTTTTGCCCATGTGGACATTTTTATTAATTTTAAAAAAGTTAGTACACGTGGCAATATTCTATTGGGTGTGACGTGTCACACCGTTAGCTGACTGGGTTCGGGAGTGACAGAATTGGACGGAAGGAGTAAAAAGACAAACGTAAATAACATAGGAACTTTTTTGAACAAAAATAAAACCTATGAATTAAAAAGAACTCCGCCCCAAAACCTAGGGACTAAAAAGGACATTAACCCAAATTATAAAATTATACTTTAACTTGAATATTTTAAAATGCCATTAATAAGCTGGTGCTCACATGTCTCCCCTCGGAACTCAGAATATGGGTCGTGCTTCTTCTGCTCGAAACTGGTATTGAACAAAAAAGGTCGAGAAATAGATGAAGATATAGACTTGGATGTTGGAATTCACTTTCCTAGGTGGAAAGCGTCTGCAGAAGAAAGAATCTGTTTCTGTGTAGCGAAGCTCCTGGCCGCTGGCAGCCTGGCATGGACACTTTGAGCAGACTAAGCAGTGGTACATTGAGAATAATGGAGGAGAGGCACCAGATCCAAATCCCAAGAGTGAAATTGGGCAGTCAGGGATTGGAGGTGAGCTTGTTTCCTCCCACTTCCTTCTTCTACCTCTACCCATATAGAGACAGTCATTTATGGTAGATGGCTAATTCAGCCTAATTGGGCGTTCACTCTTTATCCTTTCATTGTTACGTTCTGCAAACTATCAAATGAATAACAAGCAGTCAAGCAGACCCTTTATAGACATAATCGCGTCTGAGACTTGATGGAGAGTCTAAAATAGCTTACTCAATTTGTTCATTCCAAGAGGTCATCCAAGCCTCGACAATAGGATTCTAACTGGATCCTGCGTGAACAGAAAACCGAAGTGCTAGAAATCCTATGTTTTAAGAAGTAGATACATTCAGTGCGGCAGATACAAATTTTCCTCATGGGATCCTTTCCTTTGAGCAGGTTTCTCAACTGGGGTATGGATGCGCTGGACTATCGGGACTATACAACAGTCCTCTTACTCCTGAAGCTGGATTTCATGTTATCAAGGAAGCATTCGATAGGGGCATCACCTTCTTCGATACCTCAGATCTCTATGGGCATGAGTTCCAAAATGAAATTATGGTTGGCAAGGTAACATTTCGTATTCACATTGAAGTTTGAACCTGGATTATGATAAATTGTTTCAGTGTGTGATCAGAGACAAATATCTTCGATGTTCGAATCTTTCTTGTTATATTCAAACCCATCACCTTCCTCGGAGGAACTCCTGTCTGAACTTACTGAGAAACACTCCTGACATGGCAAATGAGCAAGAATATGAATAAAGGAATAATCAGTAAAGCAGAATAGCCTTATTGACATCAGTGACTAGTTAAGCTTATGCTTCACTTATCCATATATATATTTATTCTAGACGCCCAACGAATTCAATAATGCATCTTTTGGTGACAATATCCGGTGGAAAGTTCACATTGTTAAATTGCTTAGAAATTTATGTTTATAATCATTGTTATTTTGCATTCCCAGGCCTTGAAACAGCTTCCTCGAGACAAAGTTCAACTTGCTACCAAATTTGGGGTGGTCAAGTTAGAGGGGGATCGGTATGGTCAGTATGGTGTAAGGGGCAGTCCTGAATATGTTCGGGAATCCTGCGAAGCTAGTCTTAAGAGGCTTGAGGTCGATTACATTGATCTTTACTATCCACATCGTATTGATGTTACAGTGCCAATCGAGGATACTGTAAGCATCAAAACACTTTTTCCTTGATTTACTTATTGAGCCAGTTCCTATACATTATTTGGATTTTCAAGGCTGCATTCAATCTTGATGGCTGTCTTCTTTGCCTTTAACTTCAACAAGGAAGATGGGTGAGCTTAAACAGCTGGTGGATGAAGGAAAGATAAAATATATTGGGCTATCGGAAGCTAGTGTGGACACAGTAAGGAGAGCCCATGCAGTTCATCCCATCACTGCCTTACAAATGGAGTATTCCCTTTGGGCCCGAGACATCGAAGATGAGATAGTTCCTGTTTGTCGGTTTGTTAACATCTAGATCTTTTCTTGGTTCATAACTAGGTGGAAATTGTTGCCCTCACGATCTTAGGATTCTGAAGAATTAGCTACGTGGACAGTATTACAAGATCCCACAAAGAATCAATGACTTTAGTTGTTTCATCAGGTTGCTACATATTTGTTTACTTGCAGGGAGCTTGGCATTGGAATTGTTGCATACAGCCCCCTTGGTCGTGGTTTCTTTGGTGGGAAGGCAGTTACTGAGAGCTTGCCCACTGGGAGTATATTGGTATGTGACTGCAAATGGAAATATGCAATCATGAATTTCTGCTTTTAGTGAATGAGATTGCCTTGCATACTTGACATGAGCAATAGGTAATCTCAACTTGTTGTATTCATGGAATCGGCTGTTCTTGTCCACAGATACATCAATAATTTCTGGTGTCATTTTTTCACATTATGTGTGAGCTTAGGCAAGGAAGGCACTGCGTCTAACCCTTGCTATCTTTGGGCAAATCTCTTCTTTGTGACTGGAATGTGCTTTTTTTGAAAATAATGTTCATCTTCTTCTCACAGCCTATGTTTCCGAGGTTTAATGGGGAGAATTTAGAGAAGAACAAAATGCTTTACCGCAAACTTGCGATTCTGGCTGAGAAACATGCCTGTACTACTCCTCAACTAGCTTTGGCATGGCTTCTTCATCAGGGTGAAGACATTATCCCAATCCCTGGTACTCATTGACTCTCTTCACTGCTTTCGTTCTTTATTGTACATATTGGCTGCTATTAAATTAACCAAGTTCATCCATATTTGAATCACAAATATGTATCTTGTTTGATGTATTTCTTTTCATAATATATTTAGAATGGAGAAACTGCAGTTGGTCCTTTTTCTCACATGGATGATTCTTCTTTTCTTGTTGATATTGTTCAGGTACAACTCAAGTCCGAAACCTTCATAACAACATCGGTTCCTTGGCTCTAAAGCTCTCCAAAGATGATCTGAAAGATATTTGTGATGCTGTGCCTATTGATGAAGTTTTCGGTGAACGACAAACTGCTATTCTGTCTCGATTGGCTTGGAAGTTTGCAAATACCCCCCCAAGGTAATTGTACACTATCATAGAAGTAGACCAAACGTGATCCTCAGGTTAAAAAAATTCCCTTTAAAAACTCTTCCTTTCTCTCTGTTTATTTATTTGTTCAGGAACAATGAAGAAAAAGGTGAACGTAGCGAGTCCCAGTGAGTGAATTGATTCAGATAATCAGTTGTTATCCTCGCGTTACCAGCATCATTTGGGAGCCTCAATGCATTACTTTGACACAATGTCTCCACTGTTCTAATGATGAACTTTTTTGCAGTGTTTGGGCCTGTATTCACATAGATTTGGCTTGCTTGACTTTTTTGTTGGTAGGGTAATGCGCTCCATTCCTAACTTTAATCATGAAGAGACGCACTAACCAGCATCTAGATAATTTGAATTTTTCTGTCGATCGGTTCGTAATAACCTCTAATCCATAATTACCCAAAAAAAAAGGTAATAAGCTCCATCCTTAAACTTTACTGAAAGGACACGCTACCCAGAAGCATCCACCACGAATACAGCTAAGAGACCGTGGGCCAGTGTTCCGAGCCTTCTTCGTGAAAGTTTGTCGTATACGCATACCCAAATGAAGACAGATATGTACCTATGAAACTTTTCTTTATAAAACCGTGGCTCATTTTAGAGACGGGTGAATCAAGATCTGTGCCTATCGAACTTTTCTTTGTAAACCGTGGCACACTTGCAGACGGGTGAGTCAAGATCTTTGCCTATCAAATTTTTCTCTGTAAACCTGTGGCACACTAGGAGACGGGTGAATCAAGATCTGGAATGATCTAGTCCTTCTACGCAACAGAAAACCTGGAACAACGGTAGCCTCAAACTCACCAGTGGAGTGTTGCGGTGCAAGCAGGGGCCACGTCGCGTAAACTATCATGTGTGGACAAGCGAACCCACGTGAACCAATGACCTTTTGGAGAAACATATGTGGTAGACGTGGACCCAAAATATCCACAACCCTGCTTGCCCTCTCACACTATATGTATGGGTAGGTAGACGTGAATACAACTACGAAAAATTCGAAGTGCCTCTGCAATCCTTAAGTGAGAACCTTCGACCTCACTCCTTCAACCCTTAATCATGGCAACCTCAGCTACAATGCAGTCAATCTTTACAACCTCCTTGGCCGGTAGTGCTGTGACAAACAGATCAAGGGTGAACCAATTCCTTCCAAGCACTTATGTGTCACGTTTGCCAAAGAACGTTGGCATGAGAGTGAGGTGCACGGCCGAGGTAAAAGAAACTGAAGTTTCAACTAATTGATTAATCTTTAGTTTCTTTCAGTGGAAATCTCAAGCGTGATGAAACTAGTTTGTAGCTTACCTTATTCTTGATCAAATGCTGATTGATGTCCGAACGAATAATCCTGACCTTCCCATTCACCATTATTCCAGGAGGACAAGCAGAAGCTGCCAACTGAGCCTGTGGATTCTTCACCGCTGCCACCCAAGGCCAAGGTACCTGACAATTGATTCCAAGAATACCACTGGGGTTCTGGAATTTAATACGCGCTTGTACCCATTGTAACAGAATGTTGACACGTGTTTTGCTGTGACCAGGTTAACCCGAAGTTCTTTGACTTGCTGGCCTTCAGTGGGCCCGCACCGGAGAGGATCAACGGAAGACTAGCAATGATCGGCTTCGTTGCCGCGATGGCGGTGGAGCTATCGAAGGGGCAGGACTTGCTGGCTCAGATATCAGACGGTGGGGTCCCATGGTTCCTTGGAACCACCATTGTGCTGTCACTAGCATCTCTGATTCCTCTGTTGAAAGGGGTCAGCGTGGAGTCCAAATCAAAGGGGCTGTTTACCTCAGATGCCGAGATGTGGAATGGGCGGTTTGCCATGTTGGGTTTAGTTGCCCTGGCACTTACCGAGTATGTGAAGGGTGGAACCATTGTTTAGGTCTCCGATTTGCTGACTTTGACCTATGAATAAAATGCGCAATACCATGTAATACATATAAGTACAGGAATATAGTCCAATTTCAGTAGAAAGAAATTTTTCTTCAAATTTCAGTATTTATCATTATTACCCTTACGCTGCCCTCGTGTACGTAAATAGGCAACGAGAAAATCCGAGGTGTTCATCGAAACCCCATCCAAATGAATAATTTCGAAAACATAGCAAACGTCACGTGATGCGACTATAAACCTACCCAAGTCACATGAACATAATCCAACTTGCCTCGTTTTTTATTTACTATTTTTTCTTCTCAAGTTTCACTGTTATTTCAATGCAACGAACGTGAACATTATGAGAATTTCCAAAATACCAGTCGATATCTTTCAGTCAATCTCTCCCGTAGTAATAGAAAAGCAATCTTATCATTACTGTGTTACAAACAAAGGCATATACATATTCCAAAACCCCAGCTTAGCAAAAAAGAAATCCAAAATCCCAAAAAGGCCAATAACATTCACAGCTTCTTTGTCATCACCAATTAGATCGCCGTAATGTAACATGGCGAGGGGGCAATTACCCAGCTGTAGTAAAGTTTCAGTTTTAACTCCGACTAGAAAAGAAAGTAAATGGAACTGGGCATCTCCTCTTATTCTCTCATCCCATCTATTTCCAGTAAAATAAACCACCGTCTCTTATTCATATTTACATTAATTATCTCCAATTCAACTGTGGGAGAAGGGAAAGGCCTTTCTATGTTGCAGCAAACATATGAACAGAAAGAATGAGAATATAGACTCTACATCTCATATATATGTACATATTCACTAAGAACCACGAATCTTTCTGGCCTAGGAATAACGCGTCGACTATGGATCAAGAAGTCCGTGCATGCTCAGCTGACCATTTTGGTGCTTACTGGTTGTCACTCCATCACCCTCTTGTTCCTGAAACCAAGTACGGAGTTGTGTTATTGGAATACATATCCTCACATGAGGGCCATCAGCTTCCACCGAAGTTAGAAATATTTTGTACCAGCAAAAGGCTGGAAATGAATTTCATTTTGAAAATAATATATGTAGATAGGTGCATACCAATAGAAAGCCCAGAAACTAACAGAAATGTCAATGGGTCCAAAAATCTCCTCGCTAAGGAGTGAAGTTTATTTGATACTAGGGCTTTTCAGTAAACTGCACCTGCTAATTTAAAGAGATCCATTCGCTTATGTACTAGTATTAGTCAATTTTTAATAAGCTAGACAGACATCTGAAATCAAGAAGGGTTACAAGTAAAAAAATGACAATAAATCCAGTGGCCAGTACATTTGCTCAAAAAAATTGGTGACAACTACAATATCCTCATGTCAATTTGAAGAAAAAGGATATATTGAAGCGTGCACATTCCACATCTCAAAAGAACAGAAAAACAATTTCTTAGTAAAAAAGTGCAATAGAAAAAAATATCTCAGAACATCATTTATCAGAGTTCACTGAACAAAATGCATCCAGAAACTTACTTCTACTTGCGGGTCAACAGGAAACAAGTTTATGGCTCCTGAATCGAAGCTGAATCCACTGAAGGAAGAGTGAATAACAGTACAAAGGAATAAGTGACACATACAGGGAATTAAAAATCAAAGGCAAAGAACAAAAGAAAAAAGAAGAGGAATCAGTATCAAAAAGATTAGTTGAAATGGGAATGTGACATCCAGTTTATAAGCAATATAAACTGAATCTCCGGAATCATTACTTAAATACGTTAAGAAACTCAAAAACTAAAATGATCAAGCATCCGATGCAAAAGTTGGATAATGGCTTGATTGAGCAGAGTTTTATGAAATAAGCTTGGAGAGGGGGGATGCAGGAACATACCAACGAGATAAAACTAGCTGCCACACGTATGGAATAAAGAACTCTTCAGGATGACTCTCTTGTTCGTACGTGAAGCGTAGCTGCGTAAACATCTGTAAGAGAAACGGCATGTTAATCCTCCAGATAATATTTTCCATTCTAACTGGATTTCTAACTTAAAAGAGTCTTCCTTCCATTTTTTTACCTTCATGCCCTCACCCCGCCAAGATCGGCAGTTAAGAATAATGACTTGTAATACCTTCTCCACTGACCATTCACCATCCATTGTGTGGGCATCCACTCGACTGTTGAAAAAATCTAATACCTAGGGAGGCAGAAGAACCATAAAAGTCAAATGCACTCAAGTAAACATACTATATGAGAGAACCTTACAGATACTTAACCAGCAACCTACCCTTGCCTTATAACAAATTGCCAGATTGCTAAGACAAGGAATTAAATGAAAAGTTTTTAATAAATACTCGTGCATACAGTATAGATGTTTTCAAGCAGCTCGTTGAAGCGTGGATGATTCTTGAATGGCTGAAAGACCTCCTGTCTATGCATTATCGCATATACAACCTGCCCCATTCAAACACAAGGAGGATTCAGAAAACCTGAAAGGCGCTACTGTGATATTAAAGAAAAAAATGTATCCACCTTGAATCATTATTAACGGAAAAGATGATACCTCAGGATTCCGTGGTAGGGCATAAGTCAAAATTGCGTTTAGAATTTCAAGAACTAGTCTCAGGAAGTCAGTATATATATGCAACTCTGTTGACTGCAACCAGATAGCATGAGTTTGGTCAGCAAGTCAGTATAGATTAGGCAAAAAAAAATTAATATACGGAGGGCCAGCAACCAGATAGCATGAATTTGGCAACAAAAAGCTTTACAGACCATATCTTCAGAAAGGCTGTTCATTGAGTTGCCTTTGGCTAGATGCACCTTGTTATCTCTTAGCTCTGCTAATTTGTTATACCTATACTCAATTTGGATTAAGGCCAGCAATCATAAGATCATGACACATGAACATGAAGAAGCAAGGTGTGAGGGTCAGGAAAATAAAATCAATAGGAGCAACCTACTTGCGTGAGAGCATAAAGAAAAGGCTAACCAGCCTTTGTGCTGCATATGCACTCAAACGGTGGGCATGAGGTGCCATGTTTGCCAATGTTGCTAGACAAGTTGTATGAAGATAAACGTCCTGTATGATTGAACACTTCAAAATTTATCCCGGGAAGAAGTTTGCTAAAAGTAGATATCCAGCTACAAAGATCGAGGTTGTCGATGTAAAAATGCATGTCAAACATTGATGGAAACTAGTTTTGAACCGTGTTATGAAACATCTATTGTCAGTAAACGAACCGATGTGTTCAGTGGTTTTTATTCACCAACCAATGAACTCATACTCCAGACCTTATTTTTGCCTCCTGGGAGGGGGAGGGGGCCATGTGACCACTGGCCAATAAGGGTGAGAGGGTGGGATCAAGATAGTTACTTGAAGGAAAAAGTGACAGACTGAATTTTAATAGCATAGGACTTCCTTCAGAATCAAGATTTGAACCCTGTAACAGATTCAGTAGATAGGCTGTTTTCTGCCCTTTTATCTGTAAATAGTCCACATAGGTACGTATAAACTCTAATTATATACCACACAATATGCCCTAAATCGAGCAATTCATCCTGTCTCAGCCTCTAGCCATAGGTCTGCATGGAAATAACCAGGTTATGGCAAGTTAAGGTGAAATTACGGATATCCGATCCAAATTTGGGCTTTTGGTCGGGCCATTTTGAAGGGGATCAGGTTCCGGTTGAGGCCCCACCATCACCCTTAGCAAAATCATCAAAATTGACAAACCCGTCAATTCCTTGTATTTCAATAGCCCCTGAACCAAAGGACATCTACTGCCACCATAGATAAGGGAGAGGTCACAGATTCAATCTCATACACGTGCTTGATTTATACATGCTAATTAAAAATAATTTCTGTCTGGGGATTGGCATATAGAATAACAAAACTAAAATACAAGCTAAGATCCCAGGCACTGATGGTGTAATGTAGATTAACGGATTTTTACATAACTGGAATCAATTGTGAGTTAAGTACGCAACCTGTTATAGCAATCTTGTCTGGCAAGTCATACAAAGTCACAGTAAATAGAACAAAAGCAGATTATCAATATGGATAACTAAAGTCTTACCCGCAACTTGGACAAATTATATTGCACAGTCCTTATGAGAATAATGACCATCAGGGAGCCAAGAGATGTCTGATGAAGGAGGCGTTCTTTGTACCATGGAACATCAGGCAGTATCTGTCCGCATTATCCACGTTAAAAATATCCTCATGTAAAGATATATGGCAAACAGTTGCAACCCTTACCAGCTTATGAATGCTAGCATTAAATGAAGAATCCTGACTTAGGATGAGAAGTATAATCAGCAACATGTAGATCTGATTAGGTGTCCTCCTAGGAGCGTTGTACAAAGCCTCCAAAATGGGCATCAACTGCAAAATTTCATCATGCAAACACAGATCAGAATTAGGCCGTGGAGTGGCTAATAAGCCAAATCAGTAGCAAGTGTGGCACGCCAGATGGCTTGATCAAAAACAAATTATAAAAAATTAATCAAGTTCATGGGTGAGTAAGCTCTTGCACCCATCGTATTCAATACAGAAATATGTTTATTTTCTTTTGTCCAAAGAAAAATACTTAAAACTGCTGCTTCATACCAATGTGTCCATATCAGTCCGCACCAAAACATACTCCAAAAAGTCAGAGTTCCCCTGCAGCAATGAATAAAGCAACAGGACAGCAGCCTCATCAGCCAAGCACCTACAGAGGCAGGACCATCATGGATCACTCAACATGAAAGATAACAGCAAAAGAAACGGTTATGGGGGAAACCGAGTTATTATAATCAGATAATGTCTGATCTCTTTAATGAGATAGAGAAACTAGCAGCGAGCTTATACTTTCACTTTCAATTAATACTATAGCAAGGCAGGAAAGAACTACTAGATATGACTCCTAGAGACAACCAAAATGCAAACAAAATTATAACTAAACGCCAATAGTATAACTTTTAACCGTACAAGTTGCGAAACCTTTTTTTCTTTGGAATAAACATCATACAAAATTACATAATATAAGTAGCAATACTTCCAAGCTTCATTTTCCTAGCCACAAAAGTTCTAGGTACACCAAGCTGTAAAAGCAGCCAAGTAATACCAAATATTGTACCCTCTTCCTGTTGTTAAATTGAATGAGATTTGTGATTTTACAAGAAACCCTATCTTTATCAGGTTAGGTTCAGCAAAACTTCTTTCAGTACCCTCAAATGATTTTTTTTATAAGTAGTACCCTCAAATGATATAGCTCAAGTAATAAGTCTCAACTTCAATTACTGATAGAAAAGGACGAGCATACACTTACATGCCAAGAGTGTCAAACAGAGAAGCAAAAGACAACCTCACAATTGGACCACTATGTGTATTCCCCTCAACATCCATACGGTCAACTGCAAGCAGGGCAATGATTTACCAAACCCAACCTTTACGATAAAAAAACACCAAAATAAAGATATCATGAGATTTATTATCCCTACATTCAAAATCCGTGGCATTTTCCAAGGCATTGCAGTAAGGGTTGTCAGAAAAATATGTATCTTCTTTCGGCAGAGAATCTGACGTAGCACTATCAACACTCCTATCTGTCATGGCCTCCTTGCTCACCACACACTTATGATAATGAATGAGAACAAGAAGAACAAGGAGACTGAACTCTGCCAATGGACTTCTTGAGCCTTCACTTCTTGCACTGCCCAAAAAACTCAATGGCAATAATACAAAATTTGCTGCAAGAAAAAAAGAATCCAATGTCCAGAGAAGCTTTTGTCAGTGATGTAATCCTCAAACGTGGCCAAAGAAATTATCTTGCATTGATGAAAGAGAGGTGTTTATATTCTAAAGAAGCATTAAAATGTGAAAGATTGGGGAAAATGAAGGTCAACAAAGTATAAAATAATGCTATTAGGTCTATTATCAGCAACACTCCCAGTGAATGCCCATAAGAGCAAATTAGACAGAATACGAGCATCAAAGAGAACCACCATACCAGCTGCAGAACCAACTCTTTGTAGGACACTTGGCTCACTTCCTTCATAAAATATGGAGTAAGATGCACTTTTGAAGGGCATGCCAGGTTGTGAGATGTAATTGAGCAGCAGTTTTCTCACAACCAAACTAACCAAAGAGCTATCCTGAAATAGCACTAGCAATTTAAGACACAGACAAGACATTGGAAAGATCTGGAAATCAGCAAGCTAGAGTTTAATTGTGCAACCTGAACCGTTGTTGCATCAATAAATGGATTGACGTCTCTGGGTCCTGGAGATGGTCCACAAAGAAGCTGGGTCGACATTGCAATCAGCATGAAATTAACAAGCTCCAAATGTAGGAGGTATGTGTCGGGCCTTGTAAAAAGATAAAAGAATAATCAGGGATCAACATATACAGTTCTCAACAATAAAAGCAATTAGACTAGACTAATATGTACCTCACATCTACGGAGCTGATAAAGCTAAGCACTCTATGCATTACCAGATTCTCGACGTTTTCATCTGCATATTGGAAACATTGACTTGAGGCCCTTAATGCTTTTTATTAACAGATAGAAGCGATAGGTCAAAAAAGCTGCTAAAGTACACAAGACAACTCCTGAAACACAACGGAGATAACCTTCAGAGTTCCAATAACCAAACCAAGCCAAGAAAGCCCCAACACAAATGACAAAAGATAGGTTCAACAAAATAACATTGACCACATACTACAGTCTTCAAAGATCAAATGTTTCCTTCAAACATTCTTTAAACTTTCTGTTTTTACAAAGAGTGGCAAAATAAACCCAACGCTCCCAAAGAAACGGGAAAAGAGCAAGTTATTCACAATTTCGCTCCCCAATTCATCAAAATCCTGAAGGAGTCATCTTTGCAATCCAACCTCCTCCTCCACCCCCTCCCCCCCCCCCCCCCCCCAAAAAAAAGATTATTGAGAAGGGAAAATGACAATCAGTTTAACTACAATTGATGAAGACCAAAAGAATGCAATCCATCTTCATTGGTAAATTATCAAGTGGAATTATATATTGGTTCAAAGTAAGGCTCAAACAAAATACTTGGCTTAAAAATAAGAAAATCTAAAAGGCAGTGATACGAAAAGGTGTAGAAACCACCAATCTCAACATAAATCATTTGCGTGACAAATATCATACAGAAGCTCCTCATATGTGTGGATAGTTCGAACGGCAATGCAAGCTAAACTAGCCATACCCTAGCAATTAAAGGTGGAATATAAGGGCAACAACTAAGCTACAATCACCCATCTAGGCCGTGACTCAATCAGGTGACACATATACCTGAGTATCACAAATGTAAAGCTTTGACAAAGTCTTATAGCCAGACAAATGACAATCTCCACCAAGCAACCCCGCAACATACAGACACAAAAAGAGTGTATATTCGATCCCTAGTATCTGTATACTAAATGCTAAACTCATTTTTTCAGTTGTTGCAAAATGCATAAAACTCGAGTTAACCTCACATATTTTTCAAGAAACACACAGATTCTTTATGTCACAACCTAATATCATAGCAGAGTACAGACCAATTACCTTGGATAAAATCCTCTGGTAGGCGTTCTTTTTCATCTAGGGAGAGATACAACTCCCCAAGGTCTTCGCTTTTGGCACTTTCAATCAAGTGCTTTAAGAAAACAGAAGAGATGTAGACAGCATTAACGGCCTTATTGTAGACATTGGACGGAGCACCAGAAGCTGAAATACAATCTTGCAAGCACCACGAAAGGTGAATCAAAATCTTTGCAAGATGCCTTGTGTATTGGTTGTTTCGAGCTGCACAAAGGGAGAAAACAAAAGAAAAATAAAAACAACACGCCCAGCGTTAGAATGTAACGATCACATATTACTTATTAAAAGAAAACAAAAAGAAAATGGTGAGTAAGCATATGATAGAAGCAAGATTCTAGATGTAAGGAAGTTCACTGGAGCACAAAATTAGTCAATTACAGCTTCAAATTCTAATCGCATAAAGTATTACCTAATTGAACCATACATATGCTCTGTAAAAGCATGAATGGAAATTAATCGTAATTGTAAGAAATATAGGAAAGTACTGCTCACCGAAGAGCTCGCAGGCTTGGCGAACACGATGAGATGGCCACTGAAGGTTGAGAGGGAGCTCGAGGAGTTTCTGCCAGAAATCGGAGGAAATAGGAAACGACTTCTCGCCAACGAAGGATCCGATCAGGTACTCCGCAGTTTCCTGAGGCCGCGCGCCGCTGCTCTTGCGCGGCGTTGAAGGCACCGACCCCATTCACAAGGCGTTGATAGTCACTGAGTCGACTCTCAATCAAAAGCCGAGCCGGGGGATATCCGAGCCGTCTTGATTGGTTGACATCAATGGCAATGAAGAAAGACACAGCAGAGATGAGGATCGGGGGCGTTGGATCGGTTGGCTTCTATAGAGATTGGAAATGCAGTTCTTTATGTTGGGGAGACAAACAGCTTCGTAACGAAGGCTTTAGGAACAGACTTTACAGAGAGGTAGACGACTTTGGAGTATTTTTGGGGACGGGACGGGACGGGACGATGATCCCTCGTTCCTCGTTTAGTTCCGCTCGTGGACGAAATTGGCCTCGGGATTGTATTTAAATTCTACGGCATATAATATGTATTTAAATAGTAGGATGTTGAATGTTTTTAGATTTTATAGGCTATGTTAAAGTTGTATTGAAATACGTGTAGAAATTATTAAAATTAATTGTTGTTTGTAAAAAATGTAATAAAGTGTTGTATTGAAATACGTGTGTTTTGGGAATCGAACATGTCCTGAATTTTACATTAATCGTTGTACCTAAATAATAACTCAATGAAGCGTGCTTGTAAAATGGATTATAATTTTTTTGTAATTTTTTTTATCTAAATTATAATTTTTTAAAAAAAAGATAGATATAATATGTGAATCTTATGTTAATAAATACTGTTTATGTAAAGTTTATTTATAAAAAAGAAATTGAAGACAAAATTAAGACTGTTATTATTGATTATAATAAGTAAATATTTTATTCTATATTCTTTTTCTAATATGAAGTGGCCGTGGCAATATGAAAATAAAATTTGAAAAAAGAAAAGATGTTTAGAAATAATGGGAGGGGAAGAAATACTAAGAAATAAATAAAAATTATATTTTGTATTTATGTCATTATGTGCATAAAGATAAAAAAAATAATAAATTCATTTTAAGGATACATGCAATCATTGTAATTTACATAGTATTGATATGAAAATGTAGATTAAGTAGAAGCATAAACTATTCTTTTATGGAGATATTATTAAGTGATTTTCCTAAAAGATTGCATTAGATAATAAAAACCGGAGATAAGACCTATTTTTGGGGCTGATTTGTTGGGGCCAAATAAATGGAAGACGTGAATTTTATAGAGGTTAAGAAAAGTTGAAGCAAACTTGATAGAGAGAGTGCATATATATAAAGGTATTATTATAGTCTTTGCTAGCTTTGGAAGGTAGAGTTTAGTTTCGATCCCTACTAATTAATGGCGGGTTTCTTGTCATTTCCAACCGCTAATTGTAGCTTAGTGGGGAAGCAGCAGCCAAGTGGAAGTGCTGCTTAGTCAATTTTCTAAACCACCAAGCGTATGTAAGAGCCAATAGCAAAATTGTGCGAGTCCCCTTCTTTCTTTCTTTCTTTAGAGTGACTAAAAACGTGAGTTCCTCTCAAGTAGGCTTTAAGAAACGAGCATGCATCACGATCCTATGCAATTTCCATGGGTACATGGTTTTTTTATAAGCACTTGTGGACACGATCTTCCACCACTACAATTAATTTCCAACAATTTTCAATGAAAAAAATAATTAATTTTTACCCACCCAAAGTCTTTTTATTTTGTTATTTGTCAATCGATATTCCAGCTGTTCAATGAACTGGGGAATATAGCAAAATTAGTATTATATACTATGGAAATATAGAGATCCGTCAAAATTTGGGAAGCTCTACTTCTACGTGCTACCAAATAATTATGTACGTATGTGCACCACGCCCGGTTTCACTAGCTAGATAGCATTGACTTGGAAGATTTAATTAAAGAGTACTCATTTTGAACAACTTTAATTTCGAACTATATATCGTTTGGAATATCGAAAGAGAACAAATTAAACGCAATTTCTTGAGCACTTTAGATAAATATAGGAAGGCATATCAGAGAGGTGCATAAACGGGACAGAGTTGTCTTTCTAAGTAGGTGGATTGAGATAGGCAGTTCAGCTGTCGGTGGCTAATATAAAGATCAGACTTATTATGGGCTGCTTGGAAAGTTTTACTACAAACCCTCCCATTGATTTTTCAACTTGGATAATGCTGATGTAAGACAACTGATATTTCAAACATATTATAATGTAAGTTATTCGCCAGTGGGGTAAATTTAAAGTACTAAATTTAAAGTACTTTCCGAAATATATTCACATGCGGATCTAGCTAGGGCAACAGGGGCAGCCGCCCTCATCACCCCAAAAATCTGTCAACTTTTTTTTTAGGGCAGCTCCTTAAAAATTTGATTCATTTTTAAATGCTGCTTGACTTAAGAAATATCAGCTGAGTCCAAAAATGTATTGTTGCCCCACTACCTATCAACTAATACTCTAGAGGTTTAGTTAATGGTTTGAAGAAACAGATCTAACTGCTTTGCTGATGTTACCTTAAAGTGTGTACTGACCAACACTATTTTGATGGGCCCAAATAAAATTTTTTTGGTAAACAAAATAAAATTCAGATTTTAAGTAAGAGGGAAAGAAAATAAAAAACAGTACATTAGGAAAAAGCAGGTGCACTTGCAAATTTAATTTATCATGTTTATTTTTTTCTTAAATTCAGGGAAACCCGGCTCATCACCATTTCATCTACCTTTCGAGATCCGGTTAAAGATAGCGAGAGGAGTAGCCTGAGAACTGACCTACATCTACGAGAATAAACACATTTATGGCTCCATTAAACCCAGCAATGTCCTCCTAAACATTGACATGGAGCCCATAATCACCGACTTTGGGCTCGAGCGCCTCCTCTTAGGCAACACCAGCCACAAAACAAGCAGCTTAGCCCGGTTTTTGGCAGGTCAAAGATCAGTGATAGCCAATAATACTCGTGAGGGCATTCAAGACCTCCCCATTACTGGTGCCCAATATGGAAGACATTACTACAACTCGCAGTCGGGCTTGGCGTGGAGGGCAAACAATTACTTATTTCAATCGTTTTCGTGTGGAAGTATTTTGTCAAGTTATTGAGTTGATCGCTTAGGAGATAGATTATTATTTTACAGAAGTAAGTACATAGTTACTTCTTTATATAACATGGATTGATCCAAGAAACTTATGCTCAGCGTTTAATCATGCTAAATTATTTTGTCTTGTCGAGCTTTATCCAAAAGATTTCTTAGCAATTGATCGTGTTGTACTTAGATATCAACTTCGAAACTACATTTATGATGTGAGAAGCCATGATGTTATTTCCGAGCTTCAAGATATTAGAGGTCTTGCTGTGAAGATGATTGAGACAATAAAACATACTCTATATCCATTGGTTTATCATCTTATTGAGTTAGCATTGGTCTTACCAGTTGCGACTGCAACCGTTGAGAGAGTGTTCTCTGCAATGAAGTTTATCAAAACTGACTTGCGTAATAAGATGAAAAATGAATGATTTTATGGTAGTATATATCGAGAGAGAATTTTTTGAAACTATTATCATAACAAAGCTATTTTACAATGTTTTCAAAAGATGTCACCTCTCAGTATTAATAAATAGTACAATACGTGTATTTTAATGTTTTTAGTGTTTTTAGTCCTTAATTTTTTATCTTTTAACTCTTAAGACATTTTTTTGTATTACGTAGTAATTTTTTTTGTCATTTTTCCTTAGGAGTTTACCCCCTTCGATTGCATTCCTAGTTCCACCACTGAATTATATATTGTAAGGTTTTTTAAGATAAATAAGCACATTTATCAATTGAATCAGATCTGTCTGACGTCAGTGTCGTTATAAAAAAAAAAGATAAAAGGTTCTATAATATAATGTAAGAGATATTTGTTATTAAACCCTTTTACTCTTAAGGATGGTGACTTCCTAACGGCCAGCCCCCTTTACTCCAAATATCCCATGCATCCAGCCATTACCAACACCTTTAATATACTTAGAAAAAAAATACCAACACCTTTAATACAACATATTAAATATTGTTTTTTAAGGTAGAGCTGATAATTTAGCTATCATTTTCGAAATTAATTAGCTTTTTGATGAAATATAGGTTGTTGCCCCGTTTCGTACATAGTTTTGTTTCATTAGTTGCTCACATGCTCAGCACGCCTTTTTTTTTTTTTTGTCTTGAGCTATAAAAGCTTACTTGTACAGCTTTCATTAAAGTATTCGAGACAAAATAATAATCGACGAAACTTCTCTCTAGAGCTCTTTAGAACATCTCTCTGTCTCTTCTTTACTTTTCATCAAACACTGCATTTTTCTTTTTCAGTTTTGATGTAGGGAGGTGGTGGGTGGGGGAATTAAGGTTTGAAAGTTAAGCTACAGGAGTCTAGAGCTCTTTAGAACATCTCTCTGTCTCTTCTTTACTTTTCATCAAACACTGCATTTTTCTTTTTCAGTTTTGATGTAGGGAGGTGGTGGGTGGGGGAATTAAGGTTTGAAAGTTAAGCTACAGGAGTCTGAGGAATGATCCCTCACGGCCTAAAACTTCTGATCAACTCCGAGAGGAAGATTAAATTTTACACTTAAAACCATTCGTTTAGTTCATCAATGATCCTGGTCAACTCTTCCCCCTTGAGGTTGGAAGTTATATAAAGGATTAAGGACCCGCGTATCAATTCTGTGCAAACATGGACAAAGTTAGAAATAGATCACCCTACGGGGACCAAGTTACTCATGAAGTACGTTTTGGGAGATCCAAAATGCAGAAAAGTACCAAAATAAAACCTCAAGAAAGCAATTATTTTCCTTAAGAACAAACGTTATTTTCCATCTCATTTGCTCTGATCTGATCAGAACGTACAGTTAACAAGAATAGTGCATATATAAGTTCATCGAAGGAGAAACGACCCGTACAACAGAAACCTCCTATCGATATCTGAGCCTACACTGCCAAGGTTGCAGCCAACGCCAAATGGCTGGGCCTACCTAAACCTTAGGCTTCAAATGAAGGATCCACTTGATTCGGCTCACCCAAACGGCCAAACTTGTGATCTTTCAAACCAAAACGGCCTATTTGACTATGCAGGCAGTCCATTACCGAGGCACATGCAATGTATACCGTATACGACACCGCCAGCCCTAGCTACAGCTATAAAACTGCTTCTTATGCATAGAACGCGCCCACCAAAAGAGAGTGCATCTGTGCATGGCGGCCTGTTTGTTGGCCCTGGCACATACTTATCAGTTATCGTCGTCGAAGTAGAATTGGACACTACTAGCAGAATCATTATCCCCGCATACACTTCAGACAAAAGTTACGTAGGTTTTTCTGCGGATATAGACGTGTGCTTCGGAATAACCAGAAAACAACGATCGAAGAAGAGATACTGCGAAACTTAAGCCAAAATCGGATGATATGACGTAATGAGGGATTGGATTTGATGTCCCTAGCTCATTTCGTACGGGACCAACCAGCTACAGCGAATTAGGCAATTAGCTATAACCACAATATTGGCTGCTTTAAGAAGCCGATCATATCAAAGCCAGCATGGGATATTAATTAGGTACAAAAGGCAGCATTAGCAGTTTCATTAGGGTATCCCCATATACACCGCCTTCAGAAAATCGCAGTTTTGTTGGGTTTTAAAGAGAGGAGAAATATACTCTGCCGTGGCTAGATATATATCTTCACATCACATGATAATGCCAGCTACACTGCTCATGCACAGCATGTGCAACCACCTTGCTTAACAATGTGGGGAGTAAGAAAATTTTGGGTTATAAATATAACCCCCTTGTAACTTTATTTTCATAAATGAGATGTAAATAAATCCAATTGAGTTTTTTCATTGGGTGTCTAATTTATCTAAAGTAAAATTTTTTTATTTCTAACATGGTATCAAAGCGAGGTTTTCGGCTTTAGTCCGGTTACCCCATGGCAACCATCCGGCTTAGTACCGGCAACTTTTCCTGCTCAGTACCGGCTTTCTCCCGGCTTAGTACCGGCGATCATCCAGCTTAGTACCGAAAATTTTCCGGCTCAGTACTGACTTCTCCCGGCTCAGTACCGGCATCCTCCCTGCGCAATACCGACGATTGCCCGGCTTAGTACCGGCAATCTTTGTAATTATTTTTTTTCTGTAATTATTTTTTGTAACTCCAAACTCAAGGTTTGTCGATTCGTCCATCTTGAATTTGCGGGAAAGTGTTGAAATGTAAAGAGTCCCACATTGCTTAGCAATGTGAGGAGTAGGAAAATTCTGGGTTATAAATATAACCCCTTGTAACTTTATTTTCATAAATGAGATGTAAACGAATCCAATTGAATTTTTTCATTAAGTGTCTCATTTATCTAAAGTAAAAAAATTTTATTTCTAACCCAGCTTATCATTTAAGCAGGTGTACGTACTGCGACATGCGTGCTCTGTGACCTAACTGGCTAACTCTACTTCGGGGGTGTCACCACAAAAACCTCTGTTAGGGATCGAGCTACCAATATTCCAGCTTTACATTTGCCCATAAAAAATGAAAAGGCCGGCCGGTTACCGAACTTCCTTAATTTAAGAGCTGCACACGCGTCTTCCGTGTTAGGCTGTGCAGTTGGTCCCAACGCCCACAATTGATGCTGCTACTGCTTGCATTAAAATGCTCGCAGACGCATGCTACAATATAGCCTCTACAGATGGTCTTGGTATCTTAATTAAAGACCAAAAATAGCTGGAAAGAGTTCTATATTCAGGGGCACCCTCGGTGCTTGCCACATTTTCCTCCTCTCCTCGTAAATTTCCGAAGTACTACAAGAAGTGTACCGGGCAAACGTTCGTAACCCCACGTCTACAAATTTTACACGGAATTAGGATCTCATGAGCTACTGTTGTAACATGTTTGTTTTTTCAAATATTCAGGGTCTTAACAATTTGGGCAAACTAAATAATATCTAAAATTTTCAACTTTTACACATACGCACTCTACTTTTCACAAATCTCAATAAATCTCAATAAAATAAAAATTTCTAAAATTTCAAAAATATTCCTCAAAATTTCGGCAAAGCAAACAAACCACAGGGCGCTTGAGAGAGAATAATGGAACTTGTTAGAGTTTTACGGCACTTATATGCACAACGATCTGTCACCTTGTCATTGGCGCTTATTAAAGCAGACAATATTGCCGCAATCTTTCCACCCACATCTTTGACTGGGAATGTGCTGGATTGTAAAAGAACATATTATGTTTTGAAAAACACAAAAGAATCAACGCAGTTAACGAGAATAATATTGGTTCTATATGTATGATGTGCGAAAGCCCATGTCGACGTCTTCAATGTGTTTTATGATGCAAAACACCTCCGGTCTCAAGGATTTGTGATAGATTTCTTAAGGGTGGGATAATTTTTTTTATTGTTGGATGAATTTTTGACCTATCTACTTTTTGGATTATGAGGTCAGTCTAATGGGCCATAATTTATACTTCAGAATTGGGCCAATCAGTCTTCGAAAGATTTCCATGTTATAAAAAAAACTAATTAATTTAATAGCTAAGTAAGAAACTATAATCCACAAGCTTCGGGAACAAGATCATATACCAAACTATACAGCAGAAAAACTTCACGGGAAAAGTATAATATCACCGACAACACTGTCAGAAACAAACTGCAGCATGATCTGACTGGGTTGTCCGCCTATGGTTTTAATGTTTGGAGCTAAGAGCTAACCCTCCTCAAGTCTATTATTTAATGAGAAGTATATGTCAGTGAGTACATGAAGTGTTGCGAGATAACATCTTGGATCAGGCTCTTCAGTGAATTATCCTAATGTAACATATATGTCAAACTCTATTCAAGAGTAAGACTATGGATTTGGACCTCGATTAGGTTCTATATATCTATATATCAACCACTCACACATTAAATCCTTTGAGGCCCCCTTTTTGCCTGCATGCACACTGTCAACATCTGCCATATTGAACACGACTATATATATACATCAAGGCTCTCTTCCATGGCATATCGTGTGGAGTTCCAAGAAGGTAAGAACTCCAACCTGTCCGATATCACTTAATAGTCGTGTTCTATCTATATATCAAGGCTCTCTTCCTTGGCATATCGTCCCTACCAGCACATGTCAGCTATGTTTCATTGCACATAATCAATCCGATATCATTTAAAAGTCGAGTAATTAACATAATTTTGATCAGGAGTCTCTTTGTAATTAGATATTGAGACATAGTACACAGTTAGAAAGTTTAAGTTTATGGGTTTGAGTTTAAGTTGATATATATACAATCACCCCAAACTTGTAACTTGTTTCGAATATGAGCGGCAATCAACACTTTGGCACTCAAAATGTTATAGAACTTAACATGGAATAGCGATGTTGAGAACAAGATCAAAGACAAAATAGGATTACAATTCATAGTAATTAATACTGCCAACACTAAGTTTAGATTAGAAAACAAGACTAGACAATGAAGACATGAGAACGAACCAAAAATAAGACGATTATGATTAATCCTACAAGGGGACGAGGATCTCCTAGGATTAATTCTCAAGATAATCTACCTGGTACATTTCTTTAGCTCCCCACTATTGTCTTCAAATTCAATGGAAAATGTTTTTTCAAATATGCACTTGTCACTTAATTTCAATGTAAGAAAAGTACACGACAAATACTAATTAAGATGATAAACATGATCAATTTGAAAACGATAGATTCTACTATGTTAAAATCCCCACTATTTATTTGTAAACATTAAGGGTCGGGATATAAAGAAATCTACCTTGCAAGAATTCCCTTGGAGATATTGATCCATTGGAATTTGGGATTTTCTGTCTACTCCCTTCGAAATACATTATCCAATGTTCTTATTGCATGCGCTCCAATTGTCCAAACCGCGAAAGCCGTATCCTAATTGACTTGCATGAAGATTGGCATCAAGGAGACCTATAAATCAGAAACAGACAGTAGATTGGGTAGCCAGGTAGGTAGGAGTGTCTTCCACCCAGCTTATTGAAAGTAGAAAACCACTTGCAGTGCTTCCCTATTTAGGACTGGAAGCCATGTAACCCAGCTGCTCAGCCAACACATCCACATCTCCCAATTCATCTTCTTGTTCAACACCCAGAATACCAATTTCTTCTTCCATACCTTCCTTGAATAAATTTTCCCAGAACCCCTCGTCAAAGTACTCCTTATCTCTACTTTCATGTTCCTTCCCTCTCGCTATATATTCTTCCCCAGGGTTCTTCTCGCTTCCACTTAGTCCCTGCATGGTCATTGCAAGTCTTTCCAGCTCTGAAACTTCAAAATCGGACATGCCAGCATAATCCTCAGGCTCAAATTTGACAGAGTCTCCTCCTTCACCTTGGACTAATTCACCAACTCCAAGGCTGCTTGTCTCTTGATCAATAGGCGGTCGCCTTCTCTTTTTGGTTATTGCTTCCACGAATTCTTTTCTTCTGCCCTTCTGCTGAACTAGTTGTTGCAAAAAGTTGGGATTATGCATTACCCTTGCCAAGAAATTCATCATCTGTTGCTGTTTCATTTCTGTCTTTCGAAGTCTATCTTCCATTGCTCGGAGGTAAGTTCTAGTATTCTGTTGTTGCTGTCTAAGCTTCACCAGTTCCAACATTAGAACCTGCTTATCACGCCTCAACCAATCAACTTCTCCGTCTAATCCAAACCGTCCAACTTCAACACAAGTTTCCAAAGCCTGGTGCGAACCCTGAAGTTGAGGTTTCTTCCTCCTCCTGATATTCTTTAGAAGATCATGCTTTCGTCCTCTAAGAAACCCTTCATTGGCAAACTCCCACCGATCTGGATCAACCTTCCTAAAGCCCTAACATTAATCAAATTTCTTCTTCATTCTTACGCTCATTATAAGAAGCTCAGTATAACGACTCTATGACAGTCATATGGATCTAGAGACTTCAATAGAAAGACAAAATAAGAAGCATCTAAAATTGTATTAGGGCGTCTTGTATATTTTATGTTCTAATATTTGCACTTTCTTTTTCAAGACATTGAACAAACGAAATATACACATCAAGTAACTGGTAAACGAAAAGAAAGAGAAAGATCAATAAATATGTTGAAAAAAAAAAGAACCAAAACTTCGAACAAATTAATATTACGTCATTCTAACACATAGGAAGCAAGATGAAGGAAATTGTAAACTAATTAAAAAATATATTTGATATTGCTTTATAATGATAATAAGATGGAAGTCCATAACATCGGCCAAAAGAAACCACAAAAGGAAAACGGAAAAGCTTACATAAGTGTTGAGCTGCCTGACAAAGCTTGAGAAATTGTTGTGCTTGAAGTATCTGGGTAGAAGACTCATGGCAAAGGTCTGGGGATCCCACACAACAAAGCTGTTGTTCCCTCGACTCCAAGAAACAATATGATCTGTGGTGGGGTCGTCGACGATGTCATAGCTTTTGGTAAGGAATGGTGGAGGGCCTGCGTCATGGAGTCCCTCCTTTGGTTGAGGAGGAGGAATTCTCACAGACGACGCTGTGCCTGAAAAGGAGGAACTTGCTCCTGGAAACTCCTCCTTCACTCGTCCTTGAGGATTCATGGTTGCCAAAAAAGGCACAAAGTAGATTAACTGCGATCTGGGTTGCTAAGAGAAACAGTGATCTAGCTGCTTCGTTTGTGAGCAGATAAGGTGCCTAATAGCTATGCAGACCTAACCTGGAACAATGCAGTTGAACCTTCACCTTTCCATGAGCGGCTATAGCTATTGATAATAGAAGTTTCTCCAAATAGGCTATCTGCAAGCAAAGTGAAGAGCAACTATATCTTCCACAGGACAATAATCAAACAACATGAACAAGATACACGACTATGATTGGAAAGAGAAAGGTCAGAGGTAAGAGGAGCTCAGGCGGCTGCGGGAGGTCAAGCAGGGAAGAGGGGCTTGGGAAGAACAAAGGAATCACAGGTAAAAATGTGAAAAGGATATCATTTCTAATAGCTGGCGGTGTTGCCTAACCTTTTTGCTCTTTTTGGTGGGTTTTTTTTTTCTCTTTTCTTTTCCTTTTTGTGGAGATATGATTAGTCGAGAGAGTGGTGATGCATAGAAAACCTAATCCGCCATGCGTTATTTTTCTCTCTCCTCAAATCCATCGTTCCTTTCTCCTTTGGGAAAGCCACTTGGCACGCTTATATTTGTTTAGTCCACCTACATGACAAAAAACGGTGTGTAGAGTTTTTTTTTTCTTTGGGGGGGGGGGGGGGGGGGTAAGCAACGTTTGTAGAGTTTTGAGTGTTAGCCGTTAGGATCTGTTTAAATGGAAGAAACGAAAATCAAATAATTGGGGAATTAGAAGTAGTGCAGAAGGTTCTAGAGCAAATCTGCAAGTTGCAAGATTTGCTGTCTTTCCTATAATGGCAGTGGAATGGGTTCTCCTTCGGTTTTGTTTGTTTCTTTATAGGCGTGTTTGTTTCTGGGGAATAAAGTGGGGTTTCAGAAGGTTCTGGAATTCCCGCGGAGTGGTAGTAATAGTGTTAAAAAAGTGGATCCCACCCCACTGCAGATAAAGATCGAGTGGTCTCCTCTCGGCAGATTGTCCCAGCAATAATTTTGGGGTCGTCTTTTCTTCTTTTTGAGCTCCTACTTGGACTTTGGTAATTAGAGAATGACATGAAAGAAATCTACCCTGTGATCAAGCGCGGTCTCGGAATATTAGAGCCTTGTAGAATTGCAGCTGAAACGTCGAGTTTTATACATATGGTGGGTGGAGTTTCTTTTTAATTTAATTTTTTTTAATGGTGGGTGGAGTTTGGAATATCAGGTACGGAAGGGTCCGGTTGTCAACATAAATATTTGTATCTTAGCAGCAAGTATAATTCCATGCATTGACCAAATCAAGTTGCGGGGATTATTGTGTGTTAGATAGCAAACGTAGGTGATTAGGATTCAACCCCCATTTAGATTTAGATTCGTTTTGATTCAAATTTTGGGAGGAAAAGAAAAGAAAGATTGGGTCGAGGGCATTCTAGTAAGGCAACATTGAGGGGCCAACGTGCACGTCCAAAAACATGGCAATCCTGCCACTGACTATGATTCCTTCAAGGCCAAAAAACAATTATGGTTCTCTATATTTTACTTTGTTATTCCGTTGGTCACTAAACAAGTGATATTTATGCTGCATAGGGGATAGTTTATTAAGAAAGGGGCCCCAGAAGTATGCGTACTGCCCTCTAGTTGATCAAAAGGGCGGAGGCTGTGCAGTGTGTTATAATGATATGCAAGCCAGACTGCCCATCAGAACACACTCCCATTCGAGGACACTGGTTCTAGGGCGAGAATTTTATATTTGAATGGGCTTTCGGGAAGAGTGTAGAAGAACCAGACAGAATATGTCCTACAGGTATAAAGTATCAAAAGGTAATCAAAGTGGGAAAGAGCGACTTGGGCCCAAATCTAATAGCATGTTTCTTCCAATAATTTTCTTTTTGAGTGGCCAGTGTACTGGGACTTTTTGAGCAAATTATTTTCGAGATCTGGAAAAGCATTATAGGTCAGACCTCTATTATTTGTCGCCTAATACGACTTTTGGCTTACCCAGCACTAGCAGCGGCCGGCCGAGGAAGGCACTAGAAATCTCCCACAGAATGCTTCTTCTTTTCTTTTTTTGGTAACGATGACAAAATTCAACCTAGCAAACCCACCAAATTAAATTCACCTAACAAGACGATAAACTCGAGACAGATACAGCTCTCCAAACCACAGGCCAAATTAGTCTTAACTTTCAAAGAATTATTTACAGCTGAAAAAATTTAAATCCAAGACTTTAAAAAAAGAAAACTCTTAGACCTCAACTCTTGACCACCCAAGCCAAAAGCAAACTCTTAAACCCCAAGTCTTGGCCACCCAAGCCAACCTCTTTGATTCACAGAATGCATTTCTCCGAACTCAAAAAATATACACCCCATTCCACAAAAGTACGCTACCGATACATAAAAGCACGGTTTGCACCTAATCTCGGTCCAATTTGCATCAGGCATCGGTGCACGGGTATGTCGAAGCTCACAAGCAGAAGGTTCACAAGAAAAAGAGCATACGATTATGATACAACCAAGACTATACATACCATGGTTATTCCATTTAAAGAAAACGTCTACCAAGTTTTTTTTTTCATCCGCATATGGCAGATAAGTTTGTATCGGACTTAAAGAGTATCTACACAAGCATAGTAAGACATACAGGCAAGCCCGGAGGAACCACACAGGGATTTCAGACCATACAATCCTTATTTAAGCCAGGACATTTTTGTTTCAGTTCTACTTTAGAAGCAAAAAGAACATTTCAGGCGGCAGCATCAACAGCTTGATCACCAACTTCCTTCTCCACCAAAGCCTTAACATACTCCTTCCTGCATGGAAGAAGTAAGGAAGCCTATTAAATTAAATGCCCACTAGGCTTCAACACAGGAATGTCCAAAATATTGGAAATAGGGGACCACAAACCTTGCAGGTAGATGATCGTGAGGACGATTAAATGGAGTCCAAACTGGATCACCAACAAAAAGCCGCATAGCCTGAATAAATAAATTCATGAGAAACATCTCTTACAATCAATCCTACTTTTCAAACAAGTAAGAATAGATGCCCAGCATGTGTACGTATCAAATGTAGGCATGCCTGTGCCGCTTGGACGAACAGAAAAATTGGCCCTAATAATTGAGGAGTAGGATATATTCAAATGAATATGGAGTTATGATACTAGAAAACATGTACATACAAAGTTTAGTAATCATCTTTTCCGAAATATCGTATAAAAGTGAAGCATGAGAAGTTAAGACAACAGGCGTCCTCCCCACAGGCATCCATGCCATGTAAGACAAAAGTCCCTGGACAGGTGTTAATATCGACAACCATTGTGGATAGCCCAAGTCCTAATGTAATAGCGTATTGAAAGAAACAAATTAGCATGAATAATCATATCTTAAAAACTGTCTTGACAAAGAAGAGAATCTGGAAGGGAAGTGCTTGACAGTTAGGAATCAACATGTTCCAAACAGTTGTGTTGTCAGCACAAAGACATACTGCTTTTCTGCTCAGGCATGTATAACATCATTGTTTTTTTATAAGTCAGGCATGTATAACATCATACCTTGATGTAGTTGTTTGAATCCAGAGTAAACCGATGATAAATTCCAGCCGGCAATACAATCATTCCCCCCTTTTTCACCAAAACACGAATCCACTTGTCTGTATGATCCCTCACGTCAAAATAACCTTCAGCAAAAACCAAGCAGTCAACAGACGGAATTTTCTTGGTAAAGTGGTTAACACCGAAACAAATTAAGGGTAACTAACCACTTCCTGCCACACAGTAGCGTATCTCCTCATCAGTGTGAAGATGTTCCTCGAAAAAGCTTTTGATCTTCTCTTCATAATTAGGCAGCTTTTCTGGACAAACCTCACAGAAGTCCTGAAGAAAGGTTCCTCTGATTAAAATTAAGGTACGAGCTCGATGAGAGCAACTCAGTTTTCAGTTTGCAGCCTTTTAGTTACCGAGACCTGATTAAGAGATTTTAAAGAGATGACTGCATGAGACACATTAAAAAACCCTCGAGAGATCCTTTTTGATTGGCATGCTACATACACATCCAACGGGCTTTGAAGCCAAACGCTCACTCTCTATTCTACACTTATACAGAGAGGTGCCATTTGAGATCTAGTACCTTTGTTACTGGGCCCAACAGATTCTTAAATGCTGTAACAGCTTTCATCGTTTAGCCAATCAATATATAGAGAGACTTTCTTTCTTTCCTCTTAACAAGACCATTCAACCCAAGAACCATAAAATGTCAAGAACTATATAGACATCAGTTTTTCTTTGTTTGACGAACCATGAAGGAATAACCACGGTCTTCGCGAATCTTCTTTAACTCCTCATCAGTTTCACGGTTATCAGCATCCAGTCGCCAACTGAGTACTCCGAGTTCTACATGTCAATATAATGGCTCATACAAAGTTAGAGGTCCCAACATTTGTTGATCAATAGCTCTAACATATTTTCTAAAGATGCTCACCAGCAAGTTGATCCAAGGATACAAACTCCTTTGGTTCCTTGTGATGGGGGAGTCTCTGATCTTCAACACTATCATCCATGTACCATGCTTGAATGACTTCCTCTCTAGGATCCTGTAGAAAATAAGAGTTTGAGAAGATAACCCACGACTGCAAATGCAACTTTTAGTATGATCACTAAGAAGGTAGAACAATGAATTCAACCCATCACTAAGAAAGTTAAGCAACCATGCTGGAAATCTTGTTCGGTAAATGCCTAACGAAGTGAAAGATTACAGAGGTTTATGTAAGCTCTGGGCAAAATCCTTTTCCTGATAGGAATAAGCTCCTACAAAGAAGGAATCAACTAATAAAATGGTGATACTGGGATAGTGGTAGATCCCATACCAGCAGAGCTGGAAATTACTGAACTGACCTTGACTCCAAGATTTAAAGAACTGTAGACAAACCAAACCAGCAGCTTATGACCTTGAAGGAATCGTACACTAAGGCTTTACACTGTAATCAAAATTCTAAAGTCAAAGAGACACCGAAATTGCTTTTACACGAAGTTGCTGCATATGCCACCATTGATCATAAATATGCATCAAACATCCCAGAGCACACCTATTCTAATCTGATGCGTTCTGTCCATTGGGTCCAGATAACTTCAGTGACTGAGGATAGGGTCACACATTAAAACCTTAAATGGTATATTGGTCAACAAGGTTGGCAATCAGAGCTAACTCGCTAATGTAAAAAAAAATATACTTCAAAGAGAATAAACCGATTCATTGATAATCGGCCATGTCAACATTACACTCCCCTCATTCTCAACACAGAGAGCATGCAATTTTTCATAGACAAAATAGCAGCAGCGAATTCCATTTCTAGAATGACAATATCTACAGCAAATTTCATTTGGGATGACCTAACTCCTAATTTCTACACATAGAAGTGAAGAGTTTCCAAGTCCAAATCACCTGAAGCTGAAAGAACCAGAAGCAAAACCAGACACCTAAATAACATGAAGTGAGCACTCAGCAGTAAACTTAACTCGGCAGCTAGCCACATCGGCTGTGATCAGTAAGCAGTCCTAATATGAACTCATCACGCATGTGAAAGAAACATGGTGCTTTTTCACTTTGTCCGCAATCCATGAGATTAATCCGTCATAACGTCTTTTAAGGAACTAACCACGCATGCTCCATCAATGTTTACCCAATTTAACTTTTCCTATTCTAACCACAAACCTATCTAACTGATCCAAGCTGTTCACTCGAAACCATCCCACAATGAAGCCAAAATCCCACCTCCGGTAAAACACTTTCCTCGGAATGTCAAGCAGAAATAAAGCAAGTGATCCCGATACAATATTCGAAGCACTATGAATAATCAATTAATCTTTTAAATTAATAGCGGTAGCTAAACCAAATAGAACCTGTACAATTCTGGATTTTTTTAAAACCCCAATAACCTAACCATTTACCTTATATCAAAATAAAGCAAAAATCTCTCCAAGGTTTCACCTGGATGAATAGAAAATACACCAAAAAAATAAAATTCCCGGGAAAAGTAACCAGGGAAATTTTTTTCCAGGGAACCATTGAAAAAAATAAAACCAAGAGACAGCAGACACCCGCATACCTTCTCCGGGGCAACCATCGTTCGAATCCTTCGGACGTCGATACACCGAGAAAGAAGGCTTTGAGGCCACGCGGGGGTGTGATTGTGTGAACGTAAGAACTGGGGGAGGCCTTATAAAATTGTGTGTGGGAATCAGAAAGACCAAAATGCCTTTCCCTTACTTTGTATGGAATTTATGGGATTGAGTTCGGTTTTAGCTTCGGACCTTATCCATTTGCGCCTTGTCGAATGTCCAGGTTAATTGAATGGTATTTGGTGAGATTCGTGACTTTCCGCAGGAATGAGGGTATAACGGTCATTGTGAATGGAGACAATTTATATGAAAGGCCGAAGTTGTCGAATTTCGTTTTGTCACCACACCATGAAAGGCCAGTTGAGTAGAGGTTTTGAAAAATATTTATCTTCGATCATCGCTATTATGGGCCTTGGTTTAAAACAGAGAACAGAAAACAAAACTATCCCTTGGTTTGGAATATGGACCTGGAATGGGTTGTGCTCGTAGCTTTAAACCTATCTATATGGTTTGAGCCTTCCTTCCACTGACTGTATCTAATAAAGCCCTTGTCTGGACCGATCACTGTTTTACAAATTTTATCAATTATTTACAAATTCTTAACACACAGTAAACAAACCGTGACTCTTTGATCCAAATGACCATATAATATAATAGTAATGACACATTTAAGAACATATACAGCACCGCATAACACTAATTAGTGAGCCTCACAATGCCACCCCAACTTTCTCGGTCAAACTCTTGGTGTACTCCTTCCTCGCCGGGTGATCCTCCTGTGGCCGGTTGTATGCAGTCCACACCGGCTCTCCCACAAATAACCTCATCAACTGCACAGCACCAACCCACACCGGTTACTACTTAGCCAACCAAGCCGGCCTTATTAGCTTTGTGAAACCTTTTTAATTACCTTGGTGTAGTTGTTGGTGTCCAGAGTGAACCGGTGGTAGATTCTGTTGGGAAAAGCGTCACGAAAATTCAAAGAAAAGGAACACCAGATTTACGTGGTTCGGCCCCAATCCGGCCTACGTCCACCCCAGAGCAATTTTATTAAGAAAGCCTAAGAAAATTACTCTGCCCGCCCCAATACAATAGTCACACCACCCTCTTTCTCTTCCTCTCTCTTTGCCCAATGCACACGATCTCACGTGCTCACGTGCCTCTTCTCTATAACATAAGCCTCTTATTTATAGGGAAGAATACAAAGAGAAAACCCTAAGAGAATCCTAGATAAACTAGAAGTAGGGAGCAAGTAGACTTCCACAATAAGTCTACTTCTATTCTAAGTCTATCTCTTATGGGTGTGGACCCCAACAAATCTCCCCCTCCATAACCATAAGAGAAGAATTTGTTCCTGACATCTTTCGGTTGAGTGCTACCCGGGTTTTCAACAGTAGAAACTTCCTGCAACTTGGTGTCTGTTGCTCCCCTTGCTCACCACCCCTTGCAACCTTATTCTACTGGCACTCCAACCTCGTCCTTGTCACCAGACGACCACACTCTCATCCGAGTGTCCTGCACCCCCGCATAGGGTGCCCGCATCCCCTGCTTGTACAGCCGGACCCATGTAGAACAGTATCTCCCCCTGCTCTTGCATCTCCTCCGGCTGGTACCAATCACCTTCGTGTGCTACACGAAGCCGGAATCATCAGTCACCACCGAGGCTTCTGATGAATTCCCTTTCCCTGCTTTGTACTTTGGACAGTTCCGCTTGATATGTCCCTCTTGGTCACAATAGAAGCAGATAATCTTGCGACCTCTTCCTCTGGATTGATCCCGGCCACCTGTATTCCAGCTGCTTCTTCTGCCTCTTTCTGTGATGAGGGCTTGTGATCCACTGTAGTCATAAGTCCCCATCTCCTTCCTTCGTGCCTCTTCACTGAATAGAGCGTCTTTGACCAACTCCATGGTCAATTTCCCATTCGGTGCTGAATTTCCAAGAGAAACAACAAGAGTCTCCCAACTATCCGGCAAGGAACTCAGAAGCAGTAAAGCTTGAACCTCATTTTCGAAAGTCATTTCGACACTGTTCAATTGATTTATCAAGTTTTGGAACTCACTGGTATGTTCCGCCACCGACTTCTCGTCTCGCAGCTTCATATTCACTAGCCTCCTCATTAGCAGCGCTTTATTCCGCGAAGTCTTTGACTGGTACATTGTCTCCAACTTCTCCCATAATTCAAAAGCGCTCGTCACTTTGGTACGTGATGGAATACCTCTGGCCCAATCCACTGTCGAATCAACCCTATAGTCTTCCGGTTGATCTTATTCCACTTTGCCTCGTCAATCCCCACCGGTTTCTTTCCCTCGTTCTCCAATGGATCATACATATCCTTTGCATAAAGGATATCCTCCATCCGTGGCTTCCAGCTCATGTAGTTTGCAGCAGTCAACATCATCATACCGGTAATCATATTCTCCGCCATCATTCACACTGATCGAGGCCGAATTTCACAATTCTGACTGCACCAATGGATCCGGGATGGTCTAAAACCTTAGGAACCGGTCTGACCTGCTCGAAAACCGGCCTAAAAGCCCCTGAACCGGCAAAAAAACCACACTGAACAAATAAAAACCGGAATATTCCCCCGAAATATTCTCTGATGACGTGGCAAAGCTGACGTGGCACGCCGACCCTGATCCCCCTGCTGACGTGGCGGATGACGTGGCACTACCGACTCAGATCTCCTGGGACCCACTGCTGACGTGGCGATGACGTGGATGCTGACGTCACAGGACACGTGGCAGTCTGCTGTCGCTGGCGCGTGTGGCGCGTGGAGAGAGTGAAGACCACTCGCCCTTCTCTGTTCGGCGCGTGCGGGCGCGTGCGGCGCCTTTTCTTCTTCCTGCGGCGCGTGGAGGCGCGTCCCGGCGATTCTGACGACGCGGTTTCGACCAACGGCTTCGTCTCGATCTCCTCTGCAGGCTGATGCTCTCCAATCTCAGATCGAACCACTTTGAAAGTTTCGGACCTTCTCCGCTTCTCCCGAAAAACTACTCCGGCTCCTCAAACCAGGCTCCGATACCACTTGTTGGGAAAAGCGTCACGAAAATTCAAAGAAAAGGAACACCAGATTTACGTGGTTCGGCCCCAATCCGGCCTACGTCCACCCCAGAGCAATTTTATTAAGAAAGCCTAAGAAAATTACTCTGCCCGCCCCAATACAATAGTCACACCACCCTCTTTCTCTTCCTCTCTCTTTGCCCAATGCACACGATCTCACGTGCTCACGTGCCTCTTCTCTATAACATAAGCCTCTTATTTATAGGGAAGAATACAAAGAGAAAACCCTAAGAGAATCCTAGATAAACTAGAAGTAGGGAGCAAGTAGACTTCCACAATAAGTCTACTTCTATTCTAAGTCTATCTCTTATGGGTGTGGACCCCAACAGATTCCGGCAGGCAAAGTGATAAGATCGCCGGCCTTGACCCAGATGCGAATCCAACCGTCGTCGTTGTCTCGAACGTCAAAATAGCCGCTTCCTTCCAAACAGTAACGTATCTCCTCGTCGGCATGTATGTGCTCCGTGTAGAAGTTCTTCAGCTTCTCTTCGTAGTTTTGCACTTTCTCCGGGCATAAATCAAGCAAATCCTGGGAAATTTTCAGACACCGACAACAAAAATGATCAACTTAGCCAAGAAAAATGTTCTGCAGTTGGTAGAATCCCACGACCAATTAAAGGCATTCAACAAACGGGCACGACTTTCTTTTAAAGTAAAAAATAAACATTTAGTGGGTAGTACCATGTAATTGTATCCTCTTGCTTGCCTGATCTTCTGCAATTCGTCATCGTTCTCGTAGTCTTTTGGATTCAAGTGCCAGTACAACACTCCCAAGCCTGCATAATCCCCATTTCTCATGAATAATAAGTTAAAAGAATGTCAACGAGAGAGAGTGAGAGAGCTGACCAGCCAGGTGGTCCGACGAGACGAACTCTTTAGGATGGCGATGGTGAGGGAGCCTTGGATCTTCATCACTCTCGTCCATGTACCATGCCTGTTTTTTCGTTTTAAGTTTTTTAGGATTACACACAACAACGGAATTTACTGGGACTAATAAATTAAAAAGATAGCTCGAAAAGAAAAAAAAGCCATTGATTGAAATATAGTATTATATTCGGCTTTGGATAATGGTAGCAGGACTTAATACTTAAGTATGAACTCACCTCCATAGCCATTGGCGACTCGCCCTTCGACTCAGCTTTCTCTCAATGTACGTCAGAAATGATGAACACGAAAGGTAGGCTTGTCTTTTGGTTTTTATATCATTAGATTTTCTTGCTTTACACGTCGCTGTGTGCCACGTGTACTGCTTCGTTCTCTCTAGCTCTATTTGTGGTTTATGGCCTTTTAGCGAGAATAATATCGTTATTGCCTATTGGCATTTACCTACCGGCCTGAGCTCTCTCGACCATATTTTTTCTGGTCACAATTGGCCGACGGATTCCACACTTTTTCTTAACCTTAAAGTTTTGTTTTTCTCCGACAACATTTTTTTTCGCTTAGAAAAAAAAAAACATATTTTTTCTATTTTTTTAATCATAATAGCAGCACCTTTCATTAATAAAATCAAGGAGGTTGAAAAACCTCAAAAACACGCTCTAAAGGGCGAACCAGACACTCCGAATAGTCGGCGGGCCAACGAGCAAAGTGACCAAAAGGCTATACAAAGACCCACAAGGGACAGAAAAACCTTATCAGGCAACAAACTAATATGATTAGCAGAAAAGGAAAGACTGACGAAATATGGTGGCACGAGCAGCAGTTGGAAGCGTTCGCCAGTCGGCCGGTGTAGAAAGCCTCTCCAGTCGATGTAGATGGCATCCCCGCCGGTTGTGGTCTTCAAAAACCTCCAGAATAGCGTAGATCTAACTACCAAATTCGCCGAAAAAAAACCCCTAAAAGTGGCCAGAAATAGAGATTTATTGAGAGATCCGAGCACATAGGACAAGAGTAGAGAAGGAGAAGGAAGCAAGATGGGAGAGTCAGACACTCACAAAGGTGAAAATTCTAGAAAGTGAGGCAGAGCCTCTCTCTCTAGAATCCTAGTTAGAACTTTTAAATAAACATATTTTTTCTATTTATTTATTAAAAATATCTTTGTCTAGAATTTAGAAAACACCTCACCCCAAGAACGAAAATAAAACAAATATAAAAGGATTGGGTTCAAGCATCAAGACCACCTCTTGGGACCAGCCTGAATGGATCACCATGGCCACTACTACTATATGTTTACCATAATCATTTGGGAAAGAATATAACTACTTGAACTTGTACAATTAGCTAGAGATCCCATACATTTACATAAAGAAGAGGAAAAGGAGGCTGCTTGCGGCTCTGATCTCAACAAAGAAATCTTACACTCGAAAAAGCGGAATTCCTAAGCTCGGCGAAATGATTCTTGACATTACAAAATTGTTCACCTAGTGTGAACTCGTACTATTCCGAACCTGAGGATTCTCCCAAGCAGCTTCTCCAGAAATAGAAAGTAGAAAACCTTTGCTGCCCGTTGAGACAGCCCACAACATGCAAAACGCAGGCCTTGGAGGAGGACACTCTCAATTTGGTTCCCTCTTTCCCTTTACTTTTTCTGTCTCGCAAAGTGCTTTTCCAATAAGCGCTCTCATGCCGACCTCGTCTGGCGAAGTATCATTCCCGGACATCTGCAACGCAGACAATGTATTACCCGTAATTGTAGGATGATCAGCTCATGCTGAACTAATTTTATTTTGATCACCACTTCCAGATGGTTACTAGTCATATTGTCTGTCAACAAGGAGAAATTCCAATAAATACGAGGTTGCTATCATGATGATTATATTTCTCCGTGGCCCTATGTAAATATCTATGCTCGCATGGAACCTGTTTTGTGACATTATTTGTCGATTGATTACCTCTAGAAGTTGTGTAAACATGTTATGCCTGTAATCAGGCCATGAAACATGCAGAGAAAGGTTTAGGTAGCTTACGTTTGTCATTGAAACCAACAGCAAGACCAGCAGTCTTTAGCTGATTGTCTACAGGGCTATCCAAGGCTTGTGGTAGTCCATTTGGAGGAGGGGGGCTCGTGCTACTACGGCTTGATTTCCCATTTGGGGCATGTGTCCTCACTTGACGGTTTAAATACATCTCCAAGCTAGAAGTCGTCACTCCCATATGTTTCTTGGTCTTTAATCTTCCCCTTGAAGGAACATCAGCAGAAAAAAATGAAGGAAATGGCATATGGTGAGATTGAAGGCTTGAGAAGAATCCAGAACGAAAGTTACTCACATTAGCTACCTGTCTTTCCGCTTTTCAAGATATCTCTGTAGTGAGACTTTTCTGTTCACTTGACCCTCACCATCTAAAGATAGTCCAAAAACAGTTGAAGGCGAAAAATCAGCGGGAGCAAATGTGTGGGCATGTAATGAAGAAATGGGTGGTAAATATAAACTCAGAAATAGGAGAGATGGAGGACGTTGCAGCACTAGCATTAACAGTTTATGCGCAGTAGAATCAAAGCACCAATTGTGTGCACACACAGATGGCGCACAAGGGGTGGCCCTGGCCTCCCACAAACTTCTGAAAAATATATGAATTTTATAGGGGCCTTTCGAAGTTTCTTAAAAGCCTAGCACTCTATTCTAGCTTCAAAACCAAATCTTGGCCCCAAAATAAAAGATTTCAAGCTTGTTTTGCACCATGCAGTTCTCCCGTCATACCCAAAGAGGAAATGGCACCTTAAGATCAAATGTTTTGAGCCGTGGGTTCCATGAAAAAACCTTTAATGTACTCATCACGTCCCTTGGAGGATATTGGTGTATAACAGTATTTCCTTCACCATAATTTGGTGGCAGCACCCCTCTCAGGCATCAATTTGGGGTGTGAATTGGCCTATGGGCTTTGGCAAGGTCTAAAGAAAACCACTACAATTTATAACTATACAAAATTGGTCTCAGGCGAGGAAATATGCTTCACAATTAATGGGCCTTAAAAAATTTACAGAAGCGCCCAAGTTTTGCTTTTTTTATATGTTCCATTTAAGCATGCAAGTGCTTAGTACTTGGCTATCCAAGTATATCACTGACAGCATCAACTTGATATCCCCGCAACAACAATTTGTTCATGTTCAACTATAAACATTTAATGAGAGCCACGATAGCTTTATGCAAATTGTAGCCTGCTATAAAATTACAAACCGGAGCTTCTTACCAGGGTCACGAGTAATGTTCCCCTTGTCCCTATACTGCTGAGAGTATTCTGTCATCTTCTCTGTAAAATCAAATCAAAAGTTACCCATATCTCAAAAGTTGCACTTTTTAGTCCAAGAATTTCAACATTGTCACAGCGAAAGAGTTTGCCCCATCACGATGCTAACAGCCAAACACATTCAGCTGTTCTGTCAGCTTTGTCAACTTGACTCATCACTAACACATGCAAAGCTCAATGACCCTTCAGGCAGTTTTTGGAACTCTTGAAAAGAAGTTCCAGCAAATTGATCTAGAGATCTCTAAAATGTCCAGTTATTTGTGCCATTGGCATGCATACTAGGAAAATATGTAATGAAAAAGACAAGCACAGCAAGCCTATATCATTGAAAGTAATCACCTTTTGACATTGGATTGGAATAGTTATATAAAAAATGAGGTAAACAAAGAAGTTAGTGGGGTTATGAATTTCCAACTATGAAAGGAGAGATGCCAACCCCACATAATGGATCTACTTCTCTGTTCAGCAAATGCATTGTTCCAAGTACTGCTGAAGCAATCCTGAGAAAAACTAATACATAGCCTTCCACTATTACAGTACTCAAAAAGTAAGCTCTGAAATTGTTCCCAAAGTTACCTGTTTGCATGATTTGAGAGACTGCGGCGCTAGGCGGAATAAGCCGATCTTTATCACTTGCTGTCTGTAAATGGCATGGAAAGGACCCAAGAGCTGCAGCCCTACCAGAAGTATCATCTTGAGGAAATTGAATTGGACTTGCTGCAAGGTGCATGATTGCTTGTGCCTGCAAATCCAGATATTGCTGTATTGTAAGACCAACATGTGATTGGAGTTACCTCCAGGTATCCCAGCATCATTACCTTATCAGTTGGCACTCCCTCATACACATTCACCTTGCCACAGTAGAAAATGGTCATTTGACCCATTGAACCATTTGTTACACATGGACTCCTGCAGCCATATGAATTCCATCAATCCATAGTCTATGAAAACATGGCCGATAGTCCAGATCGACTACTCTGTTACAGAAAGAAGCTACAGAATTTCCACCTATTAAATCAAACAATCAGACTAAGTACATAGTAATATAAACCTTGTTATGTAACCGAGAAAAGTTTTACAATCTAGTCTGAAATTGCAGAGCACTGGTCACAATAACATGATGTGATCGAGTATACTACGAGGTGATTTTCTGGTCCAGTATTTTCATCCTCCCAGATAATAAATGAACACTAGACTTCCATCAATTTAAAAATCCATAAATTCACCACATTCTTTATGTTACAAAGGTTTTTTAGTAAAAAAACTGAGAAAAGTTCAGGAAACAATCCACGCGGTTTAACAGTTGATGAAGTTCCTCTCCATACTATGGCTAGCTCAATTTACTACAAAGCCTACTCAACAGATAACAGTTTAATACCACCATGGTCTGCGCATGGATATGCACGAATATCGCCATCATATCGTTGGGATGCATGCTGATAATGACATGCAAAAGGATCAAGAACTTAATAACTAATAAATACAAACAAGTTTGGAACAAAAGAAGAAAAGACTGGTAAACCGGCACTATTACTAGGACTAGGAGATTGGCCCATTCAATATTTCTCTGGCACCCATTCACCAGCTAAGCAAGGCAACAAGCCTCTGCTTCTAAATCTCATCCATTGGCTGATTTTCTACCTTATTGAGTACTGAAACCTGATTTTCTTTGTCGAAGTACCCATTTCAAAGCCTTTGACTCCAATTTCTTTATCTAGAAACTCGACCAACTATAAGCTCCAATAACTCATGGCAGGTTAAAACGCCTCATTCCTTTATCATGTCCTTGCCTAGGTCCCTACGCCTAGATTTGTGTTTTGCAAGGGTTCGACCTATTATTGAGCTTATGTTGTTAAGTTAAAACACCTCAGTTCTATGTCATTCATCATTTGGCTCTGGTTTAAAACCATCCAACATATCACCACCATTAGCGGGCAAACACACTAACTCAGTGAGGATGAATTTTAGCAGCCAAAACAGAACATTAATTGACAACCACGTTGAAGTAAAAAAACATTGGTACTAAATTAAAACCATCGAGTAACGTCAAAAGAATTCCCAATGTCAATTCTGTCACAAACACAATAATCACATTTATGTGTTAAAAACACAGACCTGAGACTAACGGCATTGCTATCCATATCCGCCGCTCGCTCACCCAAAGGAGTCCGTTTCGGTGGTTCCCTTCTCCCGTGCGATTCTTCCGCCGAAACGGTAGCCTGGACATCAGGACTCGGCTCCTCAACCGAATTCGAAGTCACCTACACATACGCGATTCATCCATTCAAGAAAATTTGTAACCAAGCATTTATTTACGTTAAAATGTGAAGGACAACTAAAAAGACAGAAAAAAAATGCGTGGTATATTACAAAAGGAGAGCAAGGTCATGAGTCAGCGGATTTTCAACATTTGAGTCAAACTATTCCACTTTTACTTAAAACTAATGCCGCGACCATAACTGTCCCCGAAAAACAGAAAGGATTCTTCACCGCAAATTTGTTAAGATTTTTCATTTCTTTTTTCCTAGATTCCCTCGACGATCAAACGGAGAGGACAAGTGCGTGTGACACTCACGCGCGGCTGCGAAACGACGGCCTTTCTTAGAGCTCCCGTGCCAGAATCGTCGTCACACGGCTCAAGCAGAGCTTTGAGGGAAATCACCTGCTGGATCGCCTGCGATTTGTTCCAAGAAGGCCTGCGCATTCCTGTACGGACACTTGACATTATATATACTCTTTTAAAAAACGAAAAAGAAAAAAAAGAAGAACAATATCAGTATTTGGGTGGTATATAGTTTCAGAGAGAGAGAGAGTGTGACTGTAGGAGCTGAGTTTCTTGGCTAGCGGTAGCGGAAAATATGGAGGGAGAGAGGAAGGGCAAAATCGGAAGGATAGGGGAAAAGAACCTTTTTCTAAGAGGTACTTGCGGAAGTCATCGCGGGTGAGCTTGGAAATGTCTTCCTCGGTGAGCTGGTTGAGGGGCTTGTCGAGTATGGACCGGAACGTCGTCGTTGCGGCGTTCATGGCGAGAAATCCGCCGGGGCTCGCGGGTGTGGCACTGATCTGTACAGTTTCTCTTAAATTTCAGGTCGTCGTGGGGGTTAATGTTGCTGGGATGAGAGCGTGTGTGGGTTTCAGAGAGAGGGAGAGAGGTCGCGGCGTCTCTCCTCTTTGGCCGGGGCTTTTCAGAAGCCAGGATTCACCCTAGGCTGCCACGTAGTGTTGTGTCTCAATTATTATATTCTAAACTGTGGAATTATTTATTTAACAGAACCATAATTCCCTGATTTAACGCTTAGTGTTTTTTGTATTATTGTTTTTAGGGAACATTGATTTTGTAGGCTGTAGGATATCTGACACTGTGGCCAAGTGTTACCATAGAGTGTAGTACACTTCCCTATTAGAATAAGGGTCTGATCGAGCATTTCCCATTTACAAAGACCCTAAACAATTAGCTCGCTAGTACGGGCAAATGAAAACGTCAGAGGTACTTATAAATAGAACAATGGAATTTTTTTTTTTCTAAACAAAAGGGTGGAAGGAGGCGAGCAGTGTAGCCAACCTCCCTTGGACGTGTCTATAGGAACTTTCTACCCGTTGTGAAATGTTTGGATTGAGTCATAACTAACTACTCCGGGAAGGGAGGACCGTCACCAAAAGAGAAGGATCTAGGATCTCCCCCACACTCTTAAGTGCTTTATTTCAGACCTCATACCACTTGGACTACCATAATGATGTGAATTATTTTCTTCTTGACATACAAACCAAAAGAGAAGGATCGGGAGTGAGGTATTTATAAATGTTTTTTTTAATGATTCTCTTTTTTCCTTAATAAACTCCACTGACAAATATATTAAAATCGTATTTCTCAAAAATCAGGGCCCGGCCTCCCTTGTTCCTTCCATCTTCATTCATGTTAGTTCTCCCTCCAGGCCCAGTAAACTTTTGTTTTTTGTTTTTTTCTCTCAAGGCCTACTATGTGACTTCTCGTTTGTACAATGTGACGCAAGTCACGTGAGCAGAAGTTTTCCTTGACGTGGGCGGGTCACATTTTGGAGTCCGTCAAGTAGCTCACGGTATGCTTGAACAGTATAAATTAATAGGAATATTACGGGGATTTGCGTTTAGCAAATATTTATTTGTAATGTAGGCAGCGCATAGGACCATACCGAAGTGTCGTTTTCGGATCTTCCGCACTCGATATATGTCTCTACCAAAAACAAAGTAATGGTTGCTTCCTGCCATAGCTTCCGTACAGCGGTGCTATTTAATTCCAGGTCCTGTTCACGCTAGAAATCCCCAATCGGAAGGCCATGTATATATATATCCTTATTGTATTCAGGCCCCCATAAAAAAAGATTGAGCTGTTAACCTGCATATTATTGTCCGATTTTCATGAGCAGCGAGCATTTAGAAGTATATATTATATATTTTTTTACCCATTTTGGATAAGTTGATATTCTCGAGTCTTGATCCTAATAGTCGTCGGATTCAAACTAACATTCCATCTCTATTCACTATTCTTCCAACGACCCCTGGACTAGAGTCAGTACTGGCGCTTTCGTCTCACTTGTCTGTCACACAAGGGGAGATTTTTGGCGTGTTAAACAAAGCTGCAAACTCCACGTCGTTGATTAGCCATTGTCCAACCCAAACCCAGAACCAGAACCTGCCAGCCACTCCCAGTTCTCAGGCCTCTCCTTAAATGCTACCGAACCCCCAAAACCGTCGATCACCGAGCCAGTAACGATACAGATTACAGAATGATGGTCGGGCTCATTTAATGGAATCCCGAAAAGCGCTTGTTCTTTTTTTTAAAAAAACCGCAATATAATGATAAATAAACAACGACAGGAGCTGGGGAGCAGCGATAGGGGGGAGGGGTCCGTGGTGGCTGTGGGAGTCTGGGACTGGGTCCCCCCGTCCTTTCAAATTTTTATAAGGGCATCGTACACACCACGTTAGGGGAGGGCAATAATGGGGGGGGGGGGGGGGGTGTTGGAGTTTGAAGCTTCATTCATGTTCGTCTCTTACGAGACAGCTATCTCTCTTCCCCCCACACGTACCAAACCGCACGAGTGTTGTTCCCGTCTACATCAACACCCTGTGACCCCCTACTTCTGGAAATATTATACTTTATAGCTCCCTATTTCCGAGTTCGTCATTCCTCGCGAAAGCAACCATGCGTTCTTTCTTTTCGCGTTGCATTTCGTTCTTTCTTTTCGTTTACATGTAAAGTTACAGGCTTTTTTGTGCAGGTAGGAAATAAGCCAATAATAATAGAAAATACGGATACATGTATTCTACTTCCGATCATGGGTTCTTGATATTTTACCTTTTATTTTTATTACATTGTATTTATTAATTATTAATTTTAGATAAAAAAAATAATAATGTTTTAGTTTATAAAATTTACAATTTTGTCTTTATAATTTTTTTTACGGTGATCATTTTATGAGGATAAAAAATCATAATTTGAGAGAATTTCCTTTAAAATTAAGAATTTTTTTAACTAATAATACAACGTGTCTAAAATAAATAGGTAATTGATGAAATGCAATAAAAATAATATATAATTTGTAAAGTGTCAATATTCCATTAACTAGAGGGTGTAAAGTATATATATCCAGCAAAAACTATTGGTCCATGTTGATTATTGTGTGAACAATATACATTCTTTTCGTGCTATCATAACTATTTATTATATGAACAATATAAGTTCTTATGGTGCGATTATATGAATTGGGATATTTAATTTGTCTTAATTATATGATGCAATTAAGATAGACACAATAGATATTAATTACTATAGAATTCATCAGACCATTTAAAACTTTATATGTGCAGCATTAAGATGATATTTGCGAGTTAAAATTCTGGGATATAAGAGTTCATAAAAAGTGAAGAAACAAATAACTTGAATGAATTTTTTATATATTATTATAGTAAAAATGAATGATTTGATGGAAAAAATAGATTATTTTGTAATTATTTTATTATGCCACATAAATACAGTGGAATTCATATATTGTGTAAATCCCTCTTCGAACTGTATCATGTAAGAAGATTGTAATATGAGATCCCCTAGAGATTGGATTAAAATTGCACAGTTTTGTCACTGAGCCGAAACATATTGCATAACTTTCTCCCTTCTCCCAGAATGCAATCTTCACATTCGTAGCATTCTGCAAGTTGTGTCCAAAAAACTATATTCATAAAGGAAATGATAGGAGACAGTCCTGTAATAAGATGCTTGGATGATGCAAAAGCTCCTAAATAAGATTGAAAACAGGAGCCGGCCTTAAAAGATTAAGTCGCCGCCTGAATCATGCAGCTTACTTGATATTCTCTTTTAACTTGTCGGATTTTAGAGAAGTTGCGAATATTTATATTAAATAATATTTTATTAGTGTTTGTGTAAAGTGAAAAGAGAAATAATTTAATATAATTGTTTAATAAAAAATATTAGAGTTATGTAAAAAAGTATAAAGAGAATTTATATTGAATAAAAAAGTAAGAAGTTGTTGAAAATTGTGTAAAATGTATTGATATTTATGTTTAAATTCTGAATATGTTCGAGAATAATTTTGTAAATATATTTAAATCTTAAAAAAATTTAGAACCAACGTAACCTTGGTCTGAGGGCAAGTTTATAATAATGGCATTTTCGTAACTACATCACCTTCCTTAAAGGATACCAGCAGGAGTCCCCGTATTCCATCCCAAGACCGTCACAATCATTCAGTGGCACACACCAAGGCTTGGCCAAACAATAAAACAAAAACTCTTTCGGTCTCTCTCATCCTTCGGTTATCTGTCTTTGACTTGGACTTGCTAGCTCATAGAGTCACACGCAAAATCTACAATAATAGCTTCGATCTCTTTCAAGTGCGTTATCTTTTATCACTCCTGCGCCATATTTATTGTTCTTCATCAGTGCTTGTCGACAACCTGCGCGGCTCCAGCTTGGCTATGGGCGTACAACTCCATCGCCCCAACCACCACCTCCACCACCACCACTCTCGCTGTCACACTCTACAAACTCTCACAGCCTTCGCATTTCTCTTCTTTGCCTCTGCCACAGTCATCTCTCTCTCCCAACTCGGTAAGCTCACAAACCCCAGCAAACAGTAATTTTCAGGATTCTTAATGCAGTGACTCATTTTGCTCCTTTTTGGCCAGGAAGCGAGGCGCTACGGCAGCCGGAGACCGGAGAGAAACGTGGAGCAGGATCAAGAGCAACATTTGAGCGGTTTGGACCGACTCGGAGGGCTCTGGGTTTGGGGTCTTCACCTCCCACGTGCAGATCCAAGTGCGGGGGGTGTTCGCCCTGTTGGCCGGTCCATGTGCCCATTCACCCGGGTCTTAGCACTCCGCTGGAGTATTATCCTGAAGCATGGCGATGTCAGTGCGGGAATAAGCTCTTTATGCCTTGAAAGAAAGGAACAAGAAAACCAGAGCAACAGACACAGCGAAGAGAAACAAGTAGTAGCCATCATTTTTAGTAATAATTTAACCGTCTTAGTCGCGGGCTGCCCGTTTTGGTGGTTCCTTTTTACGTTAATATTATTGTTGCTGTTGTCATTTGCCTAGCTTTGTTTTACTGTCAGGGACAAGGGGGAACGTTGGGAATGTAAGAATTTAGGTGATATTCTCGAGAGGCATTCTCCCTCCCCAAGGGCCGGCCTCCCGTAGTTTAACTTCCTGTTTGTCTCATAAAGAACTCGCATTGATGCAAGTCCCATTAAAAAAAAGGGAAAAGGTATAATTAATTAAGAACGTTTCAAGCTTTCCCAGAGTTGCTTATTGACTTCTTCACTTGCTAAGTTTTATGTAGCTAGCCCGCCTCAGGGAAGAAGAAAGAGTCTGGAAAAGAGCTTCGTTTCTGGTTCAAGGTTTTGGAGGCTCATCGCACATAGATATGAATGCTTATCTTAGGTAATTAATGAAGAGCTACCGTGCGTACCATATGCTATTCAAGTGCCTGAGATTTTATCCTTAGTATTTCTCAGTATGGTCTATGTACTGGGCATTACTGCACTCTCCCTCAGCGGCTCACATAGTTAATAGTGATGAACAATGAATCTGGCTGTGGCACGCAGATGGGCAACCTGCAGTGCAGGGAAATGGGGTGAATTCAGAGGGGATGTTTTTAATAAAAAACAACAAGCACTCTGTCCATGTGAATCAAACATGGGTTTCCATTCTATTACACAAGAGTATCGTTGGCTGCCATTGAGAAAGAGCATCCCAGGAGGAAAACAAGGACATGACGTTTGTTTGTTTTGTTGTTCTTCATTCTGATAGCTGGGCCTGGTTTTCATACTGTACCCCCACCTTTTCCCTTTTCTTTCTTTCTTTTTTTCTGTAAGGTCTCTCTCGCCTTGGAGAGATACGACAGCATTCATTTCTCTGCGGGAATCGATTATTTTTTCCGTATTGTACCTCAAAAGTCTCATTATAACTTATTTCCAAACTTGCCCTCTTGGATTGCCAGAACAAAATAATGTAATATTTCCTCCTGTGCTCCCCAGTCGAGCGCTTAGGATCATGCACTTTTTCTCATGATTTTCACACACACGTCTTCATTAGATGTTGCTAGTTAGGCCATCAGAAATCCACTGTAAATCAGGTAGATTGCCGTTTCCTGATCTCAGCGTTGCGTAGAGTATTGGTGAAGACACCATAACCAATGAGTTGCTCTAATTCTTCACTTAAAACTGATACTTACCTGGACTTTTTCGATCATTCTATCAGGCCGGCTCAAACAAAATGTAGGCATAAGGTAAAATAAATTAATAGGCTTTTTATATAAAATTTAATATAAAATATTTAAAATTATCTGAAAATGATTAAATTTAATATAAAATTTTAAAGACCCCATTAATTATTTTTTATGAGACACTCATACATGACATCAAGCCCCATGACTAGAACAATTAAGAAATTTATAATAAATTTTTTTTCTTTAAGCAAAGTTTGGAAATATCTAAAAAAGAATTAGGAAGTCTGAAAGAAATATATATGTCCACTCATGATAAAAAAAATGAAAAGACTGCATTTTGTTTTTTTATCAACTCAGTTGTCTTTTTATTTTTAGGTCATCTACAACACAAAAAAAATATATATAAAAAAATATTTTTAGTCTTTACGGAGCCTTGCTCAGGGTGAGGCCTTAGGCCACCGCCTAACTTGCCTTACCCTTGAGCCGACCCTGCATTCTCTATGCCAACGCTCAGAGCAGAAAAATAAGAAACGAGGCCTACCCAATTTTGAATCAGTAATTTCCTGGGAATTCAAGGATCGAGTAAAACCTCTAGTGACAACAATGACTAAATTAAGGTTAAGCCATTCCAAAGTTCGTGTGTTCCCAGGAGTTGGTTTCGCTGTTTTCCACAGGTTATAATTTAGGATATGTTCATTTTAACACTTTTTTCAGGATTTTAAGTATATTCACAAATCTAGCATCGAACATATTCAGAATTTAAACACAAAAATCAATACATTTTACACAATCTCCAACAATTTTTTAATTTTTTATTCAACATAAATTTTCTCTTTATACTTTTTCACATAACTCCAATATTTTTTTATTAAACAATTACATCAAATCATTTCTTTCTCCACTTTACACAAACACCAATAAAATATTATTCAACAAAAAAATTCACAAATTCTCTAAAATTCTAAATTTTTCTCAAAACAAACCTAACCTAAAAAATGCTGGGCATCCCGCCCACGTCCGACCACTCGCGGGACGTGGGGGCGGGATGCCGAAAATTTCCCTATAATTTATTCTGAAAATTTAATGCTCATCGTCTAACCATGGTACAATCTTCTTTTGTGTTTTCTGATGTAATCTCTTTTTTCTTCCCTTCAATCTTTATAAGTTCCCTATCATTACTGGTCATTCTGCCATCGTTCTCATGGGAATGAGTGTAATTTTCTTTAGCTTTTCAACCTATGCATTAATTATAGCGGGAAGAATGTCAACGGTCAATCCATCCTGTCATCATCAGTCCTTTGGTCATTCCATCCATCGATCTTTGTGGATCCACACTCCGTTCCACTCTGACCTTTATGGCATTGATGCTGGTTAAAATTTCAATTCCCACCAAGATAAACATACGTAATTAAACTGTTTTTTCACGTAAACTCGGAGACAGTTAAACCAAGAGAAATCTTTTATTTGGGTAACGAAACCAAGAAAAGACTCACCTAGCAGTGATTTTGAAAATATTGATTTTAGTATAATTTTTAAAATTATAAATTTAACATTAATTCTACACGAATATTAATATAATTCAATATTATATTTTTATAAATATTAATATAATTTAATAGTTTTTATATTAATTTTAATATATCTAAATATTTATATTGTATTTAAAATTCTTAAAAATTTAACTGACGATAATGTTTCGGAAAAGGCCTTGTAATCAGTGCAGGCCAGCCTCATTCCCACTCCTCATCCGATCGAACGCGTCCACGCCACTATATTCCTCTTAGTTTGAGAAAGAACAGTACCTTGGTTTGTCAATGATAGGATTGTCGCAGTAAGTTATGGTAGCCCAAAAATGCACTTTTTACTTATTGCCAGCCCTGCAGTTTCTTTCCCTGATCATGTAGTCGCTCTCCACTCCATTTCTGCCCAACAGATATATCAAATAATTTCAGTGCACCACACAAGGGATGATGATGAGCTCTTGTTGCTATTTTTGACGTTTTGAAAACTTTTCCTGTTTGTGTTTTAATGGCGGTAAAAAGAGTACTTAAAAAATAAAAGTTCCCTCGGGCACCCTCTCCTTTGAACCGACCCCAAATTACTTTTATCAGATTGAAGTGAGAACGGCATAGAGGGTGCATGATATTTTCTCAGCTGTCTCTTCACGAGGCTCTGACATTTTTTATTCTAATCATTTCTGTTACTATCAATTTTCGTCCGGAGCCAGAAACTTTGTATAGGTAACGAATGGCCGTTGTTGAGGGCCACGATCATTTCTCTCCCTACATCTCTGTCATTAAATTTTAGAACTGAGGCCGCCGCCCCTGATTCGTCCCTTAAAAAAAGTGTTAAATTCTGGATTTAGGTGAGGCAACTTGACGAAGAGATGAGAAGGGTGGGACATTGGTCCAAAAATATATAAATTACGCCCCTAAAAAAGTCTAGTCAGTTCGCCCCATATATTCCCCCGCACATGGACACACACCAGGCCAGGGCCCATTGATTTTTCAAAAGAAAGAGAGAGATGATCTTCTTTTGCGAAGTGATATTTGATTTGACAGTATTGTTGGTACTGCCTCTGATCTAGGTGGTGTAGATGTTAGACTTGTGAGCTCTCTCTCTCTCGTTTGAGTCGTTTCACTCTCTTAAGCTTAATTATTCTACCAGCTTTGACATGGCATTACACGGTACTGGGTCAGGCTCGGGCCTCTTGCCTCTCTTTTTTTTCTGTGCTTACTTATGTCACTCGACTGTGAGCTCAGGCTATTCTTCTTGCGTCAGACAAAACATTTGGCTGACAGATAATGTATTTAGTAAGTGATTGCAGATAACTGAGGAGGTTAATGAGCCTGCCATCTTTATAAAGTTTTAACCAACTTAAAATCTTGATTGGAAGCAGCTTCGAATATTGAATATTACTTGAAAGTTTTGCTTTTCTAAGGCTGATACTCTTCAGGACATGTGACTCCTTCCATTGGGATATATATATATATATATATATATATATATATATATATATATATGGGAGATCAATGTTTGAATCACTTGAGTGACTGTGAGTTTTATACTCTTATTGCTAGGCGAGTCCTAGATTTATTACAAGAATGTGGACCGGTTTTATACACACAATTTAAGAAAGTATTATTATACGGGGAACAAATCTAAGCTAACAGAGTAGCTCACATGTGTTACGATCACATCTATTAAGTCCAAGAATGATCTCTTAGTTATTATTAGTTATATTTTATTGTTAGTATTATGATAATTATTTCAATTGAGATTAGTATTAATTAGAATTAAAGTTATATTAGTTCGAGTATTAAGCTAGAAATTGCATAGACTTGGAATCTCACACTACTCTTATAAATAGAAGAGTTGATTATCAATAAAGAATAGTGTATTATTATTCATAATTACACTGTCTAAGGCCTAGCTCTTTCGAAGAGCTAAACAAATTCCTTTATTTTTCAGTTGCTTTAGGACTTGTATATATTTATAAAAGTTGATTCTTTGGCAGAGGAAATATCAAATATAAACCACGACCTGGGTTATGTTCGTGCTGAGTAAAAATATAGGATTTTAGAGAAGTTGTGAATTTTTATGTTGAATAGTATTTTATTGGTGTTTGTGTAAAGTGGAGAGAGAAATAATTTGATGTAATTGTTTAATAAAAAAGTATTGGAGTTATGTGAAAAAGTATAGAGAGAAAATTTATGTTGAATAAAAAATTAAAAAATTGTTGGAGATTGTGTAAAATGTATTGGTGTTTGTGTTTGAATTCTGAATATGTTCGGTGGTAGATTTGTGAAGATACTTAGAATCTTGATAAAAATGTAAAAACTAACGTGTCCCAGATTTAGGACAGTCACGTGCGAAAGCCAAAACATAGGATCTTGTGTAGATTTTGTTAGAACTTCAAAAAGAATGAAATCCATGCTTAGGGATTTGGTACATGTCCGTCACAGATGATACAACCGCGCCTCACCGAGTATTCAAGGAGGTAAAGAACGCTGGATAGGACAGGGGAGAGAACGCGCAGAAGCAAAAATCCAGAAAAGTGGATATGCGATAGCATGAATAGCGACAAGAACAAAAAGGCGCGCAGTGGATCTCACACTCTCTCCCTGTTTTTTCAAAAGAAAGAAGGGAAAAAAAGTGCAGAAACCTGGTATATTTTCCCCTCATTCTGGGTAAAAATACAGGATGAAAAATGTTTTGTAATCTTCTCAGTTTTTTTTTTAAAAGAATTTGACGATTCATTTTAGAAAGTAAACCCTACACACTCAGAGATTCTGAACTGTAATATTCTTTCCCAGAAGAAGCTTGGAAAGAACACATGAAGAATTTGTAGCATTACTCATCCAGTATATATGTTGAGGGCAATGCATCATTAATGAACTAACTGAAGAATAAATTTTTACAACTGACTTTGAACTTACTGAACACTATTTACAGAGAAGAATGAGAAGTCACAAGTCAATTAGCCGAGTGAAAAACACTCAGGCAAGTGCTTTATCTCCAAGAAATACATATAGCCATTGAGGGACCTGAAAGCTGAAGCGTATCAAGAAGCCACCCAGTTTTACCACCTGAATCGAGAAAAAAGAGCAAAAGGCCGACCTTCCGGGATTTCCAATTATTCCATGCAAAACAGCATTTTCAAATCTTCTTCCAATTGAGACGGACGCTTAAATAATGTGGAAAAGAAAAATCAACAACAGCAAAAACATACGATTTTATTAGTGCGGTAATAGAGTTATGCGATTTAGGTGTCATAAACCGCCCCAAAACTAGCATGGGCTGGCCGGTACTTAAAACCAATAGTTGCTAATGCAGGGTTCATCTGGACCTCAATGCTAAGGAAGTCATGACTGTTAAAGCTCATTCAGTAGAATTGTTTATCTAGAATACAAGAAGATACGAAGCTACATGGTATCAAATTGAGCAGAGTTCCACTACCTGCTGACTGTACATAGTTTAGTTTTCTAGTTTAGCAGGCGGGCACATCCTGCCTCAAGTTAGTCTCCATTGTTCCCTGACTGCGGTTTATTCATTTACAACATCCACCCCTTCGTTACTTTGTTTCGTATTTGCAGTTTCTTCTTTACCTTCAGCAATAGTTTCCTGTTGAGTCGGAGGTGGTGGTGGCAACACGTTTTCAACCAACTCTACTAGCTCTTCAATTGCATCTCCAAAACGGTTCTCACATTCCTCTATAATCTGTCGAACATGAGAAAGAAATAAAAATTTGTACAAAAGTAACATTAAAAGTGAGAGATCGGAAATACATGCTAATTCTTCGGATTGAAGAGAAAATACAGCGAAGAATACATTGGAGAAACGGGAGAGAGAGATTACGCAGAGAATCCAGATAGTTTTACTTCAAAAACCTACTTTCTACGTGCAATTCCAAAAGGACAATACCTCTTGTATAATGACTCGAGTAACTGTCTTTTTAGGATTAATGTAACCATTCTTTCACGTGGTATTACACAAAAGCCAGGTGCATTGGTTTTGCATAAACCGTAATATCATAAAATATCCTAAACGAATTACAAACAGTTATCCACCTCAAAAACAATCTCTGGTAATTATACATTGCGAGCATCAAAACTCAATTCATATACCAAGTATAAACAAATAACATCTTATCAGAACAATCTCCGGTGATACTCTCATAAAAATAAGATTCTTACGTCCCCACATCCTCGGATTGCAGAACTCTACTATGATTAAGGTCTCTAGGAAAGATAATCCAAAGACAATTCTTGTGCGACCCTGAAGAAGAAGCCAGAGAAGGTGGAGTATATTTAGAAGCTATTTGTGCTTTTCGTTATTCACTTCTGAAATGTTCTGCTAGCCCAGTCTTCTTATGGTGAAAGTTAACTTATCAATCTCAAATGAGGTTAGCTGTAGATGGATGGCAGGGTATTTATTATGAAACTTGAGAAGATGAAGAACAAAAAAGTGCACTACATCTAAGTTTTTTTTTATATTAGTCAGCCATGTAGTTCTTTGATTCCATTGTGCAATAATCTATGCCATCAGTCAGAAAATACCAATATGTTGCCTTGTGAAAAATATGAAGCTCATACCACCATAACACCAATTGTGGGTGAACACAATCAAACTTTGCTCTGGTGCCATTTTGAGCAGTCGAGAGTATAATACTAGGAATGGATTTAATTTCTTAACACGATCAGTTGGTACCAATCACAAGTGTCTACGGCTTAGCATAAACTAAGAAAAAACCAGAAATGAGAAGAATACAAATAGACTTTGAGTGTCAGAAATTGGGGGGATCTGAATGTCATCAGGTTTGAATGCCAAAAGCATGCAAACCATTTCCTTTATGCATCCCAATACGATTCAATCAGATGGATTTTCAAACTACAGAAATGTTGATTTAAGACTTTTACAATGCAAATGCAAGACCTACTCTTTCACTTCTTCTTCTTTTTCTTCTCTTTTGTTTGGTTTCTTTTCAATGCCATTATGTTCTGAGATTAAGTGGCGGATTGTTCAAGAACACACATAAGTGATCGCCAGGGAAATTAAACTGGAGAACCAACTTGGGACCACTCCTAAGAGAAAGAAGTCTCTCTTCTCCCCGTTTCTACTCACCATGTGTCAAATCCTTTTCCGCGTACTGCTAATCCACATGTACCTCTTTTTGGTAAATCCATTAGTTAAATACTTCATTAGCTATCTTTTCTGCTTTACTGCTCGGTCCCACTTGAAAGATGCACTGTCACGCTCCCTATCTAATTCTGCACATCATATCCCCCGCTTTGAACGCTCTCACCCTCTTTACCATATAGTCCGACACATAACGAGACATTCTCGCCTCTCACATACATATGTGTTACACAGTGGGACATTATGTCGAGATATACAGATAAAAAAAAAAAAAAAGACGCTCCCAGAGAAGAGAAGGTTTTTTATTTACCGGATAAATTTCAACCGCAGAAGATGGCCTAACGTTGATAATATTTAGCACCTCAGCCTTTGCAAGGTCGTACTTTTTACACCTTTCCAAGAACTCACTGATATTCTCTCTGGTTTGCTTGCAAACAGGAGTCTGAGCCAAATAATCATAAACCTAGAGAAAAAGGCAGACATCGCCACAAAAGTTCGCACCACTCAATTCCGATGTAAAGAAAACCCAATACAAACTTGCAAGGACATTTACAAGAATAAAATCCAACCTTGTATTCGGAAGGTGCCACTTTAGCGAGAACCCGAGTAGAATCGCTTTCAGCCCCTCTAGACCGCAGAAACTCAAGTACTTCAAAATTGGTAAGAGCACCGGCATTGGCCTCTAAACTGGAAAAACGTTGAGAAATCTTTACGTGCATAGACTCGCAAACGGAAATAAATTAGAACAGGAGCAAAAAAAGAGAAAAGGCGTGAAAGGTTTGTAATCTATAAGGATTGTAAAAAGATGCCCAATTACCAAATGGCAAAACGCAGGATAACCCAGTAATAGGATGACCTCATACCTCTTCATGTCCAAAATCGAGGACTTTTCACCCAAACGCAGAAAAGAAAAGTGGGACTGTGCTTCGATTGCGAGAAGTTCCTTCTGATTTCGATCGCCCTCCCTTGTTAGTGTGGAGTAGGAGTCTATCGGATGGTCGAGAAGAGAACAGGCCCAGAAAATGCGTGTGTTTGATATGATCGTGGAGGAGGCGGCGAAGAGCTTCGGGATCGAGTTAGTAAAAAGTCCGGGGATAAATAAGCACGGGCCAAGCGAGGCTGGGACAGAGGGACTCGGATTCCCTCCTAAGAGGGAATCACCTCGCCTGTCCTAACCGGCCGTCGGATGAGTGACAACGCATTAATGAACTCATCCGACGGCCGGTATTAAAATACTTAAAAAAAATTCAAAACGAAAGAAATCGGGGCGTTAAGTAGTAACGGTGAGCAAAACTCACCGTTTCACTAAACGGTCCGTCTCCCACTTATTTGAAATCCCAGAGCGATGCGCGCGCGACCTTGTGCGCGGGCCGCACGCGACAGGACGCTGAAAATATCATAGCCACTGCACGCGGTCTTGCCCGCGAACCGCCCACGATAGGGCTCTGGAAATTCGAGAGCACTGGCGTGCGACCCCCGCGCCCCAAATGGCTCGCGCGAAACAACAAATTGCTTTGTTCTCTGCTTTTGCTTTTGGTGGGTTTCATGTAAAAAGTGTTCCATGCAAATTGCTTTTGGTGATGCTTTTTGCTTTTTGTGGGTTTCATGTAAAAAGTGTTCCATGCAAATTGCTTTTGGTTAGTACGTGGCATGAACAATATCAATAGAATATTTGCAGCTTTCTCGTGCAGATTCATCGTAATTCATTCGAACCGTATCAATAAAATCTCATTCCCAATATCATACAATAGGAAACACATGATGCATCACTTGTGCTGTTCTACTAATTCCATGAAATGTCAAGTCAGACCAGGCCAGATCTGTATGGAACACCTGCAGCCGAGATCCAGTCATCCCCTTGGATGAATGAACGCGGATGAATGAACGCACTGTGAATTTGCTGGCTTGGCGGATTGTAATGGTCTTCACCCCTTCCATTTAACTCTATAGATTGTTGAAGAATCAGGGCCATAATTCTGAAACTCGGTGTAAAATATAGTGTATGGATCAAAAGCAAGGTCGCGCGCGCGAATTCTTTTGTGTCTTCGTTGACTGGGGATACAGAGAGTTTGCAATCTTCTTTGTCGTGCAGGTTCAAATCACAAACATAAATGGTGGGAGCCGGAGAAAGAAAGTGCGTTTGTTCCAGAAGAGTTTCTTCGTCTTTTTGTTTAAAATTTGGCACCTGGTATTTCTCTCCATTCATAAATGGTGGACATGAGCTGCAGATGCTATCTTGGTGGAGTCACAATATATGGAATTGTTTCCTTTTCTTCTGGTAGTTGTCCAGTTGATTTTCCCAACGACCACATTGTTTACTAATACAGCAGGGGTCAATAAATTTTCTTTCCCATAGTATCGCAGAGAGTAACCCGGGAAGATGCTATCAAGTACGACACCTTAATCCTCTCAAACATCACCTGTAAAACAGAAAGAAATGAGGCGTAGAAACACTCGTGCAGAAGTAACTTGGCTTCCTCTTCCTCTTCGTGTGCGGGGCGCGCGACAAGCAAGATTTGGCTGTCGCACGCGCGGCCTGGTGCGCGGTGGGCGTGCGACGAGCCAATATCTTGCCTTGCGCGGGGTTTGCACAGCTGCCTTTGTACCGGGATGTTGTGGATATGGCAAGGGATAAGGTGAGGTCGAGCTACCACAAGGATTTTGTGATTGATGAAGAGAGCCGGTGGCTGTTGCAAGGATGGAAAAGGGCGAATCATCTATGCCATTTCTTGTTGGAAACCTGCCCAGCGAACTTGACAGGCAGGCTGATCTACTTGGGTTCTGCCTCCCAATCTCGTTGGCATTTAGCTACGATTTGAGGATCCAAGGTAATGCTGCTCCTTGTTTCTGTTTTATTTCATTTAACTTCTATTTCGCAGTAGCTTCACTTGTGGTTGATCTGCTTCTTACTTTATAATTGGCTGAACTCGTAACCTTGCAGTTAACGTGGCCATACAGAGAGAAGGTTTTCTGGTGAAGCAGGGGTATGCATTCCACTTGTAGAAGACTTGCAGACATAATTTGTAACCCTTTCTGACCACAAATGCTCTACTCTAACTATGCTTCTTAGTCTGTCGAATAACATATTGAGTGCGGTCTCATGCTCAAAGAAAAAAGTTCAAATTAAGGTGTAAATGAGGAAACTTATGCAGCAGAGCTTTAAGTGTAATAATATGGTTTGCTGCTCTTGTCAATGAGGAAACTACGCGGGGCTGGCCCTAACATGATCCTGTACGGATGGATGGAGGCAGAGGTGGGTGGTGGCCATGTGGGGACGAAGCACATGACGAGAATAATCGTCACTATTCTTGTTTTAGTGAAACGGTGAGTTTCACTCCCCGTTACCGGTTAACGCCCACATGCAACGTTTAAACGTTTTTTTTTTCATTTGGCCATCGGATGGGTTCATTAATGCGGTGTCACCCATCCGACGGCATGTTAGGACGGACTCGGTGACTCCCTCTTAGGAGGGAATCCGAGTCCGGGACAGAGGAGCTTCTCAGTAAGGGGTTTTCTTTAGGAAAGAGAAAATTAGTGTAATTTTTTCCCCTGAGCAGACCATATTAGTAGTTGTAAACACTGGGCGTCGTAAAATGAATGGATAAAGAGTTACAGTGTTTGTCTCAAAATTTTGGGTATTGAAAAGTGAATATGATTTATGGTAGTGTGAAAAAAATAATGAGATAATTTAAATAATTTTTTTATATATTTTTTATAGTAAAAATGAATGATTTGATAGGAGATATATTATTTTATAATAATTTTATTATTTTAATATTTTGCTAGGAAAATTTTATTTATTCTAAATGAATTTCTTATAATTTTTTTTCCAAAGAATTTCTTATTACTTAATCTTACAACAATACTTCTTTTTGGCGAACATCTTTCTTATTAATACAAAAATACCTATATAGAATACGTAATTAAACTTCTCTTTTTTTTTTCTTTCAAGTACACAAAATATAAAATATATACATTAAATCAAAATTTTATCTTTCTTCATTTTCTATAAATTTTTTCGTATAATCACCATTTTCACTCAACAAATTCAATAGATATTTTTATTCAATTTTCTTCGCATAACCAACATTTTGCCCAACAAATCATACCACATAGTCACATACTTTATTAAGAAATACAAATAAATCTCAAATTATTCTCAACCTTGTGTTCACTTCATCGCAGATACCCTTTTTTTTTACTATCTAAAAAAGCTAGATAGCATGCAGCCTCTGCGTCTGAGTTTCATCCTAGAAATTCAATGGTTGTGAGCTCCACCGGTGAAGTCTCATGGCCGTCTCTTATAGCTATTAGGTCACTTTTATCACCTAGCAAATAAGCTTTCATGAACGCAACAACAATTCCTCCAACAAACCTCCTCATGGGTTCCTTGGACTAGCCCTCTAATCCCAGTGGAAATAATTTTGCATTCCTGACCGTTGGATGGTCTTCGGTGCTTCGGACGGATTCCCCTTCGGAGGGAATCCGTTCCCGAGAGGGACTAGCCTGTGGGGCCACAACAATGAATCCGTAGGAAGCGATGTGTTGGATAAGCTGAGTGTAGAAGGAGTTGTAAAGCAAGTAACCATGGAGGACGATTATGACTGGGAATTCTCCGGCTTCACTTGGCGTCAGAGGCGGATCCAGGGGGTGCGGCTTGGCGTCAGAGGCGGATCCAGGGGGTGCGGCCTTGGGCGGCCGCCCCCCATTGGAACAGCCAAAAGTAAATTTTATATGTAAAATTTTTTATTTTATTTTTTATTATAAGTTGGTATGGGTCTATGGGAGCCCGATCCCGATATGCCCATGCCAACTTTGGTTTTAAGCTTGAAGGGCCTGGTTTTAAGTGTGTATTGATTGCTTCTACTTCCAGTTGCCTTGGCCGGTTAAAGGTGCTAGAGAAATCGTCAGATAGTTTTTACTTGACAAATGTGGACCTCATTCTACGTGGACCTGGACCACCTAGTTCTAGAGAAATCAAGTCTTTTGGGTTAATTTATTTTTCTTGAAAATAAGTATATGTGTATTTTAGTTATACATGTTGCCTCTTATTACTTCTTTTTTTTAGTTTTTAAAGAATATTTCTTTGGAGTGGAAGATTTGACAATTTGATATTTACATCTTAACTGGACATTGTGAGGCAACTAGTGCTTTGATCAAATCTAATTAATGTCTTTGCAGTTGAATACTAACGATGGTAAATCCCCTGGTAGCCTATAGGACACTGGCAATTTATTGAACAATTTGGACAATTTATAGTTAACAACAAATTTTCCATACTGTTATAGGAATTATAATGCAATACTTCTCAGTTATTTTTGTTCATACTATTTTTGTAGTACTTGATACTGAAAATTCTAGTGTATAATATCCCCCTTGACTCTCAGCTCTCTCTCAATCTCATTATTTAGATTTTTTACGGTTTCAATTTTTGCAGGATACTCGAGATTTTACACTTGAAAATTGATGGACCTCCGACCCCTAGTATGTCCCTCTATCCAAGATTCTCTCTCTACAATTCAGTAGAAAAATTCATTTATTTAGTATGCTAAAAATGCTTTAGGGTTTGAAATTTTGTGAGTTGTGAAATTGTTGAAGGATGAGATTGAATTGGTTTGTATATCTTAGGGCTATAGAGGTTTCTACCTAAAAATTTCTATTTTTTTTATTTTTTTTCGAAAATAAATAGAAACTCACTCATATTTTTTTGGGTCCCGAATTAATTATTTAGCTGATTTTTGTTTGTTTATGATTTTTCATGCCCTTGAATTTCGGTGGAGTTCCTGCTGCTCAAACTAACATTTTATTATATATATATAAGATGCAAATTAGTAGGATCTAATTGCCACTTTCAGTCTTAGCAAATAGTATGTACGTGTATTTTAAAATTTTTGATGCTTTTAATCCTTAATTTTCGATATTTTAACTCTAAGAAACTTTTTACATTACGTTGGAATTTTTTTTTTGACATTTCACATTATGTGTTCGACACCCTTCAAATTGGATCCTCGATCCGCTTTGGGGGTGGGACAGGGAGTGTAGACCCAGTTTCAACCGTTTGAAGCACCGGTGTGTAGTTCCCCGTGTCAAAAACGTTAGCTTTGGTAGGAGCAGCAGTAGCAGCTGAAGCAGAGGTAGAAGCAGAAGGCATGACCTCGTCCCGGTACGAAATTTCCTAGCTACTGAATCAAGTTGATGCCCAACGGGATAAAGTTCAGTTGGGGCATTTATAGCCTCAATCTGAGTGAAAAAATATCTGTTACAAGTGTCGGATATTTTCCCTCTGTTGTAGGAATACTTACCCCCAAAAAACACTGTGATAGTACTAGGAATAGTTTACGAGTGGACCATGGTCTAGACTCTAAAACCTTGATCTCCGTCACAGTTTGTTGGGGCATTTATAGCCGTGAAAAAATATCTGTTAGTGTCGGATATTTTTCCCCTGTTGTAGGAATACTTACCCCCAAAAAACACTGTGGTAGTACTAGGAATAGTTTACGAGTGGACCATGGTCTAAAACCTTGATCTCCGTCAAAGTTTGGGCCAGAACACTTTGTGCACGTTTGATCATATATAGATAACCCCCACTTGAAAGACGTCGCACTTGATTGAATTATTGAAACAAGCGTGTGCGACGACAGCTCATTTACCCCCTCTCTCTCTCTCTCTCTCTCAGTCGAGTGCCTCCTCCAGCCCAACAGTACCCTTACGGAGGAGGGGGAGCTTCGGCTCCTTCATCCCCCTCCTCCTTTTTCCTTCCCTCTTTCCCCTCTTCCCTCTCCCCTAGCCGGCTCTCTGGTCTGCTCAGTGGGTGTGGAGTTGGGTGGTTTTTTGGTTTTTTTTTTCACAGGTGGCTCTCTCTCGGTTTTCGGCGGTTTCCGTCATTTGAGGCCCTGCACGCGCCGGCTGGGAGGACTCCGCGCGGCGAGCGCTACGTCGGCTCTCTTCCCCGTTCACCAACAGGCGGTGCCTCGTGATCCACGCGCCCCACGCGTTGCGCGTGGATCTGACGCGCCGACATGCTTTGTCGCGCGTGGCAGCCTCTCCGCCCCCCAAACCCTGCTCTTTTCCTCCGGCGTGGAACGTGTGGCCCCTGCGCTCCATTTTCCCCTACGGTTCGCCTCTGCCGCCTCCCACGCGCCGCCGCCGTTTTTCGTCCGACCAGAAATAAACTCGTTTGGGTCTGCCCCTCTGTTTAGGGCTTATGTGCTGTTGTGTTGTAGCCTTTTTGGGCCGGCCCCTCTGTTTAGGGCTCGTGTTTTGTCGTGTTTTTGCTGGTTTGGGTCTGCCCCTCTGTTTAGGGCTTGTTGTTTGTTTTGTCTCGTGGTTGTTTGTCCGCCCCTTCTGTGGGCTTATCCGAGTCCTTGTGGCTCTTCTCCGACCCTTTGTTGGGTCTCGCTACGCGTCTTTTGTAGCGCTTTACCTGCTTGTCCAGGTCCTAGTAGCTCTGTCTACTATGTCCGGCCATCACTCCCTCTGCCCTGCATGGAGTATATAGTGGTTCCTCTGATCCGTCCGAGGGTCTTGCTGGTTTTCTCTGTCCCGTCTGTCTTGTTGTCTTTGTGTTCGTCTTGTTGTTTTTCCGTGTTGTTTTCTAGTTTTTAATCTTTTGGTTCTTTTTTCGAGAAAAAAAAAAGATCATATATAGATAGGAGTGAGGAAGAGGAAAAAAGAGAACAATTTTTCATCGACAAGGAAAGTGAGTAAAATGGTGTCGTTTCACTAAAGGTATAAGGGAGAGAGAAAAAATTTGTGTGTTAGAGAGCCAAACCTAATTTTCCACAGGTTTATATTTCAAAACTCGAACCCGAGTCGGTCGGGAGGTTAAGTCGTCGGATTTTTGCCCACCCCGTATTCTCGGGTGCTCAAAATCGGCCTCATGCTGCCATGCATGGTGCACCATAGATCAAGTTTCAACAGGAGCACCTCTTGTTTTCTTGTATCACATTCTGATACATGCGTCTTTTATGCAAGTATTGGAATCATGTAGCGAAGGGCCAACAATGAACTTTGATGTCTAAGTAGATATTCTTTCTTTTAAGAGTGACGAGGAGTCATTGACTTTGAGCTTGGAATCAAATGGATCGGTATTTGCTATAGAATTAGTTTAACAGTACTCAAATAATTTCATTCTCGAATTGGGATGTGATCAGCATCCATTAAAATACAAAGTGATTTTATGCATGTTTATATATTTATATATATATATATTAATTTTATGTATGCTGAAGGTCCTAGCATCTTCGCTCCACATCTTTTTCATAATACACGACATCCACAAAGTTATATAGAAATGCTACCTTCCATATGGTCACCTTCGTCAAAGTAAAAAAATTGTAGAAATCTCCATTTAAGAAGAAATCTTTTCTATGGACCTAATGATTTTATTGGCAAACGATGCAAAACGTTGGCCATTTCCTTGAATCCACGCGGTGGAAGACTTCTCATTGTCATAGATAGAATACTTGCCTATCAACATGGCAATTACCCCTCTCCTTACTCTAACTCCAAGGGTTGTTTTGGAAAGAAATTGACTTTTATTGGTGTTTGTAAAAAAGAGTCTCATTGAAAGGGTTTTTTAATAGTTGAACTGTGTTATTTTGTATTTAATATTGAAAAAAATGTAGATAAGATGGGTTGATGAAGTTTTATATATTTAATAAGAGATTGATTTTTATTGGAATATCTTTAAAAAGTTTTTTTTACTATAACTAAACAAGAAGACATATGTATGATTCAGTTCTAAGAGCCATAAAACTGCATGCTTATGACCTTTGTAATGGGCACCAAGATCCCTTTGAGTTTTTAACTTTTCTATTTAAGAAATCTGAACCGTCATTTTTAGATCCATGTGCTGTTTCTTGAACGTGTCAGACTGCGTGTCCCAGCATGCTCACCCAACCAAAGCTTGCTTCTAAATATAAGCACCAATCAGGCAAAGAACTGCCTCTAAACCCCAAAACCAATAGAATTCAATCAGATCCTTCCTTTACCCCCGCAATATTTCCCCTCCGATTCTCATAATTTTCCTTGCCCCAAACAAAACCATAGCACTCATCTTCCTAATTCCTATTCTCCAAAAACCAATTTTGGTGATCACATCAAAATCCTAATTTTTTGTCACAACCATGGGCCGTGGCAACAAAGGTGACGTTGAGTCTGCCTGGGCAAACAACCACAACCACCCCAACGATGACCAACTTTACCCCATGATGCTTGAGACCCCTAAGCTCCGTTGGGCGTTCATCCGGAAAGTATACGTTATATTGTGCATGCAAATGCTTCTCACCACTGCCGTCGCCGCCACCGTCGTCTTCTTCCGCCCCATACCCGACTTCCTTGTCCACACCAGAGCTGGCCTCCCCGTGTACATCGTCATCTGCATCCTTCCCTTCATTCGTAACTTTCTATAATCATCTTAACCTTCCCCTTTTTTTTAAATTCCGTACTTCAGGAAATTATTTGTGGGTTTTGGCGCATTCTTCTTGTCTCTTGACACTTCTCTATACATGTTGTTTATTGTATGTAGTTTTGTGCCCATTGTACTGTTACCACAAGCGTCACCCTCTGAACATGTTCCTTCTCTTGCTGTTCACGATTTCGATTGCCTTGATCGTGGGACTTGCTTGTGCTTTCACCAAAGGTATCTCCTTTTGCTTTCCTCTATTTTTTTTCTCGGGTATATATGTTTTGCGTACAAATCCTGGTTTCATTGTTTTCTTTCTAAGGTGAAGGGACAAGATTCCCCTTTCATTTTGTTCTCATATGTTTTCTGGTTTCGGTGTCTGTACATTGCTTGGGTTACAGCTAAATTCCTCACGTTGTCGTATTTGTGGAAGAACAGGGTGTCAATAGTTAGGCCGGGGTACTAGCCTTATTTGTTTATCTTGGGATGAATATGAAATTGTCGATCTTGGGATTGGTTATTTGAATCCTGAATTGAAACAGTAACCCTCTGTAGAGAAAATGGACAAGAATTGAAGTTAAAAGATGTTTTGATTATATTGGGCTAATTTGAGGGGATTTTCGGTTTGTTTTCACCTCCTTGACAAAAAAACACGTCGTTTCTTCTCTTTTCTTTGCTTCTGCGTCACAAACCAAAAAGAAAAAAAAACAATCCTAACAAAATCTTTTCTAAAAGGCAAACAGAATTCATTCGGAGGGAGAGATTTTCTTTTTTAATTTTTTTTCTAAGTTGGCAGATATCACCATAAATATTGATGATACAAAAACGAAAATTTCAGGAGAGTTTGACTAGAGGGACATACCATAATATAGGTTTTCCAGACTTGTGGAGAAATTCCCTTGTTTCCTAATGGTTACAAATAAGGAATAAGAATGATCCTTAATTAACCTTGGTGGAAGCTTAAAATGGTAATTTTGTAAGTATCCCTAGGTTCTTCTCTGATTTGATGTGAGATGCGTTGTTAAACAGGGGCTTGTTTAGGATCTTCTGAGCAAAACTTTTTGAACATGCTCTCCAAGTCCACTGGCTCGAGCATTTTTCCTTCTGGGGTTCTGATGCAGCCCCCCTGTTTGTTTTATTCTGAGACTCTCTTCCTATAGCCATAAGCATAACATCTATGACTATTGTATGAACGTATGATCTAAAAGTTCAAATTTTGGAATGCCTTGCAGTCAGTCCCCTTGCTGACTGTCAATCCTTTCTCATTAGTTCAATGATTTAATATTCAGTCATAAGTTCACAAGAATTTTGATGCAAGTGCAATATCGTCGAGTGTGCACTTACCATTTGGGAGGGACACTCTCATACGGATTGGAAACAATTATCTCCCCTGGTAGATAATCAAAGTGGATGAAAGTATCTACCCCAATGCTGCACTGAATAACCAAGTATCACTGGTGCAATATGTACCCCACTTCTTCAACACATTAACCAATTATAACTGGATTACTATTGTACGCATAAATAAGCTTGTTTGAGGATCCTTGACTCAGTAGAAGCCAGAATCTTCCAGTCTGACATACATAAAGCTCCGGACCTGCTTTATTGAATTGGGAAAAATAATAAGAAAATTGTTATCAATCTTGAAGCTTTTGTAGAAATGTGGCACGAATTCCTGCAATTGTAATTTGCAGAAACAAGTAGATTGGTATTCTGATATATCCTGGACAACCTGACATACTCAAGTTTGGATAGGTTCAAAAGAAACACTAGATTGGATCATACAAGTGTCATTCGTAATGTCAATGAAATTCCCATTATCATGCAACATCATCTGGTTGTAAGCTTTTTACATGGGCAGGTAAAGATGTACTTTGAGAACCAGAGCTTTTGATGGTAGTTGCTTCCTTTTGACTTAATGGGAATTCTTAATTTTGTCGCCAACAGGGAAGATTATATTGGAGGCTGCTATTCTCACGTCTGTTGTGGTTGTCAGCCTAACCCTCTACACATTCTGGGCAGTGAAGAGAGGTCACGATTTCAGTTTCCTAGGGCCCTTTCTGTTCGCTTCTCTTCTGATGCTAATATGTTTTGGCCTCATTCAGGTATACACTACTTTCCATATTGTTTCTGTTGCTGTCTTTCGCCTCGTACGTATCTGGGCTTAAGAACAATTTTTCAATGAACAGATCTTCTTCCCTCTGGGGAAAATAACTACGGCAATCTATAGCGGCTTGGTAGCACTTTTATTCTGCGGTTATATTGTGTATGATACCAACAATCTGATCAAGCGCTTCAGCTACGACGACTATGTCTGGGCTTCAGTTTCCCTTTATCTAGATATCATCAACCTCTTTCTTAGCCTCCTCACTTTGCTCGGGATTGCTGACAGCTAGAACCTTATATTCTTCCTCTCGAGTCTCCTATCTTTTTACGCTTCACATTGTCTTAGTAATCTTCAGCCTTTCGCAGACATTGGAAAGAGTAGAGTTTTCAATTAAATCTAAGGAACCCCTCTAGTTGTGGGTAAGTAAAGTAAAAAATACGTGAGCTCTGTTCTGTTGATATCTTGATTCTCGGCTAGCTTTGTAAATTGTAATGATGTAATCATTTTTCTCTGCTGGGCCTCTGTTTGGATGTCATGGATTATATAAAGCCAGAATTTCAAACAGTACCTCAACCTAAACCAAACAGACCTTAAAGTATTCTTTCCCAGTGCAATTCTGTAGAGTGGAATCGGCTCGAATTTACCCCATTTGTTGTTTTTCCTTTATGCTAATAAATATCTTGCAGAAAGGATTTTGTCCTGATGTGTATCCATCAAAATTGGGTCATGGTTTGATGTCATTGGGCCCATTACTAATAGGCCAAAGCCCACTCCTCATAACAACCAAAAGCCCATATCGCCAATTAAAAGACTTGGATGTTGACCAAGTTCGACCAAGCTTTTCCTTTAAACTCCCGAAACTTCTAACTCCATCTAAACTGCAGTAGCCGTCGTCTTCTTTCCCCAGAACTCATCTACTCAAGATACCAACTTTATTGCCGAACGTCTTTCTTCTTGTAACAAAATCATGCCTTTGGGATTTTTTTTCTTGTAATATTTCCTCATGTTCATTATCTTGATTCATGAATCATTCCTTAAGTTGATGTAATCATGCACTATTTTAAGAACAATAATTAGTGATATGATTTTTGTCTTAAGAAAGTGTAGCTAAACCTCTATATAAAGAGTTCATCAGTAGCTTCTTGAGATATGAATGAAAGGGTATTGTCTCAAGCGAAACTTCTGCTTCACCCGTGCTATTCTATTCCGCACAGTCTTCTTGCAATCTAGTTGGCACTCCGCTTTTCTCCAATAGAATATTACCCCAGAGCTAGATTCACTTAATCCAATCGAAAATATTATATTAAGCAGAAGATTACAGAAGAAGACAATCATGGTTCCACCGAAGCAGAAACCTTAAAAGTCTTAAACAAAGAGCCAAAACAATCAAGGGACAAGCCAAACCCACATATATAAAATAAAGCACAGAATCGAGCCCATGTCTTAATCTTCTGCTAATACGATCTGCTTTCCTCCAAATGGGATCAGCTCCTTCTCTTTTTGACTGCCCCAGTCCAAGATACTCCTTTTCTTTTATGAACAGTGAAACAACAAAGACTCGGATCACATGGTGTTCCTTTGATTTAGATCACTTTACTTTTTCATTCAGAAACAAAAAGAAAAGCTGAACACATATTCCCCCAAGATTAAAGTGAACCATTGGGATATCAACTTTTCTTTTAATTTTCTACTTTTTTACAAGAGGAACCCAAAAGACAGCCCCACCAACACTAAGACATCTGGCTATATTCAGAGGGCCATGAATCCAGTTCCAACTTTTCCATTTGCCAATATTCCCCCTTCATGTAAAAGAGCATATTTCAAACGCTCTGTCTATGGTTCCTTTCCCCAGCAATAGAGATAAGCCTTGAGACACCTTGAGTCCATATATCATACTCTTTTTTATTCCTGCACTCAAACTCTACGACTCCACGAAGTACTGTCTTCAATCCAAAGTAGCGGCGGTGCTCACCACCTTCCAGCAAGTGGCGGCCAGGCCACGCTGGCATGTCTTTAATCACCTCCAACACCACATCTATAAATTCAAAAAAGATCGAATCAAAGATGAAACCTTTCAATATCTATCCCACTTTAGAGCCAATTGCTTTCACAAATCCCCAAATATGAGAAGACCCACCTCCAATTCTGTTCGAATTATTAGTGAAGGACAAAGACAATAACTTACTCTTTTTCTTTTTTGTGATGGTCCCAGCAACATGCCTGCTCTTCATCTTCAACATAACCTGCACAAAAAGATGTTTGAAAGATGTAAAAGATTCCAAAGAAGCAAGACAAGAAGAAAGTAGTACATCTCCTTTTACTTCGTCATGCTCAGTTTTTGAGCTACCACTCCCAACTTTTACTCATTATGTTCACACTCAAACCAAAAGTCTCTCATTCCCAAATAATTAAGTGATTATACACTTGGCTCCAAACAAAAACGTGATCCGGTTCTTCTGAGGAAAATCAACAGCTTTTAGCATAGAGAGATTACCTGGTTCATCCTGTTGATGTAAACAGACACAATTTTCCAATGAAGATCACCTGCGCTAATCAGAAAAATGGTACCATCAACCTCACTCCCTCAAATAGGCACAATTACGCATAACATAGCGTAATGCCTAATCTCCAGACTCATATTTACTCTACAATAGATATACACCACTTCTGCTTCCAGAAGAAGAAATTTCAGAAACAATTTCCAAGCAAAAATTCAAAACGGCCACTTGAAATAAAAAGACACAGAATTTTACCTTTGCGGGTGCGCTTGAGAAGCTCACATCCTCTAGCAAGCAATTCCCTACTGCAGATGCCAAGAAAATTCTCTTCAGGAACAAGCTCACCACTGAAACTACTGTTGGAGTTGCCGTTACTTCCGTTGCTACCGTTACCGCCAACTCCCATCCCCTTCTCCACCGGTATAACCGCGGCTATGTTCCACACTTCCTTCAATGCCCTTGCCTTCAATGTGGCCGCCCCCCGTAACGCTGAGGAACAATCTCGTCAACAAAAATTCACCATATTCCTAAAATCCCCACGGAGCATAATTACCTAAATTATTTGCCTAATTTTACCTGTTGCTGCGGCGGCAGTTACAGTCATTATGTCCCCAGCCGACCTGACATTCACGGCGGAGCTCACCACCGAAGTAAGGTGTTCGCGTTCAGCCCCCATGGCCTCCGCCGCCTCCACGCATTGGGCGGCAACCAGTGTTGCAGCCGACGCCACAGCCATGTCGGTCTTCGCCATGTGCTCGTCCTTGCCAGCACCAGAGGATGCAGCAGTGGCGGCAGCAGTGGCGGCAGCTATTGCTGCCATGGCAGCGGCCACTCCAGCCACCGAAACAGCAGCATGGATCTGGGCATTTTGGGCCCTCGTCTCCTCCTTCTTCTTCTCCTTCCTGTCCTTCAGCCATCTCCCCACTGTCTTTCCTCCACCACCGGCGGCTCCGCCAACTCCCACAGCTCCTGTAGTGGCGGCGGTTCGGAATTGGGTGTTGTTCGAGCGGCAAAACTGCATTAAAGGAGTCCGAATAAGTGCGTGTGGGGTCACGAGCTTGCTGCTAAATTGGCATCGTGCGCAACTATGTGCACCACACATAAAATAATAATAATAAACTACAGTGAATTTTTTAAAAAATAGAAACATAATACTGTTTGGATAATGAGAACTAATCGGAAGAATTTCCGATCCGAGTTATGGGACCGAAGTTCAGAGAATTGGAATACAATAATGGGGTCCACAAGAAATTAATGCAGCCGAGTGGGAGGGGCACTGAGGAATGAGCATGGGAGGTGAGTTTGTTGCAACGAATCAGAGAGGACAGATTTGGGTGACATGCAGCGTGTCCTGGCGATGTCACGTCTCTAACCAATTCGTTTAATGGGGACCAAAATGGAGAGAGCTGGGAACCGATTAGTCGGTGGCAGACCAGTAAATCAGCTGGCATATTGGCCCAATTGTCTGTATTGGACCGATCCGTGACAATTAAGGATGTTGAAATAGTAATATTACGAGTAAAGCAATTTTTTTTTCTTTTACTGTAGGAAATCCCTAATTCCCACACTACCATCAACTTTTGCATTGAAGAGAGCGAAACAACTCTTTCCGGGAGTAATCAAAGAGCGTTGGTTACAGAAAAAGCCTGCTATGTTCGCTCTGAGACTGGTCAGGTCTGTGAAAAGATCGAGTATTCGTGCTTTGTATCCAAAAGGAGCAAAGCGCAGCGAGGCAAAGTACGACTTGTGTGTCTGACCCTTTCGTTTGTGTCTCCAGTGTCCGTGTGTGTTAGATTCCGGCGACCGTGTAAGCTTGTCGCCGGAAAGAGTCAGAAAGAAACCTTGACATCGTCGATTTCGGAGGGAGATACTGGTGGGCTGTCGGTCAAGGAGCCGCAGCTCTGTGTGCCGTTGAGAGGGCCACTGCTGTGTGAGAGTCTGCCTGAGGTGCGTGGCGATACCTCCTGCTGCAAAGGACGAGAGATCATGGGATGTATTGGTGTTAGTGTCGTTTATGAAAAGACTGGGAGAGTGAAAGCGGAATCATACTGGTTTTGTATGTGGATGTGGGCTACTATATAAGTGAACGGTAAATTTGAAACCAAAAAATAAACAAATTAAAATTGGTATGCGATGAAAAACCCAAAGAGAGGGTCAGAAGCAGAAGAAAATTGTACGAAACCTCTGTAAGATTGATGCAGATATAATTGCAGAAGAGAAAGCAACACCAATCAAAGAATGGGCAAATAAGACGAACAAAAACGAAGTTTGATACGTATAAACCAAAAACCAGAAGCAAACACAAGAAAAAACTCCAAAAGAGAGAACAAAACAAGAAACCAGTCAAATTCTGAGCAGAAACCAGGGTGAGATATACCTTTAAGAGAAAGAAAACAAAAAACAAAAAGAGAAAGCTAGCAAAAAACAAAGTTTTAATCGCACTCTGGTTTGGTCCTTCGGTTTCCACCAACACTCACCGACTGGGACATAATCCTCTCCATGACCATCTGAGAGGTCTCGGACGAAGCAAACGAAAACGGGTTCCCAGAGACCGCAGCAGCCTCCTCCAACTCTGCGGCCAAGTCCTCCAGAATAGGTCCGCCATTACCACCAGCAGCGCCACTTGAGGTCTTTGCCAATGCCACCATATGCGGTGGGGCCAGAGCCTTGGAGACCTCTAGAGCCGAAATGCTCCAGGAGCGGGAGAGAAACTCCATGGGCTCCCGCGGGGTCTCCGGTGGTCGAAAAATCGCGTACTGGACCGGGTCGGGTCTCCATGGCTCGGTTGCTGCCTTGTCCATGCCAGAGTCTGACTCTCTGTTCTACTCTGTGAAAGGGTGCGCAGGTTAAGAGAGTTTCTTAAGGCTTCGTAGCGGTTGGGTGCTTTATAGAGGCGAGTGACACAGTGTGTGAGAGAGAGAGAGAAACTAATCGGCCGAAATATGAAATATCAGTAGTTTTCTTATTTTTGAAATATCAATCTAGTTATTAAAACCAAATATTTGAAATGGAAAATATAGTAGAAAAGTGAAGCTTATGGCTAAGCGTCGCACTGTACGCGCGATTTTGTTCGTTTGGTTTACAAGTTGGAGCACTGGCGAGTTGGAAACACGCGCTTTGGAGTAGCGTGTTGATTAATTTGGATTATTCAAGTTTAAAGGTTCGCTTAGAAAAATAATAATAAATGCAAAACCAGTCCATCCAGTAAAAATCGATTTAATTTTTGTGATATTTAATATTTATTATTTCAGAAAGTGATAAAATTAATATGAATTAATTATAAATAAAAATAAAATTACATAGCTAAATTTATAATTTTCATTTACCCCTTCAAAATAACGTGAGGAGACTGAAGGCGATACTTTTAGAGCTTGTTCGGCACTTTTTGAATACAAAATATTTACAACCAAACATCATTTTTAACCCTACGTAAAATAAACTACAACACACATACTAATAAAATTAACATCACATAAAAATTCTCAAAACACAAAAATCCTTAAAATACTATACAACCGAACAGCGCCTTATTCTTTCCAATCGTCGGTGTGGTACGGTTTTTTGGAACGGGCCTCCAATTTTCATTTCCGATTCTGAGGTTCGCTTAGCCATTAACGTTTGAAAATTGTGAGCTTAATTCTATAATTTATTTTTAAAGAATTTCGTAGCCTCGTAGGTATTTATTAGCTATTCTTTTGGTCCACTGTCATGACAAACAAATGATCTAATAATTATCCAGCTTTTGTAGGTGAAGGAAATACACATGTTCTAAAATTAACGTACATTGATACATTAATTAACATTTTCAAAATTTACTTATTAGCTCACTATACACTTGTCCTACAGGATTTCTTATTGTATAAACTTACTAATATTATTTCAATTATCATTTAATTTCTATTTTTGAAATGTTTGAATTTTGCAACATTCTAATCAGTAGAAAACAATTTTTTACTACTTTCCTATTACACAGTAATGTCAAAAAGTAAAATACACAAAAATATGAAGGTCCATAGCCAGCCTTCGATCTTCAACCAAAAACAAACAAAAGAAAATGCTTACTTCTCTCTTAAGTTTTAATGCTTACTTCTCTCTTAAGTTTTAATGCTTACTTCTCTCTTAAGTTTTAATGCTTGAAGCATCTTCACAATACGGGGAGAATTTTAACATCATCATATAGTAAAAAAAAAACCAAAGTGTCGGTTCAAAATATTTTGACTATTTCGAAACCAAACAAATACGGATGGACTGTCTGCCCCCGTAGCCTGAAAGGACATGGAAAGAGTGAGGAATGGACGCGTCTGTTTGCCCAAAATTTTATGTTTAACATTTTTAACAAAATAAATATACTTCAAAATTTTCAACTTTTACACGTATGTTTCAAACTTTTCAAAAACTTCGACATTCAAAAGATTCCCATAATTTTAAAAATATTTCTCAAAACTTCGATAAACAAACACTACCATAATTTTGTGATTCGTTCAAGCTGAAAACTTATAGAAAAGCAAGGGAAAATAAACTGAAGAACCCAGAAAAAAAAAAGATGATTATCTTGTTGCCCGAAGTAGAAAAGCTGACATTTGGACCCTACGCGGGACCCAGCCAAGGGCGCAAACTGCATCTATTGGAACATTTAGGTAATATTTGTTTCACCGATAATTCGGGTCATGAAAATTTTCAACAAAATAAAAATATTTTAACATTTTTTTACTTTTAAAAATACACTTTACTTTTCATAAATCTCAATAAAAAAAATCTCTACCCTAGACGTGGCATGTAACAACCTTCGAAGGACGTAAGCCCTTAGCCACCTGATTGGAAAGAAAAAATAGAACGGTGTTAACTAAATTATTGAGAGCCAATAATTTATATCGGCATATATACCCACCTCGGACTAGGTTTCAAATTTCGGTATTTCTATTGCCACACCGTATTTTATTTAACACAATTTAAAAAAAAATCAAATTATTACTAAAATCTTATTTTTGGTCTGAACTTATAATTTTATTACATTATAAAGTTTCTCAATTTATTAATTTCAATTCCCTGTCCATTCTCTCTTAACGGAAAGAAGAAAGACAAAAATACACCCAATTAAAATATCATATGCGGAAGTGGGACAAACTGGATCCATTGGAGCATTTAGTGAGATGGGGCAGCCCTATGGGTGGCCTATGTCACCCTTAAAAGGACGTAACCCTCCAATTAATGGTGTAGCCGAGCAGCTAAATTATTGGGAGTTACAATTTCCACGTGTTAGCCAGGGAGTACTTGATCTATTTCCACCTCCATGGCCATGTATATTTTTCTGCCACATGACAAGGTATAATCACTATCTCATATTAAAGTACACCATTTTCTTCTTGGGCAATTGTTTTGTGTATATCCTTCTCCTACCGGCAAACATAATCCATGCCTTCACCAACTTGAAATTGATTCAAATCAAACAAATCAGCAAATAATGCTTAATATAATTTTTTTTAACAAAAAAAAGGGGGGAATGGATAACCAAAGTATCAATTCTCTATGGGTGATGGGTCTAATTGAACTACTGACCTTAATATGATTGAAATGTGAGTTTCAGTACTTGGTCCCGGCCGCTTGCGATCACTACTAAAGAGTCAATTAATGCACTTGAAGGGAATTCAAGATTACGCAAAATATGACAATATCACATGCAAATCAAATGATAAAAGAGAGCCCTTTAATGAAGACAATAATACGTAGAAAATGACATTTTGTGGTGTCAACTTAAATCAAGCTACACCATAAACATTTAGCAGGTAACGACTTCAACTTTCGTCTCTGTGGTCCAATGAGATTGATTGGAACACCTGCAGTACGTTCTGCCAACTCTCATATCGGAGACGTCTCAGCTCACAATGCCATAGGCGAGATCCACTCTTATAAAATTTTAATAATGAGTCATAGGGATTATTAAGGGATAAAGCCCCCACTCTTAGGGGTGAATAGCGGACTAGTCGGAATTGAAATTTGATATTCTGACGTCCGGTCCGTTAACTAGCGGATGACCAAAATAGAGACCGTTTCTGCTTTCGACTCTTAGCGGACCTAGCGGATAACGAAATTCCGAGAACTTTTTGAACACGTGTAATTGACAAACAAGTGTAAAAATAAATCTAAAAATATGAAATTCACAAAATTCCATATTTTTTTAAATAAAAACATGATATTGTTGCAATCAAACATACACCTCAATGCATTTAGAAATATTTCATGACTTAAAAAATACTAGAACTAAGTCTTTCAATCAAACATATATGAGGAACCAAAGCATTGAGTTTGACTTCACATGTAAAAGTAACACCAAAGCATGAACAAGATGCAAAATTCAGCTGACTAAGTATGATATATATGTATTTAACAGATTCACAAATCAATCTAGCACAATCAATATAACATTATAAATGAATTTTTTCCAAAATATTTGACGCCAAGGAGGCATAAATCAATATAGCAAAAACCATGTAGAATTCAACATATGACAATAATGCCAATTCATAATAACAATAAACCTCACATGACCTAAGCACCTTACTGCTGTAAAGCTCTTCTAATGCTTACAACTTCTTGTGCCTTCTCCACAAAGGAGAGGACATCTCCCATTCCTAAGATACGTCCTACCATACAGTCTGGGTAGAAGGGCTCAAGGTCCTCCATACGCTCGCCCCGCCCTACAAGCTTGATTGACTTTCCTGATACCTGTCCTCATAGTAGTTATGAAAATAACAAGAGAAACTCTCCTTGGTGGAAAGCATTTAACAAGTGGACAAGTACATAAAAGCTACCGCCACAAACCAAGTTTCTCCACAAACAAAATGAACAACATTTCTCCATTGTTGTGCTCGCCAAACACCAAATTTATCTAAGACAATTATTTATTAAAGCTGGCTAAGTTTTATGCTTTCCAAGCTGCCCCTTAAAACTCCCACCCAATTGTCCGACAATACTACCTCAAGATCATTACCTCATTCAACAATTTATATCATCCATAATTTGAATAATCTACATAGTGAATGCCAACTTTTCCAAAAATAAATGTTTAGAAAATTATCAAATTAATATAACTGACTTAAAAGGCATATGAGGTAAAATCAACTGATTTATGACTTAAACGTGACAGACATAGTAACAAAGCTTAACGTCAAGAGCTATAGCAAATCATATTTTTCAGGAAGAAATTGATTCCAAATAAAATTATAGGATAAAACCTAAGTATGCTAACACAAACCTCTTTTACACCCAAAACTGCTCCACCTCTAGAATCCCCATCAAGCTTTGTCAAAATGGTTCCTGTTATCCCAATCTCTAGATTAAATGTTGTCACGAGGCCTGCAAATTCACATAAGATAGATTGTGAGACTGGAGTTTGAGAGTATTCATTACTCTTAGCCCAAAAATCGAACAAGGGCATGAAATCAACAACAATATAATCCAAACCAATAACTATTAATGATCCTCAATAAGTGCAAATGTATAAACTTATCTCCTTCAAATGGACTGTTTTCTTAATCATGATGGAATAGGCAGGCAGTAAAATATAAGCCCCGAAATTTTTGTTATTCATGATGAGTAAAATGAAATTTTAAGTACCTGCAGCTTCTGTTCCGTCATTGCATCAACAAGCAGAACTTCAGTGGGATTCAATGCCCGCTTCTTGAGCTTCTGGAGGATTCTCGAGACGGCATCGTCGTGAAGGCGGATGATGGGAGAGAGACGGGGGAGGGGAAGTGGAAATTAGGGCTGCAGCTGGGGGGACTCGGGGTTGGGGGAGGGGAAAAGGAACATTAGGGCCAGGCAGAGGGCTCGTCGTTTTGATCCATGACAAGTTTTTGTTCTTGTTTTTCCAAAAAAACAAGTAAAAGATGTCGTCCTATTTAAAATCGGACGACGTCTTTTTAAGTCAAAGGGAACAAAATAATAATAAAAAAAGCAACAGAACCGAATTTTTCGCCGAACTGACGGAAAAGTCCGCTTCCGTTAGTGACCTAAAATTACTTCCGATTCCGATTCCGATTCTAATTCCTAAAAGGAGCGGAACTTATTTACTGAGAAGCGGTGCCGGAAACGGAAACGGAGCGGACTTACAAGCATGCCACGCGAGCTAAAAATTTTCGCCTTTTGTGGTTAGGAGCATCTATCCTCTCTTATTAAATAGGAACACGCCCACGCAATATACGCGGACACCACGTAAGACAAAAACGAAATGCTACGTGCTGGAATGGAGAGCAAACCCCCAGCAGATGACTGTGTTCCGCTGTTCCTCCAACAAATCCCTCGGGTCTTGGCCATGTTTCAGCCCGACATACACAAAGAGAGGACCTGACGAAACCCAGCCAGCTCTTTTTTTGATCGCTCAGAGTCAGCATAGTTTTTGGCGGTGTCTGTTTATTTTTTTTGCTCGAGTTAGGGCCCCAAGGCGAAGGGTAAGTCTGATAAAAAGGTGCGCATGGAGGCGTGTCTGGCTACGTCATCATACCCTCTCTTGGTTTCTTACATTCTCTCCTCAGACCAAAAGCTTTAAAAACAAAGAAAAGAACCCTAAACGTCAGGGCTTTTGTCATTTAAATCTTGAACGTCTCAGTTTCATCTACAGCAATATCAGCAACAAGTTGCATCAAATTCACGCCCGCGATTAATAATCACAAGTAACATGGAGAAGGGAACTGTTCCTGTATCAGAACAGAGTAAGATGCAACAGCTAATCCCCCCTCCCAAAAAAAACAGTATTTGCCTCTATTGAACCATAATTTGCTAAAGTAAATCCATTCTCTCGGGAGAGATCCGGAAAAGGTCCAGAATTTTCTTGCATGAGATATTGCATCTTGTCATCAGAGTAAATGATCCTTGAGTAAAATATTATCTGCTATCGCACAATAGACCAAAAGAGTTCGACGGGCTTTGTCATTTTCCTTTATTTAGCTTTAAACCGTTCTTCTAGTTGGTCCTTAATGTGGAAAACACAAAAAGGCCAAAGGTTATATCGCATATGGTCAAAGATATGGGGCTGCATGGTTAGTGGGGGCTGTTTTCAAACATTGAATCAGCGGAGAATGTTTGTAGTTTTGTTTATCTAAATGCCAACACTCTGTTGTTCCTTGTTAAACAATTATAAAATAGATAAAGAGGAAAATGTGTCCAGATTCAAACGTGTATGGAGCTTTGTGTAGGGGAAAATCATCATATGTAGGTAAGAAAAGGACACGTTAAAATAATGCGTAAATTTGGTACGTGAAGCACAGGATAATAAATTGCAGCAAGGGTGTGCAGCATTTTATGATTTTTCTCTTTGGTAAGCACATTTACTGCAATATAGATAATTAATTCGACTCGAAGATAACGAGGAAGTACTGGTGCCATTGAAATTTAAGCGATCGATGCCGCCTCGTTCAGAACAAGGAGTCAGATACTGCTTCATCAATTTCCTCTGCTAACAAGGAGTACCCGATTCCCTGAGGTTGCTCGGATTAGGTAAGAGTGAAAAAAAGTAATCAATGGAACATATATTCTCTCCATTTAAAGTTTCTACTGACTGGGTAAACAAGATGTTGGGTTTGATTCACCAGAGGAACAAAATCCAGAGGCCTTGCAGATATTAGCTTCTAATATTTTCAGTCCATGTGCTAGTTAGCCTATGGGAACTACATGTCGCTCAGAGGCTCTCAGTGTAGAAGCCCTTTCTATGGAAAGCTCATAAAAGAAAGAAAAAATTATGGGTTCGATGATTGGAACTTGGGGGGGAGCCATGCCCATGTATATCAATTTGTAGGATAGAAAATTAAGCCGCACAAAGCTTCGCTAAACATGATACACATTGTTAAAGTATAAAATAACGGGAGACAGAGTCAGTGAGGGTGACAAAGAAGAGATTAAAAGCGGTGGGGTGCGTGGGTTGGTGGGACAGGAGGATCTCCTTGCCATCATAAAGAAGAAGATACTACGTGGAACCCCGGAGATCTATAAACCCTAGTTTGCGTTTAGAGCCCCAACCGCGCCTATCCGGACCTTTTGCTAATGCCAGTACAAACACCCCACTCCCAAATATCACTTTTAATTTTTGTTATTTATATTATTATTGTCATATGTTCTGACATAAGAATTAATTAAAAATAAAGAAAATTTACTTTTTAGTCCCTAAATTTTAAGTATTTTTTAATTTTAGTCCTTCAATTTTATCTTTCAAATTTTTAGTACTTGAATTTTTATTGTTTTACAAAATGGTCATTCCGTTAGTCTACCGTCCATATACTTAACGGAGCTCTCTGACACGTCAGCAATTTTGACCCGGTCGACCGCTACATGAAGAGGTCGACCGCTCACTTTCTACACATATATCCGATCGACCGCTTCATGTGCCGTTAAACATATGGACAACAGACTGACGGAATGACCATTTTGTCAAACAATGAAAAACTCAAGGACTAAAAATTTGAAAGTTGAAACTGAAGGATTAAAATAAAAAAGTACCCAATCGATCGACCGCTTGAATGGACTTCGACGTGTGAGGACATAGTTCCCTACTAAAACTGAAGATGCCAATCGATCCGCTCTATACATACATCTCCATCCTTAAATTTTCAACACGAATCTCATGAGTGGAATCTTCGAGTATTACCACTTCATGCACCACCATCTGATCTTTCCTCGACAATCTTCCTAGACATGACTAGAGATTATAGAACCTCCACGTCGTGATGATATCAGAATCTTAAATAGACTAATGACTTGACAAAACAATTTCCACACACAGAGATATATATATATATATATATATATATATATATATATATATATATCCTTTTTCTTGCTTAGTGGCTAACCCAGCCTAAGCCATGCATATTTCATCCTTAATAATAAAGTAATTACTAGTTGTTGACATTTCATGGAACCCGAAAATACACCTTTCTGCAGAAAAAAATTAGCAGCCTGCATGTAAATGTGTACGTATTTTCAAGGATTCCCCTTATAGGTTTGTTTATGCTTTTGGACGCAAAGCATTGGCATGGAGTGAATTCGGGGGAAAAAGACCAGGAATAAACCATGCGTATATCCTTGTTGAGTTAGCAAAATCAGATTCCCTATAGTTAGTGGGTGACAGTCCTACCAGCATATACCATGCAATTAGGGTTTGCATACGAAAAGGTGGGGGTAGTTGAGCTATTCAAGGTTGTCAATGATGATAGGAGTATAAATAATACCTTACTAATCCATCAATCTTGCAATCATGATCTTATTACATCAATAAGAAGTTGATTTGTCATCATAATGAACAAGCCAAGTGCACCGCGGGCCTCACCTACCCTAAGAAGCTACCATCTTGCCTCTTAACTCATTCAATATAATCTCTCTCTTAATTCTCTAGCTCTCTGTATCTTTTTTAGCTGTTTTATTTTCTTTTAATTTTTGGCGTCTGCGTTTTCCTTCCATGCTCTCTATGGCACGGTGAATAAGGAATCTAATTCACAAAGAAGGGCAATCCATGGTTTCAGTTCTTGTTGATTTTCGACGACATGTATTACTATCTTTGTAAAAATCTCTTTTCTTTTTTCACATTCCGTCATATTCGTCACGTATTAGAAAAAAAAAATCCCTGGATGAGACGTCGAGAGGGAACGGGAAAATAGGGCATCGCCCTCAAAGATAGCAATATGTTAGGCCGATCTTACTTTTAAGGAATGACAAAAAAAAAACGTGATTCTGTAGCTCCAATTTCCAAAGACCATGGATCTCTGTGTTCCAAAATGTTTTTTCTGCGACATGAATAGTAAAGTGGAGCTTCATGCTCTAGGCACAAACTGGACGAATCCCAACGAAACTAGAGTCCTCAACTTGAAAATTACGAGAGGAAAAAAAGAGAAAAAGAAAGAAGAACAAAGATTCAAGCTAGGGTGTCAAAAGGTTAAAGGGAAAGAAGAAAAAAAGAAAAGAGAGGTGGAAGTGACGAACCATGGGCCCCTGCAATTGCATAAAGAACCGTATATCTATAGCAAGCTCATAGGGGACGTTGTTAAAAAAAAAAAAAAAAAAGCTCATAGGGGACGCGGTCACGCGCCAAGGTTCTCAGAGGAAGCATTAAACCAGAAAGGAAAGCTTTCATGGGAAACGAAGTTCGAGACATGAAAAAGCAAAGAGGGGGAAGAAGAGGTAAAACCCCCAATAATTCACACACGATATTCGAAGGGAAAGACAAGACCCAGAGACGCAGAAGCCAGTAATGGTAAAAGTGGACCATGACATGGGGCGGGGTGGGGTTTATTCAATCAAAAATGCTATCTGTCAAGGGTCTACGCTGGCCTCAGGACTATCATGGGGGCCGTACGCCGCCGCTAGAGAGGCGCCGTACTTGGGTTTGTGTCTGTGAGTGGGATGAGCAGGAGTTGCAGTTTATATATACATGTTAATATGATGGGACAGCCTAGCCCAGCTTAGCGTAGCACCGTGAGGGAGGGAGGGAGCTAGAAAAGCCTTTGGCTTATGCTGCTGGTAATCGGTGAATGATTGGTGAGCTTCCTGTCGCGGCGTTTCAATTTGACCATGGAAAGTCAACAATTCCATCAAATGAAATTAAAGCCCATTTGCCGTTGCTAGGTTGAAACGGGAAACGAAAGTTTCAGTCTTATCCACGTACACATGTAGTCTATTTTGGGCCACAAAACAGCTACCAACCCATGTTATTGTGCCAGTTACACCCAAGAGGCCTTTCCCTTCTGGGAGTACAAGCTCGGTCCAATAATAAAAACTCAGCAAGATCGCGAATCGAATCATGTTCTACAAAAGAAACAAGCAAATTAACCCATAAAAGCCTCAAAATATGCTCCTGTAAATATCTTCGCTTTCGGATCCAATATCCGAGCATTCCTATTAGAAAAAAAGGGTGAAAAGGAAGAGGGGAGAGAAATAATATCAAGAGACATAAAATTTTAAGTGGTTCGGTCTAGAAGACCTACATACACTGTGAAAGCCCTCTATGACTGTATTTTGTTTTATGAGTCCATTCATATTACAATTGAAGATCTCTATTCATAGAGATAATACAAAGCATAATAGAAGAATATCCTATATTTAAATTTAAATCTCTACATTTGAATTTGAATTTAAATCTTCATAACAATATCAAAAATTTGATATTGTGATAATCATAATATCATATCAAATCTTTAAGATTTGATTATTCCTGAATTCATGTACTAATTTTATTTATATTACTAGAATATGTACATAGAAATCCAATGGCCAAATGAAACAAGAAGCAGACGCTTAACTTCAAAGACAAAACTCAAGTATATAAGAGTGAAATCCAAACAAAAGTCATCCTATTGCCAGTGAACCATAGCCATGATCATCATCAAGATTATCAAACAAAGAGAATTTCCTTATAAAATTGAAGAAACTGTAAAAGAGAAAACAAGCAAAACAATGGATCAGCCGAGGAAGATCAATCTCACGAATTCAGATGAGTGAATAAGCTGTTAAGGCCTCAAAAAGGCATAAAATCCTAATCAATATAACAGGGGGATTCGGATGCACAAGAAAGAAAAATAATGAACTGCTTTCCTCATGGATCAAAAATAGATTATGGAATTGGCAGCCTGACGTTGGTTCTGACCATTGTCGGACAATGCTAAAGGTGGGGAAGTAGATTTGTTAAATACAGGAATCCCAAGGTTCATGCAATCCATTCCAATTGCACCTAAAACACAGATTAGAACTCACGTCAGGTTATGACCATTCCCTTTGCCAGTAGCAACTGCTACTTTCTACCGCAGCTTATAGGTTATATATGAGCTCTTACATTCTTCATAACATGGGAAGGCAGTAAAATTGAGGAGATTATAATAGCCCTCTGCAGATTCACATTTGTATGTGAAAGCTGATGTCTTGTCGCAGGAGCCGACTCCACAGTCCGCCCAGTGGCAGGCTATAAGAAGATCACAATAATAAATTTTTGCGATCAGTTGGTGATAGATAATGCAAAAATGTTGAAACCACGACATGAATCAAAGGTTAAAAGTCTTTAAGGTTATTACGATCAAATATTGACTCATTAGCTTTCCTCGCTCTCTTGCACAGGTGAGGGGGCTTTCGTGCAGGAGTAATTCAGGGTACCTACACAAATCCCAAAATCTGTCAGCTTCATGAAAAATTAGCAATAACAAATTAATCTTTGGCTTATAGATTGAATTGATACCACATATTTACAGGTCTTTGTCCCCTGCCAGAAGGTTGGACCCATCTTAGCAGTTAGCACGACACGGGTCTATGAGGAGATTAGTGTGTGATCTACAACCATCTTCAACATATGTTAAAACATTATTACTTAATAATTTATCTAGTCTAATCCTGATTTGATGACTCTGCTCTCTTGATTTTTCCATCTCGTTCTATTTGCAAGAAAATAGTCCACAATCACCCAAAAATGTCCATTGTCCAACAATCCGAGATTATCGGAGACTTCACGCTAATAGAGACAGTTTGGCTTTGCCAAACTATATTGAGACACAACAAATGTATTCTGGTCAAGCTTTCTCACAAATAATCCACTCGGGTTTGCATCGAAATGAAAGAAGAGAGAGTGAGAGAGATACAGAAGGGATAAATTACAATTGGGAACCACGCAAGGAAGAAACTTGAGGTCATCGACATGCTCAGAATGAGTCTGCGTCCAGCCAGGATCACATTAAGTGGCGGAGCCAGGATTTTCCTATTAGGGGGGCCAAATTAATTAAATAATATTATTAAAAACGAAATTCAAATATTTTAGGATATACAAAATTTGCAACAAGAATTTCTTTTGAATGGAAAATCTTTGATCTTCTTGTTTCCACCAATTTTCGGCATAACTCAGAAATTGTAGACAAACTTTTGAAATCGGGATTGTGAGACACATCACACTTAAAAGTTTGCAATTGGTATCTCAACTGAATCTTTTCTTGCTCTGTAAAATCTTCAGTGTAAAATTTGTCAACAAGTCTACAAATATCATAAATATTGAAGAAGTTAGATGCATTATTAGCCTTAGGATCCAAGGTCGAGCTAAGAATAAGAAGTTCTGTTGCTTTTTCACTAAACCTGTTGTTTAGTTCTTGTAATTGAGAGTCAATTGCAGCCACAAATATGTCAATTCGATAATGGTGCTCAATTGTAACATGATCTCGTTGACTCTGAGACCTAGCTCGACCTGAATTGTACAAAACATTCATATCAAGAACGTCAATATCATGTTTTTCACAAAATGACTTCACATTCCCACGAAAGGCATCCCAACCATTTTCTCTCAACTTTTGAGTGAGCACTTTCGTAGTTTTGACCAAATGCATAACATTCAAAATGTCTTAAGTTTCTTGTTGTAGTGCTTGACATAGACAATAAGAAAATCTCATGATTTCTTTCATCAAATGCAAAATAAATACAAACTCAAATGATACCCTTTTACACTTAAGTGTTCAGCCTTTTGGATTTCACATATGGACGTGTTGGTTTTAACAAATTTTTAAATGTTGTGGACTTTAATTTGAAGGATCAAATAGAAATTTAAAATTTTGTAGGGCCATTATAATTTTTTTCAGTCAACCCTCTAAATATATACACTAAAAAAAATTTACAAAACTTTTGATGGGGCCACGGCCCCTCCTGGCCCCCCTTCCCTCCGCCCCTGAATTCACATTTACATTCGAACATGAAAGTGCTATTGCTTGACGGCTTGCAAGTTCCTTTTCCACATTCCACTTCTTGCAGACATTATCTGTGGTCACAAAGAAAACCAGGAACAAAGGGAAAAAGGGAAATCAGTATGATAAAGTTCCACACAATCACCAACCATACACTTACAGAGATGAAAATCGTGGAACGTCCAGTAGCTGGAAACTCCATGATACCCCAAACACAAAAGAAGTAAGCGGCGATTATAAAATTTGCGAGGTTAATAAGGGCCTAGAGGTCTTACAGAGACGGAAAAGAAAGTAGGAGAGAGAGCACAAGGTGGGGAACAAACCAAAGACAGGAGAGAGAAGAGGGGATAAGAAGTCGCTTCGAGCAATCCGAGGCTGCAGAATAAGCAGAACCGCAAGCAATGCAATCACACTGGTGGCAGCCATGTCTCACACAGACTGACACCGGCAAACAGAGCGAGAGAAAGAGAGTTCCCCTGGGCAGAGGGGTTGTGTATTTAATGGAAGATCCGAAGAGGCGTAGGACTCTGGAATGACGGTGGGTTCTTTTGACTACGGCTAAAATGAGTAGTTGGAATTTGGGGTCTCGTCATTCATCTCTACAAAAGTGGGGATTGCACTTTTCCAGGCACTTCGTTCTACACGGTTGAATCCAAACTCCCTAAAATTCTCAATTTACTGTGCATGGATTATAACTGGAAAAAACTAAAAGCAATGAGATTTCGGTAATTGTAACATATCAGAACATTATCCCTGCTAAGGCTCTACATCCAAACCGAATTTTATTATTATAATCATTCCTTTTTTGTCATTTTTAAGGAACTCGTGATCTAGGTGTTCGTCCTTGTACATATATGTTTGTACTGATTGGAGACTTCAGATGTGGAGATTTGCTGGAGTCCAAGCAGAACACAGGTGCTGGTGTTATGGATTGAGGAGATACAAATAGTAAATTGTTTTGAAATAAAATTTTCAGATTTAGATTTTAAAAAGAAAACTGAAAAATACTCATTTGGATGTTCAATGTTGATAATTTATATTAAATTGTCGTTTTAATTATTGTAATGAATTTTTTTATACTCTTAATGATGTGTGGATTTCCTTCCTATTCCTTCTAATTAAGTAAAAAAAAAATCCTTTTAAATTTACCAATTAATTGAAATGCCACTTTCAGTAATAGACAAGTATTGGCTAGGGAAAAAGAGAGAGAGAGAGCCATGGAATAGCTCCTAGTGGGCCTATGGATGTTTGGGGCCTGAGCAGCAGACTCAAATTAGAACAGAAAGTCGCCAAGTAGCGTACCAAGAATTGAAAGCCGCACCCTTTGCACGTACCAGTTAACTACCCAAAAACCAAAAAACATCTCCCTTCCAAGTGGCAATAAATAATCAAGCTAGGCAATCAAGCTAGGCGACGTTCGTGTTGAAGGGTTTTGTAGAATTTGAAAAGTTTTGTGAATTTTTATGTGATGGTAAAGTTGTATTGGTGTTTGTATAGAAATTATTAGAGGTGTAAAAAAGTAATGATGATTTTTAAAGTAGTTGTTTGTATATTATTTTTATTAAAAGGAAGAAAGATAAAATATAAAATAATAATATTATTTATTACACTTTGCATGACAATATATACAAAAGATGGATTTAAAGTTTATTTTTATTCGTAGTTGAAAAAGTTGAATATTTGAATCAAGTTGACTATTGCATATTTGCCGCATTCAATATTAGAGGCGGTCATTTTTATTCGTCAGACGACTTGCAAAAGTTGAATATTTGCCGCTTGTATTGCCTGACGAAGCTGCAGGCCGCAGGCCGCACAGTATTGGGAACTGAGACAAAATTACGAATCTTACTACTCATGTTTGGCGGCCGTTTCTTAAATTAAATGCGAATCCTACTATTTCTGTCAAACCGAACATGACCCTAGTCTGCTAGGCCATCGAATCAGGACCATCTTGTTCTACTGCCTACCAATGATTACTGTACAAACACCATCTCCTCAATAGTTCAAGTTTTCTATTTTTCTTTTCTGCCAGCAAGGGGAGAACGATAGAGATTGTGATATCCTTCATCTACGCTTGAATTGAACACAGGAGTACTTTTGTTTTTGCTTTGGTTGCGAGATAAATCCGATTCGGATAGATCTTAGACAACGGAAAAATATATTGACTGATCTAAGATACAACAACAAACTTTGAATACTTAATCAGTACCACAATTCAAATATTATTTAAATATAAGATTTGTTCGCGGCGGTCAGATTTTGAAATCACGATTCACTCAGAAAGGAATGTTAATTCTTGGGGGCAACACAGTATAACACTCTTATTCACTAGGGAACCCTTGGGAAAAAGCCTAAATGGGTCAATGAAGAGCCGGACATGTTCGTTTGCAAAAGTATTATAGAATACAAATATATTCAATAAAATTTATAAAACGAACTTAAAAAATCTTAGAAAAATATATACAAACACCAATATCTTTTGCACACTCTCCAATGACTTTTCACACAAATTTTAATACATTTTCAAAAATTTTTATAACAAATGTTCTCTCTATATACTTTTTCATTTAATTCGAATATTTTTTTTGTTAAATAATTACATTAAATAATCTCTTTTTATGTCTTTTTATAAATTTCAACAAAAATTAAATATTTATAATTTTTTTATCAACTTTTATATAAAAATCTATAAAACTCTCGTAAATATTCATAATTTTATCAAAATACTAAAAATTTTACATTTGTTTAGGAAAGGAAGATCGCCAAATAGCCTTCAAAACGGTTTGAGCATAGAGTGACTGATAGAGAATTGTAAGGAGCTCATGAGCATCGGGAGTACTTCTTCTATAATGCCAATTGATTGGATCAATTATTCTCTATGCAAATTGACTCTGCGTTCACACTTGGCATAGCACCTGGTATTCTTCTGCTCTCCCAGCTGTAATCTCGGTTCCTACTGATCATTAAACACAAGCAGGTTATGGTCAACGTCCGCTGATGCATCGACCAAAATCAAGCACGTGGTTCTCATCTGTTTGGAACCGTTTAAATAAACGGTACGAACTGCTCACAAAATTGCGGAGGTTCAAAAAAGTCAAGGAACTAACCAAACAGGCAAACAGTTTGATAATTTAGCCAGTTTTCTCATTCTTTAGTTTCCTTATTCTCCGGTCCACTAGTATGGGTTGAGCCTAGGCTTTGTCTTCAAATGAACAATGAAAATCCCACTGCCCTTGTGGGCTAGAGGTCTCACCTGCGCAACTCAGTGTGAGTATGAAAAACCACATTGGGTCAGCCTAGCTTGGGGCCAGGCCTCAAAGATGCAGGATATCTTGCCGTGGAGTAAAGAAGTTGAAAACAGAAAACCCAAAATCCAATTGGAAAGGCGAATAATATGCAGGAAAAATGATTCTGATGGCCGCCGCAGGTGAAGTTGATTCATAGAGGAGATAAGAAGCACCAATTAACGGGTCTTATGGCCACGGATTGGGTTTGTGGCTCTGGTTTTGGCATCAGTGAGTCGCCAAGACTTTTAAATGCTTAGGGTCAAATATGCACGGTGCATATCACAGAGGCTTGGATGAAAATGAAGGCTTTTGGACGCTCTTTCCAGGACCACAAACCTAGTACCGTGTGTTGACGCTATAGATTGAGCCACAAGTCACCATTGGACCAATAGTGGCAAACGACTTGAGCTATGGCACTGGTTTGTACACGCGGATTACCCAATTGTGAAACAACAGGGATTTTTGCAGGTGTGCAGTTTCTTTCACTAGAATTCCTGGACATTCTGGAGAATAATTTATTCGGCTGCTTGTCGGTATACGGGTTCGATTGCATTTGCGATGGGAATTCAGCAGTTGGATTTGCTAAAGATCATCAGGGAAAGTGAAAGCTTCAGCCCCATATGGCCATATGGATTACGGGTGCCGTGAAATAAAGCCAAGAAAACGACTGAAAGGCGTCCATTGGTAACGTAATATGTTATTTGGGCTAAAACTCCAACACGAGCAACGTGCTTGAAGAGAAGGGAGAGAAAGCTATAACGTAGTTAATTTCATTTTAAGCAACTTAGTCTTTTGGTCAATTCAAAAAGTTTAGTGAAAACTTTTTCACCGAGGAAAGTAATGATACTTATGGCCCTACGGGCAGCAGGTATAAAAGAAATGCATTTAGAGAGAAAATCCGACATCATCCAAGAGCATCGGTGATGCAAAGGGTTGAAGATGTTGACGTTGTCCACCTGTTTACCCTTCTCATATAACGAAGTGATCCACTTCCTTGGTTTTTTTTTTCATTGAAAACAAACGGGCAAGCTGTTAATGTCTGAAAATCTGTCATAATTAAGTGTCTCGGATAGCACATTCCATTTCATAAGCTTTCAAAAGTTGATTATCCGCTATGCGATGCGATGCTAAATACGTCTTGTAGGCAGCAAACAGGGAGAAGGTTTATTCGTTTTCGACACCCACGGTGGAAGCAAGTTTTTGGTGAGGCCCCTTTGCCGACAAATGCTGACAAAAGAGTGATATTGGCATGTAGAAATGGCCATAGTCGATCTGCAGTTTTACTGTACTAATCTTCAGTTTAGTTTTATGTTCTTTTTTTGAGCCCCAATTAATTGGGTTCAAAATTTTAGGTTTACTATTAAAAAATTCACCACATAATTTTTTATTATTATAATATTTATTAAAAATCTTCTCCCTTCTAACTTTTTCACCAACTCCCATAACTTTTATTTTATTTTATAATATTTCTCAAACCCGAATACTCAAAAATTTCACCCTCAAACATACCCTTTGTCCCTCCTTTTTCTCCCTACGAGGGCCTAACTCTGTTTAGAGACATTGCAGGTGAGAAAGCAACCAAAAAGAGAGATCACCTTGCCATATGAAAGCAAACAAACCTAAGCATGTGCTTTGAAACATGACAGAAAGAGATGCATTTACAAACAAACAGAGGGGAGAGGATATATACCTTCAATCAAGCAATATTCCACACGCAAATACAATCCACCTTAGCCCCATGTGAGTGTTAGAGAATATAATTCAAATAATAAAATCATCCTCTTCTTATCAGCTTAAGCTTTTGGGATGAGTGATAGATTCACATGGTATTAGAGGTAAGGTCCTGAGTTCGAGACCTGATTTTGGACTCTACTCCAATTTTAATTAAATATTGCACGTGTTGAGTCTCCCAATTAAAGGAGAGTCCAGTCCACATGTGAGTGGGAGTGTTAGAGAATATAATTCAAATAATAAAATCCCTCTTCTTATCGGCTTAAGCTTTTGGGATGAGTGATTGATCTAGGGTGAGCTCTTAAAACACACTTTGTAATCATATTTGTTTTGGTTTCATTTTGTTCTTAATAAAACTTTAGATTTTCTTTAAAAAAAATAATAATAATAATGTATCGATCTGATTATTCTGTCCTTTCTCTGCAGGTCTTACCACCCTTTACCCTCCTATTTACTACCTTTGTACCGAATACTAGAATAACTCGAGGAATTTAATCAGTGCCGCAGTCCTCATACAGGGCTGCTCTTCATCCCTGCTTTTAGAAGGACAAAGGTTTTTGGCTTGAGTTGAACATTTCAACATTTCTTCATTTCCCAGCTAGAAATTCGTTTTTTTTTTGTCTCTCGTCGACCTGGATTGGATTATTGACTTAATTCATCTCAAGGACAACTTAAGTTTATTGAGCTAAACATATTTTCTCATGCACCGCTTACATGCATCTCCCAAACTCTTGAAATATACAATCTGCAACTTAAAACTCCTAGTCAATCTCTATTGTAAATTACAGAGTGGTGGAAGTGAACAGAGTTGCCTGCTGCTAATGTCCATTAAAAGGTGATTACGTGTTGATTAGGATTGCTGGGGATATGAAATTGGGCAAATCCCGAAACAGTATTTCCCAAGACAAAACACCTGGTCAAAGGGGAGCATATAAACATACCATGTGACTGCCAACTCACTGTTTCATCATAAGAAAGTATTAGAAGACAATAATACATGTACTCATTCATGATGGGTAAGATGGGGGGCCACACACCAGCAATTGAAGGGTTCTTATATAACCACTACCAGTTCAAGAGGCAGAACTCTCCTTCTATTTGCATATAATATGTAAATATACTTCAGTAAGCAGTTGATATTCAACAGATATTGCATGGTAGAGATGCCACTAAATGAAACAGAAATCTCTTATTGGACCAGCAATGCAGAGATTATAGATTTTTAATGATTTATGGTAGATTTTACAGTTTGAGCCACAAAAGACTCGAGGAGTCTCAACATATGTAAAATGTCTTAAAAAAGCTCCTTCCACTTTTTCCTCTCTAACAATGTCTCCATTTCGTAAGATCTAGATCTAATAAAGCACCTAACTAATCAGATGTACAGAGGTGGTCCTTGCCAAAAAACAAAGGCAGGTAGTGAATCCCCCATCACTGAACTCGTCTGCAAGAAAACTACCCACTTTATCTCAATCACTTCACAGCGTCTCTAGTAAAGAGACATAAAAAGCTCTCAGACAAACACCCTTTTGGATGCAGGAAGTGAAGAAAAGATAGGTAGAATGACTTCCTGCTTGGTCTTAGCATCAGGGTGACCTTGCTTGGATCAGGGAAAGCTTGGACTTGACTCCATGAGATAGGATGGGACGAGCACGACACCCAGGCCCCTCCAAACATAGATCTTCCCATACACTTCATAGTGTGGACCCAACATCCTCCCACTCGACTCAATTCTGTGTAGACCCCACCAACCCACATGGTCTTCTAATTCTTAAATGCGTCACCCCCAAACGGACCCCCAAGTGGACAGCGTTCCCCACCCAGATATGAGTATTTTACACGGATTCAGCATGTTCATGAACCATTTTCACATGGTTTCTGATTCTCTCCATCCCACATTAACCAACTATCACACAGTGACCAAAACACCCTAGCTGACTGTTTCACAATGAGGAATCCCTTCAAGGACAAAGTGGGTAGCTTAGAAAGCTCAATCAAAGGTAAGGAATCTCTACCATTTAACTTCCAGGAGGTGACAAGTGGCTTATCTCGGAGCTTCCTCTCTGTTTCTTGTTGCCCCCCAAAAAGCACGCCTCGCCTAATAAACTGGATACAAAGACCCAATCATCCACAGTAAATGCTTGTTATGATAGATAAAGAATATAATATTTGAGTGATTAATGAGATGGTATAATAGAACAGTACAATTAAGCAGTCCAAAGAAGAGCGATTATGTTCAGTTCTAGGAAGGAGAAGCATTATAAGGTTGAAAGCTACTTATCAAATATAGACGGAGGGATCTAGAAATATCATTGCTGCTTTCTTCAACCTATGTTGTTCAGGTAGTACATGGTAGCTTAGAAAGAGTTGACGGACCCGATGGGGAAGACAGGCAAATGGCTTAGAAGCTTCTTGACAGGGAAGAAAGACAAGGATAAAGAGAAGGAAAAGTTGCCAAGTAATCAGAACTCTTCCAGTGCCCCTGAGAACAATTCGACAACTCCAATTTCGACCCCACAGACGACCCCCAAAGAGAAAAAAAGATGGAGTTTTCGGAGATCTTCAGCCACAGCAGCAGCTCCCAAGGACTTGAATTCTGAGGAACTAAATGCCACCACGCCGCCCGTGGCGCAGAACACTTTGGACGCTGGGAATGAGCATAAAACGCATGCCTTGGCAATGGCAGCAGCAACGGCTGCTGCTGCTGATGCGGCCGTGGCGGCTGCACAGGCTGCAGCTGCAGTCATCCGTCTCACAGCAGCTGCCAATGGCATAACCAGCGCAGTTGAAGAGGCTGCTGCCACAAAAATTCAATCCGTTTTCCGTTCTTATTTGGTAAGAAATTCTAGAACTCCCTATGGGTGTCCAATTTATCTGCTTTAAACTCACGTTTCATATTGTAAACCAAATATTAAAGATGAAAATGCCAATTGTGAACTGTTTCATTGGTGTTACTCCAGGCAAGGAAAGCACTCTCTGCATTAAAAGGGCTAGTGAAGTTGCAGGCATTAGTGAGAGGTCACCTAGTGAGAAAACAGGCCACGGCTACACTTCGGTGCATGCAGGCGCTGGTTACAGTACAGGCTAGGGCTCTGGCACAGAGGATTCGGATGGCTGAAGAAGTAAATCCTGTTAATCCGAGGCAATCTACCAGCAGAAAATCGACCCAAGACAATCGGTTGAGGCAAACCTATCATGTTAGTTTTATCATATTCTATCAATAGTTTCCCGCTCATGATCTTATTTACTAGCAAGGAGAAATTTCCTGCTTTCCGGCCTAGTATTATGGAAACTGAACATTCTATTTGAGTTGAAATTGGGAATATACCTCTTCTGTTGTTGTACTCCTATAGCTAATGTTCAACACAAAATATTGTTGATATTCTCTACGTTCTTTGTTTTTGCCAAGAAAATTAAATTTTCACCGGTTTGGTGACTTAACCAAAGGACTGTAGAAGTATTTAAATTCTCAGGGTTGGTCAAAATAGTCATACAACTAACGAAAAATAAGTACGTTCTAGCACATTGATACGATATCTGCTCTTTGTTCTATCTAGGAGATGGACAAAGGCATGGAGGAGGACATTAAGATTGTGGAAATGGATCTCTGTGCATCAAAAGGAAGTTTAAAGAGCAGAAATAGCTACTCCAACCCAAAATCTGAACGAGCAGAGCATAGGTTCTCCACTCATTATGCAACACCGAATGTATACTCAAAGCAAGAAAATTACCAGGCCTCACCAGCTCCATCAGCTCTGACTGACATGAGCCCAAGAGCCTGCAGTGGGCCTTTTGAGGACTATTCCTTCGACACAGCGGAAAGCAGCCCTCAGTACTACTCTGCTGTGTCCAAACCCGATCCTTCAAGACTACCTTTTGATTTTCCTCGGCCAGATTATGCTGAATCTATGTCCTATGACTACCCATTGTTTCCCAATTACATGGCCAATACTGAATCTTCCAGAGCCAAAGTTCGGTCACAAAGTGCACCCAAGCAAAGGCCAGACTCATTTGAGAGGCAACCGAGCCGGCGTAGGCCATCAATTGAAGGAAGGAATGTCCCAAGGGCTGTGCGGATGCAGAGGTCATCTTCACATGTGGGTTCAACTGCCGAAAACTACAAATACCCATGGTCAATCAAGCTAGACAGGTCGACAGTATCACTTAAAGACAGTGAGTGCAGATCCTCCAGCACAGTGCTCACAAATCCAAACTACTGCCGATCTCTTTTTGCACATGACGTGAGTATAAACTCCCCAGAGGTCAAGCAAACATATAAATTCACTGAAATTAATTCAACCTTTGATGTTTCTTAATCTTAATCAACATCTGATGAAGTCGTTCGATCTTTCTCTGTGACTGCAGCCTCATGGAATTATGTATTAGCAGTGCTTCTCTCACCACAATCATGTGATTGCAACGCCCGACCAGAAAAAGGCATGCAGATGCTAAACACTACATCGGAAGTTTCAAGAGGGGATGATCAAAGACAGTGAAACTGCAAATATTTCTTCATTCTGTTTTCCAGTTTCTGAATTCAAGGGTTTTTGCGAGGAAGTGCCATATTGTAAGTCATTTTTTTTCTTTTTGCACTTGACCGTTTCTGCGTATTTTGGCTGATTGTGTTCCTGCAGGGAAATTGTAAAGACAACTTCATGAGGGATACAATTTAATTGGACCGATCTAGTATGTCTATACGGAATTTATTTATGAAGTGTGATTTTCTCCTCAAGTTTTTTCTTTTTCTTTTTTACCCCACAAGATTTTGAGAGCAGATCTTGGACTTCACAGAGCAAATAGAGTTCCCAAAACCTCTTTGAATGCAACCTGCTAAAACGCTCAAAACATCATTTGAACCTTCAAGAAAACCGCATCATGTGTCTTATTGTCTCCACGGTTACCTTATATCCATAAGCAAATACAGTTTAGACCATTAACAAACTTTCTTCAAAGACATCATGTGGAGAGTGCTAAATATCAGACACTTATTGCAGTCAAAATCCACACAAAAAATCCTTGCAAAGCTTCACGATATAATATTTGTTGTGAAATTAGGACAAAAAATGCATGGAGATGATTAATTGAAAGTAGATTTTAATTCAAACATAAATATAATCCCGAATATTTTCACTAGAATTTAGATGTGTTACATGTGAAGATTTTGCATATCATTGGTGAAATTTTAAGGTCTGCACCCAATCTTATTAGAATATACACATGCGAATGTGGATGATGAAGTCTCTCATATAATTGTTAAAAATATAGTCATTAAAAAATATATATGTTACTCGAGAAAAAAAAAGTTCCTAGCGATTGGTTTGGGGGCGAGGGCATGGCCCCTAGCTCCCTCGTTGGATCAATCAAATATTTTCACAGGTAAGAGTAAAACTCTTGAAGGGGTTTGTGGTGCAAATGTTGATGTCGACATTCCATTTGGACAGAATTCACGTAAATTCCCATGAATAAAAAATGTCAACTTATGTCACTAGGAAGCAACAACTTTGACTCATATTTTTGTTACCTCCTTCGTAATATATTGGCTTAATTACCGTATAGGTTCATGTAATATCCAACTTTTACAAAATAGTCCATGTGGTATGACTTTCAACAAAATAGTTCATGTGATATAGTTTTGAGACAAATTAGTCCCTCCGTCCAACTGCCGTTACCCAATTAACGAGAGAGTGTTGTATATGTCACGTCAACATCATTCACATGTTGATACGTGTTTTTTGAAGAAAAAAATTAAAAAGTCATCTCAGATTATATTTCTATCCCACATCATTTACTCTTGTTAAAACAATTAAACTTATCACATTTACAAAATATAACTGAATAGAGAACCTACGTATAACATGCCTCTGGGCATTCTCAAGGACGTCGATAGTGGTAAGTTTAATTTTTTTTAACAAGAGTAAATTGCGTGGAAAAGAAATATAATCTGAGATGGATTTTTTATTTTAAAAAATATGTGTCAACGCGTGAATGATGCTGGCGTGACATGTACAACACTCTCCCGTTAATTGAGTAACGACAGTTGGACAGAGGGACTAATTTATCTAAAAAATATACCACAGTGACTATTTTGTAAAAGCTAGATACCACAGGGACCTATACGTTAATTAAGCCTAATATATTCTAAGCATATGATTTTTTTTTTCCTTAGCAAACAACCCAACACCCAATTACATCGACAGACCAACAAGATCAGATGGAAGGGACTCAACAACAAGAGATCCCTCCCGATCGTTAGAGAATGAGCAAGGGAATTGGCCTCCCTTGACTCCCACTGGATAGACCACAACGGGAGAGCAGCCAACCGGTGTCTTAAGGAAAACAACATCCTCCTTAATGATCCAATCAGGAGCCACATGAGGGTCTTGGACATGTTGGATAAGCAACAGTGCATCACCTTCAACAATCACATGAGCCTGCTCAAACTTAGGGAACTTAGTAACTGCCAAACGGGCAGCCAGAGCTTCACCTTTCAGAGGATTGGAGCCCAGGCGACTACCAACATGAACTTGAATAATTTCACCCTGGGAATTACGACAAACAGCAGCAAAAACCAACCTATTCCGCACAGTAGAGACATCAAAATTAATTTTGAAGCAAAGGTGGTCCGGGGGTTTCCATTGGGTGAGTGAAGACCGAGAAACAGGCTCCCATGCGTGGAGCTGTTCATCATACAGGCGGCGGATGGTAGACAGCAGAATATCAATATCAACATCCGCTTTCCGATGCACAATAGAGTTGCGAAGGTACCAGATAGAATCAACGACAACCGCAACATTTAGGATAAGAGACGGCCAAAGGGAGCTTTGACAGCCGGCAAATTATTAGGGTCAAGATAAAAATCCAGCCACTGGCCAATAGACTGCCCCAGAAACGCATCCATGAGAAGAGGCCAAACACCAGCACGCCAAACATAGCAGCTAACAGGGCAAGCCAAAAATAAATGAGCTGCTGTTTCAACACCAGTTTCACTAAGGGGGCAATAAAAATTCGGGGCAGAGGAACTACCCAAAAAATTGGCAACTTACACCTGACAGGTAAGGCATCAGCCACGAGCTTCCAAAGCAAAAGTCGAAGACAATGTTGTTGCTTAAGCTTCCAAATACAATCCCAATGAAAAGAAGAAGAGGGAGGAGAAACAGCTGCACCTTGACTACACCGGTATGCAGATTTCACTGAGAACAATCCCTTAGAATCCGGGGTCCATTTAATAATGGATCTCAGGCACCTTCCAGGACCTAGAATCAAGGTCAATAAGATCACAAATAGCAGAAATCTGTCTAGGGAGAAAAGCACCAGGTTTCAACTGAGGACGAAAATGAGGAACCGTGGGCACCCAAGGATCGCACCAGATATTTATAACCGCACCAGATTTAATAAACCAACACGCTCCCTTCTCATGGAGCTCTCAAGATAAACCCAAGAACACGCAAAAGTAGAAGTCGCAGACAAAAACATGTCTGGATTCAGTCCAGATCGTACGGATCCAGTCCGTATGGACGGCTCCCGAGCGCGTTTTGTTGTAGTGGTCAGACCACTACAATTTAAGTCCGACCACTACATCAAAACGTGCGCTCGGGGAGCCGATCCAGATCTTGGGTCTGGACTGGTCTGGATCCGTACGCTCTAGACTGAATCCAGACCCAAAAATTTATCTTGTAGTACCAGTAGAAACATTTATGCAGTGGCGGAACCATAAAAATATGGTATTATTTGTTGAGACTGATAGATGACAATTGGATCCTACGGTTCTGCATATTTTGAAAACGTTGCAATATGACTTCATTATCAATAGCTCCAAAAACTTTATTCTCAATATATTCGAACCACTCATATTCTTTGAACCATGACTCCAAAACCCCTCATTCGGTTTCCATATGTCTTATTAGGAAAATCATGCCCAAGCGGCTGACAATGACCTTTAATCAAATACTCCCTACGAACTTGGTCCCTAATCCCAACATCATATTCTTCAATGAGTTTACGTAACCCTGGGTCAACAATAATATCATCTGGACTAAATAAAACATGAGGTTTTTTCGAGCTAAGATTCGACTCAGAAGTAGCAGCCACACTAAGAGTACTAGACGACCCCGCTAGTTTTTTTTATCAAAAACTTCTCCATTATCAAAATTTTTTTATCAATTTTATTTCACAAGTCACACAACCTAAGGCCCGAATCACAATTTCAATATAATTTCAAAACTTAATCAATAATCAATAGCCACAATAATATGAAAAGAATTTGGAGTACAACAATCTCAAAATCAAATAAAGAGGCTGTGAAATATATCACCCTTATATAACCCACAACAACAAAATTAAGATTTTTATCTCCATTGGAAACAAAATCTAGATACCAAAATAGTAACAGCAAAATCTACCCTTGACCACTGTATTCAAAATTTAGATTTTCATCCCATTGGAAAGAGACCGAAATTTAGATTTTTATCCCTACTAGAAACAAAATCTACCCTTGACCAATGACCACTGTATTCGAACATGATATTCATCTATGGCAAGAAAAATCAAAATAGCAATAGCAACAACCAGTGGCAACAACGACAACAAACCAAGGGACCTCAAATTTATACAAACACCATCTTTTTATTTCTTCAATTCCTAGGTAGCCCAAAAATTAAAACCACATATGAAACAATGAAAAATACAACCAATAGAAAAAGGGAGGTCCGTTTGGTTAGTATATATATATAAATTAACGTGAACCTGAGACCATCCGGGCCAGGGCCCCTGTTGGCCCCCTTACATCCGCCACTGCATTTATGACAGGGGCGGAGGCAGGAATTTTGTTTAGAGGGCAGAAACGAAAATTATTTTAAATCTGATAATCAGTCAGTCAGTGACCGACCGTAGTTCTTCAGTTCAGTTCGTAGGTGCTGCATGCTGTACAAGTGAAATCTAAAACCCTAACTCCTAAAATCCTGCGTATGAACCGTGTGAAGTGGAAGTATCAAACACCAATATCTCGCTCAGATAAAAACAAAAAATTAATTAAAAAAATTAATCCCTTCAAAGTCATGATAAAATTGTTATGAGGGTGCTAACTCCATAAAGCCTAGGAGAGTCGGGACCATCGAACCGCTTTTATCAGCTTGTTCTTTTCTGTTCTTGATTTTTAACATAAAAATCATAGCAGAAAGGCGCATAAGCCTTCCACTGCCCACTTCACAAACGTGGCACAGGCATCCCAGTGACAGCGTGGCCGGTGCTTCGCAGACGTGTCTTGTGTGGAAGTTTCTGGTTTTGCATTTACTTTTTGTGCTTCCCGTTTACGGTCAGGTAAGCAGAGTTTTCAAAGTGAAGGATGAACTCGATTGCTTCAGTTACATCAAACTTTTTGAAGTTGGTTTGTAATCATGCTGACCGAATTTTGGGTTTGGCGAATCGTAGGAAAGAGGGGAAATATTTTTCTTCTACAGGCCTAAAGTAGACAAGGAAGAAGTTCACAGCGTAGACGATGTGCAACGTCTATATATCGTTATGCGTCCAGAGTTCGGTGAGAGGCCCGTGGAAGAGAAGCAAGACCCTGATTCAGGCAAGGAAGATAAAAAGAAGGGGTCAATATCGGGCGAAAGTGGCTCTGGCACGAGTGGAGCTGAAGGCGGACATGGCAGCCAGGTGAGGAAGTTCTTATTTTGTCAGTTATCCTTCGGCATGGCAGATGTGATGTCTGTGCATGTACCTTCATTGAAGACTTACTTCTCTCCTGCCAGAGAAGCACTTGCAGGAGTTCCCGTGCAAAAAATATGGCTAGATTTTACTCATTTCTGTTTTATCTTCTTTGCTGTAGGAAGTGAACATTGAGAAGCAACCCCTGTTTCGGTTCATGGTGATTGGCAAGAAAAGACTTCCAGTCCTGAGGGGGGCAGCAATAATCTTTTTTGTAGATTGACTGAATTTCCTTAATGGGTTTTTATAGGGGGTTGGATACGTCCCAATGCACTTGGATCAATTGATGGTGGTTTACTGGTCTCCGAAACTTGATCAACTCTCTGTTACTCTGTATGTTGGGAACTGGTTCTTCAATCCCAGTTTCCTAGATAATCGACGAGAACATGGCATCACATTATAATAATAGGAAGAATTCTGATAAACAAGCTTAGAGAACTTGTGAACTTTTGGTACAAGGAGACAATCTGTGGTACTTATTTCCGAAAGGAATACGTAGAAGAATAAAGTCACAAAAGCTAACAAAAAGCCAATGGACATTCTGCTGGTTGGATTCCCATTGTCTCATCACTGTCAACTGCCGTCCATCCACTCAACTCGCCGCTTGTCTAATCTCTTGTCTTCCTCTTCCGAAATCAGATATTGCTCTTAAAACAGTAGCTTTTGCAAGTCAGCTCTCATGTGCAAGATTCTCTTTCAACCCAAAAGATGTTGGGATCACAAGGCGATGCTCGTAAAGGTACTGATATTCAAAATGTGGTTTAGGGATACCATACTCTGTGACCACATGTGATGCTTTTGTCAAAAATGAGGAGATAGGTATGTTTCCATTATAGTGACTGTACAACTCGATGCATGAGGGTCCAACTAATGCACAAAGCTGAGATCTTGTTTGATTCTTTGATTGGGAGAAAAAAAATGGCCACGACATTAGATTACTGATTTTTGGTTATTTCAACCACTAACTATGCCACAACATATCATGCAACCTCAGTCCGAATCCAAACTTTGTGATGCAAAAGAGAGGGGAGGTCCTCCTTAGACTTGGATGACACGTTTCCTGCACCCTGTTTATGCCCACTCTTAACGTCTGTTATAGTTGTGGAAGGGCCAAGGGGTCAGATGGGTGAAATTGGTATAGCTTTTGGCGTCTGTGCAGCAACTGAATATAATGTCAATACCTACAAAAATATTTTGGAAGCAACATATTGATCAATCTCTTTCTATAGATTCTACTATGAGATGCACTTAGTAATTCTTCACGATCAATACAATATATTATCCCCTCCATGCGTGAACAGAAATAAATGGAAAGAAAAACAAAGACTTGATTGTGGCTCCAATTTAAGCAGAAGATTGGAGAGTGTTCCGTCGACATCTTCTTTAGGCCTGGCTGTAGTTTTTGGCATACTGTTGGTCATAGAAAATGATGCTAATGACGGAAAAGTCACATTAATATCAGCCTCGTAATCAGTAGAAAGCATCAATGTGAAGTTACGATGAATGCTTCAAGTATATACTCTTATATCATCAAAGGTTCAGAATCATGTAGTATTGCAGACTTGAAACAGCAATCATTAAAAAGAGCAATAATGAAGGAAAAATTTGGCACCACAGGGTGCCCATACGGTAGACTTTTGCAAATTATTGAAGAACTAGTGGACTTTCTCATGAGATGGAATCTGACTATCAATGGCGGCCTTCTTCGATGGGTTACGGCCAAAAGAAAACATTGGGAAAAAGGGCCACTTTTGAATAGGTTTGGGGACTGGGGTCCTGGGGAGATTGGAAATCTCTGCACTCTCAGACCTATGAATAGCTCCGGATATGTAAGAAGAATGTGCGCCTTTTTCATGTCGTCTTTTTCTCATTCATTCCATTATTTCTTAGGACCATGGAGGAATTAGGAATGTCCATGTACTCCTTGAAACGAAAGGCTCAGTATGATGGAGCTTGTCGTTTGTAAAAGGTGGGACAAGTTATCCGAGGAAAATAGTATTACTTTAGCGTGATACCATTTAATTAAATATTATACGTGTTAAATTTCAGTAATATAGAATCTATCAATACTGTCTATCTCTTTTCAAATTGCATACAATTCAGACAGAAAATTAATTACAATATATGTTAGAATACCGTTCTTCTCCTTTTCTCCTTCTTACATGTCCAACATTATAGCTGGGATGGGATGGTAGCTGCTACGATATGGTCGCGGAGATATGACATTTCAAGTGGAGGTTGGACTTGGAAATTGGAACAAATAGTCATTCGAGAGATGGCTGTGCATGTTTTCACAATGATGCTGATGTAGATCTATGATCAAAGGAAAAAAAGAAAGAAAAAAAGGAAGAATATTTTCTCGCATCCCATCTGGAGGACAATCCCATTGATTTAATGGGCCAAAAGAAAACAAGCCAATCACTAAATTTTGTAATTGGAGAAAGAATAAGAAAGCAACTAGTGAATTCATATGCTTAGGCCATGCCATTTTCATCCTAAGGCTGAGTGCAATTTGCCAATCCAAAGCGTTGGGAGGATTAGGCATTCGCTGTACTTTTGATATTAATCGTGCCTTATCTGCTAAATACTTGTGTAAAAAAAGATTTTTGTAGAGTTTGGATTCAGTCCAAACCGTACGGATTCAGACCCGTCTAGACCCACGATCTGGATTCAATCTAGACCGTATTGACGGCTCCCCGAGCGCATGTTTTGATGTAGTGGTCCGATCACTACATCAAAACGCTCTCGAGAGCCAAAGGCCCCTTTGAAGGATATGCCTATTCACTCTTTTCCTAGGAGTTGAAGCATGCATCTCCAAAACTAACTGTGGATAGCAGTACTCGATCTACCACCACAAGGGTTCCACATCGATGGTCGATGGGTGTAGATTGGGATTCTTATATGAAATTCACCCAAAATAAAGTTCAACGATTCATAATGTCACAGGGCCCTTACTTTGCTTCCTATAATCGAATAACTTCGTGGGGATGCTCATAACAGTGCTTCCCACGATTAAATTGGATTTTCTTCCACATGTTCTGTCAACTTGGGTATTGATATGAGGTGGCCTAGAGTACTCACCTGGACGGTGTGGTAGTGTTAGAATTATTAGTCTCAGTGCTTCTTTCAAACCCTTTAACAGTGATGGGAAGCCAAATCTGCTTTGCCAAAATTCCAGATCTTTGCAAAGGAAAAAATGCTAGTGGGCTTAGCTTAATTACAAGACAGAGTGATTAAGAATAGACTTCAAAAGAATTAGTAATTACTATTAGCCCTTTTTTTCTGGTAACGATCGATGAGAAACCTAACCCAACAGGCCCTTTGGAGCTAACGGGCCGGTAAACTCCATAATACCATGTTCTTCTCTTTAATTAATTCTAAATTCCAAGCCATAATAAAACTATGCACTTTGTTACTAGTGGACTGAATACTCGTAATTAAGTTGCCTCCTCTCTAGCATTCACAACAGAGGCGTGATAAACTCTACATCTCTGGCTTCAACTAGCAAACTCTAGGTAATCCTTGAATCAGATATTCCACTTCCAAATGGATATGGAAAAATATTCTCCGTCGACTTTAAAATATTATTGCGTTAGACTAGTTGTGTTACATAGGGTAAGTACTATTAGGAGGAGGTTATATATGGGGAGGTTGTTAACTTAATTTGGCTGTCTTTTAGGAGTACTATGCAATCCACACTGATTTTAAATAACTTCATCATTACCCTGTTCTAGTTTCAACCATATATTTATAATCTCAATAAGGAGAGTTTCCAGAAAGGTAGGCTCCAAAAAAATTTCTTTTTCATTCGACTTTAGCTCATAGGTTCAATCATTTCATGAGCAATAATGTCTCCATTTGCAGCAGCTTTGGCCATCAGATAAATTCATGACGCATGGGATGGACGGATCGATTTATTTACTTTGATCAGTCATCACCTTTGGAAACTCTTAGAGCGAGGCAGCCACTTAATTCATTCATATTTAGTTGAGATTTTCTTTGAAGACATGATTACAGGTAGTATTCAGATGAATGCGTGAGCAATAACGTCACAACATATACGCAGTTAGAGAGTCCTCAATATATATGGTACGTACGTACAGTTTAAGGATAGGATCGATGTAGCTAGCCCACTTTCATTTGTGTTAATACAGTCCTACTTTTACAGATTCTGATTATTCTGGCTATGATCATGATCATTAATATATATTATCCCTTTTTATTGATGTTGTGGTTGTTTATAACCATTAATGTAATTATCAATATTAATATATCTCATCCAAAAGAATCATGGTGGCCCTGATCATGGCTTTTGAGAATTGGGATTATTATATATTTACACTTCTTTAATGTATATATATATATGTGCTTACTTAACTATAGATCCTGAACTTATTGGAAAGGGTACTGCACAAAGGGAAGGGTGATTTAAGGTGACGCAACATTGTCCCCTAAGCCCTGCATGTATAGGATAATCTAGCTCCTAATTTCATTTTACATTATTACTTGCGCGCATTACAGCTAGCTACCTTTCCATGATTAAAGCGATGCAGTTTAGGTACATGGCTTATGAACTTTGGTCTCCTACAAGGAAATTTCTGCAATAATTCAGTATAATTAATCTATACCTTTTCTTATTCTATGCATCATCGATGATGGTGAATCTCATCTCAGAGTTGAGGTGAGTGGTGAGGTGTAAAAAGCTTATTATATTCGAAGAGATTGCGTTGGTAATCAATAGCACCTTGGAAATCTTTTCTTTTTCTTTTTGGTTCTTTCTCATGCGGGAGAAATCAATTATTTAAGCTTGTGCAATCTAGAACAAGTTGTATTCGCATGCCTCTAAACTATTAAGTTTGAGATATTGCACCTATAAACTACCTATTCTTAATATATTATAATTTTCGTTTATTTTATCAGTCAAATTGGATAGAAAATAATTTATTTTAAAAAATACAAAAGAAGTCAATTTCCATCTAATTCGATGGGAAACAAATGGAGGATGCAATGTGTTCTGAATGAGTAGATGTAATGTCTTATACGTGTGATAGTTTAAGATGTAAAATATAAATACAAGTAATTGGGTGAAAACTTTATTTTTCGGAAAAGAAAAAGAAAGCATCAACTTTGTCTGTCAATGACATTTCCAAGCAGGTAGAAGAAGCGACTCTAGAAGGGTAAATGGCTATCACTATCATCCTTTTCCTTTATAATTATAGATTGAAATAAAGAAAGCAAAGAAAGGAAATTCTCCTCCCGGCCTCCTTCGAAGTCAATTGGATACTTCAGTCTTGGTCATCTTAAAATCCTTTTTCACATCATCAGCAACCACATGAAACACATAAAGCCCTGTTTATACACTTCTGCGGAACACGAACGCGCCAAGGAACTTCGCATTTACATCAATAGCACCCTAAATAAACGTGCATAATGTGTTTCTCATTTCCATAATTTCCTCTCTCTCTCACACACACACACAAACACACAGTTGGGTTCTAGCTAGGGGACATTGCTCATGCGGCTTGACCAGTTGTATCTAGTCTTTGAGTGAGCACATGAGTTATAATTAATTTTTCGCATTAATAGGCCCTTAAATGTAGAAAACTAATAACCAAAAGCAAGGAGAGTGACATATAGTTTTAAAATATCGACCCAGAGCAAGGAGAGTAACCGACACTTATTGGCAACGGATGCTTCAGTATACTGCTTTGAATGACTACTTACCCTTTTGTTTTCTGGGGGGTGGGGGTGGGTTTTTTTGGTGTCAGTCCTCATGCATGGGAGAAAATAACACCAAACTTTTTCCTTATTTCCGTTTCCTTTTTGTTATTTTGGAAGAAAAACACACTGACCAATGTATAAGATCCATGATAGTAGACTGTGTATTTGACCTTAACGACCAAAAGTGGGTAAGCTAAGAGATTAAAAAGATGTTTGCGTGGGGGAAGGCCGGGGAGAATTACGAGCTAGCTGAGAGATGGGAAGCAACTTTAGCATCAATTGTCACGTCCCTTCGTGCCGTCGATAAATGTTCCCTCTAAAATACCGGATTTGGTCATGGAAGCAACTTTAGCATCAATTGTCACCCTTCGTGCCGTCGATAAATGTTCCCTCTAAAATACCGGATTGGTCAACTTTTCCATTTTAAGGATGAGGAACAACTGGGGAGTTGGACCACATGTCAACCGTATTAATGGTCAAACCGCAAACATGACAGGTAAAAGGTCGTCACCACCAATGATCCGTAACCCAGAATACCCTCAGTTTTGGTTGAAATCAAAGCAATTACATCATGTCATTGTTCATATATATATATATTTATAAAATTAAGAAGAAAGCAGAAAGCTGCATGCGTTTTTAGGATATTGGACTGGTACTAAAGCTCACGTGAACTTTCTTTCGTTAATCTGCGATGAAATATACATGATCTCATACCTGTCCTCCTTAATGCTCCCATGTAAGACAAAACTGCGAGTGTGTACTAATTTTTCGTAGGCATGCAGTGACCAAACCTGTAACTTAGTAAAAAAAATAACACCCCCTCTTTGGACCCTGGGAGCAGTGGGTGCTATCTGCGGAACTGGAGAATATTGTATCATTTCCACTATCTCAATCATTCTAGTGAAATATCAACTTGGGTAGGTGTTGTTCGGTACAAACTTTACAGCATTAATAAAAATTAAACGAACCCGTAACCAACTAGTTTTCCCACTTTTTGTGGCACTGGCATCTTGGGGAAACCATATATAGGACCCTTCATCAAGATAGTGATTTGAAATAAAGTCAGTACTGACCACTTAAAAAAAGTGCTAATTACAAACGATTGCCTATGTAGATATCTTTCCCCAAATCCCGGCCAAACTTCTTTAGCTAGAACATTTGTGGTACTCGATTCCTCCATCCAATGGAAGTTCACCACGTCTCAAGAAAAAAAGAAGTTCAGCACGTCTCGAACGTAGATCTTTGGCCTATCTTTTTACATGAAGTATAGTGCAGTTGATGGGTCACAAACAATGAATCAGCAAGCCAATTAGCCAAGTAGGCGAACTAGCAGGGGAAGCTACAAAGAAAGATGGTGGGTAGTCGGCTAAGTGATCGCCTAGCTAATAGCAAAACAATAAAGAGGTCAAAGGATTGACGAATTGCCACGTGTTAATTGTATTTGTGCATGGGTCCCATAAAGCACTTGAACATCCCCCACTCCCTCGCCTCTTTAAATAGCTGCCCTTCTTACACTTGTGTCATTGCACAGCTAGCTCTCTGCTCAAACCCAAATCTAGCAATTCTCTCTCTCTCTCGATGTCTCTCTCTCTGTCTTTCTCAATTGTCACCTGCAAGCCTAGCTAACTTGCAGTCTTACCCTTGAAGAAACACAGACGTAACATTGTTTACCACACTTAAGGATACTCTCATTGCATCAGCCATACATATACATATAGTACAAGAAAGACAAGGCCAACAAAACATCCTCAATTTCTATATATTCATTCGCTACAGGGTCGACTCAGTATCTGACATAGCTTTCCAATGGGTAACGCGGACTATGAATGTCCACACCCTGTTGCCATTCCTCCGTCCAAACCTCTATTCCAGTCCTTAGAATCGTCTCTCAAAGAGACTTTCTTCCCTGATGACCCTTTCCGGCACTTAAAAAACCAGCGTCTATCTAGGAAGCTTGTCTTGGGCCTTCAGTACTTCGTACCAATCTTGGAATGGGCTCCTCGCTACACTTTTGAGTTTTTCAAAGCCGATCTTATTGCTGGAATTACTATTGCCAGTCTAGCAGTTCCTCAAGGGATAAGCTATGCAAATTTGGCCAACCTACCTCCCATTATCGGATTATGTAAGAGTCTCAAATTCTGGTACCAAAGCGGATCTATGCTTAGTAGGAATCTGTTTTTATTTTTTATTTTTGGGTAAGTAGTCATGGAATCTGTTTTTACGAAGTGCATGCCCTGAAAATTGATGTAGATTCCAGCTTCGTCCCGCCTTTGGTCTACGCCATGCTGGGGAGCTCTAGAGATTTGGCAGTGGGCACTGTGGCTGTTGCATCACTTCTCATTTCTTCTATGCTGGGAAAGGAAGTTAACCCTAATGAGAACCCAAAACTTTATCTTCAACTGGCTCTCACGGCTACGTTCTTTGCTGGTGTCTTTCAAGCTTCTCTCGGCTTCTTAAGGTCTGCCACTCGTAATGTCTAGGGTTTTGTGTATATCTCGTGCTGGTTTTAGGGAATAACTAAAAACCAAAAGTATTATTGTTTCGATATGGACAGAGATTTCATTTTCATTTTGAACTGATTATATATATTAAACTGCAGACTTGGGTTTGTCGTGGACTTCCTGTCACATGCGACGATAGTGGGATTCATGGGTGGAGCAGCGACGGTTGTCTGTCTTCAACAGCTTAAAGGGATACTTGGGCTGGTTCATTTCACTCATGAAACTGATCTTGTCTCAGTCATGCGCTCTACATTTTCCCAAACACACGAGGTAATCCGCTTTCTTTAATTTTGGCTATATTGTTCTCGTCTTTTGCATAATTTTCCTGAGGACGGATTGCCTCGGACCCATCCTAAGGCCGAATGGATGGCAGACGGTCGGGAATTCCTGCCACACCCCTCTCCTGGTCGGGAATTCCCAACTGTTGGATGACTGAAACATAAACATTCGGCCTTCGGATGGGGATTGCCTTCGGAGGCAATCCCGTTCCTAATTTTCCTTGCTTAAACGTTTATGATGGTCGTTATTGCAGTGGAGATGGGAAAGTGGTGTGTTGGGCTGTTCTTTCCTCTTCTTCCTCCTCCTTACAAGATACCTCGTAAGTGGTCGTAGTCGCATTTTACTCTAATCTCTTTTAGGCTTACCATAATCTGAAACAAAGTTTGCAAAAGAATTAAACATAATATTACTCTCATTTTAAACTTTCGTGTCATTTACCCACCAGTTGCTTTCAATATAATTATATCGCCCCCAATAAGACCACCAACCGCAACAAGGAATTACTAACGAAAACTGTTTTCTTTAAAAGAAAGGCTACTACCTGGACCTACCCGCAACAAACATCCATTTTTTATATCTTTATTACAATTCCTGCAACTTCTTAAGGTGTGGTAAAGAGCAAAGATCTAAGTCTCAAATGGTAATTAATTAAACTAATCAGGGCGAGAAGAAAAATGGCAAAAGCAATCCCATCTTACCCAAATAAGAGGGTTTTAGTGGTCCTTTTATACTCAGAATGGAGTGGGCACGCGGGAAGTGTGTGTTACAGCTCAAGTAGCACATCATGGGGTGTTGTCAGAAATAATACTTCGTCGAAGAGTTCGTAGCATTTAGGAATTAGGGGTCTCGTTGCTCTCTCTAAGCGCATATCATGTAACGATAAGCCAAGGAAATTCATCTAATTAGGTGCAACGACTAATTAAATATTTTATTTTATTTTCAAGAAACACTAGTTTTAGCTTGCTTATGGAGCACATAAATTGAATAGAAACCACTCTAAAATCCTCTACAATGGAATCGTACGTGAATTTGAACCTCAAACAACTGTTGTGATTTTCTTTGTATAGCTTTGTCCATCTCTTTCTAGTCTTAATTGGAGATCAAATTGATGTTTGCTTGATAAATTTATTTATTTCGGGTGATTTTGCACTCTTGATGACAACTGCAGAGCAAGAAAAGGACAGCCTTCTTTTGGATAAATGCGATGGCACCTCTGGCGTCTCTTATTTTGGGAAGCCTCCTTGTTTTTCTGACCCACGCGGAAAAACACGGTGTTCAAGTGGTAAGCTTTCTTCCGATTCTTCTGCTGCTTCCCACTAAGCTATGCCTATGCGAACCAGCTAGCAGCTGTAGACCTCCACCGTGAGTTTATGACCAGTTTTCTTTATATATGAAGTTGTTGTACCCATGTGAGGTTGCAGCCTCTGACGACGACATTCAAATCTCTTCGGTCGTACAATTAATTCTAATCAACTAAGCTTTTTCAGCAGACAGATTGTTGGACAGAGAACAAATCAAATCTAATAATTATACATATCCGACAACGTATTCTGAGTGATTTAGTTTTGGGTGTCGCATACAGCTCATGATTCATTTTTTGCTTGTTCCTCCAGATTGGGAACCTCAAGAAAGGGTTAAATCCACCCTCTGTATCTGATTTGGCTTTTGGGTCACCGTATCTGACAACAGCCATCAAAACTGGGATCATCACTGGTGTCATAGGCCTTGCTGTAAGTACTTGTACCTCCTTCGCCTCTTGCGTCCATTAATCAATGCGTAACAAATGAAAGCTTGTCGTGGTAATTAGTGTCGTAGCTAGGCCTTTCACTCTTCTAATCAAATTCACAACGCGCTCTAATTTATAAGTAATTATCCAGTATCTCAAAAATCTAAGTTCATTAGTAATAATGATCGTAATTACACGGTAATTAGTTTACAGTTGCTCAAATCCCCCTCCCCATGGCTGGGATCTACATCCAATATGTGGGATTGAGGCCATCAGCAGCCATTAGCACTAAGATCTAACTTTTGGACAATAAATGGAAGTCGCGTCTATATTAGTTGTGTAGACAAAGATAATAGTATTTGACTGCGTCATACATTACACAAGCAGTGCAGTGGATCTGGATTTAATCCAGACTGTACGAGTCCAGATACGTCCAGACCCACGGTCTAGAATGAATCCAGACCGTATGGACTTCTACCCTACGAACGTTTTCCTATAGTGGTCGGACTACTATTGTAACAGCCCGACCACTATACACGGGAGTCGTCTATACGGTCTGGATTCAATCCAGATCGTGGGTCTGGACCAGGGCCGGCTCAAGCCAAATGGAGGTCTAAAGCGCTATATAAATTTGCAGGCCTTTTATATAAATTTTAATATAAAATATTTACAAATTATCAAATTTAATATAAAATATTGAAATACCCCATTAATTATTTTTTTAGGGCTCTTACACATGACATTAAGGCCCCATTTATAGGACATTCATATAATTTGTATAGTTAATTTATTATAGGGCTTTTTTTCTCTTTTAGCAAAGTTCATAATGTGAAAAATGATTATGAAGCTTGGGAAAAACATATCAATGAGCAAAAAAAATAGTAAACTTATGATAAAAAAAATAAAATATTGCATCTTGCCATTTTTTTAGTTCAATTGTCTTTTTTATTTCTTAGGTCATCTATAATATAAAAAAATTTCTCTTTATGGGGCCTTGCTTAGGGTGAAGCCTTAGGCTATCGCCTAAGTGACCTTACCTTTGAGCCGGCCCTGGTCTGGACCCGTACGGTTTGGACCGAATCTAAATCCGCAGTGTAGGTTCTGTTATAGGTGGCCGAAGAAATGCTAACAGTCGTTTCTGGTTGATGTGAAACAGGAAGGAGTAGCAGTAGGGAGAAGCTTCGCCACATTCAAGAACTACCACATTGATGGGAACAAAGAGATGATCGCTTTTGGGATGATGAATATTGCTGGCTCTTGCACTTCCTGCTACTTAACCGCAGGTACATGTCTTTCCATCATTCCATGTCCAAATATTAAGGCTGCACCTTGGTCAGGTCGAACCTCAACCAATCCAACCAAAACCCAATCTGAGAATGGTAGGTCTGCCTTGGGCTACTTAATTCAGTCGGACTTCCAGAAGGCATTTTGTTAAACCCCCAAGCCCAACTGAACACTGCGCCACGCTTTTTGTTCTTAAATCCACCATAGTACCCCAAAAAAAGAAATCCTGTGACTTTCAGAACTACGTGAGAAACGCTCCTCATATCACTCATGACTGCTAGTCTGCTAATATACACATATCCACTCCGATTGCAGGACCCTTTTCGCGAACTGCAGTGAATTTCAATGCAGGGTGTAAGACAGCAGTGTCGAACATAGTCATGGCAACAGCAGTGATGCTCACACTGTTATTCCTTACACCATTGTTCCACTACACACCCCTAGTGGTGCTCTCCTCTATAATCATCTCTGCCATGCTTGGTCTTATTGACTATAAAGCTGCCATCCATCTCTGGAAGATCGACAAGTTTGATTTCATGGTATGCATGGGGGCCTATGTCGGTGTGGTCTTTGGCAGTGTTGAGGTCGGCTTAGTCATCGCGGTAAGTACTTCACATTACTTAGAAGCATCACAAATTCTTTGTTTTGCTTGATAAAAGGTAAGTTTATGACGCTTTCTATGTGCAATTAATGCAGGTCACACTATCTTTGCTTAGGGTTCTACTATTTGTAGCAAGGCCTCGGACTGTTGTCTTGGGCAATATTCCTAACTCCATTGTTTACAGAAGCGTCGATCAATACCCAATTGCTAACAATGTTCCTGGAGTTCTCATTCTCCAAATCGATGCGCCCATCTACTTTGCCAATGCAAACTACTTGAGAGAAAGGTATTATTAGAAAACACACACAATTAATTATTAGGTAACTGTTAGATTTTGCACAAGAACATGCTAATTTATAATGCTTATAACCTTTTTCGCAGGATCTCAAGGTGGATATACGAGGAAGAAGACAGATTAAAATCTTCAGGACAAAGCAGCTTACAATATGTTATAATAGACCTTAGCTGTAAGTAATCAAACCCACAATTAGCAGTTCGTCTTAAAATATTGAAGACCACCTTAATTAATAATCCTCATTTCTAACAATACATTCCCATCACAGCTGTGGGAAGCATTGATACAAGTGGAATCAGCACGCTTGAAGAGATAAAGAAGAATGCCGACAGAAAGGGTCTCAAGGTAGAAACTTTAATTACTGCGATTTCTCAATATTTATCATTTCACGCGTAATCTGTATTAAGTCACTGTTATTGTATAGTCCAAAAGTGTACCCTATTTGATTATTAATTAGTGTATTATGTTGTTTTTGAATTTAGCTCGTGCTCGCCAACCCAAGAAGCGAGGTGATTAAGAAGCTAGACAAGTCCAAATTTGTGGAAAACATTGGCCAGGAATGGATTTATCTTACTGTAGGCGAGGCCGTGACAGCATGCAACTTCATGTTACACACGGGAAAGCCAAATCCGGCCGCTATGGAATTACAGGCGCCGGATAACGCTGTCTAAGCTATGGTCCCCTCTAATTGATCAAACTTCAAAGTGTAGCTACTTAATTAGTGGATGAAAGCATGAGTATTAATTAGCCAACATTGTCCGGTGATGATAAAGCTAGATAGCTTATTTTTGGTGTGCTTACAAATTAAGTCTTATGTAATATTATTGCATATTAAAAATAAATGTGAATGTAATGCTGCGCGCTTACGCGTACAATTTCTGGGGCAAGTGGCTTGATGGGATCTCTGTGATTTCCCCTATTCCTTCACAGCAATCCCAATGTCTCCGACTCGAAATCGAAGTTTCAAGCTTGGTCACATTTTTAAACTTGGGACATCCAAATTAACCACATGTACGATCATATCAGCATCAATAGTAAGATTCAGCTTTTTAGTGAAAAGTACCTAACAAATGAGCATAATGTCATGGCAGAGGTGAGTGGCTCTTTTGGAGTTTGATTGAGACTAATCATTTTGTTGCTGCCATTGTTTTTTTTTTAGGCAATGCAGGCCATAGCCTGCCAGGGGAGGGGGCTGGGAGTATTCGAACCCCAGATTAGGACTCTCCTATACGTAGGAGATGCCACTTGAGCCATAGCTCATTGGCTTAAAAGCCACTCTGAAAAGGAATTGTCCTCCGAATTCAAATCTTATCTCCATAAGTGACCACGACCTGTTAACAACACTATAAAACGGATCAACTTGCAGAGACAGTTTGCCCTGAAACTAAAATACGCGAGTAAGACCATCCAACCACATGGCTAACACTTCAGGACGGTTCGACTCTGAGCCGCTCGAGTTCGAGTTGCCTAACGCGTTCTAGTTTATTGAACGGTATACGAGTCTTTTTGGTATATTTATATTTTACACCGCAGGTCAAATGTTATTGTTTACATGGAAGGCATATACGACACTGTAGAGAGATCATAAATTGACCCTTTTCTGTGAAATGGTATATGATGGAAGTGTACAAGATTATCAAACCAGAAATGGTAAATTTGGCTATTTGTATCAGTACAAGTATCTAGTGTGTGCAATGTTTTGCTAAAAGAATGCCACTATGGATGGAGTACTGAGCATGCATGCCTCAGGAAGATAATTGAACATTTGTCTTAACAGACCTTTCAAGCATGTTAATTCTAGGCTATCGTTACAAGCTCGAATGAGGCTTGGAGAAGGAAAGAAGGGGCTCATAAAAGGTACACATATGGAGGTCAAGAATATTGACTGCCTTTTAGCTCTATTTTAGACATTCTTGAACAATTTTACGGCAATTACTTCAAAGAGTTCCAGGCCTTCATTTCAGAACTATGGCGTCAACAGCATAAATAATCCCCTATCAGGGCCCACGTCTTCCTAATTACCGGAGTACAGGAAAAAACAACAATATAACAGAATACCTCGCAAAATGAAACCACTCGAAAAAAAAAAAAAAAGCCGTGTAGAACTGGATATTCGCAAGTATGACGAACAAAAGCACTTTCCAGGAAGCATTTACCATCTCCAAGCAGGAACTTCCATAACCGATCAAGAAAACAGGCATGCAGTCAGTGTTGTCTTTCTTTCGAAGGCAAAGCCCTCCTAGTTTAGCAGACCTTAAATATCGGATGATGGACACCAAACCAAGACAAGAAAGACTCAAGAATTCGGCAGGTTTTCCTTGAATAGGCGTGGAAGCACTTCATGGGCACTGATGTCCAGAACCTCCGGATCCCTGAGAAATGCACTCAACATTAAGGTTCCATATGTTTCCACAACAACAACAAAGTCCAGAGGGGAGTATCTTAACATTCTTTTTGTCAGACATGGAATAGTTTGATCGCAAAGTTTTAGATGAAGTTTCATTGAATAACTATGATAACAAAAAAGAACAGAACAAGCATAGTGCCTTTTTTCCTTGAATTTACAGCATCCGACATACTTTTTTTTTTTTGATGACGAGGAAATTCCCCAAAGCCGGACCCTTTTGGCCCAACCCTGAAGTACAAACCCCGGCCCACTAGACCGACCCCACAACCCAGGGAGCAGATAAGTCAAGGGCGATAATGGGGATGTTGGGGCTCAAACTTGGGACATGTTAGAACCCAAGGCGAAGCCTTACCACCACACCAAACCCTTGGGGGTACAGCATCCGACATACTGACTCAAACAAATCCAACCTCTGTCACTATGAAGAATCACGAACCTGAAATCACTAGTGTGCCGACAGTAAAATCTTGAAGAAAGAGTATTCCTCAGAAAAGGGTCAGCCATGACATTTAAAGCTCAACGATTGCTAAAATATTTTTCTATCCTTTAAACTAATTTTAGGCCTTTGAAATACTTTGGCTTTCACCAATCTCAATTAACAACAATACTAAGGAATAACAATCAATCCATGAGAGAAGAGAGAGAGAGAGACCTGCACAATGTTTGTCCCATTTCATGAGCACTAGGAATAAACCACAGCTTCCGCAGGGAAGGTGACTCAAATTGCACAAAGAACCCATCATGTTGGCCATGTTTCCACTTCCTCGATCCTTGTCCTTTCCAGACCTGTAAAGAAGTGTTTTTGTACTGTTTGTCAACAAGCCTTCTTTTTTCCTGTAGGATTTATGCTGATCTTTTTCTTAGAATTCTTTGATCTCTCCTAGGGCACTGAATAAGTTATCCATTTCTATGAAATTCAGACAGGGGAGCATCTCTAATTTCCTAGTTCAGAAAAATACCATGTCCAACTTTACTAAGTGAGCTATTAGCCGCATTGTATACGGATATACCCAACTGCAATGCATCATGTTACATCAATCTAGGGTCTTTGCCCCATTGAGGCAATTATTAGCCATTAACTGCATGAGTACGTAGTGCAAGGCAGAATTCAAATTTTTTTAGGACTACACAGGCCTACTTTTCTGGAAATACCTCAGCAGAAGTTACCAACTAATCAGTTGGCATTTTCAGTTACAAACACACACATATTCAAAGCACTATCTATACAGCACAACTGGATAGCAAATCTATGAAAGGTAAAATAGGAAGCCTTGCAGTGAAAATGTGCAACATATAGACACGTAGGAGCTTTACGAAAGCAACTGAAATCATCAGAACTAAGGTAAACACATCCAGAGACATGTTTATGCAAGCATTTCCGTGCTAATTATTCATAGTGATAGTATCCAGCTTGTCACACAATGAACATCTCTTGTCTCCGCAAAATTCATGCCCTGAAGAAATTAAAAGTTACCTGGGGGTAAGAAATGATGCTTTTGGGAGTCACCAAGCAGGCTGCGCTAGAGAAGGAATCATCTGCATATTGCCTGAGAAATGAAATGCAATTTTTGTGCGTATGGGGTGATTCGAAGGCCTGGCACATGAAGTACAACAGGCGAGAATAGATAAGAAGACAAGAAGTAACAAGAGCTGGACACTAGAGTTTACTCATATTTGCTGCAATAGTGGACCACATAGAATGTGCACATAAATGTCAGAAATTCACAGCTCAATAAGAGCTAAAACTTCATCAAAGTTGAGCGTACATTTAAGGTCAGTATAAAAACCAAATAAATGAGCAGAAACCATATTCAACCTTATCGATATTCACAGTTGGAGCATATTTATCAGTCTGGGTCTTCTCCTTATCAAGAAGGAAGGAGACTCTTGGATCCACTTTAGAACTTTCATGCCATGATTTTACAGCTGTCTCCATTGTCTCAACAAGGAAGGAAAACATGTCTTTCCAGCATTCTTCAGATCCATATTTTGCAGACTGCAAAGGGAAAGACCAATTTAATGCTCCTTACTAGGGAATATCGAAAACAAATCCTACCCCAGATGGTCCACTGAGAGTCTCCACAGAAGTAGCGGGAATATGATTAGCAGATTCTTACCTGCATTACACAGTTGAGCAGATTAAAAAAACTGCTGTACAAGAGAGAAGGAAATAAGGTAAAGCAGAACACGAAGATCAAAGCCAGCATAAAGATATTCGAACACGTCACTTCTTCTTGTGAAAGTACATTCATTGAAGAAAAAGAGAATAAGTTAAGTAGTTTAACACCATCATTGCAAACTGCCAGAAAGCAAGTACAAATATCTAAAGTGTAGAATACGTTTTCAACACTGTACACACCATTTCAGACTTCAAAGCATCCAAGTGCTTTGCCATATCAATATTCGATCTCTTGTTCTCCACTTCTTGAACTCTCTTTTTGTCTCTTGCCAACTGGGAAATCATCTTGATCTTTCTTGATACTTCAGAGCTTTGTGGATTGTATTGCGAAGCTGTTTGGAAGGCAGCTAAGGCCTACAATATGCTAATAGGAGAGATTAGCGGCAGAACATCATAATCATGTGCTCTTGTCAGTCCATTGTAACAAAGAAAAGGCAATGACAGGACTTACATCATCATATTGTCCCATAGCCTCTAAAATGCATCCTTTCCTGAAATAACCCTGGAGGTGCATAAAAAAGTATTGTTTAATGCAGAGATTAGCCTCCAGTACAGATAACATCGAGTATACATTATGTTTACCTTTTCCCACTGCGGTTTCAGAGCAATCGTTGTTTCAGCATCAGCAAGAGCTTTGCTAAGCTTTACCAACTGTAGAAATGCAGCAGCTCGGTTGCTGTCCAATAGTGGAATATTATAAGTGAGAATCTCGATGACCAAAATACACACACACTCACACATGCATACACGCAGGAAAATATGGTCTACGTGAAACTCCTATTGAAGTAATTTTCAGGGGAAAAATACATAATAAATCAACCGATATTCATAACCAAATTCACATGAAACATATAGCACATGATTGCCAATTATGTTGATGCAATGGAAGTTCAAGGTGGTGCCTACTTGTCATGAACAATCTGCCATCTCAGTATCCGTGTGCTCAAGCATATGCCCATTTCCTACCTGAGCAGATTGTCAGGACTACCCATCTGACTCTAATCTTAGCAACCATTCACATACTCTATAACTCCTACCATAGGTACCTCATTAAATGCATAAATGTCACCTGACAAATGAATGCCTTGGTGGATGAATAGTGGACTATAGACAGCATGCCAGAAAATAGACATGGTTAAGCAAGCTTCTTAAAAAAAGTATACATGTGGGATCTACCAAACCACGTAATATGCCCTATCATTACAGTCACACCCAATAAAAAAGGGAGAAACCCTTTTCAAATATTTCCTCCTCATTTTTCTCCTCTCTCCCCTTCAAAAGGTTTAGAGAGCTAATTTTACGTCTGGGATATAATCATCATCCTGGCCACTTCGTGTGATACTAGAGTTGATTGTCTGTATCAAGCAGAAAACCCAATTCTTGGAATTTCGAACTAGGACTTATTGCTCATAACCATGGACCCATAACAAATTAATCAACAGGGCTAGTCCTGAATATTTTTCCCTTTAAACCAAAGCGACATGAGATCTTCTTATTAGTTGGTTGATGCCACCATCTAATTTATATCAAATTAACTTGCATAAAAATCAGAAAAATCCACTATTTCAAACGGGAATAGAACGCTTCTCATGCTTGAATGAGATGGAACTGCAACAATCCAACTCTCCATTCTGAACACTACTTTAGTCATAAATCCGTGTAAACGCGTTTTATTATTATCACACTGACCTGGAAGTTCATCGACAGCCAGGAAAAATCCACCAGAATGTTAAGTACCCAAAGACAACATCATGCAAATGGTTGCTCAAAGCTATGAAAAAGGATATGGTAAAATGCAAAATCTTCATTGACTCCAAAAAGAGTCCAAATGGGCAGACGCATGCCAAGCAAAAACAGAACCCTATTTAAATTTTCAGCAAACCTAAAGCACCTAAATTGATACCCAAGAGTAAGACAAAGTTTAGACGACTAACATTAATACACAGTTACCCTCACCACCCCAACCCCACAAAAAAAAAACTAGAATTGAGTAGCAGGTGGTACCCATTTGGCAAATCAAGTTTGACGTGCAACAGGAAAATCAAACTCCTATTTGGACACAATGGTGAAACTTTAGTCACTAACGCTAATTTTTCTTAAAAGAACGAAGCTCTTCTTTTTGTGTGCACCTGTAAAGAGTGGGATTAGAGGGGTCAAGCTTGATGGCCTGGGTGTAGAGAGCAGCGGCTTTGAGGTAATTCCCTGCCTTGAAAAATTCATTTCCTTTATCTTTCAGAGACATCTCCTCACCAGTCGCACCACCTCCTCCACCTCCTTTTAATGAGGTAACCGCACCTGATTTTCCCTCCGATGCTTCCGTCATTGTTGCTGTACTTCCTCAACTCTGAAAGAGAAGATTGTGCTAGCAACCAAATGCTTTGGTTCTTTCTGGGTTGTTGTCGTCGTCGTACTTGGGTTTATAGCTATGTGACAAAAATGCAAGGCAGCTCACCTGTTTGATTTGGGGCCTCGCTAGTGGAGGAAAAAGGAGTGATACGACGCGTTTTGGTGATAAGGGGCAGAGGAAGTAAGTACCTACGGCTACGGGTCCTGGAAGGCTGGATGGGCTCCTTTCCGCTCTCGCGATACCTACGGCTACGGGTCCTGGGAAGGCTGGATGGGCTCCTTTCCGCTCTCGCGATCGTCCTCGAAACAAATATGAATGGATTATTGGATTCACAGGTGCGAGAGCTTTTGGATCCACGTCGTAAAGGCGCTGTAACAAGATGCGTTTCCAAGCAAACGGTCCTTCTGGCTAGGGGTGAACAGCCGACTAGTCGAAAGCGGAATTTGACATTCCGACATCCGGTCCGCTAACTAGCGGATGACCAAAATAGAGTCCGCTTCCGCTTCCGACTCTTAGCGGACTTAGCGGAAGCGGAAGCGGACTTAGCGGAAGCGGAAAGCGGAATTCCGCTAAGTCCGCTAAGACAAGAACAACCAAATATATGTATTATGCGTCTCATTTTTGCCATCTAGTTTTCCCATACAAAAAAAGTAGAAAGATGGTTTAATCATACACCTCATGCAAGTTGCATTGTAACATATACCCACAAGGAAAGATGCATTTTAATGAGATGTAATACAGAAGATAAGGGTAATTGTTACCTTCTCAATCTCCTGTTTAAATGTTTCAAAAACTTCGTTGCTCTTCAACAAAGCATCCTGCAAAATCAATTTGTAACAGTTTAGATGTGGCAAAATTGACAAGATAGTTTCATATGTAGATTGCACAAACTTTTAGAAGGAACTACCAGTGGAATGATCTTCCATGTATCTCAGAGCTCTATATAAGAAGGGAAATGTTTAGTGATACCAAAATAAAAGGCCAAGAAAGTTACTATGAACTTCACTCTTCTTTTGTAGTTCTACGACACTAAATATCAATCATGAACCAAAGGATACAGGGTAAAAAGAACCCTAGGTTCCAAATAGGTTTGGGATTAGAAATTTAAAATGCTCATGTACCCTAGGTTGAGAATAGTCCTGCCTAAAATATGAGAATGCATAAGACATAGCACACGAGGCTCACAACCAGGGAACCAATGTAATATTAATCCACAATACACAATTGATAGCCAAACTTCTATTGGTATGCGGATTACAAATTCTCAAGAAATGTTATAAGCATCATTCATCATCCAACACCACCGAAATCTTTGCTTTTTACCTGAACCTAGACTAATCAGGTTTCGATTCAAGAAAGTCATAAAAGAACTATGCTCTCTTAAAAGAACTACGCTGTCATTAGGACGGTAACAATTATGTTGTTTCTAGCTAGGTACCCCAATTACATTTTTGTTGTCCTCGTGTCCCTCAAATTCCTTCCACTCGAATAAAACATCACCTAAGTGGTACACCCGTTAGTCTTAGATCCGTGGTTTACAAGCTCCAACACATTTGAAAATTTTCCAAAACCAATCATACCTTAGAAAGAAACCCATCATAAGCATGTTTATAGTTACTGTCTTCATGATCCTTTGGCACCACTCGTTCATCAACCCAAAAAACATGCCATTTCGACCATTCAATTGAGTCAATATATGGAGGTTCCAGTAGTTTCCTGAAATTCCAACGTTAATCAATTAGCAAAAACATTCCTCCTGTCAATAAAAACACATAAAGATAAGATTCACACTGTGATGTTTTATATACAAAGCGAATCAGAGCGTCCAAAGAGAGTCAAAATTCAATCCTTTCAAAGATCATAACAATCCTCCTGAATCTTCCGGCAGAAATATCGGACAGGGATAAATATAAACTATTATTTTTTATATAAGGGGAAATCAAAAGACAGAAAGAGAGAGAGAGGATGGGTCAGGGGAAATCTAACTTATTCTTGCATCGTCGTCGTCGCTGTCGCTGAGAGAACCGTTTCTTCTCACCAAGAGGACCAACAACACGTCCCAGCTCGCTATTGTTGGTGCCAATGTCTGCCCCATTGAGACCGAGAGAAACAGAGACTAGAGAGAGAGCGACAGAGAGAGAGAGATTGAGAGTAAGAGAAGAGAGAGAGAGAGCTTACTCGCGAAGGTCGAAGGAGGGGGGACTTCGGGGAGGGAGAGGAGGCTGTAGAGTTAGGGTTTCTTCAAAACGCACGTTTTGATCCACTGTTTATACAATTTTTACTAAAACGACGTCGTTTTAATATTAAGTTAGAAAAATAAAAAAATAAATAAACGGAACAGGTTTTCCGGTAAACCGGCGGAAACTTCCGCTTCCAGTTCCGTCTCCGTTAAATCTCAGAAACTACCTCCGGGTCCGGTTCCTGGAAGATGCAGACTTCCTCTTCCCGGAACCGGTGCCGGAACCGGAACCGGATCTCCGGCGGAAGCCTGACCGGACTTACACCCCTACTTCTGGCCTCGAGGGAGAGTTGTTTACAATTTACGAGGGTTTATTTATAAAATTTTAGTAAATAAATTATTGTAATAATGATAAATTTTTTGAGTGAAAAATTTCGATTTGATGAACGCACAATCCCAAAAAAGTTGGTAGACATTTGATAGGAATAAATTGGATGGAAGGTTGCTGAATTTTAAGAACACCCCAATATGTTTGGATGGGCAGAAAAAAAGTTTATCAAGGTAGTGTAGATTATTTTAAGATTTGTAAAAAAATTTAAAGTTTGTAAAATTATTTGAGTTTGTAAAAAAATTTTAAAAAATTTGTTGAAATTATAAAGAGGGTATTAAAATTTGGGGAAATTAGCATTTTAGTCCTTAGGTTTTGGACACTTTTTTATTTTAGTCCTTCACTTTCAAACTTCAAATTTTTAGTCCTTGATTTTTCTTTGTTTGACAAAAGCACACATCCGTCAGTCTGTCGTCCATATGCTTAACGGAGCTTTCTGACACGTCAGTAAATTTGTACCGGTTGACCGGTATATGTTTTGAAATAGATCCGGTACGTGAGCAATCGACCGGTACAAATTTGCTGACGTGTCAGAGAGCTCTGTTAAGCATATGGACGGCAGACTCACGGATGAATGCTTTTTTCAAATAAAGAAAACTCAAAGACTAAAAATTGAAGTTTGAAATTGAATGGCTAAAATAAAAAGTACCAAAAACCTAAGGACTAAACTGATAATTTTCCTAAAATTGGTGACAAAAAGTGATTGTTAAAAATTTTTCCAAAAAATTTTGTGGCACCCAAACAAAGTACCTCTATCAAGTAGAAACTGGAATGTAAGTATACGAGGGGAAAACCAAAGAAAAAAAAAAGGAGCATAGAGCCAAACGCGGACGTGAATTTGTGGCGACAATTTTATTTATTAAATCGGCAAACTCGTCTTGACAAATTGTATCAGTAATGCCTATATAACAAATTCTCTAATAAGTAATAAGGAAAATTGCAAAAAGTAACGGGCTGTCTTAAGTTTCATATTATTTTCATAATTTACATGTAGCAGGCTTCTGAAAAGAGCCATTCTAGCTGTACTTTTAATTTCACGACCGGTACAACCTGAAGAAGTTCAAGAATAGGTCTTCCCCCCTTCACGCAATAAGGGCCGTGGCCTCCTATCGAACAAATCACTGAAGTTTGTTTTGAGTATGAGAACTATTAGAGTTCTGAACATCATACTTTTGAACTTCTCTTCTCCGTTTAAAAATTAACTCCTTTCGTCCTTCCGTTTTCGTTTTCTTCCCCCCTTGTGCTGATCTCCCACAAATTATGCAGAGAAAGGTCAAAGGAGTGGACTCGGGGGACTACTGACGCTTCCCCTGTGCTTTTAGAGTCCTTAATTTCCTCTCTGGGATAATCCAAATCATGTTCAGTGCCTGATATTCTTTTGGTGCCCATTGAGTTTCCAGAACCAATTACTCATTCTGCAACGCAACCCTTTCAACATGGTTTAGAAGTGTTGAAAACAGGTGACATTATTTGATGCTCTGATTTGGTCCAACGAGTTCGGTACAATTGACTTTAGGGAGATGACATTCTAGAACTTTGTATATTGTGATATATTGCCCAACCATAAAATTCAGAACTGATGTATTAGTCTGTCCCTATCTTGTCTTGGGTTTAGTTATTGTTCCGCTAACTTGATATTACACCTGTCAAAGACCTTTAGGTTCATGTGCTTAGAGCTTTCATATGGTTGTTGTGCCCGTATGATTTATTTCCTAATTAGTCCTCACTCCTCAGGATCTTTGTCTGCGTTCTTCAGTTTGTAAACATTTTAAATGCAAATACAGCTTTCATGGTTTCTTGGCTCATCCGAATTCCGTCTCAGTACGTTGTTACTTGTAGCGTACTTCATCCTTTTCTTCTTCAGTTTAGCATGTTTTTCTGGCAGCCAAACTTAGTGGCTTCTTTCTCTCCCTCTTTCTCCCTGTGATGATTATCCGCCCACAATGAATTGAATTTTCCATCACCAAGAAGAGAAAAGGGCGTTATTCAAGCATGCTAAAATGGACCGTGCAACTGCAAATCCTAATAGCTTTGCTCTGCTTGGTCTTATGATACTAACACCCAATTCAACAAGGTCAGGTAAAGTGTGTACTTGGAAGAAAAGGCCATCAAGTGTTGAAAACTTGGACTTATCCCTTTGTCATGGAGCCTCATGGTTATTTCTGAAACTAATTAAGACGTTTAACTAAAAGGAAGTTCATCAAGTATACAGGACCAAATGATGATGAACCCAATTGCTGTAATACCTTCCACTGGGTATCTGTGCCTCCGCGGTGACCTCTGCAATGGCGATTTGGGGTTTAAGAGAAGCAAAACTCTGCGCAAATAAATGAGCTAACGCAGCTGGTGACCTACTCATTGAAGTCAAATGTGGGTTCAGTTTGACGGGTTCAAACTTAAAACTCAGAACACTACTAGCTATCTCATTGGGGCCTAATTTCTTTCTTGCTTTCACATGTAAGCTGTTTACAACTCATTAATGGAGTAAACAAATACAAGTTGTTCTATAAAATGCATTTCTGAGATTTTCAAAACCGTGTACTTCTTCAATGCGTGAAATATTAGCTTCAAAGATTGAATATCTTTGACATATAATGTCCAGGAGCTCATTTCAGGTGACGGTTCACGATCTCCTTCTGAATTTCCAACCACCATGAATTATATATTGGTGATGTTCATAATCTAGGATGGTTAAGCCTTTGTGGATAACCAACCATGATCCATTGCAGATTCCCTAGTTGGGCCTAGAGAATACTTCAGCTTGGGGTCCCATTGGTTTTGCAAACTACTAAATCAGATTAAGACCATGGACTAATGACCGACAAATAAACCTAAAGATCAATTTACCAAGTCACTGCTGAAAGCACCAGCATTTAAAAGATGAGTAAAAAAAAACTATTCTGGTACTTGCAGATGCCTCATTTTTCATCACCTTGGTCCCATGGAAACTAACGATCAGTATTATAAATCCTCTTAACTAGCATGTCAATATCCGTGAGTATTAATCTCGCTCGGAAATTTCATTCGGGAGCCATATACATATGTTATAATTTGCTAAACAATCCTGCTTGAACAAATAAAATAAACAAAACAGGGGGGAAAACCGCGTTTTTGGTGAGATTAGCTACCAAATGTCATTCCAACTTTCCAAAAGAAACAAGAGGGGACCTATCTTTACCATGCCGGTGGGTTGCCATGAACCAGGCGGGAGAAGAAAAGCGTATAAAATATACAAAGAGAAAAAGGAGAACATTCTTCTTACCTTCTTAATGAAGTCAAATTCAAATATAAAACAGTGTAGTACCTCTGTACTCAATTACTCACATTTCCTCACTCTACCTAATGTGTATATCTTTGCAAGGAGGAAACCTTATAATGTGAAATAGTCGAGGTTTGATTAATTTTTTACCTTACCCAGTACTTGTGCTGTGAATCAGTAGTTTCGCCATCCTAACTTCTTTACCCTTATATAAGTCTGTCCCGTTGCCTCAAACATCAACCAAGAATGAAAGCCTTACTCTTTGATGGCATACCCTGCAAGATGAAGAACCCATATCCTACACTAGCCCTCTGGGGCATCCTTTTAATCCTGTTCTTCTCCAGACCCTCTCACCAAGCTTCTTACTCTCCTCCACCAATCGCAAACCCCAGACTTCTAAAGGCTTATATTGCCCTCCAGGCATGGAAACACCTAATCACCTCTGACCCCAAGAATTTTGCGTCAAACTGGTGTGGCCCAAACGTCTGCAACTACACCGGTGTCTATTGTGCACCTGCCCCAGATGACGCTCACACGTTAACAGTGGCGGGCATAGACCTGAACGATGCTGACATAGCTGGTTCGCTGCCGGAAGAGCTTGGCCTCTTGACTGACCTCGCCCTCTTCCATCTAAATTCCAATCGCTTTGCCGGAACTCTTCCTAGTAGCTTTCGCTACCTTCACCTTCTCCATGAGCTTGATATCAGTAATAACCGATTCTCCGGGCCATTCCCTTCAGTTGTTCTTTGCCTGCCTTCACTCAAATTCCTTGATATCCGATACAACGAATTCCAAGGTGACATTCCCAGCAGCCTTTTTGACTTGAAACTCGATGCCCTGTTCATCAACAACAACAATTTCCAATCGTCTTTACCAAAAAACATCGGCAATTCCCCGGTTTCAGTAATCGTTCTAGCGAACAACGACCTCAAAGGTTGCCTGCCTTCGAGTTTGTCGAGCATGGGGAATACCTTGAATGAGATTATCCTAATGAATAGTGGCTTAACTGGGTGTCTGCCCTCAGAAATAGGCTCCCTAAACAGTGTGACAGTCATTGATGTGAGCTATAACAGGTTGGTTGGTCCTTTGCCGGAAGCAATAGGCAATATGAAGAGCTTGGAGCAGTTGAACGTGGCGCATAACAAATTGTCAGGGGAAATTCCTGCTAGTATATGCTCCTTGCCTAAGCTGGAGAACTTCTCGTATTCATATAACTATTTCTGTGGTGAACCTCTCGTTTGTCTGAAGCTACCGGAGAATAATGACATGCAGAATTGTATTCCAAATAGGCCACTACAGCGGTCATCAGAGGAATGTGCCTCTGTCTATGCGCATCCTGTGGATTGTGGTGCCTTTGGCTGCTCAACCAGAAGTCCTCCACCGCCATCACCTCCACCTCCACCACCCCCACCTCCACCGCCCCCATCACAGAAACATTGGCGGTGGCCCCTACCCCCGCCAGTGCCGCAGTACGATCGTCCATAACCAGGATTTGTGGAGATAATCAGAAAGTCTTCCCCCAAAGATTTCTTGTTGTTTTCCTTTTACATCCTTTTTACCTGTGGGGAAGGGATTCAATACCATAGGATCTTTTTTTTTTTTCCCTTTTTCCCTTGTTCATTTCTTCTTCGAGTTTTAATCAATTCTCAAATTACAATTGCACCTGCCGGTATTCCTTCAAGTTGATATATAACATGTTTGGTCGAACTATAATTATTTTCTTTTGAAAGTTGAAACATCCGATGAAACTGGTAACGCATTGTCTTGGCCAAAGAGACTGGCTGAACTTTGTGTTTTTATACATAACCTATTGCAACTTGTTATAGTTAATGAGGGCAAAGTGAAAATTTTGCCGGAACTTTTATTCCTTTTTTGTTTTCCAATTCTGGGAATAGAATTAGGGACAATCGCAGCTACAACCCTTGGCCGTGCCTAAATAGTAATGAAGCACCAAGCTTCGTGATCAGCTAATCATGTGATATTGGAGATAGATAATGAGGCACTAGATTGGGCCGATGTCATCTGTGGTAAAAGGTGACATTGGTGTTTCGAGCAAACAGTTCAAACTTCCATATTTCGCCCAGGGAAAAAAAAATGCAGTAAAAGAAAAGTCAGTGTCTTTTTTCAAGAAAGAATTAATTCCTTCGTCTCCTGTTCTCCACCCCCATTTCGGAGCCCTTGGGGAGGGGGACCTTGCATTGGCAGGCAACCTGCAAGCCAACACCCACCTTGCCTTCCCCTGCAATGCTTTGCAAGGGACTTTCCCTGAACTCGCACAAGAGGGGGAAGGACACTTGCTCTTTCTCCCATTATAGACCGGTAGCCCATAAAGGTAACAGGGTGTTCGCTCCCTGGGAGGGGGCCCTCCCGGGGGAGACCGAACTGCAGCAAGGGTGAGCAGCAAATCCGCTGCAGTTCGGTCACCCGAATTGCAGCGGAGACTCGCCCGGGAGGGGGAGGGGTTGAGACAAATGGCATTGTAGTCAATTTTCTTACCGCAAAATATTGAAACATATACATAAATTGTAACCCGAATAATCAAATTGAAAAACCAAGCCCTGATTTTGCAAAATTTGAAAGTTGGATTCATACAGCAAAATATTGAAAATGTAGAGGCTTGCTTGCCAGATCTTTTGTATAGCCTTTTGGCAAAACGCGCTGCATAGATTGATAAATCAATTTTGAGTTTGATTTTTTAAAATTTTGAAGTGTTTGAATATGAGAAAAGTGGAGAAAATTTATTTGAATAAATTTTTATATTTATTTAAAATAATAATTTGATGAAAGAAGACATAATTTTAAAAAGTTATTTTAGTGACTTCCAAAAATTTACAAAGTTCACCAAAAATTTCACAAAATATTTCACCAACCCACAATGAAATATTACAATATAATCTCTTTATCTTCCATCAAAAAATATAAAAAATTACATCTCTCTTCATTTTTTCACTAAATCCGATACCAACATTAAACCCAATACCAAAAATTTTACAACACAAACCCTCCCTAAGACACCAAACAAAATAGCAGAACGACGTCGTTGGTTTTTTTTTTTACTTCATCGTCAGCATACACTCGTGTCGTGTGACAAAACCAGCCTCTTACACACCTAAATGACACATCGACCCTCCGAGTACGACATCTTAAAACATGGTGACTTGTAAAAAATTATAGGATTATAATAGTTTTGTGAATATTTATGTAAAATATTATTTTATAAAATTGTAGAATTTTAGTAATTTTGTGAATATTTATGTAAAATAATATTTTATGAGTGTTTGTGTAAAGAATAGAGAGATGATTTGATGTAATTGTTTAATAAAAAATATTAGAATTAGGTGAAAAAATTTGTTATAATTTTTTTAAAAAAAATGTATTGAAGTTTGTGTAAAATGTTAGTGGAGATTGTGTTAAATGTATTGGTGTTTGTGTTTGAATTTTTAAGATGTTCGATAATAATTTTATGAATGGATTTGAATCATAAAAAAAACTTGAACATTGCACATACTTTTAGATTTGACCATTCATTAAATTATTAAAATCATATTGCTTAATCCTGAAATTATTAAAATACAACAATATTTATTTTGATATAGAATTTTACGGGTTTAAACAAAAAAAACTATATGACATAATATTAAGGTTTTTTTTTTAAATACTTAATATTCACGGTTAGATTATATAAAAAAATAAAGTTTGATACTTTTAAAATTAAATGTGACCATTTTGATAATTTCATCATTATTTGTTCTAATATTTTAATGTAATTTAAGAGCTTAAAATATATATATATTAGGAACCGGGTTTGAACCCGGAATCCGGAACTAAAACCGGTTCCCAAACACCACCCAAAAGCACAAACCCGTAGGCCTATATATAAGTCTCACAAACACAGCTAGGGTTTTTGTGTTGTCACAAGGGTCCGTCCTCCACAGTCACTGAGTACCTCTCGAAGCTCCTACCTTCTGCAAACATGGCCGTCGGGTACTCTCTCTCTCTCTAGATTGTTATTGCACGTTTTATGTAAAATGAGATCCATAGATCTGGGAGACACTGATATTTTTGGTGTTCTTGTGGTACAGAAAGAACAAGAGGATTTCCAAGGGAAAGAAGGGAGGCAAGAAGAAGGCGTGAGTATTATCTTCCCAATTGATTTTCATTATCTCTTTTTCCATTTTTTTTGTTTCGAGTGTTTGTGCAATACGTAGATGGATATATGCTCTTGTAGGGCTGATCCGTTTGCGAAGAAGGACTGGTACGACATCAAGGCACCTTCAGTGTTCGCTGTCAAGAACGTGGGTAAGACCCTCGTTACTCGCACTCAGGGTACCAAGGTATTTTTCTCGGACATTTATTTTAAGTTCTATTATCGGTTCATTTTGCTGCTTGGTTAATAGGATAAAAAGTTTAGTTGAATTTTGGATCTGTGTTCTGTCAAGCTTGTCTTTTTGGGCCCGCTCTGCACAGTTCACCACTTTTAATTGATAATATGGCGTGTCTTGATTCAAGTGTGGTAGATTTTACGGAAGACAGTTTTTCTTTGTGATCAACGACTCTGAAATATGCTGTGGTTACGGACAGGGCCAAACTTTTCGATTTCTATGCTGCCTATTGTCAATTTCATTTATGTTCGTAGTAGAGATTTTTTTTTATTTCTTTTGCTTCGGTGATGAGCATTTTAAATTAACTTTCCACCATTGTTTATTTTTTACATTTCGTTTACCCGTTACAAAACAACCGAGGATACTCGTTTTTAGTACAAACTACTTTTTGGATGGGTCGTGGAGTACAATTTGAATTCGTTCTTGAGCTATTCAAATCTTAGATAAGGCTTCAACTTTGTAAATGCTCTTCCCTTTTTCATCGAGAATTAATGATACGTACCAATATCTGATTCTTGAGCATGGTCTTGGTTTTCATATTGTGTTTTAGCAAGGCTTTTGTGCACCTGGTATTGTTTCTATTCAACTTGAATTTTGTTCAGAACATTCTGCAGTATATAATTCTGATGCTGGTGGTCAATTTGCTTTTAGATTTTGGGATTTTTTGTCATATGAAAGTTTTTAAAATTGTGAAACAGTGTCAACAAATATCACTTTGCTCCTCTCTAATGAGATTTTGCAGTAATTCTTTACTTTGCTGTGCTTTTTTTGCCTTACTTGTTTATGATGAGTGATATTTTGCCGTGCTTGTTTATGATGACCTCTGCTTTGTTTTTTCAGATTGCTTCCGAAGGGCTCAAGCATAGAGTCTTTGAGGTATCAATGGCTGATCTTCAGGATGATGAGGATCATGCTTACAGGAAGATCAGATTGAGAGCTGAAGATGTTCAAGGGAGGAATGTTCTGACAAATTTCTGGGTATGTTGAAATCTTATAGTTCCACCTTCGTTCTTTGATTATTTGTGCGAGTTTTCATAGGAATATAGAATCACATCTGCACTTTACTCATTTTTTGGAATATTTCAGGGAATGGACTTCACAACAGACAAGTTGAGGTCTTTGGTAAGAAAATGGCAGACAATGATTGAAGCTCATGTGGATGTGAAGACCACTGACAATTACAGTTTGAGGATGTTCTGCATTGGATTCACGAAGAGACGTGCAAACCAGGTGAAGAGAACCTGTTATGCGCAGTCCAGCCAAATTAGACAGGTAATTTTTACTATTGGGCGAAAGAGTAGCTGTATTTTTTGGTTAATGATTTGGTTCGTCATTTTACTGCTTGATCAATGAATGGAAGAAAATGCAAAAGGTGAAGTAGTTGAGCCAAGTGGACCGTTTATTCTGCCTTGATGGCTTGCTCCAATTGGTTGGATTGCAGTTGTATCGTGATGGTTGCTTCTTTGTCTGAAAATGTTTTAACTAGGTAATTATTTTACCTTGATTGTTGCTTTGGTTTTGTCAGATCCGTCGTAAGATGAGGGAGATAATGATAAACCAGGCTTCATCTTGTGATTTAAAGGAGTTGGTTCGCAAGTTCATTCCTGAGTCAATTGGCAAAGAGATTGAGAAGGCAACCTCAGGCATCTATCCTCTACAAAATGTGTTTATTCGGAAAGTGAAGATCTTGAAAGCACCAAAATTTGATCTGGGAAAGTTGATGGAGGCAAGTCTCTTTCTATCTCTCTTTGCCCCCTCCCCCGCAAAAGAAAAAAAGAGCTCTTTTAAGTACATTTACATCAACAAACAAGTTGAGAAATTGCAGCCTGGAGCTGTATAATTTGTGTTATGTTAGAAATTTTAAGCTCTTTCAAAGCACTGAAGGTCATTGAAGAGTACATGAAGATTTTTTCCCAAATCTGAAATCAATCACTTACATACGTAGCAAGTCTGAAGCCAGAGCTTCTTAAGTTTTGTTTCTGAAGTTGTCAGGATTTTCAGATTTAGTTGGACTCAATTTGTTGTTTTTGAGTAAAGAAGTTGCCTTCTCGCCCACTGCTTGTTCTTTTTTTCTCTTTCATTCGAGCTCATTCAAGTTTTAGGATTCTGCTTGGTGAACATGTCACTGCATTTTTTTGTTCCTGTGAAAGTTCACTCCTAACTTGTCTGTGGTGGTCTGTCTATTCAGGTTCATGGCGACTATTCTGATGATGTTGGTGTCAAGGTGGAGAGGCCTACTGACGAAACAATGGCTGAGGTGCCTGCTGAACCAGTTGGGGCCTGAATGGAGGATTAAAGCTACCACTTAGCTTTATTTCTTTTTTCCAAGAGTTTTGTTGCTCTTTTTCTTTTCTTTTTTACAATTAAGAACTCAGTTCTCGTATTTTGTTCTAGCCGCGTGACAATTAGTTTGGTTTTGCCATTAAGAAACACATTTTTGGACTTGCCAAAAAAGAAACACATTTTTGGACTGTTCACTGGAGTCGGCATGTTACACTTCCCTATCCAAATCCATAGCAAATGGACATGAAATGCATATTAAGTTATTCTTCCTGTGCGGATCTTTTTCATGCTGGAAATAGATAGCTATCCATTTGCTTCAGTTATGCTCAACAATTCTTTGGAATGATGGTTGGCTCACTTGTAGTAAACAGTTAATCTTGTGTTAAATAGAGAAACAAAGGCGGTAGTAGGAAAGATAGCGGAGGTGCTCAGCACTTAACATTGAATGAGTGGTGATTGATCAGACGATGAACGCTCTTGAAATGCGTTCAGGTTGAGGTTTAGGTTCGGGACATCGGATAATTGCCTGATTTACTAATTGATTCCTGTGTCATGGGGTTAAGGGTTGCTTTTGGAGGGGCGGGGAGGTGGTGAAGAGCTGTTGGGGCCAATTTTGTAGGGATGGGAAAAGAAAGGCCTCTCCTGTCAAAGTTAGTATCTTTGCAAATGTTTCCTTCCCTTCGTCAAGTTAACAATGATTGGCGGAGAAATATCAGAGGGTCGACATCATAGCAATTGAAAGAGTAGGAAAAGTTGTGATATGCCCTAGCATATCCGGGGTTGGGGTTGTGATATGCACTTGTGACTTGTTTTTGTTTTATGTCGTGTGATTCGGTTTTCAGAAGAAAAAAAAGAAGAAGAAAAGAGTAGGAAAAGGGCCAAAAGAAAGAAAGAACGAGTAGTAACTAAGAAGTAATCCGGGCCAAACATGAGAGGACTGGTATTTGTTTTTAATTTGTTTCCCTTCTATGAGCCAAGAGAGAAGAGGAGAAGGAAGAGATAAGCAGGCAATGCTTAGTTGTATTACTAATATTGATAGTCTCATGAGATTAAGAGATGAAAATGCTGAGCAGCAGCTTATTATAATTAGAACAGTCCCTAGATTCTTAAAGTTCCTATCAGGTAAGGCAATTTTTGCACTTCTTAATCCAAGAGATGACCCCCTAAAATGATATTTAGAGACCTCAAGGAAAGAAGGCTTTCCTTTTAATAATCACCTCAGTCTCCATTAGTTAAAGGTTTCGTACAGCCACAGAAACAAGCCTTCTTCTTCCTCCTTGCCCTAGTTCTCCCTTCACTGTGAATAAAGTCTCTCAGGAGAATGCCCGTTTTGCTCTTCAAAAATCTGTATTTTCCTTTATTTTTCTTCCCATCCTCCAACTTCAACAGAACATACTCGATGTTTTGCAACTCAAACTGCAAACGTTCAATCTTTTCGGACTCTTTTTGTGCCTGTTCTGTTACACTGTTTCTGCAGACATTTCCAGCCTCCTCCAGCTCCGAAGGCACCATATTGGAAGATGAGGGGCTCTCTTCAACCTGCTTAGTCAAATTATCATGGGGATCCACTAGCTGCAGAACAGCCTCCTCAACTTCTTGCAATCGTCTTTTGACATTTTCATATTCAATTTCATTGACCCTCTTGCTTCTCTTATTCGTTTCCATTTTCTTTTTCAGATTTTGCAAAGTTGCTTGAAGGCTCGTCAATTTCAGAGCATCAGAAGTAAGTCTCTCCAGGATCTTTCCCTTGTAGCCGCCCTGATTTTGCTCTCCAACAGTTGTGGATACCTCTCCCTTGTCAATGCCCAACTCCTTCTCAACCTGTAATTCTGAAGAGGGACCCTGACTCTTCTCCTCCTTATCTTCAATCTTCTGGCATTCAACACCTTCCACTTGTGGAGATGCCTGCTTTGGTTTCTCATCAACTGTTGGATGGTGGCTGTCGTCCTGCTCTGCAGCTTCCCATAACTCGAGCATCTGATCATTGGCTCTACCATTATCTCTATTATTTCTGCCATAGAACGAACTATCAGACACTTGATCAAGCTGAATGTCTTTCAACAAAGTCCCGTCTTCAGGGGTAGTCTTCTGTAGCACCAGGCCACCAGCGAGATCATCCCCAAGTGGCATCTCTTCCTTACCTATGTCTTTCTCTTGATGTGAAGTACTTTTCAAGGTAAACTCTGCAGTCTTTTTCATTACATCCTCTTCTTCGAAGTTGGTTTTTATGCTTTCTTGTGTTGCAAGCCTTTCCATTTCTTCCACCACTACTTTTTCTACTGCTTTAATCCTAGTCTGTATCTTCTGCAAATCTGGTATTCCATCTGGCTTCACAGTAGCTCGTTCTTTTGTCAGCTCTCTGCAAGTCTTCTCATGAAGATGAATTGCCATTTCCTTGTCCTGAAGGCACATGGATGTAAAATGAGATTCAGGAAGAAGATTATTTGTATAAGCAAAACATCTTGATAGCAATGCGGAAGTGTTATCACAGTAGAATTTCAGTTTAACACTCCCTCTAGTAAGGGAAAGAAACCAAGACAGCACAGAAAACACAAAGAAAGCTCTTGCTGCGAAGAATGTGAAGCTCAAATCAGTTTGCAACTGTCTCAAAAATATTTACTCTGCAACAACTTTGATGGTATACGGATTCCGCATCGCTTTAATGCATCCCCAGCCACAAACATTACAAATTTACATGGAACCACCCATCTGAATATATATAGAGAACAAATTTTCTTCTACTAGTATTAAATATGAATAAATGTCGGCTCAAAATGTAAAATGGATTGATTCGATCACCCATGTGCAGTAGACTTTGGTTTAAAACCTGTGGTTGTGTGCATAAGCATCATGCCAATACAAAATCAGCAATCAGTATAGCAACAACTGGTTTGCTTTGAATGATACTAAGTGCAGTAACTGTGTAGAATTTTACTCGATAAAGGAAATGAAAAATCAGGTGTTAAATAGTACTTCCAAATAAAACAGAGGAAAAAATTGAGGCACATGATAGATTAGCAAGAAAAATATTGACCAAGGCATGAAAAAAGAGCACTGTCCTAAGACTAGAATCACTCCCTTCTGCAGCTGGTTTGCAGCATCCCCTCTTAAAAGACACAATGATCCTCCTAAATGTCTCGTGTGAATGAAGCTCTAAGAACTCAAACAACCCAATGCTCAAAGGAAAATACAAGCAGAATGTATGAGATATATGATAACAACAGAAAAGAAAGGAATGAGGGCAAGAGAGCAACACTGCGACAATTGTTACAGCAAGGATTCCTCTCTCTATACCTATTACAAATCAGATTTATGGAACGTTGGAGACTTTTACACGTGCCAAGGTATGAAACACACCCAAGTATGTCTCTATGGTTAACTAAAGAGTACAAAATATGGACTAGCACAAAGAAGTTAAACAGAAACAAAATACCAATGGTATCAATGACATTAAAAATAATAATGAAATAAAATTTCCTATCAAATCCAACAAAAACTATTTCGCCATATAAAATCTACCTCCTCAAAACAAAACGTCCAATTAAGAAAGTAAGCTTAAAATGCAGCTCACATTTTGTCTGGTTTCTATTTTAAAAAAATAAAACATATCATTGTTTTACACTCTGCAACCATTAAGTTGTAGCTAGGACAGTATGTAGTTGATGCTTGGTATTTTCAAAGAAGAGGAAAGAATACTACCTTTTCTTCTGGATTTACTGCAATGAAAAGCTTTGTGTGAAGAAGCGCATTGTGCTCAAGAGAGGCTATATCATCTCCCAATGAAGCTATGACGGGAACATATGCAGACAGTTGCGTCTTCGCTTCCCGAATTTCACTTTCTAAGAAGCTGACTCTTTCTTTCATCTGTTCCATCTCCACGCTTTTTACAGCAGTTTCGTCTTCAAGAATCTCACAAACTCCAGCAAGCTCCTGAACCTTATTTTCAAGTAGAACTTCATGAATGGAAGAAATCTGGAGATCAAAATAGAATGTTGCAGCCTCAGCCTCCCAGAGTTGAAATTCATCTCTCTGTTCTTGCAGCTCTGAACTCAAATTCTCTTCTCTGATCCTGTGTTCTACAATTTCCTTGTGTAATGTCCCTACTTCAGACTCCAAAATTTCATTCTCTTCACGGAGGGATGCAATCTCTTTTTTCTGAATTTTGCAATCTTCCAATACTTCAAGAACTTGTCTCTCTATATTTTCTCTGATGCTTCTTGATTCTTCACATTCCATCTTCAATTCCTCAACAGTTCTGCACAATTCATCATTCATGTTCTCTATAGCCTTAAGCTTCTGTTCTGCTTCTGAAAGTTGTATTGCCTTCTGTCTCAGAAATTCCTCTCCGATAGAAATTTGATTGTAAAAGAGATCACTTAAGTCTTTGGCTTCGTTCAGCTCCCTCCCTAAGTTCTCTACAGACTCACCCAGATGTTGATTTTCTGCTTCTTTCATTTCCATTTTCTTCCCTAACATTCCAACCTCCGTTTTGAGGTCAGTGTTGACCATATGAAGACTGCTGATTTTTTCAGTAAGTGATTCTAGTTCCACAGATTTCTCAATAGCGAAGCTCTCAAAAACCACAGAGAGGTTGCTGAAAGCTACTGTTTCATGAAGAATAAAACTGTTTTCCTCTTCGAGAACTTGCTTTTCCTTGTTCACATTTGAAAATCTCTGGAGCAAAGCTTTCTTCTCTTCAAGCAACAAGAAATTTTCATCCTGCAATGCCAGGTAAGCCACCTCCAAATTTCTCAGCTTCACACACAGAATTTCCAGTTCTTCCTTCAAAACATCCTCACGTTGTCCGCTCTTCCCCATTTCCATCCTCAACTGCATGTTCATCTCTACAAGCTCCTGGTTGTTTTTTTGCAGCATAGCACACTGCTCTGTCACGACCTCAAACTCATTCTCAATGGACTTTTTCTCTGACTTGAGTTCTGCACCCTCTAATCCCAATTGCCCAAGTAAAGTTAGAACCACTGAGTTCTCAACCAACAGCTGCTGCTTCTCATCCTTGCTCCTCAACAGAGAATCCTTTAAATCCTCAATACCAACCAAAATATCTGGCACAGTTATATGCTCCTGCTCAGTCTTACCTGCATACCTATTATTTGGATCAATTTGAATAGCCCTGAACAACTGGTGAATTATCATCCTCAACTTTTGGATTTCATCTAATAAGAATTCCGCTTCTACCTGTTGCTCCAGATTCTCACACTCCAACTCCGTAATCAGTTTGTCTGAAACTTTGGATGCTTCAACAAATTTTTGAAATTCAATTACTAGAGAAAGATTCCTTTCTTCTAAATCTTCTATAAACCTCTGCAGGACAAAAATCTCGACCTGAGCAATGACAGCTCTATCTAGCTCGTCTTCAAATACCTTCTTTCCCAACTTACTTTCTTCTTGCATGATATGGACTTGGCTTTCTAAACCTGCCAATCGAGCCTCACATGACTGCACATAACTTGCTCGCTCTTGTTTCTCCACAGAGAGGGATCCCTGCAATTCTACTACTTGGAAAAGAGTAACTTCTTTTTCCTTCTCCACGTGTGAATATTTTTCTTCCAGTCTTGAAAACCTCTTTTCCAGGTCTCCAAGTCTCTGTTCAACGTTTTCCAACTGAAATTCCAGACTGCGTCTTTCATTCAGAAGATTGGACTTCTCATTACTGAGCAACTGGCATAATTCCTCTAAGCTCTTAGATTTTGCCCTAAAACCTTCAAGCTCAACCTTTGCACCAGAGAGTGAATTATCCAGCAAGGTGTTCTTCTCCAAGAGCTTCTGCATATTTTCAGTGATGATTTGTAACTGCGACAACAGAGTAGCTTTTTCAGCAACAAGTGTGGATCTATCTTCATGGAGAAACTGACAGGACTCCTGGAAGTTCTTAGCCTTCTCTCTCAGCCCTGCCAACTCACTGCTCAATTCTAACAGGGAACTTTCCATAACAGCATTCTCTTTCAAAAGCTTATCCATATGCTTCAATGTCTCATGAAGAGCTTCTCTCTCGTCTCTTTCCATTTTGCAGGCCTCTTTCAGTTTTGAGTTCTCATCTTGCAAGTCCTTCACGTATGACTCAATGCATTCAGGATTCAGACCTACTGCCTCCACTTGCTCCATAATCGCTTGGTATCTTCCGTTCAAGCCCTTGAGTTCCTCCTTCAAGTGGTAAATCTCCTGCTGAAGGGTATTGCTTTGGTCTGCTTTTAGTGCTACCTCCTCTTCAAGTTTCTCTTTCATCGCCTTCAAGCTAAAGACTTCATTTTGCAGATTATTGATTGAAATAGTGGAAGAGAAGTTCAGTTCATTCAGGCTCCTTTTTTCTTCCTTGACCTTCTGTAGTTGTTCTTCCATCCCATGTCTGCAGTTCTCCAAGTCTTTCAACATCTGAAGCCCATTCTTGAGCTCCAAAGTCAGAGCTATCTGCTCTTCTTGAGATTGAGAATGTATTGTCTGCAAAGCTTGGAGAGTGGCTTCAGCTTGCTTAAATCGTGAGTGCTCCACTTGCATCAGAGTTTGTAATTTTTCCAACTCATGATGCTTTTCTGAAAGTTCTTGATCCTTCAGGGCAATCTTCTGCACCAGATTGCTCGCCTCTAATTGGAGAGATTGGTTTGATTTCTCCACTAGAAGACATTGTTCTTCTGCACTCTTCAACTTTGCCGCTCCGAGCAGAACTTCGCTATTCAATCGTTTGGCATCTTCTTGGGCATGACAAAGTTCACTTTCCATCTTAGCTATTATCTCCAGGCAGTGCTTGTACTGAAGTGCTGTCGCTTCTTTCTCTTCATTCTGTTTTGTAAGAGCTTTCTTCAGTGCTTTAACTTCGGTTTCTGTTCTCTCGATTTGCTCATTTAGAACTCGAGCATTTTCTTCAGCAAGAGAGATCTTTGTCTCCAAAATAGATATCTTCTCAAGATATTGTTTGTACTGACGAAGACCTGCCTCCTTTTCAGCCTCCAATCTAGAAAGCTCTTGCTTGAGATGTTGGTTTTCATTTTCTGCTGTAACAGCTCGGTCATCAAGTCCTTTGGTCTCCTCTTGCGCAACAGATAACTTATTCTTGAGGATAGATATCCTCTGCAAAGACTGACTGTATTGAAGAAGACCAGCATCCCTCTCAGATTCTAAGTCAACAAGGGCTTCCTTCAATATTTTAATCTCAATTTCAGCTTTGCTTGCTCTTTCATCAAGCCCCCCAGCATCCTTTTGTGCATGATCAAGCTCTCTCCCCAGATGGGATAGCTTCTCCAAACTCTCCCCGTATTGATCATGGACAGCTTCCTTTTCAGCTTGAATCTCGAGTAGTACTTTCTTTAAGGTCTGAACTTCATTTTCAGTTTTCCCAGGATGCTGAGACTCGGAAAACGCCTGGCTCTTGAGTTTCTGGTTCTCACTTGATATCTGAGAGAGCATGTCTTTCAAATTTTCTTCACTCTTTTCTGGTTCGTGAACACTCAAGCCTTTTCTCATCCTTCCTTCAGCAACACTCAACTGTGGTGGCACTAGGTCTCTCGACCCAAACAGCACATTGAGCTGCTTCAGACCACTTTTTATTAATCGAGACTCAAATTCTTCTGAATTCCGTCCCCTTGTTTGTATAGCATGTGAGCTGGTGGAAGAGACTCCCAGTGCATCCTTGTGCAAGTCATCCGGATCTAACAATGCACGATTTGGATGAGGCATTTCCGGTGTATGAGGTTCAGCCTCAGGCCCTGAAGAACCTGAGGGTGAATTGTCAGCAAGCACGTAAGGAATGTCATTTGGAAATGCTTCTGCCATGGTTCGATGGGCCTGGCGAAGCTCCACTGTTGCATGATCATACCTCTCAGCTAATGCACGGTAAGCTCGATAGAACTCCTCTACCAATTTCATGAGCTCTGGACGTTTCTTGTAGTACATTTCCGCTCTCCTTGCAAACGAATCTGCATCTTCTTCAATGAGCTTGATCATTGCTTTGACTTTGGCATCCATGTCTGTAGCAACAGAGTTAGGGTCTATTGAGAATGAAATATGATAAAGCTTAGAGATGATGCATGGGCATCCTAAACACATGCATGAGTGTGTACACACACGCATGGGGCAGTACATCCAATTGTTTAGACATCTTAAAATGTTTTCTGGTAAATAGTGTCATGCAACCTTCCTAGATCATGCTCCATGAAGAATCACAATGAATTCTACCTCTTCAAATCGTAGAAGTGGATTAACTGCCTATAATATCTCTCATTCACAACTCAAGGATGTTTATTTTATACTCTGGGCTATGTGGCATGTATAACACTGCAGAATATGACATAGATGCAATAACAACATCAGGGGGAGTACAAAATTTCAGAAAGTACCACTTGTAGAAAACAAAATGAATTAGAGGAGCCATAAATTGCTTTTAAGTCCAGGAAAAGAGACATGTAGGTATTTAAACTGGTTTAAGTTCTTAGGTACAGTCATAAGAAACATGACAAATTAAAGTAAGGTCCTTTCATTTTATTAGTCTAATAGGTTCCTCATCAACTCGACCCTAGATAAGTAAAAGGTTCTATTGATTACAGGGCACCACATCAAGCATACATGTATAGGAACATATCTGGGTAAGAAACTAAAATCTTGAGAACACAGAGCATGGAAATTAAGCCATAGGAAGAAAATCAACACCTGTAAGATTTTCCTGAAGCCATTTTGAATTTTTCGGGCTAATGTGGCTGTCCCACCACCAAGAGTATAAGCGCCTAGTCTCGGAATTTAACAAGGTTGCCATTATTCCAGCAAGTAATAATAGCACAACTGGTTTTGACTTGGCAAAAGCCTGGTCCTTATACCAGCAATTAAAAACCCAGGCAATGGATCCAGGCCAGAATATCAGTTGAATAAATCCCACACCCAATTGTATTCTAACTGATGCTTTACAGCTCTATGTTTCTCAGTCCTTGCACCTAGACACCAAGATCAACAAAGTAAAAACGACAACCAAATTTTAGAGCTTCATCTTCAAGATCCAATTACGTTCATATAAGCTTCATCACAATAAAGGGTAAGATAAATACTAGAACAGCATGGAGTAGCAACCATGGAAATGCTGGGAACCAGAAACTCGAACACAAGTTATGCATAACATTATCCCCAAAAACACCCCAGTAAAACGCAGTACTAAACTGAGTTGATCCCCCCCCCATACAGTATGGAGCCTCAGTTAAAGGGAAAAAACTACGTACATTGAGCGATCGTTTTGAGAGAGAGAGAGAGAGAGGCGATAGTTCACGAGCAACTTAAACTGCCACTTAAAAAAGGAGCACATACATGCAAATGGATCTCGACAAAATTCTAAAATATGGTTTCGCAATACTTGCCACTGACGGTTTACGATGAGAAAGCGAAACAGTACCGCTCAAAAGGAAAATAAGAGCAATTATTACTAACAGAAGAGTCTCAGAAGAGGCCAAGGAAAACCTGAACCTTGATCAATCATAATCTCAGTATCTTACCAAAAGAATGGAATCCGGTCATGGGCTCTGATCCATCAAGCCATGTTACGATCTAGAGGATCACAAAATCAACAACTTGAACCAAGTGACCCAACCGAAACTGCCAAAAAAAAAGGTCATTTATGATACCATTGGATCAAGTACACACCAGAAGTATGAGAACTTTTGAGTGGTGATGGGGTTCTTGCCAGAAGCTTGATGCTAAAACTCCAGCTGCCCATCATTCCTCTCACCCCATTTCTATTTGTAATTCTCTCTCTCTCTCTCTCTCCGTCTCTCTGTTTCTTTCCACTGGGTCCTTTGCATTATATTCTGAGATTCTGCACTTACTGTTTGACGACGCCTCAACTGTAGAGAATGACAGAAGCGGAGCAAAAAAGTACTTCGAAATATTGAAATTTTAATATATTTTTATGGAAATCAGAAATTGAAGATATGCATTTTGGGTTTAAGTTACGTGAATCGATAAATCCACAAGAAAAAAGACTTTGGCCGTTGATATCGTGGTTAAGATTTTAGTAAATGGGATTTTAGAAAAACGGTCATATTCTTTAGGTCTGTTGCTGTCTTCTGTCGTTACTTTCAAGTACAGGTTTTGGTGGGTAGCAAGTTGTCAAGGGAATTCAAATGAACAAGGCACCCTTGATTAGGACCCATTTATCTGTCCTACCCTTCCTTAAAATCTCCAGCACACATCTTTTACTGGTTTGCGAGTTCTTGCTTGATTCACTTTGGACATTTTGGAGGATACTCCTTTCTCTCTTTTGCCGACATTTTGGCCAACAATATGGTTTTTATTTTCCTTTTTCTCATCCTATTTCCTTTAAATGTTACCATTAAAAATGAGTAATTGTTTTTTTCTATGGTTTATTGGTAACGTTACAGAATGAAGTGATATTTCTAGTGATATTAAGCTAAATTTGAACACGTTATTTGCTTAGTATTTAATGTACGATAGGTAGACTTAAAAAAAAGTATGTACATAGGTAGAGTTCTCTTGTATAAGGTTATTATTATTATTATTATTATTTAGGTAACAAAAGATAACTTAAGGCTTAATTAATGCGACAAACAAACTTTGGACACATACTATTACATTTCTGATTTCACCGTGTGTATTATTTAAGTCCCTAATTTTGTTGTTGTGAGAAGTGAAGTCAGAATTAGCCAACTAACTAAATATAATATCTGTGATCAACTCATTCACGCCTATTTGTTATCCCGAGCTATCCACTACTGTTCTAAATAGTAAGATGAAGATCTTGAAGGTTGGTTGTTTATATATATTTGAATAGATAATAAAATCTTTTAACTATTGACTGTTACTTCCACGTTGAAACGAGGCTGTAAACACTTTCTTCCTCCTTTTTTTCGAACGATAACATTGGCCAGAATGTCTGCCGTTAATTACTTGTTAATTATGCAATTAGTGCAATAAAAAGGTATAGTTTTTTTACGAGTATGCTGATCCGACAGGTTGATGATCATCGACTTCTTTCTTGCTATGCCAGATGAGCAATTCATCAAAACGTTACAATAAAACGACTCTAAAAATACTATAAAGATGGATATAAAATTGTTTGTTCATGGATTCCAGTTTCATGGTATCTCTAATGGGAGAATGGGTACGTACGTGCATTTCCTTTTAATTTCTTTTAATTAAAAAAATTTGAGCGATTAATTGTTTAGTGCATTAGCAGAACTCAATGATTGCCAATAATATTATTTATTCAATCAAACGTTTATTCTTTCAACAGGCAAGAGATCATATAAGACAGACGAATTAAGAAAATATATATGATTTTGTAACTTATTGTGCACAAAGTCCACATGCAATTCAATCCACATTTCATGCCATACGTACTGATAATTTTGGCATTCTTAGATTATTTGTCACAAGTTGGTGCTGTGCATGCTATGGGATTCCTTTTTTCTAAATGTTTACACTGAATTATTTAGCTAAAGGTTAGAAATAATATGAGTCACCTTTTTATAGCAGGTAACCTATTTTTTGGTGTCGGCCGTTGGACGGTAGCATCACCCCATATTGCTACTAAATTATATTATATGATTTAGGAGAACTCACTCTAAAAAACTAACTCAAAAGGAGAAAGAGCCTAGAGCATATAAACTTCACATTGGCAGTATGAATAGCCAATATATAACACATCTCATACTACCAAATGGTCTATAATAGAGCAAGTGATCATTTGCATACGCATTGCCCACCGATTAGGAGTTTTCTCTATGGTAGCTGTTTGAAAAGTATAATTCAAAAAGTCCACGTTTTTGTCTAATTAACTGAAGGAGGGGTAAAAGAAGGAAGCAGCACTGCCTATTTTCTGGATGAAGGAAGAAAAAAAGTAGCAAATCATATATTTTTCTTGAAGTATGAACTAAGCTGACGTTCTTGTCTGATTTCCTTCAAGGAAGGGCATGGAAAGGAATCCTTACCAACCCGGACAAGGAAACCTTGATTGACTTGGAAGTTAAAAGGTAAGAAATTAAGAACCATGCTTAATGGAGAAGGGAATATTTTAATAGCATGGGATAATACTTATGAAACTCACTACTTCAATTTTTATTTCTCCATCAAGTAACTAGAGAAGCAAGTCCCCCATATATAACACAGCCTGATTGATAATTTAGACACTTGATTAGATTCAAGAAAATCTGTGTGCTTTTTGTTTTAGAAATTCTAATCCTTTTAGTTGTGATCATTATATGATAAGTCCTTTTAGAACTTTGGATGAGTGTATAATCAATGAGACTCCATAATTTTTGTATGATTTGCAAATAGGAACTAGTGCTAGTTGGGCTGTTTAAGCAGTGTATCAGAAAGAGTGGTCATTATGTTCTAGGTGGTTTGGTCGTACGAAAAACAGAAAGTGGAAAAAAACAAACAAACAAAGGAAAAAGATGTTCTAGGTGGTCGCTACAGTACCGGCGACGTTGATTTTAATGATCCGCCCGCTTGGCCGCACATGCTGTACATCTTTGGACATTAAAATCTTGAAGGGTCCACTAACCACGTGGGTGATCGGCCTAGTACTCCAATTGAACAGTGCATGCCTCTAACAGTCTAACATGAATGCACTGGTCGTCCTAACTCCTATGGATCGTGCGTCCCCTGCAGTCCTGGACCACTGCCGTAAGTTCTGGCGCCTTTTTAAGCAACCAGCACACCGACGATCACCATGGAAGCTGCGATCGAAAAGATAGATGCACTCTAGTTTGAATGCAACCCGTAGGGATAGCGTGTTGTTAGTGGGTTCAACTCCCTGGTTCTCTTCTCAATATGTCTATAGCCCTCCTTAGCAAATGCCATGGGTTATCGACATCTTCTGTGTCAGACATATGGTATTTTCAAAGGTCGCATCTCGAGCATGACTAGTAGGGACTTGCCAAGGCAAGTGCGGTATGGGTGTGCAATTGTTGCTCAAAGACGTGTACCCAGAACCTATCTTTCCGGTGCAACCTCAACAGACTTCAGGATTAGCTAAGATGCCGCCTGCTGGCACCAAAAGATCCCGTAGACTTCCCCTTTTTTGGGTAAGTTAAGATACACATTCCCTTGAGATGAAGGAAAAGCTAGCTTTCGTGGTTAATTGTATTGCTCATGTCTTTGTTTTTCCACGAACCATTGATTTGATGTGTCGTACTACCCACCAAAACCTGAATGCTTTTTAAGACACTAGAGTCCAGAGATGTAAATCACCGACCCATTTGATGTGATCTCTCTCCATATAAAGTAGTGGGTGAGCAAAAGTGGATGAGAGCAGTATAAGCTTATATACTTGCCAACGACCACCATAACATTCGGCTTCAGAAGTCCAAAAAGTAATGTGGGGGTGGAGAGAGAGAGTGGTAGATCCAATGGAGCATGGACCCAGCCAAGAGATAGAATTAAGATTGGATTTTCGTTTTTTGTGGCCTAGCCAGCCTATGCAACCGCCATGTTTTAGTGAAAGGTACTGAAAAGTTGACAACACTATCATGAGAGTTTCCTCGGTTTTCTGCTAGAAAGTGAAGGTACCCGAAGAATTCAAATGGTAATATGTTTTTCCCCAGAAACTGACATGCGAAAAAAGATAAAAAGCTATGTCGTCTCTCATACCTTACACATCTATCGGCAGGTATTGCAACTTTATTTCACATGGCAACAGTGGGTGAAAGGTTAATTTAGATTAGCGAAACCATAAGGGTGAACTTCTGGACATAAATTTGGCGAAGATTGAGGCAACTAGCCCCCTGGAGGGAGAAGCTGAAGCTGAATCTGCCAGGAAGGTCTTGAGGAGGCACGTAAAATGGGACTTCAAAAAATCACGATAGAGGGGGAGACTCAGAGTTGGCCATCAAAGCTATCCGTATTTTCCCAAAGCGCATGGAGTGGAAGATCCATAGCACTGTAACAGAGACAGTTTTGGCTACTCCAAAGATCTCAATTAGGAAAGTCATGTCTACCGAGGTGCCAACATGTTAACGCACTGGCTCATTGGGCCCCCTCTAAGATTGTATTCGGGCCGCCTCTAAGACTAGCTTAGGAGACAACCCCATGTATTTGAGAACTTTTCTTGTTTAACACGGCCGTATGCAGGAACAGAACCACCAAGATTGTAATCTTTGAAGCATGGATGAGATACTGAATTGTTTGACACCCCCCTCCAAAAGAAAAAAGTACATATCCTGTTAGCGTTCTTAATGCATTATGTAATTTCTTTTAGAAAAAATTTATAGCATTTTCAAATCACATGGTTGGTGTAATGATCATGGACGTTTTCCGGTTGAGTTTAGGAGTATGTTCGTTTTGAGAAAATTTGTAATGCATAAATTCTACAAATTTACAAACCGAACATGTTTCAACAGTAATTATTTTCTAAATTTACCCTGCTCTTGAGTTTTACAAATTACTAAAATAACCTCCATTTACTCTGATATATATAATTAAGGAAGGGAAAAATCGAAATTTATAAAACAAATCATTAAACACTCAATCAGTGATATTAATTGCTGAGTATGCATATTAAATACGAATTTGGAATTTCATCCAACCCAATCTGACAACATTAGTTCTTCGGTTCCCCACTGTTGATGTGAAACATCTCTAACAATGAAAGCGTAGGACACGTTCGGTTAAAAAAATTCTCAAGATTTTTTGAATCCTCACAATTCTTCAACCAAACATTATTTTTAACATCATATAAAAATAACTACAACACGCATACAAATAAAGAACATCACATAAAAATTCTCGAAACACAAAAAAAATCCTCACAAAACTCCTTAACCGAACATCTCGTAGTTTGTCTTCTTTTTTTTTCAATTTTTTAACATATTCAATACTTTTATAATATCTGTATCGTAATAAAAAAATTGAATTATAATAAATATTCTAAATAAACATTAACTTAAATATTATTTTATATTTTATCTTCTACCTACATCTCAATAAAAATAATCTATAAATAATAACCTTAAAAATCATCATTATTTTTTCTACACGTATTAATACAAGTCAACAACTTCTACACAAACAATAGTAACTCCAACATTATCTAAATATTCACAACACATTTAAAATTCTTAAAATTTTATCAAAACTAACATCCGCAGTGACTGAACTTTGTCGAGAGTTCTTCGAATTTGCAGGAATACATCGTCTGCATATTATATGTACTAGGCACGCAAGGTCTGCATTTTTCAGACTGCCTGCATTCTGTGGATTCTGCTGCTCTGCATGCAAGATATCATAAAAGCTATACCCAAAAGAGATTTTGATATCCATCCCATCTCTAATGGAGTAAAACCGAAAAACGAGTTACAGATGACTAATACCCAAGTATGGAATTCGATATGGTGGGTAGGACGTCCTAGGGTTTAACAAGAAGATCATGCAGCAATGGGGAATTCGGATCTGTGATCCACTTTGAACTACTTTGATTGCTTTCCTCTTCTGCGCCAATGACAAGTACAATTCACGAAGTGAAGACTACTTGCAAGAGGCTGGGAACTTTTTTACGCAAACAAATCAATATAGAACGGGTAGCTCAAGACTACGAACTCAGGCTTCTACTATTTATGTAACATCTCGATGGAAACTTTACGCATTGCTCACAAGTTCTTATAGAGATGGCGAGAGGCTTCATGGAATCTGGCAGATTAGGCTTGGAAAAACTAAAGCATACAAATACAATACCGTATTATACAGGGGGAGTATATATATTGGGGCGAGATTCCATATTATTACACGGGTACACAAGGCAAGCTAAGATTTGCATGAACTTAAGAACCTTTTTTTTTCCGACAGAACGAAAAATATAATTTGAAAATTCTACTAACACAAAACGTTTCAGTGCTGAGTGAGCGAAGGAAACGAAGGAATAGATTGTAATATCAACCTCCGGCCACTCCTACGGCTAGGAGATGACCCAAAGTTGCTGTGAGGAGGAGAGACCCTCTTACTGTTGGGAGAAGCAGACTTGACGCCAGTACTGGGAGAGCAGTTGCCACGGAGGATCACTGGCATTTCATCTTCTGGAACCGTCGGGCAATGCCTCTCGAACTTGGGTATAGATCGGAGAATATTTGGCTTTCCAAGTTTTTGGCTGGTATAAAATCCGGAAGAGGTGCCAACAGCAAGAAAAGATCTTGGTGGTTTGTCATTTGATGAAAACGACAGTGGAACGAATGGTCTGCCACACAAGTTTTTTTTTTATTAGTTACACAAGTTTTTTAGTTTAGATCTCATAAACTGAATATGAACTTCATCAGCCAACAAAATGTTAGAAACTAAACCTGCTAAGTTGTAATGGAGTTTTTGGAAGAGCGGAAGCAGAATTCTCCTCTTCATTGTTCTGAAGGTCAGATTTCTGTAAAGCCGTGTCCAACCCACTATCATATGCATCCGTTTCTTCTTCTTGTTCAGCTTCTGTACCTGTTGGAGCAGATCCTGCGTATGAAAAGGGAAAAAATAATGACATGGACAAACAAAGGTCAAACACTATCGGCATCCACAGTTACAGGACTTTGATAGGACCACCAATAGAAAAGATGACGCATAGGAAAAAGGTTTTAAGTTGACGGTAGCAAGCAAAAATCTGCATCGTATGGACTAACCATCCTTTCTACCAAATGCATTCTTACACCCTTCACATCTGCAGCTAATGGAGCATCCGACTCCACCCTTTAAAAAAGAAAACCACCATTGGTGAATTAGATTATCTACGAAATTAAAGCACACAGACTTTGCCGAGGGGAAAAACCTGATAGCACTCGCAGTACTTCTTGAGGCAATTTGATTTCTTGCAGTTGCATCCCCTTTTATGACGTGCCGAAGCTGGGGTCTTGCTGGACTCCTCCTGCAAGTGAAAAGAACTTGTGCTGTTTAAATTGCAGTTCACCTTACCCATCAAGTAAAGAGGAAATCTGGATTGGTATCTGACCCCAATTTCAGTTAAAGATTCAGAGCTCCTAATCACTTTAGGAGCAAATGCAAGAGGGTTGCGGGACTCAATCTGTTTGCGAGTGGCAAGAACAGTATCTTCATGAATAGGCTTGTTGAAGCATTCTTGACATGAACATGGCTCTATGCAGTATACACCAGCTGCAAAGCATTCACAATACCTGAATAGGAAGTATGCAGAGCAAAATTATAATAATGGAAAAACCACTTTATGTCCAACCCATACATTTGTGGCACACATCAATCCCGCTACATGTACACATATAAACAACACAGCTATAGATGAGAAGAGTGGGAGGAAATGGTCTCAAGGACTTGATCAAACGTTGGAAAGCAGGAAGGATACATACAAATAATCCACCCTATGGTATTATATCCAAGACAGTAGACATGTTTCTTTTCTTTCTGCTTTTTTTTGGGGGGGGGGGGGGGGCAAGCTTGAGGGGCCAGACCCAAAAAAAGGTTGGTGAAATCTTTGAAAATGAAGAATAAGACATTTTTGGCCCATAATCTCCAATATTTTATATCATAAGCTAACTTTGCACCCTTTGCTGCCATAAAATGAAGAATATTTCCATATGACATGTTGGTCAACTGGGCGTATGGAAATATTCCTTCCAGTCCAAGAGAAGCAATGAAAATAAGTTACCACAAAAATCATTGATCCTGCTAATTATTTCACTACAGTTGAAAGAGAACCTTTCATCTCATCACTTTGCCTCATTAGTCAACTCCCTTTTCTATTATTCCCCCCCAAAACTCAGCCCTATTTTCAAAAATCAATAAACTTCTTCCAAGTATATTAAGGCACAAATACACCCCCCCCCCATCTTAAAGCTGGCCATCTGGGCACACATAAAGACCATTACTTTTCCCTGAACAGAGCCGCCCCTTCCAGGTACACCTTGTTTAGTCAAGGACTTGACTTTATTGATGTACTATCAATTTAGACAAAATCTCATACTTGAAAATCAACAAGGAAACAAGCTCCATCAATCAGACACTTGGGACTGAGAAAACTAAAGTGCAAGCCTGTTACAATCTATCAGTAAGCATTCTAAATCGTACATTTGTTCAAAGAAAAAAAACCATACATTCCAGGTTTGACTAAAGAGAGAAATTTCAAAACTTACAGTTTCAAACACTTTGATTTCTTACAGTTGCAACGCTTGCAGGACTCAGTTTCTCCATCATGATCCAACTTCCGTCTGCAAATCCCATAAAATATTACCAGAGGGAAAAAAAAGGGACAGAAAAAAGAGAAAAAAAAAATGTGCTAAACTAAATAAAAAGGTAAAAACAACTAATATGTATTAGTTGCACATGCCTCTTCTTTTTGGGGCTACTCTGATTGAAGTCATCATTAACTAAATAAGCCGATGCCTGAGGAGCATCTTCCGCATGAGAAACCCTATTTTCAGCAAAATCTGTCACTTTCTCATAAGAGGCTGAAGTCAAGGACTTATGAAGAGGTTCTTGCCTGCCCGTAGGGGAGTGAAAGGAAGCTGTGGAGTTGGGCAAATATAAAGTTCTTCCAGAGGTCAAACTTTCAAGCTTGCCATTTTTGTGATCCTTTGGAGTTGTGAGAGCATTTAGGTGCAAACCAATTCCAGGTAGAATGCACCGAGACAAGTTGCCACCAGGATGAATTGGGACCAGCTGCTTATCATAGCAGGCAATCTTCTCATCAGATTGTGATAGTATAGAAGAACTACAATTTGAACCATCACCTAGGTTCTTCCTACGAGCTCCCACCATCTCGAAATCAAGGCAGCGCCTTCGCATACCTCGGTGCAAAATAGAGACGGTCTAGACAAAGACAAGATAAATGTGTTATTAGACCATCCAAAATTGTTCCTAGTACAATGCATTAGCAACTATAATTACGAAACAAAAAGTTGAATGATGAAACAACATTAAGCAATCATCAAAAAATAAATGCCTAGGATTAGCAAAAATATAACAAGTCCTGAAAACTTGTTAGCCATTGATGTAAACAGGTTACTATTAATTAGCACTGCATCTAGTAATTACATATGACACAAAAATTGAGATATCACACATGGAAATTATATAGGTGTATATAGTAGACACAAGTCCAAATCTCAACCTAATTAGAGTTCAAAATTCTGAAGTACTTTAAGTGTACTGTCTATTAAGTAAATCATATAGGATATTTTTTTCTTGGACAAGTAAACCACTTACGATTTTTATACTACTTATGCTAGGACTTAAAAAACTGATGAACCAGAAGGCAAAATCAAAGAAAGCATACAATCACAAATGAACACACAAATTTAGGTTACTATCTGAATACTCCAGCTCTGCAACTGATGCTGCCTAAGAATAGACCCTAGTGGTGTTGTTTACCTTAGAAGCATGTGGATCACACATCACCACCTCACTATCCATTTCCCCGGTCGTATTGCTAGACACACACTTACGCAGATAAGTATCAGCAACATTTGCCCTTTTCTGGTCTATTTCCTGAAGCTCACTGACTTCTCCAGGATCAGCAGAAGGATTGTCAGTTTCATATTGTTCGCCAGAACCAACTGCCTCGCCAATTTTCGTTTTGTCCACATCATTCAGTGGGAGTTGTATCATAAGAGAAGCAGAAAATCTTGTCATGGGGTCTATTGATTTCTGAATCAGCCCCTTAAAAGCTTCAGAGTCATTCGGAGAACTAAAGATTAATAGATCAGTGGCATCAGAAATCAAACTCTCCCACTCACTTTCCACTCCGTCCGTTTTCTGGTCAATTTCACACATTTCAGATAGATGCAATTCACCTTTAGATGAACCCTTTTCAGAGGCCTCTTGGCCATATTGAACAGATGACATTGACTTGCCACCCAATTCCGACACACAACCTGTCTCAGTAGCACAATGAGGTGTTGGGCTACAGTCAGGGCTACCGCAATCATATTTTAAGGTACGTGGAAGCTCAATCGCAAACTTTGAATGTTCGGCAGGTGGCTGAACAGAAGCTTCTCCAAGTGAGACCCCTGAATCAAAGTTTTCCCGTAGCTCAGCAGCGTGATCATACGACTGAGCGACATCCCCATTTTCTTCATCTGTAGAGATTTTATTCCCATTTTGAGAAGAAAAGCCGGCTTTTGATGCATCTGAACAGTTATGCCTGAGAAAAGGATTTCAAAAACATGTGAATAAAATATAATCTCAGATAAATAGATTATAATGGGCAGGAATACAAAAGATGTAAGAAAAACTGATTCACCTTTTCAGGAACCTGGATTCCTTCTGGGAATTGACATGCGGCGAAGTGAAAACAGATGGCAGAGATGCAAAATTAAGCTGGTTGAATGTCTGACTGATATGTGTGGACTTCACTGGCTTGATAGGAGAAAGGCTGTTGATGAAGTTGAAGACAGGGGAATCCTGCATGGTGGAAAAGAACATTTCTTAGAGCATGAAACAGAGAAGTATACAGCGAAAGCAAATCAATTCCATTTAAAACAATGGACATTTAAATGTCCTGAAGCATCAAATATTGCCACCTACACCACATTCTTCAATCCAGATCAAATGTCCTTGAGATGAGCGTCAGAAATTGCCTCATCAGAAAGAAAAAGGCAAGTACAAAAAAGAAACACACACATACATGCATTAGATCAAGCGAGATTTTCCCATGGAGATGAAAATCTAGCAGAACACCATCCATCAGTTAAATGGAAAACTAACGGAAAAATTAAATTTAACAATAAATCTGGGTTAGAAGAGATGAATTTCTCCCAAACACTGCAAGTAATACATGGATACAATTTGTCAACAGCTTCACCAGACCTGCAGTCCCACCAAAACGTTACCTCATTCAACCTCAAGTCCTTCTGGGGGAATTATTTTCTTTCTCTCTTGGAAACTTAAATATGACCCAAAAACAGGTCCTAAATTGAATATAAATACACAAGACAAACACATACATCATATAGGGGTGGCTTTGTTGAAATAAATCTCCACAGGATTTAGTTTCACAAGTAATTATCTTTCAAAATACCTGAAGAAACCCAGTATGGCATAGCAAAGGTTGTTACATAATACACCTAAAAAAGAAGAAGCGTAAAATAGCCCAGTAAACGGAAATCATGCAAATGAATATAAAAATTGCAAAACCGAACTAACTTATTTTCCCAAAAACCATAAAGCCCCAAAAATCCTGTTTTACAAAGGGCTGTCTCGGATTTAAACAATATGAAAATGCCCAATTAGACAGAAAAAATTCCGAACCCCACTGTAGATTACAGATCAACTGCTCACGATCCAAATCAAGCACATGCAGTGATGAAGAGCAACCAAATAGAGAAACCAAGTCAACCTCCTAAAAAATGCACAAGCTTGTCATCACCGAGAAAACACAAAACAAAACCTAGTTAATCAGAAGCAACCAAATGTAAGAAAAACCAAGTCGACCTCCTCGAAAATGTACAATTTCTTCCTTACGAAAAAACCCAGTAAATCAAACTCAATTCATGGAAACCACTCAACTCAAGGAACCGAGAACAGAAAACAAATGGATCCCTGCATCTCACCTCAAATTTAGAGATGGGCGTCCCGATCTGGTTCCTATCTGGGGTGTCCATGATCAGAGAAGAAGCCCTTCCACATACCTTTCTCACTCTCTCCCTCTCTCTCTCTCTCTACTTTCTATCACTGTCCTTCTCTCCTCCTAATTCCTATGACTTTCTACTGATGAGATTCAAGAAGAAGCGGGAAGGCGGGAATGACCGAATGAGAGTAGATTTTCTCATGGGGATAACCCCGACCCTACCAGGCTACCACTACCAAAAACCCCTATCCCACAAACACAAATACGTTACTCCCTCTCGCGGATCGCGTATTATATTATAGGACTGCTTGTGTCCTTTTGTGGAGTAAATAGTTCCAGTTTTATAGCTTTTAAAAAAAGCAACATACGGTGAATTTCTGTTGACCGCCCCTTTTTATTTTTTATTTTATAGAAAGTACATTTTCCCACTCAAATTAGATATTAAAATTAAGTTTATTTTTTTAATATAAAATATTGATTATACAGTTAAAAAAATCAAATAGCAGGTTGAAGATATAATAGTTATTTCTTTTATAATAAAATCAATTTCAATTTAATTTATATAATCAGGTTCCACATCAACATGCACACACTTGGGTGCGTTTGTGTTCAAAAATTTTACCACATCTAAAATTTTAACACAATATAATCTCTTTCTTCCCCATTAAATCATTACTTTTCATTACAAAAATTATAAAATATTACATCCCTCTTCACTTTTTCACTAAACTCAATACCTAAAATTTTAACAACACTAAAATTTTACAAAACAAACTCACTCTTTGACTAATCTTGATATATGTGCAATCCTCTTGTCAAATATAAATCGGGTAATTATCAAGTCAACGACCCTGAGATGATCTCAAATGATTGATAGCACTTACTTGAAACTTTAAAATAAGCATATTATTAAGATTCGAACCTTAACCACTAGGTCAAACTTTTGGGATTGGTCATGTGTTTGTACTTAGTCTATAAACTACTTGATATAGTAAGACGCCCTGATTTAATTTTATCTTAAATATGAATGTAATTTCTTTGATTCTTTCTTAACCCATAAAACTAATCTTGGAAAATTTTCTGGCCTCCACTGTTGGCAGGTAACCTGCAATTAATGTGATACGAACTGATTTACAAATTTTAATGGGATAATAATGTTCTCCCAAGCTGCAATTAATTTACCAACAAAATGGACCATCTAATACTACCGAAATTGGAAGCTCCGGACATGACTAAATCTTAAATCGAGGAGCTTTTACAATACATAACTGAAAAATCGCCAAAGTTGCTCAAAACGTTGGTTAAGAGTTGAAATCCCTAGATTTTTACATTGATGAGCAGCGCATGCTTGTGTGTTGTAACGTCTAAAAGATCAAAACGTATACACTACAGGGTCACTTGAGAGAATTGACAAAATTCTTCCCTTTTCTCTTTTACCTCTTTTATTTATTTTCTTTTCTTTTCTTTTCTCGGCTGCAGTGAAATTATTCCACCATATAATATAGCGCATTAGCGCCTACCCTTGATTTTTCATGTGAGCGACATTATGACAAACGAGGCATGTAGTTTTGGCGCGCGGTGACTTTCAAAAGTAAATGCTAAGCTACGTTTGAGGTCCACCAATGGCAGTGGGTGTTCCGCCCAACGTACAGGCATTATATATTTCATTAGAGCATCTTGACCTTTTGGTTAGACCAAACCCACGTCACAAAAACAAGATTCTAACATGCAATAATCATCTCTCTCAACCTTAACAGGGAATAGATCGACCCGATTCCAGCTTGTGGTTTCTGTTTACTTTTCACGTATCCCCTTCACTGCCTCTCATAAGTAGTATACTGTATACATGTCTGATGTACTTTTTTTACCGGTCATAGTATGTTCTCTATCTAAAGTCTTTATCACAGGGGATACGAAACTATAATAAGTTTTCAACAATATATATAATTATTTAAAAATAAAAAAGTGGATGGGCTAACTTTATGGCTCGTCCCATTTCTACAGACTACCTCGAGGTTTTTCCCTTTTCCAAAGTTGTACTCTACCACGATCACCTTTATTATGGGGGGTCCAATTGGCTGCGTGGTCCCTTGTGTGCATAAAGGAAAATGTCACGTGATACACCCACCCCCGATTTCGTTCTCCCTCCGAAAACAATCCTGCTAGCTGCTCAGCAACACTTCACCAGATAATGACTAATTTTTGCTCTTTCCCAACTCCCTACATTCTCAGTGAGAGGAAGTTCCTGCTTAATCATGCTGTCTACTACATGCTTACTTTAACCATGTGCCACATGACAGCGTTACATTTCTGCCGCGAAGAGTTTTCGATCTTAGAACAATATTATATATCTGACAAAAGATAAGGTGACCGGAAACATACGCTGTCACCGGAGTTAAACTATATAGTTGTTTTTTTTTTATATAATAATAACCGGAGTTTAAGGATAATACTTCTTGGCTTAGGAACGAGTAATTAAGGTCTTCGAGACCTTTTGTGGTTGTCAGTTTGCGGATCAATAGAATAAAGTGTAGTTGACTAACTGGTTGGGATTTTATTTCTTAATGCAGGATGCTCTTGCAACTTGGAAGTGACCAAAAGAAAGGCCAGAGTTTGAGGCGATGATGAAAGAGCAGTGCAGGTACTGCATAGATATATGGCCAATTTTCTCTGCAGATTAGTATGTCTGCAATGGGTCAGAGTTGGAAATGTTTTTTCTGGCTTTCAGGGATGTTTTTTCGTGGCTTGGTCGTGTTATAGAGTTTGGGTTTTGCCAAGGTTTTTGTTTTTCTGTGTATGTTGCTTATTAGATCTTTCTTGAATGACAAACATGTGGGGCCATACATGTATTCCAATTTCCAGATAGAGCTAGTATGTTCGTTTTCACCATTTTTTCAGGATTCTAAGTATATTCACAATTCTACCACCGAACATATTCAGAATTCAAACACAAAAACCAATACATTTTACACAATCTCCAACAACTTTTTAATTTTTTATTCAACATAAATTTTATCTCTCTATAATTTTTCACATAACTCCAATATTTTTTTATTAAACAATTACATCAAATCATTTCTCTCTCCACTTTACACAAACACCAATAAAACACTATTCAACATAAAAATTCACAATTTCTCTAAAATCCTACATTTTTTCTCAAAACGAACATCAGCTAGAGTGTATCATGCTCTCCAGTCTCCCCTGATTCGGTACCAAGACATTGTCAGGCGGGTACCCATAAAGCCCATATAGTGCTACCCCACTCACATCGGAAAGCCCAGCTCAATGAGCTATTGCTCGAATCAAGGCTACCCATGTGCTGCAGGGAAGCAACTAATTCAGGTTGTTAACTTGTTCTGCTGGCCCAATTGTTAAACATAAATCGAAAGGGTATTCCCTCCCAAGCTAAAGGTACTTGTAGCGGTAAAATTTTAATTTCTCCTAAAAATTTAAATGTATAGAAAAATTATATATTTTATTAGTTTAAGTGGGGTTAAATGTGAAATCAAATCTCAAATTTATGATATTAATTCTGATTCCATAAAAACTGTCGCTTATTTTCAAAAGCTTAGATATATAAGATTTAAATAAATTTTATTTGAATTGTATTTTTCTAATAATAGCTACATGTAAATTTAATTTATGACTCATTAATTCATCTCATGTGATAGGTATATGCTAGAAAGCTCATGTTAGGGTAGATAAAACCTTGACACAATAGAAAACAATCAAGAAGAAATATGTGTTCCCTACGTGCACCTCTAGATATTCTAGTCATGAGAAACAGATAGCATATGAAATAGATACCTAATAGAAACTAGAAAGGTCGAAATATCTAAAATTCGGCAAGAATTCTGTGGAATTTACAGGCCGAAAATGCCCCCACAAGGGAGAGGGGGGAAATAAAATAGGAAGACAAAAAAGGACAAGATGGTCCGTACAGAAATGCAGGTAAATTAGTTGGAAATGACGGGGCGAGGAGCAAACACTAAGAGGAAGTTCGGTTGTGGTGATTTTTTTAGAATTTTTAGGTGATGTTAAATTTATTGGTATGCGTGTTGTAGTTATTTTTATGTAATATTAAAAATGATATTTGATATAAAATTTTTTGTATTATAAAAATTAAAAAATAAATTTTTTTAACTGAAGAGCCTCTAATACGTGTTTCTCTTTGTACGGTGCTTTCTCCTCCCCAGGACAGATTTGTAAAGCCCGCCTGTCTGTTTCGTCCCGAGGCCGAAAGCCTTTTTATATTGGCCGAACCCGCGCGCTTTACTACTCCATGGCTTCATACGCACGCAGACGAAAACCCTAATACCCATTTAATTTTATGGGCCTAACCCGGCTGGAAAATTCTATCTCGTGGCCTGAAATAGCGAAAGATAATCAGGATGGCGGTGATGGAATCGTGGGACCCTGACGACTTTCTTACTTGCTTTCAATACCTTTCCATTTGACTCCCACAAAAGTTTTGCCCACCGGCTATTGGTTGATTATTGATTGCTCCATTTGTTTTTTTTTTCTCCGTAATTGCTCCATTTGTTCGAAGTCAACTTTTTCGTCTCTCTTTCCCTCTATATATTTTTCACTGTTTACATTTGGGGGCTTTTTTTTTGGATTTCTGGGTTTGTAGTCGCGCTTGTCTCGGGTGATATTTATTCGCTGTTCTCATTGTAGTCGAGGTTTGTCTTATTGTTTTTTTTTCTTAATTATCAAATTCTGGTTGTCGGCCTTGGTCGTAGAATGGTGGGAATTGAGTCGCTCTCTTGGGTTGTAGTCTTGATGTATCTATTTTCTTTTTAATTTGGAAAAATAAAAGGATGGTTGGTGAAGAAGAAATTTTGGGGTTTTGAACTAGAACGGGCTAGTTGGTCCAGGTATGAATGTTTTTTTATTTCTCTCATTCTTTTTCTTCCCCCTCCGCCCCCCTCCCCCCCCCGTTGGCCGTTGGTGAGCTTTTACAAATATTGATTTTTGGGTTGTCAGCTCGATATTGGAAGGAGTTGGGAAAATAATCTGGTCTTCTGCTCAATTGGGTCATTTTATTCGTCTGGAAATCCGTTGTAATCGAGAGATCTTTTTTTCCTTTTCCCTAGTGGAGGAGCGTTAGCAAATTTTCTGGTTTGAGCTTTGTCGTTTTGATGATGATGAATTTTTTTAAATCTTGTTTGGATTAGAACTTCTAAGGATAACGGAGAGACAAACAAACCTTTTTCTGGTTGTTCCTTGAAAAAAATAGATCTCTTCGGAATTATAGGCTTCTTATTGGGTAGCCAAGGTTTTCTTGTTGGGTTCTTCTTGATGGATTTGATGACAAGTGAGGATGGTGGAATTGTTAAAACACCAAAGAAGATGGATAGCCAAGAAACAAGCATGAATTCAAAAGTGAAGGGTACGGGAAGTGTTAGTTGCAAAGGTGTGATGTTCAGAGCAGATCAAATTGATTTGAGAAGCTTGGATATACAGCTTGAGAAACACTTGAACCGGGTTTGGTCAAAAAACATTGATAGCCAAAGGCCCAAAGAAGAGTGGGAGATTGATTTGTCTAAATTGGACATCAGATACGAGCTAGCTCGTGGGGCATATGGCACCGTATACAGGGGTACTTATGACAGCCAAGATGTTGCAGGTCTACTTTCTTTTCTTCTCATTTGTATTTTTCCAAGGTCTTTTTCCTCATACTTCTTCACCAAGCACATATATATATAATGGAGCTTGAACATCTTGCTATGACTGCTCATTGATATGTTATGTGTTCCTCTGTCATCATGAGAAGAATATGTAAATTCTCAGGACAATCCTTTAGGTAACCCTCGGCTATCATAAGTTGTCAATATGAGGCCACAAGGTGTACCCTGAGCATTAGCGGCTAAGTTACATCTTCCTCCGATGTTGAATTGAGATTGACGAAAGAAAAGTGCGGAAAGCATTTGAATCATCTAATTGTTTCTTTTTAAAATATCTTTCTAATGAAATAGTAAAATGGCATGGATCAAATTTGTCGGGAAAAACTTGATGCATGAACTGCTAAACTTAATAAGCCCTTGAGGAATATGATGTTTGGCATAGGTCATGGTTAGTCTACTAATTTTTTTTTATTTGCTTGGATGGAGAGTGCCTTAATGATGGATATGATCTTATTGTCCAAGGGGGTTAGTGTAAAATCAATGGAAAGCAGGAATAAGTTGTAATCAACACTAATTGTGTACTTTTGGTATCTTTTTTTTTTAAGTAAGCCAATCTTATTATAAAAAGCAAAAACATTACAAGGAGCTATAACAAAGTCACTTAGTCCAAACAAGCAACAAAACTAAGGAAATCATGAAAATCAACACAAAGACAAAGAAACATCTTCAAAACATCTAAAATTCTGCTCCCTCCAAAGGCACCACCAAATGCACGAATGAATCATTCTCCAAATAGCCTTAGCAAACGGGTTAGAAAGCCTCCTATGCCAACTCCACAACACATCCACCACCTTCTCCGGCACCACCCAATGAAAATTCGCAATGCTAAGAACGTGATTTCAAAGACCTCACGCCAAAGAACAATGGAGTAACACATGGTTAACCGATTCCCCATCACCACGACAAAGATAGCATCAATCAACGATACAGACTCCTCTTCTCCTGAGATTATCGGTAGTAAGAATTTTCCCTTGCATAGCCACCCACACAAAAAAAGAGACCCTCATAGGGCATTCGACCTTCACACACTCTTCCAAGGAAAAGACAATCTATTCCCACCCGCAATAAGATAGTACATAGATTTAACCGAATGAGAGTATTCTAACTGATTTAAGTTTCCATTGGTCTTGTAACTTTAATTGGACAATTGATGGAGACTGAGTGGGTTGAATTCCTTATGGAATTGATTTATCCAGCTGGTGTCAAAGGAATAAAAAAAACCATGTGGTTTTGCACAGACGTCTTGCTGCATTTTTTTCATCTAGGACAAAGTGTTATTCTACCCTATTTTTGTCCAGCTTTGGTCTGCTTCCTATTCAAGCAGTTTTTTGAAGTAACTTTCTATTGATTTATCAGATATTTTCCCCTGAAAATTGGGCTTTTCTTTTCCCATACAAGATAGTGTGCGCTTGTGTCTTTCATGTATGGATTTGCATGCTTGTGCTTAATTTTTTAGCTTACATATAGTTGTGGAGCAATTCATCTGTTATGTTCCAGCGGAGAAACCATAAGCTGTCTACCAAAATGATTTCACTCAAGTTCAATCCTGTACGAACCTGGTTATACAGTAAGCATGTTGCTAGTTATTATGATTTGGACTTCCTGCTACTGGGAATAAATTTCATGTTTCCTGAAATTTTAGGAATGAATTAGAAACTTCTGAGCTGTTAAAATGATTGGGAAGGAATCTTGAACTTAAAAATTTTAACGGGGGGGAGGGATGGGGGAAGGTGGGTCATTGCTTGTCGGAGTAATATAGCTTATGTTGCAATATTTGTCAACATCTATGGTGCACTGAGTACATGTGTTGACATTTGGATGTTTATGCCTAAAGTTTTGTGTAAGTCAGGTGATGGGGATTATTGCAATTATCGTCATGGTGTTTGTCTTAATGATGGGTAATGAACAACATCTTCTAGTCGCTGATTTGGAGGAACACTAGTTAAATTGATTTCTAATTGCGTTGGTTCCATGTCTCTTATAGCCCTATAGAACTTGGATTCATGTTCCAATCAAATTCTCACAGCACTGTCATGCTTGTTATTATAGTGAAGCTGTTGGACTGGGGGGAGGATGGTATTGCCACATCTTCTGAGACTGCTGCTCTGCGGGCATCATTTCAGCAAGAGGTTGCTGTTTGGCACAAGCTTGACCATCCTAACGTTACAAAAGTAAAACCCAAAATTCCTGACCTTCTTCATGATCAATTTACTTAAATCTTGATGACGATGATGATGGATAACATTATGTTTAAAGGAGCTGCTGCAGGTTTAACTATTTCTATTTCATATAACTTGGTAGAAGTTGCATTATGATCACTACTGGGTTTTCTTATCCACTTCTCCATAATATATGATACGGTTGTATTTCCTTAGTTTCTCAATGTGGAATGACTTAAATTTCTTGATCAATGTATTAATTAATCTTTTTTACTTTCACTTTATTATTTAATTTTTTCCCTTGGTATATTGATTGCAGTTTGTTGGAGCTTCAATGGGAACTTTAAATCTTAAGATTCCGTCTAAAAACCCTTCAATTGATGGCTACAATTCCCTTCCTTCAAGGGCATGTTGTGTTGTTGTGGAGTATCTCCCTGGTGGGACACTGAAACAGTTCTTGATTAGAAGTCGGCGAAAGAAACTTGCCTTTAAGGATGTGATCCAACTTGCTTTGGATCTCTCTAGAGGGTGAGCTCTAGCTTTTGATTAGTTTTTTTTTCTCTCTGTACAGTATGTAAATAAAGATGTCAAACTGATTAGGACTGCATCTTTTTTCTTATTTGCAGTCTTAGCTATCTACATTCAAAGAAGATTGCTCATCGTGATGTCAAAACAGAAAATATGTTACTTAATGCTCACAGAACTCTAAAAATTGCTGACTTCGGTGTTGCACGTGTTGAAGCGCAGAATCCCATGGACATGACTGGTGAAACTGGTACCCTTGGATAGATGGCCCCGGAGGTATTCATGCAAAACGGTCATCTGCTGACTTTGAATGTAGTTGTGTGGCAACAGTGGTCAACAACTCAAATTTCAATATTATAGAAAGTATTCACACGTGATAACTACATGGAATATTCTCCTACTGCAATGCAGAATGTGAGCCTGGAACAGTAGAAAGGACAACCTTATATTAGTATGATGTTTCTTCAAACTTGACTTGATGTGTGTCCAGTATATATCTTGGTGAGAACTGATTTCTAGACTAAAAGGTAGAGTTGTTTTGGTTGAACCCACCGAGTAGTGTTCGGTGTTCTTATTTGAAGGCAAAGTGAAAAAAGAAAGAAAAGGAACCAGAATAGTAAATCATAAATCAAAATTTGAAATTGTAAAGCATTTGGATTTGCATTATTGGGCTTCAGTTGAATTACAGGTTCTCTTTCTCTCTGTCAGTCTCTCTCACACACGCCCATGCACACAGATACTCTTAGTACATAATTGAGGGGAACACATGTCTAGGTTCTCATGGTAAGCTATAAACTAATCAAGATCTTTCTGTAGGTTCTTGATGGTAAACCTTATAACAGAAGATGTGATGTGTACAGCTTTGGCATATGCTTATGGGAAATTTATTGCTGTGATATGCCTTACCCAGATCTTAGCTTCGCCGACGTGTCATCGGCAGTTGTTCGACAGGTCAGTTCATTTGCTGAATAGGTTATATCTTTCTGGCCAAATTTTTGCTTAGAATCCACTGTCAGGTACGTGTTGGTTTATATTTGCGATATTGTTCCTTTTAGCCTCGTTAAGTGGCTCAGAATTAACTTTGCATCATTGATCAGCTGATTATAATTAAATACATTTGTAGGATTATCCTCGAGATATTTTATTTATTACATCTGTTTTTCACATTAATACGTTCAAAAGCATGTACTTGTGCCTTCAGATGCTACTGATGTCACTGAGAAGTCATATGATGTACCTGTAATTTTGTGACTACCTCGTACACATTATACAACTAGAGAAGTTTGGGTTTATTCCCTTCAAAGCTGTTTTTGGTTTTAACACGTGAAGAAGGCTATTATCGTTTTGAGTTCTGAACATGGGAATCAGTTTTTCACGTTACGAATCAGAGGTTTGGCTATGTTTGTTTGTGTTTTTGAAAAAGCTTTTTTGTAATGATTAAGAAATTTTTTTGAGATATGTTTTTTTTGGATGTGAGAAAGGTGGGACTCATAAAAAAGATGTTTGGAAATAAAAAAATTATTGAAATTTATTCTCTTGGAGAAATGTGAGAGTAAAAAAGTACGTTTGTAGAGAAGCATTTGATGAGAAAAGTTTTTATAGGATTTCGTAAAAGTTTTTTTTTGTTTTTGTATTGTTTTTCACATAAATTGAAGCCAGTGATTAGATATAAATTTTTTTTATTGAAAATTAAAATGTTTTTTGTGTCAAAAAAATTATGTTTAGATTAGAAAATACTTTAAAAAAAAACGGTTCAAGACCATTAAACAAACATAGAGAGACTTTTGCCTTCAAACTGCCATCCTCCATCACAATGTGGTATACAAATTAACAACCTTCACAGATTGTACCCTCAAGTCAGAATTGATACTTTGAGGATTACATTGCAAAAGTGGCGGTAAACCGGACATTGTAACTTACATTTGAGCAAAGAAAATCATGAGTCTATTTATGCTAACCTGACAAGTGACGAGAATCCTGATCTGACCTATATTTGTTGATTTCTTTTACGTGTTTTTAGATGGTCCTTTGACTTCGCTGTAGAGGGAATCCAATTACTGTCTAACTTTCATATGATGCTATTTTCATGGAGATTGGACTCTGCACAACTACTAACTAAATCTCCAATAGCACAACGAACTCTTTGAATTTATTTATTTTCTCGAGTGTTTATACTAATTTCCTCTTGTCATATTGAAATTCACATATACCATAAACATTTAACAGTCTTCAATCCTGCACGGTTTTGTTGACAGAACTTGCGACCGGAAATCCCCAGGTGTTGTCCAAGTTCTCTTGCAAATGTCATGCGCAAATGCTGGGATGCAAATGCGGATAAATGTCCTGAAATGGATTAGGTGGTGAGAATGTTAGAAGCAATCGATACGAGCAGAGGAGGAGGGATGATACCAGAAGATCAGGCTCGGGGCTGTTTCTGTTTTGCCCCTGCTCGTGGTCCCTGAGCATTTTTATGCATGCATTTTGAACTAAGGGTACGAGGAAAATCAAAGAAATTCATGGGGCTATTCTTTGGGTTTATTGCGCAGAGTTTTCTCACTTAGGACTGGAAAATTGTTTCGGTAGTGCATGCAGTGATAGGTTTATGGAAATTTAATCAAATTATACTCCAACTTGATTTTTGTCTGTGCTCTCGGTGATTCTGGTCAATGGTTGTCACTCATACATATGCGAGGATGATCATGGTCTGTGGAGGGACATGTTGGAAGCAACGTAGCGCTTAGGCAATCTCTGCGTAGGAAATCCACACTGTATAGACTGAAATGGATATTCATATTCAGTATAACTAAGATTCTATACTATACACGCTTGTGATGACTTTGAGACCTAGCTGTCCACAGAGAAGGGCTGTGAACTTAACCACAGGAAAACTGTCACTTCAAGGCCCTGGCCTTCGACCACCTTCTTCAGCTAGCTTATTAGTTTGGGCTATGTTAGATGGTTCGACCACCTTCAAGAGGTGAGGTTTTTACTTACATTTATAAACTGACCACTAATGTCTTCTAACACTTACGTGCCATTTATAAACTGACGACTAATCTCTTCTAACACTTACGTGCGACTAATCCTAAATATTGAGCAATTTTTGGGAGCTAAACGCTACGTGGGCATATAGTAAGTTTTCTCTGTAAATCAATCGGCGTGGAAATGCATTCGAGTGGGATTTCTATTGAGGTCCAGGTAGTCGGACCTCATTGGACTACTTAGTTGTACGCATATCTTTTTACAGATAAAAAGCTTTTAGGATCTCATTGGACTACTTTATCATGCTGCGCAAAATGTTCCTTCAAATAGCTATCCACAAGTGGATTTCTAGTCGGACCAAATTGGATTGACACGTCTCCCATTTCCTTCCAAGGGTGGAATATGCTGTGTAGGATAAGGTGTAGTGGGAGATATAGTCTTCTGGCCATGAAATTTGTGATCAGATACAGTTGGACTAAAACTTGGCATTGAAGGATTTGGTGGAGTAGTCCTGTTTAAGTGTTATTATAATGGCAGGCAACCAAACCTTATCATTTCAATTTTCTGATATACTATAAAAGGTTGATGTTTCGTAAGGGATGCAAAATCTCTCTTTGCACAAATGCCACCAGCCACCTATTCCATATTTCAGCTCCTCCCTTATCTGGTGTTAAACCAAACCAAACAAACACAAAAAGACAATAAATTTAAATTTAAAAATAAATAACAAATGAATTTGGACTCTATGGTGCTCAGGTGCATAAGAAGTTTCAAGATGGGCAATTTGGCTGTTCCTTTCCAAAGAATGTGCCCCCTTAACATGACCGGATACATGCATGCTGCTTTGGATGCTCTACACGCGGCAATGCACCTTAAATGCTTCTAAAAGACACGATTACCTTTTTTTTCTCTTGTTTTGTTTGGAGCCCAAGAGCAAGATCAGATGGTGGCGAGAGAGAGAAGAACATAGGAATTAGGCCGATAGGATACGTGTCCAGAAACTCTTCACCTATTTTATCGGACAATTGACAACAAGATTAAAGAACTTCAAGTGCCTACTTTTGGCAGTGGTGGAGAGACTATCATGATTGAATGCCTTCTCAGAAGAGCACTATTAGGTTTAAAAGCTAAGAATTTTAATTGATTAGTGTTAATTTAAGTAAACCAGAAGAAAAAGGGTATGTCCAAAATTCCTTGATTTATGTTGCAGATCGAAAATTAAAACACCCACTTTATAAAAAAAAAATTACTTTAATATATTGTCATCCAAATGGGTCATAATCAGACGATCAACTCTCACAAACCAACTCCTTAGTGCTATTCTTAAATTAATGACCATGATTGCACCATATATCTTGTGCAAAGCGTAGTAGTATCTCTTTTCATTTGAAGTACCTCGTACGGATATTTCATAGCTAGTGTATCATAAAGTTTGCTAGCCATGTTGGATTTGCTATTAGAAAAAGAAAGACGTGGACCATGATCAACTTAGAGACAGCTCAGCCTCATTTTGGCTAAATCTATATCTTGAAATTTCATAATTTATTATTTTTCTGACCGCAAAAAATAAAAGGAAATTTCAAACGCAAAATCTTACAAAAATATAAAATTAATGCACCAATAGTCTCCTATAAAATAATTATATATTTTTTTAATTAATACAATATACATGTACATCATATATGTATATAATTTATTTTGATAGTATATAAAGTGCATTAAATGCTTACAAGTATTAAGCGAGAAAGAAATATTAGTCGGATTACACGTAGGGTTTAAGGATAATCACAGTTGGCGTGAGAATCTTATGATAGGGATATAATCGGAATTTTGCTTATTCTCTTCCCTCTATAAGTTGTTTGAAGAACCCGTGGCAAGCGACCTCATACAGACAAGTCTGGCGCTTCAGTTTCCTACTAAGAAAACGTATCTCGACTTGGCTGGCATTCAGACCGCCTCGAAATCCGCTGTCTTATTTCACTTGAAATCTCGCCGATCTTTTTGGGATCTACGGGATGGGTTTAGGAAGTGCGGAGGAGGAGACATCGTCGTTTATGTCCGGTTTTATTCGGAAGTGCGGTGGCTACGTTGTCATTGATGGCGGCTTTGCTACCGAGCTCGAACGACATGGGGCTGACCTCAACGATCCTCTCTGGAGCGCCAAATGTCTCATTGATTCCCCTCATCTAGTCAGAAGGGTACTCACTCTCAGTCTCTCTCGTTTTTGTGTTCGGTTCTCGGGAAAAAAAGGCAAAAAATAAAAGGAAAGAAACTCTCATAAAATCGTTTCCTTTTCTGGATACAGCATATGACGAATACAAATGCCCTTTAAGTGTAGTATGCCTTCATTGAGAAGGAAATAGAGGGGTCTCTTTACTCTGTTTTAGCAGATGTTTATTACGAGTTCGGTTATTATACGTTGGTGTAAACGTACTGGGGTACGGGGGAACGGCCCAGATCGAGAGTTCGAAATCGAACGGCCCAGATCGAGGAGAGGAGAGTTAAATGAAAACTGACCCGGCTGACCCGACGACCCGCGCGTTTTCCCATTTGCAATCGACGACCCGCTGGTTTCGCCCAATCCGCGTGTCTTGAAATTTTGAATTCAAAGCTGCTCATTTCGCCCAGGCTCTGTTGCGCGTTCTTCGGCAAGGGAAATCCGCCCGAGCTCCTTAAAGTGTGGACCAAATCTGGAGAAAGACGGGTGAAGGCTCGGTTTCACGTGTGGAACTAAAGGTATGAATCCATCAGGTCTTTATTGTGGACTTGTGGTTATTTCTTCACATCTTAGCATACCGCATGTTGTTGTTTGCAGGCAGTTGCGGAAATCATTTTGTCAAAACACTTCAGCACAAATAAAGTTAAACCTGTGAGTATGCACTTCCACTATTTTTGTGGCCCATGAAAACAGTTGTCACGATTATATCTTATCTGTTAATGAAAAATTCACTTTGAGGTATATGTTTTAGTCATTCACCTCTACATTGAAAGGGGAGTATGGCTGTTTTAGGCACGTAAGATTCAGAGTTCCATTGATGCATATCTTATTTTTTAAGTGTCTTTCAGAACAGGATTGTGGATGCAGGGGCTCCACTTTAGATTTGTAACCACATTTATTATGCGAGTTGAAAACACATAGCAGGCCATCATGCATCATGGGCTAAATTGTAAAGTCTAAGTCATTTCCATGACCCTTTTTATTTCCATTACTGATTTTTAGCATTAGCATCTCAAGACATGACAAGGACAAGGAAGTCATGTAAGGTGTTATGCTAAGTAGTTTCCAGTTATTAGCTTGCTAAGGTGTTATGCTAAGGTGTTGGGCTGAGATTTAATGCTATTTTTTTATTAGTTATATTTTACCAGAAAAGAGTTAAAAAAAAATTTCTTCAAGATTTGATCATTACCAGAAAAGAGTTCAAAATTTCTTCATGATTGTTACTCATGAAAATTTCTACAATATGCATAGCTCACCATTTTAATGGTCATTAATATTTGAGGTTGTGAAGTGAAGATTGAATTGGGAGGAGGGGACAATATGGCCCAAATGGAAGGGAGAAACGCCAATATCAGTAGACGAGGGTCTAGTAGTACCGAAATCCCCGAATGTGAGTTGGTTATCTTTTTTCTAGCAGGTTAAAACGTATCGGAACTTTTATAAACCTTTGTTTTGGTTGGTATGTGCAGGTGATTTGGTACTGGCAGACAATGGGGAGAAACTAGATGTTTGGAGTCTAGAGTGGAGGGATGTCGATCACGCGTATGATTGGTACAATCGGTACGCAACAACCAAAGGCTTTAGCATCCGTAAAGATACCGGCTACAAAAATAAAGACCATGGGTATTGGACACACAAAGTATTTGTTTGTAGTAAACATGGGAGGTCCAAAGAAAAGGATCCGCTTGTGCCGGTGAAGAGAGAGAGACCAAGTACGAGGTGTGGGTGCCTCGTAAGTTTTCAGGTTCAACGACAGCTTAATGGGAAATATTGTGCATTCGACTGGTCTCCGCATCATAACCATGACCTGGCGACCCCTTCCAAAACGCACATGCTGCGTTCTCAAAGACAATTGAGTGAGTTGCAACGTTATGAGGCAGTAGATTCAGATAGATCAGGCATTGCTCCTAAACAGGCAGTTGACTTCATGGCAGCGCGAGCTGGTGGTAGACAGAATTTGGGATTCACTAAACAGGATTACAAAAATTATCTGAATGGTATAAGAACGAAGACAATGGTAGTTGGTGTTGCCGGCGTTCTTCTGAACTGGTTTGGTGATCAGTTAAAGAAAGATGCAGAATTTTACTTTCAGGTTATGATGGACGAAAATGATCACATTACTAATGTGTTCTGGTCCGATTATGCGATGCAAAATGACTATGCCATTTTTGGAGACTTCGTTTCATTCGACACCACATACAGAACGAACAACGAGCATAGGCCGTTGGGGGTGTTCGTTGGGGTTAACCATCATAAATCTTCGGTGGTGTTCGGAGCATGCCTACTATATGATGAAATAGCAGAAACATTCAAGTGGCTGTTTAAAACCTTCGTTGAATGCATGAATGGGAAGGCTCCTGAATCTCTGTTCACAGATCAGGACGCAGGTACCTGCATTAGTATTTGTACGGATGATCCAACCTTCCTTAAGGTCATAAACCGCCGGAAATATATAAACCAATACGCTTCATTATGTCAGCAGTATGGGGCTAGATCGCAAGCTTGGTCAATCCTTGATCATCACTACGAAGCACTGGGAGTGGCCCTCTCTCAGTTGCCAGACGATGAGGGTCCGTCTGCACCTGTTAGTGCCGGTTCTGCAGCGGATGCTGATATTGGGATCAGTGCAAAAGGTTTCAAGGCTCGGGCCCCAAAGCATAAAGGGACTAAGCGAGTAAAGAGCGGTGTTGAGCAAAGGATTGGACGTGGCCGTGGTCGTGGTCGGGGTCGTGGCCGTGGAGGTGGCAGTTCTTCGTCACAACCAACTGCTAGTCGATTGCAACTAGTTGATGAATTTGAGGTATTCGTATGATTGGAATTTAAATAAGCTGTAAAATTTAGTTGATAAGATTAAGATTTTAGTAAATAAGCGGACACATAAATGTTTGTGTTTTTCATCCTCTATAGGCATCCAATGAGAACGAGCTTTATGACGAGGAGGAGGATGACAGTGACGACGAAACGACAGTAGGAAGATTTAAGAGCCTAGACAATTTGTAGAACTTGTGTTTTCATCCTTTTTAGTATTTCGTTAGAACTTGTGTTTTCATCCTTTGTTTCATCGCAATTTAACTAGTGTTTATGTCTGAGTTTGACATTGGACTGGTGTTTATGTCTGAGTTTCAATATATAAACATGGATGTTTGTTTTAATTGTGGATTGGAGTTGAAGCATGAATGATTTAATTGTGGATTGGAGTTGAACTTGGCAGCTGGTGGAAACTGCACAGATCTGAATGATAGTTGTGAGAGATGGGCCGTCCTTGGAGAATGCATGAAGAACCAAGAGTATATGGTCGGATCTCCAGAGCTTCCTGGCTACTGTAGGCGGAGTTGTAAAGTTTGTTAGAAATCTTACTCGTGGATTCCTCACAGAGCATCCGTTATAGGCTTACTTGTGGTGGTTTTTTCTCTCTGTTTCTGGGCTCTTAAGGTGGTTCTTTCTCTCTCTTTTGGACCCTTAGGTGGACCAACGCTTCAATCTGAATTCCACGTTTTTTTTCCTCCCTTTCAGTATGTCTTGTGACGATAATTTTACATAAACCTTGTAATTCTTTTTGGGTAGTATTAAAGTTTGTCTTCACTATTGATTCTGGCTTTGGCCCTTGGGAGTCGACCTCTAACGTGTAAATGTTGCTATTACATGTGAAATAACATGCAACAATATCCGTTGACACTTCAGTAGGTTGCCAATAAGCCTGAGAAAGAATTCACTATGATCTACTTCTGTTAGCAATCTCCATACAACATTTTTCGGTAAGCTGAAGCGTGGAACAAGAGCTATGAGGATTTAGTGCAAAATAGGATTTGGCTGCCAAGACATGGGAGTCGTACTTCCTGAGCTTCAACATTTTATTAAATTAAGAGCCTCCAATGACAACCTTTACGAAAATTCCTATCAGGTTTCCTTCATTCTACATCAATTCTCACTTTGAAGAATGCTTTATAATGTGCAACTCATTGGAGATTCACAAGACACCAAGAAACCAATGACACAAAGAAACACTGAAAAAATTGACATCTCAGAACTAATTGAAGCTTCATACAGTAACCATATTAAAGACATCCTTCATTAGAGTTAAATGGAGGGAACCTCTTGATAATGAAGGCAAACTTTCATATAGCACTTCCTGCACAAACTAGGCTTATATTCAACAAAGAAAGTCACCAGCAGAAGGCACATCATTCTACGTTATAAACTTAGTGCGAATACATTACATAATACAAACAGAATACATCATCAACAAAAGAAGCTTCACTACCATTACCCTACCTAAACTACCAATACATTACATAATACAAACTTGAAGCTTCACCTAACCCTTACTACTTACTGAGCTACTTCAAAGGAAGACACAATAGATGACCAGCAGGGTTAGACCCACATGTACAAAATTCCCAAGCCACAAAGAACAACCAAGATAAAAACGAAAACTCCCAAAGACACCTAACCCTTCGATGAAGTCTACGCTTTTCCTCATCTACCCTCTGAAGTTCTCTAGCCATAGTAAGTAGTAGTTGATCGTTGGGATCGTGGTCATGTTCATTGTCAGAATAATCAGCCCATAAGAAATAGTTGCACCCACCTTGGTTGTGGGGATCCCAAATCGGACAAGTCCAAAATGTTCGATACGGATTTTGAGGAGTAGAAGACGTTTTCAGGACAGCGGGCTTGCTGCATTTGCACAGTGGTGGCCGCTGCAGGTACGCCGAAACGAACCGGTTGCTACGCTGCCGACCACCGCTCCTTGCCGTGGACGAATGAGACTGCCTGGACGAAGACATGATACCTTATGGAGTTTCTTGAGCTACAAAAACACAGGACTAAGTACTGCTCTCATTGTGTGGGCAATAACCCCAATGAATTTGTAGGATCTACAACTGCCATAGAACATTTCAATTATAGCCTATGAAATGAGACAATTTAAAAACATTCAAGAAAAAAAGCAATCTGCGTATGATTTTTCAAGTTGAATAAATGGTAGCAACAAGAATTTTGGTCAGTTTACATCAGGCACATACCCAAAAAATTGGGGCCACTTCTCCAAAAGAGAGAAAAAAAACTTAACATTGGCTAGATAAATAGAATTACTGAAGCACAATGCAATTCATTTCACAGAGTCACCAACTCTATAATTAATCCTTCACTTTCATTCATTTACTCCACTCAAAGTTCTTATATGTCAAGTATTTCAAGGTGACGGAAAAACAAGCAATAACCACAGTATATCAGTTCCTATAATACAATTGTAATTTGGCAAGGTAAGGAACCCCAAATAAATTTGCTTACCGATATGCAATATAAAGGCAGGCAGCTGCAACTTGCAAACTTATACCCAAATAAAATGTTTTTAGAATAGCATTTGCAAAATTGCCCTTTCATATATAATTTGAGGAACACTTAATAATGCAAAGTAGAACCATGAGAACAAAGGAGTACCGAAGGAAAAGCATTTGCAATATTTTTCTAAAGTAAAACATGTACAATCAGAGTGAGAATGACTTTAAAACACACTCAAACTAGTTTGGAATGTTTAAGAGGTTGAAGATATAAGGACATAATAGTGAAGCAATCCTACACATCTATAGAAATTCAGGAATCTCAACAACATTAATTTTATACATCCAATCAATTAAATTTGCAGCTAAACCTAAAACAAGTAATCTCGGCATAAACCTAAAACAAGTAACCAGCTAAACCCAAACACCATAACAAGCATCTGCTGAATCAACCTCCTTGACCAAAGATCAGTAAACCCAAACACCAAAGAACACTAAACGCAAACACCGAAACATGCAAGAATGGTAAGAATGAAAACCTAAAACAAGTAACCAGCTAAACCCAAACACCATAACAAGCATCTGCTGAATCAACCTCCTTGACCAAAGATCAGTAAACCCAAACACCAAAGAATACTAAACCCAAACACCGAAACATGCAAGAATGGTAAGAATGAAAACCTAAAACGGAATTCAATCCCAAAATTCATAAAATTAACAACCACAGAAACAAAAAACAGTTGCGGACATTAATCCTTACCGGGAATTAAGTTGAATGCAATGTAGAGACGTGCGGAAGGGGAGGTTAAATGAGCGGGTCGTCGGGAGAGAGAGACAAAATTCGATTTCGAGAAGAAGGGGGATAGGGGGAGTGGTTCTGGGGAGGTTAAATGAGCGGGTCGTCGATTGCAAATGGGAAAATGCGCGGGTCGTCGGGTCAGCCGGGTCAGTTTTCATTTAACTCTCCTCTCCTCGATCTGGGCCGTTCGATTTCGAACTCTCGATCTGGGCCGTTCCCCCGTACCCCAGTACGTTTACACCAACGTATAATAACCGAACTCATTTATTACATGAACATCCTTTAAATCTGTGACTCTGAGATTTTCCTCCACGATATATATGTTGGTTTTCTTTTCTTTTCCTGCTATTTATAACATCAATGGAGTATCTTTTCTATAGTTAATAGCTTAATGTTGGATTGTCAACTTCTAATACAGAGTACGATGAGTTCCGTTTCTTACTTTTCTGAACATCCATTCCACTTCTTATTTTCCGTGATTGGCGACGGGCTTTTGTAGGATTCTAATTTTACTTGTCGATCATTTTAGCAAGTGATTCATATTGGTTGAGATTTTCTCGAAAGAAAAAAAAAATGTGGGTCCTGAGAAAGGAGAGTTAATATTTCGTTAAACGTACTACATGCGTGTAAAGTTCAAAATGTGTATCTTCTCAGGTGAGCTTTCGCCTTCTTCAGTGAAAATTGTATATATATATATATACAGGATAACTAAGCATATTCCGTGTTCCCAGCAGAAACGAATATGTACATCAGTACATGTAACTTTATGACACTGACGAGTGACGTGGCTAAAGTTTCCTGTCCAGAGCGGTATATGTGTGGACTTGTGTTGAATTCTCACGACAAGTGTCACTTTCATGCAATAAAAGTTCTTTTAAAGAAACCAGGTGCCTGCCCATATCATGCCACGTGCATAATATGCCCTGATCTCATCTGTAGAACACTTCTAAACTAGTTACTATCCTGAAGTGTTACAGTTGTGATCAAGCAGAAAATAGATTGTGGTTTTTTTAATTTTTTCCTACCAGAATTACAAGAATGAGGACTTGGTACGTTAAAATGTTTTGAAGAATAGTTGGAACCTGGATGCTTGCTCGTGTACAATTACTTCATTTTACTTGCAAGGTTATCGGCACAATTATCCTTTAAGAAGAAAGGATAGACTGTGAAAGTAGCTTTGCACATTGCAATTGGTTATAGGATTGATTGCTAGAGAAGTTACCTCAAATGTTATGTGCTCTAACTAGCCCATTAGAAGCCACTCTCATCTCCTTCTGTTTGTTCTTAAAAGTGCTCTAACCACTTTCCAGCCTTAATACCTATTTATTCTGGTATTTACACAAAACAGGGGAAAAAAGGAGTAACTAATGCATTTCTTCTGAATTGTCTTGCTTCATTGTATAGGTTCACCTAGATTACCTTGATGCGGGTGCAAATATTATACTAACAGCATCTTATCAGGTATAACACCTACATTTTTATCTTCCTCTGCTTCCATTCATTAGAACTTGTTCTTGGTAATCAAAGTTACCATGCTTTTGACTTGACTCAGGCTACCATTCAAGGATTTGAGGCTAAGGGCTTCTCTAGGGAAGAAGCTGAAGCTTTGCTTAGGAAAAGTGTAGAAATTGCATGTGAGGCACGGGAAATTTACTATGACCGGTGCACAAAAGATTCGTGGGATTTCATAGAAAATGAAAATGGAAGGAATTTGAAACGTCCAATTTTAGTTGCAGCTTCTGTGGGTAGCTATGGAGCTTATCTCGCTGATGGTTCTGAGTATAGGTGTGTGAACTTGGCGTCCACGAGTAACTTCAATTTTCATCGCTATTGATTTTTGCTCTTTTCTCTAATTTCTCAATGCTTGTCAGAACATATGTGCGCATGCATATTTCCCTTGGCACTTAACTGATGTATGCATGTCACTAACATTTGGATTCTTGGTTTGAATGACCATGTGGTGGGAATTGAAGATCTGTGTGACATATGCTACGTGGCATATACACCACGGGAAATTGCACGTTTATTTTCGGGAAAACCGAACAATTGTATGTGATTATGCCCATCTTAATTTTGGGAAGAGTTCGTCCTTAAACCAATTATAGTGTCTGGCCAGGATAAAAATAAAGTAGTGTCTCACAGGGCCAGGCTGGATGGGCTGGGATTGTAGTTCAATGTTTTCTTTCGGCTTTGAGAGTTTGAGCCTATTGAGGTATATCAACATGTCTCTTCATGAGTTCTTGTTTTTTCCTCTTCGCAGCGGGAACTACGGTGATGCAATTACTGTAGCCACACTGAAGGATTTTCACAGGAGAAGGGTACAGATTCTAGCCAATTCGGGTGCTGACCTAATTGCATTTGAAACAATTCCAAATAAGCTAGAAGCGAAGGTAAACATGGTAGTTTGCTTTCTGAGATGTGCTAGACACTGAGCCATATCTGGTTGGAATATATATCTATAGGATCTAATGTAGTCACAACTCACGTGTATCTGACATGTCCTGGCATATCCTATTTATCTCGTGGTTCCACAGGAGGTTCTTTCATGCAAGTGCCATATGAACAACATCCATTAATTAGTTTCTTGCTCCTTTAAGTCATATAGGGACTACTATGTTGACAGAAATGGAGCATAGGATATATTGTGATATTCATTTAGACAATAGACACAATTTGTTAACATCTGTAAATCTAAAATTATGTTTACAGCTTTAATTCACACGGATTGATTCTACTTTTCAATTTAACAAAGTACCTCAGATTTTGGAGCGTCGATGGCAAGCCTGTCATGTTCTAAATATTGAACAATATCATGTGGTAGGCAAGTATAGTTTTAACGGATACCTTAAGAATAAAGAAGGAATGTAATATGTGGATTTCATCATTTTAACTCAGAATAACTGTAGACATGGTACTCAGCTCACAGGCGTGTCTTGCTTTGTTCCACTGGATCCCAATTCATTGACGGGGTCTAGTTAGAGTTGCTCGTATAATTTTCCGAAATCTATCTTGCTGGTTGGATATTATTTCTTTTCTGAAATCCAGTTTCAGAATAGCCTCTGGCTCTGGCTGAAAATATTTCATTTATTCTTTCTTATGTAATCAGGCATATGCTGAGCTTCTTGAAGAAGGCGGCATTGAAATTCCAGCATGGTTCTCTTTCAATTCCAAGGATGGGATTAAAGTTGTCAGTGGTGATCCAATTGCAGAGTGTGCCTCTATTGGAGATTCATGCAAGCAGGTCGTTGCTGTTGGAATCAACTGCACTCCTCCTAGATTTATCCAGGGACTGATTACATCTATCCAGAAGGTAAAATATTTTGGTTGATATTCATTTAAAGTCTTTTTGGGGTTCTCAACCTGCTTATGTTTTCATGAACTTGAGAAGGAACTGGATTATGTATCTCTAACCCAGTTAATGTTATCTGAAGTTCTTAAAACTTGTACTGCTACAGTTTCTTTAGCTGTGGCTTATAAGGTTTATCACTCCACGTGCCTGATATTGTTTATTTTCTTGGTATGCATCCCACACCCGTGGAAAAAACTAGTTCATTTTATATGTACTACAGCCGACCCAACATTCTACATTACCTCCATCACATCTGATGTAATTTCTCTTGGTTACAGAAATTATACGCATCATGCTTATGTTCTACTCCTATACAATTGTTTTTGAATTATATTGTTGGTGTCTTCAAATGAGGAGACAAATGAAGCATTTGGATTGCAAACTATAGTGCTACAGATGCATTTCATACTTGCCTTGCTTGACATTCTGTTTATTTTGATATGATGTTCCCAATTGCAGGTAACAAGTAAACCAATACTAATATATCCCAACAGTGGTGAGACGTACGATGGCCAGACCAAGCAATGGGTGGTGAGCTTCCTGGTTTACTCTAATTCTTAGTGCTGTTGCTAGGCCAATCGACCAGTAACAGACCATTTAGGATCATAAAAAGCATCGTAGATACTTCACGAGATGAAATGGTAAATTTTGAAAGAAGTAGCTCATACCAGTCCTCCAGAGACGTCAATCTGTGTCTGTTCTCTAGTCTTCTAAAACCCACTTCTCACCAATTTACAACACTATGGTTCTAATATTCAATGTAAAATGAAAGCACAATCTACTAAATTTTTCTTCGTCCCCCTGCTGCCTGGCTCACACATTGATGGATATTTGAGGTCCAGAGATGGTAGGTTGTGATAATGTTCAGTACTTCCTACCAGAGCTGAAGTTCTATGTTCTCTTTTTGAAGAAATCAAGTGGGAACGTAGATGAAGATTTTGTCTCATACATAGGAAAGTGGCAAGAGGCTGGGGCTTCTCTTTTCGGTGGATGCTGCAGGACTACTCCCAAAACCATTAGAGGCATATCCAGGGCACTTTCTGATAAAAACTAATGCGGATGAAGCGCCCCAAAGCATGGTCTCAAATCTTAACACTAGGCTACGTTCCCTGTGGTTGGTTGCTCTAGTTCCCTTCGTTCTGCAATGAAGAAGATCGAACAAGGAAGATATTCTCTAACCAAAAGACAAGAAAGGGAACAAATGCTGTGGGGGCAAAAGAATGAATAATATGGAGCTAGAACGCCAGACTTGCATGACACCAAAAGTTTTAAACAAGCTGGGAAAGTCTATTTTGAGTTGTAACTTCCTTGTCTGTATAATCTCATAAATAACAACAAAGCTTGGGGAATGGTTATATGTGAGGTTCTCTCTCGCCCTTCCAACTCCTCCAAGAGAAAGGTTAGCTTGAGAAGAAAAAATTATCCGATATTTTCAATATTTTCTCGAACAACAAAAGAAGACGTGGCCGACTAAAGGGTCCACTATCACTTCGAATCTCTCTGCTGCTATGTAACATAGCCACAAAGGGAAAAAAATGGAAATGATCTTTTTCCTTCCGCATATCTATCAAAATACCTTTATAAAATATGAGGCTATTATTACTCCACGGGGTTGGACTGGACTGTCAAGATTTGAAATTTAGGAGTTTGAGATCTCAAAGGTTGGCCTACGGGCATTAAGACTTTGAAAATCTTTGAGTTTGTTTGCTTACTTTTTAGTAAAGTTAGATTGATTAGACTGTGTAGTTTAAGAGATTGTATCAGTCTGGAGTTTATCGATCCGTTAAGTGAGTTTATTCTGATGGATATGTGACGTTGGATTTTTTTTTTTAAATAGAGACTATTAGTTTTATCTTTGTAGGTTCAGGTCGGAGGATATTGACATGGTTTTCAATGTTTATTAAAAAAAAAAGATATATGATATGATCCTAATGGCAGTCTTAACTAGCCCACGACAGGTGGGGAGGGGAAAAGAAAGGCAGAGAAAAAAGAAGAAACAGAAGAATCTCGAAAGAACAGCAAAACCTTGCGTTATACAAATATCACACTGAGTTTTAACGTCTTTTTGAAAAAATCACTAGGTTTTAAAAAATTTCAAACGGCTCACAAAATTTATCATTTTTTGTATCAAAATTTACTAAATTCAACGCCGTTAGACCCGTTTAACGAAAAATTCATCACGTTCAATCACAATATGACACGTGTCATTAAATAAATAAAAAATATAATTAAAAAAAACGAAAGGATCGGGGGTGGCCTCCTCCACCTCTGGGCGGCCAGAGGGAGGGCGCCTCCACCCCGGGCGGTGGTCTGGGTGGGGGGAGGTCCCCAACCTCCAACTAGACGCCGACGGGTGGAGGAGGTCCACCCATGGCCTCCCAGAACTGAGCGACCAGAGGTGGAGGGGGAACCGTGAAAGGATCGAGCCACACCCCCTCCACCTCTGGGCGGCCAGAGGGAGGGCGCCTCCACCCATCCTGCAACCCACGCTGACGAGTGGAGGAAGTTCACCCACGCCGACTGGTGGGACCTCCCCCCATCCCGCAACCCACGCTGAAAGGGTGGAGGAGGTCCACCCATGGTCGCCCAGAGAGGTGGAGGGGGGAGACCCTCCCCCCTCGGCGGTCAGAGGTGGCGTGAACCAGATACTTTAGTTTTTTTGTTTTTTTTTTTTTAAATTAATTATGTTTTTTATTTATTTGATGACACATGTCACATTGTGATTGAACGATATATTTTTTCCGTTAAACGGATCTAACGACGTTGAGTTTCATTGAATTTTCATACAAAAATGATAAACTTAGCGAGCAGTTTAAAATTTTTTAAAACTCCGTAAATTTCCAAAAAATACGTTAAAACCCAGCGTCAAATTTGTATATTTTCCAACTTTTTTTTTTTTTTCCCTTCTAAGCAAACCTTGGCGACTGGCGTTATCGTTAACACAAGTCGGGTTGGTTTGATGTTTTCCTGGATGTTCGAAAACGTCAGTTTAAGTTAGCGGTTGGTGCAGTGGCCAACACCCCCATGAACACAATGGCAGTCGCCCTTCCTGTGTCTTCTCTGGTCTCCGCGAGCCAGAGCTCCATACCTCCGTCCAACCAAGTCCAAGAGGACCCCAAGACCACGCCAACAGACTCTTTTTCTCCAGGGTATTTCAAGAACTGCAGGACCCTGAACGAACTCAAGCAAGTACACTGTCACGTCACGAAGAAGGGCCTCAGTCACAGTCCCTCTTCTGTGACCAAACTAATCGCCTCCTGCGCCGCAGTTGGTACCTCTGAAAGCTTAGATTATGCTCGAAAGGCCTTTGAACTGCATAATGAATATGAGGGGACTACTGGTTCGTTGTTCATGTACAATTCTTTGATTAGAGGTTACTCTTCTGCTGGGCTTGGTGACGAAGCGATCTTGCTCTACAATGAAATGGTGGTTGCGGGCATTGTGCCCGATAAGTTCACTTTCCCATTTGTCCTGAGTGGGTGTACCAAGGCTGTGGGGTTTTGTGAGGGTGTTCAAGTTCATGGAGCAGTTCTTAAGATGGGTTTAGAAGATGTGTTTGTTGCGAATTCTTTGGTCCATTTCTATGCGGAGTGTGGGGAGATGAATCATGCACGAAAAGTGTTTGATGGGATGCTTGAGAGAAATGTTGTGTCGTGGACTAGTTTGATTTGTGGTTATGTTAGAAGGGATTTTCCGGAGGAGGCAGTTTCCTTGTTTTTCGAAATGATGGAGGCAAATGTTCCCCCAAATTCAGTAACGATTGTGTGTTTGATTTCGGCATGTGCTAAGTTGAAGGATCTTGAATTAGGTGAGAAGGTAAGTGCTTATATGGGGGAGGCAGGAGTGAAGCTCAACACTGTCATGGTGAATGCGCTAGTTGATATGTACATGAAATGTGGAGCTATTGATAGTGCAAAGAGGCTTTTTACTGAATGTGTGGAAAGAAATCTGGTTCTATGCAATACTATCATGTCTAATTGTGTGCGCCAAGGGCAGGTGCAAGAAGCTCTTGATGTCTTCGGTGAGATGCTGCAACAGGGACCACGACCTGACAGAGTTACAATGTTATCTGTAATCTCAGCATGTGCGCAATTGGGTGATCTTCTATTTGGAAAGCAGTGCCATGGTTATGTTTTGAGGAATGGGTTAGAAGGCTGGGATAACATTTCTAATGCTATGATCGACATGTACATGAAGTGTGGCAAACAAGAAATGGGCCGCAGAGCTTTTGACTGTATGGCAAAGAAGACTGTGGTGTCATGGAACTCATTGATTGCAGGTTTGATTAGAAATGGTTTTTTGGAGTCAGCTTGGGAAGTTTTCAATGAAATGCCAGAGAGTGATCTTGTGTCCTGGAACACAATGGTCGCGGCTTTGGTCCTGGAGAGTATGTTTGAGGAAGCAATTGAACTTTTCCGAGTGATGCAGAATGAAGGGATTAAGGCAGATAGGGTGACAATGGTTGGTGTTACATCTGCCTGTGGCTACTTGGGGGCTCTTCATCTTGCTAAGTGGGTACTTAGCTACATTGAGAAGAATGATATTCACTGTGACATGCGGCTTGGTACAGCGTTGGTTGACATGTTTGCTAGGTGTGGTGATCCTCAAAGTGCAATGCAAATTTTTAATGAAATGGCAGAAAGAGATGTTTCTGCTTGGACTGCAGCCATTGGAGCAATGGCCATGGAGGGAAATGGGGAACGAGCCATAGAGCTTTTCAATGAGATGCTGCGGCAAGGGGTGAAACCTGATGAGGTACTGTTTGTGGCGCTATTGACAGCATGCAGCCATGGCAGGTCTGTTGATCAAGGGTGGCATCTTTTCAGGTCAATGAAGTCCGTCCATGGAATCTCCCCACAAGTTGTCCACTACGGTTGCATGGTTGATATACTTGGCCGAGCAGGACGGCTGGAAGAAGCTCTTGATCTCATAAAGAGCATGCCAATGGAACCTAATGATGTGATTTGGGGGTCTCTCTTAGCTGCATGCCGGACACATAAAAATACTGAAGTGGCAGCATATGCAGCTGACAGGATAACTAAAGTGGCTCCTGAGAGGACTGGGATCCATGTGCTTCTCTCAAACATATACGCATCCACTGGGAAGTGGACCGAAGTTGCAAAAGTGAGGCTGCAGTTGAAGGAGAAAGGCGTCCATAAAGTGCCCGGATCAAGCTCTATAGAGGTCAATGGAATAATCCACGAGTTTACATCTTGTGATGAATCTCACCCACAAAAGATTCCCATTGGCTTGATGCTACAAGAAATAAACTGCAGACTCAAAGATGCAGGCCATGTCCCTGATTTATCCAATGTTATGGTTGATGTTGATGAGCAGGAGAAAGAGAACTTGCTCAGCCGCCATAGTGAGAAAATAGCCATAGCTTTTGGGCTTATCAGTACAGCCCAAGGTCTGCCAATTCGTGTGGTTAAGAATCTCCGCATGTGCACTGATTGCCACACATTTTCCAAAACAGTTTCAAGAATATACGAAAGGGAAATTACTGTTCGAGATAATAACAGATTCCACTTTTTCCGGCAAGGGACTTGTTCTTGTTGTGATCACTGGTAGAATGTTAAAGAGAAATAATAAAAAAGGAAAACTTTCATTTGTAAGTCACGCATACATACTTCTTTTCAGCTAATTGTAAACTTCACTATGATAAATAAACTAATTTACCTTCGATCAAACCATATTTTTTGCCAAATTCCAATAACTAGCACAAAGGATCAAGACTGTAATTCTTAGAGGCTTCAATCTAAGAGAAGATTCATCAATATAGGACGAACAAAACCAATAATAACAGCCAGATCGGTACATCCTTACCTTTATGGTGGCAATTTATGCTAAAGAGTGAACAATTACGGACACTGGAGGGAGATAAAGGAACAGCTAAACAAGATAAAATGATTTCTTCATAGTAAACTTAAAGGATACAGATCTGGATAAAATCCAAAGAACCTAAGGACATTTTACAGAACCAGCACAGAGCCAGTGAAAACTGAAGGGCCGGTCTTTCAAAATTCTGGCTCATAGTTGTGGGAAAATGGAATCGACAAAAGTATGGTGCATTGGGTCAAAATTCCAAAGATTGGCCAGATGAAGATGAGATGAGGTGCGCCGGTGGACTTCTTCAATGAGCCAGATAGTGGCCTCAGCTTTAGACGGGTGAATTATTGTATCCAAAGGCCTTTGTTGATCCTCACTGCCAATTCTCAATTTGTCCCACTGTTTTAGGAGATTATTGGTGAGGTAGTGCAGTGGCTGACCATATAACTGCTTAACAGATCTGCCTAATCCCATCCATGTAGTAAATGGAATAATAGAGCCACGGTGGGTTGGGATTGGGATCCGCTTCATGTAATCCTGATACATTTCTGCCCTTCTGATTAATGCATCTGCGTAACAAAAAGACACGTTTATGAAACAAAGGCATTGTGAATATGAGACCATTGTAAGAATTCATGAAGGTAGCCCATGGTAAAATGAAAAACAAAATAGTATGGGAGCTAATTATAAAAAATGGAATCTCCAGGAACTTCCGAGCCACAGAAAGTCTAAAAGATTCCAACATGCTGAGATCTATATTGGCTTGAAATTCTTCTTGTCTAACTCAACATGCCAGAATCAGGCATAAAATATTTCCCTTTTGCTTCATGCAACTTGCTGAATCTTAAGATGATCTAGAAGTGAATCCTACATGATGAATGGCCCAAGGTGAATCGGCCCTTTCCCAAGGAAAGCAGCTTCTGAACATTGAAGGGACAGGAACTCAGAAATTCCTTTTCCCCTGAAGGCTGGAGCTATGAGATGTTTTCTTGGTGATTACGCTGCATATTCATCCTGAATCTAGGATCACTAACATTATATATCATATAACTCAGATTTTGATTTTTTACGGACGTCTATACTACAAGGGTTAAGAAATAAATCAATTTGCTTTTTCAGTCACACCCATGCAGTTGACGGACAAGCAATACTTGTGGGTGTCAGTGCAAGTCAGTTGAGGCTGTCATGCTGAAAGTGCTTTACCATAAAGCCCATTTAACGGAACAAATTGCACTGTAACACCATGCCATGGGCTATGCAGATATTTATATGACTATCATTGAATCTCCTAAACAAGTGCAAAAAATAAGCTAAAATCTATGTTTATTTACTAGAAGTGGATAGTTGGTGATTAACATGACTGACATTCTAAACCTGGGAATATACGAACTCTCCTGACACGGACTAGAGGCAAACCAGTTTCAACTGGATACAGATTTCCGAAAAGTACATAAGAAAAGAACCCAGGCAACAGCACTTCCCTATAACATCAATTGACAATAGGTATACCAACCAGGCCCCAGCAAATACCTTCTGATGTTATTTCTTTGACAGATTGATTTAACGTAGGGTTATTTATTGGCTGCATGCAGTCCCACGCATCATTGACTTCTATCTCAGAGTCTGATGAAGAAGAATCATCTGACGATGTAATATCAATCTGCTCATTCCAGGGCATTGCCCTATTCATGGTGTAAAGGCTGTGTCCTGAAGTAGACAAATCACCAATTTTACATCCGCATCAATGAAAACTGACAAGAGCACAAATAAAGTAGAGAAAAAAGGTTCAAAGCGCTTAGGAGAATCAAAGTAACTTCAGACACTGCAGCAGAAAGCATGCTCAGGTCCAGACACAGACAACACAAAAACCAATGGTTAATGAAGTGGGCAGATGAGCTTCTGTCCATATAAATCCGTAAGATTCTGGTAATTCATTGAACCATAAAGCTTTGGTACTATAGTATTAGCAAACAGGAAGGAAATCAACTTATTGCTATATCAGCTAAGCATTAGATATCTGCAACATGTTTCTCATTGATCCATTACTTCAGATAATGGATCTCCTTTGTGGATGAATAAATTTATGGTTGTGCCAAGCTGAAAATTTTACTTTTTATTTTTGCTTGATGGCCTAGAAAATGACGACCTACAGCACTGCACTGTTCATTTTCTAAGATATTTAGGGTGTGTTTGAGTGACAAAATTTTAGGGTGGTTAAAATCTTGGGTATAGAAGTTGATGCAAAAGTGAAGAGTAAAAAAGTTCGTGAAAAAGTTTATGGGAGGTGGTGAAAAAGTGAGGAGAGAAATATTTGTAATGATGATAAAATTTTAGAGAGCCAAAATTTTGGTTGCTGAACGCAGCCTTAGATGGCTCAAACTAAGCCTATACCACATGAGGGATCTATTAAATAACCTTTTTAAAAGGAGTATGAACAAGAAATGAAAACTATGCAGTAAGCAGAGAGAAGGTACTTGAGAAAACTGACTAATTAGATCTATCGGACCTAGAAAGGGGATGAAATAAGTCCTACTGACTATGCATAGTATTCTTTTGCACTCAGTCAATTCGATCTTCTATATTCAATCAATCAATCAATACCAATAATCCTCTAAATTAGATCATTGAAACCATCATGCACTATATTCCACTTGAGATTCTTGTTAACAAGGAAAAACTAATTACAAAAAACCTAACATCTAATCCATTCAAAATAATGTCATTGTTGGAAGAGAAAAATGCAACAAGGGTTAAGAACCCACAAACAGCCTTCTTGGTCAACTCAACTCCCTCAAAAACTCATGTTTTACTATCCACAGTTCTTAACCCATTGATACCCTACGGCCTTTGCTCCTTTAATCAATATCGCACTAACCTGACAGCATCTATCGGATTCCCTTTTCAAGGAAATCTCATCAGAGGGGCTAAGGGACAGTCTTAGGTAGACAGTGATTTATGAGTTACATGGATTTCTAAAGATACCTACAACTCCTGGGCAATTCCATGATAAAGCTCCCACAACAAATATAGGACTAAACACACTAAACCACAAAACACATAACAAGTTCCCTTACATGTCATAAATATATAGCACAACAGCTTTACTACTCCATCTAGCTGTTTTTTAAGTACATTTCAGCAGCTTGATTTATGTCCTACATGTGAGACCTGTCAACCACAGTGTTGGATACCAAATCCAGGAGTACATAGATATGACAAATTATAGTTACAGTCAGATCTATTTCTCCCCTATTTTTATCCTTCCTCTTTCTGTGTCCTTTCTTTGTCTTCTTTTTGGTACGAATTAACAAAGGTTCTAGTAAAAAAATATGAAGAGAATTGTGACAACTAACGACATTTATAAACACTCCCTTTAGCTCTCATTCCATTTAGTAGGGAACATTCATTGAAACATTCGCCCTTAATGCAAGAATAAAGGAAATGCAAAATCGTAACAAAGAGACAAAAGTATTCATTAGATTTAAGTACAAACAGTCAAAAGTATAATACTCTTTATATTCAGAAATGTGTTCAGCATCAAAACACATGGCAACAATGATCCAACATGTTCTAAGATACAACAAATGAATCCCAACATAAGACGCAAGATGACCAAAAGGATGAAATGTAACGCTAACATGACAGAACTACAGCCCATTGGCCAAATGTAATTCAGAATTCTCTTGGATTAACCATCTGTTAGCGGTGGTACAAGCTCATCAAGTATTTCCTGTAAATCGCGGATTTGCAACCCTATCAACTCGAGTTGGGAAACAACTTGATCAATCTGTCTTTGCATTGGAGCAATCTGATCAAGCTGTCACAGTATCGGAGCAATCTGTGTATCTATCTTTGATAACAAAGTATCAAACCAAGGAGGTTGTGTCCTCTGGCTAGAGGAACTCTCGCCAGCCTCATATGCTGGAGGAATAGATGGGGGTTGAATACAAATAGGAGTAATATCCACTTCCTCCTCATCAGCTACTCTCATTCGTATGGTGCAGGACATGAGAGGGCCTACGGTTTAGGGTAGCCGAGGAGATTGGACCCATCGGTGTACGCTTCTCCTCATTTGGGCTAGGAGTCACTCCAGCAGTTAGAGCTAGGAGTCTACATCGATCACTTGTGCATAACACTCGCGCACAATTTCTGGGTAAACATCCCCAGCATTCTGAAGGATTCTGGTCCAACCTCTATCAGAGTACAATCTAGGCAAACTCAGTCCCTCAAACTCAAGATGAGCAAAATCTGCAATGCTAACGCAGCGTTGAACTGCAGGAGACATCGGTGTAGATGCTGGTGCAGCTGAGGAGAATCAATATTAGTAGTGCGTCTGGAAGACTGCGCTGCCATGATGCACACAAATATCCAAAGAATTAAAGGCACATTTTTCAACATGAAAATAGCGTAACCTAAAAACTCACTGCCGGACCTAAGAATACTATCTAAAACACCAAACTAATCCATATCTTCGGCACTCTATCGAAGATTATGACGGATCTTTCTCCAAAAAGTATTTACCTAAAAAGGGGTTTTTGGATGTATACCCTCAATTACGAAACAGTGAAAGCCATTCTCGGGTATGCTATTTCTGTATCTTCAAAGCAGGTCTGTCTTTGATGGATAGGTAAATTCCAATGACCCATTTGCCTTTCTGGTTTGCATGGCAATTCAAAAAAATCTATCACGCACAAAACATACATCAATGACAAAAACAACGCTGCCCGAGAACCGTTTTTGCCACTAAAAATTGTAGATTTCTCCAAAATACAAAAAGGCTACACCCAACTAGTTTTCCGTTCTTGGCTCTTCATCAAAGTTCAAAAAAAAAAGAGGGAAAAAAAAGATACCACGACCAATTACATGGCCAGATAGAACAAGAAATGGGACACTGTTACCACAATGACCACGGCAAAGAGAATCATTGGAGGAGGAAAGCGGAAGCGAAGGGACTTGCCCTTGAACAGGATATATTGATACTTCCCGGATAAGTGTTTCCAAACTGTTTGTTTTCCAAAGTTGGATCACTTCTCTTATAAAGAAAGTGAGGTAGAGCCGGTTGTGGTAATTGTCATTGAAGCTTCATTGCGACTGGCCAAGTGTTGGTATTGGGTTTAGTGAAAAAGTGAATAGAGGTAATATTTTATAGTTGTGTAATTTTTTATATTTTGTTATGGAGAGAGATTATATTAGAGTATTTTTGGATAAAATTTTAGTGACAAACTCAGCAAACTTGCTGCCTGTTCCGTTTTGCGGGCTTTCTCGGGTTTGGGAAGCACGCGTCAAGTTTCACAGTTTACTTTAATTAAATATTAATTTTGAGCACTCGTAATAAGGCTCCGCAATTAGCTAAAAAATGAAGAAATAAACTCGGAAATACGTTATCGAACCGTACCGATTTCAAATACTGTAATGGAAAGTACTGGACGAAACGAAACAGGATATGCTTGATAGTCAGATAAGAGATGCTTAGGCTAAGCCAAAATATAAATAACCATACATTATGCTTTGGAACTTAGGCAGAGATGCTTGTAGCAAAGAGAGAGAGAGATTCGGTGCCCAAAATCCCAAAGATTCAGAGAGAGAGCCGAGAGGAGCGGTCAGCGGCGGTGGCTGGAAGCCTGAAGCTGGACGGTGAGAGAGAGAGAGAGATATCGGGGGAGGGGACTCGGGAGAAATGAAATGGAGAAGGAGAAGAGAAGGCCGAAGGGGGGGGGGATAAAAAAAGCAAAAAGATTATCAATTTTTTAAAGAGAGTTATTATTGTTAAATTACAAAAGCAACCAAATAGTTCAGTTTGGAAATCTTCCTTGTTCTTCATTTCACTTCTCCTTCAGAGACACAGCAACACTCTCCAAATCTTCACGTCCATGTGTTTTTCTTTTGTCTGAACAATCTTCCTTTGGCTCATCCGTGTCCAAAATGCTCTCAAAGTTCCGAATTCCCAGGCTTCTCTCTCACTCAATTCGCCGAAGAAAAAACACTATCAATGCGCTGTCTTTCACTCTCTTGTACAACCCTTTCTGCACCATGACTGACTCCACCCAAATCACCGAGTCACCTGAGATTCCGAGCTGGGTCAAATTCAGGGATTCCCAGAATCCTGCAAGTGCAGATTCGGATGATGATTTTGTTATTCCTTCACTTGCTCACTGGATTGAAAATCACAAGCTTCATGATTATGGCAAAGTGGCAAAGCGAGTGGTAATTGAAACCGACTTAGACAAAATCTGCAAAATCCTCAAGAATCGCCACGAATCAGCGGATAATGTAGCTCAAGCTCTAAATGGGTCTGGTTTTATTGCGTCGAACAGCTTAGTTGAGCAGCTTCTGAAGAGGTTCAGCAATGATTGGATCCCGGCTTATGGTGTTTTCAAATGGGCAAAAGCGCAAACAGGTTATAGGCATTCGCCGGAGCTGTATGACTTCATGATAGATATCTTAGGAAAATCAAAGGAGTTTCCCATTATGTGGGAGCTGGTGGAGGAAATGAATCAGTTAGGAGGCTGTGTCACATTGGTCACAATGAGTAAGGTCATGCGGAGGCTTGCAAGGGCTGGTAGGTGCAAGGAGGCAGTTGAAGCATTTACGGACATTGTGCGTTTTGGCGTGAGCAAGGATACCACAGCTATGAACGTACTGATGGATGCATTGGTGAAAGAGAATAATGTTGAGCATGCCTATGATGTTTTCTTGGAGTTCAAGGATGTGATACCTTTGAATTCTCAATCTTTCAATGTTTTGATACATGGGTGGTGCAAAGCTAGGAAATTAGACCAGGCCAAAAAGGCTATTGAGGATATGGAGAACCATGGCTTTTGTCCCGATGCTTTCTCCCATACTTGTTTTCTCGAAGCCTATTGTCGTGATAAGGATTTTCGCAAAGTAGATGAAATTCTTAATGAAATGAATGCCAAGGCATGTAAGCCTAATCTGGTGACGTATACTATTGTAATGCATGCCCTAGGGAAGGCAAGAAAGGTGAATGAAGCTTTGGAGGTTTATGAGAAGATGAAGAGGAATGGTTGTCTTCCTGATGCTTCATTTTATAGCTCATTGATATTCATTCTTGGTAAGGCTGGTAGGCTTAAAGATGCTCGTGATTTATTTGAGGACATGAAGAAGCAGGGAGTTAGTCCAGATGTACTGACATATAATACTTTGATTTCTTGTTATTGCGCACATTCCCAAGAAGAGGCGGCTTTGAAGTTGCTTCAGAGAATGGGAGAGGATTCTTGCAAGCCAGATCTCAAGACCTATGCCCCTTTATTGAAGATGTGCTGCAGAGAGAAGAGAATGAAGGTGCTTTACTTCTTGTTATACCACATGTTCAGAAATGACATTAGCATTGAAGCAGGGACTTATACGCTTTTGGTGCGTGGCCTATGTAAGAGCGGGAAACTCCAACGGGCTTGCATGTTCTTGGAAGAAATGGTATCGAAGGGAATGATTCCGAAGGACTGCACATACAAGATGTTGATGGAACAACTTGAGGGCAACAGTATGACAAAAGCAAAGGAACATATTGAGAAGTTGGTGTCACATGCAAAAGAGCAAAGAGACATTTAGGACATCGTCTAGAGTGCTGGTGCAATTCATATCCTCAAGACCAGCGTGTTTGACGTATCAATCACTGCTTTTCAGGCTTCCAGCAGCAAGACGCTGCAATTGCACCTTGTCCCGCTTCGGTAGAGTTATTGGCAAATTTTAGGCACCAGCAAGCCAAAATGAGAGGCACAAAGCAACTAGAGCTTTTTCATGAAACAATACAAGCACCGGCACTACGGTACATCCAGAAGTCTGAAGCTACAGGATTGGGAGATCGGTGATCCAATATGGTTGTTTTCCAGAATTGAAAGACAGCCGACAGTATAAGCTTTTCAAAATTACATTGTAAGATGCCTCTTTCAATCAGATTCTGACATACGTTTGTCAACTTTACATGGCGATGACTTTTGGAAACATATACGTAATGTGAACGGATATCAGACACTGAATTGAGACCTCTTCTGAGTGCTCATCTGTAGTCATGTGAATATGACGCTGCTACATCCAGACAATGAGGCCATTTTCCTTTCTATAAGCAAGCAAACTTGCAACTTGCAACTTGAAGCCCTGCTGCACATGCTAATTTTTTTTTAAAAAAAGTACATTTTCTTTTCCCTTGCATAATTTCTATTTTGAAGAGCTGAATTTGCATGTTCTTCTGTATTGTATTTTGCCAGTTAAAATTCCTTCACTTCCACAGATCATTTGAGTATGACAATGGATAGAAATTCTTCCATTTATAACACCGTATTGCAACAAATTTCTAGATCCACTGCAAATAGTACAAATGATTGCCAGGAAAATCGATTGGAATGAAAAAATGAAGTAAAGGATTTTTCTGCAAAAGCTGAAGCTTATTGCTCTGTTCAACTGCTCAAACAGGGGAAGTAAATACTGCAGATACAAGTAGTTGAGCTGAAGCGAATTTCTTTATCCAAAAAGTCATTGATCCGGGAGAAGAAATGGTTAGCTTTTTGCTCTGTTCAAACTGTTCAAACCGTGGAAGTAAATACTGCAGATACAAGTAATTGAGCTGAAGCGAATTTCTTTATCCAAAAAGTTATTGATCTCAGCGAAGAAATGGTTATATCGGGAAACTGGGACCATCTCACAAATCCAGTCTGATGTCTTTTGAGAATACAGATCTCAAGCTTCTTGTCGGTAACCTCCTTGTCCTTGGGTTCAGCCCCCCTAGTCTTTCCAGAAACTCCTCAATCAACCTACAAATTCAATGTAGAACAATAAGATAGTGAGCAAAATGTAAATTAACATATTATGTAAAACCAAGGAAACTCACACAATGCAAATCACTTTCTGTGATGATGCCAGCCCACGGTCTGGGAACGATTCCTCCAATTGGAAGCTCAACCAAACATAGAGAGATCCAACACCTTCAGTTTTGATACCAAAAAGAAAATTTAGAGGCAAACTCACCTCACATAATCCAAAGAAACGACCTCAGCACACCATGCTGTCCATGAAGAAACTCAAAAGTGAGCCAAAACCTTGATTTAGCTTTAGATTTTGGTACGAGAATACCATTGAGAAATCATGAACTAAGCGACTGTGTGAAGCAATTAATTTGTGTTCATTTCTAAACTGCTGACGGTATGGAAATCATCTTCAGACAGAAACAAGATGTCTACATATCCACATTTGAGTTCAGCTGTGGGATGCGGATGCTTCAATCAATGGCCAAAACACTAGTGTCTTCATCCAAATTTATTTGCAGAATTTAATCATTTTGTGTGTGCAGAATTTAATCTAAATCAATGGAAAATGTTTTATATTAAGTTCACTAGGATGATGTTCAATTAGTTCCATGGAATTAATACCCGATGAAGTTGTGGGTATTATGAATTCGCTGCTAACCAGAGAAGCAACAGGCACCTCCCAATTAGGAAATCATGAATTCTAAATGACGCTATGAACAATCAATTTGAAGAATACTTCTTTGGAAAGCAACATCTCAACACCCTCAAAAGCTCCACCACCGTACTCCTTCCAAATACTTTTTATTGCTTCACACTAGACAGAGGCAATGTCCTGCACCCTACAGCACCCTAGCCCTTACGGCCAAAACTCTCCAGTTAATCATAAATTTAGGCTCTCCAGTTAGTCATAAATTTAGACAGGGCATAATTAAAACCAAAGACGCCAATGGCCACAATTCTCAAGCTGCCCCAAAAGTGAAAAGGTAAATTGGTTAGCTGCTCCCCCTCCATCCTTACTCTACCTCACTATAGCATCAGCAAACAACAATCCCCACAGCTAAAATCTAGAGCTTATATACCTTGAAAACCAGAGTTATGCAAGACCGATCTCTCATTATCGAGTTAATTCTGAACAGACAAAAGATGCCCCTCACCTCCATTTTGGTCGTGCAATGCCAATAATCACGAACTCCGACAATCATATCCTCCAATAAAATCCTCTTGATGCTTAAATTTTGTTGCTAGAATCAAGATTTATGGATTTTAACCATGCTATTGTCTGGGTTCAGGGATGTGGTGGCTATAACTTCTTTTTTTTTTTAAAAAAAAAAGCAATGCCAATAAGAAGATATTGGTCCTTTGCAAAGTTCAATATGGAATTTCCAGAGTGGAATTTCTGAGCCAAAGAAATTTTGAAAAGAAACCAAGTTTTCCTCCCCTGGATCATATCGATACTCATAAAGAAAAAAAAAGACACCTTGTGTATGGATTCAAGCTCCTTGAGAGCGGCTTGTGTTTTCGGCACCTGAAGTGTTCCTGGTGTAAATATTTCTCGCCGCCGGACTATGCCTTTGGTTGCATAATTTTTTGCAAACTAGTCCATTACAACAGATCCTATTAGTTCATAATTATAACGAGCAGCAATAGATCTTAAGACCTCTATATGTGGTCTTACCTGTGTAAGCCCCTGAGATGAAATTTCGTCGCCCATGTCAACTGGGCTGCACAACATAAATATTAATGAAACTGAAACTGCACAAGTTAGAGAAAAAAATTAATAGAACTAGCCTAACTTGCTTGTTCAGTCCACCAAGTTTTCATTCGAAGGAGAAGTACACAAATAAGATAATCACATACTATAAGCCTCCGGGACACACTACAAAAGAAACCAAAATGTGACCCTTTCACGCGGACGAAGTATTTTACCTGATGCAGAAAAGGTACTTTTCATGTAACCCGAGAGGCATCTCATCAATAACAGCAGCAACTTTCTTACATCAATTGTTTAATTAACATCCAAAGTAAAAGTTGATGCAAGATAAATACACATTTAAGAAAGTCAAATGAACAAAATTAAATTCTTAGGTGCCAAGAACAGAACAACATATTGGGATATGCTTACCCAATTGATGGTGAGGGAAGTATGATAGAAACTTACCAAGGTTTCTTCACAATCAGCAATAAAATAATTTTCGGACAATTTGGCGTTCTCCAGAAAATAATCCTGCCAGAGCATTGAGAGAGAAAGGCATATAAGTGTCACATGGTGGGAAACAAATTAATATCATAATGCAGAAGACAGTTTGAATTTCAAAAGATTCTCAAAAAGTTCAACAATCACATATAATTCTTATCTAATTTAGAGTATGGGTTTTACATATTCAAACCCATTCAGAAGGGAACTGTGGTCTCCTTTTTTCCAACAATCATGACTTTTTTATTTATTTTTCGGGATATCTTTTATTATTTTTTACCAGTTTCAACCAGCACTTCATGCCCAATGAAAATTAAGGGCCAATTATCAAAGAATAGAGTTTTCTTGGGAACTAAAAATGAAAAATATAGATTCATCAAAGTGGGGAATTATTGCCACTGTTTTCACTTTTGAATTGTCACATGCATCATAGAGTAAAGCTCCAACATGCAACAATCTCTAGATATAACACAAAACAGGTTGAATCAACAACCTTAGCATCAGTTCTCTGCAATTTACTGGTTCTCAAGAATGGCTTACTCAATTAACTCATAGGCAAAAAGTTTGATAGTCATAAAGAACATACAAAGAAAACATAACTGATAAAAAAACAACCTACCAATATTCGATAAAGGCCATTTGTTTGGTGTAAACGTGAATACAGATACATGAGATCAAAGATAGGAAACAATCCAGCTCGCTGCATTGCATGAACTATTTTAATTAAGAAAAGACGGCCCAACATAAAGAGATGGTACTGAACAACATAACATATCATAGTTGAGAAGAACTCAGTAGCTAAATGCACAAGATATGCTGTGGTCATTTTCATTGTTGGTAGAATAACCTCTAGAGTGGGCGATGGGGCATTCAGTGATGAGTGAAGCAAGGGTAGATCCTCTGCATCTATACAAGTGACTTCGTCAACAGGAAATTTTGATCCATAACGGCCAGCTCTCCCTACAAGCAAATCAAATAAGCCATCTGAAGCATTCATGGAGGATCCAAAAAATACAGATGATACCAGTGCAAGGTAAAAGAACATAGATAACACTCGACCATTGTCACCAATTTACTATTCTTCAGTTTATATGCATAAAAGCTTGTCCTCCAAAATTATCAAAATAATATAAGCTCTAAGCCTCCATGACATATCGAGATAAAGTAAATACTTTGACTTACAAACCGCGCTCATAATTAGTACAAAAAGTAAATTTCTACAGCTCCCATAGGATAAGCTACCTGCAATTTGCTTTATTTCGGGTATGGTAAGATCCCGCATCTCAATCCCATCAAACTTCTCAATAGTTGAAAATATGATCCTGGAAATGTTCAGATTGAGACCCATCCCAATGGCATCACTAGCCACAAGCACATCAAAGTCACTGCTTGCATCATTGAACATCGTTGCCTGCAGTCCTAAAAGAACATTTTAATTCAGGTCATCCTAAATCATCAAAACTACTGAACATGGGAGAGAAAAAAACAAATCAACAGAAAATTGAGAGAGGAGCTAGATCAATAGTCAAAACGGTAAAACAAGTAGAAGCCATACTTCAAAGAACAAGAACTGGATTTTGTGGGGAGAGAGAGAGAGAGAGAGAGAGAGAGAGGAAGGGAGAGGACTAATTTTAAAAGTGGAAAAAACCTCCAAAGAAAAATAATAAAAAAATCACCCGTCAACTATGAGAAATGGCCAGTGGTACAGGAATTTTGTTACCAGTATATCCCAAAAGAAAAAAAAACACTTCAAGTGAAAAGATAATGATACGAAATGCATAACAGGAAACGAAAGGAAAAACAAATAGAAAGTGGAAATTGTAATTGATGTTGATTGGCAGAATAAATCTTCTGCAACAAAATAAGCACGGGTATACCTAAGCTATAATGAGGAAACATAAACTCTTCCGACAGGGGGAGGAAGGCATACCTGTCTAGTTCGAGTTTCTGGTGGCAGTGAACCATAAACTACAGAACAAAGATGTTTTCCCCCGCTCACAATTTCACTCTGCATTTGAGGAGAAGAGATGAATGCATTTAGACAAGTTATTATTTGACAAAATAAAACTGTCATGCATCTGTTGTATAAACAGAACTCAGGTAAGACGAAGAAACAAAGTTCACTTAGGGGAGACAATGGAGCTTAATACATAGGATATCTACAGCAATAGATGGAAAATATATATTCTTTCTTCTGCAAGCAAAAGAGCAGAAGTGTAAACATCAATGAGTACATTATGGTTTTGATGGATTCTCCATCCAGCTTGATTTCTTCAAGCAGCCTGAGTTCTTCTGGCCATGACTCCAACTTCTGAGGAGTTGCATCTTCTCTTCCTTTCTCATCCTCACTCCACTGGACACCAAATTCGGTGACCATTCCAATATTGCCTTACACATACTTGGAGGATGACCTAAAACCTCTCGAAGTGAAGCCCATAGGAAAGTATTCACTTAACTCCAATAAAACTCCAAACAACCAAGCAGAGCCATGGTGACACAAATCAGAAGTTACTAATCGTCCCCTGGGCCTCAAAAAACTTAAACCTTAGTTGGACTTGGTCTGTACACTATAACATACTTTATGCAACAAAAGAAGTTAAAAAATATCACCAGAGGTTCCAAATTTTGTGATGCAATAGAGAATGAAGTAAGATAAGCTATTGTACAAGATATCTGATTCCAACTTGAAATTATTCAAATCCTGAAAATTATTCGAATATTATATGCCAGAGTTCTCTATTGCTGTGTCTATTAATACATATCACAACTTTACGATCATCAAAATTATCGACCAATATATGAATCCGGCGGTAGGAGGCCTCTAAAATGTCATCAAATTTCCCATACAGTATAAAGACCTCTGTCTCCTCCTCTCTGCTGAAATTAGCTTGTACTATGTGCAATCTAACCATAATCTCCTCCCCCAAGCTAATTTACATTTGCAACTCGAACATACTCTGGGGCTTCGTAAGCCCTAGGCTCTACAGATAATATCGAGAAAACTACAGTATATAAGAGAAAATCGATATCCCAGTTTTAGCACAAAGCCCATTTCAAGAAGCATATTCCAGCCCCAATCCCATGACCATATTTCAGAGATAGCCAATCAATAGACCTGACCTAGAGGGAGCGAACACGTCCTATTGACTAACAGTGATTTTACAATACTTTCTGTAATAGTTGATTTGATCTCAATCAATCATTATATAAACAGAAAATCAATTTCCTTGTTGGTCAAGTGTGACACACCTCTTCCAACACATGCAATGAGAACATTGCCTGCATGACAAAGTTCTCAATCAGCATTGCGCCGAGCAACAATTACATAGATTCCACATAGAATCATCACACACATATGACACATTAGATTTTGTTGACCAGAAAAACTCCATCAGCACAACCTTGAGCCAAGTTGTTGTGTAGGGAAGAATGTTATAATGCTTGTATTCATTCACCAATCATTTATCAGCGAAAGAAGATTGGGCATCAGCGCCTCAATGACCACTCTATGCTATTATCACATCTTCAGATCTCACACCACAACCAGTCGAAAAATTTGATTGCATCTAACTTTCTGGAATTACAATCAAAGAAAGTGTCTTTCACTCCACTGTAGACATAATACTCACCATCATGAACAGTTTCCATTTCATTTCAGGGCAATGCATTTGAACTTCACGTCAAGCATGATCCTGCTTGTTTGAATGAGATCTCGCACATGTTTGAAGTAAGAAATATGTGATTCCCACCCCAATGCATACCCCTGCTGCGAATAGTACCATTTGAGTGTGCATGTCTTTCTCAGAAAGTATTTTCCCTATAGGTTCAAAAAGATTTCATCTCACTTGAGCAATCCTAGGTAACGTGATGCATTCCGACTCCCTAAGGTCGATTCTCTAAGTTTCTAAGTTACATAACATCCTAATAGTGCCCAACACTTGAAGCCTGTGATATGTAGCTTGAGATGACATCTTCAGAACTGTGGGATGCATCTTCTTCTGATGAGCCGTACAATATACTTTGCTTTAAAAATTTGTCTTAAATAATGTGCCGCGAAATGAACTAAACCATTAGGATCACAACTCCAAAATGATATATTGTTTCCATTCAACCAGGTTACGCAAATCATGATAACTCTAGCTCTTACCATAATTGAGCCTAGAGGTTAACCGAGCCTGTGAGCTTCATGGGGATTGGACATTGGCTCTGACCATAGTTAGGAAGACTGCTTTATTAACATAAACAGAACCAAATCAACATGGACACAAAGATTCAAAATGAGTCAGATCTTTTCTTTCTTTCTTTCTTTCTTTTTCTTGTCTTCTATTTACCTATTGTCATCTGAAGTTACTCGCACAAAAAAAAAAAAAAAGATAGCTAGACTTGTTCATGTTCACTGTAAACTGTCACCACACCTCAGAAAACTTAGGTTATAAATGAATGATTCAGGACAAACTAACCAAAGCCACATTATGTGGGCTTAAAGAGGCAAGAAAACAGGAAAACAACTTATAGGCCCATAGTAGAAACAAAAGAGAAATAATTACTGACCTTTAACCTGTATATCTCACGACGTGAAATGGTCACAATGCAATCGCCTGTTTGTATATGAGAGAAGGATCCAAGAGGAACCTTTGATGGAACTAGAGGTGAAACTCTCTCGTAAAATTGGACCTTTCATATGGCATATGCAACCAAAAAAGGTGTGCAAGAGAGGATTTAGTATCATGATGCGTAACAGTTAACATAGAACTAACAACTACAGAATGCCAGTATTGCTGTTGCATAACAAATGAAACAATCTTTTTCCTTCATTTCTTTTTGTTGTGGATGGGATGGGGGCATTATGAATTAATGGAGCAAATATTGGCATGTAAGTATTTGCATGCGGAAACATACAGTTTACAAGAGTTGTAACCACTTCACAAAGAGCTGCCAGAGAAACCAAAAAGTGGAACTCCCTGAACTTAGTTTCATCAGAAATTTTCAGGTTTATTTTAGTCCAGTGCAGGTAAACAGGACCGATCCACTTAAAATGGGGAAAAGAAGAGTTCACGACCAACAAAAATTTCTGGTATAAATTATGAAAATAGTTTTGTGGCCAAAATTACATAGGAAAAGATGGTACAGGAAGCCGGGGAGGAAGGGAGGGGGAGGGGGGGAGCCACAGAAAGTCATATTGCCAATGCTTCTGAACACAAACAAGAGAGAGTTCAGTCAAGATTTAATGAAAAGAGATTACTACCTCAACCTCATCACCAGTCACTTTCAGCATTTCCTGGATAAGGGGAACAGCAGCTGCATCTCCAAAAAGGTGAAGCTCATCCGCAGAGATTCCTAATAGAGCACGAGTAAATTTTGATAAGAAATATTTGAAGATAATTTAATAGAGCACGAGTAAATGAAAACCCCCTTGTCCTACATCCCAACATCTTTGGGGGCGGGAGGGAAGGGGGATGATGAGAATATGAATCCGATGATAAGAACAACGGGATAAGTAAAATCTACAATCTTGGTGTTTATAAACCAATATTGATAAAGATGAAGCTATCCACCAACTCGCGGTTCTAGACCAATAGCACTTCACCAATAAGTTCCATCTAGGCCGATTATTCAAGCATGCAATTGACTGGCGTTCAAAGACACTTCTTTCAATTTTTTAAACAAAATAAGCAAAGGTCTTCAATCAAAGCATAGCTATAACATGAAGAAAGGATCAGTTTCTTAGACATGAGAACAAACTCCTATTAAAAGCCAAAGAGAGGAATTTTTTAAATAAATTGCACGTGCTTTAGATTGGTGTCATAACACTTTAGATTGCTCTCAGAATTGGCTAATTCCCATCTACTAACCACAGAGCTTAACCACTGACATTAAGGTGCACTTCCACTAATTTCACATTTCTACCAGATACAACTTACCAGTTAAATTGACAGCAAACATTCTAATGAGCTTCCTAACATATGCGGAAAGTAAGTCTCCAGATTAAACAATAGCATGCCTGAATTTCATCAATAACAGTGCAATGGTAGTCTGAGGTTACATCAGCCATCTCAACTGTCACAGCCTTGTGTTTTGCACCGTCAACTTCGTCTCTCCTTGTCCTGTAATAAGATCACAAGGAACTTCCGCCTTGTTCATCCGTTTTGCCACCTCCCACGCCAACAATCTCAATGGACAACAGTATATGCCTGCATAAAAATAACCAATACTTAAGCAGGTTACTAACTGCTATTTCACACTCTTAATTCTTCAACTGAGTATTTAACAAGAATTTACCAGAGGAACTTGAATCAAGTTGCTTCAGAGCCTGGTATGTTTTACCACTATTTGTGGGACCCATATGCAGGAAAACCTTGCGATGTTTCCTCCGAGCATGTGGGTACCATGTATGAGGACAACTAAAAATAAATAACAAAACCCCTTGTGAGGATTCCAGAATTACTGGGATCACAAGATTTGGGTATGTTATTAGTACGTCAGACAAAGGCTTGAAACAAAATCCAAATTTACAGAGTGAACACAAACAATAAATATTGTTCCACCCTACCCCCGAAATCAAGAAAAGCTACTTCAACATCCACATGCATGTGCGCGCACAGAGAGAGAGAGAGAGGAACTTATTATTAGTAAATTCTGTAAACAATATAACCAACCTAACATTGAAAGGCATCACCAAATGCATTTGTACCCATCATTTTGTATCCATATAATCAGTATAGAAACTTCCAGCCAAGCAACATGGCAATTCTATTTCAACCGCACAAAAATAGATTGGCACATAAAATCATTTAGGATGGTATACTAAAGCAAAAGAACAAGTCATGATATGCTAGAACTCAATATGTTGTTCACGTCAATATGATTTCTCCCAAGTGAAGAAAACATTCCAGTGCTGGTGAGCCACGTGTCTTACGTGAGATCTGTGAAGTCAAATTTTGTGGTACCAGTGCGACTGCTATACTTTCTCGCTGCACCAGGAATGGTAAATAGAGCTGCAATCCTCATTTCCACGGGCAGCCAAATGGGCTCCACATCTCCTGCTTAACGATGGAGATAAAAGGGAGTGACAAAACTCCAAAACAACACACCTAGTACGAAACCCACAGTAATTTATTATAATCTAACACTGAAATCCCAAGATTGATAACGTGATGTAATGTGATCAGCAACGAATCTTATGTTATCGAAGCAATTACTCAGAGCTAGATGCACCTCTCAAACAAATAAAGTTTTCCGCTCCTCTAACTTTCAATGAAAACTAACCAAAGTAGAATATCAAATCATTGGGGACAATTGTAATGATATCCCACCATGTTCAGCGCAGATTTGTCAGGTAGTAGTTTCTTACATAATCAGCAAATGGTTAGTAACCCATACAGCCTAAAAGAAAGTGTGGAATTGTGTTTTCTCTCCTTTCCTTCAACCTCAAGATGTTGAGTCACGATCAAAACGTTTCTGTAAGCTACGTATTTTACAACCATAAGCTTCTTCTTTTTCTATGATCGAACAACCTTACAGTCAATATCCCAACGGCTGAATTTCATCTTGCAGTAACCTCAGAAAACACTAATCTACGCTCAACATAATAGTCGATTTCCTTAAAAGGTTGATTTTTCCATTTCGAAACAAAAGAACACTGCAAAGAAAAGACCCAAAATTTTTGCTTTCTTTACTACTAACCAATAAACCTCAAAGTAAACCACCAAAACGGAAAATTTGAAAGAAAATGAAGACTTTTTAAAGAAAATAAAATGAGGGTCTGGAGGATAAACCGTGGAGGGTACGAGAAACGCGTAGAGACGAAGCTCTTCAACGAAGCAAAAACGAGACCATTGTTTTTTGGTCGGGAGCTTTTTCTTTATGACAATAATTTGAGAAGAAACCAACTGTTTATAAATTGGTGTTAACGTTAAACAGGCGCAGCGTCCTCGAAGGGAAACATGCGGTGCTCCCTCACTCCGGTCTCAAACTTCGTGGGCTTCGCTTCCAGCGCCGTCTTATGGGACGAGAGAGGTTGGAGACGAGGCCAGAACAAGTGTGCTACGAGTCGTTTAGCAGGCAAAAGAAATGAATTCAGTTTTAGCTGGGCTCAATTCCAACCCACCCACAAAACCAATAAAACAACATGTCCAATGGAGCAAGGCATGGAAAATCTGTTGTCCTCTTCCCCGAGTAGCTGGGCCTTGCAAACTCTCATGCCCAAGGGATGAAAATGGATCAAGATCCCCCCAAACAATTGTAAATAACAAAAAAAAAATTAATTTTTAATTCTTCTTTATTATCAAATAATTCATACTGAAAAAAATCCAAGATATTCTAATTAGAGAAAAAAAATTACAAGAAACAGACGTCACCCAATGATTAGCCCAATGGACCCTAAAACCTATTTTACCTATTTTCTACATTTACTGATTTTCAGGTATTTGACGAGCACCTGGTCAAAAAAAAAAATTTCAAATCAACTATAAAAGTTATCTTATTTTTTAGAAAATAAACAAAGCTCAAATTTTTCGTAAACCAATTTTTTTTTTGGGAGAAACATTATAGTACGTCTCATATCTATGGGTAAAAATCATTAAATCTCCCTCAAGTTCCAAAATATTTCATTCCGCCTCATATGTTTTAAAAACATTCAATTATTGCTTTCTGTTTGATTTGGTCCTTAAACCACAAGCAAAATGATCGAAATGCTCATTTAACACAAATTATTAATTTTTTATTAGAAATAAAGAATGATATATAAATAAGAATAATATTTTTTAAATAAAAATTGAATTTGAAGGTTGCATAAAAGTTTTATATTCTTTTCAGGCCACGTGGACACTTCTCTTTTAGTTAGGGCTGTGCATTGGCGGTGGCGGTGGCGGTTATGCCTCCCACCGTCACCGCCACCGCCTTGGGCGGTGAAAAAAAATTTCCCACCGCTACCGCCCTTGATAATAGCGGTGGCGGTGGCTAGCGGTGGCGGTGTTAGCGGTGGCGGTAGCGGTTAACCGCCTACCGTTGGACCACTTTTTTTTGGGCCATTTTTTTGGGCCGTTTAGCTATTTGGGCAAAGAGAGACTAAGAGGGAAAGAGAGACATAAAACCTTAATGGTTAGTGGAGATTTTCAAATTCATGATGATTAATTACATAATACAATGCGCGAAATAAAAAGCTCATCACCAAAATAAAATTCTCATTAATAATTTTTCATATATATCAATTACGAAATAAAAAGGCTTTAAATGCAAATTAAGAGAGATAATTTTCCAACTCAAAATTAATTATGTTGAGTTGTCTTTTTTGAATTTGAATTTAGATGCACATTAGGAAATTGCTTACTTATTGAAGGATGGGGAATTTTTTTGTAAGAATCATGATTATATTTCTATTTTCCTCCCCTCTCTCTCTCTCAAGCTCTTCCTCTCTCTCTCACCTCTCTTTAAATACAATTTAAGATTTTCAATGAAAATTAAGAGAGAGAGAAATTTTAGGTAATTTTTTCAATTCAAAATTAATTATTTATCTTCTCTCTCTCTCCCTCTACTCTCTCTTCTTCACTTCTCTTTAAATGCAATTAATATTTTAAATATAAATTAAGAGATAATTTTTCAATTCAAATTTTATTGAGTTGTCTTTGAATTTAAATTTAATATAAATTAAGAAATTATTCATTTATTAGAATAACATTAGATATGTAAATTAAGAAACCATTTATTTGTTAAAGAAATAAAAAAAGAATTTTAGGAATCATACTTAATTTTAGATTATTTTTCCACTATTTTTCCACTATTTTCCTCTCACCTCTCCCTCTCCATCTCAACTCTCCCTCTCCCTCTCTCGGATCTTCTCTCCCTCCTCTCTCCATCTCCCACTTCTCTCTCAACTCTCCCTCTCCCTCTCCCTCTCGGATCTTCTCTCCCTCCTCTCTCCATCTCCCACTTCTCTCTCAACTCTCCCTCTCCCTCTCCCTCTCCCTCTCTCTCTCCATCTCCCACTTCTCTCTCAACTCTCCCTCTCCCTCTCTCACTCCCTCCTCTCTCTCCCCCTCTCTCCTACCTTTTTTTTTTTTTTTTAACGGTGGTGGCGGTGAACCGCCCAGCGGTGGACGGTGCCGGTACCGGCGGCGGTGCCGGTTAACCGGCACACCGCCGGTACCGGTGAACAGCCCTACTTTTAGTTGACTAACGACAATTGAACTGCAGGGGCCAATTTTATAGCAAAAGTGTACCTTAATACCTTCACGTTGAAATCAGTACTTTAGGAATTAAAATATTAAAATTTTTAGAAAATTTTATGTCACGGGGCAGCCTACAATTAGCGTTGAGATGACATCAAAAATCTGTGTAAGCATCATTCCGTTTGTTGGCTAACTACAATAGGACAAGAAATCTTTTTTTTCCCTACATAATAGGACAGGAAATCAATTTGTCTAAAAAACTTACCTCAGAAACCCAACAGTTAAAATCGATACGCGAGACACTAAAATTTCAAAAGTGTAAATTACAGAGAAATGTACGATAATTAAGCCCTTTTATGTAAATAATCATTAAGCTTGTCAAGCATCACAAAATATTTTATTAAAAATAACCAAAATCTGAAAATGAAAAAAATTTCAATAAAATTTTTTAACATAAAATAATAATTTTACAAGTAATCAAAAAACAGATACTAAATTTGGGTCAATTAAACAGAAAAATACGAGCATATATTTCAGAGGAGAAAATCAATTGCTTCGAGTAGCTACTATCTAGCGAGACTCCGAGTTTTTTTTCCCTTGTTTATCTGATTCTTTAGGATATCCAAGGGAAACCTGTTGTACGACTTCACTGTTTTGCCCCATTTGGTTTTTTTATCCTCTATCAGCATTAAGGTTGCACAAACGAAAATTGGATCCGTTTTTCGGACTGAATTTACCGGATTTTCGGTTGTGCTTATATGGAAGACCTGACCCGACCACTTATAAGTGGTCCGGTCCAGTCTAATGCGTAAGGACCGGTTTCATTTTTTCATTTAAAAAAATTGAAATTTTTTTAAAATTTTGTTTATGTTACTTTTGAAGTGGGAAGTGCATATAAAAATGTAGAGTTTTAGTTTAGGTTAAAACTAAACTTTTTTAATTTTTGTAATTTGTATTAAAAAATATTTTATAATTTTTATTAATAAATCCGATCCGAACCGGATTGTCAAAAGGTATGGATCAGACCGAATTTAAATAAATAGGATCGGACCAGACTGCAAATCCTGTTCGATTTTGTGGTCCAGCCCGGTATGCGATCCGATTTTGTTAAACGCTAATCGACAATCAAAACATTAGTAAGTGGGTAGCATTAGATTCGTAAGATTAGTTATATCAATAATAACAATAATAATAATAATAAGACGGTGACAGCCATTAGGCCCATTACCATGATCATTTCTTAATGGTTTTCCTAATTCTAAGACAATATTAAATGTTATGAAATTCATTTAGTGTGTCATTATATATTCTTTTTAGGAATTAAATCATTTAATTTGGATAAATAAATACAATTAAGCCTCAACAAAATTATATCAGGCGTATAATTTTTAAAAAAAAAAAAAAAATCGGGTTGGTGAGGTTGGATTTATTGTAACTTCACTAGTAATTGGTTGTACCGACAACGACGCGATATTGTTTGGAATTAAGTTTCAAAGAACAACCTTCAGACCCAGGCCACCGTGACCTTGGAATAAAACCCCTTCGTAACAAAAACAGGCCGGCCGGCCTATAATTAAATGGTAAGACGAGAGGCTTCATGGAGGACGAAACATGGACACAGATAGCTGGCAGACGCCTTCGTTATTCGAAAGGCAACATGGGATGGAGGGGAAATATATTATATAATGCCTGGAAATTGTGAAGGATCATCACCACCACAGAAAATGAATGAAAATGAAGGGTGAGGAGTTCTTCCGGCCATTCTCCCTCAGTTTCTGGACTAATTATTCCCTCCTATCTACGTCCAACATTTATAATATATCCACACTATTAATGAATCCCATTGACCCGCCCGCATTACTTATATGAAACCCATAAGCTATATAACGGAGAGAGAAGAAGATTCGGTCCCGATCGATCTCAATTCTGCCAATTGTTCACTAGTTTAATTTGGTCAATTTGTTGCATTAATGTCTCCCTTTGATCGTAACGGAGAGAGAAGAACCAAAATTCCTTATAATAGAGTTCCCTACAAATTATCAATCACAAGGCCGGGGAGTAGTGACTAGTGGGTCAATCCTTTCTCTTCTATTCTAAATAGAAAAATGTGGTCCTAACAGGAAATTGAATCTCGAGCACCATAAATGTCCATGCATCAGCTTTGACCTAATTTTGATGGGAGAAAGACCTATCAATCGGCATGATACTGTACATTATATGATGTGATCCGAGCATTTAAAAGAAAATGTTATAAGCAACGGGAATCAAGGTGAATCATGAGAGAAACAGTGATATATATTATTCAAACAGGAGGACTGAAGTAGTGGAAAAGACGATAGCCAACTTCCACAACGTTTGAACCCTAAGATCCACTAGAGACCCCTTAATCTAGAAGGAAAAATCTTAAATCCCACCACTTAAAGAAATAAATTCAGTTGATCAAGAGGGAACGAGGGCTAAGTGACCTTTAAAATATCATATTTATAACTGTTTAACCAAGTCAAACACCCACTTAAATTAATTAATGAGAAATTATGTTGATTTCCCACATGATTGACCTTAATTCTCGTTGTTTATATATGCTACGTAGTACGTACCCTAAAATACTTGGGGCACTTGTCCTATAGTACTTGAATAGGCCAGGAAATGAAAAAGGACAGTGAAAGATATTCCCTCCTACAGTACTGCATGCGCGCGAGAGAAATATATATGAAAACAGATACGACAGCAAAAGTTGCAGCACGATCATCAAGTTATTTACAGTGAGCAGATTCTATATCTCATGAATTAATGATCAGAATCATCAAGTTATTTAAGGTCATGTGCAAGCAATACATGGAAACAACATCAATTGGTCCAACATCCCCTCACTAATTATAGTAACCTTTTTTCACCTTGGAGATCCTTAAGGTGGGCTCCAACTAAAACATCATCATGCATGGTGAAACCTCCATTTGCCACCATCAAGCACAAGCATGCGGCCTGCACTTGTAATTAATATAATTCATTTTCTCGGATTTAATCATTTCTGGGATGCGTTTGGGGATCCACGACAAGCATTGAATTCAAATATGCAAATCTAGAACATCACTTGAAAAAAGATATAGCAGTCCAAACAGCAGCTGGTATTATCTGATCAGGTTAGGTTTCATTTTGGGCCAAAAAACGGGAGGGAAAAAGGACAAAGACATCATCCCTTTTATCCGGGACAACATATAAGAGATGTATTTTTGTACATGTGAAGAGAGGTCTACATCAGGGGGTATAGTATGAAGTACATAAAAGACAGGCAGATAATCTACTTTACTGTGGTAGATGCTAAAGATAAGGACATGTGAGGAAAGCTTTGTCGCATTTTGAAAACCAAAGGAACCGAAACCATGCCTTGAAACGGATAGAAACCTCAGTAAAGAAAAAGAGACCATGGGGTCTCTCTCAAAGCCGGGAAAAAGCAGAAAAAAACAGCAATCTGCCAAGGAAGAAATCAGAATGCTGGCTGCTCCCTTTGACTGCCTCGTAAATCTTGTTTAGCTAGCCTTATTAGATTCACCAAGAAGGGCGGTCCGGGAAACAAAAAGCAAAAGCAGCAACCAAATCTTCTTGGGAATTCTTTTATGTTCTTGACCAGCTTAATCATTCATATATTATTCCGTGGGAGATCCATCGGTCCATGATTCTTTAGTCATCCAGCTCATGTGAACTTTGAAGCCGGTTAGGATCTTTGGAAGACAAGGAAAATTACCCCGGCCCCATGTTGTTCTGCAGTAATAGCTGGAACGTAACTTTCAGGAGAATAAACCTAAAACAAGGTTGTTTTCCGTCTAAATCTTCTCGTACTTCTATATGCAGTTGGGATCGATATAGTTATCTGCTTGGGATGACCTCAGAGATATATATACTCTGCATCTGGTATAGTTGTTAATGCTGTACTGTAGTCCTTATTATCATTATCTCCGTAAACTGTTAGGGACTCGGGATTATATATAGAAATTATAAACTACTTTAAGATTGAACTCATCTGGCTTATAATTGTCAAGCTAGCTACTCTTGGTGTTAGCGATTGTCTTGTTTTTTTGGTTAATTGAATGTATCTTCAGCAAGAGTCAACAATTTCAAGACGAAGAAAGTGCTAAATTCAACACCATTTAATTCCTCAAATTTTTTTGTTTTTGTTTTGCTCGAGGATAAATAATAAGATTCCAAAACATTCATTATGTGTACGCTGAACCCATGAACGCGGTGTTCCCTATATTCCACTTCGACAATGGATGGTGTTCCGTTGAATAATGCATCAAAGTGTTCATTTCAAGGCGGCTCTTGCAATCCCTAGCAATTTGGATGTCATAGTCATTACCCAAATGGACCCATTATCTTTTATATTTTCATCAATAGTCAAATTTCACAAGAATTCTCTTAGTTTCACATTGATTAGAAACAATTTAATCTTGTGCTTCATATAACTGTTGGGTCACCTCTTCCCATTGACAATTAGTTTTGAGATGAAACTTGACATGGTATCAGAGTCAATGCCCTGAGTTTGAGACCTCACTCTGCACTCTACCCCAATTTCAATTAAATATTACACGTGTTGGGATAAAAGAGAGTCTTACCCACACGTGAGGAAGAGTGTTAGAAATATAATTCAAATAATAGAATTTCTCACTTCTTATCAGCTAAAGCTTTTGAGATGAATGATATATTCACAAATTCAAGTCTTACTAAAAAACCCCCCTCCCCGGCCTTGAAGTATTAGTTTTTTTTTTAATTTGCTTGGCCCCCTCAAAGTATTTTGTTTTTTATTGAGTTGAGTTGTATAGATGATTTATATATGTCCTCTAAGTACTTCAAACCTACGGAGAAATTTTGAAAATCAAAATCCATGTTAAAGTATATGAAAGTACGTACTCTTGTAAAATTCATGCGTATAAGCAAAAATGATTTCCCACTATTTTTCCTAGAATTTGTTTTATTTAGGGAAATTAGCATTTTAGTCCTTAGATTTTGGACACTTTTTCATTTTAGTTCTTCACTTTCAAATTTCAAATTTTTAGTCATTGAGTTTCATTTTTTGACAAAAGCACCCATCCGTTAGTCTGTCGTTCATATGCTTAACGGAAATCTCTGACACGTCAGCAAATTTGTACCGGTCGACCGGTATATGTTTTGAAATAGATCTGGTACGTGAGTGGTCGACTGGTACATGAAGCGATCGATCGATACAAATTTGCTAATGTGTCAGAGAGTTCCATTAAGCATATGGACGACAGACTAACGATGGATGCTTTTATCAAATAAAGAAAACTCAAGGACGAAAAATTTGAAGTTTGAAAGTGAAGGACTAAAATGAAAAAGTACCAAAACTCTAAAGACTAAACTGATAATTTCTCTTTTATTTATATGCATACGACAAAGCCAAATTAATTAAGAAAAACATTATTTTCAGACAAACTCTCTCTCGTCCTTGCAATGACACTTCAAGAAAAATGGGGATCCAAACTCCTCACCCATGATGTCCTCTTTGAATCCAGATAAATTGGTTCCCCTAGATACCACTCATGAAATGCCGCATCAAGCTTGTCAAAGAGGGGAGAGAGAAACGAATTCTAGTCCTTGTAGTTGTAGGGCCATTTACTGTGCACCATTTAGATATCCAAATGTACCTGGTATGGCCCCCCATTGCTCTCTAGCTCTCTAGCCTTTGATGCAATACTTCACTTTTACGTTTCTTTGCATTATTCAATGTTCGCTTTTTTCTCCTTATTGCTTCGAATCATTCCCAACGACCCACATCAAAATCAAGCAAAAACGGTAGCCATCTATCTTGTCCTTAAACTCATACAAATGGAAAAGCACATCGATCGTCACCTACCATTTCCATGAAGCCTAAATCATTTTATGCTGATTAGATAACCTTGATTTGAACCATATGGAATTCCACTCACTATAAAAATGTTTTGTGAAATAGACAAGGTAAAGCATTTTAGTCGGTCTCCCATAACCCCAAGCTTTTTTACACTCTATGGTTCTGCTACATGAAAAGAATATACCAATATATATGCATGAGCACGCACATCCATCTTCTCCACGAGTGAGTTGTCATTTCGAATGATATTCATCAAAGATTTTTGCACAAAACTTATCTAAATGTACCTGTACCAGATGGGTTGTCCACCAAGTGGTGTTTTTCTTTTTATGAAATCATAATCATTTCTAATTGGGAACAACTAGCTATACTACCAAGTAAAACTACAATATACTTGGTTAGTGGGGGTTCATGAAGCTGTTAGGGATTTCCATTTTTAATTTTAATTGTTTGATTTATGCTTGGAAAGCTCCGCCGTCTGCTTAATATTTGTCCTTAATTAAACCCAAAAAAGTATGCCTAATTGATGGCTTGAGAGGTCCAACAATCATGAGAAATAGGAGAAAATCCAAACATGGCAATCGGCATTTGAGATGGTCATTTGTTTTTAAGGGTGGTCAATTGAGACTTCAAAACTTGGGAGCTTAAACCGAAAGCTTTTTAATGTCTTAAATTGGTTTTTAATTAGGGAGCCAATGTTTGTTTAGAGCCCGAGGAAGACCTAGCGTGGGCGGCAGGCGGCGGGGCACATCCAACTAAAATTGGCATGCTTTGTGAGACCAAAACAGCTCCTTGACCCAAGAAATTTGGTGTGAAAGCTCCAGATGTACAAAACTCGCGTTAGTTTATGGACGCAAAGTTGATAGTTTAGTCCTTTTCTTCTTCTCCGATTAGCAGGAAACTAGGAGGAAAGAACCCCAACGCCCTGAAACTGGGCACCTGCCTTTGTTTCCAAAGACACAATCCTAGATTGAGCCCAAAAAAACTCAAAAGTTGCTTTAAAACATTCCCTACATTCCATGCCATCCAGCCAATACTCACTCTATAGGAACAGATACACAAATTGCTACTAGCTCCACCGAAACCAAAGGAGAAAGCATGACAAAAAACGAAGTTTTTGGAGCAGATATGGTCACATTACCAAAACGCAAGATCTTAAAGGATAACAGAAATAACTACATCGGAAAATCCAAAACAATTGAAAAAGGAAAAGAAAGAATAATATCTAGTAGAGCCAAAAAAAAGGAGATAATAATGAAATTGTTTCTTTGTCAAACACTGTACCTTCTCTTGCAAACATTCTTTGTCCAACAGCAGAAGAAACAAAATGAAAAGAGAAACAAAAACAAATTATTGTACTATTAGTCTATTACATGGCATACATTCCCTTTTCCTTTTCCCGTCTTTAAGCTGCTTTTACTTTGATGGAAGACTAAAACGGGAAGGACACAACAGTAGGTTATGCTAGAGATCTCATCCTCGCCTTGCTTTGCTGACCAGGGGCAGCTTTTGTCCAGCTGCCCGGGTCGTTTTAGGTTCAGAAGTTAAAGCGCAAACGATGTGCCCCTTGGTACCCCTTCATTCTTTGGCATGTCTTGTGCTTTGGGTAAAATTAACACACCAAAACAAAAGATTTGGAAACAAAAACAAAAAGACCTTAAGACTGAACTCTCTCTTTCTCTCTTCTGCACTTTATTCTGTTCAAATTCTATACTTTGCTGTTGTTACTGAGACCGAGGCCCTTTGTTCAAGGAGAGAGGGAAAGAGTAGCTCAGGCATTCTCTCTCTCACTTTCTTCTCTTTCTCTCTCTGCCGCATTGTCTTGTTCTGCTTCAGAATCTCATCTCACTTCCACGTATTAAAGCATTGTCTCTCTCTCTCTCTCTCTCCAGTCGTTGAGGTTTCGTATTTTCTTTGCTTCTGCTCCTTTGCGCCTTAACGCTTCCGCGTAAGTGCATTTAATAGCGCCAGAAGGGCAAAGCAATAAAACCCATTTTGTTGCTTGGTCTCCTTGGTTTAGCTCTTGACCTTCACTTGATAGTTCTGGCAGTCACCGAGACTACTGAAGGTGAACCCGAGCTTGTTCTTGTTCCAAAGCTCAAGATAGAGAAAACCCAGGAACTGGCTAAGTACAAACTCTGCCAATGAGGTTGTAGTCCTTGTGTTTCTGACATCTTTGGTGATTCTAAGCAAAACCCAGAAATCCAGAAATTGCAGAGAATACTGGGAGAGCTGTATGAAGTGGTAGTGAAACAATGAGAGATGGGAATTCCAAGACAAGCAAGGTTTTTCACTTTCTTCTGCTGGAAAGACTCACTCTGCTTGGAAAAAAATATGCATTTGTTCTGGTTTCCTTTTTCTTTCCTAATCAGGGTGGTGTTCGCTGATTCTTTGTATGTTGTTTGTTAAGCTCTCATGGCCAAAGAAAATGGTTAGGAAGTGGTTCAATATCAAGAGCAAGACCGAGGATTTTCAGGCAGATGATGTTAAAAGCGGTGGTGGGTATCTTTATTCTTTTTGGATTCTTACTTCTTCGTAATTTCCAGGACTTCAGAGTTACTCTGAGCGTCAATACTGGTTGCCGAGAAAGCGGATGAATGATGTTTGACATTAATTGTAATGTTTTAACGGTTTTCGGATTACTGTGTGGAGTTAAGAGCTTAGCCGAATGGTTGAATTAGGATCAATAGGTAGAGGCTTCTGTTTCCCACATCATCATTAGCGGTGATTATATCAGATTCCAAGTTTTCTCCCTTTTTGTTCATACTTCCTCAGCAACCAAATAAAGGATTAACTCTTTCTTCGATCCAATTTGTATGTACTGCATCTAATACCAAATTAAGCCATTCCAGTTTTTATCCGTTTTCTTTATGGACTCCATATCCAGTTTTCGAAGTTTGGAAGTACGATTGATTCAGTAACGATCATTCCTTTTTCAGGAGGAGATGTGGAATATAGGACTAGCTTCTCAGAGAGGGAGCCATGTACAATCAAAAAAAGCAAAACAGGTTAACTATAATTTGATTTACAACGAATATGTTGTAGATTCTCACTTCTCCTTACCGCTCCTCATTTTAATGTGCAGAAAAATTTTGCCGGAACCCGGAGCAGGTCCGACGAGGAAGAATGAATCTTGACCACCCACGGATTATAGATGTGCAAAACTATAGGTATCATTTTCCTACTTTTTCTTATTCTTTTCCCGTCCTTACGGTTGTTTTTGTGTTGACTGCTGGAGCTTCTCTCTTTAATTTTGGGGGCAGCGTATTCGTAGCAACATGGAATGTGGCTGGAAGATCCCCACCAAGTAATTTGAATCTCGATGACTGGCTACATGCCGCACCTCCTGCTGACATTTATGTTCTTGGGTATGTTTTGGAGGCTTATATTTCCACAACTTTTACTGAAGAAAAATTGAAATCTCGTATACTAATGGATTCCCAATGTATTGCTCGCCTCACAGATTTCAAGAAATCGTTCCATTGAATGCCGGTAATGTTCTGGGTGCAGAAGACAATGGCCCTGCCAAAAAATGGCTGTCTCTCATTCGAAAGACTCTAAACAATCTTCCTGGGACCAGTGGAGTAAGTGGATGCTATACACCATCTCCAATTCCTGAGCCCATTGTAGAAATAAATGCAGATTTTGAGGGATCAGCTAGGCAGAAGAACTCGTCTTTCTTTCATCGCCGATCATTCCAGACAACTCACAGCTGGAGGATGGACAGTGAACCTTCAATACCGCAACCACGACTGGATCGACGATTCAGTGTCTGTGATAGAGTAATCTTTGGCCAGAGGCAGAGTGACTTTGATCCCAATTTCAGATGGGGTCACAGGCCGAGCGACTATTCCAGGCCAAGCGACTATTCCAGGCCGAGTGACTATTCCAGGCCTAGTGACTACTCCAGATGGGGTTCTTCAGATGATGATAATGGGCCAGGGGATTCACCAAGCACTGTACTATACTCACCCATGGCCTATGGTGCTTTTGCATCTAGTGAAGATGGATACAGGGTGCCAGGGCGTTCCAGGTACTGCTTAGTTGCAAGTAAACAAATGGTTGGCATATTTCTCACAATATGGGTGAGAAGTGAATTGAGGGATCATGTTCGGAACATGAAAGTGTCTTGTGTTGGCAGAGGATTGATGGGTTACCTTGGAAATAAGGTATCATATTATTTAATCAGGACATTTGCAATATGTTTCTGCTTGTTACTTAAATATTTTTACTGAGAATATTAACTGAAAAACGAGCAATCTATGCTTGTATCTGCAGGGATCAATTTCAATCAGCATGTCTTTACACCAAACAACTTTTTGCTTCATCTGTAGCCACTTGACCTCAGGACAGAAGGAGGGAGACGAGCTAAGAAGAAACTCTGATGTTGTGGAGATTCTCAGGAAAACAAGGTTTCCACGGGTTCATGGCTCTGGAGATGAGAAGTCCCCCGAAACAATTCTTGAGCATGAGTAAGACTCTTGCGCATTGCTCACCATTTAAGAGGGACTCCAGTAATTTGCTGTGAATGGAAATTGTTGGGTGCATTAAGGGAAAACACAGACTTATTTGATCTAAAAATGATCAGAGTATTAACTATTCACTTCCCTTGGAAGCTGCATTAATTATATATGTTTTTTTTGATATGGTGGATTTCTAAAAGACCAACATGTACTCGGTACCTTTCAAATTGGTATTGTAATTTTTCGTTGTTAACTAAGATCCGCTCTAGAAATTTGAGGATCTGCATCAATTGGTATGCACTTTTGAGTTTCTGGGTGGATGATAACCCCTTCTGTTGAGTAACATTTTGTTTCCTGTTCTAATGACTATCTTTTTTCTGTTTTTCCTAGTCGAGTTATTTGGCTTGGGGATTTGAATTATCGTATTGCCCTCTCTTACCGCTCTGCTAAGGCGCTTGTTGAGATGCAAAATTGGAGGGCATTGCTTGAGAATGACCAGGTATGTTTTCTCTCCCTCTGCTTCTGGCTGTTTCTATCTCTGTGTTCCTTTGTTGTGACTCATATGAAGAAGAATTCAGTCAATATTATTGCCGGTTCTCTTGGCAGCTACGTAGAGAGCAGAGACATGGCCGTGTTTTTGTGGGATGGAACGAAGGGAAGATCTACTTTCCCCCGACTTACAAGTATTCGACTAATTCAGACAGATATGCAGGGGGTGATATGCATCCAAAGGAAAAACGTAGGACACCTGCTTGGTAAGATTGTGTCTCCTACCTTATGGGTAATAGGTGAAATCGTAGCCCAAAAGCAAAATAGAGATGGTAAAGAGCTGGAAACTAAAATAAAAATTAGAATTTCTCGTTTGTTTCTTAGGAATTGTAGATTATCTTTGAAGGATAGGATATGGGTCCTGGGGGTCCGTGTGTTGGCACATTTCTTAATTCTATTAAGATTTTATTATTGTTGCTTGAAGGTGTGATCGAATTTTGTGGTATGGAGAAGGCCTCCAGCAATTATCATATGTACGTGGGGAATCGAGATTTTCAGATCATAGACCAGTTTATGGCGTATTTTGGGCAGAGGTTGAATCTACGAATAGCCGATTGATAAAAAGCATGAGTTATTCTAGTTCCAGGATTGAGGGGGACGAGCTACTGCCGTATTCACATGGATATACTGAGCTAAACTTTTTCTAAAGTACAGAAGAGTAGTTACGATCCATAATAATCCATGCTCGAGTATGCTCTCTCTCTCTCTCTCTCTCTAATAGGCTATTATTAGCTTTAAACTAGACATAATGCTAGGAATGAACTAAGCCTTGTTGTGTTTTGTTACTTGCAGATCTTTGCTCTTTCCCATGTCTGAGTGATACTTTGGCCAATATCCAGTTGAAGACTTTCATTTGTTTCTGCAAATCAACTATAGTTTGTATCTTCAGTCAATCTGGTGAACCCCTCTTTCAGTTCTTCTTCTTCTTCTTCTTCTTCTTCTTCTCTCTCTCTGTCATTTTATATTTTCCCTTTAAAGCATTCTGGGTGGCTGGATGTAGAGAAATGGCTTTGTAATATTGTATGCAAGTCATATACGATGTCAGTACTTCCCAGTCCCCTGCAATCCGTTGGAGAATCAGCCTGGAAGATAACTTTGTACAATATCCATGTGAAACTCAGCTCAAAAACCTAACATGCACTTTGCATAATGTGAAAGCGTTTAACATTTACATTGTCTTCCACTTTTCTTTTGAAAGTTCCCTCGAGTAGCAGATATCTTGCATATTCCTGTTCTTATTTAGCATTTGGTCCCCAGTTGCAGGCGGGAATAGCTTTGTAGAGATTCATTCTGGAAGGGTGATGGAGACATTCCGTTGCCCACAAACCAAAAAAGGTTGGTCTCCCACTCTTTTTTTTATTTATTTTTTACTTTTCTTGGTTTTGCTGAAGTTCACAGTTTCTTTGTCTAATTTTACTTTTGCTTTCTCGTAGCAGATGTTAATTTTGTAATTTCGTCACCAGCACATTGTACCTTTGGTCATCATATCTTGTTAGCTAACGACATACCAGTTCCAGCAGGATGCATTTTTTCTGTCAACTCATTAACAAGCACCCATGCACCTTTCTGGCATCTCGAAGAGCATTTGTAATCCTGCATAAAAACCAGGTACCAAATATGTGTTAACTGGCGAGTGCTTCTATACTTGGAAATGAGTTGCCAATATCCTTACCATGAATTTTTTTTTTCGATCTGCAGGATGAGCTCTACAGAAGTGCCAAGTGGGTAGATGAAAATTCTTTTATTCATGATTCTTTGATTTGTTCGGGGAATATACAGATGATATGCCTGAATGAAGGTGAAAAAGGGTCAAAATAATTATGTGGATGCTAACTTTAGTTGCGAAGAAAAGGAAAGAAAGACTTGATGAATACTCATTGCCAAAGTGATGTGAAAAATTGTAAAGAAAAGAAGTTGATGATAGAAATCTGAAGCCTCTTGGCTCTCGCTCTCTCTGATATTGATAATGATTCTACTGAAAAAGGTCTTTTTTCTTGATAGTCTCCCATCTCCACCGCTGTTTTGCTTTTCTTTTGACTCTGGCGAATGACAAACTAGAAAAGCACAAGACAGATTCACAGCTTTGGCAGTATCAGAAGCTATGATTTAGAGACTGCGCTTTGAGAAAGTGCTCTAACGTTCGTCTTTTGCTGTTTGCTCCACATTGCACCGCTGGTAATTACCGTATTGTAAGAGACCCGCAAAAACAGCGGAGGCTTTCATGTAATAGTTCCGAAATCAGGAAAAAAGGCGCAACATAAGTGGAAGTAGGACTAGTTTATGCATTCTGAAACTGTAATATGTTTGGGAGGTGCTGGTGCGCCATTTGCTAATGCATGCGCCCTCCCTCATGGCCTCTCATGCATTTCAACGCAGGGAGGCGTGAAAAGCATTTTCGTCTTTTCATGGATTCCAATGGTTTCTTCCCTATTCGACTTTACTTAGGGTCAAGCTACAGTCTGAAATGACGTTGTCATTAGATGTTGTCGAACTTAATCCTACCTCTCTCACTCTCTCTCTCCCTCTCTCCCAACATGGCACAGGGCACTCTGAAACTCCCTTTTCTAAAGTAAAAAGCCTCGTTCCTGAGGTTCAAATGCTTGAAACATTGTACATCAATCGCCAATCAGACGTTTTTCTCTTGAAATAGGCACCTCCACACTTCACAGCTTCTCGTGCGACTGCTGACCTGTGTGGTTGTCGTAGATAAATTTTTCCTTTGAAATTAGAGCTTGTAATTGATTTTGGATGGTGTTAGAGTGAAATCCCCACGTTCAACGGACCCTAACAGCTATAAGCTAATGCTTGAAGCGTTCATTGGTATACTTAAATAAAAGTCGAAAGGAAAGCTCTAGCCAGTCGGTATCAACATTTCATACGAAAAAAAGGGGCTAGTTTGCTTGTGGGCTCGCTATATCAGCAAGAAATAGAGTTCTTTATAACTTTGGAAGATTCAAAAGCATCATTTTTCTCTCCTTTATTGAGGATTCTGCACGCATGGGGTGGGCGTGGAGGGTGGTACATAATTATAATTTTAGATTCAAAGGGGTTCTGATTCGATTCCAATTCTCTTTTGCTTTTACGACCCCTTAGAGTAATTGCCATTATGGAGTCTCCTACACGCCTCAGTTCCATTGGCTGATCCTTTTGTGTGATATTCGAGTGCTATCTAATTCAAACCCGGAAAAGGGAAAATAGAACAAAAGAAAAACCAGGGAAGGGAAAAACAGGGACAACCTGAATGTTGTAAAAATGGAACTAACATTACTTCAGTGCAATTTTGTTGCGAGTGTCCCCTGTAGTTTGTCCTGTTTTATATATGTAGGGTGGAAGTGAGAGATCCTATATATGCTTGGATACTTTGCACTGGTAGAGTTTTAGAGACACTGGAGACTGGAGTGTCATCCCTCGTGTGATTTTATCAATACATCTCCATCTTGTCCCAAATGCGTTGGGAGTCTTGTGACTGGTCCCCAGGCGAGAACCACTTCAGAAGGTCAATCCCTCAAGCGTGATTGAGGTGCTCAATGGCGCAAATCGGACAAGAACAGTTCTGTGTTAGCTTTGTGTGACATCACTTTCGTGGAATCTGTCATGATGGAAAACATAATTTGCTTGTACAATACAATTGTCAGGGATAATAACAAAACTGCTTTTCTGGCATCCAAAAGGCATGTCGATCGAAACATTCGCAGGTGTGCATAATGAGTGGGAAACATTCCTTCATTAGTTGTCGATGCAACTGGTTTATTGCAAATCTCTTACTTTGAAAATGATTTTTTTCCTCGTGTGTGTGAAAAAGAAAAAAAAAACAAATGCCAGAGACCGATCGAAGGAAGACCAAAGGTGGTAAACATAATCATTTGGGTTACTTCTTTCTGTTGTATCCAAAAGAAGGGGAAGAGTTTTCCATGTCTGCTTATTACTGAAGTACTCAATGACATAAATTGGAACTCATGACACAGGCCTGAAGCAGCTGCTTTTCATTTTTTCCGACTCGTGAAAAAGGATATTTTTCTTGCACTACTTTTTCTGCGCAGGTCAAGCCACACAAACTTGAAAAGCAGACATCTTATTGATCTGATAGTTACATAGGGAAGTCATAGTTTAGAGGCTTTTCCTTTTCACAAATTGGTTTTCGCGTTTATCTCTAAAACCTTGTGGATATTTGATGTAGAGGATCCGAGCTAGAGGATGATGAGCTGTCAGATAACACATTGATGATACTGAAATATTTTGTGAGTTGACAAATCAATGCAAAGATGGAAAGAAACGCTGAATTACCCCTAAGTTTGAGTGTGCTTCGGTATTTTGGTCATATCTTAGGCTATGGGTACCAGAATCGCACATATGACCTAAATTCGGAAAGCTCTTTTCGGCGCGCACGTCATGGCCACCTAGCTACGCTTTGGTGAACATTGTTTTGTACTTCAAATTCTACCGTTTTCATTTCCAAATCTTTAATTTTAGCTTTTTTTTTTCTTTTATAGTAATTTTTCATTTATCAATTAAAAAGTGTTTTGGAATTAATTTGAGCCAGATTTTTGGCAGACTATTTGTTTTGGCATGTATTTATTTTGGAGTGTTTAATGAGATTTTACCAATTGGTAAAATTCCCTATTGGACAAATTCTAACTATATAGCCTAGCTTGTAGGCTAGGGTTTGGACATTCTTGGTTATTCATAATTCACTTAATTTTTGAGACATTTTCTCTTAGTTTTTGGGTATTTCTTTTGTATCTTTCCTATGAGTTATTGGTAGAACTAGCATGTAGAATAATTCTCTATTATGTCCGGCGTCAATATTACATAAAGATAAATATAGTGTTTCCCTTCCTAAAGGGAATGCCTAGCTTTATAAATGATTTCTCGGAGACTAACTGAAGGGCTGTAGAAGCATCAAGGTCCTTCATTGCTCGAAGATTTATATTGGTCTGAATAAAATTTGATTACACCAGGTAGTTTTCAGATCTAGCTTTTGGTTAATGGGGAGGGCAGGCAACATAGAACAGGTAGAGTATGCCGGCATGCGTTTAGCCTGCAATAGGAAATACGTCCAATATCTGGTCTTCTACACCACAGACATTGCAATGTAATTAGAAAAAGAGAAAGGAAAAAACGGAGCAGAATCGTTCTTGACTCAATCGAATTTTTTTATAAAAGCATCCAACTTGAACTTCATGTACAAGACCCATGATCAACATGAGCGTAATGGGGCAAAAATTAGTCCGAACTAGCTTAATCCTACACAAAAGTGCAAGCTGATCGCAAAAATAATACAGCTGTGCCCCTCTGCAATTAGCAAGTGAACTATCAGTCGACTGCTTGCACTTAACGGCAGAGTTTAGCTTGCCTTAAAAGCCAATTGCCTGCGCCTGTCTTTCTTTCCTGTTCTCATGAACTTACGTTGATTCCAAAGAAATTTGTTTGTAAAATCCATCCAAAGAAATGCGATCGTCTCGGCATTCAGCAGAGCAAAATGCAACCAGGTAACTGCACCATCAATGTCCCATGCCATCAGTAACATATATTCCTCAAAATAGGATTTTTTTTTGGGAAATTTACAAATAACTTACTAAGTTTTAGCGTTTTTTAAAAAAATTTACTGGGTTTTAAAAATTTCAAAACGCTCACTGGACCCAACGCCTTAGACCAGTTTAACGGAAAATCCATCCTATCCAATCACAAAGTGACACGTGTAATTAAATAAATTAATAAAAAAACGTAATTTAAAAAATTGAAAATTTATAAAATAGATCACTAAAGTTTTAGCGCCTTTTTAAAAAATTCACTGGGTTTTTAAAATTTCAAAACGCTCACTGAGTTTGTAATTTTAGTATAAAAACTCATTGGACCCAACGTTGTTATACATGTTTAACAGAAAATTAATCTCGTTCAATCACAATGTGACACGTTTTATTAAATAAATAAAAAAATATATTTTTAAAAAAATAAAAATAACTCTAAAACTTATATAAAAAACGTAATTAAAAAAAGGGGTGGGATCGGGGACCCCCGATCTTCATGGTGATTCCCCTCCACCTCTGGCCGCCGGGGGAGTAGGATCTCCCCCCGATCCCACCCCCTTTTTTTAATTACGTTTTTTTGTTAATTTTATATTTATTTTATATTTTTTGTTTATTTAACGACACGTGTTACATTGTGATTGGACGAGATAGATTTTTCGTTAAACATGTCTATTGGCGTTGAATCCAGTGAGTTTTGATACCAAAATGACAAGCTCAGTTAGCGTTTTGAAATTGTTTAAAACTCTGTTAAAAAGGCGCTAAAACTTAGTGAGTTATTTGTAAAAAAAATTAATTACTTTATTATTATTATTATTATTATTAATTTTAGATTTATTATTTTTTTAAAAAAATATTTTTATTTATTTAATGACACGTGTCACATTGTGATTGAAAGAGATGGATTTTTCCGTTAAAACCGGTCTAACAGCGTTGGTCCAGTGAGTTATGATACCAAAATGACAAATCCAGTGAGCGTTTTGAAATTCTTTAAAATTCAGTGAATTTTTTAAAAAGGCGCTAAAACTTATATTTGTAATTTTTTTTCCAGTAACTAGCTAATAGCATGAGATATATTTCCCACTAATACAACGAGAGAGGGAGAGAACGCATACAAGGCTACGCTACCTAAAGCCCATAGACACCAAGATCAATAATTTCTATCACTTAGCGTAGCACAAACGAAGCAAAGCCTGCCCTTTTTGCCTGAAAATCTAAGCTCCTTCACTAAATTTCTGACTTAACTGAGAATCCATTCATCATCTAATCAGTGCGCCGGCCGGACATCACTTGTGAGTCTTCAGATCTGTGTTTACTTGTATATATATATGTAAAATTATTGGAATTTAGTTAACTTTGCGCATTACGATTCGTTCCACAAACAACGCATGACTAGGCCTGAACATCGGTCGGTTGTCACTTATGGACAACCGACGCCGACGTTGCTGTATAGACTGGCCGAACACACCGAATGAATTTTTCATTCGGTCGGTTCGGCCGGTTCATTCGGTTGGGCCCCATGGGCCTTTTTCAGATAAAGCCCAATGTTTTGGGCTATTTTCTATTTTTTTTATAAATAATTTTGGGCAATTTTCATTGTTCTAAAATTATCAAAAAGAACAAAAATACCTTCAATTATCAACATAATACAGTCCAAAATAAAATAAGCTATACTAAGATAATTTAATACAGTCCAAATTAAAATAAACTAGACTAAGATAAATACATTCCAAAATAAAATAAATTCATCAAGTCTCCAAAAGCTCCTCAAGCTCCTCCACTTTCACCTTCTGAAAACCAAAAATAACATATTGTGTAAATACTAAATAGTAAAGATTTTCAGTAAAGAGAAATCTAAAATAACTACTAAATTAGTAAATTACCTTCTTCAACCTCAAAGTTTTCAATGCTGTCCAATGATTGTTGAATGTCAAAACTGGGTTCTTCCCTTAACCAATTTTGCGTGCAAATTAATGCCTCAACAGTTTTTGGACTCAAAGAACTCCGAAAGGGATCAAGCACACGTCCACCGGTGCTAAATGCAGATTCAGAAGAAACGGTAGAAATAGGCATAGCCATCACGTCACGTGCAATATGACCAATGATAGGATATTTAGAGGCATTCATCTTCCACCAATTTAAAACATCAAAATCCACAGTTCGTGCCTCCCGACCATCTGATAAGTATTGTTCAATTTCAGATTTGTTACCCACATCTGTTTTTGATTCAAATTCATCCATAATGCCCCAAAAGGATTCAGAGTCGTCTACATCATTCTCATCACCCCCATGTGGAGTAAAAGAGTCCTTGCATGGTTGAACCTCGCTTGAAGACCCAAACCGAGCTGAATACTCCGTATACAATCGATGTAAGACACGTCTTACACTTTCTAACATCAATTCAGCCTCATGTTCATATATTTGTTTGAACCACAATTCCAAAGCAAACATTTTGCACCGTGGATCAATCACAACAGCAATGAATAAAAATAAATTAAACTTCTCAGACCTTCCCCAATATTTTTCATACTTCCGTTTCATACCAATTGCCATGGCACTTAAAAGAACATCACCACTATCACACATCCTTGATAATTGTTTTTGAATCATACAAAGCTCTTGAAAATATGCATTAGAAGTTACATGCAAAGATCCAGAAAATCTCAATGTAGCTTCATAAAAAATTTTCAAAAACTTTGTAATTACTCGAATTCTATCCCAATCACCACATCCAGGAGGCCCCAAAATCCTTCTCCCCTCACTAGCTTCACCAAAGTAACGAAGAAAGTGCTCATCATCATTCTCCAAGCGTTCAAATGCCTTTTGATATATTTGAGCTGAGTCCAACATAAGATAAGTTGAGTTCCATCTGGTAGAAACATCAAGACACAATCCCCTTTTACTCTCAATCTTTTCCTTTTGTGCACAAACATTGAATATTTTCAATCTAGAAGGAGATGACCTCACATATCTCACTGCATTGCGAACCTTGAGAATTGATTCATCACTTTCTTTTAACCCCTCAGTGACAATAAGGTTTAGGATGTGGGCACAACATCTCATATGAAGGTAATCACCATCCATGACATTGCCCTTCATATGCCTCTTTAGGTAATCAATAACAACATCATTTGAGGAGGCATTATCAACTGTGATGGTGAAAACTCTATCTATTCCCCAATCATGTAAACAAGTCTCTATATGCTTCCCAATTGTATCCCCCCGATGATTAGGAATTAAACAAAAGTTTATGATTCTTTTGTGCAACCTCCATTCAGAATCAATGAAATGTGCTGTCAAACACATGTAATTTAAATTTTGCACTGAGCTCCAAGTGTCAGTTGTGAGACAAACTCTACTAGCAGTTGACTTAAAAAAAGATTTCAACTTTCCTTTTTCCATATCATAAAGCTTCATACAATCCCTAGCCACAGTAACACGAGAAGGCACATTAAACTTGGGTTCCATTTTCGAACAGACTTTTCTAAACTTAATCGACTCCACAAATCTAAAAGGCAATTCATCACAAATAACCATTTCAGCAATTGCCATCCGAATGCCTTCAGGATCATACTTGTGAAACCCCATCAGACCACCATCAGACCCTTCCCCTTTCTTGTCAAAACACAAAGTAGTTTGATTCTTATCCACTGGTCTCCTATAGGGATACTTTTTGCAACTCTCTAAATGTTGTATCATTGATGATGTCCCATTTTTCTTAGAGTGACAAAAGTACTCCTTCGAACAATAGTTACATGTGGCTTTCGGGTCACTAGAATCACAAGCAGTCATTTTGGTAAAATGGTCCCACACTTGGGACGAGTCTCTACTAGCCTTCCTTTTAGAAAAAGGTCGAATAGTAGGCTGAGACTGGGTTTGAGTTGGAGTATTGTTAACACTTGGGACGGGTGCCTCGTCCCCTTTAGATGTAGGACCGTCCATCTAGAATTCAGTAAGTGAAATGTCACTATCACATTCTATGCAATATAATTAGAATTTAATCCAATATCCAATATGATATATATGAAAAAACATAATATAATCCAATACCAATATCCAATATGCAATATAATTAGAGGAACTGTGTATGGGTAAACATGGGCTGTGTTTGCAGCATGCAGTGGCTGGGAGGGATTCTGTCATCTAGGTCAGACATCCACTGGAACCCAAAACATTACATGCATTTCCATTTCCAAAGCAGGCAAGAAAATGATGAACCAAGATACATATCTCCGAGAGAAGGCAACCAAAGTACAAGACCATGTTCTTCCTTAAGGCAAGAAAATCGGATAGCACTGAACACATATATTCTCCAAGCAAAAAGGCTGGTTCATGTTACCTTCCTTAATTTGTCATGGTTTTCTTGGATGGTGTCATACATAGTCTTGAGGGTGTTCATATCTGTTTTCTTCTTAATTCCTCCTGGTATTCTTGAATACTATCAAAATATATGTAGTGGTGGTGCAGGTTTGGTTGTGGCTGTCATTGAGCCCACGACACTACTATCTACCAGCGACTGTGATAAGACAGATATCTTTTATATGTCTACACTAGTCAAAGAATGCATTAGCAAAGAAAAATCACTCAAAAAAAATCATATAGAGTTCAAATACCTAATTTTTCATCTAAGGCTTCTACTACCTATATTCTTCCATGCATATCTTTATTTTGTCAAAGCACTGTCACATGACATTAGACAGATTCAAAACACTAGAAATTAAAGATTACAAAAAAAAAACACCATTTTACACTCAACATGCTATACAGCTATACATGCTCTTACAAATTCACTTCCAATGTCATGACAATATTGACAACGACGACATTGGAAGTGAAATGGGGCTGACTCCTCATGGGTTATTTGGAGGGAGCAGTGTTGGAATTGATGCAGGATTGCCTTATGATATCACCAAGCTATGCACCCAAATTTCTATTTCCAAGAAGACAGATCAAGAAGGCATTTTAAGCTGACCATTAACAAGACTTACGATACAAGAAACCGAATCTAATCGATCAATTAAACATTCCAGACCTCAACAACCGTATCCAGTTAGAACCCAGAAACGAAAGAAACCTATCCAATGAAAAAATGAACTTACATGGGAACCCACAAGAGAAGAGCCTGACAAATCCGATGAGAGCTGGAGGGGGAAGGAGAAGCCTGGACTCTGGAGGGGTGGAGGCCGGAGGGGGAACGACGAACGGCGCTGCTTAGGGAGTTAGGGTTAGGGATCGAATGGCGAAGTCGAACTCGAAGGGGACACTGGTGAGTGGTGACTGGACAAGGGTAAAAAAAATTCGTATACACTTACATTACTGATATCGGTCGGTTCGGTTTTCGGTTAACCGACCCATATCACCGAAAACCGAACCGACTCAGTCGGTTTTTAAAACAATGGGCCGAGGACCGAACTGGGCCATGGCCCAACCGCCCGCGCCGATGGGCTGCGGTCGGTTTGGGTCGGCCGGTTCGGCCCTCGGCCCAAACATGTTCAGGCCTACGCATGACAGCGTCACTTATTATAATTGTTACGAGAGCCTTACATGCATATATTAATATATATGATGTGTTTCGACAAGCGAAAACCAAAATAGCTAGACTTACGTACCCGTACATGTAAAGATCACCGTCCTCCTGGAGCTTCTTCTTGCACAGAGAACATGCAAGTTTGAAAAAACTCCCCGAACCCCTCATTGGGCTTGTTGTTCTTGGACCCCTCGTCGTTTGGCTCCCAAATCGTTGGCGACCCCAGCGTCAGAATACTCTTGCGAGGTTGTTGCTCCTGTTTCGCAGCGGGCGGCGAGCTCGAGTTCGTGGCAAGAGGATTTCGAAGCGGTTTCCGACCCGCGTCGGGGCGCCTCCTCTCCCACACATGATCGGGGGGGTCGAGTGGCCGGACTTGGCCTAACAGTCAGATCTTGCCCTGACTCGACGACCGAAACATGCGACAGCGTTTCGGAGAGTACATGAGTGTGAAAACCATTGGGGTTCTCGAGCGTTCCCTTGGTGTCCGTATTTTACAAGAAAATAAATTTAGGGTTAGAGTTCTCCGCTGCTACAGACGTTCAAGAAATGGAGCAAGAAGGTAACGTTGCGGGCCACTTGAGAGGCAAGAAATTGCAGGTCGAGGGACAGGCGAGAGCGTGAAACAGAGTGTTTCTCTGGCCGAAGGCAATCCGCTCTCGTTTCTCTGTGCGCTACGTCTGCGTTAGTGGGGAGAGGTTTTGAGTTCAAGAAGAAGACGTAGTATTTGTACACATCCACGTACACATATCGTATAGGATACTGCTGGCGGGCTAAGATCGAATTTTGATTTGGATTCTTTCTCATATACTCGCCCCTGATCTCCATCATCTAAACATATAATCTTGTTGCTGGCCGTTTTCGACGGGCAAGTTAAAAACGAGTCCTTTTCCTACACAAGTTGTTAAATTGGAGGGAGTTCTTGCAGAGCGCCGTACGGTCAACTAACTCTATTTTACATTATACTTATTTCTATATTTTTTCTTCTCATATTAATATTAATATAAATATATAGTTGAAAATTCAAGTTATTATGGGGGCGTTTGTTTCCCCAATTAATCGGGGTTCGAAATTTCCAACAAAACAAACACACTCCAAAATTTTTAACTTTTACACACACACTACTTTTCACAAACCCCAATAAATCTCAATAAAGTAAAGATTCCCAAAATTTCGAAAATATTCCCCAAAATTTCCACAAACAAACACCCCTATATAGTTGGAGCAAACAGCAGACGACTTATATTATACTGTTCAGAAACTTTTGTGCGTTGTAATTAAGTTTGCCACAAAAATAAATAAATAATTATAACTTTAAAACTCATCAAATTAATTCGTAAAATTTAAAATTCATGATGATTTTTGTTCTTCAATACGTCGGATTTGAAAATTATTTAAAATTTTAAAAACTAATTTAATGATTTTTTTTTTAAAATTTAGAAATTTATTTAATTTTTACTTGCAGGATTAATTATTCCATTAATTAATTTCAGTAACTCATGAGTACAACTTTTTGTGACTTTTTCAGAGCGGGCACAATTGCACGTGCTTCAAAACTGGGCCTGGTGTTCGCTAGGCATCAAGAACTAATGGGCCAAGCTTTCATCCAACACACAATGTGGGCCCTGTGAAGCCCGTTCTGAGGACTTTATTCCCTCACCATCATGGGCGGGTTCAATTTTACGAGGCTCGGACTGTCCATCTTGCCTTTTCTCAGAGCCTCAGCCTGTCGAACCGGAGTCCATTGAGATTCTTCTAGGCTTAACTTCTGACATTAAGCAATTAGAAATTCACCAGAGAAAAGACCAGTACTGTAAGTCTAAAGCTGCCATTTGGACCCAAGAAGAAAAGCTCTCGATGAAACTAGTCGTCTGCTCCTAATCGGATTTTATTTTTTGAAAAAATAAGAGTGTCTACTAAACTCTAACAAGTTGTCGTATTCCAATCCACATCTAAACTGTGCTTCGTGGGAATCTTGTAGACTTCAGGGAACATTTTCCTTGGATATATCGCCCGTTGGACCTTTTTCTACGGTTCGCCAAATCTTGTAGACTTCAGGGAACATTTTCCATATTGACTTCACAGATGAGTATTATCGCCGCGTCCACCAACCAAAACTCATGTTCTGTGCAAAACCGCATGCACACAAACACGTAAACACCATGAGGTGGCCTGAGGCAGAGCCCGATTGCTGAGTCCGCCAAGCGCTAAACGCACCCAGCATCAGAAGAGCACAGATTAATGTTCTGATCTATTCGCAAGCGTATTAATTTAGCAGAAACGGAAGGCAATTTCCATATCGGTGCTAGTTTTTTCGTCCGCATTTTCGTACTACGTGATGGTTCGTCGTGACCCGTGGCGCAGCGTGTTCAAAGTAGCTTGGCCACGTCGATTTTTCACGCAGGACACTCGGCGCCTCGCATGTCAAGGTACCATGCCAAATGTCCGTGCATGTCTAAGCTCTAGCAGCTATAAGTAAGTGAACCTCTGTGTGCCATATTCACCATCAAAAGAAGCTTAATCTAGAGCAATGATACCAATGAAAGCTAGGTTTCCTCTGTTTCTCTTCCTTTCAGCTCTTTTTCTTGCTTCGGTGTGCTTGTCCCTCGGTCATGAGACCGAAAAACCGGGGAATGAGCTCGACCAATGCCTGAAACAGTGTCCAAAGAATGAGGATGATAACCTCAATCTTGCATGTCAGAAGCGATGCGAGGAGCAATTGATAGAGCGAGGAAGAGGTGGTGAGCGCGTGGAGGTCGTAAATCCGCGAGATCCAAGACAGCAATATGAGCAGTGCCAAGAACGCTGTGAGAGGCAGGACCCGCGACAACAGCAACAATGCCGGAGAAGGTGCGAGCGACAATATCAGGAGCAACAAGAACGAGAAGGGAGAGAGAGGCGACGAGGCAGGGACAGTGACGTCGAGGAAGAGGAGAACCAGCGAGACCCCCGGGAGCAATACCGGCAATGCCAGCAGCGATGCGAGAGGCAGGGACAGCGACAACAACAGCAGTGCCAACGGAGGTGCGAGGAGCGCTACGAAGAGGAGCAGAGGAGAGAGCGCCGACGCGGAAGGGACAGTGAGGAGGACGAAGAGAACCAGCGGGACCCGCGGGAGCAATACCGGCAATGCCAGCAGCGATGCCAGAGGCAGGAACATGGCCAGCGACAGCAGCAGCAGTGCCAACGGAGGTGCGAGGAGAGCTACGAAGAGGAGCAAAGGAGAGAGCGCGGACGCGGAAGGGATGGTGAGAACAGCGACGAGAACCCGCGGGACCCAGAACAAGTTGACCAACGATATGAGCAGTGCCAGCGACAGTGCGAAAGGCAAGGCAGTGGTCAGGAACAGCAATTATGCCGGAGAAGGTGCGAGCAACAGAGAGAGCGAGAAGAAAGAGAGAGCCGACGGGGAAGGAACCAACGAGATCCCCAACAACGACACCAGCAATGCCAACGCCGATGCCAGGTACAAGAGCAAACCCCACAAAGGCAAAGACAATGCCAGCAACGCTGCGAACGGCAATACAGGGAGCAGCAACCCCGAGAATGGGGACGAGAAGGAAGTCCTCACAGAGAAAGCAGAGGCCGGGAGGAGGAGCAAATGAGGCACAATCCCTTCTATTTTCATGCACAGAGATTCCAGTCCGCGTATAGGTCCGAAGAAGGTCATGTCAGGTATCTCGAGAGGTTCACAGAAAGAACAGACCTCCTCCGTGGCATTGAGGATTACCGAGTGGTCATATTCGACGCAAATCCTAACACCTTTATGCTCCCACACCACAAAGATGCAGATTGTGTCCTTGTCGTCACACGCGGTAATTGAGATCTCTCCCATTTTTTTCGTTGTTACAAACGTTGTGAAATAATAATTTATAGATTAAATAGTTTAAACTCACTAGTTTTTTTAATATATTTTATTAGCTTTAAATGGCGAGATACCTAGTTGTTTCTGTGATAAATTGAAATATTTCTCTTCACTGTAATCCTTTTAAAGAAATAACGCGTTTTGCAAGTTTGGAATTTGACCCGAATGACAATTATTTTTATAGGAAGGGCGACCATCAACTTGGTGTCGCAAGAGAGAAGGGAGTCCTACAACCTAGAGCGTGGAGATGTGATTAGGGTTCCTGCTGGTACTACTGAGTATGTCACTAACCAAGACAGTAACGAAAGACTACAGATGGTGAAACTCCTCCAGTCCGTCAATACTCCTGGCCAATTTAAGGTAATTAATTCGCAACCTTCTTATCTCTTATCTCGTCCTCTTAGTCTGCTAAGAATACCCTTTCTTATTCTGGTAGGCTAAGTCTGAGTTTGTTGTGCTGCAGGAATACTATGCAGCAGGTGCTCAACATCCTGAGTCATATCTTAGTGCATTCAGCGAGGACGTTCTCAAGGCTGCTCTAAATGTTGGCTTTTCTGTTTCCATCGTTTCTTATGTTGAAAAATTTTCGTTCACTTACTAACCGGGTAGTCACCATCTTAACAGACCCGAAGCGACATGCTTGAAAGGTTCTTTGACGAGCAGGAGCAGAGGGATGGCGTGATAGTCAGAGCTTCACAAGAGCAGCTCAGGGCATTGAGCCGACACGCCATGTCCACTGGCGGTAGAAGAGGCCACGGTTCCTCTGGGGGTCCGATCAGTCTTAAAAGCCAGAGGCCTATCTACTCGAACCAGTACGGGAAGCACTATGAAGCTTGCCCAGAGGAACACAGGCAACTGCAAGAGATGGATGTCTTTGTCAGTTGCACGGACATCAAACAAGTAATGCAAAGATCTATCTGCTCTAGAGCTAGCTAATCTGCATTTTCTTGCAATTTATCATCGTTCTAGACTATATAGAGAGATCACTCGTCACTCGTGCATGATTCTTGTTCTGCCTACATGGCTTTGCAGGGAGCTATGATGGTCCCGCACTTTAATTCTAGGGCCACAGTCGTACTATACGTAGTAGAAGGAAATGGACACATTGAAATGGCCTGCCCACATGTTTCCAGCCAGAGACAGCAATACCGAGGGAGAAGAGAATACGGGGAAGAAGAGGACGAGAGTAGCGGACGATACGAGAGAGTAACCGCTCGTTTATCATGTGGAGATGTTTTTGTGATTCCGGCAGGCCATCCGGTGGCTATCGTTGCCTCCCGTGGACAGGATTTGCGCTTAGCCGGGTTTGGTATTAATGCTCAGAACAACCAAAAGAACTTCCTTGCAGGTCAGTCTCAGCTTGCAAGCAACATTTGTTAATGCTAAACAAGTCCAACGTGCTACTTTGAATTGAAGAATATATTTGTTCTTTTTTTTTGTTTTTTGTTTTTGGCAGGGCAAGACAGCATAATTAACCAGCTAGAGAGAGAAGCAAAGGAACTTTCCTTCGACATGCCACGGGAGGAGATAGAAGAGCTATTCGGAAGCCAGAGGGAATCTTACTTTGTGCCCGCCGAAAGGCAGAGCCCCCGGGGCCGAGGGAGAGACCACCCTTTGGCATCAATTTTGAACTTCACCGGTTTCTTCTAAGCAAAGTTTGTAGGTATGCAAACATGCTGAGGAGGGAGAGAGTACCGCTATGTTATTTACTGTTCAATAAGATATCTTCAGACTGACTAGAGATATGTATGAATGGCGTACGCTATGTTAAAAGTTTGTAAGTGGGTTTTGGAGTGTGCAAAAGTTTGTAATGGAAGCTTTCTAGCTTTGGTATTAAATAAAGGTGAAGTTTGCGTTTTCTCAACTATTTTACCAGTCGGTGTATGTATGTATGTATGTATGTATGTATGTATGTATGTATGTATGTATGTATGTATGTATGTATGTATGTATGTATGTATGTATGTATGTATGTATGTATGTATGTATGTATGTATGTATGTATGTATGTATGTATGTATGTATGTATGTATGTATGTATGTATGTATGTATGTATGTATGTATGTATGTATGTATGTATGTATGTATGTATGTATGTATGTATGTATGTATGTATGTATGTATGTATGTATGTATGTATGTATGTATGTATGTATGTATGTATGTATGTATGTATGTATGTATGTATGTATGTATGTATGTATGTATGTATGTATGTATGTATGTATGTATGTATGTATGTATGTATGTATGTATGTATGTATGTATGTATGTATGTATGTATGTATGTATGTATGTATGTATGTATGTATGTATGTATGTATGTATGTATGTATGTATGTATGTATGTATGTATGTATGTATGTATGTATGTATGTATGTATGTATGTATGTATGTATGTATGTATGTATGTATGTATGTATGTATGTATGTATGTATGTATGTATGTATGTATGTATTTGGATGGCTTCTCGACGATTGGAGTGCTACAATCTAATGGCGCTCTTGTTAAAACAACTCTGTTTGTCAGGCTAATGCAGAGTTTAGCGTAATCATCTGTATGAGCTTGCGAGTTAATCTCAATCCAATTTACTCGATTAAGAACTCGGTAGTGCATATGCATGGAAGGATATATTGGACCTCAGCACAAATTTAGTCACAAAACCTATCTAAAATTAGTTTTTGGTGGAGGACCCATTCTGTACAGAGGGAACTAAGAGAGAGACGATCCTGATCTCTGTTATCTCTTCTTGAGCTCGTGACAGGTTCGATAATTTAAGATCTCTTGTAGGTAAGATATTCCTCATCGAACCCACTACTGGAACGAACTCACCTTCATCCACAGCTAGCATGCGAGCTATAACCAGCTGAAATTGTTGATCATGTCTCGAGGTATACATGCTACTACACAAAATTTAGACTCCTTGTGAGGAAGTACGTAAGAAATTATGTTAAAACTGGCTAAAACTTGGTTGATCGAGTTTTGAGTCGAGAAGTTTGAAGTTCTTAGTTCCATGGTGATTGTTCCCAGTGAATCGAAGCGCCTCATAATCTTGATGCATGGAATGAAAGCCCGAGACAAAAAAAGGTACCTTGTCGTGGACATATATATAGCGTCGATTTGTGCGCGTTAATTTTAAACGAAAAAAGAAAGAATAGAGCCTCTAACTACTATGGGAAGGGCGTACAAATAAGGAAAGAGCAAGTTGTTATTTATATATTATGATTTATATTTTTGTTGTCGCTTATCCCACGTACAGGATATATATACTGTATACATTCAGTTCTCATCCTCCTGGGTTCCTCCCAACCCTCTTTGAAGCTCCAACCACTTCCCCTGCTTTGGCGTTCCGTATATCAGTTGAGGGGTTTGGGTACTTTGGGGTGATATGACTTACCTGCACAGATCATGCAACACACGAAGAGTAAGAGGCTGCTTGGAATAAAGATTATGACAGTAATGACAACGCAATTAATTTCCTGTACAACGCAGTATGAAAGACCAGAACGGAGAGAGAGGGGGGGGGGGAGTGAATCCTCTTACCAAGGAATTCTGTGCCCATACATTCACCCAGGCATAAGTCAGCACACAGGGCATGCCTCCTCCTTGTACGATCACATTTTCTGTAGCAGCGATTGTAGCAGTCCTCAATTATATTGGCCTTAACTGTTGGAACTGCAGCGGCAAGGAAAAGGCACAAGACGACCAAGATTGCAACAGCCTTAGTCGCCATTTTCCCCTGAATCGGCAGCGGCGTTGCTTTTTTCACTCGGTTGCGTTGCTTGTGCCTTCAGCTGGGTTTGAGGAAGGCACGAAGTCGACCACAATTTGTAGGGGCTTAGTTACAGTATTTGGGCGAATGGTGAGCCTTAATCAACGGTTATGCGGGTGGTTTGTGTGTTGTCGTCTCAAATATAGAGCTTTATTTGTGCCTTTTTTTTCTCTGTTGACCTTCGAGTAATTGAGGAGTCTGTTTAAGAACATTAATAGAAGTTAAACGACCAAACGGCAACCAAAAAAGAAAGAGCACCAAACAGGGGAAAAAAAAGGATTTGGGTAACCGGATAGGATATTGGGCCCATTTGCAACGGGATCGAGATGTGGCCTGGTGAGCCCACTATTATCTTTTTTAATTACTGAAGTACCCTTCTCATTTCACGAAATCCCTAGAACCCCTCGAGAACTTGTTCCTCATTCCTCAAGGCGCTGCTATATACTAAAAAGATGGACAGAGAGCCAGAGAAAGGAGCAAAGTAAGACATCTGATCGAAGAGAGTAGATCCGGATCGAGTAGAAGAAGAATGGAGTGCGTTTTCGGACTGGTGGGCGACGGGTTCGCTATTGTGGTGGCTGACACGTCGGCAGTGCACAGCATACTGGTGCACAAGTCTAACGAGGACAAGATCATGGTCCTCGACTCTCACAAGCTCATCGCTGCTAGCGGCGAGCCCGGCGACAGGTCTCAGTTCCATTCCCTTGATATCAAATAAAAAGACAATTCAGCAAATTTTGCTCTTGTTTTTTGAAGAAGTTTTATTTTCTCTCGAAAAATTACTTTTGGCAGAGTTCAATTCACGGAGTACATACAGAAGAACGTGGCGCTTTACCATTTCCGCAACGGGATTCCTTTGACCACGGCCGCCGCAGCTAACTTCACCCGAGGCGAGCTCGCCACCGCCTTGCGGAAGGTATATTCTTTCCTTTTTTCTTGTTTGTGTTTTACAAAAAGATTTTTTGGTTGAGTCTTAGGTCATATTTGTTTATTCGATTAATGGGAGAGAGAGAGAATGGGTGATGGGTTAAATCTTGACTGGAGGTCGGGATTTTAGCGTGCTTTTGGTTTCTAAGTAATTAGGGTTTGTGATAAATGCGAGGAGGACAAAACGGAGAACGATTTGTTTTCAAGAGTACCTTATGAAATTGGGTGCTTGTGCGTAATTAACTGAACGACTGAGTGACACACACTACGGCATCTTTGGGACGGATGCTGAACTTCTTTCTTATGTCATTTCTGTCTTATGAGGATTCTTCTATGAGCAGATGTTTTGATTATCAATCATGGGTCACACTTACGAATTAATTTGAGCCGAGGATAAGGTTCTTGCGTTATCAATCTTTTCCCATTGTGCTTTTCATTTCTGAAAGAAATTAGGCTATTTATCTTTTAGGATGATGAGAATATCCTTTATCGGGAACATATGGGTGCTTTCATTTCAGAGTTCTTATTTTTTTGATAGGTAAGGGCGAGGTATAATAGATATGTAATCCAGTTTTTTGGTAACATGTGTTTGGACTTTGCATCAGGAACTTACTGCTTGAAATATAGTCTAGGGTAGAACCAACATTAAGCTATGTCAGTTTGCATGTTTAGGGTTAGATCTAATTAGGGGGTATGATATAATGTTAGTAGACCTTTAAACTTCTTCCTCTTACAAGAACTTGAGTACGGGCTAGGACTGCGTTCTAAGGGATGCCTCACTTAATTATCATGAGACGTGGCCTTTGCTTTGGACTTCTTTATTGTTTGGCTATCCTAGAAAAGGTGTTCCCCTTGTTTCCTCCTAAGAAACGTAGCCTTTGATTGAAGATCAAGGTATGGTTTATGCCTGCATCTGAGCTCTTGAAAGCATCATTAAGTAAAGCTTTCTATTTATGAGGACACAAATGGTTGGAGATTCTCTCATGCATTGGTGGAACCTTGTTCCTTGTAAAGAAGCTAGCATCAGGCAAAGGTCTTTATGCTGTCAGAGCACATCCCCATTGTTTTCCTAGTTTAGGACGATACGTGTCTGACAAACAAACTCCATTTTAAAAAGGGTGAGAAGGGAAAGTTCGTTCCTAGTGTCTGAGTAGACACCATGATTATCGTCCTAGTTTAGAATAATGTATGTCCTATTTGCACAACCCCAGTGTTATAAGTGGGGGAGAACTGTTGCCAGTAGCCTATCCATCTCACTTGGCAGCCGCCTTTTTTGAAAGTCAAGTCAGCTTCTTCGAGATTGTGTTAGTTTTTACATGGGCATGGGTTACCATTGCTGGGATCTTTAGATCTTTGGCTGTGCAAGTTGGGAATTGGCTGGGCTTGTTTTGCTTGGATGTCCTTAGCTAGGCTTTGGTGGCAGTAAGTTTGTTAGGCCTAAATTATCTTGTCCAGGTTTCCAGTGCTAAATCTTGGGAGGAGCTTTATTGAATGGGAGGCTTCTCTTTCATCACCTTGCCTAGAGGGGTTTGGTTGGCAGGTATTTCTGACCCATGCAACTATTGGATTTGTGCAGCTACCTGTTAACATTTTTTTTGATAAGTAAGTCGATCTTATTAAAGAGAAGAAAAAGAGAGCACAAGATAAAGGAATCAACAGTACAAGAGACTGTACTGAAAATCCTAACCCAAACGCTCACCCAACCCCACCTCACCCCCACCCACCAAAAACTCCAGCCAACACAACCCCCACCTCCCAAGGCGCCAACCGCTGCCAAACTAATCCAACAAACGTGAGCCCCTCCCCACAAACGTGAACCCCTCCCTCAAAAGACTCCCCACCCTATTACACGATCAAAGCCAAGGCCTGCCCTTTGCTCTTAGTCTTCCTAGCGATCGAAGAAGATCCTTCATAGTTAATTGAAGAGTTTTAACTCTCGAAGCATCCTTCCCCCTCATTTTCTAGAATTTTTTGAACTAAGTGGTACCCTATCGCGTTCCAATGCAGCGAAGAGATTCCTCAGGTCCTCCTCGTGACCGTCATTCGACACTCCAACCAAATGTCCAACAGAGGAGACCATATCTAATACCCAGTCCGGAGATTTCCCCTCCAAATCGTCTCTAGGGAAACTGACCGCCAAGGGGTCAACATGCACCAATTCCCCCACGGGATCTCGTAGAAGCTCTCCAACCTCCATCTCTAGAGAGTGTGACTCAAGAGATGAACTCTCAACACAAGCCAGGGTCCCCCGAGAACACTCCCCCACCTCCAGACCACCGAAGGGAACCCAAGAAGAAGGATCTAGTACTGCCCGCTCCATCTCGGCAACACAAATCTCCTGAACGTGGACCTCCTCCATCGGGACCCCACTCTGGAGCGTCCCATCCTGAAGATCGGCTTGGTCTGGCGCCGAAAAGCTGCATCCCGACGTCTCCAGCACTGCCCGCTCCCTGTTGTCAACTTCTTCTGATTGTTCCAGTGCCGGCGAGTCGCCGGAACCCATCCCTGCCACCACAGACAGTGTCGCCTGAGGCAAGTCATCCACCGGCAGAGAGTTCCGGCCAGCACTCGAGTTCGGGTCATCCCGCCCATCACCCGGCTCTGCACACCCACTCAGCTTCTCCACACCAGCAGGCGCTATCAACTGGGTCAATGGGTCGGGCTCACAGAAAGGAGAGTGAGACCCACAGCCCAACTCAAGAGAAACCGAGCCAACCTGCGTAGAACCGCATGCCAAGCAACGCAAGGCCTTCCTGGGTTTCTCTACGAATTTGAAAAGGTTGTCCAGCTCAACACGCAGACGCATTAAATGCTCCCATAACTCTCCTTCTGTCCCAGCAGTCCCCCCCAGAAGCATCCTTACGAAAGGAATTCATGTGACCTACGCCAACCTCTACAGGCGCCGCCATTGGGAAACCAACTGTGGCCTGCCTTGTCAGGTTACCGATACCAGCGTGATGCGTACGAAACTCCCCCTCACCCGCCTCCTTCATCATCTCCAGCGAGCCACCCCTCGCCAGTTGGGCAAAAGAAACTCCCTGCCTAACCTCTGACGCTGCATGCCCCGAGTTTGATCGACGCAGCTCACCAATAACAGAAATTATCTCCTCAAGACTGAGCGAAGGCCTGCCAGCCAAAGCCCAATCGCCCCTCAGGGATCCTGACTGCCCCCCTCCGCCGTCTGTCCCCAAATTCCACCAACACAACGTATCTACCATGCTCATTCGAGCATTTCTGGGCAAGAAAAGCACGGGAGGATTCATTGAACTTCACCGAAAGATCCTTGTCGTCTTTCCCCTCCTCCAGTTTGCCAAAGAGGTTGGCAAGCCAAACCACCCCATATCTGCCAATACGAACGGAGCTCTGCGACTCCGACTCAGCTCCGATAACGTAACGAGACCCAACTTGCTAACCGAGAAATGGAACGTCTTAGCCTCAATCACTAAACTACGGAAAAAAGCCATCACAAACCACGAACTAAGAAAACTAACACAACTCGATGGACCTACGGGGAGGAGAACGAAGAGGAGAGAGAACGGAGAAAAAAGCCATCACGAAGAAGTGAAGAGTTGACTAGTATTACAAACTCTACAAATGACAATCTTTGGCAATATTCAACAGTGAGACGAGCATGTACTTGGTAGTTTTGATTTTGATTTTTATTTTTCCAGTCTCTCATTTGGAAGTAGCAGTATTGCTCTCCTTCACTGACACAATATGAGGAATGTTGGTAAATGCCCATATATGGCGGGCATTGTGCTTGACGGAGATTGTGCTCAGCCAATTTCTTGGTCTTGTTGTACCATGGATGAGGGTATCTATGTCTAATTCCATTGAATGGGAAATACAAGGCTGAGTACTTGGCAAACAGGGATCTAGTAATACTGAGAGTCATATTATTTCTTTTTCCTAGGCAGTTAGTCATTTTAGTTTTTTTTTGGTTTAGTGGATATAAATGCTTGTTCAGTTTAAGTTAAAGGTTTTCACTACTTGGATAGGACCTGTTCTATGCTTGTGCTTTTCTTTGTGTTAGCTATTTCTAATGCGGATTCCAAATTATATCCACATGCAGTCATATTCTTCACCACTCATAAGCACAGTCGTTAGATAATTGATACTTAGACAACATGAATTGATATTAAGTTCTAAATGTGATTCTGCAGAACCCATACTCTGTGAATATCCTTCTGGCTGGCTACGACAAGGAGACAGGCCCATCTCTTTACTACATTGACTATATTGCCACACTACACAAAGTTGACAAGGGTGCATTTGGCTATGGGTCCTATTTTTCCCTCTCCACAATGGACAGACACTATCACAGCCGCATGTCTGTAGAAGAAGCGATCGAGTTGGTTGATAAGTGCATCGTGGAGATACGATCTAGGCTGGTTGTGGCACCACCAAATTTTGTTATCAAGATTGTGGACAAGGATGGGGCAAGGGAGTATGCCTGGCGTGAAACCATCAAGGATGCTGCTGCTGCTGCTGCTTCAGCTTGAATCCATTTTCTTAGTCCAGTTCCGCCCCCAGTTGGGTGTTTTATATTTCTCCAGCAACTTGCTCTGAAACGCTCGTACTCTTTAATAGTTGTATTGCTAGTTAATTAATGCAACCTTTTTGTTTTTCCTTCGAAAATACATAATTTACACTACCATTGTTCGATTCTCCTAATGCTTCCAAGATAATCACTGTCTTGAAGGGTGATGTGATTTTGTTTATAGCCACAAGTTTACGATGATGCTACAGAAAAAGGGTCTCCTTGCTTGAAATCGCGAAGTACTTGTATATGCGTACATGTTGATATTTTATTTTGTTGAAAGAAAAGCTTCTAGTGCATATTTTTCACACCCAGCACGATTGAAACTGCTAATAAGACCTGTTAACCGTGAAAAAAATAAGATGTTCCATTGAAATAAGATTGTTAATTTAAACAATCCACTTAATTAAACCGATTTGACACAAAATACCGAAAAACATAATTTATTAGAAGAACGGAAAATTTTGTGAGAAATACGGCTCTCAGTGCAACTACTAAATACGACTGAGAGCTATCCAAAGATTTTCATCTGCTCCCTCGGTTACAGAAATGCGGTTGGAAGATTATATCAAAAGATTTCCATCCACCCAGTAACCGCATTAACAATTGGGCTATACACTAGTACACTTCTCTGGCGCGTCTTCAATCACGGAAATTGCAGATCTGCGTACGGTGGACCCAAGCATACTCTTCTTATGGCCGCATTAGCCAAAGGCAAACATTCTTCGTAAAATTACTTACCATAAAGAAAAGAAAAAAATTTCGCAAAATCCCAAAGAAAAACATTCTTTCTCGCTTTTTTCTTTTTTTTTTGATAAATAAGACAAGTTTTATTAGAAAGAGGAAAAAACAAAACACAACGGAATCAACAGTACAAGAGAAAATACTGAAGAAACCAATCCACGGGCCTACAAACTTTCCCAGAAAACAATAACCCACAAGACCCACCCATATAAACTTTCCCAACAGCCCACAAGACCAAAACCCACCCACAAAACCCACGAGCCTACAAACTTTCCCAATAGCCCACAAGACCCACCCATATCCCCAACGAGACCCCTAACAATCCATTCCAAAGGTCACAGTCTTCCTAGCGGTCGAAGAAGACCCTTCATAATTAACCTAAGATTTCAAACCCTTCAACTCCCTAATCATCCTCCCCCCTGATTTTCTCGATGATTTGGACCGTATCGGCGCCCGATCGCGTTCCAATGCTGCAAATAGCTCCCTCATCTTTTCCTCTTGACCTCCACAAGACAACCCAACCATCTCACCCACAGAGGAAACCATGTCCAAGACCCACGCCGGAGATTCTCCCCCCAAAGCTTTATGCGGCAAATCCTCCGTCTCTGCAGCCTCAGGAACACTATCGTCAACACAAACGACAGCCCCTTGAATGATCCCAGAGCACTCACCGATCTTCTCCATGTCCCCGGGCTCCACAACCACCATTTCTAAAACAGTCTCACCAGACCCGGTCTTAGACAACCCCCTGACACTCGCCTCCACCTCTATGTGTGCTGCTTCACCAGGCCCTGGGGTGATGGTTGGGCCAGTGAATTCAGCCCAGCAGGCTATGTTGCAGGCAGGTGGGTTGGGCTCTGTTCCTTCCGTTTCGGGCTTGAACCCTGCATTTGGGCTGGAGTTTCCCGGCCCGTTGGAAGGCAGTAGCCCTCTGGGGGCCTTTTCTCCTCGCGACCCGATGCTGGTGAGTGGATTCGACGATGGCTTGGCTGATGCAGTGGCAGGCTGTGCTGATGGCTCCGATGGGAAGGCCGGAGAGAATCGGGTAAAAACCTCTTCAATTACTTCTGACTTTTCCGGCGCCGGCGAGAGGCCGGAATCCACCCCAACCACCACAGACGACGTCGCCGGAGGCAAGTCGTCCACCGGCGAAGAGGTCCGGTCAGCACCCGAGAACGGCTCTAAGGAATCGGGGCTAGCGGTACACGCAGCCTCAAGAATGGGTCTCGGGTCAGCCAGCCCAGCACCCGACGCTGCACACCCATCAGGCCGCTCCACACCAGCATGCCCATCTGGTTCCTGGGCCGAAGCCCACTTCACTCCAGCATGCTTAAGCACTGAAATCGAAGGGCCTGGCTCACAGGAAATTGAAGGAAGCCCCCAGCCCATCTCACGAGACCCACATACCAAACAACTCCTTGGTGCCTTCCGTGATTCCTCGACGAGAGTGACAATGTTTTCCAGCTCATCACGTAGACGCATTAAATGCGCCCAGAGTCCAGCTGACCCAGCCGTCGCTGCAGTCCCCCCAAAAGCCTCATTTCGAATTGGATGCACGTGACTTGCGAGGTGACCGTTACCAGCGGGTAACTTTCGAAACTCCCCCACACCCGCCTTCTGCAACTCCGGCGAGCCACCCTTCACCAGCTAGGCAAAAGAAACGCCCTTCCTAACCTCTGACCCAGCATGCCCCCATCCTGAACGACGCCACTCACCAATGACAGAAAGCACCTCCTCACAAGTCTGAGCGAAGGCCTGCCAGCCAAAACCCGAGCGTCCCTCTGGGATCCTTAACGCCCCCCTCTGCCGGTTGTCCCCATATTCCACCATCACAACGTATCTACCATGCTCATTCGAACATTTCTGGGCGAGAAACGCCCGTGAGGATTCGTTGAACTTCACCGATAAATCTTTGTCGTCGTGCCCCTCCACCAGTTTGCCAAAGAGATTGGCAAGCCAAACCATCCCATATCTGCCTATACGCACGGAGCTCTGGGACTTCCGACTCAGCTCCGAAATCGAAACGAGACCCAACTTACTAACCGAAAAATGGAACGTCTTCGCCTCAATCACTAAACTACGGAAAAAAACCATCGCAAACCACTAACTAAGGATTCTGAACAACTGGGTGAAGGGACGGGGAAGGGAAAGGAGAGGAGAGAGATTCGAGGAGAAAGTCATTCCTCCTCCTCGAGGTTCCACCTCCTCGATAAGTATTGCTGCTTGATTTTGAAAGGTTTCTCTTTAGAAACTTAAACTCTCGCTTTTTTCTTGAATATAATAGAATTAAAAAAGAAAAACATCTCAAGAGGTGTTTGTTTTTGTCCTTCTCCTTTGTTTTTGGTTTTATTATTCGGGCTGGTAGATACTCTTGCGTCTCACTTTTTTCCTGTGAGCACTTCGCGCCTTGGTTAATTCAGGCATTCAGCCCATTTCGTTTTTTCTCTAAGGGTTCTTGGGACTGAGCTTTGATCAAAGGTGGGTTCTTTCTGTCACGGCCATCAGAAGTTTACTTACCATCGCTTTCATGGTTTTTTTTTTATAATCTAATCCTGTAATCCCCTTCGTTTTGTTTTTTTAACACTAGTCTATTTCTTTCTATTCTTTTATACATGGTTATGTTTGTGTGTGTGTACACAAACGTTGTGTATGTATTTACGTGTACTTTTGTTTTAGACAGCGTTTTTGTGGGGTTTTGATTCTTAGATGGGTTTTGGGAATTTGATGGTTGGTTAGTTGAACATCAGATAGGGAATGTCTATCTGGTGGATGACTGTTTGTTACACTGTCTTATTGGTGGTGCCCGTAAGTGTTGTGCTTTGCTACAATCCGGCAATAGTATTAGTTGATCTCCTCAGATAAAGCTGCTTCCGATCTTTCTTGAGTTCGTTTTTTTTTTTAATTTGATGCCAATGTAGCTTCATACATGGGTCTTTATTTATTGATTCTGAGGTTTAGTTCTTTCTAGTAGCAATCTATGTATAATGTAATTGATACAAAGCTGGAGCAGCTATAGATGAGGTAGTTGTTTTCCGTTTTGGGGAATTGCGAGTAGTGCTGACACTTGCATTTTGTTCCTTTTAGTCTATGCTTAGTGATGGATTACACTGATGATAAGTGGGATGAGGGATGCTCTACCATTGGAGACAAAGGAGAAATTGGTTTTTATCGATTTCAAGGATGAGATATGTTACAGCTCAGTTGAAGAGGGTCCTGTTTATTTCTGTCCCATTTCGTTTTGTGGAGGGACTGCCTCAATCAATACCTGTAGCAGAAATTGCTGCAGATTCAGTTACCATCAATAATACAACTGATGATCCCATGAATCTTTGGTCTGTAACAATATTCTCCTCAAATGCAGAGAACTCTTTCAAACTTTCTCTAATGAAGCCTCCAACAGCAAATGAGACCTCCAGAGACTATGTAGACTTTTTCTCCTCCTTGGAGGACTGGATGCTTCAGCCAGGTGAGATATTGACAATATGGGTCTCTTGCAAACCAGAGCAAATTGGCTTGCACATTTCGGTCGTGTATTTTGATGTAGAGAGTGAAAGGATAGAACGAGTAGTTTTTCTCATGGCTGATGATAAGATCTCAGTCTTTGGCTTCTACAAAGCAATATTCAAGAGGCAGAAAAAAGAAGCAAGTTGTTGTTGATAGAGCATTTGTTACAGGTGTGCGTCCTGCGAAGTCGACAGACAGAGTTTTCAGAAACAGACTTCCTCGATATGACATTCCAAAGGACATTAGAGAATTGCTTGAGAGTAAGCAGATACCTGAGGCTGTCGAAGCAGGTCTTACGCAGGAAAATTACCCTTTTTTCTTCGAAAATCTAATAATCATGGAAGAACTACAACTGAAGGTAAATCTTAATTGGAAATGGAAAAACAGTAATAGTGATTAAATGAGATTCTTATATATATCTTCTGCTAAAATTGGTGAATTCTGGCTTCAGGAAGACATGAAGAGTCATCACATGGAATGTGTCACTATGAGGAAGAGAGGAAATCGGTTTTTGTCCCTTGTGGTCCCGGGTCTTGCCGAGAAAAGGCATTCACTTGTCATGGGGACTATATCTTTGCCAAGTTAGCCTCTGAATATGGAAATGACACAGCCAAATCATATCAGGTTTGTTGTCTACTTATGCATGGTACATCGTTTTTCCTCATGATAATGATTAGGAGTTTCAGCTTTTGTATTTCCAATTTCTAGCTATGATTAGTGTTTCATTCTAGTTACTAACTGAGCTGTTGTGATTCTCTTATCGTGTGATTTTTTTTATAAAAAAAAAAAGACGAAGAAAAATCTTCTGGGCTTCTTATTGGAACAGCCATACAACATTTTCCTTTTCAGTTACTTTGATCAGATAAGGAAATAAAGTTGGAGTTGGTCTGGTTTGATGCTCTTAGTATGCCATCTTATCTGTTTATGGAACTTGCTGGATTTTCATTTTATGTTTGGGTGAAATATCATTTCATATTTTAAACCATCTGGCCATGTTGACGTTGGGCCACAGAACACAATTGGAGGTGTCTTCCCTCCTTGGATGTATTTTGTTTTCAGCAGATGATGGTCCGGCATGAACTCTTCTTATTTGACTTGTGTATTTCATGCAGATTCAAATAAAGCATGCTCCCATCAATGAGAGTGAAGTGACATGTTTCTATGTTACCTATTATTTGGACTAATGTGGATTTGTTGTTTTTGACTACCGATTTTGTTTTATTATAGTGTTTAGTTGAATTTTGCAGGCCTGGAGCCTTTTTTTTTATTGCCAAAATTTAATGCAGTGTTTCACAGGGTTATATCCACCGAGTTGAGGCTGATGAAGTCTATCTGAAGTTTGATTCAGAGTTTCACTTTTCCCATACAGATGGGAATCTCTATAATGTACAGTTTACGTACAATCGAGTCAACACGAGAAGGTTATATCAAGCAATTGAAGCTACCTATGAATTAGAGACAGAGTTCCTATTTCCATCTGAATCCTTTAACAGGAGGCTGATTCAAACCACTCAACTGGTGCCTATATCTTGTAATCTTAATCCAGAGCAAATGCATTCTATTGAGATGATCCTTGGCTGCAAAGGAGCGCCACCTTATGTGATTCATGGGCCTCCTGGAACAGGTAAGACTATGACCTTGGTGGAAGCAATCCTCCAGGTTTACACAACTTGAAAGGATGCTCGGATTCTTGGCTGTGCACCCTCAAACAGTGCAGCAGATCACATCCTAGAGAAGTTCCTCAGTGAAAAGGTTGTTCACATTCAAGAGAATGAAATATTCAGGCTCAATGCACCTAGCCCGTCCATACGAGGATATCACACCTAACATTATCCGCTTCTGCTTCTTCGATGAGCTTATCTTCAAGAGTCCTCCACTTGGTGCTATCCTGCTATATAGGATCATCATCTCAACTTATATGAGTGCCTCTCTTCTTTATGCAGAAGGTGTCAAGCAAGGCCACTTCTCTCATATTTTCTTGGATGAGGCAGGCCAAGCTTCAGAGCCAGAAACCATGGTTCCTATATCCAAACTCTGTAAGAGAAATACAGTTGTTGTTCTAGCTGGAGACCCATTGCAATTAGGTCCGGTGATATACTCCAAAGAAGCAGAAACTTATTTATTGGGGAAGTCATACTTAGAAAGACTGTTTGAATCTTAATTTTACCACAATGGGGATGAAAATTGTGTGACAAAATTGGTTCGAAACTACCGATGTCACCCAGAAATTCTGTATCTCCCTTCAACTCTGTTCTACAACGGAGAATTAATTGCATGTAAAGATGATGTGAGTTCCTTTGTGGATGAGGTGAATCTCCTTCCTAACAAGAACTTCCCTCTTCTTTTTTTTGGTATCCAAGGTTGTGATGAGAGAGAAGGAAATAACCCATCATGGTTTAACCGGATCGAGGCAAGCAAGGTAACAGAGATCATAAGGAGACTAACTGCGAGTGGAAATCTGAAGGAGGAAGATATTGGGGTAATAACACCTTATAAGCAGCAGGTGCTTAAACTAAACAAAGCACTTGAAAGTCTGGATATGACTGGTATCAAGGTCGGGAGTGTAGAACAATTTCAAGGACAAGAGAGGCAAGTCATTATTGTATCTACTGTCCGGTCAACAATCAAACACAATGAGTTCGACAGGACGTATTGTTTGGGATTTTTGAGCAATCCAAGAAGGTTTAATGTGGCTATCACCCGTGCTATATCTTTGCTAGTCATAATTGGGAATTCCCACATCATCAGCAAGGTAATGCTTTTCCCCTTGCAAGCTTTTATTTGAGAGTATTTGAGGAAACCTACACATTGCTGAATTAAATGTGATAATAGCAATGTCTTCTAGAAGATTTCATCTCTGTCAGATCCAGTTTCTGTACACGCCCACTTTAGGTATTCTTTCATATCAAAATTGATGTGTTGGTTATTTACCCAAAAAAGAAAAAGTGATGTGTTGGTTTGAAATGCTAGGAACACTAATAGAAGGGTAGAAATGTACTTTTTGAATGTTGTTTACTTGGTATTACAGGTGGCATGATTTTGATTCAAATTTTGTTTTTATTTTGATTAAACAAGTAACTTTAGAGTCAACTCTGAGCACAAAAGAATGTTATTTACTTGATCTTATTTACTTTTTTTTTTGCTTACCCAGAAAAGTAAGGTTACGGTTGAAATCAAAGAAGCAAGATTTTCTACGTTTAGAAAGTGCCCATATAACATTTGGGACATCCTGAAAGGAAAAGTTGTGCTCTCAAATTCCTTTGAGTCAAACTTAATACGTCCCTTGAAGAATTGAATGGTCCAGGGTTGCTTATTTAGTATGAAGGTCTACACTTGACATCATTAGGAATTTCTGAACTGGATGATGACCTAGGTGGGTGCCTATTCAAATTCAGTATTGCATAGTTGGACCTGTTACTCCTTGTTCAGGTGCTAATCCATTAGCAATGAGGGCAATCAACAAAACTACCATCTTCTTTTTGATATTCTCTGCGTACTATATTTATTGACAAGCTTATTGGAGTTCCATTCAGAAGTTACCTTCAAATATCACCCTCAAATTCCTAACTGGGTGTCTGCCTGCATCACATTCTAAATTCTTTATAATTTTTATTTAAATTCCATATTTTTTTTCTACATTTTAAATATTTCCCTTTCAATTCCATATTAATTTATAGTTGTTATGTACATCAACAGAAGATACTGAATTGACATTTGGAATGTTACAATAAATTTCATTACGAATCCCCATCTCTCTCTCTGTGGTAAAAAGATTTTTGGTTCTGCAACTTCTTAGTGTTTTCTCTTTTTTGAAGCTAGCATTTTACCTAGTTTTTCTCCCTAACAGCATGGAAAATCTGATACTCTGGAATTTCAATTAAAGACTAATTAAATAGTGTTGGCATGCCTTGTATGTGCTGCTTATTAGTGACTCCAGGTTGCTTGTAGCACTTTCTACTTATGAACTTGGAAATGAATATTTTATCTTCTCGCAATCGTCCTGTAATTTTTGTGTTGATAATAAGAACAAAACTTTGCAAGTAAGACTTTGGAATGGAGACAAAAATTTAAATTTTCTTTTTCCTTTTTCTGAGAAATGCAATCAATGAATCAGGATGATTTCTTTCAGTAGAACAGATATGGGGATAGTTAAAAGAATGCTATTCATGAACATGTCAAGCAGTTGGATAGAATGTGATTTGTTAAACGTACACGTCTTTGTATTGTGTTATTCATTTCACGAAGCAATCACACCAATCGAGCTTTCATTTCAAAGAAGACAAGATCTGTTGTGTATTGCTAATGCCCAATTATTTGCTATTTTTGGCAGGACTCTTACTGGAACAAGCTCTTATGGCGTTGTGCAGACAACAACTCTTATCAGGGTTGTGCTCTCCCTGTTAGGCAGGAGTTTGATGATGAGGACCCCACACAGAAGGATTGCTTGAACGGTGTTGAGGGAAACCCTCTACCTCCACAAGGAGTTGAATGGAGTCAAGAACCTTGGCAAGAAGAATATCCTAAACCTGTCACAGATGAAGCTGAATGGTCCGATGGCTGAAAGTAAATTTGCTCACTGGTTTATATCTTTGCAAAAGTGTTTTTGAATGCCATGAAGCGCATCCAGTAGAATGTTGAAGTAGTCAGATTAACAGTGCAATCAGTTCAACCCTGAGCGTTAGCTCAGTGGTTACCTCCTCCCTAAGGGGAGGGTACTTCCGGGGTTCGACCCTTATCCGCAGGCTATGCCTGCTGCCACTGTTGATAAAAAAAACAGTGCATTTAGTTCGGAGTGTCATTATGTCAATTTCAGGAAAAAGTTGATGGATCATTTTCCTTGCTTCCCGAAGCATCACCTTTGCTTTTCAGCACGCTAGAGGATGCTATAATTTTTAATTGTGAGTGATGAAAACGAAAGTAGGTAAGATTCTCAATTGAATGATTGATACGGGTTTGTGGTTACAATTCTGACGAGTGTTGTCTCAAGAGATGGCTGGAAATTTCCTTATGAACTGTAACACATGGAGTACACAAATTCGTATGAAAGAAGTACATATTCTGACTTGCCCGATTTACTGGGTATTGGGGTGAAAAGCAATTCACAGTGAATTTTGCCTTCAATTCCGATGCCAATGGGTGTGGGCTAATCATAACGTCTGCCATGAGTATAGATGAGGGGAAATTCCTACAAGGAAAATGAGTACGCCAGATGGGACCCAACTATAGCAGAGATGGAGTTGTTTGGCTGCTGATGAAACTGTAGCCGCTGTATCCGGTTCCATCGATGAGTTCTGCTTTGGAGGTGATGCATTAGCATCTGGTGGTGAAGGTGATACCTTAGCAGTTGGAGGTGCTGCATTAGCATCTGGTGGTGAGCTCGGTGTTGCAGATGAATTCCTCTCAGGTTCTGCTGGAGATGAGACATTACTAGAACCTGCAACAAAGCGATTCGGAACTTCAGAGTTCAAAGACCAAAAGATGTTTTCCATTAAGCACAAATGCTTGTGTATTAGACGGAAACCTCTGTCTGCCTTTTCTGCATAAACCATTTGGGACTGGAGATAAGTCAATCTATACTGGGTTATCATAGCAGTGATGTTAAACTTTTCTATATGATAGCTAACAATGGCCACAAAGATGCCCTGCTTTACGCCTTAAATAATTGTGAAGATATAAGATCACACTGATGGAGACCTCTACCTTCATCTCTTTATATTCTCCACTTCACTTCCCTCGACCTCCATTTTTCAGGGATTATGATAAGCATGTATTTCACTCTGTTCTGTTATAAGTTTAGACTGTGCCGGAATCACACAGGCACAGATCATTGACTACTCCAGGTTAATTTTTTATTTCTTCTTGCATGAGTAGGAGGACAAGATACAGCCGCGGGTACCTTGTGGAGTCAATTAGTAATTCAAATGTAACTGCGAATCGAGCGAAAAAGAAAATTGCAGGACAGTTTGTGAGCATGCAAGGGAGCATTCATCCCTGATACCTGAACCAGGAGGATTTGTATGCCCTGAACCTGTCGCTTTCCAGAGAGGAGGCAGTCGTCGTGAACCTGTTTCATTGTCATACACGGAGAAAATAATCTGATTAGTCCATTACTTGTATCGTTTTATCAGAACACAACATAAAAATTCTTGCAATACATAGAAGATATACGCAAAAACTTCCATGGCGAGTAATGTTGAATCAAGAAAACCAGGAGCTGAAAAACCTGAGCAAAGTGACTCCAAGGATATACTCCTCGAGGAACTACTGTCTCTCAATCGCATACAGACGCGAAACAGAGAGAGTACTCTCGCGCCTTTGACCGGAAACCCGAGGATCATTGGCTCCCGGACAAGGTAACAGAGTCAAACACCACTGCGGCTAGAACTCATAGTCAAGGAGAGGGCATCGCAACACTTTTCTGAGGGCGCTTCGGAGAGTTTGTTGGGCGGAGCGGAGATGTAGGGCAGGCATGGCGAGATCTGAACAAGCTCCTGGGTGCAAGTTGAAAGCGGAGGACGCCTGGCGGAGGTAACAGAGAGGAAGAGCACGAAGGCCAGGACGAGAGCGACGAGCAGCAGTGGAGCTCAGGCAGTGGTGGTGGTCATGGACGATCCAGATGGTTGAGGTTTTGGAATCTTTTAGGGGGAAGTCGGAGATGTTAGAGATAATATCATAATCAAATCTTAAAGATTTGATATGATATTCTGATTATCACAATATCAAATTTTTGATATTGTTATGAAGATTCAAATTCAAATTCAAATGTAGAGATTTAAATTTAAATATAGGATATTCTCCTATTATGCTTTGTATTATCTCTATAAATAGAGATCTTCAATTGTAATATGTATGGACTCATAATACAAAATACAGCCATAGAGGGCTTTCACAGTGGATGTAGGTTTTCTAGACCGAACCACTTAAAATCTTTGTCTCTTGTTACTATTTCTCTCCCCTCTTCATTTTCACCTTTTTTCTTCTTGATATCAGAGCCAACTATTTCTGGGCTTGACCCACTTGTTTGTGTTCTCCATTTGTTGTTCACGTGCATGGACCATGTTCATTCGGCCTGCACGTGAGGGGGAGTGTTAGAGTCTCACATTGATTAGGGATCATTCAATCTTGTGCTTAATATATCTGTTAGGCCACCTCTTCCCATTGCCAATTGGTATTGGGATGAAACTTGACTTAGTATCAGAGCAACAAAATTCTGCATCCTTAAAAGTTGGTGAATTTCACCTCCGCTGTCGTGTGCCTATGATTTCAAGGTCCGATCACTTTCAACATGTGTTCAAGATCGTGTGCCTATGATATGATTTCAATGTCTGATCAAATTCAAAAAAAAATATATCTGATCAGCAAGGGAGCAAAGATCTATGATTTCAAGGTCCAATCACCTTCACATCTCGTTTTTCAAACACAAGATTTCAGATTTCTCCATCTTAGGGAGGATGTTAGAGATAATATCATAATCAAATCTTAAAGATTTGATATGATATTATGATTATCACAATATCAAATTTTTGATATTGTTATGAAGATTCAAATTCAAATGTAGAGATTTAAATTTAAATATAGGATATTCTTCTATTATGTTTTATATTATTAATCGTAATCTGTAAGGAGTTATGGACTCATAATACAAAATTCTCTTCCCTCTTCAATTTTTACCTTTTTCTTCTGTAGAGAGAGCGGTTGGGTTTGGAGTCCAGTAAACAGTTACGTGTATGGTAGAGTGGCGGGAGAGTTTCTGTTCAAAGAGTTGACAGAATTCCGCCAAAGGCCCTTTGGCTTTTGACGTCTTTACTTCCATTTCCTTGTTAGACGTTTTCAGCTATCTCAACCCCATTTCCCAAAAACCCGTTCGGTCTTTGTGTTTCCCTTCTCATCCTCTCTATTCAGCTAATGGTCTAATTTCCGTCATTTAACACGAAGAAATATAGTAAACGTAAAAAATCAAATCTTTATTTCCACTGATACATATTGATTAATACAAAGAATTGATTCTCCTATAAATAAGCATTGGCCTGAACAAGCCCAAATAATAGTCACCCTCAAAAAGAATACTATTTCTCCAATAGTACAAAAAAAACAAGCTAATAGTAGTTCAAAACAGAAGCTCCTAATACGAGGAGAAGAAGAACGAATGGTGAGAGACTGTAAGAAGGCAAGGCAGCTGATGGGGTCAGAACCGAGCGGCTTCCTGAAGTTGCAGTTGGAGCTTCAGAATTCACTGTTGGAGATGAGGGTGTCGTGTCCGATTCTGGTGCCTGAGCTGCAGGAGATGTGGATGTCGGGACAGACGAAGCTGCTCGAGAAAACAGAACACTTTTGATGTAAATATCAAGCATCAGTAGCACCAAAACAAAACTTTTAGTACTGCTAGTTTTGTGCATGCAGTAGTACCTTTTGGACTAGGAGTACTTGGAGAGAGTACAGAGGAAGATGTTGGCGCTAGCGAGACAGGACCTGCCCAATCAAGTCGGACCGTGTCAATTATGCAGAAAACAAAATCCTGTGAAATCATGATATCTTTACTGGTTGTTCTACAAAATGTACAGGAAAGGTACCTGGAGCAGGAATAGGCGCACCAGCTGCTGCAAAATGACAAAAACCTCTCGTTAGCATCTCAATAGTTTCATATAAAAATACAATATATAAAAACCACCCAATATGTTCTACGAGCTGAGTTTTACATTTGCATTGGAGGGGAACGCCAGACATATTACAAGCACGAGGGAGAGAGATGGCTAAGGTCCGGTTAATGGGTATTCGGAAGGGAACGTTCCCGGTTACAATGAGGCACAGACAGTCCGTGCCGCCACTTGTGAGGGACTTCAGAGCAGTGCAGCAGCCAGCAACTGGTGAGGTTCCATTTCCAGTGCTATTTGTAATGAAGTTGATACAAGGGGTGAAACTAGTAATCATTGAAGCGCTGCATGGGGTACTAATCTGGCCATAAACGGGAATAATCAAGACCAGAGCCACTGCCAATACTGGAAGAAAGCGAGGTCCAGGCAAAACGAGCTCCATATTAAGTTTTCAGTGGACGGCTTGGAGAAATCAAAGAATTTAAGCTCTCGAGAAAGCACAAGAAACTTGGGTATTTGAGACTCTGATGTTTAGAGGAGAGAAGGGTAATAGGAATTTATACAGAGAGGGGCGATGGACAAAAGTGGCCGGTTACAATTAGGTGAACTTGAAGTTGGTTCTGGAGTTCAACTACTTTTAACTAATCTCTGCCGGATAAAGGAGCTTGAAGTAGGTGGAATTGGCGGCATGTTGTGCCATCTGTGCAGCGTGTTTTGACTAGCATTCCCAATTCATTTCGTCTCCATCTCGTTGATAATTTTGGAATTTCCTTCGATGATTCAGAGTTCTAGTTTAAGCTGTCTAAGTTATTAAATTAAGGGAAATTCACTTTTTAGTCCTTAGGTTTTTGACACTTTTTCATTTTAGTCTTTAAGTTTCAAACTTCAAATTGTTAGCCCTTGAGTTTTCCTTTTTTTGAAGAAATGATCATTCTGTCAGTATGTCGTTCATATGTTTAACGGACCTCTTTGACACGTCAGCAAATTTGAAGCGGTCGACCAGGTACAAATTTGCTGACGTGTCATAGAGCTCCGTTAAGCATATGGATGACAGACTGACGGAATGACCATTCATCAAACAAATAAAACTGAAGGACTAAAAATTTGAATTTTGAAAGTGAAAGTACTAACTCCAAAATTGTCATGACCAAATCCTCAGCGCATAATGCAGGATTATGGATGGCACTCTTCCCTCTTTCCTATCCCAATCCTCAATCTCAAGCAGGAAGCTGTCAATTTGAAATTATAATTTTTCCTTTTTTGCCTGGGATAAACAGTACTGGAGCTGTTGGCCAAGAAAAAAACAACTACACCAGAAAGCTATGCCAATAGTGATCAAGGACTATTCATTCATGGGCCGACCATCAAAGATGTCTAACCCGCGTGCTGTCGAAAATATCAATCTTTCGTTATAAGCCCGTGTGGAACTGTGTGAACCGAAAGCGTAGGGAAAGCCTGCTGGGGATTTTTGAGCTCAAGGTCCTCTAAACCCGGTTTATTAATTGTAACTCGTAACAAATGTCAAACTGTCCAGAGCCTGCTTTCCCCCACTGCGTTAATAAGGATTGTTCATGGCTTGGCGGCCCTTGGCTCTCTCCCATTCTGCTAATCTTCTTACATGGCTCTTTTCGCCTAAGTATTAGGAGTAATTCAAAGATATTAGGAGCTCAACTTCAAATTGAACCCAAAAGGATCAATTAAAAACAATGCCAATTTCAACTGACATCCAAATATGAGTTCAAAACTTAAAAGATGACCAGAATTAGAGCCTTTGGAAATTCTCAAATAGATAATCCGACTGAGGTCACATGTATTATTTCAAAGGCTACTGGATTAAATTGAAGATACGCCACAGAGCACCTGAGGATTGCCATCAGCATTATCATAGCCATAAAGAAGAGTTTCTTACACTTCAGTACGAGACAAAAGGGACTCATATAACTGATAATAAGAACACGACATCAAAACTACGTCTGCCCCTAGCAGCAGATCTACCGACACCACACTAGGAAAAACTGTATCTACAACCACGTCGCTTCTTACTTACGGGACAGTATACTGGAGTCCAGAAAAAGAAGAAGAAAAACTCCAAAACCTCTAACTTCATTTATGACTAAGCGAGAAGAGACTTGCAGGGAGAGTAGACCTTTTCGTTCCATAGAGGACTTAGAGGTTCACTTGTCTGTCAAAAATCCAACTGAAAGGAAGGGTGAGTGCTTGTTTGGCTCTCCCTTGAGCTCTTTCCTCCAGCTTTCTAATTCTTGGAGGTAACCCACAAACATAGTCCTGTGCTTTTCGCCCCTCACCAGAAAGTCCAGTTAGGTTCTCCACTTTCCATCTGCCCACCAAAAACTCTAATATATCGGCATAGTCCTTGGCAGTGTAGACCCCTAGCCTCTGTGCCACAGCTGAAAAGTGTTCGAAAAGGTTATCATCGCGGCCATCATACATCAAGTGGGCTGGCATGGAGATTTTCTTCTTCATCATGTCCGCAAATGCCATGACAGTTCCATCGGGATCGATCTCAAATAGCTTTTCAACTATCTTGGTGTAGGCAGTTTCATGGCGCTTCTCATCCGAGGCAATTGTGCCACATATTTGTGCCAAACTTAAGTCCCCATGCTCTTTGGCAAGCCTGGCAGTGTTCCCATGAGAGATAAAGGTTGCCCTTTCTTGGAAAGAAGTATAGATGAATCCGAGGTAAGGACTATTTTCTGTTCGAGGATCCTATGAAACAAATACAAACAATATCAGGTCAAGGATCAAGCAGGGATCGTGGAAAATACATCTTCTCAAACAACTACATAGATTTTCCTTATGTTTTTGGTCACCTCCAATCACAAAAGGCAATTATTTTGAAGATAATACTCAAAAGGATTCATCTTGTGTATACGAAACATAATATTGAAAAGGAGAATTATCAAAACCTCTGCCGGAAAATACAACTAAAAATACTCACCGAGCAGGGAATGCTAGAGGAAAAAACGTATACAGACAACTGATTTTTTTTTTTTGGGTGGGGGCGGTAGACATGAAGTGATTGAATGTACTTAACCTTGAAACTATGCATTCTTGTGTTTGTCTGAAGCCTTTACGTGCATTTGATTTAAAAAGACAAGCCATTGATCTGCAGAAGTTTCAAATATGGCTTCCTAGATATGCTGAACAGGAATTCCTAGCAAGAATTGCAAAGAATCCTATAGCTACATGTGATGCAAACGATCCAAGAGCTACATGTCAAACATTGTATTCCACAAGTCTACATTTGGATCTACGTGTGCGGTCTTCATTTTATGCGCATGCAAAGATTCAAGACAAGACCCAATATATGAGGCAAGGATCTCACCATTCCAGACCCAATGAGATACTGAATTGTCTTCTCAATTTGCCTCATGTCCACTCGTCCAGTAAGATAAAGATACTTATTCAGCAGATCACCATGCCTGTTTTCCTCAGCAGTCCATGCCCTTGTCCAAATTGCCCAAGAAGTAGGACTTGCACCCGTTTCATCACGAACTCCATCTAAGGTATTTAGCATTGTTTGATAAGTTGGAAGGGCTTCTTCTGTAATCATATCCCCAACCAAAACAACAAAGTAGTCATCTGGAATCTCCTTTGCCCTATTCCTTAGTTCCTTGACTTGATCGTGAAATCCATCAGAGGCAGGGTCTGGTAGAAAATCCTGTGGTTGCCAACACTTCTCAACTGGCTTCAGGTGAACCAAAATGTTCTGTTCAGCCCAATCCTCCATAGACTTAAAGATCTCAACCTTTTGCAGAGGCATGGAATGCGTGACTTGAACATGCACCTCCCGAGGAGGCATAAAAGGCTTCTTGGGATTCTCAACTTCCCTGCAGTGAATGGAAGAATTTGGAATAAGATTGTCCTGATTCCCAGACTGAACGGCATGAAGATACCCTCCAGAAAATCAGACAGATGCTTTTTTGTTTTTATCTTGTGTTTTTTTGGCTAGAAACAAGAAATTATCAGATTCCTACGACAAGCATCATTTGGGCATAATTCATCACACAAGAACCATCAAAGGATTTCCCATAAGGAAGAAAGTCTAAATATAGAACAATCATCAATCACCATAAAATACAATGTCCGACCTATTTACTTTCTGAAATGCACTAAAGAGTATCCATTAAAGAAATAAAGAAATAAAGGAACTAGTTTTCAAATAAACATTGGAAGCCAACACAGCAACCATGAATTGACAGGGTAAAACAATTTTCACTAGAACTGGAGAGAATTATATCCCCCATTATATTCATGAGCACCACAAAGGCAACAGTACAGATGAATTAGCTAATATAAGAAAGGACTGCACATAAGACAGTAGTACAATGAACGAAAATGTACCGTCATCATATTAAACCAAAAAAAAGTTGAAAAGTTACCGGTCAAAAATTTAAACCCAAAAGTTTAAGAGAGAGAGGAGGGAAAATGATGAAGCCCGCATACATACCCAAAAGCTAATTTGATAAAACAAACCCAACGAATCCAACCTTACAGCGTCCTATTTCACAAAGTTGAACCAATAGCAAAAAGGAGAAACAATGCAACCTAAAGCTGCAAGCTAGAAGTCAATGATTTCCCAACTAAAAAGTTACAAAGAAGAGAAAATGGAAAGGGGGGAGGGTTGGGGAAGAAACAAGGAACTAGCGCACAATGTGTAGCTCAACAACCCGAATATTCAAATGCATAAAATAATTCAAAATGATAAAAGTGAAACACACTTCAGAAATCCAATAAGTATGTCAAGAGGATGGGTTCATACTCAAAACCATCACAAGAAAGGAAAAAGGAGGGGTGTAGAACCTGAGCATACAGAACACATTCTAAGTAGAACCAGAAAACATGTAAACTTCAGACCTCCTTCACAACTGTCAATTTCTTAACCAAAGTAGCCGACGTGACACTTCAGTGCCATTGAAAGGCCACAGAAAAAGAAAAAAAAAAAAGATAAAACATTTAATAAAGGAACAAATATTAAAAAAAAAAAAAAGCAAAACAGAGAGAGCACTCAAAAAAAAAAGTGGAGAGGGAAGCCACTGCTTTTGGGGCAAGGGTCTTCCACGTGGCAATGTAGAGCCACAGCAGTGACTTCAATTAAGGTGACAAAATGAGACGGTAGTCTAGAATCTAATACGTCTAGAATTCCAAGACAAAATTAAAAGTTAGAAAACTGATCTCTTATAGTGAAAATGATGAAATGTATTTTAGTTTCCAAAGCAAAAACCATAGAAGTACAACCAGGGGCAACCGTCCGACTCAGGCATAGACGCTTCCAACGAAAGACTAGCAGAAAACAACAGCTGGACAATCATGCATCCACTACTTCAAACAAACAAAACACTCCCAGATTCTACCAATAGAGTCGTTCAAAATGAATTCAAATTTATACTGAAAAATTGGTATGACGACACATAAGTTTCCAACGTATTTTCTACTAAAGTAAGACACCGAAAACCTACACAAGTATCAGTACGGGTAAACAAAAAACTAAATGAATCAACCATACCATTTCTGCCACCACAAACAAACCAAAAAGGGGCCAGGAGAAAAAAAAAACTATATATACTAGAAGGAAAAAACTCAAATTAAAAGTGTAGACGTTCCACCGAGTGATAAAACTGATTTGCACAATATCCTAACCACCTTCGTCCAACGCAGCGAAAAGGACAAAGAGATAACATAGTAGACATAAAAATCACAAACCAAATAGCAACCAGGTCCTCTAAAAGTATCTTCCACCGAACAGCACAAACGAAGATAGGAAAGATGATGATGCAATTAGCTCGAGTCTCGAAATATTATAGTATTTTTTTGGGAAAACAGAAACAAAAGCAAATAACAAAATAGGCGATAATACAGCATTCTCAGTAGCATCATTTCTAAGGTAGAATATAGTAAACTTGAAGCTAATAAAAAATCCAGAGGCTTCTAGAAATTCAGAGCGAGCTCTGCTCAGTAATAGCTCTAAAATGCAATTTCTGCATTACAAACAATTTCGTCCTTTGCTGGCTCCTGGATGCCACACCAAGCGCACACTAGAACAACGAGGATCATCCACCATTGTCATATATATCAATGTTCCGGTCTATGCTCTTCCTTTTTGAGCACAATATAAATAAGGAATCAGTCAGTAGTTATGAAGAATGAACACAAACAACAGAACCACCATCGTGTTTGTTGTTAATCCATCTCAATGAGTTCAGCACATAAAAGAACAATTCGTTCAACAAATAAAGAAAGCTTCTATGACTTTCATAAATGATTCATGAAATCACCCATCAAGTAAATCTAAAAATCGACACTTGAAAAGGCATAATAACTACACGAGATAAATCTATCTCAGTAAGGTCTTTTTTGTTGTTAATCCATCTCAATGAGTTCAATCTACCAACATGCAAGAACAACATCGAGAAGATTAAAATAAATAGGATATTAATCAATTATGTAAACCACCTACTGAATCACCAGAAGCTACTGAGAGAGACGAAAGCCGTCATATGGAATTGAAATTAGCGACTAAAACAGAAAAGCCACATCACGAAACAGCATTAGAAAGAAGAGAAACATCGGATACAAATCCAGAAATCCCATAACGATCATCAGGAATTATTTATGGGGAAAAGAGAAGGCCAAAAAGGAGGAATGCCAAGTGAAGAAGAAATCATCCAAAAGTCAAAAAGCCAATAAGATCACAGAAACCCATATCCAATCTTAAGCCAGAATTACAGGGTAAAGAAAACAGAGACCCAGATCCATAAACAGCTCTAAAACAAGAGAACAAAAAAAGATCCATTGATCATTCCAAAAATATGCATGCATGGAAGTCTTGTACAGACCCAGAAACGGAAGGAATAGGCACTCACTTGGAACCAGAGTGAAGAGTGGAGGCCATGAAGAACTTCGGAGATCGGCGGCTGGACTTCTGAGTGAGCGCAAAAGAATGCAGCTTTGGAGGTTGAGAGGTGAAAAGACCGAGTTTGAGAGCCATTGTCTCCGGATTCTCTCAGCCTTTTTAGCTTTTCAGTTTTCTTCCTCCACAGAAGCGAGTGAGCTGATATGCTTTGCGACAAAATATATAGGCGAGGAGCAGGAGAGCCTCTACTGATATCTGCATACATGGGAAACAAACTTATAATAGACTAGCAAAATGCCACTACTTTTGCAAATAAACTACAAGATTACCCTTCTCAATTTACTTATTGCTGTACCTCCGATGTGTATCGTTCTCACGTGCTCTAATCAATTAGAAATACACAGGTAATAATATAATAGATAATATATTTTAAAAAATATATGTATTTAAGTAGGAATTTACATTGAAAAACAATTCATAATAGCCATTAAAAAGGATTTCTTTTTGTTTTTGTTTTTAAGCTACTCGAGGATCGGAGCCATCGAGTCTATACATCATGCAGAAGTGTTACGTATGGATTACTTGAAATTTGGAACTGAAATCTGCAGGGGTAATCTGGTGAAAGAGAAAATATTTTTTTTGGGGACAAAGAGAACTAAAAGTATTTGTCTCTTCATGAATTATCGACGTCCACGAAGCAGAAACAAGATTAATTATATTGAGGGCAGGGAAGGGAAGGGCAGACACGTCTTCGCGAGCCCATTGCTGCTCAACAAGAAAGATATCCCACTTGCCACGCTTTCTTCTAGTCTTCATGGTTTCCACTAAATCCTATGTTCAGTTCTTCTGCTCTGATATCACGGCTTCTTCTGTGCTCCAATGCGTCAGCCTCTCTCTCTCTCCAGGACATGCAGTAGACAGGTGCCAAGAGGATTCTCTCTCTAGGACATGTAGTAGACAGGTGCCAACTACCAAGAATGGGCTAGCCTGCGGGCAAGAAGTAGGAATTAAAGCTTCCAAGTTGGCGTTCCGAGCCAAGTTTCACCGCCTAGCAAGGCCCTGGGGTTCTAGCTAATGATAGAGGTATATTTTTTTTTATAAAATAGCTTTTTGTTTTGTATTTTTGGGTACGTAAAATGTAAAACCCAACTACCTAGGTCAGATTTTTGTGCTGTGTATTAGCAATTAATTAATACAATAGGGTACTTTGTAGTCTATTATTGGTACGACTTGAATATTAAATGTAAAACCCAAATTGGAAATGTACTCCAAACATAAGAATATAAGTATTTTTTTCCTAATGAATTTGGAGAAAATACACAACTATCTAGAAACGTCTAAAATGTTGAGAGTGTACGCAACAGCCCAAACATTATTATTATTATTATTATTATTATTATTATAGGTTTAGTGACTATATGCAAATGACATTAATGGGAGAAGAGTAGATTTTAAGTGTCGTAGCGAGTTGGCGATCAGGTATGATGAGTTGAATCGGTCTTCCCTGTAAGATATCATTTTCTATTTTAGCTAGAAAAGATATCATTATTCGTAAGATTAATATAGATTTTGCAGAAGTTTTGAAAAACATATAATGAGATGCTATAATATATATGAAATAAACATGATTTTTCGTCAAACATATATATGGAAGTCTTTTCTTATCCGCTATTTTATACTAACTATAACATTCAAAATAACTAAAATATCTTTCAAGACAAAATCACTTTGTGCATGATTTATCAATTAAATTAAATATAAGACAATGATTGATTATTTTTAACTTAAAATTTGAGAGAGATTAATTAATTTTTACCTATAGATATATAGCCTACTATAGACTTTTAACTGTAGTTATTTTATACGTGATAATCGTGGTGTCTCTATATATGATATTTTTCAATGGATGATTGTGGCATAGATATATCAGCACACCTATAATGTGTCGTAGCATGCCAGCAATATTTACAAGCTAGCGATACGTATAGCCGAATGCTTCGTTTCATCTAATAACTACTGATATGGCAAATACGACCTTAGAACACTTATTCTAGAAACATAAAGGGTAAAAAAAAAACTTCTACACTCGGGTGTAGTCGTATCACGTACACATCTGCATGCATGGCTTCAATGTGGCGCCATAAAACAGCATGCCTATGACCCGCGCTCATTAATGATGTACAACTATTAATGTTTCATTAACTGTCTTTGACTTCTATAGTCGCTTTTGATCCTATCGATGTTACCCAAAATGAACATAATAACTCAGTGCAAAAAAAGAGAGGCAAAGTGTTATTTCAAAACTTTATGTGTCATTTGGAATTGATACGCTCGTAAGAGATAAGTAGTAGGCGATCTAGAGATCTTTCTTCTTTTACTAGAAGTAGTACACTTCCTTACTTCCTTCTAGCCAGCCAGGTGTTCTACGTGATACTCGGCGTTTTGTACATGACCTGGTGAACCAACGAGGTGACCGTGGCGAGGATATTTCTTCGTGCCCATAAGGTGTCCTTCCGTCTTTGTTTTTTTCTTAAAAAAAATGATAATATTTGATCTTCCATCACTAATACTTTTTAGAATAGAAAGAAACATGTTATAACTCTTACTTATGAAAAATATCTTTCAGAACAAAATATTCCTACAAAAGTTCGACTTCTTCAAATGAATCAAAAACTTTTAAATTTATGTAAAAAAAACTTTATTAATTTACTTGTTAAAGGTATTATACAAAAATCTAAATCACCTTAGAGTTGTGCTGCATTCTATGTGCAGGGTCATGCTGAATTAGAACGAGGAGTTCCTCGTCTTATTATTAATTATAAACCTATAAATAAAGTACTACAATAAATTCAATATCCAATTCCCAACAAAAAAAAACTTGTTGAGCAAGTTACATGATTATACTATTTTCTCCAAATTTAGTATGAAATCTGGTTTTTATCAAAAACAAATTGTTGAAGCTAATCGTTATAAAATAGCTTTTACTGTTCCTTTTGGCTATTTTGAATAGAATATTATGTCTTTTGGATTAAATAATGCCCATTCTGAATTTCAAAATATAATGAATGATATTTTCAATCCTTATTCTTCCTTTTCCATTATTTATATTGATGATGTTTTGATATTTTCCAAATCCATCAAACAACATTGGTATTATTTACATAAATTTTTCAACATCATTAAAGCTAATGGTTTAGTTATTTCTGTTCCCAAGATTAAACTCTTTCAAACAAAAAATATGTTTTTTAGGTCATAATATTTATCAAGGCACTATAACACCCATATCACGTGCTATTGAATTTGCTGATAAATTCTCTGTTCAAACAACTGTTAAAATCAACTTCAACGATTTTTAGGTAGTTTGAATTACATTAGTGATTTTTATAAAGATCTACGTATATTATGTAAACCCATCTTTGCTTGTTTACGAAATAAACCACCTCTTTGGATGACTTTTGCTCATACATATTTTGCCAAACAAATAAAAGTTCATGTTAAGCATCTCTCATGTATTGGCATTGCATCACCCTTTGCATTTAAAATAGTTGAGACTGGCACTTTTAGTCTTGGATATGGTGGCATATTAAAACAACGCATGCATCCGCATGATAAAAAATACATTGTATGATATAATTCTGGTGCACAGAATACTACACAACAAAAATACAGTACAGTAAAACAAGAAGCTTTAGCCATTGTACTTTGTATCTCTAAAATTCAAGATGATTTATTAAACCAACATTTTTTTGTACGTGTTGACTGTAAGTCTGCTAAATAAATTTTATTGAAAGATGTGAAAAACCTTACTTCTAAACATCTTTTTGCCAGATGACAAGACATTTTATCTGCTTTTGATTTTGATATTGAATATATTAAAGGAGAATCAAATTTCATTCATGATTTCCTTGCTCGGGAATTCCTAAAGGGCAAATGAGTTCTTCCAAATCTTCTGCCTCATCATCCAAACCTTCTAATAAAACTCGTAAGCTAACCACTTTCAATTATCTTTCAGATATATCGTTTCCCCCTTTTTCTACACCTACACGTGGTTCATCTCTGTCTCATATTAAGCCTTCTGTGTGTCCTAGTAGTATACCTCTCCAGAATACCTTTACGCTTCTTGGCCAAATACCATCACCAAGACCATCTGTGACATCAGCACCTCTACCTCCAATGGATAAAACTTTTAGTCAAAAGATACAAGCTACGTTTACTTCTCTTCCTTGCAATCCTACTGATATAATAGTTCCTAAAACATATATCCGTCATGTTACTTTTATTGAAGATCTCTATCATTCTCTTAATGATCTATATAAAACTGCAAGTCAAATATTACCACCTGGTTGGAACTTTGTTCCTAAAAATCTCATGTTTACCCAAGCATTTTACCAATATATTTTAAATGATACGAAGTCCGTTGAATTCGAACAGACTCCCTATAAGTATGATCCTTCTCGAATTGGATTTTCAAAATTTACCATTAGACGAATAATTTCGTCCAAAGAATGGGGACAACCATGGACTCTTTGAGCCCTGTCTATACCATTTAAAAATTTAAAACATATTTCTTACTATGACTATATTGACGCATTAACCTTTTTCTTACTTTTTGATAATCAAACTCATCATCATACTTGGTTTATAAGATTCAAAGGATCTTATTGTACTGATCCAATTCCCCAATGGTTTATCCAATGGTGGGATAGGTTTGGTCCAGAATTATCCATTTTCCCTGCTCCCTTTAAACAAGCTTTTGATCAATGGGCCTTATGCCCTCATGATACCCCTGTTATCCAAAAATATCCTGCCATGAAAAATTCTCCACACACAGATATATCTCCCCTTCTTCGATTTTATATCCAATTCAACATGTTACTTTGGATATTTAGCTGAAAATTTTTCTTTACCTTCCAAGATAAAGCCAAAATATTATCCCGAAATTTTTTTGTGGAATGGTGGACTGTGCTCACTATTGATATCATCCTTTTCGCCCTTTTTAAAGCAAACATATCCAAAATACCCATCTTCAATTTCTTGCTCAACGAAGTCAGATACAAGCAAAACTTACTGCTGCCATATCCCGTAATGATTACAAGAAAAAATTGCTTGAGATTATCTCCCAACTTTCTAAAGATGATAAAGATAAAGCAAATACTCCTAATATATCAAGCACAAAAACTATTATATGCTTACCTTTGAACATGCTCAAGATCTATATGATGCTTTTGATTCATAACTTTCGCCAAAAGATATTGCAGCTATTAGTCATTCATTAACGAAAGACTGATGATATTGTGCCCAAAATAACCCGAAGATATTTTGCCAATGTGATACTGTTATGCGACTGTGTGAAGATATGCCATGTATACCCCCGCCGACAAACAGTAAATGACTATTTTACTCTTGACAAAAATACCCCAACATTTTTGCTACAGTCAAGGCTAGTTTGGTCTTTTTATCTTCTTTCCATTTCTATATCAGAGCAACTCTCACATTCTGATTTATTCAGATCGAGATTTGCCCTCCCTCTCTCAACTCTCTACCTTCTCACTAAAACCTTCAACCTTTCATTTACTTACCTCTTCCGATCATACCTCTTCTCTTGTAATACTTCATCTCCTGTAATACTTCAATATTTTTCTGATTTATCTCTTCTAGTTTTTGTACTTTTCATTTGTTGTAATCTTTGCCTTTCTTTTACTCTGTTCAAATAAAAGTGTGTTATATCATTATTCAAATAGTGTTAGTTCTAATTACAATTACATTACTATTACGGCCTACATTGTCGGTTCTAACTGCTTTCTGTTTTTTATATACTATTTATTGTTGCTTTCTATTCAATATATATATATACATATTTAAAATCTGCAATCAATTATCATATCCTCTTCGTATCTGAGACGGTTTTGGTATCAGAGCCATTTGATATACACCTATCTCTACTTTCCCTACTCACATTCACTTTTGATATTTTAAATATCTGCTAAGTTGCATGTATTCATTGGAAGAGTTATTTATCTAAAATGTTGAAATTCACCTAGAATAGTTGGATTAGTCGTTGCCATGTGGGCATAGGCCGGACCCGGTTGATGTGACTCGTTATAGTTAAACAATCTCTTGCAACTATACAGTCACTTAATTAGTATGTTTAAAAGATCAAATAGTAAACATAGTATGACAAGTGATAGTATGGATCATTGCATTAATAACACTGCATCATCTCTATCTCATCCAATACTGATGATTATCATATTTTATTAGGAGATAACAAGCTCTTGAACAATTGGGTAATCCCCAAAGTCAAGAACTCACATTTATATAAACATTCTACATTTTCATTTAATACTGATTATGCCATAAAAACTATTGAACAATTGATACCCATCGGTAAAGAATATGAACTCAATTAATCTCCGTCATACCGATATGATTAAAAATATCAAGCTCAAGGCTTTAAATATATGCATATGAGTTTAATTCAAATAGCTGCTACACCTCTCATATGTCAAGACTTGAATGCTTCTGTTCTTCTTTGTTTACATGATGACCGACATAATCAATTTTCCAATTCTTTGCTTAATATAGTTGAATCTTCTTTACATCAAGGACCAATTTCCTTTAATTGTTTTCCTCTTTCCTTATCTGATACAACTATTTTACATTCTTTAATATTAAATATTATATCTTCGAGCTGTGATATGATGGAAGGTGTTCAATCCCTTACTGTTGTATACAGACTCCATTATAAACTTATAAAAACTACTCTTGATCGCAGATCAAAAGTTAGACCTCTTTCTGGTGAAACTTTACTTTTAAATACTAGTACTGAATTTTCTAATATTATTATTCCTCGTATGATTAAATTGGGTGATATTATTTTACCTGATCGATGGAAACTTCCCTTAGGTGTTCCTCTACCCAAAAAAAATAAATAAATTGAATATTTTGATCAACATACAGATGAATCTGGTATTTTATCTTTTGCAAATAATAGATATTCTAGATCTTCTATAAATTCAAGATTATCAGTTGATTCACAAAATTCAAGTTCAAGGAATTTCCAATCTACTTTAACTCTTTTCTTCCAAGTACTTCTACTTCTTTCTCCTATCCCTCGTATTTTAAGGATAGATGGTATAACTAGTACACGCACGAAAACACACGTACAATTTCCTCTTTATGAAAATCAACCTAATATTATACTTGGAACAAATTGAAAAAGCCCACTCATCACACGAAGCTCAAAGTGCAGTTTTGATGAAAGTTTCGGCCTCCTTTGTCGTGGTCCAGACAAGACCCAAATGGGCCGTGAAAGTTTCGCCTGTTCAAACCCAACGAATGCTTCGAAACAAAAGTCCAGAAAAAACTTGTGGCCCATACCAATCGTCTTTGCGACGAGCTATTTTAGGTTGTGTTTGTGTTGTAATATTTTTGGTATGAGAATATGTGTTGGTATTGGGTTTAGTGAAAAGGTGAAGAGAGAGGTAATTTTTTTATATTTTTTGATGGGAGAGAGAGAAATTATATTGAAGTATTTTATTAGGAGAGATAAAATTTTGGGGAAAATTTTGGTTGCAAACGTAGCCTATAAGATATTTTTCAATAGGTGATTGTTGCATCGATATATATATATATATATATCTGCATGACTGCATGCCTACAATGCGACGCGGTAGCATCACAGCGATATGCCTTCAATGACAATGTGTCCACACTCATGATGTATAAGTATAACTAATATTTATTTAATTTACTTTGGATACCTTCGTCTTTGATATACACTACAACAACAAAATTGGACTTCAGCAAATCGCCGTTAAAATTCAAAACAATGCCGTTTTAATGGTTTCATCCTTCATCAACGGTCATATTACGTACAGTGCTGTTTGCACAACTGCTCTAACTGTGCCTGTAAGTCCAGCGCCGTTTTTTCACCACTGCTGAGTGCTGGTCGGTGCCAGCTTTAGGCCTGTAAGACAAAGATCTATTCAAGTCATTATTAAATTATTAAATTAATTTTTTTCGTCAATTAACAATGCATTTAAATGTAATTAATAAAAATAAGACAGATTAATTATTATTTTTACCTTCTTATCATTAAATTGCGCTACAGCCCAACCATTGGACATATTCATTTTGTAAAAATATTTTAGATTACAATAAATACATAAATTTACAAAAGTAACATTCAAAATATATAAAAAAAATCATACACAAAAATAAATATTAAAATCTCAAATATATTTTTTTTAAAAATCTAACAATTTTTCTCTCTCCATATTTCTTCACTCAATTTCAATACTTTTTTATTAAAAAATTAAATCAAATCATTTCTCTACACATTTTTTACGAATTCCAATTAATATTAAATAATTTTTTTACCAATTTTTATACAAAATTTTTCTTCCTTTGTGGTGGTCGATCCAGCCTGGCCCATACACACGCATGCTGCTGGGATTTTTTTAAAAAAATTTAAGGTTTTTTTTTTTAAAAAAAATGGATAGTTGTCGATCAATAAATAGTATCCGAATAATTTTCTAGTTCATTAGGTCGATGTTATGTCATCTAATTAATTTTCTAAACCTACCAATGAATGTGGTGTGAAATAGATCCACGTGGTGCAAAAACTAGCTAGCAGGCTCTTCATCAAATTTGGTCGTAAGGTAAGGTGCTAAGAGCCTACAAATTAGAGGCATCTGCCATGTTTGTTTGTTTGTTTATGATAGATATATGGCCGACGCTACAAGTGTTGCAAACTCTAGCTTCAGCCATGTCGTTGATTTTGCTCACTCTATAACACCGACCTATAGCGATCAAAGTGTCACCATTTTCTTGAAACAATTAATGCAATTACCATATTATTGAGCACGAATCAATTAATGCAAGCAGTATTGTAACACTCATTCCTTGTTTGGTCCACGTTTGATACAAATTTTATGTATAAGATATATAAGTCAATCACCAGGACTTTATAGGATTAATTCGTGTCGTAATCCCCGCTTGTGTGCATACCATCTTTATAGGTGAGTTTAGAGAGTAAATACTGGCACGGAGCCTGACAAGTATATATCGTAATATAAAATTTATATATAATATATGTATCTTCAAATTAAATGATGTAATTGAAATAGAAGATTATAGAAACATTTTTTTTAAAACCAATTAAGCCACGGTATGTACTATCGAGCATTTTCTTGAAGCAATCAATAGGATTAATGGCTGTCTCATGACCAAATTGGTGTAAGTTACAGATATCATAAATGGTTTTTTTTTACATTCTTAATTTAAGTTTTTAATTTTATTTTGATTCTTTTTTGTTTCGGTATGATTTTTATTTGATTTTTAATGATTATTTGATCTAACTAATTTCTAAACTATTATTTAATTTATTATTTTTATTTCATTACACTGGTATATTTTAAAATTTTAATGGTTTTTTTTACTTTGAGAGTGGTTTTCTGTACTTTCTTAATTTAAGTTTTTAATTTTATTTCGATTCTTTTTGTTTTGGTTTTATTTTTTAAATCTTTTAATGATTATATGCATGATCTAATTAATTTCTAATTTTTTATTTATTTTATTACACTGGTATTTTAAAAAAAAAATCAACGTTAGCATCTATATATATACAGACCACGCAGGCGGTTTCCGTCACCCAATTGATGGAAAGGGAAGTGGGGTGCCAATTGAACAGATACGAAGTTAGATTCTGTGAAATGAACAAGCTTTATTAAACGAAGAAGCATAAAAGTACAAAAAGCACACAGATGACTATCAGAACAACATTACGTTGGGGCAAGCCAACAGTACTTATTTCTGTCGACACTTAGTACGTAACTTCTTTTCAACCTTCTTGTTTTCTCTTCGCAGCTTCTTTGTGAGTTTCGGAAGAGCATATGCTTAATTGGCAACCTTAATGATCATTAGCAATCTTTGGGTCTAAACCTCCCTACCACAAAGCCAGCTGAAAGGAATGCCGGGTGCTACTTCGGCTTTTGCCATTCCTCTCTCCTCTAGCCGCTTCATCTTTTTAACTAATGCACACACGTAGTCTTGGGCTTCTCGTCCTTCGCTCGAAAGTCCAGTTAGCTTCTCCACGTTCCATTTGGCGACCAAATGTGTATATACTCCCATGTAGTCCCTGGCCGTGTACACCCCAAGCCGAGAGGCAACACCTGTGAAGTGATCGAACAGACGTTCATCTTGGCCATCGTACATTAAGTGGGCTGGCATTGCTATTTTCTTCCTCATCATCTCGGCGAAGGCGATAACGGTGTCACTTGGATCTAACTCGAAAAGTTTTCCCACTATTTCGGTATAGGCAATTTCATGGCGCTTCTCATCCGCGGCAATTGTGCCACATATTAGGGCAAGCTTTTCGTCCCCATACTTCTTGGCCAGCCTAGCCGTATTACCATGGGAGATAAACGTTGCCCTTTCTTGGAATGACGTGTAGATATTAAAGAGGTAAGGATTTGTTCCGCTGCCGATATCCTAAGACAAAAAGATAAATTAAGTAGCTGATCAGTACAACTATATATTGACTTGAATATAGTACCCCTCACAGAATAGTCTAAAATTAATTTGATCAGTGCACAACGTATCAAAGAAGTGAAGACTTGAAGAATATCTAGACAAAACCTTGACGTAATATATAGAGTTATATAGGTTATGACTTAATTAATATGCATTGACGTGAGATTTTCTCACAGCAAACACGGAAATATAAAGTTATGGAGTGGCATGCCATATGGCGTTGGAAAGCGACGAATAAAAATTGAAGTAAATACTGTAAAAGATTTGTGGCTTATCTAATTACCATTCCGGATCGAATCAGATAGTGCGTTGTCTTCTCTATTTGTTTCATGTCCACCCGTCCTGAAAGGTAGAGGTACCTGTTGAGAAGATCGCCATGCCTGTTTTCTTCTGCACTCCATCCCCTTCCCCATATTGACCAAGGCGTGTCATCGACTCCTGTTTTGTCGCGAAATATTTCTAGACCATTAATACGAGCTTGGTAAGTTGGAAGAGCTTCTTCAGTGATCATATCGCCTACTAAGACGGCGAAGTAGTCGTCCGGAACTTCCTTTGCTCTCTCCCTTAGTTCCTTAACTTGCTCAAAAAATCCGTCAGAGGTAGGATCCGGCATAAATTCTTGTGGTTGCCAAGATTTCTCAACCGGTTTCAAGTAAGTTATGACGTTGTTTCGAGCCCAATCTTCCATGGATTTAAATATTTCGACCTTTTCTGGTGGCATGGTGCTGGCAGCCATGGCCATGGAGAACTTGGGAGATCTCATGACGCTGGATTTTCGTGGGAGAGAAGACGAAGGCAGCTTCGTAGGTTGAGAAGTGAAAAGATTCACAAGTTGGAGGGCCATTGTCTTTCGTCTCTCTCAACTTTCTCTTGTGAGTTGTACACTGAAGAGAGGATGGACATGACTATTTATAACAAAATCATATTCCCCCACCTCCCAACCCCAAAAGATTGATGATTGGAGGCACATGAATAATTAAATAATGCCATCCTACTATGCCACGTCGCATTCCTCCTACATTATATTTATACATTATATTTAATTTTTCTTGTTCTTTTTCTCTTTGTTTTATTATTATTATTTTATTTTTTTCTCGATCTCTCTATTTTTTTTAAGTCGAATGTGCACACAAAACCTTGAATCGCATCTTTTTTTTCTTTTCTTTTTAAGTAGCTTCTTCTTTTTTATCTTTCTTTTTTTGAAAAAATGAGATAAATAAATAAATATATATATATATATATATATATTTATACTTTTCACCCACAATTGTAGGAGGTTCATTCTTTTGTAAATTAATTTAAATCGTACACTCAATCATGAGTTCAAAAATAAAAATATAATATTTTTTTAGTAACCATTTTGATCAACTTGAACCTGCCCAAAGTTTTATTTCACCATATAGCAATTTGTACAGCCAGCTAGTTAATATCTTCGCCAAGGATTGCATGAATTTTCCTCTTCATAAATTACACAAAAAAAAAAAAAAAAAATCGTAGTTATTTTCTCGCGGCATTTATTCTTTGGATCATCTATGACATCCTCGGTATGGGTGCTCTAGTTTGTACTGCAGATGTCCTAAGCAGTGTCCTTAATTTGACTGCTTTACTTCACAGTGGTGTTTTATAAGCTAGGCATGGCATGCCGGTATCTTGGAGTTACATAGGAAGCCATTAACTGAAATTTATAATCAGTTTGCAATATAGAATTTGGTGCGCATATATAATATATATATATATATAACCCACGCTCTTAATTATTATTTTTCCGCAGCAAATTAATTACGTTTATATTGGTGTCGTATAATTAAGGTGGTACTGCTTGTGATCCCCGTATGTCGGAGATACCTATATAGGAAGCCATTAACTGAAATTTATAATTATTTTTGCTATATAGAATTTGGCGCATATATATATGACTAGTCCACGTACTTAATTATTATTTTTCCGCAACAATCATGAACGTGCTAGCCACTTTTTTCTGTTTTTTTATATTTCTTTTAATTTGTTAAATATGTAGTCTGTGAATGAAAGGATGGATAATTAAAGATCGGGAAAATATCGAAAAAGAAAAGAAGAAAAAAAATTGTCCGGGACCAATCAAAAGAGGGTTCAATCAGGGACCTCGATCCCTTCTAATATTCGGAGAAAAAGATACAAGTTTTTCAGTTCAAAAAAATTAGAAAAATAGACAAAATATTATTAACCTTTTTTATCGGATTAATTACGGCCTAAATATTGGCTCCAAAACAATCTTTACTAAAGCCGAATTCCCTCCTAATTGATACTTATTTAATTTGCTATCACAAAGAGTACCACTGCACTAAAAAATACGTATATATATCAATCATCATTTATCTTACCCTATATCATAGGAATTATATATATATATTAATTTCCACCTGATTACTTATTTAATTTGCTCTCACAGAGAGTAATGCACACAAAAATACGTTTATATATGAATCATCATTAATTATCTTACCCGTAGTATAGGAAATATATAATATATATAGGATAATATTCTTCTCATATATTACTTTATTAATATTATATCACATTGTAGACACGCGGATTTACCTATGCAACGATCATCTGTTGAAAATATCAAATACATACAATAAACACCATACAACAACGACACTCCTAAGTAATGATAGTATTTAATGGATAAATAAACTTTTCAGCCATCAACTACTAGTTAGAGGTTTAAATTTTTAGATTAAAATGACGATAATACTTTTGACCCATTTTGCATATATTAAATATATTGTTGATCGAGGGTATTATTGTCATACAAAGTGAGTGACCGTCTAACATTGGTTAGTTGATGGTTGCAATGTATCAAAGTGGGTAGTTTAAGATGCAAAGTGTATCTAACGTTGATAGTTAACGGGTTGCAATTTATTAAAGCTGATAGTTTATGGTACAATATGTCAAAGACCCGATAGTTGACAAGTGAAAAGTGTATTTATCTTTTGTATTTTCTTAACAAATATTACGGGATCATATTTTGTTTAATATAACAATTGGATTATGTATGCTAACTGTTTTTTTAATGCATATTCGACAAACCATCTACATAACTAGGTCTAGATTATAGTCCCCTCCTTGCAAGTTGCATGTCACAAAGAGAGAGAGAGAGAGGCGGACAAACTGATGCAATGGAGCAGTACTGAACAAGGCTGATCAGAAGAGTAGATCACTGAACATAATAGTAGTTAGTGGAAACCTCATGAAGAGATCAAGAAAGCGTCCTGAGTAGGATATGATCTTAAGTTATTGTTGATCAACAACTCACTCGTGAAAGACGTGCCTGCTGAGCCCTAAATATTATATATTTCGTTGCTGCTTCATGGAAGTGAAAAATTCAAGAGGCAAATACTTAATTATTTTTCTCTATTGTACAAAATAAACGACATGATCTTACGTGAATCATGTATCAACGACCTAAATAATGCCTTCTAGCAAAGTTCTATGCACCGGTATTATATATATGGGAGAAGTTGATTGCTTAGGAATAATTGTATACGTCGTACGTATACAGTAATAAATTGAGATGGGTCTATTATAATTAAGGAGCAAATGTTATCTAAATAGCATAGCCAAATGGCCGTCCAGAGAATAATTAAACAGACATAAATATTTAATTAGTAGCCAGTTGTTGAAAGCACGCCAGGTCTAGTTAATTTACATCCAAAACATATAGATGCAGTGTGGAAAGAATAATATAGATAATATATATATAATATTTCCTATGATGCGGGGTAAGATAAATGATTATTGATATATATACATATTTTTTAGTGCATGCAGTAGTACTCTTTGTGATAGCAAATTAAATAAGTATTCAATCCGGAGGGAATTCGGCTTTAGTAAGGATTGTTTTTGGGTCCGTTAGCCCTTAATTAACCCGATAAAATAAGTCAATAAAGTTTTGTCTATTTTTCTAATTTTTCGACCAGAAAAAGATACAATCTCCGAATATTCAAAGGGATATATCAAGGTCCCCCATCGAACCCTCTTTTGATTGGTTCCTGAAAATTATTTTCTTTTCTTTTCGCTATTTTCCCGATCTTCCCATCCGGATCTGATATTTCTCAGACTACAATATTTAACAAATTAAAAGAAACATAAACACAGAAAAAGTGGCTATCACGTTATTGATTGCTGCGGAAAATTAATAACTAAGAGCGTGGGCTAGTCATATATATATATATATATATATATGCTTCAAATTCTATATTGCAAAATAATTATAAATTTCAGCAGGGCGGCTCTAAGGTAATTGGGGTCTTAGGCCAAACTATAAAGTGAGACCTTTTATGAAAATTTATAAATAATATATTTAAAAAATAAAAATTAATTAAAAGTATTCTTATAGCTTTTTGAAATGCAAAATTGCTTATCAAAATTTTATATTCTAGATTTGTTAATATATCATTTTCAATTGATAATATTACTAATCCATTTAATATTTCTTTTGTCATACTTGATATTAAGTAAGATTTTATTAGTTTAAATGATAACTAAAACAAATACAACTTAACATTAAAATTAAAATTAAAGTAACTAGGGATTTAGTGACAAAAGATAAGAGTTGAGAAATACCAAGAAATAAGAATAAAAAAGATAATGGTTGAAAGAAGATTTTTTGATATTTTTATACTTATTGTCTCAAGTAAGTTTAAGTTCTTTTAAAGATATATTTTTAGTTGTTAGATAAGGCTTAAACAACTAGCAATGTCTAACAGAAAAAAATTAAATAAATTGCCACAAAAAATGTTAATCTATATATGAAAATTTAACCTCAAGGAGATGTTATATAACTTTTTATTAAAGAGATTGAATCAATTGGGGGAGACTTTATAGGGTTTCTTTGAATTAATTATAATTAATATCTTTAAATAAGAAGGTTATAGGCTTAATTGGGATTTTATAAATACCACAAAAGCGAAAATTTAATACTCCTTCAATCAAGAAAATTTAATATGTTTCTTCAATTAAGCTTTTCAAGTTAAGTTTTTGAGGCCTTAATATTAAATTTTCTTTGAATACACCATTAAAAAAAATTTTGAATTGGCTGCCTCTAAATTTAATGCTCCTTCAATCAAGGAAATTTAATAGGCCTATTCAATTAATATATTTAACATTAAGTTTTTTAGGCCTTAATATTAATTTTTGTTTAAATATATCATTAAAAAAATTAAATTGGGGCCTATTAAATTTAGGGGCCTTAAGCAACCACCTATACTGCCTATTGCTAGAGTCGGCCTGAATTTCAGTTAATGGCTTCCTATATATCTCCGAGAGGACATGCGCCACCTTAATTATACGACACCACTATATATAAACGTAATTAATTTCTGCGGTAAAATAATAATTAAGAGCGTGACCGGCTAGTCATATATATATATATATGGTCCAAATTCTATATCGCAAATTAATTATAAATTTCAGTTAGTGGCATCCTATGAATTACGTCCGAGATACAAGGACACCACCTTATAAGACACCACTATGTGGGTTGTGAAGTCCCCGCTTGGTCAGAGTTTCGATCGTTGGTAGAGGGAGAAGAAGAGAGAGAGAGAGAAAAAGACTGCTTAGGACACAGTACAAACTAGAGCACCCAAACCGAGGATGTCATAGATGATCCAAAGAATAAATGCCGTGAGAAAATAACTACGATTTTTGTTTTTTTTGTGTAATTTAAGAAGAGGAAAATTCATGCAATCCTTGGCGAAGATATCAACTAGCTGACTGTCCAAATTGCTATATGGTGAAAGAAAAATTTGGGCAGGTTCAAGTTGATCAAAATGGTTACTAAAAAAATATTATCTTTTTATTTTTGAAATCATGATTGAGTGTACGATTTAACTTAATTTACAAAAGAATAAACCTCCTACAATAGTGGGTGAAAAGTATAAATATAAATATATATATATATATATATATATCTTATTTTTTTCCAAAAAAAGAAAGATAAAAAAGAAGAAGCTACTTAAAAAGAAAAGGATGTGATTCAAGGTTTTGTGTGCACATTGGACTTAAAAAAAGAGAGAGATCGAAAATAAAATAAAAAAACAAAGAGAAAAAGAACAAGAAAAATTGAATATAATGTATAAATATTATGTAGGAGGAATGCGACGTGGCATAGTAGGATGGCATTATTTAATTATTCACGTGCCTCCAATCATCAATCTTTTGGGGTTGGGAGGAGGGGGAATATGATTTTGTTATGAATAGTCATTTCCATCCTGTCTTCAGTGTACAACTCACAAGAGAAAGTTGAGAGAGACGAAAGACAATGGCCCTCCAACTTGTGAATCTTTTCACTTCTCAACCTACGAAGCTGCCTTCGTCTTCTCTCCCACGAAAATCCAGCGTCATCATTAAATCTCCCAAGTTCTCCATGGCAATGACTGCCAGCACCATGCCACCAGAAAAGATCGAAATATTTAAATCCATGGGAAGATTGGGCTGGAAACAATGTCATAGCTTACTTGAAACCGGTTGAGAAATCTTGGCAACCAAAAGAATTTATGACGGATCCTACCTTTGACGGAATTTTTGAGCAAGTTAAGGAACTAAGGGAGAGAGCAAAGAAAGTTCTGGACGACTACTTCGTCGTCTTAGCGGGCGATATGATCACTGAAGAAGCTCTTCCAACTTACCAAGCTCGTATTAATGGTCTAGAAATCTTTCGCGACCAAACAGGAGTCGACGACACTCCTTGGTCAATATGGGGAAGGGGATGGAGTGCAGAAGAAAACAGGCACGACGATCTTCTCAATAGGTACCTCTACCTTTCAGGACGGGTGGACATGAAACAAATAGAGAAGATAACGCACTATCTGATTTGATCTGGAATGGTAAGATAAGCCGCAAATCTTTTACAGTATTTACTTCAATTTTTATTAGTTGCTTTCTGGCGCCATATGGCATGCCACTCCATAATTTTATATTTCCGTGTTTGCTGTGAGAAAATCTCACATCAATGCATATTAATTAAGTAATAACCTATATAACTAATGGTCTAGAAATCTTTTGCGACCAAACAGGAGTCGACGACACTCCTTGGTCAATATGGGGAAGGGTATGAAGTGTAGAAGAAAACAGGCACGACGATCTTCTCACTAGGTACCTCTACCTTTCAGGACGGGTGGACATGAAACAAATAGAGAAGACAACGCACTATCTGATTCGATCCGGAATGGTAAGATAAGCCGCAAATCTTTTACAGTATTTACTTCAATTTTTATTAGTTGCTTTCCGGTGCCATATGGCATGCCACTCCATAACTTTATATTTTCGTGTTTGCTGTGAGAAAATCTCACGTCAATGCATATTAATTAAGTAATAACCTATATAATTCTAGTATGTTACGTCAAGGTTTTGTCTAGATATTCTTCACTTCTTTGATACGTCGTGCACTGATCAAATTAATTTTAGACTATTCTGTGAGGGGTACTGTATTCAAGTCAATATATAGTCGTACTGATCAGCTAGTTAATTTATCTTTTTGTCTTAGGATATCGGCAGCGGAACAAATCCTTACCTCTTTAATATCTACACGTCATTCCAAGAAAGGGCAACGTTTATCCCCCACGGTAATACGGCTAGGCTGGCCAAGAAGTATGGGGACGAAAAGCTTGCCCTAATATGTGGCACAATTGCCGCGGATGAGAAGCGCCATGAAATTGCCTATACCGAAATAGTGGGAAAACTTTTCGAGTTAGATCCAAATGACACCGTTATCGCCTTCTCCGAGATGATGAGGAAGAAAATAGCAATGTCAGCCCACTTAATGTACGATGGCCAAGATGAACGTATGTTCGATCACTTCACAGGTGTTGCCTCTCGACTTGGGGTGTACAGGGCCGGGGACTATTAAGCATAAGTAGTCAATAGAGAGGTATGGCAAAAGCCGAAGTAGCACCGGCATTCCTTTCAGCTGGCTTTGTGGTAGGGAGGTTTAGCCCCCAAAGATTGTTAATGATATTTAAGGTTGACAATTAAGCATATGCTCTTCCGAAACTCACAAAGAAGCTGCGAAGAGAAAACAAGAAGGTTGAAAAGAAGTTACGTACTAAGTGTCGATACAAATAAGAAGTGTTGGCCTGCACCAACGTCGTAATAGTCATCCACGTGGTTTTTGTACTTTTTATGCTTCTTCATTGAATAAAGCTTGTTCATTTCACCTAATCTCACTACTGTCCGTTTGTTATGGTGGTACTGACATTATTTGCTCCTAAATATTTTAAGTTAAGTGAGTCCGTGAGTGAGTGTAGACAAAGAACGTACTTATAAGAAGCTACTAATATTAAGCTTAAATACTTTTTTAGCTTCCTGTTCTTTTGGTCATTTTAGTTTCAAACCCGTTCTTCTATTAATTTAGTTTAAAGCAATTTTAATGGACCCAAAAATAATAATTTAAGCTAACTTAACAATTATGACTTGAATAGATCTTTATGAGCCGGCCTTATTAGGATGGGGGCTTAGGCAACCCCCTAATTACCAAATTATGTCAAGGTTCAGTCCAGATATTTTTCAAATCTTCATGACTTCTTTGATATAAACACGACTTGTTTATATAGACCCACATCATGAACTGATCAAATTAATTTTTTTAAACTATTCTGTAAAAGGTATACGTACATGTATTCAAATCAATAGCTAGTTAAGCTGGGGTTCTTAGACACCCTCCGTCTCTCTCTTTTCTCCCTCTCTTTTCTCCCTCTCTGTTTTTTCTCTATCGCCGCTGGTCCGGAGGAGGAGGGAGCTTCGGCTCCCTCGTCCCCCTCCTCCTTCCCCTTTTCTTTTCCCCCTTCTTCCTCTTCCGTTTGATGTCTCCACCGATGGATCTGCTGTTTGGTAGTTTAGGTTGGTTTGGTTTTCTGTGCAGGTGGTGTTCGGTCGCCGTTCAGCGGCTTCCGCTCCGTTACCCCCCACACGCGCCCTATGGCTGGACTCGGCATGCCGAGCTCTTCGCCACCATACCCAGCCGCTGCTCATTCGACGGCGCGTGGTCGTTCACGCGCGTCACGCGACGCGCGTGGATCTCACTCGCCGTCCCCTTTAGGGGCGCGTACGGCGCCTCTCGCCCCTCGCCACCCTTCTCGTTCCGTGGTCTGGATTGTGTGGCTTCTGGCCTCCTTTCCCGCTGTGGTTTTGCCCCGCCCACCCACACGCGCCGCCGCCACCGTCGTCGCCGCCGCCGCCGCCGCAGATCTGTTATGTGTCTTCCCGGTTACCCCAGGGGCTTATGTTACGCTTCCTTGTAATAAGCCCGTTCGGGCCTGCCTCATTGTTTAAGGCCTGTTTTGTTTTAATTCTGTATTTTATGTTTGCCGCTGTGTTTACGGCTTGTGGTGTTTTTAGTGTTGTCTATTTTATGTTTTTAGGCATATTAGTTTGTATTAGCTGCCTTCTGAGGCCTTTCTGTCATTCGTGGCATTTCCGTCCCTTCGGGGACTTTGTAGGGTCTTACGGTCCGTTTGCTCGTTGGCCCGCCGACTCTTCGAAGTGTCTGGTTCGCCTTTTAGAGCCTCCTGAGATGTTAAAAGCTCCTTGATCTTATTATCAATATATATGCTACTTATGCCTAAAAAAAAAATCAATAGCTAGTTAGTTATAATGTCTCTTTTTCGCTAGCTAGCTTTGTCTAGAAATCAACCTCGTTGAAGCCCATTGGGATCTGCCCAAGCAATCTTGTCGTAAGCTGGCCTATTAGGATCTGCCCAAACCCGCGGAGACCAATAATTATATATCAAGGTACTGACACCCACTTCTTCAATTTCCACTAATTTACAGCAACAGAAAAAATCTGAGCCCAAGTTTAAAAACCTTCAAATCAAATTCAACCAATTGAAAAGAAGACCAATTAAGTTTAAATTCCAACAGCAACAGGCGGGGATCGTCACTTCACATCTGAACTGAAAGTCCTGTCCAGACCGTGAAGAAAGAAAGCAACAGTGCTAAATACCCCCAGCTCAATTCACAATAACTTGGAAATATTTACCACATAAGTCGCGAGAGATTGCATGCATGGGACTGATTCAAGGTAATTACTTGTTGAATATTATATATGGCCACACTAACTCTCTCTTCTTCTTTTTTCACTTTTCCTCCCCTTTATTCTTGTTATTTATTTTTAAAGTTATGTAACATGACACATGATCATGTATTACCGCTAGACGTGCCACAACATCACTTTTGTTAGAAACAAACACATATTCTCTTTTTTTTTTCTTTTTGTATTTTGACCTCTCAAATTAATTTTTTTTAAATGGTCCCCTAATATTCAATCTAACTGACTTCCTTCCATCTCGGACCCATAAGTAGTAGCCTGCTGGCCAACTCAACAAAGATACATACACAACTGCAGCAAATTAACTAGTTACTTAGAAAATACGCAGATCTAAGAGAATCCAATAAAGAGATTAGTTTTATGTAGACACTCTTCCAATTGAGATAGGTTATTATAATCAATGCACCTGTTGAATGAAACAAAATACAGCCTCACTTATGCATGTGTCGTCGCAAAAGAAACTACTTATAGAACTTATCTTCTGGCTAAAAAGAGTCTTAATTAAAATAGATATATATAGGACGTACTTATCTTAAAGAAACTACGTACAGCTCGATAACTTCTTTAATATATGTAAGGGCACAAGATCAACTTTCTCCCCTGGCAACCTTAAAGATTTGCAATCTTTGGGGCTACACCTCCCTACCACAAATCCAGCTGAAAGAAACGGCGGCGGGTGCCTTTTCAGCTTTTGCCATACCTCTCTCCTCTAGCCGTTTCATCTTTTTACCTAATCCACAGACATAGTCTTGAGCTTCTCGTCCCTCGCTCGAAAGTCCAGTTAGCTTCTCCACGTTCCATTTAGCAACCAAATGTGTATATACTCCCATGTAGTCCCTGGTCGTGTACACCCCAAGCCGAGAGGCAACACTTGTGAAGTGATCGAACAGACGTTCATCTTGGCCATCGTACATTAAGTGGGCTGGCATTGCTATTTTCTTCCTCATCATCTCGGCGAAGGCGATAACGGTGTCACTTGGATCTAACTCGAAAAGTTTTTCCACTATTTCGGTATAGGCAATTTCATGGCGCTTCTCATCCGCAGCGATCGTTCCACATATTTGAGCAAGCTTTTTGTCCCCATACTTCATGGCGAGCCTGGCCGTATTACCGTGGGAGATAAACGTTGCTCTTTCTTGGAATGATGTGTAGATTGTAAAAAGGTAAGGATTTGTTCCGCAGCCAATATCCTAAGAGAAAAAGAGACATTAACTAGCTGATCAGTAGGACTATTGACTTACAGTACTATCCCTTTCAGATTAATAGTCTAAAGTTAATTTGATAGTGTACGGGGTATGTTTAAACAAGGTATCAAAGAAGTGAAGCTTTGAAGGATATCTCAACTAAACCTTGACATAACGTACTAGAGTTATATAGGTTCCGACTAAACAATCATTGACATGGGATTTTCTCACCACTGACACAGGAATATAAAGCTATAGAGTAGCAAAACATATGGCACCAAAAAGCTACGAATAAAAGTTGAGGTAAATATTAATAAAAGTTTGCAGCATATCTACCGGTCCGGAGCGAATCAAATAGTGCGTTGTCTTCTCTATTTGTTTCATATCCACCCGCCCTGAAAGGAAGAGGTACTTGTTGAGAAGATCACCGTGCCTGTTTTCTTCTGCACTCCATCCCCTAGCCCATATTGACCAAGGCGTGTCATCGACTCCCGTTTTGTCGTGATAGATATATGTACCATTGATACGAGCTTGGTAAGTTGGAAGAGCTTCTTCAGTAATCATATCTCCCACTAAGACAACGAAGTAGTCGTCTGGAAGTTCTTTTGATCTCTGCCTTAGTTCCTTGACTTGCTCAACAAATCCGTCGGAGTTAGGATGTGGCAAAAAGTCTTGTGGTTGCCAAGATTTATCAACCGGTTTCAAGTGAGTTATGATGTTGTTTCGAGCCCAGTCCTCCATAGACTTGAATATTTCCACCTTTTCTGGTGGCATGGTGGTGGCAGCCATTGCCATGGAGAACTTGGAGGATCTCGTGAGGCTGGATTTTCGTGGGAGAGAATAAGAAGACCCCTTTGTAAATTGAGAAGGGAAAAGATTGAGTTTGAGAGCCATTTGTATTCGGTATCTCTCAGCTTTCTTTTTGAGCTGTCCACCGACTAGAGGAGAGAAATGCTTTATTTATAACAAAATCATGTCCCGGCCTCCCCACCCCCCAATCTCTCTCCTTCTCTCTCTCACTCTGAGCGTAAAAGATTGGTGATTCAGTTCTATGATTTTGGTGAAACCCTTGATTAATTCCATTGTACCAATTACCCACATGCATCCCCACTCGAGAGTACCTGATTTTTGGACTCCTGAAAATTTTGGATCTAAAACCCTATACATGGTAAACTAGTAAAAGACAATCGTATGGGTGCAGCCTGAGCAGTGCTTCATATAATATAAGCATGCCCATCCGAAATATTTCGTTATTTTTTTTATAAAAAATTCCAAGTCTTATTTTTTAAACCAAAATTGAGAGTCTTTGACGGAGTATTGCCTAGTTACTGATGAAGCCTACGCCTCTCATTTATGGGCATTGATCATTCAAACAACTTTTTTCTTGGAGTCACCAGACACCATCAATAGTACACGATGGCATTCAATGGTTCTTCATTGACTCATAGAGGTATATATCTACCAAGTACTTGTTTCGGTAGTCAGAAAAATCCCTTATATTCAGCCTTTGTGCACCACACTTAAACGGATATTTCCTAATAGTCAAAAGAAAAAATGCCAATTAAAAAATACACTAACTAACCGGGTTTAGAGCACACTTACAAACTTCGGATACTTGATTCTATATTGAAGTTTTTGTATCATTAAGTCCAGAATTTGCTCACAGACAGTAGAAATATTCGAATTCGCGTCCACCCATTGTATAAGCTTCATCTAGGAATGAAAAGTTTGTTCTTTCCGTCCTTGAGTTATTGCGCTTGAAAGTCTACCCAAGTATGGAATAGCAAGAAACGGTTGGATTCTCTTGAACCTTTTTCCAACAATTTCTCCCACCTTTCTACCGCTCGAGTAGCGAATTGTCAGCTTTTCTCCCTTCACTCGAAAGCGTTTTGTATTTCTGCGTTCCATTTACCCACGAATTTCTCGCTTCATTTTATACATGCAGTTCGAGGCACATTAGACCCCAGTGATTAGCGAAGTACAATTGAGAAGTTTGAGGCAGCAGAAAAGTTGGCAGGCAAGTGATTAGCAAAGTTATACATTAACTTTCTGTAGTAGTAGTTAGGAAAGCCAACCGAAAAAAACAAAAAATCTTATCACGTACGCGGTACGTCCAAGAACACCAATGCGTGCTAGGTTTGAAAACCAGTATGTGATAGAACCCAGTGCGTGGTATTACCAGGTGCACAAGTGAACCTTTCCGTTCTGTTATTTTCTAGGGTAATTGGACAGAGACCCGTAATTACCACAAAAGAAAAAAAAACGTGTGCAAAGAGCCAGAGACCGATAAATCCCGAGCAGGGTAAAGAAACTTTGGGAGCACACGAAGTGGACTCAATTCGTGCATGATAGTAACAGCGCCAACCTCCATTGCAAGCCGCGACCTCTTCCACCGGCCTCGTTTGCCGATATTAATTTCCGGCTCCCCTGTTCCAACCACCCAGTAACTGCTGCATCCATCGAATCCGTCCTACAGTTTGACCAGAGAAAGGGTGCCCTGTCCCCCACATGGGAATATCCGCTTGTCTTCTCTTGATTAAGATCCATGGTGCACCTCGGAGGTCGACGAGTGAGGAATAACTCCCCCCTTGACTTTTAGTACGATTCGCAATAAGTCTGTCGTTGAATCCATTCTCCTATCCCAATCAGTCAGTGTTAAGTTTCATCCCAATACCAACTGGCAATGGGAAGAGGTGGCCCAACAAGTATATGAAGCACAAGATTAAATGGTCTCTAATCAATGTGAGACTTTAACACTCCCCTCACGTGCAGGCCGAATGAACATGGTCCATGCACGTGGACAACAAATGGGGAACACAAACAAGTGGGCCAAGCCCAGAAATACTTGGCTCCGATACCATGTTAAGTTTCATCTCAATATCCATTGACAATGGGAAGAGGTGACCCAACAAGTATATGAAGCACAAGATTAAATGATCCCTAATCAATGTGAGACTTTAAAAGTCAGGATCGCCGAGATTTTCAGATGTCCTTTGCTCAAGTTTCGAAAGACAAAACGTCCGTGGTGTTTGGGAATGGAAATTTTCCCCACTCAAAATTTCTAAAGAATCATAAAATAATATATCTCCTCGTTAAATTATAAAATAATATTATAATATTCAATTAAATCTTCTCTCTTCACTTTTTCATAAAATATCTATATTTTTTTCCAAACCTCAATACCATGTCTTGTCAAGATAATATATGGCATAACGGTGGTGTTTGTTTGTGAAATAGTGTGGGGTCAATCTCTTGTATCTGTCTCCCTCTGAATTGTACCGTACAATTCGGACAGCAAATTGCAGAGGATCTTAGTCCCTGCATTTATGGACCTCAGAGTTACTTACGATAAGATATAGATTCAGGGATGTGAATCCTTTGCAATTCTCTGCTCAAATTGCACGGTGCAATTCAAAGAGAGATTGACACAAGAGGTGGTCCCCATTATAGGACCCATATAATCATATTGTCCTAAATTTTATATGGGCAACATTAAATGATGTGTAGACCATCTTTTTTGTCTATCTCTCCGAATTGCACCGTGCAATTCAGACAGAGAATTGCAGAGTATCCTAATCCTAGATTAAGATTAGAGTAAGAGGAGTAATATCATTGTAGCACACCTAAATGTAAGAATATAATTTAATAGACAATTTTACCTCTTTAAATTTTTTGGATAGTTGTTGATCAATAAATAGTATCCGAACTTTGTAAAATTTCAACAGTATATATCTTATAATAAAGTTTATATATAATATGTGTATCTTTTCAAATTTATCGTATAATTCGAACTAGAAAATCTTTGACAGAATACTACAAAATATTTTAATGCGGCCGTATGTAATAGTGAGCATTTTCTTGAAGCAATCAATAGGATTAATGGCTGCCTGACCAAATTGGTTTAAGTACTGACAGATACCCATTCGTGCCCACCCACCAACACCGGCATATATCATAAATGGAATTACAAAACTCAAAACAGTTATATTCAAAGCTTCTAGCTCATTTTCCTTGTGTAAAATTTCAACAGTATATATCTTATAATAAAGTTTATATATAATATGTGTATCTTTTCAAATTTATCGTATAATTCGAACTAGAAAATCTTTGACAGAATACTACAAAATATTTTAATGCGGCCGTATGTAATAGTGAGCATTTTCTTGAAGCAATCAATAGGATTAATGGCTGCCTGACCAAATTGGTTTAAGTACTGACAGATACCCATTCGTGCCCACCCACCAACACCGGCATATATCATAAATGGAATTACCAAACTCAAACAGTTATATTCAAAGCTCCCAGCTCATTTTTCCGGTGGAAAAAACCTCTGGGCCGCAGTGGGTTCCAACCATATTGCTACATGTGCTAAATGTGTCTGACATGTATAGTATGCTCCTCTAATGAGCTGAGTGCCTATCTGCCTTATGACTGACTGTGGTGGGCTTGGTATTGTCCTAACGGGCTCAGTTTCTTTCTTACTGGCTCATGACTTCAAGGGGGGCTTCTGATCTGGCCCACCTTGTTTGTGGTTTGTTGGGCCAAATCCAAATGTTGAAGCCGAGAGGAAACCACGGGTGAAATAGAAATACGACTGAATGTAAGTCTTTTCTTTTCGTTTAAAATATGTCACTTGTCACAATTTTAACGGTTTAACGGTGAAACGTAAACTCATTAATAGCTGGCATACAAAGTCCCAAGAAATAGAGAGTTTTGCAGGGGAAGTTATAAAAATCTGGTTGACTAAAAGCACGAAATCTCAAACGGAAACAGAAACCAAATATATATTTATATTAAACGTGGCGCACAATCATTTGCTAGGGCTTTTAATTTTGCAACAACTCAAGAGAGTAAAAAGGAAGGAAAAAGAAGACTGAGCGAGTAGAAGAAGAGAGAACGGAAATGGACGCAGCAGGAGGGCCAGTTCAGCCGGCCGACGACGTGATGACGGAGGCGCATCCTGACCCGCCGCAATCGCAACAACAGGCACCGGGGATAGAGAACATATCGGCGACGTTAAGTCACGGAGGGAGATTCATTCAGTACAACATCTTCGGGAACATTTTCGAAGTCACCGCCAAGTACAAGCCCCCCATTATGCCCATCGGCAAAGGCGCATACGGCATCGTTTGGTCCCTATTACTCTCACTCTCCCTCTTTCTCTCTTTCTTTCTTTCTCTGTGGATTTAGAGAGAAAATCATCGTGATCTTTCTTTTCTCATTATTCTAGTTTTTTGGATTGTTAATGTCCGTAGCTCCGCTTTGAATTCGGAGACGAACGAGCACGTGGCCCTAAAGAAGATTGCAAATGCGTTCGACAACAAGATCGACGCCAAGAGGACTCTCCGCGAGATCAAGCTGCTTCGCCACATGGATCATGAAAACGTCAGTGAGTTACGTTTGCCTGTATTTTCTTAGTATTACTCATAGAAGAATGTTTAAGGAAGAATCTCTTTGTTTGTTATAATTGAACTATCATTTTTCTTTTACTAGAGAAAATGTAATTATATATGCGATATTGGTGATGATTAGGTTATTCTCAGTAGTTTGGTTTGTTGTATGAGCGAATTATAATGACAATGTGTAGTAGCGTAGTGCCAAAAATGGAAATAACTGGAGCAAACCTGACAAATATTTCTTGTTCGATTTATGTACCTAAGTTGAACCGCATTTGAAGTGAATTTTTTATATTGGATAGCTTCTTGAATATGAAGTGCTTCTTTATGTGCCCCAAGCATATCTCCAGATGGAATAAGCTTCTTTTTCTTGTTTTAGGCGGTCTTTCTATAGATTGTTTGTGGGTATCCAAATTATACTGGTTTTCAAATCAAGTTGTATGTGATTTAATGAGGCAGAAGATAATTGTTATCAGCCATTGCTCGTTGGTGTTGCTGACACAAGTTTTACCAATTAGGATTATTTATGCAGTGTAGGAAGCTTCTTAAGCTACAGTTCCATAAATTTGCTGTTATCATGGTGGCCCAACTAGATGACTTCAATATGTAACCCGTTGTTGCTGTTGTCATTTTGTTTGATTCGAGTGCTGGGGCAGATGGTAAATTAAAATGTTGAAGAAAACCATTTATGAACTCTCAGCTCTTTTTTGTACTTTTTTTTTAACCCCATCCTTAGCTGGGCGGAACAGATCTCATCATTATATGTGGACGAACCCATTTAATCTGTTGGCCTGTGTTGATGTTAGGACTAGTGAGTCCATCTTCATTTTTGTAGGTATGTGAACAATCAATTTCATTGCAAGTTAATTAACCTTGGATTTTTACAAGTAACTGTATCATACAAAATGTAAATTATGTGAACTAATGGTAATCACGTTCTGGCAGAATATTGCAGTAATTACATGTGATCTTATCTCAGTCAAAATTAGTATAACCTGATACCCAACATGTTCTCTTTCTCTTGTCTTCCCTCTCTTAATGAGCTTTAGCTTTCAAATAACTCCTATTTCCCCTCATTATAGGAGGAGGAAGAGTTGTGGTTTCAGAACCCACCAGAGTGCCTAACATGCCTATACATCTTCATGTTTTTGTGTCTTACCTTTGTAATTAATTATCACAATTTTATTTCCTCTTGACTCTTGTAGCCCAACCTACCAAGAAGATTTTGAAAAACATTGTGAAGAGACATCTGAATATGGTCTACAGTTTTTTTAATTAAAAATTCTTCCATTTGTCATGCAGGTTGTTGCTGTCAGGGATATAATACCGCCCCCACAGAGGGAGGCATTTAATGATGTCTATATTGCGTATGAGCTAATGGACACTGACCTGCACCAAATTATTCGTTCCAATCAAGCATTGTCTGAGGAGCATTGTCAGGTTCTATTCTAAGCATTTAGTCATTTTTAGGTTATTACAGGAAGATTAGAGAGAGAGGAAAGAGAAAGGGGGGGAGGGGCTCAGTTCGACAACAAGCGCATACTATCAATTTAGAAAGGTCGGCACCACATTGATGATTTGGAAATTAAGTGCATGAAATTGGTTTCTTAATGTGCCCCTTTAGAGTGTTTACTTCAAGCAAAGGAGAATGACAATGTCTTTTCTTACCTAGGCATTCACTTCACTTGCATAAACTGTACTTTCCTCTTTTGTTAAAAATTAATAATATTATTCCTTGTGTGTGTTGTTATGTTGCTAAATGTTTTACCATTTTACATGACTGGTCACTTTCATTTAATGTGCTTTTCTTGTTTGTTAAAATGAATAATATTATTCTTTGTGAGTGTTATTATTTTGCTGGATATTTTACCATTGCACGTGAATGGAAAATAGTGTTAAACCAATATAATAAATGTGATATGACATGTAAGCTATGCCAAGGGTTTTTTTATATTCTTTCCAATTTAGTATCTTCCTCCTTTTATTACGATCTTGCGAAATACACCATAATCTGTATCAATCATTGAGGGGCTAAAATGACATACTACTCAATGTTTTCTGCAGTATTTCCTGTATCAGATCCTCCGTGGACTGAAATACATACATTCAGCAAATGTTCTTCACCGGGATTTAAAGCCCAGCAATCTTCTTTTAAATGCCAATTGTGACTTGAAAATATGTGATTTTGGACTAGCTCGTGTCACCTCCGAAACTGATTTTATGACAGAATATGTCGTTACACGGTGGTACCGTGCACCAGAGCTGTTATTGAACTCTTCTGATTACACGACAGCTATTGATGTGTGGTCTGTTGGATGTATTTTCATGGAATTGATGGATCGGAAGCCCTTGTTTCCTGGCAGAGATCATGTGCACCAGCTACGGTTGCTGTTGGAGGTAAATTTTAGTTCCCATCTTTAGATTTTTAGATTTTGTTGTTTTTCAACAAGAACACCCGCTTATTCTCCATACATCTTATCTCAGGAGTAAAAAGTTCATGCAAGTTTTATACTAAATAATGGCTCTGGATAGATTGGTAGATGACATTGAGGTTGCATGTTAGGATCATTCCACAGTATTTCGTTAATGGCATTCTTCCCCCTCACCTTTGTTGAACTGCTCATACTTTCTTAGGTGCACCTAATCATGAACAAGTTTGACACTTTTTGAACTTTATGGGTATAAGAAAATGCAAACTGTGCTCTTCCAAACAAACATACGCCTATTTGACAGTGCAATTGATCACACTTGATCTTTCAGTTGATTGGCACCCCATCAGAGGCTGAATTGGGGTTCTTGAATGAAAATGCGAAAAGATATATTCGGCAACTTCCTCTTTACCTTCGGCAGTCCTTCACTGAAAAGTTTCCACAAGTACATCCTGCAGCTATGGATCTTGTTGAGAAAATGCTTACATTTGATCCCAGAAAGAGGATTACTGGTGAGTCTATGTTTACCTATGTTCTGACTTGCTTTGCAATACTAGTCTAAGTGCCATAGTTATGCCACGTGTTCCAAAGTTTTAAAATGCTTTAGTGGCTTGACTTTACTTTGTGTTTTCTTTCTTTGATTTCTTACCCCTTTTTTTTGGCTCGTTGCAAATGTTATACTACGAAAACATTCTGCTGTGCATGCTTAGAGTACTAACCATCTCTCTTTTGCGGGAGATGAACCTTTGTTCTTTTCAAGAACTAAAACCAACTTGTAAAGTTTATTAATGCATTGCGGACGAAAATCATGTATATAGTACCTACCGTTTGAGTAATGGTGCTTATTTTAGAAAACCAAGGCCTTGTATGTAGGTGAGAGTTTAAAGTTAACATGATCATGAGCCTGTATTTCTATTTTCGGCAATCCCAAAGTACTCTTTTTGTTAGAATTCCCCAAGTTAACATCATTCCCGTCTGTCTCCTATCCCTTCATATACCGTGGTAGCTAACACTAAGGGGTTGTTTGATGCTGTGTTACTTATTAAAGATATTAGACACTGCACGTCATATGGGTTGCGTTTCACCCACATCAAGTTCAACCATAGTGATCTCCTACAATCTTGGTGCTGTAATCTTGCTATCAAAATTTTATAATTCATATTCATAGAGAACCTCTATTTTGCCATGGTTTCCTCTTGAAAAAAAATTTGTCTCGTAATCTGCCATGAGAACCTTGTCTGTTGCATCCTGAGCACTTCCCTTTTCTCAAATGAGGAATAGTGCCAACGATGGAAAGAAGCTTCTGATTTGGTACTTTTCCGATGATTCAATAGTAGGAGTCAGCAAATCCATAAAGTTTTTTTTATTAGAGCTGTAATTATGTTACATCAATGTCTTTGTCTCGGCATTTATTTCTGAGATTAAAAACTCTGGAACTCTGATGTGTGATTTTTTCATCTGCCACAGTTGAAGGTGCCTTGGCTCATCCCTACCTAACATCTCTGCATGACATCAGTGATGAGCCTGTCTGCATGACTCCCTTCAGCTTTGACTTCGAGCAGCATGCACTCAGTGAGGAACAGATGAAGGAGCTTATCTACCTAGAGGCTCTCGCATTCAACCCCGAGTACCAACCCCATTAAGTAGTCATGCTGTATGTAGACGTCATTGATATAATCACTGATCGCTCTGCTTTATATACCTTCAGTGATTGAGTTCTTCGTGTATATATGTTCCATTGTTCCACTCTGAACTGGGTGGCTCTGGATCTGATTCATTTGTGGGTAGAATTCGGGGATGGAACAAATGTAATCATGTTTGTATCGGCTGTTTTCCTTTTAATTGTTGCTCTATTCATTGGATTGAGCCAGCTTCTGAACAACGGATCTGTCTTTTTTGTTTTTTTTTTTCTCGCTTTCCATAGCACATCTTCAGGTCGTTACTGCTTTTACTTCCGGAGTTCCTCTTGTTTCATTTCTTAGTTCATCTTGTTCAATGAAAACCTAGATACTGTCCAGCAGCGGCTTGATTGAGTCTTCTTGTTCTCGAGTCTCTACATGCCAAGAGGCAAGAGTGATGGTGGCTTCGAAGGAATATGGCATCAGTGATTTGACAAAATTCCATCAATCTCGAGCATAACATTCTTCCAAAACCTTGGAGTGGTAATGTCCGTTCTCGCTGCGAAATGACTCTGAATAACATGGACCCTTACCACTCCAAGGTTTTCCAACGCTTCCATCTTCCCAGGACAGTAACGTACAACCACCGCATCTTCCAGGGTAGCTATATGTTCTTCTGTTCTCTTGTTCCGCGTACCTAAAGGATATTGTTCTCAAATTTGAAGCTAAATAAGGTTTGAAGAAGTTCATGAGTTGACGCACAATTACTTCAAAGGACCCCCAAATGTAATTTAAACAGTACACACCCATGCCTGCAGGGGAGAGACTAATGACATTCCAACGGAAAAGGCAAACTGAATATTATTACAGAAAAAGCTCTGAAATCCATATTTGCTAAGGGCTAATCAACAAAGAACATATTCATCTCCTCCAGAAGGAACAGTCTTTATAAGAGTAACAGCATCCAACCATTAGTTAGCTCTTTACATTCTCAAAGAATCTTGAAAGTGGCACAGGACCATCAGCCTCTTCGTCGGCACTGTTAGAGCTCTTGGTTCTTGATTTGTGCTTCTTTTCCTTCTTTGCTCTCTTGGACCTGGATTTAGATCTTCTTGATTCTCTCTCCTCTTCATCACTAATGGAAGAATCTGAGGATGAACTTGAGGAGCTAGACCCAGAAGATCTCCTCCTCAAATGCTGCAATGATAATGAGGATCAGCTCTGATATTTACAGTTTTATATAACTGTAATGAAGGAGTTGCATGACCATGATCGATAATTTATAGATGACTAGTAGGCAAGGGATTTGTTATAGCAAGTATGAGTGAGAATACGCAACGAAATGAGTTCATTTCTGGAGTTCAAGTGCTCAATAGCGAATTCGAGAAAGGGTAGCATTCCGGTCTTAAGCAGAGCCGAGAGTCTCTATTGAACAGCCTAAATTCTGGTTTCAATTTGTGTCAACTCCATCCAAGTTTACACGGGGTTTAATCCAATACATAAAACACACCAATATCTAAAACACTTCTATTTACCGGGGGGGGAGGGGGGGGGGACAGAAGCTCAGAACCACGATTGTTACAAAGAAGTGTTATCATTTTCACTCATATAAGATATGTTTCCTGATGGCATGCTAAAAAACACAGTAACGTGTACATATCAGGAGTTGGGAAATGGAAAACAACCCACAGAGAGAGTTTAGGTGCCAAAAAGAAAAGGGGAAAAAGGAAGATGCATTCATCCACAAGTGCCTCTGATTTACTACAAACTAATTGGTTCTCTGTTACCGAAACTGAAATACTCCGTTCTTCTCTAACCAAATTCGTTTTACACTCTCAAGACGATTTATACCCCCAAGGTGAGGGAACGTGACGAAATGGTCAGTCTCATAAGTTATAGGGAAGAAAATCGTTAAATCTCCAAGCATCCGTGGAAATGTACCTCCTACAAGACCAACATTATGACGGGAATAATAGGTGCCATGTCAACTGGATGTTACAAACAAAAACATCCCTTTTTTACAGTAACGAGTTCAGGTAGGTGGCCACCCTATGTGACACCATTTTCATGGGAAGAATGGTCAAGTAACATTGAACTTAGCATCCCCTTTCTCAAGTCATATAGACAATTTATACAGAAATATGTACAAAGGTTGAGTCTGAGTGAAAACAGTTTAAGAGAGTGTTGGCACCTTTCTCTTTCTGCTGCTGCGTTTTTTAAGATCTCTGTCCTTATCTGCAAGGACATCTAATAACCTTCAGGAACAAAAGATACTAAAGATAACACAGGATGGACAAAATTTTCTATCTATTTATTGCACACACCTTTTTTGTGGTTAGATCTACTACTGGAGTGGTTTTTTCCCTGTGCAAGCTTGCGTGCCCTTTCAGCATCCAGTTGAGCTCTGTAATCTCTCATCATTCTGTCTTTATCAGCTTCCAGTTCCCCCTTTCTCACTTCATCTTCCTAGCAAGTACATACCAGATGAAATACAAACATATTTCGCAATGAAGCATTGTAAAATACAGTCAGAAATCAACAATAGAAAAAGTAGCACGTACATAGAAGGCATCCATGCAGAGGATAAAGCAAAACATAAATATATTGAAGAATTAACCATTACTCAAGGAAGTTTAATATATTGAGGAATTAACCATTTCATACAACTGTTTGTGTGTAACCAACTGCAAAGCATTTCAAAAACTTAAGAAAAGCCTAGAGACCATGTATACAGGATTTGACCTCCCAAATGTTCATCTATTTCTCTCCAAAATAAGAAGGAAAACCAAAACGCACACAATCCACCATTAACTAGTCTCTCCGATTAAAATATGAACTGCAAAAGAAGGATAATCTATGACATCCAGGCAAATTTCCCCTAAAAGACCAAAACTTGAGCTATAACCACTTCAGTGATATCATCAGTTGTGACCACAATTTAGGAAGAAAAATCTTCCTTCTCTTCTTCTAAGCCAAAGAAAAGAAAAAAGGTATTATCTTTCGCATGATCTATGTTTGGAGTTATATCTTTATAGATACACAGAGGTAGTATATACTTCAAAATATTCTATAAAGTTGCACCTCAGCCATAAGACTCTCTTGATTGGTGTTAGTATAGGCAAATGTCTCAATTACACTGAATTTATGAACTCTGGGGATGATATCTGCACGTATATAAGAACTGAACTTTCTTATCCATTTCCCTATGTTTTCAAATTATATCAACCCCCTTCCCATTCCTTTTCAGAATTACTTTTAACAAAGAATGCTAAATGATGAAATGATATCCCAAATTCACCATTTTCAATACTCGTATTAATTACATGATTATAACAATGTGTTTAAAAACTGTTTGGCCATGCCGACATGCCAGTTACACAGCGTGTAGGGTTTCTTGAGGTCCTATTACATGGTGCTGCATGAATTATTGAAGTTCAAACAGGTATGGTGAAATACATGGTTCCATCAAATGCTCAACACAGCGACTGGGGAAAGAAGGTATCACTTTAACTACAACTCAGAAGTAATGGATTTACACACTCGCACTAAGAGAAACGGATGAAATACAAGTGGATATTATTTGCAGGTCTTCTTTCAGGTTTCATTTTCCTTTTATTTTCCTTCATGAAACCCTTATAATTGAGGTAGTATGACTGACATGACATCTTGACGTTTCCTTCTACAAACAATCCACAACATCGATGCACGAATATGAAAGCAAGTTTTCAAATGCATATACAACCTTCATAGCTAGAGACACATACGTACATTATATATGTGATAGTGTGTGTGTGTATTTAACATCTAGTGTAAATGAAACGTGTAGTATGAATGTATAGACAAAATATGTTATGCCAGAGAAACAGATAAGAAAAGTTTTGCAAAATTTCAACAAAGATTAGCAAACTAACTATGTAACACATTACCTTTTGTTTCCTTTTGTACTCTTCCCAGGTAATGGTGTGAGAAGTTTTAAGACTGGCCAAACGAGCAGCATGCCACTCTGGTGAATGAAATGAACCATCCACCTGCGACTGTCCTCATCAGTTACACTCCAGGAAAATAAAACATCATGAAAAATCATTCCTTAAGACCTTACTACGTTTTAGTCGTGAAAGAGGCAATTCATATTCAATAATAAGAGTTTGTCAATGTCCTACAAATTTTATCACAACAGATGACCACCATAATGGGGGAGGCAATTCACAAACTCGTACCACTAATAGATGTCATTAAGACGCAACCAAGGACGCAGCACCCCCGCCTCTAGGAGCTACCTTTCCAGAAAACACCTAGAGGGTAAGGTTACTCAGTTACCACTTAAACTATTATCACCCTACGCACTTCAACAATGTAAAGAGTGATCCATCCTAAGAAGGCACCGCTGAAAAAAGCAGTGCAATGGACCAAAGATTTAAAAAAAAATCACTACGGATACAAGTACACGTCAACACAAATATCAAACTAATTAGATCCGTTCTCTCTCCCTCTCACTCCTTTTAATTATTCATCCTTTTAGCAGAAAATATAAGAGCCATCCTAAAGCTTCTATCTTTAAAAGAGGACGATATTCATCTAAAGCTTCTATCTTTAAATAAGTCATGCTGATTCACCAGTTAATATCTATCACTCACTCTATCAAATAAGATTATGAACCAGAATAGCTCATTGACTCTCGCACTTCAAAACACAAACTTAAAATTCATATCTTTGGCAGAAAACTCGCAATAAAGTACAGTACAGAAAGTAAAGCTTACCCATTAAAACCACGGATTTATTTGACAAACAGAAAAAAATTGGAGCATGAAATTCAAGTCCTTCATATGAAACCACAAATTTACAAATCACTACGGTAATCAAAGGCAAGAACGGAATTTAAGAAAGAGAAATTCAACAATGAATGGTAGTATGAAAGGGTACAAACCATGCCGTCTTCAATCTCGTCAGGCGCAGCAGAGCTAGATCCCAGCCTGGATCTCTGCATAGCTTTGTAAGCTTGATTTTTGCCCATTTCGAAAGACAACCAGATGAGAAGCAGAGCAACAAAATCCAAGCGACCCAGAAAGAAAACAGAGACAAAAAAAAAAGGGAAACGTATTTGCTTAGACGATTAACGGTCGGGAACTCATGTGGAGACGAGAAAATATAGGATGTGCAGGGGGATTAGGAGAAAGAGAAGCGGTTGGCTCGGGTTGAAAAGGTGAGAATGTGACGCAGAGGACTGTTCGGCCGGGTGAGAACATGACCACATGGGTTCGAGCAGGTCCGTGACGTGTCAGAACCGGATTTGATCAAAGCCAAAGTCCGAAAATGGGTAATCCCTCGGCTGTTTTTGCCGATTAATATCCAAAAATTTCGACGAAAAAAGAAGAGAAAAACCATATTATTCAACTCTTCGTATTATTCAACTCTTTACATTAATAAATAATGTAAAGAGATGATGAGATGGAAAAAATTAACTATTGCTATCAGTCCTGACATAGTCTATCTTTTTATATTTATTGAAAATTGATTTTGTTTAAAAAAATTAATTGTATTTCACAAGTATCTTAAAATTTGGTAAATTTTACATAATAATAAATTTGAAAATTTTCCTACATGATTACGGGAGTCAGTGTAGGTTTTATCAAATGGGCACAATATTTTCTTGTTATAATGTTTTTTTTTTCAGAGGTGGTATAGATTTTATTTGGATTTAAAAAAATATATGTTAAATTTTGAAAGAAAATGTTAGAATTTGTAAAAAAAAAAAATTAGAATTTATGAAAGAGGCATTGGAGTTTACGAATAGCTGTTAGAATTTGTAACCAAAAACATGGGCATAATATCTAGGCAATCCCGTACAAGTTTCAATATTTGAGCCCAAACCGAGGTTTGGGCTTTATTTGGCTCGCCCCGTACAAGTTTGGCAGTACGAGACCGCTTAAGATCGTCTTCTTTTCCTGTACGGACATGCGGGCCTGAGGGCACAAAGATGGGCCTAATATAGGAGTTGGGCTGGTTTGGAGCCACAGAGTATAGGCATGCTATGCTCCTACAGAAACAACTATCTCGGATTTGGGCTTTAAAATAATGGGCCTGATTTTCTGTTGGTAACGAAAACATTTTCAATGGGTTGGAAATTTCCAGCTTGTTTTAGCTTCTCAGTGTCCAAGCTTGCGTGTTTCAACCTTCTGGGCCAAAGGTTGCTGCTACTGCAATGGTGTAAGTTCTGAGAACGTGGTTCTTTTGCATTAGCCTAAATTTACTTTCTTTAATCTTATACATTAGATGTTTTTTGAAGCTTTAAGAACTAAAAACTAAAGGTATCCTTTTGAAAAAAAAAAACCTTTAGGCCTGACTTTAATGTTTTAACTCTTCTGGCCAAGTTAGGCACGTATTTAACTCTGGCGTTTTCAAACGTGTCCCAAACTTTATAGAAACATACAAATTGGTGCGCCATTCGGTAAGGCACAATGGACGTGCTTCTTAAGACACTCGCGGCTTTTTGATTCGAGTTCCTCAAAAGGCTCCCCTAAATTCAGACCGAAAAGAGATAAATGCCCCCACCATTGGTGACTATCGTTATTATAGTCAAATCCCTCGACAATCTTTCAGGTCCATCTTTTTTATTTGAATTTTAAGGACCCACTTTTATTTTTCAATGTTTAATGTACACTTAGAAGATTCAACTTTTCTCGTGATTAAAATAATAGCAACGTTTCTTATTATATCATTGGTGTTTCGTTGCTTTCTCTCCATTTATTTAGATACCAATTAAATGAACACGTGATTAGTCATCTATTTTGCATCCTATTCAACTTTGACCAAAGGATAAACAAGGTACTTGTTTTTTTTTAACGAGAGAAATTTCAAAGGTTATAGGTCGGATAAATCTAGCTCAATTTAGACGTATTAGATCATGGTGATGTTCGTTTTGAAGGTTTTTGTAGGATTTGGAGAATTTTGTGAATTTTTAGGTGATATTAAAGTTGTGTTGGTGTTTGTATAGAAGTTGGTGAGGTGTAAAAAAATGAATGATGATGTTTATAGTTTTTTTTTCGAATTTATTATTATTTTTATTAAAATAATAATATTTTTAATAAAAATTTAAAGAAAAAACGAAATAATACTCAATCCGACAATAAAAGGAGTGCGAAAAGCATGACTTTTTTCTTCAAACCGACATGTCAGGCGAACAAAAAAGGAGGGCGAAAAGCAAAAAATGAGGGCGACATGTCAGGAGTTTGGCAGGCCGGCTGCAGGTTATTTTTAAAAATTCCAAATTTGCCCTTTGTTGTTTTTAGTTTTTAGGTTGTGGTGGAGGGTGTTTTAGACATTCAATATTAACTTTTTCAGGGCAAAAACGGAAACTGCCGTCTGAATCCTCTATTTTTTCTGTTCTTCGCCGAACATGGAGAACGCAGGATTCAAATCCTGCGTTTTTCTTCAAACCGAACATCGCCCAGGTAATTTGAACATATTATTTGATACATAAATATTAATTTTTTTATTCTAAAATTCATATCAAGTTAACATAAAGTTACCTTAGACCACGGACCACCTAGGCTTTTGTTTTGTATTATGGCCCAATTAATTATTTTTTTTCTCTCAAGATAATCGTAATGACAGCTAGTTGTAGGGGTTATAGCTGCTAGAATCAATGATTAACCAAATCGCAAAGGCAAGACAATTTGCATGGACGTCATTGTCCCATGTGATAATGCTATAGAAGACATTCTTTTTCCTATGATTTGAAAGAATGTCACACATAGATTAAGCCGAACATACAGCAAAGCATTTATTAGGTACATTTGTCGGTGCTCGCCCTTTGTATACGGACGACTACGGTCCAACATTAAATATACGCGGGTAACTGCGAGCAACAAGGGATACGTTGTCCGTTTCTGTCATCTGTGCACCCTAATGGACAAGATTAGTGGCGTCATCACGCTGAATTTGAGAAATTCTCTTTTTGATATCATACTTTTTGGTGATCAGATCCTTTGAATGATTCAATAATCTTCTTTCTGCCTGGGTATGGAAGTTCGGGAAAAACTCACCTTCCTTTCTCTGCGTAGTGCGTACTCCTGCCTGCACAAGTTTCAAACCCAACTGATCAGTCTCATGGTTTGTGCCACGGCATTGTCCTCCATCGTCTGAAGTGGGTTGAGTTATCTAAACTTTTTGTATATCTTCTGGGTCATGTTGTGCACTTGTGCTGTACTCGGGGAGAGCCACAGAAGCTGCAGACGCTTTTCTCCAATTTCCTTTGTTCCTTTTCTAATCCTGGCTCAGTGGCTCACTGCTTTCTAAATAGTAGACACAGCAAGATATAATTAACAATATAATTCAACTGAGAAATTAAACAAAAGTGAGCAGATATATAATATTAGACTGGTGAACAAATGGCTGAATTCTAGTCAACCTCGGCGACACCATGACATGGTAGGCGCCACACCCAGAAGAAGCCAATTAGAGGTGGCGGATGCCACCCATCACTGTCTTTTCGGAAATGCAGCCATCGACAACACTTTTTGTGCAGCGATTCATCTATGGATGCAGTGGGAATGGGCCGGCGTTTTCCATTTGGGAACTTGAAGGCATGCAGTACACCAGTTCCTCTCTCCACTATCAATTTTATAGATGGCTTATTTGTCTCGCTCTCTCCATACACGTAAGATAGTGTTGGCTTTAACGAGCATGGAAGGGCAAGAAAAATACATAAGCTGGGACTAAAAAGGATCGTGAGTGGATCGCATCCACACTCGTTTAGTTTACAAGGAATCTATTAGCTCTAACGTAAAAAAAAGGAAGGCGAGAAACAGAGGAGGAATTAATTAAAAGAATATTTTGTATGCACGAGTGGGTATCGGCATAAATGTTATCTACCTCTTCGCCACGGACGATCAAACGTTTTATCGCCGTTATGTTTTTGGCCTTTTGAAAATTTGAAGTATTGAAAGCGACAAACAGGATAGGAAAAACACTACATTGATAAGTCTTGCCTGTGAAAAAGGCACCCCAACTACAATGTCATGTTGGTAGTACGTGACCATCTTCCACCAAATCCAACCTAAGGTTTGATCGAATCCGACCCAAATGTTTTCTCTTTTTATAAGTTCATGCCATTTTGGTTGAATGTGACCATCTTCCACCAAAAATGGTGTTAAGGACGGAACTCGGCAACTGTTGATAAATCCTGAGTTTGGGAGGTAACATACGCAACTCACGAATTTGTCGTGTATTGGAATCTACGGCTTCCCCCAATATTGACAGGACCATGGTCCCGCAAATACAATTATCTAAATACTATACCACTCACGAGGACATAAGTTTTGAAAATACATTTGGAGATTTGAGTTTTATTTTGACCGAGTTAGTTATATTAAAATTAATATATACTCTTAAATAAAATTTAAGAAATTTAGCAGTTTAGTTCTTAGGTTTTACACGCTTTTACTTTTTAGTCATTGAGTTTAATTTTTTCAAATTTTAGTCCTTAAATATATATTTTTTTAAGAAATTGTCATTTTTGTCAGTTTGCCGTCCAAATGCTTAACGGATCTCTCTGACACGTCAAAAAATTTTACCGATCGGCCGCTTCAAATTTGCTGACGTGTCAGAGAGCTCCGTTAAACATATGGGCGGCAGACTGACGGAATGACCATTTTGTTAAAAAATATAAACTTAAGGACTAAAATTTGAAAAAATTAAACTCAATGACTCAAAAGTAAAAGCGTGTAAAACTTGAGGATTAAACTGCTAATTTCCTTAAAATTTAACTTTCAAAATTGTGCTAGAAAGTATACATGGATGAATTGTAATGAACCTATTTAGTTTGTATTTAGCAAATGGATATTAATTTTATAGAAATGGCTCAAAGTAAATTTTTTATTTAAAAAATAAAAACAAAAGATAACGGTAGCATTTCCAATTCAAAAAATAGTAAGGGAAGGTATCACAGTCGAGTACAAAAGGAAAAAGTGTTTTTGATCATTCCTGTTAATCCTCTTTTGGAGATTTTGGACCCACTTGTCCTATCGAATCTTGAACAAAGATAATCCGGATCTCCAGCTCTACCATATTCATTTTACTTTACTTTATCACAATAATCCGGATCCTAGCAAAAGATTTCCCTTTCTTATTTTCTTTCTCAGCCAGAAAGTAAAGCCTAAAATCTCTCTCTCTCTCTTTCTTGTCTAGTCTATTTTTGTACGGTCTTATATTGCCTTGGCGAGTGCAGATCGATCCAGTACAAGGCGAGTGGGGGAGAGGATTTATCTGGGGCGACAAGGATTGTAAATTTGTGGCAGGATAATGAGAACCGAGTAGTTTTGTTTGGTGTTCGAGATTTATTCCCCTCTTCTGAAAATGACACGTCGTCTACGACCGGCGAAGTGATGGGCACGAGACTCTAGAAACTGACAGCTGTACGTTTCTCAGGCTTCTCATATTATGCGTGATCCACGGGTTTACTGCCATCGTATTTTGTCGTCCTTTTCCTCTTGCCAGATCAATCCTCACCGACAGTATTACGTCGTCGTTTCGAGCCTTATTATTTCGGTTTCTGCAATTTTTTTTAATAATGTAACATGGATTTCGGTTTCTCCGTCTAAAGAGGGATTTCCTCTAATTAGAGACGTATCCGTAATAATTATCAGGTGACACCTAAATATAAAAATGACTAAAATAAGAAATTAATCAATTTTGATTAGGTAATGACAAAAATTCTTTTCACCTGCACAAAGATCAAAAGGACCTGACCTATTTGAATAATGCACTAACTTCACTAAAGTATAAAGGCAAATTTTAAACGTTCAAATCAATCTCACAATTTGAACATGAGTTAAGACAATGACTTCCTCCTACACGGTAGAATTTAAATTAGAGTCCATTCCCTGAAAACGATTCATGTTAGGGGTAGAAAGGGGTCTATTCCAATCATTAAACTATTGAATTCGAAAGCAAAACCTATAAATTTGCATTAATATATCAATTTGGAGAACTAAGCATTCGCTCTAGTGATATTTTTCACTTGTGGGGAGAATGCTCGCGAGTCACGTTCTAAAACCATAAACTTAGGGTATGTTCGTTTTCACCATTTTTTCAGGATTCTAAGTATATTCACAATTCTACCACCGAACATATTCAGAATTCAAACACAAAAATCAATACATTTTACACAATCTCCAACAACTTTTAAATTTTTTATTCAACATAAATTTTCTCTCTCTATACTTTTTCACATAACTCCAATACTTTTTTATTAAACAATTACATCAAATCATTTCTCTCTCAACTTTACACAAACACCAATAAAACACTATTCAACATAAAAATTTACAACTTCTCTAAAATGCTACATTTTTTCTCAAAACGAACATCACCTTAGGTTATTTCCGTTTTGAAGATTTTTGTAAGATTTGAAATGTTTTGAGAATTTTTAGATAACGTTAGAGTTGTATTGGTGTTTGTGTTGAAGTTGTTGAGGTCTAAAAAAATTAATGATGATATTTAATTTTTTTTATTAAAATTTGAATATTTTAAAGATATTTTAAAAAATAAGCAAAAAACGAAAAAAGAATGCAATGAAAAGGCAACAGGTGCAGGGGACAAAACAGGGGACATGGCAAGAGACAAGGTTGCTTTGCTACAGATGCAGGGGAGAGGGAAAATGACCAAATCGCTCTTCATAACCTCATTTTACCCTTTGATTTTTCAGCTCTACGTTTTGCTTGATGGACTTTTAGTCACTGAACATCAATTTCTGCAGGGCATAATTAAAAAATTTTATGCCGAATCCTTAATCACAGCTACCACTTGTCGAATATGAACGAATTAAGAGTCGAATCCTATAGTAATTCACCAAACAAACATGACCCAAGGTTAAAAAAAATCATATCAATATTGAAAATATTAAAAATATAGAACATGATAAAAATAACCTTTAGAATAAATATATAATATGCACCAAATTGCAGTATATATTAATTCTGCCTCTAGTTTATATGTCAAAATTTTAGAACGGTTAAAATTTCAAGCTAACAATACTAGTGAAAATTCATAAAAAATAAAATAAAAATAACTCTTCCGGACAGAGAACTCTGTTCACTTTTGCTCCTTTCACACACGGTTTTAGGCGGAATCACGTCTCCCTGACAGATGTTAGGCAAAGACCCAAGTCAGAGCTTCAGATACGGAACACATCAACTTTGCAGCGTCATCAAGACTTCTCATCTGTTTTTACCTAAAGGATTCGTGTCTTGAAAGCAGAACTGGATTTGATTAGGTTTTCTCTCCTAGTAATTGAGTAATTATATAGAGATATACGTACATTTTAAGAGGGTTGAGAGCGGCCTTTTCCCCCTAACCTAAAAACGGTGAGAATCGCAGGTCTACTGTTGGGTTCAGCCAAATTGTCCGCCATTGATAGTAGCAGGGTAATCGTGTTTGAAGCACAAGTAGAAGTAGAATTCTCCAACTGTTTATTCCCTTCCTTAATTTTGTGCGGAGAAGAGATCAACGTACTCTTCATGGGGGACCCCTGATGCAAAAATTGTGCACGATTGCAGAAACGCACAGTAAAGGCTCAGAAGAAGAGAGCAATGAAAGAGTGAAGGAGTATTAAAATTTGACGTCGTCTTCCAACAATTTCTAATAGCTGTGGCAAGCCTTAGAAAATTAAGTCGAAAAATGTTTGAGTGAAATATCTCAATGTTGGTGGGGTCGGACATGTCGGCTTTGCGAACATCCACAATCCGACCCAATAGACTCGGGTATCATATTTTTTTCCCATTGACCGACAGAACACGAGCGGGGAGAATTTGGTCCGAAGCAGTCAACCTCAGCCCGATTGCCCGAATTCATCGGGTTGGGCATCGATCCCATCGCAACCTTTTAAAGCGCGTGTTAATAAAGTGGAAAGTGAGTAACAATTGCCACGACTTAAAAAATAAAGAAGAAGTAACAATTGCCACGGTCTAATTCAGAAGCAAGGTTCTTTTTCCCCTGCTGTGACCAGTAGAGGCAGGACAAACCAAAAATGCTCACTTTTTAAACACTTCGAGGTATCGAACAAAAAAAGTCTCTCCGTGATTCGCTTTCACTTTCACCCTCCACAGTATAAACAGCTCATCTACACCAGTTCTGTAAAAACGAGAAAGAATCTTACTCGACGAAAAACAATACAAATCCCAATAATTTTAACTATATGCCTGTCTCTGCTCTTTCACAGATTTTAACCTCTTCTATATTTTCTTCAGATTTCTCGTTTTCCCATAATTATCATCTTATCTTCATCGGGGGAGAGATAGGGGGCTTCACATGCTAATTATTATCATCCATCATCGACCTTGTGTGTTAACAGTTCTTTCTTTTCAGAGCTGGAAAAGTAGGCTGTATTGAAGTGGCCTAAGGGTGTTGCTGTGAAGTCTGTCTGGACTCTGAACTACCAGTCTCTTAGCTCCTACTGTTCCCTCCTTCCTCACGAACACTCACACTCACCATGTAGACCCCCACACTTTTGCTCTCTCTGTGTTGCAACCTCCTCTTCCTTCCCCCTTTATACTCATTTTGACTTTGATCTGGCTTTCTTTTCCACAACCCATCGAGTCTGAGCTCCCAATTACACAGCTACACTCTTGTTACAGACTTCTCTGTTTCCTTCTCCCTACAACACCACCTATCAAGCAGCAAGTTTGTCATATTAACTTATCGAACAAGAAAACAGAGCACCCGTTTTTTGTGCGTGGAACGTAGGATCAAGCTTTTCCATCTGAACTGGCAATTAGAACAGTAGCTCTGTTCCTCTATCTAGTTTGGAACATAACCCATTTGAGTGCAGTTGCTCTCCACCTCCCTCTCTTCCTCTCATTGTCAAAGACTCCAACCATTCCCCACCACTCCACCAGCAGACTATACATTCCTTTGCTGCTGTAACTCTTCGAGAAACCACAATGCCGAGCACCACCGTCCTCTTCCTCCTGGGCCTCCTCTTCTCCATCACCACCAGGACCATGGCCTCCTCCACCTTTCCCCTTAATAAGCACCATCGCCACCTCCTCCACCAACCCTTCTTCCCTCCTCTAGACTCCTCCCCTACCACCCTACCTCCTTCCCCCTCTCCCCAACCGCAACCGCACCTAGGACAACAACCAAAACTCCCTTCCTCTTCCTCATCTTCCTCTACCCCACCGAAACCATTCTTCCCATCCTATCCCTCCGCGAATCCTCCTCCTTCCCCAACTGCCCTCGCCACCTTCCCAGCCAACATCTCCGACCTCCTCCTGCCCCACCCCACCTCCTCCTCCATCTCCCATCGCCACCTCATTGCCATCGCTGTCTCCGTCTCCCTCCTAATCTTCGCTCTCTTCTCCGGCTTCTCAGCCTTCCTCTACTGCCGCAAAAACACATACTTCACTACCACTGAGAAGACTTCACACTCCGACAACCTCCGCTTGTACCCGTCCAACATCGACACCTCCGACGGTATCCAAAAGCATCCTCGCTCTGGTCCGTCACACACCAGCTCCGAGTTTCTTTACCTTGGTACCTTAGCGAACTCCTGTGGAATCAACGACGAAGAAGCGGCGAATTCAAGCAATGCCTGCGTCTCGCCGTCGACACAGTATCAGAAACTGGGTTCGCCAGAGCTCAAGCCGCTCCCGCCTCTTCCAAAGCTCAACTTCAAGCAGAGTATTGGGAACCCTGACATGGTTTCTTCTGAGAATGAGGGAAAGGATGAAGAAGGGGAAGATGAAGAAGAATTCTTTTCTCCGAGAGGATCTTCCGGTCGAAAAGATAGTCCGGTTCTTACCGGATCAAGCTCCCGAAGATTGTTCAATGCTGCAAATTTCGGGAGCAGAAGCTTCAATTCGAGGACGGCATCATACCCGTGTTCGAATTCAGCTTCCCCCGCGATCTCTGTATCCAATTCTGCGTCTCCAACTTTGAATTTGAGTCCCAGTCCCACAAGCTTGAAATCGAAATCCCCGGATCCTGTGATCTCTTTCTCCGCTCCGGCATCCATTCCGGTTCCGGCTCGACCGATAATGCCATCGGTTTCTTCATCTACGTCTTTATCATCGTCTGTGAGAGGTTCAGGTAATACCCATAATTCACCGGCAAGAATTTCCGATGTTTCGGAGCAGACCAAGCGGTCTCCGGAGAGAACTGAGAACATCCCAATGAAACTGCCTCCGCCACCCCCTCCACCTCCGCCGCCAAGGTTTTGGGAAGTTCCGGCCACTCAGTGGCCGACCTGGGAACTGAACCCAGGGCCGCCGGAACTCGTACCGCCTACTAGGCCTGTTTTGTTACAAAATGCTACAGCTGAACAATTGCAGAGCTTCGGAACCGTTGAGAAACATGAGACTCCTAGGCCGAAATTGAAACCCTTACATTGGGATAAGGTTAGGGCGTGCTCGGATCGAGTAATGGTGTGGGATCAGCTGAAATCTAGCTCTTTCCAGTAAGATAATCACTTTTGAACTTTTCATTTACCCATGGTTCAAAAAGCTCTTTCATTGACTAGGTTCGTCTCTTGGGTTGTATGTATAATCAGGAGTCCTCTAGGTTGTTTTAGGTTACTCCGTAGAGGTCCTACAATTCTAACTGCCTGGAATCAATGATTTAGATTTTGCCTCTTCATAGAAAACCTACTAGAAGTCTAGAAGATCTAGGAGGTGATTTGGAAAGAAAAACCTATAATATCTAGAGTTGCTAATCCAATTTTGCCTGTTCGAAGAGTTTATTATGTCCTTCCCTAAGTTTGTAGAATCTTATTTTGGTTGCAGATTGAATGAGGAAATGATCGAGACCCTGTTTGTTGTTAACAATAATAACAATTGGCATATGACTGCGAAAGATAGAAGCCGGTGTTCGATTCTCCCCTCACCAAACCAGGAGAGTCGGGTGCTAGATCCAAAGAAGTCTCAGAATATTGCAATTCTGTTGAGGGCACTAAATGTGACCATTGAAGAAGTCTGTGAAGCGCTATTGGAAGGTAATTTGTCATTTTTATCTCAGCTCAGATGGATTCTTTTTAGTAAATATGGATAGAGATCCTCTCTCCTAATTGTATGGTCCAATTCAAAGAGAGAGAAACAGAGTTTCATTCGGATGATCGCTCCTTTTAATCTGTTCTCTCTCTCTCTCTCTCTCTCTCAATAGCAAATACATTGGTTTAAATGATCGATAGTCACAAAAAAAAGTGGCACATGAAATATTTAAAACTTTTCTCTACCTGCAAGCAGGCAACTCTGATACATTGGGGACAGAACTTCTTGAAAGTTTATTAAAGATGGCTCCTACGAAAGAGGAAGAACGTAATCTGAAGGAGTTCAATGATGAATCACCATTTAAGCTAGGCCCTGCTGAGAAATTCCTCAAGGCTGTGCTTGATATACCATTTGCATTTGAAAGGGTTGACGCAATGCTCTACATTTCCAATTTTGATTCAGAAGTTGAATACCTTCTAAGGTCTTTTGAAACTCTAGAGGTAAATCTCAAATTCTTATTTATGTTGTATTACTCAATTAGCTATATTATCTGTGCTTTATGTTTGGTAAGACTAGTTTGAAATGGAACCTTTTCCCATACCACCCGTGATAATCCTCACAGCTCTCCTTAACTATCTTCCTATCTCATCACCAATTATATGCACCTTACTGTTCGTGAGCTGTAATGAGAGGGCTGGCGCTAACATTACATTATCTTTTAAATGTATTCAAAAGTTGAAACACTGAAAAAAGGGAATGCTTTGAGGAACCTTTTCTCTGTATATTTTACTTGTGTTTAAAGTCAATTCATTGCAACAGAGAAAGTAGATGATAAGTTTAGTAGTCTGGTCACTCTTCCATTATTTCCGCTTCTCTTTTCTATTCCATTTATGGGAGGCTTCTTTCCTGACCTACGTTCTGGTGCAACTGATCTAGTAATTGGCAGTGAACACAGCCCTTGAAAGTCTTGTCGTGTACTGTTTTAATCCAATGCTTTTTTTGAAGGGTAAAGCGAAGCCCCTCATTCCCATCTCCAGCCACTGCTTCTCTGCTTCTCCCTCTCCAAAGACGAATCACTTTTTCATGAGCTTGTTCCTGAATTATATGTACTCTTAACTCTAGTCATGAGAATAGGAGCAAAAGAAAAATATGTGTTGAAGTTGCATACCATTTAGAAGAAGACCTAGATTGGTTCCTTTGTTAAGATGAAGCAGGCTAATATAGGGTAAAAGGGGCACGTGGTGCACAAGTCATATAGGAGCCAGATGTAGATATACCTTCATTCAAAATTTAGCAAAGACAGTTGGACCATGGCTCCAAATTCCACACATGGAATTGCTAGGTTGGCTTATCCACTAGGCAAGAAACTGCAGGTTTCTATTGAGCAGATCCAGTTCAGCATTTCTCTTTTGTAATACATCAGGTCAAATTAACAGACCTAACTTCTGTCTCTTCTGGTTTCTTGGTGCTTGTACATGAGGGTAGTGTGTAGGAAAATCTGACGCTAATTACATGCCTGCCAAATAAGTTTACCTCTCGACTATTTAAATAATGAATCTAGTTGATGAAATGCCTTCCTGTGCTTAAGTGATATAACTTGCAATTCATTAATTTAGTTGATGAACACATTGCTGTTCACACTTCTACATTTTCCACAGGCAGCTTGTGAAGAATTACGAAACAGCAGATTGTTCCTGAAGCTTCTTGAAGCAGTGCTCAAGACTGGGAACCGTATGAATGTTGGCACCAACCGTGGTGACGCCCATGCGATCAAGCTGGATACACTTCTCAAGCTAGTTGATATTAAGGGCACTGATGGCAAAACCACTCTCTTGCATTTTGTTGTACGGGAAATCATCAAAGCTGAAGGTTCTCGTCTTTCTGGTGCAAATCAGAGTGAACTGACTGACACAAATCAGCAGTCTGCTTTCCGGGACGAGGTTGAATTTAGGAAGCTTGGCTTGCAAGTTGTTTCGGGTTTGAGTGGGGAGCTCACTAATGTAAAGAAAGCTGCTGCAATGGATTCTGATGTGCTCAGCAGTGAAGTCGCAAAGCTTGCTGGAGGAATCACAAAAATATCCGAAGCTGTGAAATTAACTGAAGAAATTGCATTGAAGCAGACTGGCCGAAAATTTTCAGAGTCCATGGATGGGTTCTTGAAGAAGGCTGGGGAAGAGATTGAGAGGATCCAATCCAAGGAGAGAGTTGCTCTCTCGCTAGTGAAGGAAATAACTGAATATTTCCATGGGAACTCAGCTAAAGAAGAGGCTCATCCATTCCGGATATTCATGGTGGTGAGGGATTTTCTTTCGATTCTTGACCGGGTATGCAAGGAAGTTGGTAAAATTAACGAGAGAAGTATAGTAGGTGCAGCCCGACAATTTCCTATGCCTATGAATCCAACTCTTCCACAAGTATTTCCAGGGATTAATGGAAGGCAGCATTATGGTTCCTCAGATGACGAGAGTTCATCCTCATCTAGCACTTGATTTCACAGACCGTTTCTGTTCTTTTATGCTGAATCTCACCGGCCGCTATTTCCTATTAAATACTGGTGGCATTTCTGGGCAGATGGACTTTTTGGGCAGAGCCTGCCGGATATCAAGCATATTATCTAATTTTGTCTGGCCCTCTTCTTGTCCTTAATACTCAGGATTTTGGGAATTGTTAATCCTATGTGTAATATAGAACAAATTACCTTTAGATTACAAGGTGCTGCCATAGTTGGATTGATCTTGTAAAGCTGTTACGTAAGCTGTTCAGTGATATTTTCCATGAGTAGTCTCGCACTCTCTTACCTTTCTTTTACCGTGTTACTAGTTGTTTCTGGGAAAAAAGCAAAAAAAATGAAGACATGGACTCCAGGTTTATCAGCGCTTCTTCAAGTACTGAGCAATGCAAAAGGGGAGTTTGCTACGTCACGACATGATCCTAATGAGCATGAGTGGCACAATCACTCATGCTTGAAGAGAGAGAGATCGTGAACATTGCACAGCATTAACACAATCACTCTGACCTCCACAAATTGGCTCACTTGTTGAAGGGTTTTTCGTTGGGACAAGGGGAATGGGTGCAAATTTCAGTGAATTTAAGGTTTTATAACGATAATCTCTATTCTTCTCTTCAACCATGAAGAGACCTACTGTTCTTGTAACCTGCATGTTATTGTAAACTGCATTCCCCATATGGCTTACAAAGAAAGCAAACTACATTTTTTATGCTTTATTTCAAGCTCGAAAACAATACTGAGTGTCATGGATTTTCTGCTGTCCGTAACATTATTACAGCAACTCCATCAGAAAATTGTTTTTCATTTGCGCTTGTTTTCTTTCATCAAGAAGAAATATGTCTTCGCGATCTGGCACTGGCAGAATGGGAGCTCTCAGCATCCATGCGTTCAAGCACCTGTCGTGCTTCCTCTTCCGTAGCAGGAACAACATTCCGAATCCTCAATCCGCTTCTCATTGCCTCGGGGCGGACAGAGAATGTGAAGTAGAATTTGTTGGACACCTGCTCAAATTACAAAACTTGTAGCAGAACAAAAACATTTGTATCCTAAGCTCAGCAGATCTTATAGTCATTGAATTTGAGATGGGGGCATTTGCCGGGATGTGCTGAATCCTTTTTTATTAATAGCTTTGGTTGGGAACAGTCCTTTCGCATTGTTCACTCCATTAGAAAACTGTCCTAATTCATTTTGGTGTCTTGGAGAAAAGAAACAAAGAATTCTTTTTGGTGACTTTCAATTTAATATATTTACTTCTCTTTAGGTGTCCCCTCTGAAGTTTCAATCTGTGGTTTGGATGCTTGGAACACCAGAAAAGGGAGAATTTTATTTTTCATCTAGTACAGAAGCTTGTTTCAGAATTCAAAAATGTAAAAAATCAGCTGTTCGTAATTATTTGCAGTAAATGATAATTTGATTTAAGGCACTCACCTCACTGGATCTGAGCTCAGGCCTTGTAACATGAGCATCAACTTCCACGTTGATCAGAGGTACAGCTGGGTTCTCAAGTTCAGTATAAAGCACACAAGACTTGAACCGGAGGAAATTCCCAACATCCACCTGCATCAGCAAACTCAATGTTGCGACTTCCAACCCCATTGACATATAGTGGCATTTAAAGAAAACATAACTACTTTGCAGCTGAAATCCAGAAACCAATAAATTCATTTATCTGGTATTCCAGAAAGCTCTAGTACTCACAGCAACTAAACTGCGAATTGGAATGCAATCTAAGCACCAAAAGTGACCACATGCATCTATGTTTATTGCAAATCTTAAACCCAGTATATTCCCGAACATCATTTATTATGTACTGAATGATTTTGACTTGCATAAAAAAAGGCATTCGTTCACATTTTTCAGAATTTAATTTTTAGAAATGTTTACACCTACATAAATTTAATGAAGCTATTTGGGCCTCTGTTCTTCCATATGTACTGATCGGGTGTTTATTCCCTCCCAGAGCGGTAAATGGTACAGCATTTTTACTTCAGTAAAATTACTATAAATTGTAGCAATTGAAAATTGTATTGTAGAATTTAATAGTTTGTAGGGTGACTACTTACTGGTTTAAAGAAATCAACATGATCAACTTCTAGAAAGTGTGGTGCCACACCAGCAAAGGCGTAAGTTGTTGAGAAGGCCAGTTCAAACGCTCTTCTCATCAAAAATCCTCCAAAAATCCGACCATGGATGTTCCTTTGTTGTGGCTGGCAAATAAAAGAGTTCTGAAGGCAGGTATCCTCTATTAGGATGCTATCTCTGTCTGCCAATGCTGGCATATCACAGAAGATTCGCCCTTCGGCCAACAATGCATTTAGCCTATCTATATCTCCATTATCAAAATCCTTCTTACGTTCTGCTTTCTTCTTTTTCCTAAGTTGGTTCCTTTCTTCCGCTTCCTCCCAAAGTAACTTCTCCAGTTCAGTTTCAGGTGAGACTGGGTTAACTGGTGCTGATTTTCCGGTCTTTGAGTCCCGAGCCACAAATGTGAAGTTGGTAATAAGAGCAATTGAGTCCGACACATTGGTTGTCTCTGCAAAACAAATTTTCATGATAAAGCATAGGAAGCAGCAAGAGATACCAGCAGGGAAATTGCCATAAGAATTCGAATCTATCAAGTGGCAGATTCTGGGGTCCCTTCACTAACCAAACGACTTCAAATATGCCTCTACAGTAACATGTTGACACCCATGGTAGTGGCTGTCAGGTTATCAAACCTTTTACAATAGGCAGCTGCTGCCTGACTTATCAGCAAATCATCTCTGGACTTGCATTAGATCTATCTTGTGCCACGGTGTCTTGCATGCCTCATTTATGTTGGTGGCATACCATAAGGTATATGAGTTCCATGACACCAGAACCCAACAATTGTAGGTGGGTATTCTCTTGGCTGGAATGAGGACAGATCTAATAAGACCATAAACTCTTTGGAAAAAGGGTAGGGAACAGAAAACCATATAGTCTTATTCCAATTCATAATTTCTGCACTCATTTTAGCTATTTTTGCCCCTTTCTTTTCCCAAGATTCAAATAATAATGTCTATGAAGATTTGTTAGACTTTAGTGAGCTCAAACCTTATCTGCCTGATAATCTGGGAAAGAAGTCAAAGAACCACTGCCAGACTAGAGTCTACACCATCCCACGATTAGGTTTTCATCTGTGAGCAATCAAGTTTCTACGATCAAGTTACAATAATAAGAATCTCAAGTCAAATTTTTAGCACATTCAGCTATTTCTTGGTTTGTTGGAAATTTCATAAACATATACTTTTACCATAATAGAAGAACTGAAAGTAAAGTATGCCAAAAAGGGGAGAAAATGGCGCATAACATACACTATTTGATCACTACTCCTAAACAAGCTTCAAAATTAGCATCTCACTAGTATAAATGAGCTATCCGGACAAACAAAATTTTTAGTTCTCAATAAGCTTATTTTAATAAAGTAAGAAACAAATGAACATTTTATGAATGTGCTATAGGCCACTCACTGAATAATACGCCAATTCAGCTGCAAATTCATTAGAACTACCTGGCTATGGCAGAGAACATCATGTATACCTAAGTTGACTTCACCTTCTGTTTGCAAACACCGCCCATGAAATGGTATCACACATCATGGTAATAAAATGCATTGCAAATTCAAAAACACCAGACTAACTGAAGTACCTTGTTACATACAAATCTAAATTAAGTGGCGGGATTATAGATCAGATTAAAAAGATCAAACATATACCACAAGAAGTTGCAATCCTATCCCAGAGCTAAGGTCGAAGAAAAAACCAAACAATTATTACGAGAGAATCTCTCCGTTCTGCAATACCTCTCTCACCCTGAGACACTTCTAGTTGAATCTCCAATGATGACCGCCCAACCCATGTAACGGCCCCAACTATTTTTAAATCAGTGTCGACCTGGATGGGTTTCTTCAGAACCATCTTGTCAACAGAAGCAGTGACTAATAACAGAGGCCTTGTCGTGCCATCATCTTTGCAGCAGTGCTAGTCAAATAAAGTAAATGATAGGAGCTTGGTTATTTTTGCAATCATGTTAGCAACAATGAAACCATTAGAACATAGTCAAGTCAGGGCAACAATGTCCAAGCAAAATACTCCAACTTGTGAGACACAAAGGAATAAGTTCAAAGCAGATATTACTGATCAAGTAATGGACAGATTCACAGATAAACGGAAGTTTAGTTGGCAATCAAACAAGAATACATACAGTTTAAACAGTAGCTCCCTCCTACTGATGAATATCCCAAATTGAAGTCCGACGTACACATTACAATCAATGCCTTGAATTCCAAAATCTGAAAACAACACAATGCAGGCTACAATCTAATATTCTGACATCTACAGTTGGCCAGGCTTGGCATCACTATAAATGACTCTCAATTTGACCGTTGCAACTGGCTGCTGCATACACACCATAAAGGTAGATTTCAAGCTAAGCACCTAGAAGGGTGAGAATGTCTTATTCTAAATCAAAATAATTGACAGATGGAGGAGCTCAACAGAGTTATGCGATCAGCTATGCAGAGAGCGAATGCATTTGTGTGTCCCACAAGTCTAAGAGGTCCTGTATGGCTAGTGGAATTCTCTTTTTTTCAATTGGTTTCCAAGGGAGATAAAAGAGAGAAGTTCAAGGAAAATATTCAAAGAATCTCCTCTTGGAACCACCAAAGTTTTCTCTATAAGATTTACGAGAGTGGGTGATGAAGTTGGATGGGGATTAAAAGATACAAAATTTCCTTTTCTTTGTGTGATTTTCTCTCCACATTCTTTTTCTACCAAACAATGGAGACAATGAATGAAGTTCTTTTTTCCACTTATCTTCTTTTTCATCATGATATGTTCTCCAATAGAATGTAAACCAGGTGAAGCCTAATTGACTATGCTGTCAGCAAACATGAAAGACTGGTAAACTACCAGCTTTCATTAAGAACTAATTTGGTGCAAGCAACAGAGAATGCAGATTGTCGTACCCATCCGATGATTCATCTCACCTATGTACGTGTTAACACTCCTCAAGGTTTAAAGAGCTTCACTTAAGAACAAATAGGTGGCCGTCAGTGAAATGAAAGTTTGGGTGAGGAGGAGGTGATGAGGGTGGGTCGCGTAATGACACAATCCCATGATTCTAGAAGACCATGCACTGCACTCACTATCTCTTTAGTCAAGTTGCTCTCTTTTGGCAAATATCAAAATTAGTCAAAGTGACCAACTCAGGGCTTCTAAGCTTTTGCAAAACCCCTGGATTTTCAGTTGAAGCGAGATATCAGACGACATATCTAATCTCCAGCCTTTCCTTGACAAATCTTTTACGCTTATTTTCCGACTTTCTTTTTGACATTACGTTAAGATAGGCTCCAATAAAAGAAAAAAAGAGATAAGTTGAAAATTCTCTTCTCTTCCAGTTATTGATTTTCAAGAAGAAAGAAAGAAGACAGAACTTCATGTGCATATGGTGGCATGTTCCTCTTCAACCCTACGAAAAAGTTCAAAAGTTCTCATAACACAACATTTTTAAACTTTTAGTCCTCTTCTTTTCTTCACTTTATCTTGTGGCAACGGCATGGGCGGTGAGGACAGATGGGGTACCAAGGATCTTTTTAGAGGAACACCTGAAATATACTAATAGGGATGCGGAAGTTCAAACATATGCCATAAAGAAAACCATGACTGGAGACAGGAGAGCTACCTTGAATGCGATGGTTCCAGCGAGGGCATCAAGATCCTCGAGCACCTTCCCCATCCGAATTTCATTCCAGGGGTTCCGGTACTGCTCTCTGAGTATATAATCCGACGAGAACTTGTAAGCAATACTAGTTCGGCTTTGTCCCGGAGTTTTCTTTACCAAATCGCCTTGAGAAGGCGCATCGGTTGGTGTATCAGAGGCATTTTCGAATATGTTCGACCTTGCTTCCCAAAGAGCATTTGTTACAGGCGAATGGTACATCCCAGGCCATAGACTAATCGGTTTTCTGATCGAAGAGCCCGCATCAATAGGTTGCGAAGCCTCAAACGGTGGACTTATGGTTGACACAACCGGTATTGCATTTGAAGGGGAAGCGCTGGTTTCCTTAGAGTCCAATGGTTTGGAATACCGGTATGAATCTTCGGTGGAAAATGACCTTGTTTGAATGAGTTTATAAGAATTCGGATCATAAATTCTGGTTCTGAGAATGGGTTTTGGTGGTTCTGATGAATTGGACAAGAGGATACTATAACTATTAGCTCCTCTGTTAAATCGGTAATTAGGACATGGGTCTAAACTTCTAGACGGAAACGACGAGGTTGGAATGAGTGTAGGTGAAAACGGACCATGAATTGGAGTTTTGGAAGTGGGATTTCGCTCTTCTGGTGAGTCTGGTATGCCGGTGTTGTCGGGGACAGTGTTTTGGACTTTTGGCGGTGTTGGAGTTGCGGATGAAACAAGTGCATGGAGCGGTAGTAGTGGGGATTTGAAGAGGTGCTGGGAAACTGGTTTTCTGAGTGGTCCCATGGGTTTCAGACTCAAAAAGGAAGAGGAATCAAGAAATGGGTTCAGCTCTGGACACGGTTAACTGTTGATATCCCATGGATCCAGAGCTTAGTCATTGACCGGAGAAGGTTTCAGCTGTTAGCATTTTTGACGTTACTCTCCCATCCCCTGTGAGTGTATATAGGAGTCCGAAAGCTTGTCCGCTAGCGAATGGTACGCTCCCATCCCCTGCGTGTAATGCCAATTTAGGGGTGTCGGGGGCGGAAATTTGGACCAATATAATTCTTACACAATTATAAAATAATTTTTTTTCTATCTTTTTATAATATATAATTAAATTTTTTATCTTTTCATTTTTTTATTAAATTTTATAAAATATTTTAAACTTTTTCACAAACTCCAATATCTCCAACATTTTTACATTCAAACGCCCCTTATTTAGTGTTTTGGTGCTCCGACCTATGAGGAGTCGGACGGAAACATCCCCTCTCTCTCTCTTATGGTGATGCAAATGATAAGAATCATCAACAGAAATAAAAATATTTATTATTTTAATTTACAATTGACCCTGTAAAATGTAACCTTTCACCTATTGGCTATTGGCAATCGAATTGGTTTAGAAAATTGCCCGAGAAATAAATATTTTTTTCTAACAAAAAAAAAACTTATTAGGATAAACTACCATCGAGTCAGTCCAAAACCTTCATTAAAATTCAGGAACATTATGCGGTACTATCAAGACAGAATGAGAATCTTCGTCAATATTACTTCTAGACCCTAATTTTAGCATAATACCACTAAATCACCACTCCTGATAAATAATAGATGAGTTAAATAAAATCATCTTTCAACTTTTTGGCATTACTTATGAAATTATTTTAAAATATAATTATTTATTTTTATTTAAATAATTTTTAAATTTTAAATTTTGTTGACTGATTATTTTTCTTTTTTATATATGTGACTAATTGATACTTACGAGGAAGAACTGATCCGTGTTTAGTTCTAGATGACAAGGCTCGAACACAGGCCCAATGGCAGTATGGGCTCACTGAAACCGAATACCAGGCCTGAGAAAACATACGTTAGTAGGTGACTGTTCGTCGTCGTTCTATTGTTTCTCACTATATGAGCCACCGCTAGGGTTTACTCAGCTCACAAAATCTCTTGCTCGCTCTCAAAGTTAAAGCGCTCTTTTAATCAAACAGGTACGTCGAATTGAACACTTCTTCTAGTTCTTGTGGTTGGTTAGGGATTAGAGACCTACTTTCAGGATTGTTGGTTAGGGATTAGAGACCTACTTTCAGGATTGTTGGTTAGGGTTTTGCTTATGTGCATTTGGATAGGCGCCAATACGTTAGGCATGACTACTATGGGTTGTCCTGGGGATTTCCTTCTAGTTCTCCCGCACACGACGAGGGAATCCCCTCCTGAGTGGAAGCTAGAGCTTCTGCACCTATGGCAAGAGATGCAATTCCCTTTCATTTTTTCCTTGTTTGCTCCAAATTCCTTAGTGATTTTTTTTGTTTACTTAAGACGGTGCATCTGCGCTAATTTGGAGTGAGGTGATTGGTTATCGACCATGGGTTGATTTTGCGGACCCTTTTGGGCACTTTTAGTATGAGTCAAATTTTGCAATATACTTTTTTAGTTGCTTATGCAGACGAGTTAGGCTTGAGTTCCTTGGCAAGGCAAGAGTCTAGGAATTTGGAATATTGCCCACCACACTCTATGTGGTACAGGATTAAGGATGCTGCAATTCTTCTTTTTAATTATATGCGTTCTCAAAAGAATATTTAGGGTGGAACTTGCGTTTATCTCTTCAGTTCCATGTAAAGGCAAACACTTCTTTGAACACCAGCATGGATGGAATCCCGCCGTATTTATGTTGTCACCTTAGGGGGTTCGAATCATTCCCCCTTTGTTTTTGGTTCTCCCATATACCTTATGTTGTCGTCATAATCTCAGTATGGTAGACATAGTACTGCTCTGAGTGATTGCTAATTGATACTGAGTATTTTGGTCGTGAAGCTGAGTCCAAGGATAGGAAATTTAGGGTACTTTAGACATAGGTTCGGGTATGATGTAATGTTTGAAGGAATAGTAACTTCTGGTATATCGGCATACTGAGCAGAGGAGAATATTGTGAAAGGACAATACACGCTGGGTTTTTGGCTCTGTTAAAGAAGTTGTTTAGTTCCAGATTTAAAAGTAAATAGGAGTAAATTCCCCATAAAGTACCGTTTGATGATCTATCCACTTTTTTTAGTACCTCATATTTTCACCAACCAGGCATGAAATAATATGGCATGGATCAATTGGAATTCGCTTCTATAACTGTACATTGATTGTGTAAGATGAATATATTGTTTAATATCAGTATTTTAATCATCAGGCTGAGGATTCATATTTTGTACAAGCAAAATGAGTGGAGTTGGAGAAAAGGTTTCAGCAACTACAAAAACCCCAGGAGATTTCCTCAAATCAATTCGTGGGCGACCTGTTGTTGTTAAGCTGAATTCTGGAGTTGATTATCGAGGTCAGCATCTCTATTTGCATCTTTTTTTTCTTTTTTTTTCTTTTCTGATCTGTGTGTATGTGAGTGTCCGTGTGCTGAGAGAGAGACAGAGATGAACGTTTGAGCCACCTTTCCACTTCTTTGGAGTATAGCAGGAGTGTGGTGGATGATTCAGGATGGCCAAGCCTGCTGCCTGTTGTGGGTAGCCTATGTTGGAAATGGAATATGACCTGTAGCAGACATCCTTCCCTCTTGAGGGAGTTCAGATAATTCGATTCTACTGGCTAATTAATGTTGTATTTCATTAGTAAAAAAAAGTAACATCTGAAAGAGCACTGTGAATACAATTAGAATATAGTTTTTACACTTGTTTTAGCAAGGGAAGAAAAAAATCATGCTTTTTAATATATGGCTATGCTGTTCTGCTACTTTTGTAGATGAACATCTTGCTGATTGTTGGTACACACCAATTTGTTGAGTTTGCTAAGAACTATGATAACATACATTCATAGATAATCTTCATGTGCAGGTATTCTTGCATGTCTAGATGGGTATATGAATATAGCAATGGAGCAAACAGAGGAATATGTCAATGGGCAGTTGAAAAATAAATACGGTGATGCCTTCATTCGGGGAAACAATGGTACCTTACAGCATTGACTCCTTATGTTACTACTGCTATTCAATTTTTTGTTCTTCCTAATACCATGCTGATTTTGAATAAAATATGATTGGGTTTTCCTTTGTTGATGCAGTTCTCTACATTAGTACATCTAAGAGGACACTAGCAGATGGGGCTTAAGTACTGGAATTTTTACTATTCCATGCAGATCGCTGCAGTCGTGCCTTTTATGTTGATTTCTCATGTAAGATGATGTAGATTTTGGAAATGCAAAGGCTGTCCTAACTTGGACAAATGAAACTGTTTATTGAAATGAGCTACAAATGTTAGGTTGAATGATGGACGCGTTATTGTTTTTACAATGAATGGGCGCCCCATCATTGCCTCAACAATACCTGTACCAGGCATACAGAATGAAGACGATAATTACCTTGCATTTGCTTAGTGTGTGATTCATATGTTTAAGCTTGCTGCAGTTGCTCTGCATTTCTTTTAAGCTTGAGAAGCATGATTTAAGGATCTCCCCCCGTCCCCCCACTTGCTATTTTGTGCTTCAGGAAACTGGTGCAATTTTATCCGAATTAGCTATTAGTTAGTTAGGCTGAATAACATCAATTACCAGCTCCAAGAATGTTTCTATCAACCCCTTCACGCTAAAAAGTAAATATCAATTTCAAGCACTAAAATCCCAACTTACAGAAAAAAAATATATTAAAGGCATTTAGCTTGTTCTAAAGGATTCCTTAGTCGGCAATATCCCTAATTATTGCTATTGTTTTTTTTTCGAAGAGATATTTTTTCCTGCCACTTCCATAACGATGCCGCCACTCTCAGATTTTCTTACCTACTGTTATGCTACCAGTACCTAGCTACAAGGGACTTTTAGTCTAAATCATGCAGTTTGAGTAAAAAATTACAGAGAATCTTGATCCTGTAGTATGAGCCAAGTCATTTTCCTGCTATAATCATCTAATTAAAAGATGCATCTGCAACCTATTTTGTTCGACTACACTGGATAATTTTGTTATATCCAGCTTTTCAATACACACCTTGACGAACGTGGTGGGATTGGAGAAATGATTACCTTCCATAAAACTTAACGTCATCAAACAGGTATGTAACCAAATCATACACTTGTGCTGAGATCACAACCATTTTGGTAAGTAAGGCAGTAAATGGTTCAAAATTCAAATGCTCATCATTTGTTACTAACGCAGGGAGTAGAGTTCACACTTCACAGTACTTATGGGACCCTACATGTAACCCGAGGTACCTTTTTTTTATTATTTGTTTTCTAGGCAACGTGAGGTACCTTATTATATACCCTTGCACTTCTATGAATACACAATAGGTGTTTACAGTTAGGGGTGGTCATAATGAAACTGACCGCCGAGTCCGACCTGAGAACGGCCCCAATGAATTCTTCGCTGCTATCACTTTCCTGACCAACAGTTTCCACCTACCCTCATCTTTCTTGGTCTGCTGCTGCATTTTTTCCTTGAAATGCCTAGAAGTCGGAGAGTGAAGGAAATTTTAGTTACAAAATCATCAAATTTACCCTTGTATGATGCCCACATCTTTCACTCAAGATAGACAGAACAAAGATTGGGATTCTGGCAGTTTCATCAGTATATTCAACTATTTTTTTCCACTACTAACCATAGAATTTTTTTCCTTTTTTTGGTAATTACTAAACATACAATTTCTCACTGCAAGCATAAATGAAAAATCCACTAGCTACCAATTCATCAATCTAATGCCAACTGCACAGCACCTAACTGATTCGAGTCGCAGTCCCACCATGCAGCTTAGATTAAATAAGTGGTTTTATATAATAATTTATGTAGGCTTTACGGCAATCTCTGCATCTGTTGGTGAAATTTTCACCCTATCAATTTCCTTTCAAAGAAAAATTTCATCTTGACAATGGCAAGGTTAGAAGAAGCGTAGTGTGAGGATGTGAGGAAGACACGAGTAAAATAAGATATCCTATTTATGTTCCCTAACAGTGAAAGGCATAGAAGCAAAGATGGAAGTTTCATGCTTACCTACAAAGTGGCACCTTGCAAGAATCAGGCTCATTGCACATGCGAGAATGTAACTCAAGCAGCTGCCACATGCGCTTGCAGTGAACACAACCACCAGGAACCCGTGTCTTACAACTAGAGAAATGACGGACTAAAGTCTCAAGCCCTTTGCAAGCTGGGAAACCACAAGCAACCAGACTTCCTCTCAGCACCTTGTCACGAGGCCCTATTGTTCTACACCCATCCCTGCATATGTGAAGGAGGGCTTCCATTGCCTCATGCAGTTGCAAGTACACCTTTTTCTCTTCAATTTTCTTCAATCGCTCTTGTTTTCCCTGAAATAAACAATTAAAACTAAAATCCTAATTTTTTAGATCAACCTAAACCAGGTAAATATAGAATACATGACAACAATAATAACTGATCAAGTTTATTAGTTAGTTATTATGAAGTCTGCACCAAACACTTGGTTGATTAATGCCATATATTGTGCATGTGCACACATATTAAAACAAATCCACAGCATAATAAAACCTTAAATGCAGTTAGGAGTTACAGCAGTTCTTAGACTGGCAAGACAGAGAGAAAGGTTTGTATTGAAACGAAAGTCTAGCTGATGATTGGCAAGGGCCTATAACTTCATGTTCAACAATCATAGACGTATAAGTTATCCTAGGGAAGAGCAGTTCGCAAATAACATTATTTGCCAAACTGTGATGAAACACAGCTCTGCAACCCATTAGTTGGTTATTGAGCAGGCAACTACCAGTATCCAGTGGAAAAATTTTCCCTTCTTGCCATTACTTGGTTTGAAATTCACTAACGAATTAACTCGGCCAAAATAACAGGAAAGAAACCTGAGTGCACATGAATTCCGGTAGTTTGGCACATTATATTACCAAGTGTACAGAAATAAAATAAATTGGTTTGAACAAAGAGCACAAACTGACTTACAGAATCTGCCTCGACAATGCACTCCAGAAGCTCTTTTTCAAGAGCAGGATTAGCACGCTTCATCACTTTCCACCCTTCAGTTGAAGATATAGTTTTGAAGTCTTTGATTATTATACGAACGCAAATGAAAGAGAGCCGCGGCGCATCACAGTCCCTTGCCAACTGAAGCACATCTATCACATTTTCTTTGGTCAGCCAGCCCTGCTCCAGAACATGTATACAAACTCTTTTCAGAGACGGAACTGAGTAGCAGTGTGACAAAACCAACAAATGGAGTACAAACTGCCTCATTGCATCCTCTTCATAGCTGCATAAGGATATTCAACAAGAATAAACTTGGGAACTTTCATCAGAATAGGTACCAGAGTGGGAAAGGGGTGGAATCAACAGAAAAGGACACCTTCAACATACCAGGATGAGTAAAGAAAACGAACGAAAGCATACACAGCTTGATGAGGCACCCCAGGAATCTTTATGTATCTCATGCCATTCTTAACCTTTGCTTGCTGCAGAATGTCCCCAAGCACTGGGGATGCAACAGTCTGCACCATATAAATTTCAGCTGATTAAGCCTTTAGACCGTCCGTCTTCAAAAATGCTCAGCAACCGAAATACTAGCATGAAGTTGCATGTGATGGAATTATAATTTCCATAGTCGCATTGCATCTGTTTAGTTATAGTGAACTTTTAAGAAATTGAAAGGGCAACAATTCCTTAAATATAATTTTCCCAAGTGAATACGACACGCATTAAGGTTGAGGGCTAGATTAAATTCAAGAAGAAGAAAAAGGGAAGTTCAGTTCACTCACCAGAACACTGGAATGAGCTGGAATATATGATTTGTCCACTGTAACAACATAGACATCTGAACCATGTCCTTCCTTGAAAAGTTTGTCCCATGTACCCATTATTTCCTTTGGGACAAAGCTACAATCTGAAAGCCTATTGGGATATTTGATTACAGCAATCAATGTACCAGGGAAAAGTGGTGGTTTGGGAATACTACATTTAAAGGATGTGGAAGAGGTGGGGATCTCCTGCGCAGGAAAAATATCGGCAGGATTATCTTCCTCTAGGTGTATATTTAAAAATCCACAGAAGGATTCAGAAGTTGATGACAGCCAGGGATAGTCAATATCTGGTGAAGCCATGAATTACAAGGATTTATGTAGTATACTTATCACCTTCTGATCAAAGATCTGTGGACAAGTTAAAAAGAGATTAAATAAAGTGCTAATTAATGGTCAGTGGGCCAGGAGTCCAAAATGGCATTAAATGAATAGTAACCAGATAAGAACAACATAGAGATGCATCATGCATGGTATTTGATGATGATATGATGATATTAATGCAACAACCAATATGTTCGGAAACACCAGATATGTCAATTGCCTATATGGTATCTCAAGGTTGCACCATAATGTCAAACTTCTTCAGACGGAATGCCAAACTAAAGGAACTAAACAAACCAGAACGCCTACAATACCAAACAGGAAAAGAATATACTAAGTTGCTTTGCTTTAATAGATTCTTCCATGCCCACAAAAAACAGTACCAAGAAACCTTAAACACATCAGTCACGACGGGCCACAAGCTGCCCAAACCAGACCAGTTTAAGTACTGAAAATTACGACAGATGGCCTTAATGAATGAATCTTGCACGCATCTTCACGTGCCATTCACGCAAATCTAGACATTGGAATGGGCATATTTACGATGTGTTACATGTTTATTCATGGATATACCCCTAAAAACAAGGAAGGGGGGGGGGAATGACATACAAGAATTAAAGCAAACTATTAAGTAAAAAGAGAAAAGATTGTTGGACGATAATCATTAAAATCACAGTTCCAAATTCGAGACAGAAGTCCGAACTCCCAGATACATACATCAATGGTAAAATTCGCAAATGACACGCAGTGGATACTGGATAATAACAAATTAAGCAACATTAAAAAAATAAAAAAGCACAGAAAAAGACTCGGTTTCCCTCTACACAAGTAATTCTCTACTGCTTTCTGACGGATTCTCCGTAATAAAACACAGATAGAGAGAGGGCTACCTTCAGAAAAGACAGCAATCTTCTCCAGAAAAAAAATTAAGATTTGCATCTGCTGAGTCTTATTGAGTAGAGCTAAAGAACCTGAAAAATAGATAAAAAAAAAAAGCAAATTGCCAAACAAAGAAATCATTAACAGGATTCCAAAAAAGCCCCTTCAAGTTTCTTAACAAAAATTGAAGCTGAAATCAATCCCGTTCGAAGTTCGTATATTCCAAACGTTTGAAAAAGTAGTTCCCTTTCCAAACAGGAAAAAAAAACACCATTCAGGGAAAAATTAACTTGAGTAAATCCTTGCGGAAACATATTCGGTGGCTGCAGTTTCTTTCAAAACTTGCAAATTAAAAATAAAGAAGAGAAAGTAGAGCCAAATTGTTCCTTATTATTCTGGAGTGCAATAAATCATCTACTCCAATAATAACCATCGCTGTAAATAAAAAAGAGATATCTTTCTTCGAATGCAAAAACGTTTGGACTATAACATCGAAATCAGGAGAAAATTGAAGAACCGGGCCAAATTAGTTTCTTCTTCTTGAGCTTAGTCTATCCTCTATGGCCAGTAAACAAAATCTATAAAAAATAGAAAATGAAAGAGAGATTATCCCAGCTGGAAAACATCGATTAGAACTGCTTCAAAGACGAAAGTTTTAAATTTTGACAAAGAACACCCGGAAAAGCTAAACGAACCAAATTGGATTAGTATTAGGGAGAAGAACAGGATGTACCTTACAAATATAGAAACCGCAAGTGATTGCAGAAGCTTTTGGATCAAAACTATTTTGGGAAATGCATGAAAAAGACTGGGTTGTGGAGTTTCTGAACTTCAGAGCAGACAAATTAGAGAGATAGAGAGACAGAGACAGAGCCGTGTGCCGAAAACAGGAGGGAAAATCAGAGTACGTTGTGTGTTATTTATTGGGGAGGGAAAAGGCAACCTCTTTAGCGCTGTTTCTTTTCGTCCTCATTTAATAAACAGTCGACCATCATCTCACGAAATATTGTAGTATTTTTAAGGAACAAAATTGTTTTGATGATCGACCCGACTCGACTCCGAACCATTCCGGAAGAACAATATTTCTAATTGAATATCTTCTCAAAAAGTAACTGGATTTTTCTCCCATTGCCGATAGTGTGTAAGGAAACGACAGATGAAGCAGCAGAGTTATACTTTACAAAATATGAAAAACAAGAAAAATAAAAATTAATTAAAGATTTAATTACTGTTGGCCTTATAGAAAGAACAATCCATCTTGTCATGTATGGACAAGATAGCGTATATAAGACTGGAAAGAGAGAAAATGTGAGATCAGCACCTATGCAACATGAGCAATTAGGAAAGAGAGGAATGGGAAAAATAAAAATTAATTAAAGATTTAATTACTGTTGGCCTTATAGAAAGAACAATCCATCTTGTCATGTATGGACAAGATAGCGTATACAAGACTGGAAGGAGAGAAAATGTGAGATCAGCACCTATGCAACATGAGCAATTAGGAAAGAGAGGTATGGGTCTCACAGTGGGACCCACACTGCTATAGTTCGGGCAGCGTGGGTCCCACCATAGGATCCACATTCTCTCTCTCCTAATTGCACCTGTAATTTGGTGGCCGAGTTGCAGGTAATTTTCATTCGAAAACTTGGTATTTGAAAAATCGATTCGTATGCTATATTTTGTTTTAAAATAATATTATTCTTCAAATCTTATCTATATTTTTATAATCAGGATTAAAGGGAAACGATGCTCAATATCCCTTTCAAAATTTGCTTGTCTTCCTCCAACCCGATTGCCTCCTTGGTATAAAAGCAAATGGTTTTTTTTAAAAAAATAAATTATTGTTTTTCCATTGAAGCATCTTATGTTGGAGACAGAAAATACAAAACTTTGAGCACAAACAAACCTATGTAAAATATTCACTAAAGTGTGGCCCACTATGATATGATATAAAATTTTAATTTATTTAAGTAATTAAATATTTATTTTAACAATAATTCTAATAATGAAGTTTTAATTAAATACAGATGTATTCTTTGATTGGACAAATAATTAAATTGAAATATCATATTTGATACAGACTTACTCGCCCACATGCCTTTCTTGTTTTTATTTTATTATTAAGTTTTTAGTTTTTAATTTATTTTATTCAATATTTTTCTGTTATTATATTTTTATAAACTTTTAATAACTTTAGTTTATTTTTATTATTATTATTTTATGTACTAATAGGACATTTTAGCTTATTTTGTTATTATTTTATGTACTACGTGGCATTTGATTGGACACTGCTGATGTGGCCTTAATTTTAGTACGTTATCACCTGTTTACATCGAGTTAGGAACAAAAGGTAATGACACTGTTGAAAGCTCTACACAACTCTTGAATACTTTAACCGACCTCACCTAGACGTATCGTTTAAATAAAAAAATTCGTTTAAAAATAAAAATTAAGGGACAAAACTATGTTGCATTCTTAAACTATTAAAATAATTTCATCCCAACTATTATTTTTAAATTTTAACACATCAAATTTTATCAATTTGTACTTTAAAAAAAAATTAATTATCAAAATCACATCATATGTATTATAAAATGAGTTATGCGACGTAATCTTGGCCGTTAAATTTTATTTTAGGATGCAAATTGATTAGATTTTAAAATTTAAAGATTTAATGTGTCAACAAATATTAATTATAACCAATATTCGAGATTTATTTAATAATTTGAGGGCAAAATGATATTTTTCCAAACTGAATAATCACTGGTTGGTTTCCTTTTCTTGAGTTACCATATTTCCACGTGGCTGGTCTTAAAAGTTAGGCAAGATTTAGATGGCCCCGAACATAATATTTGGGTTTATATTCAAGGATTCTTTAATGGACAAGGGTGTAGCCATTAAAGAATCCTTGTCCATTAAAGGATTCTTCAACTCAATGTGTTATTATAATTATCTGCTACGTTTGTTTATAAAAATTTAAAAATTTAAAAATAATAATAATATAATCTTTTTATTTATTAAATTATTATTTTTTATTATAATAAATATAAAAAATCAATCAAATCATCTGTCTCTTTACTTTTCACCAATTTCAATTCTAAAATTTTAACATTCAAACACAACCTACTTTCATTTTTTTTCTTCACGAAACTTATCTCGAGAGTCTCGATCGCTAGTTTTTACCGTCTTAACATATCTGTCTAAAAGAGAGAGAAAAAACAATATAAACAACATATTATATGTTTTTTGTACCCGTGCAATTACTTGTAATTAACTTTATATTTCAAATTTATGACCGATAATTAGGATAACATGTTCTATGAACTATGACAAGACACGTGTAAGTGAAGTAATAACGTACGTATCTTCGGCTCTTGTTTTTAATGGATAATTAAGTATAAGAGGGGGAGATTTTTTACGACAGGTGTCACAATCATACGGGCTGAACATGTGAGCCCCCGCGTGAAGGGGAGAAAGCGAACATAACAAGGGGAAAGGAATTAGAAAAATATAATAATATTTCAAGGCTTTATTTATAAATTCATATATAATCAGTAGAATCGCATCTGTAGGCTCTCGGTCGTGGAAGATATATAACGAGTGGACTGAATGTGGCGAGATGTAAATTTATCACGAGATGTATATTTCGACGAGCGAAGAGGCAATAAGAGGGGTAGTGGTGGTGGTGGTCTTTTCGCCGACATCCATCTACGGTGGGGGCCACCTTCTGCGTAGGTCGTCCACACGATCATGGTAGGAGTCCAGCAGAAAAGGACTAACAGGTGCATGACACGTGGAATAGTCGATGGTGAGAGAGAAGGGCAAGAGACAAAGGAAGGGACGGTGTGACGGTCCGTTGGAAAGCGGAATGATCGTGGCAAGGAAAAGATCTGATGTGGACGTGGACCCCCGTGACTCAAGCGGGGTCGAAACACGATTTGCCGAAATATTCAACGAATTTTCCGTGATACAGTGGGCGTCTATTTTGGAAATTTGTCAATCGCAAATATTAAAAATTTCCACAAACTCCCTTTATTTCCATTAATTAATTATCGTTATTCGAGGGCTAGGTAGCCCAAATGAGAATAGTTTCGTATCCAATTTTTTTTTGGGTAACTACGGAAATTCGGTCATCAAGATAACTCAGTATACGTACGAAGTGGGTTCAACGTCCGGCAAACTCCAGGTCGTGCAACCCTCACAAGTCACACATGTCAATTAAGTTCAGCTTCGTTAGGGGAGTGACTCCGAGGAATTGTTTGCACATAAGAAGATTCGAACTTGAGACTTCAGGGGGAGCAAACCCCCCAAGCTGTGACCACTCAGGCGAACCCCTTGGGGTTAATTTTCTATCTCTGATAAGATGACAATAATAATTTTCTGACTATTAATCAAATAATGAAGCAATATTTTGTTGCTTAGAAGTTTATATTATGAGATGAAAGGAGCAATAATGTTTTTTTCACTCCTTTTCTTTTATTTGAGTTTCGACTAGTATGCTACTTTTCACTGCAATGTTTAGAGTTCAACATTTTTATTTATTTTGTTCAAAAAAATTTTATGATCATAATCATTGTTCTATACGGTAACTTCAGTATTCACCCATCATCGAATCGTCTGAATGATTAAAATAAAATACGAGATTATGTAAATAAGACGCACGTTTAATTATTAAAGACGTAATATCATTAAACTGCATCTGCAAGACAGTGACGAAGCATTTAGCTCAACTAGAGCTGCTACAAAATTTTAGACTCCTACAGCAGGGCCATTTTCCTGTGGGGAACTAGATCATATATCTACATTTTGGATACAATTTGACACAAGCATCACTGATATTGACGATAGGCAAAAGGTTGCACTGGGGGAGGTCCATGCGAATTGCTCAAGTGATTTCCAAAGAAGAGGTGACCTGCCACTTGGGACTCTGATCTTGGGGTTGGTAGAGTTTTACATGCTCGAGTAAAACCTCCTTCAGATTAACTTTAGCCCAAAAGCGTTGAGAATATTGGAGAAAAACTGAAATCACAATCCCATCTCTTGCATCTTCTTATGCAGGTTTCACTCTGCTCTATTGAACACCATCTTTCTTGGTGGACGAATTAGCCGCCGCACGTTCTTTCATGATTTCCTTTTCCAATTTCTTCTTTGCAGCATCAGCCTGCTTTTCATTCTCTTCTCGTGACTTTTTGAATGTCTTGACAAAGACGACTAATATCTGTGTCACTGATGCAAAAAGCCACCAAAAAAGTTCCATCAGCTAAAATGGCAGCACATACGATCAGATCAGATCAGATCATTGTATAGGTTCATAATCTCTATAGATTATGGATGGTTATATTCCACTATCCACCAAATAGGAACAGCGAATATCTATCCCAGTTTTGCATTGCATTTCAAAGAATTATAGTAAGTTTCACGAGAACCAACAAAGATCCAGGCTATCAGAGGTTCTCACTTCAGGGGGCAACCAAAAAAGCACATCACTTTCCACCACATACACAAAAGAAGAATTTGCATATTTAATAAGAAACAAAAAATATATTTAAGAATAATAGTTGACAAGGCTATGCAGCGTGGATATAATCATGCCAGCAAAATTGCTCTGTAACTAAATTTTACTGAGAGGGCCTTGTCTACTTTTTGTAAATATAAGGGAAGTGATGGCAACTTTTCCAAATTTCAGGAGTCAGCAAACCAATTTTGCTGAGAGGGCCTCACTGCCATTTCCTGTTTGTGAACGTATGGGTAGTGATGGTAAGTTCTCCAAATTTCATGAGTTGAACTGAAACTCTAGTATTTCATAACCAAAATAGGTGTTTGTCCTGTATAGAGTAATACTAACTACTAATCCAAAGTACTTCAATACGCCAAAAGGAACTTTATTTATCTGAAAAAAAAGGAATAATTAACCACGTCCCTTGAACATGGACATAGAGAGAGAACCAAAACAGACCTTGCTCAAAGGGGCACCGAGCTGGATCCTCCCCGAAGTACTGGGACAATGAATCTGCGTTTCTTCCCTGCAAGACAATATTTTGGGTTAGAGTAATAAGCTTGCACAGTGATTCTCGGTAATTATGACATTTGAAAGGACTCACCACTTCAGAATACAAGGATATAAGTGACCTAACTTCAGCTTCTGCAGTATCAAGAAAATTCTTCAGGACCTGAAAAAGAGGAATTTCTAGTGTTCATTCCCACTCAAGGTCTATGTCGAAAAATTCAAGCTAAACAAGGAGCTTTTCTAGTACCCCTTCCAATTTGTAGAAGAAGCACCCAATCAGAAAGTGTGCAACTCAATCCAAATATCAAGTCATTAAAATACTAGTGAACAACAGTTTATTAAGCATCTCATCTGTTCACTTTTTGGCCAGTGTTTGCCAGTAAAGATTGAGAACTTTAAATTTCAAAGAAAACAAACTATGCAAGGAGTCAAATGAAACCATAGATAACCTATGAATATAACATAAATAACTACTATACATACATTTAGATCAATTGATGCCAAACCAGCAAATATAGCACGCAATAGAAGCAAAACAGTTATGAACGAATATTCAGGAAATGCAGAAAAAGAGACCACCAGATGTAAAACTAAGAACTAGTGCTACTAGGCAAATGCATATTGTTAGACAGTAGTATGTTTCCTTCTCTTCTACATATATGTTCTTTTTCCTTCCCTCTTCTTTTCTTTCTTCTTGCTTCACCAAAATAGAAAATGCTACCGTTGACTTTTTGTGAAAAGTCCCCAATTCTTAGTAACAGACAACAAAATGGCTTAGAAAAAAAAAGACAACAAAATGGGCAACAGATTTTGCAGGTGGTTTAATCGTGCCTTCTACTTACTGCTTACTACCTACCTAAGAAAAGATCCATCAGATTGCAAGATCTACAGCTTTAAAATAGAAGAAAGAGTGCAAAACAAGATAGCAAAGCAAAATCTGAATCACACTCGACATTCAGGGTTAGCCCTATTGAGAATAGTTCTTTGGCCGCAACACATCAGTCCTTTTATGATACACAACCTTCATTTAGATCACAGCAACAACTCATAAGTTTCCCCCTAGCATAATGAAAAAACTACCATATGAAATGTCTCTGCCAATATTTCTGCATTTCAAAAGCAAACAACAGAAAACCACACAGGCAACATGACGAGGAAATTGTTTCCAATTTAAAGCAAAATCCCTCACCCACCCCATATCCTATAAAAATGTACCGACTCTATATGAACCACAAAACCACTTCGAGGAAAGCCAAGGGATTTCTTTGAAACAAAAGGAAGAATGAAAAAATAAAGAGGACTGACTTTCTACAAAATTCCAAATCTTCTTAGATATGATATTTGGATCAAAATAATATTTCCATTCCCCCAAACAAGGGGTGTAAGTCGTTCTTTTCCTCCCCCCTCCTTTTTGGGCAAGAGGTGTAGGTTGAAGTAACAGATTTGTTACCACAATTGTCAGCAATGTTTACCGATTAAAAGAAAAGAAGAGAAAAGAAAGAACAGAAAATCACATCTCCTGTGAAATCCTCACCTTTTGGAAGCCCACAGAGATAGCCCCATCATTTGCTGAAGCAGTGAGTTCATGCTCAACTTTTTCAAGACCTTTAGTAACAGCTTGCATTTCTTCAGCCAAAGCTTTTAGTTGAATCTAGATGTTTTTTTAGGACAAGAACGTAACAACAGGCAAAAGAAGTGGAGTTCAGCTACAAACTGCCCATTAACAAGTTACAAGAATCAAAGGAGTGATTACTAGCAAGATAACAAACGCACCTTAGAGGCAGCTTCTAAATGAAGAAGATCCTTATCGAAATCCAGCAACTCCGGCATTTTCTCAGAAAGGAGCTAATGATGGAAAAATACAAATTTAAAATGGAATCATACTTATATCACATGATACATAACAGTATGAAGAAAGCAGTACTTGGAATTCTGATACTGAAATACCCAGCACAAAAAGTTGATGAGTCTAACAAATCCTTAAAAGGACAGGAAGTTACTCCACTCTCAAGTGAGTTGATAGAAGATAATAACACAAAGGTTGGATGTTAGGCATATAATTCCATGCTGGTGGAGTTCATTGGGAGTTTCATCATTTCTACCTTGCACAAGTAATGCATTAAAGTCATTTTGTTGTTTTTTGCACGAGTATCAGATAACTTAAGAAGGCTATCCAATTTGAATCCAATGGCAGATCCTGCAATGTCAAAAACCGACAGATCAAGCCAAGCAGCATAAGAGAGACAATTTCACAAAAATATTACAATGAAGAAGATACTCATATAGTGGCCACCTCGTGCAGTGCCCTGATTCAGGGCATTTCCCAAAGTAAGAATTGTTTGCATTATCTGGCGCAATTTCACAGATTCTTTCACCTATAACAGCCATTAACGCTTTTAAGATGTAATAAAAACACACAATTGTACATGTGAGTTTAGAAACAATTTATTCTAGCAGTACCTCTCTGGTGGCATCGTTAATTGTTTTCAGATTTTTTCTTAGATCACTGACCTGAGGAACAACAAGCTATAAGTGCTAAAAGTTGTTAACATGCATGCAAAACCATACTTATCAACAAACATATCGAGTATACCTGAATAGAAAATGTGATTTTAAAAGCAAATACACGTAACTTGGACTCGACTCGTGGAACCTTCATCAGCTCTAGGAAAAACTGAAATTGAATTCACTGTCTTGTTAGAAATAAAATTGTAGCATTTGAATCTATCGGTGGACCAAGCATCAGACAAACCTGTTCACACTTTCCAAGCATTTCCTTATCACCTGCATAATTCTGGAACAAAAATATAAGCATCAAAAAACAGTTTTCAGTAATACGCACGACATTGATGACCTATTAAACCAGATACAGCACACTAAAAATTCAGTGAAACCCTCAAGTCAAGTGATAAAAATCACAAAAGGAACACGTTTAATAGACTCCTCACTAAACCTTTCCTTTCTAAGACTAGGGAAATCAGAAAGCATCCAATTAACACCTAATAGACTAATTAAAACTGAAAAGCATCTAGGACATGTTAAACCATGAGAAAGACTAGAAGACAAAAGTGAAGAAAAATGTGAAGAAAAATGTGAAATTAGGCAAAGGACTTTTTTAAGTGTCCCGTTCTGCCTTGCAGATAAAAACACATATACTACTTAAAGCATTGACCCAAGTCTAAGGTTGTATCTAACACACTAGTAATATGTCCTGCCAAACCATATAAGTCTTGCCTTAAGATCAATTGCATGTGGACCACAAACAGCACCTGCTCTAAGTTGACTTTTGGCATTACAAAACCAAGAGTTGGAATAGTCTCTGGGACAAATCATCCTTGATCTTGATTTGTTAAAAGTTGAGCTATCAGAAAAAAGAGCAATAGAGATATAGTACTCAAGGCAACAATCAAGATGCTAAACAGAGTATCCCCAAGACACCAAGAGATAGTAGCATGCACACACTCGCACAAGAGAGATAGGGCTATAGAGAGAGAGAGAGAGAGGTTACCTTAAGCGTTTCCATTTCTTCTTTCGTGGGACAAAATTTAATGAGATTCTCAACCTGATCAATGTCTAGAGCAGCAGAATCCAAAGCCAGAACTGCATTCTAAACGTGTGGACAACAATAATAGGGTAACTAACAAGAAAAAGTTCCGCAAAACAAGGGCAGCCTAAATATCAACATCATTAAAGTAGGGCAAAACAAATAAAAGAACATAACATACCCAGATCCACTAAGATGATTCTCAGCTCCTATTAATTTATTTTTTATCTACTATTTGATATTGAAATTTTAACCCGATAATGTTCACTTGTCACCAAATATGAGAACAATAAGAGGCATGAAGGTAGTTTTAACAGAAACTAAAGCATGACCAGTGAAATTAGGATGAAAATTTCGAATAAATTTTATAGCTACTAAAAAGTGAAGACAAAAAAAAGAGAGCGAAGATGCTATGCACTCTTATAATCCCTGGCTCCCTGTTATACCGCTGGAAAAGAAAACAAAGTGATACATAAGCAATATACACAAGCCCTTTTGGTTTCCAAACTAGGGCTGACGATAGGTCCACTTAGGATTTGAATTTAACCTAATGACAAGGATTACAATAATGGGAAGGCCTACCTTCAGGATTTGGGTCAGTTTCTAATCATGATGGTCCGTAAGTTCTAGTAGACTTTTGACAAGTTATATGAGAACTTATAATTTGTATAATAGCTATAATCTGTCTAGAGAATGAAATCACGTGATCACTATGAAGTCTGTTAAATATGAGCGAGGAGACTAGTTTCAATAGAGAACTAATCTTCTGTACATTTAACTTTTGTGCACATTCAGGTTTATCAAACATTTTGCAACAAACACATTAACAACCAAAATTTCTTCGTGGACTCAGAGAGGAACAATAACCACTAAAAAAAAGACATCAGTAGTGAAAAAAGTATTTATACTAATAACAATTTGTGGCTTAACTATCTCTTTTGCCATCAGACATCACTCTCAAACACCTAGACATTAGTGTCTTCAAGAGAATGGAGAGACAGAATTCTGACAATTTGAGTTCCACATTTCCATTGTGACATCTAGAAAGAAACCAATGAGAACTAAAAAGCAAAATACTTCCATGAACTGTCAAATAGCATTGGAATTAGTAGCATGAGTAAAAGAAAAAACTTACAATCATTTCTGGCAAGGGGACTTTTATTTTGGAGAGCATTATTTCACAATTATATGCTCTGCGCAAGTCAACCTGGTAGATAGATACGCAGTACAGAAACTGAGATTAGCTATATCTAATCTAAGGGATCACAATAACATCACACTCAAGGAGAAAAACTACACGACAAAAGTAGTAAACACACTTCAGCAGTAGATGGTCTCATAAAAGGTTGATATGAAAAGATTTTGACACACATTTGCCAGGATTTGAACAGAAACGTAAAAAAAATTCAATCTTTAATGATAAAAGAACCAGTGCATCTGTATATTCTGGAAATCAAATTCAACTTGAGATGTGGTGGCCCTAAATAAAACATGCTTACAAGATTGGACCTCCTAAGACTCCAACATCATTATAACAACAACAAAAATAACAATAATACTAACAATGCTCAGGTTGCAGAATGTTAAAAAGTAGCAGCAGAACTGAGTGCTAACACTTCTGTTCTTCGTATTATAATGACATGATATTTGGTTTTTGCTCGACTCGTAAACAATCAACATCATGATACGCCCTTACAATGTTCTTAATTCAGGCAGCAAGAAAGAAACCTCAGGTTGCAGCTAGAATGGATTACAGATTGATCTGGTGGGGATTTTGAATTACCACCAGTTGGCTAAAGGATGGCTCTTCATGAGATGGTTTTTGCAGAGGTTCATAAAAATTTAGCAAAGTTAAACAGTTTGGTTTCCAAAGGTTGTGCCCTCCACCAGCAGAATTGAAGATCCAATATGAGCGTTAATTGCTGTGTTTCGAGTTCATGATTAACACATAATGAATGTAAAGGTTTTCATAGATGACCCTTAAAGCTGGATACTGTATGTTCGGTAAGATTATTTAGATTTTCTTTCGTGGCGGTTTGAAGAAAAACTCTCTGTGGTATGATATGTCATCCTTGAACTTCCGAGGAAGTATCAACTACTTACCTTGATAAACCAGTATTTCAATGACGAATTTCTGACCAAACCACACCTTCATCTGACTAATTGAAGAGTTAGACATAACATCCTATTTAAGGATTTGTCTGTATTTATTTAACATCTAACAATGCTGCTAGTCTTAAAGACGAAATGAATTTTGTATGGATAACCTGATCCCTAGTAACAACCAAAACTATAAAACAGAAAATCATGTACATAGGTTTTCTGATTGTTACAGGGTGTATGAGCCTGATCGATGATAGCTGAATAGAAGATCAAATGTTTCTCTCAGAGCTATAAAGTGTTTAAGCACCAAACTATTTTAGTCTAAAACAAGTTGTAGGAGGGAGTGAAGGGGGCTTTCTAGGAAGAAGGGAGGAAGGAAGGGAAGGAGGAGGGCTTACAAGTTGTACTTTCTCAGGTTTGTTCACATTAGGACCACGTCGACCTCCACCTTTAGAGCCACTCCCATCTGTAGCAGAGGCTGCTGAGAACAGGCTCTCCAGCTCTGATATATCTATTTCTGGGGCACTAACAAAAAATTTCGGCATTACATTGGAAGTGTCATAAGTAAAAATCCTTACCTACTTGAACCACCATGCTTCCACAGACAGGCAGGTAGGGATAGATAAGCAAGAGGAAATAAAACAACACACAACAAAAGGCAGTCTGACATTCAGAAGGAGAGGAAGTAAGGGAAAAAGTTCAACTAAAGGCTGCTGCTATAATGTCGATCTGTGATTTAACTTACTCAGCATTGCACATACCTGTTCTGATTTTCCTGTTTATGAGAATCAGCCCATAAACTTCCTTGCATTGCACGGGTAACTTTAACCCAATGTAGTGGCTTTAGTGAATTTTTCTTAGGGGCAAGATTAGCCCCACCAGCACCTCGACCTCTTCCAATATTTGATGCCCCTGAAGAAGACTTACCCCTACCAACTGATGGAGGTGGCGGCAATGGCACATTTGATCCCTTTGCTCCCGCTCCAGGTGGTGGTGGCGGAGCTGGTGTTGCATCACGACTTGGCTGCTGAGTATGAGCACCAGGAGCCTTTGGTAATGGTGGTGGAGGTGGGAGGACTGAACCTGGCCCTGCAGGTCTTGAAGGTGGTGGAGGTGGAGGTGGTCTAGGGACATTACCAGAGTTGCCACCGAGTGGAGGTGGGGGTGGGGGTGGGGGTTGCCGTGTGACATTACTAGGACCACCACCTATTGGAGGGGGAGGGGGAGGTGGAGGGGGAGGTGGAGGTGATGCCCCATGAACAGAAGTAGCCATAGGTGTTGAACTAGATAGGGGCAGTTTTGACGTCAATGGTGGCGGTGGCGGTGGCGGTTGCACCCTGTTATTCATACCTCCCAAGGAGGGGGGAGGAGGTGGAGGCGGGGGTGGGGGGGCTGAACCCGAAGATTTTTCACCAGAAACAGAGGGGACAGCTTTAGATGAATTGAAAGGGTGTGGGGGAGGAGGTGGAGGTGGGGGTGCAGAAGGTGTCAATGAAGAATCTTTGCGTGAGATACTAGGAGGTGGAGGAGGGGCTCCAATGGAGGTGGAAGGGGGGTGTATTTCAGATTCTTTGGTGGGAACAGTAGAATAAGGAGGTGGTGGGGGTGGTGGGGGAGGCCTACTGCTAGTGTCAAGAGGTGGAGGTGGAGGAGGAGGAGGAGGTGGTGGTGCATGGGACATTGGCAAAATATTTCTGCTAGAAATTCCAAGTGGAGGAGGAGGAGGAGGTGGTGGTGGAGGTGACGTGTTACTGGTAGGAGGATGTGGAGGTGAAGGCAGTGCAGGAGGGGATGAACAAGGTGGAGATTCTTTACTTGGAATTGATGACTGTTCATGAAGATATAATGGGTCATTTTCTACTGCTGCATGACCAGGAGGTTCCGAGCCAGGATTTATATTATGTGGAGGATGACTTTCAAAAGGTAAGGGGACTGAACCGACAGTATCCTGTATTGGTTTTGTTGTTTTTGTCAATGTTTTGGGAATGAAATCAAACGCTTCATCTGAACTATCAGCAGTACTAGATGCATTATTTTCTTCTTCAGAATCAGCAGGTGATGAAAATAAACTTGTTTTACTTTGCAACTTCGAAAGTTCTTTCACATCGGTCAAAACAGAAAGTTGTTTAAGCAACCACAAGGCAGCATCATCACCACCATCAACCCACTCAACACCACTGAAAAGTTCTTGGACCCTAGAGAAAGCTTCAATGGGCAATCCACCTTTCTCCTCGCCATTTAACATTGTAGTCGGGGCTTTTGGAGGAGAGATGCTTTCAACCTCCCCAAACAAAACCTGAAGTAAAAATATGGTCAGATAAATATTTGCTCGTATGTAGGTGAAAGAAAAAAATCGAAGTTGATCAAACTTTAAGGCTCTTTGATGATCTCAAAAAAGTAATGGACGGCCTAAAATCACAACTAAACTTAATTTTCTTAGGCACGTTTCATCAGTTCTTTCACTTGTTCTACTCAGTTATCCAAAACAAGTATTAGGGATATACTCACTTCTGCTCTGAAACCTTTTGGATACCGCTCCTTTGATTCCCAAAGAATGTCCAAGTTTTCAGTGGTAAGCATCAATATGTTGGATCGGATAAATGCAGTGTTGAACATTACTCGAAACATCATAACTTCCTTTTCTGGATCCGACTCAAAATGGACACACTCCAACACAACATCTCCTTGCACCAAGCACTGAATGTCAATCTTAATCACATCACAGTCTGCCTACCGTAAATGAGCCATTGGATTAGCATTAGTTAATATAACCTAGTACAAAATATTATCTAACACACAATGTAAAACCAAAAGTCTCTTACCTGGCAGTAATGCCTAAGGGTCTTCTTCTTTTTCTTGGCCATGGAAAACAGCATCTCGGTTGAAAGCCCACCCTTACTATGGAGATTCCTACCAAAGATGCGGATAATTGGCCTGCACCCATTCTGTGAATCAAAGCTTGGAATGGCTCGAAGAATGACACAATCTAAAGAAAGTGCTCGCTCGGGAGGTGGCCACTCTGGAGCTACGTTTCTCCTCGCTACATATTGAAGGTAACGAAGCTGAGATGGGAATGGATTTAAAGGTGACAAGAGCTGCAAGAAACCCTTAGGAGCCTCTCGATGCACTATTTCAAGTGTTCGGCGTTCACTGGTATGCAGCTTCCGGAAGATAAAAAAGCTAGCTAAAAGGAATGCCAATATTGGCCAACCCCCCCTCTCACAATGAAGAAGAATAACGTTCTGTTGATTCCCGCGTGAAATCCAACTCTCACAAACATGAAGAAAATGTTGGATCAGAGATAACGGAAGGAGAGGGCAGCCTTCATATTGCCGAGGATAATCCATGACAGTAACATCATTTTCACATAAAATTTCTGCAAACTGGCTCTGTTTCTCACCCTCGCGGAAATTGAAAGCAAGAAAGGATGAGTCTGGGAATTCCTCATGTAACTCGGTTATGATTTCATGCAAGTATATCTGGTACATTCCATCAGGCAAGACTTCCGTGCAAAAGCACGAATCAAAAACTGCACATATTCATGGAACCAAGCAGGTATGCAATTACTATAACACTTGGAGATGCACCTAAGACCCACAAAAAAATGAAAATTAATGACAGCAATTTGAGAATAAAGAATGAAAGTCATTACCATATACTCTGTCAAGAAATTCAAGCAAGCCATCTGGGGGCCTTCTGTAAAAGAACCTACTTAGAAGGGTCATTTTCGCCAATCAGATTTGCATATGTTACTATACCACTAAGCTCAATACCTGTAGAAAATGAACTCGAAGAATTAAGTTCTATTCTTCGGTTTTCTTCATCGTCATTAAAATGTAATATTTGATAATAAAAAGAGAAAATCACATAATTCTCGCCAGAATCATACACCGGCTTCAAATTACTACCTGCCTTCAAAATTTTGTAACTGAAACTCCATTTTTCCGACTTCCCAATTTCCCACCTTTTGTTAGTCTTAAACACCCCCCCCCACCAAAAGAAGGCATAAACCACTTCACATTCTCTCAGGACTTGATCGTATATAGTTACAACAATATCTACGAACCGAGAAGAAACCGTAATAATATCCAAAAATTGAAAGTTTAGGCGGACATTTCCCCTCATCAAGTTGGACCCTTCGATTTACAGACATGAATAAAGTGCTTAGATTGAGGAAAACTAAAAAAACTTACGCTAAATTTGATCTCTGGGGTGCCGAAATTAGCCGGCGAGCTCGCCGGAATTCGGTCGCCAGTGGGGATTTAGGAGTAAACGATGCCGTTTCTATGTTCCCTCTATGCTCGTGTTTGAAGACGCTGGGTAGAGCGAAGGACGACGAAGTAGAGGGAAAACGAGGAGAAAGCTAAAAGCTTTGAAGCAAACGATGTCGTATCTAACTTTCTTTTTCCTATTTTCTCTCTCTCTCCTCCCTTTTTTTCAAAATGCAGATGTATCTGTTCGCGTGTAGCTCGAACGTGCTTCACCTACAAATAAAAAAAAAGAGTCATGGGTTGGACCTGCTGAACATTCCTGAGACGGGAACACGCTTATTGGGGCCGGGGTGCAAAGCCCAAGGTCTCGTCCATTTCCAGAAGACCCTTATTTGTTAATTTCGTCTTCCGATAATTGGTGCTCTAAGTTCTTTACAACAAAAGCCCATCGAGGTGGGCCGAAAATTTTGAAGAAGCCCATCTAAGTTTTTATCGAGCAAGACCAAAATGGGAATAATGGAATAATACGTCAGGCTTTCCCCACATAAACATTATATTCTCCCTTCACCTTGGCACCTAGCTCTAGCATGGTGACCATCATTTACATGGCAGATGTAGTATAAATAAATGAATAAATAAAAATATGAAGCAATATTGAATGTGCTTGCTATATTGTTTTGAGTTAGTTTCATGTGAAGTTCGGGCGTAATAGCTGGCCGCAAGCAGGGTCGACACAGTAGCAATATGATGAAACTGATGAAAACTTTGCACGTGTTTTCTGTAGTAAAACACTTGCTTATAAAATATTCGGTTGCCTGACGTGTAGAGGGTTCCAGAAAATCATCTATTGATTTGCGGAATCCTCCTCAATCGTATCCTCTTTGATGGTAGGTGTTAGAGAATATAATTCAAATAATAAAATCTTCCTCTTCCTACCAGCTTAAGCTTTTGGGATGAGTGGTAGATTCACATATCTCTCCCTCACGTGTGGGCCAGACTCTCCTCTAATTGGGAGGCCCAACACGTGCAATATTTAATTGAAATTGGGACAGAGTGCGGAGTCAGGACTCGAACTTGGGACCTTGGCTCTGATACCATGTGAATCTAACAGTAGGAGATGCAGTTTGATTTTTCGTGACTGTTTTCTTATTCTACTGTAGATACTCTCTGTATCTATTGGTTGTACATCTATTTAAACCTCTCCGCAACTAAAACGTAACGTGTGGTGGTTCACAAAATATTCTCACGAAGAACTGAAGATATATAATTATATATTGAACGAAATTAAATATTAATCTGGACAGAAAATACTTTTTGCTGAGGATTCTTGTGGGCTATCTCTATCCGTTCCCGTCTTATGTGGATCGTTTTCCCCGGAAATTTCACGCAATTGATATCCAACTACGTCTCTGATTGGTTGTTGCATATTGCTTTATGTTTCGACAAGCACGCACGGCCTCTTGAAAAGAACAGCAGCCAACTGTATTGCATTTATTTGTATAATATGTACTACTTCAAGTTACAACCACGGGAGCGGAATATTGTCTGATCATTGTGGGGCTATGATAATTAATAGACAAGCAATTGGATGGGTTCCGTTTCGCAGCCTTCACTGATCGTACGTTGTACCTTCTGAAAACCTAAATTACAAGATCCAAGACAATGGTTACCATACTTGGTAAGCGTACTTCTTCACCGCAGATCGTCTTATCCGATCGATCCTACAAGAGTTTTCGTTGTCGTGGCTCGATTGCGCCCTTGCAATTCCTCTAAATTCTAACTAGCTAGCAAGCAAGGCGATCAACATATAACCGTTGCAATTTTCTACAATTGTCCGAGCTGACACATCTCGATAGTGATCTATAGATGCTGCATGGTTTGTTGATCACTGCATGCCACGCACAAGCTGCAAACATATATATATATATATATATATAAATATAAATTAAGTAAAAACTGAGCAATCAAATCAAAATGAAAATAGGCAACACCAAGATAAAAAATGGAAATAGGCAACAGCTAAGAGAGGAGAACGGATTGACTCCGAAGACAATTCGTTCCGGATGACCGAATGAAAGTCATCCATTTCAGTGGCGGACGGAGGGGGGCCAACCGTTGGCCCAATTCAACAGGTTGATTTTTTTATATATATAACAAATATTTCTCTGGGTTTCTAATTTAATGCAAAACGGATTTTTCCAATTTTATTAAATGAGGTTTTAGAAAGCTTGTGTTGATGGAGCTGAGAACAAGATTGTTGATCATGTTGTCTTGGTAATTATCTGCCTAATTGTGCTGGTGAGCTCGTGTGAACTAGAGATTGTATGAACTAGAAACTCTTGGAGCTGTTGAAATTGAATCGGGTCATTATTATTTTCCTTTTTTTTCGAGACAGGTTCCCTTGAAATAGAATCTCATTTTAATGTTAACTCTCTCTCATATAAGTTTATATACACACAATATATGAATACGTGTTGGTTTTATATTAAGATTTTTTGTGCTGCTAAGATCTTGATGTTGCTTTTTGTTATGATATTATTTGTAGACTGAAAATTATGTTTGAGGTAATTGAAATTTTTAAGAGGACATGTTCAATCTTTTGATATTTTATTGGATTTGCACTCTGTACTATCTTGGAGGTCGAATGTTTGAACATATCCTCTCTTTTTGTTCACTTGTTAAACGAAAAGTAAATATCAGAGCTTGAGTGCTCTTCCTTCCAATAACAAGAGAGGGGGCAAGTTGCAGAAGCTAAACAGCTCTACCCTAAGATTTGTACATAGTTAATATTAATAATACAAACTAATTGTTGCATCTTTTCAGATAACTTTGTCTACCAACAAAAAACATCATCATTACACATGAAGGAAGAGACATAATATATTGTAATATAATATTTTTTTAATGTTTACTCTTTAATTTTTAATATTTTAACTGTAAGACATTTTTTTTCATTACGTAGTAAAAAAAACTGTCATTTTCCCTTAAGAGTTGACCCCCCTTTATATTCACTCCTGGTTCCACCACTGCATTCGGTCATCCAACGGTGAGAAGCTCAGGAGGAGTGTGGGTTCGGGACCCACACCTGGCCCTGGCAGCCTGAACAGCACGCTGCCCGAGCTCCCCACCGTTGAATAACCTTCGGTCATCCTGAACGGATTGCCTTCGGAGGCAATCCTTTTCCCTAAGAGAGGGAACAAATAAACTACAAGTCTTTGCGGTTTCCTGTCCACCTCCTGGTAGCTGGCCAGGAGACTAGGAAGACAAGCTTTTTCCCTACAAATAGCTTTTGCCTGAATCATGATATGAAGAACATAGCCCTCTACTCGTCACAAAAACTACTGAATTAGTAGAAATAACCTCGCAAGAAGAGGGAGACAGACAGCTAGAGATGGAAAGTAAAGCGTATAGAGGCCATATCGTAGGGGTGCCTTATCCAAGCCAAGGTCACATAAACCCAATGCTCCAATTTTGTAAGCGGTTGGCCTCAAAAGGGCTAAAAGCTACACTAGCCACCACCATTTTCATCCACAACTCCATGCGGCCCCAGTCATCCGACAGCAGCTCTATCCAGTTCGACACAATATCGGATGGCTACGATGATGGAGGCTTCGCCCAAGCCGAAAGTGTCCTTGCGTATCTCACTCGAATGGAAGCCATAGGCTCAAAAACCCTCGCCGATCTCATTATTAAGAACAAGAACACTGCAAACCCTATTGATTGCATAATATATGACCCGTTTTTGCCTTGGGCTTTGGATGTAGCCAAAAAGTTTGGCTTATATGGAGCCGCTTTCTTTACTCAAACTTGTGCAGTGAATTTCATTTACTATTATGTGTATCATGGACTACTGAAGCTCCCAATTTCTTCCACACCCATCTCAATTCCTGGTCTACCGTTGCTGGAGCTGGAAGACATGCCATCTTTCATTTATGTGTCTGGGTCGTACCCGGCTTACTTCGAGATGGTGTTGAATCAGTTCTCCAACACGGACAAAGCTGACTGGGTTCTCGTCAACACCTTTCACAAGCTAGAGCTTGAGGTGGGTTAATTGGTTTTGTAGATGCATGTTTTAAATCTCCTTTGATCTTGCAGGTAATTGGTTTAAATATTCGATATAGGTTGGGAATCAAAAGTGGGCGGTAATTGATTTAAACCTTCGATTTACATTTTATGTTTAAAATTATAATTCAGTGGAAACTTTCTTACCATATATTGTTGAGAGTAATGATATGCAAAAAAATATCATGCTGCATGATTAAGAATTGCGTCAAGTACTTCTCTTCTCTTCTTTACGTTCTTAAAATATTCAATTTATGTACTTTATATTCTATCTTGATTTGCTTTAAACTTTGTAGAGATAAAAAGTTGATTATAATATATGTCGTGCTCTATCATAACATAACAGGCGGTGGATTCCATGTCAAAAGTTTGCCGATTACTGACGATTGGGCCATCCATTCCATCAGTCTACTTAGACAACCGCGTCGAGAATGACAAGGATTATGGGCTTGACCTTTTTGCAGTAGACTTGAGTGTTTGCACCAATTGGCTAAACAGTAAGCCAGCAGGATCTGTTATTTATGTGTCCTTTGGCAGCATGGCCAAATTAAACAGGGAACAAATGGAGGAACTGGCCTTGGCTTTAAAAGGAAGCAATTTAAATTTCTTGTGGGTGGTTAAGGCTTCAGAGGAGGCAATGCTCCCGAGGAAAATTGTGGAAGATACAGGCGACAAGGGCTTGGTATTACAATGGAGCCCCCAATTGGCAGTGCTATCGAATAAGGCTGTTGGGTGCTTTCTCACGCATTGTGGGTGGAATTCGACCCTTGAGGCATTGAGCTTGGGAGTGCCAATGGTGGGGATGCCACAATGGACTGATCAACCCACAGATGCCAAGTTTATTCAGGATATGTGGAAGGTGGGAGTTAGAGTTAAGGTTCATAAGAATGGTATTGTGGGAAGAGAAGAGATTCAGTCTTGCATTAGGGAGGTAATGGAGGGGGAGAGAGGAAGAGAAATGAAAGAGAATGCTGAGAAATGGAGGGGTTTGGCCGTAGAGGCAGTTAGTGAGGGTGGCACTTCGGACAAGAACATTGATGAATTTGTAGCTAAGTTGATTACCAACTCCTAGCTTGTTTCCTCTGAAAAAGTTGAATATATTTTTGTGTAATAATAGTACTTCTCAGCATATTGTTATAAAAAATAATTACGCTTTTTTAATAAGAAGATGCAAAGCATTTAAATTTAATAGTCAGTGAATTAATATAATAAAAATAAGAAATAAAGTGTTAAATTTTCATAATTAAAGAATGCATGATATATTTAACTAAAAGAAAGAATATTCTCTAGACGAAGGGTATATACATGTATAAGAAGTATAATTACTAATATTCAGCCGATCCAAAGATCTAAAACTTCCCCAGGCAAACTAAAATTTTCGTTTGCAAATATAATAAATTTAAATCATTGGTTAAATAATAATAATAATAAAATTTCAAAATCATCTTTATTTTTATTTTTTTTTTTTGAAACAAAATCATCTTTGTTACTATTCAGTCTTCTATTTTTTTAATAAATATAAAAAAATTTACCAAAATCATCTATTTTTACTTTTTAGCGATCTTTATAAAAAATTACTTTTCATTAATTTTTCTTAAAATTTAATAAAACTCTAATTTAGTTTCATTTGTAAGATATTTTTCATGGGTTTTCTTTTTGATGTTTAAGATAAGAACAAAAGTCGAGATGGGCAACATGGGATGTCGGAACCAGGGGTAGTGAACAGGACGACCGCTACCCATTGCTTCGTCAAAAAAAATTTACATGTATTTTTTTCATAAGTTAGCCTGGGCCCGACACCCATTAAGCCCATGCTAACTAGCCACTCTTAATGATTTACACATTAATCTTAGTGAATCAATTTATAATTCATTTTTTTTAATAATTAAAACTATATAAAACTTGTTTCCAATTTATCACTGCTACATATTTGATACTGATGAATGAATAAACCCTTTTCAATTATTCGCTTTGAATCCAGTTTCACCAGAGGTATGGATAATTATTTAAATTTATTTTCAATTAACACTTTTAGATAGTATGTTAACTTCAACCCGGTACTTCTGAGATTGTCGTTCACATGAAAATAATTTCTGTTTTAATTCATAATATGTTGTGTCAAAAGTGTCTTCACTTATTATCATTATATGAATGATGAGAGACAAAACTCTGAGACATAATTGTTACTCTAAACTATACTCATGTTATTACTACTTATTGATACCATGTTATTACTCCAGTGTTGGGAATATTTTAATTCTTAAACATATTTTTTATATTATATGTAAATTTTTTTCTGTCAAATTTGATCTGGTTCCGCCACGCCACTTGTCAGAACCATTACATAAGCAGTGATGTCAAGGTTTTGTCTTTTCGTATGTTTTCTTTTTTAACCATTTCCAAAGACATAAACGTGTGGTTAACAACTGAGACTTGCGCGTGAATACACAGTACATTCGACTCCTGACGTCATTGACGGATATCCTCTTATGCTTTCTTTATTTGTGTCCAAATTAAAGTTTCCATATTTGTTCTGGTCTTCTCGAGACGTTCTCAATTTCCCTCCATTTACAACAGCAAGAGAGGACGTTGTCGTTAAATACTCTGCACATCTAAATAGATATCTATGCGAGATCAGGACAGCTGTAAGGCAGCAACGACAGTGTGGAGGGGAATGGAGCCAAAAAGACATGAGATAGGAACGGCCTTTGTTGCTCTCTGCAACCACGATACTCGTGAACCGCGGCGCCTGCCAGGGCGGTCGGCTGTGTGGTGATCGGCAGATGGAGATAAAAGCACAGAGGCTGGCATATATAAGACGAAGCACCAGATCATTTGACGTTTACATGAGGATCGCGGACGTGTATACTGCACGAATTGCAATATCTGGAACGGGGCGGTACGAAACGATGACGGTGTTATGTACCAAAATATGGAGTAGATAATAAAACAAGAATTTGGCCTCTATCGAAGGAACCTGAACCTCCTTAAATTTTCATCGATAAATTCACCGTGAAATCACAGCTGATAAAACAACTGACGTATTGACAACACAATAATAAAATAACCGATCACAAATCTTGATCACGTCCTCGACATTTTCCTATTTTGTCTTATCAACAAGAATATTTCAAGAGACGGGCAAGTATGGAACTCTTTCTGTGTAGGCAAATGAGAGTGGTTGAATGATTGCTCTTCGCTAGCAATTTCAATGAAAATTAACTTCAAAATTAAAGTAATTGGTAGTTTAAGAAATCTATTGAACTCCCAAAACAAAAAGGAAAAGCTGATATATATATATATATAGTACGATACTATCTCTTTGGGGGTCAGGAACTCTTTGTTCAGTCTCAGGGATAGAGAGATAGAGAGTTGGATCGAAAATGGAGAGGGGAAGTCATATCCTAGTAATTGCTTACCCCTTACAGGGTCACATAAATCCAATGCTCCAATTCTCCAAGCGACTAGCCTCTAAGGGTCCTAGAGTGACCTTTGTCACTACCAGCTCCATTAGTAAGTCCATGAAAACCGTGCAAGCCAGCTCTGTCAACTTTGAGACCATCTATGATGGCTGCGAAGAAGACGAATCCGTAGAGACCAAAATAGCCAATCTCGAGCGCTTCAGAGTGACGGTTTCACAAAGCCTGGCAGAGTTTATTAATGAGCAACAAAACAGCTCCGACTATCCACCAAGGTTTCTGGTCTATGACTGTAACATGCCATGGGCTCTGGATGTAGCTCGAGATCGTGGCCTAGATGCAGCCCCATTTTTCACTCAGTCGTGTGCAGTAAATGCTATCTATTATCATTTGCATCAAGGAGCAATAAGCTTGCCTTTAGAAGGGCCTACACTATCACTGCCCTCGATACCACCACTGGGAACCACTGATATACCCTCTTTCCTCAATCATCCAGGCTCGTATCCGACTCTACTAAATCTCGCAGTGGAACAGTTTTACAACTTCCAGGAACCAAATTGGCTCTTTTTCAGCAGTTTCAAGGAGGTCGAACTTGAGGTCAGTAATTCCCCAAATATTTGGCATTCCCTGTTTTTTTTTTTTGTTCTTTTTCTCCCAATTTTTTTTGGATCTTATTCAAACGGTATTTCGGGATTTGAGTGATCATGAGACTGTAGAAGGATTCACGTGTTACGACGCATGCACTAGGATATACTTCATAGTATTGCACAAGACAAAACATAACTTGATCCTTAACAGTTGATATCCCCTCTTGTTTTGGCCAAAGTCAAGAAGTTCTCGAAACAAATATCTGTACATAATTTACTCACGTAAGTTTTTCCGACCATTATGCTTAATTCCCAGCTAATTCAGTACTTTACTGGGTAGTTAGTGACCCGTTCTTTTCACATTCTGGTTCTCTAATTAGGGAAAAAGATTCCATCCAGACGGATTAAATTCAGTCATTAATTGAGGTGATATATTCCTATGCTATTGGATGTATTTAGATCTAATCTTAACCATCCGTCTGGATTTATTTGGATGGAGTAAACTCATAGTTAACCCCTTATGTTTGGGTAAAAATCATAGTTAGCCCATTATTTTTGAATCCAACAATTTGATACCCATAACTTTCAAAATCTATCAATCTTCGCCCCCGTCTAAATTAGACGTTAAATCAGACGAAAAAGCATGAAAAATGACCAAAATGCCCTTCTAAAATAAAATTACAAAAAAAATAAAAAAAATTCATTAAAAATAAAAAATGATATTTTTTCAAAAATTAATATTTATTAAATAAAACTATATTGAAATTCTATTTCAATAATTTATTTATTTTAATTTATTTCTTAAATTTATATTTATATTTTATTTTAAATTTTAGCTTTGGAGGGGCATTTCGGTCATTTTGCATGAATTTCCGTCGGACTTAACACCTGATTTAGACGGAGGGCTAAGTTTGATAGGTTGTGAAAGTTATGGGTCTCAAATTGTTGGATTGAAAAATAGGGAGCTAACTTAATTTTTTCCCAAACATAGGGGGCTAACTATGAGTTTACCCCTATTTGGATTTAACCCGATCCACCTGCAGTTGTTGCTTTCATGAAGCCTTTCCCTTCTACCCCCAGCAGTTTTCTTCCAATTACAGATAAAGTAGCTGCCTAATAGTGAAGATAATGCCACCCAGTTAAACGAGCTACAACGACCTTTTGCTTTTTGTCCACCAGAGGAACGTCTAACTGGCTGGAAAATCTTATCCCGTGGAAGAGGAAAGAAAGATAGTGTTTACATCGAACTTTACAGCAGCATACTTAAAACATTACTTCCCCCAGTTCTCGGTTCGTCATTGAATACCTTCATCCTCGCTATTCCATAGATTGCTAGCGCAAGAGAATGGAGACTAGCACACGCCATATCCTAGTAATTTCTTACCCCGTACAAGGTCACATAAACCCAATGCTCCAATTCTCCAAGCGCCTAGCCTCAATGGGTCTCAGAGTGACTTTTGTTACTACCAGTTCCATTAGCAAGTCCATGCAAGCCGGACAAGCTGCCAGCTCTGTCTCCTTCGAGAGCATCTCTGATGGATCTGAAGAGGACGAATCCTTAGAGAGCAAAATAGCAAGTCTCGATCGCTTCAGGGAGATAGTTTCACAGAGCCTAGCAGAGTTAATAATTGAGAAGCACAACAGCTCCGAAAGCCCTCCAAAATTCCTCGTCTATGACTCAGTTATGCCATGGGCTCTAGATGTAGCCAGGCAATGTAAACTAGATGGAGCTCCTTTCTTCACGCAGCCGTGTGCGGTCAACGTGATATACTATCATGCTCAACAAGGAGCATTTCGGATGCCCTTAGAAAGGTCTTCCGTATCATTGCCGTCGATGCCAACACTAGGTATAGACGACATGCCTTCATTTTTCGGTAAAACAAGCTCGCACCCGGCTCTGCTAAACACACTAGTGAATCAATTCTCAAATATCCAGGATACTAATTGGCTCTTCTGCAACACGTTCCACAAGTTGGAACATGAGGTAGGTACCGTAATTGGTCATATGTTACGTATGTATTAATTACATAGTATATAATTCAAATAATAAAATTCATCTCTTCCCATCATTTAAACTTTTAGAATACGTGATAAATTCACATAGGGAACTTATCCTTTCACTGTTTTTGGAATCTTCTCTACTTTAGTATTTAACAAAGCAATTCCATTGTTTTCTTCTTTCCTGATTCTGCTGGACACGTTTGTTAATTCCAATAGGTTGTGAATTGGATGGCGAGCAAATTTCCCATAAAAACGGTCGGACCAGCGATTCCGTCAGTGTACTCAGACAAGCGGTTGGAAGATGACAGAGACTACGGTCTCCACCTCTTCAAGCCTAACGTGGATGCTTGCATGAAGTGGCTAGACACCAAGGAAAGTGGCTCAGTCGTTTATATATCTTATGGAAGCTTGGCGGCCCTGGGAGAGGAGCAGATGGAGGAGCTAGCAGGGGGAGTAAAAAATAGCAATTTCAACTTCTTGTGGGTTGTCAGAGAATCCGAAGGGAAAAAGCTCCCCAGTGGCTTTCTACAGGAAACAACAGAGAAAGGCCTGGTTGTGACTTGGTGCCCCCAACTCGAAGTGTTGGCTCACGGGGCAGTTGGGTGCTTCATGACTCACTGCGGGTGGAACTCGACGCTTGAGGCATTGAGCTTGGGAGTGCCAATGGTGGCGATGCCACAATGGACAGATCAAACAACGAACGCAAAGTTCATTGTGGACGTGTGGAAAGTAGGGGTTAGAATTAAAGTGGATGAAAGAGGCATTGCTAGCAAAGAAGAGATAGAGCTGCGTATAAGGGAAGTAATGGAGGGGGAGAGAGGGAAAGAAATGAAAACGAATTCACTGAGATGGAAGGAATTGGCTAAAGAGGCAGTAGATGAAGGTGGGAGCTCAGACAGAAACATAGAGGAGTTTGTCGCACAACTTGTACGCTCTTAGCCTGTGGGTCAACTATCAAGAAGCTATTGTACTGCACGACTTTTTGATCCTTTTTCAGTTTGGTTGATGTTTTCTCATGGTATTCCTATTAATTAGCAGTCGCTTCTGATTTTAATTTAGGTTCTTAAGTGATAATTTTGCAATCCCCAGAATTTCAAGAACTTACAACTTCTGGATCTTTACTAAGGCCGGGATCGGAGCCACTCTAACACACAGACCTGTCAAGTACAAAACCTTCACTATGAAGCCCAACAACATGGTCCAAGCACTGTTCTCTGTACATGAGAACCAAAAAAAAAAAACTAGCAAGCGCGACTCTACTTCCATCAGAAAGCTACAACAGTCTATAATATCTCCTCTCTATCTATATGAGAAATCACCCAAAAAGTTTAACCGTTGGAAAATTGATGGCAGCAGGAAATTTATGTAAACCAACCGGACAAATTGCACTCTACATTCCCTTCTCTTCGCGTGTATTTGCATCTTCTGCCCTACTACCTAGTTTGACAATGTCTTCCACAAGAATCTTCCCATCTGTTGAAAAGAAACAATAATCCAGTTATTCTGATTAAGTAATGCACCCTCAATTGACTAGAAGCTTTAACCAAAGATTACAGCATGGCAAGGACTAAAGATTTTGTTATAGGTAAATGCATCTGAGTGGCGATCTATTTCCCAGGCACCCCCACTACCAAAAGAGACAAACATAAAAGAAGAAAATCAAAATCAACTGCGAAGAAAAACCAGTACGGCAGAGGAAAGAGAAGGCACCCCGAGGGGAAGAGAGAGAGAGAGAGAGAGAGGACAAAGAAGACCAATCTATTTAGTGGTTTAGTCCATCTGATCTAACTCGACTTTCATTCAAGAACCGTTACGACCATTTTGACTCTACATGTGTGCACAAAATGATCTGTTTCCTATTCTGCTAATCCGATACATACAACTATCATCGTGAAGTTAAAGAAGAGAACTGACCACTGTCTTTAGAGAGGTTGCTGATGAGTTCTTGGACACCCTCCTTACCCAATGTATCCTTCAAGTACATAGCAGCAGATGCAACCTCCTCCGGAGTAACTTTTCCATCATAATCTCTGCATACACCCAGCAATTGTAATATTGACATATTAACATATTATATTATCCTTTGGAATGAACAGTCAAGGACTTGAGATGTTACTTGGGAAAAAAAAAGGACTTGAGACGTTACTATATTATTATCCAGTGGAGTGAGTAAATAAAACCATTGAGAGTCTAATTGAAGACAACATAGAACAAAAAGGAAACACCATGATTTTTCAAGAAAAATAATGAGAAACTACTGGGGTCAGGGAAACTAAGTAGGTCAAACTAAGCAGAACTGAAGGATTATCTTGAATTCCATTTGATTTTAGGCCTCTTGCATTCCAATTAAAAACCCATGCATTGCAAAATAGTCTCTCTCAACTGAAACCAGGAATATTTTCTATACAGCCTTCTGCATTTCTATATCGCAACTTATCATGACAATAAAGCATAAACAAAAAGCTAAACCTATATTTCCATTTCCAAATTGAATAATTAAGAGTATATTACATTACAACAAATGAGTATTTAATTCTCACCCTAGGCAAGAAAAAATGAAGCACCAGTAAGTTTGCTTCAACTTTCGCCTACACTAAGAATATGCATGTTACTGAACAAACATAGAGGCAAGGCTAAAGTTACCAAGGTAGCAACAAAAACGCAATAGCTTTTGTATAGATAGGATCCGCATGCAGGTCTCCATCACGGAAGGGCTTTAGGGTAGCTTAGATTTTTGATAATATGGAAGCAAAAGTTGCAATCAAAATGTAGCTCTCAGGAAAGGACAATTCCAAGTCATTGTAGATGCTCTTCCCTCGGGGGAAAAGAAAAATGCAGAAGCTTTTTGGAGAATCAAGACCTGCTGCTGATTCTAAGCAATATCACTTTAATCTAGTGTATTTCTTTTGGTTTATATTCCTCTCCTGTTTCTCCAATGCAAGATAATTTTCTTGCATAAGTGGAATACTACTTATGCCTCCCAGCAAATAGATCATCCAAAGAATTAAATATTGTTTCACCTTTACGTATAACCTAGCAGCAATTAACCACCTTGAATTCCCCCATTAAAAATGAAAAAAGAAAAATCACTGTCTGCTACCACCCTATAGAAAATACCCTAATTAGCAAACTTTTCCCCTTTTAATCTCAATTCAAAGGTCATTATTGCAGTATAAAAATAGTGACTTCACAAAACTTTCTGTCTCAGAACTGGTATTTGGGGCGCTATCACTTTCAAATGGAAGATTCTAGAGCCAGCAGGTTTACTCGCGACATATTAGTAACTAACAATAAACTTGCCAAGTCCCACAGGAGATCCATTATGGTCTTGAACATATAAAAGTACAATAATAGAGAGCAGAATACTTAAAGAAAAACAAACCTGTCAAGTAGTTGCCAACGATCACCAATTTTGGCATCCACATCATCAATTTCCTTTTCAAGATTTTGGAGCATAGCATCAACCTGAAGTACAAAAACAAGATTCTATCGTTAGAACCCTTGCATGCCCAATTAATGCTGTATTATAAACCAAAAGACGAGAAAAAATGATACTTGAACTTGAAATTTATTACCCTCTCTATGAGTGCCGATGAAACTTCATCACCTTCAGCCACTTCAGCAGCATTTACACTTTCCTCTCGGACAGCTCTATATGCCTTCAAAGCATCAATTTCACCATCTGTACCCTCTTTTTCTACGATGCTATGGTAAAGTTCTATCTGAAAACATAAAGGCAATTAAGCAGAAAATAAACACCTAAGCCCTCATATGTGTTAATTGCTAAATATAACGACAAAGATAGATAGTAGGACCAGCTATAATTAAGCATATCAGCTGAAGACTCATTGACGTTGTCAGTAATGACTGTTTGTTGTTTTGTCCTTCTTGAATAAGAAATGCAATGGTAATTACTATATTACAACTAGACATAGATCCAAGAATAAAGGGTTGAATGACACTAGAGACTAACAATAGAGATCCTCCAAACCTAAAGTGGCAACAGACGGTAGGAATCTCGCAAGTATGTTAGTAATCCAAAAACTGGAGATGTGACAGTACGTTGCTCCTTGTGGATGAAAGAAGCTTTACTTTCTTCCCTCACTTTCACATCATTCTCCTGATCTCCTCTATATGAGCATAACTACTATGAGGGAACTTTGAAGCTAACACACCTCTATATGAGGAAGAGCAATAGCAACAATGATGAATGGAACTTTGAAGCTAACAAGCCATACAAGCACTAAAAAGATTAGCAAATCTTGATCAAGATTCACAATCACAGGTATCCAAAGAAAAAAAAAATACCTCCTTATTGACAAGCCTCAGAAACTCTTCGCGTTCTCTACTGACTGACTGCAGAAAAATAGAAGAGCTTACTTAAATTACAGTTCAAGCAAGAAAAGCAGAATATGCAGGAGAATAAAATTAACCAACACTAGCTTAACAATTCAAAGCTTTATATATCCACTACTTACAGATGCAGAAGCTAAAACCGCCAATGCACGGCTGAGTTCACAGAGGTGCTCTTGTCTTTCCAGTGCTCCTTCTCTAGCTTGTTCTTGTGCTTCTCTTGCTATAGGACTGGTCATTTCTTTCAACGCCAAATCCTCTTGACTAGCTTTAGATTCCTTCAGTCTGGCTAGCTCCTCTTGCTCTTTCTCTTCCTCCTCCTATAATTCAATTTCAGACAGATCAAGGTAAGTCGAATTGGCAAGGCATAAGCCAAGAGACCCAAGTTGTACTGAACTAGGCACCATTTCAACGTAAACCTTAAACCCATCTGTTAACAGTGCATAGTATTACACAATTTCAATACCATGCATAGTAATGAAATTCAGATGACCCTGTTCATAGTCATATTCCATCTAGATCGCCTTGTGATTTATTCTGGACTATGTGCCACCCAACACAAAGGCACCAACACTATATTCAAAAAGAAAAGAGAGAAATTCCTTCATTATACACTTTCCCACTGATAGAACTAATACATTACGCATTTCACTTGTCAAGTTCGTAAAGCAAAAAATTGGGCTGTAAACTAGGGAGAATGTGAAGTAACATATCAACAAACATCAACCTTGATTAATTCTTCCTGCATCTCAAGGTATTCCAGTTTCCTTCTCCTTCCTGAAACAGAATCTTCAGATGGCAAAGCTGTAACACTGACTGTGTCTGTAACCTCATCTGGCAGAGAAGAGATTGTAGCTTGGAGAGCTTCCTCTAGCCTCAACTTCCCGGACACAACAAAGGCCCTGCATATGTATTGAGTAAATAAAGATACAATAGAGTGAAGAACGCCAAGAGGGGAGCAGGACAACTGATCTGGCTATAAAGTACCTGGAAAGGATCAAAAGAGAAGACGGCAGAGAATGATTGAGAGATAAATCCAACCAATCACGAAGCTGCATTGAAAGGCTCTCAATTCAGATGAGTTAACAAGTACAAGGTAGAAACTTTATTTCTTTTTATTTTATTTTTTCAACTTTTTGGATACGTCCAGCCCAATTCTATTTGCTATAACTGAAATCACTAGAAGCTTCAATGAAGAAAAGAAAAATTCACTATCCTCTTCAGATGGCTGACAATGATTCTTGCAAATCATGCATACATGTAAATCATTTTGCTTTACAAGATTTAACTATTGTAACTCAACTGCGCCAACCCAACCCCTTCCCAAAACCTTCTTTCCTTCCAGTTCAAAAGGAGAAGGGGGTTAGGGACGGAGGACGGAGGGAAGCAGTTTGCATTTTTCCAGTCAGTTGCTTGCATTTAGTACGTTAGTGTGCACAAAGCTTCCACAATCAAGTTTGCAAACCCCACCCAATGCTTCAATCCACTTAGGTGGAGAAGGAATGAAATAATCAGTAATTGTTTTAAGGAAAAAAAACCTGTTGGCGCATTTCTTCCACAGAAAGATCCCCAAGCATGCCTCGCTCCCTACAATCCTCACGAAGTTCAGCTTCTGAAAGGGACTCCACACCCTCTGATTGAATTAACATATCATCAGCCTTAATCCTGAGAGAGAGAGAGAGGGGGGTATTCGATCAATTCAGTTTTACCTTACGTAATCTAAGCACAATTATTTTAGTGCACAAAATCAAAAACTCATGTAATGAGTCAATACCAACCAAGATGTCTACATTAGGGAAAAGAAGATAATTTTGACATTTCCCCCGATGATGTGAGGTATCAATCCCGAAGAGACATATCAAAACGAAATAATAAATCACAACCTATTCTCGCAAGATGGATTTTGTAAAATCTTTAATTTTCCAAAGGAACAAGATGATTACCCAACTCTGAAGGATAACTAACACATGTTATGCGTACATTAGATATCTTTAGCACATAAACTGATGACCTAGATCTGCAAAAACTGTGGGTTTCGATTTTATTTTTTTTGATAAATGGGTTTCGAAAAAGTTCAAAGAACAAAAGGCCTTCATCGCCCATAGAAAGCTACCAGCATTACGTGGTGAGCTTATAAGCTCCCTGATGTCAAAATTCAGCAAAATATTGTATCCAGCATATGCTCAGAACCCTTTATTCCAGTGACTTGCATCAATAAGTCACCAAAACTACAAAAACTGGTGGTGTCTGTGGCGTGAGCGTAATAGAAGATGTTTTGAGGATTGTTCTATGTCCTCGGATAGGTTGCAGGGTGTCTTTCTTTCTTTGCTGTTCGCTTGGGGCAACTCCATGCTTGGTTGCCCCTTTCTTGATTTTGTTGATTTTGCTTCTTTTCTGGCTTGTTTAGAATAGTGTTTGCGGTATAGTCTTTGTACTGTATACATTTTTCTAATGAGATTGGCTTGCTTATCAAAAAAAAAAAAAAAACTACAAAAACTGACCTCCAAAAAACCAAGATCCTATTACCTAGCTTTGAGATCAGCTGCACAGCACTTCCACACTTCCATGTCTTAAACAAACAATAAACACATTACCACGGAAAGTATTACAAATTGGGGATGATGTAAAGGCTTGCATCTCACCTCTGGAGTCTTTTTCGGAGCATGTAACGTAAGTGGGCATCCGTAAAACTAAATTGGAATAATTTTGTGTCGATTCCCATATATTTGCACATACTGAGTAGCCGAGGCCTGATAGCAGCAAAAGAAACATAAGCAGAGAAACTATTGCATCCCAGGTGCAGCCAAATGGTGTAGCTATCACTTAAAAAGGGGAAGAAAGGATTCTTCATATATTGCAGTCATCATGATGACAACCTGCTGATATTATCCAGAGTAAGCTCATCATTAAACAGCTTAGCAAAGCCCAAAATTTCTTCATTGGAGACAAGGGTGCCCCTTCTAACCTGCATATCACAAAAGATACACAAGTTAAACAAAGAAAAAGGAGGAAAGCCCTGGAGGACCATGAAACTGAACTTCTAACCCTGTTCAAAAACACATCAAGATCTTCTGCTGTTTTTCTTATTTCTCCACTATGTGAGTTTTGAACTTCCTTTGCCATCTCTTTCACAGTCTCCTGAAGGAACTTGGCATATTCCATTCTTGCATTTAGCCTCCTTTTCAATGCTTCCTACATATGGAGAGTGAGAGTTAAAATAAAGCTTGAAGTCATATTGTAAGAATGCAAGTGTACATCAATGTGTTCTATGGACACACAGTATGGGAAGATATAATTTTCCTAGAGTCGCAGTACTTAGTATAAGAGACAAAGAGTTCGTATACAAATATGTGCTTTATACACACACAGTCACAGAAAGCATTCCTTGAAGAGAAAATAACATACGATAAAAAACAGGCAATTAAGTAGTGCACACACGTACAAGAGAGTGAGAGAGAGTAAGTGCATGTTGCCACTTAAGTCCCACTACCAGGAGAACAAGTGGTTCCGTGTTCCATTTTTCGTTTTCTCTTCCACTATAAATGGCTAAAAACAGTGGCTAGCAATGTTAAAACCTTCATTGATCAAGGGAACATTCTGATATGATTTACTAACCACAGTGTCTGTATTTACCTAGAGTCTTACGTATAAGCACAATATTTGAGATTGACTTTATAGCCTTATTCTATGGTCAGTTGCTCAATTTTGCTACAATGGAGCCACCATACTTCCAAAAGTTCAAGCATAGTGGCTTCACTACAGGGCCTTTACCATTTTCAAAGAAAGCTCCTATCTAAACAACAGCTCCCAGAGCCCACCCAGGATCATCATCACAAGAGAGGGGGGGAAAAAAGAGGTCAAAGTTATAACATCACGCAAGTCAACTTAAGTGAAAAAAATAGAAGTCCAGCAACACCAATCACAACCAGTACCTGCTCTTTCATCTTGTCTTGAAAAGTTGATGGCAACATGTTGGGAAATAGTTTCAGAAATACCGGCAATAGAAACTCCATAAAAGGAACTATGAGGAAAACTGCAACAGGAACTAGCCTAAAAATGTCGGCTGTGGTTCGAGTGAGTTGTTGTCTTTCCCTTCTAGAGAGACTCTTTCCATCGGCAAGTTTTAATAGCAATCTTGAACTAATCCTCATGTCAGCCCATAGTAGCTTAGTACCCAACCAATAATGTTGCAACGTTGATTTAAATTCATCTTTCCAATGAACAAGTTTCTTGGCCCAGTCTGCCCTGCAGGAAGGATTACGAACCAAACATGCAGCGTTTGTTAAAAGATGTTGATATATACATCGAAAAAGGCACACACACATATCTTTGTGTATAAATGAATGTATGTATACTCATTGGTTGCAGAAAAAGTCTAACCGGCTCATAGAAGCTACAGCTCTCAAAGCGGGACCAATCCCCAAAAATGCCACCCATACCCTTTGCAAACTAGATTTAGCAACCTTATGAGATTCTTGCAACCGTTTGGCCTTTGCTTTGGCTTTTGCACTACTCAAACCTTCAACAGCTTGATCACATTCCTCTGGAGATGCTTCCTTTTTCTTTTTAGTGACCAGTTCTTCCTCATGCTCGTCGTCATTACCCATATCAGGCTGCTTGGCTGCAGCTGTGGAAGCATTGCGTATTGACTGAGAAATCAACCTCATCCCAATTGGAGAAGTGTACTCTGATCTTCCATTTCCACAACCTGAAACTGAAATTCCATAACACATACCCCTAACTTGGCCCAATCCTGAAAATCCTAGTAAACCATCTTTTGCCGCTGAGACTCTATCCCCATCCTTCTTGCCATCAAAATATTTAGAGAGGTAGTCTTCACTGGACCAAGAGTCCCTTGAATCCACATTCTGCATAGCATCGCCATGACCAATAGATGGGAAACTTCGAATTGAGCAAGTAGAGGCATTTACATAATCAGAAATGAATCTCTTCCTTCTCAAAATTGCTCGGGAAGCCATTATCCAATTCCTCTCTCTCTACGAACCAAAATTTTTTTCATTAAACAAGAAACTACCCAGGTAAGCTGATAGATAAACACATTCATAAAAAATATAAATCAGAACCAGAGCAGAGAAAGAAGAAACAATCATAATGACATTCCCGTGAAGTCCACAGGAAAAGGAAACTCAACACCCTAGGCTACAATCTGATAGAAAATATTTCTCCTCAGAACAGATCGCAAAATATCCGTACACAAAATTACATCACTGGGAAGAGTACCATCAATCTCTTCTCTATGACATATGGAAAGGAAAAACGTGCTAAAACAATGAAATATATTCAATGAAAATTCGTACATTTCATTTGTGAACTTTCTATATCCTTAAAGACCTTTTTTGTTAAAGACGATAAAACAGAAAAAAGAAGAAGTACGAGAACTAAAAAATTTTAAAAACCTGAGATAAATTAAAGTAAAAAAAGATCAAGTCTATGATTCTCTCATACGTTTGTTAAAGTCTACGATTTCTTTTATGCATACACCAGAATTATGGATAAAACCTGCAATTCTTATTGACAACGAGTGAGAAATGGTGATCTATCCAGACGACATTAAAAGCTAACTCAAAAAAGTCCATGGGACAAAGTGACAAACTCGGCCGCTCTAATTTACCAAGTTCAACTTCGTGTATTTCCTCCAGAGCGAAACTCCAATCAAAATTTCTGTGCAACAATAAGCAGATTCCGGATGTCTAATTATCAGCTTATTTTTCCAAATTAATGCACCGGAATCTAATATATTCGAAACAAAAACATAAAAGAATTAGTCGTACGGAAAAAATTAGCTTCGGAGAACGGGAACCAAACTCGTTCTCGCAAGACAAAAAAGGAAAAAACTGAAAGAAATGGAAATGCCAACACGTTTTTAAGAAGAAAAAAAAAGGAAACGCAAACACGTTCATTTCACAGGGAGAAAGAAATCGAGCAATCTCAAAAAGCAGTGCGTTTGGTTCCGAATTGAGATGAAGACGACGGGGGATGCGCTTACTGTTTCAGTGAGAAAATCGCAATTGGGGGTCCATCAATCTAGCAAGAGGAAGAGAGCCAAAGGTGCGGGCAAGGGCTTTAGAGGGGTTTTAGAGAGGGTTGCTTCTCAGTTCTCAATTCAAAGAAGTTAGAAGGGCTTGCACGACATCGTATCGTGGACCACGCTTTTAACACGTGGCGGATTCCAAATGCAGCGCTGATTTGGTATGTGCGGTTTTGGGATCTCAAGTGCCGACAGCGATGCACGGCTGTGCAATTCCTAATTTCCTTCAGAACTTGTCCTCCAAGGACCAAGAGTAGTCAACGTTTGGGCTTTTTCGGCAAGAACAGCGTCTTTACGGTATTTGGTGGATTCGTAATCCCAATCTCATAAATATAATTAGCAACTGTTATGATATATTATCGAACTTATTTTATTTCTAAAAATAATAAATTTCTCTAATTCATCCGCATTATTATTCACACGTAACTTGAATCCACAAACTTGAACCAAATCATAGAATTATTTCCTCAAATCTTAAACCAAAAACTACAAAGAGTTGATCTTATATGTTGGAGTCCATGATGCAGTCCAGATTTTTATATAATCCCACTATTGATTTTGTATGAACTCCTATTTCAATGGCAATTATCCATGAGCAGTGCCTGCTACTGAATCATAGCTCTCCCACAAAGCATACATAGGCAGGGACTGTGCCCTACACCGAAGGACGAAGAATGAGAGAAGTGTACCCTTTTTTACATCTTTATATAATTAGATTGTTCAAGCTCCCACTCCACTCAAAAGGAAAAACAAGTTTCGCTCTAAAAGGTTACAAATTTGTAATAGTACAGATGAAGCTCCAAAACTTCGAGTCAAAGAAGTTCTCTCTTTTCGTTTTGCCGTGGAACTGAGTGACTTGCGGTGTGTCGTTTTCATTTCTTGTCTTACCTCCTCTTATTTCCTGCACATAATTGCACCATTCCGTATTAGGCAAAGAAATCAAAAGGAAAAAAAAACTTATAATTAGAATAAAATAAGAGTGCACAAGGAATCTACTGGAATTGACATCTTGACTTCGCTCTTTGTTTTTCTCGGTTTTTTTTTTTTTTTGGGTTGTGTTTTGATAATCATATACTAAGGAATGCTAAACCACAGGATTCATTTCAAACAAGCACTGTCCATACTCCATTATCACCCATCACTAACCAACTGTCTCTACAAGCTCCCCCACTCTCTACCGAAATAAAATTAAAAAAAAACCAATAGCGCAACGTGCAACAACAACTTTAGATTTTACTCTATCAAGGTATAATCCAAGTTCCTTTTTCTCATATCAAACAAACACAAAAAAAAAAATTCTTAGAAATGATTGGTAAGAGACGCATACCAAGGAAGCTTAAAAGTGTCTTTCCACCATCCTTGTTTTGAGCAAGTTGCTACTATTTTGTCTAGACGTACAATTATCTCTGAAAAAGTGGGCCTAACAACTGCTTCTTGATCCCAACATTCCTCAGCCAACCTGTATTGCATAAAGCCACAAAATCAAAAGGCAGATATCCTTTCCAAACTAATCAAGAAAAGATTTAGCATCTAAAGTTCTCAGAGATGTTTGATCAGTTTCTGAGAAAATCATTTTTTTTTTAAAAAGGTCTGCAGTTAAGTTCTGATACTAGCTTGATTAACCTTTTGTATTGGAAAGTTAACCGACACCATATGCATCTTGTTCACTCTCCTTCCCTTTTTTTTAAAGGGATGAAATGCCAATCGAGCTAAACTGCAACGGTGATATTTTATGATGTCAACTATAATGTCTGACTTGCTCTGGAAGCCCATTATTACTTGCTAAATCTAGGAAGTCAAATTAGAAGAAAATTAAGTACTAACTAGATGATATCAAAGAAACAGTGACAGTTAGTGATTGACAAGGAGTACCCATGTGTTGCCAGGCACCCAGTTATCTTACTAACTGCAGTTCTTTCCATCTATTACAAATAAACCCACACTAAGCTTGGTTTTCAAGCAACTATGTACACGACATAATAGTTATCTGAATAATAGAGGCTGGCCAACTAAAACTTTTCAGGCTCGCCGTTCCTTCAAGAATTACCCTTTCCGGGAGCAAATTTTATCAACTGAAGATTTCTAGGCAGCATCCCAACTAAGAAAGTCAAACAATTTTATGAAGCTATGGAAATTTGAGCCACGGTGAATTTGATGGTTTATCTAAAAAATCCAACATACTCTTTTAGTTCTGGAGGATAACTTTTTGCTTTGATCTTGAATGGTGGTCTCTTTCCTTCTAAGCACATAATTTTCGCAGCTTCTTCAGGAGACTTTGGATGGAAAGGTTGTACACCCTCAATCATCTAGCCATTGAGAAACAAATAAACGAACATGATGTTAAGACTGGAGACCTGCCAATAATTGAGTGTGAACTAAATATCCTACGGTACATCAAACTATAAAATACACCACACAGTAGTCGCAGATACAGGTCAAACTAACTAAATTATCCACACTAAATCGAAGTTGTATTACTCCAAGGATGTTACAAGTGAATGAAAATGTAACACATCACAATAGGAAGATATCAGAAACCGAGGAAAGTGATAATTACCTTGACAAGTATTTAAGTATGATAACAAGTTAATAATGTCACAGCATATAAACACTTTGTCAAAATGTACCTCATATAAAACTAGACCGAAAGAGTAGGCATCCACGCTTCTGTCAAATATCTCATCTTTGTAAACCTCAGGTGCCATGTATAAGTCTACAATCAGTAAAAGCAAATGAGTAATTGAGCCAACAGAAATTGTACTCCCAGGCCTTCCACAAGTAGGTAGTCTTGCTTAGAGAAAAAAAAAGTAGGTAGTCTTATTATCATATAATCCGTATATAAACAATTTCTATCCACAAGATAACAACTGAATAAAGGGCCTATGTTGCATCAATTACACATACGTTGGGGCATATATTCAAAAACCATGGGAGGGGCACATCATCAATGCAATTTACAACAAGAAAGAATGACAAGTTCTGACTTGACGTTTGGGATTCAGTAGCTTCCGGTAACAACAAGATTAACTTTCTTATCTAGGGTCACTAAGTTGGATAATAAGCATAAGCGTTTACAGTCAACATTTTGGTTATGAGCATTGAACTGTTTTCCTATGCAATTTGGCAAAAACGAAGGATATCTGGAAGAAAACCCGTAGAGGATATTGTTCTGCTTATGACACAGAACTCCAGAGCATCATATCGCAAGAATTTCAACTCTTTCAACAAGGCAAACTGGTGTTTAAATTATCCTCGTCTTCTCCCACAACTTGAATAAATCAATATACCTGCCTCAATTGATTCCTTCTATTAGCTCAAAGAGCAGATATTTCTGAGGTTCCCACTAGGCTGCTGAGAATACCACAATTCAAGCTCTAAGAGACCATAAGGATTTTGAATTCTTTAAAAGATAGCTTTAGTTACAACCTTCCATAACAAAACCAGAGTAGCACCTATAAATGATCATTTCTTTTTGCACGCTAATATTCATATGGTCATACTGAGGCGAGAGTTGAAAGAACACTCCCATTTAGGAGTCTTTAAAATTGATGTGTCTATACCATCAGCAGCAAATATGATTTGTCGCTTTGAGTGCATGTTATGGCTGATAAAATAAATGGAAGATACAACAGAAGAGCTAAGAGAGTACGCAAGAAATTTTTCCCCTGAGCGTGTATACATGAACTTACTCGCAAGGTCAGCCCCTGGCTGTGCCAGTTTTGCTCTGCCTGGTGAAACTTCGGACAATCTTATCCAACCAAATCCAGCAACTTTCAAGTGACCTCCATTATCCAGAAAAATATTTCTGGCACCTTAGCAAAATTTTAAATATTAAAGTACATACCAACAACAAAAATCAAATTGAATTTTCAATTGCTATATACATCAGATCAACTTTTGCATTTGGTTCTTACTTTGGCTTTAAGTCACAGTGGATAATTGGGTCTGGTTTGCATTCATGAAGATAATTCATGGCCCTGATAAGATGAAGTTTACCTAGAGATCAGACCATGGAAACTTATGATAGGAGTATAGGAAATATAAGCACCTCAAAGAACTCTGTAGATCTAGTTTGACAAAAACTAAGGCATGCTTAAAAAATTCAGTATACATATATTTATGGTGTATGCAAGAAGCTGGGGTCACTCTTCTAGAAAAATGGAAGTGCTCACAAAGTCTTTAGAATATGATTCCAGCAAGATAGACATGCCTAGCAATATCAAGAGCAAATCTTAGAGCTTTGGATGGAGACAGACGCCCTTTCTTTTGAATATAATTCCCCAAGTCACCCTGAAAAAAATATAAAGTAATGTAAATTTGTAACTCAAATATGGTCATACAAAGGTTAAAAAAAACAAGAAAGAAAACAAGATTTAACAGATCAGTGCAGCATTCCTCAAAATTCTCAAAGTGGACTATGAGTAAAGGATCTTGTAGTAATCCACTGGTATCCGGACTATGAGCAATCCAAATAGTTTCTCAGCAAATTTGATGGGTTCACAATCTATCATTTAATCAGAACTGAGAACAAAAATAGTGAAAACCGATAGTAGGCTCAGCTGGAAAACAGAAAGCCAGTGCTACCTCACAATTAATATGCAAAAAATTCCATATAAGAAGACTTGAACATTGAAAAAGGCAATTTTTTCTTTTCTGATGGGCATTCAGAGTTCAATGAATCAGATAAGCATTCACTTTGGGAAACAAATATCTCCTCTAGTTGGCTGCCAAGTGGAAGAAAAATCACCTTAGTCCTCACTTTTACGGATATAAAGCTTTATGTATTATATTTGGTACTCACCATATAAGAGTTGACCATTTTAATTGGTTTATTTTTTTAAACAAAGTAGAGAAGGGAAAAAGAGAAATTGAAGAAAAAGGATGCCCCATAAATTCCTTTTATAGAATGAATGTAACTTGTACCAGATATTTCTCGATTTAGCTGCTGTCCAGAACAGTTCGTTCCTGAGGTATTATTTTAAATTCAAAGGAGAGGATATATGTGCTATCTTCATACCACTTCTCTTGCCTTCTCCTTACTAGGAAAACGAATAGGCGGAAAGAGAGATTATTCATACTTTCCACTTATCTACTCTTCTTTTCCCCATGTCAATCCACATCTTCATCATCTATCAAAAGATAACTTTTGCACAAACTCACACACAAGCCCACTGCCTGGCAGGGGCAACAGGAAGTCCCCGCCGCCGCTGGGCAGGGGGGGGGGGTTGTATTTGGTAGGAGACATTTGCTTACTTTTGGGTGATACTCTGAAACAATCATCATGGGTCTATTTTGGGTAACAGCTCCAACAAACTGAAGCACATTGGGATGCCGGACCTTTTCTAACAATGTTAACTCGTGCTTGAAAGCAATTCTGTTAAAAAAAAAAGGAAACAATTGTGAAACAGCTATGCAATAAAATCTAATGAATTAATGACTACAACAATCATAATGAACCAAAACCCAAAGAAATAACCACACAGCTAGTTTAACAGGAACGGTAATTCAGCTCCAATATACAAGAACATCCTACGAATTTTCCTAACACTTCTATTTACTCAAGGCCAGATGCATTCATGGTTTGGCCATTTCACCATGCAAAAATGTACCTGAGTTTTCTTTTTCAGAAATTCATACAGATAAGGCCAAATGGTAAATCAGAAAATCACAATTTGATAGGTGCAAATCTAAAAGAAGTTCGTTTGCCCCCACTGCTTGGGTATTCAAAAGAGAAAATAAAAGCAGCATTAGCCCACGCCTAAGTGATGTGCATTAAAAGCAAAAATTCGGTCTAAATACAAGGTCTCCATAAATGCAAACTGTAAATTATTGCAGGTAAGCGTTTCTTTTTGAAAGATCAAGTTCAGCTACAGGAGGTCTCCAACTAATTGAGGTCAACTCCCTAAATTCCTTTCACCAGTCAACTCTATCAAATGTTCATTCCTTGCTTCAGACAGGTACTCTTTCACACCCTGTAATTCTTCTGCTCGCTCACCCTGATTAAAACTCTTTCCTAATCCCAAAAACGAAAATTAACAACGAAGAGCATATTGCAATGTAACCAGAACTCCATACACTAATTAGGGTGCACCACAGAGGTACTTCTCACAACGAGTATTAAAAATGCCGTTGTACACAATGCAAAGCGAGATTCAATAGATCAGAGCTGAACATAAATGAAGTTAAGCCATAATGGCTGGTCGTAGAAATTAAAGATTTTGAAGTTACCCTGATTAGTAATCCGACATACATATCAAAAGAGGAAAAAAATGTCAAAATGAGGGGAGCACATACATGCTATCTGGGTCTGAATAGCTGTCCTTGTCAAGTATCTTTACTGCAACTTTGGTACCATTCCATTTAGCCACTTGATATGCTCCCTGTAAAGAGGTAGACGAGAAAAGATATCCATAAAATAATAGAAAAGAGTTCAGAAGGCATCAATAATTAGCCCAGTTCAGACAGAAAACTTAAAGGAGAGTATACAAGTCCCCTATGTGAAGAACATTCTTATAACAACCTAGCTCTGTTTCGTACATCAGTCAAAGTGCACACAGTATTACGAGAGAGGTCTTACAAAGGAAAACCCAAATACAATGTAAGAAGATATTTGGTGAATACTTCCCAAAGTTTACATACAGGAAAACCAAGTGCAGGTTATCACAAAAAAATTATGCTTGTGTATGAATAAAGCAAACAAGAACTATCACTCCACTAGAAATACAAAGCATATGGAACAGATGCACGAGTTCAAAGAAATATAGTATCTTAAGCTTCCGGATAAAACACGTCAGTCAACATGTTAATCACTAGACAAATTTGCAAAAACTGGTGCAGTGAGTCAAATGAATGACATGTATAAGCTAATACATCATCAACAGGTCATTCCAAATATAAAACTAATTTGGATGGAAGGACATTTACTTCCATCACACTTGGAAATCATGAAGAAACCAAACCAAAACAAAGAGAGCACTTAAAAAGTTGAATTGCCTAATGCATGCAACAGCGTCGCTGATTACAGAGACACCGGTTTAAAATGAAGAGATATGGATATCGGTCGTCCTGAAAGTGAAGGGAACAGGACCGTGCCTTTGAGATTCCATCACCCTTCCGAATCTGAAGCTCTAGTGGATTCAGCTCGTACTCTGGAACTTCTCGAGGATTTGCTACAGTCATTGGAGTCTTCCTGGTTTTCTACAAGGATGCAGAATATAGATTTATAACTTTCTTACTTACGCAAAAAAAAAATCCCGTTACTGATATGAAGTCTTGGTGAAAGAGAAATAAATGTTCAGGAGGTCGTACCGGCACTTTGGATCCGCGGGCTTTCAGAATATTGTAAACTTCTGTATGTCCATAGTACTTAGCGTCAGCAGCTGCCTGTCCAGAAAAAAGAAAACTTCCTAAAGGATATATTGAAGGGAGAGATTGAGAGTAGTCATTAATTGCAAAAGCTTTCTCAGTCCTGAAACATTGTGATTGCGCCTAATTTTTTTAAAAGAATTGTCGATACGACTTCCTCTTCGAATAAAAACCCAGGGTCAAATAAATCTATTCTAGCAGAACATAGAAAACGAAAAGAAGAATTAGTTGGGGGCGAACAATCTTATGATGTCGTACCGTACTACCCCAGCGATCACGAGCATCGATATTGGCCTTCCTGGTGAGCAAGAGCTTGACGACCTCGACGTGGCCTTCGCAAGCGGCGATGTGAAGGGCGGTCCTCCCGTCCAAGTCGATGCTGTTGACATCGATCCCCTCGTTGAGGAGATCCTCCACTCCCTTGACGTCCCCTCTGCAAGCCATGAACAGCAGCTGCATCGTGGCGTCGAGATTCTCCGGCACCTTGAGCTCTACGGCGGAGTCCTGCCCGGGGCTCCGGCGTATAGGGTCCAACGAGGACTGCCTTCCGAAGCTGAACCTCTGGTTGTTCCTCCTCGGGTCCAGCGACGACTGCCGCGTGAACTGCCGGCTCAGCGTCCGCTTCAGCGACCCCGTCGAGAACTGCCGCGATATCCCCTTCCTCAACTGCGCTGCTATGTTCGCCATTTTATCCAATAATCAATGTCAAAGAGTTTTTTACTCTTTGAAAAGCGACGACGACGAAGAAGAAGAAGAAGACTACATGAGGTTGTGATTGGTTCGGCGTCGGATCGAGAGCTCACAAGACGGTCACAGGAGCTCCCGATGCCGAGTTACAGAAAGCTCTCTCTGATAGAAAGTTGCGTGTGAACGCCAATTTGAGATCCAGACGAAGCGCTTGGGGTGAGACGAGAGAGAGAAAGAGGGAGAGAGAGCGGCCTTCCGCTTTCCACACAATGCAGCGGAAAAAAAGCCGTTCATATTTTTTGCACGGTATGAACTGGACGTGTAAATAAATCGCGGCAAGATCACCTCCGGTTTTCACAATGCAATTCGTTCTCCATACTATTTTTATTTTTTAAAAAAAACTAAGAAATTGATTTAAGATTATAAAATTACTTAACCTTATCCACCTATTCTGTGATATTACTAGCAAACCCCAAAAGATTCCAATTGAGTGCACATGATTTAAAAGACAGAAGCTAAAAGTCATAAATTTAAAATCAAATAAATAACATAAACTTTTATATATTGTTTTTAAGTTTTTAGCCTGATATATCGACCTCGAGTAGGGTTGTACAACCCCGGTGTAGGTGCCGATTTTGGCCAAAACCGGCACCTACACCGGGTAGTCCGGTTTTGAAAAAATTGCCACCTACACCTACACCGTTAAGGGCAAAAACCGGCCCTTAGCAGTGGCGGTTTAGCGGTGGCGGTTTCCGGTTATCCTACATTAATATTGAACCTTTTTTTTAGCATTTTATGTACTTGGCCCAATGTATTTTTTCTTTTTTCTTTTGGTCCATTAATCACATATCAATAAAATCTAAACTAATAAATTCCAAAATCAATAAAATTAAAGATCATCTTAAAAGATAAGATGAGAATTTAAAGTCCAGAGTAATAGAGAGTAAATAGAAACTATTATCTTTTGAAAAATACAGTTTGGACCCTAACAACACTTAGATGAGAGAATATGTGTTTTCCCTCTAATTAACAAATTTAGACAATTTGTTAATATTTCATAAAAACTCTTAAACTAATACATTGATTTAAAATTTTTTTGTGGTAGAATCTCGACCTCTTGACTTATATTATGCGATGTACTTACCAAAGTTTGACATTAAACTCTTTAATTATGATTCCAATGCCTTCATATATACCCTTTTAAATACAATAAATTTGTAATTTTTCTACCAAAATTCTAAATAACTAGTTCATTCACCTAGCAAGTTTCTTGGTAACTTGAATGTAAGCATTTGATTAGACAAAACCAACAACAAATCTCAAATATTCAAGTGAAACTAAACTATTGAGTAAACCTTGTCATGCTTCTAGAATATTATGTCTTGAGGTAAAACTAAAGTTTAAACTATTGAGTAGAAATTAAAATAAAAAAACTAAAAAAAAAATCCCGGTTTAACCTCCACCGGGAAACCCGGTACCGGTTAAACCGGGAACCGCCGATTTTTTCAAAAAACCAAACCTACACCGGCACCGGTTAGACCAAAAACCGGAAACCCGGTGCCGGTACCGGTGCCGGTGTCGGTGCCACCGGAATTTCCCGGTGGCATTGTACAGCCCTAACCTCGAGCATGATATTTAAGTCAAAGTCAATGCAACAGACAAAGAAGCTAGTAGAGTCAGGCTAATAGAACATAAATTATGGAGCTTATATTACGCTTTATAGAAATAAACTTGTTTAGGTCTGTCCCTATATGTCGACTTGTTTTATGTTATGTTTTCGTCCGTTTGGGTTAGTCTCTATGTTAATAGCTTGTTTAGGTCTATTTATGTGTTTTTCTTATGTTTGCAATTACAGTTGGGATTGCAAGTTTAGCGCTCGTCTGGAGCCGGCTCGTGGCGATCCTTCAGCGACGGTTCTTTCACGGATTTTTCGTATTTCTTAGGGCTCTCGTGCCCTCTCGCTTCGGGCTTCTGTCCCACCACATCTGAGGACCTTGTGTCCTCTTTAATAGCCACTTCACTGTTTGCCCCTCCGTTGTCGCTTGTAACGCTCTTTTTGGGTTATTTTTTTATTTTTCTAGCTTGTAATTTTTGTTCTTGTATTTTTTTTCATATATAAAATTAGTTGTTTAACAAAAAAAAAGAACAGAAATGAGGGGGTTTTTTCTAGGTTAATGTCCTTTTTAGTCCCTAGGTTTTGGGGCGGTGTTCTTTTTAGTCCCTAGGTTTTATTTTTGTTCAAAACAGTCCCTAGGTTATTTAAGTTTATCTTTTTAGTCCTTCCGTCCAATTCCGTCACTCCCGAGCCCAGTCAGCTAACGGTGTGACACGTCACACGCAATAGAATATTGACACGTATACCAACTTTTTTAAAAATAATAAAAATGTCCACATGGGCAAAACTTAAAAAAAAAAAACACGGGAGAGGTACCCCGTGGCCACCACCGAACGGGGAGCCCAGATTTGGGCTCCCCGTCGACGGGGGTGGCCGGGGCACTCACCCCGGCGACAGGGAGCCCAGATCTGGGCTCCCCGTCGCCGGGGTGAATGCCCCCGGCCACCACCGTCGGTACACGTGTCAATATTCTATTGGGTGTGATGTGTCAATATTCTATTGGGTGTGACGTGTCACACCGTTAGCTGATTGGGCTCGGGAGTGACGAAATTGGACGGAAGGACTAAAAAGACAAACGTAAATAACCTAGGGACTGTTTTGAACAAAAATAAAACCTAGGGACTAAAAAGAACACCGCCCCAAAACCTAGGGACTGAAAAGGACATTAACCCTGAAAGAAAACAAAACCACTTCATCCTCTCCGTAACTCGGACTCACATACAATAATACATGATAGCGATAAAGATAGGCACTGTGATGTCCAACATTTGCGTTCATATAACTCGTGATGCAACTTAAATAAGATACTAATTATAATTAATAATTGACAATGTAACTCAATAATGCAGTGGCTGAATGAGATCTATGCATTAGAATCTCTTAGGATATTAATTTTATGATTGAATATGAACCCTCTCACATATTGTCTATTGAATGACCAATAGAAAATCCACCTAAATTTAGTTTCTAAAGTAGTCCAATGGAGAGAGTGTTTGAGATTATTAACCATAGCTCCACAGCATGTATGTTTGCATTAACAATGACTGACTGTAATAAGATATTTAGTAAATGTCTTCTCGTCTGATCAATTAAATGAAAGTATGAATAAATGTTAATTTTCATGTAAAATTAACATGATCCTCTCTAATTTAATGCGTGAATTAGATTGTCTAATTTAGATAGAAATAAATACAATATGTATATTGTGTGTTTTTCTCTTTAAATTAGATCTCGATCATTCCTACGACAGACGAAAGAGAATCGCGATCAAAGCCAATATGATATGGAAAGAGACGGGGCGTGAGATTCTGCGTGTGCCATGGGTGGCGTGCAAATGAACGCGTGGAGGGGGGAGGGAAGGGTGGATGAGCTAGTGAGAACGAGGGGTTGAATGACGAGTGTGGGACTAGATGGTTAAGATGCAGTAAATCTAGGACTCCATCATGCCGCAAAAGAAAAATGCAAATGGACCAGGTTCTTATGTAAAATCTCACACAATTCTTCAGAAAATAAAAAGGAGTGAAACGAGAAAGGGAAACGATAAAAGGGTTATGCAACTTGCAAGCTGGTTTGAAGAGGTCTTCTACCAAACTTCTAAAGGAAAAAGAGAGTACTTCCAAAACATTGCAAGCTGGTTTGAAGAGGTCTTCTACCAAACTTCTAAAGGAAAAAGAGAGTACTTCCAAAACATTGTGGGGCTGAGGGAAAGAAAGCATGTGGGTGTGGCTCGCTATCGGATAACCAGCCAAAGCTTTTTCAAGTCTCATCTCACCAAAATCATCATGGCCACTTAATAATATAATGTTCCGCTAAAGCATATCTCTAAAGCTTTGGCATTGAAAGGGATTTTGAAAATTGATGACCAGGCCGGCCCACTCACGATTCAGACAAATTTAGGACAGATATCCTAAAGTGAATTAGTTTGTTTCCCATGCACGTGTTAATTAAACAAAATAAGCAAGATAATGATAGTGACTTCCAACCAATAGTCCATCCCCACCTCAAGAAAAGGTACAAAAGAGGGGCCGGGCTAAATCATTGCAGAGCAACTTCAACTACGTTGTTTTCTAAAGTTGCGGCTATTATTTGAGTCCAACTTCTCAAAGCCTTTGGTTATGTTTTCGATATACACTTATCGGTTATTTTCCTAATTACTATTGGGCTGAAGTTTAACATGCTGAGGGACGATTATGATCTATTTTTTAAAATTTAAGGACTAAAATCGCATCATATCAATTAAAATATTTTAAATATTTTAAATTATGTATTTAACTATCGCTGTCGAATCTCTAAATTTTAATTTCAAACGTCGCTCAGCATAATAATATTTATCACAATAACCGAACTTCAATCTTCCCCTCTCTATGTAATGCAACATAGTGTCTAATAACTTTGGAAATAGGTGACGGTAATCAAAAACTAAAAATCCTTGCATGCGAATTCGCTTATGTAGGAAACAGAAGAAATTTTTCACGGCGTAGGGCTCCTCAAGAATTGGAATGACCTTACTTGAACTCATACAGGAAGCATATACTATACAACATTAAGAACTATATAGCATATGATTTGTTATTTCAGAGGGTACTTGCCACTGCCTTAATATAGTATTGTTTGTTTTTGTATATATTTCTCCTCTTTGAAATATCACTATAATCTAGATGGTCACGTGGTCCCACGTTTTCTTTCTGGGTATGTTTTGAACTCTAATGGCATGATTCTTTCAGGTTTGTGATATCACCAACTTGCCATTTGCTGAGCGAGAACTGATGTTGATAAAGATTGCAGCAAATGCTGCTGCTCGAAGGGATGTCCTTGACATTGCCCAGATTTTTAGGGCCAAAGCTGTTGATGTGTCTGATCACACGATAACCCTTGAGGTGTTTTTTCTTTTTGGGTCCACTTCTTTTGATGCCATCAAGTGTCTGGTGAAGATTTGGGATTTCTTTGTTGCTCAAGGGTTGCATTGATGAACCTGTAAAAAATGCACAAACATCGCATGCAGTTAAGGATTGAAAAAACCATCATCAAATATTAAAAACCTTCTGATGGACTATTGTTGGGATAAAAGTTAAAAGATGGTATTATCTTTCTCACTCATCTGGGACTAAAACTAGAACCTATTAACACTTGCCAAACACTCATATCAGTATGTTGGTTATATCTCTCTGAATTTCCAAGCCTCTGTAGTATGGGTAAGAAATTTGTCTTTGCTAGCATCCCAATCCACCTTCGTATCGGAAGGTATAAATATGATGAGATTTCTGCACTCTTCATATGCGTTGCCCTGTTTAATCCTGTTTGCAATTAATGCACTGACTTTTAGAGGGAATCATAGAAAAATGAAGTTCTAACAGCTATGAACTTTTTTCTATTCATTAAATTTTGTCTGTTTGTTATTCCCTTATTCTGTGCAGAATACTTTGTCTTTCTATCCATTGTATCTGTTAGTCCAGTCCTTGTTTAGGCATCAATTATTCCTTTCTATGATGAGAAAATCTTTTCTTGTCACGTCCTTTGAAAGAGTATAGAATAGAGACAAGTGCTTAATCCAATTAAAATGGTCATCAAATCAGAATTTTCTTGTTGCTATTTCGGGCCTTTTTAACTGTCATACTTAATGAATACTTCCTTCTGGTTTGTATCAGCTTACTGGGGATTTGCACAAGATGGTTGCACTGCAGAGATTGTTGGAGCCCTATGGCATTTGTGAGGTTTGTCTTGCAATCTTTACCTGTCAATTGTTGTTTAGAATTTTATAATCGATGCCGTGTTCTGTCTTAAGCTCCAAGAGGGACTCAGTTACAATCACCACTGTGGAAAGTGTGGTGGTTCAAAAAAGTTAATATCATGTGGGTCTACTTCAGCTCATACACTTGCTTGCCCAACTGGATATGATTTTTTCAACAAAGATTTAGAAGAATTTAGCTATTTCGGACTCATATTACCCATCTTGTATCTCTACAATTCCTGTATCGTTTTCCCAACATGCATTGATACACAAAAAATTTCTTGTCATTTCTTCTTTTCGATTGCAACCACTTTAAACTAGATTTTATGCTTGTCTCGTCTTGTAGGTGGCACGAACTGGCCGAGTAGCACTGGTCCGTGGATTCGAAGTACCTTCGTGGGTATTCTCTTCCATTATGATTTGAGGACTTGGCAAAGCTATTCTTGTAGTGTTCGAGAATCTTGGGCGTGTTATATGTGAGCGCCGCGTGCACATGAAGTATCAGTATGTACTTGCCGGACCAAGAGATTGCAAATGGGGAAAAATATTTAGGCCAAACTGAATTCATGCACAAGGCACTAGAGTTAATTATCTGCCCCTTTTTTGTTTTTTTCTTTGATGTTGGGGGGGTTGTGTTAGAATGTCCATTGGCTTGGACTCGGAAGATTTTGTAACAACAGGCGTTGGAATTGCCGGAACGGCTCAAGCAGTGAAACTGTCTTTTTTTTTTTTTTTTCCCTTACCCAACCAGTAAAACTATCATTTACAACGATTCCTTTTTTTTTTCTTTTCTTTTGTTTAAAACATTTCTTTTCAGTGTTCTGATCATGTGCTTGGAGCCTCCCTCTTATATGCCAGATATACCTTTGAATTAAATATAGCAATGTCAGATTAGTACTTCGATAGAATCAACGTTCGAGTGCAAACCCGAAAATCTTGACCACCTACTAAGAATGAACGAGATTAAGATTAAGATTCTATGTACCAACGGTAAATGCTTTGAAACACTAACGGTAAATGCTGACGTGGTAAAAATGGTCACGTCAGCACCAATCAGATGATGACACATCATCGCTCAGGGGCATATTTGTAATTTGCGAATACCACATGGGCATGTGATGCATTTTAGATTTTTTTTTTAAAAAATTAAAATTAATTTTTTAAAAATAGACACGTCAGCACCAATAATATGATGACACATCATCATATTTAATTTTAAAAAGAAATTATTATTTAAAAAAAAAACGTAGCCCCATTTTCCTTCAACATATTTCATGTGTTCGTTTCTGTCTTTTTTTATATAATTTAAAAAAAAAACATTTATAGTTCAACTTAGCCACTGTATTCGTTTCTGTATGCTTTTTATTTTATATTTTAAATTTAATTTAAAAAAAAAAACGAACACAAAACGATTTAGCCTCATTTCCTTTCAACTTAGCCCATGTGTTCGTTTGTATCTTTTTTTTTTCCTTTTTTCATAAATTTTTAAAAAACATGCGTAGTTCAAAAAAACACACACATAATCGAATACAGTGGCTAAGTTGAACTACGCAAGTTTTTTTTTAAAAAATTATGTATAAAAAAAAGACAAAAACGAACACATGAGATACCGTTAGTGTTTCAAAGCATTTACCGTTGGAACATAAAATGACTTTGTTTACCTCGGAGGTATATTTGCAATTCACGAATACCACAGGGGTATGAGATGCATTGAACCCTTTTTTTTATCTAAATTACGTGGTAAAAAAATATATTTTACAATTCGAAAAAATAGATATAATAAATAAGACTGAAAGGATTAAGATTCTTTGTAATTTTTTTATTATGCAACTCGAAAAGAAATAGACACACAATAGGTAGACCATGCATATTATAGAGTTTATGCTGCTTAAAATTTAATAGGAGCAATATTAAATGGTGTAAAATTCACTTATTATGTCTTACTCTCTCTTAATTGTATGATTGTAGAGGATCTTAATCCGAACGAGATGAAAATTATAGTAAAAAGATAGAAATTATTGTAGAAGGGATTGGAATTGTACTCCCACCTCACATACAAATTATTGTGGGGACTTGATTCCTATGAGAGCACCCGTTGTTTAAGCATGTCTCAGTAAAATCTCAACAAGTACAAGGTTCGTTTTGGACAGAGGATCTTCCAGGGGACAAGCTCTTAGGCTATGAAGTTCTACACCAAATCATTCATTCACGTGCAACTACCACCACCTGTTTTCCAACGTTGCGGCCGTGGAAAAGCCCTACGAGAGCTGCTGGGCCATTCTCGATGCCTTCTGTTTTGTCTTCAACATATGTAATCTTCCCTTCTCTGATGTAAGGCAGCACCAACTCCAGAAACTGAGGGTACTTGTGATAGTAATTGGGAGCTATAAAACCTTCAATTCGGGCCTGCCTCAGAATCACATTCGTTAGATTATGCACACCTTCATGCTTCTCAAGGTTGTACTGTGAAATCATCCCGCATGCAGCAATGCGGCACTGGACCCTCATGTTGAGTAGCACTGCGTCAAGCATCTTTCCTCCAACATTCTCAAAATAAATATCAATACCTTCAGGAAAGTACCTGAAAGGAGAAGACAACAAGGCACTAGGTTCAAGCACCTGCAATTACGAAATACAATATCACAGTCTCTGTTGGTTCCTTCCCAAGCACATAGACTGAAATCCAAAAGATATCAATACCCCTTTCTTTCTGTTTTCCTTAGCACAGACGGTTATTAGATGGTGTATGACCAAGACGGATACTCGAACCCGAATTTACCAAAACTGCATAATTGGGTTAACTTTCAAATTTGAGTACCTCAGTGTCTCTAACCCATGAACACCAGTGCTGTGATTGAAAACTTATGAAATCCACAATGCTTACTGGAGTATCAAACAGAGCCCTCAGTCAGAGCTTGATATTTCAGTTCTGAATGAAAAACAGGCTCCAACTAACCTTTTCAATGCGGCAGCCAGGTCAGGCTCTTCTTTGTAGTTGAAAGCCTCGTCAAATCCAAACTTCTCCTTCAGCAAATCAACCTTATATTGCGCAAAGGATAAAAGAAAGCAACAAAAGGAGACAGAAAAAAAGGTTTGTTAATGATTTTGCCCACTCTGGTCAATTACACCAAACCTTAAGATTAAAGTTGGTGAGATAGGACAATAAAAAGAATTAAGATGAGTTATCTACTTTGACTTGTGGCCATTGGTGACAGACAGAATCAGTTGAGGACATGGACATTAATGCATCAGATATGGCCACTATCGTATCGAAACATAATTGACCCAGGAACTGATTATCCCAAGCATATATATTCCTCCAATTTTTCTCTTTTAAGTAACCAGATGGTGTTACACGTTCATATCTCTGAACCGATGTTAGGTAAATAAAGGAGAGTTTCTTTACAAGTCTTAAATTGAGTGTTGAGAACAAAAGGACCCAAGACTTGTATCCAGTTTTGTTGGACATGACAAACCATGTTCTCTAGCACATTAAGAGAATGACAGTACATGTAGGAGTTCAAGATGATATCATCCTTAGAACTACTTTACACTGATTAACAGATGAGCTGAATGATACTAGTAACTAGACTAGCACACTGCGTTCTAAACATAACTGCAGCTAGTGCGCTAGGCAAATTGAAATGTTGAACATTCAGTAAACAACAGACGAACCTTGTCCTTGCTTCCAGCACTTCCAACAACATAGCAGCCCAAAAGCTTTGCAAACTGGCCCACAAGCTGACCAACTGCCCCAGAAGCTGCTGAAATGAAGACATTTTCTCCTTTCTTGGGGGAACAAATCTCATAAAACCCAGCATAAGCAGTCATACCAGGCATTCCTTCATGTGAGGTATATGTTAAATAAGTTTTGATCATCAAACAAGGTGTAGCATGGTAAAAGTCCAAACAAATCCACTTGCAATAAGCAGTCTATAGAAGCAACAAGTACTACGAGATGGCTACAATCTCAAGTTATAACTTCATCTCAGTCAGCAAACAATGCCAGAGATCTAAAAGGTAATTGCAACTATCCTAATTCCATGGCTGTAATTTTTATGGCCATACTCAAGAAAAAGATTCGACAGGAAATAAGTTGTCTTCAACTTTTCCTCTGTTTTAGCTCGTCAGAAGTGAAAAAAACAAAATTTGAAGGGGAGCCATAAAACATTACGCCTACCAAGGATTCCAGTATAGTAGGAGAGAGGCACATCGGTGTGTTGAATTTTGAACAGAGCCTCAGGTGCTGTAATGAGACTGTACTCTTCCCACGTGGTGATCCCCCAAACCAAGTCGCCTTTCTTGAAGTTTGTATGCCCAGAATCCAAAACTTTAGCCACCCCATACCCATTGATGGGCTGCGCAGTTTCAACATTAAGGTCTTAAATTCAAGCAAACTTGTGATTTGACACAACATGAGGAAAATAAAATAACCCAATCTCCTTAACCGTAGGCATATACAAATGAGATTCTAGTGAACTAAAGACCTCCAGAAAATGACGAACTATTTATCTATATTTAATCTATATCACTCGTGGTTTTAGAATTTGACAACCACTTGTGACAGAGATCGGATCGTTTTATTGGTTTCCAAAAGAAAAGGCCAAACCATAGCCAAAACGTAGGGAAAAAGTCAGGGCCATGAAGATTCACAACATAATGACATGTGCCTATTCCAATGTTATATCTTTACACCCAGACACCCATTCACAATTGCCACTTTGAAGAACGAGTAGCGACTAAAATCATGTGAAAGAGAATTGAAACTCGATTAACTTCAGTCCTGGCAACAGTAAAAACAGAATTGTCCATAAAGTTACAATTTTTCTGTTGTTCTTCCACATAGAAACAGGAAGAAGAGTCTAAACCACCAGAGACGATCACAGAGACTGAATCCAAAGATTCAATTTCCATTTTTTACACGAAAAGCCAATGACAAAACCAATTCTATCCACTCCAAACACAATCTTATCACAAAAATACGAAAGAACAAAAAGAGAGACATGATGAAAGGTTTGGAGCCACTGACCGAACTGGGTATAAAGGAGCCGATGTATCCAGCCTCGGTGGATGGACTCATACGGCCACGCATGTAGGGATCGCAGGACAAATAAAGGTTTTTCACCAGAACCGCATTGGAACCTTCGGGGACCTTCAACTTTATGGTACCAGACGTCACGTGCATGTCCGACTCCTTTGGAAAACCGGTGACATAGCCCCTGAAGATCACCTGCTTGTTGCTCACTTCCTCACCGACGCCATCACTCGCCATTGCTGAATTCTCTCTTTCTCTTTCTCTTTCTCTGTCTCTGACTCTCTCTCTCTCTGAGGTGAAACGAGGACAGTATACCAATTAATTGATAAATTATCTTGATATAATTTTACCTATTGCCCCCCACACAAAAAATCACAGCGAAAGCCTGTACGTGAATGTGGGGGGCATGTGTGGGGGCTGAAATTTATAGGCGCGAGGGTTATTATTTATCTTATTGTAGCCACGAGGGTAATTCACTTCTACTTTTAGAAAAGCCAAAAGAGGTTTGTCTGCCTTCAAAGTCTCTATGTGAATTGAGACAGAGTATGTGATGCGATCCACGTTGAAGCTAGCCAGCGCGTGGGAGGTTTCGGCCAATAGATTTTTTCTTTGTATTTTGGTAAACTGTGAAATGTCACCTTTTCAAATGGTAGAGTTTTCTTTTCAAATGGTAAGACTTTTCTGGATAGATTATGTCACCTTTTCAAATCAAATGGTAAGAGTTTTTTTGGATAGATGTCCAGGTGAATTGGCCGACATTATTTACGTATATTCGATCAATTGCAAGCTGTCGCCTGTCGGCATTCGTCAATACTTTTTTTCTCTGGATTATTAAGAGAAGTCTCTTGGGTCAATACTTGCTTTCTACGCAAGAAAGTTCATCTTAACTGATTGGAGAAGATGCTCTCGGTACCAATTTCTCAGCTCGACGGGCCCCCACTCTGAGTCTGTCAGGTTTCAAAAGTTAATCTAAAAGCAGAGAGCCTGCGAAAGTGGACCATTGGGCCACTTGAGCACCACTGCATACTAAAAATTGTGGCTGTTAAACTATTCCTTGTTGGGCCGTGTTGGTCGACGTCTGGAGTAGAAGGGGTGAAAGGCAGAAAGCGCCGAGGGCGTTAAGAGTCTTAGAGAAGAGTTAAGCCAAGTGTGAAAGATGTGAGACTCGAGGCGTCGTAGTTTGACGGAAGCGAATGCAAGTCTGCAGCATGTTTGGACCTATTGGAGCGAAACCATGGTGATGTTCGGTTTCATAAAAAACGAAGGAATCGAATGCTAGAGAAGTCATGTTAGGCAGATATGAGAAAAAATCAAGGATTCGGCATTTTGTTTTCCTTTTTAGCCCTTAAAAAGTTCATATTGAATTACTAAAACACCCTCCACCACAACCTAATAACTAAAAACATATAAGGGTAAATTTGGAATTTTTAAAAAAAACTGAACTCCGGCCTGCCAAACTCCTGTCATGTCGGCTGCACTCCACCCTCCCTTCTCGCTTTTCGCCCTCCCTTTATGCTTCGCCTGACATCGGTTTGAAGAAAAAACTTCCCTTTTCGCATGCTTTTTGATCGCCTGACATCCGTTTGAGTACTGCCTCAGATTTTTCTTTAAATTTTTATTTAAAATATTATTATTTTAATAAAAATAATAATAAATTCGAAAAAAAAAAAACAAAAAAACTATAAACACCGTCATTCATTTTTTTACACCTCACCAACTTCTACACAAACACCAATACAACTTTATCATTACTTAAAAATTCACAAAATCCTCCAAATCCTACAAAAACCTTCAAAACGAACATCACCCATGATTCCTACTTTTTTTTCACTTTTCTTTCGTTTGCTTCCGATCCAATGACCATGTCACTCGATGAACACAAAAGACTCCCCTCCTCCCCCTTCTCAAAATTGTGTTCAATTTTGAGGTCCATTTTGACTTATCAATGGTGACTTCAAATGGTGTGACTGGTGTCAAAGACAGAGAGTACACACTCAAGGACTTTTGTATGTTTCATGGAGCAAACATATTTTTATTATTGTGATGGGTCGAGGCACATGTTCTGCTCAAAACAAAGAAATATACGAAAAAAGGAAGCACTGAGTTGATACAGGAGATTATGTGGAGACTCGATTCCTATGAACACCCATTATCTAAACACGCACCAGTAAAATCTCAAATAGTATAAGGTCCGTTTTGGATAGAGGATCTTCCAGGGGACCTAAAGCTCTTGGGCTATGAAGTTCTACACCAAGTCATTCATTCACGTGCAACTACCACAACCTGTTTTCCAATGTTGCCGCCGCGGAAGAGCCCTACCAGAGCTGCTGGGCCACTCTCGATGCCTTCTGTTATGTCTTCCACATATGTAATCTTCCCTTCTCTGATGTAAGGCAGCACCAACTCCAGAAACTGAGGGTGCTTGTGAAAGTAATTGGGAGCCAGAAATCCTTCTATTCGGGCTTGTCTCAGAATCACATTCGCCAGATTATGCACACCTTCATGCTTCTCAAGGTTGTACTGTGAGATCATCCCGCATGCAGCAATGCGGCACTGGACCCTCATGTTGAGTAGCACTGCGTCAAGCATCTTTCCTCCAACATTCTCAAAATAAAAATCAATACCTTCAGGAAAGTACCTGAAAGGAGAAGACAACAAGGCACTAGGTTCAAGCACCTGCAATTACGAAATACAATATCACAGTCTCTGTTGGTTCCTTCGCAAGCACATAGACTGAAATTCAAAAGATATCAATACCCCTTTCTTTCTGTTTCCATTAGCACAGACGGTTATTAGATGGTGTATGACCAAGACGGATACTCGAACCCGAATTTACCAAAACTGCATAATTGGGTTAACTTTCAAATTTGAGTATCTCAGTGTCTCTAACCCATGAACACCAGTGCTGTGATTGAAAACTTATGAAATCCACAATGCTTACTGGAGTATCAAACAGAGCCCTCAGTCAGAGCCTAAAATTATATTTCAGAAGAGCTTGTGGAAGATATTGGGAGATTCTTGCTAAGTTGAAGGATCGACTGGCATCTGGGAATTTCAGAAGAGCATTGGCGGCCAATCCTGCCGTTGCAGAGAAATGGGGATGCATTTTGTAAAGTCTAGTGTCTACTGTAGATCTTGCTAATACTATTACTTGGGTTATGTTGCTCTAGGGGCATGTCCCTAACCATGTACAAACACTGATTGAAGCTATAGTGCCATCATTTGCTGGAATTGAATTTTTAGATACACGCTTACACTTACCCTCACCCAAAAAACAAAAGAAACAGGCTCCCACTAACCTTTTCAACGCAGCAGCCAGGTCAGGCTCCTCGTTATAATTGAAAGCCTCGTCAAATCCAAACTTCTGCTTCAGCAAATCAAACGTATATTGCGCAAAGGATAAAGAAAGCAGCAAAAGGAAAAAAAAAATTTGTTAGTGATTTTGCCCACTCTGGTCAAGTACACCAAACCTTAAGATTAAAGTTTGCGAGATAGGACAATAAGCAAAATTAGGAAGAGTTATCTACTTTGACTTGTGGCTGTTGGTGATGGACACAATGAATTGAGGACATGAACATTATGCATCAGATATGGCCACTATCATATCGAAACATAATTGACCCATGAATTGATTATCTCAAGCATATATATTCCTCCAATTTTTCTCTTTTAAGTAACCAGATGGTGTTACACCTTGATAACTCTGAACCGATCTTAGGTAAATAAAGGAGAGTTTCTTTACAAGTCTTGAATTGAGTGTTGAGAAAAAGGGGACCCATTACTTGTATCCAGTTTTGTTGGACAAGACAAACCATGTGCTCTAGCACATTAAGAGAATGACAGTCCATTTAGGAGTTCAAGATGATAGCATCCTTAGAACTACTTTTCACTGATTAACAGATGAGCTGAATAATACTAGTAACTAGACTAGCACATTGCGTTCTAAACATAACTGCAGCTAGTATGCTAGGGAAATTGAAATGTTGAACAATTGGTAAACAACAGAAGAACCTTGTTCTTGCTTCCAGCACTTCCAACAACATAGCAGCCCAAAAGCTTTGCAAACTGGCCCACAAGCTGACCAACTGCCCCAGAAGCTGCTGAAATGAAGACATTTTCTCCTTGCTTGGGGGAACAAATCTCATAAAACCCAGCATAAGCAGTCATACCAGGCATTCCTTCATGTGAGGTATATGTTAGATAAGCTTTGAGCATCAAACAAGGAGTAGCATGGTAAAAGTCCAAACAAATCCACTTGCTACAAGGAGTCTATAGAAGCAACAAGTACTACGAGATGGCTACAATCTCAAGATATAACTTCAGCTCAGTCAGCAAACAATGCCAGAGATCTAAAAGATAATTGCAACTATTCTAATTCCATGGCTGTATTTTTATGGCCATACTCAAGAAAAAGACTCCACAGGAAATAAGTTGTCTTCAACTTTTCATCCGTTACAGGTCGTCAGAAGTGAAAAAACAAAATTCGAAGTGGGACCTATAAAGCATTACGCCTACCAAGAATTCCAGTATAGTAGGAGAGAGGCACGTCGGTGTGTTGAATTTTGAACAGAGCCTCAGGTGTTGGATTGAGACTGTACTCTTCCCAGTCGATTCTCCCCCAAACCAAGTCGCCTTTCTTGAAGTTTGGATGTCCAGAATCTAAAACTTTAGCCACTCCATAACCATTGATGGGCTGCGTAGTTTAAACGAGAAGGTTTTAAATTCAAGCAAACTTGTGACTGGACTCATCATCAGGAAAACAAAATAACCCAATCTCTTTAATCATTGGGATATACACATTTGAGGTTCTAGTGAACTAAAGACCTCCAAAAAATGACGAACTATTTGTTTATTTTTTATATATTTCATTCGTGTTTGTAGAATTTGACAACCATTTGTAACTTCTCATTACAGAGATCGGATCGTTTTATTGGGTTCCAAAAGAAAAGGTCAAATCAGCCAAAAACATAGGGATTAGACAAGGCCACGGAGATTTCACAACATATGGCTATTCCAATGTTGTCTTTACACGTAGACACCCAGTCACAATTGCAACTTTGTCGAACAAGTAAAGACTAAAATCATGTGAGAGAAAATTGAAACTTTAAAGTTTAAACTCCAGTCCTTCTGTTGTTTTTTCACATACAAACAGGAAGATGCGTCTAAACCACTAGCGACGGTCTCTGAGACTGAATCCCAAGATTTAATTTCAAATTTTCACACAGAAAAGCCAATGACAATACCAATTCTATCCATTCCAAACACAATCTATCACAAAAACTAAAAAAAAAAAAAAAAAAAGATGTTGAGAGTAGGAGTCCCGCATTGCTTAGTAATGTGGGGTGTGTGAGTTTGTAGGCTTATAAATAGAAGCCCCTTGTAATGTTTTAAAATATAAGTGAGTTAACACAATTAATCCAATTGAGTGTTCCCCTAATGGATGTCTCACTTATCAAGTATGAAAATTTTTATTTCTAACATGGTATCGGAGCAAGGTTTTCGGCTTAGTCCGGTTACCTCCTGGCGACCATGCGGCTTAGAACCGGCTTTCTCCCGGCTTAGTACCGGCAACTTCCCGGCTCAGTACCGGCATCCTCCCGGCGCAGTATCGGCGACTTTCCGGCTTAGTACCGGCAATCTTTGTAATTTTTTTTTCTTTGTAATTTTTTTTGTAACTCCAAACTCAAGGTTTGTCGGTTTGTCCACCTTGAGTTTGCGGGGGAGTGTTGAAAGTAGGAGTCCCACATTGCTTAGTAATGTGGAGTGTGTGAGTTTGTAGGCTTATAAATAGAAGCCCCTTGTAATGTTTTAAAATATAAGTGAGTTAACACAATTAATCCAATTGGGTGTTCTCCTAATGGATGTCTCACTTATCAAGTATGAATATTTTTATTTCTAACATGGTATCAAAGCAAGGTTTTCGGCTTAGTCCGGTTACCTCCTGGCGACCATTCGGCTTAGTACCGGCTTTCTCCCGGCTTAGTACTGGCAACTTTCCCGGCTCAGTACCGGCTTAGTACTGGCAACTTTCCCGGCTCAGTACCGGCTTTCTCCCGGCTTAGTATCGGCGACTATCCGGCTAAGTACTGGCTTTCTCCCGGCTCAGTACCGGCAACCTCCCGGCACAGTACCGACATCCTCCCGGCGCAGTACCGGCGACTTCCTGGCGCAGTACCGGCGACTTCCCGGCTTAGTACCGGCAATCTTTGTAATTATTTTTTTTCCTGTAATTATTTTTGTAACTCCAAACTCAAGGTTTGTCGGTTTGTCCACCTTGAGTTTGCGGGGGAGTGTTGAAAGTAGGAGTCTCACATTGCTTAGTAATGTGGGGTGTGTGAGTTTGTAGGCATATAAATAAAAGCCCCCTGTAATGTTTTAAAATTTAAGTGAGTTAACACAATTAATTCAATTGGGTGTTTCCTAATGGATGTCTCACTTATCAAGTATAAAATTTTTTATTTCTAACAAAATAGAGGAATCTTAGAAGAAAAAAAAACAGAGAAATGAAGAAAGGGTTGGAGCAACTGACCGAACTGGGTATATAGGAGCCGACGTATTTACCCTCAGTGAAATGGACTCATACGGCCACGGGCCACGCATGGAGGGATCGCAGGACAAATAAAGGTTCTTCAGCAGAACCGCATTGGAACCTTCGGGGACCTTTAACGTTATGGTACCAGACGTCACGTGCATGTCCGACTCCTTTGGAAAATCGGTGACGAAGTCCCTGAAGATCACCCGCTTGTTGCTCACCTCCTCGCCAACGCCATCACTCGCCATTGCTGAATTCTCCCTCTCTCTCTGAAGTGAAACGGAGGACAGTACCAGACAGAGGCGGATCTAGCGAGGGGATCGCCTGAAAAATCTCTCATACTTTTTTTTTTTTTTTTTTTTTTTTTTAATATTGGCCGCCCCCCTTAGGAAGGGGTATCGGCCTCTCAGAGGACTCTTCTGGACTCTGGTTCAGATATTTTGTTTGAGTTGGACTTGGAGAGTGGGCGTCTGGCTTCTTTGGTTGCCTACAATGACGGACTCATCGAAAGTAAGGCTGGTTCGGTGCCCAAAGTGTGAAAATCTTCTCCAAGAGCTCGTTGATTACTCTGTTTACCAGTGCGGTGGTTGTGGTGCTGTTCTTCGAGGTACTTTTGTTTCTGTTGGATAGTAAAATGCAACTGTTTCTTTGCTTAATGTGAAATCTGAGAGGGGGGAGAGATAGAGTGAATAATGTTTGGATCAAAATTTCCTTACAATTCGGAAACATTCACGAGATGTCAAAATATCTCATTGTGCTCCGTCATCAAAATGTCAATTTCTTTTATTCATATGCCATTTCTCTGTAACCAAAAGCTGCAGCCTGCATTGCTGTTTTTCTTTTTCTTTTTCTTTTTTTGCGGAAGCGCCGGGGGCGGAGTTACTGCGAATGATAATTTATCAGCGGAATTCTCCCGCTTATGAACCGCCGAGGCAAATCTTTTTAATTGTGGATGTAACATGAAAAACTGCATGAAAATATGAACCCTGAATCCCTGATTTTCGTTGTACATAACCCCTGAGCAAGGAAATCCAGAAACACCTCTATTGAACTAGTGACTTGAGATTTTTTTTTTGGGATCTCGAAAGAAATCTAGACGCCCTAATGTTTCAGTTGCAGTTTCCTTTAGTGCCTCTACAACCAAAGAGGGGTTCACCGGATTTTCTTTCTTCGTTTTTATTTCGGATCCGCGGGATAAGAGGGGGGTGGGGTCCACCAGAGCGAACCCTTGTACTTGCGTAGTGGGTGGGTTTGTGGGCAGCGGATACTTTTATAGTAGCCGTGAAGTTCACTCGCTTCCTCTTTTAAAGCCAAAAGAGTACTGTTTGCCCTCAAAAGTCGACGCCTGAATTGAGACAAGAGTCTGTGATGCCATCCACGTTGAAGCTAGCATGCGGGTGGTGTAGCCAATGGAATTTAATTTCCTGTATTTTGATAGTCAACGTTTCCAATGGTGAAGTTTTTCTGTGTAGACGGTCCTGGTGATTTGGCCTACATTATTTCGCTTATTCAAATAATTTCACTTGTGATAATCTATTATTTCTCCTTTCGTTTTGAAGAAGTATTTATCATCCTTTCAGTTTCAGCGCTAACTTAATATTATATATTGATGGAGGAGGAAAAGTTCACCTCCAGTAAAAGCCCATAAATGAAAGTTCAAATATGGATGGACACAAGCCTGCCATGCAGGTAAGGTGAATGTTTTTCTCACAAAGAAGATTAGGAGTAGGGTAGACCAAGCAAATTAGAATATCCTCGTAAAGCTTGCCGAAAAAGCTTTTATAAGGTATGAAAGTGTACGTACAGTAACAATAATTTCATCCTCTGGTTGAACGCTTAGAAAATTAGGCGAGGAGATAAAAAAAATAAGGTTAATTACAAAAAAAAAAAATCTCACCAACTTGTACAACATTCTCAATTATTCCCATGAACAAAAAATCGTTGCAACTGGGGCCCCATGAATTAAGTGGCGCGTCGCAATTCAGCTTTTCACTATAATCTCGCGTTAAAGCTCACATTTTTCGTCTCCAGAACACGTGAACTTACCAGAATACCCCCGTGCCATAACTTGTCTTCTAAATGCTGTGCGTTTTGAACAAGGCGAGTGTAAACGAATTTTCAGCATGTTGAAATACAGAGAACGGCATTGCCCCAGAAAGGAACTCCTTCGTTGCCTGATACCTGCCCCACCAAAATATAAGACTCCTTTCAAGTGGCCTCAGAGCCGAGACTTTGCTTGGTATGATAATATTCCGCATAGAGAGCTCAGCATTGAGAAAGCCGTTCAGAATTGGATACAAGTCGAGGGTGACCGTTTCAGATTTCCTGGAGGAGGCACCATGTTCCCCCGTGGAGCTGATGCATATATTGATGATATCAACGAGCTCATTCCTCTCAAAAGCGGAAGTATCAGTACTGCAATAGATACAGGCTGTGGTGTAAGTGCATTCATTTCAACTTCTTAAATCTTTGGGACAGCCTACAACTTATGAAGGCTTCATACATTAGTTCCACATTGATCTAAGAAATCAAATTACACCATATGTAAGCTACCTATCTTTAATGGAATTTTTTATCCAAGTGTGTAGTAGATGTCAGACAATCTGCTAATATGTTTTCCCCTATTTTGTTTTCTCTTGGCTGTGGGTATTAAGGTAGCAAGTTGGGGTGCTTACCTGTTGAGAAGGGACATACTGGCAATGTCTTTTGCACCAAGGGACACACATGAAGCACATGTACAGTTTGCATTAGAGCGGGGATTTTGAGGCCTGAAGGAACAGTTATATTTAGAGACTCAGTATTGAAAGCAGGGGAAACAAATTCAACTAGCTTTGTTTCTGTGTTGCCGAACCAGTCCAGTCCAGTAAGTTTTGACGGCAACAAGAATTTTCTCCGGATTGAAAGGCCCGCTTTCATGGTCCATAATCTGGCTCTTCCATCTCATGCCATCAGTAATACCTTGAATCTTCACAAGGACCTTTACTTTTGGTGGGGCAGGTATCAGGCAACGAAGGAGTTCTTCCTTTGTGGGGTAATGCCGTTCTCTGTATTTCAACATGTTTCTATCGAATTTCTGGTGCTGCTTGTTGTACTATCACGAATTTTCGGTTGGGGCACCGGGAAAAACAACCGAAAATTTGTTTACACTCGCCTTGTTCAAAACGCACCGCATTTAGAAGACAAGTTATGGCACGTGGGTATTCTGGTAAGTTCACGTGTTTTGGGGACGGAAAATGTGAGCTTTAACGCGAGATTACAGTGAAAAGCCAAATTGCAACGCTCCACGGAATTCATGGGGCCCATTTGTAACGATTTTTTATTCAGGGGGTAATTGAGAATGTCATACAAGTTCGTGGGGTTTTTTTTATAATTATCCCTAAAAAATAAGAAGAGTTAGTCCAGTAAAGGGAGACAGACTTGACAAGATAGTTACCCAGCGAAAAAATGGATGAGACTGACAGGGTCTAAAAGAAGAACGGATTGGCTGAGATAGAAGAAAAGGAGGCCCAAGTACATGTAAGAAAGAGAAGTATTAAAATTTACCCAATACGTGAAAGTTGGGTATAATTTAACTTTAAAAGACGCTTTGAGAAGTGAGGGATGTCACAACCTTATAAGGAGCACACTGTGACTAGTTTCTCTAGCAATGTGAGACTTCCAACACACCCCCTCACGTGTGGAGGAAGGACATCCAAGCCAACACGTGGAAACGGGTGACGGTGAGACCACAAACTAGGAATCTTGCTCTGATATCATATTAGAATTTACACAATATGTGAAATGTGAGCTTAACTCAACTCCAAAAGAAGCATTGAGAAGTGAGAGATGTCACAACCTTATAAAGAGCACATTGTGACTAGTTTCTTTAGCAATGTGGGACTTCCAACAAGAAGAGTAAATGAAAGGAGGAGGTTCTTAAAGAAAGTAAGTTCTTAACCAAGTCATTCTTCTTTTTTAAGAACAAGATAAACATAGATGTCAACTAATAAAATCAACGGAGATATTCTCCTACGGTGAGAATCTCGTGTAGTCGTGTCCTAGAATCGGTTTATTTGCTTGTACGAGAAAGGAAGGCGCTGCTTTATCTTTCAACCCATCCCAAGCCTGAATCTCTGACTTCTTCCTCGTAGCCCTAACCCAGTAGACTTTATGATGCATGTTAAATTTAACTTCGTTGGATAATATTATTTCCCGAGTTTAACGTAAAATCGAGCAATCGGCACTCTGCAATACTTGACTACTTGTTATCTTTGTTACTTAAGAGAAAAGGCACAGTCAACTACTCGTTTTCTACGCAAGAAAGTTCATCTGATCGTAGTGGAGATTAGAAGAAGTTCTCGGAACCAATTTCTCAGCTCACGAGTCACGACATTACCCAACGGGCCCCCACTCTGAATCTGTCGAGTTTCAAAAGCGCATCTAAACGCAGAGAGCCTGCGAAAGCGGCCCAATGCACCACTTGAGCACCACTTCCTAAAATTGCGACTGTTATAAAGTTCCTTGTCTGAAGGGTCAGAAATGAGACTTGGGCCTCTGGGCGTCATAGTTTAACGAAAGCGAATGAACATAATGCAATAGAACTCCTCCAGCCCTCCTCTTTAGCGAACAGATGCGAGTCTGTACCATGTTTGGACCTATTTGAGCAAGCCGTGACTAACTGACTTTACGTTTTTCGCATTTCCTTTGTTTGCTTCCGAGCCCAAGACCATGTTACTCGATAAAGACAAAAGACTCCTCCTCTGTTCTCTGAAGTAAATCACCAACAGTGTATCGAACCGAGATGCTTGCCTCACAATACTACTGCAAATTTCGTTTTACAAAAACTTTGGAGCATTAGAATTTTCCCGTTTCTTTTTTTCTCGATTCTCAGACAGAACATTCTTATTACACGAGGATGTCTGCAAATTTGTACCTGAAATGACGTGGAGCTCTCCTCTCTCATGCACATGACCCCGCACATGTTTTCAGTTAGTGCGTCCTACACGTAAGGGATTTATCATCGAATTTTTTTGTTGAATATTTTAGGTCCATTTTGACTTATCAATGAGCCATTACCATAGAACGTGATTTCACCCAATTCAAATGGTGGTGCCAAAGGCGGAGAAAGTGAATTTCTCAGCAATGGGCATGGGCTTTTGGTTAGAAGAATGTTAAATGTTATCGTGAATTGCGAGTTCGAATGGAGGTGATTTTGGTTCAGGCTGCTGGCAAAGGTGGACGGTGGTCATGGCTGCTGTCCTACGGATGTGGATGATGGTGCACACCCCCAAATAACTCGATTACCCAGGAACCAAAAAAAAAAAAAGAACAAAACATTACTCACTCGCAAAAACAATCAATTATCATTCCAGAAATTTATGTTTCTAGCTGCTTGACAAATTCTCAAACAGTCTAACAAGGATAATGATCACAACCCATTCTAACTGTATTATGACAAGACTCGAAATAGTGCAACTTTGCAAGGGAGAACCGCTACCTATTGCTTATGCATACAGTTGAGATAAGAGTACACACTCAAGGACTTTTGGCTACTTAACTTTCGTATGTTTCATGAAGGAAATGTATTTTTATTGTTGTAATGGGTCGAGGCACATGTTCTGCTCAAAACAAGAAATCTACCAAAATGGAAGCACTGAATTGGTACAGGAGAGCTTGTCTGAACAAAACATATATTCACTTTACAATTTTTGTTATTGAAACACATACGAGATGGTTCATAGATTACATATAAAGGCATCCTCCACAGAAATGAATGGGTCTCGCATCACATCTACATAGCAATAACAACGTGCAGCACCAAATACATGTACACAATACAACTGACGCGGGTAACATCATCTACGCCAAAAGCTTATTAATGATTCCCCTTTGGAGAGGATCAGCCCACCAATAGAATAGGCTAACTGGCACCATCATATAAATAGGGATCAAGAAGAGGCAGTGTTGGATGGGGAAGAGGGGTTAAATGGAACCTGCTCAGCACAAGAGAGAATCTCATGGGGCCCTGCTTCCTCTCGGCCTACGCCCATAAGGTCAAGGAAATACAGGTAATGGGAAATGATGTTGTTCATAGAATCAATATCACCCTGGCCGCAGACACGATCCCCGTAAAGAATGTTCATTGTGGTACCAAATCCAGGAACACGCTTGGACAAAGTATCATTCTTAGTTGGCTTCCAGTTGCCAACAAAGGCATCATGGGCTGAAGGCTGTGACTTCTTGACTGGTGTCATCCACTTCCAAACAGCAGCCTGGAAAGCAAGGGTAGCATTCTGCTCAATGTATTCTGGATGGTTCAACAGGTCTACTTTCAAAGCCTCCCCAGTTGCTCCGTAGTTGTAGTTCCTATGAGAAAAGCACCACCAAAACCATTCTAAGCATCATTTTCCAAGAACTTAACCATTCAACAAATCATTATTAGGTTTTATGTGATCAGTCCAATCATCTCTGTAGGAAAGCAGTGGCAAGTAGTGGAATGAAGCACCATGTATGACCTATAAAATGATGCAAAACTAATGCATGAGTAAGTTCTCTATTAAGAGATGCTTCATTTAACTACTGAAGATGCCTCGCAAGAAAATCTAAAAACCTTGCTACTGGACAAGTACAGTATTATTATCATAAACTAGAATCTTTACTAACTGCAGAAATTATGCAAAAATTGAAATATTTGCGGTGAAAAACAAATGAACAACAGAGAAATTGGGATAAAACGGGAAAAATAGAACGGAAAAGGAACATGAAAATTTTGGTTATGAATTTAGAATACAGACCAGTAGATAAGCAAGGCACCACGGCCGTAGTATTCAGCTCCAGGAGCACAAGGGTAGGTGTATTTGAAGAACTCGTCGCAGTATGACTGGCTGGGACTCATTTCCCTGTTATAACAAAGCCCCCAGGCAAAAGGCCCTCCTGTCGCCACTCCATAACCACCTGGTGATACAGCCCCCGTTAGAGATTCACCAGTTTTTCCAATAAATCAAATTATAAGAACAAACAAAAGAGTCTGAGCAGCTAAACACAATTTCCACCAATCCAACAACAGCAAAAATCAAACACCGAGGTATTCAGAACCCACTCTAAAATTTCTATCCCTAAAGTAAATTAAGTTTCCCGCAATTAATAAAAGAGGCTGTGAATTTCCAAGAAGAGCCTAGTTCTTCTAATTCGGCATGCATTCTATCTCATTTAGTTCTATGCCGAGAGGCAAGATCCAAACTACTTACGTACAACTAGAAAACCCAATTCAGCCAATCAAATCAAACACCCAGAAAACCGCATCCTCTCGAAGCCCAGCATCTAGTAAAAGAGAGGGAGAGAAAAAGAAGTAGAACACTGTAAGTACTCTAAGACTACGTACAGGAGGTCTGGCTAGCGACGTGGGCGAGGAAGGCGGCGATCTCTTTCATCTTCAACTCCTTGAGGCCGGTGGTGCCAAAGCCGAGGGGCTCGTAGAGGGCGGCGGCGGTGATGAAGGATTTGTAGTCCCAGAAGCCGACGGCGTGGGCGACGGGGGTGTTGCGCTTGGAGAAGAGGTTCTCGAACTGGTAGGTCTGGAAGTAGTCCGTGATGGTCTCGTTGCAACAGTAGATGGACCAACCCTTGCACTCCCACCCTTTGTCGCACATCGTCTTCCCATCCACCTTCTTCACCTTCGTCACCGTGTCCGGATCGCACTCCGCCACATGGAACGCCACCACCAGCATCAATCCCAGAATTACCACAATGTTCCTTCCTCCCATCTTCGTCTGGGTCTCGCCGTGTAGTATTCTTTTGTTGCAATGCAAGGGAGGGATGGAAAGAAGAAAAGGGCAGGGTGTTATGTAGGATCGGCGGTCTTTTTCCTCCTGTGAAGATTCTTTGTAATAGAGAAAATGAGTGGACCCGACGAGTGCTTAAACGGCGTGCAAGTTTGAGGTGTGGACGGTGGATGTTGCGGTCGAGTCCAGGAGAAGGTATTCGGGGTTTAAGTAGATAACACCAGGCTGAATTTGTTGGGATGGCAAAGCTCCCCCACCGACAAAACTTAAAAGGCAATGAAAAATTAGATTCAAGGGTACGTTCGTTTTCACCCTTTTTCTCTCAACTTTACACAAACAACAATAAAATACTATTCAACATAAAAATTCACAACTTCTCTAAAATCCTACATTTTTTCTCAAAACGAACATCACCCAAGTTTCTCCGTGCACCTTCGGGCTAAATCCGGAATTTGGGCCTCTCAGTCGGGTCAGACCACTTTTGTCCAACTGAAGTCGACAAAATATGGTTCGGTGAGATTCGTATAATTGAAGTTCCGGAGTGTGGCACAAAAAATGATAGCTCAATGGTCAGTGGAAGGAATGAACCAACTTTTATTTTTAAGACAGTTCGAGTGTATGGGGATTTGTTGCAGTGCTTCTACTCGATTCATTTGTCTCCCAATTGGATCAGTTTCTTCTAAATTCAGTGTACAGAGTGTATGGGGGGATATATATACATATACGGCTCGTCATTTTCATCTGTATTTTGAAGTTTATTATACGAAAAATAAGATCAACCCATGAAGCCTTACAAAATAGACAATGGTAGGAGCCCTATGCCCTGCTAGATGGTTGATGGTAATCTGCTTCACAGTTAGATTAAACCGAGTGAGTCTGCAAACTAAGGTGGATGGTAGACAAGGGCTAGATTAGTAGTTCTTTTGGCACTATAGGAGCATGGATAGAAAGGTCACAAAATAAGGTGAATGCCTGGTCAACTCCCTAAATTGTACATGGATGATAGCGACTACAGATGAGATTGACAAAAATTCTATTAGAGGAAAATGTAAATAATGTTTTTAGTAAATTCATATGATAAAAAAGATAATGTTAGAATATACACGTATGAGTACGAGTATACACAGACGGATTTAAGGGGGTTGGGAGGGGGCCACCGCCCCCTAAGAATTTTGAATTTTTCTTCTCTTTTAAACATGTTTAAGGACAAAATATTATTTCATTCTAATTTTACACCTTCAAATATCATTTTCCCCCACCCCCAAATATTTTGAAAAAATGTATTTTACAAGGCCAAAAATACTATCCATTTTTTACCCATTTAAATACCATTTATCCCTCTATAGTTGCTTCTGGTTTTTTAGTTTAGTTCCAGGGCTTTCTTTTTCTGCTATCTCTGTGACTGGTGTGGTGTATCGATTTCGTATGTTTCTTCTAATTGGCCATAAAATACAAGGTCCTGTCAGACCATACCACCCCTGGTTTGGTCCATGACCAGCATATTCACCTGATCCTCTCATCTCTCGTTAGGAGTCCTAGAGGTGTTGGACTCCTAATTAAGCGCGCACAGGATCCAGAACGATAAGAGCTCAGAGGATTTCTATCACCTTTATGACTAATGTGGATTTTCTTCAGATATATCGTAGATCGCTTACAGGGAAGATTTTATATGCTACAGATTAGCGTTTCTTGCATACGTTCTTAATCTTTCACATGAGAGATTTCTTCGTTAAAGAATAGGACCAATGATCTATTGTCCACCATCGGATTGTTCCTTTTTATTGGTTTTGACCTTCTTCCAATTCTTTTAAGCTTTGGTTTATTTTCTTCCGAACTAATTGAAGAGCTGCCTCCGTCTCTTGAATTCTTTTGAATTTAAATGTTTAATTGAATTTTTATAACTCTATTCTACGCTAAAAGTTTCTTTTTTCCGAAAGTTGTAGCTGAAGGGAAACTTCATGCCAATTGGGAAGACCTTTACAGATTGGTGGAGACCACCCGGCCAGGGACATACCACCTCTAGGACTCGCACGGGAAACACCTCCCTCATCCATGGAATGCTGCTCACTTGGGAAAATATTTTCAGTAGTTTGTTTGATGATTTATACTTGTTTTATTATTTGAGACATTTTGATTCTCTTGTTTCCAGTTTTTGGTGAACACATAAATAATTTTGCTCCTAGTCGGTTCAAGTGCGCAAGTCTCCACTTCCGAGTACCTTACGCTGGTTCGTACCCGGGCAATGGTCAACTAGATTGCAAGTCTCCCGACTACCCTGCGTCGGCTTGTACCCGGGCAGTGGTCAACTTGATCGCAAGTCTCCTGAGTACTCTGTGCTGGCTTGTACCCGGGCAGAGGTAACTCGATCACAAGTCTCCCGAGTACTTTGTGTCGGCTCATACCCGGGCAGTGGTCAACTCGATCGCAAGTCCCGCTTTATATTTTCTCAGGCTGGATTGCTCTTATAATACTAAAATCTTATTGAAATCAAATTCGAGGATGCCCTCTCTTCTTCTTCCTTTCAGGTCTGGTCAAACTCCACTGAAAACTCTGCTTGGGGCGAGATCTCAACAGCGGTCGAACTTCTCCAGAATACCCTGCTCGGGATAAGATCTCATCAACAGTCTCTTCCTAGTCCCTTCCCTCTCTGTTTCTCCCTTACGTTAGGGAAAAGGGCCAAAGCCCTGAGTCACAAATTCTCCCAAATCCCTAACTCGTCCTATCTACACAAACAACTTCTCTTTGAAGATTATAAACAAGCAGTAAAAACGCGTGAAGAATTGATAAGAAAAACAAGGCTATGTTTTGTTTGGTCTCAAATTTTTTTTAAAAAAATTTCACAATTATTTTTTCATCAATTTTAATACCTTTTCACCGATCACAATAATTTTTTACAAATTCCAATAACTTTTAACAAACTTGAACAACTTTTAGCGTATTTTTTGCCTATCCCGATAGAATCTACATTACTTCTAAAAAAAATACAAAAAATATTTTCAAAACCAAATCCCAAAAATTCTCATAACTACCCACATCCAAAAAGCAAAATCTTTGACTCGCTAGAAGCCAAAAGCAGAACAAACAATATTCATAAATTTCACTAGAAGAGACGTATCTTTGCCATAGCATTACAATGCGTACAGAACTTAACATATATGTGCCCAATTTATTAAGCAGAAAACCATTTATCTGTATCTATAATACACGGCACACCAATTATGCCCCAGGTCAGGACTACCCACTCTGCTTTGAAACCCATTTAGCTAGCCAACAGGACACTGAGACTTAAGCCTTCGACAACTAATCCTGAGAAGGTCACCCGACGCATGCAGTGTCACAGAGTCATAGACAGCGAATGACTGTATCACTCACGAGCAACTGCAACTACTTGTTTTCCTAAGTTGCGACCACTGAAAATGCCAACAAGCGCAGCTGGACCACTCTCAAGGCCTTCAGCTATGTCTTCCACATACACTATCTTCTTTTCTCTGATGTAAGGCAGCACGAGATCTAAGAACTTGGGATATAGGTGATAGTAGTTGTGATGTGTGTATCCTTGCATACGTATCCACTTGAACGCAATGTGCATCAAATTTTTAATGCCTTCAGGCTCATCGATGTTGTACCGTGAGATCATTCCGCACACTGCAATGCGACCATTGTGCCTCATGTTGAGGAGAACTGCGTCAAGCATTTTGCTCCCAACATGCTCAAAGTAAACGTCAATGCCTTCTGGGAAATACCTGATGACAAACAAAAACCAGTTTTATTTGCGCCACGCGCATCTCTTGTACCTCTATTAGTTTTAAAGTTAAATGCACATTAATTATATAGCATGTCAATTGATCTCAATACCTATTTTCCTTGTGAGTACTTCTAATAAAATCTTTAAAATATCTAAAAATATCTCCTAAAATATCTTACAATATCTCCGTACATTATCTCCTGAAATATTTCAGTAACATAGAACACTGCTGACCTCTTCAAAGCCGCGTTAAAGTCATGCTCTTCCTTGTCTTAAAATATCTCCTAAAATATCTTAAAATATCTCCGTAAATTATCTCCTGAAATATCTCAGTAACAGAACACTGCTGACCTTTTCAAAGCGGCGTTAAAGTCATGCTCTTCCTTGTAATTGAAAGCCTCCAACAGTTTCATAGTAGATGTAGATGCCTTCAGGGAAGTACCTGGTGACATCAAGGTAAAAGAAATTCAGTAGTGAGTGCTCGAGATAACATTGCTACAGGTCACAATTACTGGCAGTGGCCTGGCTATTATTGTGCGAGAATAATCCTTTTTTAAAAGAATTTTTGTTTCCCCTGGCTTTCATCACCCCCTTTCGGCCTAATATTGGATCTTCTTTTGATTCACTGATTATTGTATAAAAACAACTCTAAGCATATAAGTGGATGCAGTACAAATTATTATGGTAAACAAGATTTCCAGAATGAAAAAGCAGATATAAAACAGCAACTGATCTCTACACCATCTTTTTCCATTGTTGTTCATGGGGAGCTGTGTGGTTATTGTACTGGGAGCCGTGGATTGAGACAAGGGGACCCATGTCCCGTATCTCGTTTCTTGTTATCGAAGTATTCTCTGGCAACTAACAGGCAGTTCAACTTCTACTGGAGGTGCAAAAAGGAGGGTATTTGGCAGTTATGCTTTGCAGATGACGTGCTGATGTTTTGTAAAGGGGAAATCAATTCTATTAAGCTTATCAAGGACTAGTCTGTTTCCGAATGCAGCCAAGAGTAATATTTTCTTGTGTGGGGTGGATGAAAAATCAGTTTAGACCCTAACAACACTTGGTGAATATGTGTTTTCCCTCTAATTAACAAATCAATAATAATTTTAAAACATGTTCTAAAATTGTTTAGCCTAGATATGCATAATAATCAACTCAGTCAACAAATAGCCAGCAGAAAATTAAATAGACTTCAATTACACAAAGAGACAAGAATTTGGTGACAGAGTGGAAAACCTTTGAAACATCATTCAAAGGAAAAATCACTTCGGGCTAGCAGCCACTTAGAATCCACTAATAAGAAAACCTTACAAATAGTAATTCAGACACGGGCAACCCCAATTGCTTGACTCTGACAACCCTGATATAATAATCCAAGTTTCGCTGCTTAGACCCACTTCGTGCGACATTCCACTCAGACATTTGAGGTTATTCTTATGGATTCTTCACCGAACACTCTTGTTCTTCAGCACGCCTTCAACACCATGAAGGTTGCAAAGATATTTGATGGAAGAATAGAGAAAAGCTCATAAATTTGAAGCACAAATCTTCTCTCAAGAACAGAGAGACAAATCAGCTGGGAGAGAGTGGTGCTTACAAAGCCAGGGGTGAAGGAAGGAAAAAAGGTCGGACCCAGCTTTGATCACCAAATAATTTATAAAGATTAGAATCTATAGATTTCACTCAAGAGGAACTCGCACAGATTTTACGTTAAGCAAGTTTCTAATAATAAATGTGAAGTGCAATCTCTGTAGAAAACGTTTTCTTTGTTCGTTTTTGTTTTGTCGTTTTTTTTTTGTAATGTTTTCTGCCTTGCATAGAAGTTAAAAGGCAATCTTCATGACCAGAGTCAGCCAGTTAGGGATGAAGTACACAGGACGTGCACAAGCCACAATGAACGAAAATCTTCATTCTATATCATTACATCAATTTCTCATACAAACACTCCCGGAGAAAGGGGGTTTGGACTTTTCGGACTATATGCTGATTGCAAGGCCAGGCTCCAGAAAAGCCCAATGGGCTAGCAACGCCGCAGGCTCAAGCAACAAACTTCAGCGGCAAAAATTACACGACTCCCACTAATAGTATAAAAGCATCGCTTTGGCCTAGAAACGCAAGGAGTACAAAAACATGAATTCTTGTACTTTTCTATGCTTATTTAATCCTAAGATATGGATCTTTTTATCTTCCCCTCCGACTACAAGCAACCTGCAGGCTGGACAAAACCAGAAGTTGTTCCGGCGGCGTGGTTGCAGGAAGCTTGGGCTACTTGATTCGTATTATAAGTTAGCTTCACGTCCTGCAATCTTATTCCGGAGCATGGATACATCGAACTACAATCTAGATTCACAGCAACTTGTGTGGCTGACGTTCCATGAATATCTTGGTATGTCACATCACTAATTTTCACACCAGAAACCTGTTGAGAAAGAGAACACAGAAACAGCGATAAATAATCTCCTTAAACATATGATTTAAGGATTTTTCAGAAGCGACAGGTCTATCTTTAAGCTTGTGCGGGGTTTCAATATCGTACCTGACCAGGGCAACCTTTGTTGCTGGGGCAGTAGTTTTGATCGATTACAATGGGGTTCTGGACATTCACCATAAGCACATGCTGGAAAAGAATGCTCCTGGCAAACCCGTTGCTGGGCCTTCCCCATGACTTGATCCTCACCCCATTCTGAGTACCGGTAAAAATAGCTGTTTTAACTGTAATATTTTGCACACCAGCCTCTTCCTGGTCCTTGCCCAGACTCCCAATGCTGCATCAATCAAACAACGTCCAAACCCATACCGAATTCAGCATCAAATTATCATAGTAGCTACTTGTAGGTGCATCACCGTACATGTGATACAAATGGTAATTTTTTATTCTTAATTGAATTACCTGATTCCGTGGCCAGGTCCACATGCAACGTTCTCAATCCACAAGTTGGTGGCACCGGGGCCAATTGAGATACAGTCGTCACCAGTCCCTATCTTGGAGTTGAGAATGGTGACACCTGACGATAGCTGAACGTGAATCCCGTCGGTGTTTGGGCTTTCGCCCGAGGCGGTGATCTTGACACCTTCCATTTTCACGTTATTGCAGCCATTGACGACAATGTGGAACATCTGGCTGTTTATGGAGGTTAATCCACTGACCACGATGTTTTTCGAGTTTGAAAACTGCAGTGTCTGCTCGCATACATGTACAGAAGAGAAAACCGCAATTATTGACCATAAAAATGGAAGATAATAGTATTGTATGTCAAAAAAGGAACATGGTTAAGGCTTTGTGGACTGAATTAAATATGTGCAACTTAAGGGATAGAACGCTAATGCGAGCAAGAAACGCCTAAGCACATGCTTGGCCTTTGGCATTCCCATGATTAGCTCCAAAGCAGGCTTGCCGATATCCCAAAACTCGAGGTAGAAATTATATATACACTAAGATGGGCATAGGATGGATAGTTTAAATAGATGCAGAAGCCAGAAAGATGATATTCTACTCGAGAGCTAGCATGCATCGGGTATGTCCCGATGTAGCGGCATCAGTTAAAAGGCGGTTATTTCAGTTTGAAAAGAATACCCTAAGAACCCAAGAAGAGCATTAACATAGTCAAACCAAAGACCATTTTTCTAAGAAAACCAAACTGCAGTGCACATGAGTAATACCCACCGCACGATTAAACATTCATGTTCAGATCTTCTCCATTAAAGCAAATTTTAAGTTTTAACCCATTGCATGCATTGTACGCGCGCGCCACTGACGGGGCCGGGCATACTCTTCTATCCCCCTAGTGAAAAGACATCCACACCCCCCTTGCCCATTGTTTGATTAACTTAATTCGATTATACATTATCACCTGCTCAATAGATGTCCAACAATTATACAAGGCCCCCCCACTACTAGTAACTGGTTCACCAAACATAAAAAAGTTGTAGTCCTGTAATTCAACATACCGATGCTCCTTCAGGGCAACTCTTGCCTGAGTTCTTGCAAGCCCACAAGCCAGTGCCTTGCCCATCAAGTATCCCACCAGATATCGTGACCCCATTAACGGCACTGAACAAGAGCCAGTTACCGCCATTTCCGAGGACCATATAGTTCGATGGGGCCACGAGCGTGCCGTCGATGAGTATCCTGATCGCATAGTTATTGCACGGGCCGTTGAAAACCACCTGGCGAAGATAGAATCTCCCCGCCGGGACGTAAACGTCAGCCGGATTTACCGAGGCACAAGCCTGCGTCCATGCAGTACTGAAAGCCCGGGTCGAATCCGTCTCGCCATCTGCTTTGGCTCCGAAACTAACCACGTTGTAAGACACGGGAACAGCTAAGACGACTGAGGAATAAAAGATGACAGACAGAAGTGCGAGGACAAGAGGGCAGCTTTTGCGGTATGCCATTTTGGTATGGAGGAAGAATGTGCGTGTGTTCGAGTGTTTTTAGCCTATGTCTGTAAGAGACAGAGATAAGAGAAAGAGCGCAAGAGAGAAGGAGTGGTTTGGGGAGTGGAATTGGGAATAGAGGATTATGGTGGTGGGGGAGTCGAATGGTCTGGAATGTATTTATAGGATTTGAATGCAGGTAAGTTATGATGCATAAGATCAAAGTCGTACGCAAAGGTGCGCCTAACTTTGAAAGGATATTAGACTTTTCGGTATCCACTTCTTTACCGAAATGCCCTCCATTACGTGTGGACAAAGCTTACATTTATGGGGTTTGGATGCTACTATTCTTTAATAGGAGCCAAAAAAGCATCCATTAATGAGTGAAAAATGGATAAACTATTCCCTGTCAGAGTGACCTGTATCAAATGCAATATATATTATGTCTACGAAAGAATTATATATATGACCCCCACTCCAATTTAGTTCTTTTTACTCTATTCTTTGAATTTGTGCAGGATCACCGCAGTGTGAAGCAAATGAAACACAAAGGAAGCGAAGGTACTGATCAGTTCCTAATTAGGCCTGAGTCAGCTAATGCTTATAAGGACCTGCCGAATTGGCTGTGTTCTTTTTAGCTTATGGTCAATAAGGTACTCTAAAAGAAAGATTTTATTAGGGGATCGAGGACTCAAATTCTAGCAGTTGAAAGGACAAGTGGGTAACTGGGTACGTACGTATGCTATTCAGTAAATTAGTCATTAATATAGAATATTTAGTCGCAAGTACATGTATGGTTGCTTGGGATGTGAGGAATTCCAAAGGTTTGTTGCATTAAATTAGGAAAGAAGGAATGGAAGCAGTGACCATTAACGTGATGCAGCGCTATCAAAACATCCCCCCAAGCCATGACCACCGCGAATTCTTGTTTTCGGGTGCTGTGTTTTGCACCTCTCTTTGCTTTAAGCACAAGATCAGCGCGCACCCTCCACCCCCCCCCCCCCCCCCCCAAATATCCTCATCACTCTTCGAATGCCCATACTCATCATCTTCGATCTTTTCCTTCTGTTTTCCCCGGAATTTCGTGGAAACTGTTATTTTACCTATACAACCTCGTATCATTTAATATACTAGTGGGGACTATATGTGATTCTTTTCGCCCCATTACGTAAATTAATGCCCAAAATAAGTTGTGTGTACGTATACACACACAGATATATATCTATATGAATCATAATCAAACGTTATATATCCATCTTGGATAGATAGAGAGAGGCATAGTAGCTCATGAGTCTCATATTTCCTCATATGGGTGTCTCAATTATCACGCTCTGCCCACATCCCAAATTCCTGCAAATTCCATGGGACTCCAAAATTTAGCTTAATCTACCTGCATTGATCTCGATCGCTACAAACCCTGCATTTCTCCCATTTCTTTTTGTTTATCGTCCAAGCCAGATATACGTTGTATTGCATCCATTTTGTATAAAAAAAAAACTCTTTCGGGTGAAGACTCAAATTTCTCCCGACAACAATATTATTGAGTGGTTGCAAGTAATTTAATTTAAAAACCGTTTTTTTATTTTTTTTTCGTCCCTGTGGTCTTGTTGTAAATTGGAGAACCACCGAAGGGCAGTCTTTACTGAAGGCAGCATTTGCAAATTGCAGCGACGTGGGATGCGACGTGACATGTGGCGGAGAAGACGGAGAAGAAATCGGCTCTCCCCTTTTTCTGCTTCGTGCATGGACCTTTAATTAGAAATAATATTTCGAGTGTTTGACAAAAAAAAAGGAAAAAAAGAAATCGGCGCTCCCCACTCTATGCCCGAAATCGTGGCCCCCAAACTGTCAACTATAACGGTTCGCATCAAGTTACAAGTTATATATTTTTTCGTAGAAGAAATATTCTTCTAGTCGCTGCTCAGGACCTCTTCATCTCTTTCCCGTCAAAGGTCAATTTCGTACATATATACCTACATGCATTACCCCTACATTTTCAAGAGAAATCATGACAATTAAGGACCCTTTGAAAGCTCTTCACTATTTGAATATCCTCGAGAACGACGGATCTGGGGACTTCTCAGTTATATATTCAAGATTCGATATATTCTTCCCAATGGGAAAAGAAATATATCATATTTTATCCCCTTGGTCAAATTAGATGGATGGTTTGTCGAATATTTCCCTTCTTCGTCTTCTTTTTTCTGGTCATGCATGTTTGCTAATTCCATGACTTGCGGGCAGATTTTAAGGGAAGGGACGACATTTTTAAGCTCCCAGGTACGTACGTGGCACAACTGCATTCGTCAACATTGGATATATATAGAACGTAAATTAATCAGAGAAAGGCATGTGAAGTACCGCAGATAGAGGCATTAAATATGCTCAATACCACAGTGAGCAAATTAGCATTCGATCTGTATGAGTACTTATAACTGGGGGAGTTACACAAGTGATAAGATGTAATGCATGGACATGTGAAATGCTAGACAATTATGTCATATATATATATATATATATATATAGAGAGAGAGAGAGAGAGAGAGAGAGGTCAATTAGATAGGATCAATAATGGGATAATCGTGGCACGCTAGCTTCAAATATATGCTTGCATGTTCAATGAACGTCTGCGCTCATTTGCTTGGAATGATGAAAATCAGTGGGAAAAAGAAGTAGGCTAATCATGTGATCAACTGCTGTAGCCACTAATTTTTCCTTTCCAAAACGTACAATCCCATGTGAAGTTTGCCCTCAGCGTTCATCAAGGGATGCCATCATGCAAAGAATTTATATATATATATATATATATATATATATCATTATTTTCAACAACGATATGTACGTACGATGCCTCATCGATCGATTCTGATATCAGAATCATATGGTATCCTGTAGAAGATGCTACTTTGGATTGGATTGGTGATCCAACTTAATACATTCTTGATCAATAATTGAATGGATAATATATCAGAGCGAAATAGCTTCTGCAACTTAATACATTATTTTCTTAGATCTGTTATATATTCTCTTCTCACTAACATAGCTTCTGCAATTAATGTGACCTGGCTGGCACACATGCCCAGCCAGGCAGCCACGGCATGCAGGCCACATTGTATTCCTTTAATGCACTGCGCTTGGCCAATGAACAGACAAGGATGGTCATCTGCGAAGAATAATTCCGTGTCTGCCGGAATTCTTAATAGGCCCAGTTTTCTGAGTTCATGTCAGCTTTCATCGTCATTCGACCCAGCACGCACAAGCCGTTCTCACTCGATTTGGGCCTTGTTTCGGGGTTTCCCTGTACGTGATGTACATGCAACATTAGTCTGCAGAGGTAGCCATGTGATCATATGCATTGACATCCTTGCACGTACAGTACTCATTGATCCATAGGTTCAGGCACATGATATATATTCAAAATTAATTATTCCAGTACTTCCTATATATATGCATGATATTGAATACAAAACAGATCAGGTAGCCAGTGCGCATTTGAATTTCAGTTTTCATGACATATTTCCATCTGCCTATTACCCTGTAATTAATTTAATTATAATCACGATTTTCCAAACAATATATGTTCCACGTACGGTGACTTAGGGTACGTATTAGCGTGTCAGGTTAATTAATATGATTATAATTAACTGACTTAAATTAGTAGCAAAAAGTAGCTAGCAGCCACGTCTTTGCTAATTAACCTTAGTACAAATTTAATATATATATGGTACGTCTCATCCATATCTATATCCATTCCGAATTATGTACCGAAAAATAATTAACGTAGAGTTCAATACAAAAACTAGATGACTTTCTTAGACCAATTGCTTGCGAAATTTCAGGAAAATTACTCATGCTTCAACTGTATTAACTGAAGCAACTGTGTCCACTTTATTTCCTTTAATTAAGTGGGGGACCAGCCTAAGCTCACCACATGGGGATTTCTTATTGAACGGTCTGATGGAAAGAGAAATGGCGCCCCCTTAATTGACTTTCTAAAACTTCTTTTAAAAATATCGAATCTTCTTAACGTAGCTGTACACAGAAACACAGCAATTAATTAAGGGACTCGGCCTTTGTCCGTCTCGTGACAAATCAGAGTTTAGCTTTTCTGGCCCACAAAACAAAAAAAAAGACTAAAGCTCCATGTGTATGCGTTAGGGTGGGCTGGGCTTCATCCAGAACAGGCATATTAAAAGAAACATTAGGGCCGAGCGCGCTGGGCCTGGTGCAAACTCCTACTTAAGGTCTTTTTGCGTACGTAGATCGTACCGTCGTGGATATGGATACAGTTTTTTTTCCCTCTCACCAAACAAAAAATAGTAGTAACGACAATAGGAAAAATACAACAGATTCAATATATTGCACTATTCTCTTCACCATTAAAATAGTTAAGACTTATTATTTCAAGCCTTAGCACGTAATGCTACGTTAGACGACAGGTTAATTTAGCAATGAACGTCCTACATATAGCTGCTGGCATGTCGTGTGCCATATTCCCGCCCAATTCTTCTCCAGACATTGCTCCACGTTTCACGATTCCATTAAGCTGGCGACGAGTGTTGTACACTCGAGAATATTATCATGTCCCATTAATGTAGAGTCACCCTGGCAAATGCGTCTGTCCACATGGAAGCTCCATCAGCTTTTATGGATTTAGATGCTCTGATCATGTGATTATTAATGCTGTCTCTTGCGATTCCAAAACACCACAGCTGATGGGGAGTAATTCTCTGCATTGGACATTGATTAGACCTCCAATCAAAAGTTGCCCCATCAAAACTCGAAAACAGGCGGATATTGGAAATAGATCATGAATATGTTGGCGGATGTACGAGTAGGACGTGGCATGTTTCCATTGGTGACACAGAGTGCTAGACGAGGAAAATTTTAGACGATTAATGCCGGCGTATCACGTGGCTCAGGTCATTACTCCTAAGCTACTTTACGTGGATTTCGAAAATACAACAACGCAATGATACCGTACACATTATCTTAAGTTGAAGTACTTTCGTGTTTTTTTTTCCCCCTAAGGCATCGGTTGAAGTACTCGACGACGTGAGGGTAACACTCAATTGACTTTCAGACCAACGGAGTAAACGAAGGCAGTAACCTATAAATTATCGCCAAGATCCACAGTGTTCTTTCGTCAATCCCTCTCTCTCTCTCTGAGCAAAATACGACTATGGCCAAGCTCTTACTGTCCTGGATTCCCAGCTGCCTAGTCTGCATGGCCTTCTTTCAATCATCAAATGCAGCATATTATAACGTGGCCAATTTTGGTGCTAGACCAGATGGGAAAACCGACTCCACCCAACCATTTCTTAGGGCATGGTGGTCAGCATGCAACTCGATTACACCAGCCACGATTTACGTTCCTAGAGGCACTTTCTTGTTAAAAGCACTAGCGTTTACTGGCCCATGCAAGAGTAGAATTGTGTTTCAGATTGCCGGCACTCTTATAGCCCCGTCAGATTACTGGTACCTTGGGAATTCCCCGTATTGGATTCTGTTCATCAAGGTCTCTAGGGTTTCGGTCTATGGTGGCATTCTCAATGCAAATGGAGCTCGCTATTGGGCTTGCCGGGGAGCTGGAAGGAGTTGCCCAGCTGGATCAAGGGTATGCTAGCTATATATGGCTTAATTGTTTCTGAATCCTCCAAAGTAGCTGTATTACCATAATTGTTTGCATCATTAATTCTTGAAACCCTAACGATCAATTAATTAAGCCAAAAGAATCAGAGATAATACTACTCTTAAATCATGCATGCCCTAGACAGGCTAAACGAAAGATTCTATTCGTTGTGACAGCATGTTTAATAGGTACGTATACTTAATTGACTTCTCTATGAAGTACTGTTCGTATGTGCATTTTGGCGACAATCTTACGTACGTACGTCGCATGGATAGATTATTTGAGCTTATTGCTTGAATGGAAAGTATTTCCACTGTAATGCATGTGAACCCTTTGTATTGCCTGCCTATGGCCAGATACATACAAGGTTCGTGTATTTAATACAAATATATATTGACTCATGTTTGGATGAGAAGAAATTGAGAATCTGTGTTCGTACGTTCCAGTCCATTGGTTTCTTGTGGTCTAGCAACGTCATGGTGAGCGGCTTAACATCAATCAACAGCCAGACAGTCCACGTTAATGTCAACAGTTGCTACGACGTTATTCTTCGAAACTTGAAAATCAGTGCCCCCAGCTCGAGCCCGAACACGGACGGCATACACGTGCAATCCTCAACTGGGGTTACGATTAGTTCAAGTATCATAAAGACGGGAGACGATTGCATCTCTATCGGTCAGGGCTCCAGAAACCTGTGGATTGATCATGTAGCCTGTGGCCCCGGACACGGAATCAGGTACACGGCTAATTAAAGTTTATAGCTACGTACAAACGAAACACACACACACACACACACACACACATATATATATATATATATATATAGAAATTATATATCGGTAGCAGATGTTTGAGAGGCCCCCAGTAGTCTGTGAAACATCTTCCTTCTTTATTGGGCTTGCTGACTTGTTCAGACCTTATATACAAACAGCCAGATAATAATTACAACCTCTGAAACTGCTTCACTTATAATATATTAGCCAATGTGATCTATGGCCGTCTTTAATTAATTAGCTTGTTTGCTCAGAAGATGATCATGATTTTGTGGTCTGACAGCATTGGTAGTTTGGGCCAACAAGTAAACGAAGATGGCGTGCAGAATGTGACAGTAACAAGTTCGGTTTTCTCAAGAACGCAAAACGGAGTACGAATAAAATCATGGGCCAAGCCTAGCAATGGATATGTGAGAAACGTTGTATTCCGCAACATTATCATGAAAAATGTCTATAACCCCATAATCATCGATCAGAAGTACTGTCCTAGTAACAACGGTTGTCCAAGTCAGGTACCCATTAATATTATATTAATTTAACTTGAAATAGCTAGATCAGCATGCATGTACTTAATTTAGTCATGAGATTTTATTTTTATTTTTAGTTTTAATTTTATCTATCTATCTATCTATGTAGAGTTCTGGGGTGAAAATCAGTCAAGTGACATACAAGAACATAAAGGGAACATCAGCCTCGCCAATAGCCATGAATTTTGTTTGCAGTTCCAGTAGTCCATGCAAGGGTATCAGATTGCAAGACATAAAGCTTACTTATAATAACAGAGCAGCAACGTCTTCTTGCAGCAATGCCGGTGGGATGAGTAACGGAGTAGTCATACCAAGGAGCTGTTTGGGAAAATAGTGGCCTTGTCACTACTTATATAAGTTTATGTCTTTCTTTGAGTAATTAATGGTCATTTGAACTCATTTTCGATCTGTTGATTTTGTTGTCCGTAATGATTCAAGAAAGGAAATAATTACTCTAAGATATAAGATCCCGGCCAGAAGTACTGATTTCATGTTAATTTTGTTGGGGATAATTAAGTAAATTGTACTCATAGTACTCCAAAAAATAATTAAGAATTATATAAGACCCTCAAAACAATGATAACAATATCACCGAACAAATATATATCCTGAATTAATACTAATTTGACTTATAAGTACTAAAGGGATCAATTAATAAATTATCTGGGCTTGGGGAAACTTGAGGCTAAGCTTAATTAAAGGGGTGAGCTTATATATTCTCCTTCAGATATTAACTCATTGGGAAAATAATTATGTATACTATTGAATATATAATTAAAAAGTATGACAAGACATAAATAGGCCGGTACCCATTGAAAAATTTGGTCTCCAGTGACTTGCAAATATTATTATTATTATTATTTGGGCACTGTATATATATATATGGAAATTAGTTAAATGATAGTCTCCTCATGTGGTACTCGAAAATCATATTGCTCACGAATTCCTACAGCCTCTATAAAAAATGGCTGATGTACGTTGTACTGATCTGATTTAGCTTATTAAAATGCTGATTTAAACTCATTTGTCAACTAAATTAACCAAGTTCGATTCGAACAGGTTCATGTTCGCATGTTGCAGCTTTAAAGAAAAACTTCTCTCTCAAAGTTTCCAAGAAATATTAGTATAGAAAATTAAGGACTTAATTTGTTTCAAGTTTTGGAACCAATTAATATTGCCCGATGACTAGCTATACCATGTAGTGAAAGGTACACGTAGAAATATATGATTTCTCAAGTAATTAATGCTGTAGAAAGCTGTTTATGTATTAATTATTTTGCTAATCCAGCTACACTAAATTTCAAAATATTATTCATGAAAATTATCAAACCATGCAAACACCGACATACCAATGCAACTAGTCTTATTAATTCGGATTTCCTTTTTTAATTTGTATTTTTTGTTGGCATAGATTAGCCAATAGCGTGCTGCATGCATGCGAGAGGGAATAATAATTATTAGTATATCTTTAACTTCGTGTTCAAGATTATAACTGCCTCCTCCTAGCGACATTTTTTTAACCAATAAAATGCCACCAGATCATAATATATGCTTCTATACGTCAAGTGTGAGCCCTTCCATATTAAGAGTCTGTTCGTTTACAAAGAATCCTCAGAATTTTTTAAATCCTCGGGATTCTACAACCAAACATCATTTTTCACACCACATAAATATAACTACAACACGTATACCAATAAAATTAATATCACATAAAAATTCTCAAAACACAAAAAATCCTTACAAAACACCTTAACCGAACATACCCTAAGACGCAAAGGCCAGTTGACAAATAAACTTCCCGCCGTCTTCCCGCCAATTATCCCTCAGCGATTTGGCCGAAAAGAGGAACTGTTTATATTCCTCTGATTAAAAAAAAAACTAGTCTATATCTCATATGATCTTGATATATATATCGCTGAATACATTTATATATACTGTTATATTTTTCCAAGTAATTAAAAAAATTCCAAATTAATTATTCTTTACATATATATATATATAGTCTATTAGCTAGCTAGACCTCTTATATTTTCTTTTTCTTTTTTTTTCACTTTTCCCGTTTAACATATAATAAAAGAATCTCTAAACCCAGATTGGTGGTATAATAAATATTTAGCCACTATCTAGTACTTTACCATTACTCAGGTGCATGCATTTGAATGCTTTATCACACCAATTTCTTTCTTTCTTTCTTTGGTCTTCGAAACCCTCATCCTAAGGTGCGTAGGTAAAGAACAAACATTAATTAATAAATATGTAGATTATCGGCACCATCTATGGAGTTATATAAAGTAATGTTAGCAGTACACATTAAGTTATCACATCATGTCTTGGTTCATTAATCCTTCTATGGATTCATACAATAATCGCATCTTACCGTACATATATCATACCTTCTTGTCCTTCATAGCGTGTCCATATTCCAGTTTCTCTTTGACTTGATTTTAATTTGAACCCCATTTCTACGCAATAATTTACAAAAAGGAGCATCAGAAGTATAACATGATAAAGAGGATGCAGCAGCAAACATTGTCATGCGCTATAAATAATACCCATACGCCATACTGCCAGTTCCAATATCTCATATCCAACTTCCCGCATCTCTCCGGCCCGGCCCCCTCTCTAATCTACGAAAATCAATGGCCAACCTCAGCATATCTAATTGCCTTCAGCTCGCACTCCTCTTTGTGTCCTTCTTTATTCAACCATTACATGCATGCAGACTATAGTGTGATCAGTTTTGGTGCAAAGCCTGATGGGAATACTGACGCAACTCAAGCGTTCCTCAAGGCGTGGGCATTGGCATGTAACTCAGTCACGGCGACCACGATTTACACTCCAAAGGGGAGGTTCTTGCTGAGAGAAACGGTTTTTAGAGGTCCATGCAAAAACAAAATTACATTTCAGATTGATGGAACCCTTGTAGCTCCCTTGGACTTTCGTGCGCTCGGGAATTCTGGGTACTGGATTTTGTTCATTAAGGTGAACGGGATTGCAGTTTAATGGTGGCAGGTTGGACGCAAGGGGTGCTGGTTTCTGGGATTGCAGAAGATCTGGAAAGAGCTGCCCAGTTGGTGCTGCAGTATGTTTATGATCCACATTTCTGCTAAATATTCTCCAATTAGCTCCAACACCCTTATTTGTCTCCCACTTTTAATTCCTTTTATAATGTAAGCTAGTTACCTAGTACTGCTATCTGGTATATATACTAATCTGTTTTTCAATGAGTGCATGCAGTCCATAACATTCAACTGGGCAAACGACGTTATGATCAGTGGCTTAACATCGATCGACAGTCAGATGAGCCACCTCGCAATCAATAGATGCAACAACGTACTGGTCCAAAATGTGAAGCTTATTGCTCCCGACCAAAGCCCGAACACGGATGGCATCCATGTGCAGATCTCGACCGGTGTTACAATAACTGGAAGCACCATGGAGACTGGAGATGACTGCATATCAATCGGTCCGGGCACCAAGAACTTGTGGATGGCCGACATTAGGTGTGGCCCTGGGCATGGCGTAAGGTAATCGATCATGAGGACATGATATATATGCAAAAGCTAAATAAACAATAAACGAATAATAGTATTACTATTGGGTTACAAATCTTTCTAAGGCATTCCCTATCAATCTAGTACCAAATTAATAACATCTTAATTAATAGTTAGGTCTGGTTATAATCATGATTATTAATTATAGCTAGTAAAACATGTACGTAGCAATTAATATCTCTTAACAATTTTTTTTTTGAAAAATTTAGACCAATTTTAATTATGAGATCCACTTCTAACAAAGCCCATAAAAGACTGAATATATATATATAAGGGTTAGCAAAGTGATTTTGTTTGTTTAATTGTGCCTCCCATATCACAGCATTGGTAGCCTGGGCAAGGAAGCCAATGAACCTGGCGTCGAAAACGTGACCCTAACGGACTCGGTATTCAATGGGTCAGACAATGGAGTACGGATAAAGTCATGGGCCAGGCCTAGCAATGGGTTTGTTGAGAACATTCTCTTCCACGGCATTGTCATGAGGAATGTCAAGAACCCAATCATCATTGACCAGAACTATTGCCCCGACAACAAAGGTTGTCCTCGATCGCCAGGTAATGAGGTAAACAGCATTTAAGTATATTTTAATGACTACAAACAAAGTGTTTAACTAAGGAGTAAGTCCCATATAGAGAAACCTTAATCTCATATTAATTCTGTGGTTGGCTTTTTCTCAAACAGAGCTCCGGCCGGTGTGACAATTAGTCGAGTGACATACAGGGAACATCTGCGACACCAAAGGCCGTGAGCTTTGACTGCAGCCCAAGCAGTTCATGGAGATGTTGGGGTCCACACCCATAAGAGATAGACTTAGAATAGAAGTAGCCTTATTGTGGAAGTCTACTTGCTCCCTACTTCTAGTTTATCTAGGATTCTCTTAGGGTTTTCTCTTTGTATTCTTCCCCTATAAATAAGAGGCTTATGTTATAGGAGAAGAGGCACGTGAGCACGTGAGATCGTGTGCATTGGGCAAAGAAAGAGGAAGAGAAAGAGGGTGGTGTGACTATTGTACTGGGGCGGGTAGAGTAATTTTCTTAGGCTTTCTTAATAAAATTGCTCTGGGGTGAACGTAGGCCGGATTGGGGCCGAACCACGTAAATCTGGTGTTCCTTTCTTTGAATTTTCGTGACGCTTTTCCTAACAAGTGGTATCGGAGCCTGGTTCGAGGAGCCGGAGTAGTTTTTCGGGAGAAGCGGAGAAGGTCCGAAACTTTCAAAGTGGTCCGATCTGAGATTGGAGAGCACCAGCCTGCAGAGGAGATCGAGACGAAGCCGTTGGTCGAAACCGCGTCGTCAAAATCGCCGGGACGCGCCTCCACGCGCCGCAGGAAGAAGAAAAGGCGCCGCCACGCGTCACACGCGCCGAACAGAGAAGGGCGAGTGGGCTTCACTCTCCACACGCGCCAGCGACAAGAGTCTGCCACATGTCCTGTGACGTCAGCATCCACGTCATCGCCACGTCAGCAGTGGGTCCCAGGAGATCTGAGTCGGTAGTGCCACGTCATCCGCCACGTCAGCAGGGGGATCAGGGTCGGCGTGCCACGTCAGCTTTGCCACGTCATCAGAGAATATTCCTGAGGAATATTCCGGTTTTTATTTGTTCAGTGTGGTTTTTTGTCCGGTTCAGGGGCTTTTAGGCCGGTTTTCGAGCAGGTCAGATCGGTTCATAAGGTTTTAGACCATCCCGGATCCATTGGTGCAGTCAGAATTGTGAAATTCGGCCTCGATCAGTGTGAATGATGGCGGAGAATATGATTACCGGTATGATGATGTTGACTGCTGCAAACTACATGAGCTGGAAGCCACGGATGGAGGATATCCTTTATGCAAAGGATATGTATGATCCATTGGAGAACGAGGGAAAGAAACCTGTGGGGATTGACGAGGCAAAGTGGAATAAGATCAACCGGAAGACTATAGGGTTGATTCGACAGTGGATTGGGCCAGAGGTATTCCATCACGTAGCCAAAGTGACGAGCGCTTTTGAATTATGGGAGAAGTTGGAGACAATGTACCAGTCAAAGACTTCGCGGAATAAAGCGCTGCTAATGAGGAGGCTAGTGAATATGAAGCTGCGAGACGAGAAGTCGGTGGCGGAACATACCAGTGAGTTCCAAAACTTGATAAATCAATTGAACAGTGTCGAAATGACTTTCGAAAATGAGGTTCAAGCTTTACTGCTTCTGAGTTCCTTGCCGGATAGTTGGGAGACTCTTGTTGTTTCTCTTGGAAATTCAGCACCGAATGGAAAATTGACCATGGAGTTGGTCAAAGACGCTCTATTCAGTGAAGAGGCACGAAGGAAGGAGATGGGGACTTATGACTACAGTGGATCACAAGCTCTCATCACAGAAAGAGGCAGAAGAGGCAGCTGGAATACAGGAGGCCGGGATCAATCCAGAGGGAGAGGTCGCAAGATTATCTGCTTCTATTGTGACCAAGAGGGACATATCAAGCGGAACTGTCCAAAGTACAAAGCAGATAAAGGGAATTCATCAGAAGCCTCGGTGGTGACTGATGATTCCGGCTTCGTGTAGCACACGAAGGTGCTTGGTACCAGCTGGAGGAGATGCAAGAGCAGGGGGAGATACTGTTCTTCATGGGTCCAGTTGTACAAGCAGGGGATGCGGGCACCCTATGCGGGGGTGCAGGACACTCGGATGAGAGTGTGGTCGTCTGGTGACAAGGACGAGGTTGGAGTGCTAGTAGAATAAGGTTGCAAGGGGTGGTGAGCAAGGGGAGCAACAGACACCAAGTTGCAGGAAGTTTCTACTGTTGAAAACCCGGGTAGCACTCAACCGAAAGATGTCAGGAACAAATTCTTCTCTTATGGTTATGGAGGGGGAGATTTGTTGGGGTCCACACCCATAAGAGATAGACTTAGAATAGAAGTAGACTTATTGTGGAAGTCTACTTGCTCCCTACTTCTAGTTTATCTAGGATTCTCTTAGGGTTTTCTCTTTGTATTCTTCCCCTATAAATAAGAGGCTTAAGTTATAGGAGAAGAGGCACGTGAGCACGTGAGATCGTGTGCATTGGGCAAAGAGAGAGGAAGAGAAAGAGGGTGGTGTGACTATTGTACTAGGGCGAGCAGAGTAATTTTCTTAGGTTTTCTTAATAAAATTGCTCTGGGGTGGACGTAGGCCGGATTGGGGCCGAACTACGTAAATCTGGTGTTCCTTTCTTTGAATTTTCGTGACGCTTTTCCTAACAGGAGAGGGATCAGATTGCAAGACATCAAGATCACTTACGCCAACATTGCGGCAACATCGTCATGTAACTGATGTAAGAACATAATTGGTGGAACGAGCAGCGGAGTACTTATTCCTGAGAGTTGCCTGTAACAAGCTATGAGAACTACATGATTTTCCTGCAGGTTGTGATCAGGGAAATATAAACGTACGTTGGTCAAGATTTAGGATGGGTTTCTCTTAATTATTTTTAACCAGACAAGGACGTTAATTGGAAGTCTCCTTTTGACCATCAAACATGTTCAACACATTCTACACATGGGAAAGATGGTGGCCGTGTCCCATTAGTCACTGTCCTGTCTGACTTGCCACATGCTATTGTGGACTTAATTATCGCCCGTGGGACTAATACCATTACTTTTGTCTTGCTTCAATCCCCAATGAGATCAATCAGTACGTACGCATGTTAAAAATAAGAAACTAATTTAAACCTAATTACCAAGGTTTCCGATAAGTTCTATTTTTGATGGGGTTCAAGTTCGAAGATTAATCTTGTCTCGATTTGATCACTTTTCGGAATGGAATATCTTTGATGGTGGCATGGTTTGCGACACGTAATTGGCGGTTTGACTTGCTCAAAGGAATTATATGAAATCGCAGCCGACCCAGTCAACAAAAGGATGCAGTTTCTAAAATATCTACGGACATCTCTATGTACTCTGGTTGCTGGATATATAGGTCATTGTCCCGAACAAACTTAATTTAGGTATATGTCAACTTACAAGCCAAAACAATTGAGTTTCTAACTATCATATATCTACATAAACTAGTCAAATAGTCTATATATAAATTTATATATATATATATATATATATAAAAAGATAAGTACTGTTAAAGTCAGCAATAGTAGACACGCACGAATGATTAATCTAACCTTTTGGATTATTCGAGAAGTATTAGGGACTTTTTGGCTTTGATATATTAATTTTATAATAAGGCTCGGCCATCTTTATATGTATGGATCATTATCGACGACATCCATGATCCATGATTGTGTAAGGGGACAATGTGTAAATATTTAACGGAATTCGTTTAAATTGACGGACAATTTAGGTACGGGGTCCAAATTGAAAAAATGTGTAAGTTAATGGGTCCAATGTGTCAAAAATAATACATCGAGTACAAAGTGTAAATAACCCCAAAAATAAGAAGAGCAAAGTATATTTAACCTAAAATTTTAACAATCAAACACCACGTTAGTATGTTAATGATTAGAAAAAGAAAAATATCTCAATAATCTTTTTAAAAGTAAGTTCCTCTTAGATTTATGAAATTGGCGAAGTTGTGGATCTGTTGTGATGTTGCTAAAGATATCGACAGTACGTAGGAATATTTTTTCACAAGATTAATTCTTTTGTAATGGGTCTAGCCCAAGATATATATATAAAATAATATATATTTTATTGGGATAAATATATTTTGCATCCTCTAGAATTCTTAATACATTTCTTCATCTCAAAATTATTATTTCTGTAATATTTACCACTAATTATTAATTTCCTAACCATTACAAAATCTGTCAATTTTAGGGAAAGTCATTTTTTGGTATTACAATGACTATTTTACCCTCACTCAATTCTCATTAAGTTCAAATTAATATAACAATTTAACAACAGGGTAAATTAAGTGTATAAAATCTACCGTTGATGGATGTAATATGACAAAAATAATAATTTAAGATTTAAAGTGTATTAAACCTCATTTTCTTACATTCAAATTATAAAAAGGACTTGAAACTTTAGTAGTATTTACATAATCTAAATTTTAGTCAATAAAATAATCTCTCTCCTCTATCACTAACTTTCATAACTTAAAATTTTAGTTTTGTAAATATTACCCTTGTATCTTAAATTATCAATTTGGATTTTTGATGAATATTTAGTTGTTTACTTATTTGTATGGTTAATTGTTTGTTTAGTAGTTTTTTTAGAGTTTATTTTGATAATGTTTTTTTTTTGGGAATTTATTTGTAATTTTAATTTATAGTTTATTTTGGCATCTTAAAATAGTGAAATATTGTTTTGAAATTTAGTTGTTTAATTATAATTTTAATTTAGAGTTATTTGGCCCACAAAACACAGCTTAAAAAAAATTCATTTTTGGGTCAATTGGTCCAAACTAAATATACTTTTTTAGGTCCGTATAAGGAACCAGAATTTCCGGTTTCGGTTTCGAAAATTCTGGTTTATTCCGAAACGGAACCGAAATAAAAAGTTTGGTTCCAGTAGATACAAGAATCGGAACTGAAATGGCCAATTTTGATTTCATCCGTTCCGGTGCCCACCTTTACACGTCTTCATTTGTTTTGTCATTTTGGCGACGTGTAGGAGCCACTTTGCGCTTTCTGGAGCAGAAAGAGTCAATCTTCATTGAAAAGTGAAAAATTCAATTTTCATTGATTTTTTTAACAATAAAATTGGTAGCACCCATTCATATATACCGAATTCGTACGAATTTAATTCAATATTTGTACGAGTTTGGTTCAACGTCTCGAAAAACTCTGAACAGGCTTCACTTCACCTTCCATGCTTAAGAGGTGACAAATTATGTTTGACGATGTATAAGCCTGCTTTAGTGGTACACAGGGCTAAGGCAGGAGGTTATTTTGAGGTGTCAAACTATATAAAGCTTAAATTTAAATTATTTTTCTTAATTTTTGGACTTCACCCTGATGGTTACACCCATCGGCGGAGGGAGGGGGGGCGAACCGGGGCCATTGCCCCGGTTGGCTCCCCCCAAAAATTTGTTTTACACGTATTTTTTATTTTTTATTTTATTTTTTATTAGGTTTGCCCCCCTTGGCCAAATAAAAATTATGCTTGCCCCCTTGCCTGCCTAGATGAATCAGCCCGCCCCCCTTAAAACCCAACCAGCCCAATACCTCAAAATCAAATTAAAAGAATAAGCAGAGAGATATTTATTTATGTCAAAATTTGAAATCCTATATTAACTTGTCGACGTTGTCGTGAATTTTGCGACGAATATTTCATATACTTCTCCTGATTCCTGATAATCGTTGTGTGTTGTAATAATTGAAATAAATGTTTTCACTATTCTAGTACTGTTTTTTTTTGTTCTTTTGTCTTTTATGTTGGACTTGGTTGAGAATTTGGATATCGCAAATACTGAGAAAGGGGGTGGTGTGCTCTTATTGGATAAGTGATAATTCAATTATTCAAGTGTGTTGCGTGTCCATCTTTACTTACTAGAAAATCTATTTCTAGTAAGTAAAGATGGACACGCAACACACTTGAACTTCTTTTCCATTGTAATTTGTGACGTTTGAATCAAGTTATAAATCTATTTCTTCAAAATTTTAGTCATTAATTTAGCCAGGTAATGAGCACTTTGAACTACGATTTTTCTGTTTTCTCATTTTGTAAGTGGAGTAGAATAGTTATTTGGATGTTAAGATTGAACTTTTTGTCCAAATTTTTTTTCTATTATCATTTACCAAGTATGTATTTTCTCCTTGCAATTTCGGGTTATTTTATTGTTGATAGAGATTCCACTCTTGAGAAGCCAGTGTTCAATAGTACTGTCACACTAAAAAAACTATAGCAAGGGTGAGAAGTATTTTTATGCCATTGGAACCTGAATTCTTTTTGAACTTTGGATAATTTGGCTTCTTTTTCCAATATGCTTCGATTTGCTATTGTTTCTTTCAAGAATAATAGAAATACAGCAATTGTTTATTTTTCTCATTTATGTGTTATGTTTTCTTTTTACAGATCCCAACAAATTCAGCAGGACTTATTGAGCATAGGGCACATCCTTTCTGGCAACAAAAATAAGTACTTCATTCATAGAAGTAAAAAGTTATATTGCTGAAAATACTTTATTTTATTTATGTGTTTTGTTTTACAAATAATATATATATATATATATATATATATATATATATATAAATACTTTTGTTTGTGTGATTAGTTGATGCTCTATTGGTGTCTTGAACAACAAGAATTTAATCTTTAATTTCACCTCTCAGTATCAGCAAATAGTACGGTACGTGTATTTCAATATTTTTAGTGTTTTTAGTCCTTAATTTTTTTTTATTTATACTCTTAAGACATTTTTTTGCATTAAGTAGTAAAATTTTTTTTTTTATCATTTTTCTTTAAAAGTTTGCCCCCCATTAGTTGGGTTTCTGGCTCCGCCACTGGTTACACCCCAGATATTTTCCACATATTATCCATATGAGTTAAGCTTATTCGAAATTGACTTTTTTCTTTTTTTTTTCTTTTCCCAAACTTACCAAATTTTGTTGTTAACGTTGTTCATCAAAAATAGGACAAATGTGATATAAGATTTAGCTGAAATCAGTCGATAATAACTAAACCAACCATTAAATGAATACAAGCTTTAAAGCCAAGGAAAAAAAAACATAAACTTATGTGTAAGAAGAAAAATGTTTTAAAAATCTAGCTCGGATAAAATAAAAGAAAAAAAGTACATCACTTGAAAATTAGGGTATCTTTGCATTTTTAGATGTATTTTCTATCAATATAGGAGGTAATTTTTTGGGGCATAAAATCATAATTTATTTTTATAATTTTTGAAAGTAATAAAATTTTCAGGTAAAATATTAATTTTAAAGTTTAAAATAATTTTTATTCAAATATTATATATCTAGGTCAGTTTACCATTTTTTTAGGATTTGCATCATACTTTTATATTTACAATCCAAACATAAAAAAATACATGTATTCTAATATAACATTTTATTATTTTTTATCAAAATCAATTCATTTTAACAAATTCTGCATACATATCAATACAAATTTAATATCACTTAAATATTCATAATTTTATCAAAATCTTATAAATTTCTAATAAACCCCCGCCCTCCAAAATTGAGATGCGAAAAATGCCCAACTGAGAAGGAGGCTGCCTGTACGGTGTACTGTAATATATAAATGCACCGAGTAGAAAAATAAATGAGAAAGGTTATTTATCCTCGGTCACTTCGGATAAAGTCGCACTGTTTAAAGAGTGGGAAGGCGTTGTGTCCTCAAGTTGTTTTCAGCAGTAGTTGCTGAGGTATCTAAGAACAGAAACCAAAGATGAGTTTGCTCTAATACTGTTAATCCTCCACTCGCTGAGAAAAAAAAACTGTTAATCCTCCACTTCTCGTTTTCTGGGTCTCGGAAAGACAGTATGTCTGAGCTCCTGATCTGCTAAATCTTTGGGAGATCAGTTCATGGGTTTCCTGATTCAGTGGAAGTTTTTATCTGGGTTTGTTTTTGTACGTCAAAATCAAGGTGTAGAATATTGAATCTAGTTTTTATGACCGTTGGAGTTGCAATCTGGTTTCTGAGTTTCTTTGTCTTTGATTGCCGGCTTGTGAAGATGAAAGGTTTCGATTTCTAACATGGGCGCCTTTCATTTTGGACAGAATTGGATTTCTGACATGATAATAACGTATTTTTCTATTTATCTGCTGAAGATGTGTATGCTGCTATAAATTCTTAGAATCAGAATCCAACAGACTACAGAGTTCGGTGAAATTTTGTGTATGATCATGGAGAAGCAGGTCAGCTTTAAGGATACTACAATGGAGAGACAACAGAGTTTTCGCGGAGTAGATGAGAGCCAGGCTCATTGTCGTGGGGCAATGGAAAAACAACAGAGTTTTCGAGGGCTCATGGAGAAACAGAAAAGTTTTCGAGGATTCATGGAGAAACAGAAGAGCTTTCGGATAGTGATGGAGAAGCAGTTGAGTTTCAGAGGTGGTGAGAGGAAGAAGAGCAAGGATTCACCGGGAAAAAGAGGCGACTCGCCCCTTCATTTGGCCGCTCGGGCAGGGAATCTTAGTAGGGTGGGAGAGATTCTTCAGAATAATGATGCTGATAAGGCAAAGGAATTATTGGCAAATCAGAACCAGGAGGGGGAGACTCCCCTGTACGTCGCCGCGGAAAATGGACACGCTTTGATTGTTGGGGCGATGTTGAAACATCTGGACCTGCAAACTGCATCTATCGCTTCCAGAAACGGCTATGATCCATTCCATATAGCCGCAAAGCAGGGTCATCTTGGTAATAACATAATCTGATTGCCTACTTTTCTTCATAATACCTCAACCGCTTTAGGCAGCTAGGTATTAACCATGTCCGCCTGACATAGTTGCAATTTTACTGCATGTGTTAGTGAAGGCTTCCCTCAGGTTTCTCGTCCTACCTATTTACTAGAACATATAAATCTCTTCTTATTTGGTTCATCACAGCGTTATCCAAAGGCAGGTGTTTCATTTCCACCCAAATGAACTGTCTTTCTTGATTTTGGCCCCCTTACTCTTAGATTATCTTTATTTGCTTCTGTTTTTAAGCAGGTTTTCTTTATTTGCTTAATTGCTTTTAGGTGACCTTTAAAAGGTATTTTTCCCGTTTATTCTTTTAGCACTTCCTTCGGATTGCAGTCGTTGAGGAAAAGAAAATCTCACCTTAATTGTCTCTGATACGTGTATCTTAAATTCGATCAAAACACAGATTCTTTCCTTTGTCATTGTCGTGTACACCTAAGGGAAAAGAGTTCTGGAAAATATACTCTATTTTCTCTAGAATAGATGATAAGACATGCTTGTTAAGGTGAGGGCTTGTTTTAAACTCTACATTATTCATTGACGCGCCTTCTTATTTGTATTGAAGAGAATTTGATGTAGTGTAGGGTAGAGATATAGCAATGTGCGCCCATGGCCGCGTGTGTGTATGGAGTAATCCAAATGTACGATCTGTTTCATAGGTAGCCGATATGCGAGTTCACTGTCCGCTAATTCATTTGAAATTACATCCACACTGCCGTTCTCTAAGTTTGTGGAATATGGCCTCAGCAATCTCTATTTCTTTGTTGTTTCCACTGCCTGAGTAAGGGATTTAAGGGAATGCATGGAACTGTACGGTTCAGGTAAGCTCGTGCAAGTTTGCGTGCATGCATGTGCATTAGTGTCTGTCCTGATTCTTCCAGTTTTGAGTGTTCTCGTGGATGGTTATAGAAGCCCATAGGCACAATATGTATTCTATAACTACTGCAGGCTGTCTTTTATTCTCTACATCTGAGGTTTTGTAAGTCCCCATAATATACAAGAGTTACCATGATAAATGGTTGTATTGCTTTGGAGAAATATCAGTTATAATTTTTTATTACTTGGTTGAAGATTTCTCTCTCTTTAATCTGACCAAGGGAAATCAAATCTTTCAGAGGTGTTGAAGGAACTTTTGCACGTATTTCCCAACTTGGCCATGACTACAGATCACTCCAATTCAACCGCCTTGCACACAGCTGCTACTCAGGGGCACATTGACATAGTCAACCTTCTTTTGGAAACAGACTCTGACCTCATAAAGATAGCCAGGAACAATGGTAAGACTATCCTCCATTCAGCGGCAAGGATGGGGCACTTGGAGGTTGTGAAGTCCCTATTAAGCAAAGACCCAAGCACTGGTTTTAGGACCGACAAAAAAGGCCAAACTGCACTGCACATGGCTATGAAAGGGCAAAATGAGGAGATTGTGCTGGAATTGATAAAACCTGATCCAGCAGTCTTGAGTTTAGAGGATAATAAGGGGAACACAGCATTGCATATTGCCACAAAGAAGGGCCGTATACAGGTGCTTCCTCTTTTTTTCTTTTTTAATCTTTCAACTGTTTTGGTTTCTTCATTTTATGCAGATTTTTCCAGTGATTTTTGCTCTGTTGCCTATCTCTGACAAAGATATGTCAACTGTTGATGTTTCAACTTATGTAAAGCCAAAACTTTTTGTTACTCGTCAAGGGATAAATTCTCATGGGTTTGATATGTGAACTCAAATGGAGGTTGAGACATAGGTTCTGGACATTAAGAGGAACCTTCTTCTTTTCTTTTTCTTTTTTCCCTTTTTTCCTTTCTACTTTTCTACAAGGTGTTTTAGCAAGCCAATGTTATCCTAGGATCTTGCTTCAATCTCCATCATCTATAGATATTCCAGCCAGAAGCAAATTCCGCGCCCCCAAAAGAAATCCTACTCCAACTAGCTCGTGCTGATAACGAGTGTTACTAAAATTGTTCTTTTTCTTCTTTCTAATTTGAGTTTTACTCTTTCTTTTTTAAAAACTTTATAAGCTTTTTACACTGCTGAAACTTTTGGTCTCATATCATCACAGAATGTGCGCTGCTTGTTATCAGTGGAGGGTATTAACATGAATACGATGAACAAGGCTGGAGAGACCCCACTCGACATCGCAGAAAAATATGGAACTCCAGAACTTGTCTCTGTTTTAAGGGAAGCAGGGGCCACCAATTCTAAAGATCAAGGAAAACCTCCAACTGTGGCAAAGCAACTTAAGCAGACTGTCAGTGACATCAAACATGATGTCCAATCACAACTCCAACAGACTCATCAAACTGGTATCAGGGTCCAAAAAATTGCAAAGAAGCTAAAGAAGCTTCACATTAGTGGCCTCAACAATGCTATAAACTCGGCGACTGTTGTTGCTGTGCTCATAGCTACCGTTGCTTTTGCAGCCATCTTCACTGTGCCTGGCCAGTATGTCGAGGAAAAAACAAATGGGGCTTCACCTGGACAGGCCCATATTGCAAACAAACCTGCTTTCATAATCTTTGTTCTTTTCGATAGCCTGGCATTATTCATTTCCCTGGCTGTCGTTGTAGTCCAAACTTCTGTGGTTGTGATAGAACAGAAGGCGAAGAGGCAGCTTGTGTTTGTCATTAACAAGCTAATGTGGCTAGCTTGTCTCTTCATTTCAGCTGCCTTCATTTCTCTGGCATATGTGGTGGTGGGGTCCCAGGCTCAATGGCTTGCTGTGTCCGCAACTGTAATTGGCTGTACAATCATGCTCACTACCATTGGCTCCATGTGCTATTGTGTCATCTTAAATAGAATGGATGAGACGAAACAGAGGAACATAAGGAAAGCTGAGAGCCGAACTCGTTCTTTTTCTGTTTCAATGGCATCAGATACAGAAATTTTGAGCAGTGAGTATAAGAGGATGTATGCCCTCTGAGGTCATTGAAATTTGGGAAAAATATAGCTGACGTTGGAAGGATTGGACGAGGCTAATATTCGTCTACTGTATCTTAACATAATCATCTGCCCTCCTGCTCTAGTACTCAATATCTGATTGTAGGAGCTGGAGCTGAAATTTTCCACGAGTCTTTGAAGATATGAAACAAGTACTTGGGATCAGCAAACCAGATGAGAAGGTATCGAGGTTGTTAACTTATTCTTCGTGCATGCTATGCACCTTGACCCGAAAATTTCATATTTGCTTCTCCTGACGAGTCCCTTACTGCATTGACATGGCCATGATTTGTATTAGATATCAAATTGAGTTATAGAGATCAGTCAGGAAGCCTATTCAACTATCTGCTTTTGATTTTACATGTAATCCATTTATAAATGGTGGAGGGGCTTATGATGTTCATAGTCAGTTTATTTTGCCTGGGTATTGCGTCTCTATTCCAAAATCATCTGTCATTTGCTTAAACATTGTGCATGATTAGGTTCAATTAGTGTGCTATGTGTGATGTGACCCAGGCATGGGCCCTAAAATATTTGGCTTTGCTTTGTAAGAAAGCAACTTTGGGGAAGAACAGCGTCCTTGTGGCCCTGGCATGAGACATGTAATAGGTTTCAGATCTTTTTTCCTGGAGATAGGATGGGTTTGAGTTTTAAAGGAATACAGTCAATGTACCATTTTAGGGGGGATTGCTGCTGTTAATTGTTGCAGGAGTGGCCATTTTAGATGCTCAGAAGTAATATCATAATACTATGACCGACAATTGTAGTCTTGAAGCTAGTGTTGAGTGTAAGATCTTTGAGTTGAATTACAATTGGCTCGAAGTAGGGAAATATACAATTTATGAATCTGATATACTAGCAGAAATGAATCACGATTGGCTTCAAGTGGAGAAAATAACGGGTTTGTCAATTTAACACAGCAACAGAAATGAATCACAACAGGGCTCGAAGTACCTCTGTACCTAATTTTACAAAGAACACTGATGATCTCCATGGAGACTAGTAGAACATATCAGTACTAGTCAGAGATAAAGCAGCTCTAGCTTGGTGCTTGTTACTACACTTTCCTTTCAACTATTTTGGACGAATCATTCGTCCAACTTACAATGCGCTTAGACTAAAAGCTTGGAGTTAAGTAATTGACTAAAAACAACTGAACCTGTCCTAAGATGCTTGTTCCTGCCAGCAGGCTCCATGGAAGTACATACATCAAAAGATTTCTAGTCCACGAACTTGTCCTGGTGATGGATCTCTTCTATCTGTCACGTACTATTAGTCTTTGTTTCTGCCTTCACTGTTTTTTTTTTTCTGAAATTTGTGGAGTCATCAACCGCATTAGAGGCAGTGCCTCGTTGCCGGAATTCAGACTGGTGAAGTGGACCTTCGTGGTTCTTTCTAGAACTGAGAGTTTTCGAGCCAATTCGGATTGTCTTGCCGGAGTAGCGGTGCTGGACTTGGATTCGGTGACTGTATGTTCGGGTTGAGCAACTGCCACAGACATTTACGACCAAGATCACTTCTTTGTCTCTGGTATCTTCACACCACCAGTTTTGTGGGATGCCATCAACAAACTCTTCAAGTGTATGAAAGTATTTGTGAGTTACTGAGATCTCCGCAAATTCTTCAGGTTTAATTATGCCAGCTGCCGGCGTTACCTAATTCAAACAGAATACAAGAGCAGAAAACGACTCAGAGTGAAGGCACAGTTCCACCTTGTGAAAATTATCAATGGTGTTTAATCATATATTCCTCAGTGATTTTTAGTATGCAGTGGAAGCTCTATCCAATCAAAAGCCAGAACAGAACACAATACCTCAAGCCATCGGGGAAAGGCAAAGCCACCTTTTGGGCGACAATCAGGGTCTCCATCCTCCTTGACAGTTGACTGAGCTTCACAAATGATTTTATACGTAGCCGTATCATTGACACATTTGTTGGTGACTTCCAGAATGGATGATTCATTGTGCTGCAGGACTATGTTGTTGGTGCTCACAATGGTTTCTGGGACATAACTTAAATTTTCAAGAATAGACCTGATTTTCTCATTAGATCGGAAAATTTTCCCAAGCTCCTGTCTCCTTACAGACCTATCAGCATGAGCAATTCTCACGTTGAATTTACACTGGACAGGTTTGTGATCACTGTCAGTCACATCCATGCATGCCTCATACCTGTCAGAAACGAAGAGGTAGCATTACAACAGACTGACCACAAAGTTAAAAGCAACAAATCCTAACCAGTGAACATACTGCAAAATTGATGAGACCATAGGGCACTCTAAGCTGCAATCAGACACTGAAACCGATCGATTGTCACGATATATTATTCTGTCACACCAGGCAGGAATGCGTTTCTTCTCACCAGAATCATATCCTGGAAAGAATACATACATAGTGCCAGTTCAAAATTAATGTACCCCATAAAAGCCCAAAAGGCCTATTCAAAGTCGATGACAATCAGGTGCCTCTCTATTCTGCAGGATTTATGTGCAGAATACCAATCTATTTCCTCTCTCTCATATCTTACACTATGCAATTACTTCATATAGTTAATGCAGCACTTCAATGGATTCTTTCTAATCTGTACCTGCTAAACCTGCATGGTGCTTTTCAAACTTGTAAGTTGGAGGGAATCTTATGAGGGCCTCTCGCATTCCTTGGAAAACTCTCCCAGCTTTCATCTCTTCCCTGAGCTGATCCTTTTCTCTGAGCCAATCGAAGCATCTTTGCGAAACAAAGTCCCTTGCCTCATCATAAGATATGCCAAAAAGGCGGTAATTAAAGTCACCAAGAAAGACAACCATATCTGCTTCGGATAACTCAGGCTTTGGTTCTTCAGAGTTGCCAGACACAGCCTATGAAAGCAGCAATGCCCTGTAACTGTTAGCCAGTGGTGGTGAAACTAAAATTGATCAAAAGGCAAGAGATCATTGGAATCAGAAGAACAGACATACATTTACACCCCGAAGCATATGAGCAGCAGTGGTGACTCCAGCTGCAACACAGAGGACCAATGGCAAGCCAGAAGAATCAAGCAGCCAAAGTATATATAGGGAGAAAACAACAGAGCAACACAAAAACAGGTAGGTCACTATACCAGCTGCATTATTGAGTAGATTAGATGACCGGATGAAGATCATATTTCGATATATGTGATCAAAATCAGCATTGCGGCGATTGATGGCTTCCAGATGTGCCGCCAAGTGACAGTTTACAAAGCACATTATCCGATCATATAATCTGATTCTCAAACCTACACCTCCCTGTTTGGATAATTATAGCCCTGTCAATGTCATAAATTCAAAAACAAATGTATACAGAACAAACTGTAATCAAGTGAGACAAATGGTTTTAGAACATATGCCTAAAGTTAGCTGATTGTTACATTATACATGGCAAATAAGCTTCGCAAAGGATTATATACAAACCTTATTACCAATTGCACGACCAAAGCCACAGGGAACTGCTGCAACATCAATGTCCCCAACGTATGGTCTAAGATTCTTTCTCACCCTAATTGAACGATAATAAGTCATTACATCAGAAACGAAGCATTATGAAAGGATGGATACTCAAAACAAGATCCAGAGGGCCAGGTAAGACGCCTCTGTCCCTCATATAACGAAAGGAAGTTGGAAAAACAAATTTAATCACATGTACTAACAGCCAACCTCTCCAAACATTTCCATGATAATCACTTACCAAAGAGCAATAAGCAAGCCCGCCAGCTGCCTAGAACCCATGCGCTCAAAAGTTTTTGATTCATCTAAGGCGTTCCCAATAGTATCCAACCACCATTGCCCAACAGAACTACCTTCAAGTCCTACCTACATTTGAAAGAGAAACAGAGAATAAACGAATGAATATCTTTGATATACACAGAAAATGGGGAGAGATCAAGAACATAAAAAAGTGATTAGGACTGAAGTGACCACAATCAAGTGGTCAGCAACATCAATCAAGGTAATCAACAGGATCTCACGGTTTCTTTTGCTGCAGACATTGCCAGAAAACCGGCACCCATCTCTACTTCTTGCAACCCAACAACAACAATGCCGACATCCGATACAGCAGAACCCAACCATGACATGAGTGAATCATGAGAGGCTCTTCCTTGACCAACATTCCATGTGCCGACTAAGATTCTGACATTATCTCGTTTTGTATATGTCAGTTCTTTTCTTGCCAATTCGGATCTTATTATGTTGTCAAGAGGCCCCGGAGATGTGATGTTCCATCCACGTATGCCGCCGTGAGTAGCTAAGCTAAAAACATAACCAGTTCCTACGGCCAAGTTTATCACAGGACCGTTATGAGCAACCCAGCCTGCAATCAAATTTCCCTCAAGATCCAAAACTTGGATAACACCAGTCACGTAACCTACATAAATTCGTGTCCCAGAAGTGCAGACGCATTGGACAGAAAAAGGATGGAAACTAATTTCTTGCAGTCGATTTCCATTCCCATCCCACTGCACAAGTAAGCCACTTGCACACCCACTCCAAATCATACCATCAGCTGCTAGCACAAGTGCCTCTGTTTTCTTGGCATCTTCTGCAAATGTCCCAGTCCCCTTAGTGGCAACTCGACGAACAGCATCTGCAGCCCCCATTATGGCATTACGCGACCGTTGCAAAAAGCTACTTTGAGATTTCTCCTTTTTTGACGTGGAAACAAATTTCATCTTCATCTCATCTTCTACTGCTGGATCTTGCTGCACTGGTGACATGTCAATTTTATTCTCCACCTGACCGTCTACGTTAAATACTTTCAGAAGCTCCCTCGTACGAGCATCCCTGTGGGAACACCAACTCTTGATATACGTAAGATGTAATTTGGGATATTATACGCTAATGTCCGGCAGACATTTTTTTTCCCCCAATGCAATCATCCCATTGGGAATTCAAGTTTTTACAGGGTTAAAAGAAGAAGCACGCAACAACAAAGGACAGATCTGTACATTTGCCCATGATAGCGATATAAAACATCCAACAAATATGCTTCCAAGAAAGAGGAACGTACCACAGTGAGAAGGACAAGAGACAAGCACACCAAACTTTAGCTCTAACATGATCTGATAACAAACACTTCACGTCTTGAGCAGCTATACTACAGGCACCATTAACAGTTACTTGGCTCCTTAAGTCAATAAATGACCTTTCCACCAGTAAAGCAGCCATGTGCTTTTCCTCTGGTTTTAGAGAAAGAGACTTTATTATGGATTCCCACGGCCAGATTTTAATAACACCACCTTCAAAACCTGACCATAGATCACCTGGATGAAAGCAATACGAGTAATTAAAGGGGTGAAGTTGTACCTCAGACGCATACGAAAACATATTGACCACAATCACCTTATATTTTAGCATCTTTAAAAAGAAACCTCAAGCAGTAAAGTATGGTCTCTATTAGCACGGGAGCATGACTAAGATCAGTATTGCTCATCATTGCACGTATGGAAAAAAATACGTGCCTCACTGCTACCATTCAATAAATCAAGTGTAAGAAAAAAAGATCAATTGGCATCCTAAGAAACATTAATATTTCCCAAGACATAGCCCCCTATACTAGTAGTTCATATATAATCCCGTAATAAAGAAAAACAGATAAGTTTGACCAAATCAACATAAGAATCCCCATGCCATTGTCTGACTATAGAAAATAACGCATCACCAAAACATTGTCTAACGAGACTCACCATGGGATGTCAAAACCATTGAAAGAACAGGACCACGATGCGCCTGCCAGGAAAGACCCTCCTTGAATGGCGTCTCATCAAAAGGCTGATCCTTCTTCCAGGACTTTATCTTCCCATCCTTGTGCCCACTCCAAATCAACTTATTCGCACTATCAACCACCAAACACAGGGTGGGGGACGTGTTCGCAGACTCATGAAACGGTGCCGCATCCTCATCCCCCCTCCTCACCCTTCCACCAAGCCCGCAACCGGGATCGTACGCATTTTGGAGAGCCCACACCCGCACTCCACTCTCCTGGCCTGCCCACAACTGGGTTTCCGTGCATGCGATGTTTCTCAAGAACTTCCCCACTTGGGTCTCCCTCAAGGGATGAGGCCTTAGTTCCAGGAAAGGCGGGCGGCCAGGATGGACCGGCGCACGAACCGGGACCTTGAAAATTCCGTTTGTGCCACCGCTGCCAATGAACTCTGGCAATGGTTGGCATTGCTGGGTATCGTCTGGAGCAGCTTCCATGCAGAGGGTCTGATCCGGCCTCTCGCCTGCAGGAGAGGTGGTGGTGGTGGTGGTAGTGGTGGTAGAGGAGTAAGGAAAAAAGTCGTCGTCGGAAGAGTCATAGTCGGGGTCCTGGTGGAGCTCTAAGTTTTTGGGGATTGGAACTTCGTCAAGGCTGTGCTTGCGGACTCGTGCGTGGCGTTTGTGAGAAGAGGTGGCTCGGAGTTGTTGGCTGTAAGACTGGGTCTTCCGGGGAGGAGGTATAGCACTTAGCCCAGCCAAGGCCTCCCTCTCGTCTTCTTCAATAAGCCTGTTGTGGTCTTCATGATCCATATTTGCCACAGCTTAATATTCAAACTCCAGAAGTAGGTTGATTTCAGCAAAAACCAGAGAGAGAGAGAGAGGGAGAGAGAAACAAAATGAAGGGAGGGGAGGGGGGGAAGAGAGAGAGAACGAGAGGGTTGCAGAGGCGGGAACAAAACCAGAAGAGCAAGAATGGGAGGAGAGAAAGAGTCTAAGGAGAGATCCGAGAGAAAGGGAGGAAAGGGAGGACGTTGCATTGAAGAGCGGGAAGTAAGGCGGGCATGCTCTTCTGGGGGAGCTTTACGGGCAGGAGTGTTTCGGTTGGCTGATTCAGTGATTCGTCCGGCATTATTTCGCCGTTATTTGCACGTACTCTCTCTGCCACTATTCTGAATCTACTTTTTTTTTTTGGTCTTGAATATTCTGAATAGACTTCCATCAGCTTGGTTATCTAGGTAATAGAGAATAAAGTCTTTTAATTTTTGTTATTTAAAATAATAATTTCTTAAATTGTAAATTTCATTTCTAAATTTAATTATAAAAAGTGTCATACTAATATTTAGGCTTAAATGCATCATATACCTCTATGGTATTCGTGAATTACAAATATAACCCTAAGGAAAACAAAGTCATTTTCATACCCCTGAGGTAAACATCAAGGTCACAATATGTCCTTCCGCTAATGTGTCGTTTAAAACACTAACGGTAAATGCTGACGGGGCAAAAATAAACACGTCATCACCAATCAGATGATGACACGTCATCGTGAATACCTCGTAGGCATATTTGCAATTCAAGAATACCACAGGGGTATGAGATGCATTTAAACTTTTTTTATAAAAATATTTTAAATTAATTTTTTTAAAAAATAGACACGTTAGCACCATTTTTAATATTTAAAAAAAGACTTAACCTCATTTTCCTTCAACATAGCTCATGTGTTCGTTTGTCTTTTATATATATATAATTTTAAAAAAAAACATGCGTAAAAAAACAGAAACGAATACATGGATTAAGTTGAAGGGAAATGGGGCTAAGTCGTTCTGTGTTCATTTTTTAAAAATTAAATTTAAAATAAAAAATAAAAAACACAAAGAAACGAATACAGTGACTAAGTTGAACTACGCATGTTGTTTTTTAAAAAAATTATATATATAAAAAAAAAGACAGAAACGAATACATGGGATATGTTGAAGGAAAATGGGGCTAAGTATTTTTTTAATAATTTATTTTTAAAATTAAATATGATGACGTGTCATCATCTTATTGGTGTTGACGTGTCTATTTTAAAAAAATTAAATTAAATTATTTTTAAAAGCTTAAATGCATCACATGCCTATGTGGTATTCGCGAATTGTAAATATGCCCCTGAGGTATTTGCGATGATGTGTCATCATCTGATTGGTGCTGACGTGTTTATTTTTGCCACGTCAGCATTTACCGTTAGTGTTTCAAACGGCACATTAATGGAGGAGCATGTTGTGACCTTGATGTTTACCTCAAGGGGTATGAAAATGACTTTGTTTACCTCAAGAGTATATTTACAATTCGCGAATACCACAGAGACATGTGATGCATTTAAGCCTAATATTTACTGCTTTGCAATTTCAAATACTTTTGCTTTGATGTATACATATATTTGGCACTTTTTACCAATTATTAAGAACTAATCTACAAGTAAAAAACAATAACTGAATTTCGAAAAATCTATCTGGTAGACAAATACTATATATAGAACAATTAATTCTCCTAAAGATATATGCTTCATATCACGTGTTTTTACAGAAAAATAACTTGCTACAAGAAGCCTGTGATTTGCAGTACCAAACGTTTTCACAAAAACATGATTTAGGGCGGTGGCGGAGCCAGAAACCCAATTAATGGGAGGCAAACTTTTTAAGGAAAAATGACAAAAAAAATTTTTTTTACTACTTAATGCAAAAAAAGTCTTAAGAGTATAAATAAAAAAATTAAGGACTAAAAACACTAAAAATATTGAAATACACGTACCGTACTATTTGCTGATACTGAGAGGTGATATTAAAGATTAAATTCTTGTTCAAGACACCAATAGAGCATCAACTAATCACACAAACAAAAGCATTTATATATATACATATATATATATTCTTTGTAAAACAAAACACATAAATGAAATAAAATATTTTCAGCAATATAACTTTTTACTTCCATAAATGAAGTACTTATTTTTGTTGTTAGAAAGAATGTGCCCTATGCTCAATAAGTCCTGCTGAATTTGTTGGGATATGTAAAAAAAAAATATAACACATAAATGAGAAAAATAAACAATTATTGTATTTCTATTATTCTTGAAAGAAACAATAGCAAAACGAAGCATATTGGAAAAAGAAGCCAAATTATCCAAAGTTCAAAAAGAATCCAGGTTCCAATGGCATAAAAATATTTCTCACTCTTGCTATAGTTTTTTTAGTGTGACAGTACTATTGAACACGGGCTTCTCAAGAGTGGAATCTCTATCAACAATAAAATAACCCAAAATTGCAAGGAGGAAATACATACTTGGTAAATGATAATATAAAAAAAATTTGGACAAAAAGTTCAATTTTAACATCCAAATAACTATTCTACTCCCCTTACAAAATGAGAAAACAGAAAAATCGTAGTTCAAAGTGCCCATTACCTGGCTAAATTAATGGCTAAAATTTTGAAAAAATAGATTTATAACTTGATCCAAACGTCACAAATTACAATGGAAAAGAAGTTCCACCTTTAGAGAAAGACAATTAAAAACAAGTTAATCTCATGGGCTATGAAAAATCAGACCTAAACAAACAAAAGATAGATGAAAATGAGTCTTACTTCAACTTTGGATTTTCATAAATTGTGGAGAAGTCAGACATGTAAAATTAGATGATGATAGTGACAATAAAATGATATAACCAATGATTCTCTAGTAAGTAAAGATGGACACGCAACACACTTGAATAATTGAATTATCACTTATCCAACAAGAGCACACCACCCCCTTTCTCAGTATTTGCGATATCCAAATTCTTAACCAAGTCCAACATAAAAGGCAAAAGAACAAAAAAAAAGCAGTACTAGAATAGTAAAAACATTTATTTCAATGATTACAACACACAACGATTATCAGGACTCAGGAGAATTATATGAAATATTCGTCGCAAAATTCACGACAACGTCGACAAGTTAATGTAGGATTTCAAGTTTTGACATAAATAAATATCTCTCTGCTTATTCTTTTAATTTGATTTTGAGGTATTGGGCTGCTTGGGTTTTAAGGGGGGCGGGCTGATTAACCTAGGCAGGCAAGGGGGGGCAAGCATAATTTTTATTTGGCCAAGGGGGGCAAACCTAATAAAAATAAAAAAATGCATGTAAAAAAAATATTTGGGGGGAGCCAACCGGGGCAATGGCCCCGGTTCGCCCCCCCTCCCTCCGCCTGTGATTTAGGGTGGTGTTTGTACGTGGAAATTTCGGAAATATTTTCGAAATTTTGAGAATTTTTACTTTATTGAGATTTATAAAAAGTAGAGTGTGTATGTGTAAAAGTTAAAAATTTTAGAGTATTTTTATTTTGTTAGAAATTTTGGGACCCCAAAATTTTGGAAAACAAACACCTAGATATGTGTTCAGAAGTTTACGAGGATTGAGGTGAACAAAAATTGAAAAACAATAAAAAAAAGTAATTAGACAATCAAATAGAAAAACTGGATGGGGGTAATAATACATGCGCTCCAATGTCACCGCCTGCTTCAAAGTCTCTTTGGGACACGAGATTGGTGCACAATTTTCCTTACCTTGAAAAAAGTACACAACTAAAAGAAAAAAAAAGTATGCTACTCGAGTACTCTTTTCGTATGCTTTCTATTACTAAGAGAATAAAAGAAGATTTTTCACTCATTGAACTCAATTATGTCCAAAAGTTGAGGGAAACTATTGTCAATTACATGCGCTGAGTGATTATTAGTACACAAAAACCGTGATGAATTCTGCAGTTGAATCCATTGCGGATGAATCATGAATGTTTGTGGATTCTTGGATCAAGTCAATAAAACCAACAATAAATAAATCAAAACATTTAAGTTTACAAGCCCCAATTATTTTTCTAAAGATGAAGATCCCCACAAATAACATACATAAATATTTAGCAGAGTTGCCATCTGATTGTAGTTGTCAAACAATAATTATTATATGAATTGATCATACAAAAAATATATATAAAGTGTATGAATGATTTCACTGTCCAAAGGTGCTGCCCTTCTAACAAAGATGACCGCAGTTATCAGAGAGAGGATTGACCTAAGGACCTCTTCCACCTCCCCAGCTTCTCTCTTCCCTGCAAAAGTCCATAAAGCCAGCTGTTAGAAATATCATTGTAATCAAAATTGCCTAAACACAATGTTATTAACTAATTTTTCCCTCGTCCTTTTTGAAAAGCCTAATCCAAGAGGGAAAAGATGAAGAGAAGTGAATTATTAGGTCCATTGTGTCCAGTGCCCACTAGATTTCTGAGCTCTGCAACCTTCCAGTCAAAGTATTAGAATGACAACAAAGTACAGCAGTGTTAAAACGTGGTAGGGGCAAAGTATAAAGACGTGGTGAAGACTCTGACTGGAGAGTATATATGCACACGATATTATTCACATTTGCTTACAAAAAAGGAGGAGGAGAAGAAGAAGAAGAAGATATTATTCACATTTCTGTCTCTTTTTCTTTCCAGGTCTCCCTCATTTTCCTCCTTTTTCACTATCTCCTGTTATATGTGGGTATAACCAACATATCTCCAACCCAACTCTAATCACTATTCTCTTTTCAGTATTATAATTTATTACATATGTTTCAGGTTTCAGGTTTCATTAGAGTACATCCATGAGGGATACAGCATTTATAACCATTAGGTGATTACCACCTTATGTTGTGCTTAGATAAAGTATGCACCGATGGTACCAATGACAGTGGAAGTGGCAATGAGGAAAACAACAGTAGTGCTGTTGAAAATAGTAGTTATAGAGTGAGTGTGTTTAATGATATCCTTCCTCCTGGAAGCTAAAGTAAGGCTTTAGACATTTGAAAATCCAAAGGTCCTTGTAATATCTCTCGCTAACCGATACAGGGAAAGTGTAACATTGGAAAATTTCAAACTCCAACTCAAGTAAAAATCCATTTAAAAATCCTTCATCCAAACACGGAATTAAAAGAATGTTCTTGTTACCTCAATAGCATGAGTGCTTTTGCAAGCCTATAAGTAGTTTCTACCTAACTAAAACAATTTTCTTAATACCTTGCGATGTTTGATAGCCAGTTCATTGTCCACAATTGATACTGCCTTGAAGCCCATGGGATGCAATACTTCTTCATAACTGCAAAGATCGAGATTTTCAAGGTTGAAAACAATTTTGTAAACATATACAAATATCGTACAACATTTTTCATCACTAATATCAAGACTGAATAAATCTGCTCCAAGGATCCCCCTGCCTATCTTTGCTGCTGGGTAAATGGAAGAAACAGGTACAACTAGCAAAGTAAAGATAGACAAGGAAAATTGAAACAGTACTTGGACCAAAAATGAGAAGGTAAATAATTACTCTGAAACTGATACTCTGTACGGAGGTCCACCAACATGATCGTCCATCTGCCATCACATAAACTTTAGTTTCCAACAGGGCCTTTAGGACACTATTTACATAATTACATTACAAGATTTTACTTAATTAGCTGGATTTTGAATATGAAAAGACGCGAGGACTACAATTTGCAGGACATACCTACTTATGTTAACAACAAAAAGGACAAACTAAAAAGAAGGCACCAATTGTTTCATATTAATATCCAAAGGAGGGAGGTGTTCTTGTTCATTTGCATAAAAGTATAAACAAAGAGAATAAAAGAGAGAAAGTTATGAAGGATAATTACTGGAAACATCAGCGTTATGAGCTCTCCACCTGGTTTTAGAATATCATGAATTTTATGTGCCCATGCTAACCTCATATCTGGTTCTATGGCACAAAAGAACCTGTAAATCCTCCATTAAAACAAGGTCATCAAGAGATTTTTCTAATGGAAAAATGAAATAGTTTTCTTGCCAACTTACGTATAATCCAGAATAAGATCAAATAATTCAGTTGGACTCCAAGTGAAGAAGTCTTCCTTTAAGAAAGTAAAATAACTTGAGTTCGGCAACGAGGAAGACAACTGCAGCAATGTTAAAATAGAAGATTTAAACGAGAAATAGAGAAACAGTTGCAAATCTGTATAAGAGCATTACATTTAAACTGAAAACAAACTTAGATTTCACAACTTCAAAAAATTGAGTCGCCAAAATCCCAGCAACTTAGGAATGTAATGGCAGGAGCAGTATGTATAAGGTTCAACCCCATGCATGAGGTTTGGGAATGATCACGTTCATCATGGGGATCAGTCACTATTCTGCTACTCAATTTCTATAACATAAACTATCAAAACACCAATGTCAATGTAATGGCATTATTCCCTGAGATACATATATTCCCTGTCCCGGACAAAGTTGATTAAAGCTGAGGTATCCATGAAGACTACAGTAACAGAATAAGATATTTCCTTGGAATGAACAAGAAAACTAAGCAGAACTGGTCATGCATCTACCCGGAATTATATGGATTAAAAAATCTACCTGCATTTGCATCAACCAAAGATATCTCAGACAAAATGGACATATAGGATATGACAGAAACTTCTGCTAAGCAAGACTCTTTATCATGTAAACTAATTAAGCTATAAAAGATCCCTCCTATCATTAGCTTTTTTTCTACTGTCATTGGAGATCCTGATAGGCATGTGGCAGACCCCATGTTGAGCAGTAGCAGCCTACCTATTCCCTGCCCCACCTCCCCCACCTTTTTGCATAATATATTATGATTACACCATGTCATCATCCAAACTCTATCTCAATAGACCTATGTTGGTTTCCTCATTGGATCAAAACAAAGAATGTCAACCTGTACAGGTGGCAACATTAAAGAAAAAAACAGACAATGAAATGACAAATTAGACAGTCATGTCAGATAACCAGGGGAAATTCGCTTTTAATCTTTCAATTTTATCATCACAACCAGTTGTGCAATTTTATCTCTACAAGAAACAGAAAATAAAATAATAAAAGTGAACCTTTTCATGCATCCTTTCTTTCAACGAAAATACTCAAGCCTCGTTGAAGTTAGAATTTGCTGAATGACTGCACTTACTTTCACTGCTTTCTTAATGGCACTGTCCGATATGTCCAATCCAACAACATAGCGTTCAGCACATGCAACTGCTACTACGTCATAACCCTGCCATATGCAGGCAGTTTGCTATACTAAAAAGCAAGTGAATACTAAAGACAAAACAGCAGCACAGAAATAGTGGAACAAGCAGAAAGAGCCAGAGGGAGTAATTGCTGCAATTTACAAACTTTCACTATAGATCACGCTTTATCTCCTTCGAAATAATGCTCAGTCAATTAATTAGTTATAACTGCATGAGTCAAAAAGAAAACGAACAAAAAAAGAAAAGCAATACGCCATCAGTTTTCACAATATGCCATCAAATTTGCATTATCTTTGGATTGTACTTGAGTTGCACCCTCCGTTGGTTGTTACCAATAAAACAAACAGGAAATTGTACATTTGACCCAAACAGGCCATTTACTAATCGGCAGTTAACCAGACCCTACCACATTCAGACAGCAAGCACCTGACACTGCTTTACAATGTGTCTACCAAATTTCAGTTTTCATCGCATCACATTGCTAAGGTTTCAATTCATTTCCAATTGCATGCTTAGAAAATGACATGTGTGAGTCACTTGAGCAATTTTCTGTCTATTTAACACTGAAAGCTGGCAAAAAAGTACAATCAGAAACAAATTGGAAGCACAATATGATGAAAATTTAATTTCATTAGACGCCATTCATGGAGAGAGAAAAGTCGATAATATTGACAGGTAGAAGTTCAAAACTCGCAAAAAATATGAAATTGACCCCAAGGATCAAAACTTACAGTCCCACATCCAGGGACAAGAGCCCTGCCCTTGGGAAGTGCTCCTGTCTGATGAAGATGTAAAATTACAGGTGTTGGTTGTCCCAGATCCCATGGGGTCACACCTTGCTCCCAGCTATCTTCCCAACCACCTAATAAGAATGAGATTTCAGACAGTGAATGAGAACTGAAAGCCCCCAGGCTAAATAAAGCACATCCAACTCATTCAAAATTTAACTAAATGTCATCCTCATTTGTCATGATCAAAATATCTTTAAGATACCATACCTGAATAATCGTGCACACATGCACACAGGAGTAAACACAAAACCCGCACAAATGTACCAAAATACTTCTTTATATAACACTATCACGCACAAGTCCAATTCGAAAAAATAAAACAAGAAAATTAAAGAGATAAATCAAAATTTGAAGTCCAATTTCCCACAGTACGTCCACTATACTTGGAACTGGGTCCCAAGTCAATGCCTGGCTCCAAAGCAAGTAACTTCGACCATAGTATTGGAAAAGAGTACCATTTTTAGGCCCAAAAGAAAGCAGAGTTTCTGTATTGGCGGCGAACCAAAGAAGTATGCATGTCGAACACTAGTTCAAGGGAATAGCTCACCAGAGTAAGATTGTGCCATCCATTCCTCTAACTTTATGTATTCCGGAATGGACGAAACATAACCAATAAAGGAATATAAACTGCCACCCCATTGAAAACAAGTCTGATTAGAAAGACATCCAAAGAATCGGATAGTGACTATTGTTTTAATCAAGTATAACGTAGCTAAATAAAGTCTTCTGATTTGAGTCCGATAAGGTCATCCCCCGATGAGTATAAGGCCCGAGAAACGGAAGCAAAGGAAGCCAAAATTTTCAAATTGCAAAAGACCCAGACAAACGAAATCCATTTGCCAATAACCGATCTCCATAAGTCTAAACAACTCACACTTAACCTGCCAAAGACCCCTGCCAGAACACTGTGAAGGGTGAGGGCGTGGTTCAAGGCTCAAATAGAAAGCTATAACAGTTCAAGCACCTCTTTTAGCAATATATGCATGTACATGTTGGGCAGTGATAGTTGCGCTAAAACTTCGATTCTTGCAGCACACTAGTACATGAAACCTATCACATAATTAAGTACAGCAGGGAATCAAACCCAACAGAAAAAGTCCCATCTTTAGCACGAAAATTACTATCCCTTTGGCCAAACACTCCTTTAAAAAGAAAAAGAAAAAAGATCACCAATAAAGAAGGAAGCTTTTGGTGGCACGTACCAGTCGAGTCGTTGCGTACAAGCTGTTGAAGCTCCTCAACGCGTTTGTGGTTTGGTTTTCTGGAAGTCTCCGCACCAGCACTCCCGTGGGTTTCATCTCTCTTCTCCATCCTCACCACTTTCGACGCCATAATCCCAAGGTTTCGGGCCGAAACGACCTGGATGGTCGACTGGAGGTTTCGTATCCGGCAGAGAGTTTGACCCGATAGCAAGGTCCGCATTACGGCTGCACTCACTCGTTTGGACCGCTGGAAAACAGGCGGAATGAAACGGTGTGTTCCACTCCTTTTCTTTCCCTGTCTCGCTTTTCCGGACTGAAAAACATATTTTGATTAAAAAAGAATTATGCCCATCCCCCTATGGAATTTGATATTTTAGTCCTTGTGTTTATAATCATTTGATAAATGGGTCCATTAGATTTTCTTTATTTGGCAAAGTTGTATTTCCGTTATTTTGTCGTCCATATGTTTAACGAAGCTCTATGACACGTCAGCAAATTTGTACCGGTCGACCTCTTCATATACCGACCGACCGCTCACTTTCAATATATATATTCGGTCGACCGCTTCAAATCCGTTAAGCATATAGACGGCAGACTAACGGAATGACCATTTCGTCAAACAAAGAAAATTCAATGACTAAAATTTTGAAATTTGAAAGTGAATGACCCATTTTCCAAAGGCGTATAAATCCAAAGATTAAAATGTCAAATTCATTTTTTTAATTAACATTTGTGTCATTTTTTACTTAAAAGTTCTGCATGTCTTTTTTTTTCCCCTGCATGTCAATTGTTGAGGGCAAAGGCTCAAGGTGGACTTGATAGAAGCTCCATTGTGGTGTCACCGTCAGTTTTCTGGTCATAGTTCATGGGAGAATAAGCATCTCTATTGTTTATGTTAAGGATAATCTATGCTCTACATATGTAGAACACCATTTGTATCTGAAATATAGATAATCCATAATAGACCAACCATATAGGTAGTTATGTCGATGACAATGTTAAATGGTTTTTGCCTTCTTCCTTACATTAATCAAAACTAATTGCTGGTTTAATTATTGTTGAATAATTTAAAAGTAAACAATATTTTTTTTTCTAAATTAATATCTATTTTTAACCTATACTCTCAAACTTTGACTTGTTATAAATCGGCTAGCAGAATTATACTCTTTAACTTTTGACTCGCTATAAGTCCGCTATAAGAATTATGTTTGTTTTGACCTATATATAAAGGTCGAGTATAACAAATTTTTCTTATTACTCAAAAAAATGTTCGTGTCAATAAAATTTTATATGGGGGGTTTGTTTGTGAAAATATTAGAATTTTAGAAATTTTGGGTATTGAGGTTTGTAAAAAAATATAGTATTTTATAGAAAAGTGAGGACATAGAATATTTAATTGAATAGTATAATATTATTTTATAATTTAATGAGGAGAGAGATATTATTTTATGATTGTTTAAAAATGTTGGGGGTTGGAAAAATTGGGAAACAAACGCCCCCTAATAGGGTGAGTATTGTATAAATGGGCAGAATAATAACTCAATACAGAAACTTTCTAATAGGATATAAATTGTAATGAGGTGAAGTTTATATTTTTAAGTAAAAAAAATTGTGGCAAATAATGGAGCAAGAGTATAATTTATTCTCATGTTTGAAAGGTAAGCGTTTACGTGGAAAAAAAGAAAAGAAAAGTAAGCACTTTAAGGGATAAAAGAAATATGAGAGGGGTAAGGGCTTAGACATTCAATTTTGAACTGACCATTGTAATTAAATAAGTCATAATACCTCGTAAGTCATAAGATACTTATGACCAAAATAATCACCTAATCAAAGAAACCAATTGCAATTACCTTAAAACCATTTGGACACTTTAAAAAATCTAATTATTGTTCTTTATAATGATCAAAATTCAACCAAAGTATTTTTTAAAAGAGATAAATGCAAAATCAGTTAGTATAATATCGGCCAAAATCGAATTAATTATTGTGGCAGCAAAAATACAAAATTAGTCCCTGTAATTTTACTTTCCTTTGTCATAGGTTCTCTTATCAGAGACTATTTTTACCAATTTCTAAAATTAGAGGGACTAATTTAATAATTTTATTATCACTAAGACTATTTATATAGTATCGACTAATTTTACCTTTATTCCTTCTTAAAATTCATATTTACTTAAAATCTCCTTATAAATGTCTTCTCTGTACATTCATGAAAACAAAAATCGTAAACAAATTTCTTTAGAAGCTTCTTTCTCTCTCTTTCCGCTTATAATCGACCCCCATCCGTTTGAAACTTCTTTTGTTTTCGTCTTCCCGAAAATCGAATTTCCATTTTAGCGTCTTCCCCCGACCTGACTCCCGACCACTGTCTTCACTTTCGGCGACAACTTTGAATCGGCAGCGTCAATAAAGAATCCTCGCGCCATGGGAATCATAGAAAACGGCACAGTTTCCGGCACATTACCGAGCAGCGAGGCTTTTGCTGTCCACTATCCCGGCTATCCTTCTTCCATCTCACGCGCCGTCGAGACGCTCGGCGGGGCCGAAGGAATCCTCAAGGCGCGAGTGCACGCACAACTCAAATTAACCCAACCAAACCGATTGTTTGAATTGATTAGTATTTTGGTTCTGAAAATCGACATTGCTTGCAGGCCCGTAGTTCGCAGTCGAACAAGTTGGAGCTCCGGTTCCGCCCCGAGGACCCGTATTCTCATCCGGTGTTCGGGGAGCTCCGTCCTTGCGACAACTTGCTGCTGAAAATATCTAAGAGGAAGTCCAGTAGTGACGATGGCAAAGTTTGTGCTGACGTCGTTGCTCGTGTCCCTGAAGCTTATCACTTCGAAGGAATGGCGGACTACCAGCACGTTGTGCCTGTCCATGCGGATGTTGCCCAGCGAAGGAAAAAGAGAAATTGGGCCGAAACGGAGGATCCACATTTTGGTGAAATGCTCTCTCCCCCTTTACGTGTCTATGTATCGTGTGAAGTTCCCACTTCTTGAGGATACGACTTGCTTAAACCGCTCTTATACTTGTGGTGTCATGTTCCTAGTGTTAAGTATGAAGCTTAAGACTACGGCTTTGAGTCCAGTTATGCTACACGAGTCTTAGCCGCTGACACACACTGTATGTTCTAGTTCTAGTTGGTGTAATTGACCCCAGACTAAATTTGTTTTCGCATGCTGTGTTTATTTTTTATTTTTTCGGTCTCTCTCTCTCTCTCTCTCGCTCTTCTGTTAAATAGAGAAGGGTGGCTTGATGGATGTGGATCAGGAGGATGTGATGATTCTGCTGCCTCCGCTTTTTTCGCTTAAGGATGTCCCGGAGAATTTAGTGTAAGACGGGTTTACATTTTCTTTTCTTATCTTATTTATTTGATTTGTTTTGTGTTTTGTTTTTCACCCCCACAATATATTTATATGAAACATTCAATTTTGAGGCTGCATTGTAGTTCAAGTGTTCTTTAGGAAATTGTTGGATATCTATGTGTTGAATTTAGTTCATTTTGTGAACTGCTTTTTATTACACCTTATTATGCTCCAGGTTAAGACAACCACCCGTGTTGAGTCCGAAAACAAAACAAGATGAAGTTGCACAACAAGATGGGAAGGTATTGTTTTCTTCTAAAGTAGCAGTCATTTAGAAATCTCAATTTATTCATTTGAAGGAGTTGGAAAAATTATGGTGCTTGTAATTGATTGCTTCTTATATGCCCTAAGATGTATACGAGAAAACTATCGACCTGATGGCATCCATGTACCACTTGGGCACAACTGGTTTTCTTTAGTTGTAGATGCTTGATTTACTGCCGGGTTATTGGAACTCTAGTGCTTTGAAGGGATTCTTTACTCTAGAGCTTTAGGCATGGAGTCAAACTTTGTAGCTCGTAAATTTCTCTTTGCTATTTCCTCTTGTGCTTATATGACACCAGAGCTTGAGGTATCACACTAGAATGTTTGCTGTGAGGCATCCTAGAATATGTTTTTAATCAGGATTCTGATGGCTTTATCAGTTTATCCTAAACTAATGCGAGTTTCCATAATCATGATCTTTAGTATTTGTCCAGCAAATTAGTTCAGCATTATAAAACCCAAACTTGGATTTCTACCCAAGTCAAGTTAATGTAGTGATTATGTCCTAGAAAAAAAAGTTGATGTTGTGATTAGGATCATAGATGAAGTCTTATAAAACTTCTTTTTAATTGACTCTTCTTCCTTCAAAGTGAAGAATTTTGACTTGGTATTGAAATTCAGACCCTTGGATACTGCCGCTTCTCTCCCTGATATAGATCAGAAAACTTGTCTCTTGGAATTTGAGCTGGAGTTATGACACTCACTGTCCTATTGATGTTTTGCCTTTGCGTGTTCTCAGTCACTTCTAGTAAATTTTATTATTTTCTGGGTCTTAGGTGAAAATGCGTACAGAGTTTGAAGCAGGCTAATTTGTGGCTCCTCTTTCACCCTTTATTGTTGTCAAAGTTGCATCTTTTGTCCCTGGTTGATTTTGATGATTTTTCTTTTTTAAAATTTTTGTATGTTGTTTCATTGTGGCTCCAGTGATAGTCTGCTTCCATGTATCATATGAAGCTGTTAGTTTACATAATCTGCTCCTCTCTTGTTATCATGTATTATATGACCTTAAGGGTGTATAATTATTAAAGGTGACACATCTTTTGTTTTATCTTGTGCAGATGGATATGGAGCCAGTTCTTGCACTTGATTTTAACATTAAAGATATCCTACTTGTGATTTGTGTATTAGTAATCTTCTTTCTAGATATTTACTTTATAAATCTTACTTGTAGAGTTCATTTTTGTTTTCTTGAGCCGAGAATATAGTGCTGTGTCTGCAGTGTGATCATGATGGTTATGTGTGGTGGGGAATAATTAGGAGAAAACATACCCCGGTTTTCTCATTTTGACGGTGCTGTGTGGATGGTCTATGGGGAAGGTTTAAATATTGGAGGCAATCCTTCCCAGATATTGTGGGCCACTGGTGACTGGTATATTTTTGTTTCAAAGATGTTAAAAACTTCAAATATGTTGCTGCCTTTAAAATTGAAGGCACTTAGTTCATCTATGGTATCTTAGCATTCAATTCTTAGAAATGTTATTCACCATTTCTCTAATCATCCACACAGCTTCCAGTTCTTGTTTATACAAGCAGTTAAGAGAAGTGCTGGTCAAAAAGATATAATTTTGATGTCATAAGACTAGTCATGTAAAAATAATAAGACATGAGAAACTCAACATGAGCTTTGCGATCTTCTTGTTTTGTCCTTGTTGCACTTAACATTCATACAGATTCCTAAGAGAGTAAATTGGGAGAAGTATGTACCCCAAGGCTCAGATCAATGGGAGTGGCAAATGATTTTATCTAACCTGTTTGATGAGCGTCCTATATGGCCCAAGGAATCACTGACTGAACGTTTGCTTGATAAGAGCTTAAGTTTTACAGTTGAGATGCTTAGAAGGTGTTCTGCCTGGAAACTTGCCCATTTGTGGTTAAATACTTTCGTTGGGTAGTGGAATTTGACATGATTAAGTATTTTGTGTCCCTTGAATAAGCCTGATATTTTGCAGTGCCCTTGCACTTGCACTTGTCTGATCTTGCAGGCTTCTGTCGAGGATTGCATACTACTTTTCAAGTGGACCATTTCTCAGGTTTTGGATCAGAAAAGGATACGATCCTCGCAAGGATCCTGATTCTCGCATGTGAGAGTTCTGGAATACACTATCTCTAATCAGTATTAATGTATTTCTCACCTCTTTTCATTTTCAAAACTTTTTCCATTTTGGTTGTACAATGACGGAGTTGAATATGGCCATGGTATCATGTAAACACAATCCTGTCTTTCATGTTTTTAAGCAAAGGGTTAACTTAGTGATTCAATTTGTGTGGTAGAGGACCAGCCTTGACTTCTTTAGCTCTTTTTAGGAACGGGGTGCATGCATTGGAAAATTTAGAGAACTGGCTTGTTTATAATATCAATGTCTGTTTCTTGATGGTAGTCTAGAGTTACAATCTATTTTAAGACATTATTATCGAAGGAAAAGTGGGTGGAAGATGGTTCTGAAGCCGTTACACTATTGACTAACAACTTGCGTACTGATCATTTTGGAAGAAGATAGTAATATGTAAGAGGAAGGTGACTAAGCAACTTGCTACTTTTTGTTCACCAACCTAGAATCAACCACTTGAAATTCTTCTAAGGCCAGGATTTTTTTATCAGCAACCAGCTCTTTGGAGAGTTGCATTGCTGCCAGACATCTAAAATGACTCCTTATAGGAATTTAGAGTAATTTAGGACCTTTGTTATGTTGATTATCTTCCAATTATTTTCTTAAGCAGATATCAGAGAATTGATTTTCGAGTACCACAGCCATTACGAAGTTATTGCGATGCTAATGCAGCCAAAGGGTATGTTCTTTCCAAAGTTTCTTCTTTTGCTTTAGACATTTGATACGGTCATACATTTTCTGCTGTAATCCAAGTACAATTTCTGTGTCATAGTCACTTGATTTCCTTTCTCCTTAACTATGTTCTGGAATGCATGAGCCCGGTTGTGGTATTGTTTGCATTCCAGTTCTCTAAATTTAGCAGTCTGAATTTCAAAGAACAAACAACTGAATTCATCTTTGATCAAAATCTGATACCTTTATAGAAGATGTGATATTCAATTAGCCATCACACCGCATGTGAGAAATCCTGGTTTGATCTTTAATATTATTCTTGCAATCTGTCATGAGGGATTATTTTATCCCCATCGTGCTTCACGCCGGGCACAAGAGTGTACCCATAACCATCTCACGAATCAAAAAGTACCACGCTCTAGAATGTTCCCATAACCATGTCAAGAACCCAAACTACCACACTCTAGATAACCATGGTTTGCATGCACGAGAGAGAGAGGAAGGGCTAGAGGGGAGCAAACCACTGTAGTCCTATCATTAGGGTATAGGATGCTACAGTGCATCCTTCTTTGTAGCTGTGATTTTAGTGTAATTGCTGGTACCATGCAATACTAAATAGTATGCCTCTAATTGACACCTATGTAGTAGTGAAAGCTCTGGTACTTCCTTTCAAAGTTCATGAGCATTGAGAATCTGAGATATACCATCATTTTGATATATGAATTTTGCTTGTGGTCTAGACCACTCGCTTCTCTGTTCTAGTTAAGGTTTTCTAAGTGAACTCTCTGGTCTAGCCGTAATTGATGATACACAAGGATTTAGCTAAAAATGACAATTTGTGTGAAAACTGGAGGAAATAGAAAAAAAGCAGAAGCATGCTATTTGTCTTGTGAATTAATTGTCCTCATACTATTATATATTGGCTTTGAGTATGAAAATTTCATTGAATTTCTAATTGGTAAAATTTGAACTTTGGACCTACACAAATCATGCTTGTCTTTTGCTAACTATTTCTCTTTGACAATATCAAATGTGGCTTGATTTGATAAAACTGCAAATTCTTTTACTTTTTAATGCTATATGGTAGATATCTGGATATTCTGCTTGGGCATGCTTGATCTAAGTTTCAAGTGTTGTATCAAGTTTAGGCATGTAGAGACGCTTTGTGAATATAAGTTGAGGTTGTTAAGTGACGAAAGATAGTCAAGATCATGGGAGTAGGCTAGGAATGTTTAGAGGTTTCTTGTGTAGATTTATTGTGTGCAGTTACTAAAACTGTTGAAACAGGGAACAATTGCTGATATTTGGAGGAGATGAGGAACAATAGAAATAAGAAAAGTGCAGAAAGGCTCAGGGGGAAAAAAGGGGGGGGGGAAGAATGCAGATAGAAAAACCTAGGCAACCTTGTAAACCAAAGTGTTCAGTTTCCCAGACATAAAACTGTAGTTGCATTGGAGAACAATAGCGAATATTTTCAGACCGTGATTCCTTCGTCATTGTTGCCATTACATTGTTGTTCTCATTAGTATTTGGTTTACTTAATGCAGGTTGAAGCATAGATGGGAGGACATATGTGCATTTCGAGTTTTTCCTTACAAGTTCCAGACGTCATTGCAGTTTTTTGAACTATCTGATGATTTTATTCAACAAGAGATTAGGAAGCCTTTAATGCAGACAATTTGCACGGTGATTCTCTCATATTGATCTTTATCAACATATTTTCGTCTTGTCTATGTTTGTTCGTGGATGTGTATCTATCTGTAAAGGAAATAAGACTATACTGCAGCTAACCATAGGGTACCTTCCGCTAAAGGTCTGAAATAAACAGCACACTGCAGTGGCTGAAAACCAACAGTTGCGGCCCTGAGGAAGCCATGGAAGAAATTGCTGTGTTTAATTTAGGTTTTGGTTTTGGCAGCTTCAAAATTTTCAAATGTGGGATTTCATAGCATTTTGTGATGAGTTTTATGGTTTTAAGGGTCAAGTCATTAGCAGTCTATGGTTAAATCTCTTCTTAATTTGAATTTGATTGCATGAGTTATAGTTAGTTCTACTGGACTGCTTGCTTGCTTGGTTCTTTGGATCATACTTATCTTTTAGAATAAGAGACAGATATCCTTATTACATGTGGCCTACTTCTGCAAGTTGCAACCTAGAGCCCACGGCTGCAACTATTGTGAGCTGTTTCAGCTTCTTCCAGGGTCATTTGAATGCAATTTGTTGGAATTTTCACTTGAAACACCTTAGAAATTGAGTATTTCTAACAATTTGTTTCCTTTTATAAATTCTTTGATGTGTGTTTCTCTATGGGAAAAAAACTTCTTAGAAATGCCGAACCTTTTAAGCACAAAGAAATTGTAAAAAATTTAGAGAACCTTCACCAAAATGTAAAATACATATTTCTACCATGCATTTCAATGAAGGAGTAATTATTATTTGCAACTCCAACCATCACCCCTTTTGCAACGTGCCCCACAAACTACCATCCTTGATACATTGCACCCACAAAACTACCAATAAGTTTAATTGTGCATATTCTATATCAAGATCAGATCATTATTAGTTGGCCATGTTATCTAGTTTTTGTCAAAGAAAGTGGGGAAACCCTAATACTCCATGGGCAAGTTGGGCCTAAAGGAGCTTATCAAATTCCACCTATTCGATCCAGTAGTAGGGAAACCCACCCAAACGATAGAAAACACCCTCCATCAAGATCAGACCATTAAGATTAGGCCCTGTTCCCTATTTTTCACTGGTTTAGATGATAAGATTGTAACATAGAGGGAAGATTGAAACCTATTGGTAGTTTAGGAGTTCTGCTTGTCTTGATTGGTAATTTGTGAGACACATTGCAAAATGGGCCAACAATTTGAGGTATAAAGCGTGATTTCTCATTAATTTGCTAATAGAAACTCCAGCATCTCTCTGCTTTTAATGTTTGTGTATTATCTGCAATAGTGTCAGTACTAGAAATATGCAAACTATCTGCTTGGGTCTAGTTGACATTGAGCTTATCATTTTGTCTGCAGTTTGGAACAGGATGGTTCTCATACCACATGTTAAATTGCTTAAGACAACGTCTTATGGTGAGATTCCTATCAATCTTCCCCAAACACGGTGCAGAAAACTTACTTAGAGCTGCTTCTGAAAGGTTTGAAAAGTTAAAGAAGGAATGCAACAAAGGCGGGTTAAAGCATGGTGAAGAGCACCAGCAAGCCAACGCAGGTAGCATTGATGGCTGATGAAGGAACCCTCTAGTATTTAAGTCTTCATTATTAGTGAAAAGTGTAAAACCCCGTGATAGAAGACCAAGATGAGCTTCAAGAAATACATGCTATAAACATATGGTGAATCCCCCCAGGCACAAGCACACCAATTACTCGAACATCCCTGTCACACTCATGACGGCCATAAACTGCAACTTGGGAAACTAGAGAGGCAATAAAGGGATGAGCGAAGAGGCCAAAGCCAAAGAAAGATATACAACCCCTTCATCGAGGCTGATCCATTAGTTTTTAATTAGGCTGTGAATACTTTGTAAACTCCTATTTGGCTATTGTGGTTGCTGTGGCTTTCATAACTCTTAAATTTCGAACTGGATGTCTCTATAATGGGGATCTTTGTTTTCTTACATGCTCAATCTGAGGGCATAATTAAAGTTAATTATGCAGAACCAACTGAGAATGAAGATAACGAGGATCCCAGTAATGTTGAAGATGATGAGGAAGATGAAGCTGAGAATGGTGAAGAGGAATTGGATCAATATGAGGCACTTGATCTGGTATTGGCTTCTTTATGGTCTTATTTCACATTTTGCTGGATTTTCTGTCATGTCATAATGTTCTCTAACTTTTTCACACTGAATTTATTATATTTCTTCCTCTCTATGTGCATCTATCGCGCTCTCCTTTTCAAACTGATCTTTTATATATTTTTTCCTTTCTGTATGGATAATATCATGCTCTCTTTGTTTCTAGGCTGAAGAAGATGGTGAAATATCTCTTGAGACACAAGCATGTATCCTCTTATCGTGCCAAGCCTTTTCCACTTCTTTGTAATCTTTGTCTAAACTAAAAATTAATAGTTTAGCCCACATACAAGTTTTACATTCTTCTTATCAAGAAAACAAAAATGCAACTAAACCATATTTATATGAAAAAATGGTAGTACTATGGCAAAAAGACAACTTTATTTAATGCCAACTATGGAGATGCAAGTGGAATCCTCATATTCATAAAGATTCCCTGAATAAAGTTGCTGAGTCTTGTCAAGAAGTAGGCTTGAGGCAAGTTGATGCTAGTTGTTGAAAGTGGTTAAAGATCTGCTGACATAATTGGATTCCCTATATAGTGCCTAGATCTCAACATGGAGAACATCTCAAGAGCCCATTTGCAGGAGCTCTTTGATAGCTTTCCATCTAATGAAGCACGTGATGATAACTTACACAATGTAAACATGAGCGATGAAGAATACCAGATATATGAGCCAGATAGCGATGGCAACTACTCTGATGACAATCAACGCTAGCATTCACATATAGAGGTTTGTTCCTATTGTTTTTCTGACATGTTTTATTTTCTGAGAAATTTTTTGAATTCCATTCCCCACTGCAATATATTACAATATTAATACATAACCATTAAGTTAACATGGGAATTTATGGTTATTGTCATCCAATTAGCAATACTAATTCAAAGGGATACGTGCATTGTTTAGTATTTCATTCAATCTCGCTATCTTCTTAAATTTCGAAGACCCAAATATGTGCTGCCAATTATTTTGCATTTTATTCAAATTTGAACAATTCATTGGACAGTTCCCAAATAACACTGCCAAATGCTTGTACCCATAGTCAACTTTTCGAGATTGCCCCTTTTGAATCTCTAGCTGCACTATTGTGTCCAATACTGTCAAGTATTTAATCCTAATCCTATTTGCAATCCTTTGCCGCAGGGAAAAAGAAAAGAAAAGACGGGAAAGAAACTGTCGGCTACAATCAATCTGATAGTAGTCGAAAAGGGCGTTAGACAGTCTTCGTGCTCTGAAGCGGGAAAAAGAGTGACTACTTCAGCTTTTAAATCAATATCTGTTCGATTGTGAAATTTGGAGATAGAAATCATATGTTGTATAGGTGGTTACTACTAGTATAGATGAATCTTTGAGGAGACAATTTTGACCACATTTCTCTGTATATAGCGTAACGGGTTATCGTTTATATTCGTAATTTTTACAAGTATGGTCTGATCTTTTGGTTTACGCCTGGCACGTCCAGCTGAAATTGGCGTGTCAAAGAATGTTGTCGTTTTCAACAAGTTTCATTTTGGCTTTTTATCTATCTCTTGCCTCGGACCTTTTGTCGCGGAATGAAATTAGTCGAAGCTGTATATTTGAAAGGAAGAAAAATGTTTCCTCTCGGTCTAAAGAAAAATTCAGTGAAAAACGAAGCTAGTCAGAACGTTAAAAATGGTTTAAGAGGTCAGTATCTTCCAACTCAGTATGAATTTGAGTCTATCAGAATCAAAAGCTCACCCACGTTTGGTCATCTCTTGCTGTGCTAACTAGTCCTCTTCACTCCCAAGAGATGCGAAAATGGTTGGGCCATCAATTAGCTCCTTCGACCGCCGCAGAATGTACTTATAGATGAATTTCAATAATTTCAAGTACTTACGTACACATAAAAAGTGAAGAAACATATTTTTGTCGGTTATTACAATTTGACCTATGGGTCGACTTTGTATACTGCAGCAGCCATCTGTAAAATATAATGCATATTTTGTGCTACATTCTCAATCGATCTCTATGCATTAACAATTTGAGTTTACAAGTATCTGAACGAATCAAGATGCAAAAGCACTCATTTGGATTGGTACATCGGTAGTACTACTTTCTTTCCTATAAATAATAAACCACTAAGAAATAACCCCTCTCCTTTGAAGGAAAGTGGGGAAAATTGGCCCCCAAGTCTTATTAACAATCTACAAAGAAAAACAATCTGTCTCATTGCACTGCCTAATCTATAAACAAAAATAAGAAACCTCTCTCTCTCTCTCTCTCTCTCTCTCTCACCCAAACAATGTATAGACAGAAATTAACAATTTGATCTAGTCCAGGTAGAAGAGAGTCACAATCTTCCGCATATTTTTAGCCTCTTGACAAGTTTCCATAAGCAACTTACTATCATGGAATGCAAAGCAAATGACTTGTTGTACATGTGAAATGATATCCATGTTGCACAGCCTGCAGTTTCACCACAGAAGCTATAAATTCCTGTACATTAATTGGTAAGCGCAACGCATAGGTACAACCATTGCCATAAACCTATCTAATAGGTCATCTACTAGCCCAGGCTCTAAATTGTACTTGAGCCCGCATTTCAATTGGTTCCTATTACATTGAAACTCGGAAAGTGTGTAAAAAATGAACTCCATACCTTTCTTATTCATGACAACAGATTGAATCAAACAAGTTAGAAACAATTAAACCAGATCATCATATTGCAAGCATGAATGCATTAACGGAAGCTGGAATTCATTCCCATTGCTCAAAACATCTCTGTTTGAATGAATTTGGCTAGTAAACAATAAATAGGCTTGTCATAAAAGTGAGTCAAAACTCATAATTATTGCTCATGCTTGGTAAACCCTCCGCTTGGAAGATTATTCTTTCCTCTTCAATGAAAGAGGGCAAAGATGTGTGGATGAGAGAAGTAAAATTCAACACTTACTGTCAAGATTGGTTCAAAATTTCAAAGCTCACGGACAAGGTGAACAGAGCAATGGTCAGAGTAAAGTTAGGTTTTCTCATGGACAGTGGGACCCAGTGGATCCACATCTGAAACCAGTGAGTTTAGCTGGATAAGACAGCATTTTTTGCACCAAGTGCAACAATTTCAATAGAGAGAAATCCCCAAAAGATTTCTGATTTGGCCTCTACTTCCGTAACAGCAAGACAACTTGCCCTAGTAGGCTTCATCCTGTCCCGCATGGAACAAGTTAACTTCACCTTTAGCTCACAGTTGTCCAATGTCAACTATCAATAAGTTGAGATCCATATTTTGATTATTACATGGTAGTTCAGAGGAAGGGCCCAAAAAACAGCTACTACAAACCTGCTGGCTTCTAGCAGAGGTAGATGATCATTGTGAGGCTTCTCTATCACATTCTTCACCTGCAAATCCCACAGAAACTGATCAGAACAGCACCAACTTTTTTTCTTGTCTCTTTTTTCCCATTTCTTCTCTGATTTCAGGAAAAGAACTTTAAACTGAACATCCTAAAAAATTGTTTCGGAATGTTTCCAGTCAAGACATAACACCTGAGTGCCCCAAATTTTCTGTAGTCATCTGAAATATTCCATAAACTATGCTACATGGTTGAGGCTAAACTTGTGAATCCTTGTATCAAAAAATGTGATCACTATATGAACATCCCTAAAGGCACCCAATTGGATGTTAGCACATTTTAACAGGTAGTTCTGGATGACAATAAACGTTTAGAAAGACACGATCAGAAATTTTGAATCGACAGTGATCAAGAACATCAAGAAAAAATCCAAGTAGTTAAGACATGAGTTGTACTGGGTTTATTTGATGTTCTAAAAACCACAAGAAAGATATTGCAAAATCATTGGTTAGCAAGATGAAAGGAACTAATGCATATGTGGAACCAAACTCTTACTTTTGACAATAACTCCTGGCTCTCAGGAGGTTGCTTTTTCAAACTTTGGGGCAAAATAACTGTAAGCAGCTCTGGTTTCTCAGCTCTTAAAGCACCTCTAATGACAGCTGCATTAGTTCCAGATGCTCCTGATGTATAAATGTGATTTTTCTTCAAGAAGAATTGATGCAGCAAATCAGCAAGAGTAACGCAGCAAATAAGGAACAAAAAATATATCAACATCTGATGTGCTCAACGAGTACCCACAATGACACATAAGATACAGATTCTAGTTGCAGCATCTTACAGTAATGACCATAGCATAGCTAAGAATCTCAATAAGTTCCTGATGCATGAAACCCATATTGCGTGTCCCAAAAAAGCCAATAGTTCTTGGCCCTTGCTGTTGAATGGCCAATAACTCCTGCAAAAGAAAGTAAAAATAACTTAAGTAACAATTGATTGGAAAAGAGCTGGCATCATTTTTTATCTGCACAAAGCTTTGGAGGATTTCACATATTCAGGTGTTGAGAAAATTTATTCTAGTGAGAATAAAAAAGCGCATGAGCTGGCCAAAGAGAGTGCACGCAACTGGTTGCATAATTCTTGGCCAACCCAGAGCAGGAATGTTTTTTTTTCCCATATTGATCAAGCTAAAGGCCCTCCCCTCCCGGCCTGTTTTAGTTTTGCGGTAGCCTTAGGTTAACCGATGCTCTGTAATGGAACTAATAGTCTGTAATATTATCTATCAATGAATACTTGCTTGCTTACAACAGCAAAAATAAAAAATAAAAAAATTTAAAGTATCCCAGAAATCAGCACAAAGGAGAAAACAAGGTGTGGTTGTTAACTTCAACTAAGAACATCATTGCTGTAGGAGTAGAAGGATATCTGCTTCCCATTCCTCCCCCAGCCGCACCACATGCCACAGGTAGGGCAACGTGCTGCCTCAATTTCACCCAAAATAGTTACATACCTGAAGATAGTCCACATCTGGAACAGGTTTAAACTCTGATATCAAAATGGTCCCTGATCCTTCTACAATAGATTGAGCTTGTGTTGGAATTTTATTGCCAACCTCTTCATCTGAACCAAACATGCGAACCACATTCTCTTCCTGGTAATTGCAGTTATCCATGTCTTGATCTCTTCTCATATATCCACAAAGCCACTATACCAGTACATAAAAACAGAGTTCCTGGTAGTAAATAATTAGTGAAAACCAACTGCCCACGAGGTGGTGATCATACAAAATAATGTCAACATGACCTTCATTCAAGTTAATACTGGAGTGAGAGTATTACAGTGCAATCCACCAATAAAATCTGATTATTTCAAGAACAGGAAAGTTCACAGGGTGCTTGATTCTTCCCTGCAAGTGATTATGCATGGTGACAAGGAAAATTTCATTTGACATATACTCAACGAAAAGATGTTTACATTCCACCTGTTTCGATAGAGTTCCTACAAAATTGAAAGACAACTGCCCACATTCCTGATGTCGGGGTTATTTTAGATCCAAAAATGGAGATGCATTAATGCCTATGAATTGGAAGGTCTAAGTAGGATAATCAATCTACAATCTGGGGCCGTCCTTGACTGAACAAGTTTTGAAGTTATTATAACAACGAATTTTTCCTTCTCTTTCTAATAACTCAATCCGGATGTGTTGGATAAACAAATTTGCCACTCTATTGTTTGTGATTCTCTAACCTAAGCCCCGGGTCTCCAATGCAACAGACCATACACTACTACCCTCAGACAACCAACCGCAACTCATAATACAAACCAGTGTTTGATTAGGTAACCAATACATGTTAACAACAGAAATCCACTACAGCATCTTTCAGTTTAATACTCAGAAACGCCATAACTATTAACAAAAGAGCCCCATTACGGCATTTTCATTTCAATACTCGGGAAACTTTCATCACTCGGACAAACAAGACCCCCAATTTCAAATCCCATTGTATAAACTAAAGGAAGAAAGCTAATTGCAAAGGTTGAGTGAAAGAGAGAGAATAACAGAGAGCAATGAGTGAACAGAGACCCATTGTAGCCTACGCACTCCAAACAAAAGCTAACGATAAGAAACTGCCAGAAGCTCACAACTTACGAAACTTCTGCATCCAAAACATTCTAAACATACGGAACCCAACCCTTAAATTCACCTGCACACGCGCACTCACACACACAACGAGAGAGAGAGAGATACCATTGGTCTGGACAGAGAACGCCTGTGTTTCCGAGTACATCCGTGGTGAGAACGAGGAAACGATGACGATGAACGCAAGTAGAGACCGAATTTGGGGCTTGCAGGATGGAGGGTTTTCAGGGATTTGCAAGGAAAATCTGGCGTAGAAAAAGAAGACGAAGAAGAAGTAGAAGAAGAGAGAGAAGTGGCGGCGGTCAGAGGCAACAACAGCCTCAACGGTAAGGGCGCAGTCATTGTTTCAGGTTCTCAGTTCCCAACACAAAGCTCCTAATTTTTCTTTCTTTTCTGATTCTCTTTCTCTTCCTTTCTTCCAACACCCTTTCCAAGTAATCAAAAAGGGCAAGCAAAATCCAATACGGACAGATGGAGAGAGGGAGAGCAACACACAAAATTAGGAATCTTTTTATGAGATAGATTTTCATAACCTTTTGGCCTTTTACTTTTTGATTGGTTAAAAGTGAGTGAGGCCTTGTAACATTTTACCTCTTATAATTTTAGTCCCAGAAAGGAATCTTTTCACGACAGATAAACATAAAACACGTTTTAAACTCCAATACTACGTGTGCTAAACGTTATACAAGATCAAGGTTTCCAATGGTGTTGTTGCATTTTCTTTGTATGGTTCAAAGGCAACCTTCTGCTGGATGTAAAAGCATACTTATCTTTTCCTTTTTCACGGAAAAAAAACAACCCTTTTTTTGCAGATCACAAGTTCACGAAGAACAGAACAAGTGTGGCTTTATTTGAGGTAACTAACGTGTGTGGCTTTGCAGCAATGATGTCACATATTTGTCTGTCATCGGCGTTGTTCCGTTTTAGGTGAACGAGTCCAACAGAGTGCTGTTCCGGGGTTTTTAGAAGTAGAAACAGACCTGCAAAGAGGTGTAAATATGTTTCAAGTAAAATATTTTTTTTAAGTGTCAAAGTTTTACGAAGAAATGAAAAATATTTATTGTATAAGAGATTTTTAAATAAAAACATTTTTTTAATAGTTGTAAATAGATTTCATATGAAGTAAAATATTTTCTGCAACAAGTGCGTAAATAAATTTCATTCGACTTAAATTATTTTATACAATGAGTTAAAATTTTACAAAAAAAACATAAACTATTTTCCACATTAAGTCATGGAATGAGTTGAAAGGGGATTTAAAAACCCACCAATTCCTGAAATTTTGCATCGGCCACCTCTGATCAATATCATGGTCTTAGAAATTTCAACCTTTTAGGGATTAGGAATGGTTGAGTGTTCTTCTTCCAGCATTCTAGGTATTGGAAGATAGGAGGCAAGCGTGTATGGAGAATACTTTTCAGATGCATCTACTTTGTCCACTGACATCAAAGAACATGAAGCAAAGGAACGTAGTTTACAGTAAAAAATGAATGTCCAAAATAAAATCGGGTTGTAATGGGCCACAATGCGAACTTGGATTTCTATGCGGTCTAGAGCTTGAGGAGAGTGGAGCGGATGCAAACCATGTGAAAATGTCATATTCATCCAAGCCCCCAACTCATCATACTTGTTTACATTAATGATACTTTAATTCCTCCTTAAACAATGACGCGAACCACTTCCAATGAGGCTGGGGCGTCTCCAAGTATAGGTAGCCTAGACGTTTGCCCCCAAATTTAGGAGGCTCCCAATTTTAATTTTTTTAATGATATATTTAAAGAAAATTTAATATCAATATTTAAAAAGGTTAAATATTGATTGAAAATACCTATTAAATCTCCTTAATTGATAATTTCTCACTTTTGTGGTATTTATCAAGTCTCCATTTAATCCTATAAAATATCATTATTTAAAGATATCACTTGCAATTAATTATATAAAGTCTCAGCCAATTGATTCAATTTCTTTAATGAAAAGTCTTATAAAACCTTCTTGAGATTAGTTTTTCATATTAAGATTAACATTTTTTTGTAGTGTACACTAATTTATTTAATTTAGCCTTAATTAATAACTAAAAATCTATCACCGGATAAACTTAGGTGAGAGAATATCTAATAAGTACCAAAAGTATCTAAAAATCATCTCTCAACTATTATACTTTTTATTCTTATCATTTCTTAGTTCTTATTAACTTTTATCTTTGGCACCAAGATCACATGTCACTAAAGGTACTATTATTTTTTTTAAAAAATATAGTCTTATTTTAAGTTTGTGTTTATTTTAATTTTATTATTCTATTTTTTAATAATTTATTATGACTTAAGAAAAATTAAATGAATTAGCAACATTATTAATTGAAAATTATCTATATTAACAAATTTAGAATATAACACTTTGATACATACTTTGTATATCAAAAAAACTAGAAGAATACATTTTAACTAAATTTATTTTTTAAATTATCATAAAAGGCTTCATTTTGAAGTTTCGTTTAAGACCCAATTACCTGAGGCCTAGATCTTGACGAGTGTAGCAAATGGAAACCCTATGAGCATTGATAACTCACACTTGTGCAGCCGTAGAAGGCTATCTTAATCTTAATTCCACGTAAAACCATTTCCATATTTTTAGACAATTTTCGTAATTGAATATAGGACGGTCATGTCATTCTTAGTTAATTTGCACTTCGACACAAGAAATGTAAAAGTTTTTCTGGTGTAAGACATCAATAAAAAAACATTTTCCAATTTACCATGTTGAAACCAAGAGTGTGTTCGGTTAAGGTGTTTTGTGAGGATTTTTTGTGTTTTGAGAATTTTTATGTAATGTTAACTTTATTGGTATGCGTGTTGTAGTTATATTTATGTGGTGTGAAAAATGATGTTTGGTTGTAGAATCCTAAAGATTCAAAAAATCCTGAAGATTCTTTGTAAATGAACAATATTGGTTCAAATTGAAGTAAAAACATTTTTTTTTCATAACTCATTTTTTTATCAAAAGTTTTACAAAGAAATGTAAAATATTTTTTCAATAACAATAAATAAGTTAAATTATTTTCTGCAGCAAATCAAAGTTTTACGAAGAAACGTAAAAGTATTTACTATGTACGTAATTTTCAAATGAAAATATTTTTCCAAGAGTTGTAAAATGATTTCGTTCGACGTAAAGCCAAAGCCAAGCAAGAAAAGCATAATTTCTACCAAAGCTTTCCACTTCCTCTTTACTGAAACCTTGCAGGCCCCCAATTCTGCTCCATGATCCCTTTACCCGAGCTTTCTTTCTTCTTCATGGTCTGTCATTCCTTCTAACCACTAAGAAAGTTCCTCGGTCTCCTTATATAGTGGTTTCTAGTCAAGAAAAAGTCGACACCTCGTTGTGAGGTGTACGTTTACATCAATTTGGGAATAAAAACTTAAAATCTATAAATCATCCCCTGTTATTTGGTACACCACCATGTTTGCATCGTCAGGAAAAAACTTTTAAAATCGTAGAAATCATTTTCTTTTCCCTTATTCAAATGCATTTTGAAATCATTTGTACTGAGGATCATCAATATTTCTCCCATGTCACCAAATTTAACATAATCAATTGTCCAGACCTTGGATTTAACTCATCAAAGCCATATATATATCACAAAAATGCAGATACCCACTACATATTTCTGCTTCGAGTTCCTACATAACTTTGAGCACAGCATAAATTCTATAGTACCTCGAACAATACCTAACCTCTTCACATTTATCCTGTAAATCCATCCAGATTCTAATCTTGATTACTCCAAAATCGTCTTGCCCCATCCTGCTACATCCAATGGAGCTTTTGACGCTAATAAACTCAATTGACACTTTGATTACCACAGATCATAGCCAAGGATTTTTTTTGTTGGAGTCCAACTTACATACCAAACTAGTGTATGCTTGTGCCTATTCGAAGTCTTCAGTCTCAAGTCGTAAATTTAAAGTAATTGTAACCACACAACTGTAACATACTATGATAAACTAAACTTATAACTTCTTAGGTCACGGTTACCTTAACATGTCTTAACACTACATGAGTTTTGTCCAATCATTGCTCCCCATATTTTATGTCACTCGTCCATCCAGGTCTCTGATCTCGATTACCAGAAAATAATCTCATCATATCACCTATTTATCGCACTCTCCTAGTTCAACCATCTCGTCCATGAGTATCTCACATGAGTCTGAAACAATGATTACTCGCTTCTTACATTTTCATTTCCAACTGATCTCCATAGATCATAGCCTAGGACGTACATTGCTGAGAATCTGTCAATAACCTCATGAACTAGTGAATTTAGTTAATTTAATGGTAATCATGCAAGCTTCCCACACGCACTGTGTTAAAAAAAGAAATAAAATCTTATAATTAAATTAAGGTTAGGCCAACATTATAATTCAGAATGATCTTTTCAAATAAAAAAAATTCTTCGATTTCAATACACAAAATCAGTATGTCTAATCACTGCCCACAACTTCAGCCAATGTGGATTCTTAACTTCTATCCTAAACCTCATAAAAGATACGTCTTATTGGATTTCCACTATCATATGTCTATTCCTCAAGAAATGAAAGTTGTGTCATTCTAAATGTAGAGAGTACTCTTGGGTGCGTTAGTGCGTGAGAGTCTCCATCCAAGAAGTAAGAAAGAGTTAATTTTCTTTTTTGAATTTGCTCAACAAATTTGGAACGATAAAAAAAAAATTGAGTTCCACAACAAAGTTGAAATAAAAACGTCACATAAAATAACAATACGAAAAAGATAAAATAAACAGAAAATGTTCAAATAAAAAATATATAAAGGGCGTATCCAAGAAATGTATATGCTAAAACTAAACAAAAGGAAACAAGAGCAGCACAAATAAAAGGTATAATTTGGAAAAATGTCATAAAAACCAAAAATAAAAACTGCAAATAAAATTAATACCTTAAAAGTTTGTAAGCAAGAAAAAGTACACGAAAAAATAAACCAAAAAAACAGAATTCTTTTTTTTGCAAATAAACGGTACAATTTGGAAAAATGCATAAAATACAAAAACAAATAAGTTACGCAAAAAATATTAAAATAAAATACCACAAAGTAAAAATACAAAACAGAATATGGAATAAAAATAGATCAACTTATCAGAAAAAAAAATTAAAACTGAAATCAACTTTAGAAACATAATACAAAAAGAATATTATGTTTGCTCTACCAATTTGTAACTATTCATAAAATATATTAAAAAAATTGAGTTAAACAAAAAAAATTAAATGAAAATGGCACCTACTGTAAAAATACGAAAAAGAAAATAAAAACAATAGTAAAAGTGAGTATCCAAGAAGAATAAGCTAAAATTAAACAAATAGAAGCATAATACAAAATTGAACTCAAAAGACCATAAATAAAACCAAAACAACAAAAAAGAGAACAAAATATCGGCAAATAAAAAGATACAAATTTTCAAAACTTCAAAATTAAAAAAAAAAAAAAAAAAAGTTATTCAAAGAAGAAAAATACTATCAAACAGCAAATAAAAGGTTGGATTTTTTTTTTCTTTATTTGTTGATTAATATGTTTTTTCCTTCTATAAAGTTCTTTTTGTATTATATTTTTAAAGTTGATTTGAGTTTTGAAATTAATTTTTTTCTCTTTATCAAATACATATTTAAATTGTATATTTTTTTAAAAGGTACAATTTAAAATAAAAATGGGCAGCCCGTATATGGAAAAATTAAATCCAAAAACAAAAGTTAAATGAAAATTTCGCATGAAGTAATATACCAGACAGAGAATGGAAACATAAAAAGTACGCGAAAAATAAACAAAAATATATCTAATTCAAGACTCAATTCAAATTAAAAAATATAATACAAAAAGATCAGCAACAAGAGAATAAAACAAATAACAAATAAAGGAAATTTGAATCCCTCATCATATTAATCAGCAAATAAAGGGTCACTTATCATTTTCTTTTTTGAATTTGTTCTACAAATTTGCATGAAATATAAAAGAAATTGAGTTGCACAGCAAAAATTAAATGAAAATGTCACATAAATTAAAAATACAGAAAATATATAAAAATCGAAAAAGATGAAAAAGATATAGTGATGGAAACACAACTAACCCGTCAGTCCATCCCCACGATGTGCTACCATTATAAACTTCCTACTCTGGATCGCCAGTGGACAATAAAATGAAACAAGCGGTGAACACGGAATCTTCTTAAGTCTTAACCTTTCTCCTCCGCCAGAATCGCATCCTTATAACAAACTGCACAAACCACAGCGTTTCTGCACAATTCCTCCACTGTTAACTTCACAAAAGGAAGATTCCCCACAAACTTTTTCGCAACCGAAGGACTACCCCTCTCATTCTCCACTAGTCGCCCGAAAACAGTGTTGTATTCAGCCGTATCCGCTTCATAGTCATTCTGAACAAATGCTACATACGAATTGGAATCGGAACCGCATCAGATTCACGCTCTAAACTCGTATTCATACCTAATATAATTTCTCACTCCAAATATCACAACTCTGTCGCTGCTCTCCTCGATCATTATGCTTAGGTTTCCTCTCCTGATTAAAAACGTCTTCCTCCACTTCCTCCCATTCGAAGCCCTTGGATCCACTCTTACGATCTTCCAAACAAATGTTGTTGCAATGAATATTCGAATCCTCCGAATTGACTTCCATACCCAGATCCCACTCTGAATCAGGTCCGGCGATACAGAGACCATCGCCATGTAAGCGTTGCATATCAGATTCAATCCCACATACAAACCCTAGCCTCAGTAGCACCTCCGCATGATCCGAACTATGAAAATGGATCTGAACCTGATCCGAACCAGAACTCACCGCCATTTGCGGATTCGAACTATGAAAATGGATCTGAACCTGATCCGGGACGTCGAAAGTGTGAGAATCATCGTCGAGGGAGCGATCGAATAAATCTGAGACGAAGGGCCCGCGTCCCAATCGGAGGCGGTTATGGAATCACATAACTGTTCCGAGTCCTATGTTTGGAGATCAGATGAGATGGTGGCGAAGGGGTTGTCGTCCTCGTCGGTGCCGGAGGAGAAAATGGCACACAAAAAGGTGATAGGATAGAGTGTGATCGGGTTCCGGGAGGCTGAGTTCGTCGAACTGAGACATGGTGGATTGGTGCCTGGTGGAACCTTCGACTTCAAGGAACCTGACTCTCTTGGTACTTGTTGGGGAGAGGGATACGACAAGTGGGACCGCCTCTAGGTTCGAATTAATTACTTCACGACAACTTTACTTAACTTCCAAGTAAGTTATGTTTTTGTTGTAAAATTTTTAATATTGAATTTAGTGAAAAAGTAAAGAGAAAGGTATTTTTTTATATTTTTTGATGGGAGAGAGGGAGATTATATTGTAGTATTTTATTAGGAGCTGATGAAATATTTTGTGAAATATTTAGTGCAAACGCAGCCTAAGAGTAAGAGTGTGAATAATTGCATCCACAGTTAGCTAATATTTTGTAAATTTTATTCGATAGTATTTTTACTTCCTTTTATCTTTTATTTGAGCGACTCACCAATTTATAAGAGTGTGAATAATTGCATCCACAGTTAGCTATACATCAACCCAATTGATAGAGTTAGGTCGTTTTTGTGTACAACATATATAGTCTTTAAATGAAAACTAATAATTTCAAAAGAATATGGTAACATATACTACAAACAGAAGGTTTATAGTAAAATTTTAAAAAAATTCGGAAAAAAATGTTTCAATAGATCACATATTTGTCTTCGTCTTGTTTAAATCAAACAAAATACAAAATATGTGTTAAACATATTCGATTGCTTTGGCTATGTTTCAAACTATCAATCTTCTTGGCCCCCGAAAGAATATTGTGAAATCTTAAAACAGAACTAGGAGACTGATCAAATCTTAAAACAGAACTACCCTCACCCTGCTGCGCCGTCACGCTGCTGCAAATAGATTATTGTGAAAAATAAAATATCAAATAGAAACCTTGTGCAACAAAATGCATATCATTGTGACAGGAGATAGAGAAAAACAGGATGGCTGCTAAAAATATGATTCCGAAAGAAAAACAACCAATTGATGTCCATAACACAGTGATAAGCATCATTAAAACAGGCCACAATGTCGCACTTCTATCTAGAACTAAAATCTAATGTATAAGAAAGGAGAACAGGCCATGCAGAAACAGATTATCATATGTCCCATCTCTTTTTGACCCTGAACATCAAGGCCGAAGATCTAATGTCATCTTGTGGCACTTGTAGCATGAATTGAACTTTCATCTTCATTGGCGCTGTCTTTGCTTTGCCAGCTTCATCTCCAACCTGAAAACAGATCATCATGAAGCAATGCAAAAGCTGAACTGAAATTTCCAGGCAAAACAAATTACATCACTGAAATTAGAACAACAAATCCATTGTTAGTGAGTATTGAGGTTGTATCCAAACAACTCAAACACCAATGTTCCTTTGGAGGGAAATGCAATCTATCCTTTTGGTGGGAGACAAATTTAGAAGGGAGGAGGGAGGGAGGACTCCTCTAGCTTCTCCATTCCTTTCCTTCCCTCTTCCCTTCTCAATCCAGACTATTTGCTATCCCTTCTACCATAGATTCTTTGATAGTGAGTATTGAGGTTGTATCCAAACCATAGATTCTTTGATACAGAGACATGCGACTGGTGCACGCCATCCTATATTTATGTAGATCAGAGAAAGGCAAGTCCTAAAAGTGGAAGCAGAAACACCTGGCATCTTCAACAGTCAATAAAGAGTGCCCAGTGTTATAGTTTGTCAGTTCCCCTGTTTATTATCTGAAGCAAATTTTTATTCAGAAATTTATAATGCACCCCATAAAGAATGCTAGGAAAAACAAGAGTAGGCGGAGGAGAGCGTGCCAGAGAATTGAAGAAATCTGTTAAAAGAAAGATAATTCAGTAAAGGCTATGTGGAGTATCAGATGCACAACCCTTGTAACAGTACTACACATTGTAGTCATAATGGTATGGCTATGATTTGTCAGACTATCGTAACTAATAATCTTCTAAAGGATGAGGAAGACCCTAAATCTGCATTGCCATCACGATCATTTTAGATATAAGTAATACAATGAAGCAATAGCAGAGTATTCGTCAACATTAGATAGTTCGGAAAAGGGGCTCATAACCAGTATGACGATGTTGAGAAATAGAGAGACCGAGAGAGATTGTCTAGTACGAGAAATAAGGCTCAAGTTAAAAGGAGCACTTACCCAAAGAGATGCCCAGCCAAGGCGCACTTCTGAATCATAACCCGCTTTAAACTTGAAGTCATTGCCATATGTGTGCTTGTACACCGCACTCCAGAAGTTGGAATCAAAATTGTACCAGTAACTGGCAGGTAAATTATCAGAGTAAATAACAATTTGCATCACGTCTGAGTTGCAGCGCAATGAATACACCCAAAGCAGAACAATACAAAACCAGGTGGTGTTCCTGATACTTAGTTAACTCATTCGTCCTATCTCTAAGCTAACAATAAGTGGGAAATGGCTCAATTAAGCTGAGCCGCTATTCGTTATTTCCGGGTCTTTTCGTTGCATTCACTTACAACAAGAAACAACCACCAGCGTTTGGTGCAGCACCTGCATTTTGGTGCATTCTTCTTTCTTTCCTTGGTCTTTTGTTCCGTCATATTCCTCATAACTTATTGTAATATCCAATTACAACGTATTAACTGCTAATGCACCTTTCTTTTATCAAATCTCAGGGACATGGTCTAATCATGAAGGTAGTATTTTATCATGTTAATATCTAGCCATTATGAGGTCAACAAGTGAATCATGGGTCACAGGAAGAAAAATTTACAGTAAGTTGACAGAGATTTTTTTTTTTTGGGTTGGTTTGTGTGAGCGCGTGCTGGTGGTGGCGGTGCTGGGGGGGAGGAGAGAGAGACTCTCACCTCAATTTGTCTGAAGGACCAAACCGACGCTTGAACGCAAACGAAAATGCATTTGAAGGTAAAGAAATGCTTGGGATAAAGGCCATTTCTTCATCCTGTGCAACCAGTTCAAATTTTCAACACCATAATCTAAAAAGAAAGATCCAAAAAGATGAAAAAATATGAAAAGAGCTAAATTCAAACAACCCCAGTATTTTCCAGAAGGAACCTGCTCAATGTCACACTTCCAGCCATCTGACACTGATTTTACATGGAAATTGGAAATAAAAGATTCGAGTGAAAAATAAAATGCAAACCTTATAACAGTATCTTAGTTTCAAATCTTCATCCTTGTATTGAGCAATACAGGCTCCATTCAAAATTTGGCCTTTAATAATCCCGTTGATAGACAATGTTCTCTTTCCTTCCTCCTCCTTTACTTGCTCCTCATCTATTTCTTCTATTGATACTTCACCACGGGGAAATTTAAGGGTTGCTCTTGGCTGAAGAATTAGGAAGGAAATCAATGCCCCAGAGCACCAAAACTTCAAAAACTGGCTCAGGTGAGATGATGACACAAATTGTCCAAAGTATCTTACTCACCATACCAACAGATGGAACAGGAGATGACAATTCCAATGCATAGCCGGGATCAGCAAGGTTTGCAACCATCGACAGCTGTCCTTGTTGTGCCTAAAAGTTTACAGCATGTCAAAAAGACGGCAGTAAAGCATCAATAAATATACCATTCAGCCCAAGAAGTATGGTAGTACAATATAAAATATCACACCTACGATTTCTTGAAATTAGCGCTCCTTTCAAGAAAGGGAAAATGAAGGTTCAAATCTAAAAACCAGGGATAACAAATTGAATTTCACAAATAAAAAAGCTCTTGAAAATGAACTATCGATGTCGAACACCTCTGAACCACATCCCTAACGCGTACAGCGTTAGGCAAGACATCAGAAATATCAAATTTTCCACTTAGTCCAAGTCCAAAAGTCAGAGTGGCAATCAAGCCTTCTTCGCTCCAAACAACTCCAAACTTCAATTCCACGACGAATTGCATATTGAACACTTATACCAAACAAAATCAAGGCCTCAAAACCAAACATCGAATAGATCACCCTTAAACAAAACAGAAACCAGAGTCCAACAAAACCCAACCTTAGAATCAACCTTCGAAAAATTCCCTTCTCAAGCACTCACGAAGACACAAAACCACAAAATGTACCGAAAACCCACAATTCAAGCAGAAAGGGAATGCTTTCGGACCTTGACGTCGTGGACAGCTCTGAGCTGCAACCTGGGACCGACCTCGAGGGAGGTCTTGAGCAGGGCATTCTGGTCTTCGACATCGTAGAAGATGGATAGGTGCTGGGAGATGAAGCTGACTTGGGGCTGGATGATATCTCCCTTGTGGTCGTTCCTGAAGGAGAGCTTGAGCTTGGCGAGGGCATTGAGGAACTTGCAGGATACCTTGTGGAAGAAAACGGAGGTGTCGCTGTCGAACTCGGAAGTGATTCTTACGGGCGGCCTCTGAGGGAAGGTGAATGTGGGCTTGGAGGACGGTGGTGGTGGCGGCGGCAATGGCGGAGGTTGTGGGGCCAGGTGATTGGGGCACGGAGTAGGTGGGTCTGATTCAACCATTGGGTGCTTACCAGAGAGTTTGAACTGAATTTCAATGGAATAAAATGGATCGGTGGAGGAGAGAGAGAGAGTGGAGTGATTAGAGAGTATTTGGAATTTGGATGTATGCGTAAATTTTGTTTGGCTGTGGTTTTTGTAGACGGAAATGTGGATAGATGCACAGTGGTTGATTCCATTACCTAAATTGCAGCTCAAATCTTTTAAAGGCTAAAAATGTAAGAGAAGTTGGCCCATGCAGGTCTCGAACCTGCGACCTTGTACTAGTTTGGTATGAGGGAATGCTCTAACCAACTGAGCTAATGGGCCAACAGCTATTTCGGCTTACGTAACATTAAATCTTGGAGAAGACTTTTCGAACCAACTGTGTTACTACATGCCCTTTGTCCAGACAAGCATTCAAGTAGGAGAAAAGCGCTAGCCGAACCATCCACATCCTCCCGAAAACAAAACCCTCTCTGGTTTCCCCAGACACCCAGCACCCCTACGGAGCTCCGGCTCTCCCATCCCCTTCCTCTTTTTTCCCTTTCTTCTTCCCCTCCTCCGTCTTCTCTCTCCCTTTCCCTTCTCTGGTTCAGTTGGTCCCCGTTTGTGGTTGGTTTTGGCGTTTTTTGGTTTTTTTTGCAGGTACCTTCTTCTTGCTATTCGGGGGGTTTTCACTCCTTCCTAGTGGACACTCGCCGTCTGGTGGTCTTCAGCAGGTGCGCGCATGAAAACCACGGTTGTCCGCTGCTCCCAGGCCGACACGAATTGATCCACGCGGTGCGGGTGAATCTCACGCGCCGACCACTCTTGGAGAGCGTACGGCCTCCTCCGGTCTCCGCCCTCTTCCCATTTTCGCCGGCTAGGACTCAGTGGCTCATGTCCTTCATTTTCCATTGTTCTGTCGTCCTCCTGCCGCCACCCGCTGGTCCCAGTCCAACCAGAAATAAACCCGTTTGGGTCAGCCCATATGTTTAGGGCTTGTTTTATGTTCCCCTTTAGCCCGTTTGGGTCAGCCCCTTCGTTTAGGGCTTGTTCGGTTTTAATTATGTGTTTTATGATAGCCTCTATGTTTAAAGCTTGTGTTTGTTTTTCTGTTGTTTTTTACTTGTTATTAGGTCTAATAGCTATCTGCCATATGTGGCTTATCTACGGTCTTAGACTGATCTGCTCCTTGTGGGCCCTTGTGGGCCCTTGTAGGACCTTCGGGTCTGTCTGCTCATTGGTCTGCCGACTCTTTGGAGTGTCCGGTACGCCCTGTAGAGCTTTCTGAGGTTTTTAAACCTCCTTGATCCTATTACCAATACCCCATCCGCTATTATGCTAAAAAAAAAGCATTCAAGTAGGAGCACCTTTCCTACAGCGCTCTTTACAACAAATATTTACTGTTTTTTCCTCATGGCCAAAGCCCGAAAGAGCAAGTGCTCACTTGCCGCTGCATCAAAACCTGGAGACATATGAGAAGGGATATTGGAGGGGAGGCTAGCGACTTTGCAAGTTCATGAGCAACACTTGCTTCAATCTGGTACTAATAATTGCTAAAGCGACTTCTGGATCACCTTATCCGAAAGTCTCCTATTCAATAGATCTCCTTAAAGATTCCTGAAGAAATTGAAGGAGCAAGTTGTGCCTAAACAATCCACCGTATTTAAGCACGACACAGAAAGGTGTGACTTGCGAGAAGAAGAGGGGAAAATTATAAGCAAAGAAACATGTCATACTCATTCGAATACGGGGGGCCGCTGAAAATAATAGAACTAAACACGAAATTGGAAGGGAGGGACTGAAAACAAAAGAACTCGTTGAAGTCTTGATTCCAAATGGTCCAATGATTAGTTCTTCCGGTTCAAAGGTAAGACAAGCTGGCTTCCATCCAGATCTTCTTTTGCTGCTGTGATACTCAAGCAACTTAAAACGTGTTCAAGCCACTTTAGTTCGGTTAATTTCCTCGATTTGGGATCCTGTGAACGATGGTTTCTACAATACAAGAGGGAGGAACACAGAGAGAGAGGATAAGATCTATTATTGGGAATGGAGAGAGTATATCGCTTTGGTACAATGATTGGCATCCAATTGGGCCTCTTTATCAGAAACTTTCTTCTCTTGCTATTATTTCTTCGCAGCTAGGTCCTAATGCGATGGTCAAAGATATTATCTCTGGGGCTCATTGGCATTGGCCGGAGTCTGACTTCTAGAGGGAAGTTGAGAGCCACACTCCTGCCCACTTTCAGCCTTGGCCAAATAGAGTCGATCGAAGGCTATGGCTGCCAAGCCCAAATGGTAATTTTTCTGTTGCAGCTGCTCTTTATTCCCTTGCTCAGCTACCCCCAAGGTTTCGTGGCATGATATTCTGTGGGGCCCAAGCCACGTACCACGATTCTCCTTCATCTCTTGGCTGGTTTTCTATGAGCGACTAGCAACTAAGAGATTCTTGCTTTCTAGAGGTATGCAAAGCGACCTAGAGTGTATTTTATGCAGGGGTGGACCCGTAGATGTTGATCATCTTTTTTTTTAGTGTCCCTTCTCCCACCGCATTTGGGTTCTTCTTTTGGATCGATGTGGCATGCCCAGTCACTTATCAAAATGGAAGGAAGTTGTGGACTGGCTGGCAAGGAAATTTAAGGGTAAAACTTTGTTGGCCAGAATTATGCGAGTTGCACTAACTGCAGCCATCTACTTCATCTGGAAGGAAAGAAAACAACGCATTTTCCGGAAGAAATCAAGGCGGCTGGTGCATGTGTTTACTGATATCACCACTACTGTAGTAGCTAGAGAGAATTTTCCAAAGGGAATGAGAAGGACAGAGACTAATAGGCAGATTGCTGATAGATGGCACCTTTCAGACCACATTTTCGCCATCTAATTTGTTTCTCTTGGTTTTTTTGTATGTTCTCTGTGTAGATACATGTTGACCCGCTCTACGGGGATGAATTTTGCTTTGTAAGGGCTATGCCCATTTTTGTTTAGCTCGTTGGGGAATCAATACACTTACCAGTTACCCGAAAAAAAAACACAGAGAGAGAGAGATGTGATGAACAGTTCTATATTGCGATGTCATTAAATCACTGACATTTACCTATAGGTATTTGTGACTCCCCACTATGCTTCTTTCTTCCTCTCTACAATAACAGAGGGAGAAAAGAAACGTATTGTCTCTGCATCACCCTTACAGGGTTTACATAAACAAACAGAAGTACTCAACTTATACTGCTAACTTGACCCACCCCCATACTACAATGGATTGACAGCCCTTGTAAAACCCTGCTGTCAACACCACACGAGAAGACAGTTTCCCACCCAGACATACAAGAATACCCCGGAATAATAGGTAGATTTCAAGAACTCATGCAATATTCACAGCAACTGGCTTTCCCCGACCCATAGCAAATCCTCTTGTGCCATCTGGCATACGGGGCCCAGGAGGCTGCTTGGCGACAGTTGGCAGATCCATGTTGACCACATTATTTGAAGGGGGAGTTCCCACATGATTTCCACGGTTATTGTGGTGGTACTGACCCCGCCCGCGTCCCTTGCCGCGACCTCGGTTACGACCTCTCTTCTGCCCACCATCTTTCTCATAGATATGCTCCTCCCCCTACGCATAAGAATCATAAAAGGAAGGCTATAACAAATACCATTGCAGCTTCTTTTCTTTTTCCAAGGCAACAAAAAACAAAAGTTGAGAGAAAAGGCAATTTCATAAAGCAGCACACGGATATAAATGCATCCCTTATGCTCCAAAGTATTCTGGGATGATTCACTTTGCTACTCACTTTCTGATGAATGCAGTAAACAAAAGAGACTTACTTCCCTCCAAGGTACGGCTCTTTCCTTGAAAGAAATATATCCCAAAAAGAATGTAAAAACTCCTACCTCAACTTAAAAGGCTTTCATAAATTCACTAGAACTCACTGTATGTTCACAAGGAGGGGCATCAGATTGTTGGTAAGAACACTCCAATTGTTTCTCATTTTGCAGCTGATCAGATGAAGAGGTATCATCTTCCTCAAGGTTCACTTCCCCATCATGCCCCTTTTTCCGCGCTGAAGAGGGTTTTGACTGGGGATAGAAAATTTGCAAAGATGCATCAGTGATTAGTAACCTGATAAAATAAGATAACCAAACAAACCAAAATCGCGCTGTCAACCTTCACTTAGAGTTGCATTCAACTACAATAGATACTGTACAGAAAGTACGGGAACAAACTTTCCTGGTCTTAGGACCAACCATGATTGTGGATACAATGTTAACACTAGCACGCACACACAACCACTCACTTTATTCTATTCCCACACTTTCGTTGTTTGAATTAAACTGGAAGGTATAGTTTAATTCAAACAACGAAAGTGTGGGAATACTATTGAGGTTGAAAAGGAAATCGTTTTTACCAATGAACTGGCCACCTACTATTCCATTATTACAATTATAATTTTCTTTCTCACACCACTTTGTAGTATTTATTTGTCTCTTTTCTTAGTGGTTTACTTTGACATTATACTGGTGTCAATGAGTATCACTGAGTCGAAAGCAAAAGATCAAGAAAAAAATAAATTCAGTTTCCTGCCTGTACCATGCGTCTAAGCATTAAGCGGACCCTCAAACCGCTCCTCCAGTTTCCCTCGTCATTTAGTTCTGCAACCTGCAAAAATAGAATTTAGACATACACATATGGTATAACAGACAAAGAGGAAAGATTACCGTCTTAAATCAGAAAATATGAGTACTCACTGCTTTCTCAGCCAGCTCAATGGATTCATATTCCACAAAAGCATGCCACTACATATGAATCAAAGGGTTTGGGCGTTAGTCTTCCGCATCCAAATAATTATTGTTCATTAAAAAAAGTCCGCATAACTCAAAATTGTAACAACTTGCACAAATGTCAATTTACTTCACCAAGTACGTTTCCTCACAATGTCAAGTTTAAATAACAGTATGTTGAAACTACCATAGCTTTGTCAAAAGAGGAGCTGGATCATTCAGCAATAGCAAGTGGAGACTTTCACATCAGCACATTACTAACATCACAGATATGCTATTACAATTAATGCATGTGTCCATGGAGATGCTCTTTAAAGGCCCACGAACCCACAGACAATTGTATCAGAACCGGCATATCGAAACATTGATAACAATTCAAACCACTGAATCTAATCTCCCACTCAAAACTCACTCTAAGAGAGTGAATCTGTACAGTGATAAGCCACAACACAAGCAGTCACTGAACAGGTGTCCACCTCCTGGCACCAGAACTGAACACATGCTAAAAGCTTGAACGCTACGGCTTTTCTGCATATCTTTTCAAGGAACTTTCAGAGTCCACCACATGTCATGCCATAGCTCCTATAGAGCTTGGATTAGGGCTGTGCATCGGCGGTATCCCCAAAACCCCAACCGCCCCCGGAACCGGTTACACCGGTGACCGGTGCCGGTTAACCGGCCAAGTGAGAGTGTGAGAGAGAGGATGACAGAGGAGAAAAGAAATAGGGAGGAGGAGAGAGACTGAGAAAGGTGCGGGAGGCACTAGGCAGAGAGGGAGAGAGGAACTTGAGGAGGAGAGAGAAATGAGGGAGAGAGAGATGCGGGAGGAGAAAGGAGAGAGAGACTAAGAGAGGTGGGGGAGGAAGAGAGGGAGAGAGGGACGTGAGGAGGAGAGAAATGAGGGAGAGAGAAATGCGGGAGAAGAAAAAATGTGGAGGAAGAGGAACTGTGAGGAGGAGAGAAAAATGTGACGAGGACATTGAGGAGAAAACGTGACTAAGAGAGAGAAGAGAAAAATTAAACAACCTAAATTAAATGTTTAAAAATTACCTAGTTTAAAATCTTCTAGAATCTTAATCTTAAATTAGATCATATCTTTCTATATAAATTAGATCAATTACTAAATAAAAGGTCTAGATTTCCAAATTGATCATAATCAATTACAAATAAAATGCTTGGCCAATTAAAAAGCTCATTACGAAATAAAATTCCCATTAATGATTTTCCAAATAAATCAATTACTAAATAAATGGCTTTAAATGCAAATTAAGAGAGAATTTTTGAATTTGAATTTGACTTTACATATAAATTAGGAAATTGTTAATTGATTGGAGTGATAGAGAGAGAATTTTTAGGTGATTTTTCAATTCAAAATTAATTACGTTGAGTTGTCTTCTTTGAATTTGACTATAGATGTAAATTAGGAAATTATTAATTTATTGGAATAACTTTAAATGTAAATTAAGAAATTATTAATTTGTTAAGGGAGAGAATAACTCTTTGACTCTCCCTTTCTTTCACGCTTCAACTCCCTCTCTCTTTCCTCCCTCTCCCTCTCTATTCTCCATCTCTCTCTCCCCTCTCTCTTTTCTCTATCTCTTTCCGGTGCCGGTTAACCGGCGCACCGCCGGTACCGGTGAACAGCCCTAGCTTGGATATTTACCCCATGAAAGTTATATTCATTACAATAGGGCATCAGCGGTCATCAAACCCAAAAACAAACATAATTATTGACAGAATGAATCACGCCACCTTAAAGTTAATGAAGCAATATTAAAAACCTTAACAAAAGAACCACTATAAACAACGTGCTCAAAGGCTGTATATGGCTGCTTGCCTTCTTACCTTGTTAGTGAAATGAATGTTTTCAGATTTTCCTGATCTGGATGCTGAAGAAGCTCCCCCACCAGAGGTCTGAGGCTGACAGGTACGAATTGTCTTCACACTGCCAAAGGACATACCAAAATGATATAAATGTTCTAGGACCATTACCTAAAGTCCTTAAAAGAAGCAAGGTATTGTGTTCAAATCTTTCTAGAAAAAAGTGATCTTGGTACCTTCCCACGGCAGAGAACACCTTCATTAAGTTCAGGTGGCAATGATCCTCAGGCAAGTTTTCAGCCACTACTATGCGGGACTGCAGAACAAAATGCCATATTATAGTAAGAAATAATAACAAAGCTCAGAAAAATGCACAACGAAGATCTAGCATAGACCTTTGAAGACATTAGCAAGATAAATGATAACTTTTTAGGAAAATACACATGTTATGCATGACAAAAAGATTTTCAAACAAAGGATTCAGATATTGCCTAACTTACAAGGAATAGATGATATTAAAAACAAGGAAGCGAATCATCTCTGACGACAGAATGAACAAAGTAGAAATAAAACCTACTTGCAATTCCTCCATAACCGACTCAGTTAAGGGATGTTGGCGTCTAACTCTCTTTCCATCTTCACTAACAACCTGCAGAGAACAGGAAAAAATCAGAAAAAAAGTAGTTAAGAAAAAAAGAAAAGATAAGGATCTGCAGCGTAAACAAAAGTCAATGGAAGCAAAAGTCTATGAAAGAACTCACAAGCTTCGATGAGTTCCGTAAAGCTGTAGATAGCTGGGAATGACTACTTACAAGAGCCTTAATCTTCTTGAAAGATGCAACAACAGATATAGGCACTATACAAAGACGGAAGAAGTTTTAGAAGGAATCTAAAATGGTCAATTAACTTCCAAAATAACAAACATTCAGCAAAAGTCACGGAAATAATATTCCTGCAACAAAAGCTTCACCAAAAAGGGAGAAAAAAAGACTAAGAATGAGTCCATATCTGAGCATATCAGTGTATCTGCAAGTGCATAAAGATGCCAAACTTCCTATGAGCAGGTTTTTCTGAAGAATTTGTTCTTTGGGAGAAAGTAGATCAAATATATAGGGTCTCTCAAGTGAAAAATTATATGTCATAGACAACTAAAACTATAAGAAAGTGACAAAGGATTTTACCAAATCCTTCAGGATCTTTGTGGATGAACCTCATCAAATGATCAGTCGTAGCCAAGTTCAAATCACTGAAATAGTACTCCACCTACAGATTGAAATGCCATACAGAGAGATCAAAAGGCGAGATCATGAGGGAATGTTCTAATCAAAGAGATGTTTAGATTGTACGAGAAGTTGAAACCAAGAAATCTATACTTTGAGAAGGCACACCATATCTAGGGAAATAAAGAAACATAACCAAGAACAAAATGCCATAGTAGGAACACAATATAAACCTCATCCCACTTAAGAATCTTACAGAACCAAGCCAATGACATATTCCAAAACTCAAATGTCAAATGAAAATTAAGCATCAGATATATTCTCCTTAGATCTCTCTCCTATCCAAGTATTCTGGCTCTAAGTCACCAAGGGAAGTAAAAACACCTATTTATTCCATCCCTCTCTTCCCTTCCCACAGGTTTAGAAGGAAACATATCAGAAAATAATGAAGCTAGAAGAATCTCATCTCCTAATCGGACTGACCTGACACTGCCAAATTTTAACCAAAGAGGCAGCATATCAGTATAAAACGTTGAAACGGTCCCAATCAACGAGCACCGACAGAAATTAAAATATGGGTTCATGCACTGAACACCGACTGGCGTGACTGGCAGAAGGCAAGAAGCTTGTGATGCCTTATGGAACAAGGGACTCAACCAGAGGAAAAGAAAGAGTTTCCTTTCTGTTATTCAGTGGCCATCTATGGTCTCCCAAATGGCGCCAATTGCTTCTTCATCTTTGCTTGTGCTGTGCCTGTGCTGATGCCTATAGTTCACAATAATGAAATACGCAAATACACCAACTCATATACCAAGTAGTTTTCAACATATAACACGACTCCTCAAGAGAAGGGAAGGTGGCATACTCCCGAATCAAAAAGCTAAGTAAAGATCCTGCCTGTAGTTTGTGGCTTTGTCAGTTGGCTTAATAGATTGCTTCATCAGATTGTTCGTGTTTCTGGTCCCGCTGCCTTTATGTTTAATCCTACCATTCTATTGACATTTGTAACTGGAAACTTTTGCTATATCTTGTAACGGATACCAAAACCACATTTGTAACCTAAATACCATTTGAATCCAAGTCGGATATTGATCTTAACAAAGCTTCTTAATTATCATTGGATGATAAAAAAGTTTCAGCCTAGAAATAATCTCTGCTAACTGGGATTCTGCGAAAATATGTATTATCTTTAGTTGCAGCTAATTACCCTGCACTTGAAGTGATAGCAAAGATTCATTCACTGATAACAAAGATTCATTCACACTGGCAGTATCTCTACCCCACATATTATACATTTTTAAGTTATTGGCAGATGCTGACATTACAAACCAAATGAGCGCTTCATTTTGATTATCCAGAATGGCCAACTTCACGTGCTAGAATGAATCTCCAAATTTTCAAAATTCAAACATTAAAGGCAATCAATATCAAGCACGAATAGTATCCAGTCCCCACTCTAACCTTCCACCATATCCTAAACTATTGTAATAAACTTTCTATGTCCGTCTATCAGCTTCAAAAATCTTATGTCTTGTATCTAGTTGAAGTTGTATGCACTGTATCACCTAATTAGGATATGATTAAAAAAACTTTCGCTGTCTGTGCTTATCACCTTAAAAATATTATGTGCTGTATCTCGTTAAAGTCGTTTGCACTGTATCGCCTAATTCAGATAGGATAAAAAAAACCTTCTCTGTCAGTGCGTATCACCTTAAAATCTCACGTGCTGTATCTTGTTGAAGTCATATGCACTGTATCACGTGAAAATTGCATGGCTCTATCCCCTTAAGACCTTGTCACTAAACGAAGCACAAATTCCCTAACATTAGGGTTTCTCCACCAACAAATACGAAATATGATCTTCTGACATCCAGATACTAATACCGAGTGCTTACTGGTGTTGACTTGCTAAAAGAAGCACATTTTACATCATTCGTATACATATTATGTCAACCTTTTAGATAGACCTCACTGTCAACGAAAAATTAAGAAAGAAAACCCTCTTCTAAAGCATTTTTGGTAAATCCAGTCACATACAACACGCATGTCATATTACTTTGCGCAAAAAAACAATAAATAGCATGAACGAGAATAATGTAGCCAAATACAAAACCCCTGGAAGAACAAATCCAAAAACAGGGAAAAAATAAACAAAAAGGAAAACAGTTTGCAGTTAGTTCTTGAGCAATGGAGATTCACCTTACCTGATTCAAAATCTTCTGAGTAGCCTCCTCAGATAGCTTAGTTTTCGACGAAGATGTGGGACCGTGATCCGACTCACTCTGGGCATGGTCGTGCTGGACTGCCACTTCTTGCTCTCCACCAAACCCGCCGCCGCCATAGTACTGATGATGGGGATGCGCATGAGGATGGGGATGGAACTGAACCGGAGCGTGGTGCGGAGGATGGCGGTGATGAACAGGGATCACGTGACTGGGTGGCACAGGCAGGTGACCATGCATCGGAACATGAAAAGGCGAAGGAGGAGGAGGTGCGAGGATTCTGGGGGGCTGAGAGGAAGCCCGAGGGGAGGGGACGAACTCGGGCGCCTGGGCGTTGAGTCGGCTAAACGAAACGTTCCGGGATAGAGATGGATCCGAGTGGGACTGAGACGACGGCGATGAATCCGGGGCTTCTGGAGCTGCCGATTCCTCGGCCATCTTTCTTTCTCCGCTTGCTAGGGTTTGCCCGGGGGTAATTGTCGAGCGCCCTGTAAAGGGCGAGGTAACAATGGAGAGGGTTCTCGGACGTGGAGAAAGCCCGATGGTCGGCTATTTATAGGCGCTTCAGATGAGTATGCTTGATCAGTTGATTGTAAGGTAAGTGACTCAGTGAAAAAAATTACAGTTTCAATGAGATTATCGTGTGAGTGTGTTAGTGGACGATTAAGATTATAAGTTGAGAAATTTAATGGCTGAAAAAATATCACGTTATTTAATGAACTCGATCCGCGAAACTGACCCGATTTCATTAAATGACGTGATATTTTTTCAGCTATTAGATTTCTCAACTTCTAATCTCACCCGTCCACTCACACAATAATCGGTGTCGGGCCTCAAAGGAGCCTTTCAGAAAACTCAATTGGCTGCTATTAGAATGTTCTTGTATTAGATCCAAGAAGACCATGTGAGTACATTTCCACATTTTTTTTTCCAATCCAAAAAAAGTAGTTAATAACTTACTTAAGTTGGAAAAAAATTATTAGCGATTCAGTATCCTTAATTTTTCCTTAGTATAAAATCAAATTATTAATAAAAAGGGTAAATCACTTCGTACGTCCCTGAGATATTACTTTTTCCCAGAGCCGCTCCCGGGGTGGAGGGATTCCTCTTCCCTTCGTTGGCTGCCCAGAACTCCAGCGATCGGTGGAGGGGGGGCCTCCACCAGGGAAGGACTCCGATCCTTCCCCTTTTTTTTCTTTAAAAAAATAAAATAAAATAAATTATTTTTTTATTTTACTGACACGTGACATATTGCGATTGAGCGGTATTTTTTTTAATTGAGCTGTCAATTTCCACGTGTGCGCCGAGCCACATGTGCATTTCCGTCCACTAAGTTGACGACAGGACTCTTCGGAGAATAGGGTCAAACCCCAGAGTTTTTGTAGGGAAAAACATACTCTGAGGACGAAATTGAGAAAGAATAATACCCTATGGACGTACAAAACAATTTACCATAATAAAAAAGTGACGTTTTAAGATGTTTTAGTACACAACCACTGTTGGGTTGCAGTTACCCCTTTGATCCTGAAGTACTTAGATCCGAAATCCTAGTTGAAACCCACTATATTTTTTTTTCTGACTGCTACCCTTTTGATCCTAAGCACCTAGATCCGAAAATTCAATCCTGGTTGTATCAGAGGTTTGAACCTCCATGACTGATTAGTTTGTTTGTGATTTGTTTACTGTTTTTTTTATAGAATAAAGGAGGAAATGTCTTGATAAAGTATATACGTATATAGATATAGATATAGAGTGGTAAATTTGTGCATGTATATGTCGTGTTTATAATTAGCTCCGAATTATTAAGGTGATTAGTTTAAATAAATTAAATCATTTTGTCAACTCAGCCCTGGTGCAACAAGAAGCACCAGTTTTTAATCGAGGGTGCTGAATAATTGGATTAGGATTATCTTAGGGTTTCTGAAGTAATCTACCAGCTAATTGCTAATTTTGTTGCTTAAATATTTATCACTATTTTCTAACTTGCCATATCACTATTCACTACTTTTAAAACATGGTATAAATTTTTTTTGATAAATGATAGATTAGTACAAGTAATGAATGCTAATCTCATAGCTCCAAATCCTTCAATTTCAAGATGACAGTCATACTCGAAGAATTCTAAACGGGAAATGGATTACCTGACGCTAGGGCTGTTCAGTGCCACCGGGAAATCCCGGTGGCACCGGTGCCGGTTTAACGTTTTTGGGAAAACCCGGGGGTATTCCCGGTTCTCGGATTCCCCGGCACCGGGTTTTCCCAATTTTTAACCCCCCCTTTCTTTTCCCTTTGGACAGAATCCCTCCCCCTCCCCGAATCCCTAAAGGCTCCAGCCCCCTCATGCTCTCCAACCCTAACCACAACAAAACCCTAACAACCACCGGCGAAATGGCCGAGGAAGGAGGCGATGTCGAGGTGTGGGATGCCTTGAACCAGAGGTTCCGGCAAGTGCAGATAATTCTGGACCGGAACCGAGCCCTGATCCAGCAAGTGAACGAGAACCATCAGTCGAGATTTGCGGACAACATGGTCAAGAACGTGGCCCTCATCCAAGAGATCAACGACAACATCTCCAAGGTTGTCTCCCTCTGTGTGATGCTTTTCTCAAGTAACAAAGTAATGGGTTTCGTCTGTATTGTTAAGCTAATTTGTGGTGTGTTTATATTTGTATGATGATGTTGGGCTTTTAGTGTTGAACCTGTGGTACATTGAATACTCAGACCGAACCCCACCTCAAAGGATCGTAAAGTTTTGGTATTTGGAAGCTTTTCATGGTGGTTTTCTTCAGCCGATGATAAGTGTGAACCTACTAAGATATATTATAATTCCGAAAGATCTTGTATGGCTTCTCTGCGAGGTGTTTGAGGCATCAACCTTCAATTTGTGTTCTGCAACTTTTGGTACATAACATTGTTAGTTTTTGTACATTTAGCAGAAATTTAATATGTCTTTACCTTTGAACCTTTTCAAATTTTATGGTCTCGTGCTTAATTATGAAAAAAGGGATTCATTTCGATCGCATTTCTAATATTACGCTTGCTTCTTGTAAGGCATTTGAGTAGCATTTGTGTTGGTTTAAAATTGCATCTGTTGATATGAGTAAGTAATCTTCGTCTTAGGTATTATTTGGCGTGGTGTGTATGAATTTTTGAATGCTTGGCAATCCAGGCTCAGTTTTGAGATTGGGATTCCCTGATGATACTAACTAACTTGATGTCAATTCTATGTTTAATTTTGCTGAGGTTTCTGTATAGTCTCTCAGATTGTTTAGTTTTGGTAATTGTAGAAATGGAGCAAGGGCAAGCAAAAGGAGAAGGTGGATCTTCCTTTTCTCATAGAAGGAAAATTGAAGCATCTGAGTGTTCAAGTCTAACCACTGAGGCCTGCCCTTCCCTCCGGCAAGTATGGTTCATTGAGCTGTTTTTATTTGGTATATGTTTTTGAGAATAATAACCTGTGCCTTCCCTTGTGAGCAGTACGTGTCAAGTGACTAGTTTCATTATTTGCCTTGTTTAATTCTTCCTTTGGATCTGGAACATCTTTATTGTTTTATGAATGCTAGTTTTAGCATGAATGACATTAGAGGTTGCATGCGTATGTACTATTATTCTACTAAGAGGTTGCAACGTAGGAGAATAGAAATTGTTATGGAACTGGTTCAATGTCCTCTGGTTCTTGGAAAAGAATGAGTGAAGCGAATGGAAAATTCTTCAAAGGTATCATTGTCAGTAGGCGATATGTTATAATAAGTGGAAGCCTAATAATGTATTAGGTCATCAGATTTTATTTTAGATTTTATTTCAGATTTTGAAGAACAATGGTATTAGTTTAGATTAGATTGTATTAGTGTAGAGTTTATATTTTCTATGTGCGTCATATGTTAAAAAAATAGCTCAATATAAATGTAGGATTACCGGAAACCGCCACCGCTATGGGCTGGTTTTTGCCCTTAACAGTGTAGGTGTAGGTGACATTTTTTTAAAAACCGGCATATCCGGTGTAGGTGCCGGTTTTGGCCAAAACCGGCACCTACACCGGGGTTGAACAGCCCTACCTGACGTCTGGGTTGATTTTAAATCTGAAGAAAAAGAAGATGCAGAGATAGAGAAACTGATGAAGTCTGAGAATGCAACAAGCCGTCAGATAACAAACTGATAAAGTCCCGTCAGAATATGCAAATCAAGAAAAAAAAACCTGTGAATGATTTGCGATATTCCGGACATGGATGCAGAGAGAGGGAAGCACGGGGAGAAGGGGAAGGGGAAGAACAGATCCGGTCTTGTCTGAACTTGTAAAAGCAACTAGAGTTTGCAATATTCTGTAGATGATGTGGTTAACGAGGTTGCTCGGAGACAGAGATCACAGTAAGAAGCTTTGGGATATAAAGAGCAGTGAAGGAAGAATATGATCACTTCGTTGCTCAGATTCCCTCAAGAGGGATATGATATGGGATTGCATATGCATCTTATATTTCACCTCCAAATCAAAGAGATCGTGACTGGCGTCTTTAGGCCAAGATTTGATGGTTGTCTATATTTTCACTGACTAGCAATCCGCTCAACATAGTAAAACAGGAGCTATTGTTGCTTAATTTGACTTTCTAGATTCGAACTTCTTCTTGATAGCATTCCAAAAGGCAGGTATGGCAGTATCATCCGGCACTTCCTTAAATGACGGGAGATAGTTTATATCCACAATGACATGATCACCGGTGCCTTCCTGAATCTGAAATTTCAGAATGATAGACAAGGTTACTAAAAGAGGAGAGCAGCAAGATATCTTTTGGACCATACGAGTATCAAGATACTATCAATGCATGCTCAGAACGAATCCAAAGATCGGAACATCGGTTAGCGAATGCAGGCTTTTATAACACCGGCGAGAATCTCGTTTAGTGTTCCTACTTAACATACATCTAAAAGAATACATGATTCACTTTCCTTTCTTTGATTTGGTAAATGCACTTTCTTACGTAATAAGTTGGTAGACTCAGAAACAAAAGAGAAGGGACCCCACCAGCAGAACCTCTCCCTATGTACACATCTACTAACATTAACAGTGCACCTTTCTCACTCCATGGATCAAGTAATACCGATTTTGCACAACCATATTAAGGCCACTGCATGTTTATAATTCCAGCTAACGAGGATGTTTACATGTGATATAAATGGTCCAACCAACTCAAGTGGTCTACTACGCATGATAAATCCTTCTGTTAAACTCACCAGTACATAAGACAGTTGAATCTTGTTATTGAAGGGCAAAAAAGTGTCTATGAGATCAGGTGCTTTGAAGGAAGAACTACTAAGGACTGTTCCTGTATTGTTTGTAAAAGTGATTACTGCTTCCATTAGTATGCCAATCAGAATTCTGGTCCAATATCCACAAATGTGCCAAACCTTCCGACGTCGAGTAGTGACAAAACACTATGTTACAGGATTGACATCATTACTCTCAGAATATTTACGTTTTAAATTCTTCGGATTAAGCTACATCGTTCAGCAATGAGGAAAATAAGTTATGATGTATACATGGAAACTACAATCATCATAACCAACAACTAACTTTGACAGGTAAATTTAGTGATGGCGTAATCTGCTGTAGAATATTTTGCAAAGCAAACTTGAATCAGCTACGTACCACAACATCAAAGCCAAAGATAGTAAGATCAAGCGTTCTCATAAGCCAATTTGCAGCATTTGTGACCAGCTCAAGATCAATTGAGTGACTAATGGCTTTGGAGCACTCGCTACCTCCACAATGCTGGTCTTCACTAGCAGTGGGTAGAGATTTTAGGCTACAGAGAGAAATCAGCATCATGGGTCATTTTGTCCATTCTTTTGAACATATCTCAACAAAGCAAAGACAAAAAAGAAGAGGAAATTTATTTAATAGGCGAATAAAAACTGACATGCAAAGGGATTGAATCCATCACCCCATAGACAATCTTTATTTTCAGGAAGAAGAGATTCCATTTGGTCCCAAAACCATTGGCAAAAAAGAAAAGGAAAAACAGAAGCAAGAAAACGCATATACCTGTCAAAGACTAGAGGTTTAAGTCCATTGCTTCCAGATAATGTCATCAACGTCTCCGCATTTGGTATAGACTTTTTAACAGCATGGAAAACTTTTTCACCCAAGACATAAAATTTGTAGAGAGTGGATGAATGATCAACATATTCCTGCAGTTTTCAATCAACTCACCCCATTCAAAATGAGTAGTACATTAAGCTCAACAGTCAGCAGAAACCTGCTTTACAAGCTAATAACAACACGCATGGATGAATTTTACATGCACCTCGGCCTGGACACCCACTCCCCCTTGACTATATATCAATAGTTCAAGTTGATCCACTATCTATATCAGAATAATTTAGAAGACAAAATATTGACAAATTGAGTGCCCCAAAGTCTTTGAAGTTAAAAATGTATCTTGCTAACCTGCACAACAGCTGGAAGGGGAACACTCAAGTCCTTGAAATCTTCATTCCTGAATACAATTGCCTGTTATATAAAAGATTATGCTATTTAATTCTCATGGGGAGTATGGATCATCATTGCAATTAAAAGAGATATATAAGCATTATGGATCCTTATAACTTGCATATTATTTTCCAAGAACGATGTCCAAGTAAGAACAGTCTAAATCATTGTTCTCAAAATTAACATGGAGAAATGTAAACTGACATGCAAAGAGAATCATTGGAACCAATTAACTATTTGGCATCACTACCTACGTAGCAAAATTAGGTGAATACCCAAAATTGTAGCCATTACAAGGTAATTTCTTTTTGAACAAGTTAAGAGCCCGGCATGAAGTGAAAACTCCTATAATGTGCCAGTAATGCATGCCAAGTGGAATGCAAACAGAACAAAGAGAGAGAATCCCTTTTTACAACAAGACCTGATGCGACAATAGGGATACAGCTATTGGATAAAAAAAGGAACGATATACAACCAGAAAGATGATGTACTGAAACTAAAAACTTAAAAGGGGGACAGGAGGAGGGGGGGCAAGTTTGTTATGTGTATGTTGAGTTTCTTCCTTGTATACTGCATGCGTTTAGGGTATATAGAATTACAGAATGATCGATGCCATAATGCCAACAATGACTATTAAATGCAATACAAGCAACCTGAAAATCACAAACATGTATTGAAACTAGCGTTTGGACAAAAAGAGAAACCTAAACCTCGAAAGCTGAAATAAGACAAGAACCCTGCAAACATTTTTTTTGAAAAGTACAAGAACACTGCAAACATAAGCTCATAAAACTATTTTCTACCTAACTGATTAGTGACTATTTCCAGTCCCTCTAGCCTCTATCAAAAGGATTAATGTGAATTACCAGATTGTTGATATCTAGGTTCTACTACTCTTTCTTCCCATTTCTTTGATGAACAAATTAATAGAGGAGTTGTTGATAACAAATCAGATGTTAGCAGCAAACTGGTTATTGTATCCCATAAAATTGAGCCAGTACCCTAATTACCCCTTATAGAATGTAGGGGGTTAAAGGGCATGAGATTATTATCAAACACCATTGGAATAAGAAATTTTCTTTTAAATTAAATATGAATGTAACATCGGCAGAAATCTACATAGATATCCTTGTAACCCTTCTTTGTACAAATGTTCTCTGCCACTGCAACTGTAATATTTCAAGATAAATGCGACACCCAAAAAGGAACAAATGTGCTAAATAGTGACTTTAGATCAAGACAAAGCACCACCACCCCTATTTCAGCCCTAACCAAATAAATTTTTCAAAAATGTCAATTTGGTTAAACAAATCCATAAGATGGAAAATCCAGAAAAGATGTCTAGCTAATAGACAGAGTTTCATAATTCTCCCTTCGATAAGGCATTTTGTCACATATCCAAGGAACAGGTGCCTATTTCCTTTACTGGTGAACCTCCTAGCAACATGGAAGCCCATGGTAATTGGGAAAAATAAAGGGCAGCTTCTCCAAAGAACTTGGAATTTGAATTCATAATATACCAAAATCCAGAATGAAACTAGAAAGAACACGTACCATATTGTGGGCATTAGCTACACCACAGGCAACTTGAGGTTTCACTATACTCGGAAGAGATAATTTCGCTTCAGACAGCCTTAGCACCAAATCATGATCATTGAAACTATCAACCTGCACATTTAAGATCCAGAATTACTAAGTTTGTGGAGAAATTTGATAAATTCTAAAAGGAGCCTCTATTCAAACTTTAACCTTATATTAGTGTTGAGCATCATCAGAATAACTTATAACACTTAAAGTTTGAGATCATCTTTCAATAATAACGTGCACAGATAATCTTATTGTTCTGCACTCAGAAAAATACCATAGTTGAATTGAAACGAAAGAAAATGTTGATAGAGCAATATTCCATTTCCCCCACCTCCAGCGCGGGGCAGCTTGACTCTTCTTTCTTTTTTTCCCCTTTTCTTTTACAGTTTCCTGTTTCCTTTGTTTTGGGGGGTTTTATTTAATTTACCCCTAAGTACGCAGTTGCCTTTGGTGATGTGTGCAGAGCTTTGCCATGAAAAATCAGAGAGATTTAATTTTTTTTTTTGATGACGAGGAAATTCCCCAAAGCCGGACCCTTTTGGCCCAACCCTGAAGTACAAACCCCGGCCCACTGGACCGACCCCACAACCCAGGGAGCAGATAAGTCAAGGGCGATAATAGGGATGTTGGGGCTCGAACTTGGGACATGTTAGAACCCAAGCCGAGATTTAATTGCAGGAACATTCCCAAAGAAGATTGCGTTTCTTCGTGTTCTGTAGAATTAGCAAGCTAGGACTATTATAATTCTACTTGTAAGCACCTCAAACTTATACACAACCAATAGCCTTGGACTCTAGCAATACTTCTCCATTCGAGGTGCAAGTAACCGGTTCAACTTATAACGGAAACACTAGGGAAATAACATAGACTGAAAATAGTGAAGAAAACATATCGAAGATACCCGTATCTTTATATTTTCACCCACAAACGATTTACAATGGGCAAACAAATAGATCATCCAGGTTAGCTTCCATTACTATGCAGGAGTCGCTGTTACAAGCATGACAAAAAACAAAAACAAAAAAACAAAGACGTATGACCTTAAGAAAATGGGGGCCCCTGACTTTACAGTGGCCTTCAGCATCAAGATCCTTCAACCCAAGTAGAATCTCTTGAATTTTCAGCCGATCAACTACGGGGTAAATGTTATCAAATGGGTCAATCACACAGCAATCTGGCTGATGCTCGATGTATCTGCGTAATAAAGATGTCACAGAAAGAAACTTAGGAACTGCTTCATACGGTGCTCCTTCTGTTTATACTAAAGCAAATACACAACATCCCACGAAGGTCCATAGTTATCGTTTTCTTGGAACCTGGTTCTTAGTTACTCGTGAGATAATTTTATATGGATGTTTTTTAGCTAATCCTTTGGCAATTTAGCAACTATAATGGACAAGTTGTCAACTCCATTTCAGGCATTTTAGAATCAGAAGACTAAAACAAGGCCGAGCGTTTTTCTCTCTTTGCTCTCCTTTTTTGGTGTTTCATTGGCAAGATTTTTAGAGCTTGATCTCTTCCAAACACCAGCCCAATGTCTTACCACTTGAGCTAAAGTCTAATTGGCTGATAAGGAGGTAAGGAGTCAAGTATACCATAAGTACACATGCATTACCATATCCCAGAAACAATAACTAAAACATAACCTCTACATCCACATATCTTCAGAAGATCATCACTTGTCAATACCTGCTAATAGACATATACTGTATAAATTCACATACTTCTGTAAGAACTTCAGTTTTAACACTAGGAATAACCAAACCCATTGACTTTATATTAAGAGAATTTAAATCATAAGGAATTACAGGAAAAAAACATATGTTTAGAAACAGTTCATATCTTACAATTCCATCCCAAAGAAAGCTTATCTTTCCACCAACTTTTTTTTTTTATGATTTTCTATGAATTCAATGAGTATCAGAACTTAATAAGTATAACTGTAGAAGTTTGTGTTAGTTCAATAAAAAGGCAAACATTTAAACTCATAAAAACATGACAAGATTTATGGTGGCATAATCACAAAAAGTTCTACAAATAGAATGACTGAATGGAGCTCCATGTGAAGTCAAATATGAGAATACCAACAACCGGCGGTGGCATGTTGGTTTTTTTTGCAATTACCCTATTCATTCTAGATGGTGCACTGACATGGATATATGGACCTGAAAGGTCACCTTTGCAATTCCTGCATGCCCTTGGTGTAAGCTATCCTGTCAGAGAAGATAATCGAACTGCTCAAGTCAATGGATATAATTTCATCAGTTGCTTTATGGAGAACAATGTCAACTTCTTGTAGCTGATGTGATAAAGGAAGCTCAAAAGTGAGGGGCAAGAACATCAACCCATTGTGAGTAGGGTACAAAGGGAATGAACCTCTCTGCAAAAGTAACAATACCCCATAAACTTCAAATTGCATGAATCTAAATAGCACACATGAAAACTACTATAATGAGCATAGCAGCATATATGACCATCCTAAGTGTTAATAATATTCTTTAAAATCAGTTAAACAAGATCTCTCAGGCCAAATGCCACTCAAACAGCTATTTACAGCATTTGATCTGTCAAATTTCAAATGACCACTGAATCCACAATACTTTCAAGGAAAAGCAATTGACTGCAGTTGAAGCCACTTTTACCCATACGATTCCACACACCAAATCCTATTAGTTTCCAATATCACCTTGACATGACACTTCACCAAGGAGTATCCCACTTTTGTGTCACCTTCATGAATGTTTCTGGTGTCATAAAACATATCACCAGCTGTACTTCTTTTACCTTTTCCTATTATTTTCTCTAACAACAATGAGTACCTTCATTTCTTAGCAGAGGGCTCACCTTAGCAAAATCTTCTTCACGAGAAGGTTTCATAATGTATCCAACAGTAATGACGTTGTTACCAATTGCCTGCTTGAAATGCCAAACAGTAAAAGAAGTCAGGCATATGTGCAACATACCAAAGAATGTACCCAGCAAAGAAATAACCTTAGCTAGCTTACAATACCCGAAAGGTAGCTACATTGACATAAGCTACATCATAGTGCAACACATCATAACCAATTTCTCAACTTACATCCAATATGCGTAAAAAAGATTTTGACAAGCTGTGGTAGCCCCAAGACATTTGAAGTGATATATACTCTGTCATATGATACACAAGAATATGAATGAGCTAATGCCCGTGACCAATTAGTGATGCTATCTTGACTCCAGTATTGTTTCTGGTAGGGGACTTGACTCCAGTAAGGAGACACAAGAACAAACCCTCTTGGGCTTCACCCACATATTTCATCAAACTATCCAATTATCCAGTCAGGCTGTCAATATGTTGACAAAGTCAACAACCTTTTAATAAAACAGCCACCAACCAGCTAAGTCGCATGATCCAAAAGTTTGAGTTGGCCAAAGAAGGTGGCAACACCGCAAATAAGCATGCAATGTTGCATGGCACCATGATCTAGCAGTGTCGAGTTGGATTTAAAATTGAAGATTTCTCAGCTGAAATCTGGGTTCATAGCACAATTATGAAAAGCAAAGCATTACAGTCCTGAGATGTATAATAGACACCGGAAAAGGAAATTGAGGGTCGAAACACTGGCTTTGCATTTTCTGAAATAAAAAAATGCACTGCAAAGCTCAAACACTTTCAAAGATGACTGTTAGCCATATCTTCTAACCACAATTCAGAGACATTATTGAAGAAAATGCTTTCTAGTTTTAGAAACTTGAAAAAGTGTACTTCTTTAACATCGGTAGATCAGGTCTAATTTGGCTCTTCTTAGTGTTATTTAGTTGGTTCAGAAATACTCATTATGTCTTTAAAGATATGCATGTCATGGTGATCAGTCAAAGAATAGGATTTTCATTTATTTTTGAGTATCTTATCATCTCTCTAACCTCGAAAAGAGGAGACAAATTCTATGTTTTCGAAATGAATGTATGGCTTGCTAAAAGATACATGCATCTGGGAGTGAATACCCTGCTGGGTGTGGGTCCACTTACGGTTCATTGATTTGGAGCACATCCCACGGCAAGATTTGAGAAGTTCTCCAATTCATAGCATTTGAAACTATGATCTATTCTTAAAATATTGGCAAATAAGATCTAATCGGTTCCTCCAAGTTAACTCTGCAAATATTAAAACATAGAAAGCACATTGTTCTCCGGAATTGGAGCAGTGATATAGGGATAAGCTAGCAACCTTTCTATTTAAGTGGCATATAGTCAAAGGCAACTCTTCTAACTTGTTGATATGAACAATACTTGAATTCTCACATGCATTATCACCTTCAGCAACTGAAAATAAAGGAGAACATAGATTTAGAAACAAATTTTAACTTCAACTGGTTAGTCTACTCAATACATTATGAAATCCCCATTAAATTAAAAGCACAAATAAATAGCAAGATAAGAATATGAGGTACAGAAAATATGAGTATACATTGACCAGAATTAAATTATAACAAATGCCTAAAAAACCATCATATGCATTATCAACACAGAAGACATCAATGCGCACCATCTGCTGATTCTTGCCCAAGAGATCCTGTCATAGACAAAAAAGCATTTAGATGGTTGCAGTTTTCTCTCTGGCAGAGACAATTAAACCAGGTCACCAGGTCCAGGAACAGAGTTCACAAATTAATGGGTTACTGTCATCCAATCAAGATAACTGATTTCAGCCCCTTGCAGGCTACAACCCAATTTATGGATCATAACATAAAGCTAAAAACTTCTCTTGAATCCCATTTTTGCATATATTTGATTCCAAAGATACCACACCAAGCTAATCAAAGTCAAGTAGATGATTGTATAGCATCTATTTGTGTAGGAGAATGCCAAAAACACGCTACATAAGAGGCTAAAACTTCATCTTAAACTCCACATTCATTTATGAGACGCCTAAAGTAGAAAACAGTTTAACACTTTCTACAAGGTCTATATCCCAAGACAGAAACAATTCAAGGCTCCCATCACTGGGTCAAAATATATAGTGCTACTTACTAAGAATGATGATCAGCCACCCAAAGTTGCTTAGTATAGGAAAGACTTCCTTCTCCTTGTCAGAAACTAGGTACAAAATACTGCCTCCAATGTCACCCCACGCTAGCATAATTTCATGTTTAGCATCATCTACAGAGGATGCACTCAACACAAAACAATCAAACGAGTAAAGTGTTGCCATCCTTTTAAGAAGACTCACCTATAACAGGAAGAGACAGTTGTTAACAACTTTTGTAATCAGGATTGCAGAAATGCTTTATGGCCAACTACGAACTAAAAATATTGTCTTGAAGCAGCATAAGGACATCTAACCAGCAGTTCCACACTTAATGATCACAGAAAGAGAACTATTCTTTGAGAAATCTAGGGCGCAGAAAAATATGAGATCAAATCCAAAAAAGAAAATTGCAGAAAAAGAAGTAGAACTCAAAGGAAAATGATAGAATGAGATACTCATTTGAGCATGTTACTTTTGCATGAAATCAAGCAATTGAAATGATGCTACAATTATGTGATATTGTTCTTTTTTTACTTGTTAAAGAAGGTTCATAAAATTAGCACAAGGAAAACTACCTTGTGATGAGAGAGACCTTGTCCATAAGAAATCCCCTGCAAAAATTATGCAAAACACACCTATTATTTAGTTTCACAGCACAGGTTTAGAAAGGCATGCATATAAGGCATCCGTAAGGGCAGGTTTAGAAAGGCATGCATATAAGTCAAGGGTTAAAACAAAACCTTCGGAGAAAACAACATAGTTTAAGTTGCAGCGATCACACACCAAAAAAAAAAACACCTTCACCTTACAATATTTGAATTTTCCGCCGTTTGGTTAATACACGACGTACGTAGAATACTATTTCTCAAAGCGAAGTCTATACTACATCCAAGAACAAGAAAACAAAAAAGAGGAAAGAAATGGTAGACATGCATTAATATGCAACCTAATAAGAACTTCGCCCATCAAAATACCGCCAAATTTGTACGAAGGATGGAGTATTCAGCAAATTGCGATCGTGAAACAAAGCAGTCATTTAACATGACACACGAGTAGAAACAGCAATTAAACATGCAAAATTAGTTTCACTACGGCAACAAGCACAAATCAAAGAAAACCAGAAAGGTAGCAACAATGTATGATGTTTCGCACAAAGAAAATGAAATTCGAGAGAGAGAGAGAGGGAATACCTTAGGGAACTTGGAATGGCGAAGCTTACGAAGGAGAGACTCAGCGCCCGGCTGCAACGATGCGTTTGCATGAAGGTCGTCATCATGTTGAGGAGCTAACAGTACTGAGACGTCCAATATCACTCCCCCTACAACCGCACCCATCTCTCTCTCTCTCTCTCTTCGCGCACTGTGTCTGTCTGCTTGCCTGTGTTTGCTGAAGCCTTGCGACGCTGAAGTCTCTTTTTTTTGTCTTGTCCTTTTTGTCTCTCGTTTTTTTGTTTTGCACTTTAAAGGTTAGTCAGAAGACATCAATGGTAAAGTCTTCTGAGATCATAATCCAATTCATTTAAAAGATCGAGGTATGGGAGGTAGAAGTCGCGTCAAGAGTCCGCTTGGCATCTGATTCTGCAATAAACCTGATTTTCTCTTAATCCATATTTTTTAAACTTGTTTACAGCAAACTACGTTCTCAAGGTGTAATGGATTCCTATCTTATTATTATGACCGTTGGAGCATTCGTTTTGGTTTCTGCATCCCAAGCTGTCTGCGGATCATTACAAGTCTTTCCTGAAATTAGATGCAAATCTCCATTGGACCTCAGACAGTATCAATTGTTGTTACATCAGCATAAGATCCTTTATTACAAGAAAAGGAAGAATTCAATATTAAGATGGGCAGCAACCAAATCAGACGACCACATTGGAAGCATGACGAAAACCCACAGGGTACTTTGACCAATTTGATGTCACATACATGTAACATCCAAACTGAAATCAAAGGCAAGTGGGTCGCACCCATGACAGCGAGAAACATTGTTGAGGACTGCTGACCAGAGGCTGAAGTCTCCGGAAATAGCAATCAGTTGTTTCAACACTTCAGGAGTCCATAAGCCGCTCCATGACCAGTTTGACAACAGCCGGAGCATCAACAGTGACAGCAACCTTAATTGAGGGTTTATCGGTCCATTCAGTGACTTCACCAAACCTGGTTCATTGCAAAGAATTGAAACAAATGATTCAGAGCATGAAAACAATTTCATAGTTGGAACCCAAGGTTCCATGTTTTACGGTAGGGGATTTCACAAACTGGAAAAGAATGTCAGATTTGACTTTTCCTTTTCCCCTTTTCAAGTTTTCATAGCATCCAGAGTAGTACATCAGGTCATTCAAAAATTTCAGTCAAAGGCGCTACAGAAAAATAAATAAATCATTTAATCCTTTTAGTCTGAATACACCAACATTCAATCTGCCATTTTTTGTTTTCCATAGGATGATAGGAATTCAAGCAGCCAATTTTAAGCGGAGGAACAGTCCCACCTCTTCTGTTTGTTGTATAATATGGTTAATCCCCTTGTAATGCCACAGGTCTGGACTCTTACAACACCCTCTGTGCATGTGAAAAGTGAAGGGTCAACAGCTGCAAGAAGGGCTGTCGGATCATGAAGATAGACTCCTGCATCAAGATGAGATTAGCATCAGTAAATTAGATTATTACCTACCAGCTCACGCAGCTTCATCAATTCATTTCAAAACTAACAAACAAACCTTTTGTCTGGTATGCATCACGGTGATAGGAGAAGTACACCTCTAAGATTTTGCACAAGTACTGAGCAAATTTCCCATCTGATCTTGCCAACTTCTCTCTATCAGCATCTATAGTTTGTCAAATTTGATTAAAGTAAGATCAAAGTCCTAAGAAAACAAAAAAATTTGCAAGAATCAATGTTTAAAGTCTTCATTGCATTATTCTGATTGAAAACTCGAGTTAAAAATGTTTTTAGACTTTGTTACAGGATGTGGGAAACAAAAAAGTCACCTGGATAGATTTGATGAGTAATATCTTAATACAATCTAATCAGCACAAAAAAAACGGGCATAAGGTGTCTGATATTTCCTTTGATTTGATATAATTTATTTGATAGGGTTAAGGAGAAGTTCTATTCCTTCGATGCTATCCACTATCTTAGAAAACACCAGAAATTGTGGTTGGTGTGGCAATAAAAGGAAAGAAATCGTGAATGACAAAAAATCACAAGTAGGTTTCAAGAAATAGGACCGCTCCCACTTCATAGGCTAAATAATTATCTTGAAAAACAAAAGTAGTACACTTCTGTCTTTTAATAAGTAATTGCACGTAATTTCACATTTAGAGTATTACTAAGGCAGAGATACAGTGCTAATATACACAAAATGGTTGATAACTCTCAATCATAAACAAAAACATGAGTAACAAAAGTTTGCTTCAAAGTACCTGTCAAGACAACTTGATGAGTAACATTTAAGCCCACAGCCAAAACATCGGCTCCACTTGTGAATACAATATCCGCAGCATCAGGATCACCAAAAATCTGGCCATCCAATCCAAAGTGTAAGAGAGGAAGAAGAGAAGTGGGGCACGAGGGTGAAGGAATGCAATAATTAGTCAAGAATATCAGTCAAAAGATCCATCTCGGTAAAAAAAACATAGAAAGTGCTCCATAAACTTTACTTGTAAAGCTATGTCAGAGAACAAGTTTAAGAAGTGAGAAATTCATCGCAACAGGATTTCTAGGATTTTGAAGATAAAGGTGTCCTCCCTCCCTCCCTCTACAAGAACAGAATGTTTAAGATTCTGGGGATGAAGGTGTCCACTTCCTGTCGAAGACAACAGGAATAGATCTACCTGAGTAAAAATTATGCAGGTAGAAAAAAAAATACCAAGTGGGTTTGAGCTCTGCAAAACTGGCATGAACATAACTCTCACCTACAGGTGTGACACACTGGCAAGTTGAATAATTCAGTGAGCTACATACATTAGGAGTGAATTGTTGCAAATTCGAGTGTGGATACGTAGATTTTGAGCAACTTACATTGGCCTCTGCTGCTGGATTCACATTTCCATTTACTGCAAAACTACCACCAAGAACAACAATCTGCCCAATGTTCTTCGAAAATGCTGGATCTTGTTGGATAGCCTATACCAATGTATGGCCTGATTTAGAAAAAAATAGGTGATATTCAGACTAAAGAACACACAAAGGATGAGGATATTTACCAGTGCAATATTTGTCAGTGGGCCCAGTGCAACAACTGTAACTTTTCCAGGATAAAGGTTTGCTTGCTCAACGAGGAAAGTGGCTGCTGACTGCTCACTTTGCTTTCCTTCCGGTGGAGGGAAATTTTGGTTACCGAGTCCATCCGTACCATGGACAAAATCAGCAATATGAAGTTTTGTACCTTTCTGTAAAAAGAACAAAGAGGCAATGAATTGGTGAATTGGAAAATTCAAATCATACAGCAATGTCTCCTAGAACATGAATGTTTCGTGATAAAAAATTGAGGCAGCATGCATGAGATTTAAATTGTAACTTATAAGAGCAAAAGTATGTAATCTTCAATAGAAGCTATGCCAGGACAAGTTCAGCTGCTATCATGTAAGCTTGAAGACAACTCCTTCAGTGAGGTAAAACCTCCAAATGAGGTTTCATATGGAAAACAAATTTTATTGCAACAAATGAAGCTAAAACTATCCTCAACCCAATAAGAAAGATGAGAACAGAAGGCTTCCTTTTATTCTTTATTTTTTCTGTTAGATTACCAAAGGGAATTATCATGTTGTCCTTCAATTCTGAATGTACTCGTCTGGAATTCTATCTAGAAACTAACCACGTGTCATAAAGTAGCATGACTTAGCCCAATATATGCTTTCAGTCATCGTGAGGTCTATAAGTGAAAATATGTTTAGATACACATGCATACCAAAAGTATATTTTCTAGATGCATAAACAAATTTTGCAGATCCTTCCCTAGGATCATGTCTTTCAGTTAGTACATACAGTAATTGTGACATGAGATCCTTCAGCCACTGGGATGTCAGTTCTTCCTGCGACTTCGAGCTACATCATAAACATACAGGAAGAGTTAATATCGTTAGCCTCAAAAGGAAGAAAAAAGGGCTACTTCTAATGATATACTACTCCAATTCGGCTATCCAAATTGTAGAGAGAACAACCTCATGTTAATATCGACTCAAAATGACATTAATGAAATGATCCCTCATTAAGTATACCAAATGTAAGGCATTTCTCGTGGCCAGGGTCGTATAAACATTCCCATATATAGTCGTTAGTCCAATCACCTCCAACTCGGGTGACCGTAGTGCCACAAAGATCGCCATGGCATCGTCTGCATGCATCTCAGAAAAATGATCAAGAGAACATAACTTTCGGATAAGATCCATAAAGCCAGTGGCAAATAGGGGTGGAACGATGAGACACCATATCGTCCAAAGTACACGATTTTTTCGAATTTGAGAATGATTCGACTCTAAGGAATACAATTACGAGAAATCAGAACCCTCGAAGAGGCAGCGATGAAAACAGACTTAAGAGGATTTTTATAAAATTCATAACAATAAAATAAAATCCGAATGGATCCCATTAAGCACCTTGCAAAACTGAACAAAGTTATTTTGTTTTGAGAATTCCCGTAGGATGAAAAGCTCGTGATTTATCAGAATCCCAGTTCGCTTTCCTGCTGCTGGGTTTTCTCATCAAACATACAGAGCATGCATGATTTCTTTAGCACGAAATCGTTGAATTACACGGGATCATCGAGTGATCCACCGTCTAAATATGCAGAAATCTTAGACACTCAGATGAGTCTGTTGCAAGAAAATGGGATTCAATGGGAAAATGAAAGGTGGCTTACCAATACCAGGATCGGTGTCGATGATGATCTTCTTTGGTTGGGCTGCCATGGTGTCTGACACGAACTAGGTAGCACCCGCAGGGATCGATTAACTACGAGAGGCGAAGATGGTAATTTACCACGAAGAGGAATGTGAGGACCGAGGTAGTTGATGGGAATAAGTGAAAGTTTGAACGACAGCACCAATTATGAAGAGGATTTGTTCTATTGGAAACAAAAGTGAAAAAACAATCGAAGAGGAAGTGTGCAAGGGAATTACTGAGCTGAGTGTAACAATCTCACATTGTTTAGGAAAGTATATATATGGCTTTATATAAACTTGGAGGTATCTCTACTTTGCAAGCCAGTTTTTCAAGTGTGAATCTTCAAGTTTATGTGGGTCCATTACAAATGGTATCAGAGCTGGTTGTGGGCTCCTGTGCTACCCCGCCGCCGCGCCTACGGAGTGGCCGGCCATGGATCCGGTGGGATGGGCACGGCCCCAGCCCGGTGAATAGAAGCCCCATGGTGCTCGACCAACGCGTAAAGAGAATAATAAAATAACGTGGAATGAGTTCGAGATTGAACGAAGCTGAGTAGAAAATTATATTTGTTTATTAAAAAAAAAGACATTTTAGTCGTCAGGGATACTTTTTATTTCATCCTTTCATTTTCAACTTTAAAATATTTAGTTTTTAAATTTTTTTACGAAATGGTTATTCCATCAGTTTTATATACTTAACAGCACATGAAGCAGTCGATCGAGTATATGTTCTGAAAGTGAGCGGTCGACCGCTACATGAAGAGGTCGACCGCTATACGAAGCATTCGACCGGTACAAATTTGCTGACTTATCAGAGAGCTCCTTTAAACATATGGACGACAGAATGGCCAAACCAAAAAAAATCAAGGACTAAAAATTTGAAAGTTAAAAGTGAAGGACTAAAACGAAAAAGTGTCCAAAACTTAAAGACTAAAAAGTGAATTTCCCTAAAACAAATACACTGTTTTCACGACCCTTGTTTTGTTTAAACGAAAGTTCGCCCTTTTTTTAATACAAAATTTTGATTACATCTCTTGGTTAATTTATATATAAATTAATTTTAAAATCAGTGAGTCTCATACAAATTAAGTAATTTCTAAATTAAAAGTCTTAGAGATTACCCCTAGAGTGGATAACCATCATATCAATCTCTCGAATTAATTAAATTAAATTAAATTAACTTTATAGCTTTTTTTCCATCTCCAAAACCACAAGTGGCAATTCTTTGCCTTTAATCAAAATGGAAAAGCCCATGCAAGTCTTTTTTGTTTTGTTTTTGGAGGGGCAATGTAACCTTCATATAGCTTTATGTCAGTCCTTTTTTTTTCTTCAAATTATGTCAATCCATCTTCATAACCAGAATGTTACCTTAAAAAAAATCGGTTCGTCCCCGATAAATAATTGGTAGAGTTATAATTCACATTATTTCCAATGTCAAAAACTTGCCAAAAAGAACATAGGAAGCTTATTTTACTAGAAAAACAGAAGACTCGCCAGTTGCCAAAAAGGAGGAGTTTAGCAGTATGGGTACGGACCAACGGGCCAGTGCTTTGGGCCGGCTACGAGACGAGCCAAATTACTCTTCCGCACTAGTGTCTGCTGAAGGCAAGGAACGCACAGGCAGTTAGGCACAGCAGCAAATGTCGTGTACTGAGGAGGGTTAAAATTGGACAAGTGGATAGCTTGCGTTCCCTTCCCCTCCATTGATTTTCAAATAATTGGACTATCGGCGATCGTAGTAACAGCACACAGTGCAGGACAGTAGTAGATCTTGTGTCCCTCTCAGTGCTATTCTCTTTGCACCATGAACCGGACGTTCTCGTCTAAGATCCCAAAGAAGCACACTTTGGAACTAGCACCGCTGAAGAACGAAGAGGCCAACCAGAGTAAGAAAAAGCAGAGTCCCTCTCGAAACCCATTACAGGATCTCAATGTCGTTTCCAGCTGCAGCAATAGCAGTTGCAGTGAGGCTTCTTCTGTGTCCATTGAAGCCCCCAGAGGCTGTCTCAGGTTCTTTCTCTCTAACCACCCTTCCTCTTCCTCTTCTTCTTATAGTTCAAAGCCGAAGACCCCTATACAAAGACCCAAAACCCTGTCCAAAACTCCCAAATCTACCCCGAACCTGAGGGTCTCAAAGGTATCCAAGTCCAATCCCTCAAAGGAGAACAAACTGTCAAAAACCACTATTGAAGAAAACCCAGAGAGATCCATATCAAAGAAAGCGCAGAAATTCAAGAAAAACCCACCTTGCCTGTACCAGTGGCAATCTGGTAAAAAATCCATTTCTAGAACCGCGCAAAGGCTGAAAACTTCTTCAGTTCTTAACAACATTGGCGATTCAGAATATAAGCTGCAATCTGGTTCTGAAGGAGAAGGCCTGGTGAAGGAGGTTGGTGGTGTAGGTGAGGCCACTGAGCTCAAACCACGGGGTGGTGATGCAATTTGTACTCCTTTGAGTAAGATAGCTAGTGGATCGGGTTTGGATTGCGAAGTAGGTGAGGTGGTGGAGGAGACCTCAAACGGGAGCAATGGTAAGACCCCTCCTATTCAGGCCTCTGTGTCGCCTGAGATACAATGTGGGTCATCTGTGATGCCGACGATAACACCTGCTTGTTATGGTGCGGGCCACATTGTTTCTGGGGTCACTGACAAGAGGAAGTGTAGACCGAGAGGGATTTTAACTGTTGGTGAAAGTGATTTTGGCTTTGGGAGCGCTAAGCCTTTTGTTAGCTTTGAGGACGCCGATGATGAAGAAAATGTTGTAGGGATTGGTAATGATTCAATTGTGGTCCCTGAACCCGCCGAGGCTTCAATGCATTGGCTTTTATCTCCATGTGACGAGAAGGGCGAGGATCAGGAGGATTCTGAAAATGGGTCATGTAGATTTCGGAGATCGGTAGGTTCTGCTATCCTACATTCTCTTTCCTCCCCTTCAACTGGTCATGGAATTTCTTCAGATATATGTAACAATGGAACTATGACAAACAGTACCAATAGTAACAGGAGAAGGAACAATTCTTTGAATTCTCCAAATGATGTCCAGAAATTCCAAGGATTAGCCATCATGTCTCCTTCACATTTGACACCTAGTTGGGAGGCCATCACCTTAAAAGAAGGTAAGGAAAACCTTGACGATCATGAAGGTGAAAAGTCTCCATTCTCTATAGACGCTATGGATAGTGGAAATGTCATGCAAACCCCACAATCAGACTCAAGCTCAGGTAGACTTATTGGCCTATCATGGTTAAGTGAATACAGTTACAAGAAACATCACTTTGAATCTGAGCTCAATTCGGTGGCTGAAGTTCTGCGAATGACAAGCTTGTCTCCTGAGAGGTGTTTATCAATTGGGGATCCTGTTGATTCAAGTTTTCGTTTTGATTGTTTAGCTACTTCTTCCAACTCCATTGATCTTTCCCACTTTCAGAAAATTTTGGATGATCAGGCCTCTTGGCTTTCTAGTTCTACTTTGGATAATGCGTCACAATCCCAGATTAGAATCTCATGGCGAGAAGGATTAGTAAGCCGGATTTATGAGATGGATGACTTCGATTGTTGCAGATGCTTGTCTGATGATGAGGAAGATGCCAATGGCTGCAGTGATGACCAGTTAAAATCCTATCCGAGTCCTGAGGCCCATGTTGATGTCGCAAGTGATCAGATCTTAACTAACAAATCTACGTCTACTGAGCTTGTAGATAATGAACCAAGAACAGATGGGAAAGGTAAGGAACAGTTTCCTTCTCATTCCTGTGCAGAATCCATAAGCACTGACGGAGGTAGCCTTGTTGCTTCAAAGGATTCAGATTGGGCTCTATGCTACAAGAACCATCTGTTTCAAGAATAGTCTATCACCTTCACTCAAATGCTCCTCATCCTATTAGAGCAAGTCTATCTAACATGAGTTCAAAGGTGGTTTTTCTTGGGGGTAGCTTAGAATATTTACTTGACCACTTTTTTGTCCTATTCTTTCAGAAGCTTTGATAATTGTATTTCCTTTCAATCTTATCCACTTAGATTTTTCCCTCCATTATATTTTAGTGATGAATTGGGAGTTTGTCAGGCCTTATCTGAATAGAGACCTTATTGGAAGCTTAGGAATTGAGAGACCTATATTGCTGGTATCTTGAATAAAATGGAGGGGCAATAACTTGTTAGGTCTTTTGTGAACTACTGATTCATATCATCTGGCAGAAATTTAGAGATCAAGACGGTGCTACTATTGAACACTAATGATCTTTAAGAATCTCCACAGTGGTGTCGAGCAATTCTAGCCACTTGCAACTGCCACATTGGCAAAAACTAAATGCAATTCAAGAGAAATAGAAATTCTAGCACTTGCAACAAGTGAGATACAGAATCAGAATGGCAACAAGTAAAACATGACTACTATGAGTATAGATAGTACCGTCAAACAGAGGTCCAACTTTATAAATTGCAATAGCCATTTTATTTTACTGCTGCAGATACTGTGTAGATTCAATAATCAATCTAGTTCTGCCAATGAACATTCTTAATAATCCTCCAATTTCAATGCCCTGAGAAAACGAAATCTTTGTAGTGGCCTAAGAAACTACGAATAAAAACAAAATAGAATTGAGTGGTGAAGTTGAACCTAATTGAAGCAGTGGTAAAGAAGTTCGAGCTCATTGAGATAAGATGGAAGTAAGTGTCCAAGTTCCCAATCCTATTATAGAAAGGATCCCATTGTTCGATAGGAGGTGAACATGGGGAAGATTTTGTAGGACTGAGTAGTTTGGAAAAGTGGTGGAGAACGGGAATGAGTTTCTTAATGATTCCTACTGGAGGATAGGGATGACAAGGTAGAAATCAATGTTTCTCCTTGATATAGGTTGTGTCCAGTGGCGGAGCTAGGAACTTTGTATAGGGGGGCCGAAATGAAAATTATTTTAAATAATATGATTAAAAATAAATTTGATTTGCCCCTATTCCGGTTTCAAGTTCATCAATGGCAATTAAATGTGCAATTTCAGCTGCTTGATTGACATGTAGTTCATCATTGCGCTTACAAGAAGCACCAACAACATTAACAATGGATCTTAGTTTCATAAAAAAAAAATCACAAACCGGCATTACATCTCTTGCTACTGTAACAAATACTAGTTGTATTTGATGAGTCATACAATGTACATAAGATGCATAAGGACAATCTAGAAAACAATAGAGACAATATGCATCATCAGTTATAGGAGAGTATTCCAACCAAGGAAATTGCTTATACCACGATGAAAAAAACTGTTGACGATTTTTTCCAAATTTTGTAAATGGATACTCAGTACCAACTGCAGGAATATATTGATATGGACCTGCCTTAAGATAAGCTGTTCTAATTACATATTGCTGATTAACTGGAAGTTCACGTATCTGAATACGTTTTCCTAGATCACGTTCTTTAGTAGCAATATCAGCTTCTTGAGATTCATTCCTTGGAATCTTAGAAGGGCGTTACTCTTGCTCAAGAATTAGAGGTTGAGGATTACAAGACGAGGAAGACATCTTAGAACCTAAATCAACATTATTTTTCTTAAAAAATGCATCAATTGTTTTTGGCTTGCCCATAATGTGATATAAAATTATTTACGAAACCTAAAAAATTATTTATCTATTAGTTTTAGTGAATAGGAATAGTAGTGTATAAATTTATTCATATCAAATGTCAATGCATTCATAATTCAAGTCAATTTATTCTTACTAATTATAAATATATTTGGGTAAATTTATCACTACAAACCAACAAAATAAAATGTGAATACTAATAAAAATCATGGGTCTAAGGAATGAATTACCTGCTCCCAAAATATTTAGAAAATGAGCTATAAAGTGATGCTAAGAAGCATCTTATTGGAATATTTACTGACAAGTAGAAAGTATAACTAAACACAAAATAATTAGATGTTCATCAAGGGCTGCAGATTAAAAATGAAATAGTGAATTTCTCCCGTTCATATTTTAGTAATTTACGATCACATATACAGGCATGTATAGGCAGTAGCCGCCCCCCCCCCCCCTCCCCTGGTTGCGTCATGTACAATTTTGATATCGGTATAAGAAGGATGAGGAGAAGGGAGTTGCAGGTGGTATGATGCATAGGTTGCTTGTTTGCTTGATCACCTGAAATTGTAGCAGAGCTTATTGGTAGTGATTGAGAAATAGCGAAGTGGGTTATGTTGGACTGAGACTAGTAGGCTAGCCACTTTGTTGATGGTTTTATTTGTATAAGACACAGCTAGTGATGTCAGATTGTCAGGAGCATATCTTTGAGGCTACATGGTATTATGGTTTCATTATAATGGGAACTCTTCTTCAGGGTTAGGTGGGTCTGTATGGACCCCTCAAGAATAACTCGAATATCAGTGTGAGAAGTTGAGAAGCACTTTTAGTGATTTTAGGAAATTCTTTACCAGAGGATAAGCCTGGAAATGATGTTAGGAAGGGGATGTGGAAATGCAAGATTCGAAAACTGGAGCCAGATATATGGTCATGGCGCAGAAGGGTTGAAGAAATCTATCTGTCTAGCTATGATAGACCATGTATTAGTTGGCCAAAGATCAAAATCTCAAATTCAAAGCAACTAAGTGTGCAATTCATTTTTTTTGTGGTGCATCTATGCGACTTCAGACTGGTGGAAAGACAACTAACACGTAGATGTGGATGGGGAGCAATCCTGTTAGGTACCATGTCTCAGTGTGGAGATAACTTTTAGGTAATGCATTCTCTCTTTTGTGGCTGCATAGGTTGTACCAATGTACTTTCTTTAAACGTCATCCATTAGTGATGTTAGAATCAGAGTTGTGCTTTGTCCTGTATGCTCTGTTTGGCTGGAACTCTGACGAAGTATTCAAGTGTTGAGCATTTCCAATGTAGATATTATCGTAGAAAGCCTGAGTCAAATTTATGCCGTGTACTTATGCACTTAGTACTTGTCTCAAATCTTAGCTGAATGTCATTAAGCTTATCTCCACTCGAGTTTTTGCCTCATCCACAAATCTTTCATTGACACGCTCAAGAACTGCACACACATAATTTGGCTGCTCATAATATATATATTGCGTCTCCTGGTCATTGTGACGTATTTGACCTATTCACTATAATAATCATGTTGCTCATGTTAGCATCTCTCCATATATACATGGCGTATACGCATAAATACATATAGAGAATCATGTGGGTCATATTAGCATCTGCTATATATACATAACATGTGAAACATGTATCAAATACATCCATAGATATGAATGAATGGATGGATGTAGTTGGTTCAATTTTTAGATTAAGAAATATTATATTGACACGTGTGTGAGAGAGAGAGAGTGTAAAATATCGAGCTTCTTATACGGTGGAAAAGGCGCGCGCATATAAACGCTTATATCAGCTCTATTATTGACGACAAACCTCATGTATAGAAAAGTCAGAAACCTCCCAGAAAAGTTAGGTAAGATATTGAACCTACAAGATCCAAGTCAGAAACCTCCCAGAAAGAGTTAGGTAAGAGATTGAACCTACAAGATCCACGCCTTCTATTAGAAATTCCACCACCCACTCCACGCCGGCTATGTTCCACATCAACTGTAGTGATGAAGGATTAGCACATTAAGAACCTTAGAGTCGACCATGTTTGGTAGAGACACAATGGTTCAGTCAACTGGATTATTCTATTGCACACACTGTATGCATGAAATTAATCTAAAAGGATTTTATCTAAAAGAAGAAAAACATCGTTAGCCGCTAGAACTAGCTGGTGAATCGAGAGATAGAGCTCTATTTTTAAGGCCTGGGTCAGCACCGGTAGATTGGTTGAATTCTCTCCTGCGTAGCTCTGATAGATTAGATTGATCCAGTTCTAACCCATTTGGCATGTATTAGACAAAAGGGCAGGACTAAGCCAATGCTTCTTTAGACTTGGTAAATGGGTGACTTAAGGAGCCAGCCTGCCCAGAAGGTGTCAAAGGTGAAGAAGATATGCTTGTTATATAGGTATACAATAATAAATTTTCAAAAGCAATTTTTAAATGTAATATCTCAATTTTTTTTTCTAGAAAAATTTTTGAAACGGGACCAAAGCGCAGGAGAAAGGATTCGATCCCAGATCTCACCCTTCCTCAAATCTACCTTTTCCGTTGCTCAAATCTACCTTTTCCGAGGAGGAGGTGCCAAATGAGCTCACTGGCGCAGTGGCGTAATATCTCAACTTTATTTGGCGTGTTCATCTGTATTTTTTTTTCTAGGCAATGCAGGCCAATGAGCTATGGCTCAAATGACATGTCCTTCTATATGGAGGGTCCTGAACTGGTATTCATCTGTATTTGCCACTGGGACTTTATGCGCAGGACAATGTCAACTACGGATATTTATAAATTACAAAACCCATTTTATTTCAACAAAGCCCTTTAAAAAAAGGAAAGAAACTTAGAGAATGTTCGGTTGGTTAGTTTTTTGAGAATTTTTTGTATTTTGAGAATTTTTAGGTGATGTTGACTTTATTGGTATGCGTGCGGTAGTTATTTTTAGGTGATGTTAAAAAACATGTTCTGTTTGTGTATTCTCAGAATTCAAAAAATCCTGAGAATACAAACAAATCGAACCGCCCCTAATCCTCTATCTACACGACTTTCCAAACTATTTCTCGGGAAAAAAAATATAAATGTATCTGGGTGGACAAATGAGTGATCTCCTGTTAAGGTTAACAATCAAAATGACGTGCCAAAGACCTCCATTCTTTTTAGAAGGAAAAGAAAAACAAGGTTTGGGGCAGTATATATCACACACCAACCAACTCAAATGAGCCCAGAAAGTCTTCGCCTCTCTCTCTCTCCTCTCTCTCTCTCTCTCTCTATCCTTCAGCATAGAAAGAAAGGACAACAAGAGCTCTTTGATGGAGGGTCTCATCCCCATGGTCTACAAGGTATTCAAGAGAAATAGAGTTCGCCGGCAATACCGGTCCCTCTCCTCCGGGGCTGCTCAAAGTTACAATATTGCTGACTTCTACACCGATGACCAGAGTCACGTATATACGGTCGCTTCAACCCAAAAGATAGGCAGCTTCCATATGGAGAGAAATGGTCACTGTCGACACAAGTCTGTTGGAGACTATGATGTTGGGTTCGCATCGCGCGAAGAGATGAGAATGGAAGCTGCACCCCCTGCCTCCCAGCAAATCGTACGGTTCAGGAGACGTAGATTGTTCTCGTGTATAACTGGTGGTGCCTAGAAACGCATCATGTTCATGGTCCCAAGTGTTGAAATTCCTTGTATGTTGTTGTTTCTCTTTGGTATGGTTATTCTCTCGATTTGTTCAATTCCCTGCAACTAGAGAGACTTGGAGAGAGCGATAAAATTCCAGTCTTGATGCCAGTAATTCTGTGACTTGTTATAATATATATACAATTTTCTCATGCCCAACTTACTTACGTTCACTGTCCGGCCAAGCCAACAGGGAGCGCATTCGCTCCGAAGGAAATTTCCTCCGAAGCTACCGGATGGAATTTAAAGTTAATCTCAGCTCTCCATCCAAGGTGCTAAATGGTCCAGGTCATTTAATGAGATTTTTTTACTTCTGCTCGGCTCATGGCTTGGCTAATGATCCCTCTAGACTTTTCTTGCGTGACTTTGAGACCTCTTCAATTGCTCGGCTCATGGCTTGGCTACTGATCCCTCTAGACTTTTAGGAATATATTGTGTTCAGATTATGTATACATCGTTGCTTTTGTAAAAGTCTTGATTTTGTATGTTCTTTTACTATCACAAAATTCTAAGTGTACAACTGTAAGAATGAGAAAATCCAATATATTGATGTACTTTGTGGTATTTACAAGTTATACTGTCATTAACAAAATCTAAAATTTAGAAGAAAAAAAATACAAGACCCAAAACAAGACAAGTCTGGATCTAAAAAGTCAACAATTCTTAATTGGTTTGGTTCTTCCTACTCTCTGGCATCGTGGATAATAGCCTCAGAGTCAGTAGAATCACTAGCTACAGGAAGAAAGCTACTGATATCATCCCTAGCTCCAAAGCCTCCAGCCCGTATAACATCATCAGTCGAAATGGAGGTCACCATGTTGACTTCTCCAGAAGCCTCAGTCTCTTCAGGAGGTGCATTTTTCAGAGCATTCTCTTCGACTTTCAAATAAGAGAAGTTGACTTGTACAGGATTTCCAGGAGGATTTAAAACATCTTTGCCATCCCCCCTCATGCCGATTGGATTTAGATACAACAATCCCCATTGAGTTTTTATTCTTATCTGGTGCATTCAAAGCACAGTCAACTTCAACTTGCCAAGAAAAAACTCCAGCAAGTGCATGAAAGCAATTACATGCACGAAGAAATTCACCTAACATGCTTTATTCCAACTGAACACATATTCAAAATATCTGATAGGACCACAATTAGACTTAAATTCTATTATAAGTGATAGTGGTTTCTGAACAAAATGTGCCCTTAACATCTTCATGGGAAAACTTTCAGGTAGAGAGAAGGTGATTGCTAACATAGATGCTTATATTCATTCCAAAGAATTGTATTGTGTAAAATCAGCTCGAAATTTTCTAGCCCAACTATGATAAGAAACAAAATAATAGGCCAAATAGCTCCTACATCAGCCCAAAAACAATCCATGCACACTCAAAGTAAATCCTACGATCCAACTTTTTGGTTCTTTTTCCTTTTCACTTGGGCAATGTTTCTAATGGTATATGCAAATTAAAAACCAAGTTATTCCTCTCTCTAATTTTCTCAGTATATACAAAAGCAATATTACCCTAGATCTAAAAGAACAGAGGTCTATTTCTATCCCTTTTTTTTTATTCACGAGGGTTCTGAGTTTCATAAAGATTTTCAATGTCGTGTTTTCCAATTTGCTGGTCTTATGGGTTGTCTTCAACTTTTAAGAGCTCCATTTAATATAGAGTTACCTTCAAACAAAGTTTAACCATGCTTTTAGATCCAAAATGGAAGACCTTTCTTGAAATTGAAATCCACTTTGGTTTGCCAAAAAGATGGGAAAGAAAGAGAGAAACAACTTCGTCATGATTTTCACAATTCACGTCATCTTGACTGAATATGGAAGCTTTCATTAATGAGTTGGCTTCAGCTATATGAGTGGTACTCAAACATCATCGGATATCATTCTCTGGTCTACCGTTTGAATTAAATAAACCACACATCCGCTCCTGCCCCTGAAGCAACAAGCATAAAATGTCAGCTACTTAGGACACACATCAAGAAAAAGAGATAAACTCCACATCACAAAGGAAAAACACAAGCTACCTTAATTAAATGTAAATTATCTCATCTGTGAGTACAAGATAATTTCACCGGGTTTGTATGCAAATCCAACTCAACTTATCAAGGCTATTCCATTTTACCAGCTAACAAAATATCGAATTCTCCAGTAGAGAAGAAAAAAATTGGGTTGGGGGTTGAGAATCAAAAGATGTGAAGTTAGTAATTCTCCCACATTAATCATCTAAGGGTTTAGCTCTCCCATATGCCCACAAGTTCTGCCCATTTTGTGTTCTAAAAGTGCAACATGACCTTGTTTTCAATGATTATCTTGAAATAAAACTTGTATACGAACAGGGGATAAAGGTCTTGAATCCAGACTTCATCCTTCCAACTAAAAGTCTATGTTCAGCTTTAATGCAGATAATAATATCAATTTTGTTCCCAAAACAAACGATGCAATTTCAGAACACAAAATTCAATATAGTGGGTCTGATTCAGTGACCGAACCGGGTATGTAGGTGCCCAAGTTGTGGCATTGTTGGACGGCGGCCTCGTTAAAGGTTTGATGTGGAGAAATTTCAGCGAGATTCAGGCGGAGAGGAACGCCAGGAGGTCTGCCCTCGATTGAGATGATGAAGGAGAGGAGCGGCAGAGAAGTTCCGATGTGGAGAAATAGAGCAAAGGAACGGCAGAAGGTCTGCCCCGATTGAGATGTTGAAGGAGAGGGAGAGAAATTTGGAGGAGGAGAGAGACGTCGAAGAAAAGAGGGCTAAAGAGAAAAAAGGGCTCACGTGAAAGCCACAAGCCGAAGAGGTGGAGAGGGAATGTGAGCCGGCAAGCTGAGCCAAAGCCAAAAAATCTCATTAAATGACCTGAACCATTTAGTACCCTTGGATGGATAACTTTAAATCTCAGTTGTACATCCGGTACCTTCAGAGGAAATTTCCTTCGGAGCGAATCCGCTCCCAAGCCAACATTGAGTCTGACCGAGTACTATTCAGAGCCCAATAAGGATGTCTGCAAGCTTATGTTTTGAACAATCCTATTTAGACCCAACTAATGCGGAAAATACCTAGAGGGGGGTGAATAGGTATATAAAAAAAATTTCTGCAACTCTCGAACAATGAACAATGAAATACAAAAACAATATTCAACCCTTTAAAGAAACCTGAACTATATGGCAATGAATGGAATCGATATTCAATGTAAACCAATGTATTCAGATGTTCTTCAGATGGACTCAGATGCTTTCAAATGACAATAAAACAAGCTAAACAACAGAATATGAGATAAACAAATCTGCTGTAAAATACTCTATGATGTTGCAGTAAACTACTTTAAATTCTGCAACACACTACCAAATGACAGATTATTCATAAGTACATTAGCAACATATTTTCTATCTAAAAACAACACAATGAGATGCTGGTTACTCTTCTTACCCAGATCTACGTTTTGCCTTAAATCTTCTTGCAATAAGATTTACAATCCACCAAGATCGAGAATCTTTAATCACGTAAACAAGAACGATTAGCAAATAACAAGATATATATAAAACAAAGAAAACAACACAAATTCAATCACAATTGACACAAGAAATTGTTAACGGAGAGAAACTTTCAAGTAGAACCTCTACGAGGAAGAAAAACTCTTCGGGACCTAGTCCAGCAAATGAATCACTAGAAACTCAATCTCGGTTACACGATGATCTATAAATTCAGCAACCCTTGCTAATCTAATATCAATCGTAACCTTACTCAAACGTCCAATGTCTGAATCTGCAACTTGCAAGGGAGAGGAACTCCTATCCCGATCGGTTTCTTGATTCTTCTCAACGGAGCAATCTTCCTACTTGAACTTAAGTGATTGCGCCTTCAGCACCACTGGAACTCCAGGGACTTTCGAACTTCAGCAACTCCTAAGCTCTCTTGTTCAATCTAAGGATTGATATTTCGTGATCAAACTAAGAGGATGAACAAAGATCTGATCTCCACGTTCAAATTACCACCCACTCTCAACAGCAACAAAGACAGAGGGTACAAGATCTAGAAGATGGTTTCTTGGAGGCTTTTCTTGAATCTCTGCGAAATCTTCGATTAAACATTCTGGACTGCTTGCAAAAGGTTCAGAGAGACTTTTAGTCAAGGAGGGTATTTCGAAGTCAAAGGACGTTGTGCATATTAAATGGGCGCACTTTCGTTTAAAACAGAGTTTCTGTTTTTTCTCTGCGCAGTAGACTACTTCGAACTCCCCTATCAAACTCTGCACAGCCTTCACACAGCCAATAACCATTCTAAATCTTCACCTTTTAAATCTCAAGAATGTTACATATGAAATTGTCACAAACCATGCCAACACCTAATGGATCTAACATGTTTGATCTTCAAGTAGGCCTTTCTCTAGCTTTTATAATCTCAATTATTAGTAGAGAATCACGTCTCCGAGACATTATCGGTTGCCTGTAAGTAAGCCATATGAAGCCGTCGACAATGACAATGGGAATCAAATGCTTTCTGCTGAACAAATTTCCTGTTGGTTTCGGACTGCAAAAGAATCCCTGATCTGCAGGCTCAGATCCAGGTGATGTCATGGAAAATAAGTAAATAATGGAGGAGACTCAAAAGTCTTATTATGCACTAATCAGCCAAACAATACAAAACAACGTGGAAGTCATAAAATATTACATCAATTCAAGTGGTTAACGAACCAGTCCGAGGCTGTTTTATTCAAACAGTGTCTTCTTCAAAGTTCCACCGCTGAAAAACCATGACATGTCAAAGTCATTACAAGTTGCCAGTCATTGCTTCAAGAGTGTTTGAAGGAGTTGGATCTTCGATCGCTCTTCCTCCGGTGGAAGTCAATATCAACTTACGAGGTGGTCTTTTCCTCCGGTGGAAGTTGATATCATCTTACGAGGTGATCTTGCTGTGTCCCAATCTTTGTGGCCGTTTTGTGGACCTCTCTAAGATCCACACTATTGTATGGTGTTTTGGTTTTTCCACTAGTCTTCTGACTTATTTATATTCTGTATTGATAGAATTATTCTCGGTTATTAATATAATATTTCAGTTGCCTAGAGAAAAAAAAATTTACTTTTGCGAAACGATTGTCCATCTTGCAAGATCATGTCTTCGAAGAGTTGTCAATCGGATGAATTTTTTGGGCAAAAAATGGGAAAAGATAGAATAGAGATTACATGATATGTCAAATGTGGGAAACTATACTTTTTTTTTTTTTGCTTAGAAAAAGGGTGGAGGGAGGCAACTGGCTTAGCTACTCTCCTTGGGTGTGACTATAAGAATCTTCACCCAAAATTCAGATTGAGCTAAATAAGTTATATTATAATATATATTTCTAATAATAATAATAATACATTAACAAGAAATTTGAAAACTACCACTCATAGGAAGAGAAGAGACTGTCACTACACTCGAGTACAATTGATTTTGGAAGCGAGGTGTGCGATTGAAGTACAATAAGTTGATCGAAAGAAAGGTGCCTGCATTGAAGAAGCTTTCTCTTGTGTTACAAATAGGTCCTTTTTACTCAGATTTGCAGAGCCAAGTGTTGTGAGGTGGCTGGGCATCATGAACTTTATTACTGATCAGAAACCATGTCATGTCCATTGCAACAGCACAAATGAGTGCCTTCATGCATGATGGGTGTTAATACTCAGAATGAGATTAAGGTCAAGACAACATGAGAGATGGGATCTGCATTTCAAATTACTGCATGTTTGGTGGCCAACAGGACTCACTCCTGAGCACCCTAGAAGATGGGCCAAAAATGTGGCCTAATGATCCAAAGTGCGAAATAAATTGATTGGTTTTAGCTTGACGAAACGGTTCGCCTTTGCTTAACTCATGAACCCAATAGGAATTCGTGCTAATAATAATCTTAAACTCCTTTGGGAGACGTCCCAAAAAAGTGACTGATTTGATCAGGCAAGAGTTAATGCCTCAAATCTTTTAGTGTCAGAGACTTTGCATATGACTGCAATAGATCAAGGATTAAGGCTTAGTCCTTCAAAAGATGGTTAACTGAACAGCTCCGACATAAGTAGATGAAAGCAAGATTACTCGGGACATTTCTAACGAGCAAAAGAGCTAACTTGATCATTTTCATCTGTTAAAATTATGAAGACAACTATCGCAAAGATGAAAATGCAGGCTTTTAAAGGGAATGACTCCAGCACTGTTGGGCACTGGCGAATCTACCTTCCCAACTAGAGGCCCCGCCCACCACTCACAGTCACAGCAGTCTGCAATAATCACCAACACAATAATCTGCGAAGACTATCGAGCTATAAATATGCAGAGAATAGTTTCTTGGCTGTGCATTATATGTATTATAATATATAGGGACAAAGCCAGGAATTGACTATTGGGGGTCATTTACATTTAAAAAAAACTATTTTATGCTTTTTAGCAACAGAAAACAAGCTTTACTATTTTTCTTCTTCTAGGCCAGATAACAAGCTACTCACCGTAACAACTGCCTGCTAAGTATTTGTAAGTGGAACAGCTGTGTCACTAAGTATTCATCACTTCCCCAAAAAAATTACACTCTAATAAGCATTTGCATGCAAGGTAAACAACTATTATATCAGCACACTTGCCTCTTGATGGGAACAGATGGAATTGCTTCATGGCTATCTCCAACACTCACTAAACAAGGTGGCTTGCCTGCTCCATAATAAAAGAATGCCATGATTTTTGACAACTCATCTGCAGTTCGAAATGCTGAAGAACCAAGAAATGAAGAGTCAAAATCATATAGGAGGGATGCAGGAGATTAAAGATAAATAATATGATCTGAAATAGGTACCTTTTTCACGGTATAAAATCTTCCCCGCTTTTGTGAAGATCATCTCTGGGAAAACAGAAACTTTTAGGGCGGAGACCAATTCAACCTCAACAACGGCATCAACCGCAACACACTGGCTTGATGAAAAATCCCAATATTAGTTATTTATACAGGAATCTAGGGTGACTGAAGCAATTTAGCAGCTTTACTCACTCTAGGTGAAGGTAGCCCGCAATTCCATATGATATGGTTGGCCCTTTCCAGTTCATTCCATATTTTTTCATTTTCCCTTGGTCTGAGATGAATGAAAAAGTTTCAGTCGTACCATGTAATTTACTAATCTGTAATTGAAAAAGTTACAGAGATGCTGACAGTAAAATACAGTTTAATGATGAGACGGAATGTTTTAAATAGTCATCCAAAATCTTTGACGTCTTCTGACGGCAATGAAAAATCACTCGATTCTTCTTTTGACTCTTTCTATGATGATCACCGGAAGGGGTCATAGCAACTTAAGCACTATACAGCCATTCGAAATAATGCTAACAGTATGAAGAAAAACAAGAGACTAATTCAACAGATCAATCCAGTAAAGAAGCTCAACTGTCAACCGATCTGAAACAAAGTACAATAACCTCTGCCAATCACCAATGATTTCGCTATGTCCGAGCTACTTTAGCATTTGTGTTATCAACTCTTTTTTCCCCCTTAGGAATTTGGTTGATCAACTTAATAGGAAAGGTTAATGGGCATAGAAAAACTAAAGCATTTAAACTCTAACCACCAACCTTTAGCTCCATAACAATAAAGCCAGTCAAAAGCATTATCATGCACAAAAACAGAGGACTGAAACTTACATGCCAATCAACCATGTGTAAACCTCGACAGGAAGCAAGGTGTAAAACACTACAATTTAAAATGGGAAGGTAACAAAGAACAAAAGAAGCCCAACAAACATTAAGATGGAAAAGGAAATCAAAAACTGACCTTTTATAGCGATTATGTACAAGAATGATTAAAGGACTGATGTCTTTGAACACAGCCTCTTCCCATTCTGCAGTCGTTATGTCTCTAATTGGACGAACATAATTATCGTCTTTCCAGACTATTTCGTCATCACTATCATTGTCATCATCATCATCGCCTTTCTTGTTGTTCTTGATGGTAATCTTGTCAAAGAACTGACCTAAGCTGAATCCCCACCCATCAGCATCTTCGGGCCACTCAGGATCATCCTCATCCACGACAAGGGGATATTCAGCCAGAAGCTTTTGCATCTTCTTCCTTCTTTCCTCGGGGTCCACCTCTTCCTCAACATCGGGGTTCCTATTCATTACCTCTCGAATTTTGCTCCTCCATTCACGTCTCTCTTCAGCATCCATAAGATGAGGATCATCCACCTTCCCTGAAGGAGGATCATCCTCCTCATCACTGTCAGTATATGCTTCCCCTACAGTTCTAAACGCTCGAAATATACCAGTCCTCATTTTACGACCCTGAGTTTGGATGCAAAAGAATCATGTAACCAATACACTGAAAAGTTCCAAATATACAAAAAAGTTTAGATTCTAGATAAGACGTAAACACACCAGCAAAGGCAGCTCTCGAAAGTTTGCTGATAGACTAATACACTCCATTCTTGAGGAAGAGGCGTTACTGTAGCGTCGTTTTTGGGGACTTGACCCGGGAACTGAATTGGAAATTCTGAACTTGTTCTCATTGATAGGTGAGAATAGACATGATGGTAATGGGATCCGTTGTAGTGCCATTTCTACCGCAATTGATTCCCAATGCTGAAGCAAGACGCATATCATAAATAAAAAAGAAGAAGAAAAGGTACGGGAGTATTGAAAGTTCCCAAAGAACGGGGATGCATTTCATTTGAGGAAAAAAAAATGCAAACATTTTGAAAGCGGTGCTTGATTCTTACTGCAGACCGGGCATCGAAAACACCCGCACACAAAAACTACAGAGAAGTTGTTTGAATGACTGACCTGGGTACTCCTTAGTTTTAGTCTCTGGAAACGAAGCTGAAGATATAACTTTTTTAATGGTGGGTGAAGGGGTGGCTTCTTTTATTTGTGAGGTAAGGAAGCACTCCACCTTCAAAAGAAGCCTAAAACCTCGAAAGCAGAAGGTGAGGGGTTTTGAACCTTCCGGCTTTGCCCACGAGCGACACTCATCATACATGGATAAGCCCCACTTACCTCGGGTCCTCGAGTCTTTACCATCGACGGACGTGAGGAACTCCTTTTTTTTCCGTTTATTTTTTGAGTAAATATAATTTTCTTCCTACTGCAGAACTACCATGATACCATCAGCTCTTTATCAAATTGTCGAGAATATTCTACGTTATGGTGCAAAAATGTCTGAAAATATGACAAATAATATAAAATATAATTAAAACATATAATGTCTCAAACTTAATAATTTATAATATAAAATACAAAATCTATCATAATTTATGAGAGAAAAATATTTTTTTTGAGCACATACGTTAGGTATTTACTAGTAGTGGACTACGGGGTCTATAGCCTAAGATTGTGGTTTGAGTGTTAAAATTTTAAGGTATTAGATTTGATGAAAAGTTGAAGAGAAATAGATGATTTTTAATATTTATTATGAGAAATATACAAATATCACACTGAGTTTTAACGCCTTTTGTGAAAACTCACCAGGTTTTAAAAAGTTTCAAATTGTTCACTAGGTTTCTTATTTTTGTATAAAAACTCACTGAACTCAATGACGTTAGCCCCGTTTAACGAAAAATTCATTACATCCAATCACAATATTACACGTGTCACTAAATAATTTAACGGACTTCCCCCATCACGCAACTCATGCCGACGGGTGGCTGAGGTCCACCCATGGCCGCCTAGAACTGGGCGGCCAAAGGTGGAGGGGGGAGTCCCTCCTCATCCGGAGGTGCCAGGTGTCACAGTGATAGGATCGGGGTTGCCCGATCCTTTTGTTTTTTTTTTAAATTAATAATATTTTTTTGTTCATTTTTATTTATTTAGTAACACGTGTCATATTATGATCGGACATGATGAATTTTCCGTTAAATGGGGCTAACGACATTGAGTTTAGTGAGTTTTTATACAAAAATGATCGCCCTAGTAAGCAATTTGAAACTTTTTAAAACCCGGTGAATTTTCACAAAAGGCGTTAAAACATAGTGTGGTATTTGTATATTTCCCATTTATTATAATGAAAAGTAATGATGTGATGAAGATAGAGATATTATATTGTAATTTTTTTTTGTATTAAAATTTTAAGAAGTGTAAAATTTTTGTAATCAAACATAACCTAAATCCTCTACCCTTATTTTTCTGTATCTGTTTTTTCTAAGAATTTTTAAGAAATGGAGTTAAATAGGAAAAATAAATTCCGTAGTCCCTAAAATGATCGTCCGTTGCTGGGACATTGTTTGCTTAGCTATTTGAGTGATGGATCGCCTTTTGTTGCTGCCGCGTGGCACGCCGTTCACATTAAATTCAATGGCTCGGATAAGATGAAATCCACACATGCCTTGGAATGGAAGAGCTGACTCCTGACTCCCCCCTTCGAGGAAATCCTATATAAGAATTTTTTTTTTTACTGGTGATGATTCACACATACAGGTCTAGTCGAAAGACAAAGGGAAAGGAAAAAGGAAAAGCGAGAGCCCAAAGAACAACTCAAGAGACAAGGCAACAACTCCAGAATTGACTACAATTCCACCAGATATAATTCAAAGAAAATGGTACAAGGAACAGCGGGAGGACGCGTACGCAATTTGCAAATCCGGCAAGTGTTAATGCGTATTTGGCTATTCTGACATCTCGGCGTTCTGGCCAAGTAGAGATGGCAGGAGCCATGTGAAGAAGCCAACATTAGTTTGTCCCTCATATCTCTGGTGCGAATACTCCACCAACATTTTCCACAGGTCTCCAACAGTCCATTCATGTGACAGAATCCACCGAGTCACCTGTTGTCCAAAACTAGATATTTGAGGCCAAATATATGATTTCATATTCACTTAATTGAGATCACTAGAACTATTTAGCTTTCGGTTGACAAACACCATATAAACTTGGCCAGCAAGTAGCAATTAAATGATAATGGTACCAACCCTTTCAGATCACAATATCCAGAAAATTCATCCAAAAGTTCACAATTTGGAAGTGCCAATGTAATCCGTCGGGGACCAATTGTGTACAGTGTCAGTACTACTGAAAAACCGTGAGATATAGCATAAAAAGATTGAAAATCCCTGCCCCAATGGGGCTATAGAGGTTCCAATACGAGAATGAAATAAGTAGGGCAAAGGTAATTCTGATTGAAAGGAGGTGGCGAAAAGGCCAAAGCAAGCATGCACTGGGCAAGACTTTTGTGTACTATCAATATTTGCAGCTAACCTTGCCATGGTGATGTTTGGCTAAGCACACAAAAAGTTGAATACAAATACACCGCTTATGGCACGTAGAGCTCAGTAGGCCTTTTTACATTATGAAAAGCCAAAAATATAATATCAAGTAGTCACCACATAATTCCAGCAACCACACACTAGAAAGGAAAGATAGATACCTGGTCTAGGTACTGCAATGCCTCCAAGCCGAATGTGTGGTATGATATGAAAGGTCTTAAGGCCTAAGTATGAATCCAGATAAGAAGAAAGGTCAGTATTGCTTGAGCGAGAGAACAGGTTGAGATGGAGTTTCTCTATTTTCCATCACTGCGCAACTTTAGATCAATTTCACTTCCCACACAAATGTCACCAAACCAAAATGGATGAACAGATTTAAAGACTCATTACAAAATATATTGTCTGGTTAAACATGAGTGTCCAACGGCATACAAAAACATGAGGGCTTTTATTGGCCCCAACTTCTGAAATCCATGTTTGCACAGCCAAGGTATAAGCCATATATATCACTAAGAGGACATAAATTACTTGTATTTTGTCCAGAATGTACATTGAAGTATACTTCTATTCCATCAAATGCCATTATTATGTTCTTTAAGAAAGAATTAGAACACTGCTGCAGGGATGGGGGGGGGATGGCCTTTTCTCCTTTCATTTTTGACAGCTCAAGATATTAGATTACCTGAGAAGCAGCAAGCCACTGAATTATGGTTTTAAGTTCTGGATCTCCTCCAAAAGCTCCACAGCCCCAATTCCCAGTCACAATCCCAATGTTACCTTCATGGCCCAGATTCTGACAATTCTTCTCAGAATTTCTGATAACCTGATTTAAAGATATTCCTCCATATGTTCCACCAGAAGTGGATGCGGTTTCATGCAACTGTCAAAAACAAGATGCAAACAACCAAGCTAGCAAATCAGCAACATATTCAATCACCAAATTCCCAAGCACATAATGAATTCGAACCATGCTAAACCAATAAAAATTCCAATTTATTTCAGCTCAACACCAAAAGTATCTCAAAATCATGTATAAAAGGCTTGACGGTAAAAACCAACATTACAGAAGTTCTAAAAAAGAAATTTGCATTGAAAGATTGCTCCCACATACGTCCATTGGGTCTTGTACATTTTGGTCAACCTCAGCTCCAGCATGCACATTCTCTTGAAACAGTCTCTCATACTGCTGATAATTAGATTGATAAAAAAAGCCACAGAATGCCTTATTAATCTCCCTGATGAAGCAAACAAGTGGGAATGATCAAATTTTCTGATTAACAAAAGAGGAAAATACCTATAGAAGACTCTTGGGCAACATGATTGCATATAAACCCTCCTAATCATAAATGGAAAAGACCACCAATCCCAAGGAAAATTATCCGTCCGAAACAAAAGCAGAAGTATACTTGTTCAAAGGTTTTTGCTGGATATATTTTGGTGTTTGGGTGCCAAAATTTTGGCTCTAATAAAATAACTATAGAAAATTCTCTCTCTCCATCAAATCATCCATTTTCACTACAAATAAATATAAAAAATTCGTTCAAATCATCTCTCTCTTCACTTTTTCACTAACTCCAATACCCCAAAATTTTAACACTCAAACACCACCGCCGTCATTAGCTACCTCCACAAATTTTGGTTCATAATAGTGCTTAGCTATGCCATTCAAGTCCTTTGAAGATATCTTGTCCTTGCGGCACTTCTAAATGGGAGAACAATTCCCTTCCTCAATTGCTCTTACCACGTCCTTTTCTTACCTAGAGCTCGAAAACACATTCTATATAAAAAAATTGTCATTGTAAGCTTATTGGTCGTAGAAGAAGAGCCATTTTAGTTCTGAAAGGTGTTTAAAGTCTTGCACAATCATAGAATTCACATATAATCTAAATTACATCTTAGCTCTGCCCTTTCTTCACTCATACTCATGGATGGTTAAATATCATTTTAGAACTCCAACATCCTAGCCATAGAACAAGACTGGTCCTATGACTATCTTGCAAAACTAATCCTGCGCCTCCCCATTCATAAGTATGAAAAAACAAAAGCCTAAAAGCTTGCTCCACTGAATGGTGAAAACAAGCTCAATTAAGTTGTCACAACTATTGTGATGGACAACTTGGCCTAAACAGAGACGATGGGAACGTGATTAAGATTTCAAATTCAAATAAAAACCATTTAAGCCTCCATGAATTGAATGCATGAGTAAGATACCTAACCAGAACTTACATACCGGAGAAGGCACTCTTGTTTATACTGTCTCTTCCCTGGGCTGCATAATGCATCTATCGCAATGATCCTGGTTTTATGTCTTCCATAACAGTCTACGACCCTTTTATCCACATAGTCACCAGAAAAACGAAATGAAGAGGCATACCTACATCACTTATAGAAAATACTTAAATCAGATTTTCACTGCAATACAAGTTAACTACAAAAGTCGTTAAGTTCAAATATCTTATGAAAATAGTACTTGGACATCGTATTAACTACATAAGGAACCCTGCAAACATGAATTTTAATAAGGTAAAACGTAATGTGAAATCAATATTTGCAAAGATTATGCACTTTGAAATAAGCACTTTAAAGAGTTTTTGTTTACTGAAATCGCTATTAGCAAATTAGGCTGGAGGGAAAGAGGGGGAGAGGAGTAGGGGGGATGCATTTTTCTGCCAAAAAACATCTTAAATTCAAAAGGCCACTTCATTGGAAGGGGACAAAGTTCACCATCGAAGTATAAATGCAGTCAATAAAATTGCCTCGTAGACTGAAAACCGTTACGGTTTTTTATTTCTACACCTTTTTTTAATACTAGCCGTATATTGTGGCAATGCCGATGCATATATCTCTCAAAAAATCTATAAAAACAAAAAAAAAATTCTATGAACTTAGGCAAGAAAAGTACATCTTTTATAGAAGTAAATAATTCTTTCAGAAATGCCAAAGGAGGAACAACCCAGATATGACTACTGGTTCCTTAAACCACATGGATTGCCACATGATAGCAAAATAGATTTCCTAATAATTCTATTTAGTCAAATATATGATTTCCTATTGGGTATACTCTTATCAATCGATAATCATATACATCACATTAAAATAAATTAACTTCTATGAGAAACATACAGAGTAGACCAAGCAAAAGGCAATTCAAGCACATCACCTTCTAAGTCACATTGGATTTATAAGGCCCTGATCAGTACTTACCCAGTATAACTTGAAAACCTTTCAGCACCAACAATTTCTATAGCCTCATTATCTGCCATGGAAGGCAAGAAGAGCATGCCAGCGACCAATTCAGGATTGATCATGAAACGGATCTCTTCCTATATAACATGATTAAAAAAACAGAGAAATAATAAACATGAGAATTTAAAGTCTACATTGGGATCACACTAAAATCATAGCCTCAATGATTCCCAAGAAGGTAAGATATGCGCAAATGCAATTTGTATGAGAAACTAAGCATACTCTTTTGGGAACAAATATCAGGACCAATATACCTAGATATCAGACAAAAAAGTGCTTGATCAATACAAACTCCAAGACCAAATATATGGAAGAACTAAATGAGATTCTAACGACTTTGTAAGGCATACCTGTACACAGCCCCTATTCAGAACACCACCCCCAATATACTTATTTGCAAAATCTACTTCAAGAGCTTCACTGGATTGATCTTCTATCAAGCCTAAATTTTTGACCTATAAAGTTATGGAGACCACGTAAGATGTCATCTGTGATTTTCTTATATTGAAGAAGAGATTGGAATAACCGTTCATGATAAATCATCTAAATAAGACTATTCAAATATCAGTCCAGTTGTTACCTCAAATTGGCATAGAGGAACTACAGAATTGCACCAAAATATATCCTTGGGATACGAAATGCACAGAGGAAGATGCTCCAAAGGAAGTACTTTTCGCTCAAATGAGACAAGGCCCACAGGCATGTTCGAACATATCCTTTCAAAATAATGTATGATGCACCTTATCTTATGCTCCTGCCTTCGATGATAACCGTTGTAGAGACACCTGAAGATCCATAGTGCCCAGTGATATTTGTATCACAAAATCACTATGATAAGATTACTAGTAAACCTCCACAAATAAAGAGATATGTATATAACCTATAATAAGAATTTCACCGACTTGGAGAAGACAAATCAACTAGTAAACAGGAAAAATGCAAAACCTCTCGAATCAAATCAAAAGAAAAAAAAATCTTGCTTTGCCATTTCCTAAATTGATCCTTGCGTATTCTATATTCAATAAATACGCTAGAGAAAATCAAAGAATCTTTGGTTAAAGGAAACCTAAAATATTTGCTTACAACAGGTAACAGCTCTCATATGCATGATTTGGATTCTACCAGACATCCAGATGAATCAGAAAATCTAAACTCTCAAGTGCAGCAACCTTCTATTGCAGATGGTGTCATATCTTGAGCAATAAGATGAGTGCATTTATGCTTCAAAGATCACATGATTAGCATTATACTTTCGGTGTCACTGAAAACTTTTGATGTATATAAATATAAATAGTATGAATACAGCTACTTGTAAGGAAAACTGACCCGATGTATCTCGTTACATCTTATTATTTGACATTAATCAAGGGACACAATCACTGTGACATGCCAAATAGCACATTCTATCCAGAACGTTATATCTACCGAAGGGATCAAAGATATACAAGTAGAAAGCTGAAGCATATTGTTGTAACCAAACTTTATTCGTATAATTTTTGCTGCATTATAAGACAGGTAAAAGCTTTCGAGAAACAAAGCTGAAGCTCACATACGCAAACAAATCATCAAAATTGATCATCGGAAGATCTTTGACACCTCTATTAGAGATTGGGAACAGGCAAAACAAAGAGCATCCAAGAAGAGCACCAATCAGTTCCTGGAAACCAAAATACATATTTCGTTCTCAAGAAGTTATACCATAAAGAAAAAGCAGTAACAAAAACGAAAACGAAAAGGAAAGAAAGAAAAATATATGAGTTTGTTATGTCGGATAGTATGTTGTCTGTTAGGGGGATTTGCCGCTACAGCCTTGAAAGAGAAATTGGTGTCCATTTGGAAATTCAAAGTTCTTTTAGGGCGTTTTATGCTGACCCTGAAGTCCTTGCGGGTTCTTGTGAATAGACAAGCTAAATTTTACCTGGGAGAGGAACACTATGCCAGGTTCTTGTGAACACAACAAACGAAGACCAGTTTCGACACCATTAATAAGGCCAGAATCTGCATGTTGTCGGTAGTGCGTTTCTAACAAAGAAGGAAAGCGCAAGAGCAAATTTGCCAACGCCGGTAAAACTTCTTCATACCATTTCGTCGATTCCGCCTTGGATAACAACTGCACCAAGAGACTAACGCCGATTAAAACTTTAATCTTCACTGGGGTAAAAGAAGGTAGCGTTTAAGCTTCGAAAAGAAAAAAGAAGGAAAAAAGTTTACCTCATCGAAGAAAAAGGCGTAGCCGCGGCGAGCGGAAGGAGCCAAGGGCTCAGGAGAGAGGCAAAAAGAGTGCCTCCTGAGATCGGAAATGGCGAGGAATAGAACATCCCCTGAGTTTACACCGCTGTAACTGGGTCCTCTCGCCATCGCTTTCAGTGCTTCCACCACCGCCTGTGACGGCCATGACAGACTGGAGGATCGTACTACCAGCGGCAAATACGGTAATATCGACTTCAAGTCTTCTCTGCTTTCCATTCTCTAGTCCTCTCACCCTCCAGCTTCTCGCTTCGTTAACTTGGGACAACTGCTTTCAAAAGTCATTTGCAACTTTTTTTTTTTTTTTTTAAGGAAAATACACTAATACTCACAAAGTGTGAGTTAAGGACAAATTGCACCTCAAACTATCATCTTTAAGACATTTCACCCTCAAATTACTAATATTATACATTTTACATCCTAAACTACCCATTTTGACACATTACATCCTCCAACTACTAATATTAAACACTTTACACCCTTCATTTGACAATAATACCCTTAATAAATTAATAAATTGACAACAATATCTTTAATATATATAAAATGGGTCAAGGGTATTATCGTCATTTTAGTCTACAAATTTGATATAGGGTGCAAAGTGTCAAAAATTGGTAGTTAAAAGGTGTAATGTATCAAAATTGGTAATTTATTGTGCAAAGTGTAAAACATATGGTAGTTTATAGGCGAAAAATGTATTTTTTTTGTAGTTCAAAATTCTTCTGCACGTTCGTATTCTTTTCTCTCTCTTTTTGGGTTAATTGCACTGTAGGTTCCTGTGGTATCATGTTTTAACAAAATAGTCCCTGAGGTCACATACTCGGGTAAAAAATAGTATTTCCGTCTCTTCGGCGTCGAACCATTAACGAACGTTGCTGACGAGGCAAAAAATGTCACGTCAGCAACCAATGAGAGGGAGACACTTGTAGAAAAAACAGGTCAGCAACCAACACAGTAAAAATGCACCACGTAAGCCTTTTAAAAGGGACGACGTCGTCCCTGCACCATCTTCCCCCTACCAAACCCATTTCCTCCCCCCGACAGTGAGCATTTTTCCCCTAGCCTCCCCAGTTGATAATCGAACACCCGACCTTGCCGAAGAAGGAGAGTACGTCGCTATGTACGGTCGACCCTAGTACAAATGCGAGTGGATCTCCAACAATATGTCCTCCATTAGGTCCATAGCCTATAAAATGCTACCTGATTGGGGCTACGACCGCGTCTACACTATCGTCATTGTCAACTGCACCTTCCCTGTGAACCCCAATCAAGACAATGTTGGTGGGAAGCTCACTATCAATGCCTACTATGGCCCCTCTCCTAGAAAGTACGAGAAATTCACGTCCTTGGAGGAAGCACTTGGTTCTTACAACAAGTCCAAGTACCACCCGCCTTACGACTACGAGTATCTGTACTATGGGTCATCATTGTAGGGGAATCTGAGCGCGTCTAGGATCAGGGAATGGATGGCCTACCATGCGTGGTTCTTCAGACCAAAGTCGTACTTCGTGTTCCACGAAGCGGATGGGTTGTCCCCGGCGGTGAGGGCGGCGCTGGAATCGTGGGTGCGAGCTGGGAGGGCTACCATTCAAGACATAAGGGGTCAGGAGGAGTTCGATGGGTATTACTATAACCATTTCCTGGTGGTGAATGATTGTCTGCATCGCTACCGACACTCTGCCAATTGGACATTTTACTTCGACGTGGATGAGTATATCTATCTCCCGGAAGGGAGCACACTGGAATCGATGCTCAATGAGTTCTCTGACTATACTCAGTTCACTATTGAGCAGAATCTCATGTCCAGTGTTCTCTGCTTGAACGATTCTACTCCGGATTATTCTCGGTACTTTCTTTTTTCGTTCTTTTCTCTCCCAAAAGAAAACTCAATTTTGTTTCTTTCCTTTTAAAACATAAGATTGGCACCTTAGATTGGCAATGTTGTGAGATAAAACGTCTTCTTGATCAATGAAATGGACAGTTGATGAAGCGTTGGTGTTGCTTTTTTTTTGCTTATAACTCCATTAGTAAGCAGTATAGTGTTACTAGTTTGGGAAAGGTGGAATATGCGTTATCCGATTACTACTGTGTTCTTCAAATTATGCATCGGAATAACTTGGAGCAGTTAAATGTTGCTCGTGTATAAGTTCTTCGTCTGCTATTTTAGACCTATGTTTTAATTAAGTTTATTGGGTTGACATGAATACAGGCAATAGGGATTCGAGAAGCTACTCTTCAGGGATTAACGAACTGGAATCCGGTGGGATCGCAAGTACGCAATTCAGGCAAAGAATGCCTATGCGACGGGCGTACACATGTCCGAGAATGTCATCGGAAAGACATTGCACAAGAGACGGAAGGACTATGTCGAGGGGAGGAAATGGGTCTGCTAGGGGGAAGATGGTGCAGGGACGACGTCGTCCCTTTTAAAAGGCTTACGTGGTGCATTTTTACTGTGTTGGTTGCTGACCTGTTTTTTTTACAAGTGTCTCCCTCTCATTGGTTGCTGACGTGACATTTTTTGTCACGTCAGCAACGTTCGTTAATGGTTCGACGCCGAAGAGACGGAAGAAGTATTTTTTACTCGAGTATGTGACCTCAGGAACTATTTTGTCGAAACACATACCTTAGGGACTATTTTGTTAAAACATGATACCATAGGGACCTACAGTGTAATTAACCCTTTTTCTGATTGGGCTGCATTTTTTTTGGGTGACGAGAGAAATCCGGGCACCCAACCACGTGCACCGAGCTCGGACCGTGCAGCCCTCTCAAACCACACATGTCAGTTAAGTCCAGCTTCGCTGAGGGAGTGGCCCCAAAGAGTTGTTTGCACATGAGAGGATTCGAACTTGGGACTTCAGGGGAGCAAACCCCTAGGCCCCAAGCCTTCACCACTCAGGCCAACCCCTTGGGGTTGAGGCTGCATTTTGTATAATAAAGCCTCAACAATTATTTTCCCATTTCCTGCTGGGATAGGACGCTGAGCAATTTCCTCCCTGGAAGCTTATTATAAGTGAAAATTATTGAAAATCCTAATTCTCCTGAACCTTGTTTATAAGTGAGAATATATTGATCATATATTTATCAGCCCATATTTTCTGAGATATTTCTTTAGTATTAATTTCCATTTTGTAGTTAATCTCCTCTAGTAATTACCTAGATACTCCGCCGATTCAAACTTGTTTACTGGAGAATTTAGGAGAGAAAATTATATTAAACACTTTCTATTTTAGGCTAGCAAATTTTATTTCATGATTTCAAGTCTGAACTCACGGCCAATGCCATCAAGCGTATGAAATTGAAGAAAGCGTCCTCATGCTCAAAAGATGCTTACATTAAACCTAGGAAGTGACAATTGATTCTCGCTTTGTGGAACTGCATAACAGAAAGTATTAAGAGTGGACATTTGTTCCAGTTTAAACCGGAACATCATGTTCCTATATCGGAACCGGATCTCATATTTGAAAAAAATCGGAATTAAAAACCGGAACCACAAATTTCGGCAGAAATTTTCGATTCTAGTATTTATTTATTTATTTTTAAAAAAATAATCCAATTTTGAGCCCTATTTTGTAAAAAATAATAATAAATATTTTGAAAACTTGCATAGTTAGACTTTTTATTTGGTTGTTTGTCTTAGTATTTCTCTCATAAATATTTTATTTTGTTAATTGATTATTTGATGTCTTAATATTTCTCTTATAAATGTTTTGTTTTGTGTTTGTCTTTTGTAGAGATGGAGAAGCTTGAAATGTTGAATGAACTATGAAGCCTGAAATTTTAAATTTAGATGTCCTTTACTCTTTATCTTTACTTATTTTTTAAAATTTCAAAGAATTATAATTTTAATTTAGAGTTTGCCAAATGAATGTTTAGTTGCCTATTCTCACGAAGGAAAAATGGGAACTCTGAGAGGGACTATGGAACTGTTCATAGGAGTGAAAGATGGTTTGGATGATATCTCCTACAAAATTCAAGGCAAAAGCAGCAAAGCTAGGCAATTGATGAGCCAGATAGCGAGTTCCACTGCTTTAGCTGGGGCTGGCTCAACTAGCCTACGGGCTGCAGGGATAAAGATGAGCACAAGCAAGTTCCAGTGTCTAGCTTTCACGAACCAGAGTGAGTAGGTCTTCAAGAGACTTAGTAGTCGAGCTGGCTGCAGGCATGCAGGCCTGTAGTGCTCAATCTTGGCTCTTTGCAGACTATCATTTTGCTCACTAACCGCTTAAGAGAAGTTGTAGCTGAAAATGATAAGGCTAAAAACCCTGTATCCAGAATTGTTATCCCCGTGTTACTCAACCAAGATCTTAATAATCTTTAGCAAAGTTAATTACTAGTACAAATCTCCATGGAAACCAACTTCATCGCATGTTACCCTCCCCCAAGACATCAATCATATTGTATATCCTCTTGTCGGCCTTTGACTGGATCTGCAATTACACAACATTCACGATCAAAAGGTGAAGAAAGAGTTTTTTCAGAAAACACAGGAACCGTGTCAAACTACTACAGCCAACTTGAACTTTGGAGAACTACAAGAATTGTCCTTGGGAGTTTTAACTAATCTTCCTCTCACTACTGCGCACATTTAAGATACAGTGTCGAGACGTGTCAATATTTTGTTAAAAAATTATATTCAACGGGTAGTTGAAAACAATGAGATATTGCAGAAAGAAGGTTGGAGATGTAAAATAAAGCAGTTAGATTACATAGAGGTCTACATCGTTATAAACCATTGATGTAAAACGTTGTGTAAAAACAACAACCAAAGCAAGAGACAAATGGAAGCAGTAGCACCTTCTTAGCAAGGAACAAGACACTGTCAATGGTACCCTCTGCATATATTGATCTGCCGCAAACATTATGCTGAAACTCGAAGGAAACTCTGCATGGAAAAAGATTAAATAAGATCATTCAAAGCATATCAGCAGACCCGAAGATAAAACAGAGTGCTTATGCTTACGTTTGATCAGGTGACGTTAGATGATACATATGAAATGCATGACCAGACAAATGCTCCTCTGGAACTCCTACCATCTCAAGTTGTCGTCTGGGATCCCGAATCATTTGTATCTGACAAATGTTAATAAAAGAACAAAACAAAATTTATTATGAAGAGGCCAAAACTCCTGAACAACAAAATTTATTAAAGTACCAAGATGATAAATAATGAGGACCAAGTCTGGAGGAACAAGGATAATGCTGAAAAATGTATGTCATAATGCCTTTAAACCCTACTATGGAATGAATATCAGTAGCTACAAAAGGGCGTTGGAACACCTTGACAGTTGACTGGAGGCAATTTGACTCAACCATATTTGTTCAGCAAATTTCACAAGCATTATTTTGAAAAGGCAAAAGAGCCCAATCTAAAATTAAAAGAACACATGACAAGTTCTTTTAACTTACTCGGTCCACATCAAAAGATACCCCCAATTTTTGGAAGCAAGAAATTACAGCTTTGGCAGTTCCAGATGCATCCACTTTGCTTGCTTGATGGGATTCCATCACCTAAAATTGGCGATAAATGCACTGGACACAGTTAATAATACTGAATTACTTCAAACTCTAACTTCGTAAAGAAGAGATGATGAGTAGGGAAAGCTGAATTGCGAGCAAGTGTTAGTTCACTCTGTAATGTGTGAGGCAATTAAGTATAGAATGGAAACCCCAAATGACAAAAGGAATCAGATAAGAAGTGGAGCACCGATAAAATTCATTTTTACTAAACAGTAAGTGTTAGTTGAGTTATCCTTATGAATGATCATCTTGAAATATCCATTCATAGATAAGGAAGTTCAATAAAGGGATGAGCAGTACTTAAGCCCCCACCCTCAACGAAAGGAAATAGAGAAAGATAGACCTGCAGGGAGTAGCCAGAGAAGGCCCCAGGAAATTGCTCTGCCATAATTTCCATGGCCGCAAGAAACGCAACAACCTACTCAAACCAGCAAACTTATAAGAACATGAAGAAAAAGGTCTAGGGTATTGAACCATACAAAATTTAGCATGAGAAACAAAAAACTAAGATCATTGAATTCTGATCACCTGTTTACCCATTTGTGGGGATATTACTGCATAAACCTTAGAGTCTTCTACAGTCTTATATAACCGGTCCCTGTCCCCACCAGTTGTTCCCATTACAAATGGTACTCCGACTTTACAATATAGTTCTGCATTATCTACACATCCACAACACAAAATTTAAGGCACTTTAAAGAGACATAAACTCAAAAAACATGTAAAAGCATCAGAGCATATGCGTCGTAAATTTTGGATTTATGTGATGTACTTGGATTATAACTCACCAAAGAAGAGTTAATGTCATTCACAGTCTTCAAGCATAAAAAAGCATTGCTGTTTTGAGTCAACTTTCTCAAACTAGTTAAAGGCTTCGTCACCAAAAGCAATCAGTACAACCACAAAATGAAAGATAGCCCTATAAGTTTAGTAACTTTCTCAAACTACTTAAAGGCTTCGTCACCAAAAGCAATCAATACAACCACAAAATGAAAGATAGCCCTATAAGTTTAGTATAGCAACTTTTCCCCTTAACCAAAATCATCATTAATCACTCTATTTTAAGACATCATATCAAAACTCCTTTTACCCCCCCCCCCCCACCACAAACCAAAAACCCAAACCCCAAAAACAAAATAGTACGCTGAATAATAATTACCATTTACTGCAGAGGGCACCGTATAGTCAATGACAATCAAATTTGGATGACCATCAAAGACGGATGCAAGGACCTTTTCTCTGTCAGCAGGACCATGTACCAGAATATCCTTCCCATTCACTTGCACAGTTTTTCCAGATTCCTCCTCAGAGCCAAATGATAAAGGAATAAGATTCAGTCCCGCAGAATCTGCTGCATTGATGACGGCCTTCCCCATTTTTCCTGTACAACCATTCACCTGAAATAAATGTGGTAACAAGAAACTGCCTGAAGTGCACCATCTCAGCCATGAGAAACCAAAACCAATCTTCAGAGATTCAATACACCTCCAAAATGTAAAACTGCTTTCATTCCAGCAAGCACGGAAAATAAACCAACTTTGAACCTCTTTATTGACTATGACAAGCCTAGAAAAAATATTTCTTCAACATTGTTGAATTTTATATCATAAGAAGTGATTAAGACCTAAAATGGCATCATTACAGGCACAACAACTATAATAAACATCTGTTGTACACACAGAAGTAAGATCAAAAAACGATGTAGTGATATTAAGCATAGTTAGATCCTTGCCAACACAGTTCTGTCTATTTCTATTACTTAATGCAACCAACACAATCTTATCTGCTGTAAAACGTCACATGCTTTTTTAACCTTATAATAATACTCATGATCCAACTTCAATTCCTGATCTTAGACATACAGGGATAGAGTGAGCCCCCATCACTAGATTAGATTCTGCAGAAATTTGTCTACAATCCCTAGGTAAAGAAGACACGATACTGAAGCCGCAGCCTCTAGCCCATAGTTTCGAAGGTATGTGAAGTAGCATTACTGACTCCAAAGAGGACGCATGCATCTCATTCTATTCGATGCACGGAAACTGCATCCAATCCATTTGAATGCAGACTGCCTGAAAAGGGCAAAATCACTGCACATGCTAACCTCTAGAACCTCTTTTGCAATTCTTCGCAAAAAAACATCACAGGTTTCTTTGGAATGGGAAGGATTTACCAAAGGAAGATGTGTACAATTTAATAATTAAGAATGAAAAAGACACAGAAATTGATAGGCGGAAAAGGGTTATCAAAAACGTAAAGCTTAGGACCAGCGTCGGAATGACCGATGTAGATTTAGAGTATAAGTTGCACATGCCTCTCAGCCCTATGTATGATTGAGTGGAACTCTCACTGCATAAACCATGTAAGAAACGACGGACCAAGGAGAAAAAAAATTAATAATTGGGCCTTCGACATTTAGTGGGTTATATCTCAAAGTATCATTGGCAACAATGTGTGCGTCTTAATACCGAAGGAGTGGCAAAACCAATTACTACCTCAGTGTGATCTAAAACCAAATCCGCTCAACTTTGGCTCGGTTTATAGTAGTTTACGCGGCCTCAACTCTCAAGTAGAAGAAAAATGGTAAAGATAGAAATGGAGTTTATAAATCTCATTTCCCAGGACGAGCATTTTGCTTAAGCATTAGTAATTAATGTGAAGAGTTGTTACTGTCGTTACCATGATGGGAATACCGGAGTCCTGCGAAGACGCTGTTTTCTCGACCTGATGGACTGATGGCATGGACGATGACACTACGATGAAAGACGATCTAGATATTGATCTTCGATTCTTATGAATGACACCTTTTGGTATAATGCCCCCAGAGAAGACGGCAAGCTGGTGGTTCAGCTTAAGCAAGGACGCCATTCTTGGGTCGTCTACGGGAGACAAAGGGATGGGGATAGGAGTAGGACGGAAGGACGGAAACGGAGGTAGAGTTGGGGTTTAGCCTTAAAACCCTGACAGAAATTTCTTCTGTGATCTCTACGGAAATTTTTGGTTATCGATTCATAAATAATTTTTTATATATTTATAAAACTAAAAACCGATTACTGTGACAAAATAATGAATCTTAAAACAGAAGTAAATTATACTGGCTAGCCGGTAGCCGCACGATGTTCCCTCACAACATACTGACATATGTTTCACAAAATTACATTATCCGATGTGAACATAATCTCCTCGTCTGATTAATAACAATTAATTGAGAATTGGTTATGGATTTAAAAAAAATTAGAATAATTATTCTATGTAAAATTAACTTTATTTTTTGGCGACAGAATTTTGTTTTCACAAACTTTACGATTTTTTTTTTATAAATTCGATTTTTTATATAATTTCTTAAATATTTCACCAATAACAAAAAAAATCTACACAACAATTTTTTTTCATCCGGTGAATCATGACGGCAAAAAACAAACTAAATAGACGTTCGTTTTGAGAAAATTTATTAAATATTAAAGGGGCGTTTGTTTACTCAAAATTTCGGGTTCCGAAATTTCAAGGCAAGCAAACGCAATTATCAAATCCCAATAATTTAAATTGTATCAAATTTAAGACGTATTTGCCCCTGAACAATTGTGTACATTACCAAATATACCCCATCAACATAAACTCTCTTGAAACCTTCGGAGGGCGAATTTGGAAATCAGGAGACATGTGATCCCCATCTCTGCGCGCGAATTCAGTTCTGTGTCCCCTTTATTTACAAAATTACCCATCACCTGGCGCATGTGGGCGGTTAACAAAAACAAAAAAGTCCACGTACAGACGTGGAATAAGATTGGCGCCTAACGAAGAAAGAAAAAAAGTAAGAAGAGAAAACAGAAAAAACAAAACGCATGTGGTCGGTTAACAAAAATAATAATAAAAAACAAACAAACCAATTATTGCAATCATTACTCTTAATTATTACCTTAAAAATTTTCAAAAATTATTTAAAAAATTTCAAAATTTTAACAATTTTTCACAAACCCCAAAAAATTTCAAACTTCACAAGATTCCCGAAAATTTGGAAATATTCTCCGAAATTTCGGCAAACAAACGTCACCTAAGAATAATGTAAATATTTAGGTGATGTTTGAACTTTATTGGTTTGCGTATAAAAGTTGCATTGATGTATGTAAAAAAGATAATATTGATGTACGTAATATTAAGAATATAAATTTAAAAAGTTGAATTCAAATTTTAAAATTTTTAGCCAAACAAACATGCCTAACAATTTTTGCAACAAGATGAATTGACTTGTAACCAAAAACGCATAGTTTGGAGTGGTTTGGGGACTGGTCAGTGGTTTTCTTGATCTGGCGCTCTGAGAGGACATCACAAGTTCGGAGAATTTTCTAACCCATCTAGGTTGTGTTTGAGTGTTAAAATTTTAGGATATTAGATTTAAGAAAAAGTGAAGAGAAATATGATTTTTAATATTTATTATAATGAAAAGTAATAATATGAATAAGAGAGAGATTACATTGTAATTTTTTATTGTATTAAATTTTTAAGAATTATAAAATTTTACTTTGCAAAAGCAAACTAAGAAAATATTTGTTTCACCCAACATTTTGGGCATAAAAATTTCCAACAAAACAAAAACACTGTATACATACACATTTTACCTTTCACAAACCCCAATAAATAACAATAAAATAAAGATTCTTTAACATTTTCATAATATTTACCAACATTTTGACAAACAAACGTTCAGGCAGAGACTGGCCGAACTTCATTATCGCCGTCTTTCTTCACCGTTCACTTCGCACTGTTCGAGACACTCCCAACTACCGCCGCCAAAGATCTGTTGCGGTTCGTCGAGGTATGCTTTTATCTCATGTCGCTTAGGATCTGCAGTCGTTTTGAGCTGATTGTCTTGGCTTGTGTTGTTGCCAGTCGTTTGATCAAGGAATTGGCGTATTTACTATTTTTGTCAGGGAAAATTGTTGGAAAATCTATTTTACTTCGGTGATTTTAGTTTAGACAGCTGTTGTGTATTCAGTTCCCCTCCTGTTCTCTTCAGTCTTCATCAGACCATCACGCGTGTAATGGCTTCGTCTGCTTCCACCGAGTGTTTCCTTCCCTTCCACCAATCGCGTTTCGCTTTGCCTACGCATCGTCGCCATCTTCATCCCAATGGCGGTCGTGCTACTACCGTACAACTTCAAAGCGCTGCTCCTCAGAAGTCAAAGCCCCTCTCATTTTCCTCTTCTGCTCAAGGTAGCTTCATTTTTAATCAACTCCTCGCTCAAAAATTCTCTGTTTTGCGGACTTGAATAAGCAACATATAATTGAGTTAAATTGATAGCAGGAACGTTTCCTTGCATTGCTGTCGAGAGGAAGGACCGCTCGTCTTTTGTGCAAACGGCCGCGGTTCGGTATCTGATGGGTTCTGTCACCAAAACTCAGGGTCTTCGCTTTGCTGTGGTTAGTTATTCCATCTGTCTTACACGCACGCAAGGCACACAAAAATGTGTTATGTACATGTCTGTTACTATTAGGGGATTGTTCAGTTTTTTTGCATTGGCTCTGAAATTGTCAAAATATTAATTCGGATGTACACCATGATTCTGCTTTGGGTAGCATTAGCTTGTCTTGGCTTGTTATTGGTCTAAATGACTTTTGATTGCTGAAGGTTGTAGCTCGGTTCAATGAGATTGTGACAAAGCAGCTGTTAGAGGGAGCCTTGGCTACGTTCAAGAATTATTCAGTTCAAGATGAAGATGTAGACGTATGCAATAATCGTTTTGAAAACCACAACTATAGGTCATATAAATATTGATGTCTTCATATATGTTGTTATGCTCATTTGGGGGTGTTTGATCCCTTTTTGCCACTCCCCCTTTTCTCCCTTAACTCCTGTTGCTCACCAATTGGTACTTACCGTCAATTGTTATCGGGCTTATTAGATAACTGCGTTAAGCTTGCATGGATTATGCGTTGCTATCGTTGGTTTGGGCTGGTTGAGAAGGCATAACTATTTTCTTTATTTTCTCTATCAGGTTGTATGGGTTCCTGGTAGTTTTGAGATTGGCGTTGTTGCAGAAAGGCTAGGGAAGTCAGGGAAATATCATGCAATTTTGTGCATTGGAGCTGTGGTACGAATTCTTTTCACACTACCAGTTAAAATCTTTGGATGAGGCATAACTTTCCTTCATGATATGATTCTGGAACTTGCTACGTGCTTGTAATGGGTTACCTAATCTAAGAACTGTTTTTGCTGTCTGTAGATTAGAGGTGATACTTCCCACTATGATGCTGTTGCAAATTCGGCAGCATCAGGAGTTCTTTCAGCAGGTTTACAATCAGGTTGGTCTTCATCATTTTTGTTGGTTTCTGAACTGATATCTTTTTATAGCAATATTTAGAAATAGAAGCAGTATCCTCCAATTCTTGCATCCATGTAGTTTGCTTATGGCAATGGGCTATAGCTCAATGCTACTTCCACTTGTAGAACAGGGTGGATGGTAAGCATGCATCTTGTTTTTGGCATGGTTCTCCCATGGGTATCTGGACTGTTGGCCATGCATGTAACAAGTTCTCAATTATTCAACCAAATATAAAATTTTCATGTTAGAACAAGGCAAGGAATAGCCGCATGTCTGTTTCTTATCTTTTGTGTTTCTTTGACTAAGTTGTTAAGCAACCCACACAGCTATTTTATGCACTTGTACATGGACAAATAAACCGTGAAATTATATGCACTGGCTATTAAATTGGTGAAAATGTCTCAACCTTATCTTGCTGTTGTTTCCAATTAAACGTGTACTTGTGTTCTAACAAATAAACTGAAGCATTTTCTACATGAATTTATAGGAGTTCCCTGCATATTCGGTGTCCTGACTTGCGATGACATGGGTCAGGTATTTGATGGTTCAAGTACTTGTCAAGTCAATCTATGTAGGAGAAAGCTCTCTATAGTTGCATCTTTTTTGGGTCACCAGATGAGAGATATGATCGCTGACTATTTCTTTTGTAATCATTGTAGGCATTAAATCGAGCGGGTGGTAAATCTGGCAATAAGGGCACCGAGACTGCTTTGACAGCTGTAAGTTAATGCTAAAGTTCATAATGTCTCAAGAGATTGGCTTTGTACTGTCTTTACTTTTTCTAATGAGATTGGCTTATTCATAAATAAAAAAAAGTTCATAATGTCTCAAGGTCACAACTTTGACATCAAGGTCTATGTATTTCTTGTAACAAAAACCAGGACAGGAATCTTAAGATGCAATTTGTAGTCATCATAGTTATGTGGTTGGTTAGAGTACAAGGTTTTAGTGTTGCCTTTGACAAAAACTGATTCTATTTTTTTTTTTTTTTTAATATTTATTGACATTTTGTGCTTATATGTTAAAGCCATGCTGAGTTGTTAAATATTGGAAGATAGATGAGTCGTCTTTTGCATCTTCTTTACTAATTCTATTTTTGCATATACTGCATATTAGTAATGGGTTTAGGGTGTGTTTGCACCAAAAATTTCACAAAATATTTCACCAATTCACAATAAAAGACTACAATATAATCTCTCTCTCCCATCAAAAAATATAAAAAATTACAAAAAATATAAAAAATTACCTCTCTTCACTTTTTCACTAAACCCAATACCAACACTAAACCCAATACCAAAAATTTTTCAACACAAACATAACCTTAATGGTTTTATTTGTTAATTGTTGAGTACCGTTATTAATAGTCTGGTTTGTCCTGCAGATTGAGATGGCATCTTTGTTCGAACACCATCTGAAGTGAGCGAAAAGTATCGCCCACATTGAATGTCGTCAACATAACGCCTGCTTTTTTCCTTTTCCTAAATCCCGGCCTGTTGTTTCATTTGTCAATCGCCAGGAGGTCTTTACAGTTAAGAGTTGGTGGTGAAAATTCGCAAGGCTAGTGGCATCATCCCAAATAATAAGTTATTTATCCATTGCTTTGGTACACCTTGAAAAAGTCTCACTGCTGAAACTGTTTAAACGCGAGGAGAGAGATCCGTGATTGTTAACGGCGTAACGCTAGAAATCTTTGTACGCTACTCCCCTGTTTTCCTTTATGGTTGCACATTTATGAGAATGCATACTTGTCATTTGTTTCAGAGGCACCAGTGCAAACCACTAGACGAGGACAGTAATCTTCTAAAAAAGTGGTGGCAGATTGCTGTCCTACCCAGACAGCTTGGTGGCTCATGGGCTTGAACTCTGATTTGTATGGAGACGCTGAACCAACCGTCGTGTTTCTCGCCCTATGTACTTTTATGTCCAGAACCTTTAAACGACAACAGTGGGTAATATATTTGGCCGCAGTATCTGTCTCTGTTTTGGTGATGAGGCGCGCATTGTGATTGAGGCACAAAAGCTGAGGAAAATGCCTAACTTCGATACTACTACATTCCAAAATTGCCATCGTTGGCCACAAGAGCCTCAAAAAAATCTTAAATTCATTGCCCAAACTGCCCATTGATCGCCTCCTACCGTTCTGCTGCCGACCCCCAAGAAAACGGAACAATAGACCAAAATCCAGCAGAAGCCAAAATGTAAGCGTCGGTCAAAATGCTGAACACCGTTTTGCCAGTCCCGTTTTAGCTTCGGAGGAGAGCCGGGGTAAACTGGTCATTTCAGCCACGTGGAACATGTTGCTAAATGCTGATTCTTTCGTGGACATATCTGCTAACCAGGATTCAAAATCTATGGAACAAAGTGAAAGGAATTGTAGAGTATTAAACAACAAAAAGGGCAATAAGAAACTTAGAATCAAAGTTAAACATGACAACTGGAACGAAAGCTCTCGAACAAGATTGATGCTAGTTAAGCTTCGTGTTCATAAGTTTTTGTATCAATAAAAAGATAGTACGACAGTGTTTGGTCGGGAAATCAGATCCCAGCCGCAAGTCATGCACGAAAGATTACCTCTGCAATAGCCATGAGGAAGAAGAAACCAAAATATTCCCTCCTTATTCTCTCTATTAAATATGAATTGCAGTGGGGAGCAAGAGCAGCAATGCACCATTAAGAGATCAAAATATTTTGTTTAGAAACTCTTTCCTGCCATGGTGATATTGCAGCTTTCTCTTCCCACCCCAATTATCCTCCAAAGGAATGACATCATTACTGGATTTGCAACTATTCATAAAAACAGTTCATCTGGGTTTCATTCAACCCTTCCTCCAAGATTGTTCGTATCCAACTTCCAGCAGCCTCAATATCCCATTTCACCGTTTCCTCAAGCTAATCAGGTCCAAGTTTTACCATTCTAGGCCTTCAAATATTTTCCCCAGCGTTCTTCTTTCTTACATGCATAAATAAGCCATATTCATAATGAAAAAAAAATGTTATTGTTGCTTTTAGTCTGTTTCTCTAGGCATTGCTTACTTATAAGCTCTTTAACCTGTTTTCCTTTGGCATAATTCTGGAAGAGTGGCACTGAGTATTTCTGAATCAACATCTCTGAATTGTTATGTCAGAGGGTAGCGGCTATTGTGTTAGGAGATGGATCGGAGTCGAGGCTTTACCCCTTGACAAAGAGAAGATCGGAAGGGGCCATTCCTATAGCAGCAAATTACAGACTTGTTGATGCAGTTATCAGCACCTGCATTAACAGTAACATAAACAAGATATTTGCTCTTACCCAGTTCAACTCAACTTCTCTCAATTCCCATCTTTCCAGATCTTACTCCGGATTAGGTATTGGGAAAGAAGGATTTGTCCAAGTAATTACAGCTTATCAGACCCTTGAAGACAATGGCTGGTTTCAGGTTTAAAAGCATGCATTTCTCATAATACTTATATATGTGCCTATATCCGTGTTCGTTTGGTATTCAGAATTATGTGCACTTGTCAATATTAGGGAGCGGCAGATGCCGTCAGAAGATGCCTGTGGATAATGGAAGAGTATCCCGTGACTGACTTTCTGATTCTTCCTGGCCACCATCTCTACAAGATGGACTACCAGAAAATCATAGAGGCTCATCGAAACAGCAAGGCTGACATAACTATTGTGACATTGAGTGCTCGGAGAAATCAAAACTCAGGTTTTGGCTTTCTGAAAGTGAATCCTGAAAATCAAGTTCTAGAGTTTAGATTGAAGTCAGAGAGTGGGTCAAACAGTTCTGTTGCAGTAAGTTTCGTCCCGAGCTTTGCTCTCCTTTTATTAAATTTTGGGTTTGTCGATTTTCTGGTGTTTCTTTGAGGGAGTTTAATTCTGAAATTCAGGTGGAAAGCTCAAGTAAACGCAATGATGGCGCATATAGCAATCATTCAAGTATGGGAATATACCTCGTCAATAGAGACAAAATAGTACAGCTTCTAAGAGAACATTTTCCGAAGGCAAATGACTTCACTAGCGAAGTAATTCCAGCTGCAATATCCTTAGGAATGAAGGTCAGACTTATTTTGCATGCCCTTCCACTGGGTTGGTTTTCTATTCAATTTGAAAGTGCTCTTTCTTCCTCTGTCCCTTCATAAAGATACGCTTTGGTAGTTCTTTATCTTATTAATTCCAAGTAGTGAGAAGATTCTCCTCCTTGAGTGAGGGTCAGGCACAAGCTTTCATATTTGATGGATATTGGGAGGACATGAGGAGCATTGGAGCATTCTACCTATCAAATATGGAAAGCACAAAGAAAGCAAACATGGGATTTAAGTCAGTAACTCTAATACCGGGAAAGGCTGAAAGTATAATGCCTGTGCATCACTTTAGCGAATGTGTTGCCTATATTAGACAGTTCGCCAAGTAACCCAAAATTCCTCCTTTCATAGCAGCTTCTTTGATAAAGAGTCTCCTATCTACACTTTGCCTCGGATTCTGCCTCCAACTCGTTTGACTGATGCCCTAATAACAGATAGTGTCATTGGAGATGGCTGCATTCTCAGTGTAGGGAACAACTTTCTCTGCCTCTGCAGTTTGTTAACACTAAATTTATTGATAGTCACTTAGCCATTAACAAAGTCCGAAGCCCAAAAACAAAAAGTTGAAGTTTACATCAAGTAGATATTCTTTTTTCGTTCTAAATTTTGCCTTGAATTGCTTTTTCTAATATACTTTTGACCTTCCTAAGAGTAGAGGTGCAAAATCAAAGGCACAGTAGTTGGTATGAGGACAAGAGTTCGAGATGGGGCAGTGATTGAGGATTCAGTGATCATGGGTTCTGATAGCTATCAAGTAAGAGAGATCTGATTCTTTGATTCATATATCACTTAAATGGTAATATCAGAGACCGGTAAAGAGAACTGAAAACCGGAATCCCCAAAAAAACAAGAGAAAAAAAAAAGCAAAAGAGAGAAACCCAAGCGATAGAGTTTAGGTATATTCTTTCCCAATCTTAACAGTTATCTTATTGACAGTGGAAGCATGTGTTGTCAACAGATGGAAGATGTTCAAAGCAGTAGCAGGGACAGGAAGAGCCTTGACATTCCTTTAGGAATTGGGGAAGATACTCGAATAATGAAAGTCATTGTAGATAAGAATGCAAGAATTGGCAGAAACGTTTTGGTAAGGAAACTACAAAAAAACTAGTCAATGCTTCTCAATAGCCAAAGCAATTAGAAATTGTTGCAAAGCAAAACTGTCTAGAAGTTTTACATATATTGTTAGATTTTGCTTTTAATATTTGCATTTACGTTTTTGTGAACAATATGCAGTGATTTTTAAGATGAAGTGCAGAAGAGTAAAAGACGGGGTTATAGTTCATGGCACTAGCCATCTAGACTACCTTTATGAATGTCTATCTGACAGAGCCATCTAGACAGGGTTGTCTGTTGGCTAATCTACATGATCAGTGGGGGGATTGTGGTTATTCTTCGTGGTGCAGTCATCCTTGACGGCAGCATCTTATGAGAGTTATGGGGCATAATATAATCTTTGGTTTTGATTCTTCCATTGAAAAAACAGAGCCGTGCATGTACTGAGAGAAAAAAATTCCATGCACGGGAACAAATGCATAGCCAACGAGATGAAATTTAGAGGCATGGCATTAACGCAGACTTCATTCCATTTAAATTTCAGTCCTTCATTCTTTCTGTACAACACTTTATGTAATGACTAAAGTTATTATATGAGTTAATTACACTTTGCACGTAATTTGAAGGTTCTGACACTTTACATCTCGTTCTTTTAATCTTAAGACGTTTTACCCACATGGTTTGGACTTCGTTCAATTTGCATCATGCTATCTATTTATCCGTTATTTCGAAAGGAAAAATCAATCATGTATTCTGCATGTGGCTCATTTGCCTTTTTTGCCCTGATATTAAAAAATGATTAATTACACTTTGCACTCATGTGGTTTGGAGGTCTAATACTTTGCACTCCGTTCTTTTTATTTTTGACACACTTTGCACCTACAAGTTTTGCGCGTATTTTATAGGTGGTTGATTTTTTCATTTTGAGATAACGGATAAATTGACAAAATGGTACAAAATGCCAATACTCCAAACCACGTGAGTTAAATATCTCAAAATTAAAAGAATGCGGTGCAAAATGGAAAGACTTCAAAATCATGTGGATGTAAAATGTAATTAACCATTATTTTATATAAAAAAAAAAATCTGTGAAGCTGAAGATTTCATTGCAAGGGGTACAGTTTCTATTTCCTTTTTTTTATTTTCTCCCATCTACCAGTAAAGGAGCAAAGAGGAAAAAAAACAAACGACAAACTGCTTTACTTTCTCATATTTTTTGGGTAGTGAAATATTAAGAAATTTCATTTCATTTTTTTACAACTCAAATATCCGGAATTTACGATATATTTATTGTCTAGTGAAATAAGTTCAAATATCGTACTAGATTTTAGCTGATCTGGGCCAAAAAAGGCTGGATGCGTAAAAATCTCTCTTTATTGACGGGGAAGTGGACTGGGGAGGGAACGCATTTCCTAATAGTTGGGAAACGACAGCGTTAAGTTGGCAAATGCGAGTCTCTCCGTAACTCCGTTCTCTTATCCAAGTTCTATTCAGTCCAGTTCGGGATGCTCTCTCAGGTCTCAAACTTCTTCTGCTCTGTCAGAAGCTCCTACTTGGAGTAAGTATTGAACAAAATCGAGAGAAGGAACTATCATTGGTCTTATTCGTTTTGTTTTTTCTCAACAATCGGTAAGATTTCTTTGATGGGTATGTTTCACTTTCTCAAAGGTTTGTGATTTATCTTCAGTGGTCACTACAGCAGTTGTTAGTTTTACATGGAATAGAACGTATATAGACACATTCACACATACAGGAAAAGAAAGCATGGAAGGGTTGTTAAACACATTCCCACACCAAATTTGCTTAAAACCATTCGTTTTCGATCCGAAACTAGTTCGCAAGCTCTCAATGCTTAAGCCGAGAACTGGCCCAACTGGGGGTTTCCCCCAAAAACTTGAGCCTGGTTGTCTTGGAAGAAATTGCTTAAATTTGGATAGAGATCGTCCTGCTGTTATCTCCGTTAGCCTTCATGGTGATGATGGCGGAAAAGAATGTGATGGGGACTGGGAATTGGAGTTCCTTGGGGAGCTTGACCCTTTGGGTATAAAACCTCCCAAGAAAAGGAAAAAACAGCAGAAATCAAAGCTGCTCCAAGACACTGATGGGATGGATTGGTGTGTACGGGCAAGAAAGGTTGCGCTAAAATCAATTGAGGCAAGGGGGTTGACTCTTACAATGGAGGATTTGAGTACTGTGAAGAAGAAAAAGAAAAAGAAGAAGAAGAAGATGGGAAACAAAGAGAAAATTAATAGGAAAGACAAGGACGATTTGTATTATGACTCCGAGGATGACTTTGAACCACAAGATATGAAAGCTGTTGATGATATTGATGATCTAAGGAGGAAGGTGAGTATGATGGGAGGCGGGATGTTTGAAGAAAAGAAGGAGCAGTCCATGGAAGAATTTGTTCAGAGGCTATCCCAATTTTCGGGGCCCTCTGACCGAAGGAAAGAAATTAATTTGAACAAAGCTATTGTGGAAGCACAGACCGCAGATGAAGTGTTGGATGTTACTGCTGAGACCATCATGGCTGTTGGGAAAGGTTTGAGTCCCTCACCCCTCTCTCCTTTGAACATTGCCACTGCACTTCATCGTATTGCTAAGAACATGGAGAAGGTCTCGATGATGGAAACACATAGGCTTGCTTTTGCGCGTAGAAGAGAGATGTCTATGCTTGTGGCAATTGCAATGAAAGCCTTACCCGAATGTTCAGCTCAAGGTATCTCGAATATTTCATGGGCACTGTCCAAGATTGGAGGTGAGCTGCTTTATTTGTCAGAAATGGACAGAGTTGCAGAGGTAGCCTTCGCCAAGGTAGGAGATTTCAATTCTCAGAATGTTGCTAATGTTGCGGGTGCTTTTGCTTCAATGCAGCATTCTGCTTCGGATCTCTTTTCAGGGTTGTCAAAAAGGGCGTCAGAGATAATTCACACTTTCCAGGAGCAGGAACTGGCTCAGGTCTTGTGGGCTTTTGCGTCTTTATATGTGCCCGTTGACCCTCTGCTTGAATCTCTGGATAATGTCTTCAAGGACTCTAACCAATTTAAATGCTGCTTAACTGAAAAAACCTTGAATGGTAATGAAGAAAGCACTCTGGACAGCAGTGAAGAATTTGATCAAGTTTTAAGATCTCCTGTCCTCAGTTTTAGCAGGGGTCAGCTTGGGAATATAGCGTGGTCTTATGCAGTTTTTGGACAAATGGACCGGAACTTCTTCTCTCATATATGGAGAACTCTGAGCCACTTTGAGGAGCAAAGGATTTCAGAGCAGTACAGGGAGGATATCATGTTTGCATCTCAAGTTCATCTTGTGAACCAGTGCTTGAGACTGGAGTACCCACATCTTCAGTTATCTCTAAGGAATGCTCTTGAGGAGAAAATTTATCTTGCAAGAAAAACTAAGAGGTTCAATGACAAAACAACTTCATCATTTCAGAAGGAGGTAGCTCGTCTTCTTGTTAGCACTGGCCTTGATTGGGTCCGAGAATATGTGGTGGATGGGTATACTTTAGATGCAGTTTTAGTTGAGAAGAAGGTTGCTTTGGAGATTGATGGGCCAACTCATTTCTCAAGGAATACTGGTGGGTGTCTTTTACTAGTTCAAGATTGCAGCATGTCCTGTGTGCTGATATTTGAAAGAGTCACCCTCTATAATCATTTAGCTTTCAATTGATATTTTTAGTTTTCTTATCTGCAGGGGCACCTTTAGGACACACCATGCTGAAGCGCCGTTACATCACTGCTGCTGGTTGGAAGGTCTACTCTTTGTCTAATCTAGAGGTGAGGTTCCAAGTTATTCATTTGCGTAGCAGATTATGCACTTAACTTGGTTTACATGGTGTGATAAAAACCCATTTCAAGAGATTGTATGAAAACCTTAGCCAAATGAAAAAAAAAACAATGGTGATGCCAGTGAAATCTTCAAGATATGTTTTCTTCTCAATTGTATTTACGCCCCTTGCTAAGTAACCTGACTGCATTTATATGAATCTTCGGAAATTAAAGCACCACATACACAAATGCATGGATGCATGTACATGTGACTACACATGTATTTGATTACCCAATGCCAATGGCAAGTTCATGTATATAGAATATACTGATGGCTATATGGTGTCTCTTTTATCACGCTTTCTGTGGCTATATGGCATACATCTCTTTAATTTTGTTTCTTGGACAAGGTGATTGAAGTTCATTTATTTGTTTGTTATCTGTTTTTGTTTCAAACTGTGTCTTTTTTTACTGTGTTTTGTTTTACTATTCTCCCCCTTTAATTGACTTATAAAATGGCTTCCCTGGTCTATATCTTCTAGTGGGAGGAACTTCAAGGTGGCTCGCAGCAACTAGACTACTTAAGAGAAATTCTCAAAGATCACTTAGGTGAAAGCAACACAAACTTGGCATGAAAAGCGATGAGGTAAGATTGTGAAGGAATTGAGTTTGTGAAATTTTGGCGGATTTGTATTACTCACCCCAAAAGAAGGAAAGGGAGTTCTGTATCTTTGAGTAGAGTAGAATGAAAGTTCCTTAACGTTCATGTATACTGGTGGTTCGATGCAGTGGAAATTGAAAACTGTACATTGTCAGCTGAGTGTCATGTTGTCTGCGCTATGACCAGGGCAGGAAGCAAAGGCAGTTTGGTCGTCTGATAGATCTAATGTCCACTAACGGGTCATTAAATTTTTGAAATTAATTTTTTGACGCCTGAAATAATAATTTTTTTCCCATGAAAATAGCTATCGACGCTAGAATTGACAATTTTGTTTTCATAAGAATTAGTAATTTTAAAGGTTAAAAATTTATTTTTCTTTAAAATTAACAGAAAATTTTAATGAAAGGTGATGAAATTGGATGCAATTTCATAAAAATAATAAATAGAGTATAAATTTAAATTATGAATGCAAAATATATTTATCTCTTTATTTATATGCGTATACAAATAAGAAATATTCAGATAGGTTACATTATATTTCGTTCTAACTAAGATGATATATGGACCGCAACGTGTGTCCGATCTAGGGCTGTCCAAAAAATCGGCCGGATCGGCCAAACCGGATCGATTTTGACTAATCCGGATCGAGACCGGTGTACTCCGGTCCGGTTTCGAGTTACTCATATGGAAAATCGGAATCTGGACTAACCCGGAACCGGACCGGAGTATACCACTCCAAATCAGTCATTACCGGTAAAAAAACTAAAAAAAGACCTAAAAAAATTACTAAGAGGCCCAACCCAAAAAAGGCCCAAAATGACCTGGTCTAACTCGGACCGATTCTATTAAAATGACCGGTCCAGTCTGATATGCTCACTTCACAAAATGTCCGATTTGGCCGGCTGGGCTGGACAGGTCAATGGACAGCCTAGTCCGGCCCAGTGCACTGATCAGCAATTGCCGCGTAATCATTTTAATAAATGCTATATGGTCGGGGACCAAGAAATCGGCAATGATATCCGAACTATTGAGCATAGTTTGGCTGCCACGTGTCTCACACGGCCTTTCCGCTCTGTCCGTCGATAGTCTACGTACATATCTGATATCTCTCTACTCGTTGTCGCCAACCAGCAGTGATAGTAATCTTTTGGTCTCTCCCGAAAGCCAAACAACAAGGTTCATATCAAGTTCGTTCGCTTCGATCTCAATTTCACTTTCCAGGTAGATATAGATGCCCGTCTACTGCTCAGGCATTTAAGTTCTTTGTTGTTTTTTGGTATTAGTACTGTTATTGGTATCATCTTTGTTGTTATCAGAATCAATACATTCCTGCTGTGATCCGTTTGACTTTACGAGCGATCTGATTTTTGCCTTCTTAGATCAATCGCTCATTTCGTTCTTAAGAAAAAAAGAAAATAAAGACGCGATTCCTGATTTTCTTGGAGTATTATGCGCTCTACGTGATCTGTACGTTGGTTCGATTTCTTGCTTCGTTTCGAGCTCTGGTAATTTGTAATATGAGTTATGCGGATCCAGATCCCAATCTTCGATCTACTTGATTCTCTGTGTTTTTAATGTGCGTAGTGGTCATGCAGTTTTTGTACCTTTTTTTCGGTTGTGCATATACAGCTGTTAATTTGACTGTTGCTCTGGACCGTAAATTTCAACAATGTTATCAAACCTTTTTTTCCTGAAAATCTAACTACTTTTTTTTGTCTGCATTGTTGGTGATACTAGATTTAAGTCAGTGCTGAATATGATTTTTGCGGCAATTTGAGTGAGTATCAACTGTGCAAATTCCGATCCATTATATTTGTCAGTGCTTATAACAAGTTATTTTTAGGAGAAAAAGGGGGAAATGCCTTTGATACCTTGTTATCCTTGATAATGGACGTATCAGTGATTTCGTTCTGGATATTCCTTTTATTACACGATTGAATAAGAAAATGCAAGTTGGGTGATGCATTCTCCCAATCAAAATGCGACTTGAAATCCTTTAGAGACAAGAAAGGTACTCCTTTATCCCAGCAGTAATGAGCTTCGAGCACTTATTTTATGCAATTTTCCATAGAAAAGAACTCATCTGTATTCTGTGCTCCAATTATCTAGAAACTTCTGTATGCCTTGCTTGCGATTAGCTTGTGTATATACAGGACTTCATTTTTTAGGTCAATGGTACAAGTGCAATCTCTCTTGCTCATCCACTATTTCTTGCCTGTTTTGTCCACTTAATGTGTTACTTATTTTGTCCTGGTTGTACTGTAAAATAATTCTTTTTAACATATGAAATCTTGTTGCTAAAGGCATGGCCTCATATGATGAGCCTGAAGTAGTTGAAAGGGATGTTAAGAACAAAGAGCACAAGGAAGATGACAAAGATGAAAAGGAAGGTGGATTTCTTGGGAAGGTCAAGAATTTCGTTAAAGACATTGGTGAGAAGATTGAGGGAACTATTGGATTTGGGAAGCCGTCGGCAGATGTCGCGGGGATTCAAATCCCTTGTATCAATCTTGAGAAGGCAGAAATTGTTGTTGATGTTCTCATAAAGAACCCAAATCCTGTCCCCATCCCTCTGATTGACATATCATACTTGATTGAGAGTGATGGAAGGAAATTAGTTTCCGGATTGATCCCGGACGCTGGGACTATTCATGCACATGGTGAGGAGACTGTCAAAATACCAGTTCGACTGATTTATGATGACATAAAAAACACATATGATGATATTAAGCCTGGAAGCATAGTTCCATATAAGATCAAGGTTGAACTCATTGTGGATGTGCCTGTTTTTGGTAGGCTAACTCTACCCCTTGAGAAAACTGGAGAGATCCCTATTCCTTACAAGCCTGATATTGATGTGGAGAAAATAAAATTTGAGAGGTTCTCCTTTGAAGAAACTGTTGCAATTCTTCATTTGAAATTGGAAAATAAGAATGACTTTGACTTGGCCTTAAATTCTCTAGACTACGAGGTTTGGCTTTGTGATATGAGCATTGGAGCTGCAGAACTCGCAAATGCTACAAAAATTGATAAGAATGGAATAAGTTACATGGAGATTCCCATCACCTTCAGGCCTAAGGAATTTGGCTCTGCACTGTGGGACATGATTAGAGGAAAAGGTACTGGTTACACCATGAAAGGACACATAAATGCTGATACTCCCTTTGGAACAATGAATTTGCCCATCAGCAACGAGGGTGGTACTACCCGTCTCAAGAAGAACAGAGAAGATGGTGAGGATGACGACGAGGTATGTTAGCTCACAAAGTTCTATGTCTATGAAATGATAGATTGGTTCGTTCTGTATTGCTCGATCTATTAAATAGTTACAATATTTTAAATATCAATGCTCTAATTTTGCTTCTGTGATTTTTATTGGCTTTCACATGCATCATATAAACAGTTCCTATCATTTTTCTTATGCTTTCTGGTGGCAATGTAGGTGCCCTCTTTCCATCCCTTTTTGTACATATGTTCGGAAAATGATGGGATGACTCAGTATACATTTGTGATGTGTGGGCAACTAGATAAATCAATAGATACAATGTCAACTACAATGATGAGCTATTTCAATGTTCTTATGCTTGCACAGGAAATTAGGCAGTGGCATTAATATTTCGACTTCTGGAAGCACCAGAAGAGAAGTAAATATTGGCCATGATCTGGTAGAACGGGAATGTTTAGATGTGCAAGTACAAAAAATATGCATTAAAAATTCCCTAGTTTTCAAACCGTAACAAACCCCCAAGTCGTAGTTATCATAATATAGACTAATAGCTGCAAAATATATGGTCCAAGGATGTGCTCAAGAATTGAGTGGTTATGATGATAATATGCGACTCTTGCTCATAATTCCTCTCATCTGGCTTTCCATCTGCTTCTAGCTCATCCACTTGCATGGATTCATCACAACCCTACTTTAAAAATTGACATTTGTTGTATGCCCACTTTATTTCAAAGTTTGGAATGTTGTTACTTTGTTTTCATAACTAGCTGACCTCCAATTTGGGTATATTGTAAGACTACTTTTGTGTGGCCTTCTCATGAACCTAGAATTCTTCATTTTTTCTTTGCAGGATTAGAAATGGCATTGACAGGAGTGGGAATATTAGTAGCTGTGGTCTATCTATCAGCAGTAGTCCATTAGGCACTTGAACTGAATGTTTTTACTTCTCCTATTGCTGTACGATCCTTGCAAGCTGAAGAGGAGTTTTATGTTTGGGTGCTTGTTCTTGTCTTATTGTGGTGTATGTGAGGTTTGGAGCTTCTAAGCTTGCGCCGACCCTATTGTTGAGACCTTTGGTTGGTAAATGTAACTGTTGACAGTACTAGTGTTTCATTATTATTATTTTTCCCCAAGTGCGTGTGTTTTCCTTTTTTTGACTTTAGGCATATATGAATGGGATTGTGTGGGCACCGTCCAGGGTCTGAGTGGGATAAGGATACGGCCTGTTAGTCTGGCCCGTGAACTTGTCCAGTGAGTGAATAGGTATGCCCGATATCCCCTTTCATAAGAGAAACTGTTTATCGCAAAATCTGCAGTTCTATGAATCCACTTCGCTCCAACCTTGTCCCACCAAGCAGGAACTTGAAAAGAAATGGACAAATCCCAACAAGCATTTTTTCTCTTAAACTCTCTTGGATTAATTTCTGGGGTACCTGATGAGGGCATATTGCTGCCAGATAGGTGAACTGCTACATTAGATCCCTTCACTTCTTGTGCCTATTTCTAATTTAATTTGTTTTTGACCTTATCACTCTCGCTGGGAAGATTGTCTATCTTACCAAATTCTCTCCGACTAATCCATATTCGTTCAATGGAACAAGCAACTGGCTTTCTTTTTGTAGTTTCGATAGTTTGGGGGTTCATTTCACTTTAATCCCAAACTAAATGGTACTTAAAATTTATTGCTATAGGTGAGGACACTTCTTTTTTTTTGTAGGCAAATAGTGGAACAGGATTTAGCCGGCGGAAGAGGGGATTCGACCCCGAACCTAACCCTCCCCAAAGAGAGGACGTGTCAGTTGAGCTAAAGCTAATTGGCGAGGACACTTACCAATTGAACTTGAAGAGGACACTTACTAATTGAACTTGAAGGTCTGTCATCGTCGGTGCTCTGTCCTAACATAGACCACATAAAATACATAAATTAGAAATCGAGATGAAGAGAGAAATTAAAAACTGGACCAGACTTAGATGCCTGCAAGTCTGCTCATAATTATTACAATTGACAATTTTGCTGCTGTCGATATTGATAGAGCTCGTAGTCGTACCTGAAGGTTGCTTCCATCTTTTGAGACCAATAATTCTATGATGTACCCATCTCGCTCCAATAATCTCACTGGGATATGCTTCTTCTCGTGTCCAGTTTATGTGGGCACCTAAATGGCTACCAACACGGGAGAATAAACTTTTATTGCCTAGTTAATTTTATTTGCTTTGAAAGAAAAGAAAAAAAGGACTGACATAGAGATATAAGACTTGGTAATCGAGCAAATCCAGATCTCTAGTAGGATTCGAGGAAGCTACCAATTTTTATGAAACCAACTTGGATTTTTTTCTTCAGGATATCCTACGTCAAAGTTCATTTAAATAGTATCAGGCCTTGATCAAATATTGTTTTTTGTTTTTTTTATTAGCAATGAAGATACGGTGATTGTCTTACGCAGGAGCCAGGGAGTCCAAGATATTTTGATTTCTTATGATATTTGCAAACACTACCGAACACATATGTGATCCGGAAAATAAAAGATTTAATTAGGACTTATAAGGCCGGTAGAGGAGAATCAAATCTGATCACTAATCTCCCCTGATAATCTGATTGATCATTGATAAGAAAAGGCCGGCTGGATAAAAATTGATCTATGTGGGACCCAGAGCCTTCGTCACTGGGAGCCACTGTCATAAACCCACAGGCCACAGGCCACGAGGACACATAGGAAAGCATGTGCAATTCACGTGCTCCAAAAGGGTATGGCTGTCCGTGGGGCACACCATTTTCCCTCCAACAACATCGGCTATGGCAGGCTGGGTCCCTAGCTTCACCAGCAGGCAAGCCTTTGCAAATACATAATTTTAACATTATTTTGTGAGAAACGAATCCTCAACAGCTTCCATCAAATTTGGCTTTTAATGACCTAATCTCTGCATTTTGCCCAACCTAAAACAAAGGAAAAAAAGGTATAGCAAGACAAGGTCAAAAAAGGTTTAGCATTTTTTTTTTGCCTATATGATATTGTTTACTCATTTATGCCACAAGGTCTATGACTGTATGACATTAACTTGCCCAAAAAACTAATATTCTATGGCCATTCAATAAGGTTGCTTTTAGGGTAGGATTAATTTGAGTTCATTAAAGGCCATATGAGTCTAAAAAGGTATGCGAAAGATACTTCTCTCTTGGTCTCCTCGAATAACATCTGGGGATTCAATATCAGAAAAAAAAAAATCTAGCTAACCAAAGTAAAATATTTAAAAGACGTGCTCTCAATGCAAATAAACAAAGTTAAAAGTCTGCTCTTTTTTTGACCATTGAATATTGCCTGTACGGTCAAGATGGGATTAGAGTTCATGCAGAGGGAGAGGAGCCGAATCTCGGAAACAGGAATAAAGCATGTAGTAAAATTGGATCGCGATTGCCTGCAATTCGGCTGCCCGAATTGCAGTGCAATCGTGAGAGAGGAGCGTGGGTCCCAGGCGGGATCCACGCGTGCCCGAGCAGCAGTGCACTGTTCGGGCACGCGTGGGTCCCGCCCGGGACCCACGCTGGCCTCTCACGAATTGCACTGCAATTCGGGCAGCCGAATTGCAGGCGATCGTGGTCGAGTAAAATTGAAGTACCTCGAGAAGGCATCCCATGAGTTGCTTGTCCTTACTCGGTGACCCAACTTTGAGGCTAAAAGCCCTTGTCCTTGCATGTTGGGTAGCAGCCGATGGTGCATGTGTATAGACACCGAACTTATTAGGCATCAACTTTGAGAGCAACGTAACTTTGTTACCTATCAGCAGACTTTTTACCCTTTTGGGCTATGCAAAAAATTGTGGTAAGGTGTTCTGTTTTTGTTTTCTTCTTAAATTTATTTATCCAAGTTGTTTTTTTTTTCTGTTTAGGGGGCCAAAATTTATGTTATGTTTCTAGGTAGTGGGGGAGGTGTTCTGAAAGGTGGTTCATTTGTCTTGTTAATAGAATAAAGTTAAATCTATTGACCAGCCATAAGCCAAAAGATGGCATTAGAAATATGGTATTTAGGGTAGCCCAAGTGAGGGGTTAGGTTAAGGTTTGAACGCATTGAAACGAGTATATATCTTGCAAATGGTCCACTCTTTTGATTACTGTTTTGCTTTTTCCAAGCTTGTAGCAGAAGTCCTCAAACTCGGCATATGCGTTGGTTGAATTTTTTTATCAATATGTTGGAAAAAGGTTGCTGAGGCTCTATCCACATCCTGGATTCATGCACCCCGTCACTGCTGAAATTTCTTTTTCCCTTAGCCGGTATTCAAGAATTCCAGTAGCCCCTGAGTAACTGCTACAAGGTAGAGACTGAGAGTGTGGTTGGAGCGTGAGAGGAGTTCTGGTGCCCACAGATTCCCCAAATAGAATAACTAAAAGGTGCATTGAATCCCTAAATGGAAAAGGAAGGGTATTGTGGATGAACTGCGAGAGGGATTACAAGTGGCTCACAAAGAAGCTTGCAATGAAAGGCAAAAGGACTGTCCACTTGTCAAATGCCCATATTATGAATATGTATTACATTATGCAGACTATTTTCTTATGCCCATTTGACTCTATGTATGTGCACACTTTCACAGCTGTGATGTGCTCCCAATTTTATGAACACCCACTTGACAACCGAACTTTTTTGAGAAATTTTGCAAAAAAAAATTATTCCAAAAATTTCAGCATCAAATATAAAATTTAGCAACCTGAATTGTGCATGTAAATTCTCGTCCCTACCCCCGATCTACTAAGGTTGTGTTTGTGTTGTAATATTTTTGATTTGGGAATATGTGTTGGTATTGGGTTTAGTGAAAAGGTGAAGAGAGAGATAATTTTTTATAATTTTTGTAATTTTTTATATTTTTTTATGGGAGTGAGAGAGATTATATTAGAATATTTTATTAGGAGAGATAAAATTTTGTGGGAAGTTATCTTTGCAAACGCAGCCTAAGTGTTTAAATTCATCTAAAGAGTAAAATTGTAAAGCAACTTGTTATGTCAATTGTCACCCTAATGCCCAGGAGAGAGATTGTCTGAAGTTTTTTAAAAGTCTTTTATACTAGTTTTTGGCTAATTGAATAGGTAGGGTTTATTGTTTTCTCACTAAAGAGGGTGTTAGATGGGCGTTTGTCTCAAAAATTTTCACCTCTCAAAATTTTCAAACAATCATAAAATAATCTCTCATCATTAAATTATAAAATAATATTATATTATTCAATTAAATCTTCTCTCTCCTCACTTTTCCATAAAATACTATACTTTTTCACAAACCTCAATACTCAAAATTTTCAAAACCCCAATATTTCCACAAACAAACACTACCACACAATGATCTCATTTCACAATATTCAACTAGATATTTATTAAATAAAAAATTCAGTTTATAATTAACTTGATTATTTAAGAGAATTCAGGTACCTCTATTTATCGAAAATGGATGAACTCACACCCAAATGAAGAGTTTCTCTCCATTCATCTTTTTCTTTTCTTTCTCACGATTGTTTGAAAACAACAGAGTTTTTCAAAAGTTCCAAATCTCTTATAATAATGACAATAATGCTCTTCTGGGATTCTATGCAATTCAAAAATTAAGTCCCTAAAAATATCATTTCAATGAATACCAATTGGAATTGGACCTAAAAATTATTGTTTAGGAGTCTTAAGGGATGCATGAAGTCAGGGTTGATAGGAGACATGAAGGTTATTCCAAGACAGTGTGGGGAAACACTATGGCCCCCATAGCTAATGAAGACGGGCGAGTGAGTCTCCATGGAATGATTTCATATTTGAATAAACTTGAAAATGGGGCCCTTAGTATGAATTAACAAGCATAATTAAATAAAAGTTTGATGCTGGTATTAATCTTTTCTAGATGGACACATAACTTTCAAGAGAGAGAGATTGTATAGAGAGACAAGGTGTCCAAGGGAGAAGAACCTTGGGAGTCACACAGCCCTCAGTTTCCAAAACCAGCAGCAACTTGTGCATGTAGCGACCCACCCCCACTTGGATTTGGAATACACTGAACCCAACCTGTTCTCTGTCTCTCTCCCCGTATTACCAATACTGATGATAGTGATAACTGATAAAGAGAATCCACTGTAAACAGCCCAAAGCTCATCAAAAGCAAGAGGTGCCAATTCCATTTCACCACTCCTTCCTATAACTTCCATACCACCTTTCCAAACAAGAAAGCATAAGACCATTTCTCATTTTCCGTGCTTGTTATCATGTTGGTGAATTTCTTTTGCAATAGCCTACTGAATAGAAAGGATCTGTGAGCGGAAGAGTGGGGGAGAATCAGACGCAAAAAGTGCACAAGGGGGCCTCTATTTCTTGTTGCTTCGTTTGGAAATTTTCGTCCCGCCACCAAAGGCTTCAGAAGCTCTATCAACATCACAGGTATCAATCTCAAAATTCTCTATCCATGGTTTTCCCTATCATCGCTCGATCTCTCTCTCGCACGTATCTAAAAATGCTAGATTTCATCTCTGGGTATCTTTCTTTTTTCCTTTATTAATGAATTTGTTGGGTTAAGGAGCGAAATGAACGGGGTTAACTTGTATTAATTAACGGGGTTAACTTGAATCCAAATCTTGGAGAGATCCTAATTTCATCTTCCAATGTAATCAAAACTTCCTCATTTGGGTTTCATACGTTTTGTACGGATCGTGTTCTCCAACCCTTGTTTTGATATTAGACGAACAAACTTCGAATATCGTCTCCTGTGTTTGATTTGTGCTAAGCCTTTTAATCTAGTTATCTGTACATGTTGTGGTGGCTCATTTTGTTTTTAATTTCACATCAGAACTTTGAATCGAGAGAATTACATTGTCGTTTTCGCTACTCTTATCAAGAATTTTGTGTTTGGCTTGTTTGCAGCTTCATTCGATTCTTCTTTTGCTGATATTTTCATGACCCAATTGTTCAAAACTTGGATTCCATTTGGATTATTGGGGACGGCGTCTCACGGTTCCTGCATTGAACTGAAGTTGTGATTCTTGTGGGACAGACCGAGACAAGTGGTATTGCTTAGAGTTTGAAAAAGGTTGGAACAGTTTTTTCCTAGAAGGGATACCAAAAATCAAAATTTTGTTGCAGCACTAAGTCAGAATCCAGTTTGCCTTCGTAATTGGTGAAGTTTTAAGTTTCGACCTGGGATCTAATCAATATAAGTCTTTAAGAAAATCACTACGTTGCGTTTTTTTTTCTTTCTAAGTACTACATTGGGTTGTTGGAGGGGAAATATTTCAACCTTCACGGATCCAGCGAGTTGCGGATTTGATTGCTTATTGCTGCCGCAATAATTCCTCTTCCTCATTTGCTCCAGCATTATAAGTATTGCTGCGGATCTCTGAGTTTCGGTGGTTCTTGAAGTTTGGACATTCTTGGGCAGGATATTCCTGGAATTCATTCATAGTGTCGAGCCAATTGCACTTTTGGATTGGTTTAATCTGACCTGGGTGTGGTGCATTGGGTGGCTGGGAGAATTTTAAATGAGTTTTGAACTTCCTGAAGTGGAAGTGAGATTGTCCGAGGGTTTGATTCATTTGCGAGATCATTCTGCAAGATTCATTATGGATGCAAGAGCAAGAAAAGTTCCTGGCCCTATGAATGAAGGAAAAAAGATGGAATATCATCACCATCTCAGTCATCAAGGAAAGAAGATTGAATACCAACGAAGCCTTTCACATGGTAAAGGGAGCAGCAGAAGATTGTTGTCAGCAAATTACTTCAGCTTAGAGTCATTGCTGTTACTCATCTGTCTCACAGCGTCTTTGCTGATCCTCCCATTGATACTTCCACCATTGCCTCCCCCACCATTCATGCTGCTTCTGCTTCCGATCGGGATTCTAGCAGTTCTTATGATCTTGGCTTTCATGCCTTCTAATGTGAGAGACATAACATATACGTATGTGTAAATGGTGTTATAATGCAAATGTGGACCTCTCTCTTCATACAAATTTTGTACTTCTCTCAATGTTAAAAGAGAAGAGATAAACAGTTCTTTCATTTCTTATTCATCATTTGGTTTCCACCAAAAAAATCCTTGCCTCTACGTAGCATTTGAATTGTTGTTGTTCCTTCGATTTTGTGGTCTCTTGCCCGCATAGTTTAATGCAATCCTCTCATCTTTGTGTGGATAATTGGCATCATAATTGATATGTGCATCTGACTACACATTTGTTAAGGAGACTGAACATCCTAATCTTGACAGAAGTTAAATTAGTTGAGGTTCATTTTCTTGCCCGAAACAGCTTGGAAGGAATGTTTGGAGGAGGAAACAAGAGTGATTTTTCTGCTGGAAATGTTCACGTCTGTGAATAAATTCATTAGGAACCCCAAAAATTTTCATTACCAGGGAAATGGAACGGAAATTGTGCTCCTGATTAGTGAGACGAACATGTCTGGTTCTGTTAGTGTTTCAAGTGTCGGCAAAATTTCTTGCTAAATTTAAATTCAAAATTTTGCCAAATTTAAGTTCAAATTGAGTTAGTATTTTTCTATTCGAAAATCTTGGATAAATTTGGTTAAAGTGTTCGAGATAATAGAGTATAAACTGAAATTTTCCGTGTTCATTTGGCAAATCAACCACTAATGCCTTTAAGAAATTTTGTATTTTTGTTGGCGATGGAAAGATCTAGAGACCATTTGGCATCTCAAGGATTAAGGTCTTACCTTACTCAAAGTTTAATACGAATAACAATCCGTAAGTGTTGTAGGTCTTACCTTACTCAAAGTTTAATACGAGTAGCATTAAACAGTATAGGGCTCACATGTTCTCTCTCTCTAAATTACTGAGGATTTTAATTCGTATCTCAATGAAATTCAACTGATGAAGGTGTAATGTCTACCAAACAAGTTAAAGCATATAAAGCTTGGTTCAACATGAGTAGCATACCCATTTAACGTGACAATACTTTAGTTAGTATTAATTCTTTTCTTGCTTAAGACATAGGTGACCTTGACCTCCCTCTTTTCCTTCCTTGTAAAGGAAGTGAGGTTGGAAGAGGAAATTGAGAATGTGGCAGTGACATCATAGCATGATGTGCGGTGTGGCATCATGACACATTACAAGATTCATATCCCGAGATAATACCCGCCATTGGGTCACTTACCATGTAAGCATAGAAAGCAAAGTGTTGGTGTACTCCTTATGGCTTATGGAGCTCACTTTCAAGGAAAGGCAAGCAACTCCTTTTTCTTAATCATAAAGTGTGATTTTGCTGATGGGATTCGGATATGAGATCTCCCCCCACCCTCATGTGTCTCTCTTCACAGAACGAAGATTCGTACGAAAGACTGCTTTTATTAATAGGTCTGCAGAAGCAGAATTTGATGGTACGATTCAAGTCCCCGCGTCAAATACCCATGTGAAACATCATCTTTTATTTGCGACAAATCTCCGGCTTCACTTAATCTGCAACGCCCCTCACGAAAACGTTGAATGTCAACCTCAAAACCCAACGTGAAGTCGTGAACATACATAGTGGATCTCCCTCTCCCTCTCCCTCTCTTTTCCTTGACCAATTAGAACGACGGCTAGAAATCGGACGAAGGTGGACTAGTAGGAGATTCCCAAAGGCAACAAATTCCATCAGGATATTTATTTCATCCAATAGAAAGAAGACAGATTGGCTTTTAAAGAACTAATCAGATCGGTGATTTAAGTCTCTTTGTGGAAGGTTTAGGCTAAATCAAAATTCATCATTTCACCCATTTCCCAGGTGACAGTATAGGGGAGGAAGAGGGGGGATTTTCACGATCCATTTTACTAAATAGCGTGCTACATAGTCCTACGAAGGATTTTGGTGGCAGATAGACCATTGCGCTGTTCTCTCATGTAGGCAGCAGATATCCTTTCTGATGGAAGATTGTTCTCGATTAGTGGCTCTCTAACAATATTGTAATCATGGCGAGCTTCTTAATTGCACTAAAACAAGTTGGAACCATTTGCAGGAGTTGGGAGTGTTGGATGGTGAGGAAAACAGAGAAGAGAACGGAGGACGGGGTAGTAGAAAACATGAGGAGAAATAAAGAGTGTGCACACCGCTGGTCAATGCTAGCCAATATACACACCCATCATATTCCAACCTCGTGGACAATAGTTGCAGTGTGTCTTACACGAGAGATCAACTTTTGCACTTCCGAAAGAAAGATGCTACATTCTATTCTATGTCGATGTAGTGTGCAGGGGGGAGACCTCTAATGTATAAGGCGACCACATATGATGGAAAGAAAATTGACAAACCTTGATATAGCTTCATCACCTGACCGCCGGCTAAAAGATATTATTTTTATATCTATGGCACATATAGGGTGGAGATAAAAAAGGTAAGAGAAAAATCTTAAGGACAAAATCTTAATGGGGAACCAAGAATGTATGGACCAAAAATGGCGGCAGGTGATGTTCCAAAACAGCCACGAGTTCTCTGCCCTGGTTCACCTCTTCTAAGACCCCACCTCCAAGTCTTCTCACTGCTTCAACAAGCTGTCCTCTTAGCCTCTGGGACATCAAACAGCCACCTGCCTTAATACATTCCCTATACAGCGGCAGATAAGCAATTGCCACCCTCAGAGGGCCTGGAAGATCTATTAAGCCAATTGGAGACTCTCCCCACTTCAAAATCCTCACAAGGTTCATGTAATGTTCTCGTCCCTGACTTTGGCCATTGAAGAAAGCTTCCTCTGACCAGTGCTCTTGAAGAAAAGATCTTAGCTCAGGGGCTACAGCCTCGTCATCAGATCTAGCGATACTGTCTGCAACAGCATAAGTAGCTGCTGGATCACCCAAGAAGTCTGAACGGAGGAGAAATGCTACACCATCAAGGGACCCACCACTCCGTTCGCCAGCAGCCTTGAGAATCTCAATGCTGAGTGCTGCAAGGACATGCTGAGGAACATGAGGGAGGAGATAGGCAGCAATATCTACTTGACTGCTTGAAGTGGCAGCTGTGAGGGCAAGACACAGCTCCATGTCTCGGCAACCCCTTTTCACAAACCACTCAATGACCTGCACACAACCTCTCTCAGCAGCTCTCATCAAAGGGCCCAAAAAAGCAATGGCATTACCCTCTTCCACCAGGCACTCCATTGTGCCGATCTTGCAGTAGTGAGAAGCAAAGCCCAAAGCAAGGTCAACATCAACATCCAAGCTGTTTCTTTGGGCAATCTACATATGGCAATCCCAGATTGAGCCGAAAAAAGAGAAAGCAAACAAGGAAAGAGTGAGAAAAAAGTCAGACGAACAACCTATCACAAACAAATCATATAGCTATTAAAGGTGAAGAAGGGTCATCCATGAAATAAATAAAGCTATTTTACAGAGATATTTCTCACTAAAAGCGAATTATTTAAATTGAGCGTGAGATGACATGATGATTAATGCATGTAATGTTGGCATTCAGTTTCATTAGGAACTAGGGATGACAAGCTCTAACACATTTAACGATTCTAACCACTTGAAATATATATTCTCTCTCCCCCCCCCCCTCTCTCCCTATATAGCAGTGGTAACGATTTAACACCATGGCCAGTCATTGATGATGACAAACTTCTATTTGATGTGTCCTCTGCATTCTAAGCAAACAGCACCAGAACCACTAAACGGTTGAAGAATTAGTGGCAGAGCAATGGGTTTTTGCGGGGAAAAAACAAAATAAAAAAGACAAAACAAAAGATCACACCCTACTGGAATTCATATCTTGTAGTTCTCAATAATTGCTTAACACTCTGAGAAACAATCACAGCAGGAGAGCAAGTCAAAAAAAAAAAACCTTACATTCAGTTTAAGGATAAATGGGAAACAAAGTAGTTACCTTTCAAACAAAGTCAACAACACAAAAATTGTCATTTCCGAAAAGAGTCTTGACACCCACAATAAGTATGGCTGTCATTTCCAGTTTTGCATGGAAGGGTAATGAAAATCAGGAGGAGCTATTGGGTCGCCATACTTTTCTTTCTCTCTTGCTTTTACATTCCGCATTTACATTCAAAGTAATCAACAAAGGATTAACTGCATTAAACCTTTTTTTGTTCTCTGTTGATTGGATTTGACGTAAATGATCTTTCTCTTGGTTGAGTAAAGTTTGACCTGGCTTCTCATTTACCCTTCATGTCTACAGCTCTTAGAAAATACTTTCACCATTAAAAGCCAAGGCCATCTACAACTCTCCATTCGAAGAAATCCTCCCCTAAAGTCCCTGTCCTAACATAACATAAGTCCACAATGGTTGAGCTGCTAGAAAATAGGCATGAGATAAGGACTTCCCTCTATTCTCTTTCCTTGCCTGACCTTACCAGTAGTTTCTTCTAACTCCACTAAAATGTGACCTCACCTTCCATGCAAAAAGATCAACCACTATAAAGGGAGTTTAACCTTGCAGACATAATAGACATGTCCAGTCAATAAAAGATTATTTAATACTGCATTACAAACATGAGATCAATTAAGTGAAACCCTTGACAATGAATAAACATTTGAATGTGAACATGCAAGACAGACTCAGGGGAAAGAAAAGAGGAACAAGCAAGACAAAGTAAATAAACTTTGGTTTTAAAAGAGAATAAATCAAATATGAATTTAAATTCACAAAATCGGACTTGTACAATTAAATTCTCAATGCGGGAAGCATCTACAGATATTCATGACAATGCACTGATGCATATACAATGCACTTCTAAAGAACAAATGCAAAGCCATACTCATACACAAGCTGATGACTTGAACATAAAAACATACTTCTTGAAAAATAAATAGCTAAAATCCAGTTAAGGCAAGTGCATGAAATATCAATAATAGATTAGCATTACCTGTAATAGAATACGAACAAGTTCTGTACTCCCAAAGCGTGAGGCTTCAAGGAAACACTGATTAACATTGTCTGCACCACCCTCTACCAACATACCCAGCAATCCCTGGATTGCAGTTGCAGATATCCCTGTTGCCCAACCAGGATCAAAAGAGCTAGAGAAGAGAGTAAGGGGGAAGCAAGCTGCATCAAAGGCCTCTGTAAAGTCCTTGCCCGTAAGTTGGTTGCCAGCAAGATCTAAGAATGTCTTGAAAGCAGATAACTGGAGTTGAATTTCTACAGCTGAGCTATGACACACACTATCCTTGTTGCCCTGGCAACGAGAATGGAAGCCTATACATTTCAGAGCCCACTCAGTAAACTTTTGAACCTTAGCACCAGCTTCTGCCTTCAAGACTTCATCTCCATTACACTCCTGAAGACGCTCATGCAACCTGATCAAAAGTATGGAGGCAGAATGCCACATAAATAGTGTGATATAAAAATCAGTATGACATACAGCAGAAACAGCAAAAAACATCAGTCCTTTAAACTTTATAACAATAGGAGTGGGAATCCTCTGTTGCATAGCATGAGATCTGCAAAAATCCGGTCCTTCTCTAGACCCAATAAGCAGATTTTCTGCAACTAAAACAAAATAAAGGAAAAAAATGGGAAAACAATTATAATCTCTATTTAATAAGTTCCATGCATTTGTTTCATTAGTGCTCTTGATCATTAAGTATCATGGCTACTTTGTCAGCATGTTGGCAGGCTAATGGAAAAGAGCGAGAAATTTACTCAAAGCACATCATCTTGCACGTGTCCTACAACATCTATAATTATTTCCAACCATCCCAGAAAAGAACGACAAAGATACTCTCTATTCAGATACGCTGTGAATAAATAAGCTCTAATATAGAGTCGCCTCAATTCTATTTGCTGAGCATCCTCCCATATCAATAAGGTTTTTATGATATAAAAAGTGGAGAGAATTAAATGAAGTTTTAAAGCTTAAAAGAAACAATAGTAAAAAGGAGGCATCCTTTAAAATATTCAATTAAGGAAGACGAAACAAAAATAAAGCACAATGGATATCTACGCTAACGACCAAGTACTTCTTTCCATACAAAAATAACATCAATTATTTTCTCTTTCTTCTTTTTCATACCATGAATTTCTAATCTTTTCAATCAGATGGTAAGAGTTACAGACTATTGTCTCATAACCCATTGAAAAAAATAAAAGATTACACTTACCTTTGAGCCATGACAGTGACTGTATCTGCAAGACTCATTGTTCTGCTCTGGCAGGCAGAGACGCAAGAAGCAAGAAATGAAGTCCTTAGCGCTGCTCTAGTAAAGTCATAAGCACCATTGGCAATGATCTTCTTAATCAATCCCGTTATCCCATGAAGCTCTTGCTGTGTGCTCAGGAACCAGATTGAGTCCAATGTTATGCACAGGGCATCATTAAGGGTTTGTGGATCAGCCAACAAGATCAAACTCTCTGCAAGATCCCAATCATGAGAACTCACTGCACCCTGAAACAACCGACCCAACTCGATCCTGTCTTGTTTACTGAGCTTCTTCTCATGCCCAAATTTCTCGTTCTTTCCGACCTCGGAATCTGTCGCAATATCCCTAGATTTAAGCTTTTTGACACTACAACAACAGACACTGGATAATCTCGACTCTTTACTCACAAGGGGCCCTTCTCTAGAGAATACCACATTACTTCCCTCGATTTGCTCTGATTCATTCCCTGGACTATCAATTCCGTTCTCTTCGATTTCGATTTCCATTTCCACCAACATGGGGTCCTGGCTATCGTTCTCCTGACTCCCCACAACAGATTCCATCTCCTTTTCCATCCTTAGCTTCTACACAACTCCTCTGAACCCTCCCCAATGGGAAAACTCCTAATAAAGCAGATACTCAATATTTCCACTAAGGACGACAGGATACATCCTAAATAACTAACCCGCGAGATAAATTCGTCCCTTAGAATCTCAACCCGAAACGGATCGATTAGCAAATCGAAAATAAAAACCCCCTCTTTTCTTCAAAGGCTGCTTCAACTAGCTCCATGTAAACAAAATAAGAATACAAATCCCATTTAGCAGAAGCCCGAAAGGAGAAAAAAGAGAGAGAGAGAGAGCCAAAACCCAGTGAAAGCAAAAAAATCAAACCCTGCTTCCACAAATGATTAAAACGTGAAATATATTTTATATATACCCAAAATTACAAATATCTAGGTCTTCTGAGACAATCGGAATCAACGGTAAACAAGCATCAAATCGATCAAGTCAAGTGAACCCATAAATCAAATGCAAATCTGCCAGATATACCCATCGACATAGCATTGACCGGTCACCGGAGAAGATACATACATCACACCCCAAGTTCCATCAGTAAAAAACTCGAGAAACCCCTCCTTCCATAAATCCACAGGAATTCCAGCAATACATCTAGAGATCCAGAGCCAGACCTGAACCATCAAAACCCATTTTGGTTAATAAACAAAAACCGAAATTTTTGAGTGAATAATAACTAAATAGACAGTCTGGTTGGAAAGGGAGGAAATTAAGGAAGGAGAAAAAGCCAAAAAAAAGGCAACAAAATAAAAAAGGATTGCAAATATAGTAATATATAGTTTAAAGGAGGGAGGGGGGAAAAGAGACAAATGAATAGAAAGCGAACCTGATCGATCGAGAGATGCAGAGAGAGAGAGATAAAGAAAAACCCTGCCTCTGCTAGTCTTTCAGAATATTTATTTTAGAAATTTGAAAAAATAGAAAAAAAATGAAAGAATAGATCTCTCGATTTTGTTTGTTTTTTTAAAGGACAAAAAAGAATTAAGGGGTATGAAATAGGGGGTAGGATAGTGAATAAGTGGTATAATAATATCTAGATAAAAAAAAAGATAAATATAAAATTGGTTTTTGTGCTATACGTAAAAATTGATTTAGTCCATGTGATATGGAAATCATCGATTTTGTCCCTGTAATTTCAGAAAGTGATAAAATCAGTCCCTGATGGAGGACCAATAACAAACGAAAATAGAATCACAGGGACTAAATCGATATTTTTCATATCACAGGGATTAAAACGATTTTTTTGTATAGCACGCGGACTGATTTTGCATTTATTCCTAAAAAGATAAAAAATAAAAAGTGAAAAATAGGAGCTGAATGAATAACTCGTGACAATCAAAACAATAAAAAGAAAAACCAAACAACAGAGACGAAAGAGGGAGAGAATGGGTCCGACTCTCACAAAGTTATCCTACCCACTACTCCAATCATCAACGCCCTCGCCCATTACCGTCGCTTTCTCTGCCTTGTTTGTCTTCTCTGGGCACTTTGCTTTCATTTATTGCTTGTATGAGCACCTCCTCACCTTACTTTATTCTTCTTGACCACTTGGCGTAATCAATTTGTCGACGAAAAGACGTTAGTGCCCCTTCCTTGCCTCCATATATAATAATGCCTATCAAAAAATAAAGAAAGAAAGAGAAGCCTGTATGTACTATGTAAGAAGTGAATGCGAAGGATACCGAGGAAGAATATTTTGGCGGTGCTGGTGACATAGATAGCGATAGTAATGGACCTTATATGGTGTGGAGGTCGCTGCTGCAAAATATGTATATATATATATATATATATATATATATATACCGAAAGACTCCAAACGCGTTTTCTTTTCTTATTTTTTTCTTTATTTTTTAATGTGGGTGAATATGATCACGAAACGCATGGCTTTGGGCCATATACATGTTTCTAGAATGGGCCAGTTTTGATTGCTCCGATTAAACTTCATTTTTTTTTTATCATAAATGAACAAGAATAATATATTTGCCTCCCCCATTCGAAATTTTGGGTTGTTCCGAATTCCATTTGTCCCCCCAATTATATGAAAGCCCAACAACAATATGTTTTTGTCACGATTCATAACTGGCCAGCTTCACGTGGGCTTTCCTTCCCAAAGGTAACAAGTAATGATTAGCTTGTAGAATATTTGTCTCCTCCGCAACATGCACATGTAAAAAATTGGGAAATTTTGATTTTTTTGTTGATCAGGTTTTGACCACTTTTACATTTGAGTCATTAGATTTTATTTCTTTATGATTTGGTAAATAAATTTTGATCACTTTTTTAATTTGATATTTCCGTCAAACTTTCGTTAAATTTTTAACCAGAATAGCGGTCAACCGTTTTGTTTGTCGTTGCGGCAACGGTAAATTATAGCGGTCGATTGCATTATATTCCGTTAAAAATTAATGGATGTTTGACGGAAAAACTAAATCATAAAAGTGGTCAAAACCTAGTGACCAAATCGTAAAGAAATGAAACCTAGTGACCAAATCGTAAAAAAATGAAACCTAATGACCAAAACGTAAAAGTGCTCAAAACCTAGTGACCAAATATCATATTTCCCCAAAAAAAATTGAGATTTAGAGTGAGTGAAAAAGTAAAAAATAAAAAATTAGGTTAAATTATTCAGCACGTTTTTTATGTTTGATTTTTTTTTCCACATTGGTCATTAAAATTCGATTTTTCTTAAAACTATGTCTGGAGTTTGGACTCATTCCCAAATAGATCGTGTCGTCAACCTAGTGGACGGAAATGCTTACACGTAAAAAATTGACATGTGTCAGTAAATAAATAAAAATCTAAAAATAATAAAAAATATATATAATTAATTTTATTTCATTTTTTTAAAGAGGAAAAAAAGAAGAAGAAGGAAGGATCGGAAAGGACCTCCGATTCTTTCTCGGTGGAGGCCCAGTTCTAGGCGGCCAGCCTCCCCCGCCGGGCGGTGGTCCCCTCCACCGGGAAATTACCTTTTTTTCCTAAAAAAATGAAATAAAAATAATTATATTTTTTAAGATTACTTTTTATTTTTTATTTACTGACATTGTGATTGGACGATATTTTTTTAATCTAACTGTTAATTTCCACGTGTAAGCTGTTAGCCACGTGTGCATTTCTGTCCACTATGTTAACGACAAAATCTATTTGGGAATGAGTCCAAATCTCAATGATAGTTTTAGGAAAAATCGAACCCCGGTAACCAAACTGGAAAAAATATTAAACCCCAGGAACGTACGGAGTAATTTAGCTAAAAAATTATTTGAATGACTTTTTATATTTTTGTAGTAAAAAATTATGATTTGATAAAAAAAAAGAGATAATTTTATGTAGTTATTTTATTTAGACCAATATTTTAGCTTCCATAAAATGTAGAGACAAAGTAAAGTACTTCACATTTCACCTTTTTGGTTTTTTAATTTTTAATTTTAATTTGTATAATAGCACTTCATTCTAAATAAATAAAATGTAAGGTTGCATATCGACGAAATTAGAAAATTGATCGGTTCAATGTCATGAGAATGAAAGATGAGAATACAAAATATTATTATCGCAAAATTTGAAGGGTGCAAAAGTGTACTTTATCCTTATTTGTATGTCATATTTAGACCTTTTGTATTGTGATAAGTTTATTTGTTGTATTGTTAGTACTTTAGTGAGTTGTTGTAAGTTATTATTGAAATTATTTGTAGGCTTGTTTTTATGTATGCCTTGGTCAATTAAATATGAGAATATTACGATCATTTTTATGAGATCATCTGTTACTTTGTAGGCTTTGATAAAATTTTCGGATGGTTATTAGCGATTTTTATTTCTAATTGTTTTGGGCCAAAGTCAAGTTTAATGGCATTATACAATTTCAGAAATTATAAAAATGTTGCAATCAGATTGTTTTAGGGTTGGGCCTGAAGACAAAGACAAAAAAAAAAAATCCTATACAGTGCTTAAATATATTATTTGATTAAAAAATTATACAAGAATTTTGATTTGCACTGATCTAGTCATTTCGACTCTCCAGTTCGAAGTCGGTTTAGACTTAGTCGGAATCGAAAGCGAAATACAAACTCAAAGTCAGAGCCAAAGTAGGATATTATTTCTTAAACTCCAACACCCAAAATTTTCACCCTCAAACATACCCATTGTCTCTTCGACTAAATCGCTATGAACCTCTCCAAAGATATATGTACTAAAAAACCCTTGTCCTTCTAACTATGTGAGGGACTTTTTTCAATAATCACAAATAAATTATTTTTCATCTAATTATCTATTTTTTTAAATATCAAGAGAATATATGGAATAAAATAAATTGTACCTTTTGATTAGGGACCATAATTGCATTTAACTAGAAAATAGGTTGGAGTGAGTCTAAGGACACGTTCGGTTATAAAAAAATTCTCACAATACAAAAAGTTCTACAACCAAACATCATTTTTACACCACATAAAAATAACTACAACACGTATACCAATAAAGTTAATATCACTTAAAAATTCTCAAAATATAAATTTTTTCACAAAACTCCTTAACCGAACATCCTCTAATTATTTTAAATGGCGTAAAGTTATCTTCATCGTCGAATTATGAATTTCGAAATTTTACCGTTGCTCAGTACCGCTTATGATAATAACTCTCGTGGTAATAATCGAACCCCATCCCATAGTTACACAAAATGAGAGAAAAAGGCACTGTTTCGGGAGAGCCCAAACAAGTGACGAGCCTAAGCTAAGCATATTCCTTGTCTAGTGTTTTATGGTAATGTTTGGTTTGATTTTAAAAATATTTTTTTTTGTTTGTTATTTTTTTAGAGTTAATATAGATTGTTTTGAGATTAATGTAAATTTTGTTACAAGTGGTTGGAGTTTGTAAAAAAATATTAAAATAGATGAAAAAGTGATTGTTAAAATTTTATGAAATTTTACTGAACCAAATCAAACATAGCGTATAATTTTGTCCATGAGGATAAGCGCATTAGCGCAATACTCTCGGTTATATAAGTGAAACCCATTCCAGCTTTCCTCAATCGACAAACAAAGCATCTCTCTCATCTGCAAATAGGACTGAGGATACAAGCCTCGAGGTAGATTGACTCGCGAACCTCAGAACCCTAACCCTCTTTATCTTCCCCTATCTCTCGCTATTTTTGTGGATCGATCCGTGACGCCAATCAGAGTGAATCGATTGCCATGGATGAAGAGTACGACGTCATAGTGTTGGGTACAGGTCTTAAGGAGTGCATCCTTAGTGGCCTTCTATCCGTCGATGGCCTCAAGGTTACGGTTCTTGCTCTGTTTACTCCTCCACTTTGCCCTCATTATCAAATTTTCAGTCTCCAACTCCTTGCGCATTTAGTGGGTCTTGCAGTAGGATTAGAATGGGTGACTTAGATTTGAGTTTGATCGCGTCGGATCTACTTTGCTTCCATCTCTCTGCTTCTGGCTCTGATGTCGCACTTTCGTTTGATTTCATATCTCTCAGTTGTGGAGATATTTGATATTCATTTCAATTAGCCATTAGTTCTGCATGCAGCTTTGGAGTTTTAATTTGAGATCTGGCTTGATCGATATTGATTCATTTATGATAGCACTCCATAAATCCGCGGAACAATTGAAAGAGATCTAGTTAGGAAGGAAATTTTCCGCTCGGCAATAAATGGATTTGTTCATGTAGCTTTCGTGTTGGCTGGAAGGCAATTAAGCTGGCGTGATCACCTTATTCTCTTGCATCAAAGTGGGCTGTCCAGGATGTCACTTACGTAAAAAGAACAGGCAATTTTCGCCTGAATATTGCTATTCATTTTATGAGTTATTTTAATTTCGTTCGACTGCCTTGTACTTATAGTCTCATAGAGTTGTATGTGGCTCTCTGGTATGTTCGTTTTCCCAAAAATTTTACATGCAAAGTTATAACTTTGGTTACCACATTCTGGGAAACCGTTTGGCATGAGCAAGGCATGGGAAGTTCTGGTGTCTGGTTTTTCCCTTAGATTTTTTATTGTTCAGAAATTTTTTAACCATCGTTGTTTTGAAGCATTGGAAAGATTTCATTTTGTTCACCTGCATTGCAATAATTGATGCTCATATATTGACCAGGTCCTGCACATGGATAGGAATGACTATTATGGAGGGGAGTCGACATCACTTAATCTCGTTCAGGTTCTAATCTTGCCTTTATCATTTTTTTTAAGATGGAAATTTGTATTGTTCTTTTATTTGTTAGAATTTTACTATTTGTTACTGCTTCTGATACTCTAGTTTACAGCTCTGGAAGAGGTTCAGGGGAAATGATCAGCCTGCAGCACATTTAGGCTCTAGTAGGGATTATAACGTGGACATGATACCTAAGGTATGTGTTCATTTTTTTTTGTCTTCTTTCTTTCTCTGTCGGCTTTTTGGTTCACCACCCCTGGCTAGAATTCTCTTGTCTTAATTTCTCCTGATATATTGATTAATCCTCTTCTGTATAGTTTATGATGGCGAATGGCACTCTCGTTCGTGTCCTGATTCATACGGATGTTACTAAGTATTTGTCTTTCAAAGCTGTTGATGGCAGCTATGTCTACAATAAAGGAAAGGTGTAATCTCTTTCTTGAGATGTTGAAATTGGCTTTCTGCTTTGCTCGTACATAAGATCTGAACTTAACTTGGACATGAGTGCAGATTCACAAGGTTCCAGCAACAGACATGGAGGCACTAAAATCTCCACTGATGGGTCTATTTGAAAAGCGCCGTGCTCGAAGTTTCTTCATATATGTTCAAGATTATGATGAGAATGATCCCAAAACACACGGGGGAATGGACTTGACTAGAGTAACAACTAGAGAACTGATTAAGTAAGCTCCTGCTCTTTGCCTTTTGTTGCACGTGTTTCCCTCTCTTGCATTCTGTCGGCATAGCTACTCATTTTAAAATTTAGGTCGATGCCATATTTTCCTAGAGGTTAAGGTGTTGGTTTCAGATAATATTATTACTCCAGCAATAGTTTCTTTGGGTATAGTGTGTCGTAGTTGGTGTAGACTGCAAATGTTGTGGGAGAAGTGGTTTAGAGAAAAACCATTAATATGGACTATAAAAGAATATAATTGGGAAGACGGAGGTGTTCTGGAACTATTGATTTAATCAGGTAAGTTCGAATGTGAAATTCTTAAGTGGAAGTTATAAACTTACCTGATGTTTGCATTCTTTCGTTTTCCGAAGTATTTATCTCTTCTAAGAAAAAACAGGTAATCTCAGCGGATGGCAGTGTCAATAGTAATTGGTTCCTGAACGTATTCAGCACCATAGCCCACTTGCTTATTATACTGTTGGCGTTTTGACAGAAAATATGGTCTTGATGACAACACTGTGGACTTTATTGGTCATGCAATAGCTCTTCATAGAGATGATCGCTACCTGGAGGAACCTGCACTAGATACCGTGAAGAGAATGAAGGTGAAAACTGCCAGTGGTTCATAGTTAACTCCTTTTTGTTGATTTGGATTGTCTTACATTCACAGTTTCATCAGCTTTCTGTTGCACTTATTTTTTTTGGTTCCTCTACTATGTGGTAGCTCTATGCGGAGTCTGTTGCACGTTTTCAAGGAGGATCCCCTTACATATATCCTTTGTATGGATTGGGAGAGCTCCCCCAGGTTTCTATCTCTCTCTCGCTCTACCTTTTCCCACTCCCTGACATGTACTTCTCTTTTGAAAAATTTGGGGTTCTATTCAAGTTACTCAGTTGATGTTGATCTTTCTCCCTCAGGCATTTGCACGCCTCAGTGCTGTTTATGGTGGGACATATATGTTGAACAAACCTGAGTGCAGGGTACTCCCTCTATCACTTTTCTCATATTACCATCATCCTTGTAGTTGCACTTACCATCTTTCTGGCTTACGTGTTGTTGCACGTAACTTTTCTTGTTCATACAGAGACAATCATTGTGAACATATGATAACATGGATAGATTTAGATCCTGATTTGGTTTTGGGTGCCAGGTGGAATTCAATGAGAAAGGGAAAGTTAAAGGTGTCACGTCAGAAGGGGAGACTGCTCGGTGCAAAAAAGTTGTCTGCGATCCCTCTTACCTGCCTAACAAGGTAATAGTCATACTCTGGTTTCACACCCTACCATATGCAATGGAACTTGTTTGGGTGGATAAATTGTGTATCCAGGAAAGATTTTTTCATGGAATCGAGATTATCTTTTTCTCTCGAAAACAGGAGGCATTGAATTTTGCATGCTTTAATAGAGAGCTGTTTGCATTTGTAACAGGTTAGGAAGGTTGGTAAGGTTGCAAGGGCAATTGCCATAATGAGCCACCCAATACCAAACACCAGCGATTCTCATTCAGTGCAGGTTATCCTGCCACAGAAGCAGTTGGGTCGCAGATCAGACATGTAAGTTCTTTTACAATGTTTTGGGAGAAAAATTAATCACCCCATATCCGTTGAGTAGCTCCCATATAGGAGTGCATTAGTGGCAAACAATTTTGTTAATGAAGTTGACTAGTTTTTATGGGTTTTGTATAATGTGCCCAGCAATTTGTCTTTAACTATGCATTTGGATTTTCTTCCACTTCTACAATGTTGAGAAAAATGCATATGCTGTGGGAAACCTAGTGAAATTGCATTCCAAATCCTGCAGCTATCATTCTGTCCAACCCACTTTTCCAAACATAACTGTTCTAGGCATTATCGCTTGCATCCCAAACTGAGAAAAACCTAGTGACTGTAAATCCCTCGCCACTGTACAATGTAGTGCGAGATGATGTACTATCTCACTACTAGACTGCGCATGCAAGACCAGTTTGAGGGGGGGGGGTAAAATGTACTTTTCCTGAATTGAAATTGCAGATTAGTACATGCTTATAACTCAATTGAAAATCTGTTTTTAATTCTAAGACGCTTAAAACATAAGCTTTCACATAGATCTGGCTTCAATCAGACATCACTGATGGCCGCACATGAAAGCTTTTACATAACCAAAACCGAAAATAACTTTTCAAACTGCTACATGAATCCAGTCCCATGGCTGCATGGAGATATCTCTCAAACACCCAGTTCTCCATTTCAAGAGCAAACTTACAAGAATTCCAATAGAAAAGATGGTATCTAGGCTTGTCCCCAGTGCCTCCTCAGAACAGTCTGTATCTCTTCCAGTCTATTAGCGACCCAGACAGTAATATTGATGATATTCCCAATCCATTAGTCTTTCTGAATTAGTATCAGTTTTTCTGTGGAAAACTCTTCATTTTGCCAAATGCACCTTTTGTAAGAGCACAGTTATTCCCTGACCAGACAGTTCAATCCCTGATGCCACTTCACTTGGTCTAGCTGAGGATGTTTAACTATTGCTATTTAGCAGGAAAAATTTACGCTAGTTTGTCTATTTCACTGTGATAGGAAACAAAATACTATCACCTCATATCATTGAGATGTTGAATTCCTACTTGTCCTTGTGCGTTTTGTTGTGGGATTGGACACGCGAAGAGGTCCCCTCCCACTTTTCTCCCGACGCTTCGGTGCATTTCAGTTTTCCTGTATATGGTTTGTTAGAAGTGAATGCCTGTTGGAACATTTGCACTCTATAGTGGACATCGCAATATACTGTTGCAGATAACTTGTCAGTTGATTTTATACTGGTGCTCCTTTTCTTTCCAGCGTTAATTGAAGTCTCAATTTGTGATCCCTCTATGGTCGGGCAGGTACCTTTTCTGTTGCTCTTACTCCCACAACGTTGCTCCAAAGGGGAAATTTATTGCATTTGTATCAACGGAGGCAGAGACTGATCATCCTGAGACTGAACTTAAATCAGGAATTGACCTTCTGGGGCCTGTTGATGAGATATTCTTTGATATCTATGACCGATATGAACCAGTCAATGAACCATCCCTAGACAATTGCTTTATATCAGCGGTAAGGGTTATTTTGCTTTCTTAATGCTTGAGTTGATCACATTTCTGCCATGTAGCTTTTCACTAACGAGGGATAGTTACCGAATCCATTTTCATCTATAACAGAGTTACGATGCAACAACACACTTTGAGTCAACTGTCACAGATGTACTCAACATGTATACAATGATAACTGGGAAGGTAGTGAATTTTTTTCCTTGCAATTTAATCTGTTCTCTTGGTTTAAGTCATTCCTCGACGTTTAGAAATCCTGTCATGGACATGCTTATAGACATCTCTTATGATGCTTTTATCGCATACGCTGACTATAATGGAGCTGCCTTTAGTTAGGTAAAGGACCATACTAGGGAAAACGTTTAAACATAATATTTGATCATAAAGCTCTTCTGTTTTTTTGGCCTACTAATGATTATTCAAGTTTCAACTTAAACAGCTTCTTATACACTTATTACGTATTACCAAAATAAAAAAAAGGACCACAATGTCATACCAATCATTTTACTGGCCATTAGAAATTAACTTCTTCAAAAGATACTTTACAGGGAAAAAAGCGCTTCTTTCTGTGTCACTTCATGTTCTACCCGGACAAGGTTTAATGTCATAATTAATTGGTGTTTTTGAGCAGGTCGTTGACCTCAGTGTGGATTTAAGTAATGCCAGTGCTGCAGAAGAATAAGTATCGAAGACAAACGCCACTAGCTGATAATCCTACTTAGTTCCAAGTTCCCTGAGGGTGTTAAAGTTGCCAGTCACAAACTGGCCTTGACCTGGCCAATTCTTGTTTTCTCTTTCCGTCATAGACCATGTTATATGTGATGAAGTGTTCTTTCCTATGTAGTGGGAACTTTGATGTGCAGATTTAAGACATTCATCTGACGATGTGTTTCTGGTGGCAGCTTTGAAATGAAACGTATGTCGAATTGCCTTGTGTAACATGGTTCCTGATACTCTGTGGTTTTGCAATCTCTTGCTTTGGAGTTGGTTTCTTCGGAAGTTGTCCTATTATCTTGCTTTTCGTCTTACCCATTTCTCTCATTACAAGTTACCCCCCGCTGCGGAACCCAAAAAGAGAAGCAAACCAATCACGAAGAAAAAGGAAGAGAGTTTTGTGCTTTTTCTGTGGTGCTTTCAGCATTGAGAGAATAAACAAGTCTTTTACTCTCATTGACTATTCTTTCTAAATAAGTTCTATTTTTTTACTTTGTTCTATATGGTTGGTTATTTATAAAACCTCCCTTTTTTTGAGCAAAATCAGTAATTAACAGGAAAATATTGAAAGGGCTAATGTCATAGTAACCCTTGTGTCAAAAATATGCAAAAGACCTAAATGCCCCTATACGATAATTTTTTAAAAAATAAATAGGTTAATAAAATATAGATTTAAATTTTTTATTTAAAAAATACATTTTTATATATATTATTTTTTTATTTTTAATAAACTTATAAAAGTTTTAATCATTTTTATTTGAAGGGACATTTTATGATTTAAAACCTTGTTAGGAACATTAGGGACTTTGAAATTTAAGAGCGAAATTGATTTTAATATATAATTTAAAAGGTGTATTATGATATTATCAGATCACATTTTATGATTTAAAACCTTGTTTGGAACATTAGGGACTTTGAAATTTAAGAGCGAAATTGATTTTAATATATAATTAAAAAGGTGTATTATGATATTATCATATCGAAAACTAGAGATTTAACATTCAGCTGTTTAATATAATTCACTTCTATTGTCTATGTGGCGGAAAGAAAAAAATAAATACATATAACTGAACTATTAAAGCTAAGAAAGCTAGCTCCCCTAAAATGTCGGCGATGTTTGTTTAAGTTTTCAAAAAGTTTTCAAAAATTTCTTATTCACTTTTTTATCAATTCCAATACATTTTCACCGATCGCAATAATTTTTTCAACAATTTCAATAATTTTTCACCAATCCCAATAATTTTTTTCAAATTTTAAGAATTTTTAACTAACTTTTCACCAATCCCAAGAGAATCTACGTTACTTGCAAAAAAACATAAAAACAAAAATGTTTTTGAGAACTAAACCAAACATAGCCGCCGGTTTTTGAATTAATTCGTATAATTCTCTAAATATTAAAATTTTGACTCAAATCAAATAATAAGCACAATTACGTTGACACCCTACTAACAGTTTCCTTTGATAAGTGATCGATAAGCAGGGGTATGTTCGTTTTCACCATTTTTTCAGGATTCTAAGTATATTCATAATTCTACCACCGAACATATTCAGAATTCAAACACAAAAATCAATACATTTGACACAATCTCCAACAACTTTTTAATTTTTTATTCAACATAGATTTTCACTCTGTACTTTTTCACATAACTCCAATACTTATTTATTAAACAATTACATCAAATCATTTCTCTCTCCACTTTACACAAACACCAATAAAACACTATTCAATATAAAAATTCACAACTTCTCTAAAATCCTACATTTTTTCTCAAAACACGAACATCACCCCGGAGCAGGGACTCGGGAGTTCATAACGAAGCACATCACCCCGGAGTAGGGACTCGGGAGTTCATAACGAACTTCCCTCGCTCTCTCTCTCTCCCTCTGCGGCCGCTAACCGGATTTGGGTGTAGTTAGTCTCCCCCTGCCGTCGGACATCTAGAGCCAGTAGGGTAATAGTCACCCGTGCGTCCTTCGACTGCGCCTTCCGTCCCGATCTTGTTCTCTGATCCTCCGTGGACGAACTCTTAGGTTTCAGCGTTTATTAGCCTCCACAGTTGCAGCCTGCAGGGACAATGAAGCTGGACGTGAACGCCCTGAGATATCTCTCCAAAGATGATTTTAGAGTTCTTACCGCAGTCGAGATGGGCATGCGCAATGTGTGTGAATACGAGCAATCTTATTTAGAATTATCAGTTTCTTATCTAGCAAAATATGTGTTGGACTTCGTTTAATTTTCTCTTTGATAAACACGGTTTTAAATCTGAATATCCTTTTCGTTTCAGCATGAAATTGTACCTACAGAACTTGTGGACCGCATAGCCTCTCTCAAGTATGACTTCCTTTTCACTGCTGTTTTCTTTCCCCAGCTAGCAGCTATCTCACTCGCTCTGTCTCTGGAGTTCTATTCTCAATTTCTTAATTAGGTATATAATTTATGATAAGAGCGAGTCTGTATGTTTTGATAATAATTGAAACCTTGCATACATGTAGACATGGGGGCACATACAAAGTTTTGAAGAACTTACTCAAGCATAAGCTACTGCACCATGACTCTTCCAAATGTGAGTTTACTGCTCTCAATTATACTGTTTACGTATTGGATGGAAGGGAGCACGTCATTCTTCTTTTTTGTAAATATCTAATTTGTTATCCCTTTCATGTGCATCTAGATGATGGGTTTCGGCTCACCTACCTTGGATATGATTTTCTTGCTATTAAGACAATGGTTAACCGAGGAGTTTTTGCGGCTGTTGGGCGTCAAATAGGGGTTGGAAAAGAGTCTGGTATCATATTGAAACTTGCTATTGCAAAACCTTTTGCATTGCTCAAATGTTAGCATTACTTGATGGCATTCATTTATGGATACATTTGCTTTCTTCCAGATATCTTCGAGGTTGCCACCGAAGATGGTACAATCCTAGCGATGAAGCTGCACAGACTTGGTAGAGTTTCTTTTAGGGCTGTGAAGTCTAAGCGTGACTATTTGAGGCACCGTACGAGTTATAATTGGCTTTACTTGTCCCGGCTTGCTGCTCTCAAAGAGTTTGCATTTATGAAGGTTCTTTAATGCTGTTATTTGGGATTTGTGTGCTTTACTTTGTGTTGATTGATTGTCACGTTAGTTCATGTTGGCTTCACACTGGGTGCTGCTCATTCAGGCTTTGGGAGAACATGATTTTCCTGTTCCAAGGGCTGTGGACTGCAATAGGCATTGTGTGATTATGTCACTTGTCCAAGGTTACCCTCTGTAAGTGTTCCTTATTCATTTTTTACTTCCAATTCATGGCTTGATTTGTGTTACACCTTCCTTGTCCTGCTAATTTCATCTTTAGGTAGGAAAAGCATATACCGCATTAATGATCACAAAGTTACACGAAGGTGTCATAAAGATGAAAGCATATACCGCATTGATTTTTGGACATGGACACGAAGGATTCATAATATCCCAGGAATGTGAACATGTTTATATACATTGTCTCTGTGAATTGCCAGCATGTATGTTTACCTAGGATGCTTGTTAGCGTGCTAAAATTCTGTAGATGGTAAAAACAATCATAAAGAAGATGTAGTTTATAGGCTCATTTACAGAAATTCGCAATCCTTATAACTCCACATTTTTAGTTTAGAAAAAGGTTAAATTCTATTTCAGGCTCTAAACTACTGTTGCACCTTGGTGGACTCAAGCGTTTTATGATTGTGTGCAGGAGAGACCAAATTTTTAATAGAAGTGCCTAGCTAATGTAGGACAATTCCTTCTGAGAAGCACATAAATGTTTGTTCTCGTATCTGACATTAAAATTTCTCTGACAATTTCTTGTGCTCTTTTTCGTACAAAGACGTTTCCTGCTTTTACCTTGTGATAAAAATATTGTCGCTTATTGGGGCAAGGATCTGTCTATCAGAGTTGTTGGAGCAGGACTGAGGATAAATGTGATAGAATACCCTGCTCCTTGTAGTACATTGCGATTTTAATAGGATCTAGGCCTAGCTTATCAAGAGACTGGTTTATTCTAGCAATTATTTAATGGGAAGAACAATGATAATCTGAAAACTCTATAACAAATAGAATGCCACTTAGATCATATATCACAATATGATGTGTTTCTGACTTGTGGTAAAATCCAAGAACCAATGTTTAGTAGAATGAATTATCTCTATCTCGTGCAGTGTGCAGGTTAAGCAGTTGCAAAATCCAGATATGGTTTTTGAAAGGATCCTTGGTCTTGTTGTTCGTCTGGCTGAACATGGTCTCATTCACTGCGACTTCAATGAATTCAATATTATGGTAGGCAATTAAAGCTCTCTTTTTGATTCTTAAGAGCTGTGTTTTATTAACCCAATATTGGATCTCCATGTTCGTATAAGCATTACCTGCATATGTGGCTATTAACTCACCTCATCGTGTCTAAAATGCATTATCAGCTTCCTCATCAGATTACTGGTTGAAAATAATTATTACTCACTTCTTATGCTGTGTAGATTGATGATGATGAGAAGGTCACCATGATCGATTTTCCACAAATGGTATCTGTAGACCATCGTAATGCGCAGATGTATGAAATACTGCCTCTTATGATGCTTTGTCATACTTTTGTCATTCGGCATATTTTTGGTCTTTGATTTTATTATATCCAATAGCTATATTGGATATCCCTGACATGGATGTTGGATAGAGTTCTCCCATTTCTGAATAAGTTGACATTTTTCAGGTACTTTGATCGTGATGTTGAATGCGTCTTTAAGTTTTTCAGGAAGAGGTTAGTGAGCCTTTTGGTACCATCTCTTAGTAGCTTTGCTTCCCATTAAGCTGATTGGGACTTACTAACTGTGTGAATGGTTCTTGTATGTACGTCTGTGAATAAGTATTTGGTGGGTTTTCTGTCATTAATGCATTGATAATCAGTAGGGATTTCTTTTTTGAAATGATTATTAGGTGTATGAGTTTCTATTATCAACCTCCCCCCCCCCTCTCGGGCCCTCTCGGGGTTTCTTTTTCTTGAGCAAACTTTCCATTGCTAACAGGGTTTAAAGAGTTCCTCATCAGTTCATAAACAGTTTACTTTTGGGCTGGAAAAAAAGTGTGTAAACCTATGTAGTTGGATGTTAGATGGCGTAGGATTATAGTATTTCAAGCATTGTTATGCTAAGTAACTTATAATGTTTTCTGTTACTGGTGTACCTAAGGTCAATTTGAAGGGAGCTCAATTTGGAAATTTAGAGTTTGCAGCTTTGGGGTTTGAATTTTGAGGAAAGGACAGGAGAAACGAGAAGAAACCGATGAAACTTAATTGAGAGAATGAGAAGAAAGAGACTGACTTCATCGACTTCCAATGATAACATTAGTCATCAAATTGGATGTTGAAATAAAAGAGTGACGGGCCTTTCTACTGATAAACTTACTGTTAACCAATCCAGTCCTCGTACCTTCTTCAATGTTTGGTCTCAAGAGAACACGTGTTGGCCATCAATGTTCCCATCACCCATGGCTATGATATTTTGAGCCCATGTTGGACTGGATAAACAGTAACAGTTCTTTTTCTAGTGTAGATACACCAAAAGAGGGAGTGAACTTACAGAAACATGAGTTGTAGAATCATTGAAAGAAGGGATACCAGTGAGAACATGAAAAGTACTTTCACTATAGTCATCTGAACATTATCCTACATGTAACGCGAATTTTAAAAGTAAACAGCTCCAGCGTAAATGATGTGCAAAAACTATTTGTATGTGTTGATAATATGTTGATTGGTCACCTGAAATAGGACTTCTGTTTGAAAAGTAACTCCTTATGGGTGGTGGTGGGGGGAGGGGGGTTGGGTTAAGTTTACTTCTGTTATGCAGGCAGAAATAAAACTGGGAAGAAAAAATGGCAGAAGTACTTCTCAGAGGGTTTTATGCCACCATCCTGAATGAAGAAACAAATTCTTTCAAAGATGAGATCATAAGTAACCTAGATTGTACAAAAATAGTCCCAGAGAAACCTCAGGAGTACAGACTAAGATACCAAAAAGTTCTTTGGTTCCTTGCTAGTTCAATTTTTGGAGGTATAAGAAAATGCTGAAAAAGAAATGATGACATGCTAACGGCTTCTACTTCTTATTGATTTTAAAATTTTCGCATGCATGATCTTGCAGGTTCAACCTGTCTTTTGAAGAAAGCCCAGATGATATTGATGGTTCAGAAGTAGACACAGATGAAAATGGCAGGCCTTGCTTTTCTTCAATAGCAAAGGGCGCTGGCTCTCTAGACAAGGAACTTGCCGCTAGTGGATTTTCTAGAAAGGACCAAGAAGACATTGAGAAGGTATGGTGGAGCATGTCTTACTGAATGGTCAGTGCTAGATGTGGATATACATACATATGTACACACACACACGCGTATAGAGAGAGAGAGAGAGATGGCTACTTGGGTGACTGCCTGCATTTTCCAGTTTGGTATTCTTGCTATCATACTGTAAATGGTGTACTATAACCACAGTTTTGTCTGTTATCTTACCCTGTAGTGTTTCTTCATGGTTCTCTTGATTTTTCCTTTACCCTTGTCTTGCCCATTACCTATTTTTGTGTCCTCATTAGTTATACTCATTTCAAAAAGCTGTTCCTTTAATTTTGAAATTTAGGACGAATCACGGTAATATAGGGGGCATGTGTCAATTGCTCTTTGGAAGTATCTGTTGTATATGATTTGGTTCAATTCTCTTGAATACATTGCGATTGTATACAGTTAATTGAAGGAGAGAAGGATGCAGATTGGGATGATGAAGAAAGTGAAGATGGTGGGCACAGTTCTAACTCCGAATTAAATGAATCTTACATAAGTGGTGTTGATTCTCTGCACTTGCTAGAGCAGGTATTCTTTTTTTCTTTTCTTTTCTTTTTTGTTACAGAGGTAGAGCATCTACGTTGGGCATTTTTCACTCTAATTAAGCAATTTATGCTGTCTGACTCACAAGATTCGCATTTTTTTTTTACCATTGAAGCGAAAAGTTGGGTTGTAGCTTGTAAAACGTGGCAATATCTGGGCAAGGTCCAAAATTTATATCTTGATGTTTACCTCATACATTTCCTTTTTTATCTCTGTTTTGTGCATCCTAAAATGTTTCTTTTCTCTCTCTCACCTGTATTATTATATTCCCCTAAGATTGTTTTGGGTGTCAAACATTGTAATTGCTAATACAAAATATAACTCAGCAAGAGCAATCTTCTGATTGTGACGAGGATGGCAGAGTCGAGAAGAATCAACAAAACTCTGAAGTAGGCCAAAGTCAAACCAGTGGACCTGAAACACAATATGAGAGTGAAGAGGTACACCTTCGTTCTTTTATTTCTGTTCCGTGTTTGTAAATGCCATGAAGTTTGCAATTTTCAGAAGTGGGTGCTTATCAAGGCACTGGGCTACAATGGCACTTGTGGTTTTGCAGATCTGTCATCTGTGGGATAGTCATGTTAAAATTGCTTAGTGTTCAGACACAGTTCCTCCAAGTATAATAAACGTCTACCATCAAAATACATGATTTTGCTTGTTACTTGGCAGAAAAAGAAAAAGAAAATATGGTTATAATCTTTAAGTTTGTTAGGTGGACAGTTTAGGTTCCAATGATGTATGTTTTATGTCATTGACAAAAAAAAAGCTAGTGTCTATTGCCGATTCTCCTTTTTTTCACCTACAATGTTGGGAGTTTGGATACCTTAGCTCATAGGTGTTCTAGGAAAGCTAATCAATTAGAGGAAGATTCTGTAGTGAAGAACTCGTCCATTGCTCATCCTCTTCTATTGTTTTTATGTTGGATGCAATATATTAAACATTGATGCATTTAAAAGAACTGGTATGGGCAAAAAAACCATCGATTTACATTAGAAAAGAAAGAAAAATGAAAATACATCTTAGGGACTGCACCTTGAATCTATATTTTGGTAAAGTTGGAGTTGTTTCGTTGTCTGAGATGTTTTGAACATCTGTGTTATGTCTTAAGAAGCTATTCATGGCATGTGAATCCCTAAGGTTAGTATTTTTCTCCAGGGCGAAGATAACCAGACCGTGAATAGCAATGATGCTGAATTGACAAAGCGTTTGAGAAAGCAGAATCGACGTGCTATAGCATCGGTGAGCGGAGGTCGGAAGACTCTTGCCTCCAGAAATACCTACAAAGACAAGGGTGGTAGGTCCTCTCATAATTCCAAAATGCAGAAACAATTAAGCGGCTGGTGAAGTTTTGTGAAGAATCGCTGTCTGCTCCATATCATAGATGCCATCAGTTAAATTGGCCCCGGCAATGGTAAACAAATACAGAAAAGAATTTTGTCCCTGCAATCGATAACCTGCCCCACCTGACTTTCAAGTCAAACAAGCAAGGTGATAGGAGAAATTGAGTTGGTATCGCTTTATAAGCACCACAAGCTTGTTTCAGTAATGTTCGTGAATGAGCTTTTAGTTGTGTGATGTAGGGTAACTGACTTGCCTTATTGCGCAGGTTGTATTACATAATTATATATTAGTTTCTCCATTAAGGTTGGATAAGTCTTAAATTCTTAATGAAGTATACCTTAGATGAAGTCAGGACCGGATTAATTTGAAGTGTTCTCAGCTTGTCTTGCGTGGCCATGGTTTGTATTAATTAGGTGGTTTCTTGGTTGTAAATTGCTTTTAACCATGAGATGCAGAGTTTGCTCAACCCATCCGATTATGTGAAAACTGGTAGATGCAATAAAGAGTAAAATACGGATATAGAAGAGACGATTTATGGAACAACCCGAGTAAAACGCCTACCCCCCCCCCCCCCCCCCCCCCCACACACACACAAAAAAAAAAAAAAAATTACCCGAGTAAACACGTAGAAGTGTAGAATTCCGTTCGTCAGCGAGACAGATGAGGAAGATGACAGTGCAGACAGACAACAGCCACAACCCACGCATCTGTATGCTCCAAAATTGAGCCCTCTTCTTCCCCTACTATTTTTTTTGTTTAAATTCAGTTCAGACCGTACTGAGTCCAGATGCATCCAGACCCATATTCTGGATTGAATCCTCTTTATCGGTTGGATCTGGAGGATTCAATCCAGACTCCAGACAGTGGGTATGAATGCGTCTGGACTCGTACGATCTTGACTGAATCCAAATTTATTTTTCTGTTTCTAAGGAATCAAAATCAGAATGCATATAATTCCGCTCTTCAAAATTCTTCCTTGACGTGCGAATATTTTAAAAGGGTCGATGAGAGAAAAATCGAGCGCAAGAAGAGGAGCTGCAAAGCTTGTGGTGACTGCCAGTATAGGCAATTAGGCAAATTAGTAGCAGCAGCAGCACAATTGTAATATAAACTACCGGCCTTCCGCAAAGAGGGCATGCCGTGAGAAACGAGAACAAAGGCGGGAAACGTTTTTTATTCACAATGCGGTAGTCTAGTTCTAATTGGAATACACATTTGTGTCTACCACAACGAAACATTAAAGAAGGAAAGGTGGGATTGGGGGAGCTGCTCTAGCTTGACTACAAGGTTTGAGTGAGACTATGGGGCTGTTCGTTTGTGTACATGGGTGTCAGTCGCAGTTGTAATCTCTCTGCCTTCTTCCATATCAGATTCCACTTCACCTACTTCTGTCATCTGAACTGTCAAAGGAGTAGTATCTTTGTGGCTCATGTGGCTGGAGTCATGAGCAGTAGAGCCAGGAGCAGTAGAGCCATGAGCAGTAGAGCCATGAGCAGCATTAGCAGCCTTTCTCAAACCCTTGCCCCCCTTTTTCGCTGCCCGAGCCCAACCAACAAGCCCTTCTTGTATATGTTCTTCAAATATAGCCTTCTTAAATGAAGTTCCCATCTATGTTTCAAGGAACCACAAACAAACAGCAATATTTCATTAGCCAAAGACCCCAAAATAAAAGTGACAAGGGAAGATGAGTTTCCAGGGTCAGGGTCGGCTCAATAAAAAATGAGGCCTAAAGCCATACTAAAAATTAGGCCTTTTATATAAAATATATTTAAAAATAATTTTTTAAAATTTTTGAGATATAAAATTACTAACAAAGTGGGCTTACATCTCATTTATTTTTAATTTATTTGTTCATCATGCATTTAAGGGTTTTTTTTTTATTTTTTTATTTTTAAATTATGGGGCCTCTTACTTAAAATGGGGCCTTAAGCAATTGCCTAAGTTGGCTAAGGGTTGAGCCGGCCCTGTCCAGGGTTGATCCAACTCACCTGTGTGACAATCGCATAGAGTGGAAGGGTACTGTAGCTGCAGACGAACTGAACGAATACCCTAAAATCAACAAATCATACCATAAGATGTTGGCAGAAAAATAGAAAGACAAGCTTTTTCTTTCTCTTTCTCTGTTTTGTTTCTTTCTGTGAGAGGAAGACAAAGTTTTGAAGTAGAATATACGTATCCTCGTTTTACATACCCTATAACAAGTCTAGGGATGATATAACCGACTTTTCCCATTATGCATGAGTCAAATCCATACTGAACCTGCAGTAGATTGCATATGATAAGATCCATTCAGCAATTCACATCTTAATTTGTAGGAGATATCTTAAGTAACAAATGGTGAGATATATGTTACCCAAATCCAGAAGAAAAATGCCAGCTCAAAAGAATTCTGGAACAGGATGATATGAATCAATAAGAGAACAAGCTTTGGCCTATGGAACCAGAAGTGATCATCTGAAGGCTGAACTACCAATGCCCCTTGAATTGCTACATGTTTCTCTGCAACTTCATGGGCCAACTGGGAGATTACATGCTCCAGCTTGGTTCCCACAGCAAGTAGAAGCTGTAGAAAGAAAACACTATTCATATTAAGGTACTTATCCTGCATGCTTCCCTATGAGTTTACAAGATGGACATGTAATTTCATTATTCTGTGAAGTGAAGCTGAACCATCTACCCAGTTCATACTAATAACTAAACCATGGTAAACACCACAGAAGAAAGCAGACACATTTCTTCAAGGGTCTAAAGTTTGAGCGAGAAACTAAAATGCTGAAAGACTTCGACTCATCCATTACCCTTGTAAAAGGGGTGTAAAGTCTATGGCTGATGTTACTTTCTATTAGAAAACAGCAGACATTCTCATCACAGGGGAGTGTCAAATATTAACTTACAATGAAAGGAATGAATGCAATCCAAAAGTAGGCATGCCATCCTGAAAGAAAATCAAAACACACGATGCTTTGATGTTAGGAGATGATGATATTCATCCAAGAAAGATACCTTCTTGTCAATACTGATGTTAGAATAGAGATAAGGCTATTGCATTATATTTTGAACACCTCCAAGAACGATACCTTCTTGTCAATACTGATGTGATAGAAAAATGTGCATCAAAATGGATTAGAACTGGGGACCTCCTCTACCACTAAACTTTCTACTACAATTTTGGAGCCAGGGGTCAAACCATCTTATGAATGTAATTAAGCATGTCACTTGCTGTTCAATGGTCCAAATTGCAGTACGAAATTAAAATTTGCTTTGCTAGTAAAAGGTGGCACTCAATAAGGCCCAATGCCCATATATTCAATAATGTGCACAGAACCTAATGAGTCTTTTATGAACAAGAAGGCTACAGCAATCTGTGGGAGAGAGCGCGCTTACCAGCGACATTCAGAAGCAAGAAAATGACCACAAATAACCAAAGGTACCAACTGCAATTGATGAAGGGAGACATAGTTAAGATCTACGAATTGAGGAATAAGATAACATAAATCACTTTTAGCGTCAAGGGGAGACGGTACATGATAATATAGCCCATAAAAAAAGAAAGAAAGAAGCCATGTAATATGGTTTCAACTTTCAAGCTGCCACAGAAGTCCTACCATTTTTCATTGAAAAAAGAAGCCTAATAAAGCACAAACTGTTAATGCCAACACTTTGAAATGGTTTAACTTTAAAAGATGGACCTAATATTAGGAACAGGGAAGCTAAGTACAGAAAAGAAGCTAATAAGCTATGCATTGGGATGTTTTTTCTATTTGTAGCTAACCTTATTCCCACGACTTTCTTGAAATCAGCTTCAAGGGCACGTATCATGTACTTGTGGAAATTGAATTTTGGGTTTCCCCTGCAATGAGTCTAAAGAAATAAAAAAATTTCAAAACTCAGCTAGTCTCTCGCTATATAAAAAGGAAGTTGTGCGGTGTCACGCGAAAGAGGGAAAAAGGGAAAAGAAAAAAAGAAAATTCAAAGAAGAGAAAGAAGAAGAAATTGAAAGCCAAAGATAGAACTTCATATAACTTACCATAATGAAGCCTAGTCGTAGTGTCTCATAGTCTGTTGAAGTCACAGACCCATAGAATTGCTTGAAAAAAGAGCGCTGAAAAGAGAAGCCATTATAATTAAAAGGGTAATCAGTTGTTGGAAAACAGAAAGACCGATTTGATGATAAAGGACTCCAGAACTTACCAACCACCCTAGCAAAGCTGAATCCTTGCCAATACCCAAAAAGTGACCCCGTATGAAATTGTGTTCTTGGACATGCGTGAATTTTGCTTTCAGAACTGCACAGATCGTCTTTGCTTGAGAATATTTTCAAATAAATGCAACTAGGTGTTGACGCTTAAAGAAAATGCATGCAGAAACGTTTAAGGGTGGATAATGATGTTTCATTCCATGTCATTCAGTCCAAAAGAATTGAGTGGAGGAATGAAGTTATTCTTTGATCTGGGATTCAAGAAAAAGAAAGACCGCCCGCAAATCAACCTGATCAGATACACCACAGGAAAGTATGCAGACATCAGCTTTTAACAAGCATACCTTTTTCTGCATCGTAATCCTTTCCTAGGATAGAATCCTCCCAGTGTTTCCATTGCCGTATCTATGCCATTGAAAACACATAACAGAAAAATTAACAATTGGATTGCAAATTCTTGGACCTTGGATATGCAGCAAAATTAGAGAGATTGGAAAAAGAAAATAATAACTTACCTTAAATCCTCCAAAAATAATGGTTAAAACACAGAAAACCACATGCACAACAGCTAAAACAAAGATGAAGATGTGAAGATGATGAAGTGCGGTTTGAGACAACAGAGGGACCTTTCCCTGAAAAAGAGTGTAAAGCACAGCAAAAACTAATCAGATCTGTGAATTCATATATAGGTGTGCCACATGAGACTTCAAGTGCATGCCATAAACATCCTCTAGGGACCTTAGATGACTCCACATAATTCTATCTACCCTGGCAGATGTTGATGTATTCAAGCTCAAAATCAGTAAAGAGTTGTGTGGTTTTCATTTTCTCAACTTGTAAGGCACGCATCCCTGTCAGTCAGATTTCAAACTTTCACAAAGGTTGAACTTCAGTGTGTAATACTGGAGACAATCAGCATGAGAAAAAATGGGGAGAAAAAGAGAAGAAAGTACTGACATTAACAGATATTAAAGCGTTACCAATAGAGTTTTGCTCCGCATCAAACAACTCAACTTCTCTTAGCATTTAAGGGGCATGTATCCTCAACAATTCTTCGCCCTTTAACAGAGAAATTGGCAGTTACTAATGACCGGAATACATATTCCTCTGAAACTCTGTAATGTCCCGCCAAATGATGGTACTTTGCTTGAAGTGTGGATGAACCAATAATGCAGGGATTGATAGAAAAAAAAACAGTAACACCAACTTTTCAAGGAACTTCTTTTTGGTGCTTTGGAATGCAAACCCCAGAAAACTCTTCTGTGGAAATATCTGAGATGGCTCGGCTGTGATTATTGGCAGGGGTGGGCAAAAAACCCGAGACCCGACAACCCTAACAGGCACGAACCGTTTCCGACCCGGTCGGGCCGGGTTTAGGTGGGTTCGGGTATATGAGCAAACCCGAACCGAACCCGACAATATAATGGCCTCAACTCGTGACCCGGACCGACTCGTTTCGACCCGATATTTTCGGGTTTATACGGGTTCGGGGTTCCTCATAAGTAAACCCGATATTTTCGGGTCGGGTTCGGGTTCAAAAATTCGAACCCGAACCCGGTTTGCCCACCCCTAATTATTGGAAAGCCGGTCATGCCAGCTCTCTAGCAATGATCTCATTGCTGATATCGAAGCAATTACATGGGTGATTTTAATAATATTTGGAAGGCGTAATCTCTTGTGGCTACTAGGATTTAACTACTCAGCATCCTCTGTAATTTTAACTGGCAAAGCTTCTCACCTGTAGAAGCTAAGTGCAATTGTCTAAGTGCTTGCTATCTCTCTCTTACAAGGAAAAAAGAAAGGAACTCGGCGCAAGCTAAGTACAATAGTTCTATCTCTTTTTATCTTCATCTATTTTAGATATATGTATATGTAAGAACAATTGCTCTGGTGTCACCAAATCAAGGGACATTGGAGTTTGATTACGAATGAGCAGTTGGAGCTTGAACCTTCCATGGTTAGTACTCACTTGAGCTCATCAACCACCCGTACCTAGAGGACGAACATTTGGGCTCATTTCATTACTGCTACTTCTGCAAGCTTTAAATCCGTTTTAAATCTGAAATCTTAGCTGGAGTCACTAGCAAGGCAGGGAAAATCAGTGAACCAGAGGATATAGAACTTGGAAGAGGAATAAAAATCAGGAACAATTAACAACCTTGGATTTCGAATAGTGGAGGATGAATTCATAACTGTAAAAATTCAGCTAAACTGGGGTTTATGCCATTTCAAACTGCCTACCCTCAAGATCATTGGTAGAAAATGTGGGATTAAATCTTTCCATTAATCATGCAGACAGAACAGACTGTTCCAATTTGGTCTTGCCGAAATGAGTGGGTTGAAGTGCAAGAAGACAGATAACGAATCCAATCAAATGAGACTTTGAGATTCAAAAACAATTGAACTAAGACGGTAGAACCTTAGAAAGATTCAAAATATCTTCGTCTTCAAAGTTAAATTTTTAGGTGCCCAAAGATGTGCATTTTCAAACTAACGCACGCTTCTAGTTGATTCAGTAATATATGTTGATAAGTCAATTCATTATTGGAAAAGTCTTTATATATATTATTTTCTGAATCTCGAAGCTTTTAAAGAACAAAGCTGCAGGTTTGGTGCATTGACGCAATAAAGTCAAAACAACTCCACTAAGATTCAACGAAATAAAAATAATTCCCTGTGCAACGTTCCTATCGACTCTGAATGCCAACTAAAAAAATTCGACAATCAATGAATGCCAACTAGAATCGTGGAAAGCACTGATTGCGGCCAAATTTCAGGGAAGAAGAAAGAAAAATTTAGAAGTACCGTTGCACAGGTACTCGAGCTCTCGGCAAGGAGACGACGGACACTCCCAGAAATGAAGGAATTGAAGAAGGTTTGGAAATGGTCAGTGGTAGAAGAAGTATCTTCTTTCTTACAGGGCAACCACTTATTGGCCAAGTTCTCCGATATGCAAATTTGGGCGATCCGTGTTTGGAACACCGTCAGTAGCAGTGATATGAACCCCAACAACATCAACTCTGCATTCATACTCACAAACACCATCAGATATGCGATATTCCCCAGAACCCTTATACAAAATAATTACATACACCCACACGTATACTTTTGTGTGTGTATGTGTGTTTGTATAAAAAGAGGGGCGAAGAGGTGCTGACCTTCTTTGATCTTTTGTAAGGCCTCAAAGAGAGGCTTCTGGTTCTTTTTCTTGAGATACTGCAAAAGCATCAATTTGATAATGATGATCAGTCGAAATGGTAAACAAGAGAAGCTTGATGAATTTATCAACCGAAAGAATATACTTGTCCTAAAAGTATCCGGCCGTCCATTAAAATTGAGAAAGTACAGAAAAGATTAGAATCTCTGTATAGGTAGAGTGACACAGTAATGGAGAAAGTTGTTGAGTAGGTAATATATATGGTTATAGCGAAGAAGAAGATGCGTACCTTGCCAACGTAATGGAGAATTCGTTCGACGGCGAGAGAGATGATAACGATGACACTGCAGACAACAGCCACAACCCACGTAGGGGTATACTCCAAAGTTGCTCCCTCTTCCCCCCCTGCCATCTTTCTCTGTCTCTACCTAACCCGAGACCACAGCCTGACAAAAGGGATGATGATATAGTCCTCTGTTTTTCAAGTTCTCATCTTGACGAACTCCAAACGCGTAAAGAGGGTCGGAGAGACTAGAATTGATCACATGAAGATGAAGAGGAGTGGAGGAGAAGCTATAAATATGGCGAGTTGGAGCCCGCCAGGTTGGACTAAGTTAAGAAATAAGAATAGTTTAGCAGTGAAGTAGAAATCTCTGCCGCCCGCAAACAGAGGATCATTCCGTGGGAACTCAGAAAAGCTAAAGTGGGTTGACCCAACACCAACAGACCGGAGTCTGGGACCAAGTGCTTGCCTCTCGAAGGAACGCAACTCAACTCAACTCAAAGACACAATCTCCATTTGAACATATTCAAACCAATCCACATCATCCTCGGAAGGACTACTTGCGAGGTTGAGGTCGCGTAAACTGTAAAACCAGACTACGAAACGCGTACCGCGTCATTTTCCACCTAACGAAAACCCCAGCAAAGAAAAGCGTATCACAAAAAAAAAACAATGGAATGTGGAGACGCGGATGAATTCTTATAGTCTAAAATCTGTGAAAGAATATTCCGTTCTCCGGGTTTCACTGGGTTCTTACTGTAGTTGTTGTTTACTACAGTGTGAAAGAATTATTGCCTCACTGTGGCTCTGTGCTGTATTGATCCGCGTTAGATATTGTTTACTGATTTCGTGTGCTGTTGGCTGGTTTTTCCCACCTGATTTGTAAACGTCCACCCGTTTATGAAAATTGAATACATTTCGACGTGAATTTTGTCCTTCCAAACCAATATATGTTTAGCTTAAATTTTTTTACAAACAAATATCAAAATCTTTTAATTTTCGTACATGTTCTAACGTGTTTTTTACTTCAATACTTTTTTTTAACAAATTCTAATAAAAATTATTTTATAATTAAATTTTCTTTAACTTTTCACCCATCGAACATAACATGCAATGGGATGCAGATCGCATTGCCGGCATGTGACGTCCTACTCATCATCAATACGAAGAACTCGTCAACAAATGACCCCAATTGTACCATGCATGTTCCGACTTAGTTAGATTAACATCCTCTTGAAATAAAATAAGACATGTGTACGACCACATGCAATTGTGCCATTCATGTTCCGACTTAGGTAGATCGACATCCTCCTGCAATAAAATAAGACCTATGGTCATGATATCCTTATAATAGTAGTGTCGCGTATCTGTCGTGGTCTGGTTTCAACCCGAGTAGGAACAGAATTTAACGTGGGAAACAGATTGGGTTATGGGAGGTCTGGATTTAAAAAAGTAGATCTAATTATTAGTCTATGAGAGTTGGCTGAGCTAATTCAAAATTTCAAACTGCTCCTTATCTCGTCTCATTAAATAAAATAAAGTGGTTAAAATTTAGTCATTGATTTTGTTTTTTCAAGTAAGTGTTTATAATAACTAAAATCAAATGCTCTCATTTAGTTTTTTTTTTTTAAAAAAGGGCGATGATTTCCCTCTCAATTCTCATGTTATTTTCTAGTAGTAATAATTTGATATTGTTATATACTACTATATTTACAATCCATATATATATTTATTTATTTATCTGAATATTTTAAAACGAGATAGCTAGCTCTAGAACTAACTACATACTTATGGATCTGGTCACATAATCCCACAGGAAATATATGAAAATATTTTATTATATGACAGACTACAGATTTTAGATACCTAATACCTCAATTATAACTTGAATATAATAATAAGAGAAAATTAATTTTTGGTCATTAGGTTTTGACTACTTTTACGTTTTGGTCGCTGAGTTTCATTTTTTTACGATTTGATCACAAGGTTTTGACCGCTTTTACGATTTGGTCTTTCCGTCAAACCTCCGTTAATTTTTTAACCGGAATAGCGGTCGATCGATTGCAGCAACGATATATTGTAGAGGTCGACCACATTATATTCTGTTAAAAATTAAAGTTTTGACGGAAAGACCAAATCTTAAAGTGGTCAAAATCTAGTTACCAAATCGTAAAAAAATGAAATCTAATGATCAAAACGTAAAAGTGTTCAAAATCTAGTGATAAAAATGAAATTTCCATAATAATAATAATAAAATATACCAGTTATGAACCTGCAGCGCAGCGATCAGGTCGTTTTCCAACTTCATCCATTTTCTACTTTAAACGGCTAGTACTGATGAAAAAGATATGATCCCACTTGGTGGATGCCGACAGAAAGTATTATCAGACGTTCCTACTACAGAAAGTCCGGCAAATAGTACCCACGCGTTTGTGACGACTTTGAATTAGAAGCCGAAGAGTACGTCGCTTAGAAAAAAAAAAAAAAAAAAAAAACCGAAGAGAACGTTAACGTACCCCGTTTTCAATCATGGCCGCCTGGGCTCTCGCTTTGCCCCACGCATAAATATGGCTTTCGCCAATCGCTGCAAGTCCATTTCAGAATACTTCCAATACCACATGGGTTGGAACTTGGAACGCTTACCATGTGGGTTAGAATTTTGAGTGAGAGGGCCAGGAGAGATCTACGAGCACGAAGAGATGGGCCAAACACATTAGCTATCAAGGAACGCCCACGTACGTCCCAGACTCGAGTCTGAGTCTAATCTTTTCGATCGCTTATATTGGCCTTGCTAGCTCTTTGTCCTACGTACATACAACAACCTGCGATTAATATATATCATAATCTTATCGATCGATCGCTTGAGTGCTTAACTTTTGTTTGTTTGTTTTCCCTACCACCCAGAAAATTCTGCTACTAGCTAGTTGTCTAAAAGTCGAGATCAAATCGTGCAAGCCAAGGCCTAGGCGTTCTGCAGGGGCTACCTCTAATATCACCATCTAATATCTATCCATTAATGCCACAGCTTGACGGCCAGTAAAATTCTAGTAATTTATCTATTTGGTTTTAAAGTGCTGGCCATTAATATGCTTTGTAAAATATAACTCTTTTTCAGGGACCTTAATGTCCTTGTCCTCAACTCAAGTTTAATAATTTAATGACTAATTCACTTTTTCTGTGGCATATATAATTAAGACGTTGGCAACGCATGAGGGGCTGAATTATATTGATTAGAAGCGCTATTAGTTGACAATATTGGAAACATCTATTGCATATGATATGATCTATCTATAATCTAGTATCTACAATAGTTGCGCTGCTTATAAAGAAGATTAGACATAATCCATTAAAATATATATTATGATTTTTTGTGATTTTCTACTCGAATAGTATGTTACACTTTAAAAAGGCATATATGTAATAAGTAGACTGTGATATTTAAAATTTTTGAATAGTATAAGTTTTAGGGTTAAATGCATGTCATGCCCTTTTGGTATGCGATAATAGCAAATATGTCTCTGAGGTAAACAAAGTCCTTTTCATACCTCTGAGGTAAACATTCAGAAGTAAATATGTCATTCCGTTACGTTTATCTCAGGGGTATGAAAGGACATATTTGCTCCTGAATGTTTACCTCAGGGGTATGAACCTCTTCTAAATTATTTTATAAAATTCGGATAAAAGATTTCCGAATATCCTCTTCTAAAATATAAGGTATTTTATTTTTTTACACAATTATTTGTAGACATCGAGGAGTAAAAATCGTCCAGCAGTGAACTCTTTGAAGCAATAATTCAGTTGGAGTCATGATGAATAATCGTTATAAAATAATATATCCTCGCCAAGAGAGAATTAAAAATAAAGAGGAAACAAAAAGAGTGAACGACACCAAGACACCTCAATCTACCTCGTAAGGATAAGAAAGAGATGTCTGTCGAAGGAATCGGTGCTGGCACTAGGAAGTATATAGATAAAGACCAGGCGCATGCATTGACATAAGATCCATCTTATCTCTTATGTTATGACTTTGTTGGGTAATTATTTTCTTTCTCGGAAAGTATATCTTTCCTTTAATTTTATATTTAAAATTGAAAAAAATAAATAAACATAATATGTAGGTTTTACTGTTTAATTATGTGAAACTTCAGATTATATAGACTATTTAGGCATGTTTGAGACCCCAAATATTTGGGGTCTCAACAAATCGGACAAACCAAACAAACTTCAAAATTTTTAACTTTTACACCTACACACTTCACTTTTCACAAACTCCAATAAATCTCAATAAAGTAAAGATTCCTAAAATTTCGAAAATATTCCCCAATATTTTGGCAAACAAACATTTAATATTTATAAGTTTGTCCGGACACTGTTTAACAAAAAAGAAAAGAAAAGAAAGAAAGCTTGTGCAGTTCATTATCGCGAGACTTCGCTTGATAGAAGGAGAATGTTTATCCCGTTAATCAGGGGAGCTTTTGTCTGGTTGGCAAGTTGCAGACGATCATGGGTGTCGGGTGGACCTAAAGTAGTCATTTTTCTGATAACGTGTTCTATGGTGCGGGACAGTCGGTTCTCATCTAAAGAAGCTTGATTAGTTTGGACAAATTGTTTTCTTTTTTGCTTTATCGACCTTCTCATAACATTGCTGGCTGTTGCGCGATAAGACTTAAAAGAGTGTCTGGGAAGTGGGAAGAATACCACATTGTGCTGGCGGATTACCTCTACAAGTTATTAAGAAATGACTCTCACATGCAAAACGATAACGTTTGCTAATACGTTCTCATTTGAAAGCTGCTATTCCGTGATGCACGCAGTATACCAAATCTGTTCTTCAGGTATTTATCTCCAGCCCTCAAAAAGCACTGAGGATCTAATTCCGTCCCTCAAGCTCAGATTCGTTAAATTTACATGAAAATTGAAGATATCTTCCCAAGATGACATTGGGTACCCTGTTTTTCTTCCCAAGGAGGAATAAGGAAAGGAAAAGAAAAAATATAGAAAGGGGCCGTAGAGGGAGAAGGGCATGGGCCATGGGATCGAGAGACAATGAAGGGCGTGTGGAGTGGACAAAGGTGAGGCAGGAAACGCGTTAGATCTAGTCTCCAAAGCAAAAAGAAACCAGAAACCAGACACGATTAGGAATGGCAGGCAGTTCTATGACCCTTTACACTATTCTAGAGTTTGATGTCATGCCATTGATTGGATTTCTATCATGCAGGTTTTGTCAACACATGTGGATGGGGTTGTGACAACTTTGCTTTGCTCTGCTCTCTCTCATTCTTTGCTTTTTTGGGGGACATACGGATGTCTCTTTCACATGCGCGTGAGAAGGAAATTAAGGCCACATATAAGAGTGTCCACTGTGTAACTCTTCTAGAAGTCGGCTAAGGGTCCCCCACAAAGGCGGCTGTCATAACATTGGACATATCCCCAAGGAATAAGAACCAACCGAAAAAAAGAAAAAAAAAACAATGATAATGTTCTGGTCCCTTATCAGCAGCATTTATGATGATCAATTCTTTCCCACTTCTAGAGTAGATAGTTTCTTGCTCCCTTTTACTTTGTGGACAGTAACCACATTGGCAAGTTGCAACAACGATGGTGTGGGTGTCCACCATCCTCCTCCTTATGTTCTGGTTTCTTTTGCGTTTCTATTTACACAACTCTCCCAAGAGGTGAAGGGCCGAAACATGTCCCATCTCTTCTTAGAGAGAAGGATGGGCACAGGTGGAATACGCGTAACAATTTGCAGAATATGCATAGGGATATGTACCAATTATCGACTTGCCCTCTCATTTCCAGCAATGTTTTGTTTGGTATCCGAAGGATTTGAGAGCCATTTGAAAAGACCTTAAAAATACTCAAATCCTTGTTGCCCTTTTGATGATCCTCCAAGATGTTCATTTATGTGACTGTCTCACAATTAAGTCGGAATCAGTGGAAGGAAATTTGAGTTACTGGTATTGATTATAGCCAAACATTAGTAGTCCCCCCCACCCCACATGGTTATCCTGGGCAAGGGCCAGAAAAGAGCAGATCCTAGCTGTGTGCCTTCTAGAAGCTCTTTTTTCTTTTTTCCCTTCTAGAAGCTATATTAATATGGTCTCTCTCTCTCTCTGTGCCATAGCCTTCTACAAGATTTAACATATTCCATTTCCTGTCAGTGTGGTTTTACATGTTGGCATCACTTTTTTGGCCACTAACGTGTTGGAGAGCTTTATGTATGTGTCCCCTTCTGCAGTAGAGGGCACTCACCCGTAATTTTTGTGTCTCTGTCCCTATTGCTTTTCCGGCAAGTCTTTGGCTTCTCACGTCACCCGTTAGAAGTCCTTCCAGAATGCTTGACTTAAGGGAATGAGACAATTATCTTTATCATAATTCAGTGACAAGTCTCCATCATCTAATCTTTCAGAGCAGACTATTTTTGTGACCATGTATATTCCCCACTACTATCCTATCCCAAACCAAAGTTCATTGTCCTCTCCCTCTCCCCCTCTCTCTCACACAGTGCTTACAAAAACATGTGCTCTTCCTCTGCTTAAAGAGTCATACCAAGACTCAGCTTGCCAATTATCTCCTCATTTCGTCCTCCTATTGCTACTTATCGTTCTATATGTTGCTTTGTCAGACACCTTTAGTCCAACACTGTCCATGCAGTTTTTCATTGCGTCTTGCTTCTTCTGCATCATTTTAAAACAAGCTCTATCCGATTTTATTCCTACTTGAGGAGATCATAGAATAGGAAAACGAACAATGGGAGAAGCAGAGAGTAGTACCAAGAGTTTCCAGAAACAGCAACCGTTGCAAAGGCAGTTTATTCCAGGCCTGCCTGATGAGATAGCCATGGATTGTTTGGTGAGAGTTCCCCATCAATTCCATTCCACCATGAAATTAGTGTGCCAGAGTTGGCGAAGCTTGATCATGCATCCTTCATTCTACCAAGAAAGACGCAGGTTCGGCTTGGCAGAGCACATGGTTTGCCTTATTCAGCCTATTCCATCTTCTTCACCACTAAGAACAGAGTCCTCTGACTCTGATGAGTCAGCGTCATCCAACCACAACATGACCACCGAGGAAGAGGAGGTTCATGCAAAGGGCTCTAGCCCGCCTCTGATTCAATACGGGCTGAGCATCTACAACGCCACCCACCAGACTTGGCACCGGATGGTGAGGCCTAGCGCCCCACATGTGGGATTCCCCATGTTCTGCCAGTGCGTGGCACTTCCTGCATCCGGTAAGCTCCTGCTCTTAGGTGGTTGGGACCCCAACACCTTAGAACCCGTGCCTGATGTATATGTCCTGGATTTGCTCGGCGGTGCCCGCTGGAGACGCGCAGCCCCAATGTCAGTGGCACGCTCTTTCTTCGCCTGTGGCGCTGTAGGACAATCGATGGTTTATGTGGCAGGGGGGCACGACAACCAGAAGAATGCGCTGCGATCAGCAGAGGTATATGATACAAACGCAGACGAGTGGAGGATGCTACCGCCCATGGCAGAGGAGAGGGATGAATGCCAGGGTCTCTCCTGGGAGGGCGATTCCAGGTTCTGTGTGGTCAGTGGATACAGCACGGACAGCCAAGGACGATTCCGATCGGACGCCGAGTGCTATGACCCCGTTACAGGGTCCTGGACCAGAATTGGAGGGGTGTGGCCATATCCGAGTGTCAGTCCCAGAGGCCTCACCACCACTGTTACTAACAGTAACCGGAGTAGCAGCAGGGGCCACCAAAACCAATGCCAATGGTGGTGGTTCTTGGGAAGCCAACAGCAGAAGCAATATAATGGGAGAGTGAAGGAATCCGACATCAGCAATAAGATCATCTGGGATGTGGTGAATTCGGTTCAGCTTCCGAGAGGAATAAATGGAACATCATTAGCATGTGTCAATGCTCTTGGACTCGACCAAGATCAATGTTCTGTAGATGATCCCAATCAGCAGATGCAGCGGATATTCCTGATGGGCAGTGGTGGTGGTGGTGGCAGAGGAACATCTTCAGCAGCAGTTACATGCGGTGACATCGAATGTGAAGGGGAAGGGACATACATCTTGGAGTGGAAGGACAGCAAGGGGGGAAGCACTTCCAAGTGGAATCATGTCCATACTCCTGCTGCATTTTCTGGCTTCCCTTATTCGGCTTCATGTCTCATTATCTGAAAATTGGAAAATTAACTGCCATCACTCTTTGAACTCGTGGGGTTGTTTGACTGTTTCTGTTGAGCAGTAGCCATCATCATGTTCTTTGGGGTTATGGTACTAGCTTTCGCCTTTCAGTTGGGTGGACTTTTAGAATCTAATCTTCGCCAGTCGCCACATGCATGCTGTTAGACTTTTTTTTTGGTTTTCCAGGAACTACAGGTCGTCGACTTCAAGTTTACTTTTAGTTAGCCCTTGAATTATGGGTTTCGGGATGTAAGAGAAGCAACAAAGCCATAAAAATATGTTTAAGAGTGACTTAAAAGCAGCCTAATGCTTTTGGTTGGAGTATCCAACGCCTGTACTTTTGTGAAGTATAAAGAATATTAGATGCATTATTTCTTAAGGTACCGTCTCATATCTCACTTTTGTGGACCAAAACGCGCGGGTACATGGTTTTACGAACAAAACAAGTTGTAAGCTCGGAAGAAAAAAACAGAGCAAAACAGAGGCTGTAATAATTTTTGGTATACTTTTATAGTTTGTCTAATAAACATGAGCAAAAATCACTGTAGACCCACCAATTATAAAGCACATTGTTTCGAGCAAGCCCAATCGCAATGGTTAGCCTCTAAATCATCCTTGATGTTGTTAGCTTAGCTAACAACTAGCATTAAAACTCTGCCTTCAGCCACAAATGCATCCACCTTCAGATAAAAAGCTTATTCTTGCATATCATGACAGAGATAGGGAGAAAAAAAGGGATCAAGATGAGAATGTGATGGGATGAGATGACACGATGTCTGTGATGAGAATAGATGAAAAAAATCATAGCGAAAGAAAGTTGCCAGGTTTCATGAACTTTGGTATTCAAGTTAATGCCCTTTCATTTGATCTGCTCAGGCTAGTCAAGCTACCTTTTAAGCTAAATTTCATAGGACAAGCCACTGAGGCTCGAATGAGGTGCCGGTCATGCAAATAACTTCAAGATTTCAGCACAAACAAAAACGAAAATCAGAAATACATGAATAGAAACAGCATTTGAAGTTTTTCTCCAATCAGCTTGATCTAGGACTATATTCTTGCAAATCAAATACCATCATGTTGTTCTTCCACCATCTGCCCTTCCTCTTGGTCTTGCAGTCTCTTCTACTGTAGAATATATTAACAATCTATTATCCACTGATGATTATACAGAGTAACATCTTTGTGCTCATATTTCTCCTCTCTGTACCGGTTTCACTATTCAGGCATCCAACCATCCTGATCCATCTCCAGCTAAAATCACTCCTCAACTATGCTATTTCTTGACTATCTCACATTTTTACCAAATAAAAAGCTTATCCACACCACTCGTCTTTCTAGTTTCAACTCGCTTGTTATTGAATCAGAGCTAATAGCATTCACTTGAAAAAAAAAATCTAATAGCAATCTTCATGTGATCTATACTCACTTGTAATGGATCAATTCTTCCATACTATCTGTCTAAAAGAGGTAACAGCCAGATATATCCATATACATCTAGAAAGCAATTAATTCAGATTAGATTATGCCATCTGAGCACCATGTGAATCAAGGCAGAAAGTGTTTGAGGACTGACTGCTGCTGGATCCTAGCTCTGAACCGACTGTGGACTTCTATTTGAGGTACCAGTAAAACATTCAGAAGACATGTTCTACCAACAGCCCTTTTACAAAAACCTTTTATTACCTGGTCCTGAATCAAAATAGTATAAGCAATTGGCTCATAGAGGAAACTCAAATGTAAAGTTTTTATCTACAATTCGGAGGTGACAATAGCAATAAGTTCCAAACAGAAACCAGAATGCATGGAGTAGATATGGACAAGGAAGCACAGGTAAAATTGTCAGGCACATATATGTTCCCCAAAACATTCATGTATATATCCATATATATTGCTTATAAACAAGAAAGGGAAGGATGGGGCGACTAGAGGTGGCAACCCTACCTGAGCAAAACCATAGTAGCCTATACCCACTAGGGAGCAATTAAGGCAGTGCCTAGACTGGTTTCTTGCCAACGTATGGGACAACAGGCGCTCTTGTAAAAAGGAATGAGTCATAACCTGACCCTAGCCCCCATGAGGGTCCAATGAAGGCGTATCCATCCTCACTTGGATAGCTTGCAACACACATGAAGGACACAAGATTTGAACCCTGGGTTACGTTCGTTTTTAACTTTTTTTCAAGATTCAAATATATTCACAAAACTATCACCGAACATCTTAAGAGTTCAAACACAAACACCAATACATTTTACACAATCTCCAACAACGTTTTACTTTTTTATTTAACACAAATTTTCTCTCTTTTTACTTTTTCACATAACTCCAATACTTTTTTATTAAACAATTACATCAAATCATTTCTCTTTCTACTTTACACAAATACCAATAAAACACTATTCAACATAAATATTCACAACTTCTCTAAAATCCTACATTTTTAACCAACACAGAACATATCCCCTGGACATCTAAGCCACATGTGCTCTTTAGTCTTTAGGCCTGTTCAGATTTGTGGACCGACCCAACAAGGGCCGACCGGCCTCGGACAGTTTCCAATTGAGCCGGTTCAACGCTCGACCCAAATTTTATTGAAACTGATAGGGTTGGTTTGGCCTTAGGTTTTCGGGCTTCAGCCGGTCGAAACCAAACTCACGTGACATATTATCAACCAATATAAAAATATTTAATAGAATATATTTTTCAAAAACCTAGACTTTACCAAACGACGCCGTTTCATACAGTTTTTTTTACGTTTTTCTCACCCATCTCCCCCTCAGCCCGTCGAAACCAGACTGACGTGACATATTATCAACAAATATAAAAATATTTAATAGACTATATTTTTCAAAAACCTAGATTTTACCAAACGACGTCGTTTCATACAGTTTTTTTTAATGTTTTTCTCACCCATTCCCCCACACCCTTTCCTCTACCTTCTGCAAACCTCACGATCCACTTGCCTTCTACCTTCGTTGCCTCAAGATCGGTCGCTCACCTCCGTCAGCTCAAGATCGGTTGTTCACCTCCGTCACCTTACAATCCGCCATCTTAAGGATGTTCAACCGACCCCTCGATTTAGTTTGGAAGTCTCACCGAGCACTAAAATAAGGAGGTCGGTTTCTTGAAAGGGAGGGCCAGCCACCAAGCCAACCCTCAGTGCCTTCTGTCGTCTTTGGTCAGTTTTAGCTAGATTTTACCAAATGACGTCGTTTCACACAGGTTTTTGATGTTTCTATCACCCATCTCCCCTCCAACCCTCTCACTTCCCCATGCCCTCTCCTCTACCTTCTGCAAACCTCATGATTTGCTTGCCTTCTGCCTTCGTCGCTTCAAGATCGGCTGCTCACCTCCATCGCCTTATGATCCGCCATCTTCATCGTCGCTAAAAGTGACCAAAAACGACATAAGGCACTGGGGGTCGACTTAGTAGTTGGCCCTCCCTTTCAAGAAACCGACCTCCTTATTTTGGTGCTCGGTGAGACTTCCAAACGGAACCGAGGGGTCGGTTGACACCCCTAAGAGGTTTGGCCACCACCCTGGGTGGTATATGTGTTAGAAAATTTCCTTAAGGTGACCTAATTGACATATGTAAATAATCTTTTTAAGTTTTAAAGATTATGGTGTCAGTTAAATAAGATTATGGAATCTGTAGCAGATTCAAATTTAGAACTAATTGGATAAAGATTGCAATTTGATTTTTGATTTAAATTGGAATTCAAATTGTAATCAATTAGATAAAGATTGCTATTTGATTTTGAACTTGAATTTCCTTGATGGAAAAGGAACAAATCAAAATCTACAACAGATTGAGGGTCCCTGACCTAGCCTGTAAATAAGAGACATGTGTATACCATCTATGACATACTCTGTAAGGCATAGGCATAGGTTGGATGAGCCTCACTAAAATACTTCATATTCATAAAGTTACTCTGCAGAGATTCCGTTCGAGTGCTGAGCAAGATGGCTGGAGGTAAAGATCCTGTTTTATTATTCCGCTGCGTTCACAATCGAATTGGTTGATTGTGATTTTACTCTAACAATATGTGCATATATACTGAAAATGAATACATACTAGTAAACCAATGTTTTGAAACCTACTATCCCTTTTCATTTTCCATCGTGCAAAATGAACTATCTTACCCTAGAATCTATATTGCGAATGTGAGGTACAGAAACTTAACAGCCACAGTACATAAAGTCGTCTAGCCCACTAGTTATACTCATGAATACTCAAAACTCATTTGTTTGAGACTCTGTGTTCTAGTTTTCCTAGATTGGCTTTTTTGGTGAAGTGCTCTTACGGTGCACCCTTCCACCTTTTTCTGTACCTTCTTGTTCTGATCTCAGTTCCTAAGATTTGAGGTCTAGGAATTCTGGGGGCGCTTGCTGTCAGTATGAGGCATCTCTGACCACCACGATCGAGTGCCAATCAAGGTCGAGGTTCAGGGGTTGGCCAGTAAGAATTAAACCTCAATGTAATTCGGGCTAATAGAAAGACCACCAACCGTCCCTGGATTGATAGTCGGTGATAGCCCAATTCCGAGTCCATGGGGTCAGTTTACACCCCTAGTTGTGGGTGAACCAAATCAATGTCCAGGTTAACTATGAAACATTAGAACTCCTCATTCAATTCACAAGCAAGGAACAAGAAAAGGACCATTTTTCAAGCAGAATTCAAGTGATGTAGGGGGATAACAAAAAAGGAAGGGAAAATACAAGAGCAAAGAAAATGAAGGAAAAAATAGGGCATACCTGACTCTAATATGAGAAATTTGTTCTTTGAATGATGGTTTGGGAATTGGGTCGGCTGCTGTTTCTGCAAAAAGTAGAGTTGTGACGTCTCATCAGCCAATCCACCGCCACCGGTGCAAGGACATCCGGTTCTGAACCTGATCATCTCCGAAAACGAACTCTTACCCCAACTTTCTCTGTTTTTTCCTCCTGTGACGCAAATCTCTTCATCTTGATATTAAAAACTCAACAGCGAAAACGGAAAGAAAAAGGTGGAGGAAAAAAAAACACTAATTTAGAATGTTTTCGGAAATTATAGAATAAATGGCAGAATATAATTAGACATTATATAGAAGTCAATTGTGGGCGCGGCGCTAAAAGTTAAAAACGAACACACGAAATAAGTTAGAAACTGAAAAAACCGGCTCGGCGTTACTAAGGGGAAAAACGAAATGGAAACGAACAAAAAAATAAAATACAAGATCAAACGGGCAAAAAAGGTACGGGCGTGCTTAGGTTTTCATCAGAGCGCTATGATTGAGTAATTTCTGCGGGTTTTGGTTGGGCGCTAGAGGAGACTGCTGTGCCACCGGACGCAGCTAGCGGTTTTCTCTGGTTCTCTGGTGAGCGCGTGACTCAGTCTCTGCCTCTTACTTCCCGCGTCTTTTCCTCATGTCTATATGTCGTCATCTTCTTCTTCTTCTTCTTCATTTGATGCTGCTACTTCGGTGGAACATGAAAGAATTTCCGATGAATTATCAACCACACATGAATCTACTCCTTCTCAAGGGTTCCATTTGTTCATATTTCGATTTTTCGGGCTTTAATGCCGTGAAATTAGGTCTTAAACATGCTCTTACTCCCTCTTCGTTTACAAATTGTCGTATCTGGACGGCCCTCCCCTGAATCTTTATTCATCGACTATCTACGCTTGACTGTTTTTATATCCCTTTTTCTTTTCAGGTAAAACCTAGAACTAATTGGTTTATCGATTGGACTTAAAATATCTGTTTAGGAGTAGTATGGTGTTGATTGTCTTCATTTTTTTGGTGCTATATCCTGATCTTTACCCCGCGTTTCAGATGCTGATTTTCCCTGTTTGATTGTGTAGGCGTTTATTCCTCAAATTTCATGCGGTCTGTAGCTATTTGATGCCATGCCTACTAAAAAGAAGGTTGTTTATAGTTTAGATGCTTTGGCATTATTATTTTCTAATCATACGTGGTCTTTAGCCTTTGTTATATCTTGGATGTATGCATGAAAAAAGGCTTCTGATATTTTTCTTGGGGAGTTACATTTTCTTTTCCACTTGATAGTAAGAATTGAAGTTAGATGAGTTGCATGCCCTCCAAATATGGCAATATTTTCTTATAAGAAGTGTTCTCAAGTCTAAAATTTTTGAGGCGTCTTCCTCCCTTTTTGTTCTTTGTAAGGTTTTCTCAGCATCTTGCATAAAGTTGGTCAAACGGGATCTACTTCCCTTTTCGTCCTACTTTGGGCTTTTTATTATGGGTCGTTATCTTGGTACAAGGACCTACAGTTTTTGCGACTTCTGATCCATTCAAGTTTGTATTAGGGCAACTCTGTTGTCTGCAATGACGAATGAATTATTGTAATTAAGTTCCTGTTTCTTGATTTCCTGTTAAATCAGAATCCTGAGATTAGTCTTGTTGGGACTGTATTCAACAACTTGATGAAGGAGATTGGAAATCCAGTTGATTTTGAACTTCCAGATTGGTGTAAATGGAAGCCTATGCCCTACACCTTTATAAAGCGCAGTATCCTTTTAAAATGTCATTTGATGCTGTCTATATACACATATTGTATTGCGGGTAGTTTGTGAAATGATGGGTTCTTATTACAAGCTGGCAGACCCGAATTGCTTTTGACTCAGCAGTGCAATTTTAGTCCGTTTTCCTTCTATTAAGTCTTCTGCTTCTTTTCGACATCCATTTGTAGTTTTGTATGACCCGCTGACTATACTTGTCCAATTTCAATCATTTTTTTTGTTTCACCAGCTGACAGTAAAGTTTTTTTTTACATAGTTTGTACATCTTGAATTGTTTTGGCTTTCTCTTTCTTCTCTTTCCTTCTCCTGCTGAAAAATGAATGCAGTACTCTTAAGTGTTTAATAGCCTTATCTTATTATTATGGAAAGGGGAGAGGGCTTCTTTGGTTTTGGTCTCTCTCACTCCCTCACTCTCTCGCTCTTTCTCTCTCTTTGTCAGCTATGGTTTCCTTTTGTTGATATTGACAAGTTTAAGATATATATCTCGTCAAAAGGATCAAAAGACGCCTTGAGGATGATGGAATATTTTGTTCCTGCAGCCCTTCACCTGGATCTTCTAGTGTGTGTGGCAGAGATTGCCATTGTGGGTAAGGAATGTGTCTTGTTGAATCTCAGTTGCTGTGCGTCATATGTATTTATATAGAGCTGGTGACAGCTTAATCAGATCATCATATACTTTGATCATCTAGAGAGTTTGTTAGTATCAATCGTACTGCTGAAAAACCACTGGTAAAAGTTTCTAGACAGCAGTTATGTTATATTTTGCTTTCATTTTGAATACATAATAAAAAAAATCTATTGAAAAAAGTGGCTCAATTACCCACAACATCCCACCTCCTTCGTATTGCGTTCGTATGTTTGTCTATTTTGGATTCACCCACAAGCTAACTTATGCATGTGTCTGAGCCACTTCTCATACACGTCACCTACCGCATACTTCAATATGTCGTTTCATCCAACCACAAGATTCTTGATTAACCTTAAGGATTTCCTCTGCACAAGCTGACAGTTTCTTCCTATAGGATGCTTCTCTCTAGCTGCTCCTCTGGCTGTAAATGTGGCAGTTCATGCATCAACAAACCATTCCAGAGCCGACCTGTGAAGAAGATGAAACTGGTGAAGGTATACATTGCGGCTTTTGTTTGCGATTCTTATTGAAACAACTTGCCTTCTGCAGCATTTTTTTTTGCAAGCTATTGTAACAAACTGACAAAGAAAAGTATCGCAAAAGTAGGACGGGAGATCCTCTCAAGGACAAAAGGAAGTATAAAATATACAGAACAGTGAGCCCTAACATCCAAGCTTTGGAAATTCAACTCCACACCAACATAATAGCTTAAGCACCATGTAGTTCCCAAAATCTTTTTGAAGCAACAGATAGCTACAGTCCGGTCTTTGCACATTTGAGATACTTGCCCACCATTTCACCAGGATTAACTGATGTTCCTGAGATTTTGGCTTTACAAACTCATCCTTTGGGAGCTAATCGTGGTTAATAACTAAGTAGGAGATTTTTTTTCTCTGTCTTTCTTTCTTTCTCTTCTTCTTTTTACAGACAAGCCAGAACGCAAACAAGTTCTCGTAACCTTAAGGGTTTTTTTTTTCAAAATTGAAATTGAAGACTGTTGGGAGTGATAAGGTTTTACACACACACAAAGACACTCGCACCCCCATACCCACACCTGCATTCTCAAGCAAAACATATACTGACAAAATATATGTTTTTTTCTTGATACTGTGGGTTGAGTTGATTGTGTGGTAATCCTGCATCTTCTTTCTTAGTGTTCATGTTTGTTACACTTAATCTTGGTAATTTTGTCTTAGCATTCTCATATCTTGTACATTGGATCACTCAAAATTGGTTGCTGAGAGCTGTATACGCATCTAAAAATATCTATTTTAAATTAAGATCTTTCTTGCAGACTGAGAAATGTGGTTCTGGTATTGTGGCGGATGAAGATATTAAGCAAGGAGAGTTTGTAATAGAATATGTGGGTGAAGGTGGGCTCTTCAGCACTAATTTGTTTATATGTACAATATGTATCTAACGTGCCTTTTCACTTTATAACCTGATTAACTATCCTGCTTCTTTCTATGCAGTTATTGATGACAAAACATGTGAGGAAAGGCTTTGGAATATGAAACACCGTGGAGGGACTAACTTTTACTTGTGTGAGATTAATCGAGATATGGTAATTGATGCGACGTACAAAGGAAACAAGTCAAGATATATAAACCACAGCTGTTGTCCAAATACCGAGATGCAAAAATGGTTATTTACCCATCCTTATGCTGTTTCGTTGTTGTTAGTTTTAGGCTTAGTTACTTCATTGATCTCTGGGGTATTTCGAAATTCCAAACTGGTCTCCAAGATATTTTTTTCGTTCTAAAATAGTCTTTGTAGAATAGTACTATGCCAATACAGTCCTTTCCACCAACTAGCGCTTGTTTTTGGACAGGGAAGTCCTACATGGCTAGTAGGCACACATCATAACAAATGCCAGATCTCACTGTCCATTGCTAATGGTTAGGAATTAATAAACGCCACTCCTGTGTACGCTGCTACATCAAATAGGAGGGTCCCAGGTGGATAAAATATGTCACTCAGAGGTAGCGCTCATTAATTTTTTACCATTGGGAATGGACACGTGGAGGTCTGATATTAGATATGATGTGTCCCCGTTAGCCACGTAGGACTTTAACGTCCAGATACAAGCACCAGTTGATGGAAATAGTTGTATTGACATAGTAATATTCTACAAGGACTACTCAAGTATGAAAAATTACCCTAGGATTAACGGAGTAATTAAGCCATAGTTTTATTTAGTCTTATATGCACTTGTTTTTCTTTTTCAAGGATAATTGACGGGGAGACAAGAATTGGCATATTTGCAACTCGTGAAATAAAAAAGGGCGAGCATCTGACCTATGATTACCAGTATGAGCCTTGCATAACTATTTAGTTGCATCCTTTAACTTGCAATACATGTGGCACAACTTCATGAAATTTTGTATTCTCATAGTCCAGTCTAACAAATTTAGCAGGTTTGTTCAGTTTGGTGCAGATCAAGATTGCCATTGTGGTGCTGTTGGCTGCAGGAGGAAGCTGGGGGTCAGACCTACTAAGCCCAAGATGTCTTCAGATGCCACATTGAAACTAGTAGCAGACCAGGTGGCTGTGTCATCTCCCAAATTAAAAGCTATTCTCTCTGGAAAATATGTGTATGTAGGTTGGCTAGTTTTTGTAACTGGGAAAGTCCAATGCCATTATCCTAGATAGGTTGTTCTTGTGGTTTGATATTTCTTGCTACTATTACTAACTAGGAAATTGGCGTTCTTATATGGAGGATGTCATTCGAAACACCAGAACTCTTCAAAACCTTCATTAATTAGGTTGGTGAATATCTAGCTTAGAATTGTTTGTGCAGACTAGATTTGGGTTGGATAGCTTAAACAGTAAAGTACGAGTACATATTTTATTACTTAGTTTTAGGTTTCCATAGTCCACCATTACAAACAAGGTAGTTTATCCCTTGCAGCTGTAATAGCCTCAAACTTGATCTGAAGATTCCTGCAACTTCTTCAATTTTCCTGTTGCGACAACTTAGCCTGGCAGATATTCTTTCCTAGTCATGCCGGGACAAGAGTCAGTGTGGTAATATTAGGCAGAGCAAACACATGGCAATGCTAAATGATTTTATTATTTTGGTCTTTTCCACTTCGCAAATGTAATGGAGCTGTTAGAGAAGAGCAAGACTGATTACTTTTTCGAAGCTTTCTTGTTCTCTTTAGTCCCTTCCCCTCTTGTTTTCCTACTTCAAACCACTTCCCCTGGTGCTATCTTGGTGGACATAATCAGGAGCTGACTTGCACAATATATAACCATTTGAACTTCCACAACTGAGTCATCTGTGTTAGTAATTTGGTTACATTTCCATGCATCTTTGTGAAAGGTGTAGCTGCATCAATGGATTTTATGTTGTTTTGTTTGTTTTACTTGCTTAAATGTTAAGTTCTGCATAGCATGGACTGATATTGGATTTTTGTCTGGAAAGGTCTATCAGAATGGGGGATTACATGTAGGTAAGGGAGTTTCTCTCCCTTCTTCCTCTCTCTCTCTCTCCATATATTCATAGGATCAAACGCCGTAAATTGTCATGATTTCTTTGATTTGCTTATTTGAGCGTCTGTGTTGTTCATCATATTTTTAACTTTCTCATCCAGGGAGTTCACATGTTCATAATCAACGAAGAACATGCTCCCATAATTGCATTGGTGAAGTCATTCAGATAACCCGCCCCATGAACAAGAGGTATTTCAGAATGTCTAAGCTGTTTTCTAGTATTATTCATTTTTTGTGTGGTTTTTCAAGTACCATATTGAGTAAATAATCTTAGAACAATTGTGATAGTCAAGTTTCTTTTATCATTTGTTTGTTTATTTTTTAGGTAATGAGAAAAAGGAGCATTTAGTTAGGTTTGTACCATATGTCCATTCTTTGCTTATCAATAAGAGCTTCTATGTTCATATGAAGCACGTACAAAGTATTCATTAGTTTTTCTATTGGCTGCTTGCATATGTTTGATTGAAATTTTCCTACTAATTTTTCCCTTTAGTTCTTGGAGCTAATTCCTGCTGCATAGTGCTTATTAACACGCTCCACTGCAGTTCTCTTCTGAAAGTATTATTTTATGGCCATATGTAGCGTTGGTTTCTACGTCGGAATTGAGTCATATCCAACAAAATTTCTAACTAATCAGCTGCTTGAAATCTTACTTTATCATTATGATATCCTGAATCCCACAAGGAGTGGAGAAGAGAAGGATAGAGAAACAAAGTCTCACAGTGGAACCTTACTAGGCTAACTAGGCCTTTTAATGATTATAAGGATTTCAAAAGCACGTTTGACTAGTCCTGTTGAGTGAAGTGTAAATGTGGCAGCTGTGGCTATCACTTCCTAGGGACATTACAATCCTAATTTTAAGTTTAGAAATTTTAGAAAAAGAAAGCTGTTTGCAGTTATTTTAAAATTTTTGTTTAGAGGTACGAACCTTTCTGTTTTAAGAGACGTATTGTTACTTCATTCAACATTTGGTAATATGTAAATTAAATAATTGTTGTGATTTAGTTGAGCTGATTTGATTCTATCAGTATTGCCTGTTCTCCCTCCTTTGATCTCACATTTACTTTTAATGTTCTTGAAGTTCCATTTGCTATAATTTTAGCTTCAAGTGTTGAGCTTTGGCATATTTTCTCTCCTTGTTTTGCTAGGTTTGAGTTGTGACCTAAATTTTATGTAATGTCAAAATTTACACTTACAGAATTTATTTGTTTTTGTACTTTAAATGGTCCAGGTCCTTTGGGGTCATTCGACATTTCGATAAAGTTTCCCAAAAACACACAGTAAGAGACTACTCTCTGTTCATTTCTGTTTGTTAGATGAGCATAATAAGCTTATATGAATAGATGCATTTTTTTTGCAGATCATGTTTGAAGATGGCACTTTCGAATTTCTTGACATGTCAAAAGAGGAATGGGAATTTGCAATATTGTGATTCGATTGTTTGTAAGTACAAGTTAGGGAATCTTACTTATATGCTATTGGAATATGTTTGTTGGCCCCCTTTTCTCAAGGGTAAGCGCTTTTATTCCCCTTTCTTGTAATGTAATGTCGCCCAGATCTTCTAAATTTTTTTTCTAACTCTTTGTCCTAGCAAAGTTGAGGAATAAAATAAGAAACTGAGGTGTTGTATTCCAGTGATCTGGAGATAAAAGGAATATTTGAAGGGGAATGACTCGCTAAGTTTCAGTGGTGGGAGGGGGTAATGGTATAGCTTTGGTGTGGTCTGTGTTTTGACCTAGAGTGATAGTATAACGCACTCAAGTGAGCTTTGTCTATTGTGGCAATGATAACACATGCATTCGACTTATAATGAAGGAAGCTATAGGTGAAGAGGAGGCTTTTACCATTGTTTTTAGGTGGTTGTCTTTGATTGGTAAACTAGCTATTGGTTTGGACAGGGACCGTTTATTATTCTTATTTTTTCATTCTTTCTTCTATTTTGATTGGATGCCCAAGGCTGGCCACCCTTACCCCTGCAGAGTGAGGCTTTGGGTTTTTTTTTTTCTGTTGTATGGCGCAGGGCGAGGGGGTTTTTTTTTTCCACCCTTCTCGGTTTTAACCTCCTGGAAGATGTTATGATGGTTTATGAAGTCTACTGCCGAAAATGTTGCTTTTTTTTTCTTTCTATTTTACTCATAGAGCTCCACGATCTAGATGCTTGTGCTCGAAAATTTAATATTATCTTATGCTTCTAGTTATATTTCATTGATGGGTGGTTTAGTCCATCTTGTGTAATGTCTGTTGTCTTCCTAGTTTAGTATGCAGGATGTCTGATGATTTCCCTTTTTAGTCTGATTGTATTTTCCTTGGTTGAAGGATTTTGTTGAAGCAAAGATCTCACAGACGGTCACAAGCAATCCTGACATCTTTCACCGTATGTGCATTCTCCTCTTTTGCACTTGTTGATGGCAGTAAAATAAACGCACAACTAGGTCAAGCTCATTTGTTTGTGGAATGTCAGGTATCAATTGCTGCTTGATTAGGCATTGGCTCTGTTTTGTCTCTCGAGAGAAAAGGATCCATTTGCCTTGCTCACGACTCACAGGAACAGTCATTCAAATTGAAGGACCCCGGTTGTGCTCTCTCATAAAACAAGAGGATTCATCGTTCCTTGCATAACAGAGCTCACTAAAATGTTGTACCATTTTTTGTTTTCTTTCTAACTAGAAGCTTGTTAATTGATTCCATTGATGGTGTAAGGTGCTTTTGTAGTTGCCGGGGGGGGGGGGGGGGGGGGGGGGGGGGGAACCTGGCCGGTGAGGGCACTCCTCTGGATAATGAGAGATTTGATGGTCCTAGGTATGAGAATCTCAAAACCAAATTGGGAACAAAGTCTGGAATTCAGTCAATCTCTCTGTTAATGTATGCTTACGTTCCAACGTGTCTTGTTTGTTGAATTATTTTCTGTATGGATTTTTTTTGTGGGATCAGAAAATATGTTAAGTAATGTAATTGATTGCATGTGTTGAAATTTCTTTTTGTCCACGTGCGACGAGGAATTGACAAGGTGGATAGAGGAGTAGGTGCAGTGGTCCCACCCACCAACCCAAATGCTTCTCCTCTCTATTTTCCAGATGCTGGTGGGAGTGGGGACAGTGGTAGTTGGAAAGGGGCGATGACAAGTGGGTGGGTGACCCTTCGCCATTCAAGGCTCACAACAGCTTTTAGCCGTAAAAGGATTAACCCTCGAGCTGTTGAGCGTCTCTATCTGAGGTCTTAACTTAATATGCTAGGCTGCTCAAGCCTAAAGCTTTGGTTGGTAAGGAAAATGAGTGCCGATAGCTTCCAAAATTTGAGCTTCGTTGGATTTGTTATCAAAGTCGTGTTAAATGTCTTGACTGATGCCATTGCATTAGATCTAATGCCAAATCGCTCAAACCCAGAAGCTTTCTTCATGTTTCCAGTTGACTAGTAATAACAAAAACCTAACTATTTTACCAACCCGACGTGTGAAGTAGTTGTCTTCCTTTGAATCCAAATACCTTTTCCCGCTTAGGAAAAAAATATATCCTGGTGACGAAAGAATATATAGGTGATCCCTCATCCTCCGCACGTCTAATTAATCTAAAATGTCCGACTCTTTTTTATTTCCGTTGGTATAAAAATATTTTTCTTTCCAAAATTTTACATAATGATGATTGCAATCAATCTTATTGGAAAAAAAAATTTATTACCGGCCTTTTATATATATATATATATATATATATATTGGTGATGAGAAAAAAATCTAACTTGACATATTCATCGGAATGGTACATTTAGGAGGCGTTTGTTTCCCAAAATTTTTACCCCTCAATATTTACAAACAATCATAAAATAATCTCTCTCCTCGTTAAATTATAAAATAATATTATACTATTCAATTAAATCTTCTCTCTCCTCACTTTTCCATAAAATACTATACTTTTTCACAAACCCCAATACCCAAAATTTCTAAAACTCCAATATTTTCACAAACAAATGCCCCCTTAATAGGTTGGTAAACTTCGGAAGCTCTCAAGCTAGAGTAGATAAAGTAAATCTAATTTTTACTATTAATAAGAAAAAAAATAAGAAAACATATTTCAAATCAAATATTAGTATTGTTTTAGAGGATATCACACCAAATATTAAATGAAAAACGTCTGCATTTAATTTTTTTTTTTATTTTAGGTAGAAACAAACCATTTTCACAATTCTTAATTCTTTGGATGAGATTGGATAAAATGAATGTTTAATTGTAAAAATTTTGAAATATTAATAATTTTGAGATGTTAGAATTGATAAAAAAAAGTGGAGTTGAAAGATAATTTTAATGAATTTTTTATATTTATTTATAAAAAAATAATTTAATAAAACAATTATTTTAAAAAAAATATTTTATTAAGGTAGAAAATTTTGAAGCCCAAAACTTTTTGGGCTCAAACAAATCGCATCGCACTCGTTCGTGCAAAAGGACGGCACACTGAATTGATCGTTAAACATTTTATCAAATCAATGTTTGAGACCCCAAATATTTGGGGTCTCAACAAATCGGACAAACCAAACAAATTTCAAAATTTTTAACTTTTACATCTACACATTTCACTTTTCACAAACCCCAATAAATCTCAATAAAGTAAAGATTCTTAAAATTTTGAGAATATTCCTCAATATTTTGACAAACAAATATCCCAAGAAACTGTATTTTGTACTTACGAACTATACATTAAAAAACAGGGGAGAGAGAGAGAATCGGATGGAGACGTAGGGTTGCATTTCCTCGGCTCCGAATACGCGGGTAAGACGCCCGGGGGTTGTTGGCGGAGCTCTCTGTGGGCCTCTCCCTCTATAAAGAGGGAAGCATTACTGCTTACTACGAGACGACACCTCATATTCCCCAACTTCCGTATCCTATTCTGGATCTGAAGAACTACTCAAGTTCAGTGAACTAAAATTAGTGCAAAGCTGCGGGTGTCGGTGTTGGTCGAGATCAGAAGCGGTAGAAAATGAAGGTGATAGAGAAGATCCGGGCGGGGCTGGCGGAGGAAGGGAATGTGGTGTTCTCGTTCGAGTTCTTCCCGCCCAAGACGGAGGACGGGGTGGACAACCTCTTCGAGCGGATGGACCGTATGGTGGCTCACAACCCCGCATTCTGCGACATCACCTGGGGCGCCGGCGGCTCCACCGCCGATGTCACTCTCGACATTGCCAACAAGATGCAGAACATCATCTGCGTCGAGACCATGATGCACCTCACCTGCACCAACATGCCCGTCGAGAAGATTGACCACGCCCTCTCCACCATCAAGTCCAATGGCCTCCAGAACGTTCTTGCTCTCCGCGGCGACCCGCCTCATGGCCAGGACAAGTTCGTCCAGATCCAGGACGGCTTTGCCTGCGCCCTCGACCTCGTACCTCTCTCTCTCTCTCTCTATCTGCCGAATTTCTCCTCCAATTCAACGATCTAGCTATTCTTAACGAACACACAGTGTGATCATGTCTTTGTTTTTATCCTTTAGGTGAAACATATCCGAGATAAATACGGTGACTACTTTGGCATTACAGTCGCTGGTTATCCAGGTTTCTTCCTCTTTTTTATTGTCTTTCTATTAAAGCTCGATATTGATCTCTTTGTTAGATATGTTTTGGCCACGCCATAAGCTCTTATAGTCTTCTCCTTCTACTTATCTGCTCAGAGGCACATCCCGACGCGATAGGAAATGACGGCGTGGCTTCAGAGGAAGCTTATAAGAATGATCTCGCTTACCTCAAGAGAAAGGTCTTGCTACTGTTCTACTATAGCCCCTCTTTCACGCGCGTGTTCAAAAAGCCACTCATTTGTGTAGACAAACATCTATTTGTCGCCCATTTGTTGAAAGATATGTGATGGTTCATGCCAAATTGAGAGTATCTCCCGTAACCCAAATAAAAGTACCAAAAAACAGACATTTTTCTGCAGTACAACAACGTACTCTGCTGGAGAATTGGTTGGAGGATTTCGTTCGTAGATATTGTTCTGTATTTTTATTTCCCTTTCTGAGAGGAGATATAATCTAAAATAACAAGCATCTCGTATTCTTACCACAAATTTATCATAAAATGTTTTCCTGTTAAACTAGGTCAAAGGAGCATGATAGTATTCTTCCTGAGTTAACTACCCTCTTGCTTCCTTTCTTATGGTCATATTTTGTCCTGCTGTGTTGATGTGATGCTTTCTTTTGCAGGTCGATGCTGGAGCAGATATAATCGTGACTCAACTATTCTATGATACTGATATTTTCCTCAAATTTGTGAATGATTGTCGCCAAATTGGAATTACTTGCCCCATTGTTCCTGGAATTATGCCTATTAACAACTATAAGGGATTCATACGCATGACTGGTTTTTGCAAAACAAAGGTATGCAATATCTTTCTAAAAGAATTTGTGGCTATTTTTTGCTGTGTGTGTGCCTGCAGAGAGGAAATGCCATATGCATTTGGATGATCTCCAGGGTAGTCATCAAACTAGTTATGAGTATGAAGGTCCTTGATTTATGAGTAATGATGCGAGTGCATGACTCGTCTTCTGAGTGGCATTATGGAATGTAGTCAATTGGCTCAAATTTGAAGATGCCATAGTCCTTGTCCTTCCAAACAGCCTGCTGGATAGAGTTTGTTGCCATCAAAATCATGAGACGAGAGCCTAGATGGTTACCTCAAAGTCATGCGGTAGTTTCTGATCTGGAAATCAGACAATGAAAGACATCGGCGATTTCAAATTTTGCACCTGAGTGTTAGCATTGCTAATGGTTTCAATTACAACTAGCGGTTCAATCCACTTTCCCCATTTTGGTTTAGGCACTCCTTTCTTAAAATCTGTTCACATTAATGACTCCTGATGCGTCAAATTGCTGAAATCTCTGTTCTTTCTAGGTATGAGACAAACGGAAAAGCAAGTAACTGCTGCTGGAAACATATCAACTCCTTATCTACTTTCAATTGTTGTTTCTGTTTTTCTGTTATTCAGTAGCCCAATGTCCAATGGCCTTAACCTTCTCGACACCACCTTTAGCATTATGTGGCACAGGCAGATACTGAGGATACAACATATTCATCACCACTGCCACCACCATATGTTGAAAAGCTAGGAACTTATATCTGAGTAACTGCTTGCTTCTAGCTCAGCTCCCCCCGATTACCTCCCGTCATATTTGTTTTACCAATGGCACCATGGCTTGTAGAGTCGTGTTATATGAACTAAGCTGAGCGATACAAAGATGGCAATTATGGACTTGCTGGCATGGGAGTCCTGAAAAATAGGATTCTGTGAGGGCATGCTCACCTGGAGGGGTCGTTCTTTATGTTATGTTGTCTGTTGCTAATATGTGACTTTTGGTGGCTATGTGATTTTTATCAACATGTCATAATGCTTACACTTATCGACATGTTGCAGATACCCGCTGAAATTACTGCTGCATTGGAGCCTATTAAGGACAATGAAGAAGCTGTCAAGAATTACGGAATTCATCTTGGAACTGAAACGTGCAAGAAGATTTTAGCTCATGGCATTAAGACATTGCATCTCTATACACTCAACATGGAAAAGTCAGCACTAGCCATATTAATGGTTGTTTCTCCATATCCTAATTACTTTTCTAGCTTGGAATGTGCGTGATGTTGTTTGCATGATTGAGGCACTTTTATGTTATGTCATTTAAGCCTAAGATTATTCGTACTTGGCAGAATCTTGGTTTGATTGAAGAGAACAAGATATCGAGGTCCTTGCCCTGGAGACGCCCAGCTAATGTTTTCCGTGTGAAGGAAGATGTTCGTCCAATCTTTTGGTATGCAACATATGCAACTGCTATTATCTGCACTTGTTAGTTGGAAATGCGATCATATGTATTGAAATGTGGTTTAAGTTTTCTCACTTATTATCTTCCTAACCAATGATGGTAGGGCTAATCGTCCTAAGAGCTACATATCACGGACTATAGGTTGGGACCAGTACCCACGTGGGCGATGGGGTGATTCTCGTAATCCATCATATGGAGCATTAGCCGACTATCAGGTGGGCATGGGCATACAACTTGCTTCTTTTTTGTTTCTGTAAACCAGATGTAAAAGTTCACTTCTCATGATGTCATTTCTCCGATGAGAACATTAAGTGTATGTTTTCTTTTTGGAGATCTCATGGCATGATAAGAAGTTTACATGTTTTCTTTTTCTGGGTTTGCAGTCTGTATCATAACGTTCACTGAACATGGATACTTATGGTCAAACATTATATCATTCAAATCATCTGGCAGAAATTTAATGGTTTCTTCTCACACTTTGTGTTGGTGTTGTCTTGTAGTAACCAAGTTGTCTTTCTTCATTGGAGTTGCATCCGTACCTGTTTTTCTTGGTTTTACATACATTTTTCCTACGTCTCTAGGATCTTTGGTCTTTGGAACCGCAGACATACATTGTTTCTTAGTAGGGTTGAGAGGGGTCGTACTAGAGATGAATAGTCCTAGGAAATGTGTGAGGTGGACCTGGCCTGTAAAGGCTCTTGGTTGAATCGATGTAAAAGGATCTGAATGATATTTCACTTATATAGGCACTGACATATTATGCAGACTCCAAATGGTAGTTATCTGGATTGTTGTTTTTTGTAAGTTTTATCTGGATTGTAAAACCTGCATTTCTGTCCCCTTGATGGGTAACAATATAAATAGCTGTTTCATTCTTCTGGTAGTTTCTTTACGGACTCCAGGATATTGCTTTCGATGTGTCTAGCACTTCTACAACTGCCTGCTTGGGTAGATGATATTTCTTGGTTAATTTAGTATTGAGGAATGAAATTAGTATTGATTTTGATGAGAGACGTGTCCTCGTAAATATCTTTTCTTCTGTAGTGTCCATCTATAACACAAGTCATAATTGTCTGAACAGTTCATGAGGCCCCGCGCACGTGACAAGAAACTTCATGAAGAATGGGCTACAGCTTTGAGCAACATTGAAGATATTCACGAGGTAGAGTTTCAATTTTGAGTGTCTTGGTCTTATCTCATTGCAAGAAAGTTGTTAATTCGCGTTGGATTTTTTACATGTCAGAAATTTAAGAAATACTGCCTCAGAAAATTGAGAAGCAGTCCTTGGTCAGAATTAGACGGGCTTCAGCCGGAAACACAAATAATCAATGAACAGCTTGTCTTGATTAACACGAAGGGTTTCCTTACCATCAATAGCCAACCAGCAGTCAACGGGGAGAATTCTGCTTCACCATCTGTTGGTGAGTCAAAATTGTTGTGTTGTTTATTTTGTATTGTCATTGGAGTTTCCAAAAATGACTCGTCTTTTCTGGGTCCACAGATACGTTGCTAGTATTGATTTGCTTTTTGTCTCGAGTCCTAGTGTTGAGAATCTTACTTGAAGCATAAGAATTGTGGAAGAGTCAAAACTGCGCGGAGCTCATTGGTGCTATAATAATCCGAAATTTTACTTCGATGCCTGTAAACTTGCAAACGTGATTTAATATTTATCACCATTAATGAAGATTAAAATAAAATCTTAGGGTCCCATTACATTTAGTTGAGAGAGAGGACGTCTGAATCCAAATTTAAGCAACAACAAAATTCAGATGGTTCAGATGATGACCTTCGCTGTGTCCATTTACCAGGAGTACATTTCTGGGACTTCATTTTCTTATATTTTTTTGGTTGATTTTGTGACTTCAGTTTGTAGTGTTGGTTGCCCCTTGCTATTTTCTGCTATTTGAGTTTAACAATCCAATAGATAATTGTAATATAGTCTATTAATAATTGACATCGTTCTATTTGGTCCTATCTTTCTGCCCCAATTTTTTTTTTCTCCCCTGCAAGCATTACTTGTTTAGGGTTTTACCTTTTCACTCGGAAGATTTTTGTTACCAAGTTTATCAGCATTACCATCGGGGAAGTTTTGTATCTTTTTTACTCTGGTTAAACTGTTTGTCGTCCTTTTCTCCAAATAATGTTTAGATCCATGCAAACCTCATTTGATGTCCGGTACTTATTTTGGCATGGTTGTGAATGGTTCAGGATGGGGTGGTCCTGGAGGGTATGTTTATCAGAAGGCCTATGTAGAGTTTTTCTGCTCGAGGGAGAAGTTGGATGCACTTGTTGACCAGTGCAAGGCTTTCCCATCTCTGACCTACATGGCTGTAAACAAAGGAGGGAGTTGGATATCTAACGTTGGCCAAACTGATGTGAATGCTGTAACATGGGGAGTCTTCCCAGCGAAGGAGATCATCCAACCAACTGTTGTGGATCCTGCTAGCTTCGTGGTGTGGAAGGATGAGGCATTTGAGATCTGGTCAAGGGGATGGGCTTGCTTGTACCCAGAGGGTGACCCATCAAGAAAATTGCTTGAAGAGGTTGGCTCTAATTAAAGTTCGAATTCATTTGTGTTTTGACAGAAACATATTTCCTCCCGCTCCCCCACCACCGTCAAACAGAATTGACCAGGACTTGGTTCAGAACTGTGCTGCTATAATGTGCTTTTTGGCTTTTGCAGGTCCAGAGCAGCTATTTCTTGGTCAGCTTGGTAGATAACGATTACATCCATGGTGATCTTTTCTCAGTGTTTGCGGAAATCTGAGATGAGCTGTGGTTCTTCCCTTCTTTCTCAAGGCCCTCACCAACGTGGAGATTTTCTCTGGTGAAATTGTATTACTATTGTCGTTGGAATGTGTCAAGTTATAATGATTGTCTTGAAATAAAACTTAATTGGAATTTTGGTAGCTCCCCTGATTCGTACCTCAAATTAGACATTTGGAGTAACTAAGAGTTCACTGGTTCATAGCAAAAAGTGCGCCCAGTATTGGACTGCTTCAACGAGTTATTGGATTCGATAGAAACAAACTGTTATTGCTCTATGCCCCGATTCTCTAGTAGTGCAATTTTTCTTCATTATTTTTTTTTTGGTGTCTCGTCAAGGAAAATTTAAGATGGAGGGGTAGCTTATTTATATTTGCTACAAGCGGTATCCTCAACGAACGCTTAGGTTACTAGTGCGAACGTTGCAGCTTGCCATCTATCTAGCCTCCTTGTGCTCTTACGAGAATCACAAGTGTCATGTCTGTTGGGAGGTCTAACTGGTTCAAAGGGTAAAACTGGCTTTCCGCGATAAGCAAATTGATCAATTGAAACTCTTGCGACTGCCTGCAAAACACTAAGAACATTGATCAGAATGTCCGTTGGCCATGCTTTTCACGTTTCTCATCAGACTACTAAACGGAGCTCATCATTGCAATCAACTGAAATCACCTTGTACCTGCCCACCAGGACATGTTAGCTTCAATGTTTCCTTAACATCCAATACAAAGAGGAAACTGTTGGACTGGAAAAACTCATTCCCAAAGATTACCGGTTTCTTCTTATCTGCATGCGCTGCCAACATGCATAAAGCAATTGACTGAATCTCAATCCTCAAATTTCTGGATATTATGAACTAGCAATGCATCGACTGTCCAAAAATTGCAGAAGTTACATCATATGACATCTAGGATTCTTGGTTATCCCCAGCTGCATGTGATGCCAACATGTACAAAACAATTGACTGAAAATCCTCAAATTTCTGGATATTATAAACTAGCAACGCCAACGACTGTCCAAAAATTGCTATAGTTACATCATATGACATCTAGGATTCTTGGCTATAGAAGCATGAACTTGCCCATCCAATCATGAGATATTTGCATTCTTCAGAGATGTGGACATCACCGCACCTGCAGAGGTGCGCATTACATGCTCCCTAAGGATAGCAGTGCACGAAACATCCGTCTTAAGATGAGGTTGCACCAATTCCCAAATCTTTTTCTTTTGAATCTGAATATTATAGTAAAGAAAAAAAAACAAATGCCGAGATTTAGTCTCTCTACACAGGTAGAATAAGTGGCGTATAAACTGTAAAAGCAACAGATAAACTATCATTTTTCCAAAAGTTTAATGGTCTAGCATGTGGAGTCCAACGTGTATAACCTTTGTCTAATATCCAAGCTTTAGTCATTAGGTTGAGAGGCCGAACAAAATATCAGACTCGAACTGCTTCACAGCTCAAAGTTCATACGAATGTTCTCAGTCAGGGTAGATATTGAATATACACCTGATTATGTTTCAACAAGGCTTATCTGTTAGTGAGACACGTCTATGAACAAACACAACAGTTGTCTACCTGTTGTCCCTGAAGGTGTTAAGGGATGAGATGAGCTATGAGCCAACTTATGGCATGATTTAGTAGCCTTGTGTTGATAAGGCAAGGGTAATGTCGGGGACGGATAGCTATCCAAACATGGGACACTCCTTTCTACCCCTAATTCATCTGAGAAACATAAGTCTTCCTTGTCCTCTAGGACCTATCTTCAGACCAAGTAAAATACCAATTGTCTATACCATATCTAGTAGTGACTTCACTTGGTTAAGGGAGGATCTAGGTTCACAATAAACAGCTCAAAAGGACAAACCATAAGAGATTGATCTCTTTCCATGATTAGATCCTCAGTTCAGCTGTCTCTGGATTTTGAGATTGGACTTTTGATGTCTTACATGGTTGATTTGGATAGCATCATTCTCTCTATGAGGTAGCCCTCTCACGTATTTTACTTGTCTAGATAGGACACTTCAACCTACTCCCTACCTCACTTAAAAGCAAAGAAACAATTAAATGGCCATCTAGCAACAAAGGAACTTAACATCTATGGGAAGCATTTGAAACAATGATCAAATGATCAGGTATTAATGCAGACATATGCAAACATGCAAAGGAAATCATCCATGTAATACGTTGTAATAACCAAGATATTTATTTGTTGTAAAAGTTGTGCATCCACAGATTACTTACAAACGGGATACTTTTGTAATCTTTGTTCCTCTGTTTCTTTCTTCTTCTGGGTTAGATTGGACACTTTAATTCTTCAGAGTGAAAAACTGATACCTGGTTGGGTGTGGCAGCCTCCGGTTGATCTTCTTTTTCATCTTCTGAACCAAACCATATTCTTTCACCAGGAAGTGAACTCTCGGGAGGCACAAGAAGCTCAACATTCTCATGCGAAGCATCAGAAGCAGCCATAAGCATTCCACATGACTTGACACCACGCATGTTCCTCAGTTTCAGATTAGCAAGAACAACTACGCTTTTATCCTGCATGTAGAATTTTCATCAAAGATGATCAGATGAATATAATCTGGAAAGTTCAACTGAAACACCATTTATGCAGCTTCAGTGTAAGCACTGAAACAATTAATTTTGACTCTCACGAGCTTGACCATCCACTGCCCAACTGAAACATAATCACATAGATCCTTACAAAGCTCACAAACAGTTACATTATATATGCTTTAAAACTATCAACAACTACTTATTAAGAAGTGTATATACAAGAAGTACGCTTTTAATTTTCCAATTTATAATCAGGTCCACATGACTTACCTTGCCTTTCCTTGTGGAAAGGATATCATTTCCTTCCTCCATTTACCCATAAGATTGTCCGAAAATCATTTAGGTTTCCCCTGATTCAATGCTTTCATTGGATTGCCCAAATAGAAATTTATACTCTTTTGAATCATAGTAATAGACTATATGACGAAACCATCAAACTGTTTGTTCTTCTTTTAGTTTCCTAGGGGCCTTTAGCCATACATGGTTTAGAGGTTACATCCAGCTTCACACTGAATGTCGTACTTCTACACTTATCCAGTAATTTGACATCTCTTCCTATGTGAACCATTTTTTTATACAGGTTTTGCTAAAATCTATCATCTGGTAAAAAAAGGCACAAATATACGATATACCCCCCCCCCTTTCTTGTCAAAAATAATGCTCTCGCTCACTGGATTTGATGTTGATATACTGGATCTTTTCCAGTAGTCTCTTCCTTTTGACTAGTTATCCTCGTAATTTTTACACATTCGGTTGAAAAAAATTACTAATGTTCATCTCTGCATGTATGTAAGTTCAATTTTCCCAGATCACGAACAAGGTCCCTTATTTTCAGATTTCTCATTCCTTATACCTAATTCTGAATCTTCCTATCCCGAGGAAATTAATTCTCTAGGAATCTTTAAGTTCGATTGTATCCAAAGCAAAGAAATAAGTCATTGGCACTGAGAAGAGAAGCTACCTGTCCTAGATAGTAGATAGGAGTACAGTGTACTAAAAGTTGAGGCGAAAAAACAAACCTGCAGGTGGTCGAGGGGGATATATTTGACAAGGCCGCTGCAGATAATTATGGGCTCAGGTTCTCACCAATATCCACCTCTTCTACGTAAAGGGAGTCAGCCTCCTCATGCCTCCACGCTCTAAGGATGCGCCCGACCCTAATGTCCAGCACGTCCGCTGCTTCCTTTATCATCCTCTTCTTCTTCTTCTCATCGTCAACCTCGACAATATTACCATCCCCGGTGGCCGCAGTTACCGCCTCCGCAGCAGTAGCAGCAGAAGCATCGGAGGCGGCGGTCGTGCAAAAGGAGAGAAGCCAGTGCCTGCATTTGCCTCTTGTTGTTCTTGCCAATGTCCTGTTATCATTGCTAGCAGAGAAAAAGGGGAAGCGAGTGGGAGAGGGAGCATGTGGCGGTGGTAACGGAGGACCGGAGGAGTTGCAGGGGACAACGATAGGCGCATTTTGATAAGGACGAAAGGAATAGAGCGCCGCTGCCTTTCAAAACGTTTGTAGAAGAAGACTGTTTTGGTAGGCAACGGCATCACTACCATCACTCCTCCCTCCTCTCAACTCCCACACCCCCTGATTCTCTTGAATTGAGTGGAGTCCTTGCGGATATACAATTTTTGTTTTTGCTTTTATCTTTATTTTCGCCATTTCGATCTATTGAAAAATTTCAACCTTCGCCAAATGTATATATTGAGAAATTTTAATCTTCTTGTTCAAACTAATTTGAAGTTCGAATTAATTCTCAGTACAAATTAAAACAGATTTTTAAAAAAAAATAATAAATTAAACCTCTTGTTTTTCCAAACAAAGAAAAAATAATCCAGACTTTCTTGTTCTAATTTTGTAAGCCTATGATTAAACTTGCCATCCCGGGAGATTTGCCAGGAAACGGATTGCCTCCTACAGCAATCCCTATTCGAATACTGAATGCATGACTGAAACTTTAAATTTCAATCATCCAACGGTGAAAAATGCCTGAGCAGCAGGTGTAGGTCCCGAGCGGGACCCACACCCCTAGAATTACCGTTAGACGGCTGGAACTTGAAGTTTCAACCATCCATTCGGTAATTCGGACGTCCCCGATTTGCCAGTTCCTTTCATTTTCCGCAATAAATACACGGTAGCTTATAGCTAAAAGCCACTTTTGTCAATATTCATTGCTAAGGTTTCAAAGTGGACTGGTTGATAATTTTACTTGAGAAAAGTTTCCTTTTTCTCGTAAGTTAAGAATAAGAAAGCAGAGGAGAAGAGGAGAATCAAAATTACATGCTTACAACCTCGAATGGACACGTTTGTACAATTTCACAACAAAACTTCTCTCAATTTTGATCCACTATGTCACTAAAGGCCGTTTTTGAAATAGGACCGGGCAGCCGGGGATACTCATTTCTAAAGCTTCATCTCCGGAAATGAATATTAACAACTGATGGCTGCAAGAACAAAGTCTGCTGAATCGAAAGAGCGAAGGGTAAAAATGGATGGAACAGGAATGAAGATATCTTTTTTGTCCGACCATCCATATTACCGGCTTCAGGACCTAATTGAAAAACCACAGCATCATTATTATCTGCGTAGTCCAAAACTAAATCGGGCGCAGGGATTAGAGGTTAATAGATTTAACATAAGCTAAAGCTTGAAAGGTGTAAACGAAAGAAGAATCTGTGAAAAAATGAACCACCCGAACCACGAACAAAATGAAAAAAAATATTCCTACTCGTTGAATATCTTGCTAACCATTTAAAAAGGCATTTGGAGAGGGGAAGAAGTTTTGCCTGATGATGCAACAACAATGACCTCAAATTATGAATTGTGGGTCTATGAAACAACTACAAAACAAAGACATGTACCTGGTTTAATCTTAAATTTGAGGGAACATGGTTGCCTTCTCTTAATGAACTTGATGGGATGGTCTGTTGACTGCCTATGCCGGTCAGTTGCAGAAATCAGCTGTAATAGCAGGTCAATAAAAACGGAGAAAAACATAGTAAGAGTGTTTCAGATGGCATAAACACAAACTGCACGGTAGCAGCTTAGGGAGAAAAAAAGGGAAAGAATTGGTTAGCTTGATGTTCAGCTTCCAGCCACGGTTTTGCTTGTCAAAAAAAAAAATCAATAGGTTTTGGTCAAACCTTTTCGTCAAACCTAAAGAGAGTTTGGTCAAAATAGGGAGAAGGACTCTGCGACTGACAACTGAAAGGCAACAAGCCCAGCATCTTCTTCACAAACTGCAGAATTTTATTAGCTGATTAGATATGAGGTTATGGGATCATGCTTCATAGACTGCATGGCCAAAAGAACCATCAACTTGTTCTCGTGACATATGCATGGAAAAACGCTTCCTGAAATCCGCTAGATATAAAAAAATTTTACAAAAACCAAGTGCTAACGATGAAACTTCACCTGTGAAGAGCTACTTGCTTTATTTTTAAAGCATCTAAGCTGTTCCAGGGAATGAATGTTGTTTGAGTGAGATGACATGAAATTCATAGACAGAGAATGTCTTGATGTTGCGTGGAAATGGTCACAGAACTTCTCAAACAAGAGATAAAGCTCCTCCGCAGAATTCTGAAAAAAGAAGAAGAAAATATATGATAGTAAACACAAGATCTGCACTTGATACGCACAAGACTGAGTAATCAAGTTACCTGATAAAATGCAACTATTTCAGTTGTCTCCATGTTATATACAGCAAAAAAAGCTGGGTGCTGATCAGCATTTCGTGACATCTGGAAGTTCAAACAAACACAACAACGCGAAATAGTGTTAGAAGTTTTTGTTAAAAAGCATGAGCTTGTGCCTATCACGAAAGAGAGAATTCAATAACACAGATTAAACTAAGAATCTACCACTAGATAGTAAGTTTCAGCACCAGATATATTAAGTGGGTATCACTCGAGCTCCCAGAGCCATCATGATAACTGTAAGGTCAACGAACCACTGATTAGGCTAAAGACTAGACTACTTAAAACCAAAAGAAACTAATACACATTCCTTGGATTGATTTCGACTTTCCGCAAATCCAGGAATTCTTTGGGTGCAACAAGTGAATCACATAATGCTTTGATTTAAGATAGTACGAGCATCCACAAGTAGAGACATCAAGTGACATCAGCCAGAAGAAAATTGAGTGAACAAATTATAAAGAAATTATCTAATCTAACACATGTAGGAGGCACAACATTAAAGAGTATCTTTCTAACCTAAGTAGCCCTCAATGTGCCCTAGATGCCCCAAAAAATAGTAAAGTAAGGACTGGAATGTATTCATTTCATGCTCCAATTCGGACAAAAAATATAAACACCCAAACATCAATAATACCTGTAATAAACCTTCTAATAAATTCCCAAAGGCCGTATGTACTCACAAGACACCTTCAATGAGCATCAAAAGTCAGCTTTTGGGAAGCAATTATAGTTCTTTGCAGATATTGGGGAGCTGAAGCTTAAAGGCTGTGATTAGATACACAAATGCAAGAATGCAGAGATTTCTTCAGTCTCAATATGCAAGCCACTCTCTTCTCCAACAAGGCATCAGTCAGGAGCAGCCTAAGGGGACCTGGGAGGAGCCCCTGACACTGGATTGGATACGGGGTGTCCACAGGAGTACATTTATAGCGATGGGTAGCCAGTGACTAGGGATAAAGTTACTAAACTTTTGCACCAGTAAAGCATTTACTCATTGATAAAGCTCACTGCATTAAAATTTACTGGATGGGAAGTCGTATGTTTAAGTCCCCATGGATAGGTGGCTTAGGCAATAACGATTATGTGCATGACGATAAAGTCGCTGAAAATTAATAAAAGCAAACAACCAATAATCAACTACTACAGGTTGAAAACTAGAGCATTTCGAAATGCAAATTACCATCATTGACACACATCGCATAAGTCACTATCATGCATGTGACATATACAGTGAATAACAGTCAAGCCCAACTACATTGATTGACAAGCTCTTCCCAAAGTCAGTCCAGATCTATTTTCCAAAGTTAGTAGTTGCAGATTTTTTGGACCCCATGAGGAAACTGGTTGTTTATAAGATATAGACGAGAAACTGAGAAAGAAGAAGACCTCACCCCTCCATCGACACTACCAAACTTGATTAGCAGGTGGTGCCGGTCCAAGAATTGTACCTGCCAAAGAGTTGCATAAGCTACGTGTTATTTATTTCGTGAATTCTTCATATTTGACTAATTTGCAAGCGGGCACACAGCCATGTTCCATAAATATTAAAAACCTACCTTCCAGATAATCAAGTCCACATAGTCTTGGAAATGGAAATAAAAATTCTTCTTCAAGCACTGGACCCTCTGTGGAAGGCGAAAGACGGTGCAATTTAACCGATCAAATCAATATACAGGTAGGTGCAAACTTTTAAGGAGTCACCAAGTAGAGTTTCATGAGCTAAAGACAAGTTGAAAATCAATATAGCTCTACCAATTCTAAGTATATAACATGGATCCTTTCCCTTACGAGCTCAAATCAGGAGACATATTTCAGCACACTACAAAGAGAATGGCAAAAATAAGTTTTCCAATACAAAAGCTTTGCTGTACTAGAACCAATAGGGCCTTAAACTGTGAATATTTGATACCAGAGGCAAAAGCTCCAGCTTTTTTTAACAAGATAATACCAAAACTAAAAAAATGATCAGACTTCTACAAGATCTGTTCTCACCTTTCTATAATCCTAATGGTGTGTTGCAATTCCAGTGAACCTAATTGCCATAAATACAGTCCTACATATTTTATGTCTCTCTATCCTATTCCATTGTCGGTGGCTAATAGGTTGGAGAAGCTTCAAAGGGATTTTTTGTGGGGCAGTGGTGGTGATGAGCATAGGTTTCATCTTGTTAGGTGGGCTAGAGTTTGCTCCCCTGTTCGTGCAGGTGGGTTGGGGCTTAGAAGGCTGCCCCTATTCAATAAAGCTCTTCTAGGAAAATGGCTTTGGCGATTCAATTATGAAAGAGACAGCTTGTGGAAGACAATCATCATAGCGAAGTATGGGTGCGCAGCGGGTGGTTGGAGCACTATGGTAGTTCAGGGGTCTTATGGGGTGAGTTTGTGGAAAAACATTAGCAGAGGGTGGAATTTTTTTCAAGAGCACACCAGGTTCGAGGTTGGGACCGGTTCTAGAATTCAGTTCTGGCATGACAAGTGGTGTGGGGATAGTCCGTTGAGTGACATCCCCACACCACTTGTCTGTGACTAGTATGGGGTGTTTTGTGTTGCATTCTCTTTTCCTGTGGGCTAATTCGGTTTTTTTTTTTTGATAAGTAAGGAAATTTTATTAGAACAAGCGATAACAGTATAAGGGACTATACCGAAAGCGCTTAATACAAGCAAGCAACAAAACTAAGGAAATCATCAAAGCTAACAAAAAAGCCCCCTAAAACCGCATTAGCCCAACTAAACAATGAAAGCAACAAAGACCCTTGAAAGTTCACAAGGGACCCCGAAACATCTTCAAAACATCTATTGTTTCGCTCCCTCCAAAGGCACCACCAAACACACGAGGGAATCATTCTCCAAATGGCCTTAGCAACGGGGTCAGAAAATCTTCTATCCCAACTCCAGAGCACATCCACCACTTTCTCCGGCATCACCCAATGGAAGTTCGTGAGGCTAAGAATATGACTCCAGAGCCCTCGCGCCAAGGGGCAGTGAAGGAGCACGTGATTAACCGACTCCCCATCGCCACGGCAAAGGAAGCACCAAGCAGCCATGTAGACACCTTTTCTTCGAAGATTGTCAATCGTGAGGATCCTTTCGTGCATAGCCTCCCAAACAAAAAAGGAGACCCTCAACGGGCAACGCGACCTCCACACACCTTTCCAAGGAAGAGACACGATATTCCTCCCGGCAAATAAATGATACATTGACTTTACTGAAAAAACACCATTCGCGGAGCCGGGCCAAGACAGCTGATCGTCCTCCCCTCTCCGGATCTGCGCACCATACAAGAGAGAGTAAAAGGCAGAAAACTCTTGTACCTCCCAATCGTTCGCAGATCTCACAAAGGGAACATGCCACACTACAATGCCCTCACTTTCAGCCAAACACCCCGCCACCATAGCCTCCTTACACCTGGACAACGAAAACACGATCGGGAAGGCCACAGACAGAGGGCGGTCACCACACCACCAATCATGCCAAAAGCTTATCCTCGAGCCATTGCCCACCGAGTACCTGATATGCGGCTGAAAAGCGGCCCAGCCTTTGGAGATGAACAACCACAAACTCACACCATAGGGCCCCCTGCTCGGGCAAGTACTCCACTGGCCCACCATGCATCCATATTTAGCCGCTATAACGACCCTCCAAAGCCTATCACGCTCGTGAGCAAAGCGCCACAACCATTTGCACAGAAGAGCCCTGTTGAATAACTTAAGACTACGGAGCCCCAAACCCCCATTAGAAAATGGAGAACACACCAGCTCCCACTTCACAAGATGATATTTAGGCACACCCCCAACACTACCCCAAAGAAAGTCCCTTTGAAGCTTCTCCAACCGGTTAGCAACCGCAACCGGAATAGGAAACAAGGATAGGAAATAGGTGGGGAGACAAGAGAGAGTAGACTTAATGAGAGTAAGCCTACCACCCTTAGAAAGATACATACGTTGCCAGCCCGCCAGCCTTCGCTCCATCCGCTCAAGGATCCCATCCCAAATATGGACACTCTTAAAACGAGCACCCAACGGAAGACCAAGGTATGTCATCGGCAAGGAAGACACTCTACACTCCAAAATACTCGCCAACTCCTGCACTGAAGCAACTCCACCAATAGGAATAACCTCGGACTTTGACAAGTTAATTCTAAGACCCGAGACCGCCTCGAAACTCCTTCACAGCACGTCGAGGACGCGGGCGTCGTCGTCGGGTCAGCTTCGCCTGGGCTGGGCGTTGTTGGTCGGCTTCTTGACGTAGACGAGGCGGATGCCTCGGCGGTGGGGGTCTCGGCGCCGGCGATGCTGGAGTCTGTCGTCGGCGAACTTGAAGGGGACGATTTCGCGACTGGTCTGGCCATGGAGTCGCAGGATCGGGCAGCCTCTTCTGCGGGTGTGGTCTCTCTCCACATTCTCGGTCCTTCGGAGGGTGACCTTGCTACTGAGGGCGCTGAACAGTTTGTCGGCAGTTCTGGTCAGGGGGCTGAGGTGAGGGATGAAGGTGCGTTGGTGATATTCAACACCGAGGGTGATGCGACATGCACAGAGCCGCTACAAACGTTACATCCAGGGGTTGAAAAGGAGCCTGGTGGGGGGTCGTACGTGCCGTCCTCGTGGATTTTCCGTTTGACAAGCTAATTCGGTTTTAGGTTGTCCGTTTGTGGATTTTCCGGATTTTATTAGTTTTCTAGCGTGTTTGTTTTCGCTTTCGTCAGTATAGCCTCCTGTACTGTGTTTTTTTTTCTTCTTCTTCAATAAGATTGACTTACTTATCAAAATAAATAAATACAGTCATTGACCAAGTAGACTCGTGTCCATATTCTTAAATATTACCTGCTTGATTTTTTCACACAATTCAAATAACACATATAACGTAACACATGCTCCCTTCAAATGACTTCTCTTTAGAAATTTTAAGCTACTGTCATGGTTTTCACCATCAAGCCACTTCCCTCACACAATAAGTTAATAAAAAACCAACTCTTGAGTTTCAGCACTATAGCAGTGACATATCAAATACGCAACTGGCTATTGCTCCTTTAGAAATCATAATAAGACTTATTTTAATGACATCCTTGAATCTTTGTCTTCTCAGATTCTTTTTCTCTATCTTCTTCTACCTCCAACCCATATGCTCCCTAGTCTGCTCTTCTGGCATGGCAAGGTTTTATGCACAGCTGGTTGGAACCCGCTGGCTTTCCTTCAAATAGTTATGTCCTCCGTCTAGGTGCAACATCCCTTTGACTCCTATTGCAAATAGTACATGGCATGCATTCAAAGCAAGAACTTCACATTTTTCATGGTAATTTTTGCCACTACTGGCAAAATCAACTATGACGGAAGAACAGGTTGAATTTTCAAGTGGGACAAAGCTATGATTGTTTACACTGCATGGTCAAATGCCAGAATGTACAAATAGAGAACATCTTGATAATAGCCTGTCTTGGTCTCAGATGACTAAAAACATGACTAACATGAAATAAGTAGAATGGAAAGTCAGTAAACCAACCAAGGTCTGATCGTTTTCTTCATTAAATATCCCTCGGAATATGAATGAAAGAAGGCGTTGTTTGATGCCACTCAAAAAAGTATCTTCTAGATTAGGCTGGCTAAGATGCAAACCATTCTGAACATTGCTCCCCGACAACTGATGCAGTTTAGTTTTGTCATGGAACGCCATGCACTGCATCAATAGCTGAATTTTCAGTCCAGAGATCCAAGTACAACATGTGAGAAAAAGTTCTTATTCCACCAAACTGCTTTGATTGGAATGATAATCACACGGAGGAGAACAACTAGTAACTACTGAAATCTGGACGATTAGGATATAAAACTAGAACATAACAGAAAGCATGTCGAAGAAAAACACACATACAAAGGGCAACATGCCAAGCAAAAAGAAAATTACTCCAACTAAAACAAGGATAAACTCAAGAAAGTTAAAATGATGTACCCAGCAAAATAAACAGAGATAGCAAAAACCAAGAAATCATCATAAGAAACAAGCCATATGATGATAAACAATTTTCAATCTACAATTCAAGGCATCCTCCACAAAATAGCAGTGTATTTCATGCTTTCTTGGAACCTTAAGTGATATGAGTTTCCCTAGCAGTTCTTTAAGATGGCTTTCTGAGCCACTGATAAAGTTGACGAGCAAAGTGTGCTAGAGTGGTGGGACTAAGAGAAACAAGAGTGTATTTGTTCACAGTTCTTAGATGAGTTTCTATACGTAACGTTTCCCAGTGCCTGGAGATTTTAAAAAGGGGAAAAGAAGCTGCAGATCTTTTTAGTTGTAAAAAATCTATTTCATCACTGGTATGTTTTCTGGACATTGATATACCCACCAAAGTGATATCTTTTGGACATTGAAACATCCACCAAGATACAACAGCACTGTGGAACAAAAAAAAGGCATTTATTAGAGTGATTGTATAAGTGTCCTATTCCTTCTCTTCCTCTGATTTTGTAAGCAGCAGATAATTCTTTAAACAAGTGCAAATGTCCAACAGAATAAACTGATAACTATATTTTGAAGAGCTCACCATATTACAAGTTTACCAACATTTCCTGATTGTTATCTTAAATATATCACTCACGTTTTGTACCTTCGAACTCTCCAACAGACCATGTTATATATATATGCATCTATATATACAGACAAACATACATACATAAATATACATGTGTGCGGGTGAGTGTGTCTTTCGTGTGTCTTCTTTCCTATTGAAGTGGCAAGCTGAAGTAAAGATTTGCCTCTTTCTACTTTACCACTTGCCTGGGCATTTGAATTGAGAAAAAGTTCATCATCTTCTTGGCAAAATGCCCCAATAGCTCGTACAACCACAAGGTTTCCGGAGTCCCGAATTTGGAGAATATGTATCATTTGATTGCGAAGTGACACAATTGCTAATAAATCGTCGTACAAGAAGACACCCATGTTGTGGTTCAGATTAACAAAATCATTGTGAAAGACCTTCTCATCCAGTACACTCCCATCTTCCAACCTAGTTATATCAGAAAAGATAGAATCGAAAACAGGGCAGAAAGCAACCTCCACAGTTGAAGTAAAACTGCAAAATTAAGTCTCTAGTAATAATTATAAAATCAATGATAAGAAGCCAAGAGTACATACCTTAGTAGATGGAAGGTTATCTTTTCTATATATGGGACTCCCTGAATTCCTCCACCAGAAGCAGATGCATCATGTATTGGTGTGGTAGAAGTAGCAAATATTCCATATTGGTTACTCTCCAGGTACAGGAAGAAGTCTTTGCATATGAGCTCATTGCTAGAACCAAGTGATACACTATATAACTGCGTGAAGAAGCTTTCAAACGTCTTTGCTTTTGGAGGGAGATCATGAGCATCACAGTTTTCTTCTTTGCATGAAAATGAAAGCCATGTTGGTCTGTAAACAACCAGATGCTGATGATTTCTACTGAAACTTATAAGGTATAAGCCATCTTCAGTAAATTTACGGAATGAATGGTCAGGGCATTCAACGTCATATATGGTATAACTTGGGACTAAATTCTCATAAAATCTCCTAGCGCAATGAACCTGCAAGCATCAAAGTAAGATTTCAGTTTCTGAGCAGTATAATTTAAATGATCTCAGCAAGCCACTTCATTGCCAAATAAAAGATGAAATTCTAACAAGTGACAAATACAAAGTTTCTGTCCTGAGATGCAGGTTGGATTAGTGTGACCAGTTTGTCCACTATCTTTCAGCCAGGTTCTAATTCTGTTGAGCTTGGACATGAGAGGATGGTATCTTGTCTGTACATGAGGTTCTTAGTTTAACGCCTTGGTACATTTCCTCTCCTCTGGTATGTACTTGCAAGTCATGCAGTTGTTTCATTGTTATCAGGAGGGCCTAAAAGTGAGGGGAGGCATTTACTGTCTCTGAGCTCGCCACATCTTGTTGGCCCACTTCATAATTTCTAAAGCTTTTGGATTGATGGTTAAGAAGTGTCTCCAGCTAGTTAATAACAGCAACAACTAGTAAAAGACAAAAACCTATCAAAGTAGCAGAAGTTCACAAAATGGAATTGTACAAAATAACAAATGACCAAAGGACATTACACTAGTTCCGGGAGCAGGAGTATAGATTTGGCGCTGAAAAATCCTTGCAACAATGTTGTTGCTTCTAAACATCACTACTGATGCACCAATTCAATCAATACCACCCCTGTCAACAAGGATATGAAAATGGCTAAAGTTAGCAATCTATTGGAAGCCTCATTTTGAGAGTGGCTATGGATAACCAAGACGAATTTATACATTTCTCTTTTTAAGGGCTTGACTCAAATTTTGCAGTCTACCTATTGTATTAGGTAAGGAGTAATAAGTCCAATAAATTTTATCAAATATGAGATGATACCAGGATGCATTAAAATATGAATTCCAAAACCAACAAAAAATCATGATACTCCAAACGGTAAAAAGAAGCAACAGAGTGTCCGCTAGTCCTAACTCAGATGAGAACTTCCATAACAACTATGAATGTGAGATATTCAAAGTAGCTGTCTGTTTTTGGAAGCAAATGACTACTATGGAAGCAATGAAACTTATCGCAGAACGTATCCTAGTTCACACAAGATTTTTAAGCCACTTAATGATATACTGAAAAAAGCCAGCAAATATTTGTATAATGAGCAAGTTCAAACTAATTCATTTAATTCCAATTCAAATTAATTATTTCAATTCCAATTCCTACAACAAAGGGAATAACAATAACAACTTGATGAGTAGAATCGAAGTACTTTCCTCACAAACAGGCTATCTGATGACTCTACTAATACTTACACATACCGGATGTTTGAGTTTTCTTTCGTTTCAGAGTACACAAGAACTGCTTGATTGTTGCTGTCATCTGGATCAAAATAACTAAACACGTAAAAAAGGGAACCAAAAAGCAGCCCACAGAGATTAAGCACTAACCTCGTTGCGAGAACATTTTACCGAAATACAAAAGGTTTACATAATAAAGTCGGACACGAAAATGTAAATCAAAAGGGCAACGGAACAAAAAGGATAACCCTCCTTGAAAATAAATGCATTTTGAAGGCAGTAAAATATTTCTGGAGCTCTTTCGTACGTAAAAACTCTCTTTTCGTTTACTTTCTCTACTCAGTATGGGAGACTTGCATGTTTATAGTTTTTATTGCGTATATGGTGATGGCAACAGAAAATAACAGAAGGGCTTAAGAGTCCAACCCTCGGCCGACCTACGGGCATAGCAGCATGAGAGTTATTAAGTGAGAGGCAGAGAGGGAGAAAAAGAGTTTCCTACCCGTCGGAGGCAGCGAAGAACTATTGAGAAGGAAGCTGTGGAGCTGGGCGAACACGGAAGAAGACGAGAAGGTGGTGGTGCGGTGGTGCCTTCTCAACTGCTGAACGCAGAGACCACAGGTGAGCGAGATGACGTGGGACTCTGAGAGCCCCATCTTGTTCTAAAATAATTAGTAAATAAGTAAATATCTAAGAAAATGACTATATCCATATTTAACAAAGGGGATTTTTAATTTAAAAAAAAAAAAAGAAAGAGGAGATTTTAAAATACATCATAAAATCCAGGGTCGCAAATGGAAACTGGAAAGATGTCCCCAGCCATAAAATCTAGTCGGAAAAAACATAATATTGAAAATTCAAGCATTATTGGTTTAATTTTGCTTTGGAAGTTCATCTATATTCGGAAGGAATTTGAACTTATTTACAAGCTACTTAATTAGTTAATAATGCAATTATTTTAGAAAAAACTATATATTTTCACTCGCAATTAAGAACTAACATGTGTTATGCATTTTATACCATAAATTACCATATTTAAAAAATTACACTCACAAATTATCCATTATTTACACATTGAACTATCGATCTATTTTTTCTATCAAATTAAACAAATTTTTTTTTTAATACTAAATGTTGCTTATACATTTTTAATAAGTTACATTTATCAGTATAATTGTTATTTCGTCTAAAAAAGAGTCAATTTCTGTCTAATTTGATAAAAAAAAATCGGTGCTCAAAAGTTAGTAATTTATAAGTGTAATATCTCAAACTTAGTAGCTTATGATGTAAAGTACAAAACTTATAATAGTTTATAGACGGAAAACATATTTTTTCCAATCATTTTAAACATAATTAAATAAAATAATATTTTCTTACCAAATTATAGAAAATTTCTTTTCTTCGTTATCAGAAGTTAAAAAAAAAAATATCATAATGTGAAGGAGATTGATCCACTTTGTGGCTTTATTTTATAGTCATAATCTGTGATGATCTTAAAGACAAATGATTATCTTACAGAAACTGTTGAAATGACCCGCCCAATAAACATTGCATACAAACGGGACCTGGAAACTTAAATTCATACCATATTGCAATTTACAAATGGTAGAAGCCAGCTTTTAGAGGGTATCAACAACTCCATGTATTTTCTATGTACAGACAGAAAAAGGAACCAAAAACAAAAGATGAAAAAGGAAGGTCGCCAAGAAATCCGCATGAATGACTCTACAGCCACCCTTCTTTCTCCAATCCTCGAGACGTCCAGAAGGGAAATCTAGAGGTGCACGCCTATAAGTAGATTTTCTCTCATTGTAGTGTTTAACACCAACTCTAACGTTACAGTAGGATCAGCAATGCCTTCAACTATTCTACAATATATTCATACATCTGGTTTCTATTACTAGTTTTGCGACAAGGCTTAATAACAGTGGATTAACCCACAACATTGCTCTCTGCGAAGGAAACTGGTGCAAATTTATGCTCAGAATCTATCCTCTTCTCCACTGACGACTAATCGTGAGTCTGTCACAGCAGGCAAACAAGTTTGCTGCAACTTTTTAAGGGACAGCAGAAGGCACATCATCTGAATCCACACTTATCTGAAAATGTAGACAAAACAATGATAAGCGATTCACATACAGCATCAGAGTTGATTTAATGAAAAACTGTACATCAAACATACCAGCTGAAGATGCCTCAGCAAAGCACTATGTAACTGCCCTTTGAGCTTTTCGCAATGGTCTACCATGCGGCCGGTACGGATGAATTCTTCGAGCTGGCACCACAGGTGCTCAATTGCTGTGTATGGAAACCAAACTGCAAAAGGTCTTTTCCGATTGATTATGTCAGCCGGCCTCTGCAGAAGGGAAGGTTGTTAAAGGGTATACAACTAGCAAAAAGCCAAGCAAAGTATTCTGCCGGTTGGTGGCAACTGAGATTTGGACATGTGTTTTCTCCCTATCTGGAAATTAGGGGTGATGCCAAAGCACCTGATTCGGTTGCTTGAAAATTGGCAAGAGAAGGTTGGTTTTCCATGAGTATGCGAATTCGTGTAATGTAACAATCTGGAGAGAGTAGTAGGACTTTCAATTACAAGCTTCCTCAGCGATTATATATATCTAAAGTCTTCACCTTTGAGATCATTGTGTTTGTATGATTGCTTTTGGGGGTGTCCATACCATGTTTTATGGAAAATATATTTATTGGCCGGACTTGACATTGGCTACTTGGGTTTATTGACCTTTTCTCTTTCACTTGCTGGAAAAAGCATATTAATTGAGTTTGGAATGAAAAGCAATGCACAAAGTCTACAAAACTTTGAGAGACATTTGTAATGATTCTAGACAACACAAATAGGCAAGCAAACATGCATACAAAAATCCAATAGCAGTAAGAAGCTTAAACTAGCAACGAAAAGAAGCTGGATTACCACTGATGCAACTGACTCTATGTAATCAAGCAACAGATTTGTAGCTTCTGTATATCGACCGTAATCAACATAAAGCCGAAACAAGGATGCAGGACTTGATTCTTTCCCAGACATCCCCCACGTCCCTTCCCTACGACCATCCTGTTACAACTCATGCAAAGATGATTAAGGCAGTGGAGCATAACCATGGAAACCCATCCACCTAATCAGAAAATTGCACTAAGAAGAAATAATTTATGTGGCATAGTGCACGCAAAAGGGTGAGTTAGTTAAGGTTACGATAGAGGTCCAGAAGACTCCCAATCTAAATATAGAAATCTATAGACTACTAGCAAAAAAGCCAAAAATAAGATAAAAATACATTTAAAAATTAAACAAAAAAACTCGAGGAAAAAGAATTTCCGATGAAAAGTAGCAGTACTTTCAGACAGATGGGAAACGCATATTTTGTTCGAGATGGTATGTCTCCAACTCAAGTACGGTTTTGACAAAAAGTGCACCTAGAAAGACTCTAAAGTATAGGCAGGCTGAGCAAGTTAAAAACTTTCGGAGTTTTGAATGACTTCAGAAACAGTCAAATGTCTTCACTCACTATGTCAGAGTTAAAGAAAAAGAAGGAAAACTGAGATCACTGAAATACGACCTTTCGGCTTCTCAGAAGCGAACGGCCCATGCTTTACTGCATGATTGTAAAAAGTTCTGTCCCTTTCCAGAATCAGATGTTGAAATGGAGAAACCAAAGATGACCTCGTATGAGTTGTTTAATGGAAATATATCTATATCATATTTTAAACCTGAAAGTGGTTCATATAATACTTCAATTTCATCCAAAGAATCCAATTTCTAGCTAGAAAAGTACCTTAAACATTTGAACTAGCCAAAGAGGCAATTCAATCTGAGAATCCGCAGAAAGAAGAGTTTCAGCAACAACCACTGGTAATTGGGCGTGGAAACCCCTGTATTTTTCCTGCAATTTATAGTATTTCACTGTTTAAAAATAAAGGTGGAGAAGCAACTTATGTGCAGAAAAGAGATGGGGGAGGGAGGTTTGGGGGTAGGATCCACATTCGTGGTCTCTTGCAACCAAGAAAATTGAAACATCTCCTGAATTCATCAAAAAGTTATGACAAAACTTCAACGTGAGAAAAAGGAAAAAAATTGGAGTAAAGATGCTCTTTCAGATTCATCCAGACGTTTTGAGAAAACCTCTAACAAGTCTATGATTATGAACATAGAAACACTCTGGCAACACATTCGGTATAATCCCTTTTTGAGCATAGAATCTAAACAAGGCTGCCACTGAAGCCCTGGAAACACAATTCAATGACCAGGCAACACGCACAGAAATGGAAGACCTGCAATTACATGCTCAGGAGCTAAAATCAACATTTGTGATTTCTTGAATCAGAGCGGGAATTCGAACCTGGACCCACCAACTTGCTTAAATCATCCTAGTGAATCTAAAGTCCCAAAAGAATTTACATTCCTTAACAAGTTTGGCCACCTGACCCAAATTCAAAAGGGACAAAAGTATGTCTCTGCAATGAAACATCAATGTAGTAACCAACTGAAACCAAGGTTACTTGTGAACAGTCATTTCCCTATTCAACACGTCAAGTCATCAAATAGGTATACGCTACTGATTACATTACAGCCACTTGCTGTCCTCCACAAACAAGACTATAAAAACCGTACTTTGATCAACATGTGGCTAGATCTTAATTGTTAACCAAAGGGAAAATTGCCGAGAGCTCTGTTTATAATTCTGCATATATGAGAGAAAATAACTTTGAAGCTAAGGGGAAGCTGAAAAGAGAAATAAAGGATGTAGAAGATACGAACAAGATAATGCTCAAGAGTTTCCCATTCACTACTCCCTTGAGATTGTCGAGTTGCAGGAACCGCATTAGCCAAACCATGAAGAACTATTTCAGTCTGCGATGACAACAACAGATGACCATGTGTCCCCAGATTGTCCCTGAAGTCAAAAATAAAATAATAATGCCTTCACCACTGACCGTCATGCAGCAACTTATTAAAACTACAACATTTCAGATACGTGTAATTCAAAAGTAAATACAGTAAAGCCTGTAGTAACAAGGAGACAAAATTTTACCAAACACCGGAAGAATCTGCTTTATTTGGACAGCATTTCAGTGACATAGCGCAAAATACTGTTTCAAGCTCCCTGAGCAGGAAAGACCCCCAAGTCACATTCACAGGCATGCGAAAGGAACAGTACATCATGGCAATTATGGTATACAGCAATACGAGAACAATTGCAACACCTTTTCAATCCTGACCCATTGAAGAATCTCAAAAGAACAGAGAAGGCCATATCATATAAATTTGTCTGGACAAGAAGACCAACCAAATCTGCCGGGGCTCTGTGGACGTCTGAAAGAAAACAGGACATATAAATAACTCACTTGCTAAAACAAAAACAAAAAAAAGAAAGAAAACAGAACAAAGAAGGCATTAGAAATTTTGTTAGATCAGGCTGTAAGGAGGACATTGCAAAATGATTGATCAATCCCTTTAGATAAACCTGACATCCTAAGGTTTTACCAGCAAATATCCATTTGACACGAAATAACACACTTTTACCACTAAATGTCCATTTCACGTTTGCCAATGAAAGCAAATATTCTGCTGAAGTTAGCAGAAACTCGTTCTCAAGCTTCTCAATATCAGTATAAGACTGCCACCGTTGATGTTGATCATCATTACTAGTTGCTGCAGAAAAAACAAAACATATCCTTTACTTACTCAAGTGAAGCAGCATAGTCACATGTTTAAGTCCTATATCTGACAGAAAATCGACCAAATAGGATATAAACATGTACATACAAGACAACAAAACAAATAAACAAATCTCTTGGTTGCATTATTTACTTTGTTCCTCCATTGTCCTAGCCTTTTTATGAGGATAATGGTCATTTTGTAGAGAATTTCCCTCAAGCAAAGGATCAATCCACGCGTATGCAGGATGAACAAGATGCAATGCGTTGATAGCAGCAGAGAGCCCATTCAGCCTCTCTTGCAACCCCAGGGAAGTGTACCGGTGATCTTTTAGAGCTGCTTCAGTTCTCAAACGAGCTGAATATAAGTAGATGTAACCAGCTGCTCTTCGCCAGTTGTGCCGATGCATTTCAAAAGCATATAGCAACTTATATAAGTTTGGCTTTGCCAAAATATCAGAACGCTCTGCCTACATATTTCATAGCAAAAATATCTGTCAACATTAATCTGCAGGAAAGTGGATTGCGAATAAAGCACTCTGTTTCAGACTATGACATACCTTCCAGGCAAGCTCTTGCTCTACTTTATCACTTAAGCCAATAAATGGTAGTTGACCCCCACAAATGATCTGCAATTGATAAAAATGAGTGAAAATCTCTAGAAACGATGCAAAATCGCCTTAAAGTGGTTATCCATATGCATTCATCACAACCACAAAAAGCAGATCAGTTTCTTTCCACATACTACAACATTCATATCGTTATGATGATACATACATAACAGGGAGGAAACAAAACACTGAGCATCAGAACTTGAAAAAAGCTGATGGAATAAGCAGAAATTGAGATGCTATGATAAGGATAGGATAAGATAAAAATATCAACTTCAAGAAAAAATAATTCAGAAGATTTTAATATCAGATTCCATTTTAAACCAGCACATGCAAATGTTTAGTTTAAAGTGAATAAAAATATGAAAGGAATAACAAAGATACCACAAAGAGCCCTAATTTTGAGGCATTGAGTAACAAAAGAATAAGTTAACTCATGACATTTAGAAGGCCTCTCAACTTACTAAAACCCTAGTCCCTGTGTTTCACATTTAAACCCCCCCTTCCCTTCCCCTCTCCTCCGCTTTCTTTCCTGCTCCTTTTCCTCACAAAATTTGAGTTTTTGCTCCAAAACTGTGAGCCTTGCCTTATCTTTACCATGTTTGAGCCACATGTATAATATATCTATGTATTTCCAACCCATTTGCCTATCTATGCTGTATTTCAGATGTATTGTGCCTCAGTTTTGAGGATATGGGAATAGAAAACCTTTTTAGGCCCGTTTTAAGGGGCAAAAACAAGCAAGGGTATAATGATGTTCATCTCTTCCAACTGGTCCCAGAGAATCAGACAGGGTTCTTGTCTCTCTCCTCTCTCAACCAATAAATGCCTAAAGCTACAAAAGAACATTGAAAACAACAGCAAAGAGAAAAGGAAAATTTATGACTTCATAGAAACCTTCATGGCATCGCATTCGTAAAGAACGATTATGAAACGCCTCAAACAGATGTATTTGCTTTCCTCATCTGGATTTGTAATTATTGCACAGTACGCATCATAAAAGCGATTGAGGTCTAGAGTAAACTTAAAGACATTTGCCCAAAGCCGTCCTTTGATAGTGGCAGCTGATTCGCTGGATGGATCTCTACCATTGCGGCGATCATCAGTAGTACTTAGAGCTTCATCAACTTGCTCAAGCGCAGCAAGTGCAAATTGGCAAGCCCCATCACTAACATTATATTGTTCAAATATCTGCATTGCCCACTGATAGTAATGTACCCTCCATGCAGCATCTGATGCACAACCTGCTAGGGTAGGGAAAGAAGGAAAGAATAAGGATTACATTACAAAGAACTGTAGAGAAAAAAAACACAACTGAAGGTCATCTAAATGTTGTATAAATAACTGTAGAGAATCCTAATAAATTATGGGACGGCGATTCGAAGAGGTGTGGAAGATAAGTTGTTTTGGATGGGGTCTAAGGATGGAGTTTTTTCGGTGAAATCTATGTATTCTCTTCTTGTGGGTGGAAATGGCTTGGCTTTTCCGTGGAAAGGGGTGTGGAGGTCGAAGTGCCCCGTGAAAGTTTCCTTCTTTGTTTGGGAGGCTGCGCATGAGAGAATTCTTACTACTAATAACCTTCGTAGACGAGGAGTGTACATTGCTGATTGGTGTTATCTTTGTCGTTGTGATGGGGAATCAGTTGACCATTTGCTTCTTCATTGTCCGGTGGCACGGGGGCTTTGGACTCATGTTCTTACTATTGTGAATTTTCCTTGGGTTATGCCGGAAAAAGTGGTTGATGTGCTATGGAGTTGGGAGAGGAAGTTTTCCAACCCTTTTGCTAAGGCTATTTGGAGGATGATTCCATCTTGTGTTTGGTGGTGTCTTTGGAGGGAGCGTAACACACGATGTTTTGAGGATGGTTCTTTGCCTCTACCTATGTTGTAGGGCTTTCTTATGTTTACTCTTTTTTGTTGGGCTGATGCGGTGTTAGGTTGCCCGTTTGTTGATTTTCAGGATTTCCTTAGTTTTATAGCTTGTTTGGATTAGTGATTTCGGTATAGTCCCTTGTACTGCTATCACCTTTTAATAAAATTGTCTTGCTTATCAAAAAAAAAAATTCTGACAAAACTTACAGAAACCAAGATGTGGAAAGCCTTCTTCATTAGACAAAGTCTGCAAAGCCTGGGAAGCGCCTTCTCCAGACGAAGCTCTGAACACAACAAACCCAATGACGGTGGAAACAATCATGAGGGGCATACTCATATAATATAAGCATTTATAACTAAAAGTAGAAAATTTGTGTTAACCTAATTAATTCGAGGGACTTCCCTCTAGTTATCACCTCATAATAATCTTAAAATTTTGATATTCAAGCTCAGGACAGGACAGCCATCTTCAAGAAAGAAAAGAAATGACTGTTCTTAAATGCACTGGATAAGGTCCTTCATTTGTTATGTGCATATGTGATTTTCCTTTTTTCTGATTGGAAAGTCAAGTATCAAGTGAATGTTGAACCCATGATTTCAAACTCCATTACTGCTGAAATTCTGTTATGTCTAAACTAGCTTTACATGGTTCTGTCTATGTGAATCTGAGTCTCTAAAATGTTCAATTTTCCTCTCATCAGGAATGTAATTGTGCCTATCATCCAAAACTATTAACCAAACGACAAATTAATTCTAAGCGTAAAATAAGGCAGATCTTTCAAACTTTTTAGTCCTAATCAACTCTGATTCCAATGCCTTCTCTCTGGAGGTTAGAGAATATTGTGTACCTGAAGAAACAGCGAACAGCTTCAGTGACTTTCTTCTCTTTCACCATTCCATGTGATGGACATTGTGCCTGAGCAAGGAGGCAACATCCTAGAAGATGATGAAGTATGCACCATTGCCCATCCGCATCTTGAATACTTTGAGAGGTCTTCTCCTTTCTTAAATGTGACTCCACCATTGTCAGTAGGTACTTCACAGAAAAATATAGAATACAAAGGTTTCAGCCCTAATTGTTTCCAAAAGTATGGAATGAAGGTTCTGATTATAGGAAAGACAGAGAAATGACCTCAACAGCATCATACTGGCCATGCCTAAGGAGGATCAGTGCAAGCTCAGTGGAATGGCTCAAGAAAGCAGAAGATTCTCCAGCCTTGCCCCAAATGATCCAGCTGGTAAAATCCCGCGTTGAATTGATAATGTCTTGCAAATTAGGGAGGCTTCTTGATGAAAGATGGCTATGGTGGCTAGAGGAACTTTGAATATGTAGTAAGAGTATAAAAGCCAATGTGTAGTGACATCTGCCAAGTTTCTCGCTCCATGATCTTTTCTGAATGTTGCTGTCTGGACCATGAAAAAAGGGGATGATTACAATGCCAGTTGAAACATCAAGAAATATGATTTACATACAATTCAACTCACTGAAACCAAAGGTGCCTATTACCATGTCAAGCTGACAGAGTATCTGTCTGGTACTCCTTTGTCAATGACAATCAATAGTGTAAAAATGGCTAGAGTTACAGTATCATGGTCTATCACACTAAGCAATATGGTAGCATGGTCTATCTCTTTTTTCTTTTTCTTTTTTGATAAGTAAGGTCATCTCATTGAAAATAAAATAAAAAGGTGAAGACAGTACAAAGGTTGTACTGAATGCACTTAAAACATACAAGCAAAAAAACTAATAAAATCTTGGTAATCAAGAAAAGGACCCCCCCCCCCACATGGCAATAACCCATAAGAACGGGAAATGGGTAAAAACACCCTGTAAACGATCTCCTGACGAAGCAATATCCTCAAAACAACGACTATTACGTTCTTTCCAAAGACAAAAAAATGCAAGATGGAATCATGTTCCAAATTGCCTTAGCCAACGGATCCGCAAACTTCCTTTCCCATCCTCTCAACACATCAACCACTGTCTCTAGCATGACCTAATGAAGATTCGTGATGCCAAAAACATGCCCCCAAAGGCCTCTAGCCAACGAACAATGCAGTAAAATATGATTAACAGATTCACCATCCCTCTTACATAAATAACACCAATCAATGGCACAAACTCCCCTTCTCCGCAGATTATCAATAGTCAAAATCCGACCATGCGTGGCCTCCCACACAAAGGAGACACGCATAAGAACTTTATTCTTCCAAACCTCACACCAAGGGAAATACGCTGAATTTGCAGAAGCAAGAAAGCCATAGAAATTTTTAACAGAGAAAACTCCATCCTAAGTTCCCATCGAGATCAGCTTGTCTATCTCACAAAGCAGTATGTATTTTGCGAGCTAACATTTCAAAATACTCTTTACGTTTTGGTCTTCTTTCAAAAAGTTTCATCAATTTCCAATTTGACTGATTGCATATTAGAGGTTTAGAGCTTTTGAAATTGATATCTATGACCATCTTCCATCCAGCAATTAAGGGAACCTTTGCGAGTGATTGGAAGTCCACGTTAGGCAACTTCTGATGTCACCACCACATGTATATTCTGACTCATCGGCATCAGAAGTGACCCTATAGGCTTGCACTTTCACGTCTTTCATTTTTTTTTTCCCTCCAATTGTTTTCATTTTTTCAATATTTTAATTTTTAAACAATGCTAATGTGGTAACAATATACCCATGGTGATTGCAAAAGGTGCATGATATGGGCCCTATCCATGAGGCAGAGGTTCCTGCAATCTTTTGGACAGAAGGATCAATTTGAAAAAGTATAAACCACAGGTATGTAGTCAATAGACATTGACGACCTATGGAGCTTTCTGAAAAAGGTTCAAAACCCAAGGATTATATTAGAAACCATCCTCCTGTATTTGGGCTTGATCTCATTTATTTAAATAGGCGTTACTAGTTTATTTGTTGCTCTGTCTTAAATTGTCAGCATAACCCCATCATTGAGAAAAACTAGATATTAGAAACAAACCTATCCAAAAATAATAGAACACACCTACCAATATGTAACGATGAAAGTTGAAAGCTGAAGTCTTCAATTGTAGCTTGTTGAGATGGTGTAGCAGCAAAGAAATGAATAATGACCCACTCAGAAATGATTTCCTCAATCATTGGGACCAACTCAAGCTGAATTCTAGACGTATCATCATGCAACATATGGATCTGCATGTAAATTAAAAGAAATCTCTAAATGTTGAAGCAAATTCCATTCTGGGTATTAAATTATTGTTAGAATAAAGGCCCTTATCCCCTAAAAGCAAAAACAGAAAGAAAAAAAAAAAGAAAAAAGAAAGAAACTGACAGGTAAAATTAAAATCATAACCACTTATCCTCTAATCCAAAACATGATGTAAGAAGCTATTTTCATTTTGTTTCTAATTCTTTCTGGGAGTTCTAAAAATGATATGAAATATAAAAAATCCTGACATTCGCTGATCCATTTACTCAGGTCTACCCTTGGGCTTTTGACGTCAGACTGACAACATAAATGGAAACCGCTACTTGTTTCTCATTCCAAGCATGCATGTAGATTGGGTAAGACCCAATAAATGGAAACCGTTACTTGTTTTCTTTATTTTGGCCATGAATCTTCATGATAAGTCCTCAAAGAGATTCAGATGATAATTCAAAAACCTACCAATGGAAACAAGAAAATGCACAACACAGACCCACCAAGACAGACATAATATATGAGGCATCTTATTGTACAGTTTTAAAAAAGTAGTTTAACTAAATCTACACTACTGGCAGAAGCCAATGAATTTTGTTTCTGGACTTCCAAGCATATAGACTGCATGAAAACGTATGGGGCATAACTTGAATCATAGAACTAGAAAAACTTCATACATACTTGCTCAATATCTTTCTTTTTTTTTTGATAAGTTTAAAACAAACCTTCGATCAACATGCTTGCTCAATATCCAAATGAACAACTAACCATATGAAGAATTATACTATTTGATTCCATTTAACATGAACATTTTATTAGAATCAAAAGAACGAATGGCAGATAGCATGAACTAAGAACAGACAAAAAAAAAAAAAACTGACCTGCCCGTTGATTTTTACCAGATACCTTAGAAAGAGAAGCATGTCCAATGTGGACTCAAACATCACCTTCGAAATTTGAGAAGTAGCCTGGACCAAGATGGAGGAATGGACCCCTGATAATATTTCAGTATCAAAATTATGTATGATTTTGTGAGGTACCAGAAATTTTAGGAAACTCTCTATGACATCCAGAACTCTGCCCCACGTGGCAGCTTTTTTGCATAATGTTTGAAGCAATATCAGCATTTCAATGGAGAATTTCCGAACACTTTTGTGATCTGCCAGTTTCCTCTCCCACAGAATATCAGCTCCAACATCTGGCGTAGGGAACATTGCTGCTGATGAACTATATCCAGTTACTAGTATCTTCAACAAGCAAGGAATAATTTCTTCAGATGAGATAACTGACATGCCGACAAGGGATTCATAAAATATGCCAGAAGCTGTTTTGCCTAATCTTTGGTTGATGCTAACAACACATCTCAGCACATCACTAAGAATCTCATAGTCCCGACCATCATCAAATAAATCCAATCCAAAGGTTAGAACATCTCCAAGTTCATCAGAAGAACCTAGCAGGAAACAAACATGAAAAACAAATCCAAATTGTTAGAGAAGACCCACAGGGCAAAATGAATAACTATTTTTGCCAGAAAAAACGGATAAAAAAGCCATAAAGCAATGATCCCCAACATACCATTCACAAGCCTCTCAATATCCTCGAAACATCGAAACAAAGAGAATGAATTCTTTCTGATTAAACCAACAGCAGCCGATGAAGAGCCCACAAGGAAACCACACGGTGCATTGTTCTTGCACCAGTTATCGAAGTATCGTGTACAGAAATTTTTCCAGCAGAAAGATATTGATGAATTTCCAGTCACACCCTAGCAGAAGTAGACAGTCTATTAGGTTGGTTAGAGCCCCCCAAAACCAACCCCCTTTCCTCTCTCCAAGGAGAACAAAACGTAAGAAAGCACGAGAGAGAGATTTCTTCTAAACTAAAAACCAAAAGAATAAAGCAAAGAGAACCTGATCTTCAATTAGCGAAAGAATTTCCTTTTTCAGTCCATCAGCAGTTAAGGACTGGAATTCTGAATCCGTCCAGTGCCTATTGTAATCCAGCAAAGTTGCACGCAAAGCAATATGATTATAGATCCCAGGACAAAGCAGCCTGCGTATGAAAATTGAAGACACAAATGGCACAGTATGATCCTGCAAAAAAGTTTGCATGGAGGAAAGCACGGTTAGAATCACTCCCTGCACATCATACACAAATATATTATACATAAAATCAATCCCAAAATAAACATGTGACTCTGGCTCAAGGTTTGGTGAACGAACTACTCACTAACAGCAAGAGAAACTATTTCTTTGGGGGTGGTTTGTTTCGCGGGAGGGAGGGGGGTTGAGGAGAAAAGGGATAAAGTTATAGCGACTAAATTCAATAACTTGGTTTGAGACTGGGAAAGACTATCTCATTTTCTAATCCAGGCAATAATTTAGTAACAAACAAAGGGAATAAGGGAAAATTCAGAAAGTTCAGATTTCAAAAAATTGGCTATTGGGAAATACTTACCATACAATTTTTTATTAAATTAAATTCAAAAATAAAATTAAAGGTTGCTTTATTAAAATTTTTAAAACTCAGAATGATAGTTGAGAAACATTTTTTTTTATAAGGGAAACTTTATTAAAAGAAAAAGAAAACGGAGCAGTACAAAGGCTGTACTTAACCGACTACAACAAGCAAGCGAGGAAACTAATAAAACCAGAGAAGTCTACAAAAGGGGAATCCAGCACCCCATTAGCCCACAGAAACATTGAGGCTAAGTATGGTAGTGCTTCGGGTGGTTGGCGAACCAATGTGATCCATGGTTCCTATTGTGTGAGCCTGTGGAAGCACATAAGCAAAGGATGGCCCCTCTTTAGTGGTCACATTCGGTTCTTGGTGGGTTGTGGTCTTAGAGTGCGGTTTTGACATGATTTGTGGTGTGGGGAAAGGCCTCTGAAGTTGGTATTCTCTCTTTTGTTCTCTCTTGCTAGGCACAAGGATGCGATGGTTGTGGATTGTTTGGAGGGCACTTCTGGATATAGGGTATGGAATATACAATTTGCTAAAACCGCCAATGATTGGGAGATTGAAGACTTCTCTGCTTTCTATTCTCTGTTGTACTCTTTGGTCCTTAGGAGAAGGGAAGTCGATAAAATGCTTTGGCAGGGGGCTCAGAATGGGGTCTTTTCGGTTAAGTCCTTGTATGGGCTCTTGCTTGAGGGCTTTGGCGAGGTTTTTCTGTGGAGGCAGATCTGGAAGACCGCTGTCCCGCCTCGCATTTCTTTCTTTGTATGGGAAGCAGCTCATGGGCAGGTCTTAACCATTGACAATTTAAGGAGGAGAGGGTTATGCTTGATTAATTGGTGCTTTCTTTGCAAGATTGATGGGGAGTCTGTTGATCATGTGCTTATCCACTGCTCGGTTGCAAGAGAGTTATGGGTGCATATCCTTAGTATTGTCAACTACCCTTGGGTGATGCCTATGAGGGTGGGTGGGGTGCTGAAGTGTTGGAAGAGGAAGTTCAACAATCCTTTGGCGTTGGTTGTGTGTAATATGATTCCTTTGTGCATTTGGTGGAGCTTATGGACGGGAAAGGAACAGAAGATGCTTTGAAGATCAGGGGATGTCCTTAGAATGTTTAAAACCTGGTAATAGGCAAAATTGAAATTTCAAGTTGTCCAAATAAATCATAAATTTTCCTATAACAATGTCAGCCATCACGTACTTTTCAGCATTTGTGCGACTGTGAGAGTGATCATCCAAAGAAGGGATATTAGAAGAAGTTATTTTCCCTTATTATGCATGCAGTGTAAGGTGTTCAACCTCAATTTACAACCTCGTCTTTTCTATTAGTAACATCAAAGTCATGCAACCACGAGCAATTTAAGAATCATAAAATTATATAATAAGGATTGCAATACCTTTCCAGATGAAAATAAAGAATGTGTTATCCCAAGAAGGTCAGCAAAAGACTGTTCAGAACTTTGAAATAACTGATCAGCTATAAAGTCTTCATGCAAAGCATAACATTGCTCTTCTTCCCTAAACACAAAGTTTCAGAAGAAATCAACCGTGAAGTGCCATAAATCCAAACAGATAACATACAAAGAAGAAACAACCACGAGATTAAATGAGCAAAGAAACAAAACATTTTCGTATCCTTTATCATGTTTAGAAATATAAACACAGATATCCAGGCAGTACGACCTATGGAACCTTAAGAAACTCTAGTTCAAGCCATTACTTTACTGCAGTTCCGGGACCAAAGAATATGCTTTGTTCTTCATTGTGTAAAAGCAAATGTACGAATGTATAACTGAAATATTACCAAGGAATAGGAAACAAAATAGCTAAAGAAATTATTAGAAACAGGTTCAAAAATGGTCACAAAATAAAAAGGGAAATGGACCAGTTATATCTGCATGCAAATATCTAAAACACCATCGGTCAAATGAACATGTACATAACAAAAAGTAGCACAGTTGTATTAATGTCAGTTTGGTTTGGATGGGACTTGCTAAATCTAAAGTCCCAAGATAGCAGGAACGATGAGCAAATCCTCGGTAATATCTAATATTACAAACAAAAGATTGAAATGCACAAATAGACTTACATTTCATCGGTTGGATGTATCAAGTTGTGAGACACCAATCCGGTATCTTTCAGGATCCATATCTTGTCTGGCGTAATCTTGACATCAATGCATCTCCCCTTGATATTAGCAAATTTGGTGAGATGAATAACTCTTCACATTAGATAGATAGGAAAGCAATGGATGTACAAACCAATGTTTACCTCCTCAAGAGCCATATTTTCTACAGAAGGCTCCAGTGACAACACAGTTCTGTCACTAAAACTACAACGCAGGCCATAGACAGAGATCATTTCCAAGCTAACTTCCTAAATAGGAGGGCCAAGAAATCCATCAGTATGAGAAGAAATCCATCAGTATGAGAGCTACCTAGAAATGGTAGACAAGATGTGAAGCCAGGCTTGTAGCATAAAGCATATATAAAAAACAGTGACTAATGCTACCACTCAGTATAAAACAATTACTCCTACAAGCTTGTACGTTTGGTAAACAATGATAAGAGACTTTCTCCTTACTTTGGAGAGTTCAAAAAACAATATAGGATATCATCTGAACATTAAGCTTAGCGACTAAAAGAATATGGTTATCTGAAGAATAATTTATCCGCCCAGCATTGTTTTGAAATTACTTACCACCATTTGATTGTACAAGATTGCCAAAGAAATTACACTTGAATTTTTGTCAGCTTGGCCCACCCATAACCTTTTAAAAGTAGCTCCTGAAAGTACAAGATTGAAGAAAACGTTGTAAAAATAGATAAGTACACCCTTTGACAGCTGAAGCAAGGAATGCTATTCTTTTTTGTATATATATAAGTAAGCAGATTAAAATTTTATTAAGGAAAAGATATGTTAACAGTACAAGGGACTGTACCGAAAACACCTAAACCGTACAAGCTAAGAAGCTAAGAAAATCCGGATAATCTAAAAAAGAAAAACCCAACACCGCAAAGCAAGGAAATATATTCCCTTCAACATTGAAAATAAAAACGCAGAGCAAAAGACCAAAAAGAAGAAACATGTACAAATAGTTTTAAGATAGATGTCACCTTGAGATGACATTGTAAATGCTTACAAAACTAACTTATAAAAAAAAATTGCTTACAAAACTAGTAATCAAACTGTAAATCATTACTTATATAGGCATAGGCAGGACAGCCAATGCTAGTATCTACAACAAACATTTATTTTATTTCTCTTTAGTAAAAATTTCCCATCTATGTCAAATCTTCTAATACAAATTTGAGTATCAGATCATTAGCATTGTCCATTCTAGAAAAGGGCTAAATCCCAACACAATATTTTAGCTTCCAAATCTTACATATATCCAGCTGGATAACTTTATACAAAATAGGAAAACCAGTATCGCCAAGAGCCCAATTTGTTATTTACAGTTGTTCTAAATATCTTCTCAATCTTTGGCTATAACGTCAGGTACGAGAAGAGTATACCAAGCCCAAATCCAAAATTTGATGCCAGTTGGGGAGGGGACAAGGTAAGGTTATCTGGAGATGCGTTTTTAATGTACTGCTTCCTTTTGCAAAGGAATAAATGGTGGACATTCTCATGAGAAGGCCCTCCATGAATGACAAAGCAAAGAATATCTATCCATGGTCCATGCATAATATAGTATTTAGGTGCTTAAAACTTTTGGCTAAAAGTCTATAGAACAAATACACGATAATGGGCACTCCAGAAACATGTAAGCACAGAAAAGATAGAAAACTTGGAAAGGGCCAAAAGAAGTAAAGAAATTGCCTGCCAATTCTGGATTTTTCAATGTATGACCGAAAATCTTGCTATGACTTGTAAGATCCCAAACTCGCAAGGTCCCATCAGAATGAAGCACAAAGAGAAGTTCATTTCCATTCACCTTAGATATTAGTAAGTACCGCACAGCCCCCACAATCCTGCCCCTGCATGCCAAATATTATCAGCTAATCAGTAAATTACACATAAATACTTATGTATGAATGTTTATAACAACTGCCAACATTATAGATACCAATCATCAATGGTCAAAATCATAGTTCTAGAATTCAAAATAATAAAACAAATCATTAAACACTGCTTATGCCATATAAAATGATTTCAAGAGCATCGAGAGAGACATCTTCACCGAAGACAACTTTTTGACATGAGGTGTCTAAACATGTATTGCACATAAAATTGCCATAAACAAACAGAACATATGTCAAACAACAAATTTCTATTCATTTGTACCTCATTCCTAAAGTCAGAATCACTAGTTTGAAAGACATGATGCCTGGATTAAATGAGTAAAGTAACTTGAGATCCTGTAAACTAAAGTGCACAAGGAGACTACCTATCCTACCTTGTAAACCAATTTGTTTGTCAGAGTGACGGCTTTTTCCCATGACATGACTACTGCAAATATTAGTTTTAATATATTTTTTTAAAAAATTATACAAGATATAGTCCTTCTCATCTATATGCCAACTCGAGCCAATTTGTTTGGGGACAATGTCTCAAACTAACAAATGCTATGCGTAACAAAAAATCAACTATTTTTATCTGAATTCCTTCATTACTGCCAAAATCTATTACTCCAAAGTCCAAAGCCAGATAATATGTATACTTAAAGCAGTTTGAACTTGAAGAAAGAAGAAGACATTCAGAGCGCCACATGCTCCTCTTCTGATACCCGCACTCATTGAATCGCTAGATAAATACAAGAACACGTACACAGTTTCCCCAAATCCATCATTTTATGACCCCTAGCTACAAGCTCTGATAACATATTTACTTCCTCTACCGAAGGCAAAATCGAATGGACATGGAAAACTATCCTGCCAAATTCTAAAGTTTGGAGTATCGGTTCCTGCTTCAAACTGGACAGAGCTTAATGTTTCGAAGATGGAGGGAGAGTTGATGCCACATCTAGAGCATGGTTAGATATAAGCATCCTCCGTAGAACCTTAAGAAGGGGGCAAAACCAAGTGGGGAGTCTTTTTGGTCCCAACAAGTGTTCATTGTAGTTAATTACGTTAATATTATTTTCTTTTTTTGATATTTTTGTTTTCCTTGAGTCAGTAGTTGTTGACGGCCTCTTGGTTTCATTTCAATAAAAGATTCGTATCAAGATCATAGACCTACTCCAATCAGGCAAGGGAAGTCACTAGGTAGTACTCTAGTTGTTGCCAGTGGTATGTAGTTGACGGCCTCTTGGTTTCATTTCAATAGAAGATTCGTATCAAGATCATAGACCTACTCTAATCAGGCAAGGGAAGTCACTAGGTAGTACTCTAGGATAGTTGGCTTTACCCTTTCCAACTATGGAGAAGGGACTTTGAACCTACAAGAAGGTAAGATCTAGCTTCTATATAAATGTGCTGCATTCAAATAACTCAGATTTTATTAGAAGTTCGATGAGTGTTTTGGCTTATGTCAGGCTTGTTTGACAAGAGTGCTCCTTATTTCTCTCCTGTCCTGGATTCTATTAACCTAACGATTTGCAGCCTGTGTACAGATTCAATCTAAGCTTCTTTTGACCTGTTAGGCAATTAGACACCAATTAACCAAAGACACACCCCTAACAAGCCTAATTTACTATTTTCCCAACATGCATGCAGCCATTGCTTTTAGTCTCGGCCCCTTTCACCATTGAAACCCAATGTTTTCCCAGTGGTATTCAGAACATAAATCTTGATCACATCTTTGTGCAATTCTGAGTTCTTAACCTACTAATTCTCCTACACCCCTAACCTCCCTAATTCACACAAACTCAGAATCTTTAAACCAATCCTACGCCACATAATCCCTCTGAACTCAAGAAAACAAGAGGGCTAAACATTGACAAAATCACATGCTAGTCTCCTAACGCACCCTTACTGAATCACATGCCAAAGTTGTCCTAAAAGGGTGATCTTAAAATATGCATCTCAAAACAGAAATAAATCCTTGGAAAGCTTATGGCTACATACCACCTACTAACTTCCTTGTACAGATGAGGAGAACGTCTTAACAGGAAATATACTTCCAATTGCCATTATCATCCTTCAAAATGGATAAACATGAAGTCCAGTCTGGAAAGTCTAGTGAAGTGTTCAAACAGAAATGTTCTCTCCGTTCTCTCTCTTCCCTCTTTTCCCTTTTTTGCGTCAGCTGTTAGTTTCCCGGTTAGATTATTTCGGTTAAGTGTTCTACTGTTATGGTCGTTTGCTCGGAGGTCTCGATGTCCTTCTCCCGTAGGTTCGGTGTTGAAGCTAAGGTCTTTCAGGTGATAGTATTAGGCAATGGTGATGTGAAACTCTCGGAGTGGAGTCGGAAGGCTATGAGTTCTATCTTCTTCGGGAAGGATGGAGCTTCTTGGATGCTTAACATGGTTACTCGTTTGCTGGAGGATTCGAAGAGGGAGTTTGTAGTGAATTTTGATGAAGCTTCTAGGGCCTTTGTGGCACAGAGGTGCTGCAACAAGGCAGACAGATATCTTTGCTTAGCCGAGTTTGGTGGAGGGCGTCGTAGAGGGGTGGTAATGGTACCGAAAGGTACGGGGGCGTCAGGGTGGTTGGAACTCACCTCTGTGTTTCAGGGGGTGATTTCTTTCCTTGGTCAGTTTAAGAATGGAGGTGGTGGCCTTGTTGGCTCTCCTATTCGCAGAGAGTTTTCTTTCGCTGAAGCTGTTACAGGCGGGTTGAAGGAGAAGAGCATGGGGAGTAGGGTGGTGGCTGTGTCAGGCGTAGAGGGGTCTGAAGGTGGCGTGGAGCAGAAGGCTGTGATGCATGCCTCTGCGCATGAGTACTCGGTGAGCATTGACTCACTGTCCAAGGAGCCTGTACGCTTTGTTCAGTCGGCTAGTGGCAGAGTGGTTGTCGAGTCTTTTTGGAGAAAGAAGCTGCTGGGGCTTCGTGCAGAGATTGACTCGCTTTTAGATTTGTTAGGGTGTGAGGGTGGGCCGGGTACAGGATTCTCTCTGGCAGCAGGTGGGCTGGGTCCTATTGGGTGGGAGAGGAAGGGCAATTGCCCAGGAGGCTCAGTTGGAGAGCAAAGGCTGGTGCAGGGGGCTGGGCCCACTTGGGTGGGAGAGCAAGGGCTGGTGCAGGGGGTTGGGCCGGAGCCTTTGCTATCAAGCCCAGGCGAGCTGGCTCTAGCCCAGGAGGCTCCTTCGGTGGGTCTTCTTGGGTCGGGTTCCTTTTGGTCAGGGTCGGGTACCCATCCAGACCCGGATCTTTTGCTAGAGGCTGGTCGTGAGTCTACGGGTGCGGGAGATGACCGACGAACCGCCGACGATGCTGACCGACCTCCGGCGAAGGACGGAGGGTCGACGGCGACTGCGGGGGTGGGGGGTAGCATCCCGGAGGCCTTTCCGGCGACGGAGATGGCGTCGATCTCTGCTCCCATGTCTCCCGATAAGCTTGTCTCGTCCCAGGGGGGTTTTCGTCGCCGGATCGAGGTGTCGACGGCACAGATCTGGTCGCCGGCTCTTCCTTAGCGGTTTCTGGTGATGTTCAGGGAACGGGTGTGGCAGAGAGGCTAGGTGAGGTGCTTGGGGGCAGGCGTTTTGACGTGGGGGAGTTAGGGGCTGGCTGTGAGTCTACGGGTGTGGGAGCTGGCTGTCCTGAGGGAGACGGCAGTCCTGAGGGTGGGGAGCGGCTGGGAAGAGCCTGTCTCGGGGGCCCCGAGTCTCTCAGTCCTTGTTCTGTGGCAGTGGAGGGGGTTGGGCTGGCGTCGTCCAGGGCAGATGTGGGCGTCGACCCTTCGGGTCCATCTCCTCGTGTTGTGGAAACGGAGGCTGATCCTCTTGTTTGTGTAGACAACAGTCTTGATGGGTTTGCGGTTGCACCTTACAAAACTCCGGTGGATTCTTTGAAGGGGAAGGAGCAGACGGATTCTCCAGCGTGGGTTTTGGATATGGTTTCCTCTGTGGGTCAGATGGTTGGGCTGTCGTGTGGTGGTCAAGAGGATAAGCTGAGGGATCTTTTTGCTGTGTTGGAACGTGATCGGATGCCGCTTAGTTCGAAAAAGTCTAGGAAATCTGGTGGGAGGTTGCTAAGGGAGCTGAAGGGATTGCAGTCTTCGGTCATTTATGAAGGGTCCTCTTCGGTCTCTCGGAAGACTAAGAGCTATGGGCTTCACTGTTAAGGGTTTCTTTTGGGCTAATCTTGTTTGGTTGGGTGTTCTTTTGAGTCCAGGTGGCTAGTGAGTTGAGGAGGGTGGGTTTTATTGGGTTGCGGGTGGGTGTTTGTGCTAGGGTGGGTGGGTGTTTGTGTTAGGGTGGGTGGGTGTTTGTGTTAGGGTTCTTCAGTATTTTCTCTTGTACTGTTGGCTCCGTTGTTTGATCCTTGTGATCCTTGTGTTTTTTTTTTTTTTAATAAAATTGGCTTACTTATCAAAAAAAATGGATAAACATACTTTCCACAACCCACTTTCCAAGTCAGGCTCCCAGTTTGAGACAACACATTAGTGCATGAGGCCATCAAATACATGGTGAAATAACGCAAAGTTAGGATATCTTCAAAATTTCTCCAGCATACAAACTCTTTCAGATCTTTTCTAGAACATCTTAACAACCACAAAGATGAATATACCTTTTGGAACTAGAACCCATCTTCAACAAATTAACAGTAATTAGGTAGAAAAAGTAGTACCTTGAGATGATACCCCACAAACGACCAATTCCTAAGTCATCCTGCAGCTCATGCACAAAACCTGAGGGGAGAAACATCAGAAATGAAGGGAAGTTGCAGAATAGAATTAGAAAGTAGCAAAACCCAGTTTTAAAGATAGAAGCATAACTTTTCCATAGCCAAAATTCTACAGCCCCTGACCTTTAGCTTAAGCCAGGGATATATAGTATAATGATCAACAGGCACGCAAGAAGAAACAATGGAAGAAGAATTTCATAATTTGTTTAAGAATTACAAGAGACCACAGACAATTGCTATTTTTGCAGAGCACAATATGAATATCATGTCATGTCAATCATCCAGCAAACACGTATGAGATGCATTAAGGAGAGAGAGAGAGAGAGAGAGAGAGAGAGAGAGACCTAATCGAAAAGAAAAAAACAAAGCAGGAAAAACACATAATAGCAGAAGATACAGACACATAGGTGGGAGCGTGAAATGTTATTTATACCAGGAGCACTCTGGTCAAGAAAGCCAAGTTGGAAGCAACTAACGGATCCATCGTTGAACCCAACCACAAGGCATCCTGCCGTTGCTGTCACAGTCGTTATCGTTCCGTGATTGGAATAGGCCTGAATATTAAACTCTAAGAACTCATCTAGGAGGAAGACGAATCCTGAAGCATAAGTAGAAATGTTTCTGAGTTTGAGAAGGTAAGCAACTCCAGAGATGGTCAATGCGTAGAGCAAGTAAGGGTGCCTAGGAGACTCAGTAATCTGCAAGTAAAACCAAAGTAAAATGTATTTAGCTTTATGAATTTAAGGAAAACCAAGACCAAGCAAAGTGAGAAGTCAGAGACAGAGAGAATCAAGAAGTGTATTTTAGTGGGCAAATTAACCTGATTATGGCAGACAAAAGCAAAGGGAGAAAGCGCATCTGGGAAAGTGATTCGGAGTCCAGTGGTGGGAAACTCTTTGTTAGCGGAGATCTCCAGTAATTCGAGGGCACGAGGAAGGCTCCTGTGAATTCTCCTGTCGCATTTTGCAGGGAAAGTTTGTAGAGTGATTCGTGAATGTCTAGAACAAAGCAAATGCAACTGGGGAAATTTTACAAACACACACACACGCACAGAATAAAAGAGTACCAAATGTGATAGGTAGGAGGATCTTCAATGACAGAGGAAGAGGCGTAATCCCCTGTGAGAGGGGCGAAAGGCGGTGAAGCAGCAGTGGAGGAGAAGGAAGAAGGGACGGACACCTCGACCCATTTGACGGAGTCGCTGCCGATTACTGGGACTTCCATCCCCGCCAACGTCGACCCGCTTCCCATGTTCGAATCTAAAACCCAAAACCCTAGTTATGCATTTTTTTTGGCAGTGCTTATTTAGTTGTACACTACGAGTTCTCAGCTGAGCTCACTGAGTTTGAGAAGGTTTAACCACACAGGTTTTGCCGTTTTTGGCAGTGCTTATTTTTTTTGGCAGTGCTTAACCACACAGGTTTTGCCGTTGTGGTTCCAAACGGTTTTCCCTGCAAAACCACACAGGTTATGGGCCCTGTGACTCTTCCTTTCCAATTCTGACGACGCTCTCAGTCTCTTGTTTAAGGTTAGCTGGGCTGGACGCGAATGATTTGTTAAGATGGGGATACATCGACCCAATTTTGTTCCCCAAAGAACATTTTTACGGAATCTGGTCTAACTGGGCTTCGTTAAAGATGTTGGCCCTAACTAAGCCCATTCTCGTCTACTGGGGTAGCTCTCGTCTCTTGAGCCCATTGTAAGCCCTTGTAACTCCAATACCACCATTTGTTCTACTTTTGCTTCTTTATCGAAGTGGTCTTTTTTCCTTATAAATAAAGGAAATTCCATTTTTAAGAAAAGAAAAAGAGACAGAGACAGAGATAGAGATAAATCGTGATTCTAAATCCTCTTAATATCAACCAAATTAATTAAGAGAAAATCAACCAAGACAGATGGTAGATCACATGGAAAACAAAAGTCAATACACATGAGCATGGGAACTCAAAGTGCCTATGCAAACCTGACCTCTTTAAAATTATCACTCGAAGAGCACATAATATAAACACCTTAGAATGGCTTGTATATAACCCTTTTTCTGAAGCCATTTGATGGAGAGCTCTGCAGGGGCCGGTATTAAAACATAGAGGATCGCTGATATATAGTAGAGCCTTCATAAGATCTACATGCATTAATTTGTGATTACCGTGAATTATATAATCAAGATTTCTACAAGTCATGCAATTTGGCCTTTTTTTTTCTTTTTCTGGTTTTCCTCCTCCCCTGTTGTAAGAAAGTATGGGGCTGCTGACCATTCATTTTCCATCATACTACTCATTGCATGCCGATATGCTTAGGACCACTTCAGGCCCAAGAACACTCTCTCGACCTGTCCCAGTTGCAGGGTCTTTTGGCAAAGAAACTGCAAGAGGTCTCCGTGGAGTTTTATTTTCTCTTGTATTATAAATTAATCTCCATTGTGAAAATAATTTGAGTTAATATAATGCGATTTTTATATTTTTTTATTCACATATTTTCCACTTTTTCAAACTAAAATCTAATGTTCAAGAGGCTGCCAAAATTTGAGAGAACCATATACCAGTTACTACTTGCACTATTTCTCATGCAAATTCTCATAACCTGCTCAATGTTTTAGCCTCGTCGTAAAAGGTTCTTGGGGAATCTTGGACCGGGCCAAGCCCAAAATCTCTCCATGGAGCTGGCCCAACACGATCCCTCGGCGAATGAAAAAGCATAAAGCCATGCATGATGCATCCACACCTTATCGTGTTTTGATTAAAAAGCTTTTCATGGACGGCTGGGGTACACAAATTAGCGTTGACCTCCCGCCGATGAACTTTATTTGTTAGACTAAGTGATACGTGTATTTGGCTCGTCAAAACTCAACAACCAAGACACTAATTTCATGGGCGCGCGGGATGATCTCCACATGCTCGCCAAGTCGATCAATAATGTGCTTCCAGAAAGCTTTGAAGAAACCTTGGCCAACCATGGCCAATTTGCTCTTTACTCTTAACCTAATTGTTTTACTTATAAAAAAAAAAACTGCAGAAGGGCTCCATGGATGCTTTTGTGCATGCACTCGTACGCGTAAGATGGTTAATTTATCTGGGAAATAAGTACTGATCACATGACGACTCCTATTGACTGGTCGGTCATCTTTTCCCTCAGACCTCAGTCCCACCAGTCTATAGTGGAACTTCGACTGCAAAAGAAGATGAAATTCTATTTCCGCCTACTGGCCCTCACCAAGAAAGTTAGAGAAATCGTCGTGAGGAGCGGAAGTGATCAGATCATTTGCAGTCAAACATCTTTACATGTTTCCTCCATTACATATATAATTTGATTGTTTTTTTCTGTGCAGGTCATTGTCTGTAAGCACATGACCCTTCATTAAATTGTCATTCTGCTCAACCTCGGATCGCTTTCGAACCAAGTCTTGTTGTTCGCCGCATGCAATATGTCAATTAATTAATTAAGGGTAGTACGCGATATAGAGAACTTCCCTGAATCCCCTCACAGTCTGAACCATGAACTCTTCTTCTCGACTGTCTGATTCGACTATATACGCAAGATCACAGGCCTTAGGAAACATTAACTCAGTTCGACTATTCTTGTTCGGGAAGCCACAGCTGGTTAAATATTTAACTTTGTGAATGTTAAGGATTAAGGAAGAAATTAACCTAAATTTGGTTTTTGACCACCATTTTTCAGGAAACTCAAAAACTGACCATAACCTAAATTTGGTTTTTGGAAATATTTTCTGTAATAAAACAGACCAAATTCCGAGGCTAATTGGTATTTCCTTTTTGCTAACATAATATTTAAGTGCTTGAGACCAAATAAAACCCAATATTTAAAGTACTAAGGTAATTCAGATACCCAAACGAGGTTGCTCTCTTCATAACCCTTCCTCTGGGTATAATTATATTCACTGTTCAAAAGGGGGAGGAGGTGGGGTGTGACACTGTGACTAAGGAGTTTTTGGTTGGGCTAGCTGGTGCCTGGTGGGGGTAACGACAGATCAAACAAACGTGGATAGATTCCATTTGGAGCTTCCCAAGGTCCCGACCCTTAAAATAGGGGCCGGCTGCAGAGCTGCGCCGTTTAGCTTTTTTTAATTTTTGGCCCCTTTATGGTCCAAAAGCAGTGGTTCAGGGAGACCTTAAGGACCCTAAAGGGAATATGATAATCTACCCTTAACTGCTATTCTTTTTTTCTTTTTCTTTTTTTATAGGCAACTGCTATTCTATTAATATATCAGTAGTACTTTACTGTTGAGATAATTATTTATTTATGAAAGAGGGTTTGGTGCGGTTTGGACAGGCAAATTACTATAGTGGGAGGAGATTTTGGATTCCCTTCTGCACGTGAAGTGGCCTCAAAATCAGGGATCTGTTGTTGTTGTTGTTAAAGCTACCACTCCACTAAGACTCACATCAGTCCAAAACCCTAATTATTTTCTCACTGGGTCGTCACGTATAAGGTTTTAACTGGAGATCGAGATGCCTTGTTTTGCTTTAATCTTTCCTTCTTTATCTTTTTCCTTCATTTCATGATTATGGAATGTAGGCTTTGATTCACCCTCAGAGAGGGGGCCGGGGGATCCAATTGGAAGAGCTCCCAACTCCTAAGCAGCTTGCTGCATGATTGTTACCCTTTTGGCTCGTGATCATCATGCACGGTCAATATTCTTTCTATCCTACTATGGGTGGGTTTATTTTGTAAAATTTTAGTGTTGTTAAAATTTTAGGTATTGAGTTTAGTGAAAAAATGAAGAAAGAAGTAATTTTTTATATTTTTTGTAGTGAAAAGTTATGATTTGATGGAAGAGAGATAAATTATATTGTAATAGTTTATTGTGTTAAAATTTTAGAGGGCGTAAAATTTTATGTTGCAAACACACCCTAAAGTGTGTTTGTACATTAAATTTAGAGCTAATGATCCACGTACATTAAAAAAGGAAAAAAAACAGAAAAAAATAAAAAGAGATCATCTGATTCTTTTTGTATCTGATAAAAAAAAAAGAAACATATCCAAAGTTTCGCCTCACTTTCATTTCGGTCCTATAGTATTATATACAAACATAGCATTCGTGTATACTAGTTTAATTAACATCTTCCTATAATGCATTCCAGAATCATGAGGAGGCAACATAATATATATATAATCCAAACTTAAAAAAAAAAAAGGAAAAAGGTTTTAGCAGATCATTGGCAGTCCTCAAGAGATTGACCGAAAAAGATTTTATTGCTCCATGAAAGTCTTTAAATGAACAGTACATGCACTAGTATAGCGTCTATCAATTAATATATATCTTAGCTAGCTTATATAAATTTCTTTTAATAATGTATAGATATACAGTACATTGAGCTCTAGGACTTTATAAAGTTTAGTATGAAATTCAAGGAAATATGCTGGTCCGATCTATATCATGATCTGCATTAAATTAATATGGACCCTAAATTTGAATGTTGTACTTGTTATTTTGGGTCAGGAGATTGATTGATTGCTCTTGGTCTCACATAAACCTAGATTTTCGGTAGAAAATTATATTTTATTGCAGAGGCCAGTCTGGCATTACTTTATATATGTTCCGTTTAAAATAGTTAGAAATCACCTTAAAAGTCCAAACACATATAAATGTCTATTCACACTTTGGGAAATTTGGACCTGGTTTTATGGAATATATTAATAACAAAACACAAACAAATGCATGCCACTGGATATTCTCTCTGCGCGCATTTGCATTTTGAGGCTAATCTATTTTCTCTGTGGCTATTATAATTTTGTTCGTAAGTGCTCAAGTAAGAAAAAAAAATACATTTTTCACCCACAAACTACCGGGCAGTGATACATTGTACCTCAAACTATCAATTTTGACACATTACACCATAAACTATCAACTTTGACACATTGCACTCTCCAACTACTAATATTAAACACTTTGCACCCTCCATTTGACAATAATACATTCGAAAAATTAATGAATTAACAATAATATCTTTAACATATGCAAAGGACATTATTATCATTTTAGTCTAAAAATTTGACAAAGGGTGCAAAGTGTCAAAAATTGATAATTTAGAGTGTAAAGTGCAAAACCTATGATAATTTGTGGGTGAAAAATGTATTTTCTAAAAAAAAAACACAAAACATAATCGTTCCGGCTTACTTGGCGCATGCACCACCGGATTAGGTCACGTGAGCCACGTATGGTCTTATTAATATACGATGGCTTATTTAAATGTTGATGATTGGTTTGCTGAAGGCGCATGCATGGCATTACGTGGTGCAAAGCTTTGCGGAATTAGCAAGAGAAGATGATAATAATTCACAGACAAGAGAGTCAGGAAATGTCACGAGTCATCCCATCAAAACTTCTATCAAGGTCTACAATTAATCTCACAATAATATTGAAGTTTCAGCGCGCACGCAGTAGTATATATCCTTCCCCGTGAAGAATTATATTGCAGTTGTAGAAGGCGCGGTGATCAACCAATTAATGGGCCTAATTAGGGACGGTGGGATTAGTCAGAAGTGGTCTAAGATCTTGAAGACCAAAACTGTAACGCGTGTCTGCCCAGCGAGCTTAATTAGAAACTAGCATGAGGTTTCTTAATGCCTGCTTAATCCTCACTCATGCATGCACTGTCAAATGCTCGAGTGCGCGCTAAACAGTAGTACTAAATTATAATTAGTTACTAATTTATGCATTGTGCCAAAATAAAACGTCGAAGGTGAAATTTTTTTAACTTAATGAAAAACGATAGATACTAAAAATTAATGTCAAGAATTTTATTGCCAAATAAGCTGCAGGAGGAAGTTAATTTATGAACAATTTTATTTTCTCGTTAATTGCTTTGATTTCAGAATCATCTCAAAAGCCTTTTAATTTGCTTGTTTTTCGGGGCTAACCGCAATTGTTTCACTCTGACATTATGACATGGAAGCGAAGTATCAGGTGCTAGGGATCAGGGAGTCATCAATGAACAGTAACTGAACACCCAAGAAAAGCTTGCCAAGAGCCAAATGAAGAGTTAAATCCATGTCTGCTTGTGCAAATAAAATATTGTAGAAGATGGAAAGCAGAAAACACTGACTTGAAGTTGGAGCTATCTACTCTCAACACTATAGTGGAGTCAAAAATAAACTAAACTAAATCGTATAGGCCACAGCCCTGCAGAAAGATATGTGAAGTGAAGTCATGGCCTTCCTCACTCCTTATATAAAAATGGCGTCTTTCCTCTATGCGCGTGAACCCAGCTAGCAATCCCTGCATTATTCTAATCACCTTTCTCTGAGAGAAAGAGAGAAAGGGAGGGAGCTAAGGTGTGGTATGGCGGTGGGTCAAAAGTTATTGTGTGATTGGAGAATATGTGTAAGTGTGTGAGTACACGGCTGAGATTGGATTGTGTGAAATCTAATGGCTGAAACAATGTCACGTCAATTAATGAAACCGACCCGCGAACCCGACCGTAAAACCGACCCGGTTTCATTAATTGACGTGATATTGTTTCAGTCATTAGATTTTACACAATCTAATCTCAACAGTGTACTCAGATACTCACACACGCTCTCCACTCACACAATAACCGGTGTCATGGCGGTAGAGGTGGTGGTGTAGTTTTGTTGATCTCTAGGCACGAAATTTTCATTGGTTTCATTTAATTTCTTTATTTTGTATTTGTTTGTTTCAGTGTGTTTGCGGCTTGGTGCTTCGTTTTGCACAGTATAGTAGAAAAACTAAGTACTACTTCTTTGAGCTTGAGTTCAAAGCAAGAAAGCAGAAACAAGGCCGAGAGGAGTACTGTGTTTTTGTGTGTGAGAAGAGAGAGAGAGAGAGAGGCTGCAAAGCCCGATGATGCAAAACCGAGAAGAAAGGTTGGGAAATTGAGGCAAATGTCGTCGATGCCCAGCTCGAGGCAATCCCTCTTCCTCTTCTACAAGCCCTCCTCCTCTCCTTCGTCGTTCTTTTGCTTCCTCTTCCTCATTTCCCTTCTCTTCACTCCTGCTTTCACCGCAAACCATGAAGTCTCCATTCTCTTCTTATTGAATCAAGAAAAGAGAAAGAGAGAGAAAATGCCAAGCCTGTGAGAAACTCGTTTATTGATCAAAATTCTCGAATAATGAAAACTGTACAACTACTTTACTAAAACCAAACTGACTACATTTCTAAAAGCAACTTGTCGACTAAGCTACAGTATAACAAAATAATAAACTAACTATTTGCTGACGTGTAAACGTTAACCGTAAAACTCCCCCTCAAGATGAATGTATATTAAGTACATTCATCTTGGAAAGCAGTTTCTCAAATTGCTTTTGCCCAAGAGCTTTAGTCAGCAAATCTGCTATTTGATCAGCAGATGACACCTTCATAGTCTTCAAGATCCCTTCCTTCAGCCTTTCTCTAACTACATGACAATCTATTTCTATATGTTTAGTTCTTTCATGGTAAACTGGATTTTCAGCTATATACAATGCTGCTTGACTGTCACAGTACATTAATGCAGCTTTAGAATGATTAATCTGTAAGTCTTGCAGCAGATATCGAATCCATACAATCTCACATGTACATGAAGCCATGGCTCTATACTCGGCTTCTGCAGAGGACCTTGAAACAGTTGTTTGTTTCTTAGATTTCCAAGAAACTAGCGAACTACCAAGGAAAATACACATCCCTGTTATTGACTTTCTAGTATCTGAACAACTTGCCCAATCTGAGTCACAAAACCCCTTAATTTGCAGCTCAGATGAGGAGGGAAAAAATAAGCCTTGTGCTGGTGAGGACTTAATGTATCTCAAAACTCGGTATGCAGCATCTAAATGACACTGTGCAGGGCTGGACAAGAATTGACTTAACTGCTGCACACTAAAACTGATGTCTGGCCGTGTGGTAGTCAAATACAATAACCTCCCAACAAGTCTTCTATACATTGAGGGATCTGCTAGTAGGTTTTCTATTGTACTACACAATCTCAAATTAGGTTCCATAGGAAACTTAACAGCTTTACAACCAAGCAACCCGGCATCTTCTAATATTTCCAAAGCATATTTTCTTTGGCAAACATGAATTCCATTTGAATTTCTGGCAATCTCAAGACCTAGAAAATATTTGAGTTTTCCCAAATCTTTGATCTTAAATTCAGCATTCAAGAACTCCTTTAACTTGTTAACAGCCAACAAGTCATTACTAGCCACTACTATGTCATCTACATATACCAACAAAGCAATAAAGCTGCTGCCAGACCTCTTTGTAAACAAGGAATAATCTGACTTTGCTTGCACAAATTTCTGACTAATCAATGCTTGAGTCAACTTATGATTCCATTGTCTAGATGCTTGTTTAAGACCATACAATGACTTCTTTAAATGACATACCTGAGACTCCCCCTTGCTAACAAATCCAGGTGGCAATTGCATATAAACTTCTTCACTTAAATCACCGTGTAGAAAGGCATTATTTACATCCAATTGATGTAAATGCCACCGATTTGTAGCAGCAACAGCCAATAGAACTCGTACAGTAGTCATCTTAGCAACAGGAGAAAAAGTGTCAGTATAATCAATTCCAGCCTGTTGGGTGTAACCCTTAGCAACAAGGCGTGCCTTATACCTCTCAACTGACCCATCTGAATGATATTTCACTTTATAAACCCACTTACATCCCACTGCTTGCTTACCAGGTGGCAGATTAGTGATAGACCAAGTACCATTGTCTTCAAGGGCTTGAATTTCAGCAGCCATAGCTGAACACCAAGCTGGATTTTTGACAGCTTCATGATAAGATTTGGGTTCAGGGTGATGAATGAGATTGACTGAGAAAACTTTGTGGGCTGGCGACAATTTTGTGTAAGAATGAACATCCGATAAAGGATAAAAACAATGAGAAGTAGAAGCAATATGAGGGAGCTGATAATGATAATCAGCAAGATAAGATGGTAATTGATGAGATCGAGAAGAACGACGAGGAGGTAAAGGAGAAGAAATAAGAGGAGGAGAAGGTGAAGAAACTGGTAAAAATGGTAGAGAAGAACAAGAAGAAGAAATCTCATCAGAAATAACATGTGGCAAAACAGGAGAAGAAGGAAAAGAGGAAGGAAGTGTGATAGAAGAAAAAGGGAAAATATGTTCATGAAACACAACATCACGAGAAAGAAAAGAAGTGTGAGTAGTAAGATCATACAGTTTGTATCCTTTGGTACCAAAAGGATATCCAAGAAAAATACATTGACGAGCACGAGGATCAAATTTACTTCTATCCCGAGAAAGAGTAGAAGCATAACAAAGACAACCAAACACTCGTAAATGAGAATAGGAAGGAACTTTGGAGAAAAGCATTTCATAAGGAGATTTATTGGCCAATAAAGGAGTTGGGGTTCTATTTATCAAATAGGTGGCTGTTAACACACAATCACCCCAAAACTTTAGAGGTAAGGATGCTTGAAAACGCAAAGCTCTTGCAACATTGAGAATGTGTTGATGTTTTCTCTCTACCCGACTGTTTTGTTGAGGACTTTCAACACAAGAGGTTTGATGAACTATACCATTGATGGAATAGAACTGATGAAGAAGAAATTCAGTTCCATTATCTGACCGAAGGATCTTAATAGAAGTATCAAACTGAGTTTTGACCATTTGTAAGAAATGTGGAAGTATGGTGGTTGTTTCGGACTTATGTTTCATCAAATATACCCAAGTGCATCTTGTGTAATCATCAACAATAGTAAGAAAATAATGATAACCACCAAGAGAAGAAGTAGAATAAGGACCCCAAACATCACAATGAATGAGATCAAAAGCATGAAGAGAGAGAGAGTCACTAGTAACAAAAGGAAGTCGTCTTTGTTTAGCAAGAGGACAAACTTGACAATGAATGAGAGGATTATAATGAACATCCGAATCAGATGTCTTTATTGTAGAAATTCTAGAATCAGATGGGTGGCCAAGTCTATAATGCCACAAATCAAAAGTACATGGTATGACTGAATTACAAAGAGAAGGAAGCACTTGTTCAGTGGTTGAGATTGGTTCTTGCTGCATATAGTAAAGCCCATTGGACTGCTTAGCTAGACCAATCATCATCCATGAAGCAAGGTCCTGAAAGAAAAGATGAGAAGTAGTTGCAATTAGACAAAAGGAGTTATGAAGTAAAAGTTTGCTGACAGACAAAAGATTGAATTTAAAAGAAGGGACATATAGAACATCAGTGAGAATAATGTGAGAATTAATTCGAACTGAGCCTATATGTGTGACAGGAACAAATTTTCCATTAGGCAGAGTAACAAATGATTGAGACACAGATTTGTATGAAGAAAAACAAGAAAATGAACTGACCATATGATCAGTAGCACCAGAATCGATAATCCAAGTGTAAGAGTTAGAAATGGACATAGATGAAAAACAAGAATTACCTTGAAGGGCAGAAGATGCAACTGCATTAGATGAAGATGCAACTGCATTAGATGAAGATTGTATAGGAACAGAGGATGTAATATGTGGAGATGATGAAACTGTAGAGGTGGATGTTAACCCAGACTTAGCAATGAGAGCTAATAGCTGCTGAAATTGATCCTGAGTTACTGGTACATGAGGGCTATTACCATTGACACACTGATTAAGTAGCTGATCATCAGAAGAAACATTGTTAGCAATTTTAGGCTTGGACTTAGTAAACTTGAAACCCTCGGGAAAACCATGCTTACGAAAGCATTTTTCTTCAAGATGTCCTTCAATACCACAGTAGTGACAAACAACACCCCTCAAAAAACTAGATTTCTTTCCAGACTTAAAATTTCGTGATCCTGAATTTTGATAGGAACCAGAATTCCTACTAAGCAAGGCAGTAGCTTCTGCAGAAGGAATAACAACAGAGGACAGTACAGAAGATTTCTTCTCAGCTTGGTGAACCATAGAAAACACTTTGTTTATGACAGGGAGTGGATCCATGAGCAAAATGTGATCCTTTACATGAGACAAACTCGGATGAAGACCATTTAGGAATTTCACTACATAATCCTCATGAAGATAAGATGCCACAGTCTTCAAAGCATTGCAACTACAAGTAGGAACACATGTACAAGCAGGTATTGGCCGAAAACTAGCTAATTCTTCCCACAAAATTTTCAACTTAGTAAAATAAGTTGGTACATCATCAGATCCTTGTACTAGAAGACCTATCTCATGTTGCAATTCAGAAATCCTATTCCGATTACCTTGGCTAAAACGTTCTTCCAATTCAGTCCACAGATTCTTGGCAGATGAAATATAAACCACACTACATGCAATATCAGGGGAAAGACACTGGACTATCCATGATTGAACCATACTATTACAGGCAAGCCAAGAATCGTATGAATCTTCTGTAGGACTAGGTTCTTTTATAGCTCCATTAACAAACCCTAGTTTTTTCTTAGCCTGGAGTGCCATAACCATAGCACGTCGCCAAGTATTATAATTTCTATGAGTAAGAAGTTGATTAACAAGAACGTGACCTGGATTATCAGAAGAAGCCAAGCTAAAGGGATGAGCAGCTTGCGGCAAGGAAGAACGAGCAGCAGAGTCCTCGATTTCTGCCATGCTGAAATCGACGGAGAAATCAAAGGAGAATAGCTTGAATGACCAGTTGAATCAGCAAGACGAGTTCGAAATCGATGATCGAACCAGCTCTGATACCATATTGAATCAAGAAAAGAGAAAGAGAGAGAAAATGCCAAGCCTGTGAGAAACTCGTTTATTGATCAAAATTCTCGAATAATGAAAACTGTACAACTACTTTACTAAAACCAAACTGACTACATTTCTAAAAGCAACTTGTCGACTAAGCTACAGTATAACAAAATAATAAACTAACTATTTGCTGACGTGTAAACGTTAACCGTAAAATCTTGGCTTCACAGCTCTGCTTCCCCACCGCCTCCATCTTTCTCACACTGGAACATGCTTGACTCCACCCCATGTAATTGGACCTCCATAACATGCTCTCCCCAAGGTCTAGTCACCGAAATAACTATACAATCTGTCCAGCTCGAACTTCCATTGCCATCTAATCTCTCTGCCTTCCGCTCTCTTCGCAAACTCGTTATATCCGATGCCAACATCACAGGAACTATCCCAGATGAGATTGGTGATTGCGTTGGACTTACCACTATAGTCCTTAGCTCAAATAGTCTTGTTGGTTCTGTTCCTGCAAGCATTGGCAAGCTCCATAAGCTCGAGGACTTGATCTTAAACTCCAACCAACTCACTGGCAAAATCCCACTGGAGCTGAGCAGATGCACTAATCTACGGACGCTCTTGCTATTCGATAATCTGTTAGGTGGCTCAATCCCTGTCGAGATTGGCAAATTGTCCAGCCTTGAAGTTCTTCGAGCAGGAGGAAACAAGGACATTAGTGGGAGAATCCCCGATGAGCTTGGAGACTGCAGCAACTTGACAGAGTTGGGGCTGGCTGACACCAGGATTTCAGGCTCTTTACCAGCTTCATTAGGCAGGCTTAGCAAGCTTCAGACATTGTCAGTCTATACAACAATGATTTCTGGTGAAATTCCTTTTGAAATAGGTAACTGCTCTGAGCTAGTAAACTTGTTTCTCTATGAAAACAGTCTATCTGGTTCAATACCGCCAGAGCTTGGTAACCTTAAAAAGCTCGAGCAGTTGATGTTGTGGCAGAATAGTCTTGTTGGGGTTATCCCCGAAGAGATTGGCAATTGCAGTAGCTTGAAAATGATTGACCTATCGTTGAATTCTCTATCTGGAACCATACCTTTAACTCTAGATGGCCTCTCGGAGCTTGAAGAGTTTATGATTAGTGACAACAATATATCTGGGTCCATACCATCAAATCTTTCCAATGCCACCAATCTTGTGCAGTTGCAATTTGACACCAATCAGATCTCAGGTTTGATCCCACCAGAGCTTGGGATGTTGTCGAAGCTCACTGTGTTCTTTGCTTGGGAGAACCAACTTGAAGGAAGCATTCCTTCCGCTTTGGCTAGTTTTACAAATCTTCTAGCACTAGATTTGTCTCATAATTCTCTCACTGGTAGCATTCCTCCAGGCTTGTTTCAGCTCCAAAATCTCACAAAGCTGCTCTTGATTTCCAATGACATTTCGGGTTCCATACCACCTGAAATCGGCAATTGCAGCTCTCTTGTAAGGCTGCGGCTTGCAAACAACAGAATTGCTGGTGGGATCCCTAACTCAATTGGTGGTCTCAGGAGCTTAAATTTTCTTGATCTGGCTGGAAATCGTCTTTCCGGGTCTGTGCCAGATGAGATTGGAAGTTGCACACAATTGCAAATGATAGACTTCAGCAACAACACTTTAGAAGGTCCCCTACCTAATTCATTTTCATCTCTATTCGGGCTCCAGGTCTTGGATATTTCATCTAACAGATTTTCCGGGCAGATCCCTGCAAGCTTGGGCCGTCTTGTTTCACTAAACAAGCTCATTCTCAGCGGGAATACATTCTCTGGATATATTCCACCATCTCTTGGCCTCTGTTCAAGTCTCCAACTGCTTGACCTTAGCAGCAATGAACTTGTAGGCGCCATTCCGTTAGAACTGGGCCAGATTGAAGCTCTTGAAATCGCTCTCAACCTCAGTTGCAATGGACTCACTGGCAGAATTCCAGCTCAAATATCTGCACTCAGTAAGCTTTCCATTCTAGACATTTCTCATAACAAGCTAGAGGGGGATTTGAATCCACTTGCTGGACTTGATAATCTTGTTTCGCTCAATGTCTCTTACAATAACTTCACCGGTTATCTCCCGGACAACAAGCTTTTTCGGCAGTTATCACCAATGGATCTAGCTGGGAACCCAGGCCTCTGTTCTTCCAACCATGGCTCATGTTTCTTGAGTGATGTTGGCAGGACAGGACTAACAATGGAGAATGAGGCACGGCGATCAAGGAAGCTTAAACTAGCAATTGCGTTGCTGATCACCCTGACAATGGCAATGCTGGTTATGGGGATAATTGCAGTCATAAGGGCGAGAAAAACCATCAGAGATGACGATGACTCCGAATTGGGGGACTTGTGGCCATGGCAATTCACTCCATTCCAGAAGCTGAATTTCTCAGTGGAGCAAGTGCTGAGATGCTTAGTAGATTCCAATGTGATTGGAAAAGGATGTTCTGGTGTTGTCTATCGAGCTGATATGGAAAACGGTGAAGTGATTGCAGTGAAGAAGCTCTGGCCATCAACAATTGCTGGAGCCAACGGATGTAATGATGACAGATGTGGAGTTCGTGATTCTTTCTCCGCGGAGGTGAAAACCCTTGGCTCAATCCGCCATAAGAACATTGTTAGATTCCTGGGCTGTTGTTGGAATCGAAACACAAGGTTGCTCATGTATGATTATATGCCTAACGGAAGCTTGGGAGGTCTACTCCATGAGAGGACAGGAAATACATTGGAATGGGAACTTAGGTACCAGATTTTGTTGGGGGCAGCACAAGGCCTTGCTTATTTGCATCATGATTGTGTTCCTCCAATTGTTCACAGAGACATCAAGGCCAACAACATCCTCATTGGTCTTGAATTTGAACCTTATATTGCTGATTTTGGTCTGGCCAAGCTTGTTGAGGATGGGGATTTCGGGCGGTCTTCCAACACCGTTGCTGGCTCTTATGGTTATATTGCTCCCGGTGAGTGCTATTTGCAATCTAGTTGTAGATATGATCTCTTACATTTTACGAACCCATGAAAAAGCGTTATGATCTCATGAGACAGCCATTTTAGAAAGCAAACCAATATAATCACGCACTTGCAATCTTTTGCTAACTTCAATTTTCTTTTGCAGAATATGGCTACATGATGAAGATCACAGAGAAGAGTGATGTTTACAGCTATGGTGTAGTGATTTTGGAGGTCTTGACGGGAAAGCAACCAATTGATCCGACCATACCGGATGGGATTCATCTTGTGGACTGGGTTAGACAAAAGAGGGGAGGAATTGAGGTCCTTGATCCCATCCTCCTATCAAGACCAGAATCAGAAACAGAGGAAATGATGCAAGCATTAGGCATAGCATTGTTATGCGTAAACTCCTCCCCTGACGAAAGACCAACAATGAAAGATGTGGCGGCAATGCTCAAGGAAATTAAACACGAAAGAGAAGAGTATGCGAAGGTGGACACTCTCCTCAAGGGATCTCCAGCAAACAAAATTCAACAAAATAAGAACTCAAGTGGTATTCCAGCCACTTCGTCATCAAGACCTGCAATACAAAGCTTGCATTCAAAAAACAATAACACCATCTTTTCTGCGTCCTCACTGCTCTACTCGTCCTCTTCTAGTGCCAAAATTGGGTTATAAATGATGTTGTAGATGTAGCCAAGCAGACGGGAAGGTTGTCACTTGTGCCTTGTGAGGTTCTTCAGTCTCAGAACTCCTTATTTCATCAATGTAAAGAGGAAAATTGATATTTCTTACATCCCTAAATGCAGATAGTGTTCACAATTGGAAGTTTTTGGTTCTTTTTTTCTTTTTTCCTCTTGGCTTTCTAAGAGAAGTGGTATCGTCAGTGCTCTTAGGGTACATGCAGAAGAACTTCTGCTTTCTTCCAATCTCCAGGTCCCAATTCACCATCCAAGTATAATTAAATTAGAGAGCTCGGAATGGATTAAGTGAAAGGCTACATCCGGCGAGCTGGTTCAGAAAAGCTCACAGTTACAGTCAGAAACCCACTGCTAACACAAAAACAGAAAAACAGAGGAATATTATTTACACACACCCTTTCAAGAATTGCCGTCCCAGTAGAGTCAAAATCTTGACATAGCAGCTTTCTCCAGGAAGGAAGAACCTGGTAAAAAATAGCAGGAAAAGTCAATATCCAGGAAAGACCGAAAAGATCTCGCCAATCGCCATTAATGATTTAACGTCGAAAAACAGTTGGGTGGAACCAGCGACGAGTTGCGCTTTTGATTCCCTGCATGTGCGTACAGTATCGTGGGTGTCTAATAAGTTCCACTTAGTGATCAGTGGGAAAGAATTGATTCCTAATTTACTCACTCTGTATTGTACTGCACTGTACTAGTAAGTTCATGTTCCATCTGAAATGAAAAGCTGCATGCAGAGTGAAAGATGCACCTACGAGATGAACAATTTTGATGCAGGATAAATCTGAAGAAAAATAACTCATTATTGACGATCAAGCTCCATTTCACTTGTCCACAACTTCGTCCTTGAAAGTTGAAAATAGGAAGTTGATGATCAAAAAAATACTACAACCACACGCAAATGCATTGTTGGTTAATCTCATTTGAAAATGAAATATTTGGTTCGATTGAGGTGATGTTTGCATCCGTCTACGGCTTCTACGCTTTAAGCTGTAAGGGTATTAATTTACTCGCTCTTCATAATAGCCAAAAGCATGCGCATCAAAAGGCTCCAAAATAATTATAGATCAGGAAAAACAAAAGCAACTCACTAGCTAGGCCTAATGTTAAAAAAGAAGAAGAAGATCTACTTCTCAAAATTAAACAGAAATCAAAGCCATCATGTTATTGTGTTATAAATATCATTGTGACACATACTTTAATTAAATTGAAGAATAACTTGCGGATACTGCTAATGGGTGCCCGATCCCAGAAGGCCATATAAACCATGCACTATAAGGATTTGGCTGTCGTCTTTGGTACTGTGGACAGTACACGAGTCCTGATGAACATATTTGGAAACACATGTACACGAAAGACAGGATGATCTATCGGACTCGGATTCGGTCCCGATCGTACGGGTCCGGATACGTCCGGACCCACGATCGGGATTCAATCCCGAGAGAATGGACGGTTCTCGTCCATTATCGTCGGGACGTACCGGTCGCACCGGTATTATAGGGGTCCGACCGGTACCCCGACCGAGAATGGACGAGAGCCGTCCATTCTCTCGGGATTTAATCTCGACCGTGGGTCCGGACGTATCCGGACCCGTACCGTCGGGACTGAATCCCACTCCTCATCTATGGAGTTCCTTAAATTTTCTCTTCTTTTGATTCCACCTAACTCTCTAATTCCCATTTCAAAGAATTTCTCTTCTCGAGATTGCCAGAGAGCGAAGTCTCATTCCAATTTACTGCACCCTTTATTACCCTCAACCGTCCCCCCCCCCCCCCCCCCCCCCCCACCGTTTAATCTCCTATATAAAGGTTCCCATGCAACACAAATAGTCAGGTGTCCTTCAGAAGGAAAGATATCATATATATATATATAGAGAGAGAGAGAGATGGCGAAGTGCTACGTGCTTGTTGTGCTTGCTTTAGTGGTTGTACATGCAAATGCACGCGAGATGCCGAGTGATGGCGGCCATCGTGACCAAACACTTATAGTGCATGCTAGTGCACCAGAGGCAGAGTCACCTAGTTCCACGGGCCGCCTCGGCGACAAGAAGAATTTTATCTACGGTGGTGTGGGTGGCTTTGCTGGGATGGGAGGTTTTGCGGGCATTGGGGGTGTGCTGCCAATCCTTGGTGGCGTCGGTGGTATAGGCAAAGTTGGTGGAATCGGTGGGGTTGGTGGGATAGGCGGATACAGTGGCATTGGTGGTCTTGGGGGTGCAGGTGGTCTAGGCGGTGCAGGTGGACTAGGAGGTGCAGGTGGTTTAGGTGGTGCAGCCGGGGGTGGAGTGGGTAGTACCGGTGGCTTAGGTGGCGGAGTTGGGGGTGCCAGTGGTCTGGGTGGTGCTGCTGGCGGTGGCGTCGCTGGTGGCCATGGTGGTCTTCTCCCAAGTCATATTGATCCTTAAGCTTATAACCTAGCTAGGTTTTCCTTCAATTTGTCAACTTCTTAGGCCAGTCTTTGTTCTCGTACGTTTCTATGTTGGTTTTAAGTACCTTAGCTGTAGTCGTTAGCTGCTCTCTCAGAAGAGCTCCGACGATGGCGATGATCCGTTGTTTTGCATCCGTTGCTGTTTTTGCTATTTGCATGTGTAATGCATGCTGATTGTCGGACTTTTCCTCATCTTTATCATATATTATTGCTTTTTTTTGACATTTTTGAGCTCCTCTTTACAACTCTTACTGGGCAAGCTAAATTAACGAAACTGTTATAACCTTATTCGACTAAACTACGACCAAACTGAACGACACAAGAAAACAATAGTTTGCTTATATATGCATAACGCATGGCTCGTAATTTCGTATATAACTGGACTCCTCGACCTGCAAGGACGTTTCCTATTTGCATGGCGACCACCTGTACGGCTTGCGCTATGTGACAGGGCATCTTTGTTTTTAGTGTTTGACTAAACTGTCATCATCTGATTGAGCTCGTCTGCAATTCCTAAAGTATTGCAGAGGGTAAAATCCAGACCGTGCATTTAAAATCAAAGTACCTAAAATGACATCTCATCAATCTGCATAAAACTTCAGATAACTTGTTCAAAGTTTTAAAAGCCCTTTAACGCCTCTTTAACGCAGTTGCTTGCTGTCTCGAACTTATCATCTTCTTGCCCTTCTTCCCTTTTTCAGCAGACTTCAAGCTATTAAGGAAAGAGAGCCGTTCTTGGTGCCTCTGCCCTTCAGAGTCAGCGACTTCACTACTCCATCGCGGCCATGCCAACAAAATCACCACTTCCAACACCAATCTAGACCCCACAACCCAAAATCCAGATTCAATATTCGCAACGCATTAATTTGCAGCACAATAAAGAGAACCACAAATCCCGCATCTTCACTGGCAAAGAAGCACTAAAAGGAAGTACTTCCCTCGTCCTGTGGTTTCGGAAGTGTTTTTTACCAGATAGTTAAGAGGAACACCTACCTAATTAATAGGAATGTAAATTTTCTAAAAGTTTATGAGCGACGAAAAAATCTTTGGGTTGTTTCACTCGTTGTTCTTGAAGATGCATATTGTTTGAGGCTTATGATCTTATGGTTGATATCATATCCGTAAGTGGAAAGCATGCGAATTAGCCCCATTTAACAAAAAAAAAAACTTTGAGGGATCTTGGAGAGCAGAAAATAGGGAAGAGCTCTCCAAAATTGAGATGACAATGTCTAACGACATGTCTTCTGAAAAAAAGATCAAAACACAGCTCCTCGATCTATCTATCTTGTGTCCTGGCAATTGAAAGAGTAGTTACTTCACACAAAATTCATGATTTTTTTCTCACTGTTAAGATCACAAGTAGGAAATAAATCGTAATTTTGAAGATAATTAGAAACTTCAGCAATGCAAGGAAGCACTTGATGCAACTCGACTCAGACTTGGTTCGCTTCAAGGAGGAAGTCCAAATTCACATGCAAAAAGATAACAAACGCCAATGGCTGTGACAAGAATAAGTGCGGAAAAAATAAAGCAACAGAAGAAAGCTGAAAGAAACGGCTCTGTGAAGAGGAAGAGGAATGGAGGCAGCAAGAAGAGTTTTCTCTCACTTGTTGTGGGCAGGGGCTTTCTATTCCTGAAGCATGAAAGTTTTACCAATAAAAAACTGTAGCAGAATCAGGATTAAAATTTAAGGGTGGCGAACTTTAAAGACGAAATGATAAAAATAAAATAAAATTTTTCATAATGCAAAAATATTGAAATACATGTACCTATGTGTTGCGATTGAGAGGCGACTAAACAAATTAAAAGTGAAGACAATCAATCAGTTGGCAATGATGTTTTAATATTTACAGTACATATTTTATTTTTAATGAATAATTTAGAGAGCTTCTTGGGACACTTAATGCATATCGTCTTGATAGAGACATACGATAGTCAATTTCACACACACACACACACACACACATATATATATAAGTGATTAAGGTCATATTGTTGTAATGTGTATAAAGGAAGTGCACAAAAATTTTGACTTCAAGCTGAAAAATATGCAAACTTGAATTTAACTTAAATTTTTTGACGTACAATTCCTGCAGCTAAAATTGGAATTTTAAGGCAAAACTCACACCCACGCACAATTAAGCCCACAATTAATATTGATTAATTAACATTTTCTCATCTAACTTTTGGCTGTGTTTGCCAACATAATTTTCCCCAAAATATTATCTCACTCCTAATAAAATAATCCAATATAATCTCTCTCTCTCCTATCAAAAAATATAAAAAATTACAAAAAATATAAAAAATTACAAAAAATATAAAAAATTACCTCTCTCTTCACCTTTTCACTAAACCCAATACCAACACATATTCTCATACCAAAAATATTACAACACAAACACAACCTTTGATTCAACCTTTCCTTCTAATCTTATCTCTTTACTAAAAGCCTGAGTGTGCCCATAAAGGTATTTATTAAATTGAAAAAAAAAAGTAAAAACAAGAAGTTCGTTGATGGATGTCGACTAAAATCTTAATATATGTTCGCATTAATTAGTATCATACTGATATGAATGCAAGATTAGAATTGTTGATCAAAGAATTAACATAGCATTTTGCTTGGAGATCCAACATTAATAAATTTATATAGAAGGTAAAAGTAGCTTTGTTCCTCATTATTTTCAACTTTTTTTCCTGTGTATGTTTTTCACCTGCCCATTAGCTTTGTTCCTCATATGGCTTGGGCCTAATGGATGTCAGCAGACCAACTTATAAAAAATATATATTTAAAAATTTGTTTTGGACTGAGTAATAGGTAGTGGATGCCCGGGCTCGCTACCCCTGCTTCGGACTCAGAAAGATGGAGACGAAAACGAAAACGAAAATAGAAGAAGGAAGAAGAGGAGGAGAAAATTTAGAGTTAGCAAGAAACAGAAACGGAGATGAACTTTTCAAAATCATTTAAAACAAAATTCTCAGGTTTCCTGACCTTCTATTTTAAACGAACTGCTAGCATTTAAAGAATTTCATCTCCTGAAATAATACCGTAGGAATTGTAGAAGATCTTCGTCGGTAATCATCTATAGTTTTTTTTTTCCTACGGTCATCATCTACAGTTATTAGTTCTGTTTTGTCGGGAAAAGGCCGCAAGTAATTGCAGAACGTACATTGGACCAAGGTATGACATGGGTTTTCTTGCTGGTTAGGTTGGGCTCGGGTTCGAGAACTTTTGTTGGAATTCACCCTTTCCTATTGGATTTTCACATCTGATCTCCGCATGTAAATGTATATATCTTAAAAAGGCCTAGACATATAAAAACCATCAACTGGGGACACTTCCCTTCAAGGCTCGATCAACGACTGGAGCACATTCCATATCGTAACTGGGCCTTATAGAGTTTCGGCGCTAGGACTCTTTGGCCCAAAGCTCAAAAATAAGAAAAGTAGAGACAAACTTCGATTATGAAATATAGGATCCGGTTTAAACAGGAACATTTGCACACCCTTAATTACTGGTAGCTTTTCAAGAAAAAAAATATTTGGGATATGTTCGTTTTCACACTTTTTTCAGGATTCTAAGTATATTCACAAATCTACTACCGAATATATTCAGAATTCAAACACAAAAATCAATACATTTTACACAATCTCCAACAATTTTTTAATTTTTTATTCAATATAAATTTTCTCTCTCTATACTTTTTCACATAACTCTAATACTTTTTTATTAAACAATTACATCAAATCATTTCTCTCTCCACTTTACACAAACACTAATAAAATACTATTCAACATAAAAATTTTAAAAAAACTTCTATAAAATCATACAATTTTTTCTCAAAACCAAGATAACCTTGGTAGCTTATTTAGCATGTAAAAGGCGGGAAAGCCAGCAATAGAATATCGAGGCGTGAGAACATCATAGTCTCATAGAGAGAGAGTGAGAGATGGGGAAGGAGAGCTCGAACAGCGACTTGCAGACCTTAATAGAAGCCATTAAATCCTCAGATGTAAGCTTCTTCCAAAGCCTCCGTATTCGGTTCGAACTTCCATTTTCGTTTCGTTTCTCTTATTTTTTGTAGAAAATTACTTGTAGTAGCTCCACAGAATTTATGCAGTTATGCTTCTCAGAATTCTATCTGCTCTTTGCAATCCTAGTAAGCATTTATTCATTTATGAGCATCACTTTTTGCTACTTGCCTGAAGGTTTAGAGACGTTAACCTCATCTATTTTTCTTTCTGTTTTTGAAAGCTTAGAAATACCATACCTTCATACATTAGCCGGTAATCCATATAATTAGGAATTTATTCTATTTTGCATTGGGTTTTCGGAACGATTTTTGGCTTGTTCGAGTGTTGACTAGGTACTTTGCATGCGAATTCTTGATTTGTGATTTGGCCAAAATCATTTTACTGTTCGCTTGCCGAGATAACGTAGGAAAATAGGAGAAACTGAAACGTCTGATTTCACGAGCTTTTATAATCGTGGAAATAATGAAAGAAATTACTATCTGACCGCATCAATTTACGTGTCAATAAGAAAAATTCTGATCTGTGTTACTTCTATATGTCGTAGTAAGGGAGCTCGGGAAATCTATCTCTTTCGTATTGCCATGTTGGTATTATCGTTGAAGATCCACTTTTCCCGTCACTTTAAAATTTCGCTACCAAAGTTCTTTGTACTCTATAAGTTTGATCCATAAGTCAGAATTAGTTTGGAATACAGTTGTTTCCGTGCAGCTGCTAATTTGTGTTGCATCAATAACTTGAACATTCTATGCTACAGGTTGCAGAGAATCGTGTTCAACTACTTAATAAGCTTCGAGACCTAGAAATATCAGATCCATCTGACTTGGCATCCCTTGTGGAGTTCCTCACAGTATCCAGTCCAATCTCCATTTATTTATATGTCTTTCTAACTTATATCGTTTATTGAACTGCATATAAATAGAACAAGTTCAGTGCATCTTTCCCTTCATCTGCATAAACAAAACAAGCTATATACTATCCATAAATGTTCCATTTGTCTTAAACCTAATTTTATAGCAATGCCATTTGAAGCAGGACTTTGACTTTTAAATTATGCAGGACTTTTTTGTTTTGTTTGTACAATTAGTTAATGTTGCTCATTTCTCTTTTATTAAAGGCTTGGTTCTTGGACCCCATGCATGTTATATCCAACTGTGATTTGTCCAAGCAGATTTCTTCACAAGAAACAACCTATACCCATCCAATCTAATAAAATGTAGACTAGGCCTACTCTTCTCGGCTTTATATAATGCAAACTTGCGTAGAAGAAGTCTACAGAGGGAACAATATTTGGAAAATCGATGTTTTAGATGGATGAATGGGGAATACAAGAACTCATAGAATTAGAAATTGCATCTGTCATGCCCACATAGCATAGGAAAATGACCTATTTGATACAGAAGACGTCCATAGAGATTATTCCCAAATGCCCCCTTTCTCAACGGGTAATATTTTAATGGTGGCAATTTTTTTTTAATTAGTTCTGTGTAGCGATTAGTCATGAGTGTCAATAAGCATTTATGCCGCCAGTGGCAATTTAGAAGAGTCTTGATTAATTGTTTTTGTGGTTAGGATTGATGAAGATTTATACATTGTATAGCAGTTCAATGACTTACAGAAGTTTTTATTTGGTGTTGTGATGAGTAATGATAATGCGAATGGGCACTTTATTGGGTTATTCTTTCTAGATCTATCTGCTCAAACAAGAAGATTATTTGTTTGCTAACATTTATAATTTTCCACCAGCACACCTGCAGTTTATGACTAACAACCCATACCCACTTTCTTTTAGCAAGCAGTCGCTATGTGAGTGCTCTTTTGTGATGAGCATTGATTTTTACCTTGACGGCAAGCTTGACATTTTGGGAAGACTTCACTTGTTTGGATGTCTCCCAGTGCATGTTGAACAAAGCGATTTTACATATTGCTGTAAAGTACATAGAGTCAGATATATCTGGCTGTTTATCACAATTTCTTGCCCTTGGGACCAAGGTTGGTAGATGAGTTCCACTTGGCTTTTCAGTCTATTTGCTCTGCCTGTGTGCTTGTACAGATGCATGTATATCAGTTTCTTAGCGTAATTGGAAATGATATGGTTTAAATACATTGAGCATTATAAATTAGGCAAGCATATGGTGTGGAAAGCATCTGAAGATGACAGTTATGTCAAATGAGGAATCTCAAGAAAAGGATCACGATGACCTATTTTTCCAGGTAACTGATACTTGAAACAGGCTAAGATTTTATTTAAAGATGTTTCATTTGATTGGTCATCCATAGCCTTTGGCTTGAATTTCCATTTGATTGGTGCTTGTGAGTGGAGAGGTGTCCTCATCAATTGGCTGAGGACAGCCCTTCTCTCTCAAATTGCGCGTGTAGAGGTAATTTTTCAATATTCTTCATCATGCATGTTCTCCAAACCAATTACTACTTAAAGACTTCCCTTCTAGGTTGGAGGATCCAATTTTGCTGCCAACACATCTTTGTGCTTATTCTTCAGAAAATTTGCTGCCATAGTATTTGCTACAGTCAGTTGATTGCTCATATTTCACTAAGTTCATTATGGATGTCACAGAAATTCACATTGCCTGATAATTGATTCAGAAAAACGTTTACCATATCCATCATATTTATCAAAATGAAAAAGACGCTTGTGCTGCTCTTTTAATTATATAGCACGATATAGTGTGAAACGCATGTTTAACGTATTATGGGTTTTAAGAACAGTCCAGGTCTCAACGCAAATTATATGATTATCTGAATGGTGTTAGACCCCAAGCAGCACACTATTAAACGCTAATCTTTTAGCTGTGTGTAACCATGATTGCATGTAAATTTTCCCTTATATGATGCAGTGTTGTGCTCTCTCATAGGCCGATATCATGTCCATTTTGGTTTTTAAAACTGTGACGCCCCTGCCATGATTCGTTAGTTTGATCATCTATCTGCTGGTGTTATATGCCAACTATCTTACTATTATGAAACTGCCTTTCACATTGTGAACTTAACTTTTGCAGCTGCTTTTGGATTTGTTGGGTTTCTCTGCTGCTAGCTTTTTGGCTTTGGCGAGATACCCAGTTTCAGATGACAAACTGTCCATGGATATTGTGGAGAAATATATCTTGGCACAGTTAAATTTGATAAAAGATTCAATATCAGAGGTTAAGGTACGGAACTGTTGCACTATGTTCTTGATGCTAATTGGAAGAAGCGTTAGCTAGGGAACTACTAATTCTTCTAAATAATTTTACTAGTGGCACTAATATTTGTCTTGCCATTTTAAAGAAAGTGCAACTAAGTGGATGCTGCAGAAGTATGAGAGTACACAGTGATCCTCTCATTTAATTCGACTTCTGATAAATTTGTCTTTTGATAGAGGCAACAGGTCATGGTTTGTTTTCCAGTAGCGATTGATTTGTTAGAAGCCAAAAGGTTGAGATTTTATTTGGATCTTGTTTCTTAACCCTTCAGCCTGAATATCTCTGCTTATTTAGTTTCCAACAAGTATCTGGATTAGAAATTGAGAGCTACAGCTCTAGCTGACCATTTGGGGTGATATTCTTCGAACTGATTCGAGTTAGGCTCTGGTCAGTTTTACATATTTCTTCGTCAAAATATGTGTAATTTGAGTGGGACATATATACGAGTAATTTATTGAGCTTGGCTAGTGTTTGGGTAGATGTAAAGGCATTTACTTATCTGATCACAAAAAAAAGGACATTTTCTTATCTAAACTTTTATGTAAACCCATTTTCTTGAATTGCTTATACATACCTAAGGAACCTGCTTGGCATCTTTGCTAAGGGCTGTGTTTAATCGTATTTAACAGAGAATTGGTTCACTTGGCTCTGAAGTAGTAGAGGTAACTCAGGCTGTCATAGATGCCGTCATAAGACTTTGCAAATTGTATTCAGAAGCTGTAAAGTGGGAGTTATCAGATGCAAATCCTGAGAGAGATGAAAGCTGCATGGACTTTGAAGCAGCCAATAATGTGAATCATGTTCGTGAAATAGCAAAATGTACAACAGAAAAGCTGTGTGAATTGGGCATTCTCGCAGCTAATGGTGGTGGTAGTTTGATTATCATTCTTAATAAGTCATGGAAAGGTGTGGTTGCCTTGCTTCAGTTTGGCAAAGGGGCTTTAGCAGTTAAGGTGAATGTGGCAAATATCATTATTACTCTTCTTTCACTGGTTAACGAGTCTCTGAGATGTGCAGCGAAAGCTTGGTCCTCCTCCCTAAAAGTGGCCATTTCTGTAATCGAAGCTAGAAGAACATTTGTTCCAGTGAAGTTCTACCTGCTTATTGCAGCAAAAATATCTGCTCTATACCCAAGCCAATCATACCTAGTATACAGGGAGATAACACTCAGCATCCTGATAGTCTCAGCCTTAAAAGTTTCACTGAGCAATGAAGAGCTTATGAAAACTGCCAGCCAAGTACTAACAGAGCTTTTGGAGCAAATATCCATGGATCTTCTCAAGTCTTTGCTAAATTCTGATCAATTGAAACAGGAACTGAAGCTGAGAATCCTTGACTGGTTGTTCATTGATGAAAGCTACTCAAATTATACCACTGGAGATTTAAGTAGCAATTTCAGAATAACTTCAGTGGACAAAGTCTTATCTGTAGGTTGTGAAGACATGACTGGGGTGAGAGCATTGTTGCTTGGTCGGGTTGCACTATTTCTCAATTTACTGAAGTATTCTCGTGATCTTGATGAAGATGTACAACTTGGAATGACCAATAAGCTTGGATGGTTTTTCGATGCCTTAGTTGATGAAGAGGTATATTCTACCCTTCTTGTCATGCAAATTCCTGAATTACATGGCTCTCAAAACACTCTCGCAATAGATTGGGAGCCTATGTTTTGTTCCCTGTTACATGCGCTGGAAACCTTCATGATTGTGAGTTCTTTAAGTTCTGCTTGGAGGGAAGTGAAGTCTTTCCTGTTTGAGAATCTCTTTCATCCTCACTTCCTTTGCTGGGAGATTGTAATTGAGATGTGGTGTTTTATTGTGCGTCATGCGGAAAAAGATGTGGTGAATGGTTTTGTCAATGAACTTTCCTTATTATTAAAGTCCGTGGCACAAGCAGAATCAGTTTTTATTCCTGGTTCCGCTATGAGAAAAATGGCAAGATCAATTAACGTGATACTTACTTATTGTCCACAGTCTACAGTAGAGCATGTTTACAAGTCCATTGTTGATGTTGACACATCTCAATTGTCATCAGTTATGTGTGTAGCCTTGTTCATGGAAGGCTTTCCACTGAATTTGCTATCAGAAAGCATGAGAAGCAGTGCTGCTCAGAGAATTGTTAGTAATTATTTTAGATTCTTGAACAGTTTTGATGCCAAATCGATGAGAGCCTGTGATTCTGGTGCATATTGGGTTCCAGTCCTTGCTCTGTCTGCCTCATTGCAGTCTCTGTAAGTAATCAGGTTCCTAAAAGCATGAGACATGAGCTGTTTCTGTTAATGATGATGTATGACTTTCCATTTTCCCTACTAAGCTTTTCAAAAAGGTCCAAAAAATTATCTTAAACACCACACTTAGTGTCCCAATAGTTGATAAGCCATGAAAGCTGCATCATAAATAAATTTTGAGAAACCTTTCAGATAATATACTAAAGTCTGCCTCATTGCAGTCTTTTTCTTTTTCGCTTTAAACTCCTGCGTCTCTCTGTCTGTGAAGTCATTATCCATTGCCTGGTGGCAGGGTGTGTGCGTGGGTGAGCTTTGATTTTTACTTCCACAAACGTCACTAAAGTTTTGCTTTATATGCCAACTTTCTTGCGTAATTTTCAAAAGAGTTCCCGGGTTCAAATCATACTGTATCGAAGTAGCTTTTCATAACAATTTGTGACTTTAATTCTTCTGTACCATTATTTAATGAAACTTTTGATTCCCCTTTAGGCAGGTCAACATGTCTGACATTGATAAGCAGACCCTGAAGGTTGTAGTTGCTATTTCTCAGAATTACAGAAATACCGTGGACCAACTTACCAAGGACCATTATTGTAAGCTTTTGAGTGAAACGTTAGGAATCATCGCAAATATGAAGCATCTATATGCAGCAGCTGAGATGGAAGAAGTCATCTTGGAGCTTGAAAACCTCTTTATCTTGGGACCAGCAGCCTCAGATACTCAACTGCATCAATGCAAACCACATCTGGCTCTTTTCCTGGCTGGACTTGGTCATATGGAAATGACCGTAGATGATAATAGTGCAAAGTGGTCCGCTGTCTGCGGATTGTATCACATGCTACTAAAAGAGCAGCACTGGGCATTAATTCATTTGACAATTACCGCCTTTGGTTATTTTGCTGCCCGCACTTCTTGCAATGAGCTATGGAGATTTGTGCCCCATACCGCTGCTCTTTCATATGATTTAGAGTCAGGAAAGGAGGCAAATGAGGTGAGATTTATGTCTGAACTGAAGGCATTTCTTGAGAAGAAAATGGCTCTTCTCTCAACTACAGCAAGCCCTGAGCAGCTTGAGCAGCTTGTAAGGGAAGGTTTGATTCTGAAAGAAACAGTTCGAAAGATATCTGAAATTGACATAGAGGCTGTGGATTGTGAAAGCGTGGAGATTCATGAGGAAAATCGATCCAACAAGAAAAGGAAACTTCCTGATGCGATTAGTGAGGGCGTGGAATTGCTGCAGAATGGTTTACATGTCATTAGCGACAGTCTTTCCCGGTGGCAGCAAAACCATGATGCCACTGAACTCCGTGACAAGTTCTTGACGCACATTATTCACCTTGAAGATGCGGTTGCTCAATTGGTGGGTCTGGCTGGTAGTGGCTAAGTTCTCGTTACAGCCGTCTATTGGAAATTTAAAGTCAGTAGCTTGATAAACAGGTAGTAGCACGAGTTTTGCTTACAACTCATAGTCTGCAGTAGCACAGAATATGTACACAATATCACATGTAAGCAAGCAAATCCGTGCTTACAAGTTTATCAACTTGATAGATTATCTGCTTCACCCGAATGAACAAAGGGGGAAAACACACTTTTCACTCCCTATATTTGGGGGACTGACACTTTATCTCCAATCTTGTATTTTCGTGATATTGAGTTTTTAAAATTTTGATTCTCGTCGATATATATCTTCCATCCAAATTAGCAGTCACAACGATTGAAAAATCAGACGGAGGGTGCAAATCGACAATGGGCATCATGCCCATGAGAGCCACACTTCATTTTCTGTCCATTTTGTCTATTAATTTGGACTGAGAATGCAAATCGATGGGAATACAAATTCTAAGGGTTCAATGTTACAAAAATAAAAGATAGGATACAAATTTTCTAATACCTTTTAAACTTCTTTATTTTTTCACCAACAATGAAAGTTGATGTGGCAAAGTTATCTCATCTCACCGGAAACGTCCTAGCTAATTAATATGGTTTACAACACCCCCCCGGTTGAAATGATAGGTAAGATTGTTAAAAAAAATGGTGGCCAAAACATTTTAGAATGCTGTTAATTAGTATCAATTTGGTATCCTTATCATCGCAAAGTTCTTTGGCCAGAACATTGCCGAAACGTCGTCGTCGTTACATGTAACAGTGCCGTTTAGATCGTCCATTTATTATTCAAATCAGTGCATGGCGGTACTAATAATACAAAGGCAACGACATTTCGTTTCATTGCTAACTTGCGTTTAGCGATGAGGACAAGTTGACGTCGTCATCATATTATTGTGGACGACATCTCATCATTTGTTGCGGACAATTTGCAAAAGAGACAAAAAGGCACAACTATTTTAAAGATTTTTAAAGCTTATACATTCCAAAATTTTCGTCGCCGCAGAAAGTGGTTTAGTTTGTGGTAAGTCTCAGGTTTAGTTTGTGGCAAGTCTCAGTCACATAGCTCTGCCTTCTCTTTAAAATATTTTTAGACTTTTCGTCCAATCAGTCTCTCGTTTCATTTTGAGTAATGATATAAGTCGGACTCAAAACAGACTTCATATCTGGCATCTATTTATATTGTGTTTTTCATTTATCAATCGTATTGTGAGCGCAGTTTTTATTTTTAAAAATTATAGGTGAATGACACACGTATGCACAGAGTCTGCTAGAAGTCTGTTATATCATTACTCCTTCAATTTTTTAGCGGAAGGAACTTATCTCGGGGGACGTGCACTCCAAGAGCGCGACGACTTCAGCTGGACGGCCAGGACCAACTTCTGGGGCGACACTAGTTTCTCGTGCACCATGAAATGGGACGAAAGGAGAAAGACTTTCGAGGCGTTTAAGGTGCCCAGGGATACCTATCGCTGTGGCCCTTTTAGGAAGTGCTTGTGGATGGTGAGAGAGGATGGATTTTTTTTTTCAGCAACGACGAAGTAAACTGGAAAATGGACTTTTCATGGTAGTAGCTAGGTTTGGCACATGGCTCTTACGGGGAGAAAGACTCGAGTATGAGAGAAGGACCAAGCTATGTTATATATGACAAGGTAGATTACTAGTATACTCTCCGGAACAGGCTCAGATAGAGCCCGTAGGATTGTCAAGAGGGTGTGATCTGTAGAACAAGTGGTTTCAGTCTTTCAGAGACCTATAGCCTGATAGCCAGCTTGCTGAAGAGATATCGCTATCTATACTTGTTTAGTAGACATGCTTTGTTTTCCATACCTTTGTATTGTGTCTTTCTTTTGCTGTTTTGCTGGCTAGCCATGAGCTCTCATGGCTGAGTGTTTGGTCTGTGTAAGGACTGACTGCCCTTTGGACTCCGTTCTTTCGACAGTAAAACTTGCCCGGAAAAGGTCTGGCGTGTCTATCCAGTTTCAGCTATATATATATCTACTTTCTGTTGGATTTAATGTCCCACGTTACTTACATAATGAGAATATTTGACCGTTATTTTAATTTTAAATAAATAAGGTAACTGCTCTAAAGGAAGTTAACGCACTATCACTTAGTGAGATTTTATAGGGGAAGTTATTTTCCTTTTGTCCACTCTGATGGGGAGTGGTGAGTTATTTTTAACGTGAGAAAACTGTCCTCTCTCTACCCTATTTAACTGTCAGGATACCCATTAATTTCTGTCGATGAAAGTTCAAAGGGTGAAGTGAGAGAAATAGTTTCTACGCTATTATTTTACAGGTTGAAACAACAGAGATAGAGAGAAGGCCAAAGGAAAGCAAAAGAGGTCTCATCACATGGATTCCGGTTTGTCTTATTATTGATAATTAATTCCGCATTATGATTATTGATATATGTGAAAATCATGATAGTTGAAAATCCTGTTTAGATTATGGATCCAAAGTAATTTAACACTTTCTTGGCATTGCCTTGTGCTACCTTCAGTTATTTCTCCAGAAAGAAACAGCAACGTTATGTTCGACTCTTCAGTGGAATTGTATAGGCCTCAGTCATTTTTTACATTATACCCGACAATTGGGTTACTGGTAAATGTATTAGATCAAAGAAGATACAAAGGGTGGGGAAGAAACCTTCCCAACAGTTTCAGCTCATTGCAACATTTGCAGGAACCCTGCATTAGAATTGATCAAACACTTTCCTCACCTCAGCAAACTGGTCTCACATTAATATACACGACAATATTGTTCAAACATAGGACAGGATTTTTACCGAAAAACTTTCTGCTAGGCATCCTTGTGCCAAAGGGTATTCCACTATCAGGACTGCTATAGTTCTTCCACTTGGGGGGCATACTCACAGTGAGTTGAATCGTTAGATGACTGATATTATAAGTTTTTTTTTCAAATTGCCAGGATGATCTTTTTCTTTTAGGCGTTAAGGACCATGAAATTCAGTCCTGATAAGAATACGTCTGGTTATTTAAATAAAATGGACCCCACATCTGCAACCCCTGCCGGGGAGGAACGGATTGTCGTTTTCAAATTAGCTCTTTTACCACTGGCGAGTCAAGTTCTGCACTCGATGCTAATGTACCTCCAAAATCATCTACAGCCGGAGGAAGAAGAGAAGGCTTCAACATTGGTCCTTCATTAAAGATTGAATTCCTTCATCTACTGACCCTGCATATCCATGGAACAGCAGAAAATGGATCTTTTTGCTTGGCATTTGTGGAAGTACTGCTGTTTCGTTTAGTTCATAAAATTTTGAGTTTCCAAACCATCATTCTTCTGAAGGAATTGATAGTCCTTGTTTGTTCTTTCTTCTTTCTCAAAATCTTGTTACCTTCGTGTTTGGACAGACAGAAACTTGGAATCTTCAGGGTGTATAAGTATTTGAAGAATTGCTGTTAGAGGCACAACAGTGTTGGTTTCCTTGAAGGATATTTGCCCCCACCATTTATTTCGATGTGCATACAAAGCTTTAGTCGTTTTGTGGTAGTCAATCAGTAAAGTCATCCACGTTTAGCACGATCATGCCTCATCAAATTTGTGATGATTGAGGGTAAGGACTAGAAAAAAGATAAACTGTCCATAGACTTGAAGTTTATCAAAGCAAAAGCACCACACAACAACTCCAAAAGAGACATTTCAATCTGGAAAGTCCCTTGCACCATCATAGCAGTCTCTTTCTATTGCAAACAGGGAAACAAAAGCTGGCTCGAGAAGGATAGACTTCTGTAAAAGGAATCCATTAGCACAAAGGCTAATAATAGTCCTGTCTAGGAGATCTTTGTATCTTTGCACTGTTTTCTTAACAGTGTTCTACCTTTCTTATAACTATTTAAAGCCATTGACTTTTTTGGGTCTAGTCTGTGAATTCTATTGGCATTGTTTTATTGCCGCCATCAACTCTGTCCAGTGTCCAGCCAAAGATAACCAGTTTGGAGAGGCCTTGGAGTGGTTTGAGATTTAAAGCAGATACAGAGAGAGGAGAATCTCAAACGTCGCGGATTGTCGTTTAATCTCGTCCTGTTTAGTAAACTTCTATATTAGGCTCGATCGCCCTCAAAAGATGCCGCATGAGAGACCTGTTCGTCTCAAGTATTGAGTTGTACCCTGAAGGAATGGTGGCCTTTAACTTGTAGTTGTTATTTCAACAATTGAAAATTTGAACTTCTTTTTCTCCTCCAACTGCATCTGAAATATTATAGAAAATCCTCTAACGACCGATTTTACCTTTCTATCCCATGAGAAACATCTAGGAATTTTTTTAAATTAGAACACTCTTGTTTTAACAGCCTAACTGGATGGATCAGAATCCCTCCTAATTTATTGTTCGATTTGAATTGTGCATTAATTCAAAGAGACATAGAAGAGCATATGAGTTCCATAACATTTAATGTTGCCCGTATTAATTACCGGATAGTGTGACCTCATTGTGAGATTCATATATTGTGTTTATTTCTCTCCGAATTGAACCATCCAATTCGAGTAGCAAATTAGAAAAGATCTCTATCCCAACTCAATTGGCCTGTTAATTGAGATGTAACATTGATGCTTCATTCCATGTTTGTAAACTGTATAGTCAATTGACAATTCAACAGTTGAATTCGACTGAAGAGATTAATGAGATAAATAGTCGAAGAGATTAATGAGATAAGTGCTTGATATTTTGAGGAAATTAATGTTCAACATGATAAAGTTTTGCAAGAGATAGGCAACAAATTTTAATTGCACGTGAAATGATATAAAGGTCTAGCCCACATATTTGTTTATCTCTCTACAGCGCACTACATAATTAAGATAAAGAATGATAGAAAATCTGGATCTGATCTAATCCATATATGACTTCTAACTCTAAGTGAACAAACCGATTTAGACTTAAATATGCGGAAAATACCTAGAGGGGGTGAATAGGTATATTAAAAATTATCAAATAATTCTTTTTTAATACACACAACATATTCTCAATTATATGAACTCAAACACAATGTTAACAATATTCAAATACATAATTACCAATCAGATATGAATATATGACATATAAACAATAAAACTCAAATATGAAAAATAGGGGAATCTGAAGAAACTTCAAGCGACTCCGAAGAAACTGCAACTGACAGAAACACAATTTTCATATTAACTCAAACAATTGAAACACAATCAATTGAACAATTATACCTAAAATAAGAGTTAGTACAGATTTAAATAAAAACTCGTTATACCTTTGTCTTCAACATTCCTGGACAAGATTATTCAATATCTTCAAGATAGATATTCTAAGCACACTAATCACAAGAATGGTTAAATGTAAACAAATAAAACAAAGGTGAATCAATCACACACTTGACACAATATTTGGTGACGAAGAGAAACTCTTTTGAAGAACTTCTTCAAAAGATAAAAACTCTCCGGGCCGAAGCCGGTTTTTAAATCCACTAATTTCAAACGAGATTACACATTGATCAAAAGATTACACTAACCTAGCTAATCTAAATATTGCTAATCTTACCCAAATTGCCTCAATTCGGATCTCCTTATCATGGAACTCCATGACCGTTTGAAACCAAGATTTACACCGGGTTGATCTATCCACACAACTCCTTGTGCAATCAACACTCAAATGCTGAAACCTCCAACATCCACACTTCCAGCACCTCTGGAAGTCTCAATCAACCGAAGAAATCAAGTGTAGGTGATCAAAGAACCAAGCTCTACTTCAGATCTGATTTGATAACACATACACGGCAAACCCAAGCTCTCCACAAGAATAATGAAGCAATAACGATCAGCACATATCGCGGTGGTGGGGGGTCTCTCCTGTTCGGATTTTTTTTTTTTACGAATTTTCCAGGTGGCCAGTGATTTTTTTTTTTTTTAAAACATACACATGTCGCAATCTTATTGGTGGTGACGTGGCCCGCCGTTAGCTGACTGTGCACGGAGGAGACGGAATTGGACGGAAGAACCAAATCGATAAATTAGGATAACCTAAAGACTTATGTGATCAAAATGAAAATCCAGGAACCAAATCGATAAAGGGCATAAAACCCAGGGACTATTTTGGTCATTAACCCTAAAACTAATATTGTTTTTGTTTAGCCTGAAAATGTCATCTTTGAAAATATTTTTAGCTTTTATTATGTTTGGTAGAGCAATAAATAGATGTCAGAAAATATCAATTTAATTAATCAACTAAAAAATTTACCTTACAAGACTGAAGATGACACTTTAAAAAACAGTAAGTCATTTTCCAAACTGTTAAATTCTTTGTCAGTCCTTCAAAACACCCAATGACCTTTACAGCACCCAATGACCTTTACAGCCCATAAGGTGGGCAAATTTGGCCACTTAGATTTTGTTTTAAATAAAAATTATATTATGTTATATTATATTATATTATATTGTAATTTAATTTTTAATTTTATCTTATATTATTAATTTTTATTTATCTACATGTAAATGCTATAGATTAATTTTTTTTTAATAAAAAGCCGCATATATATAGCTAATGTGTCTGAAAATTAGCCACGTGAATTTTTCTATCTATAAGGGTACAAATCTGCCAGCTTATTTTGTTTTAAATATAAATTATATTATAATTTAATTTAATTTTTAATTTTATCTATATTATTATATTTTTTATTTATCTACATGTAAATGGCCTAAATTATTATTATTATTATTATTATTATTATTATTATTATTATTACTATTTTAAAAAAACCATATATATTGCGGATTCGTCCATATATAACGGCAAAACAAGTGGAGTATTTAGATTCATAAATAGAGGAACCATAAGTCTCAAAAATATATATATATATATATATATATATATATATATAATTTAAAACACTGAGTCGATTCTAAAATGGCATAAAATACAAGTATGTGATATATATATATATATTTTCCTTATTTTTAATATCTCTATTGACAAGGACAAATTGAAACTACTACAAAATTATTTTTTAAATTTTCAGTTAACAACCAAACACATGTTCATTTTCAAAGAATTAGCCAAATTTTTAAAAATAATTTAGTTTTCTCTGTAAATATTTTCTCCTTTTTTTTGAAGTGGAAAAAAACGCAGCCTAGTTACTTTGGTCTTGCTTTCGAGTGTCCTCAGAACACCGGAAAACAAGTGAAAAGATTTACGAAGTTAATTTTACTAGATAACAAACGGACGCGACCCTTATATCGTGTCTCCCTACTCGATATCCCTATTCCCAAGTTTCAAGCTCTCAAAATCGATCCGCAAGCGACTGTTATCTTGTGCTTCCCGTGGCAATAGCATGTCTTCGTTTTTGGCCAGTCCGTTATGATCGAGGACGGTGAATGAAGTGTATGACTTCACGGACTTGGGGACCAGCAGAAGACTACGTAGAGCAGGATATTTCTGGAGGCCAGGAGATGAGAGAAGTACAAGAGAGGTGTTGTGTCAGCACTGTTAATGGCGGTGTCCAATATCAAAGTAGGGGAATAGTTTCACAGATCAATTATCCAATTACAGTTGTACAGTCAAAGAAAAACTAATTCTCGTGCAGTTCTCTCTCTATCACGGCTCTTACGTATTTGCTTTTACAGACCAACAATGATGATCAAGATAGAAACAGTACAGTATACAACTACCATGCCTCGAAGACTAGGTTTAAGCATATGAATGATGTCTGTGACGATCCTTCTCCCTTGAAGAATAAGAGGAACTGTGGTAGTCGTGATCTGAAAGAGAAGAAGAGAGTTCAGATAAATGATAATGGAGAGACGGATAAAAGTGAAGCGATGCCGTCACTAGAGACCAAGGGGAACAAAAAAAACAAGCATACCTCGTGATGAGTGATGTCTTGATTTCCCCGAATGCCCTCCTGCATCCACAAGACAGACGAGATCAAATAAATCATCAGGAAAAATCATGGAATAATTAGACAAGAAGGTCATGGCACACTTGTAAATCAAAGACGAACCCATCAAACACGTATTAAAGGCGACATCAGGTTGATGAGCAAAACTTGTTGTAAACATACCTGAATCCTTTCCTCTATCCTTAGAATGCTGACTGCGATCCTTGACTTTATCTCTGTCCCTCTCACTTTCCTCTCGGTCCCGTTCTCGGTCAGAATCTCTACCCCTATCACGATCACGGGCCTTCATTCTCTCCTCCCTCCCTCTCTCCCTCTCCCTCTCTCTGTCCCTTTCCCTCTCCCTCTCTTTCTCTCTCTCCTTGAATCTTTCCCGACTTGCCTCTGTTCTGTGCTCCGGATTAGATTTTAGCAAGGGCTCTTCTCTGGTATCTACCTCAATCGGCGTCGTGCTCTTTAGCTCATCATCACTTTTCTTAGCCTCCTTCAGCTTGTCAATGGCTGCTCTCACCAATAAATCCTTGGATCCACCAGATTCCGAGTTAGCCGCCGCTGAAGCCAGCTTGGAATTAGCTGTAGGGCTTCCCTGCTGAACTTCCTGCAGAAGAGAAATAAAATTAAAAACCTAACTTGCAGATGTGAAACTAATCTCCTGGGGTGATAATATTTTCAATAAGTAGCATTATATGGTGGAGCAACTTTTCTACTATCCTCACAATTTCCATCCTTCCTCAAATCAGAGCATCAAGTGCTGCTGCTACATCACTATCCAACCCTTGCGAAGGGATTCACAATTGCAAAAACCATGGAGAGGATATTAACAGAGGTTTACAGAGAAACTTACAAGAGAGCTGGAATAAAATAGTAACTACCTTGGGAACAGGCTGAGATTGTGAATCCTTTGACTTGTTGGAGAACGTAAAAGAGTCACCATCCTTACAGACTGGAAGGTACTGTGCCTTAGGAAGGCTGTACAGGTGCGCAAGAACCCTACAGACCTCATCAATCCCAGCCTTGTCTGCATCAAATGCCTTCCACCATGGTGGATTCTCAGGAAGGGGTACTTGGAACCGACGAGCAGCAGCATAGACAACCCCACAGGCCACGACCTCACTCTTGAATCGAACACACAAGGTCGTACGCAAACTGCTCAAATTTCGACATTAAAACAGAAGAAATCACCAAAACAGCCTAGAATAGATGCATAAGCAATAGTTAAAAAAAAACACAGAACTACAGATTGTAATATTCTAGCCCTTACTTCACAACATACAAGAATGCAATTCCATCTAGTGCACCAAGCAGTGTGATAACAAATACAAAAACAACTTTCAAGAACTCCTTTTGGATTTTACATCCTGCTTACATACTATAACACCATCAAAAACTAGTACCAAAGTCAAAAAACAGAAAACTACAAAGGGAATATAAGGATGCATAGCCATGGCAACATTAAGGCAAGAGACAAGACTCGAGCAGGAGCAAGAAGTGCTAGAGAGAGCCACAGAAAACTAAATACAGAAAAGGATTTACACAGCCCACTGAATTCGATGAGACTCAGACTTGGTCATTCTCGGGTGAGTAGTGGAGCTTACATGCTCAAGAAAAGAAAGCCTTGAAGCCATAATTATTTCTCTCAGTGATAAGCAGCAACCATTGTTTAACTTGAGAAGCAAAGAAAAACACTACTCATATCAACGATATATAGTGTTAAACAAATATACACTATGACTCGTATACGAACTGTAAAACCAGGAACAGAATGAGGATTTGTGTAGACTCATACACGCATTGCAAAATCAGCAATGGGATTAGGACTTCTTTTTTCAAACAAAAGAAAACTATTGAATTATGCTGCTTAGTACCAGCAATTGAATCATTGCAAATGATGTTGTTTATTCAGTCCTGATTCTTGTTAGCATACCCTCCATTCCCACCCCACTTCTACCGTTGTCAGATTTCAATTAACAATAGGCTACCACACCAAACAGGGATCAATTTTTTTTTTAATGAAAACTACTGAACAGGTAGTCCATCATTGGTAGCTTCACAGAGTAGATGTGTGGTATTAACTCTACTAATCAAAACAAGGGCAAGAAGTCTTGCACGCATCAAAACATGCATACACAAACTATCTTACTCTTAATTCTTCATCGGACCATACCAAATGCAGATGCAAAGTTTACACGTTAAATGGAAGAAAATATAATAAGGAAGCACAAAAGTTCTGCATAAACTACTGAGAAACGTATCTACAAGAAGTTAATTTACAACGATACCTATCATTTGCTAGATTCCAAGCTTCTTGCCTCAGTTCTTGCGTCAGGTCTGGAGGTGCATCAAGGGTGGTGGCAAGGTAGTTGGATATGAATTTATGAGGATGTTCAACATGACAAATGAATCCCATCTCTTTCAATATATGCCTTTCTGTTCGACTCAAATTCGTCTTGAGCTCATGATATTTCTGTTAGAAAAGAAAAAGAAACAATTAGCAACTATAGAAAATGTTTTTTAAAAACAAAAGAAACAGTTTTGTATAGATGCACCAACACACAAACAGCTAAATTAACCGCATATGCAGAAAAAAGTACACCATACACTGGTCTCCAAAAGGAAAGCAATTGCAAAGGTAGTAAAAGTTCACTTCCTGTGCCAAAGAAGAAAGCAAGAAACAATAACAAAGGTAATTCAAAATACAAAGGAGAATGTTTCACCTGTGAACCAACTTCCAAATGCTCAATGGGTAAGTTTTCTCTTCTACACTCCATTCTATGGAAAACAATGAGAACTTGTCTTGCTTTCCTCGGGCTTTCCTCTAGCTTTGATGCAAGCCACACACAGCCTGCAGAAACTTTCTGCAAGACATTATCAGATAGTAGGTAAGTATTACCTGAAGAACATGGGTGTAAAGGTTTTGTGCTTCTTCAAGTTGATAAACCAACTATTATTTATTTGTTGCAAGAAATTAGAAAAAACAAAGAGCCATTCTCAAAATCAAGTCCTCAATTCGATGTAGTTCAATATAACTACGTGACTTAGCAGAGGTGTCTGGTCCATAACTAGAACACCACAGATAAATTTCAAAAAATTCTTTCTTTTCCTTCCCTCTTTTTCCATGTCTATCTAGGAAATAAAGGATAATGGTAGAACAAAGCTTAACCTTCACATTGAAGCGGGCAAATGACTTCTTGCAATAGAAACGATGGAATAGGACCTGGCCAGTGGCCATTACAGCTTGAGGCCTGTAAGCAATAGATTAAGGAAACCTACTGCACCCCAAAAGTAGGAAAAGCAAACAATTCCATAAACCATGTATATACAATAAAGAAAGCAATCAACACGGGATACTCAGGATACAGTTTAAGCAAGATGCCACTTTCTTGGATGAGATCACAACCATAGATTCGTAGGGTAGTTTCTGTTGCTTCATCTATATCATCTTTCCTAGAAGGGGAGTCCTTTAGCTGCTCATCGGTTAAGTAGAAATTGTCAATTGCTGTGTATATCATTGTCAATCAAAGCCGCGCAAAAATCTTCAGTAAACTGCCATGAAATGACAAATCCAACTTTCAGAGCCCAGAATTACCATGCAGAAACCATTTCTGTTCTTTTTTTTTGGGGGGGGGGGGAGAGGAAGAGAGAATTTTTTTTTCACCAAATATAGATATAGCATTAAAACCGCAACTAAGATTATTTCCATAACATACAAGCCTAGGTTTTTTTTGGCAACATGTCATTCGTTCATTGTTTTTTGGCCAGTTTGAAACCAAGAAAACAAAACCCGCCACAGAATTTTTTCAAGTACACGGATAGAGACAAGCACACACTCATCTCGATGTACATAAGAAAAACTTGAGGAAAAGAGGTAATTTTGCTGAGCTTTATTAAAGGTATTGGAAAATTAAACGCAACACGAGAGTTTTAGAGTGATTTCAAATTAAGACTAGGGTTTCAACCTGCTGCAACCAATACCCATGATTTAAGGTCCCAGTGGCCCTTAAAACAATGGACTTTAAGACCTTAAATGCTCATAGCATTAGCTTAAATTTGACATCCAAGATGAATTCAACTAACTCGCAGCAAATCGATCATACTATACAAAGTTAGTGTTAACAAGTAACTGCCTCTCGTACAGATTTGCCAGTTTAGGGGTTCGCCGACCCTTTTCCCCCAACCCATTCACAAGAAACTCCAACACGATTCACGCTACAACTCCTCATGGAAACCAAGTTTTAAACATCGAAAATTCGAGTCTAAATTGCTTAAAAGAAATATTCAAATCAATCATAAACACAAAAATCAACAAATCCCAAAACTTGAAATCCATGTCCATGGGGCTTGCAACTCATCCACACCAGACACCCAAAATAGGGCATATACCACTTCCCATGAGCTCAAACTGTTGAGCATATAAAACCCCAACCATCACACCTTAGGAACCCACCCCCCATGATCCAAAAAGGAGTTTCGGCAAAGACTTCCCCTCCGGAAACTCAAGCCCGGCCCTTTCCGCCCTTCAAATGCAGCAATATCGACTCCCACTCTCTAACCCATCATGTATAAACAGGAATCAAGCATTCAGATTGAGGAAAATTTAGAAATTTACCTTGTTATTCGACGGCTTGCAGAGCCTAGAAGGGTATAGTTCAGCTCCACGTCAACTAGGTCGGCGGGAGGGCCGGTGGTGCCGGCTAGGTGGGTGGTGGTATTGGGATACCGAGGGGTATGGAGTCGCGTGTGTTGGAGGGTCCACTTGATAGAGCCTAGAGGAAGGAGGAAGAAGAGAGAAAATTGAGAAGGAATAGAAACAACGTACGTACCGACGGTTGGGACGAAATTGGGCGCCTTGGGAGGACAAAATTTTCAGACTGGGCAACAGCTTCGTTGGATTTCCTAATAAGGCTACCAAATGCATTGGGCTTAGTTTTGGGCTACAAGTTTTCGAACCCAGGGGTAAGTTCATGCTAATTATTTATATTATTCAATTTTTTTCCTAAGCAGATTATTTAAAATTTAACTTCAACAAATTATCTTAAATGGAAAGTAAGTTTTGCTAATTACACCTCTTAGCATAGGTCAAAACTTTGAAATCACACTGGTATTGCTCAATATATAACGAAGGAGGAGCCTGCAAATGCCTAGAGAATTAGGTAATGTTAGTTTTATGAAAAATTGTATGATTGTTAAGATTTTTGATAGAATTGTGAATATTTAATATGTTGGAGTTTATTGAATTTTTATTGGACAAACATATGAAAGCCCTTATTAATTAAAAAATTATACAAGAATTTATAGAAAGGGTAGCAGGTGATGTTTTTACATTTATCTTTATTCCTTAAAGTGATGGGGTCCTTTGATGCAGATATTAGACTTGTATTTGAATCAAATATTGAATGCGTTAGTGTCAAAGAAGTTGGTAATCATGCCTCTAAGATTTGCGTTATGAATTGGTAGCTCTTCCTCCACAGAGACCTTAATTATTCCAACAACGGTTCCTTGTGTGTGCCCTTTAAGCTGCTTCCTTTTTCCTTATAAAATGGATACAGTGAAGACGCAACTATGGGAAAATCAGCTTCAAAACATGGCTACTCGAAGGCATTGTTTGCTTGTAATTGTTGGGGTATTATGCTTCATATTTCCACTCACCAAGAAGACGTCCTGGTTTCCACGTTTCATGTCTGTATCATCAATGACATGCCTGGTGATCCTCCACCGCTAACAGTTCACTGCAAGTTTGGGGATGATGACATTGGTTCTAAGGATCTGCTGCTGCATGAAGAATATCGCTGGTCTTTCAGAGTCAATTTCTGGGAAACGACTCTCTTCTTCTGCTCTGCAAGATGGGGGGAGGGGGGGGGGGAAGCGGACGTATATTGACGCGTTCGTCGCAATCCGAGACGAAAGGAGGTGCCGAAAGAATCGGTATTGCCTGTGGTCAGTGAGGGAAGATGGATTCTATTTTAGCAATGACAACTCTACATGGCGGAACCAGCATCCTTGGTGACATAACGCTCCCTTGCGTTCTATCTTCCTAGTATTGATCTTCCAATGTTGAATGTATGTTGAATGTATGCGCGGAGCTTGTAAGGATGTCAAACAAATAAATGGAGAGAGATACATGTCTTTTTCTTTGGACATCAGGAAGTTTAGATCATCTCTCCTTTTGTTAACTTTTGCGTCCCATCTTAAGCACAAACTGAGATTTTTTTTCGGTGATCAATTTGCTCTGAGCTCGCTGAAGTTGTGGAATTAATCATGGAAGGTGTATGTCTATATCTTCTCCGTGCTCAAAAGGAGAAACGTTATGAAGAGAGATGTCCAACATTTCAATGTGAAATTCTCTTACAAAAACTTAGTGAGAAGGACAACAATAATCTAATTGATAATTTTGTACAATCCATGACAAACGGGATCATGATCCTCTCTAATTTGCTACATGGATGGTCCAATTCGGAACAATGCACGGGCTCTACAACATCCATGTTGCCCGCATTAATTATCAGACAATGTGAGCCCTACATTACATTCAATGCATGTTGTATCTATCTAATGGCTTTGTTCTTCGTTGTTTTATGCTCTTGTTTTTGTTTTCTTGTTTTTCCTGCTGAAATCAATTGCTTCCATGGCTTATTCTTTCATTTAGCCTCGTCCCCTTGCAAAGTTTCTACTTGTTTCACTGAAATCAGTAATATATGTCTTGGAGATTATGGTGTACAGAACAGAACCCAGTATGTGTAGGATGTTCAGCGTTCTCCCCCCAACAATCAGCAAGACATTATCACATCCTTGAAAGCGTTATATACTCAGACAAAATATATCAAACATCTCTCGACCAATTCAATTGACTTCAGGACCTTGAAGATACACATACATAGAATAGCATTGCAGCTGTACATGACGTAATCATACCGTAGCAATATCAAAGGAAAGAGTATTTTAGAGAAATAAAAAAACCCTGTTAACTGAAAACCTAAGCCCCGGCGATTATATATTTTTTCGATGGAAAAAATGTACAAGAAAGAGACTGTCATTTGTTGCTGCATGTTGTGAAAAATACGAGGACGAATCAGCACCAAAAAATCATCTCTGTTAATAGAAACTTGTACTAGCCACTTACTTAACGGAGGCACCAACTTTAATCAGAAGATCATAAGTTCCTCCTCACTCATTAGACTCGATAAGCATTAACACTACCTCTCTCATTGATGGTCGGTCTGAAGGGGTCATACTCGTGCACATCAAAGCAATTTTTAAGACAGTAAGCATGTGATCAACTGTGCTTCCATCTTCAAGGTTCAATCTGGGGTCAAGTATCCCAGATGTCAACGAATGCTCCCGGACATACATTCTCACCCATGTCACAAGATCGCCTCCTATATCTAGTGGCTGTACAGGAGTTTTCCCAGTGAGCAACTCCAATAGAACAACCCCATAGCTATAAATGTCACATTTTTCTGTAACCTTCATGGTGTACGCATACTCTGCATGATCAGGAAGAGAGATTATCACAATCACTAGAGGGGAGACAGAGAGAGTATTGCCTCTGAGGCCAAGCTTGATTAGTATTGGTTTTCCTATCGCTCAGTATGGAAGTGTGATATGATAAATCAAAGATGCCAAATTAATAGAAGGATAGATAACTATTATAAGAATTTTGTTTGACCCTATTCAAGAGACTGCGTATCAGCAATATTCTTGTAGACAAATGATAACCAAACAGTATCTTTAGTGAGTCTAAATGGTTAGTCTGAAAGGGCTTAAAAGGATGCTTACCTGGAGCGATGTACCCATATGATCCTGCAACTGCTGACATTGATTTAGATTGTGGCATGTCAATTACTTTTGCCAAACCAAAGTCACCAACATGGGCTTCGAAGCCATCATCAAGTAGAATATTATTGGACTTTATATCTCGGTGAATAATTCTTGGTTTGCAATCATGATGTAAATAAGCAAGACCTTCAGCGGCTCCAAGAGCAATTGAGAACCGAGTTGGCCATTCCAAACTACATGAAGCCCCATGAAGCATTTCGCCCAAGCTGCCCCTAGCCAAGTACTCATAGAGAAGCAGATTGGAACCATGATGATAGCAGAAACCATATAGCTTCACGATGTTCCGGTGCCTAATCTTCCCAAGAGTCGAAATTTCAGCCCGAAAACTCTTCTCAATGTTGTTCCCTTCCCTGTTAGATGCTAGCTTCTTAACAGCAAGAGTCTGTCCAGAATGCATAACTGCTTTATAGACTGTACCACAAGCTCCCCTTCCAACAACATACCCATCATGAAAATCGCCCGTGGCTTCTACCAGATCTTGGAAAGTGAACCCCTCTTTTGGGGGGAAGTAGATATCCGAATCCGAAGATGGAATCTCCTTATCTTGCCAGGAAGGAACCGTCTCAGCAGGATGTCTCATGAAATACAAAATAACCATAATTAGAATGAGAGAAACCCCACCTACAGCAGCTGCAGTTGCTGTAATGATTTTACCACGGGGAGCATCAGCACTTTCCAAAGATGGAACAGAAGGGGATGATGAATTTGCACCACAAGCTCCAAGAAGACCACCACAAAGCCCATTGTTCCCGATGAAGCTGCTGGCAGCCATGCTCCGGAACAGTGATGCAGAAGGTAAAGGTCCAGTAAGGTTATTGTATGAGAAATTGCATCCCAATAAGCTCGACAGATTTTCAAAAGTGCTGGGAATTATCCCCCTCAAATGATTATTATTGAGGAAGAGGAATTCCAGTAAGTTAAGATTGCCAAGCTCTGCTGGTATTGTTCCCGTGAGATTATTGCTACTGAGATTCAATGCAATCTGCAAGCTTGAAAGGCGACCCAACTCAGGAGGTATTTCACCAGAAAACAAGTTGCCACCCATCTGCAACTCTGTCAAATGGGAGAGGTTTCCGAGTGCTGAAGGTATATCTCCGGACAATTTATTGTCTGATAATCTCAGGAGCTCCAACTGATAAAAGGTTCCAAGCTCATTCGGCAATGCATCTATGAACCTATTATTGCTGAGGTCTAGTCGTTGAAGCATCTTACACTTAACAATTTCAGGTGGAATCCTGCCCGTAAGCAAGTTTGACGAAACATTAAAAGTCACCAATTGAGACAAATTTCCTATTTCCTTAGGCACCTCTGATGTAAAGCGATTGTTTGCAATATGAAGCCTCTGTAATTTTTGGCAGTTCCCAATTGCTGGAGGAATCGGACCACTGAACCTGTTTTGATCCAATTCAATGGCAGAAAGGTTCACTAATTTACACAAGTCTGATGGAAAGCTCCCAGTAAGCCTGTTTCCTACCAGACGAAGTTGCACCAATGATTGGCAGTTGATGACCCCTGTTGGAATATTTCCGTGCAGATTATTAGACTCCAGATTCAACAAAATCAGGTTAGAATTTTGGCAAAGATGAGGAGGTATTCTTCCTGTTAGTAGGTTGTCCGAAAAATCAACCACCCAAAGTCGGCTGTAAAGACCAAGCCCCTGAGGAATGTTACCAGTCAGAGAGTTTTCAAAAAGCTGTAACTGAGACATGTTAGTCAGATATTGGAACCCAAATGGAATAGGACCGGTGAGGGAATTAATTGAGAGGTCAACTTTTGTCAAGTTCTTCATGCCACCAAGTTCATTTGGTATAACACCTTTAAGATGGTTTTGGAAAAGATACAGTAAGCTTAGGTTTGTTATCTTACTGAACTCGGAGGGGATCTCGCCTGTCAAATAGTTCTCAGAGAAATCAATTTCTAATGCCAGCGAAAGATTCCCAATCTCCTTTGGGATCGTTCCATTCAGCCCATTCCTATAGAGGTACAACATCCTCAAAGATTTCAGGTTCCCAATCTCCTTAGGTATAGATCCCTCAAGAAGATTCTCATATAAAGCAACAGTCACAAGACTTGTACAGTTCCCAAGTTCCTTTGGGATAGACCCTGAAAGCTGGTTCTTCTGTAGGATCAGATCTTTCAAATTTGCGAGCATCCCGATTTCCTTTGGCAATTCCCCTCCTATATTATTTTGGGTAAGACCAAGTAGTTTTAGGCTCTCACATCCACTTATTTCAGCTGGTATGCTACCAGAAATAGCATTCTGCCCAGCTCTAAAGTTAGTTAGATGCCTAAGATTCCCGATAGAACGAGGCAATGGCCCCGTGAGATTGTTGGTGTAAACCACAAAATCAACCAATAAAGACAGGTTTCCGAGCTCCTCCGGAATAGGCCCGGATATCTTATTGTTGCACACATTCAATCTTCTTAAATAAGACAGCTTCCCCAACTCCACAGGAATTTGCCCACCAAAATTGTTATTATTCAAAGTAAGCTCTTCCAGCATGGAGCAGTTTCCAATCTCCCCTGGTATGTCTCCAGTCAAGTCATTGTAACCAAGATCAAGCTTAGTTAAATGGACCAGACTACCAATGCCAGGGCTCAGGTTTCCCGAAAGATTCATTGCATTCAAGTCAAGTGAATAGACAACGGGATCTCTACCGGAAGAACAAGCCACACCAATCCACCCACAGGGTGTTTCATCACTGGAATTCCAACTTTCCAAAACCTCCAAACCGTTGCGAAGGCTGTCTTTCAGCTCTAGGAGGTACCGCCCCTCCGAATTCAACCCCTCTGAAGTACGAACAAGTGCAGCAGTAACAAACAAGAACACGGCAAACCTCAAGCCCAGAATGCTACTTGAATGAAAATTCCCTGACATTTTATTAACCCTCGGATTGATCAGAACTATGTCATTGTCAGGTAATATAACATGACCTGCACATGCATAACTGCTTCAGATTGCAAATCACGGCGTTAATAAATAAAAAAATATCACATTTCGCAGTTGCAGAGAGTTGGATTTCTAATGAGACGACAGAAATTCCAATAAAATTATAAAGTCAGCCTTCGACATAAGCACATATCAAGAAATAGAGTGATGAATCAGTCATCTGAAGGTGCAACCAGCATTCACATGACTCAGCAAACCAAAACGGGTCACTACAAATGAATCCATACATTCAATTCAATCATCTGAAACCAAAATACAAACCGAATACGAATTAAAAGATATATACAGGCCACTGATAAAACCACCAACTAAAAGAACCTAACAGCTCAAAATAAAGAAAATTGACTACCCAATAACAATTTCGAAGCACCACCCAGAAACTCAGTAATCAAAAGAAGCCAGCTCGTCACAAAACCAATGACAAATCATTCACAAAGAAGCTAACAATCATCAGAAAGGAAATTTTCCAAGAAAGATCAAGGAAGACTATAAAACATACCTCTCAGAGCCCGTAATCACTTGTCAAAATAGAGATGGTAAAAGTAGCAAGACCACCACGTTGGCAAACTCCTCCCTGCCATGACAAACTGAGAACCGGGGGATTCATGTATCAAAACGTGAAAGAAACCAACCCAGTTCGCCTGTTCTCACAAAGATCCACCCCTACTTTTTGCGCTTTTAAAACCGGGAACTCAACGTGCAATGAATCTAGAGAGATTTTATCTACAATATTTTATGAAAGGATCGGAAAGCCACGGTTGCTGTGGCTGCTGTATTAAGTAGTGAAGGATCTTCAAGTGGGTTCAAAGAGACAGGCGAGAGCTCGGTTGAAGTTCTAATGGCCGACAAAGCATGCTTTCATTGCCCCTATCTCTCTCAGTCTTTCATATATATGTTTCAGTCTCTCTCATGAAGTGGCGGTATGTATAATCTATAGTTTCTCTCTCCCTCCTAGTGCTCGAAGAGAAAAAAAAAACGAAGAACTGTGACCTTTTCAGGGAGAGACTAGAGAGAGATGACAAGGAGTTCTTGATTTTTATTTTAGAGAATTTGGGATTTTGCTGATTGGGACGGCCGCCGGGTGGCTGGTTTTGGTAGGTAAGTACTGGAATTTGTGTATTTCCCCGAGGAGCAGTACAGTCTCCGCTTTTGCCCAGTCATAAATATACCCTCCACTCATCTCTCTGCCACGTCATCCACGGATAAATATTATTTATTTTCCATCTTTCCGTTGGCAGTATTTATTTCTTTGTTCAGCTCATAAAAATGGGTTTTCAATTGAATATTTAAAAGATTTTCCTCTGGGAAAAGGGGTTCTATTTTTAATAAATAGTTATAAAGGGAAGGGAAGAGAAACAATAACTCAATTTTTAAAAAAGCCCCCCTTTTTCTTTGCTTTTTCTTTTGGCTCAAAGATAGAGAAAACATGAGGGTGAATCATGAATGAGTGGTGGTCTAAAAGTTCTTATGATTGTGGAGCCAATTTCATAGTTCAAAATTTTTTAATGGGAAAAAAATAATTAAAAAAACCCCTTAATTATAATAAGCCTTTGCATATTTTAAAATTAATTTATCTTTTTTGGAAAAATCATTATATTAAATTTTTATTTAAACAATAAAATTAAACCTAACTTTAAATTTTGGACACACTCATTTATTATGATTATTATTATTATTTTGTGTTTAAATTTTGGACACACTCATTTTATATTCTTAATAAAAATAACAGCAGTATTTAATAAATATTATTTAGTTTGACCAAGAAAAAAAAGAATAATATTATTAAGTGTAAATAAATATTAGGAAAAATACAAACCACCTGAAGCCTGACGTTTCTTTTAGTGCTGAGCCTGACGTGATGTAGATGTAACTTCGTTTTACTTTACCGACTGGCGTGCGGAACGACGTCGTTGTATGTCTAATCGAGATGATAGAGGTGGCCTACCAATTTCAGCAATTTGGACCAATAAATTGGTCGAGATAGATTAGATAGGTATCCGAGCTGTCGAACCACTAGCTTTATGTCCCTATCGGACGGTCCACAATTGGTGCTTATGGGTCTGACAACTAATCATACAATCTTGAAAGGAGCGAACGTGGGACCCCCACATTCAATTGTGGAAATTTAGGAGAGTATGTGGAGAACTGTTGGCCAGCACAAGTTAGCCCTTTATTACACTGCTCGTTCATCCATGAATCTCTCTCTCTCCTTCTTTCTTTTTCTTTTCTCTCTCTCTGTTTGACTATATGAATGGGTCTTCGTCTTCTCACCGGGTTGGCTCTTCTCCACTATATCGAAATATTAAAAAAAATATTCCTTTTCTGTAGACGATGTCCTTCTCTTATCCCATTAATTTCTTTAATTGAAGATTATCCATTCCATTTATAAAAAGATGAAATATTTATCCAGATAACATATACTAGATATAATGTTTTTCTTACTGCTTTCTCTTAGTTTTTTTACAGATGAAAGTTAACCAAATAACTATATATTTAATGAATTAATTGTATGTACATTAGCATATTTATAATAATATCAAATTTCAGGGGTCAATTACAATATGTTGATAGATTGATTGTAATTTGTAGAAGCTCTAATTATATTAGAAGAAGTGTTCTTCAATTTTATCCTACGAATGAAATTTGAAATCCCTAAGGATCATATGTCTGGTGCACTTTCTAGGGTTTTCCAATGTCTATAAATATAACTGTTAGATTCAAGGAATTGACCCTCATAATCTATTAGAGAAATTTCATACGAGATAGTGACTTAAATCCCTTAGAAGACAACACATCTGGGTTGTTGTTCCTTAAAATGACTTGAGATTTGTAGATTTCTAAATTCTTGTGTAAGATAAAGAATCGAATACATAATTATAATTATAATTTTGATTAATATTTTGTTAAAAACATATTATTTATTTTAATTTAACTCCCCGTTAACTATCCATTAGAGATTTGACTTTGTAAGATTTTGGTACGAAGACCCAAAATTACTGATTCTGCAATCACGTGATAGACCTGCTGCATATCTCTTCTTCGTTTTTTCATGCAGTTCGTTCCACCGCGTAAAAGGGGAGGGGAGGGGAGGAAGCAACGCTTAGGAAGGTTCAAAATTCAAATAAGGGTAACGTTCATTTCCTTCAAATCTAAAATGCATCATGTTCGGTTAAGTCGAGAAAAAATCAAGGATTCAGAATTTTGTTTTCCTTTTTTGCCTTGAAAAAATTGATATTTAATGACTAAAACACCCTTCACCACAACCTAACAACTAAAAACAACAAAGGGCGACCTGATTTTCTAAATCCTACAAAAACCTTCAAAAACTAACAACACCTTGTTTTAACGTTATGTTTGAGTCGATTCAAAACTTCGATTTCTCGGTTTCAGTGCAACGACTCTTTACTTATTAGATTTGAAAATCAAATTTTACATAATTCATTATTTTCTGACCGGTCGATGGGGAAGTAGATCTGCCAAGCTTGACTCAGTCGTCAACGGCAACGCGGTTAGATTCATCCCAAATGTCCTTATCCCCTTCAAGTTCTGGTTGGCACAACGTTGGTAAGGCCTGTTCCTTAGGTCAACCGCGATAGCTGGAGAGATCCCTTCCTTAAAATTGTGGTCAAGGTACGTCTAATTTTTTTAAATATTGTTCAAATTATAATATATCTAACTTACATTCAGAATTTTATGTTATTTTATAATTCAAATTCAAAATATAAATACAATAAATATTAAATATTACAAGATTCAAATGAAGGTGATGTTTGACAAGTTAAAAATTTGAATATTTCAAGTTCAAAGAGAGAATTTTGAGAATTTTACTTTTACAAAAGGTTTGAGAATTTTTAAAAGATATTTCATCTACCTTTACAAGCGTGCGTACAAAGAGAGATGATTTGATAGAATTTATGTATTAAAAATATTAGAGTGTAAAAAAATAAGGAGAAAAAAGATTTGATAAATTTTTTTATGAGAAAGTATTGTAATGTTTGTGAAAAAATGTTGGAATTTATATGAAAAAATTTGAGATTTGTTGTTGGAGTTTAAAGATTCCTCAGAATTGTACCACACATTTTTTTTTAATAAGGAATATGATCATGATCCTTAATTCTTAGCTCCAAAATATGTTTGGATTTGGATCATTTTAGGCAATCATGCATGCAACAACTTGGAGAGATATTCTATCTATAGAGATAGAATAATTAATAAATATAAGTCTAGAAAATAGCTGGAAAGAAGGAGCAAATAGGGTTGCACACAACCGGACTGCGGACCGGATTGGACTGGATTTGCGGTCCGGTCCGGTCCTAATTCTTAAAATTCGATCCGCTCTTATTTTTTAATAAATGCAGTCCGGACTGGACAGACCGCATTTATTAAAAATATAAAAATATATTTTTTATAATTTTTAATACAAATTATAACCTTAAAACGTTTAATTTTAATCTAAACTAAAACTCAACAATTTTTATTTGCATTTTCTCCATTGAAATTAACCTAATTTAAAAAAAAATTGAATAAAATTAAAACCGGTCCGTTGTCCGAACCACATTTAGTAATTTCGGACCACTTATAAGTGGTCCGGTCCGATCCTTTATTTTAGAAGGACCGGATATCCGGTCCGACCAGATTTTCGATCCGAAAATCGGATAGAAAATACGGTTTTCAACCCTAGGAGCAAAGATGAATTAAAATTTAAATGAGTTACTCAATTTAGTTTGAAAAAAATCGAATCAAATATTCCTTTTAATTGTCCCAAACCATTGGATGCTCCTTTAACTTTCCATTTTTTTTTGGTCTAATTTTTCCTTTTTTAATTCCATTTAGGAATAGATTCCAACCGACATACGTTAATTCCGTTGGAACTGTTGGTGTGTCATATATAGCTATTTTTTGCATTATTTTATTGCATTATATGGCTGTTCCAATTTTCAAATATTTTATTCGAGTGTTTAATCGGTCACGTTCCAAATCGACAATAAAAAAAACAAAAGTTAGGCGTGTCACGGATGATGATCGCCAAACCTGAGTGACAAGTCTATAGTGGGGCCCTTAATCTTGTGGCCCCTGTGCCTATCACGCGTTTGTAAACTCTAAGCAAGCACCCATTAAGAGCAACCTAACAGATAATTTAGCCCTTTGGAAAAATTCAAAGAAGCTTTTAAGTCAGGCGCCTTCTGTACCTGCTTACCTTACTCTAGATTCAAATTACCAAAATGGGCAGCAGCTTGTTTCCCACACTCAACGGATATAGTTTATGATTTTTTATAATTATCTGACAAGTGATATAATTCGGAGAGATATATATATATATAATAAGTGAATCTCATCTATATTGAGTACTTTCACGTTATATTTTGCTTTGCATTCATTGTTTTGCCCTACTGTTCTACAGCTATTTCTCCGACCAGCTATGCAACATGGACAAACTTGCCTAGCCAGCCCGAGCCTAATCAACATGGAAAAACTTGCCTAGCCAGCCCGAGCCTAATCATGATTTTCCCACTGTATATTCTGGGTAGCCAAACACTGAGGAACAAAATGTGAGACGGCCAGGTCTCTGTGGACTGCGAGTCCAAACTCAAGTCTATGTTAGAGTTGCCAGTTTTGAACACCACGTGATATTTGGGTCTGAGTTGAGAGTTCTCGATGAAATATTGAGACCGACTGCCTCCAACCCTTTCAAGAATATACCAACTTTTTCCATTGGTGATTGGTCAATTCATGTCATGATCAAGAAAGCTAGAAAAAAGTCGCTGATTAGTCTACCATTTTTTAGGCGATATCTTGGAAGTTCTCTTTGGATAGAGATAGATCTATTGAAAACAGAACAAAGGGTTCTTAAGCTATATAAAATGGTCCCTAACTTTTGAAGTTGTCTTGTGTCTGGCTCTGTTTTTTTTTGGGGGGGGGTTTGTTTTTATCTAACGAATAAATCTATCGGCTTTTTCCCCTTAACCAAAAGGATGACAATGAACGAGGAGTTTTTAGATTTATTTTCTGTGTTCTAAAGCAGATTAGTACTTCTAGTATTTGCATGTTCTGAATTACAGGGGAGACTGAACCCATCTGATTAGGCAGAACGCAGACATCTCTGTTTTTAGCCATAAATTTGATTACCCCCTATAACCGTTGACATAATATGTTATCTAGAAGACTTTCATAATTCATTGCCTCATTTTCCAATGAGAAAGAAAACTATAACGTTCAGTGGCAGAGACTGTGACATCAAGCAAAGACCACCTCTATCGAAGTTTGACTCGAGAGAAACAGATAAAGAATACAGAGCCCTTTACGGGGATAAAGGTTGCGCACAAACTAAGGAAACTCTCAGTGAAACCTGTCCAAATGGCACTACCGACTACGCAAGTGATATTGAGTCAAGCTGAAACACTAATTTGTGAATTGGCCAATTGAGTTCGTATCGGGAAGTTTTTATTCTTACATCCTCCACTCTTCTGGAACATTCGTCTTTATTTGGGTGCTGAACGACATTAAACTGATATGGGTGGGGTAAAGGATGAGTCTATTTTTTCGTCAACTCGAGACTATTCATAACTTTTTCATGACTTTTCTCTAGCAAGAAGTGCGTGGCTAGATCCCTCAGAAAAGAGTGACTTGTTGCTTCTTTTCACTAATGAGTGAATTGTGTCGGTTGTAATCGAGTTGGTACCACTCATTAATTCATTAGCCCAAAGATTAAGAATTTCGAATCAAGACATAAGTTGAAATCACTTGCAAAAATAAAACTTAACCTCGAATCCATGGATGAGATTGAGACTGGTTGAAGGTATTGTTAGTGTCGTGGTGACGGACTCGTCCAGTGGATGGTAACTATGGCTCAACCAAGTTGTCCCTCTCCACTTTAAACCATAATAATGAGGGAACTGTGCAGGCAGTTCCACTAGCTTACAAAACACGGGTAGCAAGAGGGCACTCTCATGGACCTTGCCTCAAGCCATCCCTTTTTCAGAGGTATTGAACACGAAGAATTCTAACGCTAGCCACATGAATCCATGATCACCGAATGAGGAAGCGTAACCAAGTAATGAAAAGACGCCAAAACAGTGAAAACTTGACATTGGCAAAATATCCCCTCGACAATTCTGTTGTGGGCTAGAAAAGGGACTAAAAGTGTCCACACATTTGCTTTGTGGCGATGGAGCCCAAATCTCCCCCACTAGGCCACTACTCTTCCAAGAAAAAAAATAATTCTGCCCCACTACTCTGAAAAACGAAGAGAAAGTGGGAAAATACATAGAACGCTGACATAGGCTATACGCTATAGCACAGAGAAAGGAACCAACTTTTGTCCGACTGAACTAGTTGGAAAGTAGAGGGGCATGAGTCACCTCACAAAGTCAAAAATTGTGCTGGCCAATGAATATGCCGCTTACCAAAACCAAAGTATAAGATGCCCCGTCCCCATGAAAAAGATTCCCTTAACCAACCAATGTGGCTACAAGTCTAGAATCTAGACTAGGAACCCAAAAGGCAGAGAAATTTGCAAAAGATAATTTATCCCACGGAAGCCCATGCGTGTTTCATCTGTGCCCAATGACTGAAAGAGGAACAAGACGTGGGTGGCCCATGCTCCGTTCCAGCTGCTGAAACTGTTGTGTCTTGTGCGTTTCCCATATTTGTTTGTTTTCCTTCTTTAACGGTAGAAGCACTTGCAGACTGGTTAATAAAAACTGCAGTTCAAACAAATGCTGCTGTTTATGCCACATTCCCACACGCTTTAGTAGCAACTTTCTAAGAGCGTAGAAAAGAAAAAAAATAGTAGCAACTTTCTAAGAGCAATGTTCCAAGAGATTGTTCTCTTATCAACAAGTATGCTTTCTTCCCCGCTATATTTGCCCCAATTCCAAATCTCCAAATCAAACTGGTGTCTAATGGGGAAATAGCTCAACTGGCAGAGCTTTATTTGTGCCCTATTACAACTACCTACGAGAGGAAATTGCAAACAAAAGACCGAATTTCACTTTACCAACTTTTATTTACTTATTTTGTACGTTATTCGAAGAACCAGTGTGAACCTTCAGGCACATTTGTCTAGATTGTCATAATGTCTCATCACATTGTCATTTCCTCTCAACTCTTCTCTTGACTAGAGAGGCCATAAGCTGTAATAATTCTGGGAGGCAAGCAAGCAATTTCTTCAATCCACACAATGTTGGCTCTTTATATATACCTGTTACTGCGAATGACAACATCTGAGAGCCCTCCTTAGATTTCCTCTCTTTCATTGTCTCTCTGTACTTTTTTATTTGGGTTAAATGCATGTCATGTCCCTGTAGTATGCGCTAAAAGCAAATATTTCCCTGAGCTAAACAAAGTCTTTTTCATACCCCTGAGGTAAACATTAAGGAGCAAATATGTTCTTCCGTCACGTGCCGTTTGAAACACTAACGGTAAATTATTGCCACGGTAGAGGGTCTATGTTAGAGTTGACACGTGTCGCTTTATGATTGGTGCTGACGTGTCTGATTTTGACACTTACAGCATTTACCGTTAGTGTTCCAAACGGCACATGACGTAAGGGCATATTTTCTTTTAGCGCATACCACAGGGCCCCTGACATGCATTTAACCTTTTTTATTTTTTATAACCCTATGCCTCTTGTGATGTCAGGTCAGAAAAAAAAATTGGGGTAGACTATAAGAAATGCATTCCCTGCCTATAAATGCTGAAAGAATCTAGAATCCTTTTACCCATTCATCTGCATAGATTCCTCGACACTTCGCTTGAACAACTTCGAACAACTCCATGGATGTGTGGATGCTGCAGCATAGAAGTTGAAATTAAACATGTTTTGCAATGATAAACTTCTAAGACAAAAGCACATAAAAACCATGAAGGTCAGAACATCCACAGGCAGAGAAGATGAGCTACCAAGGAAAAAACAACAAGTGGATTGCAGCAACAAGAGGAACATAAACTTATTTCGTATTCAAGAATCCAAATTCAACCTCTGTCATAATTCATCCAATAAATGCTTAGTTAGCTCAAACTAGTCAAGCATAACAACTTCTCACCAAAGCCCCCCCAAACAGCATTCCACAATTTTGTTTCTCCAATTGCATCAACGCCAATCCAAGGAGCAATAGAGCAAAGAATTAAATTTGGGAAAAACCAAAGAACACTATCTTGTGTTTCTAGTCTATAAGATAACCAAACACACTAAAGTCAAAAAGTCCCCTACCGGACTTCCATCCAAACAAAAGAACTTTCGCTAACATCTAAATCCCCCCATTACAACAAACCCCTAACTCCTACCTATGCTATAACTGTGGAAACTACGATATCACAGCAATGGTCACCACTACCCTACCCTTTATCCACAGGCTTCAGTCTTCACTATAATCTCCATTCCCATTCCGGGTTGCTTCTGCCTCCTCATCTCAAGGATCTTCCTGTGCGAATTGGAATGCAACTCGGCTGAGAACGACGGGCTACATGCCGGGCGGTACTCGGGCACAAGCCGCCCGGACTTGTACCGCACCCCACAAGCATTACATAGCGTTTTGGGCCCGTAAGGCCCCGCCCGCCATTGCGGGGTCTTTTCAGCTCCACAGTGCTGACACTTCCTCCCAATCGTCGTGGAAGACACTGGTTTAACATTCCTGTTCGGTTGCTGGGTCGTCCAGAGTTGAACATGACACGGCATGTCGCGTCGCCGCCTCCGGCGCCGCTTGCTGCGAGCGCGCACGGGGACTTTGAAGCTGCCGCAGCAGCTCATAAGGGTAAAGATACTACTGGTGGTAGTGCTGTTGTGACTGTTGCTGAGGCTGCTTGTGGTGCTGCTTTCGAGCACCGATACAGGGCTGTGGTGCTTCGGAAGGCTTCCCGGGTGCTCCGAGAGAATGTCGACGAATGTCTCCACTGTCGGGAACGCGTCTTTGTTCGATATCCATTCCAGTTCTTCCTCTGCAATCTCCTGCGTGTTCCAGATGCCAATATTAGCAACCAAAAAAGAAAGTGGTTCGCCAAATCGAGCGACTCACTCCGATAAGGACCAAGGGGAAGCAATTTTCTCCGTGGACAACCAGGGGCATAGAAGGCCGGACTGATTAGTCTAAACAGGAAGAGAGAACGTTCGAAGATATGGGCAATACCGTCTCTTCCATATTGAGTGCGCATATCAAAATGGCACGCGTACGAGGGAATTTTTATTCGCATTTATTGGTACAACTATATATCCTCGTGAGTAACAGCTCACGATAATTAAGACCGGACAAGAACTACGATTGCCGATTATACCCTTCCCCAATATTCCGGAATAGTTGATATAGATATTTGACATTAGGGTTTACAGGGGTTATATTGTCCTTACGCGATTAAGAGTACCCACTGGCCACTTCATTCAATCGAGCTAGTTTCGAAAAGACAAAAGTATCTAGTCCCATTCGAAGCCACCAGCTTTGACTCGGCCGAGTCACCACCAAAGCATACTGGACTCGGAAATGAAATCCTGAAGCTAGGCCAAACTCCCCCGAGTCAACTCGGTTCAAAACCAAAGTCAGGCCGAGTCACCAAATACGCACCCCCGGAGACCCTAGAACCCCCAGGACTCGGCCGAGTAACCACAAAACTCGTCAGTTTCATCCCAAATCACCCTTTAACGTACACAAACAAAGAGGACCACTTAAACAACTTACAGGGAAGGGATGGCCAGCATCTTCCGCGTCTAAAACGTTGAACGACACCGGTTCAAGGCCGTTACGGTTAAGCGGAGGAAAAGCCTTTCGGTGTTTACCTTCATCGTCGTCTTCTTCGCCTATGTCTGAAGCGAAGTCCAGCAGGTCGTCCACAAAGCAAGCCGCCGTGTCAGGAGCTTCCATTTCTAAAGAAAGAGAAACAAACCAACCCACCAGTCTTTTCTACAGAGAGAGAGAGAGAGAGAGAGAGAGAGAGGGCTTTTTCTTTGTTTTGGCTATATTATTATCTCACGATGGGTTGGAGGGGTTTTGGGTGTGAAGTGTGAACGAGGGGAAATTTTGGGGTTTTCTTTGTTTTCCATTTCAGTAACGTATACTGGAGGAAATTTTATTCTGTGAAGAACCCCATTGATTTTCACATGCACCTCCATCGTCAACGCCCCGGATAGCCGACCGATGAGTCCACTAATTGTTAGATTCGAAATTTTGGGCAACGTTAGGGTGGGGCCCGTTCACAGTAATGTTACCCATTATACTGATGACGAACACTGACGTAAATATGGAAAAAGACAGAGGGTATGATGGGTAAAGAGATATGTTTCCTGCTATATTTTTAATTTATTTTGTTAAAAAGAAAAGCTAAACAGGCGGGCCGCTCACGCAACGGCCTGCTCTAACTGGACGACCTTAACGATGCTGGACTTCCCAATAAAGCTCCAACTCACACGTCATAGGACCAATGGGAAAAAACCACGTGGAGAAAGAGAGTTATAGATTTTGAATTCTGAAATCTTTGACCCATACCTAGGACACCGCACGTGGGGGCGATGATGTTGTGGATAGAGTGGTTGATAGTTGATACCTCCGCTCACTCAGTCTTCTCCTACTCGCTGTGCTGTGCTTGCTCCAATTAGACAAAGTGGTGGGACCCGGGTGGAAGGTGTATTTGCATGTGTAGAGGTGGGTCCACCCACGTTGCAAATTGCGTAGCATAGTAGATTGTGTTCTGTTAAGATGTTTTGTGATGATTTTTTGTGTTTTGAGAATTTTTATGTGATGTTAATTTTATTAATATAGGTGTTGAGGTTATATTTATGTGGTGAGAAAAATTATGTTTCATCGTAGAATCATGAAAATTCAAAAAATATTGAGGATTCGTAGTAAACGAACAGCCTCAGGTGAACGGATAGATGCGATAACAGAACACACTTGACACGTCCTCTGAAAAACGTGAATCTCTAAATCTTGCGCTTTAATTACAATTATTCTTTCCTTCTTTAACCATTCATTTTTTTCTTAATTTTTGTAATTATTCTTCACCTACAATATATATAAAAGCTTAAGAAAAAAAATTGATTGAGTTATTAATTGCAGCATGATATTATTTTATATTTCGTGGTGAATTTCTGATTTGATCTTATCTTGATTAAGAAGAGGATATGCTCAACTGACTAAGGGTATCTCAGGTAGGCAGGTGAGTCAATTCGCCACTTAGCTATGAAGATCTTATATTATAGCAAAATTAAAATAACAAATAAGAAAAAAACTATTTTTTTAATAAAACTTAATAAAAGACCTACAAAATAGGAACATCAAAAAATTAGTTTACAATATAACAAAATGAAAATAAAAACCTGACATCTTAGAAACTAGAACTATCAATGATAACATTCTAACTCTCAATTTTCACATCTCTTTTTAAAATAATAACATAATTCCCAACAAATTCTTCTTATAAAACCAGCAACTGCCTACTTTATTGCTAATTAATTTAAATTTTCAAAAATTGTATTCTAACTTTATTTTTCCAAGTTAATTAAATTAGTTAACCAATGTCTAATTAGATTATTATTATTAGTAATGAATTGTTTATTTTCTAAACAACAAAACAATTGAAATATTTAACCTAATAAAATAACTAGATTGTTTTCTTAATTATTTTATTGCGTATATAATAATACTTACCATACATGTTACAGTTACGTAGAAATTTTTCAAAACTAAAGATTATAAAAAACTATTTACAAACAAAACCAATTTTATTGGCTAAACTTAAATACAAAAGTTAAAATAATAATTTTGTATTTAAAAAAATAAGAAGCAAAGTTATAGTTTAATTTTGAAATTATTAATTAATTTTTGTTGTTTTTTAAACTAAAATGCTTCATTTTTATTATTTGCCTAAGACCCAAAAATGTCGAGTTGCCCTGAACTGGCCATGCTTTGTTGTTGGTTATCATGACTAAAGTGATGTTTTGATATTTAGATGCATTTGTAAATCTTAACTATTTAAAATATTTAGGACATGTTATGAAAATTGAGAATATTGGATTTTTATTGAGTTTTGTAAGAAAGCAACTAAACAAATGGAATTTTATGGGAGTTAGTGAAAATAAAAATATTTTTAGTATATTTTTTATATTTATTGTAATGAAAATAGAGATTTAATAGAGGGGATAAAGATTGTTTTATATTTATTTTATTTGATAACAAAATTTGAGTTATTTATGTTTGCAAACTAAAATTTTGTAATTGGGAGAAATTTTGATAAAATTGGTGGTTTGAAAACGAGTATATATTTTTAACTTTTCATGAATAATTTTTTAAAACTCAATTTTTACAGCTAAATATCAAAATCTAAAATTTTTTACATATTTCAACATTTTTTTCACACCAACTTCAACATTTTTTCATAAAAAAAATATATGATATGGATAGTTTTTTCGAACTTATAAAGCTCATAAATGTCTTACAAGAAAGTGAGAGAGTCAAGCCCACTCATGAGTATACATGATTCCTCTTGAACCAAGAGCTAGACCCTGTAGATAAACCGACATCTCTCTTAAATATAAATCGCATCGTATATGAAAAGCAAGGCCTAGGAGAGGTTGATCATCCGATTCTCTAACACAATGGATACTATAAATAATAAAATTTTGTTATTAAATGGGTAAACAACAGCCTCACTGCTGGTCAGCAAGAAAGGTATGAGTAAAAAGTAGGTCCTCATCGCTAACAAAAATCATAAGGTGTGAGATGAAAAAGGAACCGACATCCGAAGAAAGGAAATGTGGGCCAAGGCCCAAGAAACCCCGATCCAAGACAAAAATAAAAAAGACAAGTAGAGAAGACAAATAAGTGAAAAATATGCATTTCTCTTTCTATAACTCTTTCACTGAAAACGATAACTGGGAAAAGAAAATAGATGACAATGACTGACAATGACATAAGATAAATCCCCTTATGAGTTTGCTTGCAGGAGGAACGAAGGAAATTTTGGACTTTTCAACTCGTCCGAAGTAATGGACTTCAAGTCTAGCTCCCTCGAACTTTTGGCCCAATGAATTTTTGCGTTGACACATTGCACCCAATATTTTATTTTTGAGACATTGAATCTATTATGTTATTTTCTCTAACGATTTTGTACCCTGAAGTGAAATTAGAAGTCAAAATAAACTGTAATTGTACCGCCCTTGCCATTGCTAATATATTGAGAGGAGAATTTACCGGTAAATACTTCAAGTGTAGGGTTGTCTACTTTTTGAGAGATATGTTGTTATTGTACATATTCAAGTGTAGGGTCAACACCGGCACCTACACCGGATATGCCGATTTTCAAATATTGGTCACCTATATACCTACACTTACACCACTAAAGACAAAAATCGGCTCTTAGCAGTGACAGTTTTCAATTAACCTACATTCATATTTCACCATTTTTTTTTAACATTTTATACATTTGACCCAATATATATATATTTTAAACTATTGTCCATTTACAAATAAAAATCACCTAAAAAATAACAATTAAAAAAGAACAAAAACATACCACACAACAACCCCTTATCCTAAGAATGCAATCATTATGTATTCATGTTCTACAGAAGTCCACTGTCTAACCCCTACGTCACCTGCACCATATGGAATTATTCCCAATAAAAAGTTAGTAACATCTATCCACATCTCTTGCAATAAAGCTTCATCCAACGTAACAAGCAAAACAAATGAATTCGACAAAAGTATAACCAAAAAATTACAAACAGCAAAATGAATTCAAATAATTATAAACGTACAAATGCATTCAAAAATTTCAGCAATGTACAAATGAATTCAAATTTTTTTTTTACAGTCTAACTTACAATCGTTCAAGTGAATTCAAAAACTTACACCTTCACAAATTCAAAAAACAGCAGAGTACATAAAAACACAATCCACAAATTCCAGCAGTCTACAAAAAAAAGTACACATAAATTCAAAAAATTACAAGTTCACAAATTAACAAAAACAGCAGTAGATACAAAATAATCCACAAATTCATTAGATTAAAAAACAAAATCCATCATTCACTTAGGCACAAGTTCAAACTTTGGAGAATAGCTTTGATAAGAATTACTAGCAAAGTAGTAGAAATCTCAGCTCTATTTTCTCTCTTTTGTACTAGAACCCTAAAATTAAATGTCAAACCCTAAAAATAGCAAACAAAGGGAAAAAAGTGAAGCAATAATATATATCCCAATACTTTTAATATAACAAATTAAAATCAAGAAACCCATTAATTCTTAACAACATACCTAATTGAATCAGTGATACTTGAGAGAGATGTGGCAGAAGAGATGAGAAGAGATTGACGCGTGAAGGAGGGGAGAAGATGAGAGAAGTTGTGGTCGGCAAAGGGAGGTGCGGCAGCCAGCAGGCGTGGTGGTTGTCGAAGGGTGGCTGTTCTGCCTGTGTGCAGGAGAGGGAGGGGAGGGAAAGAGAGAGGCAAGGTTTGGGGTGATTGTCGAGTGTCGAAGAAATGGGAGGGATGGGTGGGTGATTGTCGAAGAAATGGGAGGGATGGTGTGACAAAATGATGTAGTTAGTTATGAGAAACTACGTCGTTTAATATAAAAAAATAAATAAAACTAAAAAACCCGATTTCCCGGTATCCAGGAACCCAGTGACAGGTAAACCGAGAAAATCCATGGGTTTTAAAAAAAATACCAAATCGGCACCGACACCGGTTAAACCGAGTACTAGCAACCCGATGCCTGTGCCACCGAATTTTTCCAGTGGCACTGAACAACCTTATTCAGGTGATATATAGGCAAATATCATTTGAGATTCAAGAGCGATACGATAATCTAATAATGACTGAGGTCACGTGAGATGTACGTGTAAATAATTACAATTAATTTTACTTCAGGGTGCAAATAGTTGGTTGAGATAATATAATATATTTAATGTCACAAAAATAAAATATTGAGGTGCAATGTATTAACACTCCAAAGAGAGAGATGATAAGTGTATTTAATCCAATTTTTTTAAAGCCCGCCCAACATAATAGTTAGGGTAAAGTTAGGCCTTATCAGAAGGGCCAGCATTTTGGGTCCAACACGCCGAACAAAGAACCCAATTTTGGGCCCTGGGAATCAGCTCCACCGTGCCGTACAATGGTAAAGATCGGAGGACGTCGTCGTTGCATGATCCCTCCAATATCACATGTGGCAGCCCGCAAGAGCATCCACCCTCCCATGTCAGCAGCTGAAACTTGCACAATTGGGCAGGACTTTTTTCTTCGAACTTCTGCAGATTTCCTCACAATTACGAAGCCCAAAACCCAAAACCCACACAACTTAAGAAAGAAATTGAATTGTTGAGATTATGAAGTGGGAGGAGATGAAATTATAAGATCAGTTTCAGGAAAAAGAAAGACAAAATGAGCGGTTTGGTGCTTCGTGCTCCCTACATTTCAAGGGGGAAGAAGCTTCCTTTGTTAGCTCTGGTTGACACTCTACCAAGCTCTGCCAGCATATCTAGAAAGATCGTTTCATCCTCCTGTAAGTTCGCCACAAACTTTGCTTCATCCTGTTTCTAAAGTTTCATTTCGACATAGAGTTAAGAAGTTGACTTCTAGAAAGAAACTCAAGTCACGTAAGTTTGGAATAAATTTCTATGAGTCTTACTCACAGAAAAAGGGTGGGTGGAATGTGAAGCTTTTCTGTGCGTCTTGTTTTTTAGTAGATGCATTTGCGTGGAACTTGGGCAATCTGGGTGGGGGGAATTTTGAGTAGGTTTGGGCATGAATGACCTTAGTTTCAGTAAACTTTACTTATTGCACTTATGTGGAGTGAATGGAGTTGAACTTTATGCTGGTGGGAGATTCAGCGGTGTTAGTGGGCATGATTTTGTTGTGGTGTAGGTTCCTTCTTTCTGTCGATCAATTGCGTAGCCATCTTTGGTTCCCTTGAAATTGATGCAATTACTTTCACAGCAGTTGGATCAATAAATGCACGGAAGTCCAACTATGAAACAAAGTTGCATTTTGTGGGGAATAACTTGTGTAAACCTAGTCAATACCCTTGCCCTTAGTAGCGGGATATTGCATATTTCGTTTTAGTCGAGTGTCATTCCTTCTGGCGTTGAAGTTGATTCAAGGGAATGTTCTTTATCTTAGTTAATGCTAGAAAATCTGGAGTTATGATCATACCTTTCGTGTTTTAGTAACATACTGCCTAACTGATTGTTAGTAAGATGTAGAGAGATACCAAGGTCGAGCTTGGCGCGTGACACAGTTCGAGCGCAAGCATCAAATGTTAGTCTCGGATCTGAGGGCTATGAAGGCCAGGGAGACAAAGACAACCGAAAAATATTTTCCAATGGTCCAGCCAGTGACAGTTCATCAGAAATGTGAGTTAATATGAGCTTCAATAACGAGGATGCTAGAAGATGATAATTTTTAAGCTTTTTTTGAGCTTTGAGATGGTATAAGATAGTCTTGGAAACATGAACTCGATTGTAAACTATTCCCGTGCTATATGATTTCTTGTGCCTATGGATGATGCTAAATTTTTTATGCACTCTTTAGTCTTAAAGGTTTCTGTCAATATTTTCACACCAGAATAGAACTAAGGATTTTAGAGTTGTCTTCCATTGGTATTTTTTGCTCATGAAGCGAAACAACTATAAATCCTGAATGGGAAGCTAGTAATTCTTTTGTACTTTGTAGTAGTCACTTTTATATTTTTTTGGGTGTGGTTACGCCAAATTTATTTGAATAAGCAGAAAATTGCTCTTCCATTGTCCTCTCTTATCGAAATATATCATATTACAGACACCATAAATTTGGCCCTTTACTTTTGCTCCTTCTGTGGATCACACATTTGCAAAGTGTCAGTTGAAGTTCCAAATATCCTGGCCCTACTTTACCATTGATTATGCTTGATGTCTGATGGTAAATTTGCTAAGATCAAATTTTATTTGCAGCTTGAATTTAAACTACCCAGGTGTTTTGGTATTCTTGAAGATCCTTAGTTTTTCTGACCTTGTCTCCACTCACTGACACACACTCATCTTTGGCTGTCTTGTTGAAGGGTCTTGTATGTCATCTGTCCAATGCATTTGGAGTTTGTATGTTGAGCAGCGAATGGACTGCAGTCACCTTCTTGTCTTCAGTCTGTACTCATGTTATCTTTCTTGGTTTGGCAGTGAGAGGCATCGTAATCGAATACCTTATCCTCTCTCTATAGCTCTTGTGCTGTTTGGATGTGCATTAGTGTTTTCGCTGGTTGCCTTTGTGAAAGGAGGACATTCATCACTCTTAGCGGCAATAGCAAAGTCAGGCTTCACTGCAGCATTCACATTGATATTTGTGTCTGAAATTGGAGACAAGGTAAATGAGATAACATAGGCTATCATGCTTCTTTTCAGTTGTAAATCATGATATTGGGAAACTAGTTTGACTTGTGTACAACTGTGTGCGCATGTGTTTTTTCTCTATGGTGGTAAAGTAATTTTATAGTGAAGAAGCATTTCTTGAGTAATTTAGAAGTTTATGCCTCAAACAAAAATTAAATTCCAATATTTCTGGGGGATTTGGTTCACAGTCAATTGAAGCTGCTGAAAAGAAGACAAAGGAACACAATCTTTTTCTGTAGCAGTTTAGAGTTAGAACTTCTTTCTGCTTGAGCCTGTCATTATCTTATACTGTTGGGGAGCCTCACATTTTTATGCGGCCCAATTTTCTCTTGGGGTAATCCCTTTTCTCTTTAGTTTTCCTATTGGACTTATGCATTGGATTACCATATGGAAATAAACATTGCTCTCTCAAGTTCTAGGCTTGGTCAACAGTGACACTTATAAGCAATGGGTAAACAACAACGTGAAACAGAAAAGGAACCATTGAAACCAATTTCTTGTAACTTGGATTGTCAAAAACCTGGCCCTTTGCTTTTTTCTTCTGATATTCTCTATTATTTCTCATTCATGCATAATGTCGAGTAAAAGAGTTGGCCTTAATTTATTCTTTTTTTCTCTGATAATCAGACATTCTTCATTGCTGCACTCTTGGCCATGCAATATGAGAAAGGACTGGTATGTTCTCTCCAAACACCCCCCTTCCCTCCTTATCTTAGTGTTTGTGTTTACACGCCCTCTAAAGCACTAGGCTCATGCATATCTATTGTGCACGCCCCTCATTCTGTATATGAATAATCTCTTTATATTCCAATTTAACTTAAATTGCAGTTAAAAACAAACCCAGTTAGAGAAAGACCTACCTGTTCTTTCATAAGAAATAGAAAGCGCTGCTCGTCAAGGTGGTCAAGCATACAGCTTTTCATGAGGGGATCTGAAAATTTATGCTGGTGACTCATTGCTAGGGATAGAAAGAGATGAAATTTTTTGAATCCAATACCACCTCCATGACCAACCCTTGTGTGAATGCCGGACTGTAAGAGAATAAGAGAGAGAACTCTAGGGTTTTGAACCACTTCACCCAACTAAATTCCAGCTACAGATTTCTTGTTGTATGAAAGAAACATCTGCTTTATAGCCAACCAAAATGGTACATGTTGTCCTCTGTTGGGCTTAAGTATAGCGTGGGATTCTAAAAGGCGTAAAAATCCAACTTCCACAGGCTATCAAGAGTGTAGCTGTTTAAGGTGTGAACCAAATTATATCAGTTGTGGAACAATGATCAATCCACTGAAAAAGGTCAAATTTCAACTCTTCTCCTTGGAGAATTTCGAAGTGGCAGAGTGATGATTCTACTCTTCCTATGTATTTTAGCTTTCATGCAGATATAATAGGTTAGATTATGGGGAAAATACTTCTCGATTCTCAATCTTGCAGACACTGTGTATTATTGTCCAGAAAATGATTTTTTGTTGAATGATGAATATTAAATTTGAGAGTTGGCTGTTTTCACATAGTAATTATTTATTCACCAGGTTTTGTTGGGGTCAATGGGTGCTCTTGCGCTCATGACGGTGCTATCAGTTGTAATTGGACGGATATTTCATTCGGTGCCTGCTCAATTTCAGACCAGTAAGTTGTATTTATCATCATCTGTTGGGAAACAATTCTTCAGGTGGAAACAGCTGATAGTTTGACTATGTAGGCAACATAATTGTATTCCTAATTCCTAATATTTTGTGGTAAAACTATAAAACCCTTAGGTCACGTATTTTGCCCTATCTTGCAGTAAGCTTGTGATCATTGAGTTCCTTCCTTTTCTATTCTCAACCAATAAGCATTATCGTCTTTCCCTGTCCTTGTAAAGTTTTCATAGGGTTATTATCCCTCAGGCCATTTCAATTGTTCTCTCAGTTGCACTTGCGAATTGTGTGGCTATTGATGACAGAAAATATCTTGTTCCAAATGACATTTTGAAATATCCACGTGAAGAGGAAAAGGGGGAGGGGATCTAATTGCAGCTGCATCTCTTTAAAACTGGCTAGCATGGTTTGTCATTGTCTCAATTAAGAAAGACTTGATTGGGATATTCATAGAGTTGCATTAATAGTAACCTTCAAGCTCCATGATACTTGTAGAAATGACTTGTATCTGTCACTGTGTCGTTGGCCCAAACACCACCAATGTGACTTCCAATTTTTAGGTATTTAGGTAGATATATCTTTTCCTCCATGGTGGTTCAAGTATGGTATCAATGTCAGTGGTCCTCATCTGAATAGATCGATGCATAAAAATATTTGTCCAGTAACTATCCACGATAGACCTAGATGTCTCTTAGATTCTTATATTATGAATTTTATGCTACTTTGGTACGTCCGAGAGATATTGGACAACTTTGTGTCTGTGACTGCAAATGATTGGTCTTTATACACTGGATAACTTCCTTCCCGGTTGGCTCATCTATCCTCATAGGCGGAAGACCATTTACAAAATTAGCAACAAGGAGTGTAAATGTTTTTTGTTTCACTTGTCTTTGTGTTATATATTATTATTATTATTATTTTCCAAATGTACACCTTCGAATTAGTTTGTTGAAGAAATTATACCTTTGTCATCCGAACAGCATTGCCAATTGGAGAATATGCAGCTGTAGCTCTTTTGTTGTTCTTCGGCCTTAAATCTATAAAAGATGCTTGGGACCTCCCAGCAAAGGTAGTACAAAGCGGTGATAAGGGCAGCCCTGAACTGGGCGAATTTGTTGAAGCCGAGGAGCTCGTCAAAGAAAAGGTTATCTTATTTCAAAGCCTACCTTTAATGGGGTTCTAGTCCATGGGTCATTACTTTTACAGTGATTTTGGCAGACTATGTATCGTCTGATTATTCAAATAGCTGATACCTACGATTTATTTTTTTCCCGTCAGGCGTCAAAACGGCTCTCCAATCCACTTGAGATTGCCTGGAAGTCATTCAGCCTTGTATTCTTTGCTGTAAGTGCTTTTGTCACAGTTAGCTGTCACTTTTTTTTAATAGAAAAAAATATGAATCAACGTTAGTAGATATCTTCGTGGCTTTGGATTAATTTTGATCAATTCATCGCAAACTTAATTGATATACTTAAGACTCCATATTTGGTGTAATTGCCAGATTTTAGCATCTCAACAGTGTAAAAAGTGTCATCATTTTACCTGAAACCTAGGGGTTGCTTCAGCACAATTTATGTTTCATTCTTCTTCTTTGCGGGCAAAAGGCAGCAGGCCCTTTGTATCCTGATGCACATAAGAGATTGTAGAGAAAAAAGCCTGCATTTTATTTTTCTAAATGAAAAAAGCCTGCATTTGGGTGTATAAAATGTGGCTAGTTTCGCATCTTCAGCCTTACGTTACAAAATTTGGTTTATTGTCATTGCTTCTAGGAATGGGGAGACCGCTCAATGCTTGCAACAATTGCTCTTGGCGCTGCGCAGGTACAATTTCCAAGATCTCTGGACAGAAGTAGCGGAACTCCATTTTGTACGAAATACAGACCATAACTCTCCTCTCACCTCCCTTATCTCCTCTTTCTACAGTCCCCATGGGGTGTGGCAAGTGGCGCCATTGCTGGACATCTAATTGCAACATCTATGGCTGTTCTAGGAGGAGCTTTTCTTGCCAACTACATTTCTGAAAAACTGGTAAGAGCTAGAAACCTTTGCTCGCGATTAAGAACAGGAAATCGCATTTTGATACCTTTACAACTCACTCAATCCTCAATCAGGTTGGCTATGTGGGGGGAGCACTGTTCCTAGTATTTGCTATGGCCACACTTTTTGGAGTTTTCTAACAACTGGAGCCACCGGAGGGAGAACTGTAGAGATGGAGACGGAGACTTCTTGGCACAACCACAGTGGAACACTGCCACATACACCATTCGAAATCAAGCACTAAGTAAAGAGCTAGAGTTAAGAGAACTGAGATTTGCGTGCGTTAGAACTATGAATAAGAGACAATATCGTACTGAGGTTGATGACTTGTTAAGTTTTGCTTGTTAGAGATATTTATAAGATCTTTGAGGATTCTTTCGAAACTCCAACATCAATAAAGAGTCACACAATGACAAATTTGGATGGAATGACTTACAAACTGTCTGAAAACATGTGGAAGGTACCAAGTGTTTGCATGCCACCTTTTTAGAATGTCTGAGAACATGTTTAGGTAAACACAAATTTGGACGCCACATTTCCTCAAAGCAAAAAAAGGACTACTTCTCTGAAGATACAAAACCAAAGACAAATAGGTTCGAAGCATAGATTGAGATTGATAATATCTGAATCCAAGGATCAATCTGAACTTCAAGAACATCCATCCGAGAAATTTCTAGTGTCAAAAGTATGGTCACCCTTGACTGGAACCTACATTTGCAAGGGCAGCAACAAGGTAAAGGCATACTTGGACGTCAAAATTCCTCGCAAAACAAGATTCATCAATGGGTTTGCAGCACCCGTGAGATTTGACAATTTTGCAATCCAAGCATCATTGCCAAACTTCAAGAACATCTATCTGAGCACTCATGCTCAAAACCTCAACCTTAGATCTCTGCCTGAGTAATACCTTGGAAACAATTTCTTTTGCATAAGGGCACTGGGTCAACTCCAATGGCAAAATCATTCGCGTACACTTTACAACAATCTCATCTGGAAAGAACTAAAAACTCAAGTTTGCTAAAAGAATAAGCACATTGAGATAAATTTGTCCTAAGATTATCCTTTGGATAAGTAGCAAATCAAAGGAAGTAAATCTTTCACCTCTAAATCTCTGCTTTGTTTTTTCTTTTTCGGGTGGGTTACAATCTCTTCTGGTGGAACCCAAGATTAGATCACCAAACTATACACTGATGAGATTGATACGTACCATTCGACAGCAATTCAACAATTCGTTTTTCAAGCCTTCTTGCTCCTAGACCTGGCCTGAGAACACTGGCATCTCCCCAAACTGAACACGTGTGATTTCCAGACTCACCTACGCACCACCCACCAGGGACTATGCTTCCACTACTACGCCCCAAGATCTCTTGGTCGATGCGGTCAAGAACCGGATCATCTAACTGGAATCGTGTGGCAAAGGCTGCTCCACTCTGAATCATTGCTTCATAATCATTGGAACTGAGTAGGCGGGGTTCATCATTAGATGGCTTGTCAAAGGTGGCATACAGTAAGTTATGGTTTATGACTGTTCTGTTGTACTTGTGAGAATTACAGAGAACGGTGGGGAAATAATTGGAAAAGGATGAGGGAGTGTTTGAAAGATACATCAGTAGAGTCCTTGGGAAGTTGTCTGTACCCAGAATGCAGAACTCAATAAAGTTACGACTTAATATGGAAAAAGATGAACCTGCATTAAAAAGGGATCCTAAGTGTCAGTGCCTATGCCATAAGTAAGGAAAAATAAACAAGTTTCACGTATCATTTAGCTTGCCAACAGCCTTTTATGTGCTATGAATAACAAATAATCAAAGGGTATGTTTTTCTTTTTCTAGGCGAGGGGTTGGTTAATAAGTGAAGGCAGTGACATAATGATATCTCTTTTCCAAATTGATCCTTGTTCTTCTCATGGGGGCAGGGTATTAATTATGCTAATATTGACTCAAGCTTTGATTGTTTGAATTTCAGTCACTTATTATTCTATCTAAGTTCTCTACACCTCTTGGTGCTCTCTGCGTGTGTGTATTGAAGGCACTGACTCAGCTCATATCTGTAGAGAGGGAATCAGACCAACAAAACCTGCTCTCCCTAACCGGAGCCTAGATTTCTTTTTTCTTCTTTCTTGGGGAGGGGAAATAATTTTGCAGGTCATTCCTTCACAAAGTAACAACATGCTTGAACTGTTAAATACTCTGAATTGGACCCTCCTTCCGCATGATGCCCTTTATCTGAAACTGCAACAAACTAATTCAATCCTTCTTCATTGGCACGATAAACAATGCCAGGAAGGAATTTCTAGTCAATCTGTCATTAATAATAATTTAATCCTGACTGAGAATGAAAAGAATTATGCTTATGCCTATGACTATACCCTCCACAGAAAGAGCATGACAGAGACAAATACAATCCCTGTGTTCCCATGGAAAATTTTTCTTTTCATACAAAACTATAGGTCCTCCCTACATCACCTCCACCCAGCATCAGCCTTTTATTACAGGAACCACCACCACTTGTTCCAAACTTGTTTCCCCTCTCTTGTCAACTAAATTTCTCTAAACTACAAGATCCAACTACTCAAGAGTTTTTGGCACCATTGAAGATGCCATATATGATCGAACAAGCTATTTTCAACTTCCCTTTTGCAACAGCAAGAGCGGCATTGCATCTATAGTCAGATTCTAAGTATAACAGTAATGGTTGATCTACTGGTACTGACTGCATCAAGAGCCCCATGCTCAAAAAATGATATGGTTACAGCACCAGTATTTCACTGGACGAACAAAATAAGGCCTAATATTTTCAGTTCCCTATGTGTAACCCGTTAAACACTAGACATGAATTGCTAACCCACCTAATTCAACAATTTTGCAATTCAACAGCAGATTACTATTGGACCCTGCTCTGAATGTCCTACCATATTTTAAAGAGACATTTTCTGATTCATCCCCCTTCCAAATAGAGAGTACTATTATGTGTTAGCCACAATTGACATTGCTGAAATCATGCCACTCATCGATCAAAAGCTTGGTTTGCATACCGATGGAAATAAATTTCAATATTGTTTCTTGAACATCTATATTTCGACCTTCCTATATCATTGCTCATTAGATCCCCAACTACTCCAAACTAATTCAATGTTGCACATGTAATCAAAACTAGCTAGTGGCATTAGACAATCACCGAAGTGCACAACTTATGCCATTTTTCTACGAAATCATTGAACTGAATAATTGTAGGCCCGTTAACAGTTACCAAGTGTGTACGTAAACAGCCATACCTGTAAACAACTGGAATGCATTAGGCAACTCCCTCTTCTGAGTAGCATAAAACATGGCAGTTTTCTCTGAAAGATAAAGCCCTGGATCAACAATAATTGTTCTCAACCTCCTAAGCCTATGTAGCACCAAAAGCACAATACAGACATTAGAATTCAGAAAGCGAGATTGATTTCACGATTCAAAAGAAAAAATATGCGAAGTAAATATATCATACTCTCTCCAGCCAATGTAACTTGAATGATTCAGAAAGTTAAGATGTTTAGGCAGAAATGACAAAATGTGAAGAAGATCTGAAAGCCCACAAAAAACCCACATCAGAACATCAATAAGAAAAAAACAAAAACAAACCCTCGATCACAAATATAATCCACGACACAAAGCCACCAAGAAGTCCGACCACACTGTACCATCTTGTGTGACAAGTGGGTAATCAGCGGCATTGAGATTGACAAACCAATCCCAGTTCTGCGACAGTCGGAGTAGTATGGAAGCGCCGTGAAGCGTGGAGGAGATGATAGACGAGCCCTTCGTGTACGCGAAGTCGGCCTTTCCGATCACATCAACGTTCTGGGCAGCCTTGAAAATGGGCACGGATTGGACGGTGAGGGCGAGAGCATCACGGTCGGTCTGGGGAGCGGTGAGGTCGAGGTGGAGGAGGTAGTGGTTCCTGGGGTGGTATGAGGCGAAGAGGAGGCGGAGAATACGACCTGAATCGCCGGCGGATCCGGAGATGAGGTAGGCAATGGAGGGAGAGGTGAGATCAGAGGAGGGGTCGGTGTTGGTCACGAGGACGTTATGGATTTGGCGGTGCGGGAAGAGAAAAGGGTCGGGTCGGCTCAGTGTGGGGGAGGTGGAGGAGGGGAGAGAGAAGAAGAAGAAGAGGGAGACGAGGGAGGCCGCTAGGATGATGTAGAGAGCGGTTTTTGAGTCCTTGGGAGTGCCGATTGTGTTGATAGGAAGGATGGGCAGCGGTGGTTGTGGTGACTGTGAATTCTGCATTGTTTCTCTCCGCTCTTCTGGTTGGCGGATTGAGAGATGGGTTTCGGTGTTTCTTTGGTCGGTGAATTGGGTTCTGCTGTGAGGGTGTATCGGAGTGCCGAGTGTGTCTTACTCCACTCCCTCTTTGATTTGACGAGGGATCACTTCACCTATGAGTGAGAGAACGGGTTTCTACATGCCGTCGATCATGTTGGTCTGTGCTTTTACAGCTACTTAAACTGCATCACTTCCCAAGCATGAATGCGACACAGTTTAAACGGCGAAACTTGAAGCTAGCGCATTCCAAATTTTCTAGGAGGATGATCATATCTGGACCGATCTATCTAAGCAGGGTTTTTCAGGGGATTCTGGATGATGTCACCACCCAACTGGAGCTGATCATAAATGCAAAGATCACCGAGGAGGTCTGGTATCAGATCAAGTTTGCAATGGTCAAAGTTTAGGTGTTTGATTTTTAGAGAATAGAATTGAGCATAATCCTTAATGAAAAATATTTCGATCCTTATATAGATCTCAGAGTCGAGAATCAAACTGTTTGCTATCCCAATGATGTGAACTTCAAAGTACCTTACAGCTGATCTAGTTCTTGCCAATGGCTGCAGCAGATTGCTACTGGTATTCCTTTGAAGGCGTTCCAGTGCAGTTATCACTTCAGTTGGAATTTTGGACAGAATCATCAGTAAGATTTGTACTGAAAGCACTAACAATAAGACTTCAAAACCAGTGAGTGCTAGCTCGAATGACCCTCTAGTTTTCCTCTCTGTAATGAAATAAAGAAGTGACTAGTCCGGAACAATGCTAGGGCTTTTACTCTGAATCGCCACAAGCAATGCCAAGCTCGATCGAATCAGTTCTATAAGTGATTCTTTTCATGTAAAAATGACTTTTTGTAAGCTTCTCTTTTTTCCCTTTGTCTGGATAAATATGATACGATCAAGTTCAGAGCAAGGTTTCTGGAACATGCTGACTTATATAGGTTGTGAAAACACATTTTAAGAGGAAATTAAACAACGAAATGTATTTTATCTCTTAAGTAACTTAAGAGTGCTAAGTTACAGAGTCTTGAAAATGAGTTTGATTGGATTCAATGTTCTGATGGTGAGATCTACTGTCCGAAGTGTGAGGCGTTTATTCTTCATGAACTAATGAAGGTGCAGAAAATGGAGGAGGATCTTTGGCGATTGAAATCTCGTACAGCCTGATTGACATCTCGGGATCTTAATACTAGGTATTTCCATCTATCAACTATTATTTCTCGTTGCCGTAACTCTATTGATACTCTCAAAACATCTGCTGGTTGTTGGATTAGTGGTAGGGAAAAGATTGGGGATTATATTACCCAACACTTAACACTTTAAAACGGCTTTTTCTTCTGGTTGTCCTGAAATTCCTTTGTCTTTAGAAGATCTTATACAACGGTGTTATCGTTGGATGAGAAGGCTTTATTGGTGGCTATTCCTAGTGAAGCCGAAATACATGATGCTTTGTTTCATATTGGTCCTCATAAGGCCCTGGGCCCAGATGGAATGACGGGGTTATTTTTTTCAGCATTTTTTGGGTACGGTGAAGGTTGATCTGATTGGGATGGTATTGCATTTTTTCAGGATTGTTTTCTCCTTAAAGAATTGAATCATTTTTTTATAGTGTTATTGGCTAAATGTGATAATCTGATTCGTGTGACTGAGTTTCGTCCCATAAGTCTTTCTAATGTTGCTTTTAAAGTCATTGCCAAGCTTATGGTTAATCGGCTGAGGCCTATTATGTCGAAGCTAGTAACTTTTAACCAAGATGCATTTGTACCGGGTCGTTCAATTCAGGAGAATTCAAATCTTGCTTAGGAGCTCTTTCATACTATGAAGCATAAAACTGGTAGAAAAGGGCTTATGGCTGTAAAAATGGACATGCAAAAGGCTTATGATAGGTTGGAATGAGGGTTCTTGTTCAAAGTGCTTCGTTGTATTGGGTTTCCGGAGATTTGGATCCAATGGGTGCAGTAGTGTGTTTCTACGGTTTCATATCCACTTCTCCTTAATGGTAGTACCTGTAGTCATTTCTATCCATAGCGGGGTCTTCGGTAGGGGGAGCCATTGTCCCCATTCCTTTTTATCTTATGTTCAGAGGTTATCTCACGACTGTTGATGCGTTCTGAAGCATGGGGAGTGTTGCATGGTATACCTGTGTCCAGAGGTGCGCTTCCTATTAGTCATTTAATGTTTGCTGATGATTTAATTCTATTCTGTAGAGCAAATATTTGGGAGGCTAGGGAGGTATTTGAGATAATGCAACAATATTGTACTTGGTGAGGCCAGTGCATTAATTTGCAAAAATCTTATGTTGATTTTAGTACTAATACCAATATGCACCTTAAGGAAGCTATTCTTTGTGAGCTTCAGCTTAAGAAATGCGGGGTGGTAATAAATACTTGGGTCTACCGCTATTCATCCCACGATAAAAAAGGAAGGCTTTTGGTGATGTAAAGGAGAAGATTTTTGCAAAATTGGCTGGCTGGAAGTCTAGAGTTTTATCTCAAGTTGGGCGTACGGTACTCATTAAGTGTGTGGTTGCGACCATGCCTATGTATCACATGTCTAGTTTTTTGTTGCCTAAGGTTTGGTGTGAGGAATTGGATCGGGCTTTTAAGGATTTTTGGTGGGGTTTCGATTCTACTAAAAACAAGCATTTTACTCCTAAAGCATGGTCATCTATTTGTCATTCTAAGGATTGTGGGGTCTTGGGTTAAGGCAGTTGCAAGATGTGAACTTAGCTTTAATTGCTAAGTTAGGGTGGTGTTTGTATTCTAAGCCAGATAGTCCATGGGTGCAAGCTTTAAGCCATAAATATATGTGGGAACAACATCTTCATTGTGCTGATAGGAGAGTAGGGGCATCGTGGGTGTGGCAAGGGATTTGGAAGTGCCGGGATCTAATTGCTAGCAGTATTTGTGCCTTGCCAAGATGTGGATCTGGTATTAAAGTTTGGAAGGACCCATGGTTGCCAATGGTGGAAGGGTTTCAGCCAAGTCCTAATAATTCTTTAGTAATGTATAATGGAAGTGACCTTACTGTGATCGGATTATTTGATTTTAAAGAAAATACTTGGAATTTGGAGACTCTTAATGCTCTGTTTGATAGGGAAACGGTGATGGCAGTTTTGAGGCTTCCTAAGCTTATTCCATTTTCTGATGACCAATGGCTTTGGACAGCTGATTCAAAGGGAATATTTTCAGTAGCCAATGCATACTCTATTACTCGTATATGGTCTGGCAATGATCATCTTCCTTTTCGGGCAAAGGAGTGGGATAAGTTTTGGAAAATTCAAATTCATGATCGTCTCAAGTTGTTTATGTGGAAATGTATACATTCTGCATTGCCTCTTCGTGGGTTAATTGCACGTTTCCAACCTTTGGGGGATCCTTTGTTGGTGTGTCCCCTTTGTGAGATGGATATTGAGGTTGCTGAACATTTCTTTATTAAATGTCAGGTGGCTTGGGTGGTTTGGTCAGAGTGTCCTTGGCCTATTAAGGTGGATTATCTTCCTGATATGCCCTTTTCTGAGTTTGTCCACCATCTTACATTACCTTCTCGGTATTTTGGTTTAGGTAAAGAATCACAAAGGAAGTTCATATTGAATGCTGCCATTGTGTTGGATTCTATATGGCATATGCGAAATGAGGTGGTTCATGAAAAGTGCTCTTCTGATCCTCGGAAGCTTCTTGGTACGGTGCATAGGAGGTATAATGTGCATGTCTCGGCTTGGAATTCAGTGTCTATGGATTCTGGTTTGGGGTGGAAACCTCCTCCTGTGGGGTCCTTTAAATGCAACGTTGATGTTGCCGTGAGGTTTATGCACTCGATCTTGGCGGTTGTGTTTCGCAACCATGAAGGCTCCCTCTATACTATGTATACGGAGCGTATACCTTCACAAGATTCTCTTATTGGTGAAACTGCTGCTCTAGCTGCAGCAATTCGTACAGCTACTGACCAGCCCATTTCTAGTATTATATTTTAATTGGATTGTTTAGTTCTTGTCCAAGACATTTTTGATCAGGCTGCGCGTATTGGTTGGCAGGCGGAAGGTTAGATTTCTTCTATTATGAGTTTTTTCCGAAATCGTCTGCAACATTCTGTTGGCTGGGTTTCACGACGACGTAACAAAATGGTGCATCGGCTTGATAAATGGGCTGCTGCTAATGATGATTTTGGTTTTCTCATTTTACATACTATTCCTGCCTTTATCTTGGATACAGACTCTGTTTGTAGTTGAACTGGAATTATGTTTACTTAGAAAAAAAAAGGAATACGCAGGTCGTAAATCTCCGTATTGCTTTTGTGTACCCAGTCCTTGGTATTGGCAATTTCGCCCTTAAAGATATACCTCTGAGGGGTGGTGTGTATTATGCAATATGGATGCTCGACATTGTTGTTGCATGGAGGCATTAGGAATTACTCGGTGGAAAAAGCACCCACATGCCATCACTATATTTCAACAAAACAACTGCATTTTTTTTCACTCCAATTTTAATTTGTGAATCATTCATTGGAAAATTAATTTTAATTCACTCCAAACCAAATTGACAAACTAAGAGCCATATATCCCCAAGTTCACTTCAAGAAACGAACGATTCACAATCGCTCTCAGTATTTCATACTCTTCTCAGTACTTCACATGCACTGTAATCCTCAGCAATGTCTCTGCGCCATCCGTGACATGTTGTCCAGCTGGTATGAGGGAGCGCACCTCGGCAAAACCACTTGCGTTCTTGAATTTTCCGGTACCTCCAGTCACTGACAAATATGACATGGTGCCTCCTATCTTGAATATGCCGTAGAAGTTGAGGTTATCACCATATTTCCCTCCTTCCATCATAGCTGTAAATGCCATCATCTGTGCAGTTCCATCTGCTGAGCTTGCCACGTAGACTCCTTGAGCTTTACCTAAACTCTGGGACCCCAACTCCGGCGCCGACGTCAGAATATCGTCGATGACAGTGATTGTTCCGAATCCTAGTCCCAACCCATCTGGTCCCACTTGGGTCTGAGGTTGGTTCTGATTGTTTGTTTTTCCTGCAAAAGGTGTATTAGCTAAGCCTGTCCCTAGTGGGATGCCATTGAGGCCGTTGACGGTTGGAATGGCACCATTGGCATTGGGGATAGCAACCCCACCTTGTGGGGGGATGAAACCTATTGGCCTTGCAAAGGGCACTTGACCGTTGTAGATGTTACCTAGCAAGCCAGTGATAGGCCTAGCTGTTGGGCTACTGCCCCCAAGAATGTCGTGCATGTATAACTCAAGAATAGATTCTTGTCCAGTGGCTGCTGCGGGGTCAACTGCAGCCACGATCATGATCCCCACATGCACAAGAGAAATTAGCATAATTGGGAGGAAAATGGAGGCTGGTGATCGTTTGGACATCTTGAATTTGTGTACTGCAAGTGTTTCTGGGTGAATAGGAAAGAGCCACAAACGATGCTATTTATCTAAGAGATGGAATATCAGATTAAGATGGAGTAGTTGTGATGTTGAGGTGGTGTAGTCGTTGATTGCGAACTATTCCATTTTAAGGATTTCCATTATATATTATCTTTTGGGAATGCTAATGCATGCAGTGGATCAGTTCATCATATTTTCCTCTGAAATGAAAAATTTAGTGCGTAGTGGGTACAACCACCCCAAAACCATGCCAGAACATTTAACTTGGCTAATGAACACTTTGAAAATGTACTCACTCTGTATGCTGCAAATCTTCAGTGTTCCCCAAACATGGCATTTAGTGTTCCATTTTCGCTAGTTAAACAGTTTTGTAGATCCATTTTTACTTATTTGAACTGTTTTTCTTTGATAAGTGGCGTAGTACTTACCAAACTAGATTTCGGATTTAAGAAGATCAATTGCCAAGGTCAGCAAGTCGATCGAGGAATTTAGCCTCCTGGCTCAATTGAAGATTTCATATGCTTAGAAGTCCACGGCTGGATAAAGATCCACTCAGTATTCAAATGTTTGCTTCCTTTCTATTGATGCTTCTTTGTCCTTCAATGTTTGGTTGAAGATGACAAATGCAGAAGGAATGGTTACAATATAGAAATGGATAAATGATTTAGGAAGCCACAAGTTGTCTGTTTGTTTGTTTTTTTTTTGCCCTGAAAAGAAAGATGCTACACTATAGTAACCAGAGCAGGCCCTCGGCCCCAGATGCTATGGAACACCTTGCCTTCCTTGCCAATGCCAAGGGCAGCTCCTTTGGTTGGACGGGGAGGAGCTTCAATTTCCATGCTAATCACGGCATGGCTGGGTCATCTACGTGTTGCACAGACTCTTCACGATCCATGACTTTGTTCTGTATCACAACTGGGGAGATCAGAGTCCACACTGCATAAAATTTGCGGATTAGAAGACGTTTAACAGAAAAGAGAGAAAAAAATGGTTCCACTTTGCAAAAGATGTTCCAAATCCTGGCCCCAAATTTTATGTCAAATACATCCGTTTTGGGAAAAGTCTATCAAATCCTTTCCAACCTAATTTTTTTTACCTGTAATTTTACATTCTAAGGCAAATGATAAAACAAACATAAAGCTGATTCATGGAAATTAAAAATCAAACTCTTTGGTGACATTGGCGGAATTTCTTAAACTGCCATTAGTGCATTGAGCATTGAGTCATTGACATGTTGGCAAAATTTGAGTTCTACTATGTAGGTATTTGGCAAAAGAAGGAACTATGCAGAATTGGTGTTTATGTCTGCCTTGAATCTTATTGTCTGATCCTAGTGCATTGAACGTATTTTCAACTAACTTTGTTATCTCTTATACTTATTACTTACCAGTAATTGCAGTGAGAAAAAGATGCCTCAAATTATAAGAATGTGAGCAAATATATAGGCGTCAGCAGTTAGAAAATGACATGCATGGATCCACTTACAGTATATTGTGGCAGCAAACCACTCATTGACTATTTTCACCCATGTACTTGCCCAGCCAACATCAATGCTCCACCTGATTGTTCTAATGGGTGTAAGCATGTGTACATTTATTTGACATAAACTGCAGCCAAAAGAAAGATCTAAATGACAGGAGGTATGAGTTGTCAGGTTCTTTACTTCCTGGCTGAGTTATTTAGGTTCCAGCTTATAAATAACATCGCAAAGTACATGGCCCCCAAGGAGAACACCAGATGGAAAAATCCATACGTGTAAGGGATATCATCCTCCTGTTGGACTTTGTCTTTGCGAAACTGGACAACTCAGAAATAATCACAATATCAGACCAACCAAACAAAAAAACTAGAAATAATGCTGGGTCTGTTTTCCAGCTGCAAAATAATGAACGTTGTCCTGCCCTTTCTCAATGATTAAACAGAATCTTGGAAGAGAAACTTTTTGATTTAGGTCATGCCAATGGTGGAAATTAAGTTGCAGCTGTTTGACCTTTTCTCTATAATGCATAACATTTTCTGTCAAGCAGAATCTATACTGAAATTTGTTATCAAGAGATGCAAGAGTTCACCAACCAGATGTGCTTAAAAATGATTGAAGTTCCTAGCTTCTTGAAGTCACTATAGATCATTATCATCAAATGGAAGATTTCCAATTACCTGAAATGACTCTGAATCAATCCCGGTTGAAAAAGTTGCCATGACAATTGCGCACATTGCAATCAGGAAGCTCTGGACGGTCAAGGTATCCATGCCAAGAAAGAAATATTTTTTTTCTATTCAATTCAAGTTCCAAGTCCAGTGACTCCTAAAAGAGAAGTTATCAACTCTTATGACCATATTGATCCAATTACTTACAAGAATGGTGATCCAATCACCATTTCCATTCACTGGCTTTTGTCTGTTGCATTTTGCAGAGGCAGGTTCACTGAAAAACCATGTGTGAGAAATTGAAGTCATATCATTTATGATCTTACAAATTGCAGGAATCATGACCAGAACAGGACTCGAGCCCATGAAAGACTCCAAATTTTGTTCATGAAGACTTAGCTAAATAAAAAACATAATCAATAATCATACCAAAATAACTCATCAGATAAGTGCAGACAAACTGCCAGAGTAGTGAGCCATATCAATACCTACACCACTAAAGAGGAGCAGAAAGACCAAAGGACATGGAGGAAACAGTTGCATCAATATGAAGAGAACGAGATAGGGCACACCTTATGGTAATTCTAAAGTCTCACAAATTACGGCTAGGTTTGACACATTAGAATTATCAAGGTTTCACATTCAATACGGAATCTTCTGGTGACTTCTAATTCAAACATGTTTTGGAACAATTAAGTGGAACCTCCAATGCAATCAGGATTAGGAGATACATGCATCAATTTGTTACATCAGTATTATCCTGGATGATTATTTGAAGGGAACAATATAATATAGGAAATAACTAAATGAGACAATCTAGGCTCCCAGACTATCATGGTCTGTGATTCATTATATGGGCATTTAGTCCTAACCTTCTGATTGCAGACCAACAGAGGAAAACAATGTAAGATGCCATAATCCCTGAAGACAAAAGTCCTCTGTTGACCTGTGAGAAGCATGCAAAAACAAAAAAATTAGAAAACAATTTGCTCTGGCATTTAGAAAAACAAGGTGAAAATGAAACCATTACAGGCATGATATAGAAATACCCAGGAAACTATCAATTGTAACATGGTTGGAGTTGATGAGAAATAAACACATGAACTCCCATACTCGACAAGGCAAGGAATAATATTGCTATGGTAATTGAATCCAATAGTTACAATACATTATTTGAATTCCAAGAAAGCAAAAATCATTGAGCCTATAAACAGTTTTGGGTTCCATTTCTTCTGACAGCGTCATCATGATGTAATTCTATCAACAGTGATAGAATTTGGTTATGTTCACGAACGCAATTTGAATCATTCAAACTGAGGTGTACATAGAATAAGTTCAGTGGGTCGTCCTCAAGAAACTGATGAGAACCATACATTATGATCCTTCATATCTGAAGGTAAGGGAGACATCGGCCAGCTAGCATGATTCTCACATGACATATGTCACAAGGACTGGAGATCAAATAATCAAAGCCTAGTCACACCTATCAATGCTTATAAGATGTTCCTAGTCAATGAGATAAAAAATCACACTGTTTAACGGAAGAAAGGCAAACAACTTGCTGATTTACAACAAACTAGTAGCCTCTTTAGATCTAGAAAAATTAATATCTGAATATGATTTGACCACTTCCAATTGAAGTTCTGGACAAGTTAACTCGTGCTTTAGAAAGAGAACATGCATACCTTTGAATGCAACGAAATGACCATCGTTACGGTTAGCAGAATTGCAGTCCATGTTATGAAAAAAATGTTGAGTGGGCACGGCAATCTTTTGGCATAGTAGGGGTACATTAACACTGTCAATTGGTCTGAATGCCCTTTCTCTCGGTTCCCTTTCATTATATAGACAAAGATTTACATAGGTTTCCCACAATACAAGGAATCTCCTTATCCTGCACAACACAACCACCACGAGAGAAATGAACATCACAATTATGATCCACCAATTGGCCAACCGAAATCAAACTAGTAGATAAGCCAGGAGAGACAAAGACATCACGGAAGGAAGGTCCCAAAGTACCAGTAGCAGTGATAGGAAGGGTATTACCATCAGCAATCCGAATATGTTGATCACCCTCATACTTACGCACATCATGCAGACCCATAGAACTACCAGTCATGTGATTAGAGGCACCTGAATCAACAAACCAAGGTGAAGGAAGCGGAGTACCCTTACCTTGAAGTCCCAAGGTAGAGAAAGCAGAGATAATCATCTGCTGCATTTGTTGCACCATGGCGGGTGTGAGGACTGTTGAATCAGTGCTGACGGGGGTTGATGCAACCGGAGAGGATGACTGAACATCAGCTTGAAGAGCGTGAGAGGTGCGATTTTGAGGTCGGACCCGACAATCCTTAATGATGTGACCGGCTTTCTTGCAGTAGCGACAGACTTTCTTCGGACAATTCCGGGCCATGTGACCAAGCTCGTTGTAGCTGAAACATTGGAGTTTGTCTTTACCTCGACTTTGGGCAGCATAGACAACATTTACCACCTCAGAAGTGGCTTTCTCAGGGAGCCTACCAAATTGTGTGGACAAACGTTGTTCTTCACGCAACAACTCACCCAAACATACATCCAAGGAGGGTACAGGATCACGATTCATCAAAGCAGCACGTGCCGGTTCAAACTCAGGTCGAAGTTTCATCAAAAATTGATCTCTTTGGCTCTCAGCATGAACCTCTTGAAGAGCCGCAAGAGCCACTGTAGGTACCTTGGAATGAACAATACTAGAATACTCTGTCCAAAGGTTAATAAAGCCAGCATAGAACTGATCAATAGGTAAATTTCCTTGGCTGTAATTGGCGATCTCGAACTCCAATTGAAGCCGCCGAGCATTGCTGGCTTGAAAATAAATACGGCGCAAATAATCCCACATTTCCTTCGCAGTAGTAAAACAACGGAGATTGTTCACGAGATGAGGCTCAATCGATCCTAATAGCCAAGAAATAATTTTGGCATCCCGAGTTTCCCATTGAGCCAACTCCTTGGCATCAGTGGGAATTTTAGTAGTGTCATCAATATGACCCCACAATTCCTTGCCTTTCAAAAACATCTTAAATTGAAACTCCCAAGTCGAGTAATTTTTTCCGTTAAAACGAATAAGAATATTTTCGCCCGACATAATGAAATCAACAAGAGTAAGAGTCACAGTGACGTAAGAAACACAACAACTACAACCCAGGAAGAAAGAAATAACTTACAGAAAAGGCAGCTCACTCACGTAAACAGCCTAACAACAAGGGCCCAATAAGAACAAGAGCTGGAATTGTCAAAGAGAGACAACTCCAACGAAGATGCCCACGCCACAAAAAAATAGCCACAGTCGGCCCAAGAGAACAGACAAATCAACAGCAACCTCCTCCCTAAAAATAGGCCCAACAACACAAGCCAGCCCAAATGCAAATTATGAGAACCAGCCTCCCAGCACAATCTCGACAGCTACACCGAGACAAAACACTTCCCCAACCACACCGAGACAAAGACCCACCACAGAAGTTGCGTACAGCAACGCCAGCCACCACAGAAGATGCCGACTACCACAGAGGACCACCACCCAGTCACCGAGGATCACCGAAAGTGCCGACAGTCACCTCAACCACCACTGCCAGTGCCGACAGCCACTAGTTAGCACTACCCAGCCACCTAGATGTGCCGACAACCACCTCAGAGAGTCACTGAGAATCACCCACAGACTTGGAAGCCCGAAACCTCCACAGAAACCAACAGAAATTTCCCACAGAAATTTCCCACACCCCTCAAGTGTTGCGATGTAAATCGCACACAGTGATTACAATCACAAAGAGACGAAAATCAGAATAGAGGCTCCGATACCATGTCAATTGGTCTGAATGCCCTTTCTCTCGGGTTCCCTTTCATTATATTGACAAAGATTTACATAGGTTTCCCACAATACAAAGAATCTCCTTACACTATACAAGGGAATACTCTATACAAGGGAATAATCAACAACCCAATTTAATTCCCGTTACCATAGTTATAGCTAGAATATATAAGGAAACAATCATAGCCCCAAATCAAATCATATCACCGAATCATATCTCATTGATAAACACAATTCCACATATGGAAGCAACGTAGAAAATTGTTGACAGGAATAACCCAATGGAACAGCTGCAAATGTAGAAAAAGATGCTATCAGCAATCTTGCTCGTAATTTCTACTACCTAAAATAAAAAAGGAGAACACTATCGTCGACATAGTATGTCATATTCATCAAAGTAGAGTATCATGTACTTCTGGAAATCATAGGTCTTTCTGTCAATATAAAATGGATGGGTATTACTGTACAATATATCTTATACTTGAGACCTGTATTTTGGGCAATATCATGTCCTAGAAACAATCTTTGCACATCTAAAAAGTGGATCAAAATTCAAAACTTTGAAACTCATAGGCCTTCGTAGCAAACATCTAAAACTTTTATGTGAACAAATAAATAACTAGGAACAATGCTAACTTGAAAACCCTCTAGAGCACTGTTTCAATAAAAGTTAGAATTTAAACCTGCTACTTAATTTCTCAATCTTAGAGTGGACCCTTGCTTTGTTGAACCAAACCCCTGTATGAACGACAATACTTGACACCTGAGTAAGATACATGTCCTGAAGATACCTAAGTGGTCTGGATGTTTCTTTCTTTATTTTTCTTCCCTAAGCAAAAAGGGGTAGGAGGGGCCACCAGAGATTAGTTTTCCTCTTCAGTCATGACTACAGTAGCTTCATGCTGGGACACTCGACAAGAAGGGCCTAGAATGGACCTCTCCCTGAGCATTATTGTTAATGAGACTAAAAACATGACTTCCAATCAACCAAATATCATGCAGTTAAATTTCTACCATTAAGCCAACACTCTGTGGTGGTATGTGTAGATGTTTGGACTTGGACATCTTAAGGTTTTGATATTGATGGTGTGGACTTGCATGGTGCTTAACACTGACCCTTATGCGACTTGGGCTTTTTTGCAGTGAGCACAGCTTATACCTTTGCTTCTTTTTCATATCAGGCATCCAATAATTATTCCACCAATGGATAAACTGGATAACACTCACGAGTTGGAGGAGAAGAAAAATCCTGCAACATGTAAATCACAACTTAATGCTATTGGTATTGTACATCCACACAAGTTGCTAGCACACAATGTTGCCTGGTGGGCGTAAAAAAAAACATTGGAGGGAAATATCCTGACTGATTGTATCCTATAGAAATTCTCTCAAGTGATAACCCAAGGCTTCCCAACTAAAAAAATTTCAAAGCAATAAGCTATAGATAGACCCAATGTCTAATAGCATCATACGAGAAAATTGCTTTTTGTGGGTTCTATTTCCACTTCATTATCAAACTCGGGAAATTAAGGCAAATGCAGGCAAAACTGCACAATGATCTTGAACAGAAAAGTAAAGGTTGCTTCAATGAACAAGATGGTGCAACAAATTATGTAAACTGCTGCACATTTGTTTTGTGCAATGATGCCTGAAATTCTGGTTTTCCTGAGAATAACGGATTCAGTATCTGGTAAAACATTTGGGATAAAAAGATTATTCGCTTTTGCAGCCTTTGATAGCAAAAGTTTCAAGGAAACTATATTTTGATTGCTTTAGTCTAGCATTTAAGAAGACGTTGAAGATTACCCTGCACCAACACGAGCAAATTCACCTGCAAGAACATAGCAACAAACTCGTCATATCTGGTGTCTTTTCTTCAAGATAAAGCACGTAAAAAAGCTGCAATAGTTTTTAAATAAGAAGAAAACAAGGAATATTGGACTGCATTAGAAACGACTTTTATTGGGCTCAAAGGGGAAGCCTCCATGCTTTAAGCATGTGATTAAAGACGTCTTTCTTTGAACATTGTTATTGGGTGGAAATTACGATAGTAGTTCCACCAAAACATCCATATGTTCCTTACTGAACTTGCAATCTAACATAACATAATTTCTACAGACAAAAACAAAAGTGTTCAACGTACCATATAGTTGAATAAAATCTGAAGGGACAAAGAATGGAACTGCTACTGAAACAATGAACAGGAACAACTTTAACTGCCACCATCTGGAATGCCAAGTATTGCGAGCTTCAAACAGTTTCTTTGTTTTAGTAGTGGTAAGAAACATTAGAAAGAAAAATATCTGAGATTCAGTGTCAAGGATGATAATTCATGAAGATGGAAAAAGATAATAACACTTAATAGACACGTTCACAAAATTGAAAAATGTGCACTCCATGATTAGTAATTCTCACATTAAAACTAGTAGTTTTGGCAAACCTAACTGAATCTGGACTTCATACAGATATCATAGTCAAGAGAGCTCTCAGCCTAGTAATCATGACTAGCAGATGAATAAGAGATTCAAGTATAGAATTTAACTCCACTGCCACAGTTCTGATTATAAAATAACTCTATTAAGCAAGTAGTATACATGTTCCACTATCAGAAGGAAGATACAAAACATCCTAAACTCACGCGAAGAACCCCCAGTGTCTGAAAACAATCATGTCCCCCACTTCCACAAGCCTTTAGGTCTGCAAAATAAATTTTATGACAAACAAGCATATATCATTAGGAAGTCGTTGCACATTGTAACTGTGTATATCGGGTATGTTCAAGAAGTGAATGTGTACTTATAAAAAAAAAATGTGTAGTTTTAGGGGGAGAGGGAGAGGAAGAACATTGACTTACATTGTAGCTGAGGTAAAAGCCTTTGCCCATAGTCACGGACAAACCAAGCCATAAGATTTGTTATCAAGAAGATAATGCCATATGAATAACGGGCTCTCAGTGACTTCCTCCTTTCCTCCGAGTAATCAACGCTCTTTTGCTCCGCCGATGCGTCTTCCCGGGAAACAACCTCAGAGTTTCTTGGCCTAATATCTAATTCAGTAGCTTCAGGTGTTCCAGTGGACACTCTCATTCTACTAATAGAATTATATTAAGAATTGTTCTATTTCTACCCTTTGACAAAATATAGTAGTTCCCTGCATCACACCCCAAGTAAAATTAATAGGTCGCGTGGGTAATTTTTATTTTCAAGATCACAGGAAGATGGTCGGATAATTATTATTAATTCACTTACCTTTATTTTTCACTCTTATTCCATAATACTAGGAATACCTACAGCAACAAACGTAAATATACTTCGAGAAAACTTTAGCCAACATACGATTTCTCAGTTTTGCTGACAGATCCCCTAAACCGAAATTGGAAATTTCTCTGCAAAGCAAAATTACATAAAAGTCAAATGCTCCAATGAGCCTTCCACAAACGTAGAAAATGTATCTCAATGGTAATGCGAGAAAGAGAAACAGATACATTTAGCACAAGAGATAGTACTCAATATCCTGTAAATCTTCAAAAATCGTATGGTGAAAACTAAAAAGGTTGACATTGTAGTATGCTTGGACAAAGAACCAACTTCAAAAAAAGAAAGCCCAGAACGGGAAAATGTCCAGTTATGGACTGGATAAAACCCCAGCAACAATAAAAGAGTGAGATAATGTACTGACAGTTCTATTGGGATAGCAATAATGATGATAGAAGGAAAGGAGAAAACAAGTGTAGGAACATTTATCTAGAGACTGAAGTTAAAGTTCTAACCTTTCTAGTTTTTCCAGTTTGGTATAAGGATTGAAACAGCTGAGCTGCTGAGGACAAAGAACGAGAACGAAAGCTCTTTTGGCCACTCCTTATAAGAGCTGAGGAGGAAAGTTACTTCTGGAGCAGTAGTTTGAAAAGCCTTATAAAACGTAGGGAGTATGATATTAAAAATTGCATCTGTGGTTCATAGCCGTTGGATACAGAGAACCATTTGTCAATGTCCTTTTCTGTGAAGAAATGATTCGCCCGCCGAATAGCACAGAGACTCAGAGACTTCTGATATTCTTCATTTCATATGACAATGGTCAATGGTGCTTTCCTTGGGAAGCAACCCCGATATCATAACACTCATATGACTGAATAACTATCACACCCTCAAAGAAAAAGTGTGGCTCTTTTTTTCCTAGACACTCTCAACTCGGGTAGCCGCTCTACACAGTGCCATTACGGAGGAGGGGGGAGCTCCGGCTCCTTCACCCCCTCCTCCTTTTTTCTTCTCTTTTTCCTCTCCCCCTCTTCCCTCTTCCCTTTCCTTCTCTCCGGTCCGGTCGATGGTGGCTCTGTTGTGTTGGTTTTTGGTTTTTTCTTGCAGGTGGCTTCCACTCGGTTTTCGGCGTTTTTCGTCTCCTTTGGACACGCACGCGCCGGCTGGTTGGACTCCTCCCGCCGAGAGCTACCAGATCCATCTTCCCCGGCGTCACAGCGGTGGCGGCTCTTGATCCACGCGCCACACACGCGGCGCGTGGATGCCTCTCCGCCCCCCGAACCCTGTCATTCTCCTCCGAAGTGGATTGTGTGGCCCCTGCGCTCCGTTTTCCACAAAGGTTCCGCACTGTCGTCCACCACGCGCCGCCACCGCCGCCGGATTCTGTCCGTTTTGTAATAAACCCGTTTGGGTCGGCCCCTGTGTTTCGAGCTTGTTTGTTGGTCTGTGGTCGCCTGTTTGGGTCTGCCCCTTTGTGTTCGGGCTTGTGTTTTAGCCCGTTTGGGTTTGCCCCTCTGTTTCAGGCTTGTTGTTTGTTTAGTTTCGTGGTTGTCTGTCCGCCCCTTCTGTGGGCTTATCCGAGTCCTTGTGGCTCTTTTCCGACCCTTTATTGGGTCTCGCTACGCGTCCCTTGTGACGTTTTTCCGACTTGTCCAGGTCTTAGTAGCTTTGCCTACTATGTCCGGCCATCACTCCCTCTGCCCTGCATGGAGTTCATAGTGGTTCCTCTGATCCGTTGCAGGGTCTTGCTGGTTGTGTCTGTGTCTGTCCTGTGGTTGTGTTTGTGTTTGTTTTTTAGTCGTTTTTAATCTATTGGTTGTTTTTCAAGAAAAAAATAATAACTACCACACCCTTAGCCTAGAAAAAAAGAACTACCACACACTTACATCTCAGTTCTTCTCCTTCAATCCCTTCTCTTACCGAAAAAGGAAAAAGAAAAAAGAAAAAGTCTTTCAATTCTTCCTAACATTTTGGCATTTTCTTTATTCTCTCTCTCGGTTTAATTTTTGCATGGAGCATTCTCCCGAGGCTAAATGTCTCCCAATTTTCTTCTCTTTTCCACGATTCTCTAAACTAGTATATACGGAATGAGACTATGAGAGGTAATCTATCCAATTGGTGATGATTCTAGAAACCAATCCTTCCAAACTTAGAAGGTAGTAGAAGAAACCAGCTGTAAGGGGGCATTGATACAAGAATTGGAGAACCATTCCTGTGCTGTTCAATATGACATTAATAAAATGTCAGATTTTGGTTCGAATGAATAACTTTCACCCAGATTTTTTAAGTTGATGGTACTAACTTTAGAACCAACCGATGTTTCTTTCAATAAAGATTCATAACCTTTGCTCCTGATGAGCAAGCCATTCCAAAGCTCAGTGAAGTCGAGTCGCACACACTGCACTACCGTGGAGCATTAATCGAATCGGGAAAAAGCTCACTAATATAGATAGGATATATTTTTGAGTGTTTAATATAATAAAGGTACATCTGCATGCCTTCATTAGATAAACCAGGCTACGAGCCTACGACAAGGTTGGTAGGCCAGCCAAATTTAATTAAGCATGTTTGAGCCCCAATTAATTGGGCTCAAAATTTTAGGTTTACTACTAAAAAATTCATCACATAATTTTTTATTATTATAATATTTATTAAAAATCTTCTCTTTCTTCACTTTTTCACCAACTCTCATAATATTTCTTTACTTTATAATATTTCTCAAACTCCAATACCCAAAATTTTCACCCTCAAACATACCCTAAACATACCCGGGTATCCTCCAGCTTTCTAGAGAGTGTGGGCCCAAATCCATTACGCGTCCCACTGACCATTGGAGGTTTGTGGCGGTGGCGCGTCCTAGTGACATTCAAAAAGCTGTATCCCACGTTCAATCTGGAATGAATAATGTTTTACAGAACCATATTACTTGTAAGATTTTCCCTAAACTTCGTCTTCATCTAATCTTTCTTCATATAACCGTGTTGAACAAGCAAAACCCTTATTTGCTTTCATAAATCATATTACTTGTTTTATAACTGGAGGGACAGGTTGGTAGCTTGTAGAAAGATACAGTTCTAAATATCACTACCAAGCGAAAAACCGGATTCACATTAGGACTAAAAATCTTTCTGAGATTACCTAAACCCAGAAGCTTTCAGACATGGAATTTCCCAAACTACAAGGTATTCCATAATGGGCAAGCTTGCTTCTTAATTTCTTACCTGCCATTATATAGCTGGTTTCACACTTTTGATTGTTTAACAAGCTGGTTTCTGGTTTCGTACTTGTCCAGCTAGTCTTGGACTTCCACTCAGTACTGTTCCCAGTGTCTGTTTTGTATGTGCCAGCTATTGGGTTCCTTATAATTGGTATCAGTTGTCTTTTCCCAATGAGTAAGTGAAACATTATTAAATCTTTGTGTATGGTAGGTTTGGTGAGATTGGGTAGGATTGCTGGTAGGATTGCTTGATCAAACACTTGGTCGGTTCGTTTCAATTAGCTTTTGCAATCTCTCTCCTTTTTTCTTCGAGATGCTATTGGATAGTAAATATTTTTTTATTTCCTGCGTAGATTGGTAATTCTATCTGTGCTTTAACTTTGAGCACCATATCACAAGAGCGAAAAAAACAAAAAAAAAACCCAAAACGCAAGACAAAAAGGTGTGAAGAAAGAGATGTGTTAGGAGGGCAGCTCCGGAGCACCACCCACCTCCTATTTCACACCTACTGTACGCTTCGACGTTCTTCTTTTGGGTTGGGTAACACGCTGTGGAGGTCCACCCCACAATGCGTCCGACTCGGAATAATGGCCCAATTGAACCTAGATGAAACCAAAAATAACCTTACTACAATGGTCCGGATCAAACCGAGACCAAGAGCCCGTGTAATGAGTTAACTGGCGCTTGCAAGTTTTAAATAGAGTTCGAATGAGTAGGACAAATTTTAGCCATCCGTTTCTAAAATCAGGCACCCGGAAGTGTTCGGAGCTATGTTCGTAAAATTTTAAAATTTTAACGTAATAAAATAATTATAATATAATATTTTTATTCTCATCAAATTATTATTTTTCACTCTAAAAAATAAAAAAATAATTTAAAGTATCTCTTTCTTCAAACACAATATAAAGCCTTGTGTTTGATTTGTAAAATCTTAACATATAAACTAATTACAATATAATATATTTATCCACATCAAATTATTACTTTTCACTCTAAAAAATATAAAAATTTATTTAAATAATATATTTATTCACTTTTTCACCAAATTTAATACCCTAAAATTTTAACATCTACAAAATTTTAACACTCAAACACAACCTATCTTCTGTAAAGAAAAGGAGGGTGAGAGAGAACATTCACAACAAGGTCAAATGGTAAGACACCAATAGGTTTTTAGCTGAGTTGGTACCACTTGATGTTTAATAGCTTCAAATTCGGAAATTTAAGTGAATATAAGTTAAAATCGCTTAGAAAAGTAAAACCTGACCTTAGGCCTAAGGATAGGTTTAAACTCTTTAGTAGCCTTACTGTGATTGTGGTAACGGTTCGCCTATTGGGTAGTAGCTATGATTCAAACAGGACATTCTTCAATGGATATTACTCCTATAGTCACGCTTAGGAGAGTTACTATATTGGTTGCCCCCTCTCCTTTTATATAGAAAAAAAGTCGAATGATTAAACTAATGACAATTTTCAATTAATTCTTTAGACTATGTTTGGTTTAGTTTTGAAAATATTTAGTGTTTCTTTTTTAAGAGGTAGTGTAGATTCTCTTGGTATTTGTGAAAAATATGTTAAAAATTGTTTGAGTTTGTAAAAAAGTTACTGGAGTTTGTAAAAAAAAAGGGGTAAAGTCACTTTGAGCCTTCGAACTTACATACAAATGTCAAAAAGGATCACAAACTATCAATTTTGACACATTAAACTTACTAAATTCCATAATCTATCAATTTTAGCCATTCGTCCATTTTTCCATCCAAATTAACTGAACAGTGGTCACATGCGCAACATGTGACATTTTTAAATGAAAACAGACACATTTGTCCTCACTCTCAAAACGACAGCTTCGAATAGCCCTCTTCCAACATTCTCGATTTTGTCTTCCATCGAACACGGGGGGGCAAGCTATGGGATTTCCCTCTCCATCTTATGCCATTAACACGAAAGTCCAGGAAGCGACGCTTCTCTCGGTCATTTCATTGAACACCTGACGAGCGACACCCACAAACCCACTCTAAGAATACATATAAACCAACCACCTTCTCCGCCTTCTTCTGAACCTCAATTTCAAAACCCATCCAAGAACTTCAGTTCCCTTACTAGCAACACCGTACCCATCACTTTCTCTGCCTTCTTCTACACACCTGGAAGCTCTAACACACGCCTTGAGCACAAAGTTATAAGCAAAATGGTCAAACCCACAATCCACGTGTTGTGTATTGTCGTAAATATAAATAGCTTATTATGGGAAGATGTTGTTCGTGTATGCTCTAATCATAGGGCCGAGAAGTCGATGAGATTCGCAAGCACTCAAGGGTGGCTGTAAAGGCCTGTTTCGGTGACAAGAGCTTTGGGCTTGTTCTAGTTCTTTTCGTGAGAACTGTGATGTCAGTTGCACATGATGATTTTGAATGTGATGTGAGTTGCTTGCAAGAGAAGATGTGAAATGTTGAGTATGGAATAGGAGGATTTTCGAAGTTAGTTGTTTTGAAAGTGAGGGCAATTTTGTCTGTTTTTATTTTAAAATGACACCTGATGCGCATGTGACAGTATTCTGTCAGTTTGGATGGAAAAAATTAGACAGAGTGCTCAAATTGATAGATTATGAACGTTAGTGGGTTTAATGTGTCAAAATCGATAGTTTAAGGTACTCTTTAACATTTGTGTGCAAGTTTGATAGCTCAAAGTGCTTTGACCAAAAAATTATTAGAATCGATGAAAAAATAATTGTGAAATTTTTTTGAATTAGCCAAAGATAGCATTATAGTATTCGAAACTTTGACCAAATAAATCTAGGCATTCGCTGTGTGACTGTTTAAGGAGTATTTAAGGATTAACCAGGTCACACCACATTTGACATCAATTAGGCCATGCATCTTAGGTTATAATATTTAATCTATTCTAAATATGTGATTCACATAAAAAGACTGAGAATTCGAGATTATAGATTATTTTAATGTTCCTATATTTATTTAAAGATAACAAAATTACACAAATTCGGTATATATTATTAGTTCGGAATGTGGGCGTCTGATGGTTTTTAAGCAATATGAAGATATAAGGCTAGTAGCCAATATTTTAGATTTTATTACATCAAAATTTCAGCTAATTAAAAATATAAAAAATCCCAAAAAAAATAAAACTATCAAGAGTGATAAAACTTTGAGATTAAAAAAATGGATAAATACAAAATCAGTCCCTGTACTATACGTAAAAATTGATTTAGTCCATGTGATATGAAAAACATCGATTTAGTCCCTGTAATTTAATTTTCGTTTGTTATTGGTCCTCCATTGGGGACTGATTTTATCACTTTTTGAAATCAGAGGGATTAAATCGATGTTTTTCATATCACATGGACTAAATCAATTTTTACATATAACACAGGGACCAATTTTGTATTTATCCCTTAAAAAAATTATAATTATATAAACCAAAAATAATAAATTAATAATTCAGGTTTCATCGAGACATTTTCAAAATTAATTGTGCGTTTGCGTTCTAAAATTTTACCCACTCTAAAATTTTAACATAATAAAAAATTACAATATAATCTCTCTCTCCCCCATCAAATCACTACTATTCACTACAAAAAATATAAAAAAGTACCTCTCTCTTCACTTTTTCACTAAACCCAATACCTAAAATTTTAACAACACTAAAATTTTACAACACAAACACACCCTAACTTTGTATATCAGGATGCATTATAATTGAATAACGTATCATTTGTTCTTAAATCCCTTATCTGTAATATAAAACTCAAGGGCTTTTATTTTCTCTGATTTTATGAATCTACGCATCGTGGTGGTGCCCACTAATTTATGAGTGACTGTACCATAAATGCTGACATGTATATTTATAATTGGAAGACTGACGCTGCTCCGCTGGTCTAGTCTTTCCCAAAAGGGAGATTGAAAGATCTGGATAAAAAAAAAAGGAAAAAAAATTGTCATAAAAGGCCCGAGCCCTCTGCGCACGGTATTGAAACAAGTTGCATGTGTGGAAGCGCATTTTCGAGTTTCGAGTTTCGTACTTCTTGATCCCGTCACCTGCGCTTCTCAGAGTGAGAAGAAGAACCAGAACCAACAGCAGCAACGTCAAGTCGTCGACAACCCCACCTCACTACCTTTCAGGTGCTCCAGCTCTTCGTTATTTTATCATTCTTTATTCGTTTATTTAATCTGTCCTCCCACCAAACCCCACAATTCAGTTCGCGTAAGAGGAATTCCCAGATCTTCTATCTTCCTTCCATACTTATCAATTCAAAACGTGAATTTTGTATCCTGATTACTGTGGTGAATCTTTTGTGAAGATTGCTTTCCGGGAGAGAAGGGAGTATGGTTCGAAACCCATGAAGTTACATTGGAATCTAATTTCTGATTGTTAGATTCTGTAATTTGTTGAATTACCTGAAATATGTGTTTTGTTGCATTCTTGATGTAGATTTGGATCGTGGATTGTTGAATTTGTTCCGTTATATACAGGGGTTTTGTTGACGAACAGGGGGATCTGGGGTTTTGGGTTTTGATTTGATTGAGATCAATGGCAGCTCCTGTGCCTCCTGGGGCACATCGGCCCAGCAATGGTAGCAATAACCCATTCCATCCTCCACCACCTAATTACAACCCTAACTCGAATCCCAATTCGTTAGCGGACAATTTCGGTAATCTGAATCTCAATCGGCCTCCTTCAATGCCGAACTCTGCCACTAGGCCTTCCTCTTTTGGTCAACCACCTCATTTCCCTTCATCATCCCCACCGCCTGGGGTTCCTGTTGCCTCCTCACCATTCTCTCGCCCTGGTCCACCCCCTGGTGTACTTGCAAGACCTGCAGCGCCTCCATCAGGACCCCCACAGTCAGCATTGCCTCCTAATGTGGCTCCAGTAAGACCCACTGGGCCCCCCAGTGGTCAGCCTGCACCTTTTGGGTCCAGAGCCCCTCCTGGGTCTTTCCCATCGGTGGGCAGCAATGTACCACCCACTTCTATGGCACCTCCCCCTGGTGCTTTCCCATCTTCAAGTTTACCCAGTCGTCCAGTTGTTTCAGCACCACCACCAGGTACTCCACCAATCACTACCTCTTCTCCTTTGACCAGTGCTCCAGCTTTCCCTCATTCAAGTGCACCAAGTGGTTATATGAGTAATGGGCCTCCAGCATTCGCATCAGGGCCTTTGCCGGGTGGGCCCCGGTTTCCTCCAGCTGGCAGTGTACAGCAACCACCTGTTGGACCTCCATCAACGTTGGGGTTGGCTGGGGCTACTCCTCAGGCTCCAAGCATGCGTTCTTTTCTTGGTAATCAAGCAGTTTTTGCTCCATCAGTTCCTCCTGTACAACCAGCACCACCATTTTCAGCATCTGCACAAAGTGTACTGCCGCCTCCAGGTCCTTATGGGACACCAACACCAGCATGGCAAATGCAGCCTGGGCAAGTAAGTAATGGCCATTTTTACAGTACATTTCGTTCAGTTTTTAAAGCTTTATGGCCGATAATGTGTGAGGTTCATATTGTTTGTAAGCTGACAGATATAAGCAGTACATGTCAAGCATTTTTATTTGTGTTAAAATTTTAAGTTGTTCATGTTCTTCATTAATTACACCACATAAGTTGGCAATATAGGCCTGTGCTTTTTCGGCTTCAGAATTTCCTTCTCTATTATCACTTGGCACTCATATTCCTCCTTTTTTATGTTTTATTTGGCTCACAAGGAAGAAATCTTGTGTGAGGCCGTGTATACATTTGCTTTGAGTTTGACTGGCAACCTGGATTCCGAATTTTTGAATTTTGATAGGTGGGTCCGCCTCCACCAATTCATGGTTTAGTGCAACCACCGAGGATGTTTGGAATGCCACCACCACCTCTACCAAATCAATCTATGACTGCCATACCTGCAATGGGTCAATCTGGAGCCCCAGTGTCCGGGACATCAAAGATTGATCCCAATCAAATTCCACGGCCCATTCCAAGCTCATCTGCTGCCGTGTACGAAACTCGTCAAGGCAATCAAGCCAATCCTCCTCCGGTATTTCTTTTTGCATCTCTAATATGTATTTGGAAGATTAATGTGATTCATAATTTCCTACATTTAGCAATAACATCTTATTACTTTTCCCTTTAAATTTTGTTTTTCTGGTTCTGCATATTGTAAACCTCGTCCTTGTACTTTTGTCAAGCCTGCTACGAGTGATTATATAGTCAGGGACACAGGGAATTGCAGTCCACGCTACATGAGGTGCACCATCAGTCAGGTCATGATCAAGAATTTATCATATAGTTGTCAAAAATAGTTTTTTTTAAATGTTTCAAAGTCTTGGATGCTAATGTCTTAGCAGTTGACGATATGCTGATTTGTTTCAATGATTTGACAGATTCCATGTACAGCCGACCTTTTGACAACATCAGGGATGCAGTTAGCCTTGTTGATCCAGCCTTTGGCTCTTCCTCATCCGTCTGAGGAGCCTGTCCAAGTAATACTCCATTTTTTTCATCCCTGATAATTGCATATTACGTCTTTCTGGTCACTGTAATGCATGTAGTTTTACTTTGTTTGTTTTTTGTAATCTATTTTGTTCAAAAGTTAATCTAATATCATAAGTTCATATCACAAGCCTTTAATTGGAGCTATTAAGTTTGGACTTGGAGGAAATAACTAGAACCATGTAAAGACAAAACATAATGGAGATTTTTGTTTGAGACCAAAATGGGCTAATACCTAGACTTTGTCCTGAAGCAACGATGCCATGGTAAGAGGAAGTTCCATTCTTACTTATAACACAATCAGGAGCTTTCCTCAGACAAAGGGATTCAACCTGTCTTATTCTGTTATTTTATTCTCAATTCCAGAAATAGAGAAGCTTGAGTGACTTGATATGAATGGCTGAACTTGCCTTGTTATTTGTTGTATTCAAGTTATTACAAGCACTCACAAAATAAAAAAAAATGTTTTTGAAGGATAAAATAGACGTTGATATGGTGTTTGCCTTGGGCAAAGGGATTCCAAATTTATTCCTTTTGCTGTAGTGGGGGGGGGGGCTTAGATGAGGTTATGTTGGTTTAAATGGTGAGGGTGTCGTGCTGTGATCTTGAATGGACTTAGGCTTGTTTACCCTGCAAATAAAATGATTAATAAAGAAAGTTGGTATGTGATATATGGAGTGTGGAAACCATGAAATTGAAGGTTTTACCGCTATTCCTAACTATTATAAGAACTACTGGATTTTTGGAAAAAGTAATAATGTTTCAGACTAATCCTCTTGAGAAGAAGCAAAAATCCACTCTCAAACTGGTTTCCTTTGGTTCCTGCCTCCCCTGTGTATATTTATGTTATTTCAAATTTTTCTGAGAACTTAGGTTTGCTCCCCCCCCCCCCCTCTTCCCTCTTCTAAAAAAAAGACGACTACAGAACAATAGATAGATGTTTGATGCAAGTAACAATTAAATCATATTGAATATTTGATGCATTACGAAGTAGGGGTTGAACTCCATGAACTTCCACACTCAGATTTAAGGATTTTGGATTCTTCTTGTTTCTTGGATTAATTTATGACTTTGGATTTCTTGGGTACTTGGATTGTGTGGAGAGTTTAATGAGCTGGCTACCTCTGTTTTTAGGGGTGTTTTTCTTTGGAAGTGTAGATCAGTGAGCTTTGACGCTTGCTCAAAGTGAAGCTGATTTCCTTGAGCTTTTGTTGGAAAAATCCTTTGCTGTTTCTTTTCTCGCTGTTCCCTCTGTATGCTTGTGCCTTGTTCATTGTGTCCTTACGTGGTCAATTTCTGCTCTTAAGTTTCCTCTCTTTAATTTATCAAAATTTCATTTCACCATCTCTCTTTGGCAATGGTTGTATCTTTGCCATTATGTTCTCTAACTTTTCTTTCCAATGAGATCAAACAAATTATTGCATCTAGTTATTGGTCATTCAAACAACTGAAAACTGCATCCACTTATGAAGTTAATATGCTATATGTATTTTACTTGTTATAGGTTGTAGATTTTGGGGAAATGGGCCCTGTTCGATGTTCTCGCTGCAAAGCTTACATAAATCCTTTCATGAAGTTCATTGATCAGGGAAGGCGATTCATCTGTAACATTTGTGGTCAGTTAAAAAAAATTCCTGTATATTTGTGTTATTTATCTAGTGTTTCATAGCTTGTTTGTTTGTTGTTGAGATCGGGTGTTTCACCCTTCTCCCTGATCCCTAATTTACGTGCAGAGACGCTGTTGAGTTTTATGTGTTAGACCAACGTTTCAATGTTGTCAAGATTTTGGGATGCCATACACTAGGACACTACCAATAATATGTTTTTGGAAGTTGTCTAACTTAACATTTTTGTCATAGTTAGAAGAATATAAAATAGCTTGTATGTTATATATATATATATGTACTCCAATGTTCGTTGGCATCAATAGCTTGTTGATTTGGTTCTGTTCCCCGTACTGTACATTAATACTTGGTGATGGTTTTTAAACATGAACCATCTTTTCTTTGCAGGATATTCTGATGAGACTCCGCGTGACTACCACTGCAACCTAGGTCCAGATGGTAGGCGGAGAGATGCTGATGAAAGGCCTGAGTTATGTAGAGGAACAGTTGAATTTGTTGCTACGAAGGAGTACATGGTTAGCTAATTCATAAGATCTTCCATGTGAAATGAAATTTGTTTAATTTCTCTTGGCACACCATGTCTAACTACTGAGGACACTCATCTAGAAGTTCACCTACTTAAGTGATTGACTACAAAATGATTGGCTGGATTTCACTATTAAACTAATGATTCTTCTACCATTAGAAGGGTTAGCTTAGTAGTAAAAGCTTTCTCCCTTGTGGTTTGGTGAATGGAGGTTATGTAGCGTCTTCCTTTTATGGTGAGATATGGGATGAATTGTGATACTCCTAATTCCACATGAGTGGGAGAGGGGAGCGAATGCAAAGCCAAGTCCTCACCTTGGGATCTTACTAGCTGGAATTGGGCCTTATAATGATTCCTAGGAGCTTCAAAAGTAACTTTGAATAGTCATTTTGAAGTTGAAGTGCAGATGTAGTTAGCACTTTTATCTCACCGAATATGAGTTGCAAAGAGTGTTGTGTAATGTGGGGTTGAAACTTGAACAGATTTGCAACGTTTTCAGATAATGGATTTGTTGATTTGTAAGTATGTGTCTAAAACCTAGGTTAATGCATTTCATGAATTATCACCAAAAGGGAAAAAAAACGAAATGAAACAAAGGATGCATAAGCAATTGTTTCTCTGTAAAGGTACACACTTTTTAGGCCGCACAAAGCATCTAGTATAATTTGCTTTTTGAGTTTCGTGATTGGGCTAGGACGTTAGAGTAACCGAGTAGAATATATTTGTGAAATGATTTCTTTGTTCTTAGTTTCAGCATAGTACTTTTTTCTGTTATTGACTTCCCTGGGTTGCTGGGCCAAGTGATTTTTTGCTTCAATTGACTTATTCCAGGTGCGGGAACCCATGCCAGCTGTTTATTTCTTCCTCATTGATGTATCCATGAATGCCATTCAAACTGGTGCAACTGCTGCAGCTTGCAGTGCAATCAGTCAAGTTATTTCTGATCTTCCTGTAAGTTCTTTAGTCGTAAAAGAACATATTTTTCTTTTCTGCTTGTTATGTCTTGCTGCTTATGTATATATGCATTCACTTTGATCATTCTAGTGACTGATATTATTAATTGCTTTATTATTGCAGGAAGGCCCTCAGACGATGGTGGGAATTGCAACATTTGACTCCACTATCCATTTCTACAATTTGAAACGTGCACTGCAACAGGTTACTAGTAGTCATAACAATTTGTCATTCTCCTTAACTTTTATGAACATTATTCCTAATGATAAATTGACTCTAGTTTATGAGAACAATTATTTTGGGTTATAGAAATAGGCTTGAACAAACATTTGGGCTGAATGTGGAATAATTAACAAAAGAACAAAGGGAAGATTCATATTTATCCTACCTCTGGTTGTGGTATTATCTGCAATTTAGTTTTATGCATTATCATCTTTATGCTTGTAGGTCCTGGAGTAAGTTTATTTTTTGTTGTATGCTGTTGTTCACGTTGTGTTATTGAAGTTGAGGATAACTGTCACCTGAGTTGGAAGGGCCATATATGACATGGCAGGTATAGAGAGCTTAACTTATGACCACTGTAGAGGCGGATATACAAGTTTGTAGAACCATCTTCTGCTGGGCTATTCTGTTGGTTCAAAGGTTGACTCTTTGTTAGAGGCTTGGATATTACCTAATGCATCCAACAGCCAGAGAAAAAGAAAATCCAACAACTGTTATTCTTGAAGATATCATTGATGGTGGTGCTAATATTGTCAAGGATCTTCTTGTGTCCTATTCTGTGTTTGCTTGTGTCCAGGGTATAAGTGGGGGTTGATGGGGAGAGTTGGGGACTAGCTTCGATGACCCTTTTACCTGGTTTTTTGTTGGGCTGCAGTTTAGGTGGGGTGGGGAACGGTCAACAATAGAACAGTGTTAATGGTGCTATTTATTGGTATCCTATGTTTTCTAGAGCATTGCAAGGCTGGGAGATGGGACCGATTGACAACTTGTTTGATTCATTAATGCTCGGTGGGTTAATAGGATGGAGAAAGATTGTTCGGATAGTCTTTGTCATAAATCCAGAAATGACATTGATTCTTTCAAGTTTTGATTGGTGTCTTGGTTGAGGTCCCTTGGCATTCTATTTGGAGGGTGAAAGTTCCAGCAAAGGTGGGTTTCTTGGTTTAGACAGTGGCTCAGGCCAACAATCTATCTTGGATATTTTAGAAAGCGAAAGAAGATAATAGTTAAAAGTATGTGCAAAGCGAGTGAGAAGAAGGTTGATCATCATTCTCGTTATTGTGCTGTTGCTAGGGAGTACTGGTTGATGGTTGTGTCTTTGGTTGCTGCTGTGTTTATAGTGGGCATCTGAGTATTATTATTTGGAGTTCTGTTTGCTGTTGTTTCTTATGGGATCTGTGGAGGAGAGGAATGCTTCCTCCTTTACTTTGGAGGAAATGAGCTCACAGTGATGCTATTGAAGTCTTTATTTCTCAGTTCTGTTTTCATTTGGATGATGGCCATTGGGGGTTTCACATCCTTAGTTTTCCGGGAGTTTTTGGCTTTTTCTAGTCTTGGATGGTAGATTTTTAGAACAAAATATTCTTATAAAAAAGTGGGGATAGATGTGTAATCAGCATCCAAGGGGGTAGAGAAGCATTGTGAGAAGTATAAGAGAAAGGGATATTAGACTTCCAAAGTTAATGAGATGATGGTCCATTTTACAAAGAGAAGGGTGTGCCACAGGAATAGTCGGGTGAGGACAAATTCTTTAACATAGCTTTGGGTGATTTGAGAAAACTGGTTGTTGATTGAGATTGGCCTCAATCTATTGTATGTCTATTGGAACCCAATCTAGTAGCCAGGCATTCTTTGTCCTTATCTCTTGCGGTACCTTTCAGCTTTGTGCAGGATCCTTGATGGATCTATAATTTGGTATATAATGTATGGTTGGAAAAGGATGTACTGAACATGGAGGCGAGAGCAGATGCTATAGGAGGCTGCAAACTCTTATCCCATAATGGAGTGATTCATTAGGTAGCAAAATGCCATGAAGTAGATCAATGGAATTTGTATTTTTAGTGAGTTGGTTGTGACGTGGTAACTTTAAGTAGCTTTAACTTCTACTTTTAGCATGGATTACTTGAAAATGTTGCACTGATTTTTATTTTGGACTTGTTTTTGCAGCCCTTAATGCTCATCGTTCCTGACATACAAGATGTTTATACTCCTCTGCATACTGATGTTGTTGTTCCGCTCTCTGAGGTTGGTTTAAGCTTTAAAATGTTCTCCCTTTTTTTCCCTAATCCTTTATTCTAATTTTTTGTTGTTTTTGTTTCAGTGCCGTCAACACTTAGAGCTATTGCTGGAAAGCATTCCGACCATGTTTCAGAATAACAGAACTGCTGAATCAGCCTTTTGTGCTGCAGTCCAGGTATGCCATTCTATGCAAGGCAATTCTGTCCATTCATGGTGTGTGGTCTGTCCAATTTCAAATGATATTATGCCATCATGTTAGTAGGGTAGCTGTATATGAATGTGTTACAAATTGTATTATGAGTGTGGCCCAGGTTTTGGCTTTGAGTTGTAGCTGTAAATGCATGTATTCTTTGTTACCACATGAATGAATAATTGTAAGATGCACCATATATATCCGTGGCTATTTGCTTTTATGTTGTTTTATAAAATACATATTACATGTTCTCGACGTGGAGTATAATGAGCTTAGGCTGCTGGGGATTCTGCTGTAAATAGTATTTGAAAGAAAAAGAAATGTTAAGTGTCTTAGCTACAGACAGAGAATAACACGTCTTTCATAGCCAGCAAATTAGAGAACTTTAAATATGGTGCAAGTTATTGCACAAATTTCTATGCACATAAACTGATAACTGTGGATAACAATTGACCATATTACTTTTTAGAAATAGGATTTTTGTATAGAATATGGTATTTTATTAATATGGATTACAAAATTTTGAGCTTTTATTCCCATTACAGGCTGCTTTCTTGGCTATAAAGAGTACTGGAGGAAAGCTCCTGGTATTCCAATCAGGTAAGCTTATGAAATTTTCTGTGCTTCACACAATACTACTACTCTATTCGCCTCATACCATATTGTTTGTACATATCTGTTTATGCTGTTGTATGCAGTCAATCATGTGGTACACCTTCTGCGATTTCCTTCTTAACTAAATCCATTGAAATTTACCAGAAATAACAAAACAAATCCTGCTTTCAGTTTGATTACATTTTTTCTCCCTAGGCAGGTTTTAGTTTGATTCATGTGCTTGTGATGCTCGTGACATTCTGATGCTGCAGTTGCATGTGGCACAAAAGCAACTATTGAAGATATGTATATTATCATTACTAACAATGATGCTATTGCGTGTCCCTCTACAGCGAAGTCAATGGGGAACTTTGACGCCATAGATATTGAGAAAATAATGTAACAGTTCAGTATTTGGGCCATGTACCAAAATGGAAAAAAAAAAAATGAAAGGGGGGATTTTTAGAAATAAGGTTGGAACTGTCTGCCCCTTGATGAAAAATAATGCTTGTGGTTCTTTTAAGCATGTCTGAATTGGAGTGTGAAACGGAAGAGAGTGAAAACTTCATACATAGCTTTTCATATATGAGAGTTCTGTTAGAACCTAGAAACTGGGGTCAAAGCAAATGGTGAGCCTGGATGTGAGGATGAAGTAGCTTAGAGTTGGACAAATGAACTTGTATTATAATCTTTCGGTAGAGTTGTAATGGCTAGGCTATGTGGTTTGTTGAGCAAATTACAGGATCAGATCCGTTTTGCATTTTGTAGTGCTTTTGAAAAAACTGAATGCGAGGTTGTTAGTGGCTAGGTAAGATGGAGGTATATATCTGGCTATCACTTCTTAAAGATTTGCACGTACTTTCATCAATTGGTATCTCATTTATAACAAGTAGCTGGCAACCTTGAAATTATTGGTTCTTTTCCTTTATAGCAATGGTAGCACTGGTCAAAGTACTAATTGTCGTGAAAGTTTTGAAGAATTGGGACCTCATAGGGCTAATGGAAAAGTTTCTGTATTTGAATGATTTGGTGGAATTATTAAATTGAACGTGCCTCCTTTTAATCAATACCTTTCTGCTTTTGTCTTGCTAGTTATAGAGCCTAGAGCAGAAGAAAATCTTAAGCGTGTTGATGTCTCAGTCACCAAGGTGTTTTAACAAGTTGAGTTCTAATGACGATTGCAGAGTTGTATTCATGGTGTTTGACTTTAATCATATATCATCCCACAGCTAATTGACTAGGAGCTCCAACTTTATAGATTTGGCTAGCACTTTAGCCATTACTTTTCTCCCTTATATCTTGGTGTTCCTCTACGGTCCTAAAGTCTTACCATTTATGTGTTGGCTATGGTCATTCTCTACTGGAACTTTTGGTTCCCCTGAAATCCATGAAGTGTACTAAGAAAATCTATTGCCTCCGAGGACGCTGATGATTTTTCTACCTTGTGTGCAGTCTTGCCATCAGCTGGCATTGGATCACTTTCTGCTAGAGAGGCTGAAGGACGAACTAATATTTCTGCAGGGGAGAAGGTATAAATTACTTACCTCTATTGTCATCCTGCCATTTGTGTCTTTGAATAATTAGTACAGCTATTGTTCTTGCTTTTTTCTGTGCACAATTGTTATCTCTTGCAGTATAACCTTTGTACTGTTCTCACTTATTCTAATGAGATTGACTTATTTATAAAAATAAAATAAAATGTAACACTACTATTAATCATTATGGGGGTGTTTGTTTGTGGAAATATTGGGGTTTTGGAAATTTTGGGTATTGAGGTTTGTGAAAAAGTATAGTATTTTATGCAAAAGTGAGGAGAGAGAAGATTTAATTGAATAGTATAATATTATTTTATAATTTAATGAGGAGAGATGAATTATTTTATGATTGTTTAGAAATATTGAGGGGTGGAAATATTGGGAAACAAACGCCCCCTATGTTAGTGCTACTAGTCATCTACAGGAGAGGACTTTGGTGTTGTGGTTGTAAATTCAATATTTTGACTACTGGATTTCAGGAGGCCCATAAATTACTCCAACCGGCTGACAAAACTTTAAAGACAATGGCGATCGAATTTGCCGAGTATCAGGTGAACTTTAATTTCTTTTTGCTCGACTGTTATCAAGATTTCTGTAACAAATTCTGCCACCTGACACTTGCTGGTCAATATAGTAGCTAGCAAGCACTATATATCTCACCTAATTGATGTTTTTCATGTTACATCCAGGTCTGTGTTGATGTATTCATTACTACCCAGACTTACGTAGACATTGCTTCTATCTCTGTTATCCCAAGAACTACTGGAGGACAGGTATGAACCATTTTCTAATCCCTAATCTCTCTCTCTCACTCTATCTGACAGGAGAAATTCCTGTTGCATATCATCATTCATGTGAGCCTACCTGTGGAAAGGGTGGCTAGAAATTTTTTAACTTCCTGCTAGTACTGTATGTGTAGTGCAGCTATTGCTGGGACGTCTCTTTTATTTTGTCCGACTGTGCTACCAAGGTTGAAGTAGCCCCTAGTTATCATTCTTCAAATCTAAAGAATTGATCCAAGAAATTGCATTTTCCTCTGATTCCACCATTATTCAGCCTAATTGTGGAACTGAGATTTTTCTCTTGGAGGCAACTATTTTGTTTTCATTTTTCTTGGTTGCTTGCCACTTGGCAACGTTTCTGAGAAAATGCAGAAAATGCAAACCTTGAGTTTGATTAATGGGGGGGGGGGCTAGAAATAAGAGAAGAAAAAAAACCTGAAAAGAGGGACAAAATGTGTTTTGTGTATAATGGGCTAGGTACAGATGGCCTTTTCGTTTTCTTCTTTCGTTGTCACAGAGGGGCAATGAGTTTACTTGTGTGGATTTGGATATCATGGCGTCATGACTATTGTGCATATATTGTGCATTGTGGTTGATGAGTCAAGCATTGAACTTTCATTTCATACTCTAGAATTTGCATTCACGAATGAACACCAGGAAGAAAGCAAAAATGATATGAATCTGCCAGATGATTGATATTTTAGATGTGTTTTTTAGGAAGGAAGTGGCTACGGGCTTGGGCCTCATGAGCAATATATATTTTTTCTTTACTCGTTTGGGAGAAGCAGGGGATTAAAATGCTCCTACTGTTTCTTCTTGTACCAAAAATTTGTGGATGCTTTTTAGAGAAGTCTTCCATTGGCGGGAAATTTTTTTGCCTCTGTTTGAGTCTGAGCCCCGTGGCTCTCCTTCCGTGGTTTTGTTGCCAGCATCTCGTTGGATCTTCATAGTCAGTGAATCCCCGTATAAAAGTGACCCCTGGTGTGTGTGCGCATGCAATCTTGTACTACTTTTGCCCCTCCGTTTGTCTGTTGATTAAAAATCAGAAGCATATAGGAGCAGTGTCTTCCAGTGTCCTGACTTGCTTGTGTGCGGTCTCTAGAATGTTGTCCTGTTTTTAGCATTTGTATTTGAACAAGTAGTGGAATCTATCAAACTAATGTTGTATTTTTTGTCTGAAAATGTTTTGAAGTAAAATATTTTCAGAACTTTGTATGTTTGGGAGGGTAAAGGAACTTTAGGTCAATAGAAAATCTAAAGTGGGGTCCATAAAAAATTAGATCTGTCAAATGTAAAATGGGGTATCTCTCTCTAGAGGGGTAAATCATTTTCCGCCTCTGTTCTTCATACAATAGTCTACCCTCCCTGAATAAAACTTGGTGAGAAGAAGACAGACTCCAAATCAAACACTACTAAATAGAACTAAACACTAAAAAAAAATTTGGGACTATTTAGGGCATCAGCCAAACGCTGAAAAATTTAATAACTTTGTTGAAAAATATTTACAGCTGAAAATGTTATTTTTCTGTTTTAACGGGGAAACAAACATGGCCTATTTCGAATGGGTTTAATCTGATCATGATCTATTTTGGTATTGAAAAATTTGAGTTTGGTGGAACCCATGCATCCTTTCTCTTTTAGTATTTTTCTTTTGTTAAAATTTGGAAAGGAATCTAGTAGCAAAAGGTAGAAATGGAAACACACCTCAGTTTCGTCTTTCCTCTGCACCACATGGAATTAATTGACACACTGAATGACATCTTTGGAATTTCATGAGTTAAGACCTAAGACCTTCATTTGCCCATTTATGCAGATGTTAGTTTTCCAATCTAACATATAATTAGCATAGGAAGGGATCTCCAATCCCATGTAATGATCTTTAGTGAGAGAAACTCTCCCTTCTCTCTAGTTTCCTTTCTCGTTTTTTTTGTGCTTTCTCTTGTTGTTGTCATGATTATTGTTTGCTGGTTGTGTTGCTTCTAGTTTTTAAGATGGGTTTAGATAGGTGGTTTCGTGTAGAAGCCAAGTCCTTTCAGGTGTCTGTTGATGTTAGGGGAGTTGTTAGATGGTCGGAGTGGAGTCGCAAGTCTCATAGTGCCATTTCGGTTGGGAGATTAGGGGCTGCCTGGTTAGTTACTCTAGCCAGCCAGCTATTGGGTGTTGATGGTGCTCAGGATGTCGTGTTGCGATTCAATGAAGGCTCTAGGGCTTTCCTGGCTCAACGACGTGCTAACAAGGCGGGAAGATTTGTTGCTGTGATGGAGTTTGGAGAAGGACGCCGGAAAGGGGTGGTCATGGTCCCTGAAGGTCGAGAGGGAGCTGGTTGGTTGGCTATGGCAGCATGTTTCCAGGGGGTGGTCGATCACTTTGGGCCGGTAGGGGGTTATCTTGGTGCTGGCGATGCTGTGGGAAAAGGAGAGAAGTTGTCCTTTGCAGAAGCTGTTCAGCTGGGGTCGATGAAGGGTGGTCATGGGCAGGGTGTACCTCCTGCTCAAAGTGCCGTTCCATTTGCAGGAGGCAAAGAGAAGTCGATTGTGTTGGTAGGGAGGAACACTGCAGTCGAGGGGGCAGCTTTGTCTGATTCGGGGGCTACTCCTGCCATGGCAGAGGTTTGCTGCCCAATGCATTTCCGTTTGAAGCTTAAGGGTTTGTTGGAGGATTTGAATAGGCTTATCGGGTCTGTTTTGGGTGAGGGTTCGGGGGGGCTGTTGGCAGACTGGGTAGGCCTCAAATGGTTTGAGTATGCTGGGCCGGGAGCTGGAGCTGGGCCTGTGACTGGCGTCACTTCACTAAAGCCCGAGGGGGGGGGGAAGGGTCTGGGCTTGAGGACCAATTGGGTGATGTGGATTTGGGTGGGCCTGTTTCTGGGTCGGTTGGGTTTGTAGATTCGGGTGGGTCTGGATTTGGGCTGGATGGGTCTCTTGCTGACCCGATATTCTCTTCTGCCGACGTTATCGTTGACCCGATAAACTCTGTCGACCGGAAAGCTTTCCCGACGATCGGTCTGCCTTCGTCGTCGCGGTCGGTGGTGGTAGGAGGTGGTGCTGACGTCTTGCCGGTGACGGATCTGTTGGTTGAAGGTGACGGATCTTTGCCGACGATTGGTCTGCTCTCGTCGTCGCGGTCGGTGGTGGTAGGGAGTGGTTCTGACGTCTCGCCGGTGGACGTGCTGCCCTCGTCGACCAGGTCTGTGGTGGTTGGGTGTGGTTCCGGCGACTCGCCGGTGCCGGTTCAGTCGTTTGTTGCTGAGAATGTGTCTGCCCGTGTCTCTTTGGAAGGGGGTCTTGTTCAGGGGTGTCCTGGGGCTCTCTCAGGTCGCTTGAAGGGGGGGGGATGGATCCCGGGGGCTGTCTGGTGGTGAGTGCTCTAAACCTTCTGTAGGTTTGGAGGCTGGTCTGGAGCCCGTGGGTGAGAGCTCTGGAGTGAGGTCCTCGAGGGGAGATTCTCCGGCGTGGATCCTGGACATGGTTTCCTCCGTGGGTAAGATGGTTGGGGTGTCCTGTGGTGGTCAAGAGGATAAGATGAGGGAGCTCTTTGAAGCATTGGAACGAGATCGGAAGCCGGTTCATTCGAAATCTTCAAGAAAATCAGGGGGGAAGATGATCAGGGAGCTGAAGGGTTTGAAGTCCTCAGTCAATTATGACGGGTCTTCCTCTTCCGCTAGGAAGATTGTGACCTTTGGTGTGGACTGTTAGGGGTTCCGCTTGAGATGCCGGGGGGGGGGGTCTGGGAGGGTGTGTTTTTGTAGGCCTATGGGTCACGGGTGGGTGGGTTTTTGGTTTCTTCAGTATTTTCTCTTGTACTGTTGTATTCCCGTTGTGTTTCGTTTTTTTTTTCTTTTTAATAAAACTGCCTTAATTATCAAAAAAAAAAATATAATTAGCATAGGATCCATTCTAAAAGGCTTTACACTCTTCATTGTTTTTATAGTTCAGTGGACTGTTATGATCTGGTCTTCTGTTGACTGGTTTTTAGGTGGTGTTTGGTTTGGGCAATTTTTGAAAATCCCTTGGAATCCTAATGTGGATATTATCTTTTATTTACTTATAAAAAATATTATCTTTTATTTAGTTGCAAACATCTCGAGGGAATCTAGATGCCCACGGGAATCTATAGAACCATTAAAGCAGATGGGTGTCCAGATTCCATAGGTTTCAAAATGTTATATTTTTCCTAACAGGTTGGATTTACCCTAGTTTCAGTATCCTCTATCTTGTATAGTCTCTTCCTCACGCAGCCACTTCTCTCTCCTTCACCTGATCATTGTACACGTCATAGGCGGTTACGTTCCCTATGTATTGTGCAGTATGGTAATGGCTTCGTAAACAAGGAATTTATTGGGGGTATTATTTTTGTTTACCTTAGTTTATGTGAGTGGTGTTTCTATTTGCTCTTTGCCCATTTTATTTAGGTTTTTTGAGATGATTTTGTTTGTGTTTTCAAGCAAATTTATGACAGAATGGATATCTAGGAATAAGCCAAACACGAGAATATGATGTCCTCTAGATTCTCATCAGATTCCGTATCAAACCAAACATTGGCTTTATTTAATTCGCGGACATTAGATTCCCATGCATCATTTTCTTGGCAATTTGGATGCCTGAGGGTAGACAGCCTATGTCAAGCTTGTTGGAGGATTTGTTTTTTTCCATTTTCTTCGAGTTTAAATGGGCTCTGTCAGGTTCGAATCCTGCTGCTCGCGTGTTCCCTCTTTGATTTACTTATAAAAAAAAAAGGATCAGCAAAGCATCTGTAAACTCATACAGTTGATATAACATTTGAATTGAGTCTAATATATGTTTTCTGTTGTGCTTTCCTTTTCTAGTGTATTGGCTGTTTCATGATAGAACTTCAAATGCCATTTTCTATCTTCCAGGTTTATTATTATTACCCATTCTCAGCTCTTTCCGATCCTGCGAAGCTTTATAATGATCTTAGATGGAATGTTACAAGGCCTCAAGGTTTTGAGGCAGTGATGCGTGTGAGATGCAGCCAGGTAGGCATTTTGCTATACTGAAATTTATATATATATATATAGTAAGAGCTTGATAGTTGCTGTATTCCCATGAGTTGACTTTGTTTTCATCATTTATAGGGTATTCAAGTTCAAGAATATCATGGGAACTTTTGTAAACGTATCCCGACGGATGTTGACCTATCAGGGGTTTGTACACCTACTTGATTTACAGTTGTCTATTAGTACATTGACATTTATTTCTACTTGGCACGAAACTTTAGCGTCAAAGAATCACAGACTACATTGAGCATCAGGACCACATGAATTTTGAAGCTTTTTATCATTGTGAGGAATAAATCTGGAAGCTATTAGCATTGTATCTTGCACCTTCACAAGTGAGATAGATCCTCTAGAGATGATTTTGTTAGTGTTTGTTCTTCAACGGAAAAAAATCGTATTCAAAATCAAGAATGCCACTTTTGTTTTAAAGAGAGAAGGAAAAAGGTAAAGAGAAAATAAAAAGGTTTGACCTTGCTAGAGGTAATTGTCTTTATTCTTTTTAATTTGCAATAGAACTGTTAGTCTATTTTTCGGTTTTCTTTCTCCTTTCTGGTCACATATTGTGTGAGGATTTTGTGGTTCTTTACTGTGTTTTTGAAATCCTAACACATCTTTCTGCTCCACAGATTGACTGTGATAAAACTATAATGGTAACGTTAAAACATGATGATAAGTTGCCAGATGGATCAGAATGCTCTTTTCAGGTACCAATGAATTTATATGCATCACCATATTAGGACTAGTGAATGCTTTTATTTCCTTTTGCTTAGAGTGTGTAATGGTTATATTGCTTTCCTAGTTTATTAAAGAGTTTGTGTTTTCTATTAGTGCAGGAAAATTAGTGACTTATTGTTATTGATTATTGTTACGATTGCTTAGTTACTTATTGTTGGGTGTAGTGTGCCCTTCTTTACACCACTGTGTATGGCCAAAGAAGAATTCGAGTTACAACTCTATCTCTCCCTTGCACCAGTATGCTGAGTAACCTTTTCCGCTCAGCTGATCTGGACACTCAATTTGCATGTTTGTTGAAACAAGGTATTGATCTTTTTTTTATCGCTCTATGCATTTCGGTCATTTGGTGACGATCCTTTTCATACCTAGCAGCTTTATATTGTTGATATCTATAATTATCATCAGTCGTGTAACTCATAATAAAGGTTGTAAAAGGTGAATATAAAATGCTTCCCCACTTCCCCCTAGGGGTGCTTATTTTGTCTGGCTTCTTGTTCATAATGTTCTTTTACATCTATTGAAAATGGAGCGATTGATGTTTTCATTGTTTTTGAAAGAATTACTATTATATTCATTTTATTTTCACTCTTGTAGCTGCAAGTAAAATTGCTTCCACTCCACTCTTGCAAGTCCGAGAGCAAGTGACGAATCTTTGCGTCAGCGTTCTGCTTTCATATCGTAAATTTTGTGCTACTGTAACATCGTCTGGACAGCTTATTCTACCTGAGGCACTCAAGCTCCTGCCTCTATACACCCTTGGTATATTTCCTTCTGCTAACGCATATACGCTGAGTTCCACGGATTTATTTTGTTTAAGCTGCCAACTTTTTGTAAAAATTACTACAGCTAACATTTTTTTGCTGCAGAGGTTACACTCTTCCCTATGTGATGTACTTTTCTACGCACCGTTGTAGAATTTCCACTCTAGAATCCAAAGGCTTTCTCTCTCTCTTATATGTTTGGGTTTTTTGTTTCCGAAGGGGGGGGGATAGCTGAATCGTTTTTGCAAAGTGTAGCATTATGAGGACCTAGGTACTATAGTGGGGAATTACTCCCTTAGTTCGTGGGTAGAAGATTTTGCATTGCTCCAGGCAGCAAAGTGACACTTTCCAAGAGAAAAATATAAGAAGGAAATTAGGGAAAAATACACTTTTTACCCACCAACTATCACTTGTTTTGCACTTTGCACCCTAAACTATCATGTTTGAGAGATTGCACCCACAAACTACCCATCCCTAAGGGCATAATCATCATTTCGTTTTTAAAAAAAGTCACGTTCCATCCAATTTGACGGAAAAAATAGACGGAGGGTGTATGTGTTAGGGATTGGTAGTTTGTGGGTGCAATGTCTCAAACGTGGTAATTTAGGGTGCAAAGTGCAAAACCTATAATAGTTTATAGGGGAAAAGTATATTTTCCCCAAGAAATTAAGTTCTAGTCAATCATAACTCCCCATTCTAAGCAATCACATATAGCCAGAAAGCAACCAGACCCTTTAGAGAAGAGATTTCCCCCTTGAGCCCTATAAAAAGAAGCTTGAAAGCCACCTGTATTTATCTGTAATGAATGTAGGCTGATGGCAAGTTCTTAGTCTTGATTTTATTTACACTGATGAACATAAGTTATGAACTATTAAAATTTAAGGAAAGGCGACTGAAGTCTCAATGATACAAGTAGTCCCCAAATAAGACCCATCAACTACAACCAAACTAAGCGTTCTTGTTGAATTTTGTCAGCCTTATCAACTGTTCCAGCATCACACTAACTTAAAGAACAGAAGAAGCTTGAACTAAAAGCCAAATTTGAATCTAGGTCACAAGTTGGCATATTTTTGCTATGCATATATTGTATTTTGGTCTCTAAAGCTTTCCCTTTCTTCAGCCTCTTATTGTCTTATTCATCATATGATATTATAGTGAAAAAATTGTTCTCCTTTTGTTGGCAAACTTCTGTGAATTTTCACCTTTGTTTTCTTTTACTCTCGGTTGCCTTCCATGTTACTTTTACAGCTTGAGTCTTTTATACATTTGAGAAGTATATTTGTGTTTTGATGATGGTGTGTGGTGATCCCCGGTCTTATTAATGCTGAAACACGGTTGTCATTGAACATCCAACTTCTGGCTTGAAACGTTAGAGCTACAACTAATATACGATCTCGGTGATTAACTGTTGTATCTTTTCTTTTGTTTCTTTTCAGCGCTAATGAAAAGCATAGGACTGCGGAATGATGGGAGAGTAGATGATCGGTCTCTTTGGATCAATTGTGTTTCCTACCTCTCTACTCCCTTGGCCATTCCATTGGTGTACCCCAGGATGTTGGCTATCCATGAACTTAAACCAAAGGTACGACTTATAGCATGTGAAGTTGTGGAGTACTTCCTCTAATATGCTTTCAGAAACCCCCATTAACTTTCTCTTAATTGCCAGGATGAGGATGAATCTCTTGTTCCTCCTGTAATTCCACTTTCTAGTGAGCATGTTAATGAAGAGGGAATTTATCTTCTCGAGAATGGTGAGGACTGTTTGATGTACATTGGGAACTGTGTAGATTCTAATCTCTTGCAACAACTCTTTGGCATCTCCTCAGCTGATGCAATTCCTACGCAGGTAGTCTTGTCTGATCCTTTCGGAATATATATAGTCTACTTTATACATGGAAACAACACAGGTCTGGGTCAGACCCAAAATGTTTGGCACTCAAACTCCATTCTTGTGGCATAAGTAGGCTTACTATCTGCCTCTGAAAAGGCCCATTTTGGACATTGTCTGCCAAAAGATCTTGAAGGCTGGACACACTGAACTACTTGGCCTTTTAGTTATCATTGAATAAAGTAGGAGTCTACCTAGTGCACAAGCTCTTGGTGAATGTAAGGAATTCAATTCTTACAGTGTATGTTGCATGCTTTAAGATATATATAACGAGTGCATCCACTTTTGGTTTTCATTTGCGAAAACATAGACAAGGGTGCTCATGAAAATTCTGGTTTCTCAAACTCTTTTTAGGTAAGGCTGCATTATAGTTCCCTTAGTATTCTTTCATATGATCTTTGGATCAAATGGCATTTCCTCCTCCAACAAATAAGGGGTATGGAGTGAGCTCATATTCACATGAATGTGTAACCTATCGAGTAAAAAAAAGAGAGGCAGTCCCCTTGGTTTTTGTGCTGATTTAGTGTCTTCATGTGATAAAATGAGAGTATCTATAAGTAGTGCGTGTATAAGAATTGATTTGCTGGATACATTTCCTGCTGTGCAACTTGGCATTTTGTAACTTAGTATTTTGTGCACTCAGTTCGTGCTGCAGCAACATGACAGTCCACTATCACGGAAACTCAACGATTTGGTAAATGAGATACGGCGGCAAAGATGTTCCTACCTCCGGTATGACTGAATTGATTATGTTACTTCTTATTCTTAGGAGTTTATTGCAGCATCTTTAGGTGATTTACCTAATCCACCATCTGATGCGTTCATTTAGTGAAATTGTTGATAATCTTTGTGATATTTTTGCAGCTTAAAATTGTGCAAGAAAGGAGATCCATCAGGTCAGTGCAGTCCAAATTTTTTGAGCCAAAACATGGAAGTCTTACTTCTTTGTACTTCTGGTCCACTATTAATTAGTCAGATAAAAATTTCCCCATATAGCTTGCATTGTCCAATAATATCAACCAACCAAATTAGTTGATTCTTTCTCTTAAAGATTGGGAAGGGATTTTTTTTTTCTCAGTTAAGCATGAGCATAATTTCATTCATAAACTTAAATATACAAGAGGATGCGTGGGGCGCGAACAATCACCCAAGACTTTTCTTAACATATCTGAAAATAGAAATAAAAAGGGAGGGCTGCCGTTGTTGTGGCTTTTGGTAGCAGTCTTGAACAACCCAACGGGAAAGATCACTGCTAACAATGGCAATGCGGTGCCTGCTGAATATGTAATTTTGTTTGTTTGCGTGCTGCATCTCTGTTCAATCTCAAGTACTGGTATTGTCGACAGAGGTTGGATAATAGATTGTCTTAATCTATTGTCCCTTGTTTTGTAACTAGTGTACTATGAACTAGGAGGCTTGCGTTGAAGTTGAATATGTGCATATATGTTGCATGGAATCTCATCAGTGCTTGTAGTACATGCATTATTCTCATTCGAAGGCTAGGTGTGAGGACCCAGAATGGGGATTATACATTATGTTAATTTGATCTTACAGACAGATCATTGTCCCTTGTTTTTTGTCACTATTAAAAAAAGTAAAGGAGTTTCTTTAAATAATAAAGAACTATTTTGTTTGCTCAAAAGCTTTTTTACTGTTTGTTGTCCCCAGGAGCATTGTTCTTCTCCTATCTGGTAGAAGATAAGAATGCAAGCGGCCCCTCCTATGTCGAGTTTCTAGTCCATGTCCACAGGGAAATTCAAATGAAAATGTCATCTTGATTATTTTCATGCTTCAGTCTGATATACAAGTTTTGATCACCTCCAGCAATGACACCATGAACTTCAGAGGAAACGGCAACTCCGATTTTGCTCTCTATATGCAGTCATCGGCTGTACCTCTGCGGTGTTAATATGTTAAAAGCAAGCAGAGCTGAGTTTTGCTACAAGCAGTTTGTTGGTAGAGGCAACGTTCAGTAGATATTGGTGGTAGTTAATACAAAGCATACATTTCTTTTTTATATATGTTGATTGGTATTCCTCATCCTAGACAACCCTGCCCCTCTTGGGCAGAAGGGGAAACAGAATGTATGAACGGTTTTGTTGTTTATGCAGTTGATCATCAAAGAAAGAAACAAACATGTAACAATAGTTGTAGTCGAATTGATAGTTTCTGGGGGTCCTTCAATGATGAAACCCTCTCTCTGTATTACCCTTTTAATTGTCCCCTTGGTAATCAACTTCCTTGGCCAATTAACAAGAACTGAAGCTCCCCGTTTATGAATCTCCCTGATGTGTTGAAAAAAAATGCTCCACCCTCTCTCCTCGGTAGGGTTTCCCTGAAAAAAGTCTTTCGCCACCGTGTTTCAGCCAACCTCTTTCCTGCTCTTTGTACCAGCGGTTGCCCGCTCGGAGGCGGCGCAGGCTAATCTTTACCATTATCCTTGGAGATAACGATGCCTGGTATATTAATATTAGTAATAGTAGAAAGATCAAAGGAAGGGCGAGCAAGATGAGAGCGATCTGCCTTGCACCGAAAAACTGCAGCTCGGGCCTCGGACGACCTCATATGAGCGGAACGTTCACAGGCAAAGCATCACACAGCAGTCTTTGCTTATTTTCCTTGTGCTTCAGTGGTTACGGTTGTGATTGGTAGTGCCTGCTTAGGCCTATGAACTGAGCTCCCACAGCTCGTACACTCCCAGAATCATGCTGATCTTGTTTTAAGATTCTGTCGGATTTTAGACGCACTCCCCGAATCTGCAGAATATTGATAAAAACAAGTCGACACAAAACGGAGATTGGTCTCTTACTTTTGAACTAAACAAATTCGCAGTGGGTGCCGGGTGGGGTTCATGTCGGCACTTTTTTTGTGACTGAAATTGATCACGGCCTTTTGTTTTAAGTTTTTGGATCCTTGATTTATGTTGAGTTTTGCATTTGGGTCCTGAATTTAATAGAATCTCGGTGTCAAAATTTCGGAAATTGAAATCTGCCTCATTTGTAAACTTGAGGAAAGACCCTTCATATTTTGATGAGGCCTTTAGATCGAATGATTCGCTTAGATTCAAAAGGAGAAGCTCTCAAAGCACAAATATTAATTGGATTCTGCCGAAGGAAAGCTTCTGTATCCATTTTTATTTCATTTTTTTGAGTGCATTTATTTATTTTGTCCAGATGCTTCAGCCTTTCAGAGACCCAAAACGGTGCGTTTCCATTGAGGATACAAAACAGCTGCTGGTGCTACGGCGTTGTTCGTTTTTCTACTGCGCTTCTTAGCACCGGGCGCCAACCGAGTTTTCGTATCAGTCCGTATCGTAAATATTTGGAGACTGGAAGGCTATGTCTGTCTTTTTAACTCTCACAATCTCCAGCCTGATCTTCTAGGGCACGAACGGCGGGAAGATTACTCCGACGAACCGCACCGGAATCAACCAAAATAACTCGCAGTTGACGAACCGAACCCCAAAAGAGAACCCTAAAATCCCCCAAAATGTCCTTCCTCGATGAATTTCAAGCTAGTAAGCCCCTTCTCTGATATTGTTGTTTCATGCTTGCTGTAAACCCTAATTCCATGTTGTAAGCATGGGGTATTTTGATGGTGATATTTTTTTTTTCTCGTTTTTTAAGGTTCTTTTGCTTGAGGTAAATGCGATATATGAGTGCATATGTATGTATATATAACTCATACATATATTTGGTTATGATGTGACTATTCCCATTTGCTCTGTCTCAATTTCTATTTACTGAAAACAACACTTGGTTCAAATTTTAAGGAAAATCGTTAAGGAAAAAAGAAGCAATTTGTTTTGAATGATGTTGTCTTACTTCGTTGCAATTGTACCCAATGTGCTTTTAGAAAACATAGTTCATAGCTAATTTCCGTGGTTTACAATTCCTTCAGCAATTTGTGTCTTATAAAGTCTCGATTGTGGTTTTGGGATTTAGTGGCGCCAACTTGTGTATGATAGATTTTCACTTTCACAAGATGTTTTTTACACCTTTTACGAGTTGTTAAAGTATTAGAGTATACGAGGTGCTTCAGTTTTGAGGAGAGGTACTGTTGTATAACTATTTTTTTTTAAATGAAGAGTGATATAATTGTGTGCCAATTTTCCACAGATTTGGATTCTCTGCCCGGTATTCTGCAAAAGAAGTACTCACTGTTGCGAGACCTAGATAAAAGTTTACAGGGTATGAGTCTCAGTAGCAACAATGACAACATAATAGGTCATTGTTATGATATCATCTTTATAATCTTTGTTGCATTGTTATATAGTGGTTTTTCATTAGTGATGCTAGAGTTGAAATATCTATAGCTTTATGACTATAGATGAGAGGAAACTAATTGTCACCTTCAATTTGGTGAACTACATCCTCACTAGGTTCAAATGATAGGAAAACCCTTAACCCTACCCTTATGCATAGTATGTACCTAAGCCCTCCTCCCCCAGACAGGAGAAAAATATCCCTCTGCTATTACACAATTATCGCGATAGATATGTTCATGATTATGTACGTGTTTTTAGAAGTTGTTCTTTCTCAATTAAACTACACATTATGGCACACAAAGGGAAAGATGCAACTAACTTAGTCATTGACCTAAGCTATGCTGGAATTGTAATCTGTCGACTAATAATATTTTAATAGTTTCTACCATTATATGTTAGGCAAACTCTTGACTCCAGAATGTTTCAAATCATGTTAGATACTAATTATGATTGTATTCACCCAGTTACCTTAATTTTTTAATATGCTTGTATTTTATGTATGTTCTACTTAATGTGTACCTTCATGCTTTAAGAAAAATTAATACTAAAGCTTGGTGCGTGTATGTAACGGTCACTTTGTAATGGTCTTCTTACGAAATTAACAGATATCCAAAGACAAAATGAACAGCGTTGTGAACAAGAAATTGAGGAAATCAGAAGGGGAGTTAGGTCGGGAAATATTACACCCAATACTTCACTTATCAGATTCTCAGATGATGCACTTGATGAGCAAAAGCACAGCATTAGGATTGCGGATGAAAAGGTTGCCTTGGCTGTTCAGGCATATGATTTGGTATGTGGGATTTCCGTCTTTCCTTGTACGGTGATTACTGTCGTTGTTTGCAGCATGCGAGAAAGTGAGCTCTTGAACCAGAGCTACTGGTAATGCTTGTCGCTTGTGAGAGTTTATTGGACACGTGTTTAGTTCCATAATTAAGATTGCAGTACCTAGCAATCATGAGTTTGTTGGACATGAAGGCCAGTTTGTTCTTTGGAGAATGAGATCTATTGTCGAATGCCCTTTTATAGGTATAAGTTTTGAGAAAAAGATCATCCGCTTTCTACAAAGTTGGGTAATATGGAATAATACAGTTGAAACCGTAATTGATGAAGTCAAGATGTGCATGCCTTAATGTTAGGTATTTCTTATTACTGCACCTACTTTGACGGGTATAATATTTCCATTATTTTTAAGGAATTAGCTTGGCACCCTCATTTTTTATTTACTTTGCTAATTGTGTCTATTCATAATAATGCTTTAGGTAGATACACACATACAACAACTTGATCAATATTTGAAAAGATTCGATGAAGAGCTTCGACGTGGTAATCTACTTATATTCCATGTTGATTGATTCAATAGTATTTTTCCACTTTGTGGCACTTTCACAGCTTTAATGGTTTGGAAATACTTGATCGTTTCTGCCTGACTTAAATTATCAATTTCTAATACTTCTGTGACAGAGAGAGAGGGTGCTGCTGCAAGTGGGGTCCCTTCTCCAAGTCTTGCTGTTAGCGTGAAAGCCGGAAGGGGGAGTGAAAGTGGTAGAGGAGGGCGTAAGAAGTATCTACCTTGCCTATATATGCTCGTTCCTTGTTAGTTTCCTGATAGGTTATTTCACATGTGCTTACTTCGGTTTGATTCCGATGATTTAAAAAAAAAATTGGGATACTTGCTTTAATTGTCTTTTTTCGTTAGTTTCCAGATAAGGGGAATGAGATCCATTATAGATTCTTTTTCTGACAAAGATACGTAGACTACTGGCTTTGAAATTATAATGGCTTAGCGCAAAATCTTTAAAAAGATGGGGGAAGATAGGGGGAGGGATTTTTCTTTGGGCCCTAGAAGAGCAACAAGAAGGGAGGACGGTGCAAGGGTCTTGTAATAGAGCAGGAAAGTGATGAAGGGAATAGTAGTCTTTATGGAGCCCTTTTACCGGGCAAATCCATTGATTTTCAAACAATTGTAGGGCAGCTCCATTGCATCAAAATTGAGAATGTCAAGTAGGGTGGTATATATATTCAACCTACCCGAAGACAGGATATACTGATTGAAATAATATATTTCTGCCAGAACACGCCAGGCAACAGCAGCAGCAGTGGCAACAGAAGTGGCAACTACAGCTGCAAATCCTACTGGTATGGATTTAGATCTACCGGTGGATCCAAATGAGCCGACATACTGTTTCTGTAACCAAGTTAGCTATGGGGAGATGGTTGCTTGCGACAACGCTGATGTATGCAATTCCTTCTTTTTATCTACCTTTTTTTTTTGGTTTCATATAAGCATACCTTCCTCATTCTTGACCAATGATCTGATGAGATTACATGCCTCGTTTAACAGTGCAAAATAGAGTGGTTCCATTTTGGTTGTGTTGGTGTGAAAGAGCAACCAAAAGGGAAATGGTATTGTTCAGATTGTGCAGTGATAAAAAATCGTCGTAAAGGTAGATGATGCTGGAAAGCTGTTCCAGAACAAACAATTTTCTTAGGATTTTTTTTTTCTCAGCTGTTGTTAGGATTCTTATTGTTAGAAAATACACAACCGCTATTGTGTATTTTCTACTTTACTCAATTCCTCTCTGCCTTTGTTGTATGTTTATGTACATCTCTTGGTGCTTTTAGCATCGTTTTAAAGAATCATTACTATTGCATCATTTTGGTTAAGAAAACTTATTCAAGGTAGACGCATTTCTCCCTTTGTTTTTTTACCTGGAAGGAGGACTAATCTTCGCGACCGCACCACATTGAAAAATATACCTCTACAAATAATCTTTGATATTGAAGAACAGTAGAGAATAACTTCGATTTTTCTCTTATTAACTTAGCCAAAGTAAAGCCAAATGATATTCACCGACAAGATTTTCTTCTACCATTTGCATTTAAACAAGTCAAACACGTGAGAATCTTCGTTATTACCATAATCCCAGTTACAAATTCTCTGTAGCATCCAAAAGTTAAAACCCTAATGTCCGTATAAGAATGGGTCAAAAATTGATTATTAAAATTTAGTTCCAACAGGAATCCAACCTTTCAATTGCAAAAATCTGAGAAAAATGATTTATTTGCAAAAATTCTAGTTCCGAATTCCGACACGTTGATTCCTCAGTGCCAGCGACAATCACAGGCTTAATCCTAACTTACCAGAACTACCTACACTGTTCTTACTATGGTTACAAGGATACACCTTATGACCAACCCAATCGAGAGATGTAAAAAAGAAAATTCCTGATGTTCTGCATCAGGCATGGATCTTGGAGTGGAAACAATAAGGATGTTCTGACGGTAGTAGGGTCCTCAATAATCCATGCCGCCCATGCCACCCATGCCGCCGCCACCCATTGCCGGAGCCTCTTTATAATCCTTGGGTAGTTCGGTCACAACAGCTTCAGTGGTTGTCATCAAAGACGATACACTGTTGAAGCAAGCAAACAACATGATTAACACAAGCTATCGATGTCAAAGAATCAGATAGGACACAAACACTACCATTCAGCTTACCTCGCAGAATCAACCAAAGCGGTCCTAATTACTTTCACTGGGTCAATTATTCCAGCTTTGATCATATCAACATATTCACCTGGTTATGCAATTGGAAATTAGAATCATAGTGTTATGAAACATGAATCCACATTCATTAAGAAAAACAAAAACCTGTGGACAAACATGTCATTCCTTCGGCATGAAAACAAAATGCCCAAAGAAAAAAAAACCATAGAAAAAGAATTGTCGGGCTTCACTTACCTTTGGCTGCATCATATCCTTTATTAGGATCTGTTTCTTCCAGCAGCTTACCAACAACAACAGCCCCCTCAACTCCAGCATTAGAAGCAATTGTATACACAGGTGTCTGCATTATTAACAAATGACAACAAACGGTTGTCAACCGGATCACAATGATAATGCCCCAGTTTCAGATAAAGCCAGAAGGTCTATTGCCAACGTTTGTGCTGAGAAGAGTCATGCAGTATTCAGCACATTTTTGCAGAATTGACAAAGAAAGAAAAAAAAGGGGGATCAACGCCATAGAGGACTTTGTTCAAGAAATCCAAGCTAATTGCTCTTAAATAGAGTATTCTCAGAGACAAACCTTCAGAGCATTCTGAATTATCTGAACACCAATCTTCTGATCAAAGTTGGCAGTTTCTAGCTTTTCTAATTCTTTTGATGCGTATAGAAGAGCAACTCCACCACCTGTAGATGGAAAATTTGTAAGTTTCAGCATTGTTTCAAATTTCAACCTGAAAACCTCAAATAATGGATAAGCTATTTACCTGGTACTATACCCTCCTCTACAGCTGCTTTTGTGGCATTCAAGGCATCTGTTACTCTATCCTTCTTCTCACCAACTTCAGCTTCACTAGCTCCTCCAATCTGTGGAAAAAACAAATTACCATCGGTTGTCAATTACCACTCCACGATAATATGCAAAGACTACAAAAGGTATAGATCGGCTAGCCTAAACAGGAGTCCTGCATCACTTAGTTTACACTGCATGAAATATCATCAAGCAAAAATACAAATCACACCTTCAACACGGCAACACCACCAGAAAGCTTTGCCAATCTCTCTTGTAACTTCTCTTTGTCATAGTCAGATGTGCAATTTTCAATCGCTGCCCTGATCTGTTATCAGAATTGGCAACATTAATCAAGTTAGGACCTAAAACGATCTAAGACGATCAAATAGGTTTGTTTTGCTGTACCTTTATATCACAAAATCACAAATAATCAGTCCACAAGTCAAAACATAAGCAATGCCAAAGTAGAGAAACAGTATTGGAGCTAGCAAAACAAACCTGTTCACATCTTTCCTCAATAGCCTTCTTGTCACCAGCGCCGTCGAGAACAACAGTGTCATCCTTTGATATTGTGGCCTAAAAAAAAACTGTTATCATGCACCGAAAGACAATAGACTGTAGACAGAATTTGGAGTTAAACATACGCTTTGAGAGTAAAAGTCCAATATCATAAATTACAATCAGAATTTCACACATCAATAGAAATTCAGACCAAAAGATCCATGGTCAACATCCAAGTATATGTTGTATTCTTCAATAGATAGTCAAGCTTACCTTTTTGCAACCACCAAGCATGTCAAGATCCACTTTTTCAAGATTCAAGCCAAGCTCATCAGTAATAAGCTACAATACGAAAGACACCACAAATCAGTGTCATGTAATCTCATGAAACGGAGAGGTTTGAACTTAAACAGGCCGGTAGGCTTACTTCTCCTCCTGTAAGAATAGCAAGATCCTGCAGAAAGGCTTTCCTATTCTCACCAAAACCAGGGGCTTTGATGGCACAAACCTAAACAATGCACACTCACATCAGTAGTCAAATAACGCCTGTCAAGAGTTCAGAAACAAGAAATAGTAGCAAGCACAGTAGACTAAAAAGTCAACCTTGATTCCAGCACGAAGTTTGTTCAGAATAAGAGTTGCCAAAGCCTCGCTTTCCACATCTTCGGCAACAATTAGTAATGGCCTTTGTCTCTGAACGAAAAAAGTGTGATCAGGGTATGCCAATTGGTAAAAGGTGAATCCAATACTAGTGATTTACCAAGAATTTCTCACCTTCAAAGCCAGCTCTAATACTTTAATGACGGCATTTAAACTAGAGATTTTCTTCTCATGAATTAGAACGAGAGGATCTTCCAATTCCTGCCAGCACAGACAAGAAAATCACTGAGGACAAGCAACCAGTTTTACTCTCTCTTTTTACCTTTTTGGGGAATCCAAAGAGGACTAGGAACTGCTGACAAAAATAAGGAGTTGCTTGAAAGTTATTAAGTAATATAGACCTGGCAGTCTTTTCATGAGGAAAAGCAAAAACTTACACATTTCTGGGTTTTTGGGTCTGTAATGAAATAAGGGGATATGTAACCCCTGTCTAGCTTCATGCCCTCAACAACTTCCAACTCATTATACAATGTCTTCCCATCCTGCAACGATTAAATATATAAGACCCATGCTTCTTGGGAAAAATTTGGAACCACAAGGGAAATGAAGGAGAACACACCCCCTTCCTCCTGAAAGAAAAACCTCCCACCCCATGAGAAAACAGAGTCTAATAGTAAGATAGTTACTTGGATTGTGATTACTCCCTCTTTGCCAACTCTCTCCATAGCCCTTGCAATCAACTCACCGATTTCTCTATCTCCATTTGCAGATATTGTCCCAACCTGTCGTATTCGATTTGCACAGAAACCTTGTATTTAGAACTTCAATAATGAGGAAGCCCCAGTAGTGAGGCGCTCAAGCTGCAAAAGGCTACATTACTAGAAAACATCAAAACCTGTGCTATTTCCTCGGATGTGCTGATCATTCGTGCGCTGCTTTTCAAATGCGTAACAACAGCATCAACTGCCATGGTAATACCACGTCTTAAGTCCATTGCATTCATCCCAGCAGCAACCGACTTGCACCCTTCAGTAAATATTGCTCGGGTAAGTACTGTAGCACAGGTGGTCCCTGCAAACACAAAAATTACTCAATTATCCGCTTCACTGATTGACTGTGTAGTTACCAGCACTGGATCAGAAATATTAATTCAACCATGAAAACTACAAATCTTCTGCTGTGCATTAATTACCCACGCCAAGCCATTTTTAACAGCAACCAAAAATGACTTATAAGTACGTAAGAGAATAATCAGAGTAACTTAGTTCAAGCACCCAGACCCCATAGTGGAAATAAGACCTTACCATCCCCTGCTTCATCATTGGTAGCATTTGCGACCTGTTTCACAAGGCTAGCACCAACGTTCTTGACTTTGTCTTTGAATTCAATACTCTTTGCGACGGTTACACCATCTTTTGTCACTTTTGGGGCACCCCAACTTTGCTCAATCACCACATTACGTCCCTTCAACAGAAAAACACCAACGTCAACATTTCTAACCTTATATCTGATTCAATAAGGAAAATAAAAGGCTTCAGCAAACCAATAAGCTGCATTAGAAATATACTTTTGTTTCAAAAGATCACAATGTAAATCCAAAAACAAAAAATTTCAAGAATCTCCAGCATCCGATCTGTTCATAACCAACCCAAACCCAGTGAGCTACAAGCAGGCCTCGACGAAGGAAACATTCACTGTAAATTATTGATATTTGGGATTAAAACCAACGTGAACACCGTTGGGAGTCAAAATTCTCATCTGTAAAAGGCATCTAAACAAGAATCGCACAGCAAATGTTAAGTGATGTGAATTCCGCAGTGATGTCGTTAGCTAGTTACGAAGTACCTTAGGACCCATGGTGACTTTGACAGCATCGGCGAGGTCTTCTACACCCTTAAGCATAAGAGCCCGGGCCTCCACCCCGAATTTGATGTCTTTGGCGGCATAATTCCTGGTCCAACTTAATCTACTACCAACCTAAGTGACACACACAAGCACAAAGAATATAGGTCAATGCAAACAATAACACCGCTAATCATCGAGGTTTTACAGTTGAAAGGAAATCCAAAAAATAGTTCTATCACCTGCTGAGTACTGTTCCGAGCGACCCTGCGAAACCCAAAAAAACAAAAAAAAACGGAGAAGCAACCAATAAATTCACGTTCTGTCTATTTTCTCAGAAGTAGAACTAAATCAAAGAATGACTGGACTTCGAAACTTATGTTTCAACGCTTGTAAGTAATACGACTTCTTGAGTTTGAACTCTAAACCAGGAATTCCCTGATCAAAATAATTCTTCTCTCTCAGTAGTTTTTCGCACATTATCTCGGGACCCAAACGGACTAACAGACAAATGAGATGCCCAGTTGTAAAAGGACTGGGAGGACTTGGAACGGGAGAGGAAAAGGAACGTACCGAGATTTGGAGGCGAGGGCTGTGTAGAACCGGTACATGATGAGAACGCGATGGTAGAAATCGGGCAGTAGCAGAGAATACAAAGAGGAGACAGATAGCTTGAGAATGGGAGTGAGGAGAACAGAACCGGTGCTTTTAAAATGAAACGAAGGGTCTAGAACCATTCGCAGGCAGCTTAGTTCTAGGGTTTAAGGGGTTTTGTGTTTTGTGTTTTCTTTTTTCTTTTTTTTACTATTGGTGTTATATATTATTTATTCACGTTATGTTTGAGTGTTAAAATTTTAGGAAGGGTAAAATTTTGGATTTCAAACCACCCAGGGCTCACTTATAAAAAGTAAAAAGAGTGATAATTTTTTATATTTATTATAATGAAAAAGTAATGATTTGATGGAGAGAGATTATATTATAAATTTATTATTGTGTTAAAATTTTAGGAAGGGTAAAATTTTGGGTTTCAAACGCACCCTTAGGAATTTGACAGTTCAGAATCTCTAAGTATGTAAGGTCCACTTCTAAAATGAATTCTGAATCATCAGATTCTTCTTATAAGAACATGAGAAAAGAACTTAAGAAGAAGACCAAACACATATCTTTAAGAAAAATACATATTTTATCTCGTGCATGTTTTTGGCCACCAGGTTTAAGGTTTGAATAGGAAAATAAATAATTATAGTGATTTTAACTCAAAATTTCCTCTGATCTATATTTTATTGGGTTTTAACATGTTTTATTGACAGGGTGATTAATTTCTCGGGTATGAAAAATTATATATTTTCTTAATTTTAACCCCCACCAAAAAAATATATTTAATTGATTTTACTTATCATTTTAATTTTTTATCCAGCTATAAGTTATGCTTCCAATTTTAATTTTCTTACTAGTTTATGAGTGCATTAAAAAATAGTAAAATTTAAAGGAATTCAAACTTAAGCTAGGAGCCTAGGAGCATATAAAATATGCACTTTCAATCAAAAGAAAGATTTATTTAAAAATCTAATACACATTTTTATTTAAATACCGTGTTTATTTTATTTTATTAAGGGATAAATGCAAAATTGATCCATGTGCTATACGTAAAAATCGATTTAGTCTATGTGATATGAAAAACATCGATTTAGGTAGTGTTTGTGATGTTAAAATTTTAGTAAAATTTTAGGGGTTGGTAAAAAGGTGAAGAGAGAGAATGAAAAAAGTGAAAAAGTTAGAGAAAAAGTAAGGAGAGAGAATGAAAAAGTAAGTGAAAAAGTGAAAAAAATTAGTAAAAAATTAGAGAAAAAGTAAGGAGAGAGAATGAGTTAAAAATTTGGTAAAATTTTGTTAAATTTTTAGTGTTTGCAAACACTATCTTAGTCCTTGTGATTTCAGTAAGTGTTAAAATCAGTCCTAAATCGATGTTTTTCATATCACAGGGACTAAATCGATTTTTGCGCATAGCACAGGGACTAATTTTACATTTATCCCTTTTTTTAAATCCAAGTTTTTTTTCTAGGCTTTTAAAATCCAAGTTACTAAGGTGAAAAATAGAGAACATTTTGTTTATTTATGAGTAATGCTTACGTGACTAGTCGGTGACCTTGCACCTTCCCCTCCAATCTCAGGTACCACTTGTCTCGTCCCAATTGGGTTAAAAAATCTAACTATCCTGCACAGGCATCCAGAGTCCAGACTACAAGCACCGCCACACACAGCCTTCTTGCAGCGTCTAAGCATTTCCTCAGCTTCTACTCCGATCTCCCACCTACCCAGGTTGCCAGGTTGTCAGAAATACCATATTTTCCTTCTAACGAATTCGATAGAGAGAGACCAAAGATGACGGAGGCAGCAATTAGGAAGAAGCCGGGGATGGTGAGCGTGAAGGACATGCCGGTCCTCCAAGACGGGCCTCCTCCGGGAGGGTTTCCACCGGTACGGTACGCCCGTCGTATCCCTAACAAGGGCCCCAGCGCCGTGGCCATCTTCCTCACCGCCTTCGGTGCATTCTCCTGGGGCATGTACGAGGTCGGCAAGGGCAATAAGATCCGGAGGTTAGCATTTCTCTACCTTCATCTCCCAGCTTCTTCGTTGTCATTACCACCGCATTGATTGATTTCTATTTTTCATATTCTTATTTTATTTAATTTTTACATTGTGGATTCGGGCATCCGGTTTTTGGCTATATTGTGGAAATGGCGATTGGAGATAAGAAGGTTTGGGGGGGGGGAGGTTATTTTCAGTGATTCTTTGATCCTGTTCTGTTGATTTCCTACATGATATTGAAGATGAAGGCTTTGTGGGTTCTGGTAATTGTTTGAGGTGAGCTCTTGAAATGAGATGGGTGCCTAACATATTTTGCAAGTTTTGAGGAATTATTCTTGATCTTTTTGAATTTTAATTTATTGAAGTTAACAATCAATCAGGTATCAGGTGGTGTGAAGTCATTCAAATCCGGGAGTTCCTCTACTCCCTTTGTTGAGACCGCGAACTTTGCTTTGGAATGTCAAATGAAGTTGATTTATTTTTTCTTTTTCCTGGACTAGTTGGTGGTTGACTAAAATTTCTTTGCAATACTTTCGCATCAGTGAGTTGCAATTATAAGTGGGTCATCTTATCTGATCTTTGTAGACGACAGGGCTGGGAAAATTGTTAGGGTAATCTCTAGAACAAAGCGTATGGTCTTCATGTGCAAGAGGTGGTGAAGGTGGCATTTAACGGTTTAAGGGAAGTGAGCAGATATAGGATTTTAATTAACAATTTTGTAACTCGGATTCGGATAGAAGTCAAGAAAATAAACTGAAATGCGAAAATGGGTTGTTCTCGTTTCTCTTTTTTCTTCTTCCGGAGTGGATGTCTGCCCATGAGGCTATTTGTGTTGAGTACTTTAAGAAGCTGGTGGATAGGTTAACATTTTTTTGATAAGTAAGTTTTTTTTTTTGATAACTAAGATGAAAAGATGACTTATTTTCTCCTTGTGCGAGCATACGTGCATGTAAGAGAGAGATGTGATGGCACGGGGCTGAGAGGTTAAGATTAAGGTCTCAATATGGTTCCCACTTTTGAGGGTAAGATTCTCATGCATGTATGTTGTTGCAGTAGAGTTAGTAGAGACAGGAAGGGGTAACGAACATGACTTATTTTTGGAAGTTCAGTGTTTTGATTTAAACCGTTAGAATCTCAGGTTTGAATTGTCGCCAATGAGAAACTCTAGGGCTTATGTAATTTCCTCAAAATGAAATATAAAATTTTGCAAAGTCGAGAAAAGTTCCCTAGTGAAGTACCCTTTGTCCAGGGTCGCATCACAATTCAGAAAACTTACTTTGGGACTGGTTGAGACTAAGGTGAAGGTAGTGAATAAGGGTATGGTTTTAAAGGCCATTGATAGAAATTTGAATGCCTTGTGTAATTACCATCATTCCCCCGTTTGTTGGAACCCTGTGGAAGTGGATGTAGTTCAGATTGGGAAGAATGCACAAATCACAGGCATTAGATAGGATACTGTTGGCAACACTTGGGAGTTGCTTTCTGTCTTTTGTATATGACTAAATGCAGTATTTGGATTAATAGACAGCAACTTGCCCTATATGTATTGAACGTGTGAGGAGAAAATTTCAACTCTTTCTTCTCTCTTTTCTGTGGAATCCTTAGTTTCTGTAACAGCAAGAATTACACAAGGATTTGGATTATGCGATCTTGGTTTCCCGATTACCCATGGAGATTAACGAGCATTTACATGGCGAGTAAACTTGAGACCCCAAGTTTCAACAGATTTTGGATCATAAAACAATGACAAAGGAAGGCAAGATGATTTGCATCATTGAACTGTAGGAATTCATAATTCTTGTCTCACTCGTCTGCAGTAACATTTCCATAGCGGTACTCCAATAAAATCTCTGTTTTCAATCCCAAATCAGAATCGAGATTCTATGAGCAGAAGTTTATTTGATTGGTTTATTTACTGCCAAGTTTTCAGTGTACATTGGGATGAGGTTTGGGTTGCACTGATGAAATTTTATAACTGGACTTAGTGGCATGCTTAGGGACCAAGACTCGCATGCTTTCGTTTAGATTTCCTTGAATAAATAATTTATTTCACAAGTGAATGTTTGCATGATGTAGGGCACTGAAGGAAGAAAAATATGCTGCCCGCAGGGCAATACTGCCTGTTCTTCAAGCTGAAGAAGATGAAAGGTAAACAGAGAACATATAGTAGTCTTCTTTCACCACCCACGCCTTTTCTATTAAAACCTCCTAACTGCAGAATACTTATTCTGTCTCTCGACTGCCATGTGTAGATTTGTCAAAGAGTGGAAGAAGTACCTCGAGTATGAGGCTGAAGTAATGAAGGACGTGCCTGGTTGGAAAGTGGGTGAAAATGTTTACAACTCTGGGAAATGGGTGCCCCCGTCAACAGGCGAACTCCGACCTGATGTCTGGTGATACTTTTGCAGCTACAGTTATTTTCTTGGGCGACTCTTAATTGCCAAGAGTTGGTTATTTTTCTCTTCCAGAAAGTTTCTTGTTGGTCAGTCTCAGCCGAGTTCTTGTGAAAAATAATGATGCATTTGGAACTTTTTTTCACTTGCTTTGCAAACCTTTACAACGGTTTCTGTTTAAATAATTGACTAGTGTTGTAATCTGCTCATTATCTTTACTTCAAAATTCGGACCAGAAGGAATAATGCGGAAATGTCGTCTCATTATCGTATCATCATTGTGGACAATTGAGCGTGCAGAGGTGACCGCCGGGGTGAGTGACTGTTATGTTGGATACAGAAGAACTGTCAAACTTCAGCGATATGAAAGATGGATCTAGGAATAGCCTATGGAGGTTTGCATCGGAAAACTAGGAGTATCCTTATGAAGGATTGCACATACGACATGTCCGACTTGAAACGTTGGCTCAATCTGCAGACAATTGCAATTCGACAAATTAAACTTGGAGAAGGAAACAAATCAAAGAGGAAGATAAGTGTAGGAGTCATATACTGAGGACACCCAAAGCAACCTGTAACTGGCAACCATTTTTTTTTTTGATAAGTTAATCTTTATTCACGAAAAAAACAGTTGACAGTACAAGAGATACTGAAAACACTAGAGCATACAAGCTAGAAAACTCAAAAAATCCTGAAAACCCTCAAAAGGAGAACCTAAGACCGAATTAGCCCATAAAAAAAGAATGCAATATAGAACCCCCCCAACCGATTCAAAGACATGGCCTTGTCCTCAAAACATCTCTCATTTTTTCACTCCACAAGCTCCACCAAATGCAAGTCGGGATCATCTTCCAAACAACCGAGACGATAGGATTCTCAAACTTTCTTCTCCAACAATACAAAACATCCACCACCTTCTTAGGCATAACTCAATTATAGTTGAGAATATCCAGCATGTGCACCCACAATCCTCTCGCCATCGAGCAATGAATAAGGAGATGATCAATCGTTTCTTCATCACTCTTACATAGATAACACCACTCCGTCAAGCACCCTCCCCTCCTTCTCAAGTTGTCAATTGTCAGAATTTTCTTGTGAGTGGCTTCCCAAACAAAGAAAGCCACTCTAGGGGGAGCCATATTCTTCCAACATTGACGCCAAGGAAAATTCTCATTGGAGCCCTCCAAAAGCAAAGAGTACATGGACTTAACAGAAAAAACTCCACCCTTGGGCCCCATCCAAAGCAATTTATCCTCCCTGCTTCTTCACCTACTCATCGAGTAAATTAAGGAATAAAACACCGTAAAAACCTTCATCTCTCAAAATGAACATCCCACACAACAATTCCAGATCTCACCTCTATACAATCAGCCACCCAAGCATCCTTTCAACGAGCTAGAGAGAATAACTGTGGAAAATCCAACCTCAAAGGTCTTTCCCCATACCACTTGTCATGCCAGAACCAAATTCGGGAGCCATTACCAACCACAAACTTAATGTGTTCTCTAAAAAAGTGACACCCTTTGCTAATGTGCTTCCACAAGCTAACCTCATAAGAGCCCTGCGCCTCCAAAGTATACCAACCACTCTCCTTACACCCATACTTCTCCGAAATAACTTTCTTCCATTAACTCTCTCTCTCAGAAGAGAATCTCCAAAGCCATTTTCTAAGAAGAGCTCTATTGAATAAAGGAAGCTTCCTAAGTCCCAACCCTCCAACTCTAATAGGGGAACAAACTCTAGACCACCTAATAAGGTGAAACCTGTGCTCATCACCACCATTTCCCCACAAGAAATCTATTTGCAACTTCTCCAACCTATTAACGACAGACAACGGAATAAGAAAAAGCGACAAAAAGTATGTAGGAAGGCTAGAAAGAGTAGATCTAATCAACGTCAACCTTCCCCCCTTTGAAAGAAATGTGATTCCAACCCACCAACCTTTTTTCGAATCTTTCAATGATATCATCCCAGATATGCACACATTTAAACTTAACACCAAGAGGAAGGCCCAAATATGTCATCGGGAGCAACGACACCCTACAACCCAATCTCCGCCAACACTTGAACATCATTAACTCTTCCAATAGGAATAGCCTCAGATTTGCTAAGGTTAATCCTATGACCCGACACCGCCTCAAAGCACAAAAGTAAGCAACGTAGGTTTCACACTTGAGTCTCCTCATCCTCACAAAAGATTAATGTATCATCGGCAAAGAGCAAATGGGAAATGCATACCCCATTACTATCACCTCTCCCCACCTTGAACCCCTTGATAGCATCTCTCCTAACCACCTCGTTCATCATCCTACTAAATGCTTCCATGAAAATCACAAACAAAAGGAGTGAAAGAAGATCACCCTGACGCAAACCTCTAGAACTCCCAAAAAATCCATGAGGAGAGCCATTGACCATAACAGAGAATTTAACAATAGATATATACTAGCAACAATTTGGATCACCAATGAAGAAAATTTTACATTATAAACGTTTATTGGCTTTGTACAAACAAAAAACGCACTCAATATCTCCGTAACTCAAGCCATATAACACAACACTGACAAACCCACGGAACATTTATACCCTCGTCATTCACAAGCGCTACAAAGAAAAAAAGTATCTACATAACTTCATATAACGGCCCTGTCCCACCTTCCTTGTCAGCATCAGGGATGCTGGAGTAGGAGTAAAGGTGGTTTGACAGTTCCCAGCTCCAATCCCGTTTCCTAGACACGGACAATCGCGGCCATCGGTTTATCCTCACATAGTGCTCCCTGATTTTGTCTTCACCAACAATGCTAGTGACAGTCAAGTAACAGCATTCGTGACCGCCCCAAACCTTGTCATCTGGATCTGCACTTTGGCTCCCATCCGGATGAAAGTAGCGACGCATGAGACGGCCAGTGCCTTTCCAATAAGGATCGAGATTTCGCCAATATTCTGGTGCTCCCTGCGGGAAGGATGATATTTTGTTACATTAATTGGCAAGTTAGGCTAATCCAAAGAGTGATAATTGGGCTCATGCAAACCATAAGAGCACTACTCACGGGGTGACAAAAATAATTCTTGAGCTGGCCAAGGCTGGAGAGATACCAGAGTTCGAAAATCATTGGGCATAATATCATGCAACTGAAACAAATATTAACAGATATGCTGGAAATAAATATGGGGGATGCGAAGATATTATGTTCATGAAAATGCTTACTCAACAGAGTATCTTCTAGCAATTTACAGAGCGAATGTGAGTAATACACAGAAAATATGTACTTTGCCCATGGAGAATTATTTGTAAAGTTAACACTAGTCGAAACTAGTGAAACAGTCAGTGAGATCGTGCAAATATTTGAATATGAGAGCATTCCTGAGAAAGGAAAAAATAAAAATTCAGTAGCTTGTGCTTGAGCGCTTGTTTCACAAACATCACATTGAATAGAATAGTTACACACGAAACAATAATTTGAAATTTACAACTGTTAGACCTTTCTATTAGTGGCATGTCATAGTGAGAATCAAGCATATATATCAACACTGAGACATTGACTATACCGTACGATGTTGCTGGCCAGACTGAATGCATAATAGGACCTAATATAAAAGGCACATACCTTGTTAAAATGAAACTCCCAAACATGATCACACAAATCATCCCTCATGATACGGTTCTGACAAAGAGGGAACAGGCCAGTAAGAAAATGCTCCTTAACAAAATGGATATAACTGCTATGAGATGTTTGCATGCCTGCAGGCATACGTGCAGGTATGTCATCTCAACTCTCAAGTGAATGAGTTTCTCTGCACAAGCCTTTGTGCGTGTTTAGTTTGGGTCAGAGAGAGAGAGAGAGAGAGAGATAGTTACACGCTTGCCATCCATGACAGATAATGAATAAGCAGCCAATTTGGATAGTCCCCGGATTTGCGACATGCAAGGTATGTGTGCTTTCCCAAGCCACAGTTCCTCCAACTGAAAGAAGAAAGAAAGGGGGAAAAATTGTCTTCCTTACCACATTCCTTAAATTTATGACTACAAAACTAAACTTATGTTGCTTGATTCAAACAACTTATCATTCCAAGTATTGATAATCTTTTCAGAAAGTGCAATGGACTAAACTCTCAAACAGAAGGAAAACAACTGATTTTGTACCCCCAAAGAAAGAAAGAAAAACAACAGTTCAATAACAGATAAGATATTGCAGAATGATGGACCATGGGGCTGTGCGACCATCTAGGACCTCAGTACAACAGGGAATTTTTAGGGTAAACTGAACAGAAATATCTAGAAGACACAAATTTGGGAATTGTGCGCATACATAAAGTGCACAATAGTATAAGTATAATCATTTACATTCCCCTGAATTCATGTTGACAGTAACCTAGATAAGCTGAAAATTTATTTACTTAATAAGTAGAAGAGCGGATTAGGAAATGAACATGAGAAAGAACTGTCAGTAATAGTTGGAAGGAATTGCAGCATCTAAATTCACAGTAAGGGTAGGACGTTATCCTGATCCTAAATGCTACAATATGGTGCCACCTAGCTCACAGGTAAAATTGCTTGGTAGTTATCCTAGGGAAGAAATCCTCGTTGATCGAAGTTTTGCAGATACTTCGACAGTAACTAAGGAGGGTCGCTGGCAGCCTACCACAAAATTAAAACAGGAAATTGGCTATGGAGTTGATGCAGGTAAGTGGTTGTACAGAGAGATGGGATCAAATTGCCCTAAGTCAATGTTTTGAGGATGCTGGTGGAGTTTGGGTACCAAGATGGACAACTTCTCTGCACTTAATATTCTTGACTTGAGAATAGGAAAACAACAAAGAAATGAAAAAAAAAAGAGAGAAAGAGAGGACGAAAGTGCTTTATCTACGTGGTGGAGTGGGTTGGCACAGAGGCAGGTATTGGCTATGTCTAAGACTTGCCAAGCCACCAAAGAAAGCTAAGAATCACATACTAGTAGTTCAAATTTGTTTTACAAAGCATCTAATTTGTACGGTAGAGACAAGAAAGGAATAAAACAGCTGCCCTAACCATTGATAATGGCACCACACGCCACCTTTGCTGATATCCCAATTCTGGATAAGAGGATCTACTTTCTTAAGACACATCCAAACATAAGATTCAGCAATCTGGATCCTATTTGCAGACCTACTGAGATAAAAGCCATACGCATCTCCTTTAGTTCAATATCCATCCCAAACTATGTGCACCAAATCCCATGATCGATTGACACAAATAGCCAATACTAGCCATAACGTGAAATTATGTCATACCCCAAGTAGCCTAGTATAAGTATTATGTTACATAAAACATCTCCTTCCCCATATCCTCCTAGCCTCTTTAATAACCTAATTGCCCCCTCAAATTGATCCCAACTGCTAAATTTGATCGCCACAATCATAAGCCAATGAACAGAAATTTAAACTACCTATTGGTTCTACAGCGCAAATTACATCCTGAACAATCTTATATATAGGCATTCAAAAATTAATTCTCCCTTCCTTCGGCCCTTCCCAATACAGACATAGAATAGGTAGAACAAACTTAGTTTGACCCTCTTTAATAGCCTTTATGTCAGTAACCACAAGTCTTCTAGGAAATCACAAACTGTCGAACTTTTTAATAAGTAACAAATTGTATGCATTATGCAAAAAAATGCTAATATACAAAGGCAAAGCTTTCAGTGGATCTAAAACTTCTTTCTGCTAATATACATGGCACCCGAACTAGCAAGTAGCAACCACCGAACACCAATAGAGTAAGGAGGTACTTCTGACACGATCTGGTTGGAATACTTACCTTCCGACTTCCGAAAGACAAATTTACAAATAAAAGCAGTTAATCCCAATTCCGCACGCAAAAATCCAGCTGAAGAAAAATGATATCGAACCCTATTATCAAAATCTCGTTGTCTAGCTCAAGCATCCAATTAGGCAGAAACAAAGAACCCCATAAAAAACAAAACCAACGCCCAAAAGGATCACGAACCCATTCCCAAATTTAACAAACGAAATTTACAACAAAAGAATTTATTCAACCCCGATTGTCCCGATCTCATCGCCAATTTGAAATGCTAAATATGGAACAAACACAGAACCGAACCTATAAACAACAAAAGCAACAAAATAATCACACCGCACCAAAAAAACAAAAAATGCACCAAAATCCAAGCTTGAACCGTGATAAGGGAAAAAGGGCGTCGACCTTGGGACCCCAGATACGATCACTGGAGGCGACCCCGTGCCAGGTACGGGAGACGAGAAGAGACAGTGCCACGCTGCGTGCGTCGAGGTTACTTAATATCATCAGCATTATGTCCATTCCAAACACCTCCAGTGGGTCCCTAAGCAGGAACCCTTCTGCTTCTCCTCCTCTGTTCTCTTCTTCTACATCTTCGACAGTTTCGCTCCCCCGCTTCCTCCTCTTCCTCCGCTTCCTATGCTTCTCCATTTCCTGCCCAACGACGTCGTAGTTCCCAGAGTATTCTGGTGCGTTCCCTTGCTTTTCCTGCAGTTCGGCCTGCGCCATCGAGGAGAATGCGACGGAGAAAGGGGGGAAGGACGAGAACGAGAGAGATATAAATTGAGTTCAAAAAGAGCGTCAAGTCGGTGTCGTGCGGAAGAGGACAAGAAGAGATGTGGTCATACAAGATGAATACTTTATTATTTTCAGGAGCGTGGGCGTTCGAGAGCTTTTGGATTCTGTACCGACAACGCACGCAATTGAGGCGTCGGCTGGCCCAACCTGGATTCTCTGTAACGACAGCCGGCAGCCGGATAGTTACGGGTCTGGGGGTAGTGCTCCACGTGGCTAATCCATTTCATTTTAATTGGCTCTAATGGCCCAAATACAATCGGCTCTAACGGAGTCCAATGGCCCGGCACTAAAATTAAGCAAAAAAAATGCCACTCCGCTGTAAGTAATGTCGTTTTAATTGGCTCTAATTTACCTCTCAATTGTGCTATTTTTGACAATTGATCCGTTAAACTAAGATCCCCCTAAATTAAGATCTAATTGTTAAAATAGGTAAAAAAAGTTCAAAACTAATAGTAATATTAGTATTTATTAATGTCGAATATAAACACTTGTACTAATACAAAATTTGACCAAAAAATATCTAATCTAAACTATTTTCAATAATAGATTAGAAAAATGGGCATAGGGGGAAACTTGAAAAGAAAATTAATGGTAGTTAAGGGGTCAATTGTAAATGATGGTAGTTTGAGGGGTAAATTATAAACAGTGTGGGAGTAAAGGTGGTAAAGTGTCAATTTTTCAAAAATGAAAAAAGGTTGGCTATGCTAGTCCATTCAAGTTTTTTTTTCCAAGCACAAAGTTAATTATCAAGAAGTTGCAATTGTGACCTTCTCTCTAAACCCTAAACTCTCTCTGCTTCTCCTATGCTAGCGTTGTTTGGCTCTCTCTTCCTCCCCTCCTTTTTTCCCTTCTCTCTTTCCTCTCCCGCTCCTCGTTGGGTTGTTGTTTGACTGTTTGTTTTGGTTAGTTTTTAGTTTTTTTTGCAGGTGGCTTCTGCGCGGTGGTTGGTGTTTTCTGCCATGTTTCTTCGATCTACGCAGTGCTGCTTCTCCGGCGCATGGATCTTACGCACTGAAGCTCTTGGTTGTGCGTGAGGCTCCCTCCACTGCTCGAAACCTACTCTTCTTCTCAGAAATGACCTCTATGGCTCCTGCCCTCTCCTCTAGTCCGTGGCACTCCTCTGACGGCCACCACACGCCGCCTCAACCACGGTCATCTCCAATCAAGTTCTGGCCGGCATTTACTATGTAATGTTTTTGCCCGTTTGGGTTTGCCTCTTTGTTTAAGATTATTTTATTTTTTTAGTGTGTTTCTCTGTTGCTTTGTTTTAATTTTTGTGTTTTTGTATTATAATTACAACGGAATTTGCACGTTAATTGCTCTAAAAGAGCAGGAGTGACGACCATGTAAATCGCTCTGTGGAGTGATTTTTTTTTTCTTTCAGTGGACTTTCGTGCACATTTTCCATAGCTCTTTTTATGTTCCAAAAACGTTCGGGTCCTCTTATTTTTCCAAGGCGATTCATTCATCTTATCCGTTCTAGTCAAATCCAATTGCTCGAGATTCGTCATGGATGACGCCAATTACATTGAAAAAAATATAAATAAATAATTAAAACTTTGTTATCATTTTTTTATCAATACTTTAAATTTTGGCGATAAATGACAGAATAAGCTAGTATATATAAGATGCCTTCTATAGGTAATTATCAAAATCTATCATCACGCTCTCAATTACCATGGTTGAGGAGGTGAAGCTACATGGAGCATGGATTAGTCCATTTGTCTACAGAGTGATATGGGTTCTGAAACTAAAGGGCATCCCGTATGAATACGTAGAGGAAGATCTTTCCAGCAAAAGTCCCCTGCTTCTAAAGTACAATCCCGTGCACAAGAAGGTCCCGGCGCTTGTTCATGCCGGAAAACCGATTTGCGAATCCATGATCATTGTCGAGTATATTGAAGAGACGTGGCCACAGTACCCATTGCTGCCCAGTGACCCTTACGAGAGAGCCATGGCTCGGTTTTGGGTTAAATTTGCTGAAGATAAGGTACGCACCGTACCGTCCGTACGTGCCTGTTTTGCCAAATTTCTTCGTAGTTTTTTCCTTGCTTGTTTTCATCTGAAGTATGGGTTGGGAAAGCTGTACTTTCCAACTATTTTATGCCCAAATGGCTATAATTTCCTAACTCTCGTTCAGTTTTAGAATGGGTTTGAGTTTGACATCTAACGTTACGTCTTGAGTTCTTAATAGGGTGACGCGGTTTGGGCCTTGTTCCGAACCAGCGGCGAGGAACAAGAGAAGGCCATGAAGGGCACCTTGGAAATGCTGAAAACAATCGAAGAGCATAGCCCAGATGACAAGAAATTTTTCGGCGGAGACAAGATAGGGATAGTGGACATAGCTTTGGGAGCAATCGGATACTGGCTGGGAGTTGTTGAGGAACAACTGGGAATGGCGTTGTTAGAAGCACATGCTTTCCCCCGCTTCCATGCATGGTTAAAGAATTTCACGGAAGCTCCCAAGATCAGAGAAAATCTCCCTGACCGTGATAAACTGGTGGTCTCTTTCAGGAGCTGGAGAGCTCAAAGGTTGCAGACCTCACAGAACTGAAACAGCTTGAAGCTGGTGGTTTCAAGAATATGTTTTGGGTCTCTAATGTCTTGGCTCTGTCACAGTCACACTGTCTAGGGTGCATATTTTCCCTAGTTTGGAATAACAGAGGAGGCTCTATGTGGTTTTGTCTTTCTATTGGCCTGACCGGGTATGCAATAGTAAGAAATATGTACGATTGATAAATGAGAGAGTTTCCTTAACTTTTTCTTGGGAGATCAAAATAGAGAAATTTAGGGAGCAGATTCAGACTAGGACTTTGGATCCAGTCCTAGTCTGGGTCTTATAAGCTAAGTCTGACCCGTTTGGCATTAGTCGAATCCAACTGGGGTCTGCAAAGAAGGTCTCTGACTCGCTTGCCTTTTGACGGAGCTGCGTACCTGAACGGGTGGGCCCTGCATCTGCATGTTGTTGTCTTCCTGACATTTTGGAGTCTTGGACCCTACTTCTAATATTTTGTCTACACGATGTGACGATTTTGGCCTCAAACTTTCGTCGACCACATGTTCAATTTAATTCACGATCGCATGAACAAGTTGGACAACGTTACTACCTTCTAGAAATATAGTTTACGGATTAAATAAAAAGGTTGATGAATTCGACCACAAAAATAGAATCTAAAACAAATCCCTCGTACAAATTTTTATTTTAATCTAATTTAAATAAGCAAATACTGTTTTCGATGGACGTCTTTTCCAGATGCACCATAAGTTTTTTTTAATCGATTAGCAAATGCTTCTTGATTAAAAAAAAAAGAATTAAAACAAGGGTTATATGCTTTTTAACTTTCATACGACTCACACAAACTTATGTCCCATGATATATTCGGAATACTATGCATGGAGTCCAAAATAGTACATCACACCAATATTCACTTGCAACTCCCTATAGCGAAGCATTTGCAAAATCAAATAAATTCGGTCTTACTATCTATGAGTTATTGACATTTATTTGGCCATCAACATTTCGAGTAAGACCAAAATAATACACATCAACACTATCATGCAGATGTTCGACTTTGCTCGCCTCTGTTGGACTACATGTCCACGTCGCATTCGTTGGTGGTCCACAGCTGGTGCTGGTGCTTCTATACCCAATCTATATTCATACTCATATGCCCAAATGAAGGCACTAGGATGTCCCTACATCAAGGTGGTGTTTGTTTGTGGAAATTTTGGGGTTGTGAAAATGTTGGTTATTGGAGTTTGTAAAAAAATAAAGATTTTTTATGGGAGTTGGTGAAAAAATGAAAATAGATAGAAGATTTAAATGAATATTATAATGATAAAGAATTATTTGATGAAGAAATAAATATTATTTAATATTAACCCCAATTATTCGGATGAAAATTATTCGGGCAACAAACGCCCCCTAAGCATAAATCACAAAAATTATCAATCACATTTTTAACTAATAAATAAAAAGCATATCTTATTGGCATTAGATGTGGAATTAATTGTACTTCAACGTTGCGATTGGGGCCATATGCATGGGTCCTGCATTTATTTAGGGAATAAATTAAATTGAAAGAGGACGAAGCGTCTACCTCTATGCCCATGTCGTTGTATTGGGGGAAGGAGGGTGAAGGCTAATTTCGTCATTTACACTTTCGAGAATCGAGAAAATGAAAAAGCAAACTTGATGATGTGTACGACAATCATGTGAAGAAGTCAAGTTTAACAAATAATGTGATATTTCACTTGGGGCCCACCATCCACGTTTCAACCACAGTAACAAATTCTAAACTGAGCACGTGGAAATGTTGCGTTTGAGACTGAGAATAAGTTTGAATATGAGACCTTCTCAAACGCAGATTTTATTATCGGTCCCAAATCAGGTTTTAGAACCTAAAACCAGTAGCTCCTATCAGACTAAGGTTGTGTTTGTGTTGTAAAATTTTAGTGTTGTTAAAATTTTAGGTATTGGGTTTAGTGAAAAAGTGAAGAGAGAGGTAATTTTTTATATTTTTGTAGTAAATAGTAATGATTTGATGGGGAGAGAGAGATTATATTGTAATATTTAATTGTGTTAAAATTTTAGAGGGGGTAAAATTTTGGTACACAAACGCACCCTAAATGAAGTTGCACGTTTCATTTCCTTCAAGACCAACGTTACTTCTAGTCCCGCATATCTCTTTCCGCATAGTCATATCCCTTTCATAAACCCTTAAACAGAAGGAGTTGAAAACGAAGGAGGGAGGAGGACTGCTGCGACGGGAAAGATCTCTAGTGGTTCCCTTGATTTGATTGGTCTTATTGATGTTTCTCTTGTGCCTACATACATTCTAAATTGTGATTCAATTGTATGAAGTATCAATTGTTAAGGAAAAAAAATCACCCATCCAACCCCTGTTGAGCACGTAATTTTTCTTTTTATGGTTGCTGAAAAGTTGGAAATGCGAGATAGATGCTACTGCAATTGAACATGACAACAAGTGAAGATCCGAACCCCCTGTTTAACATCGAACTGGATGGTCTCATCCATTATAATTGAAGAAAGCCTTTCTAACAGAAGCTCTTAATTTTAACAATACTTACCTCCATTTTTTTGTTATTGGAAGCTGTAAAAAATTTTAGTAACAAAAATAAATACAAAACTGCAAATCCCCGGTCATTCCCTAGAACATAAGGAGGTGAAAATGCACTGTTCAATTGAGTGTATCTAATCCAGTTTTTTTTTTTTTCTTAAAAAAGGCGGGTTATCACACAGTTCATGTTGAAAAAAAAGGCATGCGGAAGCTTGCTTACCTTTCGACACTCACTACTTCACACAGTTTCGGAACGCACAGCTTCATTTAGTGGCATTGGAGCTGCTGGTCATTTAAACTAATACAGTTCAAAGGGAGGTCTGACATGAAAATGAGTTTCTTACGTAGAAAATAGAGATTGATGTGGAAAATTATTCCGTTAGTCTAAATAATGGAAGGTAACGACTGAACTATTTTTTTAAGTATAGAAAGATTAAGGACTAGAAAGTTGAAACATTTTTTTATGACTAAAAATAGAAATGGGTGAAAACTAGTGACTATAAAACAAATTTTCCTAAAATTATTGTGCAGATTTTTATGAAATTTTAAAAACATATCGGAATTTTAAAAATTTGCAAATGACTACTTGAGTTTAGACCATGTTTGCAATGTCATTTTTCACTTTTTCATCCAAAATTTTTAATAGAATTGATGACATGTCAGGTGTTTTAAATTTTAATAAACATTATAATTATAAAAATAAATTCATAAATTAAATAAAAAGTTATTAAATTATAAAAAATATATGATAATTTGCAAGATACTTAGGCTGTGTTTGCAAACCCAATTATCCCCAACATTTTATCTCTCTCCTAATAAAATACTCCAATATAATCTCTCTCTCCCATAAAAAAATATAAAAAATTACAAAAATTATAAAAAATTACCTCTCTCTTCACCTTTTCACTAAACCCAATACCAACACATATTCTCATACCAAAAATATTACAACACAAACACAACCTTAACATGCAAAATCATCAAACTCCGTTAAAAATCTCGAGATATTACTTTTTGAAAGATGACTTAAATTCAAACATAAGACAACAATTTTTAAATTTTCCATTAAAGTAAGATAAATCTCATAATATCCAGACCTCCAAGTCTTTGAAGTAGCTTGAACAACAAGAGACCAAAAACAAGTACGACGTACAAGAGATCTAATCAACTTGTCAGGACAGCTATTGAAATGAAATTATTTATTCACCGAAATAAGACCATGGGTATGTTCGTTTTTACCATTTTTTCAGGATTATAAGTATATTCACAATTCTACCACCGAACATATTCAGAATTCAAACATAAAAACCAATACATTTTACACAATCTCCAACAACTTTTTAATTTTTTATTCAACATAAATTTTCTCTCTCTATATTTTTTCACATATCTCCAATACTTTTTTATTAAACAATTACATCAAATCATTTCTCTCTCCACTTTACACAAACACCAATAAAACACTATTCAAAATAAAAATTCACAACTTCTCTAAAATCCTATATTTTTTCTCAAAACGAACATCACCCATGTTTGCATGCAGTCAAATTTGTCAACATTTTTTATAAATTACAGGAAAATTCACTTTTTAGTCGATTTTGGACATTTTTTTTTATTTTAGTCTTTCACTTACAATTTCAAATTTTTAGTCCTTCAGTTTTCTTTATTTGACGAAATGATCATTCCGTCAGTCTTCCGTCCATATGCTTAACGGAGCTCTCTGACACGTCCGCAAATTTGTAGCAGTCGACTGTTTCATGTAGAGGTCGACCGCTCAATTTCAACACATATACCCGGTCGACCGCTTCATGTGCCGTTAAGCATATCGACGACAGACTGGCGGAATGACCATTTAATTAAAAAAAAACTCAAGGACAAAAATATCTTAAGAATAAAATGTTAATTTCCTAAATTTTAATGACTTTTTTTTACCAATCTTATTAAATATATACGCTACATCTCATAAAACAAAATTTCAACAAAATAATATTTTGTCCGTCCAGATAAACAAGCCAGTTCAACTTTTAGGACACTCAAATTCTATGCCATCGAGTTTTCTTTTTCTTTTATGAAATGATAAAAATCTACAATTTTTCTTAGCCATAAAGTGTTCGCGGTGTTCATATTATACTATAAAACAAAATATGTCAAGATTGGAGAAAGCTAGCTGGGAGGAAATAATGGCAATTGACAAAGAGGTAGAATTCGTGCGGTGTCTTTTCTCGGGTTAAAGCAAATTACTAGGTTAGAAATAAAAAAAATTTACACTTTGATAAGTGAGACATCCATTAGGGGAATACCCAATTGGATTAATTGTGTTAACTCACTTATATTTTAAAACATTACAAGAGGGCTTCTATTTATAAGCCTACAAATCACACACCTCACATTGCTAAGTAATGTGAGACTCCTACTTTCAACACTCCCCCGCAAACTCAAGGTGGACAAACCGACAAACCTTGAGTTTGTAGTTACAAAAATAATTACAGGAAAAAAATTACAAAGATTGCCAGTACTAAGCCGGGAAGTCGCCGGTACTGCACCGGGAGGATACCGATATTGAGTTGGGAAGTTGCCGGTACTGAGCCAAGAGAAAGCCGATACTGAGCCGGGAGAAAACCGGTACTGAGCCGGAAGAAAGCCGATACTGGGACATTAAGAGAATACCCAATTGGATTAATTGTGTTAACTCACTTATATTTTAAAACATAACAAAGGAACTTCTATTTATAAGCCTATAAATTACACACCCCAAATTACTAAGCAACGTGAGATTCATACTTTCAACCGTATACACGACGAAAGAATATGCAATCAGTCCAAAAGCGATCGAGTAATATATTCATTAATCAACGAAGTCACACAATTGTTATGTCTTTCTTTTTCCTTCCTCTACCAAAACTATTCTGTCTTCTTCTATGGCTCTCGATAGAGCCCCTTGCAGTTGGAGATTACAATCTCAATGGAGATCGTCAAAGATTTTCAACATTAGCAGCTAGCACTATATGTTTTTCTTTTTCCTTCCGACCCACTAACTATTCTCTATCTTCTTCTCTGGCTCGCGATAGGAGCCTTGCACTTATAGATTACAATCTCAATGGAGATCTGATCATCAAAGATTTTCCACATAATTTGCAGCGCAATGGCACACTCAAAAGTTAGGTCCCACAACTATACATATTTTCCTCCCTACATGATTGAGATGCATGAACATATTAATTAACTAACGAAAATTCTCTGTAATTTTTTACTAGAATGATACGGTATAACGTAGGGTGCGTTTGCGGTAAAAATTGTCTCAAATTTTGTAAGAACGACATTCAATGATGGAGTGTCTATTTAATGTATTTATCTCTTGCCGTCTAATCGCACAGAAAATTCTAATCTCGACTGCTGAGCTGACCATCCACGACGCTGCCACGTTGCGAAGAAAGTTCCCGTATGAACGCAAATTCCTTGAATCGTACAGGCCGGCTTTATCCATAATGTGAAAACCTTGACTTATGTTCTGCATAGATTCTGCATAAAGGCATGTCGACTCCTTTGACTTTTTCGTCACTTGGGGGCTGTAGGTGGGTAATATGTGCGAGTCCGACGTGACAGTGGAAACTGCAGAAAGATTCCCGGCGCACAAGCTCATATTTAATTCCTAATAAAATTTCACAAGTTCAAATTAAAAAAGGAAATGTTGATCATTACTTCAACAAACGAGCTGGAAATGAACTTATTGGCCAAGAAAGAAACTAACACCATTGTTGCTATAAATTGACTTGGCCTGGTAGTAGACCTCCACTGCACTGATCTCTCAATAACAATGGGAGAAGTGAAGATACTGGGATTCTGGCCTAGCCCTTTCAGTCACAGAGTGATATGGGCTCTGAAGCTGAAGGGTGTGAAATACGATTATATAGAAGAAGACCTTCTCAATTACAAGAGTCGATTGCTATTGCAATACAACCCAGTTTACAAGAAAATCCCCGTGCTTGTTCATGGTGGCAAACCAATCGCCGAGTCCCTAGTCATCCTTCAGTACATCGAAGACACATGGCCCGAGAATCCTTTGCTTCCAAAAGATGCTCATGAAAGAGCCTTAGCTCGTTTCTGGATGCAGTTTGGATCACAGAAGGTGTGCATGCGCTTCTATCTTCCTTAGGATCGATGATCTTCTGTTACTGTTATTCTTTTTCCTAACCAGTATTGATGTTTCTGAACCTGCATATCCGATTCTATATATAAATGTAGGGCCCCATTTTTGTGGCATTTTTCACCACCGCTGGAGAAGAACAAGAAAAGGCAACGAGGGAGGCATTGGAAGTTCTGGAGATCATAGAAGAGAAAGCCCTCGGGGACAAGAAGTTTTTCAGCGGCGACAGCATAGGAATGGTAGACATGGCGTATGGATGGCTGGCTTATTGGTTTCCATGTATGGAAGAAGCTGCGGGTGTAAAAGTGCTAAATCCAGCCACTTTGCCTCGCGTGCATGCTTGGATTCAGGATTTTAAGGAAGTTCCTGTGATCAAAGAGAACCTTCCTGACTATGGAAAGATGTTGGCCTATATGAAAAAACAGAGGGCAAAGTTCTTGTCACACCTTCCCCAGTCTTAATCATTAGCTTTTCATATGGGATGTTCTGTTATATGTATGCTTTTGGAACTCTGATGATCTGCATTCATTTTCGAGCAGTAAATTAAGAAGGATAATGTATGCTGTATACATGCTGGGCTTAATTATCAATACAGTCAATCTGATATTGACTTTTACTAAATGAGTTTCTAAGGTAAACAGGTCGATTTAATTTTTCAAATATAATAGGTCTCCTCATTCGCTAAATATTAACAACGACCCATAAAGATGTCGTTTTTGAGCTCCCAAGTCCCAATTTGACTACTCAGGAGAAGAAGAAACAAAAGTCCCCATTCAACAGTTACAGTTCGAAATTAGAAAAAAAAACGAACAATTACAGTTCGATATCACGATGTTTGGCCCGCCAATCAAGGTAAGACTAGAGAATAATATATCCAAAAAAAATATATCCAATCAGAGTCTTAGTCCTTTGTGACTTGTCATGTGTACCCAACCATACTTTGGTCCACCGAAACATGCAATGTGGCTGATACGGGCACGTCGGACTCCACAGTGACCCGATTCGCTGATACATTCCGCAGAACATGGTTAGGAAATTTGGCACCTGCATGCAATGTGTATTGCACGTTTTTTATTAGATCAGGAAACAATAGGACCTTCGAGAAATCAACTGCCCACGTGGTCCCGTTATTCCACACCGATCCTCTAGCTACCGTTGATTTGAGAATCATGCCCCGTACACTGTTGCGATCGACGATTACTTGTTCGATGTTCGTGAACGGTCCGTTCGATTGGTCTAGTTGAACAATTTTGACTCCGGTATAATCACCCGAGAACATATTATCAACAATGTTCACGCCGCACACAACACCTGCCAAGGACTTGATCAAAACGAAGGCGTTTCCAAGGAAGAACGAGCCGGTTATTTGAAGTTGTACCGGGTCCTCAGCCACAACACCCGTGAAATCAAAATAACTATTCAGAATTCGGGTTTGGGTCAACCCGGGTGCCTTTATGTAAATTCCAGTCCCACCCCATCCGGTGGCCTTGTTGTAACAATGAACCCCGGTGAGCACATTGGCCTGTCCTGCTACTAAAATTCCTATCGACGCTGAGAAAATTACCACATCGGTGACCGCATTGTCGTTGCCCTTCATGTTGATTCCGATGCCGGAGAATTCCTTTTCACGGTGGCTGCCACCGACATTGATGTGTTGGCCGATGAAAGAATTTCTAATGTATGTCTCATGCCCACCTTCGATCAGTATACCATTTGTAGTGAAATGCGAGATGTAGCAATTGTCTATGGTGGTTCTCAGTGAATTGATGACGGAAATTCCACCACCTCTAAAATTGGAGTTTATCATAAGGTCCTTGAGAGTAATATCTTCATACAGTAAAGAAGCCGAGGACGGCCACAACTCGATCAGATGGCGGTTGGCCGGAAAGTTGTCCGACGCACGAAGTGATCCTCCATGAATCTGTGATATCAGCATATACCAACAAAACCAGGTTCCATTAGGTGTGCCGCCTAATAGAGAAGCCTCAGTTGTAAAAAAACTAAAAAGAACGAAACGTTATGCGGTGTACGGACCATGAAGTTGCCGCCGCTGATGTTCGGTAAACGCAAGGGATGGCTGATCGTGTATGTCCCTCCATCAAGATGAACCTCCGCGCCTCCAAGATCAGCAACGCCTTCCATCAGGTGGGCATCAACTTGGGATCTAAAAGCATCGGAGAGAGCTTGCTGAAGTGCTTCAGTGCTGTCCAGCCTTCCTGTAGGATCAGCTCCATACTCTGTCGCAAGATGGACCCGTGATCTTTGTGGCACCTACATCACAGGTTCACAACCATGTCATTTATATCATGATCATTTGCCAAAACTGACATATATGTAGGCTTAAAAAGCTGTTCTATGCATAACTTTAGCGTCCTCATATGCTAAACATAACTTCCCCTCTTCTTTTCTTTGATCAAAGAAAACTATGCCAGAAAATATTTGGTTAATTACCAGAGTTACTGTTGAATAGCTCTGGGGTTGAGAGGCCCCGTTGCGGATTGTATGCGCAGCCTTAACCAAAGCCATACGCCGCATTTCATCATGATACCCACCCACGCCGGAGTAAGAGCTCTCTGCGTAATCAAGAATTATACTTGCATACACAAGCCCCACAACCAGCTTAAGCACGATAGTTTTGATCTTAAGCATCATCGATATATGGCTTATCTTGCGGAGAGATGGAAATCCAATTCTACTTATGGAGAGGCATGGAAGAGAACGTTTTGTAATGAGTTCTGTTCTCCTTTTGGTCACACAGTTGAAATACGAAAAAGAAAACGAAGGCCAAGGTTGGACTTCTAGATGTTGCAGCACACATTTTCGCATTGAGTAGTTCTAGACTCGGAAGCTTAGGAGGACCTGAAACAGATAAACTAGACCATCAACAGGATGGGCTTGCTCACCCTGAAGTCGTCTTCAGCCTTCTATTTTCGTATTAGGCAGTCCGAGAGGGGAGGCGGCGCCCAACATTATTGGACTCTCAGAAACCGTAGTAGGTGGTAGAAGATGTAGAACAGTTTTGACTCCTTATAACGTGGATGACTAAAGAGCTCTTTTCAGGGTTGTAGTCCAGCTCTTTGCACGAGAGAGGCTTGTACTGCCGTCTGCCTGCTCTCTTAATTAACACGTTTTATTGTTTTTGTCCAACATTATTGGACTTTTATGTTTGTATTTGCACCACTTTTTCATGTTCTTTACGTTACGATTGTAGTTGGTAGAACTTCCGCCTTTTCCGCTCCAACTACAGTACTTTTGACTGTGATCGACCTTCTTTGGACCTTAATTCTTTAACTTGTAACCTAACTCCTAATGGGCTAAGTGATCACCTCGATCAAATTCATGGACTACCCTCTATCTGTCGCTTGTCCCTTGGAATTGAATTTAGGAACATTTCATCATCAATGACCAAACAGACAGGTGAACCAGAGGCAGTTCTGTCGAAGTAAAGAAGCATATATGATTGTCAGAGTAGTCTATTTTAAACTTCAATTGCCTACAAATTACTCGCTTATGAGTTACTAGAAAAAAGACAAGAAGGTAGATGAACTTCTACGGGCTGAACGAGCCGAGTAGATGGACGTGAGTTGGAATCTTTCTGCTACTTAGCTTGTCCTTAACTTAACGTATGTGGGCGGATATGTCTTGACAAAACCAAGGGAGCTCTGTTTCGTCATAGGAAAAATCTCTTTGTGGCAGCTTGACCCCTTGTTTTTGTTTTGTACTAGGAAAAAAAAGTACCACTTAAAAAAAAAAAAAAAGGATGCCAAGATGTGCTTGTGTGTGCATAGATGTGCACCACTTTGTGATATTCATTATAATTTTATTTTTTTTGGTCGCCGAAGGCTAACATACAACATTCAACTGTGATATACTATGGCCAAAATTGGAGTAAGCTTATTAAAATTCCGTACGTACGCCTATTATTGGAAAAACCATGAAAATTTTGAAGGCCGTCCTTACATCTCTACCTCTAACAACTCAGCCTCTAAAAACAGGACAAAAATAATAAGGTCCCTAAATCTTGGAAGCAAATTAAGCATAACTTGTCAAATTCACCGACCTTTCGTTTCGTTTCGATAATTTGTTGACAACCGCTTCCTGTTCTTGGCCTTTGAAGTCCCGCCTTCGTCCTCGTCCCCTTTCCCCACCACAGATAAGAAAGAAAGAAGCTCATGCAATCAAAACCTTGACTTCGAGTCATTAATTGTGATCCCGTCGGCACCATCTTGATCAGGCTGTACAAATGGTCAAGGGTGCGCGCTTGGGTAGACTCACGCGCGCACCAAGCCTAACGAGATTGATCTTCACCCTCGTTGTGATGCTATCATGTCCGGTCATGTCATCATCCTTCGGTGCTTCAGACACGGAGATACTTCTAAAGTTCAAGGGGTCCTTAGAGCATTCAAATGCTCTTAACAACTGGGATCCTAATGCAGAACCGTGTGAAGGAAACAGGGGAAATTGGGCTGGCGTAATTTGTTTGAATGGGAATGTTCGAGGTCTGCAGCTTGAAAACATGGGACTGATGGGCACCATTGACGTGGATTCTCTTGTTTCCTTGCGTTACTTGAGAACGTTAAGCTTCATGAACAATACCTTCACCGGTTCGATGCCCACTATTAAGAAACTAAGCGCATTAAGGTCGGTGTATTTGTCATATAACCATTTCTCCGGAGAGATCCCGGATGATGCCTTTGCGGGTATGAGTCTATTGAAGAAAGTGTTATCGACAAATAACGAGTTTACGGGTAAAATTCCTTCATCCCTTGCAACCTTGCCTGGACTTTTGGTGTTAAGACTTGACGGGAACAAATTTCAAGGCCACATACCCAATTTTCAACAGAAAGACAGCTTGAAAAAGTTCAATGTGTCTAACAATAATTTGGAGGGTCCGATACCTGCCAGCTTAAGCAATTTGGAGACAAACTCCTTTTCAGGTAACAATTTTCTCCATTTAACTCAATGCGGAGCGGCTCTTTAGATCATAAGAAAGAAAATGCTCAAGGGAATCATTATCCATTAAGGTCTTAAGGTCATCTAAATGACTGTAGCTGCATATATACTCTGCTTTTCTGGGAAACATCGAAGTCTTTCTGAGGGATGGTGTAGTAGTACTCCCTTTCCTCTTGCTAACAATTACGAAACCTGATTTGGATTTGTGAAAATGCAGGCAACAAATATCTATGCGGGCCACCTCTGGAATCATGCGAGTCCTGTAGTAGGAGGCAGTTGATTTTAAAAATCGTCATTGTGGTGATAATGGTAGTGCTCTTTGTGGCAGTGGTTGTTGCATTTTGTTGCATATTCTACTTGAGAAAGCAATCATCAGTGCCATTAGATCGGAAACCGACATTGAGGGACCAAATGATCAATGTTAATGTTGCTTCCTATCCAAACCAAGTAGGGGAACTTAAATTACCAGAAAGCACTGGGAATATGAGGAAGGCCGAACATGGGAAGTTGTCATTTATCAGGGATGACAGAGATAAGTTTGGGTTGCAAGACTTGCTCAAATCCTCGGCGGAAGTTTTGGGGAGTGCGACATTTGGTTCTTCATACAAGGCCAGGATAACGGGCGGGCAAACCTTGGTTGTAAAGAGGTACAGGCAAATGAACAATGTGGGAAGAGAGGAGTTTAACGAGCACATGAGGAGGCTGGGAACAATGAGTCATCCCAACTTGCTGCCTCTTGTGGCATATTATTATAGGAGAGAAGAGAAGCTGTTGATTTCTGACTTTGTCGAAAATGGTAGCTTAGCTAGTCTCCTTCATGGTACGGACCCTCCGTGATGTGTTGTTATCTGTTTTTGTTCCTGTTTGTGTTTGTGTTCATGTTTTTGTTCTGTTTGTGGTCGTGTTTCTATTTTTCTTTGGTTTGGCTTGTACGGACCTTTAGTTTTAGTTTTAATGTTAGTAGCTTGGTTACAAAAAAAAATGTTCTTCATTTGTTCCAAAAGAAAGATTGCTCAAGATATTGGTTATTCCCTAGTGCTTTAACACTCGTGCTTTGGGTCTTTTGTTTGTGCAGGCAAGCATAACGAAAACCAGCCTCCACCTGATTGGCCGACTCGCTTGAGAATTATCAAAGGTGTAGCCAGGGGCTTGGCTTACCTTTATGATTCAATTCCTAGCCTAACTCTACCCCATGGACATCTGAAATCGTCGAATGTTCTTCTAGACGAATCCTTCGAGCCCCTATTGGCTGATTATGCTCTAAGCCCAGTGATCAACCCAGATCTTTCGAGACAGACCATGATGGCTTACAAGTCACCTGAGTACGCGCAACATGGCAGCATAACAAAGAAGACTGATATATGGAGTTTCGGAGTACTAATACTGGAAATATTAACGGGAAGGTTCCCGGAGAACTATCTCACTCAAGTTCACGACACAAATACAGATTTGGCAAGTTGGGTCAACAAAATGATTACGGGAAAGCGGATGTCTGAAGTGTTCGACTTGGACATTGGGGGAGCGAAGAGCAGTAAAGGTGAAATGTTAAAGCTTTTGAGGATTGGATTGAGCTGTTGCGAGCAGGAAGTGGAGAGAAGGTTGGATATAAAGGACGTCGTTGAGAAGATTGAAGAGTTTAAGGAGGAAGAAAGCGAGGGAGATGATTATGCTTCTAGTGTTATCAATGACGGGGATGTGAATGCTCTCAGAGGTGTCTAAAACAATTGATCAGTTTCTCCTCATGCTGGGTTTTCAGAGTTCTAGCTTACCATGTACGTTCAAGACCAGTACGTATATACAATGAAAATCAAGTCGTTTTCGCTTTCCATCGTTCTTTTTCTTTTCGCTTTTTGGCAGGAAGTATGTTGTAGGTATTGGGACACTACTTTTTGGCGTCCCTTGTGTGATGAGGATTGGCTTCTCACTTCATACAACTAATTAGGCTTCCTCAATCTCTCTCTCTCTCTCTCTGCTCGGCAGTAAAGCACAAATCAATTGTTCGTCAAATAAAACCACATGCAGCTCAGAGACAATTGGCATGATGGGTTTCATCGCTGTAAGTCGAGTGACCTTTAAGGGGCCTAGCTGTTTCATGAGACATCATTTCAGAGAAAGAGTATAAATAAATAAAATATATTTCCATTATTGGGGGACGATTGGCGAGGAACAGAGAACTGTGGGTCTTGTTGGCCTGAAAGGTATATCAAGCCCAGGAAAAGACAAACCTGGGGAAATATATTGCCATAGAGGTGACGCCTAAGCCAATGCTAAGACCACCCCAATTAAGCCCCTCTGCTTTCATACAAATTATCCTTCTTTAGAATCATTCCCAAATTCAATATGAGCAGATCAACGTGATTTAAATAAAGAAGTGGACCTTCAATTGGTTAACAGAAAAGCTCATCAGACTATGGCACAAACTATACCAGGAACGTATGAAACTTCGTTCTGCGACATTGTTGATCAGATGTTTCAGGAGTGAAACAATCCCAATTACCTATATTATATAGATACAGTTATGCAGAAAACTCAGTCATTGATATCATTCATTAGTTTCCCAAAGAACTCTACAGCTGAGCTCTCTGTTCTGAACACGAGTTCGTGCTCTGCTGTCTATCCGCACTGACTTTTTCACCTCTCAACACCATGTCCATAGCGAGGGTTGGAAGAATGTGACGCTAGGACGTTGCGACATTTGCTTGGTGAAAATAAGGATTATAATATATTCAACAATACTGACTCTTTAGCACTGGAATCCGGAAGAAGGACCTTAACTTCCTCTTCACTCATTTACTCTGTAATATCCAGGCCGCACGCTCTGTTCAAATGAAAGACCGAAATAAATAATTCTAAGATTCCCAAGAGCATAAACTGTAACCCAAAAGAATCACCCTCTAAAGTCTGAAATTAGAAGAATCACCGCTCACGCCAAGTTGGAAAGAATTCGCACGAGGCACCTCCTAAATGTATATCGACATGGCAGCATTTCGGAATTTGCTTCCCTTGTGCAATGTATACATTTGTCCTACAACAGTATCACTTCTGCATGAGAAATGGATACCCGTAGGGCCTATTGTCGGTTGAGAGCATGGGGGAGCATTATTCGCAGCCAATCGCAGGGTAGTGCGTGATTTTCGTCTCGGGAGAGTCCGATATCATGTTTTCGTTGCCAGATGATTGGATTGGCAACGTTTATTGCCCTGTAGCAAATTTTCCACGCATAAAAATCAGAGAAAGAGGGGGAGATTGAGAATTGTGGGGGATCATATTTTCTATATTTACCTGCGTCTCTCGTACAAAGTGTTTGTTAAGGCTGCGATTTTAAAGCCGGTAACGAAAAATAGAGGCGACGAAAGAAACGGTCCAAAGGCATCTGAGTTTCTTGTTTACAGAATTGAGAGAGCAATTTTGAGCCTCTCAGGTGGCTATCGGAAGCAACATATCAATGGTTTGTCAAGTTTGATGGAGAACAAAGTCCTCTGCATGTTCCGAAATCCCGGGTCACCTTGAACCATCTACCAAAGGTTTAGTTAAGATAGTCTAAGCAATTCTTTACGCGGTAAAGAGTATCTTGTGTCGTCCGAGAAAATGTGGATTCCGAGGGGAAATGGGCTAAAGCACGTAGAAGGAAACGGATTGGTTGCGCTTGCAGTAGACAAGGAGAAAGGGAGCCAACTTGCTCTCAAGTGGGCTGCCGACAATCTTCTCACCAAGGGCCAAACTGTTGTTCTAATCCATGTTGTTCACCGGACGTCCGTATCTCCATATTGTAACTCTCTCTCTCTCTCTTTCTCCCCCCCCCCCCCACACACAAAATCCCATTCAGACTTATTTAAGAGGTAAATATGATTATTACCTCACTTAGAAAGGTATCATTGACACTGAAGCTTGTATAATTTTTCTCTGAAACCATTTGGTTGCCAGTCTGCCAGATTATAGGATTCAAATCCAATAGAACCCATGCACAGGTTAGATGCCAATGGTCGGTGTGGATAGGGACAGAGAGTACAATTTGAAAGGGATAAAGTTTCTGAGAATGTTTTTGCAATATAAATATTGGCACCAGCCCAGCGCATGGTGTTTCACAGGGTTTTGAGATTCCTCAATTATTTGGCAGTGCTGCAGCAGTAACCAGTCGCCATGATTCCAAATCAAGAACAACAATCATAATCCTGATATTAACCGCTCAAAAGAAACAAAAGATTCAAAACATAGGAAAATATTTGGGGTGAAACAGTCCTGAACTGGAACTAATTTGAAATATTTTGGATTCAAATCACAAGAAACTGCAGATACACCAGCGGTGGTTTCCTTCTTCATTATGTTTGATGTTTGTTTCATATGAATCTTGAGGAACTTTAATTGAGTACTTGCAAAAGGCTTTATTACGATATGGTAGAACCTCTCTCTCTCTCTCTCAATTAAATTTTTTTTTTTCATTCAAATCTCATAGATGCATTACAAATATTTGTTTTTACAATGGCGATGGCAGAAATTAATGGACCAAATTTGTAATGTTAAATATAGCCACTACCGAAGCATCTTTGTCAGTCCACCTATTGTATGCCTCTTCTCTTCTATCATATATCCAATATTCTCTTAAATGCAAGACTCCAAGCTATAATTTATTCATGGATACAGATGGGGGAAGCCTTTCCGTCATTTGTGGCACCAACCATGCACCCGCCACACCACACAGACAACACCTTGAGAAGCAAACCAAGGATCTGTTCCTTACCTTCCACTGCTACTGTACTCGTAAAGATGTAGGAATTGGCATTCCTCAGTTTTTTCGTTTCTAGCAAGAGAAAATGTCCTCCAGCATCATGCATGGAAAAGGTCATTATTTCTCTTGATGTACAAGCTAATATGTCAAGAGTCCCTAATTGTTTGTATGTGAATTTTTTTTTGTCTCAGATACATTGCCTTGATGTCTTACTTGAGGACACAGATATAGTAAAAGCACTAACAGAATATGTTTCCCATGCTGCAATTGAGAAATTGGTTCTTGGGGCATCACGGCATGGATTTATTAGGTAATTGTCTTCGATTATGAGTATACTTGTATGCACTTCAGAACACTTGGAACTGCCTTGGACTTGGATAATATGATACTAAGTTATTTGCACAATTTGCTTTGCCTCGTCTCTACTAGGTGTTCGCATTGCCATAACTGCATTAAAAAAGAAATCCGAAATGAAGATCACTAGAACAAAATCCATTGATGTCATGAATAAATGAATTTGTGGTGACATAGTTGCCTGCCCTCTAGGAACAAATCAATTAAAAGCAAAACCTGGAAGACAGCAACCACTAAAATGGAGAAAGCATAATTTATCAGTCAACATTTCAAACTTGAAATGTAAGTCAATTTCAGCTAGTGAGCTCCTAAATGATGAACTAACTGTTAGTCCCAGGTTGAACTAGAGCCAAGATTGCTAATATTTTCCCAAGTCTGAATGTTTGAATAAGGGAAGCCTAAACTGCAAGAGTGACGTGCACAAGCTACTGCAGAGGGAGCAACATAGAAGTCTACTTTTCATTCTTTAACTCCGTTTATTACAGTATGATAAGAGTGGATTATTGATTAATTCGAAGCAAACAAATAAACAAGAATCATCGTTCTTAAAGTCATTAGGTGGAAATGTTTAACAGACAATTAACTGCAGTCTTCCCTAGTTTTTTAACCAAAATGATCAAGTGAATTGCAATGACAAACTTCAAACTAATTTATTATCATGAACAGAAAGCATGTTTGGAAAAATTATTTCTGGATTGCTAGAAGGCTTCACAGAAAGGCTGGTCCAGGTTCCTGTCCCTGGTCATCCTCAATCAACCGCAATTTTATTCACTCTACTCATACTCAAATGGTTCTAAAAATGCATATTTCAATTGACTACATAGGATCAAATCTATGTTTCAAATTTTCTAAAATGAATTAGATTGATTGAACTGTACTTTGTGGGCTAGCTTAAATTAAAGTAGCTTGCCCAATACCCTGATAAGCTACACTAACTTGGTGGCCTCCATTTTTAAGAATGAACATATTGATTTGAACTTCAGAATTTCAATCCGGATCAGCTAAGATCTGTCTATGCGTGACAAGTTTGCTTACTTTCAGTTGTTTCTGTTTTGCAGATTTAAAACATCAAGCATTCCAACCAGTGTATCAAAAGGGGCACCAGATTTCTGCACTGTATACGTGATCTCCAAAGGGAAACTCTCTTCAGTACGAAGTGCTTCTCGTCCAGCCCCTTATATTTCCCCTTTACTTGACCATATTGAGAAACCAAATACCAAACAAGTACAACATTCTGAGGCACCCCCCAGACTTAGCTTGAATTCGAGAGGTTTGTTCCTGTCTTTAAAGTTCTCAACTTATTTTGATTTAAGTACTGACGCAAATATTCATTCTGTATACGCGCAGATAGGACCTCATTCAAGCCTCATAACATAAGTGATGAATCAATCAGGTTAGTGTAATAGATTCCCCCAACGAATGAAGATATGATGCAGCAAACTTCTAAAACCCAAGTGTTGTGGATAATTATGTTTGTCAAACATCCGTCCCCAAATAAACTGTGGTTTGATGCTTTCAAGTTTTAATTTGGCGTAAGCAAGAAAGAAATTATTTTAATTTAATCAATTACAGAATTGAGTTAACTTCAACAGAGGAGGGTCAAAGTTTATTGGATTTTTCGAAAAGGGCTACAAGTATTAGAACTAAGTTATTGAGGTTGAACAATGAGAACACCTGTCATTCTTCCTGCATAAATCATCATTTAAATTCGAGGTGGAGGATGTCAGCGAGAGAAATAGATAGAAATAACTATTTAGCACTCTGTTCTAACGGAATACAATAGTTTGAATGTCATTTATCATGACTGAACACAGGTCACCATTCACAAGAGGAAGAGGTTTGAACGCAAAGGCCTGCGCAGATTTTTCAGAATCAGATACTGACATATCATTTGTAAGCTCTGGGAGGCCAAGCACCGAACCGATGTCTCCTTTTCCCTACGACTTGACTGATTCAAGCCAGACCTCTCGGCACTCAACAAGCTCAGATCAAAGCCTAGGATCAATCCGAATGAGAACCAAGTTCACTGACCTAAATTTTTTGCACAATTTATCATCATTGTCACAGGAGAGCAATAGAACGTCATCGTCATGGTCATCACAGAACTTGGTAAGGAAATTATATCCCTAGAAACAGCATTTTCTCTTCTGAACCACCCTATGCAGGAAGCAACCACATCGCAATAACACATACTGAACTTTAAGGACCAAATTTGTGCATTAAGATGGTATTATGTTTTGCTCATTCAGATAACTTCCACTTATAGCTGCAAAAAACTTTCAGGATGATGTGGAAGCTGAGATGAGGCGGTTGAAGCTGGAGTTGAAGCAAACAATGGACATGTATAGCACGGCATGCAGAGAAGCACTTACAGCAAAACAGAAGGTAGTGAAAGGCCACACCTGCTTCGTGCATTCTTTACATTCAAAGGAACTACTAATGTTAAAGGTGCCATAGGCAATGGAGCTGCATCAATGGAGACTTGAAGAAGAACGGAAATTAGAAGAGGCTAGACTGGCCGAGGAAACTGCAGTAGCAATAGCAGGGAAAGAGAAAGCCAGGTGCAAAGCAGCCATGGAAGCAGCTGAAGCAGCAAAGAGGATTGCAGAGTTGGAATCGCAACGAAGAGCAAATGCAGAAATGAAAGCTCTCCAAGAAGCAGAGCAAGTGAGGAAGGTGTTGGATAATCTAGCCCAAAGTGATGTAAAATACAGGAGATACGCTATTGAGGAGATTGAGATGGCAACAGATTTTTTTGCTGAATCTCGCAAGATTGGAGAAGGAGGTTATGGCCCTGTCTATATGTGTTACCTTGATCATACACCAGTTGCAGTCAAGGTTTTACGTCCAGATGCTGCTCATGGTAGATCACAGTTTCAGCAAGAGGTAAGGAAGCAAGGATATACATTTCCTGGCAGACATGAATAAATCGGAATTCATGCATTGGACATAAATAAGACAACTAGGGTCACTCAGAATAGGAAGAATAGGATAACATATATATATAAAGCAAGCGAGACCACATAGGGCAAAGAGCAATTTACAGCATGAGTTTTCATGTCTCAAGCCTAGAGTATATTTTAGCAGAATAAAACTCTTTTTTTTTTTTCACAAGCCTCAACATAGGCTAGATAGGCTGGTTATAGATGTATGCCACTGACTATAAAAAGGCTTTACAAGACCGCTTGCATGCAATAGAGAAAACTGTAGTTTCCCTCCCCTAAGTTCTATAATTTGAGGAAAATACACCAGTATATATGGCTAGGGAACCAGTTAACAACAAAATAATTTCATGGAAGCTGGATTCACTATGCTAATTATATGATTGGTCCTTTAAGATGAAGAATATTTCAGTTTTATCTTGAGAGAGCATGGAAACATGCTTGTCAAAGAAGTAATTGATCTGAAGCTTTATTTTGTCTAGCGCTTCCTCATCAACATGGTCAGAATTTGCAAATATAGAATCAAGAACTGATTCTTACCTTCTTTCATAACTCTACAGATTGACATACTTAGCTGTATAAGACATCCCAATATGGTACTCCTTCTAGGAGCCTGTCCTGAGTATGGCATCCTAGTCTATGAATACATGGCTAATGGAAGTTTAGATGACCGCCTCTTCAGAAAAGGAAACACCCCAGCTCTCTCCTGGCAACACAGGTTCAGAATTTCTGCAGAAATTGCCACTGGCCTACTCTTTCTCCATCAGACCAAGCCAGAGCCACTAGTTCACCGTGACCTCAAGCCAGGAAACATTTTGCTAGACCACAACTATGTCAGTAAGATCAGTGATGTTGGATTGGCCAGGCTCGTACCTGCAGTAGCTGAAAATGTGACACAGTACCACATGACATCAGCAGCTGGAACTTTCTGCTATATTGATCCTGAATATCAACAAACAGGAATGCTGGGTGTAAAATCAGATGTCTATTCCCTAGGAATCATGCTTCTGCAAATCTTAACAGCTAAGCCCCCAATGGGCCTAGCTCTCCACGTTGAAAACTCTATTGAGAAAGGCACATTCAAAGAGATGCTGGACGCAGCTGTGACTGGTTGGCCAGTTGAAGAAGCCTTGTGCTTTGCCAAGCTAGCACTCCAATGTGCGGAGCTCAGACGAAAAGACAGGCCAGATCTTTGCAAGGAAGTATTGCCGGAGCTCTGTAGACTCAGAGAAATAGCTGAAGAAAATATGAACCAGATTCACTTTGTTGGAAGCGCTGGCCCGTCCCCCAATCACAGCCATGTTTTAATACAACAGGTGAGTTTGAACAGATTATCATGAGCATTTGCACACTCAATGACAGGTGATACCATTAGATTAATTTTTTCTTATCATTTGAATAGTTCTCTCTGTGCTCTTGAAACTTGTCCAAATGCAGCAAAAAGCATATACCAAATAGGCAGAAACAACCATCTACTAACAAGAATGAAACTGTGATCTGTAGAAAAGTCATATATTTTGCAGGAGCAAACCTTGTTCTCCTCTAATAGGAAGTACATAAAGTTTCCCAAGGCTTCCCTGCAGCACCTATTGCATGCATGCATTCCCAGATATGAATATCTAACCAAGCCGGAAGACCTCAACAAGTGTCAAATTAAAATAGTTCCTGGTTTGTTTAAGACTGGCAATCTACCAAACATTAAATTCCAAAAAAATTGGTGGATAGAATCATGCAAGTAGTCTCCAGTGTCAATACGGATCCATTAGGAGGGAAGCATTCAATTTTAGGTTAAGGTTCTCTTTGGTCACCTCAAATGACATCATGTTATTCATCTACTTTGCTACTAGTTAAAATAAACTTAAGACATTCAGGGGAATTCAGATATCTGAAGTATCGTTGGATACTAATTACACGGACTGCGCACAAAAACAGATTGAATATTCATAAAAGTCCTGAGCTTTAACAATTATGGATGTATGACATTGCTTAAGTACTTCTAGCAGGATGTTATGAGTGATCCACTCCTTGTGGACTCTGGAAGCTCGAAGAGCAGATCAAGCACCTCGTCATGGAAGGAAGATAATCAGGTATGTATTGATCAACCACTTAGTGCTAAAAGCGTGAAGATCAAAACCTAAAGGTTGTTTCATTTACTTTGTCTCTCAGGGTCGATTGAGTAATGCTTAGCAGGTCAACGTGAGTCTTTGAGGCATGCAGCATTGTTGTCACTCAAGTCCGAGTGATTTTTTTTTTCAAACTGCTGTATGTGAACTGTTCATATGACCGCATAGGTTTGGCGCTTGATCATTTGTCAATACAGTTTGCACGTTTCGGAAGGTTCAAAAGGCTTCCCCTAAACACGTTACTTGAGGTTTTCTTTTAAAGGGATCTTGAATCCCATCATGCTGGGGATTAGAAAGCAAAATATTGGCGTGCCAGCCTGAAATTTTGTTTTGTTTTTTGTGTAAATATGATCGACATGGAATTACAATAAAGTATGAGGGTTGATTCTAATATTCGCTCCCACTCAAATCCACACGAGAAGAAAACTCAAATGCTGTGCCTCTTCTTCAGGGCCGGCTGAAGGGGTAGGCAGCTTGGGCGGTTGCCTAAGGCCCTACCTCCAAGCAAGGCCCCAAGTTGTTTGATTAGGAGAAAAAAAAAAGCCTCAAGTAAGAGTGAAGTCTAGTAAAATAAAAATATATCTCATATATAAAGATTTGTCTTGTGAAATAATTTTATGTATAAAGGCCTCAAAAATTGTTTGTGCTCAAAATTCATGGGTAGCTCTATTTTGTGAAAAAACTTATTTAATTTTTATCACATACACAAGAGCATTTTAAAGTAAGTATCTGTTTAAAATATATATTTTTATTATATTCAAAAATAAAAAGATCCCGCTTTTAATCTCTGCTTTAGGCCTCTATTTTCATTGAGCCGGCCCTGCTCTTCTTGCTTTGGGGTCTAAAGATTGAAGAAAACGAACAGGAAAGCTGTAAATCTGTCGAGGGTAATCACTAATCTCATGCATTTGTATCGAAAGATACGATGTGATTGATCGTGAAGAAAATCACAAAATCTAACTGCAACTTCCTGACACGTTGTTTAATCTCCCTTATTCATGATATTCTGTTTGGTTATTAAGATAACATGGGCTGCAACGATAAAAGAGGATCAATTCGGGGAATAGTTTTTCTGCTGTCTTTTTTGCTAAACTGCAGGAAAATAAAAGATCGTCATTCAAAACAGCATGTAAGAGGATTCTTTTTTTTTTGGGGGGCTATGTCTGGTTTAGTTCTCAAAACAGTTTTTGTTTTTGTATTTTTTTGGAAATAGTGTAGATTCTCTTGGTATTAGTGAAAAGTTAGTTAAAAGTTGTTGAAATTTGTAAAAAGTTATTGGAATGGGTGAAAAAGTATTGAAATTGATGAAAAAATTATTGAAATTAGTGAAAATGTATTGGAATCGATGAAAAAGTGAGTGAGAAGTTTTTGAAAACTTTTTGAGAACTTAGAGTCGTAGGATTAAGATTTTATTTTCTGAAACCGTCTTATTGTTAAGTGTCTAGAAACTCTAGTAAGGAATGCTAATAGTAAATAATACTTTTTTAAAAATAAATATATTTTACACCTTTCAATTATAAGTGACTTAATACTTTGTACTTTAATCTATTATTTTAGACACATTGTATTCATATATTATTATTTTCAAATACTTTGTACCCTTAAATTTTTTGATTAATTTGGACATAATTTTTTGGTAATTTGGTGTACAAAATGACTATTGTGTTCTCATAATTTTTTTGACTGTAACTATTTTATGAAGGTAAATCATAATTTTAGAGGTCAAAAATAAATTTTTATTTTAATAGAAAGTGTAAAAATATCTATAATTAATAATTAATACATGTAATGTGATAAAAAATAATTAATGAAGGTATAAAGCATCTAGTCTTCGAGGGTACAAATATATTTAACTTTCGATGAGGCAAACCCTCGTTATTTTGAGCCTGTCGAGATTTATGACATTGGCTCCACGTAGAAGCACAGAAAAAAGACTGCCGAGAGAGAGAGAGATGCAGCTATTGAAGAGCTCTTCGAGCCTGAAATATAATCATAGATAGACTGTTGACTTGCCCCAAGCTCTAAGAGAAATATAATCATAGCTAACATAGCACAAACCCTTTGATAAGCAGAAATATATCTGCACATTTATGTATGGACACCTACATACTCACATGGACCCCCCCCCCCCCCCCAACAAAACAAAAAAGAACATTAAAAATGAAAAAAGAAGAAAAAAAAGGGGGGGAAACCGTTGTTTCCAGCCAAAAGGAGAAAATTATCATAAAGCAGGATATAGTTTGCAGATTGAACGATTGATTCGTACACAGGCAGACGTAGAACGGACTTCTTGACAGCCTCTACTAGCAATCAGTGAGATTGATTAAGGCAGATCAAAGCTTTGGTTTGAACCCTCAAGCGTCAGAGACTTTGCTGATAATGACAGAAGCATACTGCGCAATGGTTGGTTCTGGGGACTGTCGAAGTCGCCCTATCACTGGAAACAGCTCTGATGTACAAAGGAACTGTCTGCAAGGAGGGTGTGGACACATCTTCGCCAATGAGAAAAGTGCTATTTTTAGGGGTGACTCGTTAACAGCATCTTTTCTGCTTGGGTTCAAGGCCACCACAGAACAGTCGGCCACTAACTTTAGTAAAGCCTGCAAAATAAAACATTATCCCTATTGTTAAATATGGCAACTCTAATCTCCTTGCAACGATAATGAGATATACCAGTCCATTTCCGTAATCTCTGTTGGAAGTTTCACATTGCTAGAGAAACTAGTCAATGTGCTCCTTATAAGGTTGTGACATCCTCACTCCTCAAAACGTCTTTTGGAGTTGAGTTAGGTCTACCTTTCACATATTGTGTAAATTCTTTTTTTTTTTTTGATAAGTAAGACAATCTTATTAGGAAAAAAGGGCATCAGTACAAGGGGCTATACCGAAGCCTTTAGTTCAAACAAGCAAGAAAACTGAGAAAATCATCTAAATCAACAAAGGGACCATTTAACCAAGCGTTAGCCCAACAAAAAAGGGAGTATAACAAGAAACCCTGCAGCCTAACAATAGAACAAGAACGACTCTCAAAGCATCTATTATTCCGCTCCCTCCAAAGGTTCCACCAAATACACGCAGGAATCATCCTCCAAATAGCCTTAGCGAAAGGGTGAGAGAACTTCCTATCCCAGCTCCACATCACCTGCATGACCGTCGCCGGCATCACCCAACTGTAATTAACAATACTGAGAATATGGTTCCACAGCCCTCTAGCCATGGTGCAATGAAGAAGCAGATGAGCAACCGACTCTCCATCACCCCGACAAAGATAACACCAGTCAGCCATATACAATCCCCGTCTCCGAAGATTATCAGTAGTAAGGAGCCGCCCGAGCGTAGCCTCCCAAACAAAAAAGGAAACTCTAGAGGGACATCTCGACCGCCACACGCCCTTCCACGGGAAAAGCACATCATGACCATTATCAATACAGTTATACATGGATCTCACTGAAAACCTCCCGTCCCTATCCTCCTTCCAACATATAAAGTCATCCACGCTTCTCCTAATAACCACCCCATACAAAAGGGAGTAAAAAGCCGAAAAGTCCTCCATTTCCCAATCATTAGCAGATCTAACGAAATCAATGTTCCAAACCATAGACCCACCGTTCCCAACCACGCACTCCCCCACCATAGCATCCTTATGAGAAGCCACCGAGTAAAGAACGGGAAACGCACAAGATAATGGTCTATCACCACACCACACATCATGCCAAAAACTGATCCTATCGCCGTTACCCACCACAAAACGGACATGGTGACTAAAGACCTCCCAACCTCTGCTAATGAATCGCCACACACTAACACCATAAGGCCCCCGCCGAGTGAGAGTCCTCCAACCGCCCAAAGAACATCCATACTTTGCTGCAATAACCTTCCTCCACAATCTGTCCCGCTCAAGAGCAAAGCGCCAAAGCCACTTGGACAAGAGAGCCTTGTTAAAAGCCACAATACGTCGAATTCCCAACCCCTCATGCTGGATAGGAGAACACACTACATCCCACTGCACAAGATGGAGCTTACGAACATTACCATCACAGCCCCAAAGAAAATCTCTCTGAATTTTTTCCAACCGGTTAGCCACCCCAACCGGAATAGGGAAAAGAGAAAGGAAATAAGTAGGGAGGCAAGAGAGAGTAGACTTAATGAGTGTGAGTCTACCCCCCTTAGACAAGTATAATCTCTTCCATCCCGCCAATCTCCTCTCCATCCTCTCAATAATGTCATCCCAGATCTGAACACATTTGAAACTAGCGCCCAACGGAAGACCGAGATATTTCATAGGTAGCGAGGAAACACCACACCCCAAAATTTCAGCAAGCTCCTGAGAGTTATGAACATTACCAATGGGAATAACCTCGGACTTAGACAAATTAATCTTGAGGCCAGAGACCGCCTCAAAACATAATAGGAGACAACGAAGGTTCCGAAACTGATTCACATCCGCCCCGCACAAAACCAAGGTGTCATCAGCAAAAAGCAAGTGGGATATAACCACACTCTCTCCAGGGCCACCACCCACCTCAAAACCCTCCAAACCCCCATGACCCACCACTCGCCCCATCATGCGGCTAAAGGCTTCCATAACAATGACAAACAGGAGGGGAGAAAGAGGATCACCCTGCCGTAACCCACGAGAGCTTCCAAAAAATCCTTCCGGACAACCGTTGACAACCACAGAGAATTTCACAGAAGAAACACAGAATAGAATCCACCTACACCATTTTTCACCAAAGCCACATCTACGCAGCATATACAAAAGAAACTTCCAGTTAACATGGTCGTAGGCCTTCTGAATATCCAACTTACATAACATACCAGGAACCCCCGACCTTAACCTGGAATCAATGCATTCGTTGGCGATGAGAACCGAATCCAAAATCTGCCTGCCATGGACAAAAGCATTCTGCGATGGAGAAATAATCTTCCCCAAAAGAGGCCTCAATCTGTTGGCCAACACTTTGGCCAAAATCTTATACACACCCCCCACAAGACTGATGGGGCGAAAATCCTTAAGCTCAGTCGCCCCCGGCTTTTTCGGTATGAGGACAATGAACGAGGAATTGAGGCTCCTCACAAATCTGCCATCCCTCCCAAACTCATGGAACATTGCCAAAACATCTTCCTTAATAACCTCCCAACAAGCTTGAAAGAAGGCAATAGAGAACCCATCCGGACCCGGAGCCTTGTCACCATTAAGACTGCGCACCACCTTGGTCACCTCCTCTTCCTCAAAAGGACTTTCGATCCCCTGCGCCTCCTCCACCGAAATGCAATCAAACTCAAGCCCATCCAAAGATGGGCGCCACTCGAACGGTTCCGAATATAAGGAAGAGTAGAACTCCACGATCTCTTCAGAAATTTCCGACGGATTCTCCACCACTTCCCCCTCCACCAACAAGCTCGAAATCGAGTTGGCTCTCCTATGAGAGTTCGCCATACTGTGGAAAAACTTTGTGCAATTATCGCCCTCCTTAAGCCATAGGGTTCTAGATTTCTGCCTCCAACTGATTTCCTCCATATCTATCAGCTCATTTAGATTCTTGGAGATCTCCACCCGCCTATTCACACCCTCATCATCAAGGCATCCCTCCTCATCTAACCCATCCAAAGATGCTATCTCTTGCAAGAGAGCAGATTTCCGCACAGTCAAATCGCCAAACACTTCCCGATTCCAAACCTTGAGATCCAATTTTAAAGCCTTTAACTTTGAAAAAAGCACATAACTGGGAGATCCGCTGAAATGATAACCTTGCCACCACTCCTTAACCTTGTCCACGAACCCTTCCGCTTTGAGCCACATATTCTCAAACCGAAAAGGCTTTTTAGGGCCACCAAAGCGTCCGCTCTCCAACAATATCGGGAAATGATCAGACAGCACACGGGGAAGCCTCCTCTGGATCACCTCCGGATACAAAGCCTCCCATCTTGGGTTGACGAGAAATCTGTCAATCCGAGACCAAGATTGGAGAGATCTACCGCCGGACCAAGTAAAAGCCCCTCCATTCAAAGCAAGGTTCCTAGTTTGTGGTCCCACCGTCACCCGTTTTCATGTGTTGCCTTGGATGTCCTCCCGCCACACGTGAGGGGGCGTGTTGGAAGTCTCACATTGCTAGAGAAACTAGTCAATGTGCTCCTTATAAGGTTATGACATCTCTCACTCCTCAAGGCATCTTTTGGAGTTGAGTTAGGCCTTCCTTTCACATATTGTGTAAATTCTAATAATATCCTCCTTCCTGTGGGGTTGAACTCAAGAACTCCACCCAATTCAAGGGGAGATTGAGGCCGTATAATGATTTGACAGATTCAAGTACTAAGGATTGAATTGAGTTTATTCAGACCATTTAACAATCCTCGTACTCTTTTATGAGACATGCAACTTGCTTTAAATCCGAGCTAAAAACTGAGATTTGCATGCCGAATGCAACAATTTAGAAGGGAATGCAGCATATCCACGAACCTGCATTGCTCCTTTGGATACAACATCTTCGCAGAGCTTGTTGGAGTTGCGAACAAGATTACTCAGTGCACCTGCAGCGTTTGCTTTTGTCTTATCTTCCTCTGCTGAAAGCAGCAAGTTTGCCAGTTGAGGAATTGATCTCCTAAGCTCTTCATACAGTGTGTCATTGTGATAGGCAGCATTTCCAATCTGCAATAGAGAGATACTTCAATTCAGAGCCTTGCATCTATAAGGACATTCCTTCGTGATGCCACTCATTAAAAACAAGAAGAATGTAGGAATCTACCTCATAGGACAATGAAGAGTTAATTACATTCATTTCCATCAATGTTTACGGAATCACAGTAAGGAAAAGGTCATAGTGAATTGGATCAGAACTTACAGCAAAGCATGCGAATTTTCTTGTGCGTTTGTCTGGATCACCACAACGATCTATGAGCAAGCGAACAATTTGATGCCTTGCCTAGGTAAATGTATTCAAATTGTAAGAAAAAACAATTTAATCCAGTCCATATGACACTTTCTAGTGAGTCTGCATGTGAAAAAGAATGGTCCGATTTAAATAAAACGAGATAAAAAATCTGTTGCATAGCTTTAACAATCCAGGACACACGATTAATGTCGTAAATTGTTGACAACATTTGAGAACACATGTTTTGCAAGGTTTTGCATATTTAAAAGCAAGTTATAGTCCATTACTTACCAGTGAACTGTAAAAGTAAGAACTATGCCGACACATGTTGCCTAGAGCACTGCAAGCCTTCGCACGTATGTTGGGATCTTCATGAGTAAGAAAATCCTTCAACACCTCTAACACAGAAGCCCGATTGATGAACTCATAGAATCCCTAGCCATAGAACACAAATCAAATTTTACAAGGCTAAGAACCTTCCAATACTGTTGACTAGTGGTCCATCCATGACATTTTAGAGGGGCACCCAGAAGGAATAACCACTATTAAATCATCAACAAAAAGGAGAAGAGTTTCCTCCATGCATAGGTAAGAGCTCGATGTTCTCACTTATAGAAGTGTTTGCCTAGTTTGGCTAGCTAATAATAATAAACATACTGCTCTGCATTGAAATTGTAAGAAAAGAAGATAGGAAAGAGCAAAAAAGGAACTTTAGGAAGATTCTCGTTATGGAAAAAGGAGACGACAGCTAAAAAGAAAAATAACTGGGAAGCATGATAAGGATGATGACACCCAATGCAGATATGCCAATAGTGCAGTACAGATGCATTAATAGATTAAACAACTTTATGAGGGTGTTGTATATAATGTAGTATATAGGTCCCAAGTGCTATTTCAAATTTTGGAAATCTAAATATCAGATATAGATATAGCTCTCTTCTGGAACTCTTCATGCTACATAGGACGATACAGATTTCCTTTCAAGGCATTTCATTGCGGTCATGCACCAGTTCGAAACTAACTTAAACAGTATGATGAAAAGACATAAGTCAATCCTTGATATTTGCTCAGCCAACAAGAGGAATTTCACAGCAACAATATCTGACCTTATCCATGCGTGCTAGATCAGAAATTATCATCAAAACATCTAATGTGACTTCTCTCGGGCAGGAGCTATCGAGCAACATTTTCATTCTACTTGGATCCAACAAGCCGTTACCCACAAGTTGAACTGCCAGAGGTCGATAGCCAATCATTTTTGCAAGAAAGGCAACAGGTTTTCCAAAATATTTTAGCTCCAAGTGTTCCAAGCACCGAAGGATATGAATAGGTACTCCGACCTGAAAGCTTCACAAACAATTGAATGAGGAACACATAGGTCTGTTGGCACTGGGATGATCATTGATCATATTAAGAAAGTATTCCTTCTTAAACTACATTGGGAACATGAATTATGCCATTAGAGCGTCCATCAGAATATTTTCCCAAAAGAAAGAAAAGTCATGAATTTGGAGGTCATCTTGAAATGTTATAACTTTTTTGTAACAATAACATAAACACGAGCATCTCATCGAACATGGAGAACATAGCTTGAAAATAGCGCCAGAAAAGAACCTCAAACCTAAGTTCCAAAACTTATCTCAATGATGGAAACATAAAAACCACACACAAAACCTCTACCCCCTCCAGACCAATGCCCCCAACAAGAAGGGAAAGAAGATCTAACCTCCAGAAGAATCTTGATGTATTTTCCCAACTCGTCCTCAATTGCTTTCACAATGTCCTTGTCTTCCATGGATACTTTCCCACCTGGTGAACCGATGTTGAGAAGAAACCCACTGTTTACAGAAGCTGTGGCAGATGGCAAGCCAGGACCGTTCTGTACAGCAACAAAAGGGAATGCTAAGAGATCTACAACAGCATTTATTATATCCCTGAGTCCGTCCTTCCCTCCACCGGGCCCACTCCAGTACTTTAAGAGCTTGAGATGTGCATCAGATATCACGTCAGATACAACCTTGATGTGCTCACTCTTAACCAAAATCTGGCGGAAAGTTAAAGCTCCACCTGGAAGGCAGTGACATATTGATGAAACTGTCCATGTAACCCCAACAGGTGAGAGCCCAACTCGATCTTTTACGCCGTCAATTCCTTCAGAAGCCTTTGAACGGTTGTTGGCTAACAAATCAACAAGAAGCAGAGGGATACCACTTGCGCAAAGCTGTTGAACAGCTAATGGTCCCCCCCACTTGAGTCGAGCTTCCAACAAGCCAACACATCCATCTCTAAGGCCATGCCAATAAGAGAGAGCACCATTCGAGTGACTGGGATTCACTTCAGTTTCATTAGCAGAAGGAATCTTGAGATGATCACAAAGTGTTGCAGTACGAGGAATCAAAGGCACTGCAATCTCAGAGACCGAAGATTCAACAGAAGCTCCGGCTTCAAGGGATAGGATGGATGCAAGAGCCAGCATAGCTGCTGCACTATGAGGTTTAAATGAAGTGCTCATTCTATCATCAGAAGAAAATTGATGTGCAAGCACTGAAAGTCGAGAAAGCTGCTTTTTTGGAGAGGTTGTAAGCATAAATAGAGCAGAATTTCTTCCAGTTGACTTTAGACATTGCGTAACTGTTGCAAGGATGAGGCATGAATGAAGAATCAAGGCACAAGGATTATTAAATTTGCACTTCAAGTTACTTGTTTCTGCTGTTTGTGGTTCTTTATGAAGAGTTGAAGTGCAGAGAGACAATAAAGAGAATATCTCCGAGACAATAGTGCCATCCCCCCCACCACTGACAACTGTTGTTACAGGTAGGGAAGTGGGAAGTCCGCATAGAACACCTGGAACAATTCCACTACATAGACAGCACCTCACCAAGAGCTGAAACAGCAACAAAAGTTATATTAACTCCTGCCCAAATGGAATCTGCTATAATACAAGCCTGATGAAGAAAAAAAAATTGCATCGTGGAAAAGTCTTGATTGGCTGCTTTTTTTGCTTCTTTGAAATTATTAGAGGCCAAATAACTGTTTCATGGGAATGTTACATTGCAGAAGAAACACAGAATTTTGGGATGACAGACAAACACCTGAAGGCCATCAGTGATTGGAGCCTCGAGATGTTGATGAAGGCAATAGTAAATAGAAACTTGTACAGGTTTTGATGTAACAAATGCTTTTGTCACCGCATCAACAATTCTTGCTGATTCCTTGCCAATCAAAGAGCCTCCATCATGCTCCCTGATGCCAAGTCGACCTAACGAATGACTCCGTAAAGCATTTAGTGGAAATAAAACTGGGATTTCTTTCATATAAATGGTTTCCAGTGCATCAATAAGCGACCAAATAGCCCGACATGCTTCCCAAGCAGCACGCAACATATTTGAAGAACCTGAAATGAGACTCAAGCCTGAATTTGCTAAGCAAAGACACAAATGATCCACCAAGGCAGATGTTTTAGCATGATCCAATATTTGTTTCCGCGTTTCATCAATAGCAGAAACCGTCTCAGGAACTGAAGTCAAACGAGCTGCCTTAAAACCCTGAGCAACTTTAGATAACATGATGGTAATGCAAGCACTGGACTCATAGAGAACTCTTCCCCATGCATCTTCATTCAGACCAACAACCTATATAGTAAACAAGATGAGAAAGCTGGAAGCAAGTGGCTAATAGTAGGCAAAGAACATTATGTTACATGAAAAGAATTAGACCTGTGAAAATATCTCAGATAATGCAACCCAGTGCCGGAAATATGAACTTCCAACTTCACTTCCATAGCTATCTAGCAGCATTTTGATGATGATGAAACTCTACAAAAGTAAGAAATCACAATTTCAACTGCTAATGTTAATCACATAATAGAGCGAACCTTCTATAGATAAAGCAGTTTTCATGTGAAGTTATTCATCCTCTCCACAAAAACAACTATGTAGACAAAAATGAAACTGGTAATACATTTGTGGAAAAGAAGCAAACTTTTTCCCTGAGATTTTCAGAAAATTTGGGATTTAACAAGCAATGTGGTCTTTTGTCGTAAATATTGATTCTAGAAGCAAAGGTCTTGATGCTTAGAAAAAAAAACGGAAAAGAAAAGGTCATGATAGATATGATTGAATATTTGCAGTATAATTCATGCCTAAGACAATAGCAGACTAGCTTTGCCAACACCCAATCATCTCCTTAGAAAATGTGACTCCAGAACTTTGTGGCAACATAGAGGTATGAAATTTCTGTATATTACAAATCAAAGCCAGAAAGTTCTACATTAAAATCTAGAGAGATATACCTTTGCGATCAAGTCATTAAATTCAGAGGATTTCACGCTAACAGCCATGGCAGTGAAAACAAGAAGTTCGCGTATTATTTCATCAGATAGTTCACTGGAATTGATGGCACCAGCTGCAACAAGATTTGAAAGAATTCTGAGAGACTGATTTGAGCTAATAACATCTTGATCCCTGCATTTTGACAAGCTATCAGGCCATTGCCAATAAATTAATTTGTAAGGATCTAATGATTGAATACAAGAGACTATAACCAATCAGTGAGCCACTTGTTCCTGAAGCAATGTAATTGAGGTGAGGTACAAAAAGCTATATGATGAAGCAACCCTTAACAAAGAGAATCCCACTATGTGCAGAATTTTGTCATCTTAGGGAACATAATGCTACTGCATCTTGAAACAGATCAAAAGGATTGTCGTTCCAAGATAATAGTTTAAATTCCAGGCTTATCCTTCCTCTTGCTGTTGAGGTCACCAAAACATCCTTTTACAAAACAAATACCTAGTACACAACCTTTTGCATGTGTTATGCTGATACTTGACCCAACAGGCAGTAAAGATTTTCAAGCCAGTTTAGATGCACATTTTAATTGGCTCCTTTTGCACTTTTACCATCTAGCTTCAAATGCACAAATCCTCCGAGGTGCTGTCTACTCTCCTCTCTCAGGACCATTTACATGAATATTCCTATCATTTTTCACTGTATTTTGGTTTCCCGTCTACGATCTGGATAATTGTTTACTTCTTAACACAAAGATTGTTCTCTACTTCCCACAAAATTTCCATACACAAATGTAGAAAGAACATAGTATATCCAACTAAATCAAGCACTTATCAACTTATATGTCAAAGCCAAATGCAGTAACTTCAGAAGCAACACACAACAATCAGAGATGACATATTCGATGTCTAATAATGCTCTTAGTTATATTTTTACAGAAAAACCAAACAAAAAGGAAACCACCCACATTTAAAGCACTATACAGAAAACATTGTCAAACTCAACATTTGGTGACAACAAATCTGGTTAGATATACAAAAGTAAAATATTCTAGGATGCATGTAATCTAATGTTACCTGCAAGAATTTTGGGATCCCTTAGACCATTTTTTCAATGGAGTCAGAACATGTGATAATGCTTCATCATCTTGACTAATTATTTGTGCACCCTTTACGGTGCGGGAGTTGTTTTCCAATCTGTCCAAGGTCTGACAACCTGAAGAAACATTGGTAATGAGAAGTTCACCAAACAAGCGTTCTCCAATAGGAAGTAATGGTTGGGAATGATCTTCAATTAACACAGATAAAAATGGAACCAAAGTTTTGTCAAAAAAATATGTGATTAAATCACAATACATTATCCTTACTAGTACACATACATTAATGGAAACATTATACATGCATTTCTGTGTCCTTATGATGAAGAAAATGACGATTAATTCTGACAGTTTCATGTAACTGTGGGAAATAATTATTGGGACATTTTACTTAGTTTCACAAAGCAGTGTTCGGTATGTATTCATTACATAATTCCATTACACAAAGCAGTGGCCAGAAAGGCAGCTCATAGAACTGAACAACTGACGATAATCAATCGTGTGATGCAATTAAAAGGTACTAAACCCTTCCTTTGAAGCATCTTCACTTTGTACAAGTAAACAACCCGATGTGACAAAAAGGATAATGAAAGCAGCAAAAACTTAGAAAAGGGAACAGAGATGGTACCTAGAAACCACAACACCACAAAAAAAAAACCTCTTTCTCATGCCATGTTTGAATAGCCAAAGTTTCCTTGTTAAGAATTAAAAAGCTGATTTCAGGCAATTTAAGGGCATGTTCGTTTTGAGAAAATTTTAAGAATTCTAAAAATAGTATGAATATCTAGGTAATGTTTGAGCTTTATTGACATGTGTGTAAAAGTTGTTGAGTTATATTGACGTGAGTAAAAAATGTAATGTTGAGTTGTATTGGTATGCATGTAGGAGTAATGTTAGGAGTATAAATTTAGAAAGTTGGATTCAAATTTTAAAATTTTTAGCCAAACGAACATGCCCTAAATCACACCTTACAGCCATAATCCCTAGGTTAAATAGTTAATCCCAGAAAATTTAAATGGCACCTCCCAGCCATAACCCCTAGTATTTATGGAATTTTTTGAAGAAAAGCAAGTTGGAAAATGGAAAAAAAAAACATTTGTGTCAATATCGCATGTGCCTGTAGTATATATTCATGAAGCCTAGATTGAAAAAATTGAAACAAAATAAAGAAATACAAGAGGAAGCACGGCAAAAGACGGTATAGATGCCAGTGATATCTCTATACTTTACATAGGTACAAGTTAATACCAGATGGAGCCTACAAATAGTATTTCTAATAAGCACATAATAGTTTGGCTACTAAAGAAAGCATGACCATAGAGAAGCACTGAATACAACATGAACAGCTAAACTTCCCAATTGCTTACTGAAATTTCAATAACATCATATTACCAAAGTTGGCATCCTATCACGAGAGAATTTACATTTTGTATGAGCACGCAATTTTATAACATACAAGTACAGAGAAAATTGGAATAAAAAAGTATCACAGACATTCATGTCCTGCTCCTTCAAGCATAAAACCAAATTCCTGTCCTGAGATCATCATCTAAAAAGTGAATTGTAATTTTTTTCACCTGACTGTTTAACATCATTAGGACTTGCAAACCCTAAGAACTCTTCACGTGGAGAAACATCGCATGTGGCTGAGTTTGGAGCATCATTCTGAAGGCTTGGACCATTAGTGTTCTCAAAAGCAGCAAGAGAGTTGCTTTTACCTATCATGTGGCAATAGTTAACGCCAACATATACAAAACAAAGAAATCTATATTTCCAATATAGGGGAGGCCTCACTCTCGGGACCGGAAACCAGCGAACTCGGTGATGTTTGAATAGTGTTCCCTTCACCCCTCCATGCTGCATCACATCCTCTGGCTGCAGCACTTGCAGCACGCGTTTCCTGGAAAAGTTTTACATGATACTAAAAACTTTTGGACAGCCATAACTAAGAACTTCAAATTAAATTTCTAAAACTGTTGCAACATAAAATAATAGGAACCAAAATATAGTTTTTCCATATTATAGTAAGGTTGGCTTTATATTAGGTCTCAAGATTCTAATAATAAAGGAAATGTAATATGATAAATCATTACCCTAGCCTCCACTTCGTCTGAAGTTCCTTTAACAAATGGGTGCTCAAGAAGAGCAGGCCATGCTAGTCGATTTTGTGGTACCTGTTTCATGAATCAGAAGACCATAGAATGAATAATGTTAACACTAGGCATAGAAAGGGTGCTGCATCTCAACCATAAACCAACCTTATTAAGCAAGCCCTTCAAGAAGTTTTTGAAATTTTGACTCATATCATCAGGATATTTAACTGGATCCTGAAAGGTAGCATTTACTGTTAGTTGGACCTTCATACAAGCTTAAACATACAGCACCCGTATGATTTTTGAGAAAATGTACCTTAACAATATGACGGATGAGTGCATACACAGAATTTGTGTAAAAGGGAGGTTGGCCCACGAATAACTCGTACCTGTTGCATCCATGATAAAGTGGTCTCAATACAAGATGCACACAAATAAAAAGGAGGGTAGACAAAAGCGAGGATATGGAAGTAATCTATGGCAATATTTGAAAATAAGACAAATAGGTTATGCTGATTTTTTTATGGAGAAGGTAACATGTTCTTGGACAAACTGCTATAAGTTTTCTCAAACAAATAAGTTATCCCCTGTACAACACATCAACGGACTAACTGACATCAAAATTTCAATTGAATCAATAACCAAAATTGACGCGAGACTCAATGGCCGCTTTGCCATGCCATGTATTCACTCGGGCCCAACAAGACATGTGTGATTGAATGTGTTTTCTTTTGGATAATGTACACAAAATGAGGGTGTTTCGCATACTAATCTCCAGCCCAAGTGCACATTGTAGAACATAGACTACACAACATTAGATAAGTTGAGACTGCTCACAAGCCATATATCAGACTCATATTTGAAAAAAACTGCATCAGTCAAAATCAAACCAAAGTAAAGAAGCATAGAATAGCAGAGCAGTAGATTAACCTAGAACGTTCCTAAACTAAGTTAGAATTCAGATGAAAATAATTGCTCTTGCAATATGGTGGCAAAATCTAACTGAATTGGTCATAGACAATTCTGAGTGGTTGTAAGGTTCTAAGGCATAATCAGGGAAAGTTCACATACAATATGACTCCAAGGGACCATAAATCAGCCGTGTGGTTGTAAGGTTGTTCCCGTACCAATTCCGGAGCCATATACAGCGGAGTACCTGAGTAACACAGATAAAAGTTCTACTGAATGGGAAGAAATAGCATAATACCTCAAGGACATCCCAAGTCTGAGCAACAACAGTGATCAAAATAAAAAGGGAATCAGAATCTCTACAAAAAGGTTGGACAAACCTTTTATGGATCGTAAAACAACAGTATTTGTGGACATTGCGCGGGCAAACCCAAAATCACAAAGCTGTAGTAAACAACAGGATCTTACGTTATGAACAACTACAAGTAATACAAGAAATGTAAATTGATAGAGCAGAACACCATATGGCATTTGAAATAGCAACTATAAAACTGTAGGAAATGCAATTAGCTGCCTACAAAAAAGATATAATAACCTCTGAAAATCTAGAGCACAAGCCATCAGCACTTATCTTAGTGAAAGAAAGTCAATCTATACTAATCTAAAACAAATGCAATATGACATTAAAATAGGTATAGCAATATCTCACCCGTTCCATAGGGGAAAAACCAACATAGAAGTACACACGTAATCAGTCCTTTTGTTTTATAGGCAAGTTATACATGCAACTTATGGTTTTGATTTCACTGATATATCAAAAATAAATACAGTTTAGAAAGGACTATCAATAATATCAAGCAAAAGCTAGATAATAGCAATGTAATGGGGTCAAAAACAAAGAAGAAACTACCACAGTCTCCACTAGTTGTTAGTTGAGTCATAAACTAACGAAGATAGCCAAAACTAACTACGTACAGGCCCAGTGGTATTTTACTCGTTATAAAAATAGTAAGTTTCTGAAATTCAAAATGTAGACCCCATGCAAAATTTTAAAGTGTTCAAACATTCTGGCCATTCAGTTAACAAGTTAATAAATAGATGCACTTAAGCAAGCATTCATTTTATCCGTCAGCTCAACCTTAACCACAGAGCCAGGACCAATGAGAATGTTTTGTGGCTTCATATCACGATGGATTATACGGTTTGAATGCAAGTAGTGCAATGCTCTCACCTGCAAATTTACCAAAAGAAAAGCCCAATATTAAACATAAAAGTTAAATCACAACACTGAAAAGCAAACAATTGGTCCAGTCAGATGAAATAACATTGTTGTCAAAGTATCAAAGTACCAATTGCTTTGCAATTGCTTGAACTTGTTCTTCTGGAAGGCACTTATCATCCTCAAGAATCTCAAACAGTTCGCCCTGAAAAAAACATCATCAATAGTTCCTGAATATGAACATCTTCCATAATACCATACAACAGTTGTATACACAAGTGGAATAAATTTAGGTGTTATTCACGTCAAGAAAGATTTATTTACTTGTGCAAACTCTGTGACGACACAAAACTCTTGTGCAACTTCAAATGAGTCGAGCATTTCAATGATATTTTCATGCTTCAACTTTCTTAGAATCTGCCAAGTCAATGGAGATCAAACATTTAATCAGCTGAAAATGAATTGTGGAATGAACAAAGTGAAAGGGAATAATATCCATCTCAAATCTATAAACATTCATGAACTTCAATGTGACTCTTTGATAAATACTGGATTACCACAAAGTTAACTGTGGAAAGCCAGCACACGGCATGTGGCCTTCACCATTCATACATTCGAGTATCTACACTCCGAGGAAAACCAGAAAATAAAAGAAACTAGAATAATTTGAGAAACAAGGGCTATAGTCTAAACAAAGTGTATCGTTTATATTTCCAAGTACAATCCCAAAACGTGGAGCTAGATTTCAGTTCACCCAACTCCAGTGCAATCAGCAAAAGGCTAAGACAACATAAACTTAAAATTTAAACAAGGATGAAGCATTCCTGCTTTCAGATCAGCAGGATCAATAAGCTTCAGAATAGGTTAGCTTGAAAAACCCAGGTAGGAAAGTGTAAGCATGTAAGAGAAATCAGAGCAAACGAAATATTTGGACTTTGCTCTTAAACCGAAAATAACAAAGTTTAGAACTCAAGCGAAGAGAAGGTTAACAGCAAGCTAGATCATCCCAACTTAAATAACTAGATTCACGGAAAGATAAGCCCTTCTCTACATAAATAATCTCTGAATAAATGTCTCCATTACCTCGATTTCTTGTCTTAAATTATGAATGTCCTTTTCACTTTTTCCTTGCTTCATAATGAACTTCATTGCGACAGTCTGACACCACAACAATGATTACTTAAGACGAGCGAAATCTCAGCGATAGTAATCACGATGCTATCGATAGAATCGGAATACCTGTCCTGTGTACTTCCGCCTACCCTTGTATACCTTCCCAAATGAACCTTCCCCAACAAGCTCGATCACGTGGTAGTTTTCCAGGCCCATCGTTCAAATCTACAGGAGCTTAGAAGTGTGAGATATGAGAAACAACCATCTAACAAGATCCAAAGGTAATCAATTAATTTTACTAAAACTCAAAAAAGGAAAATCCGTAATTCCGTGTTTAAAGAAAATGCTAAACTCCAAAAAAATTTCCGTAATGCAGTCTTCGTAGAAAATGCTAAAGAGAATAATTAGGCAATTCATTAATTGCACTAAAAAGAGTGTTGCTCTATTATCCAATTGTTACCAAACGTGATTTACCACCCGATAGAGAAGAAAATGACGGGCAAGGAAGCAAAATTACCTGATCCGAAGCTTAGGTTTCCGAGAGCTGAAGCAGTTTATAGGAGGATACGTCTGAGCTCTCCCGCTCTCTGTTTGGCGAGGGAGAAAAAAGTGTGGCGAAAATGGGATATTAGAAAGTAGGGAGTAGTTTGGGGGAGATTTGAAAAATGAAGTGATCGTTGTAATTTGTATGACTCAATACGATTTTTTCCCGCCCATTTCTATTTCAAGCTGCAAGTGAAAGTTGGTGGGATTTTAGCCTGCCGTAACGCCGTTTAGTGCAGCGACGCGACGGGCAGGATCTTTGACCGTCGGTTCGTTTGTTTAGATGTTAAATCTTTTTTTTTTGGGGTTAATTACAAAAATTATTCAGGAACTTATACTATAATCTCAAATACCACCATAAACTCGAACTCGTTGCAACTCGCCTCCACAAAAATATATTTTTCGTTGCGATTTCATCCATCAACCTACTGAAGTTGTTATATCGAATGATTTTTGTCCCACTTAAACGACATTTGACTTTCTCCTTATTTGAAAAGACGAATTTACCCTCGTTCGAGTCATCCCTAGTCTTCTACAATGCTTTTAGCAATTTGTAGAGCCAAAAAATAATATCTAGTTAGCTAATTTTTTTATTAAAACAAAAAAAGATGACTTGCTTAGAATCAAGCTGATCAAATTCGTCTTTTTCAAGTAAGGAGAAGGTCACGTGTTGTTTATGTGAGACAAAAATCATTCGATATTACAACTTCAATAGGTTGAGGGACAAAATCGCAACGAAAAATATAGTTTGTGGAGACGAGTTATAACGAGTTCGAGTTTATAGGCGTATTTGAGATTGAAGTATAAGTTCGTGGAGATTTTTGTAATTAACCCTTCTTTTTTTAACAAATAATAATCCCCCTTTTGATATAAAACAGTAACTCTGATAATACTATTGATATGGTTAAATTTAGAGTTGGTTTCTATATAGCTTAAATAATTACAAAACGATGCCGTATTAACATGCAATATCTCCTATTACCTCACTGTACTGTTTAACAGTTTAACCTTGAGATCCAATAAGCATCATCTTTATTAATTATACATTCTACAAAATAAAGTTCATTAACTACACCTTCCAAAAACACAGTTTCACAAACAAAGTATAGAATTTAAATGCCTTCCAAAAAAAAATTCAAAAAATATGCTTCATATTTATGGGTAAAATTAAAATGCCCTCTTAAATTCTAATTTGTCTAGTTACATCCCACGAAATGCAAACAAAATCAAATATCTTATGACCATTAAACCAGACCCAAAATACCTCTCCAAAATATATATATATATATTTTATAAAGGACATTTCGATCTGTCCGGCCAAAGCCTATAGAGCGGAGCCTATTATAATGTTCTCCAAAAAAAAGTTTACAATTAAAAAACTATAGGTAATGCAGTATATCCAATATTGTACCCGAATTCATAGTGTTTGGTTCATTTTCACGTGTTTGCTTAGTTTGTTGGTCCATTTACACAATAAAGATGGATATATTAAAAAAAATGCTTGAGCTAGGGGAACATAATGAGATGCTATTGCTATATTTGTTGGTTATTTAATTATTATCATAATAAGTTATCTTATTTTTCCTTTCTATTCAATTATTAAACATATTTAAAAATTATTGGATTGGGCCAAATCGCATGAAATAGAGAAGTAGAGAACAAAACAAACTGGAGAGATTATTTTACATCGTTTTTAAGCTAGGAACTTACATGATCATGTACACAAAAAAATACCACCCTGCCGCGGCCCGTCTTATATACAAAGCAAAAGAGATCTCCATCTAGGCCAACTATGCCTACTGATGAACAACGTACGACGGTGTCCAATTTACTTACATGCTCTAACATTCAAAGCTGCAAAACAGACCCAAAAGGATGATGCACCGACGTGTAACACTTGAGGGAGACAACTCGAGTTCAATCGATCAATCAATCCCAGGTGCCTTCCAAAAGGGGCCTAGTAGAAGCACTGTCCCCAAAAGTCTTGACCAAATCAGAGCAATATGGATCAGAACATTCCGCTTCTGGCTCGAGCTCCAAACCCAACTCTTCCTCTATGTTATCTGAAGCTGATATGAGCAAGAGCTCGCATCCTTCGTAGTTCAGGAAGTCGGGCGGATCACCTGGGCAGAACCGCCGTTGTCCTAACCGCTCTTGCAGGTGCGCTGGAAAAGTGGCCTTGCGCTTGTTTTGAACCCCTCTGGACTGAGAGCCGTCATGCTGTTCTGGGTTCTTTATTTGTATCACAAAGGAGCCTTCGCGTTCGATGTTAAATGACTCCTGGGGCTCATTCTCCTGCTGTGGGAATTCAAGCTTGTAGACCAAATGCGTGTGGGTTCTTCTCTCCGCCTTGTGCCTCACGATGCGGTAAATACCTTCTCCCAGTACTCTTTCAGGAGGCCTATGGCGGCGTCCCCGGTTGAAGTATCATATTCCTCTACATCGTAATGCCTTTGCATTAATAACATTGCAGGTATAAACAAAACCAAAAGAAAGCGAATGCCGATAAGGATACCTTCTTGAAGAGCATTCTTCACATCGTCTATATTAGTGGTAACCATTTCCACAAAACCCCAGTAAGGTTCCCCTTTCTTGCTCGGATCTGGAAGTCTTTTCTTGCCAATCACCATGAACCGAAACAGGGGTTGCTTCTCAATGTTCACTTCCTACAGCATAGAAGATAAAACAGAATGGAGTAAAATCTAGCTATATTTGTTGCACGCAGGAGAGAGGTAAGACTTCAATGAAGGTACATGCACAGACATCGCAACTGCCATGCCGAAGGATAACTGACAAAATAAGAACTTCCTCACCTGGCTGCCATGTCTGCCTTCAGTTCCACTCGTGCCAGAGCCACTTTCGCCCGATCTTGACCCCTTCTTTTTACCTTCCTTGCCAGAATCAGGGTCTTGCTTCTCTTCCACGGACTTCTCACCGGACTCTAGCCGCATAACGTGTTGGGAAAAGCGTCACGAAAATTCAAAGTAAGGAACACCAGATTTACGTGGTTCGGCCCCAATCCGGCCTACGTCCACTCCAAAGCAATTTTATTAAGAAAGCCTAAGAAAATTACTCTGCCCGCCCCAATACAATAGTCACACCACCCTCTTTCTCTTCCTCTCTCTTTGTCCAATGCACACGATCTCACGTGCTCACGTGCCTCTTCTCCTATAACATAAGCCTCTTATTTATAGGGAAGAATACAAAGAGAAAACCCTAAGAGAATCCTAGATAAACTAGAAGTAGGGAGCAAGTAGACTTCCACAATAAGTCTACTTCTATTCTAAGTCTATCTCTTATGGGTGTGGACCCCAACAAATCTCCCCCTCCATAACCATAAGAGAAGAATTTGTTCCTGACATCTTTCGGTTGAGTGCTACCCGGGTTTTCAACAGTAGAAACTTCCTGCAACTTGGTGTCTGTTGCTCCCCTTGCTCACCACCCCTTGCAACCTTATTCTACTGGCACTCCAACCTCGTCCTTGTCACCAGACGACCACACTCTCATCCGAGTGTCCTGCACCCCCTCATAGGGTGCCCGCATCCCCTGCTTGTACAGCCGGACCCATGTAGAACAGTATCTCCCCCTGCTCTTGCATCTCCTCCGGCTGGTACCAAGCACCTTCGTGTGCTACACGAAGCCGGAATCATCAGTCACCACCGAGGCTTCTGATGAATTCCCTTTCTCTGCTTTGTACTTTGGACAGTTCCGCTTGATATGTCCCTCTTGGTCACAATAGAAGCAGATAATCTTGCGACCTCTTCCTCTGGATTGATCCCGGCCACCTGTATTCCAGCTGCTTCTTCTGCCTCTTTCTGTGATGAGGGCTTGTGATCCACTGTAGTCATAAGTCCCCATCTCCTTCCTTCGTGCCTCTTCACTGAATAGAGCGTCTTTGACCAACTTCATGGTCAATTTCCCATTCGGTGCTGAATTTCCAAGAGAAACAACAAGAGTCTCCCAACTATCCGGCAAGGAACTCAGAAGCAGTAAAGCTTGAACCTCATTTTCGAAGTCATTTCGACACTGTTCAATTGATTTATCAAGTTTTGGAACTCACTGGTATGTTCCGCCACCGACTTCTCGTCTCGCAGCTTCATATTCACTAGCCTTCTCATTAGCAGCGCTTTATTCCGCGAAGTCTTTGACTGGTACATTGTCTCCAACTTCTCCCATAATTCAAAAGCGCTCGTCACTTTGGCTACGTGATGGAATACCTCTGGCCCAATCCACTGTCGAATCAACCCTATAGTCTTCCGGTTGATCTTATTCCACTTTGCCTCGTCAATCCCCACCGGTTTCTTTCCCTCGTTCTCCAATGGATCATACATATCCTTTGCATAAAGGATATCCTCCATCCGTGGCTTCCAGCTCATGTAGTTTGCAGCAGTCAACATCATCATACCGGTAATCATATTCTCCGCCATCATTCACACTGATCGAGGCCGAATTTCACAATTCTGACTGCACCAATGGATCCGGGATGGCCTAAAACCTTAGAAACCGGTCTGACCTGCTCGAAACCGGCCTAAAAGCCCCTGAACCGGCCAAAAAACCACACTGAACAAATAAAAACCGGAATATTCCTCAGGAATATTCTCTGGTGACGTGGCAAAGCTGACGTGGCACGCCGACCCTGATCCCCCTGCTGATGTGGCAATGCTGACGTGGCGGCTGATGTGGCACTACCGACTCAGATCTCCTGGGACCCACTGCCGACGTGGCGATGACGTGGATGCTGACGTCACAGGACACGTGGCAGTATATTGTCGCTGGCGCGTGGGGAGAGTGAGGCCCACTCGCCCTGGCTCTGCTCGGCGCGTGAGGACGCGTGTGACGCGGGGCGGCGCCTTTTCTTCTTCCTGCGGCGCGTGGAGGCGCGTCCCGGCGATTCTGACGACGCGGTTTCGACCGCCGGCTTCGTCTCGATCTCCTCTGCAGGCTGGTGTTCTTCAATCTCAGATCGGACCACTTTGAAAGTTTCGGACTTTCTCCGCTTCTCCCGAAAAACTACTCCGGCTCCTCGAACCAGGCTTTGATACCACTTGTTGGGAAAAGCGTCACGAAAATTCAAAGTAAGGAACACCAGATTTACGTGGTTCGGCCCCAATCCGGCTTACGTCCACCCCAGAGCAATTTTATTAAGAAAGTCTAAGAAAATTACTCTGCCCGCCCCAATACAATAGTCACACCACCCTCTTTCTCTTCCTCTCTCTTTGCCCAATGCACACGATCTCACGTGCTCACGTGCCTCTTCTCCTATAACATAAGCCTCTTATTTATAAGGAAGAATACAAAGAGAAAACCCTAAGAGAATCCTAGATAAACTAGAAGTAGGGAGCAAGTAGACTTCCACAATAAGTCTACTTCTATTCTAAGTCTATCTCTTATGGGTGTGGACCCCAACATAACGATGTATAGACGTTGCACATCGTGTACGCTATGAACTTCTTCTTTGTCTACTTTTGGCCTGTAGAAGAAAAATATTTCCCCTCTTTCCTACAATTCGCCAAACCCAAAATTTGGTCAGCATGATTACAAACCAACTTCAAAAACTTTGATGTTCAGATTTCTTTGTCTTCCCTTTGAAAACTCTGCTTCCCTGACCGTAAACGGGAAGCACGAAAAGTAAATGCTATTTTGATAATTACAACTGAAGAAGGTGACAGATTACGTTAACTTATATAGAGACAATTTAGCAGACCTGAATTTCAACTTGGGGTTCAGGTTTGGTCTTGACCTCCTGCCCTTGTCCCATTATTTGCATCTGAATTTCTGATGCGACCTGAATTGCCTGTGCCACGTTTGTGAATTGGGCAGTGGAAGGCTTACGTGTCTTTCTGCTATGATTTTTATGTTAAAAATCAAGAACAGAAAAGAACAAGCTGATAAAAAAACGGTTCGATCAATCTATAGGTTAAAAATTGTTAGGATACTTAAAAAAAAATGAAGAAAAATAATTTAAATAAATTAAAATGAAAATAATAATTTAATAGAATTAGTATTTTTAGGCTATGTTCGTTTAAATTAAATTTTTAAAATTTGTATCGTACTTTTATATTTACAATTCAAACATTACAACAAATATTTATTTCAATACAATACTTTATTATTATTTTTACAAATATCAATCTCTTTTATCAACTTATAACTTAAACTCAATTTTCAACATATTAACCGCTTGGAGTACTACTCTTTTGATGGGTATTATTGCAATGGCTCTATTTGCGATATTCCTATCTATTATTTTGGAGATTTATAATTCTTCCATTTTACCGGACGAAATTTCAATGAATTAGATTTACAAGAATTACTAAATAGCTTTTCAATGCAAAACAAAGTTAAGCACTTAGGTCGCTTTTAGCCCATTCTATTTTTTTTTTTTAGTTCGCCCCTGGCTTCTTTGATCGAAATAACTGAAGGCTCGACAGTCGGACCCATAGAGGTTGGACAGAAGAGTGAAACTGCCTACTGCCACAACATCGAGATTGAGGCCCAAGCGCCAGAGGGTAAACCTTGGTTCTATGATATCAAGAGAGATCTCGAGGATCGTACGCTCCTAGCTGAAACGTCACAGAAAGAGAAGTGAATGATCCAACGGCTAGCCTTTTAGTATATCATTGACGGTAAAAGGCCGGAATAATCCGAGGATACCCCGATCGGGTTAAGGACACTGGCACGGGGTGAAGCCCAAATTCCCTTTCACCTCCTCCGTATGCCACCCCTGATCTCTCCGCTTTTTTATGGGACATTTACTTAGTATCTAGTAGCTCGTTTGTAAGTTGTTATCATTCCTCAACTAGTTAGTTGGAAGTCTCGTATTATCTTGTTCCCTAAAGAATTGTGTAACGGACAGGAAGTTCTCATGCCAATACAATTTCAATCTCATTTAAATATTCATAATTTTATAAAAATCTTACGATTTTCTTCCCGATGAATATATCCTTATAACAATTTTATCATGAGTTAAGGGATTAATTTTTTAATCTTGTTTTTATCCGAGCGAGATATAGGTGTTTGATACTTCCCACCTCACACGGTTCATCCACAGGGTTTTAGGAGTTATGGTTTTAGATTTCGCTAGTACAACATGCAGCACTTACAAACTGAACTGAAGAACTAGGGTCGGTCACTGAATGACTGACTGACTGACTATCATGTCCTTCTCCAAGTCCCTTCGATTTTCCACAAATCCCGCTCTCCCATTCTCACCAATCCCGCACACCAGTCATTTCACTTCATTTTTCATCCCCCAAAACCCTCCTCCTCCCCACAAGCCATTAAAGTACCAACCTCTTCTCCCCCCAAAACCTCTTCTCGTATCATCGCCAAGCAACCACCCGACCCCTGCGTCTGCGTCTGGCTCTCTATCCAACAACCAATCATCGGAAACCCAAGAGACCCAAGAGGCCCAAGAGGCCATTTCTCAGTTTCTTCAACAATCCGGAGTCTCAGTGGCGGATTCAGAATCAATTGCTTCGAACTCGCCGCGATATTTGGCGATGTTGGTGGATGGAGTTAAGGAATTGGACGAGCTCTCGCTGTGGGCTTCGTGGAAAAGTGAAGGGAAAGAGTTGGTTGCGGGAGATGTTGGGTTCAAGAAGAAGCTTGTTTATATGGAAGGTTGCGTTCCTGGAGAGTGTGGGGTTGAGTCTTTCTTTGGCCATGGATGTTGCGCGGTAGCTGTCGGCGGAGACGCTTCCGTGTCTAATTCACCAGGTGAGAGAGAATTCCGAAATGGTCATTTTGCGTGATGTAGTGGAAAGTTTGTGGGGGTTCTTTTGGTTTTCTCGATCATAGATAACAGGTGTGAACCTCTATTTGGTAGCTGAGAGACCAGAGTGGATAAGGAGAGGTGGGATTGTGATACTTTGAGAGCAATAGCCTTGTGAATATATATATATATTTTATTTTTTTTGTTAACAATGGAAACCTTGACATCTTTGGTTGCGGAAGTTGGAAAAGGGAGCCATAGGAAGTGATTATGGTAGTATTTTGCCGTGGGCGATCTCACTAAATCAGTGTTTTTAACTTTATTTATTTGAATGACTTTCACATCCCTCTTTGATATGGTCAAGACCCTGCAGTAGACATTCCCAATTGGGCCGTATTCTGTACATTTAACAGACATTTTGCGGCTTAATGCTTTGTTTCCAGGCTTAAAATTCAAGGACTTTGAGACAGGTTTTGATTTGATGCTGTTTCTGTTAGATTTAGGTAGTTGGATTCAGCGTTATCAAAAGTATCTCGTCACTTGATGACCCATTCCAGAGCTTTATATCTCTTTTGCTCTCTTTCCTCCCCCCTCCGGCCCTAAATTGTGGTAAACTGATTAAGATTTAGATACATGGTACTGGTTTCCTTTAGCTTTTGTTTTCTTAAATTGAATTTTTCTTTCTTCTGTTGGCCACAATTGTTGCTTATTTTGCATTTCACTCATAGGTTAAATGTATGAAGGAAATTTTATTCGCTGGCAGTAATGATGGGGGGATCATTGGAAAAAACGCTCGTCTTATGATGATGCAGTTGTCAATTCCAATTGACGAAGAAGTACAACAAGCCTTGTCCTTTTTTGAAAAGGTACGTTACAGTCTTTCCCATATTTCAGCAATGGTTTCATGTAGATCCATGCAGGTAGATTATAGATGTATGTTTATTTAAGTGAATGTGCAAGGGTTAGATGAATTCTATCTTATGCTGTAGATTGAAGCAAAGCGTAAAGGTTTAGACATGCTGGGTTCCAACAATGCCTCATTTTGATATCTATATTGAAATATGGAGGAGTTATAATGCTTTGTGACAGGTTCCAATAGTAAGTGTTCACTGTGCAATCAAAAGCTGGCCTCACCTTTTGGGTTGTTCAACTAGCAAGCTAAAGCTGATGACGGAACAGTTTGGAGAATTCGTTGTTCAAAACAAAAGGCTGGGTCAGCTTATTTCTAAAAGTCCACTGCTACTTCTAAGGAAACCTCAAGAACTTCTCGAGGTGGGCATTACTTCAATTTTATCTAAATTATGGAATATACTTCGTGAAATGCATAATCTTCCATTTTACATGATGGATTTTGGCTGAAGAATGCAAGAACACTGGTCTAAGATTCCTTTCTCGATTGTTTTATATTAGTTTCGTTCTTACTTTGATATTGGACCTCCATATGCCTGTTTCAGATATCATTAGGTGTTTCCCTTTTCATCTTTTTGAGTTGTGATTGTTTATGTATGCATTGTACATACATAATAGAAAATGAGCTTGCTGCTTGTATCGAATAAGAGAGGGAAAAAAATGTCATTTTAGAACAAGTCTATCAGGAAAGTACCAACACATAGGAAATAAAGGAGAAGAAAAGGATAAACCAGCTCTTATATTAGAGATGTCGCCTATAGTATAGGCTCTACTTATTTTCAGTCTGAGATTGTAGCTGAGGCGACAGTCATATGTACCTGCAGAAGAAGATTAGTTAGTATGATGACCATCAAAGCTATGAGAATCCTCCCTGTACATTGAGGACCAGCACTGCTATAGCTGCTCTTGGTGATTAGTAAGTCATGATCTCTTGAATTTTCTTAGAAAAAAGAAGCCATGGTCTCAGTAGAACACTTCCTAATTCCTTACTAAGTCTGAAGGCATTTTTTCAATTGTCCACTCAATGCCCTAGGTTGGCGAAACTGAAAGCAATACTTTCCCAAACAATCCTAAAAGTACCTCAGATTCCCTGTTGACCTGCATTTCTTGTGGATACCTACCATACTATGCCTTAGTTACTGATTGTGAGTACTTTTCAAGTAAGCACATGATTCATGGAGCCCAAATGCCAGTGTCTGTGAAATGGTATGAGCCAATGGCAAGTACCTTTGCTTAAATTTTAAGCATGCTGCTTGTCCGTACTATGCATAGATTTGGCATTTAAGCTTTTCAACTCATTTAATGATGGAAGCTTTGATTTTTCTCGACCGTTCAGTTACCTAGGGGCTTCTAGCCCTACATTTTGTTAAATGCCCTACTTAACCAACCTTTGCACGTTCCCTCTGATTGTCCGTCTCTCCCAGTCATTCAATTGTGAATAAATTTAAAACAGATTATTCACTGATATCTCCCAAGAAGAATGGAATTATATCTAAAATGCAGATGATACACTCAAATAAGAGTTTCTTGAGTATTTCTCTTAATGTTATGTATAGGTCATCTCGTTTCTGGAACATGTGGGACTTGATAAAGAAACTATCAGAAGGGTAATGAGCCGCTGTCCTGAAATTTTTGCTAGCAGCATTGAGAAAACTCTCAAGAGAAAGATTGAATTCCTTATTAGCGTATTAGCTGAGGAAAAATGTGGGTCTTGCCACCAACTTATTTTATTGATTAGAGCCATAAATCTGCGATTAGAGCCACATAAGTCAATTTTGCTATTTGTTGCAAGGTTACCCTGGATCACAGCATAATTACTGGCACCATGTTTGATGTGCAAGATGACGTACTTGAATACATCAGGGCTAACGGGAAAGGATAATTGCATTTATGGTACGGAGATTCTCTCCTCTGCTTGGATACAGCATTGAGCAGGTTTTGAGACCAAAGTTAGAATTCCTTGTCAACACTATGGAGAAGCCAATAACTGATGTGGTGGACTATCCGAGGTATTTTAGCTACTCATTAGAGAAGAAGATAAAACCAAGATTCTTGGTGTTGAGTGTAGCTTGAAGGATATGCTGGGAAGAAGCGACGAAGAATTTGCTGCCGAGTATATGGGAGTTGTAGGCATCCCTTCTCCTGCTCATCAGTGAAAAGTGAAGTGCTTGCATCATATTTAGTTAGTTTTTATTTCCCTTTTTTTCTCCCATATCTTGGTTTCGCATTAATGATTTTTTGTGAATAGTATACCTCTGATTCAAATAGAAAGTTGTAGGATCATCGCATAGTCTCTAATTATAGGATATTTGGACTTTGTTTTCAGAATGCTAGAAAGTTAATGATCCGAGTGACCCAAGTGAATCCATGTACTTTTCTTTCACCCACACGTGGAGATATTGCTACATTTGGACAAGATTGTAATTCCAACTTTCCAAATACATATTCATTGTAACGATATCTTGTTCTTTTGCAAGTGTAGCTATATATCTTCTTCAGCGCCCATGTGCTTCAATCCTTGAAATGTTTTGACGCCAATGGGACTCCGTAGAGGAAGATGAGGAGGAGGCCTTCGAGTCGTTGCCAGTGGGTTTACCAAAACCGTGGACGCCATGTCCTGAGAGTTGCCCAAAACCTTAAAAACCAGCAATTTCCCTAACATGGATATATGATTCAGCAAAATTTGGTCAGATTCCTTTGTTCCTTAGATTGGATGCGAATGCGGTCAACGCTGTCAAGGAAATTATTTCTTAAATTGTAAAAAAAATTGGGCTTGATAATTAACCTGGAGCTGCCTAGACAAAAAAAAAAATTAACCTGGAGCTCCAGGCCCAAGTTGAGCACTAGGCCCATTCCCGCCCTCCGGTGTCTCTCTCTCTACTTGATAAAAATACCTGACCGTTGAAACCGTTTCCTCCATCTCTATTAGTCAGATTGCGAAAGCACCCCAAACTTGTTGGTTTGGCTTCTATGATTCGAATCCAGGTTAGCGCACATAGATTTCTGGGAACCTCCTCTTTTTCGCTTTGTCCATTTCCGCTTGATGATTCCATTCTTTCTACACACATGTTCCTTTTTCATTCTTTTGCTTTGAATAGTTCTTTGCGATACAGACTATACCTATGAAGAACATATGTCTGTGCATTTTAAATGGTTTGTGGATGTCCGCCGAGGACCCCGTAATTCTTCATGGGGAAGCGAGAAAAATTTTTGGTGAGCGTAGAGTGTGACGTGATGTCCCGAGTCCTCAACCGAACAGTTTTTTGTGACTTTTCGTAGAATTATTTGCTTCTGATCCATTGATAATCGGAAAAATGAAAAGGAAAGAGAAAGAGAAGATTATTTCGAACTTCTGGAACCACATCCAGATATGAATGCTCTTATTTCACTTCCTTTCTTTAGTAACGCTACACATATTAAATTAATTTTTGAACTTGTTTTCATCAAAAAGATGAAAATTTATAAATGAAAAATGATTTGCTTTTTGTTTTCATTAGCTTTACCATTTTGGATTTTGTCGTGCATGTTTGAAAAATTACATGATTGCACTTAAGATATTTTCTCTAATTATCTTGGCAGTGCATCTGCAATGGAGCTGCTATCAGTTAATATGGGCTTTAGATAAGGCACGACAGGGACTTCTTTTAGAATGGGGGGTGTCATCGGTAAAGCTGCAAATGGCCTCGGAGGTCTTCTGGGAAATGCTTTTCTAGCTCCACTTAAGACAATCTTCGGTGCATCATGCGAGTAAGAATTAACTTCCAGGCTCATTATGTTCATGGTATGCTTTCTTTTACTAGTGTTGGGCTCTGCCACACTCTAGGAATAAGTTGTAAAGTTGAAATGAAAGACACTCTATTGTCTGTCAAGAGTTCATGGAATATTGATATAATCATGTGATCAAGTGAATTTGTTCTCTGCTTGGATCTAAAAAGAACATGTGCCACATATCTGTGAGATTGTGTATCAGTTGCAGAAATACTCTGGACTTGTAGTTGGGGGTCCCATTAACTATACTAACGTGACTAGTTTAGAGTTCAAAGAGTAGTGTTGTGTGGTCATGTCTCTCCAAAGCAGGATATAAACTAATACTGAATTAGAAGCCGTCTAGATCAACAACCAACTCCTCTATTCATAACTGCCAAAATTGTCCATCTCCATTTTTAGACAACATTAATAAATTCCTTTAGATGCAGTTAAGACGGATGAACATAAACTTTCATCATCTGAGATATGTGTTGGGACCTCATTTTCCCCTGCTGCAGTCATGGATAGAGTGATTTTATCATGAACGAATATTCATTGATATGGTTTTCAGTACACTTTCATTTCTTTTTTGACTTTGATCTGCTTGATCTGCAGGGGTGTTTGTTCAGGACCTTGGGACATTGTTTGTTTCATTGAACATTTATGTATCTCCGATCTGGTGAAACTTTTAATGATCTTGGTCCTTTGCTACATAAGTAATGCTTCTTTCCTCAGTTTTGTTGATGTCTCTCTCTCTCTCTCTCTCTCTCTCTATATATATATATATATATATATATATTCCTGCTTTCCATTGGTTTCAAAATATTACCCTGAGAAGTATTAGATGGGCTGATGGCCTTTAGGGTCCTCTCCTTTTCTTTGAATTCACTGCTCAACTGTTGAAGTCTTAACCAATCTTTCTTCGTTGAAGATAAGGAAACGACTGATTTCATGTATATTTGCCTCTGCTTTCAGTGTTATTATTCTTCTACTTATTGTTCAAGGTGGGGATTTGCCAATGCATTGGAAAAAGTCTGTGTAAGATGTGTTGGGCAGCATGCGAGGCGTATTGGTTTGCTTTAGAAGACATTACCTGTTTCTTGTGGCACAAATTAAAGAACACTAAGAGAATAAACCGCCGGCGCAGACGCCATTTTCAAGATGTTGAACAGGTCTATAGTTCAAGTGATGAAAGTAATTTTCCAGATGATTATGGTCCATTTAATGTCAATAGAAAGCGAAAGTCAATTAGAGAGAGACAAAACCATTGGCTTCAGGGCTCTCTCCGCACTTCAAGTAGGCATAGTAGCCGCAGTCACCGTCACCATCCTGTTCATGTTAAGGGCGGGTCTCATGGATTAAGAAGCTCAAGACAACTTCAATTGAGTAAGGTAAGAAATGCCCGAATAGAGGCTGGAATTTATAAGAGAAGGAGGCTTATAAGATGACCATACCGTCATGGAGATATTGTTTTGTCGAGGCCTATAGGCATGTGAAGTTAGGAGGACATGAAGTTTGACTAGCTGAGATTTTCTTTGCACAAAGACTTGAGTTTGCTGGGAGGGGAAGGGCCAGGGGGTACCGTTTCTTCACTATAGCCATATTCATAGGTCAAGCTATTTTGTTGAGGGGGGAGGTGCAGGGGAACAATTGTGCTGTTTCTGTGCTTCTAATTTATTCATGTATTTTCATTTCAATTTCTCAAATGCAGCAAAATATAACTCTTGTAGTGATTTTTTAACAAGTTTTTCAGGTCTTTCCTTGCAAATAATTTTATCACGAGTTGGGCTTTTAGGCTGAATTATCATGTCTACAATCTGCACATTTCACAATGGCCGATCTATTTAGTATCCACAGCCACCAGCTCCTTTCCAGTAGCTTAATTATCAAATACCAATATATATATGATTTATCGCATGGTTTATAATATTTATGGAAGCAACTTAGGCCATGATAAACGAATTCAGGCCCGACCATTTTTATTACATTTTGAAAGAAATGCTAAGCTGGGGGTGTTATTGGACAAGTCTGAATTGATGCAGAAACCATTTGCTCCACGGTGATCCCAGCATTGCACATGTTAGCAAAAGCTCGCATGTATTTCCTCCCATACTTGGACAAGGGTCCGCAATATTTCTCATAAGTTCTTTCCTGTATGAAAAATGGCAAATCAAAGATTATCAGCAAGGTGAAAGGGTTTGTGGAATTTACGCAGAGAGCTCAAAACCAGAAGGAAATTAGGAAGATCCTACAATAATCTTAAGACAACCCCAGTCGTCCACAAGAGGTTGCCCAGTTGGCCGAACAGTCTCCAACACCTTTGAGCTATTGTCATTTCCAAATAAAAGCTTCCCAATGTGATCTATGGCGTTGTTCACGTGCTGTCTAGAATAAATTTCATCAAGCAGTCGCTTTTCAGCTTCAACCTTCTCCCGAGAGCCAACGGGGGCTTTGTGGTACTGACAAAGTAATTAATGAAACTGAGTTAATTAGTCGTAGGAGAAAAAGACCAAAAGGAAACGCAGTATTTAATTTATCTTTTCCTGAGAGAAAAGAAACGTAATTTAAATGACATTAAAAAAAAAAAGACATCCTGGAGTCTCAAAATTGATCACCTTGTTCCAGAAATGAAGAAGATCTGCATCACGTTGGCTAACAACCCTCAAAGTTGATGGCGGAGAAGGGTCTTCGGCAGAAGTATAGTTGTCGTTTGCAGGGTTTGTACCCATGTAAGAGAAGAGGGAATCATTTCTACGACTTCTAGTTCCATATTCCATAACATGAGAACTATATTCAAGAACTGCTGCTGCTGTCCTCCGACGAACCTGTAATTCTCAAAATCCAAGATTTTGGAAAATTTGGTCAGAAATATAAATATATAAATATATATATATATATATATATATATATAGCAAGTTTCGAATTTATTATAATTCTTGGGCAAATTACTCTTAATTTATTTATGATCTGTCTCGTGATATAACAAGATATTCATAGGAATCAGTACCACAGTTTCAATGCTTAATGTTTCAGAAGACATTTAATTGTTACCACTTCGTACTGCTTCCCCAAAGTTTCCTTGCGCAGATCATGTTTGTCACTGCTCCGAATTTGCAAATAGGAAAAGTTACCAAAAAAATTAGCAAGAAGAAATTACTAATTAGGAAAAAGGGTTTAATTAATTATATATGTAAAATAATCCGAACTAATTAATTAAGGTGTACGTAGATGCTGTATCTAAAGGGTAGTACGTACGTATATATCCTACCTATCCTCCAACCAAGCAATGCTATACAAGTCTCCCAAGCAGGTGTCATACATTTCTGAAGGAAGACTTGGATTGTAGTCGACAGGACAATAAGATGCCCAACTATTTTCCTTTGCATTTGATGCTGTACTTGCATATATGCTCAGATTGTTTGGAAGAAGGCCTTCAAAAATACTCCCCGACTCACAAGCTTCCAGGTAGAATACCTGTAATTAATTTAGTGCAAAAACCATATCAAATAATATTGATCGAAAGAGATGTATATATATATATATATATTGATCAGCGTGTTGGAATCAGTACCATGCTTTTGTAAGCCTTTGCCTCGTGCTTCTTCTTCAAGACGTCGATTAGATCTTTGGCATAAACAAAGTCACCGCTAGGCATCCCTATCGTAAAAGATTTTAGAAAGTAAAACTGCCGAATTAAACTTATTATTTTTCTCAGGGAAGGAAATGGAGAAGGATTATACTTTTCAACTTATAGTTTTGTACAGAATCTGTTATCAAAGAGATGATGAAAACTATTTCTTACCGAGTATCCCGGGACCGCCGTGGTCGCTATAGTATATGAAAATAGAGTCCTCGGGCCCGCTGTCCACAACCTTACCACTACCTCCAGTGAGGGCACTTTTGTTTCCAAGAATAACAGCATAAAAGTTATCTGCATTAACCTCACTTCCTGTATAATCCTACAAGAATCAGAGAAAAAATAGCAACAAATTAACCAATATAAGTACTGTCTGGTCGACATGTCTTATATGTAAGAAGCTCATATATATATATATATATATATAATTGATATTCCATAAGAGAGAACAGAACACACCTTGGGGACTCCATCGTAAACGTCATCGCCGTTTGGTTTGTTGATTATGACACCAGGCCTGGGGTTCCTGGTGTGGAACGCAATGTCGTCGTACATGAAAACGATGATATTTTCATCACTTAGACCACCTTTCTTCAGCATTTGGTATGCATGACAAACATCAGCCTGCAGAATGCCGACCAAGATTAACGAATTAGCTTTGCTAATTTTTTTTTGCTGAATTAGCTTTGCTAATTGAATGATTAACGATTAATATTAGATCAAGCTTATATAGGTGGTATCGAATAATAGTTTGACCAAATAATTAATACTGTACACCTGACCTGATGTCGATAATTCACGTACTCATTTGAGCCGGCGACAAGAACTGCCCATCTCTTTCCGCCCTGAACGGTGTCATTACCACCAGCGCTGCTGCTGTGATCATCAAGTGCGTTTGCTGGTAACTCGGATGCATGTGTCGACACAGGGCTCAAACTGCTCTCAGCAAGCAAACACGAGACTGTGAGAAATATAAACGCGCCACAGACAAAGCTGATCGTCATGATTGGGCGTTTAGATAACCTGTAAAACCATGTTGAGAAAGTTGTTAATTAATTAGTACTAAAAGGTGATATTGGTAGTAAATTAGTCATGTGTTTGTGATATACAGTACATGGGTACGGACATAATTGTTCATCCCAAAAAGCAGAGCATGCAAAATCCAGTAGATACTGTAGATTGGTACTAACGAGTTTCAGTAGATAACTAAAATACCAACGTACTTGTGCATATGAAATTGATCTAAATACCATTAAGAATACCATGAGAACCTTAGTTTTGAAGGATGATTTCCTAATCATTCCATAATTTAAAATTAAGATTGGATAAAGAACAGGGGAGAACTGCTCTGCTTATTTTATTGGAGGCTTATTTGAAAGATATAAATTAAATAAACTCAGCAAAAGGCAAGTTAGATATAGAAATGTAAATTAATGAAGAAGATGAAGGTGATGAAGGTGACGAAGATATTTTATAGACAATGATTAGAGCAACAGACAAGGACTACTTACCAGGGTCGACTGCCACAGGACCACAACACTGAACCCATGATGCTTCTACAGTACTAATCACTCAGAAAACTCTTCCCGAAAATTACTTCTGCGGTTAATTATTAAAGCAAGGCAGCTTATTAATATATAGAGTACTGGGTGGGGTTAAACTTGGACGGTTTAGATTCAATCTTCGATATGCACTAGAAAATGATGCAAACGTTATATCCTTAATTATTTATTAACCCTTTAACAAAATTGAAAGTTTTTGTCGTCAAGAGTTACCCCTGAAACCATGTCCGTGACGTGCATGCTCAGACTACATTAAGAGCCCACATTTAAGAGTTTCACACTCTTATCAGTATGCACATTAATTCATGGAAGACTATACATCCGTGATATATAATATTATATGGGATTTTCAAATGATCTTAACCATTGGTTTCAATTTCGCAAGTGGAATCTTGCTCGTGGACGGTGGAGATATTACAGACAAAAAGTAGTTGTCCAAATTTAGAGTGAGTGCTGATCCATATGTATTTTATCTTCAATTTTACTTCTTTCCTGGCCCTAAACTGGTTGTACCAAAAGAATCCATATATAACTCGAAGCACGACGGCTGTATTTCTAATGGCTACATGAAGGAAATACTTTTTTTTTTTTCAATTGAAAGGTCAAGACACACAGAAGAATCCTATTTTAATGGATTATTGAAACGCCACGTGGAGGATCGATGATAATTTCCGATCGAGATTCTATTTTCAATAGGAAAGAATATCCTTGACTAATAGCAAGAAAACATAGGAGATATTAAAAAGTATAATTTCTAATAAGATCCTCTGCTAGCTGATCTCATGATTGTCATTTTGGTACACTAATTATTAGGAATGTTGATCCCATTAGGGCTGTCCATGTCCGGTTTCGGTCCGGCCCGGCCGGTCAAATCGGACATTTTGTGAATATGTAGACCGGACCCGGACCGGTCATTCTTTCGGTCCGGTCCCCAGTTTCACTGGTCAGGTCTGGATCGGTTTGGGCCATGCCATTTTGGGCCGATTACCGGCTTGGGCCGATTTGGAGAGGTATATTTTGGTCCCGGATTTTCATGAAGGTAACCCGGAACCGGACCAGATTACACTGGTTTCCCGGTCCCATCAAACCAGTTTCAAAAAAAGTCAACCGGTTTGGCCGATATTCTGGACAACCCTAGATCCCATGCATCTAATCCTTGGCGCTAGGATTGTGTATGAGCGGTGTCAGTGTTTAGGCTAGGGTTGTATATGAGCGGTGTCGTTGTCCCCTAAACGGGCATCGGTACCAAGTCCTACTTGGGGAGATAAACGGTATCTATCGGCGGACAGTTTCCGATGTGAGGAGAGAGAGAAGAGATGGGTAGGGAGGGAAGGATGGAGATGCATGAGGAGGAGGAGGGAGGAAACAAGTTTTTTTTTTAAAGGCACCTTAAGTTAATATAATTGTATTGGGAATATTTTTATCTTTCAATATTTATTTCTGTAATATTTAATAGGAAAACAGACTGGAGGGTTAAAATTGATAAATTATAAAGTTTATAATCTAATGAGATTGAAAGTCAAGACTGCTAAATGCCACTTGATTAATGGTAATTCGAAGGCTAATGGCCGTTCAGCTATTTAATTTTAGTTAATTTGGGTAAACTATTATTCTTCATGCTGTACGTTGTTATTCGGCACTACTGTTTTATAGCTAACAGGCATGGTTCGACATGTACTAAAATAAAGACCAAGGATATATTTTCCAAGTCTTAAGAAATTTGGGGCTCCACCGATTGAATGGCTCCCCATGACCATGCATGTTAATTTGCATGCTCAGAGGGAACAAATGTCTGGATTTAAAAAAGAGACTACTTTCTTTTAAGGCGATGTCCATCCATCATGTCAGTCATACTGACATCTGCAAAAATCAATAATGGACATCTATTTCACAGATGAAATGACTTGAAAAGTTAAAAAACATTTAAAGAATTTTGAAGTTGTAATTTTTTTTTTGAGAATTTAAGTTTTATTAGGGTTGTTCGTTGACAGGTTCGGTCCGGTCCGATTCGGTCCGGTTAACTAAATCGATCATTTTGTAAAGTGTGTATACCGGATCGGATCGGACCGGTCATTCTATCGGTCCGGTCCCCGGTTTCACTTGGCCAGTTTGGACCATGCCATTTCGGTTTTAGGTTGGGTTGATTTTAGGTTTGGGCCATGCCATTTTGGACCGGTTTGGAGTGGTATACTTCGGTCTAGTTCCGGTTTTCCATATGAGTAACTCGGAACCGGACCGGAGTATACCAATCTCGGTCCGGGTTGTCCAAAATCGATCCGGTCCTGGTTAGCCGATCCAGCCGATTTTTTGGACAGCCCTAAGTTTTACAAAGTTTTCATAATATTTTTATTATTATTTTTAAATAATAAAGAAAATTTGATAGAATTTTTTAATGAAAATTTTTTACTGAGGTTTTTAAGGACAGGAAATATTAGATGTAGATTTTCTTTTTTTAAAAAAATATTGAAGTATATGTTAAAATTTGTGTGAAAATTATGAGATTACGCGTGATTACAAAAATTTAATATCAATGTTTTAGTAGACGCTCATAGTTTAATTGTCAAAAGAAATAAATAATGGGTTTTTCATTTGTGGAAAAAGAAAAAGAAAAAGTAAAAGTAAGATGTTTGTTTTTTCTTTCAAAATGGCTTCTAGTATGGGCTCTTCCGGAGATGTCCAGTAGCATAGATAAGGCATTTAATGCTCCTTGAATATCAGGGGACCCCGCAGTATCAAAATAGAACCAAACTATCTCTATGGTCTACGTCTCTCTCAAGGCGAGGTAGCCGAGAGGGCGTTATAATGAATGAAGGTGCATTCATTGGAGGCTTAATTAGGGAATTAACTTGTGGAGCTGGACCCAATTAATTAGCAGAGGATAAAGAAGACAGAGACCTGCAGTCGGCTAGTTCATGTGCATGCAACTACCACAATAACTCTAGCGTACGTACGTGCGGCCTGCAACTTAATTAATTTCTCGTGGCCTCAGACTCGTAAAGCTCCCAACTACCACCTAATTAATTAGTTATTGGTGAGGGATGGAGATTCTCTTACCGAATTGCAAACTAATCGATGAGAGAGAAGAAGGTAGAGATGTGTGCATGTCTCGTTCGAAATCTACACTTATTTGAATAGGACTTTTTTATCTGAGCAGGTATGGGTCTCGAGCGGACTGTATCTAAGACCCACTCTTCTCTTTATTTCCAAAATTGAATAGGACTTTTTTATCTGAGCAGGTATGGGTCTCGAGCGGACTGTATCCAAGACCCACTCTTCTCTTTATTTCCAAAATTACTCTGCAATTCGGTCACCGTCTCGATCCTATTGGTGAGTAACTTAAATTCAACATATAATGCTCTCACCTCTAAAGTAGTATACTGTATTACATACCTGAGATGTGATGTTAAGTACGGAATTCAATCAATTGAACTGCTCAATCGTCATTAATTTTATAATATTTGTTTTCAACAATTGTCTATCGGCCACCATCTTATCAATATGTTTCGAACTGTCGCCACAATATTTAACAACGTACATCATAATGTGGTAATTAAACACAGCTAGCTGTTCATATCCCTCAAAATATGCACCGCGGTTGCCATCATTTTTTTTCTTCAATTTCTAAAACTATTAATAATAAATAAATGCATTTGTTTCAAGACGTGGAGTAATGAATTCATATGAAAATGCTTTACGATAAGCCCGGTCTAATTTCATCCCGTAGATCAACCGTATATTTACAGGCTTGACAGTCGTAATAAGTAACACGCATCTATTTACGGTTGCACTAAAGGCCGAAAGTCCAAGGTCGGGAGAGTTCAGACTTCAGACGATATAGCGATGTTTTTTAATTCTGTACAGTTGTTATTTTGGATTTTAATGATTTAATTCCGCCATGCTATTCTTGGTAATATATACCTTCCCAGTCGGGATTGATAGGTACTACCTGTTCTCAAAAGTAGTGATCTGGTGGAGTTGCTGTTTCATCGAGAGATCTATATATATAGAGAGAGTTACTTGCTAGGAGTCTGCAAAATTAAGCAGAGAAAATGTGGAGGTTGAAGATAGCGGAGGGTGGCAATGACACTAACCTTTTCAGCACAAACAACTTTGTGGGGAGGCAAATATGGGAGTTTGACCCCACGGCTGGTACCCCTGAAGAACGAGCGGAGGTCGAAGAGGCTCGTCAAAATTTCTCCAATAACCGCCACAAGATCAAGCCCTGCAGCGACCTCCTCTGGCGCATGCAGGTTATACGCGCAGTGCCGTTCTTTTCTCTCACTGATCTCTTTTGCTCCTTGTACTTTCAAAGCTTGTGTTTATAATCTGGGGGTGGATAAAGGACTGTACATGCTTGTATCATACAAGGCACATCAGTGATCAATCCTAGCTAGGACCCTCAAATTTCCGTATAAAATTCACCAACTGGGAGTGGGTTCGCTGCTTTCCTGGCTTTAGCACACCGGAAAATGCAGTGGACAGCTTCTAGTCCTCGTGCTAGCTAGCTAGCTAGCTTCCAGCGTCATTTAATCTTCTTCCCGAAGCTCTTCATCGATGTCTATGTACGAATTCATGTCCTCACACGCACTAAAGACCACAGATATGTTCCAAGTTAGTTAATCTTCGGAATGAATCGGCGGCTTTATAATTTAAAGATTGCATAGCGTCTCACTTTCAGACTTCAACACCAGGAAATATGCATGTATATGTGGTCTTGCTTTATATACCAAAAGTAGAACTAGAAGGCCAGGAGGCTATGCACGACTATTTTTTTAGGATAACTTACAAAGTTCTTGTCAATAACTCACCTGATGATCTGTAGATCATCATCATCCGTTCAACTAGTTGACCATGAGTACTAGTTTTTTTTTGTTTTTTCCTCCTTAGCGGCCATTACTTTCGTGGAATTAAATGATTCTATAACACTTTAATTTAGCTGATCTATATACACCTTTGCATGAAAGTGATAGAGGTGAGTTTTAAACTACTTAAATATATATATACATTATTAGCCATAGAGTTACGCGTTAATCTCAAACGGAATAGGAAGCTTGATGGAGTGTGTTTAACAAAATTCGACTGCAGAAACACTGATCTTATATACATACACACACGTATATTCCTTCATATATATGAAGTAATTTTCTTCAGCGTAGATATACGTCCTTTGTTCTCATTTCTTTTTATGATTCCGCGCAGTTTTTGAGAGAAAAGAATTTCAAACAAACAATTCCCCAAGTGAAGGTTAAGGATGGTGAGGAAATTACACATGAAACTGCCACCACCGCCTTGAGGAGGGCTGTCCACTTGTTTTCAGCCTTGCAGGCAAGCGACGGCCATTGGCCTGCTGAAAATTCTGGTTTATCATATTTCCTTCCACCCGTGGTAAATTCTCTTCAGCCCCAATAATTAGTTGATGCAACTTCTAATTAACAATTTACTTACTGAGAAGAGAGAATCATTCACAAAAATGATGATCTTTGAAAAATGAAAAAACATGTACACACAGGCGGAGGGTGGGGGGCGAACAGGGGTCATTGCCCAGGTTGGCTCCCCCAAAAAAATTTTTTACACTTAAATTTTTTTTTTAAGGCTTGCCCCCTTAATGCCTACTGAATTTCAGACCGCCCCCTTAAGCCCAAGCGACCCACCCTAGTCCCTTTGAATTTTTTTAGGAGTTTGCCCCCCATTGATTGTAATGCTGGCTCCGCCACTGTATGTACAGGTCATGTGTCTATACATTACAGGGCATCTTAACACTGTATTCTCTGCAGAACATCGTAAAGAAGCACTTCGTTTTATACACAATCATCAGGTGCATTATCTTTTCTTCTTTTACTTCTAACTCTCCTAATTCTCTTAAAGGAGATTATGATTAGTTAATTATCACTATATAGTTGGGCTAATTTGACTTTCTGATTCCCAGAATGAAGATGGTGGGTGGGGACTAGATATAGAGAGCCACAGCAACATGATCGGTACAACGTTCTATTATGTTAGTATGCGTATACTTGGAGAAGGACCTGATGGGGGTCAAGACAACGCTTGCGCAAGGGCTCGAAAGTGGATTCTCGACCACGGCGGCGTAACATACATACCATCCTGGGGAAAGATTTGGCTTTCGGTACACCTGGCGCTCCCTGCTTATGAACAATTCAAATAAAAAACTTATTATTGTACTCTTTGTTTTTTTTGGGTACTAATTATATATGGGTCTGAATGATTGTATACATGCCATGTAGATGCTTGGTGTCTTTGAATGGACTGGATGCAACCCATTACCGCCAGAGTTTTGGACGCTCCATTCTTTTGTTTGTATTAATCCAGGTTTTGCACTGCTAGGTTTCGTTATACATGCATGTCACGTTTCTGGTATATATCCTCTTTGCACATCTACGGTAGAACTGATAGTCAAACCCCCTTAAAATGAAAATCCGAGGTCCCAAACATCGATATGCCACTCTTTACTTGTTTGTTTCTGACAAGATTTTACCTCAGCGTTTTGGCAATTGGCTGCATGCTTGCCAAAACAGATTTTTAAGGTTGTACTCATGAATCTCTGATCATTATTTGTATCCCATATATATATATGCAGGAAACTTATGGTGCTTTCTTCGATTAATTTATATTCCCATGTCATATTTGTACGGGAAGAGGTTTGTTGGCCCGATAACACCTCTCATTTTACAATTGAGAGAGGAGCTCTACACTCAATCTTACGATAACATTAATTGGAGTCGAGCACGCCATTTATGTGCCGAGGTGAGTTTAACCTCGTGAGTACTTTCCTTTAACATTGCCAAAATCTTCCGCACCATTTTGTGTGAAATAATCGCGAATGAGAAATAACTGTAAAATTGGTTTTATAGGAGGATCTCTACTATCCTCGGCCATGGATACAAGATTTGTTGTGGGACAGTCTTTACATGATTGTTGAGCCTTTTTTATCTCGTTGGCCTTTTAACAAGTTGAGAAAGCCGGCTCTTCAAGAAGCGATGAAATACATACATTACGAAGATGAGAACAGTCGTTACATTACGATCGGAGTGGTGGAAAAGGTAACACTACTACAGTACTTGCTTTAAAGTAGAAAAGGAAGATGGAGTTTCAAGGGATACATATCATGAAGTTAAATGTGTCTCAGTACTCGTTTTGAGACCCTTATGGAACTTCAATGTGACAGCCATTGTGTATGCTTGCTTGTTGGGTCGAAGATCCACATGGGGATTATTTTAAGAAGCATCTTGCAAGGGTATATGATTTCTTTTGGGTTGCAGAAGATGGGTTGACAATGCAGGTTTGTGGAATTGTTATTCTCGTGGGCTAGTTATTTAGAAACTTGAGAATTAATGTTACAGTGATCTTCAAACAATGAAGTTTGATATGTACTTCCTATGATATGCAGACTTTTGGTAGCCAAGTTTGGGATGCTAATTTTGCAATTCAAGCTTTGCTTGCTACCAATCTCACCAATGATATTGGATCAACACTTATGAGAGGACACGACTTTCTAAAGAAATCTCAGGTTTTGCCTCCATTTATGCATGCATACATTCCACTTCAAACTATATATTGGGTCTTAATTCTTTAATTAAACTTAAATTTTGGAAGGTCAAGGACAATCCCTCTGGTGACTTTAAGAGTATGTATCGTCACATTTCTAAAGGAGGATGGACCTTCTCCGACCAAGATCATGGATGGCAAGTTTCTGACTGTACTGCAGAGGCTTTGAAGGTAATTAATTAGGTTCGACCTGTTCAATCAATGTGAGAGCTGATGAACCTCCTCCGATCGAATGTAAATTATTGGCCACATAACGCCCATTGTATTTTCAGTGTTGCCTGTTGCTCTCTATGCTGCCATCGGAAATTGTCGGCCAGAAAATGGAGCCTGAAGAACTATATGATGCAGTCAATTTGATATTGTCTCTACAGGTAAGAAGCAGAGTACTCAATATCTTACCCACCAAAAAGACAAACAAGAATAGGATGCACTGTAATTGTGCAATCAAATCATGATCTAAGTTCCTTAGGATTTGATATCCGGTCTATCCAATATTATTTCAATGGGAAGAACACTTTTTTTTCTAGGCAATGGGAAAGAACACTTAAAAACGAAGAAATTATTCTAGATGCTCCTTTGTACTATTTAACCTGAGTTGCACCCATTTTGAAAAGTGAAAACTTCCGTTTCTTACTGTAGTTCATTTGAAGTATAGTATTTCGACAAAAGCTAGCTAGCTTCATCTTATAAATTCTTGCAGAGCAAAAACGGTGGTGTAACATGCTGGGAGCCAGAGGGCGGCCGATCATGGTGGGAGGTAACAAAAGTTCAACATATACTACATTTTCAAATTGTCGGAGTTAGTGGATTAACAGGCACAATCCATGTGTAGAATATGAGATCTCTGTAATATATACTACATTTTCCATTTTTTTCTTCAGCTGCTTAATCCAGTTGAATTTGCCGAGGACACTGTCATTGAGCATGAGTAAGAGTGGTGATCTGCAACTTTTCTTTCTATAACCCTTTATGTTGCAGAAATTTCTTTAGTACTGAAACAGAAGTGGTATTTTAATTCAGGTTTGTTGAGTGCACTGCATCAGTAATACAAGCATTAGTTTTGTTCAGCAAATTATATCCTGGGCACAGGAGGAACGAGATTGATAGTTTCATCATAAATGCTGTCCGGTACCTTGAAGATACACAAGAGCCCGATGGTTCATGGTATCATGCTTCAATTGTTCATTGTGTTGCTGGATTTGTTCGAATGATTCTTTCATTAAATAAGAAAGCATGATCAGATGCACTTTTGCAGGTACGGACAATGGGGCATTTGCTTCATATATGCAACCTGGTTTGCACTCGGAGGGTTAGAAGCTGCAGGCAAGAGATATCAGAACTGTCTGGCTATGCGCAAAGGCGTCAAATTCCTACTTGAAATACAGAACGAAGAGGGTGGTTGGGGAGAGAGCTATCTTTCATGTCCAAACAAAGTATGTCTTTGGGGCTTTCCAGATTAGCTCATCATGAGTAGTGTAGCGCTAATTACCTTCCTGTATCAAACCATTAATAATGATATATATATCAAAACTATATTAATAGTAATAGCTCTTGGTCCGTAGGTATATACGCCTCTGGAAGGAAATCGATCAAATTTGGTGCAAACTGCGTTGGCTTTGATGGGTCTAATTTATGCGCAACAGGTGACTTCATAATTAATTAATTATGTAGATTTTCCTATTTTTCCGAAGCTAAAGTTTGAAGTTTAATATTCTATATATGACAGATAGAGAGAGACCCTACTCCTCTTAATCGTGCAGCAAAGTTGTTGATCAACACTCAAACCGAAAATGGTGATTTCCCCCAACAGGTATATATATATATATATATTATAATTCATAAGTAGTGAAACCATATATATATGCATCCGACACCGACAGCACGATATTACATTAGAATTAGAATGTTTGGAAGAGGCAAATAACAAATCAGTGCTTATTTATTTGATGCATTGCAGGAAATTCTGGGCGTTTTCAAGAAGAATTGCATGTTGCATTACGCCCTCTTTAGGGATATTTTCCCGCTGTGGGCTCTTGCAGAATACCGTAATCGTGTATTGCCTGTTAAATCCGTTTCCAACCATGTTGCGGATTTGTGAATGGGTACAAAGAAAGGAAACCAGTAAAAGCTGCAAGTTATATATAAATACACCTGCAGAGTGTTCTTAGGTCACGCTTAGGGAAGGAGCTAGCGAGGATTGCTATACAGCCTATACTCTCAGGGAAGCTGGAGGATAGCTATACACTGTGTAATTCCCATTTAACAATAATGTCTTGGGGATATTGACCAGAAAAAAAATTCTCTTAGCAGCTGCCAGCTGATTTCTGACGAGTGGCATATATCTGTTAGTGCTTCCACATAAAAGAACATCCGGTTGGGGTTAATATATAGAAGATTACTCGATCTATAAAGTGTTTTTGAAACAAAATTTATATTTCAAAGAAAACGAAGTTTGTTACCCCTTCATGAAAACGGAAGATGCAATTGCAAACAAGCTTTCTGTATTTCCTAAAAGGGCTTTGTACTTCCAAAAATATTTTCCCAAGGATGAATACAGATTACCTAATCGGGAAAAGGTTTTCTGGATCCCCGAAAACTAATTTCGTATGTCGTAAAAGGCTTTTCTAATAATTAAAAAACTGAAAGTATTTATGTAATTGACATTATTTTCCATGGGCAAAAGTGTAAAGTCATAATTGTATTTTTTGGTTATAGAATGTAATCGCAACTTGGTCTATGAAGAGTTTGGAAGCCAAAGGAGAGTGGGAGAAGCTTCTGGAAGCTCAGGGGGTTAAATCTGCACAGTTGAGAAGTTGTTGGGAGAGGTTGTTATGTTGCTAGGATGAGGATTACGGGAAGTGTTGAGTTCATTTAGAAAAATTACCCAGACCTCAAAACGTCTACGTTTTGATTTAAAAGCCTTCCCAAAGTCATATACAAAGGGGACCCGATGGTTAGATTGATAGATCACGAAGAATACATTGAGTGAAAACCTAAAATCCTCTTAAGCCAAAAACCCTCTGTTTTTCCTCTCTCCGTTGAGCATACACGAATTTGGTCTATATCATTTGTGAGAGATCGATTGCTTCCTTCTGGTGGAAGATTATGAGAATGTACGATTGCTGATTGAAGAAGCTCTACATCTCTTTTGGTTGCTGTCAAGAAAGAAAAACGTCAAAGAACAAAGGATCTTGAGAGTTCTCAAGAAAAAGGGTCGACGAGATTGTCGACATCCATATGAATTGATTGGAGTTGCTGATCAACAAATTGAGTGCTGGGCACCGACCTAAGAAGGTTGTCTTGGGTGGCCTTTGTGAAGACTGGGGGATTTGGAAAGTAAAGGGGCTTTACTTAGAATCACCGTCTTGTAAGGTTCAAGAATCATAGTGGATTGATCGGTGTTGCCTTCGCACACCCGGAGTGTTTTTCTCACTTGGGGAAATCAAACCTAAGTGATTTTCACTTCGTCACCAAAAATTGAGTGTTGGGCGTCGACTCTATTTTCTTCTATCTTGATCTTGTTTTGATTGACTAGTATCTTGTTTATCATTGTGCAGTTCTAACATTTTGAAGGAGTGATTTCTAAGAAGCATATTAGTTGCTGGTGGTTAATATTGTTGCAAGACTTGTTTTTACTTGATCTTGATTTATCTAATCAATCTGATGTTTACTATTTTTTCAGATCTCACTAGTTGAAAACGTGTTCTGTTAAAGGACTAATTAGTTGCTGCATTGGTTCTGTCATTTGATTTGAAATATTATGATCTTGGTTGTGATATAGGCATTGTCTATTGCTGAGTTTTTGTATGAAAGTTTGCTGGAAAGTTAGACGTTGGATTCTTGTTTATTAGAGTAAATCTTGGAGTTAAAAAGGTGCAGGAAAATCAATTTATTTTGAGTCTGACTTGCTGTAAATTGTTTAGTGTTTCACGTGCTTTTAGTTCTTGAGGTGCTGTGATTATCTTGCTGCAGGATATTAACTCTTGACTTTGATTGTTTTCTTGAATTTGCATATTGCTGGTTTTTTGCACGTCGCTTTACTGAATGAGTCTCTTTGATTCTAATTTTTTAGTTGCAGTATAGCATCTTGTTTTGGTTGCTGCAGGTGCTGTGATCTTCACTTTGTTTAGAGTTTAATAGGGTGTAAAAGATTGTCATTATTGTGATTTTGCTGTTGCTGAAAAATCATATTGTTCTTGTTGTATAGTTATGTACGACACTTTGTTTCTTAAATTGGGTGGTTGCTGTAAAACATTATTAGTTTGATTATATTGCTGCTGATCATATCTATTTGTTTCCAGTTTTATAGTTGTCTAAAATAGTGTGATAACCTTGATTTCTCTTTGTTGAAAATTTTGCTCTGTATTGGAGTTTTTGCTGTTGTAAAATTTGTTTTGTGGTGAGTGTGAGCATTTTGCAGTTATTCAGTTGGTAATTGACTAAAATTAGTTGAACTTGTGTTTTTCAGTGTTGATTAATATTTTAAATACCTATTGACCCCCCCTCTAGGTATATTTTAGGGTCTAAACTTAGTTTCAAAAAAAAATTACGGGAAAACGTTTTTCAGATTCTAGAAAACTAATTTTGTATGTTGTAAAAAGTTTTCGTAATAATTGAAGACAATTTACACAATTAGGAAAATGTTTTATGAATCCCGGAAAAGTAATTAGTAATGTTGCAATTAGTTTTTCTAGTAATTGCATCCTAAGTTTATGCATCTTCTGAAAATTTTGCAAAATGACTTTGTTCTCAATAGTTTTAAAAACTTCTTGCTCGATGTACACTACCATGCAATCATTCATTCAGTCATCTCTCATCTTACTATGTAAATCACTCTTGATGGTCTTCATCGCAGAAAATACTCTTTCGATGGTTGCAGACGCAACTGGTAAGACCAATATCAACTCAATAAGTCGATAAACTAATGGAAATAGAGTATTCTACTGTGAAATCTTCTAACATCTCTAATATAGGTATTAAGCTGACTTTTAAGTATCAAATGATCATCTACTGTGAAATCTTTTGGATAAAACTCAGCAAGACGACGTAACTTAGCATGGTAAAACGCTTTCTGGATTCTAAAAAACTAATTTCGTATGACACAAAACACTTTCGATGGTTGCACACGCAACTGGTAAGACTCATCTTACTATGTAAATCACTCTTGATGGTCTTCATCGCAGAAAATACTTTTTCGATGGTTGCAGACGCAACTGGTAAGACCAATATCAACTCAATAAGTCGATAAACTAATGGAAATAGAGTAATCTACTGTGAAATCTTCTAACATCTCTAATATAGGTATTAAGCTGACTTTTAAGTATCAAATGATCATCTACTGTGAAATCTTTTGGATAAAACTCAGCAAGACGACGTAACTTAGTATGGTAAAACGCTTTCGATGGTTGCAGACGCAACTGGTAAGACCAATATCAACTCAATAAGTCGATAAACTAATGGAAATAGAGTATTCTACTGTGAAATCTTCTAACATCTCTAATATAGGTATTAAGCTGACTTTTAAGTATCAAATGATCATCTACTGTGAAATCTTTTGGATAAAACTCAGCAAGACGACGTAACTTAGCATGGTAAAACGCTTTCTGGATTCTAAAAAACTAATTTCGTATGACACAAAACACTTTTCTAATAATTGAAAATAGATTGCAATTTGCAAAACGTTTTCTAGATTATAGAAAACGAATTCCGTATGGTGTAAAACATATTACATAATTGAAAAAAGTCTTTTGGGTCTTAGAAAACTAATTTCGTGTGGCGTAAAATATTTTCCTAATGATAAAACATATTACTGAATTGGAAAAACGTTTTCCGGATCCTAGGAAACTAATTTCGTAAGGCGTAAAATATTTTCCTAATAACTGAAAACACTTTACATAATTGGGAAAACGTTTTCCGGATCCTAAAAAAGTAATTCTCTTTGGCGTAAAATATTTTCCTAATAATTGAAAACATATTAAGGATTCGGGAAAACGCTTTACGGATCCTAGAAAACTAATTCCGTATGGCGTACAAACATTTTCCTAGTAATTGAAATCATATTTACGCAATTGGGAAGATATTTTATTGATATTATAAAATTGTTTCCGTATGTAGTAAAATATTTTCCTAATAATTGAAAATTTGATTTCGTAATTGAGAATTAGGGGCTGTTTGTTTAACAAAGAATTCTCAGAATTTTTTGTATTCTCACAATACAAAAATTCTACAACCAAACATCATTTTTAACCTCACATAAAAATAACTACAACACGCATATCAATAAAGTTAACATCACCTAAAAATTCTCAAAACACAAAAAATCCTCACAACACTCATAACCGAACACTCTCTTAGTTTTCTCGGTCAGAGAACTTTTACGCTTAGACCGAATATAGGATTCGGTCGCATAATCAACTTTCAATTATGACCAATGCTAAAAAAGAAAAGAAAAGAATTTTATTAAATAATTTTCATGACCACTTAAAAAAAACATTTTACAACCGAAAAAAATTGACAACATTTCACATAAAAAAATAAGGAAACATAATTTAATATATGACATATTAGAGACCATCTTTAACAAAATCTTCTAAACTCCGGGCAAGTTGCTTATGTCTCTCCTTCGGGGCCTGAAAAAATGAGAGCAACTTTCAGTTTGGGCCATGGTTCTGTTGACATGAGCCAAGTTTGGAATGTAAAGCCGTTTGGGCCGAATCATTATCAATTGGGCCTGAAACATTTAGGCGTGATCTATCTTAATGGATCTGGACTTAATTGCTTCAAGAATGAGCCCATTTGTAGCTCAAATGTCGTTCTCGTGGAAACATGCGTGCGGCCCTCTTGACAAACACCCTTCCCTAATCCACTTGCTCGGCCGTGTAGGGGTTTATTTTACCTATCAATTTTTACAATTTTTTATTTTCACAAATGCCGTTTACATTGTAAAATTTTATTATTTATAAAATTTTAACACAATAAAATATTATAATATAATTTTTTTTTCTATCAAATCATTATTTTTATCATAAAAAATATAAAAAATTAAATCTATCTTCACTTTTTCACTAAACTCAGTACCTAACATGTTAACCATACTAAAATTTTATAAAACAAACTCACCCTAAACGATGTCAAAAGATCAGATAATTGGAAGAAACATAATTGATGAGAGAGATAAAAGGAAAAAAAAGCAAAAAGATAAGTTGGAAGATAAAAAATTAGTTGGAGAGGATAAAAAGTCCTCGTAGTTAGTCCCATTCGAGGGTTACATGGCCGAACGTAATTGGGCAGCTGACGTGGCGTCCCGGCACACTGAGGACAGTTCACCGTGCGCAATAGAAAAGAAGCGAATATCCAATAGGCACCCATGGATTGAAACAAAGGAAAATTCGTTCCCCCATTGACTCACCCCCCCCCCCCCCCCCCGGGGCGCTCATTCGGTCCAATTACGATAATGTTACTACTGATACTAACACTTCTAGATCTAGCAGTTTGATTTCTTTCTTAATAAAAGAAAGAAAGTTCCAATCGTCTTCGCAGGGTTCTAGATCTGACAGTTTGATTTCTTTTTTAATAAAAGAAGGAAAGTTCTCTAATCTTCTTCGGAGGGTCTCTGATTTCTCTCACTGCAAATTCCCACTTGGAGACGAAGGGAGAGATAAGAGGAAGAGGGGGATTGCGGAGTAGCGGTTACAGAAGCATTGCGCTGTGCGCTTATTGGCTGGTAAGCTGATGAGACACGCTGCCGTTTTGTTTCCTTTGTTTCTTATATCCCTTTCTATCTCTCTGTCTGGGATTCCTTGTTTTGCTTTCTAGAACTATGATTCAGGTATTAGTAGATCTTTAAATTTGATTCGGGTTTGATAATCTAAACTCCCTGTGCTGACCTCAGTTTGTGCTTTCTATCTGTTATCTTGGACTTTTGTGGTTGTTGCTGTTTCTTGCCCGTTGGGTTGCTGAGAAATGAAATTTTAGGTAATGATTGTTTGCGTAGAAATAGAATGTCTATTGTTGGTTGTGGATTAGTTCCTCTGGGTTTTTCCCTTTCTACCGCTGTTTGGTTGTGGATACAAGATTAATAGAGTAAAAAGAAATTGATTTTTTCCCTTTTTTCTGTCGTCCACATTTCCTTGAAACCCAAGGAGCATTCAAATTTGGTTACTGTTTGCTGATTTTAGTTCATGTACACCTATGTGCTGAATTCAGTGATCCCAAATTAGTTAAATGAGGATATATAATGAAATCGAGATTTACTCGAGCTTGAGTTTGGAACTTGTTGTTGCCCCAGCAGAACATTCAAGATTCAGCGGCCAAGTTCAGGGGGTGACTTGCCCCAGCCCCAGGTTCGTAGGGTGAATTCAACCACCCATACAGTACTCATGGACGACGAGTTGGAGAATGGTAATCTTGGGCCTTATGCAGACAGGCCAAGGACTTTCCCTAATATGCGGAGTAAAGCGTACACTCCATTGGTATGGACCTCAATTTTGTCCATTTATATATCCGAGTCTCCTTCTGGATTAATATATGCTCACTTGTACCATGATGTATATTTATGTAATTCCTTGGTGGATATGAATAAGACTATGTAATTAGACCCATTCCCGTGCTTTTTTTATATGGTGGGACTGTATCATGTAACCTGACTGTGATGTAGTCATGGTAATTGTGATTGTGGTAACTTTTAAGAAGACCATATTGCGGGGGCCCTGCTCTATGTTAAATTGCACTTCGCCCCCATGGCAATGCAGTGGTGGGTAACTCATGGAATTAGTCACACAGGGCATATGATTCATTTATGAACGAAGAGAAAAAAAGGAACATATAATACTTGTCTAATAGAAAGCTAGCAGATTGTTGAAATAAAAGTAGCATAAATCATTGTGGATGAGGAACAACAATAGAAATTTTGATTAGGATTCAAACTAACGAAAGACAAAGATGAAATATATAAATTTGTTGAAGGAGTGGAATTTGAAAGCAAGGGAGTAAGGCTAAGACATCATTGAAAAGTGGGATAGTTGGGAGTGAACAGGAGATAATTCAGTTGCTATTCTTGAAAAGATCCTTCTGCGTTAGCAATTTGAAACCACCCTCTACTGGCATCAATGAGCACTAGCCACTTTAGAGAGACATGATAGGAGTAACTGAAACGCATGGTTTTGTATTAGGTGAATCGACATGAAGATATGCCACCCTAATGGGAGTTTTCATTCATTTCTAAATTGGGGGTTTTCCCCCGCCCTATATGACGAGACATCTAATCAAATTTTGAGGAGTGGTCTTCCATTCGAAAACTTCCTCTCCTCCTCCCCCCCCCCCCTCTCTTTCTGGATGAATTCATCTCAGTTAAAGATCTTCACAGGATGCAACATTGTTTTGGTGATTAAAATAGGCTCCTCAACATTTCACTGACAAATGAAAGTAGGCTCCTTATGTGTTTGTAACACCCCAATCCGAATAGCAGGGGTATTTATGTCTTTTCATTGCTATTTGTTATTTTTAAAATTTTAACTTTTTGTGATCTCTATTTTAATTTTTGCACTTAAAGATGTGTTAAATGATTATTTTTGAGTTTAAAAGCTAAGGGATAGAGGCATAATCCTATTTTTGAGTTTACAAGTTAAGGGATAAAGATCGACGGGATAGAGATCTAATCCTATGTTTGAATTTAAAAGTTGAAGAGATAAAGGTGGATTTAAATTCCACTGAATTGTTTTTGTAGCCCTAATTTTTAATTTCGTAAATCTAGTTAAGTTCTAATGTGAGGCCTAATGGACCTTTGTTGACCTCAAAACCTAAAATAAAAATTCCTAAGCCTTACTATAACCAATCAGCCCATTAGAAATCAAGAAAAACCTAACCCTAGCTTGTCTTTGAGCCTGCATTTGCTACCACTCTTAAGAATTCCGAAAACCCTAGTCTTCTCTCCAAAATACCACACTTTCTTTTGGTTTTCTTTAAAAAAAGCTAAGTTCTAATCCACTTCTCTACAATGTTTTCAACAAGAACTTTCAAGAACATTCATCTTTCAAATATTTTGAATATTCATGTTGAGCTAGTGCAAGAGGGATTTCCTTGCACAAAAGCTATTAACTTGTCACTCCATTACACACCCGACATCCTTTCTTGTCTTTCTCTTCGAGTTATATCCAAAATTCAGCCAGGTAAGGCCCTCTATTCCTTTAACTTTTGAATTGAATGTGAGTTTACCAAGTTATAGCACCGATTTGACTTCCTATAGGTGCTACCAAAATGACTTAGATGTGATGATATTGCATTGTGTAAGATTCAGCATGTTTTGAATGACAAAACACATAATATTATAGATACATAGTTGCTGGAAGTCTTTCGTGGTTTCTTGGGATACCGGTCTTCTGTGTCACTCCGTGACATTGTCTTGAATGTGTGGATTTGGCCTTTCTGAACTCATATTCTTCAAGCTGTTCACAGATAGAAGAACAAGCTGGCACAACCTTTGATATCTTTTACCTGGAATTTCCACTTTGCACTGTCATAGTCTGATGAAAAAATTGCATAGTTCTAAAATAACTCTGGCCTAAATGTCATCACGATTGCAGTTGGTGACCATGTACATTACTTTCTTTTTAGGACAATGCAGTAATAGTCCATGTCAACTTAATTGTTTCAATTTACTTTATTAACTTCTTGCTTTTTTTAAATAAAATTTTATGGCATTTTGCTATTATCTTGGTCCAGTAAATATAGCTTTTTGTTTTGTTTTCCCTTGTGAATAAAATTCCCTTTTTGCAGATTTTTCGAATTCTCATGGGAATAAACTTCCGGGTTCTTTTATTACTTCTACTATTGGGACTTGGAGGGATCTTTTACGTTGGAGCAAGAACTTCTCCGATCATCGTGTTTGTCTTCTCAGTTTGTATTATCAGCTTCCTTTTGTCAATATATCTTACTAAATGGGTACTCTCAAAAGATGAGGGGCCTTCCGAGATGGTTCAGGTACATCTATTTTCAATCTCTTCTTCGTGTAATGTGTTTCTTATTGTGGTTTATATGGTTTTATTGTACAATTTCATGCTACTATGGCTGCGTTCATTAACCAAAATTTTGGCTCACAAAAGTTTTATCATCATTACAAAAATATCTCTCCCCTCACTTTTTCACCAACTTCCATACCTAAAATTTTAATCACTCAAACACAACCTATGAATTCACTTAGTTACACCTTTGTATATCCAAGTTGGGCGACAAATGCAGCATAACTTTTTCAAGGGTTATCATGTTTCTATAACTTGTATTTTCTGTCAATGTGCATGGATTCTACCATGTATCATGTATCATGTGGACTTGGGACTCTTTCTTCTTTGTTTTGTACTTGTCCTGAGCTTATCATCTCACTTTCTAGATATCAGATGCAATACGAGATGGAGCTGAAGGTTTCTTTAGGACACAGTATGGAACTATCTCCAAGATGGCATTGTTGCTAGCTGTGGTGATCCTGTTCATATATTTGTTTCGCAGTATGACTCCTCAACAAGAAGCTTCTGGCCTAGGAAGGTGATGTCATCATTTAATGTTTGTTATAGCTCATTTCACCTGGTCCTTCTATTTCTCATTTCCCTTTAACGACAAAATTCCTGGTTTTGAATCTGCTGATGCAGGGCAACATCTGCATATATCACAGTAGCTGCATTTCTTTTGGGGGCTCTTTGCTCAGGTATTGCAGGGTATGTTGGGATGTGGGTGTCAGTTCGTGCAAACGTTCGTGTCTCTAGTGCTGCAAGACGGTCTGCAAGGGAAGCATTGCAGGTTGTCTCCTTTTCTAGTTCACTATCTAAAGGACAGTTTTTAGATTGATTTTGTAACTTGAAAGTATCGTGCGCAGATAGCTGTTCGTGCTGGTGGTTTCTCTGCCCTGGTTGTTGTTGGTATGGCAGTCATTGGCATTGCCATCCTTTATGCTGTCTTTTATGTTTGGTTGGGGGTGGATTCGCCTGGTTCAATGAAGGTTACTGATTGTAAGTGCTGAATTCCTTTGCTCCTTCACTGATTATTAATAGACCCAGTGTAGCAAAATCAGATTTATTTTTTTTGCTGTATCTTTGAACTTTGTTGTGTTATCTTTTCGGATGGTAATTTTGTAAAATTTCTTAGATAGCACACAAGGGGCCATGTTGTTTTTTTACATGTTGATTGACTTTTAGTTGTGTCCTATGACATTATTTATGCATGTTTCAGTCAGATGCAATTGGCTTTGGGTTGTTAAAAAGGTAAAGTTGAATTCTACCAGAGAAGAAGTCTTGTTATAATCTTGAACCATTAGGAAACAGCTTCAAAAGGGGAAGGTAGTTGTTTATGTTGCCACTGTCATTCAGTGAACTTATGGCTTAAAAATTCACTTGATGTACTGTTAGATAGAAATATAAATTGTAATTTGTTCCAAATTCTGTTGGATTTAGGTATGGCCTGTAAGAAATTGTGGAGGTTAGTCATTTTGGAGAAGTATGGTAGTGAGGTGGGTGGCTGGAGCACTATGGAGGTCCATGGCATTTTATGGTGTGAGGTTATGGAAGCATATCAGTAATGGTTGGTCTGTTTTCAGAGAGAACACTAAATTTGTGGTGGGTTGTGGCTTAAGAGTTTGATTCTGGCATGATCTTTGGTGTGACGAAAGACCTTTGAGGTTTGTGTTTCCCCCCCTTTTATATTCCTTATTCCAGTGCAAAGATGCTCTGGTGGCGGATTGCTTGGAGGGGAGGCTCTGGAGTTGTTGTTTGGAATGTCCAGTTTGCTAGAACTGGTGCCTTCTCGGTTAGTCATTGGGAGATGGATGAGTTTTCGGCCTTCTTTTGCTTTAAGGAGAGTGGATGACGACAAGATGATTTGGCAGGGTTCTAAAAATGGTGCCTTCTCGGTTAGGACGATGTATGGACTCCTTATAAGAGGATCCGTTGAGGGCTTTCCTTGCTATCGGTGTTGGAAGACTTTAGCTCCCTCGAGAGTCTCTTTATTTGTGTGTGAGGCTGCTAATGGGAAAGTCTTGACAATTGACAACTTAAGGAGGAGGGGTCTATGCTTGATCGAGTGGTGCTATATGTACGAATGATGGCGAGTCGGTTGATCATGTTCTTCTTCATTGCGAGGTTGTTAGATGGTTGTGGTCGTATGTACTTAGCATTCTGAATATCTCCTGGGTTATGCCTAGAAGGGTGGTTGATGGTTGAGGTGTTGAGAAGGAAGTTTGATGACCCAATTGCTTCGGTAGTATGGAAGATGATCCTTTCTTGCATTTGGAGGAGTTTATGGAGGGAGAGGAACGGAAGGTGCTTTGAAGATAGGGCGTTGTCTTTGGAGTCTTTAAGGGGCTGTTTGCTGCAAGCTCTTTTTCTTTGGGTTAGTTCAGTGTTGGGCTTTCCTTCTTCGAGTTATCCCGATTTCCTTAGCTTCTTAGTTTATATGGTTAGGTGTTTTCAGTATAATCTCTTGTACTGCAAACCCTTTTTATTTTTAATAAAGGTTAACTTATCAAAAAAAAGAAATACTGTTTCTGTATATCGCCATAGGAGTGGACCGTACATCTTGGTGACATGATACCTATTGATCTATCTCGTGCTCTAGTAGAAGATAATGACAGTTCTATCTTTCATGATGCATGGGGACATTAGGTTATTTTGAAATATACTTTTTTCAAGGATAAGCCAAAATTGTATGTTTGCTCAAGCTTTTATCCATTCGAAACCATTTTTTTTTTGGATTGGTCAAAACTAAGTTTAACTACAAGCTTGTATGTGATTTTATCTGTGGGCTGGTGTGACTGTATGAACCTTTCTATATGCTTGTTTCCTTGAATTTCAAAGTATCTCTTGCAGTCTGGTTAACTTGCTAACCAATATTTCTGCTGTTTTCTATGATGGTGCTTTACATTTATGTACTTGTATTTCAGTGCCTCTTCTCCTTGTGGGTTATGGTTTTGGAGCTTCTTTTGTTGCCCTGTTTGCTCAGTTGGGTGGTGGAATTTACACAAAAGCAGCTGATGTTGGGGCAGACCTTGTGGGTAAAATAGAGCAAGGAATACCTGAAGATGATCCTAGGAATCCGGCTGTGATTGCAGATTTGGTACCCATCCCTTATTCTTTCTTAAGCTCTTATGTTAAGTTCCTGTATATTGGTTTCTTTGATTTATTGTTTGGATTTCTGATAGAAAGTCTGCAGTTCATCTTTGTAGTCTATGATGACTATTATCAGCAAAGTTAAGCTAGAAGGAAATTCGTTGGAGTGTAGTAAAAGTGTATTGTTTCAAAAGTCTGATGGTTAAGGTTTCACTTTTTTCATATCTTCATTGTTACTAGGTAAAAAAAATTTTACTCGTACCAGACTGATTATAAGTCCATTTGACTTTTCTTTATCATGCATGGTGATATTTTTAATGGTCTGAGTGGAAGGAAAGCCATTTTACACCCCTTGAGGCAAGGTGTATGCTTCGAGGCATTGAGGTGTGCTTTGGGTTTTCTTACATAGGAATGGAAACTAGAAAATATTAAGAGAGAGCACGTTATCGAGCAATGTCATTAAAGATGGATGTGCAAAGCCAAGAGTTTTTTTACCTAAGCGAGTGTAGGAATAAGAAGTAATTGATTATTAATAAATCAATTGAATCGAATGCTGGTTTGTTGGGAAGCCTCTTCACTTCCTCTTGATGCATAACGTTGTGATAAATGGCTCATTTTGCCGTGGCCTCTTGTGTTTCAAAACTTCTGTTGCTTTTAGAGGGAATACATAAAACATTGATTTTAGAGGGAATGTATAAAACATTCCAACTATAGCTCCATAGTTATGTGCGCTGATAAAATTGCACTGGGATAAAATTGCGCTGATAAAGGGAGGGAACTTGGTTTAATTATTTTCTGCTGTTTCTGAGAAGTCTGTATTGGAAAGGTCTGCAGATTATAAGCTTCAGCAACTTATCTTTCTTCTTTCGGTTTATCTACATTCTTGTCGATTATTTAGACACTATAACTTTTGGAATTAAGGTTGGAGACAATGTGGGTGATTGTGCTGCTCGAGGTGCGGACCTCTTTGAAAGTATTGCAGCTGAAATAATTAGTGCTATGATACTTGGGGGAACAATGGCCAAGCAGTGTAAAATCGAAGGCAAGTAGTGTGCATGTTGAATAATTCCAAGTGTATGGATGTGTTAAATTAGCTCACCCAGGCTCCATTTATCTATGCAGATCCATCGGGTTTCATCTTGTTTCCCCTTGTTGTTCACTCATTCGACCTTATCATTTCATCAGTTGGAATACTTTCAATCAGGGGTACACGGGACTCGGGCTCGAAGTCTCCTATTGAAGATCCAATGGCAATTCTTCAGAAAGGATATTCTATTACAATAGTGTTGGCTGTTCTGACATTTGGTTTGGTATATCCTCCTACAGTTAGAAATTAATTTTAAAACTGTATTTTCAAGGCAATAGATCACAATTCTACTTAACATTTTCCTCTCTAGATTTTTTTTTGATAAGTAAAAAAAAAAAAAAAAAATCTAGAGAGGAAAATGTTAAGTAGAATTGTGATCTAGATTTTTTTCATCAGCTGTAAACATTCTGGCTTTAGATCTAAATGTGTTCAAGTATCAGAAACCACATTATTTCTGCTTATGATTAATCTGAATTCTGATTCATGATTATACCGGTGTTTTGAAATACTCTGCAGTCCTCCCGTTGGATGCTATACACTGAACGAGCTCCTTCTGCATGGTTCAACTTTGCCCTGTGTGGGTTGGTCGGTATTAGTACAGCATATCTTTTTGTTTTGATCACCAAGTATTATACGGACTACAAGCATGAGCCTGTGCGCACGTTAGCTCTTGCAAGCTCCACAGGTCATGGGACCAATATAATTGCTGGAGTCAGTTTGGGCCTGGAATCAACAGCACTTCCTGTTCTTGTCATTAGTGTAGCTATTATTTCAACTTACTGGCTGGGTCATACATCTGGACTAGTGGATGAAGCCGGAAGTCCAACTGGTGGGCTGTTTGGGACAGCTGTAGCAACAATGGGAATGCTCAGCACTGCTGCCTACATTCTTACGATGGATATGTTTGGTCCAATAGCAGATAATGCTGGTGGAATTGTAGAGATGAGTCAACAGGTACCCCTTGAGTTCCAAATTATTCTAGGGTTTGATTTTAATGATAAAGAAAGTTGTGTTTTTCCGCCTCTCAAGATGTACTCTTAAGCATATATCATTTTGTTGACAGCCAGAAAGTGTTCGGGAGATCACTGATGTTCTTGATGCGGTAGGGAACACCACAAAAGCTACCACCAAAGGATTTGCCATTGGGTCTGCAGCACTTGCATCTTTCCTTCTGTTTAGTGCCTATATGGATGAGGTGGCCGCATTTGCTCAGGAACCCTTTAAACAGGTAGCAAAAGGTTTCCACTTGTGGGTATTTGCTGCTGTTTCAAGTTTTGTTGCATCCTGTCTAAATTTTATGTTTCTCTAATTTGCCTTGCAGGTTGATATTGCCATTCCAGAAGTTTTTATAGGTGGATTGTTGGGCTCCATGCTTATTTTTCTATTCAGTGCCTGGGCCTGTTCTGCAGTTGGTCGAACTGCACAGGAGGTTGTTAATGAAGTAAGAAGACAGTTTATCGAGAGGCCTGGTATAATGGTGAGCACGAGTTTTTTTGTAATTATATTTTTACCTTGCTCAAGTGTTTTAAGTGATGGCATTTGTCTGGTTGGCTTGCTGCAGGACTACAAGGAGAAACCAGATTATGGTCGTTGTGTTGCTATTGTAGCATCTGCATCTCTGAGGGAGATGAAGAAACCTGGTGCTTTGGCTATTGTTTCACCTATAGTTGTTGGTGGGTTGACTGCTTTTGTTTGCATTCTTGCCTTGGTCCAGTGTACCGCTCACATCAATATTCATAACTGTTAACTGTTACTGCCACTATTATTCTTACAATGTATGAGTTTGCAACATATATCATATGCTCCAAGATGCATGGGGTGTTTTTCTATGTGGACTATCCTAGACAGATTTTGGAAGTGTTTTTGAATGAAAGCATTTATTGATTTATTTTGTCCTATTACCCTTGAATTTCTTTGTTTTCTCAAATTTGGATGCACTTTTTTCCCCTTTCCTGAGTGTATAATAAAAATGAAAGTGCCCCTGTCGATCCACCCGTGGGCATTTTGAGAAATTTTTATTTTATAGAAATTTCACGAAAATGTGGATTATGTGCAATTAATCTATCTATCTGGAATGGATCGAGTATGATTTGATGGAAATAGTACCAGGTGATGGTATTAGTAGTAGCAGTAGTTGTTGTGGCAGTTCACAGTTGGCTGTCATGGCTGCAGTATCATTTTAAAATGTAAGGGTGCCATATAACCACTTGTTTGTTCAATATGTTGAGAAGTGAATTGTTGATTTTGAATGTTGTCTTTTTCTTTCTTTTTTCTTTTTTATATTTCCTGGTGTACTACCTATTGAGTGACCTGTAGTGTTTGAGATTATATCCTAATATCATAAACGACTCAGTCTAATTTGTTCATATCACTTGCAGGTTTCCTTTTCCGCATTTTGGGTTACTATACAGGGCGTCCTCTACTAGGGGCTAAAGTTGTTGCTGCAATGCTGATGTTTGCAACGGTTTCTGGAATTCTTATGGCTCTTTTCCTGAACACAGCGGGTGGTGCCTGGGATAACGCAAAAAAGTACATAGAGACGGGGGCTCTCGGAGGCAAAGGGAGTGATTGTCATAAAGCAGCAATTACAGGAGATACGTAAGTCTTGTTAATGTCTATTTTTGTTGCTATTCTTGTCATTGCTTTTGTTGTTTTTTTTTCCTAGTATTACTGCAAGTGGTAATGGCAGTAATAGGAGATGCTGTATGTCCTTTCACATGAATCTGTCCCTCATTTCCTTGTTTGTGATTTGTGGACTCTGTTATACTGTCTCTCTTGTGTATATCTTCTACGTTTTCTACCTTCTATTCTCCCTCAGTTGCTCAAGAAATTCTGCTCAGTAAATTTCAGGCAGTCTACTGATTCGAATTGAAAGATTTTGTGCCATCATTCTTTTGTTGTCCAATATAACACGGATTACTTGTTCCTTCCTTTGATTATGATTTCTGAATTTCTTAACTTATTAAGCTATGCTTAACCTGTCCTGCAGTGTGGGAGACCCATTCAAAGACACCGCTGGACCTTCCATTCATGTCCTCATAAAGATGCTTGCAACGATTACGCTTGTCATGGCTCCCATCTTTCTGTGAGAATTGTTTATAGCTATAGGCGATATTGCAGTCTCACTCCCTCTGCGGTTTCACCAGCATATAGCATCCTTTTTCCTCTGGATACATCTAGATACCTTGCAAGTTTAATGAGAGGCATTTTCATGTATATCAAGGGTGCCTGGTTAAGGGTCCTGAATTTTGTTCTTTTTTTGTAATAGTATAAAACTGGATTAATTAACCTTTCACTTGGATTTTCCATTGGTTTTCTCTTTTAGTTTTTATTTTCTGGGTAGTATATGGATCGAGATATGAGGTTCGACGGATTGGTTCTCGCGTCTTCTATTTTTATTTCTGGAGTTCCATTTTTGCTTGTTGGTTGCTTGACCAGAATGGTATTATGGATCAGCCAGAAGCCTTGCAACATATGTGGTTACTCTTTTCTGGAGTGGACTTTGAACCTATATGTTCCTGCAAATCTCTTCTCCAACATTTTCTTCCCAAATTACCCTTCGAGCGTTATCTGGGTTCCTCTGCAGTAAGATTGTAATTACAGTCAATATATTCAATACAGCTTAAATTTGTAAAAGAGAAGCATTTTTTTTTTTTGAATTGAAGGCAAGCAATTTGGTAAAACGGCAAAGCATGAATTTAGTGTAAGATCAAAGTAGAGAGAGGAGGAGTAATGCAGCATGCAAATGGCAGAAGTATATGCATGCATAGAGCTGTTAAAACGATTGAATTAGGATCCTCTGCCTAGTACAATTTGGAGAGATATAACAGTTGAATTTTATATTATTTAATGATATACATGTAGAGAATCCTGGTTCAAAATTATGAATCTATCTATTTTTTGAAAAAAAAATAAGGAAATTGCAGAGAGAACTAGTCCAAAATGATGGTTAAAATAAAGGGAAATATATAAATACCACACTAGGTTTTAACGCCTTTTGTGAAAACTCAACGGGTTTTAAAAAGTTTCAAATTGCTCACTAGGTTTATCATTTTTTGTATAAAAACTCACTGAACTCAATACCGTTAGCCCCGTTTAACGGAAAATTCATCACATCCAATCATAATATAACACGTGTCACTAAATAAATAAAAATTACAAATAAATCTAAAATTAACAAAAAAAAATTATTAATTTTTTTTAAAAAAACACCCCGATCCTTTTCACTGTGGAGGGGGAACCTGGCGCCTCTGGACGGCCATGGGTGGACCTCCTCCACCCGTCGGCATGGGTTGCGTGATGGGGAGGTCCGTTAAATTATTTAGTGACACGTGTCATATTGTGATTGGATGTAATTGATTTTTCGTTAAACGAGGCTAATGACATTGAGTTCAGTGAGTTTTCATACAAAAATGATAAACCTAGTGAACAATTTTAAACCTGATGAGTTTTCACAAAAGGCGTTAAAATCCAGTGTGGTATTTGTATATTTCCCTAAAATAAACCTAATCTAAACTCAACAGAAGAAAGGCCCATCAACTGGTCCGGTTGTGGCTGTTTTGCCCGAGAATCTGCCTTCATAACCCAAAGCAAAACCCAACTACGAAATTTGCTAGTCGAAGTGCAGCCCATTCATCCTTCTGTCTTGTCTACTGTTACCATTACAGCATTACTGAATCCAGCGTAGCCTCACTGTATCATCTTATCACCAAAACCACCATTCTAGGGTTTTGGCCATACCCCTCCCGTCCCCTCTCCACACCAAAATCCGAGATTTGGGTTTGCACCAGAAACCAATTGTTCTGTGCTCCATCCTGACCACAGATGGAACAACCACCAACCCCAAATGCCTTATCACAAGGCCGTTCACCCCCAAAGGACAAAACCGCGGCCGGACTGAAGAAGAAGCTGCCGACCCCACAAGAGCTCGTATCCCACTACGAGTCCCAAGGGCTCGACTCTCAAGAAGCCTCCATCAAGGTTATAGAGGACCTCCAGAATGCCCTCTTCAGGGTCATCTCCTCCGGGAGAGGCAGAAAGGACAAGTTCATGGCCGAGACCTCAAGAAAGATTGATGCCACGAACAGTAGGCTCGCTGTTCTTGACATGAAGATGGATTCGAAGCCTGGTTATGGTGAGACTTTTGCGATTGGGGTTGCTTCTGGTTTGACCCTGAGAGGAATTGGGACTGTCATGCCTCATGTTCTTGGGGCTCTTGGCCAGATTTGGAGTTCCGTTCGGAGTGCTACCAAGTCTTCTCCTTGAAAGAACATTTGTAGCTGATATATGTTTTCCAGTCTATTTTTGGGGGGTTTTCTTCCCAGAATATCTGCGCTGGATTTGTACGGCTGCGTTTGCACTCTCAATTATCCTCAACATTTTATCTCTCTCCTAATAAAATACTTCAATATAATCTCTCTCTCTCCCATAAAAAAATATAAAAAATTACAAAAATTATAAAAAATTACCTCTCTCTTCACCTTTTCACTAAACCCAATACCAACACATATTCTCATATCCAACATTTTACAACACAAACACAACCCTAGGTGGAAAGTGGGGGAAATTTGTTTAGTTCTATGCTGGAATTTGCATTAGGATCCCCTGGTAGGAATGCCACCAAGCCATGTCCACGAGTCCATTTAAAGTTAGTGATCACGTACGTTTGTTTTATTTCCTTTAATTGGATTTTTCATGATCCTTTTTGGGTGGGTTTCAAGCGGATAGTTTATGATACCGAAGGAATGGCCAATAAGCGACGGGTCGTTTATTCTTTTTACTTTTAAGTGTATACTTTAACCGAGGAAAAAAGTGTGTTTAAAGTATGAAATAAATGTTCCTCTTTATTTCATAAGAAAAGGTACCTCAAATTTTGAGAACAAAATATTTGGGGAAAATATCCAACTATTACCTTAATATAGAGATCTATCATGAAATTTCAGGTTTGGTACGCATGTTTGATGTTCAATTGGGATTAGTCGTGATATTGAAATACTTGTCAATTAGGGTTTTGGATTGGGCTAAGATTAAAGATTTTGTGCGGTGTGGTATCCTGAAATTTATGTTTCAATCCCACAAAAGATCGTTTATCTACTTTTGAGGAACAGGCAAAATGGTTGTACTTTTGTATCATTGAACAGCCAGGTATGCATATGAAAAAGCTAAAAGCTCTTATGTTAACTCTTTTCTTGGCCTAGTTTTTGACAATTCTAGGTAACAACTTGAAAAAAAAATACTTCTGGGGACCAACTTGCAAAAGCGAAGCATTTTTGGGACCAAAAGTCTAGTCTAACTCGTCAAAAATTTCAAATGACTTGCATCCAGGTGTGTCTGTAAGTGGTTGAATCAGATCATATCTGACCCCCTCTCCGTCTCCAATTACTCGCATTGTAATCCACAGTACCAAGTCTCAGGATTCTACATGCAGAAGCTGCTCCCAGGCCGTCACTTCCTTTCATTGAGAATAGGATTCATGCGATGGCCTTCTGCTCTGCAGCAGCTTCCGTTGCCGACTTGCCATGAAGAAGACCGCAGATACTACATCTGTAAACCCACCACAGAGCAATATATGCAACTGCTGAGACCTGAATGCCAAACCGTCTTTGATATTAGCATTACTCACCAAAGAAAGTTTTAGTCGCGAGAAAAGAAGAGAGGTTGATCATCTTTTCCTGGAAATGTCTAGAGGGGAGATGGTCCTAAATTCTCATGAGAAGCAAAACCCAAGTTGTAGATGAGATTAGGGTAAAAAGAAAAATTAATTCCCTGTTAAAAAAAAGACGAGCCAAACTGTAGTACCTCTTGTTAGCCTTAACCCTTTTTTTTTCTTGATTTGTTAGCCTTAACCCACTAGGATGTTTTTCAGTTTCCTTTACATTTGACGACAGGAGGAACTACAATTTAGAAAAGACAAAAAAGACAGGAGGAACTACAGTTTGGCTCGTCCTTTTTTTTTTATCATCTTTAAAAGGGAATTAATTTCCTTCTTGTGGTTATGTATTATGGACTCTGGTTAGCTTGGTTCAAATCCCTACAATGACGCGCTCTTTTCTTTTACGTCGCAGACCATTCAGAAGGGAAAGAGAAACCTTACACATTGCTGTCTAATTTTTCCTGCGAATGTACTTAGTGCGTTTATTTTTAAAATTTTGTGTTACGTTAAAAAAAGAGATGGTATTAAGATTGGTACATAAATGATAAAAATAAAATAAAATTTTAAAGTATATTTAATAAAAATAAAATTTTATTAAAATTTTTATTTAACAAAAGCCATGTAAATGAAAACTTTAGTTTTAGTCTCTCAATTTTACATTCTTTTACGAAAAAGTTATTATATTTCAAAAATACGAATTTTACACGCTCAAGTTTATACTCCTCTAGAGCTGGGTTTTCACTGACAAGAAAAAGGTTCAGTACCTTTCACTGTTGTCTCAAAACTCGTATTGCTGACGTGGCAAGACTTTTGCATCTGAAGGGCCCACTTGAAGTCAGATTAAAAAGCCTGAGTTTTTGTTGTGGGTTTCTTTTCTAGGCAGATTACGGCTAGTTAACGGAAACTGGTTGGACGGTTGAGCTTGAGAGAGGGACAGAGCACGAATCTTATCCTTATATATAACGTTCTACAGAGAGGGAGAGAGCAGAAGAAGAAGAAGAAGAATGTCAATTACTACAATGGCCACTACAACAGCGATTCGGTTGCTTTTAATTCCAATACGCTGCTCTGACTCAACCCCAAGACGCGGTTTTGGAGCCAAAAAGAACACCGACAAGGTACCCACGTATGTGTTTACCATAATCTATATACACACGTGGATATCCATGTGTCTCTTTTAAGTCATTGTATTTGTAAGTGTGTTGGATGTTTGGGTTATTGGCTGTATTGGAGTTTTCTTGGGTTCTCTGATTTGGTTGCTGCTTTAGTTAATTTGCAATGGGTTTTCTCAGAAGGGACCTGTTAATATTACCAATTGAGGGAGAAAAACAATGCCCTTTTCTGTTTGCTGTTTGCTTGCCGAGAAAGTGAAGGGAAAGAAAACGAATTCATACAACAAGATTAATGCTTTCTGAATCCAATTTGAAATGGGAGTTCTCAATGGGAATCCTCCTGACATGTTCGATACTTGGAACACGAGATTAAGGTTTTGATGTGACACCTTTCGTTGAATTAAGAAGAAACAAATAAAATGGAGAGTGCTTGTCTCAAGGGGTCGGGCCTCTGATCATCACTGTGCTTTAACTAAATTTCCTTTCTTGCGTGGGTGCTTTAGCTCTTGGGAAATCCGGAATATAATCAGTCTATCCATCAAGCTCTTTCAATCTTTGGAGTCTAATACTTCTGTGTAGGCACTCGGCAGTAAAGTCAGTTCCTTTTTATTCCTCTTCTTATTATTTCATAGCCATAAGGCATCTGCATATGTAGAGAATACTCCTTTCTTCCTGAGGGAATTCTCATCCAAAGATAATTGATATTTTTTACATAGAAAACTTTCGTGACATGTTTTCATGCTTGCGTAATTGATTGGATTTCTCATCAGTGAAATAGGGCTTAATGGAGATCTATTATCTTATATTTTCCAATTGTAAATATTTGGTTTCTCTTGTATAATGGAAGGTTTTGTTGATCTGTAATCACTTTGTTGCCCATGTAGGAAATCAACAACTAAACGGTCTGGTCCCCAACCTACTAGTAAGTGCATCGAGTTTTTCCTCCTTCAAAGTAGGACTCTCATTTATTCATTTTATCTATCTCGGCGTAACAAAGTTTGGGAGTCACAAATTTGGCCCTATATAGTGTAGTTTGGCCTTGGAACAAGGCTGAGACTAGGTTTTTTTTCTTATTCAGCTCATCTTGGACAATGAGCCCCTTATCTAACTTTCATTTTCTGCATAGTTTTGCTGTATTGCCTAATTGGAAGGTTTTGTTGTAGAGGCACCCGGTTTAAACTCTAAATTTGATGGGGAATTTAAAAACAATTCTTTGGACCTTCAGTTTGAGGAACGACTTGAATCAGTTAGAAGGTACAATTGTGCTACTTGTCCCTTCTCTCTCTCTCTCTCTCCCCCCCCCTTTCTCCTGCCTTGGAATAGACAGAGTGAACGCTTACTAGAAACAATTTGCTCATCAAAGTATTCTTAAAAATTGTTGTGTGATTGTGAGCATGTGTAGTGTATGTCTCTATGCACTAGATGGTAACATGACTGGGCCTAATATATGTTTCACTTATCCACCTTTAGGAACCCGGTTTATTGTAACTAGCATCTGTTTTGCATGGTGCCAGTATTCATCTTGAGCTAGGAGTGATTTCTCTATAAGAATTTTTTCTTCCTAATAACGTATGATCTATCCTCGTGTTTCATATCCTCTTGTAACCATTTCTACTCTCACATTGTTTGCACGACCTTTGTCACCAGGTCAAAATCAAGGAATCTTACATTGTGTATAGAGATAGTGGGGTTTGAACTAATGATATCTCCTTGCAAGGTGACACTCCTGCAAAGAATGTCTTATGGATGGCGTGGAGGGAAATATTTTTCATCTTTGAAGAGGCGAACAAAATAAAAATTTGTATCATTATGTTGCCCGTCCATCTGATTAAATTGAATTTGTTATCCTGGACGTTGGAAAGTTAGTTTAGGTCTCTGTACTTTCTTCACGAGATATTGTGGGCTATTTTGCTAAGAAGATATCTTTGGTTTTCCAAACTTAAATGTAAAGTTCGTAAATGACAATACTTACGTACAAAACTATATGCCATACTTTTCAAATACTATATGATTTTGTTTGGAGGCCCAGCCCAAGTGCCTATAAACATAAAATGAGGAGACTCGGATCGTATGTAAATGCTTCAACTGCAGTATTTTTTTGCAAGGATCTAGTTCATTGGTAAAATTAATTGATTAATTCATCAAACTATATAGCACCTATGAGCCGGGTCTTAGCAAAAGCTTTACCACTATATAAAATCCTTTTTGGAGCCATTTTCTTGAAAAGTTGTTCCAATTATAGCTTCATAGATGTTTGACACTGAGATTGTACTCTTGATACAGAGTATTTGTAGGCAAAGATAAGATATTTTGGTTAAACATTTTTATCGCATACTGTGCCTAGCTATTTTTTACTTTTTTTTCTAAAGGAATTTTTAGTTTTTATTACTACACTATTAGATAGTTAGAGGTAGCTGGATGAACTTCTTTATGCGTCATTTTTGGGGTAATTTTTCTTGACTCTTACCTTCTCTACACTTCTCAGGTTAGTGCTTGAGCAGAAAAAAACAGATGCAGAAAAAGAATTTGGAGCAATTGACTATGATGCACCAATTGAGTCTGAGAAGAAAACAATTGGACTTGGTACTCAGGTAAAAATACTTAAGATGTTTGTGCTTTTCTCACCTGTAAATAAGATGGTTGTTACCACCATCAATGGTATAAATATCCCTAATTCAATTATTGAATGGAACAGATTGGAGTAGGTGTAGCTGTCGTGGTCTTCGGTTTGGTTTTTGCTCTTGGAGACTTTCTTCCCTCAGGAAGGTATGGCTTTGTACATTAAGGTTTTCTCCACTCGTTTACCAATCAAAAGACCAGTCAATCTTTGTTTGTTGTTGTTTTTGCGCCTAGCCAAGACTACTTTGTTTTATTTGATCAATTAATTTAGTACTTCAAAGACATAGGAGTGCATTCTTGCTTTTGGTGGGGGCATAAAAGGTCTGGGAAAAACTTTTACTCAAAGCCAATTGATAGCATGTTTCCATGTACCAAAGTGAAATGCTTACTATGGCATGCAATAGTGTCTATGTTGTTCTAAGGCATATGCCAGAGTATCTTCCACTGAAATATTGGGAACTTAATACTTCAGAGGGGATGCCGGAGTTCAAATAGCACTATGTAGGAGAAAACTTAGAAGCCAAAGTACTTTGAGATTTCTACCAATATCATTTGCTGGAATCTTTCAAAGTTATTGGATAGGTGGGGCTGTTTCATATGTTTAATGAAAGTATCTTCAAGAGGTTCATTCTATCAATACGTGTTATTTTTTCAATAAACATTTATTGTGCAACAGCAATTATTACTCAAAAAGTTTGTAAAGAGTCATTTCCCTAACCCCCTGATAGGTGAAGTGTTAATTTTGGAAACCATTAAATGCATAACATGCCATCGTTTTCAAAGTGGGTGATTTGCATGTCCATCTGTTAATGGTAAGTTCAATGGATGTTAATAAATGCATCTGAGGAGGGTAAAGTGCCACTTTTAAAGTGCAAGTTGGAAAATCAAATCTGCATTGTAAATGGATGGCAAGAATTTCCCCCGACCTAAAAATTTTGCTTCCCATGAAAAAATTTTATTCTAGGGGATGAAACCTGTGGTTTGTTCTTATCTAAGTTTTCTTCTCTTATCTTTTTCCCATCTGTTTTACTTTTTCTTATACGATTTGACTGGCTGGGATTACAATTTGACTGGTTGGTATTTTTTGAGGTTTGGTAAATACACTTTATTCTTCTCACTATTATGCAATTTTCCAGTGTTAATTCCACCGAGGAAGGCAAGGTTTTCAGTAATAAACTGTCTGAAGAAGAGAAAGCTACCCTTGAGGTAATATTCTTGAAATGGCTATAAGTTTTATTCTTTCATGTAGATATTTTTCTTATTAATAGCCGTTAGGATAGACTGTTTTCCGCAGACTCTTAAAGGCACTCAAATTTTGGGCAGAATAAATTTAATTTCCTAGTTGGATCTTTTTATGCTATTTGAATGGTGAACTTAGCCACTCAAGTGGGTTCTAATGACAGGGTTCATCTAATTGCATGGAGTAGTGTGTATCAATGACCAAAAGGAAATTTTAAGACTTATTTTCTTAAGGGAAAAAAGAGAAAAAAAGAAGAAAAAAGAGTAGCTGTTACACTTTGGAAGAGGAAGAGATGTCATGAGCCTACTACTTCCTTTTTTCTGTCAATCTCATCGTAGCAAGCCCAGCAATGATTATTTTGTTGGTTACGTAGGGTTAACCTCCTCCAATTGTGGGCTGGGTGAGTATCAAGGGTTCTGTTGGGCCATTGGACTTCTGTTTCGTCAGAAGCTATGTCATTGAAACTCCGGATTCTCATTTTTTTGAATCTTAACCGGGAAATGGGTGTAATAAATGGTACTTTCTATCTTTACGGGGCATCTTCTTAGGGGAAACCATGAGTTGCCATGTAGTTTTCTTAAAAGGAGAATTGGTTCTGGCCTGCTAAGAATTGATCTCTGGAAGTGGTGGACCTGATATATTGGTCAATAGAGTTATTGGGGTTCCTTAAGCTTGTTATGCAGGGTGTATAAATTGCTGCCACACTTCCAGAAATTTTGAAGCAGAGAAATTAGTTTTCTGGATTTAGATCCTATAAGAGGTACTACTAATCTTGCATTTCACTATTGGCATGAAGCCTTTGCATTTCGATGCCCCATAAATGGACTGAGGAAGCCTATTCTTTGCTTATTGGTTTCTACTCTGTTGTTCCATGTATGTGGTCCAGCGTGTTTGATGCATGCATCTGGTTCAGAAAATCAAACCAATATTAGCCAAGTGATTTGATAAGAACTTGGTGGAGAACCTGCAATTCAATTGGTACACATTTTTTGGTGGCTATGGAGAGTTGGTAAACTAAGGACCTCCATCCTCTGGCAGGAAAACAAGCATGCCCACTAGTCTGATGATGAAACTTAGTTTGTTATAAACAATATACTTGTATTCATTTCTTTTTGAACGTGGCATCAAAGGGGTTGTATGGTTATAATTGTTGTGTGTGCATATAGATGTACTATGTATTACAGGTAGGACAAAGCAGTTAGGTATGTGGATTTTTAGAGTTCCTCTAGATGGTTTATTTATTCTCTTTTTGTCTTGAAGGGGGAGTTTTCATTCCTAGGCCTGTTGTATGCTATAGTTAACTGTGTAATTTGACAAGCTGTTGGCATAAGTTTAATAGGCATTCTCTTCATATTGGGACAAATCGCAAAGCTGATGTTCAATTGAAGAATGAATTTTGAGTTTGTTTCTTCACGTGCATATGAGCACTTTTAGAATGCATTAGTGGACTTGATGTGCCATTGTGTTCATTTTGAGCGACTTGTGTATTTCCTCTGCAGTGATTTATTCTTCTATTTACTTTTTGGCTGGTCGTACCATGGTATAATCTTTGCTGTGTCTTTTTGTAGAATCGTGAAAATAGATCTGTTTCCTGATTTGTGGCAGGCTAGGCTGAGAGATTTCGAGGCAGTTCTAAGTAGATCTCCGAAGGATCCAGTTGCTCTTGAAGTAAGTCATTGGTTGTCATGCATGATACCAGTTCTTTTTCTTTGTTATCATATGCTGCTGATAGAGACGTATTTGTGGAGCCTTGACTGTGTGAAATATGTTTTTGGTGCCGTTCATGTAGTTCATAAGCTTTTGAATCTAAAATTAAAGGTGTAATCTCATATTTCACGAAGAAAAGATATATATCAATATTAGGTGCTGATGGTTTCAGGTCACGCTGGTTAAAACATGCAGATAGAATAGTATGTGAGCCAAAATCACATGTCCTATTGTCAGGTTAGAGCCTGAATCCAACCTGGGGAATTTTATAGCTTTCAATGTGTACCAAAATGCTAACCCAATTTTCATTTCAAATGGATTGACACCTGGAAAAGGAATATAAGTGAAATTTTTTGGATCCGCACTATTTGGTTTTATGTTAGCATTTTAGGACCAACTCAAAGCCATCCTATATGGACTCTTCTTGGCTTAACAATACTACTTAAGAAAAATGAGAGGAAAAAAAAAGACACGGGGTGGATGCACAAGTGAAGCTAAACTTGATTGAATGGACGCTAATACAAGTTTAGATTGATCAAGGCACAATCCAGCAGCTTATAATTGATTGCAGAGCAATTCCAGTACAGCATGTTAGAAATGAATTACAAGCAAGACAAAAAGAATAAAGTGAGAATCTCAATCACCCAAAATATGAGTCCAACTAGTCGTGAGCTAAACATGAAGTGAGAGATGACAGAAAAAACCCCTTGACTATAGTGGAACCCCTAGAATGGTTTCAAATGCTATTCGAATGTAAGACAAAGACCTGAATAAGTATATTAGTTCTTTAATGTGTAGTTATTTCCAGGTTTCGTGAAAATGGATTTGTTTCAAGATATACTGCCTGTCCCAACTTTTCAACAATATGTAATGGATATGTAGGGAGCTGCAGTGACATTGGCAGAGTTAGGAAAATATACTCAGGCTTCCTCTCTGCTTGAGGACTTGACAAAGGTATGTTCATGTTCTCATGTTGGATATTCATATGAATTTTATGTGCCACAAACTGGAGAAGCTGCTTCAGTCATGCTCCTAAGATAATCGTCAAACTGATATTTTGTGCTCATCAGGAGAAACAAAGTGACCCTGATGTTTTCCGCTTGCTTGGAGAAGTTAAATATGAACTCAAGGATTATGAAGGGAGTGCTGCTGCATATAGGATTTCCCAGATGGTATGTTTTTCCCAGATATACAGGATCAGTTTCTTCTTATTGCTGTTTGGATAACTGTCAACCTTGACATGCTTGACTTCAGTACCCCAAAAAATAATTAAGTCCTATTAGCATTAAGTGCCTAGACTACCAGAGTGCACGCCATTTATGGGTGGTTGTATGCGTCTATAGGTCAGTATCGTCTATGAGCTGATTTAATTTGAGGATTAGGGTTTCCTCTGATCCATCCAGGTGGGCACATTGGATTCGTTGATCAGAAGGGTAACACAAGGAGTGGGGATCATTTGGAACTGAAAAAATGTAAGAGAACACGTATTAGAAGATGCAGGATGTAACTGGGAGCAGCTATTTAAGGGCTATATTGGTAGCTAGAGCTAGGGTTTAGCAGTGGGAAAAAAAGGGATATTATATAGGGTGATGGTTCTTAATGGGGTAACAAAAGTGCTATGCTCTGGGTTCAGAAAGAGGAAGAACAAAACAGAACTTTGGGGACTATTATAGGGGTTGTGAACAGCATTTGGAGAACAATTGATTGGTTTCATGCTTTTGCTCTTTCAGACATTCTGTTCTTTAGACATGCAAAAATTGTAGTTTAGAAAAATGTAACAGGAAAAATTCGGATAATAATCCTTTTACTTCAAATTATGTCCGCGAGTAATATAAATTTATTGGTAACATCAAATTTTGTCTCTTTATATCCTTTTTTATCTACTATCCAATTTGATTTGTATTTATGTGGAGGGAATCTGGGAAGGTGATAACCTCATATATACAACTGAAAGTGACTAGATGCTGGGGTTGAAATGTTTTAGCACATAAGTTGCTTTTATTTTGGTTTGGTTAATGAATATCTGTATTCATAATCATTAGTCTTCACTTCATCCATGTATTGCCTAACAGGTGTCTAAAGAGGTTAATTTTGAAGTTCTGCGTGGCCTTACAAACACGTTACTTGCTGCTCAGAAACCAGATGAGGTTTGTCATCATAATAGTGGGTTGAGATTACCACTGGTTCACAGTTCAAAATCCATTTCAATGAGCACTAATAGCTAGACTATTTGGTGATCTGATTTTGTTTCCACTTTGGGATCTTCAATTTGTGTTCAGGGGTGTACTTGCAGACACAGTCACTCTTTTCGTGGCTTGGATATGGGATATTTATTGCTTCTCTGATAGAAACTCATATATTGGTTTCTTACCAAAACCAATCATAACAGCTTTGAGATTTTATGGTTAATAGTTAATGATATAGGTAGGATTAGATTGCCATCTGGATAGAGTGAGCCTTTCCTCAGTCAGTGAGAAAGCTCTGATTTTAAGCTTTTCTTCAGAGCTCTAGCAAGTCCTTTGACCGGGCATTTCTGCAATTCACACCCATTTCTGGGAATTCTCTGCCATATCTCATAACCGTGTTATACCCCAATTTTCAGCATAATATCATGCTATGGAATTTTTGATGTGCTTAGTTGTTTAAGGGTTGGGATGAGATGGTACACTCTTGGAAAACATAAACTAGCTTCCAAAAAGGAAGAAAAGAAAACAAAAATTAGCTTTCTCTAGTTGAAATCACATGTGAAGCCTGTTATCTCCTTCGAGGATCCTAAACGCATTGGTGATAGTGGGAAGCGTTCAACCCATCTGATGCTTTCAAACACTCACTTTATGTTATGGGGTCTTTACAACCAATGAATTAGGATCCAGGCATATTATCTTATAGATGATGACATGCGACAGCCTGTGAGACGAGTAGATTCACTATCACTTACAATTTCCCTTCTCATCTTTTTAATGCAGGCAGTTAAATACCTTCTAGCCTCTCGTGAACACCTGAGTTCACAAAATTTGGATGGAAAGACCGAGGAAACAAAATTGCAGCAGGTGGACCCTGTTCAAGTGAGTTGTTATTTCTCAATAACAGACTATTCATCTATGCTCTCAAACAACCTTTCTTCTTCTTCTTCTTCTTCTTCTTCTTTTCTTTAAGGGAAAAAGGGGATTTTGATCACTGCTAAAATAGAAACTTGAAAATGGTTTGGTTATAATATGGATTGAACTTGTTAGAATATATTGCATTTGGCAAATGAGTTTAAAGTTTTTGCCTAGTAAATCTTCTTGAAATAAACATTATACCGATTCATGAGATGGAAGTTTCAGTTTTTGTGAACAATTTCTTTTAGCTAAAATAAAGTTGATTACTGTCTTTATTTTCAAGAAAATGTAAAGGGTGAGATCAAAGTCTCATCCGTTTAGAGCTTAACAGGGTTGTGAGATCCTTTGGGGGTGCAAGAAGGGTTCCAAATCAAGTTTATTGATTTTAGCTAAGAAGTACAAATCTACTGGCTAAGAAAGTTGGTATAAATGAGAATGGAAAGACTGGAGAGAAATATCAAAGGATAGATAATAGCGTAAAACTAAAATTTATTAGCAGAAATGAAAGAATGCGTTAAAAACAAGTTGAAAGAACTTGAGATGGTCCCAAACTGGAAGCGTTCAGTCACAGTACAAAGATGAAACATACTGGGTTTAGACTAACAATTAGCTTGTGTATGGTAGAGCTGAAGCTTTTCCATTTATTGTTAGAAAAATCATTAAGATACCCTTCTCATAGTATCTGTTGCTTCATTTTTGAAATTTGACCACTTTTCTTTCTCATGACAGAGGTGACTTTTGGGTTTTAAGTGTTTTTCCTACATCAAATCTGATCTTCCTTCTGCTTTTTCGTAATTTGATGAGATGGAATTTTAGGTTGAATTACTTCTTGGTAAAGCCTATTCAGACTGGGGTCATATCAGTGATGCCGTATCTGTTTATGATCTCCTCATCTCAAGTCACCCTAATGACTTCCGTGGTTACTTAGCTAAGGTTCCTTCTCTCTCTCTCTCTCTCTCTCTCTCTCTCTCTCTCTCTCTCTCTCTCTCTCTCTCTCTCTCTCTCTCTCTCTCTCTGGTTTTCATAATGGATCGCCAGATAGTGTAGAAAGTTTCTTCTTCATTTGAGCGAGTTACAATAGTCAGTTTTTTCTTTTGAGTAGACATATAATATATATGACAATGGCATATCTGAGATTTGTATTCTGATTAGGCTACAAGTCCAATTGGTTGATATTTATGCCTCTGGTCTTTGGATAACTGGGAATTCACATAACTTGTATGTAACTTTTCCTTCTTTTCCTAATCCCTCTATCTAATACTTCTACAGGGAATAGTTTTGAAACAAAATGGTAAAGTTGGAGATGCAGAGAGGATGTTTATACAAGTGAGTATATTTTCATCTCTATGCATGTTAAATGGCAGGAGCATATGAACTCACTAGAGCGTTTGTTTGTACGTACATTATTAAAGAAACACATCCATATGTACCTATGTGATAGGGATACACAACCATAGATCTGTATATATGTATGTGCGTATATATGTTGTTTAGGCGTTATTCCTATTAGGGTTCAACTGAATTGCAACAGAATCTCCATGTAGACCAACTGTATATGGAAAGACCAAAGAGTTCGGGGTACTTTCCTACAGTTTACACTGATCGGAAATGAGTGCGCCTACTTAAATATCTGTTGTTCCTACTTATAAAGTTGTCTTTTGTCTCTAATTCTTTCAACGTTAGGACAAACAATGAGAGGGCTGGGCTTTTTTACTCTTCTTCCTCATTACTATTAAGGTTGATTGGATTCGAGTTGGAACTTCTAAAACTGAAGTCTTGTTTTGGGAACAGGTCACCTCATTTGACATCATTAACCGTAGCTAAAATGATGACCAAACTTGGGTAACTTGGCACTAAAATGAAGTTTATATTTGTCCAAATACAAATGGACGTAAAAGATAGTATCTGTGCAGTAACACAATCATGTGCAGGCACGGTTCTTTGCACCAGAGAAAGCTAAGGCGCTTGTAGATCGTTACTCAAGATAGCAACGGCTTTTGTTACTGCCTGCTTTCACGGATGGTTCAGTTATTGGGAAAAGTTTATCAAAGGAGCATCAGCTTACCGTTGCAGCCCTGAATTGTTGGAGGTAAATTTTATTCAATCTCTGTACTCTATGGACTTGTAAAATAGAATTGGCTGCTAAAGAATAAGGCCAGAGCCGACATTGCCTATTACCACGCTTCATTTCATATAGTGACCGAACCAAATAAATTGGATGTAAATTTCATTAGTAGTCCCAATGATGATTTTGCATTGTGGCCTCCGGAGAATCTCTGCCAGAAATTCACACAACTTTGCTAGCCCAAGAACCTTTTATGCCTATTCAAAGGAAACAGAGGATTTTTTGAGTTTATGTTGTAAAAGCTGTACCCAAATAAGTCAGTCGAAGCAAAGGGTAATATGCCTTCCGCTGACGGTTACTTTACTGCCATTGCCCTAAAATGGAGTTGCATTTTGCCCTAGTGTTTTCTGCTGCCAGAATCGCATAGTCTAAAGTCCCCAATACATTTCCACAACAATTGACCAGGATCGGTGGATCCATAAACGTATCTTAGTAATTGCCTGCTGAGTAATCAACAATACAACTCTCAGAGTCTACCATATTCGGTTGGATGTCATTAGACCCCGACATGCATCACTTGTGGGGAGCGACTCCCCAAAACTGTTTGTTGTCGATTCACTGGAATTCTTCTCTCTGAAACCTCATAGGAGTGGCAGGGGAGATGTCGTGGAGGATGGGAGCTGCAAAGCATGCATATTACATGCCCATAAAAGAACCAAATTTCCATCATTCAGTACCGCAGAAGACTAACTAGGGCAACAGAAGTGCATAATCAAATTATATTAGGCAACCGTACCTCAATCGTGATTGAGCAACTTTCTCTGCCACCTACTTGTAACGACACTTCTCATTGGGGATTTGAAATACTTCTGCGATTCATTAAAACATCGAAACAGTAAGTCCTCCAACAACTTGTGAAGGCTCCAGGATGTCAACTGCGAAATAAGAACTCAAGGGGAAAAACTACCACTTCGACCAATGTCCAAGGTCTACTCCAAACAAAGACAAAACAGCATTAGTTGTGTTAGAAATAAAAAAATTTTACTTTAGATAAATGAGACACCTGAAAAAACTCAATTGTATTTGTTTACATCTCATTTATGAAAATAAAGTTACAAAGGGAGGCTTATATTTATAAGCCTAAACACATGCACACCCAACATTGCTAAGCAATGTGGGACTACTCATATTTCAACACTCCCCCGCAAACTCAAAGTGGACAAACCGACAAACCTTGGAGTTACAAAAATAATTACAGGAAAAAATAATGATTACAAAAAAATAATTACAAAGATTGCCGGTACTAAGCCGAGAAGTCGCGGTACTAAGCCGAGAAGTCGCCGGTACTACGACGGGAGGATGCCAGTACTGAGCCGGGAGGTTGCCGGTACTGAGCCGGGAGAAAGCCGGTACTGAGCCGGGAAATTGCCGATACTAAGCCGAGAGAAAACCGGTACTAAGCCGGGAGAAATTCGGTACTGAGCCGGAAAATTTGCCAGTACTAAGCCGGGAGAAAACCGATACTAAGCCGGATGGTCGCCAGGAGGTAACCGGACTAAACCGAAAACCTTGCTCCGATACCATGTTAGAAATAAAAAAATTTTACTTTAGATAAATGAGACACCCAATGGAAAAACTCAATTGGATTTGTTTACATCTCATTTATGAAAATAAAGTTACAAAGGGAGGCTTATATTTATAAGCCTAAACACATGCACACCCAACATTGCTAAGCAATGTGGGACTACTCATATTTCAACAAGTTGAAGTCCTAATGCTGACACTCTAAATGCTTGTTGAAAAGGAAGAAAAACTGCCCTGCTCTCTCTTTCCATAGTTGTTAGAAGCTATTGTAAATTGAGATAAAATTGACCAATCGCAAATTGCTGGATTGTCACTCGCGTATTAGTTGAAGATGAAGTTTCAGACTCATCCCTCAGACTGAGTGAAGCTAACGGCTCTGACAATGACTTTACAGGATCGGCTCCTGGACAACCAGTTATATCGAGTGGCCATCTCATTGGAACAACTAAAGACCTATAGCAAATAAAACGAGAGCTTTAACTCCCCGTTGAAGTGCTCAGAAAAACAAGAAAAACAAACAAGTCTCCATTGAAGAAATCTTGGTAGTTGGCCTCATAAACAAACAAGCTCAATCATGAGGCATTATAGATTCATTTTCAACTAGAGTAGTATATAATTCACAACAATATAATATAATAAGTGTAGTTAACTGATAGGTTGAACTGAGATAAAAAAGCATACCCGTTGGAACATTTGTGTTTGCAGAGATTCATCATATCCACTGTGTAGTTCCCAAATAAGATATCAAGACGATTTGCTAATTTTGGCATTTCAGACAATGGAAAAATGTCCCAGACCTTCAAAATCTGAATGTAATGCGCATTTTCCTTGAACCAGCAATTTTTACTCTCGACATAGATTCCAAAAAAATATTGCTGAAGACGACCTATATTTAATCAAATGAAGTGAGGGTCAATCGGTTAGTTTATAAAGCACATGCCACCCACTACGAAGCAATCTGAAATTCAAGTCCCAAAGCATCCTATCTTGAATGTCGTCTCCTTTATGATTACTAGCAGAATAATTCCGTTACCGAGCATAATCTAACACGAACCCACTTACCTTCCACCTAGCCTTCCTGAACAGAACAGAGTCCTTGTTGAGTAAGATGTCCATTTGGTCATTTTCAACAAAGGTAACCATAACAGCCTGAGAATAGCTTTTGTCTTCATCAGCATTGTAGAAACAGCCCCTTTTCTTGGCATCAATGACTAATTTCTTCCATATAGAGCCACTTTGATCTAAAGTTGCTCCATTTCCCACTCTCCAAAGGCAATGCCTGCATAGGGTAATCGAACCTGTTGAATTGAAAAACCCAACGCTAATAAAAAAAAATGTTTGAGCCGAGTGTATAAATGTGTTATTACCGTGCACGGGTTAGTGCAACATTTGCTCTTTGGGGATTGGAAAGGAAACCCACCGCTCCATTCCCGTTGCATCTGACAGTAGAAATAATTATCACGTCCTCCTCACCACCCTGGAACCCATCAACCGAGCTAACACGAACGGAGAAGCTGCCGTAAGCACCTGTTCTGTACTTTTCAACTTCCTTTTCAATTGCACTCACTTTCGCCTCGTATGGCGAGATGATTCCGACTTTAACCTTCTCATTTGTGCGAGTTGATTCTTTAGAAACCAAAAAAAAAACCACAGAGAGATCTCATAAAAGTCTTGATAAACAACCAAAAGACAGCTTACCTTCCTAGAACATGCCTGCAAAATGTTGAGTTGATTGGCTGGAAATTCAAAGGTACCTTTGAAAAGGCTTGCAACTATCTCATACACCACAGCAACCTCAACTGTATTTTTCAGACTATGGCCGTGATCAAATTCCTCTTTTCCATATGCTACATTTATGAAAGTGTAGGAGCCGTACATCTTTCCCTGAAGGAAACGTCTCTTGTAGCTTTTTTCTTTGACATTTTTTCCATCCAAAATCTTATTTTGATAGAACTCCCTATTCAGAAATAAGCTTATTGATGGACGCCTCCTATGCTGGACATTGAGAAGGTATCTCCTGTGTCCTAACAATACCTGCCTCTGGAACAAACTTCTCCCAAATGCAGCTTCCGCAGAAGCCTAGTAATAGAAGATTGGGAAAATGTTCCAAGGTTAAGCTCACTGAGAATTAGTTAAGAAATACGAGATAAGAAGAGAAATGATTACAAAAACACTCCAAACCTTGCTTTTAACTATGGCAGGTAATTGTCGCTCATCCCCAATAAGCATAGAATGATGGAGGCCAGGACTTGTGTGAGTGAGGTTATTGTGTGAGTGTGTGAGTGGAGATTAGAAGTTAAGAAATCTAATGGCTGAAAAAATGTCACGTCATTTAATGAAACCGGGTCACGAATCCGACCCGATTTCATTAAATGACATAACCATTTTTCAATCATTAGATTTTCAACTTCTAGGGGTTGTTTGTTTACCAAAATTTTGAGAATCTTTTGAATATTAAACTTTATTGGGATTTGTAAAAAGTTTGAAATGTATGTATAAAAGTTTGAAATTTTAAAGTATGTTTGTTTAGTTGGAATTTTTGAGCAAACAAACATGTTTCTAATCTTACCCGTCTACTCACACTCACACAATAACTTCACTCACACAATAACTGACCTCGGGCGAGGAAATAGTAAAGGAATGGTTGATTCACATTCCTTAAGCTGAGCAGCTTCATATGAAAACAGAAGCAAGTTTCAATACAGGGAAAATACGAGGAAGAAGGCATTGACTCCACAGTCATTTAAAAGTATTTAGAGAGCGACTAACCAACAACGCTTGTTCACACGAGACTGAGAGTCTGAAACTACACCTTTATTTTTTTTTTTTTTTTTAAATGTAACTACACCTTTACTTCCTGCGCTTTTCCTTCGGTAGCTGTATGTGGACGTTGTATCCTATTCTGGCCTAACGACTGCCAGCAGGACTGTGCACCAGTCTTTCTACTTGTACGTCGCCCGTCGGTCCATTTGTTTAAGCTAAAAAAAAAAAAAATTCTCGCTGACAGCAGAAAAGAAAGCAAACGTACAGAGCAAGGATAAGAGGAAGAGACACACCCACTTCGCGTGTGCTTTCTTCGTGTTTGGTTTCAGATGCTTTTCAACTTCATCTTTTTTATTTTCTAAGCGATGCTTTTCAACTTCATCGACCAATGCGTAGCTCTACATAAACGTCGTGGGAGATGAAAAGCCGGGAGGGATCACCGCGCGCCCACCAGACCGACGGATGCTTTTCCTGTTCAATTGAATTATTATATTTGAGAATTGGAAATATATACATAGTAACCTTCTTTAATTCCACTTCTTTGTTTCTTTTAAGCTTCCATCGTTGTTCAATTTCAAGTCTTCTATTTGATTTCAAGTCTTTAATATTGTAAGTTTGAATCTTGTAATTTGTGCACTTGTGATTTTTAATATGAGTTAACATCTTTCCGTATTAATTGTTATTACATTATTACTTAATGATACTTTGAATACGCTGCTTGCATTTATTTTCCTCAATATTATTTATGGTGCATATATATATTTTTATATATATTTTACGTTTGAGAGTAAATGTTTGTAGCCCAAAATTTTTACATTATAAAATAATTAACTAAATTTTTTTATCAATTAAATCATCAATTTTCACTCAAATTAAATATAAAAAAATAATTTAAATTATCTATATTTTCACTTTTTCACCGATTACAATACTTTTAAAATTTTACCGACAAATTTTTTACAATCAAAACATATTTGCAGTAATTACAGTGAGTTTGATCAGCGCATGCATGGAATTAGGAGAAAATTTTGGAGGCAACATATGACATACAAACTAGAAAGAGATAACTTCAGCCCATGGCCGGCTCAAGCCAAATGGAGGCCTAAGGCGCTATATAAATTTATAGATTTTTTGTATAAATTTTAATATAAAATATTTATCAATTATTAAATTTAATATAAAATATTAATAGGCCTCATTAATTATATCTCTAGGGCTCTTACTCATGACATCAAGGCCCCATAATTTGTATAATTAAGAAATTTATAGGACATTCATATAATTTGTATAGTTAATTTATTATAGGTTTTTTTTTTCTCTTTTAGCAAAGTTCATAATGTGAAAAATGATTATGAAGCTTGGGAAAAACATATCAATAAGCAAAAAAATAGTACACTCATGATAAAAAAAACAAAAAATATTGCACCTTGCCATTTTTTTTAGCTCAATTGTCTTTTTTTTTATTTATTTCTTGGGTCATCTACAATACAAAAAAAAATATTAGGTCTCTTTATTTCTTGGATTTTTTTATGATGCCTTGCTAAGGGTGAGGCCTTAGGCTATCGCCTAAGTGGCCTTACCCTTGAGCCGGCACTGCTTCAGCCATGATATCGTGCGCAGATGCTCTTATTAGCCTCTTATTCGATAAGCCGTTCAAGTTAAGTAATTCTGTCATCCAATTAAGTTTACAATCCAGCTTCCACATCCGAAGTGATTAGGAAAATTGGGTCAAAATTTAGTTTATAAGAATTAGTGAAAAAAAAATAAGAAAGTGATGATTTGAATAATTTTTTTATATTTAAAAATTATTTTTGGAATTATTTATATTTTATGTTTATGATAGATAACAATGTTCCAAGATTTTTTGTTTTTTTTTTTTCTAGAAAATGCACGTAAGACCAACCCTTGGTTACGTAAAACTGAAAAATAGGGAAGCGATACAAGTAGCTATATCCCGTTATGTGTTCGAGATGCTTTATTGGTGTCTTTTATTATTATTATTATTATTATTATTATTATTATACTATTTTAAAAAATATATAATAATAATAACAATAATATATAAAAATCTGAAAATATTTTTAAAAAATAAGCCAATTAAAATTTGTCGACTTATATATATATATATATATATATATATATATATAATATATCAAGTATTTGCTTGCATGTATAGGTTAATAAACCTCATTTTATTGATTAGACTGCATATAGTTGTAAGATTTGTAAATTTTGGTTATTTATAAGGGATAAATGCAAAATTGGTCTATGTGCTATACGCAAAAATCGATTTAGTCCCTATGATATGAAAAACATCGATTTAGTCCCTGTGATTTTAGAAAGTGATAAAATCAGTCCCGGATGGAGGACCAATAACAAACAAAAATAGAATCACAGGGACTAAATCGATATTTTTAATATCACAAGGATTAAATCGATTTTTGCGTATAACAAATGGACATATTTTACTTTTATCCCTATTTATAATCAAACACTTCAAGTGGTCTTTTATTTTATTTTTGGTCCTTTTTCCTATTCTAAAAGTCAAGGCCGACATGACCTATTAATGGGAGGAACATAACCTCCCCAATTTTGGATTTCAAGCTTATGGAAAATCCTTGTAACTTATTTTTATGTAATTCTTGTAAACTAAGCGAATGGATTACTAGTCTAAAGTTATAAAATTCTATTGTACAACGACCGATAAAAAAAAAAGAGACTAAGATGAAAGTTTACTCTTACTTAACATCATAAAAAAATATTATATAATACTGAATAATAATTATTATAATGTTGACTAATTTAATAATTTAAACTAATTTCAAATATTAATATATAATCAATTGAAGTGTAAAATAAATAATTTTTTTTTATAATCTTATAAGCTCGTTCATACTCGTACATCTAGTAAAAAATCAAACTTGTTACTTAGGTGTTTAATCCACGTGAGTACAGATAAGCCTAAGGTTGCGTTTGTCTTCTAAAATTTTAACATAATAAAATATTATAATATAATCTCTTTCTCCCACATTAAATTATTACTTTTCACTATAAAAAATATAAAAAATTACCACTCTCTCCACATTTTTACTCAATCAAATAACTAAAATTTAAACAAATTAAAATTTTACAAAAGAACACCACCTAATTACTGTAACATCTCTGCAAAGGATAATAAACAATTTTTTATTTGAGAGGTAATGGTGATTTTATTATTATTATTATTATTTTCTCTGTGTTTTTGTACGATACTATGGTGGCTCGTACTCTCACGCTGTTTCCATGAGTAAAGAGAATAGCTCGGGAAAAAAAAAGAAAAAGAAAACATCCCTTAACGAAGTTACAGACTGACAGTGACAGTGACAGTGACAGTGACAGTGACACAACTCAACTAGAGCTGAAGAAAAAAAAAAAAACTCAACTGGAAACTTCGGTCGCTTGACCTCTCTTCCTCGGTTTCTCCATCTTCCCTTGTGAATCCTCTTGGGACTCGTTCTGATGCTATTTTCCCGGGGACTTTCTCGGATATCCAGGATTCCTAGGAGTATCACCAGCTTGAATGAGTGTCGGCGGATTATCTTTCACCGATCCTATGGGCTCTCCGGCGGGAGTTTTCGCCCTTCTTCAGATTCTAGTCACACAAGGTAACGCCACTCCTGCAGGGATGAGTATCCTCTGCAATCTCTAGGGCATTGCAGAGGGTACAATTCTTTTAATCGTGGCAGTTGGTTTCGAAATGAGCGGTTGATATTATGCCACATCATCGATCCACGTGAAAAGTAAGATATTTGTTTACAAAAATTTTAAAACACACGTTTTTCTCTTAATGCCGTTACTGCCTATCTTTTTCCCCTTTAGTTCTTTATTTTTTTGCAGCAAACGCAGTCTTTAATCTCTTAGAAAATCGCTGTATTTCTTCCCATTCTCCATCGTTGCTAGGGGCGGCTTAACTTTCTGTGGCCTTCGTCGATTCTTAAAAATGAGTCCTTTTAATATTAAAATAAATAAGTAAATAAATCTAAAGCTTTGAATTGAGACAATATTTTTTAAAACGCAATCATCACTTAATCTTTTAAAATCAAATATGTCACTATACTTCGAAATAATTCAAATCTATCCTGCATAGAAAATATTGTTTGATCTATAATATAATAAAAATAATCAATTTTGAAAGATTCATCTGCTGACTTCATAATCTCATCATCATTTTCATCAAATTGTTTCTTCCTATGAATGACAGGCTTTTTAGGGAATACAGCTTCTATATTCATATCAACTGCAACTTGTTTATATAAATCCAAAACAGATTTAAAACCATTTTCTCTGTAATTTTTTAAATAAGAAACAAGTTACTTTAATTTATCCATAGCAAGATCTATACGCGTATTTTCAAGTTGTAAGCCCTTACTAACTGAATTTACAGCAAACAATATCTTATACCAGATATTAATTTCCAATATAAATTCAAAGTTTTCAATCTCAATGGTTGCTAACCATTTAGCTTCACTCCTTACCTTAGGATCTTCAATAACTTCTGCTAATTTCAATAAATCATCTATAATTTTTAGGCTTGAAATTTTAAAGTTTTGACACTTTCAATGCGACTTTCCCAACGTATTTGGCACATAGGTTTAAGAGTCAAAATAACATAAATAGCTTAATCTATCTTTAGACATAGCATAAATAAGTTTTTCAAAACTAAAGATTATACAAAATTATTTACGAACAACTATGTCTCAAGATAGATTAAGTTGTTTAACAATTTTATCTATCGAAACTGATTCATTGGTAAACTTGATTATAAAAATTTAATTAATAATTTTGCATCTAAAAAGGCAATAAGCAAATTTATGGTTTAATTTAAATTTTAAATTTTAATCTTTTTTTAAAAAAAATTAAATTTTATTTATTTACTTATTTATTTTAATATTAAGAGGACTCATTTTTAAGAATAGACTAAAGGCCACAGAAAGTTAAGCCGCCCACGGTGGAGGATAGGAAGAAATACTGCCATTTTCTAAGAGATTAAAGTTAGGCAGTAACGGCGTTAAGAGAAAAACGTGTGTTTTTAAATTTTTGTAAACAAATATCTTACTTTTCACGTAGATTGTTGATGTGTCATAATACCAACCGCTCATTTCGAAATCAACTGACACGATTAAAAGAATTGTACCCTCTGCAATAACCTAGAGATTGCAGAGGATACTCATCCCTCCTGCAGTATATCCTTTTGTTTCATTTTGCTCTTTCTTGGGTGTTAAGTTGTCATCTTTTTGTTTCTCAACTACTGAACTTCTTAGCATCAAAATAAATATACTTGTTAGAAAGCTAAATAAAGCTATTTAAACAAGCGTAGCTATTTTTAAATTAAAACAAGCGAAGCGATAACTCAGAATTCATTACAATAACATCAATTAATCCCCCCGAGGGGGAAGAGCGAAGCGAAGGGGGGAAAGCGTTAAGGGGGTTTACCCCACAAAAAAAAAAGAAAGTCAAATTACATTATGGTGGTTGCTGTTATTCGCATGGATTGGAAGAAAAAAGTTCAAAGCTTTTATGCATAGTTTTGAGAAGTTATCGGATTTCATCAATTTTTGTGCTGGAAATTTGAAAAATACTATGCAAAGCGTATTGGTACATGGATCAGATCAGGGCATTTGCATGTCCAATGAGCTAGTGGAGAAGATGCCTTGAGAAACGACTTAATTTGTCAAATTCATCACTTTAAAGAACACCATTTGGTTATTCATTCTTGTTTTGGAAACGGGTCGACTTATTTGACATCATTAACCGTAGCTAAAGTGATGACTGAACTTTCGTAACTTGCCACTAAAATGAAGTTTATATTTTGTCCAAATACACGTGCAAGTAAAAGATAGTATCTGTGCAGTAACACAAATCATGTGCAGGAACGGTTCTTTGCACCAGAGAAAGCTAAGGCGCTTGTAGATCGCTACTCAAGATAGAGACCGCCTTTGTTATTGCCTGCTCTTTCATGGATAGTTCAGTTACTGGGAAAAGTTTATCAAAGGAGCATCAGCTATTGCTACTCAGTCAACCAAAATCGCATACAATGATCTCTCTTGGAAGAGAGGAAATATCAATATAATCACAATGCTTATTGGTAGTACACCATTTAGCAACAAAATGTGTCATGAAGTTTCCTTCACGCGGGTCCATCTAAAATTCCAATTCTGGTTGGCCACCAGATAATCTCTAATGGTGCTAATTTCTCCTGCTATCATCCAATCTGGAGTTGATTGCAAATCAGTTGCTTGTTTCCAGACTACTAGTGAGTCACCTTCAATAATCAAATCTGAGTTGGACAAATCACTTGCCAATCTGCAGGCCTAGAGGGCTCTAGAGTTTCTCCTTGAAGAGGGTTGTTTCCTTGACGCCAATATCCCCTTGCATCAACGATTCTGCCAGAGGCATTTCTACAAACTGCCGCATAGCTCACTGTAACGTAGAGGACGAAATCCTCTACAGTCACCTTCCAAAACAAAAGTTTAACGTAGCGCTTGGGTGACTAAAATTTTAACAAAAATTTATTTTTATCAAAATACACTTTAAAATTTTACTTTTATTTTTATTCTCGTTTTTAATACCTACATAAATTTTTATTAAAATTTTGACACCTAGAATTTCTTCCATTCATTAGCAGCCAGAGGGCTAGCTCGAGTCAAACTTCCACTTCGGGCTTGAGAAAAGGCTGATTTTACCGAAAAATTGACCTTTAGAGTCTGGTGCCCAAATGACTCTATCTGCCTCATCCGCTGCAGTTAATGTAATATTCAGAATTGCATTTGCTGATTCCTCTTCAAACCAAGTCTCGATATCTTGAGTATTCCCTTGTCCAGCCTGAATTGTTGGAGGTAAATTTGGACTTGTAAAATAGAATTGGCTGCTAAAGAATAAGGCCAGAGCCGCCAATGCCTATTACCACTCTCCATGTCATATAGTGACCGACCGAACCAAATAAATTGAATTTAAATTTCATTAGTAGTCCCAATGTTGATTTTGGATACTGGCCTCCGGAGAATCTCTGCCAGAAATTCACTATACTTCAGTAGCCCCGGAACCTTTTAGGCCTATACAAAGGAAACAGAGGATTTGTTGATTTTATGTTGTAAAAGCTGTACCCAGTAATAAGTCTGTCGAAGCAAAGGGTAATATGCCATCTGCTAACAGTTACTTTACTGTCATTGCCCTAAAATGGAGTTGCATTTTGCCCTAGTGCTTTCTGCCGCCAGAATCGCAAAAGTCTAAGGTCCCCAATACATTTCCACAACAATTGACCAGCATTGGTGTATCCATAAACCATCAATAATCAAATAACTCTAAAAAACCCAGTCAGAATTCTCCATCTGCAACTTAAAAGTATCTAGAGACAGATCTTTATCTAGTAATTGCCCGCTGAGTAATCAACAATACAACTCTCAGTCTTGCATATTTGGTTGGATTTCATTAGACACCGACATTGCATCACTTGTGGGGAGCGACTCCCCAAAACTGTTTCTTGTCGATTCTCTGGAATTCTTCTCTCTGAACCGCATAGGAGTGGCAGGGGAGATGTCTTGGAGGAGGGGAGCTGCAAAGCATGCATATTACGTGCCCATAAAAAACCCAAATTTCCATCATATACCGTACCGCGGAAGACTGACTAAGGCTTCAGAAGTGCATAATCAAATTATATTTCCGAGAAAGGAGGCAACCGTACCTCATTTGTGATTGAGCAACTTTGTCTGCCACCTACTTGCTTGCAACGACACTTCTCGTCGTTGGGGATATTGAAATACTTCTGCGATTCATTGAAACAGTAAGTCCTCCTAGAACCTTTCAATTTAACATGCATGTATTCAACTCATTGTGGGGAGAGGGGGGGGGGGGGGGGGGAATGGAAAACAAAAACCATGACCAATCAATGTCTCATTATGCAGCTTGTGACGCCTTCAGGATGTCAATTGCGAAATAAGAACTCAAAGGGGAAAAGATGCTAATGTTCACCAAAAAGAAAATGAGATATCTTCTTTTTCTTTTTCTTTTTTTCTATCAGAAAATGAGATATCTCTATTGTTAACTGAAAGGAGAAATGAGTTCATCAGGAATCATGATTCTCTCAGAGCTTGCTTCAAACAAATCGGTGATCTAATACCGTAGGACATCAAGAGGTTCCCCACTTTGACCAATGTCTAACAAAGGAAACAAAGCGGCATTGGTTGAAGTCCTCTGAAGGGACATTTGCAAGAAGCTGTGCTAGTAACCTAAACCAGAACAGGCCATGTGGTAGATGGTCACAATTAATTCTTACTGCAAGAGCATAGAACACTCTAAATGCTTGTTGAAAAGGAAGAAAAACTGCCCTGCTCTCTTTTTTCATACTTGTTAGAAGCTATTGTAAACTGAGACAAAATTGACCAAATGGAAAATTGGCTGAATTGTCACTCACGTATAATAAGTTGAAGATGAAGTTTCAGATTCATCCCTCAGACTGAGTGAAGCTAACGGTTCCAACAATGACTTCACAGGATGGGCTCCTGGACGACCAGTTAAATCGAGTGGCCATCTCATTGGAACCGCTAAAGACCTGTAGCAAATAAAACGAGAGCTTTAAGCCTTTAACTACCCGTTGAACTGCTCAGAGAAACAAAAAAAAAAAGTCTACATTGAAGAAATCTGTAGTTGCTCTCTTTGGTGAAGGCCAACTTGATCAAAAATGGTTCAATCATGAGGCATTATGGATTGTTTTTCAACTAGAGTACGTAATATAATAGTAGTTAAGTACTGATACGTTGAATTGAGATAAAAGCATACCCGTCCAAACATTTGTGATTGCAGAGGTTCGTCATTTCCACTGTGTAGTTCCTAAATAATATATCAAGACGATTTGCTAATTTTGGCATTTCAGATAGTGGTAAAATGTCCCAGAACTTCAAAATCTGAATGTAATGCTCATTTTCCTCGAAAATGTCTGTTGTCCAAACTAGAATCTGCGACCCATTGACCTTGTACTGCTCTAACAATGGGAAAGAAGCTCCATGATGGACAAAGAGGTTTTTCTTCCTTTGAGATTGACGCCAGCCATTTGCAAGCTTTGTCAAAAGGGTAAGCACTTCCTTACGAGAACCAGCATTTTTAGCTCTCGACATAGATTCCAAAAAAAAATTGCTGAAGAAGACCTATATTAATCAAAAGAAGTGAGGGTCAATCGGATAGTTTATAAAGCAAATGCCACCCACTACGAAGCAATCTGCAATTCAAATTCCAAAGCATCCAAATCTTGAATGTTGTCACTTTTATGATTACTAGCAGAATATTGCCATTATTAAGGACAATCTAAGACGAACCCACTTACCTTCCACCTAGCCTTCCTGAACAGAACAGAGTCCTTGTTGAGTAAGATGTCCATTTGGTCATTTTCAACAAAGGTAGCAATAAGAGCCTGAGACAAGCTTTTGTCTTCATCGGCATTGTAGAAACAGCCCCTTTTCTTGGCATCAATGACTAATTCCTTCCATATAGAGCTACTTTGATATAAAGTTGCTCCATTTCCCACTATCCAAAGGCAATGCCTGCAAAGGGTAATCGGACCAGTTGATTTGAAAAACCCAACGCTAATAACAAAAAAATGTTTTAGCCGAGAGTATAAATGTGCTATTACCGTGCACGGGTTAGTGCAACATTTGCTCTTTGGGGGTTGGAAAGGAAACCCACCGCTCCATTCCCGTTGCATCTGACAGTTGAAATAATTATCACATCCTCCTCACCACCCTGGAAACCATCAACCGAGCTAACACGAACGGAGAAGTTGCTGCCATAAGCACCTGTTCTGTATTTTTCAACTTTCTTTTCAATTGCACTCACTTGCGCCTTGTATGGTGAGATGATACCAACTTTAACCATCTTATTTGTGCGAATTGATTCTTTAGAAACTAAAAAAAAAACAGAATAAAAATCTCATAAAAGTATTCATAAACAACCAAAAGACAGCTTACCTTCCTAGAACATGTCTACAAAATGCTGAGTTTGATTAGCTGGAACTTCAAACATACCTTTGAAAAGGCAAGCAACTATCTCATACACCACAGCAACCTCAACAGAATTTTTCAGACTATGGCTGTGATCAAATTCCTCTTTTCCATGTGCAACATTTATGAAAGAGTATGAGCCGTACATTCCCCCCCGAAGGAAACGTCTGTCGTAGCTTCTTTCTTGGACATTTTGTCCATCCAGAATCTTCTTGTCATAGAACTCCCTATTGGGAAATAAGCTTATTGATGGATGCATCCTATGCTGGACATTGAGAAGGTCTCTCCTGTGTCCTAGCAATACCAGCCTCTGGAACAAACTTCTCCCAAATGCAGCTTCCTCTGTAGCCTGATAATAGAAGATTGTGAAAATGTTCCAAGGTTAAGCTCACTAAGAATTAGTTAAGACAGACGAGATAAAAAGAGAATGATAACAATAACACTCCAAACCTTGCTTTTAACCATGGCAGGCAATTGTCGCTCATCCCCAATGAGAATAGCATGGTGGAGGCCAGGAAGTTGTAAAGGAATGGTTGATTCACATTCCTTGAGCTGAGCTGCTTCATCTATAACCAGTACTTCCAGAGGAGTCATTTTTACATGGTACAGTTTAGTAGAGCTTGATACAGTACAGAAAATCAGACATGCATTTTGCAGGCAGAATTCTTTTATCTCCTTTCTACTAAATTTCGGAAGGAGGAGCTTTTTGTTAAGTGACTCAAGTGTGTGAAGACACTCTTTCACAGTTCTTGACTCCTGCATCTGAGCGTGGCTGCTTCCTAAACTTTTACTGAAGACTTGCTCTAACCTTTTGTCGGCAACACTAGCAGCACATAGGAAAGCTTCAAGAGATTTCAGAGCATCAAGAGCTTTGATCATGTTCTTTGCTACTTCTAATGAAAGTAAAGAAGTAGGTAAGTGCGTATACAAATTCAGAATACAAAGCTTCAGAGGTTCTACAATGCACTTGAATCTCCTCTGCAGGACCTCTGCGAAAGTCAATTTAGTGTTCTCATCCTGGGAGGAACCAACCTCGCCACCTTTTTCCTCATGGTCCAACTTCTTTTCTTTCTCAGAAGGCACCTTCTCCTTAAGTGTTTTCTTGTTTTGGTTCTCATTGAGGGCTTGAATAAGAACTTTCTTCAAGTTTTTCTTGCTTTTCTTGTCTCTAGAGGATTGACCATCAATCTTTTCTCCTTGAATCGTACTTCTCGCCTCATTGTGAGACAAACTACTATTCTTCTCCACCTTATGGTTTTTCACTTCGCAGCTGTTCAAGTACAGATGGTATTGCTTTTTGGGGTTCTTGAGCAAACGAATCATAGATTGTATATTATCTTTCCAACCAGATGAGGCAAAGCATTTGCTCAGTACCTCAACTCGATTATCAAGGAAGACATCAAGAAGATGGTGACGATCACTAATATTCATTCGCTCCCCATTCCCAAATAGAACAATATCTCCAAAACCATAAGTATCATACTCAAGTAACTCTGTAACATTCTTTAGAAGCCGCTGTATCACTTCCAGAACTGCAATATTAGTCGGGGCACATGTCAGCGTTCTGCATTTCATTTTAAGGAGAGAGAATAGTAACAAACCAACTGTCTTGGTTTTCCCAGTTCCAGGAGGACCCCATATCAGTTTGACAGTATTCTGATTGGTCGATTCCCTAGAAACCAAACAGCTAAGAATTGCAGATTTCTGGGGGTCATTTAAATCAGAAGAGAGGATTCTGGCCTTCGTAGCTGCAAACGCCGTACTGCAATTTTCCTCTAAAAGGTTGATTGTACGATCTTCAACATCCTGCGAGTGGTAGATAAAAGGAGCTTAGAATTATCTCCAAGGGTATCAATATGCAACGGCAAGCAATGATCAAAATTCTTACTGCAGATTTAGGTTGTAGCAGTTCCCGAATGATGTTCAAGTTTCCACCTTCGAGCTCATAGTTCAAGGATCTCCATATCCGGATATTAGTGGTCATGTTCATCAGATAAACAGCATAAAGAACTTTGCTCTGCTTGGTCTTTTGTTCTTCATTGGATATCGGCTCTGAGGATAATACTGAGACTGTAACAGGAAGATCTTCTCTCACACGGTCTAGAATCTTATGAAGGTAAGCAACAAGATAGGATCTGTTGGGTCTGTCTAAATCGTTAGTGCTGCTTGGTCTTAAGTCAGCTAATGCAATGATGTCTCCAACCTGAGGCTTATATTTTCCATTTCCAGCCAGGGTAACAGTGTAAAAGAAATTTTTAGGAGGAGCATATTTTTTAGTTTTTTGTACAGAATATATTATACTGATAGGAGCTTGAGACAGCGTTGACATGCTCGACAACAAATCAGCATGTGTCTCCTCAATAACTGGAATCCTAAATGATGACATATAGTCTTCTGTCGATGAGAATGTCTGTGGGATCTTTTTCACCTGCTAGTGAATGATCTCAGGTTAGAACAGAGATTTTTTAGGAACAAGGCTAGTACATACCACCACTTTGATCAACGTGAGCAAAATGCAGTTACAGGGATATATCTCTGTCTGGAAAATGGAACATCGATAAATTTTGATTGTTTGCATGCCAATTATTTTGTCATTCCAAAATTTTGGTCAAATTATCTTCTTCTTTTTTATCACAATAAACATACAAAATTCACTCAAATCATCCCATAAACCAACATTTTTAATCTCCTAAAATTTTGGCACGAAAACACCAAGACAACCGAATTACCTTCTATTTTCCAGTCAAGCACATTGACAAATAAGATACATTAAAAGAAATATGTTCTGGGGCAAACCATGTGATATCATCCTATCAAATCAGGGCATGTATGAGGTATATATTCTACCTTCCCGATGCAAAGAATAGAAGAGGAAGAACAACAATGGTTTAACACAACGTCATATATATATGTATTCATATGTAATCCACATCTTTTTCCTTTGGGCTAAACAACAAAGTACAAAACTAAATTTATCCCATTCGAACTGTATTATCTATCTCATATTAACCCGCATGTGCGTTGCAAATTTGTTTATATATAACCAGGAGGATGAAAGTTTAATGGTGCACGAACCTGGTATTTATAATGATCTTCATTGAGCACATCGTTGATAGACCAAGATAATACCAAGTCGATTAAGCTTCTACCCGGAATCTCTTCCTCTTTCTTCTTCACCTTGGTCTGCTTCATCATTTCAGCTCCTTGATCTCCTCTGTATGGTCAAACAATGGCCAAAATCCCACACTTTATAGTAGGAAAGATGCTTCTCTTAGCATTGAAGGAACCAACGCGTGGGAAGAAGTTCCTAACAGTAATACCAGTTTCTGTCTGTGATGAAATAAAGAAAAACTGCGACCTTCCCGATCCTGCTTTTTTGCTTTTGCATCCTTAACAGTTAACATAGGTCATCAAAAGCAGAGGGCCGTATGCAAGTGACGAAAGAAAACACGAGAACAGAAGCAAAGAGTCAATACATAGAAAATACGGGGAAGAAGACATTGACTCAAAAGTCATCATATAAACTATAAAGTTATAGCGCGTTTGGCGTCACCCAAACGCTATGTAAGTATTAGAGAGCGACTCAAGTCTCCAACGACGCTTGTTCACATGAGACGGAAACTACGCCTTGAAAATAAAGAAAAAAAAAAGGACTGAAACTACACTTACTTCCTGCGCTTTTCCTTCGGTAGCTGGTTTCCTATTCTGTCCAAACGACTGCCAGCAGGACTGTGCACTAGTCCCAGTACTTGTCCGTCAATCTACCCATTTAAACTTTTTTTAGCGGAAAGTAGAAAATAAAGGAAACGTACAGAGTTAGAATAAGAGGAAGAGACGCCCCCACTTCGCGTGTGCTTTCTTCGTGTTTGGTTTCAGATGCTTTTCAACTTCATCTTTTTTGTTTTTTTAAGCGATGCTTTTCAACTTCGTCGACCAATGCGTAGCTACATAAACACTCGTGGGAGATGAAAAGCCGGGAGGGATCACCGCGCGCCCACCAGACCGACGGATGCTTTTCCTGTTTAATTGAATTTATTATTTGCTGGTAACTATTCCTACAGTGAGCTGTTTGATCAACGCATGCATCATGCATGGAAAGATAAAAATTTGAGGCAGTACGTCTGTTAAATAAAAATTTTATTAATTTTTTTTATCGAACATATTTTAAAGTTTTACTTTATTTTTATAGTTTATTTATCAATTTTAATATCACCTTTTTTTTATTATCAACATAAAATATTACTTTGATAAAATTTTAAAAACAAACGCACCGGCACGAAAGTGATCCCTTCAACCATGATATCGTGGGCAGGATGTTCTTTTTCGCATCTTATGTGATTAGCCGTTCGAGTTATGTACCAAGAAAAAAAAAAGCCGTTCAAGTTTTGTAATTCGGATAGGTATTAATTTAGTTTTCAGAGTAGAGTCGATTGGACGAATAGTATTCTCCTCCACAAATCTAACACCGTCTCCCATAAATTTAACACCTTCATTCACGTCATTTAATAAATGACTATAATTTTTTTTTAAAATCATAATAGCAGCACATTTCATTAATAAAATCAAGGAGGTTGAAAAACCTCAAGAACACGCTCTAAAGGGCGAATTAGACACTCCGAAGAGTCGGCGGACCAACGAGCAGGGTGACCAAAAGGCCATACAAAAACCCACAAAGGGCAGAAAAACCTTATCAGGCAGCAAACTAATATAATTAGCAGAAAATAAAAGACAATGGTGAAATATGGTGGCACGAACAATAGTTGGAGGCGTTCGCCAGTTGGCCGGTGTAGAAAGTCTCTCCAGTCGATGTAGATGGCGTCCCTGCCGGTTGTGGTATTTAAAAACCTCCAGAATAGCGTAGATCTATCTACCAAATTCGCCAGAAAAAAACCCTAAAAGTGACCGAAAATTGAGATTTATTGAGAGATCCGGGCACATAGGACGAGAGTAGAGAAGGAGAGGGGGACAGGAGGAGCTGAAGCTCCTCTTGCCGCCGGAGAAGGAAGCAAGATGGAAGAGTCAGATAGCCACAAAGGTGAAATTCTAGAGAGAAAGTAGAGCCTCTCTCTCTAGAATCCTAGAGATAACTTTTATAGGCTATTAAATTTGTGGGAGGTAATATATTCTCATTGATTCGTCCAATTAAGTTTACTCCTACATATATATATATATATATATAGATATATATTACACTGCAGCCTCCAAATCCAAATTGATAAGAGAAATTAAGGTTGGTCTGTGTGTGATACTCTGCAATTTTTCAATCTTAATTGTATTATATAATTTGATGAAAGATAAATATAATAAGTGAATTTAATATTATCAAGTTAAAATTTTGAATATAATGAACTTAACTCTGCGGTTAATTATTGTGTCTATCTCTTCTTGAATTATATAGTATAATTCGAGTAAAAAAATTATAAATAATTATTTATCCGTTTTTCGCTATCAATCCACTATTGTGTGTTGTATCTTCTTATATTATACAGTACAATTAGGATAAAAAAATTACGTAAATAACATTGATACGAGACACTTTTACGGAGAGAATGCACGTGAGACACACCTTTCTGCAGGTATAGTTGAAAAATAGAGAACAAACAATTAGCTAATTTAGCTCCATCCCGTCATGTGTACGAGATGCTTTTATTGGTGTCTGATCTCTAAGGTCAAGGTGGGCTGTTAGCTGTATATCAAAATCCGACAATATTTTAAAAAATAAGCCAATTATTTTTTGTTTCGACTAGTCGATTTATATACACATAGGTTAATATCAAGTACTTGATTGCATTTATAGATTAATAAACCTCATTTTCTTCGTTTGATTGCAGATAGTTGTAAGATTTGTAAATTTTGGTTATTAATAAATCTAATCATACAATTCAAGTGGTCCTTTTTGTTTTCCCTTCTAAATGTCGGGCCGTATATTTCTCAGTCTCTCCATCTTCCCCGGTGTGAATCCTCTTGGGACTCGTTTTGATGCTATTCTCCCGGGGACCTTATCGGATATCCAGGATTCCGAGGAGGAGGATCACCAGCTTGAATGAGTGTCGGCGATTTATCTTTCACCGACCAGACCGTCATTATCACCGATCTTATGGGCTCTTAGTTGAGAGTTATCGCTCTTCTTCAGATTTTAGTCATAAGGTAACGCCACTCCTGCAGTATATCCGTTTGTTTCATTTTTCTCTGTGTTAGGTCTTAAAGTTTTGATCTTTTTGTCTCTCAACTACTGCATTTGTTGCTCTTTTACGTTGAGTTTGTCCCCGTGATTTTTAATTAGCAACCCACTATGGTTTTCAATACTTGGATGCTGCCATTTGGTGATGGGTTCTTGTTTTTATTGTCGGTTTCGGTGGTAACGGTGTTGTTTGTTCTGAGCTTGAGAGAGAGAGAGAGAGAGATATACTGAAGCTGTGTTAATTGAAAGTGGGCGCATTAGATGGGTTTTATGAAGAAAGATGGGTTAGTTTCCATTTCAAATTACACCCCCAAGGGTTTGGTGTGGTGGTAAGGCTTCGACTTGGGTTCTAACATGTCCCAAGTTCGAGTCCCAACACCCCCATTATCGCCCTTGACTTACCCGCTCCCTGGATTGTGGGGTCGGTCCAAGGGGCCGGGGTTTGTACTTCAGTGTTGGGCCAAAATGGTCCGGCTTTGGGGGATTTCCTCGTCATCACAAAAAAAAAAGTTTCCATTTCAAATTACATTATGGTGGTTGCTTTTGTCTGATTTCACCAATTTTTGGGCTGGAAATTTGAAAAATGCTATGCAAAGCGTATTGGTACATGGATCAGATCAGGGCATTTGTATGTCCAATGAGCTAGTGGAGAAGATGACTTGAGAAACGACTTAATTTGTCAAATTCATCGCTTTAAAGAACACCATTTGGTTACCCGTTCTTGTGTGTAGCACATGCGCGTTCATGCTGCTTTATTGTTGTAGTCAAGGTAGTAAACACTTTGGTTGTACCCCTTACCCGTTCTTGTGTGTAGCACATGCGAGTTCATGCTGCTTTATTGTTGTAGTCAAGGTAGCATACTGAGCCTTGGTAAGGCCATGTTGGTTCACCTTTTGAAACAAAATTGCCAACCTTCAGCTATTGTCCTGTGTCAGTAAGTGGGTGCCTTAGGAGCAAATCTGGCACCTTTCTATTTAAATTTGATTTTGCATGTCTATGGTCGCTTCAGTGTTGAAGCTAAGGAGTTTCAGGTCTCTGTTTTAGTCAATGGAGTCGTCCATATGTTGGAGTGGAGTCGGAAAGTTATGAGCTCGATCTTCCTTGGGAGGTATGGAGCTGATTGGATTGTGAAAGTGGTTCGTAGGGTGCAGTTGGCTGCAAATTCGGAGGAGTTTGTTGTTAAACGCAATGAAGCTTCTCGGGGTTTTTTGGTGCAACGGTGCAGTAACAAAGCTGGGAGATTTGTTGCTATCGCCGAGTTTGGAGGGGGACGAAGGCAGGGAGTGGTTATGATCCCGGAAGGAAAGGAGGGAGTTGGTTGGAAGAAGTTAGCCGATGTGTTTCAGGAGGTAGTGTCTCACCTCAGCCAGCTTAATCGTCGGAAAGAGGGCTCGTTTGAGGCTGGAGTGCGTAAAGAGCTCTCCTTTGTTGAGGCTAGTGTCTCCTTTGTTGAAGTTCTCAAGCTGACATGCCGTTTTCCAAGGGCCAGATTTTCTCTGCAGAGGCGGCTGGCAGTTTCGCACTTTACGTGTCTGAGTGGAGGAAAAAGCTGTTGGGTATTCGTGAAGAAGTGGACAAGCTGCTTGAGTTGATGGGTAGTGCGACTGGGTCGGGTATTTTGCAGTTGGATCATGACTTGGTGGCCCGGAGTCGGGGTCTTTTGCAGTTGGACTCTGACTTGGGTATTCGTAAATCTGCACGTGGTTCGCGGTTTGGGAGGGGCAGGGCTCACAGAATTGGGCCTCGACTCTTTGAAGGGGCTCCCTCATCTGGGCTGAAGCGTGGAGGCCCGGATGGGAAGCTCGGTTCTATGGAGCTCGGAGGCCAGGAAGGTGATGTTACCCAATTGACTGCGGCGGCTCCCCACTCGCCGGCGCCTTCTGTCGTCGCTGGCGACTGCCCGGAGGCTCTTCCGGCGCCGGAGTTTACGCCGGAAAATGCTAGCGTGCTTGCTGATGGTTCTGAGGCATTCGACGGTGTATCGGGGGGTATGGTTGTGAACGACGGAGGGGCCCCCTCATCTGGGCTGAAGCTTGGTGGCCTGGACGACTCGGTTCTGTCGAGCTCGGAGGCAAGGATGGGGATGCACCCCACTCGTCGGTGGCGCTCCCCTCTCGTCGGTGTTGTCTGTGGTGGAACAAGAAACTCCCACCCACACGCCAACAAGATCCTGCCCAACAAGAAACCCCTAGAAACAAAAGCACCCCCAACAAGATCCCACTCAAACGACCCCCCTATCAGACCAACCCAAGGCTCTAAGTCTTCCGAACTATCGAGGAAGACCCATCATAGTTAACTGAAGACTTCAATCCCTGCAACTCTCTGATCATCTTCCCCTTTGATTTCCGAGACTGTTTCGAACAAGGCTGCACCCGATCCCGTTCCAACGCTCCAAAAAGAGCTCTCAGATTGTCCTCTTGACCACCACACGACAGCCCAACCATATTACCCACAGAGGAAACCATATCCAAAACTCACGCCGGAGATTCACCCTCGAAAACTTTACTAGGGACAGAAACAGCATGAGAAGGGACCGCTAGAACTGGTTCAGGAGAACACTCCCCCTCCTCCTGCCCACCTAAATGGGACCCAGAAGAAGGATTCACTATGCTTGGTTTCAGCCCACCCGAGATAGGTCCACCAAACCCAGCGAGCCCAGCATGCCCAGCCCCTCCGTTGTTCACACACTCCCCCACTATGCTAGTTTTCAGCCCACCCGAGATAGGCCCAGCCAACCCAGCAAGCCCATCATGCCCAGCCCCTCCTGCGTTCACAACCAGAACCCCCGATGAACCATCTAAAGCATCCGGGTCACCAGTTGTCAGCCCAGACGAGACCTGACCCACGAACGTGCCCCTGGGCGTAAACTCCGACGTGAACTCCGGCGTCTGAAGAGCCTTGTTTTTATTTGTTTTTAATAAAACTGGTGATTCCGGTGCTGTCTGAAGAGCCTTGTTTTTATTTGTTTTTAATCATCATGTTACTGGTGATTCCATTGCTCCTTGTTTTTATTTGTTTTTAATAAAACTGACTTACCTATCAAAAAAAAAATGATTGCATAATAATTGTTTTGATGGTGCTTTTATTTTGTATCTTCTTTTGGAGATTGCAGCTTAGAATATTATATGCAGAAGACGTACTACAAGACTGCATCATTGATTTCCAACAGCTGCAAGGCAATTGCCCTTCTCGCTGGGCAGACGTCGGAAGTTGCAACACTAGCTTATGAGTATGGCAAAAATCTGGTTTGTAAATTCTTTAATTCTTCTCTGTAAATTACTGCAGGGAGCAAGCTTAGTTGTGGATTCTCTTATTAGTTAGCCATGTCCAAACACAAAAATCTGGAGAATGGTGAACATATAAAGAAACTTTGCTTTCTTTCCTCCAGCAACTAGGACTCTCTTCCTATTTTGAACACGGTACACCTCCAGAATAGGCTAATAGCTTCGCGCAAAAATGGAAAAAAGAAAAAAAGACAAGAAATGGGACTGAACACCAACAGAATAAAGGCATTTTTTTAGCTGGTTTTAGGCTGTATTTGGTCAAAGAGATCATGCAAACAGTAAATGGTCTGAACTGATGACCAATATGTGAACTATCTTTGCTAGAGTGAGCTCAAGCAATATTTCCTGCAAATGAGCACGAGTAATTTCACAATTGCGGGCTATACATGCCTTTTTTTTTTTACATTTGTGTTTTTCCTCTGTTCCGACAAGGAAGCTCTTTTATGTCCAATGTATGTAGAGCATGTTTTCAAATTGGTTTTAGTAGTTCGGGTAGACGAGTTTGGCTCCGAAGTTTACTACCCCAAATCCCAGAAGGGAATGCAATTAAAGAAATTGTGTTGACTACCACCAGATGGTGTCTCATGGACAAAGGGATATTGCTGTTATTACGTGAAGAAAAAACATGCACAATTATTTTAAGATAATAGCTGTAAACTTCTGTAACTTGATTTTCATTCAGTGATCTGTGAAGGCCTGCAAACAATCTGAACTCCAGTCTTCCCTTGCTACCTGGAAATGCTTATGAATATTTTCAAGCTTAAATTATTTAGAGCTGAGATCTGATCTATGTTTTGTTCCTTTCAGGGATTGGCATTCCAATTGATAGATGACGTTCTTGATTTCACAGGCACATCAGCTTCACTTGGAAAGGGTTCTTTATCTGACATCTGTCATGTAATTCACCTATCCTTTTGATATCCCAATGTGTGTAGCCCAATACTGGCACCTGTTCTCTGCCAGATTCATGCCAAGAATGAATCGACTTGGAGTGCACACAGTCAAGATCTATTCTTCCCAACACTTCCAAAATTCAGTGGAAAATATTATTTGCTTCTACCATAACCTTCAACAATATATCTTGTTGTAGTTTGTAATAACTGCCAGTCTTGTATAGTTAGATTTGTGATGTAATGCGATTTTTGGGCTGAGAATCTCCGTTATATTCAATAGGGTTTTCCAACCATATTTTGCCTCAGGGTTTTTGTTGATGAGATGAACCCATCACTCTTAATCTTTACCAATATAGCTAGTTAGCATAAATAATGTCCTTTAATCAAGCTTGCTGACATCGAGCATGTAATGCTTTTGGTGCATTTTCTTAGTGATCACAAATCAGTACAACATCATGATAATTTCTTGGTGTTCTAACACACTTTTGAATTGTTTGTTTCTGCTAGTATCTCTCATTTTGACTGCTAAAAACATTCCTCAAGCATTCTTTCACATGCTACTAAATTTTTGAGTTGCTGTATACAACGGGCGGGATGACTTTTCACGGATCATATTTATATTTTTCTATAGCCTACACTAATGACATATATACTGACCAGTACTGTTCACTTTCTTGTACTCATCTCTCCAAATCAAATTTGAAGGGAATCGTAACCGCTCCAATACTGTTTGCCATGGAAGAGTTCCCTCAGTTGCATGCAGTTGTTGACCAGGGATTTGACAACCCTGCAAATGTTGATCTTGTAAGTTAACATGGTCTTTTCTGTGTAAGTATTTTATGTGATTTGAAATCCTAGTGCATGTTGAGAGCTTAGACTACAACAGACAACTCAGTGATTTCGCTATAAAGGGTTACCTTAACCTGTTATTGCTCCAGTCTCTATGCGCGCAGTTTCTTTCAGAAATTGAAGCACCGTACTTTGCATGCTATCTATTTAACTATGATCGTGTTAAAACCTAGTGCGACATACCTTGGGCCTTAAAATCATCTCATGTTTCCATTTGTGCGCATAAAACCATTTTCCTTTGGGTCAAAGTGAAAATTTGCAGATATTTCGTCTTTAGGATTTCAATATTTGAGTCAATTCTGAATGCCTTTCAAACATTGACAAAATTCATGTTTGGTGCCTTCATTATAATAAAGTTCAGATTGAGAGATGTTTTGATGCGTCTCCCGATTTGTTAGCCTGTACACTTTCGCAGCTTGACTCAGCGGTTGGCATCGACACTGGCACTGCTTATTGCATCTCATCAGTTTTGGATTGAAGTTTGTGTCCTCAGAAATAGAGATTTGATAACGAGACGTGTTATGACCATCTGCCACAAACCATGTCCAGTATTGATCTGATCCCATGTGTAATCATGGAAGATTTTCAGCCCATCTGCCACAAACCGTGTCCAGTATTGATCTGATCCCATGTGTAATCATGGAAGATTTTCAGCCCATCTGATGCCGGACGATGAAACTTATTTTTGCTTTCTGTTAAGACCTAAATCAGGTAATGATCTGTGGAGAGGGTACTATAGTTCGATTGGTTGACTTAAACTTAGCTCCTTAGCCTTTTAAATTCTGGAAATTGGATGTGCAGGTTGTTCAGTTCGATTATTTTTATTTAAATTTTACCTCAATATTTATAAACTTGCAACCCTGAACACATACTTTTTGAAGTCAATACACCGCCATTACCTTGTTAAAGCCGATGACTGAAAGTTGATTGCCTATCTGGAAACATAGGCTCTTGAGTATCTGGGGAAGAGTCGTGGAATCCAGAGGGCAAGAGAGCTAGAGGCGAAACATGCCAACCTTGCTGCTGCAGCAATTGATTCTCTACCTGAAACTGATGATGAAGATGTAAGGAAGTCGAGGAGGGTACTGGTGGAACTCACTCAGAGGGTCATTACAAGAACCAAGTAACAATAGTTGCTGCATTACATTAAAAAAAGGGTTAATTGCAATAGAGGTCCTGTGGTATCAACTTTCTACAAATTAGTCCATGTGGTATCACTTTGTACAAATAGGTCCCTGTGGTAACTCTTTTAGGTAAAAGTTAGTCCTTCCGTCCATCAGTCGTTAAAACACTAACGGAATGAGTTGGTCGACAGCTACATGAGAGGCACGACGAGTCGGTCGACCGCTACAAAAGTAACTTTCAACGGTAATTTTCATGTAGCGGTCGACCGGTTCATGTGCTTCTTGTTTGGACAATTAATTTATTTCTGATTTCTTATCATATTAAGAGCTTCCTTGCAGAAAACGTGATTTTATTGATGCGTTCCTCTTAGATCAAATAGACATTGGATGCGTATGCTTTCAAGTAATCATCTTGATGATTCGGGAACCGATGTTTCCAAATGTGGCTAGCAGTGCGCTGTGAATAAAAACAACTCAAGGCTCTTGATCCATAATTGAGAAAAGAGGCGTAAACAAGCTAAATAATTAGAGATAAATTACTATCGTACGTCCTTTAAAATTCTTAAGAGGGCCTCTTTTCTTTTCTTTTTCTAGGCAAATAAAATTTATATATTAATATTAAAAAAACATCTAGTACAAACAAGAAACACAGTTAGAGGGCTGGTGAAAAAATCTAAACGAACTAGAGATCCTATAATATATCGGATATTTTAGGGTATGTTCGAGGGTGAAAATTTTGGGTATTGGGGTTTGGGAAATATTATAAAATAAAGAAATGTTATGGGAGTTGGTGAAAGTGAAGAGAGAAGATTTTTAATAAATATTATAATAATAAAAAATTATGTAGTGATTTTTTTAATAATAAACCTAAAATTTTGAGCCCAATTAATTGGGGCTCAAACATGCCCTTAATATGCTGGATACAAAGATCCAGCAGCCCAATCTGGCCACACGTGCCGGATCCATAGACAACCACATTTCGTATGCGAAAGAATCTAGTAACCACGTAAGTTTTGGATTAGATAGCAAAAGACATTATGTTCATTATATATAATATGGTAGGATATTAATTCTACTAAAGTTTTTATTAACCAGTTTAACATCACGTTGAGTTGGTTTAACTTGAACATAGATACATATCTATGTATGTATGTGGTTATATATATACCCATAACATTAGATAGGAGATGCATCCATATTATTTATGGGTCTTCATGTCTGGTGGGATAATTTCTCCATTACAATAGTTCAAAAGGGAGACCAAGAAATGTAGAGGATGCAATCTACGAAGATAGAAGTACCATTTTAAATAAGGAATCCAGATATTCGAAAGAGCCATAAATACAATGTCATAAGAGGATTCTTTTGACCCTCAACGACAGTCAAACATAACTGCATATACCATGCTCTATATATAGAGGTAGCCAATCTTCATTAATTGTATTTATTCTTCTATGGCTGATATTCCTCCGGCGGTTGTTGGTTCTATTAGCACCGATATGTGGGGATTGCCTCAATTAAGGTATAATAGTTGATTGCTTTGTTTGGTTTTGTTTCTTTGGTTTGTTTTAGGTTTTTGGTAGTTTGTTTTAGCTTGGCTTTAGGTGTTTCATTTGTAGCCAGTCAAGTTTGATTGTTATCATGATATTCCTCTGCCATAAGTGAGGCTTCTTAAATAAAATTGTAGTCATATTTACTTTATATATATATATATATATATATATATATAGAGAGAGAGAGAGAGAGAGAGAGAGGTAGTCACCGGGGCGGCTCAACATTTTTTGGGGCCTTAGGTAAGTCATAAAAATGAAGTCTTTTAATTTAAAAATAAAAAATTTAAATTTAAATTTAAATTTGCTTCTTGGCTTTTTGGTAATGTAAAATATTCAAGTTTAGTCAATAAATCAGTTTCAATAGATAAAATTGCTAAACTATTTAATTTTTTATAATCTTTTGTAAGTAATATTCTATATAAAGAAAAACAATCTAGTGCAATTTGAGACATTTTTTTCCTAAAACTCAATCATCAAAAGATCTTAACCTTTCAAGACTAAAAAATAAATCAAAAAACTGAATATATCATCATACTTTGAAAATAGTTCAAAACAAAGATATTGCTGATCTAGGATATAATTTAATTTTTCGAGAACTTAAGTTAAGTTAATTAGCAATAAATTAGGCAGTTGTGATGCTAGCTAGGTTTTAGAATAAGAATTTATTAGGAATGATGCTATTATTTTGAAAAGAGACGTGGATATGAGTTAACTAATTTATTAGGATGCCCAATTTTTTTTTTTTATTTTGTAAACTAATTTTTAAATGTTCCTATTTTATAGGCCCTTATTAAGTTTTATTTAAAAAAAATTCGACTTTTTTTTCTTAATTTTAATTTTGCTATAATATAGGGCCCTCATAATTAGAGAACCTTGATTAATTACCTCACCTACCTACCTATCTAAGTCGCCCTGGGTTATGTTCGTTTTGAAGAGTTTTGTAGGATTTGAAGAGTTTTGTGAATTTTTAGGTGATGTTAAAGTTATATTGGTGTTTGTGTAAAGATTGATGATGTGTAAAAAAATTAATGATTATGTTTAAAAAAAATCGAATTTATTATTTTTTTATTAAAATTTAAATATTTAAAAGTTACAAAAAAACAAAAAAAGCTAAAAGTACATCCCAATTCAACGGAAGCTTGTGGCATGTGACGCATGACACTTCTGAAGGGACACAATTCAACGAAAGCTTATGGTATTGGAGTCCGTGACCTGCAAAGCCAGTTAGAATTTGATCACTGGTGCGAACACGTGATTTAAGATTCGAATCCGGACTTTTGTCAGAAAGGCTAGCTACGAGAAACAAATGGAGGAGCACTCGATATTTTTGGAAATTTATATGGACCTATGGTCTGCAGTTCTCTGAAAAACAAAGGTATTAATTTAGAGCTCTCTGCCCTTCATACAGATGGAATCAGCTAGCGCTTTAGTTTGTCCCTAAAACAAAGGATCCTCAATTCATTCTCAATTTCTCACACAGAGCTAGATTTTTTTTTTCTTTGACCTTTTTCCCCATGCATGCATGAGGCTTCTTCTCCGTGATAGATAGGATGAACTCTAATCTGTCTCTCCTTTTTCTGGTTGTTTTTCCTTTGTAAACCATTGGAGTGCGTAAAGGTTGCAAGAAGCCAAGTCATTAAAAGATGATGGACATAAGGTCCACAACTACACGAGTTCTTTCTCTGTATTTCTATGATCCATGAGCTCGAAATTAAATTTTAAATTCGGACAGGATGAAGCGCCAACTAAGTTACGTTACGTTACCTTGTCGAAGACGGAGACCATTCATCGGCTACGCCTATGGCGGACCCCACCTCACCAAAGGCCTCCCTCGATCAACGCGAAGAGAACGGAGCTTTGGGAAACCTGTGGGAGTTCGGGGGAGTCATTGCTTGCAGAACTATCCGATGGCAGTTGACGTTCACATGAGACGACCACTTGCACTGAAGTTCCTAAAGGGTTCTTGGCAGTTTATGTGGGGCCAGAGCTTCGGAGGTTCGTGATTCCCATGAGCTATTTGTCGACGCCAGATTTTAAGGTTATAATGGATAGAGCGGCTGAGGAGTTCGGGTATGAGCAAGAAGGGGGGATTAGAATTCCCTGTGAGGAAGAAGATTTTGAAAAAATATTATGGACATGCTCGGCAAACAACAAAAAGAAGAACAATATTAAGAAGGTATAGAGCCATATGATAACCAAATAATTCTGATGCAACTATTCTGTTAACAGTACATGATCCTTCTTCTATATATCTTGTGATAAAAACATGTAGGTTAATTTAATTTAGTGTTAACCAGTTGCTTTTGTTCGTTCAGCTCCTTGTTCATGTAAGATAAATCATAATAATTAAGGAGTTTGTGTTAGACGGATAAGAGGTGCACAGACGTTTGTGTCATCTGCCTGGGGTCTATTTTCATGCATGCACGCCTGCTGCGATGCAAGACAGCAGCAAAGGATTTTGCAGGTGTTGAAATGTGGTAGTCCCACATTGGGGAGTTGTAAGTTTTTGGCTTATAAATAAGCCACCCCTTGTAACCTTTATTTTCATAAATGAGATGTAATAAATTCAATTGTGTTTTTCTACAATTGGGTCTCATTTATTTAAAGTAAAAATTTTTATTTCTAACATGGATGTCTCACTTATCAAAGTGTAAATATTTTTATTTCTAACAACAGGCATGACAGCACTGGCTCTTAAAAAATCATGGAAACCTTCCCCGTTGAAGAATGGTCAGTTCCAAAATATTTTCAGATCTGTTTTTGCTTAAAAAATCCTCTTGTAGTGTTTTCAGTATGTTAGTTATTACTAATTGGAGGGTTCTTTAGCTCTGTTTACCAGAAACAAACGGACATAATTCTTTCACATGTATATGTCCGTTTGCGTTTAGGAGTACTAATTGCCCTTTTGCTCTCTGTTTAGTTTCAGAGGTGCTCAAATATCAGTGCATTATGAATGCCTATTCTTTTACGTCAACAGAGAGTATATACCCCACAATATGCATATTTTTCTAGTTAATTTATGGACTGGTGTAGTAGTTTCCTCGACGGGCTAGCTCAAGCTTAAACTAAGTACTATAAAGAACAACTGTCAAATGTATTTCTTGAGAGAGAGGGTCCTCCTTCTCTCTAGACTCCCCAACTTTTTCTTCTGAAACTTCCCTTCCAGCATTTCCTTTTCTGGGCGACGGGAGGAGATCCTAGGATCTCCTCCTAGGATCTCCTCCCGTCTGCCCATCTCTTGGCTGGCCACCCGCCAGCCAGGAGCTGTTCTCCTTGTATTTCCTTCTAATAACGGTGGGTTGTTCGTTTTTTGCTTTGGATCTTTCTTCTGGGGAAGAGAGAGCAGCAACTACTTCGGCAGGGCATTCTCCGCCGAGCAGCGGCTCCAGATCTACAATGTCGTCCCTGTCCTCGCAACATTGTCTCCAGATCTGTGTATTTTGGGCTGCCGCCCTCTCTGTCTCCCTTTTTGGCTGGGGTCGTCCTCTGGGTACCCCTTTGCTGCTGGTGTTGATGCAGGCGCTTCTCCGGGGAAGCAGGATCACGGCTCATGCCCTCCTCCGACGACGATATCTACGTGTGTGTTGTGTTTCGGGTCTGGAGATCCGGGTTAGGTTAGTGGGTCTTTTGACCCAATTTGATGAGGCCCATGTGGCCGATGGTGTTGGGACCTTTACGGTCTATTGGATTGTGGCCTTTAAGGCCTTAAGATGTATGGCCCTTTGGGCCCTTGAAAATGATGTAGTGGGCTTTTGTGCTCCATTTAAGCGTTTCCGGCCCTGGTTGGTCCTGTATTCTGCTCATGTAGTTTGATCCATTGTGAAATGAAGTCCACCATTGCTTAGAAAAAAAAAAAAAAACTGGACTGGCTAGCTGTTGATCAACAATTGGTTCAGTTTGGTCTAACATCATCCATTGCCATTTATAAGATATATAATAAAAGGGAGACCCACATGGATCTTGACAGCGATCCAAATATGTAACTCAAATCGCTCTTCCCTCTTTCAGAAGCTGAATTAAAGTAGGCCGCGACATAAACGGAAATAGAAAACCAAATTACGTAAGAAGTACTGGGTACGTAGACAAGGTCATCTTGCCCTTGCTATTTCTCTCATTAGACTGTCATGACAGCACTGGCTACTACGTACATAGATCATTGGCTACCGAATCTGAGTGGAAACTCAAAGGTTGTTGTTTCAAGGATCGAGAAAATATAATCGTCTTTTGCACCAAAATACTGCAGATGCGATAAGAACCTGGATAGTGATCATATCCAACTAGTATCTATTTTCTTGCATAAGAAGAAATATGTCTTATTATCTGTAAAATCTCCCGTGATCTCAGTAATACTCTTGTATGCCTCATACATTTGCATTCACAACATAAAGGATAAAAACTGAAAACAGAACAGCATTTGGTGAAGAAGAAAAATCATGTGTCAGTCATCTACACATCTGAGGAAGATGAGAGGATGTAAGCTCACAATCCGGTGAGGAGCACCCGCTCTTTTCCTTGTCTGCATCGTAACCAAACTCATGCAAGAAGAATATCTCTCTTTTTTCTTCAACCACCTTCAAGATTTTCTCGAACACAGACACTTCACAAGGAATCTTGAGAACTCCCTCTTGTTGGAAGCCAAATTCTTCTTCTGCTTCTCGCAGTAATATCCCAAATGCTTGGTGACCCAGGTACTCTGTTGGGATTATGAATCTCTTCATCTCCTTCCCCACACAAACGGCAAGAAAGCCTTTTGGGACGACATCATTGGAAGCCCCCAAAGCATCTGAGAAGGAGAGTGTTCTCTTTAGGAAATTGATGCTTTTATTGCCAATGGTGGTGCTGGGGCTCGAAGTAATAGTATTGTAGCTGTTTTTGGGAGCATTTGCAAGCTTTTTCCACTTCTTTAGGATCTGTTGAAGCCTAACAATCTCTCTGATCTTATTAGACTTCGTTGAATCCATGAAGCTTGCTTGCTGAAAAAAGAGCTGCTGTACTTTCTGCTCTCCTTCCTTGGATGCCCCTTGTGTGAATCGCCAGTGGGTGGTGGTGCAAGGATTTAAAGTAGTTGGAAGATGCTGGTGTACTGAGCGACTCCAATTATTAATCATTATTTGAAATATCTTATTCTGATATATCACTAAAGTTCGGGTACACCGGTTACTGGTGCAAGTACTGCCTCTTTGCACTGAGGAATCGAATCCCATGAAGGCGTTTTTGTTTGTCTGGTGATGATTTAATCCCTAGGTCAATAGCTTCTAGATTTCTACCTGAATCTCTTGGATTTTTCACTTTTTAGAGCTTACCAACTTAGATAACCAATAGCACAAGTTAGGTGGGATCTGATGCACTATGATTCCGAGGGTGGGAGTGGGAGTGCTCTGGGGTAGGTATCTTGGTTTTTGGCACTCACTTTCCCAGCTTATTAATCTTCCCCATTCTATGGGTAAAATTGGCCATAACTGAGACAGTGGAAGATGATCACTGGCTTAACGATTGACTCAAAAAACCAATGATCAATCATGCCTTTTTTAACAAAAGTTCAAAATACTTATTGATTCTCCTTCCTTTGTGGAGAAGGATACCCTCGAATGTACTTTCCCATGAGCGAAAGCACATATCTGAGCCATTCATTTGATTGATTAATCCGCGTCAAACTATCCACTAGTAAGCCAGATATATTCATCCAAATTTTGTGTAGAATCCAGTTTCAAACGATGCAACTTGCCGTGTGCGACCGAGATCTGAGATGTCATATCTCTCAACTCTCAAGTGTTCTTTTATTAAAACTTTTCTCCAACCTCGGGTGCCTGTCTGTGAAAACTAAATCTTCTCCTTAGATCGAGTTAATTTATTGCAAGTTGTTCTGAAGTAACTGCATTAACAGTCAAGAACCCACAAGCAAGCTGAGGTGCTCTCTGAGATTACTGTTTTCTCATCTCTGTCTTGATATCTGTATCTTGATGCCTATTTACTTTTATTTAGTCAAGTGTTTGTCCTTATTTATCCAACTTCGGGATGCTAAGAAGATCGTGGAAGATGGCGCTGAAGAAATTCCATGTGACATTCCATCATTTCTCATAGAAGAAAGAGAGAAAACAAAAGCCAACCCAAAAGAAAAATCCCCAAGTTGACATCTTAGTACAGAGTGGGAACATGGGTGTCCTTTTCATTCAACCATTGTTTATATTTAGTTGACTAACGTACGTTGTCTTTTACAACCTATGGTCGCTAGGGTATTCTATACTGAGATGTTCATTGGAATCACAAATTTTCTCCTTGCCGTATAACATGTAAAAGCATAAGACTGTTCTGCAGATCCTGACCACCCTCACCACGGTCCACAATCTTCATGCAGTACTGTGGCTTCCTCTTCACAAAGATGCAAGTTTGTAGAACCAAAAAAATGTGGAAATTAAGGAACAAGAGGCCGGAAACTAGATTAGAGTCAGAGATTAGGTGCTCTATTAGTAGTAGACAAACAAGAGAGGAAATCATTACGCTATACGCAGTTGACCAATGATATTTATTTCCCATTGTTTCTTTTTCTTTGCGTGTGAATGCATCATCTCCATCCCAAATGCATTTGCCAAGGAATTCATGGAAGGTACTGTAACCGGTAAGGAAATATCATGTGGTCAGTACTGTGCCAAGTTGTATTAGAATAGTTAAGGCTAAGCAATAACGAAGTTTGATGAAATGGTCAAAGGTAGTAGAAGATGGACAAATCGTACGTACATTTGGGTTTTAGAGCAATTTAAATTGCGGTCAGTAAGTTAATTAGAATCCGTATGTCGGGAAAAGTGATGGGCAATATCTTAATCTTGGATGATTGCTTTAGCACATGAAGTTAGCTCCAAGAATATGCATCGAGTAGTAATTAACTTAGCTTTGACTCTAATGGATTTCCTAGAGGATTAATTGCTCTCCTTTTCCATGATCATTAACATTTACTTCTTGCTCACATGACCCTTGATTATGGACATTATTAAAATAGTATGATTCCTTGTCCTTCTTTAAAATATGTAATTAAAATCACAGAAGTATTCAAATAGTTAACATCCTCTGTCTCTCTCTCTCTCTTAACGTGGATTATTTTGCTGTGACTGACAGCATTTACGGCGCCTAAATATGAGAAACCTGATTACAATGAGAGAAGGACAGACTCAGATGCCCTATCTATGGAATATTATGTATGTATAAGCTTCCTTTTCCGAGAGATTTGGAGAGATCAGGAGGAAATAGTTGTATTCAAGGGGACTGCACATACCCCGGTTTGTGTAGGATGAGAGGACTGTACAGACTTTAAAATTAGTCGAGGTGCGCTCAAGTTGGTTCGGACACCGATTAAGAAAACAAAAAAAGTTATAACCAAGGGAATAGGAATCAGAAATGCTCCAAGTAACATCAAAGAAAGAAAAAAAAAAAATGTTATATCCAAGGGAAAATGAATCAGAAATGCTCCAAGTAACATAAAAAACAGTGAGACAGAACACCAAGTAGCATTAGCAAAACAGAACACTCAACACTAACACGACGCTTTACGTAGGTAGTCTACCTGAAGTCCTTGTGAAAAGCATTAGCAAAACAATATAACTAGTACAATTGTAACATCGAAATAATTTTTTATAAAGCCTCTCCCAGAATCGAAATCCTAAATAGACTCGAAAACTCTCTCACAAGCCAACACAGATGGTAAAAGATGCGTGGATCGCTCCACACCCTTGTCCCGCGGCGATTGCGGAGAGTAGAAAACGTTTACAACTCTTGCACAGAAGCCTAGTCGTGAAAAGCTCAAACCGACACATCCGGAGGTATACATACTCCCTCCCATGTGGGGCTAGGTAGGTTTCAAGCCCCGCCATAGCAGGGAAACGATATGGGTGCATCAGTTTCCTCCTCGTTGCTCACAAATTAAAGAAGAGTAGCAGAGGCAGGAGATGCTGCATTCATGGGACCAAAAAACCAAGCAAGAGAACCGAATGTGGTCACTGACTCGCTTGTTCAGCTGTATCCGACCACCGATAGGCTTATTAGCTACTTCTTTTCTGCATAACTCCCAAAAGAAAGCTTACAAGATCTCCACTGGGGCCCTTCCAATCATTTTTTCAGCAGCCCATGTCTATATAGCCGCCCAAACAATAATTGTAGGAGATATCAACAAGCGGAGACAACAATGATCCACCGTTGCTGCTGCGTGTCATGACAGTAGAGGCATTTCGTGTCGTATTCGGACCTTCATATTTCCTTTATTTGATGATCCTTTTTGAGTGGTACTGTAGGTCGCTGTTCTGGGTTTTCCCACATCATTAAAGATAACCGAATAATCGAACATATTCATCGAAACAGCCATGCACGACAAGTGATATATATACATATAAGATGCATCTGGACTGGCAGGACCAATTCTGTTTCTTTCCTTGTATCATGTAGGCTTTTTAATATATGTGCCAGTCCTGAAGTTTAGCATTTTTCCAAAATGGTCCTTAAAGTTCAATTCATTCCACACAGGCCCTTGAGCTTTAGCCTGTTTTTGTTTTAGTCCTTCCGTAGTTCGGGCTCAGCTGTTTAACAGAGAATTAAGTGACAGACGAACACCAAATCATGTCCAATAAAAATGCTACACACGTCTATCTACCATATCAGGTCTTCAGATTCTGACAGTGGTAAAGAAAAGTTTTTGAGGGACTCGCCTTCCAATCATTAACCTCAAAAACTTGGAAGGCCAAATCTTACTACTATGAGTTTGCTTTCTACGATATGGGATTATGTTCGATTTAGAGAGGAGCTCATCCAATATCGTCACCCACTATTTGAAATTAATGTAATTCACCGATAGGAAAATGGCCACGTGCCTAGTTAGCATTGATTGGTTATGGAAGAGATTGCGCATCTGCTTGTATCATGTGCAGTTCGCGTGGTTATCTGATGTGCTGATGTGAGATTACTTCGGCTAAATCATTACACATGCCCAGAAGAAAAAGAAATGAGGAGTGGGGGCATAGATCATGTGGCTCTGCATCGAATATTGAGACAACTCCATCTTTTCAGGATTTTGCAAACTAGAACCTTCTACAGTTAGTGTACGAGCTTTAGCATTTGCCTAAAACAACAACAAAAACTGTTAGTACAAGAGTTATGATCCATTCGTTTTTCTCCGCATTGTTGCACAGGCAAAGTGGCAAGCAACTGCAATGGGCTTTTCCCTCAAAGAATCAATTCAGTATGGAAAAGAAAGTGCAACATCAAGTGTATGAACTTCCATGGCCCTGACCCGTCTCTCCAGAAATAAATGCATGGATTCCTGCAGAAGATCAAAGGAAGTGCATGCTAGCCCCCTGACAATTCTTCCTTCCACAGGCCCTCTTTTGTTTTTGGATTCCCAACGCAAGGTGATATCCATTCCTGTCGCTATCATATCCGATCTTTTCATGAGAATAAATTCGGCTATGAAGATTGTGATCATCCATCACCTGTCATGATTGTCACAACACACCAAAAACCAACCTCACCAAATGCTGACCTCAATTCTCCTCATTATCATCTATGTATGCCCCACCACGTTCTTCTTTTTGGGTGGATGGTAAGTTGCAGTAAATATAGATGTACAAAAGTTACAAGGAGAACCCCAAAGCAGAGGGTCCCGAGCTTCAAGCACCAGACGCCACCATTGCAAGCATATAATCATCCATATATCAAATCACGTTTACAAGACAACTATCTATCTCTCCTTCTCAACACTGACTCATTCACGCTCCATCTTTCAAGTAGAGCAACATTCTCAGGTGGGGCAGGAACCCTGGATAAAATCATTTTAGATAGCACAAAGGTTTGCATCTCCGTATAAGCCTTCTCGCTCCTACTTATCAAGAAAAAAATGCCTTCTCGCTCCTGTCATGTATCCTTGTTTGGCCCAAGAACCAAAGATTCCAGACATGAAGGTTTATCTTGCTCCTCTGTCATGTCAGCACCCAGATAATTGTCACCCTCGAGAATGTGAAGGCACTGTTCTTCCTTTGCATTACTGAATTCCCAGAATTCAGTGCCTAACAACAGGAATAGAAGATATAACACCCAACAGTGATGCAGTTCGTGGAAATCCATAGGTAGTCACCTTCACTTGAAGCACAAATCTGAATGACAATAACACATACTGCAATGTAGCCATCAGCGACTGACAAGATACTGAAGGTTATATGCTCCGATCATCGATAGACCATGTCAAAGAACCCTATATAGATTTTCACAAAAATGGTTGAAAGAATTCCCTCAATCAGCAGCAAGTTGCGAAGAAAATTCCTGGATCGTGTTAGGCGCTTCACAACCCGATTGCAGCTTGAGAGCCCAAGATGTCAAGAATGCTTTTTCAGAATCATCACAAACATGTTGCAGAATTGTAGACTAATGTCACAGCCATCACTAGCAGAACTATGCTGCTGTATCCCTGATGCACAAACATTCGACTCTGTTCAGGCCAAAAAAAAATCTATACAGATACAAAAGGTTAAAAGCTCTTGAACTCGTCATCTACAGTTAAATCAATCGTATTTTTTTTATAAGCAAAGTAAACACATTCCATCATACAAAAATGACTTGAATGATTATGTATCCAAAACACAAATAGTCAATTTCAAACTATTTGTGTTTTTCCCCTCCAACTGCACAATTGTGACACAATGTCCTATTTGAGATTTTCTATAGGAGATGAAAGGATTCAGAAGAAAATCAACCAAAAAAAATCCCGTAAGAAATAATCATCTATATCAACTAATACCTTTTGCAGTACCACCAATCAAGGAATCATTTCCAACAAGTACCAGCAACCTGATAAGAAATTCATCAGATACTGTTAGAGACCCTGATGTATTTGATATGAGGATAGAGAGGAAGAAATTCCACCAATTACCTTACTGCTGGCAAACCAAGCCAGTCTATACTCCCTTCAACGATCACAAAGCTTCATCCTGCAGATTAAATCGTTAAAGGACTTCAAGCTTCACCCTAAGTCCTGGGAGCTAAAAAAATTATCTCTTACTGCGACGCTGATGGGTCTGATCTTCTGATGCATTTGTTGAAGATTCTTGTGGAGCTGATAAAGAGGAGAGAAAAAATGACTGTCAGAAAGGCAAAGCATCCGGGAGAAAGATCAAAATGGCTTACATCAACAACTTAACGTATAAAAACTCAAAAAAAAAATTGGGGGGGGGGGTATCAATAAAAGCGAGTTCAATAATTAGAAGAAAGAGTTAATCAACAAGCCGTGACTTCTACATAAAGAGAAGTAACAAGATACTTCAAGTTGAAACTATACACCCCAACCTCCCTTGAATTTAGGCAAACATACATGGAACTTCCACACATTCTCTGAAACTACATAAGTAAAATGTTCATTACCATGAGCGGATAGAAAAATCAATGGGCTTCAAAAGTAACGTTGATGAACCTTCCTCCCTTGAACTGACCAACCCAAGAATATTCGACCAGCTTCCTACGTAAAATTGATGCCATCTGATGATATCAGTAGGGCTGCATGAATATAAGAAAGGTAAAACCAGAACCGACCAGATATGCATCTCTATCTCCGTTTTCTCTTCTTCATCCCCCTCCCCCCCTCCCTCCCTTTATCAAGACAATCCTAACAAAGTACGACACTGTCATCTGACCAAATATGCATCAGTTTGAGAGGGCAGTTTCAGAATGTGAGCAACTTATAAACCCAGCAAGAGAAAAATTAGACTCTTCTAAGCACCCGCAACCCCCTTTTTCTAGAGAGAGAGGCTCTGCCTTCTCTCTAGAATATACCCCTCCCTGTCTGCCCCCTTTCCCCCCTCCACCCTCTCTAGTGGCGGGAGGAGCTCCTCCTGCCTCCCTCGCCTCCACCGATCTGCTTTCTGTGGCTTTTTTCCGGCAGATTTAGAGCTCAAATCTAGGCGGTTCTAGAGATTTTTGAAGCACATGACCAGATTGGGATGGCTCTAGCATCGTCCAAGGCAGCCACTGACGGCCAACGCGTGTATGGATCTCAAATGCCCATGACTTTCTCTTCTATTTTGAGCGGCTTCTAGTACTCTCAGGTTGGCACGCACTGTCCAACTGTCCTCTGCGACTCCCAGTGCTTCTGTCTGCCCTTGCCGTGGGTCGGTCTGCCGGCACGTGGGGGCTCACGTGCACAGCCATTTGCTAGGCTGACCCTTCTCCTCCAACCGCTGCGGCATCTGCTACTCTACTCCGCTGTCCGGTTTCCTTTTCCGCTGATTTCAACTTGCCGCCCTTTATGGCTCATCTCAACTCTCCACCCTTTTGCGTATGGGTGGCCATTAGGCCCCCTAGCTCGTTGACCCATCGCCTCTTCGGAAGGTCTGACACGCCTTTTAGAGTATGTAACTGAGGTCTGACACGCCTTTTATATGCAAGATGGTATATGCATGAGAGTTACAGAGCAAAAACACATCAACTCCTATAACTCCACAACGTAGCCACAAGATGAAAACAAAGCAGCTCAAGTTGAACCAAAACAATCCAACAACATGAGGAGAAGACCATTTGCCTAACAGTGTTGCAGAATAAAAAGAATGTCAACTGAACAAAAAGGAGGAGAAGATCAACAAGCCACTGGTGCTCCAGTTCTTGGCTGGGGAGCAAAGGTGGTAGAACAGTACAAGAAAATCAAGGAGCATGCAGAAACATACCCTTACGTGTGGGCTTCATATATTGCTGTATATGGTGGTTTTGTCCTATGGTCTACCTACAGATGGAGGAAGCTTCGCAAGACTGAGGACAGGGTACGGGTCCTTCAAGTGAGACTACACGCAAGCTCGTTGAAGCTGAAGAAGCCACAAACTCTGCTACATCAGTAGCAAAGGCTCCACCATCCACGGATAAACCCCCCAGCATCAGAGAATACCTTTCAGGCAGCAACTTCAGTCATGCACTCGTGAACAATAAATCTATTGCTCATCAGATTGCTCATTCCAAGCAAACCGAAATGCAACTCAAAGCTGTGAGCGTTGGAGCAGGGGCTTCCAGCTTGTAAGGAACTCTCGGCTTGGGGCAGTCCACGTGGGTAGTTCACCATTGTATCGTTTATACGATTCGCTTTTTGTGTTCCAAGAAACTGCAGTAGAGACCTTAGAATCATAGGCAGGTCATAAGTAACATAAGTTGCAGGCCTTGAGTCATCAGCTGCCTTTTTTAATTTCACCCCCTTCAATGCTTGGCACAAGAGTGCCCACTACGATCCCCAAGCTCCAGGCATACGGGAACTTTGAGCCTTGCTCAGTGATATCTTTCAAACCACATGAAAGTGATCGAACCCAGATCAGATCCATGTTGCAGGATTCTGAGCCACGTACAGTACCGCGTCAAGGTCTTGTTCTTTGATAGTGGTCGAGGGAAATGAGGTGGGTCTTGTGTGGGAGGGGGATGGAGTGGAGGTGGTGGAGGGTGATGGAGAAAAGGGTGGGAGAGGTCAGGAAAGCAGAGAGGCGGCGATGGTGGCAGCTGATATATGAGAACACGGAGTGGGTGAGATCTGAGAGTTGTGGAGGTTGCATTTTGCCATGGCTGAGGAAGATGAACACGTTTACTTGCTGCACGCTTTCGCTTTCCACTTATACTCGTTAAATGAAGGGTAAAACAGGAAATAAAATCGTTAAGTTGTCACGTGGACGACACGTGGTTAGTTTACCTTGAGAACTAACGTCAATTTAACGTCCAGGGTGGAAATCAACGTAAACATAAACTTTGAGGTATTAATCTAACGAAATCGATAAAAGTGGGTGCAACTTAGAAATGACCCCAAAGTTCAGGAGTGCAAAGTGAATTTTCCCCAAAAAAAATTTATCATTTCAAAATGAAACTTGAAAGCAATGTTAGAATCTTAAGTAGATGAAAAAACTTTTATGAAACACAAGCCACAACTTTAAATTTACAACTTCTGACCATCATACCACCTATTTAGACCTAATGGATCTATCTCTATAAGTTTTATACAAGCCTACCCCAAAGTTCAGGAGTGCAAAGTGCATTCCACATGCCACAAGAATCCATGCTTTGGCTAACTAAAATAAATACCAAATCAGAGGAGATAAATGCCTACGCAATGATTTTCCCGCTCAACCAGAGGGTTGGTCTTCTTGATAATTGTGTGCTTCCATCAAAAACAAGAATGGGAAAAGTTATGTCCTTCTTTTCCTTATTTGATTTGTGGTAAAGGGAAAAAAAATAAGCTTCAACAGAAGAGATGTCTACTGCTGATAATGCTCGGACATATGAAACATACAGGATGAACAGTGAAACAAATACGCAAAGGTCTAGAAACTTCAACTATGATAGAGAAGATAAGATATTAGCACACAACCACCAATCAAACAATTACGATAACATACCACATATGTGCACATTCAGAAGGTGGGCACGGTGGGTTCATCTTATAACCTCTGTGTATAATAAAAAGAGCTATCTGAAAATACAGCAATAATAGCACCATAGTGAGCGAAAATACAGGAATATCAACTAATCATGATGTTAGAAATCATACTAATATCTACTAAAGCCAATACAGTGTTAAAAACCACTAAGGGCCATTATTGGATAATCTAGAGGTAGAAAGAAGAACCTGGCAAGCCTTTTTCCTTGTTAGAACACTGAAGTTACTACTAACTGGCACTTGGTGGAGAAGAAAATACAGAAAATGTCTACGTTGCTTTTCATGCTCCCCGTCTTGCAAAGCTTCAAGAGACTGGATAGATTCAATAAGTACAAATCAGTAATAAACTCTACTGAACATGTAAAATGATTGAGGAAAAATAGTTCACACAAATTCGCATTAACAAATGACTTCAAAGGAAGCAATAATGTCCCCCAGACATGCCTGCAGAAAAGGCTGAAAAAGATCAAAAATGTCTTTATGGCTTTTCTCGTTTGGAGTATGAAAACATTGACCCAGTAGAGTGTTGCACATTACACTTGGAGACAATGTAGATCTCAACCAAAGCTTACAACCTTAAAGGAAGCCCAAAAAATGAAAGGAACACGTTAGCTCAACATTGAAACGGAACCTTGACCTCTGAGGTTGGGAAAAGAAGAGGAGTTCACCAAGCATTTCAAATAGCAGTCTCAAGCAGGTAACTGCATGAGAAAATACAGTTGAATCCCCACTGATGTGATTGAGTACAAGGTCAAGGAAAATGGGATAGCGCTCCAATATCCCTTCTTCAAAAGCTGGAGGTTCTAAGAATCCAAGCCTCCATAAAACGGACATGCAAAACCGACAATTAGTGGGAAGCAGAGGGGGGAGAGAAAAAATCAAAGTTGTAGACGACGAAATTTAGCCAACACTTCCTACAATGATTTAATGCCAAGCCATATGGACACACGATCCAGCTTCGATCTTGGCCTTGAAGTCTCAGGAATGAACGGCAAAACTTCTGTCTCCAGAAGACCTATGAATTTCTTAAGCAAAGGCTGCAAAGGCTCCAGTTCTGTTACTCTCCTACGGACAAAGAAAACAAAATTAACAACTTGATCCAAGGTTTACAGGACCACAAGTAGAAAAATTTTCAGAACCACCTCCCTGCCTCTTAGCCGATATTAATCATTTAGAACAAGTCAAACTTTTAAAAATGATTTTGTGCCAGGTTTTTAAGCCAGAATCAATAACAAAGAACTTTGGAATTGTGCCGAAGTTGTTGTGGTTTAAAAGTCCCACACATAGGTTATTTGTAGTTTTAATGTGAAATGCTATACATATAAGCATCAGCAACGACTACCAGAATACACGAGGCAGCAGGACCACCGAAAGGTAGCAACAGCTTCAGTATCAGCTAAAGAAGGGGGGTGATAGGATTAGGCAACCATTCATATCAGGTAACGGTACATCAATTTTCCCATCGATCCAGCTAGACGATGACCAACAGAACGCACTCTTCTTTTAAAAAAAATAAAGCATAAACCCCCTGGAAGGAAATAGGTTCAGTTCATAAACCCAAACAAATTAAGAGAAAAGAGGAAGCCACTCAAGAAAATATGCAAATACACAGCACAAAAGAAACCGGGAACTGTTGCTGTCCCTCCAAAGCCAGCTCATGCTTGTTGTCAATTGCTTCAATAAATGTCTCAAACTCAGTGAACAAGGATTGATCATCTAACAGGATAGGAAACATCAAAATCTGTGCTCACACAGACAGCAAACTTAGTCAGCATCCACCCCAAAAAGAATGCACAGCAATCAAACAAACAGAATAGCTACACACAACAGCACACAAACAAACCCATTTGAGCATCAATAGCAATGCACTAAATTCAAAATAATTGTAACTGCATGCCACACTTCAGCACAACAAGACTAAGAGATCCGGCAAATATTCATGATTATAAATCTGCATACTGGAAAAATGGCCAATCTGTAAATATAAATAAACAACCATTTAAGTAAAGCTCTTATAAAAGTACAGAATTCTTTTCATCACCTTATACCTTGTGTGGCGACCAGGTAAAGACTTGAGGACATAAACACTTACATACCACATCAGGATGATCAATTGATAAAACTTGCATCGGAGATTTAGTACTTGGAATATATTTGAAAGCAAACTCAAAGGAAATTTAATTTCTTTCAAAATTTGAATCAATCAGGAGAGGAATAGAGCTAAAGAGCAAGTGTCCACAAAGGAGAAACAAAGACACCCTGAAAGAGAGACTACTTCGAGGAATATTGAAAAATGGATCTTAAAAACCCTCAAATCGTTGAAGAAAGAAAGAACGGTATGGCCAGATTTCCTTAAAGAAAGAGGTCTCGCTGAAGGCAACAAAATTTTTTTTTTTTTTTTTTGATGACGAGGAAATTCCCCAAAGCCGGACCCTTTTGGCCCAACCCTGAAGTACAAACCCCGGCCCACTGAACCGACCCCACAACCCAGGGAGCAGATAAGTCAAGGGCGATAATGGGGATGTTGGGGCTCGAACTTGGGACATGTTAGAACCCAAGCCGAAGCCTTACCACCACACCAAACCCTTGGGGGTAACTGAAGGCAACAAAATTAATCAAGAAAGCTAACTAAAAAGACAGAAAAGAGGGACAGATGCAGATATTAGATCATTGCGCTATATTTATCGTTGTTGGCTATGGCAAGGTTTATGGAGGGTTAAAAAGTTTGTTAGTGTAACGCCCCGGGCCCAAACTCTATACGGATAGATTTTCGTATAAAATAAGGCTTTTTTCACCATGTATAATCATTTATCTAGGCCCCAATATTTAAAAACTAATTTTGTACAACCTCAACAAAATATTCATAAACCGTAAAAAGCCCAAAAATATCAATCCGAGCCCTAAAATTTACACTAGCATATCCGATATTTCCAATATCGATGATCTCCCAAAATAATACAATATCGAATTCCCCAACATTAATCTTCAGATGTACTCTTGAAAACACGTCTTCGAAACACAGATATCTCTGGAGCTCCTCGAATTTCTCTAATTCCGCCAACTCTGGAAAATATGAAAATAAGGGGTGAGCTACGACTAGCTCAGTAAGTAGTAAGTCAATGAGGGTTGGGGAAAAGACAATTTTATCACAATAGCCGAAATCTAGAATAAAACATTGTGAGCCATACCGAATCCAAAAATATCAGTTTGTAACAAAAATATCCAAGGCCGCGCAATATAGGGAAATCACCAATGGTCACACAGACCTCCAGGCCACAAAGACCTCCAAATATTAGGCCACACAGACCTCCAGGCCACAAAGACCTCAAAATATTAGGTCACACAGACCTCCAGGCCACAAAGACCTCCAAATACCACGAGGGGTATCAAATTGGCCACACAGACCACAAGGATAAATTGGCCACAAAGACCATAGAGATATATCACCAGCGCAAGGATAATTTTCACAGCATGCTCACCAAACAAGTTATAAATATTTCAATTGAGTTTTACGAAAATCTCAACAATCTCATCTTACCAAAAACTTGTTCAATTCCCCAAATAATACATCAAAACCATATAAAATACGATGCACGGTCAAAATCTCATTGAAGAACCACTTACTCGAACGTTTAATCAATCCTTAAAGCTTTTCCAATAATTGCCGAATAATCTCTCGAAAATTAGTAGCACAACATAAATCCCAATTTTGGTCTCCAATATACATCTCTGCAACTATTTATTAACCTTGATCTCTGCAGCTATTTATTAAGCTCAATCTCTGCAACTTTAAAATTCAAACATACCTCTATCCAACACTTTTAAATTCAAATTCAAGATCAAATCTTTATTCAAACCTTTAAATTCAAATTCAAGATCAAATATTATATTCAAACCTTTAAATTCAAACTCAATTCAACCTCTATTCAAAAGTCAAACACAAGATTAAGTACTATCTCTTCATTTAAAATTCAAATTAATCACTTACACATTTTTTCGGGACGGGGTATTACAATCTCCCCTCCTTAAAAGAAATTTCGTCCCCGAAATTTGCGACACCTTCCACAAAGAATAAATCCATTAACAAACCAAATCACAAATTATTCATGCTTCTGCTGCGCACTCTGATCATACAAAATCACCTCATAATTTTTTTAATAACACAATTCAAGCCTAAAACCTAAACTCATACTATATACAAGCCTAGACTATGATCAATATCAATATCCTCAAAACAAGCTCATAACTTTAGCTCTTATCTGTAATAGAATGACCAAGATTTGAATCTCTTCCAAATTTAAATTTATAATCCGATTTCAATCAAAATCCTTCTGAAAATCAATGGAGTTACAACATATCAAAATCTATGCTAGGATTTCAATCAAAATCTTCCTACGAGTCTACAGAATCACAAACCTATGCTCTGATACCATCTGTAACGCCCCGGGCCCAAACTCTATACGGATAGATTTTCGTATAAAATAAGGCTTTTTCACCATGTATAATCATTTATCTAGGCCCCAATATTTAAAAACTAATTTTGTACAACCTCAACAAAATATTCATAAACCGTAAAAAGCCCAAAAATATCAATCCGAGCCCTAAAATTTACACTAGCATATCCGATATTTCCAATATCGATGATCTCCCAAAATAATACAATATCGAATTCCCCAACATTAATCTTCAGATGTACTCTTGAAAACACGTCTTCGAAACACAGATATCTCTGGAGCTCCTCGAATTTCTCTAATTCCGCCAACTCTGGAAAATATGAAAATAAGGGGTGAGCTACGACTAGCTCAGTAAGTAGTAAGTCAATGAGGGTTGGGGAAAAGACAATTTTATCACAATAGCCGAAATCTAGAATAAAACATTGTGAGCCATACCGAATCCAAAAATATCAGTTTGTAACAAAAATATCCAAGGCCGCGCAATATAGGGAAATCACCAATGGTCACACAGACCTCCAGGCCACAAAGACCTCCAAATATTAGGCCACACAGACCTCCAGGCCACAAAGACCTCAAAATATTAGGTCACACAGACCTCCAGGCCACAAAGACCTCCAAATACCACGAGGGGTATCAAATTGGCCACACAGACCACAAGGATAAATTGGCCACAAAGACCATAGAGATATATCACCAGCGCAAGGATAATTTTCACAGCATGCTCACCAAACAAGTTATAAATATTTCAATTGAGTTTTACGAAAATCTCAACAATCTCATCTTACCAAAAACTTGTTCAATTCCCCAAATAATACATCAAAACCATATAAAATACGATGCACGGTCAAAATCTCATTGAAGAACCACTTACTCGAACGTTTAATCAATCCTTAAAGCTTTTCCAATAATTGCCGAATAATCTCTCGAAAATTAGTAGCACAACATAAATCCCAATTTTGGTCTCCAATATACATCTCTGCAACTATTTATTAACCTTGATCTCTGCAGCTATTTATTAAGCTCAATCTCTGCAACTTTAAAATTCAAACATACCTCTATCCAACACTTTTAAATTCAAATTCAAGATCAAATCTTTATTCAAACCTTTAAATTCAAATTCAAGATCAAATATTATATTCAAACCTTTAAATTCAAACTCAATTCAACCTCTATTCAAAAGTCAAACACAAGATTAAGTACTATCTCTTCATTTAAAATTCAAATTAATCACTTACACATTTTTTCGGGACGGGGTATTACAATCTCCCCTCCTTAAAAGAAATTTCGTCCCCGAAATTTGCGACACCTTCCACAAAGAATAAATCCATTAACAAACCAAATCACAAATTATTCATGCTTCTGCTGCGCACTCTGATCATACAAAATCACCTCATAATTTTTTTAATAACACAATTCAAGCCTAAAACCTAAACTCATACTATATACAAGCCTAGACTATGATCAATATCAATATCCTCAAAACAAGCTCATAACTTTAGCTCTTATCTGTAATAGAATGACCAAGATTTGAATCTCTTCCAAATTTAAATTTATAATCCGATTTCAATCAAAATCCTTCTGAAAATCAATGGAGTTACAACATATCAAAATCTATGCTAGGATTTCAATCAAAATCTTCCTACGAGTCTACAGAATCACAAACCTATGCTCTGATACCATCTGTAACGCCCCGGGCCCAAACTCTATACGGATAGATTTTCGTATAAAATAAGGCTTTTTCACCATGTATAATCATTTATCTAGGCCCCAATATTTAAAAACTAATTTTGTACAACCTCAACAAAATATTCATAAACCGTAAAAAGCCCAAAAATATCAATCCGAGCCCTAAAATTTACACTAGCATATCCGATATTTCCAATATCGATGATCTCCCAAAATAATACAATATCGAATTCCCCAACATTAATCTTCAGATGTACTCTTGAAAACACGTCTTCGAAACACAGATATCTCTGGAGCTCCTCGAATTTCTCTAATTCCGCCAACTCTGGAAAATATGAAAATAAGGGGTGAGCTACGACTAGCTCAGTAAGTAGTAAGTCAATGAGGGTTGGGGAAAAGACAATTTTATCACAATAGCCGAAATCTAGAATAAAACATTGTGAGCCATACCGAATCCAAAAATATCAGTTTGTAACAAAAATATCCAAGGCCGCGCAATATAGGGAAATCACCAATGGTCACACAGACCTCCAGGCCACAAAGACCTCCAAATATTAGGCCACACAGACCTCCAGGCCACAAAGACCTCAAAATATTAGGTCACACAGACCTCCAGGCCACAAAGACCTCCAAATACCACGAGGGGTATCAAATTGGCCACACAGACCACAAGGATAAATTGGCCACAAAGACCATAGAGATATATCACCAGCGCAAGGATAATTTTCACAGCATGCTCACCAAACAAGTTATAAATATTTCAATTGAGTTTTACGAAAATCTCAACAATCTCATCTTACCAAAAACTTGTTCAATTCCCCAAATAATACATCAAAACCATATAAAATACGATGCACGGTCAAAATCTCATTGAAGAACCACTTACTCGAACGTTTAATCAATCCTTAAAGCTTTTCCAATAATTGCCGAATAATCTCTCGAAAATTAGTAGCACAACATAAATCCCAATTTTGGTCTCCAATATACATCTCTGCAACTATTTATTAACCTTGATCTCTGCAGCTATTTATTAAGCTCAATCTCTGCAACTTTAAAATTCAAACATACCTCTATCCAACACTTTTAAATTCAAATTCAAGATCAAATCTTTATTCAAACCTTTAAATTCAAATTCAAGATCAAATATTATATTCAAACCTTTAAATTCAAACTCAATTCAACCTCTATTCAAAAGTCAAACACAAGATTAAGTACTATCTCTTCATTTAAAATTCAAATTAATCACTTACACATTTTTTCGGGACGGGGTATTACAGTTAGAAGAAGAAACTTATGAATGGATCTAGAGCTCCTTTATAAGTTCAAAATGCAAAGATTACAGGTCTGGTTATCTGCAAGCTGCAGATCAAATCTGGTCTCAGATGCTCTGAAAGAGAACATGACAAATAATAACTCCCTGCCTATTATTAAGCCACTAATAAACACCATATACTTTCCAAAAAAAGTAAAAACAACACCAGCACCAGGAACAATATGTCACCCAGCAACACAAAAACACAACTAGTATGACTTTTCAAGCCAATGCTAAAAATCAAGATGATGTATATCATCTTACAAAAGAAGAAAACAAAGAGGAAACATCAGAAGAACAACTCAAATACCTCATACATGACACTAACAACTTCAGCATTATCACGATCTCGATCATATTCTTCCCGTGCTACTCTTGCATTGACTCTCTCAAGTGCTGAGTCACTCTTTCCTCGTCAATAGTTTGTAACACATCAAGAAGGGGACTAATGCAAGTCAGCTCGTACTCCGTATCATACATCTCAAGGGCTTGATGGTGCTGAGAGATGCACTGGATGCACTCTCGCATTTCGTCAGAGATCCTCTTCCATAAACGCTTGAGAGGAGAATTGAGATGCTCATCTTTGAAATAATTGTAGAAGGTCTCCAGAAGAGGACCCATTAAGTCCCAAGAGCCACACCAGATATGAGTCTCTTTTGGCAAACAAATTAAAAAATTGAATGCATCTGCAAACCTGACATAGCAGAAACGAAAAGCTACTTTACAAACTCTAAAAAACAAGCAAACCAGAAACAAATTAATGTCATATTTAAACATCCGTAAGACACGAAGAATTGGAAACCCAATAATGGCTACGAATAGAAACCTTTTTTCTAAAAGTGAAGGATTTTCCTGTTAAGGCTACCGCACAGAAACCTTTCTTCTACAAGTAAAGGGTTTATCATTAAGGATTATAATCATTAGGTAAAATTGCCAAAAAAAAATCCAACAAAGACAAAGCAGAGAAAGAATTCACATACCAATCCACTTCTAAAGCAACATCACAAACAGAAACTACAACTTGGAAAAGCTAGATTAGAGATTACAAAAGTTGTGTAGGATCTAACCCAAACCCTCCAGAAATTTTTTGCATCACATTCCTTAAGAAACAACCATCATCCCATCAGCGAGGTATCTAAAAGAATAATTATACACGAAAGGAAAAAAGATAATCAAACTCTTATCTAAAAGTATAACCCGCCTGATGTGGTGAAGATAAATGTGGACATAGAATTAGAGAGGACTATGCAGTCACGGTAGCAGTCTTTCAAAATCAGAAGGGTGAAATCCTAAGTTATGATGTGGAGAGGATTGGAGCATCTACTCCACTGGAGGGAGAGGCAAAGGCATAAGCGACAAGAAGAGGAGTGAAGGAAGCAGCAAGGAGGGGTTATAGGAAAATCATCCTGGAGGGTGATTCAGTGTTAGTAATCAAAGCAGCCAAGAGCTTTCCAATGCGCACAGAATGGAGAATTCACAGAGAAATAACAGAGCTCCACAAATGGCTGCAAAAGTTTCAAAAATGGAAGGTTGTTCATGTCCATAGAGGTGTCAATACGTTAGCGCACCAATTAGCTCATTGGGCCGCCGCCGAGTTCAGCTCGGGAGGCAATTCCCAATCTTTTGAGCTTGTTTCTGATTTAACATGGTTGTGTGCTAGAACTGACCCACCATGAGTGTATTTTGACTTGTTCAGATCAAATGAAAGCCTGTATGTTTTGATCCCAAAAAAATACGGGCCTTTTCGCTCTGTTTGTTTCAGCGTAAACTATTTCCTAAGTGAACAAGTTCTCAATGAAAAACAGTGTTAGCCGAATTTATTTGTTTGTCATTTTTAGTTGAGATTCTCAAAATGTAGAAATATTCCATTGAGCTTTTTCAATGGAAATAGTGTCTTCTGACCAGGAAAACTTTCTCTGTCAACATGCATTCGGTAGTTGCATTCCTCGAGAGCAGTTTACATCCAAACAAACGGTGTTGGATACTTAAACGGTTTTATCTGTCACGCTCAATTTAACTCAATTCTGACACCAAAAAAATAAGCAAATCCCTATAAGCAGCTCAAATTTGGGCAAAAACTTGGTAATTTGGGTAGAACTTCTCTTAATAAGTAACAACTGGTTAAAAACATACGTCAAGATTGCAAAACAGAAAACCAAGTCCTTAAAGAGGCGATTATCTTTATACAAGTAATTCTTCAGGCACAGGCTCACACTTTAATGCAACTATCAAATAGAAGAAAAAGAGCATAGACACTGCTGAAAATTCATGTACGGAGAGAATCAAAACAAAGGCATTGCCTGTTTGCATTTTGGACTTAAACCTATTCCTCTTGTTTCCTTTTACGCCTACAATGAGAAACTAACAGAGTTAATAAGCTTAATGAAAAAATTTCAAAAATATGAAAAGCGTGAAATCCGCTAAGAAAATCGTCAACAACTCCAGTAAATCAAACATCAAATGATCAATATATTTCGATGACTCTTTTGCATATTTTCCTGAAGCTAATATTTTATCTAGTCCATTGTGCAAACAAACAAACCGTGCTCTACTACTTGGACAACAAAATTTCACAACATTTAAAAATTCCAAATATCAAGAAAATGAAAAGAAAAAACTGCTAATTTGAGCTGTTAAGGTTCATCAATGAAACCCAGAAAAAACGAGTGCGCATTGTTCCTTTAGCTTTCTGGACTCAAAAGCTTAAATTTACGCAAACGGCACTCGGTAATCATATGTGAGACAAAACAAAAAAAGAAAATCAATGACGCAAATTAAAGCACCGAACCATTGCTCCTTTAGGTGGTGGAGACGACGTTGTTTGGAGGGGTCGTGATCGTCGTCTCCGTCTCCTTCTTCCTCGATGCCTCTTCATCGGTCCAATAGCTCTCTTCTCGTCGCCAACTTCTTCGACATTCCTCAAGTATTCTCTCTTTATCTCTTAACTTGCTTCTTCTTCCCTTGTGGTTTTCCCGCTAACTCCGCTTTCTCTGTGCACGCAGACGGAGCGAGAGAGGATCACCGAGGGAAGAAGCGGCATGCGATACCGATTGGCGCTCTACGAGCATTGAACAAGCTAGAAGAGAGTAATGGGTCACTAAACTGAACAAAAGGGTAATTTGAGCTGATTGTACAGTACGGTAAATCCGAAATAGAAAATTACGAGAAGCTTACAAATGAATTTGATTTAGGGATTCACGCGAAAAAATTTGAACCAACGACGAGATCGTATTTTACCAGTAAAATCAAAGTGAAAACCCCCATTTGAAATAACGGATATGTCCCTATTCAAACAAACAGGGGCAACCGGGTCAAAGGCTTTCTCGACAATTGTGTCAGGACTCAAGTCTGGGGATTCTCCAAGAGGCTTTCAGAAAGCAGGCCTGAAAGACTCGTCATTGTTTAGTAAACCGAGGCCCAATGGATATACAACAAGCCCCAGTTAAGAATCGGGCTTTGCCTTCTAAACGGACCAGTTCGGTAGTTTGGAATTGAAGTTGGCTAATAAGCCCGGGTTTTTTATATTTTGACATTGGTCGTCCTTTTTAAAAAGAAAAATAGAATTGTTCGTCCTTAAAAACTACAATATTGTAGTTTAGCCCCTCCAAACTTTCGTATTCTGGATTCATCATACTTCGATTGTAAAAGCGGTTGCACATATTATCATTAAAAGTAGGCTTAATTACTCGAGTTCATATGGTTTAATATTTTTTCAGAAAGATCCATAATGTTTACTTTGACTGCAGTGGTCCGGTCCCGATAGTTTATAACTTTTTCGAATGCACTCCTCTGTTAATAAGGTCCCATCAAAATAACCGTTTATTTTTTACATGACAAACGGAACTCACGCCATACTCATAGTCAATGGCACACTATCACAGGCAAAAATTATTGTGTGAGTGAAGTTATTGTATGAGTGTGTGAGTGGACGGATGAGATTAGAAGCTGAGAAATCTAACGGCTGATAAAATGTCACGTTAATTAATGAATCCGACCCGCAAAACCAACCTGGTTTCATTAATTGACGTGACATTTTGTCAGCCATTAGATTTCTCAACTTCTAATCTCACTCGTCCACTCACACAATAACTTCACTTACACAATAACCGACCTCCACTATCAGATTACTGACCATTTTTCTCTCTCACTTAATGCCACATCACCCCTGCATCACACGCCACATCATCTAAGCAAAACGTGGGTTTTGAACTCTAACCGTTGTGATTAATCAGCCTACTAAGACACGATTAAGGTCTAATCCAAGCTCGTACCCGAATTTGGAATTAGTCGGTGGATGCGTGCGTGTTGAACTGCAAGTGCTTTTTCCTCTTGACTAACGGGCCAAACGCCCGACTTTGGCATGGAAAATGCTTTTTTTATTCAGGGACCATCCCTGATTCCCTACATAATACGACCGAGACCAAGTGGTAGCTGTTGAACTTTTGCACGATGGTTACAGGTTCGCTTCATGAAAATACTCTATTCAGATTTCAGCCCTCCCCCCATGCTTCGTTTGTGGTCCTGGTCGTCGTCCACGGAAGTATCCCAACGAGACAAAATATAAAAGAAAAAGGCGAATCACATGGGATTCGGCCCGGTGACTGAGACCCAAATGTCCGGACTTTCGTTGTGCTTTGGCAATTCCTTCGCTCTCATCCAATTTTTTTTTTTTGCAGAAAATGGATTGACGATCAGTTTGATCGAGTGGGGAAAATACACAAATAGTAAATTGTCACTTTCTCGCGTTTTCTCTCACATTGACAGAATGGAGGGGAGAAATTTGAATGGTTGGAAATTATAAAGAACCATATTCTCCCTTTGGTTGAGCTTTCCGACCAGGCAATTTGCTACGTACTTTAGTTGTTTGACTTCTTGTTGCCTTTTTTCCTTGATTTGATCATTGCTCTGCACCTCTTTAAACACACGCCAAGTAACACTAAAGCAACATCTATTTCTCTCTACAGCTTGAAAAGATGAAGTTCCGAGATAATATTAATTAGGGATGTTTGTTTGCCAAAATATTAGAGAATATTCTTAAAATTTTGGGAATCTTTACTTTATTGAGATTTATTGGGGTTTATGAAAAGTGAAGTGTAGGTGTAAAAGTTAAAAATTTTGAAATTTGTTTGGTTTGTCCGATTTGTTGAGACCTCAAATATTTGGGGTCTCAAACATGCATGAATCGGTGAAATTTTATAATTTTTAAGTTTAATATTTTCAATATGCGATAATTGAGACCCGCATTATTTTAATAATTTTGGGATGTAAAATGATTTTTTCTCTTAAAAATTTAGAATTATCAAATTTAAATATTATTTTTCCAAATATCGTATACATAGGACACTATCGTTTACACTAAATTTTTAGAATTTGCATCATATTTTATATTTACAATCCAAACATTACAAAAACACGTATTCTAATACAATATTTTATTACCTTTTTTAAAAACATCAATCATTTTTAACAACTTCTGCACGCATGTCAATACAACTTTAACATCACCTAAATATTCACAATTTTATCAGAATTCTATAATTTTCTTCCAAACGAACATCCTCGTACAATTGACAATACTAAACCGTACGGGACTTTTCAAGGTATCTGAATATATTTTAATAGTTACATGGCCTTGAACATTTTGTTTAAGCTAATGAACAGGTGGTCCAATAATGGACCATTCTATTTCTCTAACCCCATAAACGTGATCGGTGAAAGGAACAAAAAGGAATGTTTAAACCGTTTATTGTTTTCAATCCTAATGCATATGTGTGCAGAATCAGGTGAGAGCCACGAGTGAGGCCAACAAGAAAAGTCCTGAAAGGAATGATGCGATGGAGGACCTAAATCATGTACTAGATTCGAATTCGAAATTATTGATTGTGTTTTGGGGTATGTAAAGGGGAGAAGCCGGAACAAGATTCGAATTGAATCTAAACTCCACAAGGAGTTCTTCAACGTAGGGTACAGAGTGCCATTTCTAGAACCAAATCCAAGTTTGTTACTCAACATTCTGTCTATATATATATATATATCTTGGGACAAATAAAAGCGCCCAATTCCAAATTCAGTATTCCGTCAAAATATATAAATCAGAAACTATTTAAAGGAAGGGTGAAAAAATAATAATAAAAGGAACGGAAAGTCGGAAACAACCAAGATCAAAACCAAACTAAAACCCTCCGAAGAACCCAAAGTCCCCACATCCAAAGAAGCAAGGGAAAATATCTCCAAATGTCCCCAAAATCCTCCTCTCACCCTCAGGCACGTCAATTACTTCTTCGGCTTTGTGTTCTCTTTCTCTTCCTTTGTTCTTATGCGTTTATTCTCGCAGACATTCATATATATGCATATATACAGTAGTCTACAGCAATTGAATTGCATAACCATAATCTGTATTCTGTAAAGTGCGAGTTTCGAGAATTTTTTGTTTTTGTTTTTGTTTTTAATTTTGCTAACGTACGTGGGAAAAAAAATGGTGTTTCGATCGCAGTCGCTGAAGAGGAAGAGCTCCGCCGGGATTTTTGGAGACGAGTTTTACGGTTTGACGATGCTTCCCAAAGAGCTTGAAATGGAGAGGGAGAGCAGTTTCGAGCTGAGATGCCAAGTTCCCGACTTCGGGCCTGTAATCAGAGTGAGCGTCTGATCTCCATTGTCTTTTAGTTTCTTTTACTGTGTGGTTGCTGGAGAAAGCAATGAGAACTGGGGAAAGAATAGAGGCTTAAGAGAGTATTCTGGAGGGAAATATCTAAATTTTTGTACTTTCAGTTAATTTTTTAGGTTAAATCTCACTACTTTGGTCACTATTTCTCTCTTTGGTCGATGAGAAATGGAGGGAAAACAAGCGACTTTTGAAAAGCTGAGTCTAAAAGAAAAGCCAGTGTTGGGCACAGTTTTGTCCAGGTCCCAACCTGAGAGATTCCTATGGAAGGGTTTTTCCATTTTGTCTCCCATGGTTAATATATACAGAGGAGACCAAATCAGAATAATACAAATTAGACTCTATGACAAAGAATGATCTTGCATCCGCAAGAGTTTGATTTTTCAAGCAAGTATTGACTTAAACTTCTCTCGCTCTCTGCCTCATGGTTTTTCCTATTTCATTCTAAATTTCTGTGTCTCTGCTGGTTCTTGCCCTTTTCATGTGGATGTGCTTTTGGTCTGTTAAATAGTGCCGTACATATTTATCGCCATACTGATAATATCCTTAGGATTGGGAACTGGGTTATTCATTAATATCTGTATCTCGCTGTGGTTTTTTGTTCCCATTGATAGCTAGGTTTGTCACATTACTTTTTTCTTCAAATTTATGCTATTACTACAAGCATTTTTTGGCCTATATATATCTCCACATTTATTTGGGTCAGCTCGGCATCTTATGTAGGGGTTGAAAGAATATTGTTGTTTTTTCGATTGGGTACCTCTCACAGACCCGCTTTGAATTCAGGGTTTCTTGAGGACTAGGGAAGTTGGCGAGTTTGTCAGTGGGGCTTTAGCAGGGGCTATGACCAAAGCCATACTTGCTCCTCTCGAGACCATCAGGTTTGCTTTGATTGTTTCCTATTATTCATCTCTCATTCCATGAAGTAAATGCATTTCTTCTATTGCGGTTTATATCAAATTTTGATATAATCAGGTATCTAAAAGCATATTAGTTTACCTATCAGTTTATATGGATGGGAGCAAAAATTTGCATAGTTGGAGCAGGCAGTGTGTATTGCAACCTCCCAAGCTTACTCAACAGTCAAAGGCTTAGAACCAAGGATATTGGCTTTAGATGGTTTTAATTAATGCATATGGAAGCTGGTTCTTTATTTTGCTTTTTTCTGTTTTGTTCCCTTTTGTGGGGTTGTTGATGATGGCTAGACATTGAAGAGGACCTACATTTATGGTATAAACCACTGGAGATGATACTGAGATGCTAAATAACGATCTTGATAAAATTTTGGCCGTTTCATGATTTTTTTCCCAGTTCAGTCCACGAAAATTTCATCTAATGACCAACACCTAAATTAGTGGCTATCTCAACCTACCCAACTCAAGCTAGGATGTTAGAGGATGTCTTAAAGGTTTTCTTCTTTACACGGAACTACTGAAGAGTAGAACCTTAATTAAATATGAGATGTCGGAACGGTTATTATTGCCAAGTATCTGATTTTTAAATATGCAAGTGTTATATAATAGGTAGTCTGACTTGTAACATCTGAAATATTCAGGACAAGAATGGTGGTTGGTGTTGGATCCAAACACATTGCTGGTAGTTTTGTTGAGGTGATTGAGCAGCAGGGTTGGCAAGGATTATGGGCTGGGAACGCAATCAATATGCTCCGCATAATCCCTACCCAGGCAATTGAACTTGGAACATTTGAATATGTGAAACGAGCAATGACATCAGCCCAAGAGAAACGGAATCATAGTGAATCCCCAAGGGTGCAAATTGGTCGTGTCAGTCTAAACTTTTCTCTCTCCTGGATCTCTCCAGTTGCTGTGGCTGGTGCAGCTGCTGGAATTGTTAGCACACTTGTATGCCATCCCCTAGAAGTTTTAAAGGTATTTAGTACGCAACAATCTTATGAAAATAGATATTTGGTGACCTGATCAGGTATTTCTACCTGTTAGTGTATATGCAGGAGATCTTTGCTGATCTATGTCATGAGGATATCGTATATGTCTCTTGTTTCTTGTCTTATACTTTGTGAATGTCTCTAGTTGGAAGTAGATTTCGTGTAACTTGTCAATCTTTGACGATGTTAGAGTTGATGATATCTAAGACATCAAAATATAGAAGCTTCTTCCTCTTGCACATTACTTCTGCTCCAGCACTGATTATTTCCCTTCTGAATTCTCGTTACAGGATCGGTTGACTATCAGTCCTGACGTATACCCTTCCTTAACTGTTGCAATTGGCAAAACTTATAGGGAGGGTGGGCTTGGCGCTCTCTATGCTGGTATCTCACCTACACTGATTGGCATGCTTCCATACAGTACGTGTTACTATTTCATGTATGAGAAATTGAAGAAATCTTACTGCAAAGCGAAAAACAAGATGTCATTAAATCGTCCGGAGATGCTCCTGCTGGGAGCTTTTGCAGGTGAGAAAGATGGCTTCAAGAATGCCGCATGGTCTTCATGAAAAATATTGCTTGGTATTTTCCAAGATAAGCTTAAAACAGCTATTCATTTCGTTTTGACAAAGATAATTTGAAAGCATTGCTACTTTCCAACCCATTTTTACCTTCTCGTTGGTGATGGATAGTTGCTTTGAAAAAACTTCAGATTCTTGTCTGAACTAAAACTGATTCTTTCACATGCTAGATCTGCATATAACACGTTGATAAGGTTTGGGGAGGATTTACTTCAAATCCATACTCCCCACTCCAAGTAGCAGCAAATTTTCCTCGTTGATATGCCTCCTATTTTTGATTGTGGGCGTTACTCTTGGCTCCTGTAAGAGACTGTTAGGGCCTATTGCACCATTCAAGAGCCCATTACAATTTGTCTGTTAGTTACCTTTAGGCTGTATATTTGAAGCTGTACATTCTTTGCCAACCATGCTGCTTGTCACGGCCTTCCTCAGGGATAAAGATGGACTCTTGTTTTGACTGTTAATTATGATAACATCTCACTATCACTAAATGAAATTACATCTACATCGTACATTGTCAGGTTTTACAGCTAGCACAATTAGCTTTCCGTTGGAGGTGGCCAGGAAGAGGCTAATGGTGGGAGCTCTAGAGGGTAAGTGCCCACCCCACATGGCTGCGGCACTTGCAGAAGTCATTCGGGAGGAAGGTTTGATTGGACTCTACAGAGGGTGGGGTGCTAGTTGTTTAAAGGTCATGCCATCTTCTGGTATCACCTGGATGTTTTATGAAGCTTGGAAAGACATATTGGTTGTCGGAAAAGGTCAGCTATGACACGCATCCACGGTCCACCATGATTCGAAATAAAAGTTCATAGTTGAGACTCCCACGTTGGGGTGGTTTACTGAAATCACAAAGGTGGAAGGTACCAACCAACTGGCAGGCTAAAGTCGCTAGGTGGTTTTGACATAATGCTGAGATGAATGTGTCCTTCCGAAGGGGCTGGGGAAGTTCGTGGTTTTGGGTGAGGGCTTCCCCTTTGTAGTCCACGCCATTGTTGACAGCTGACCAAAAATTGGGTGAGGTTCAATTTTGGTGCACCGTAATATTACTGATTTTTTTTTATCAGTTATAGATTATTTCGTTTTTTTAAGTAATAAATTTTGGTCTTTTTGGTTTCGTACGTATTGTTTGCTTTTATACCATGGATTGGTGGGACATTTTTCTCTCTTGAAAACAGAAACAAAACGTCATTTATCTTTATTCTTGAAATTGCGATATCTATAGCTTAGCCCTTTCGTAATTTTATCTGAAACCCGACACATCCGAATGATGCCATGAACAAATTCTTTTGCTGACGATTAAGGTTACGCTACATGATAGGCGATGTAAATTGTTCCTTGAAATTTCAATACCCATAAATCTACGTGGGACATTCGATTGTAATTGATCTATTAAAGTTATACCACTTGACTTTTTATTTTATTATGGTTTTGTAAGCGATTTTGGTGATCATATCCAAAAATGTACGTAACAAATAAGGTGTTAATTGACAAATGCTAGTTTGACGGCAAATTACAAATACAACCCAATTTGAGGGAATTTAGTATAATTTTTCCTACTTATAACAATCACGAGGTGAAAACAACACTTTTAAACCACTGCTCCGTCGTTCTCATATATTCAGGATGTTCTTTCCATGGTTTCACAAACCGGAATCAACAAGTACCAGAAACAAAAAAGAATCGAGTAAAATGGGGTCAGGATTCATTTATTTATGAATATGTTCACAATTATTGTTACTCGTCAGAGGTAGATCTCTATGTGGCTCGCCCAAGCGGGTCTCCAAAATAGTAATGAAGAGAACAATGTCCATAGATGATGAACTAAAAACGTGTAGCCTACATGATCTCCTGCTCTGAAGTACTGCAACTTCTTCCCTTCAGAAGCTCATACACACATGTGCAGATTGGTGGAGTGTGTTCTGCCAGCAAGTACAGACAAAACAGGCATAATCCTGTCTCATGAAGGAAAGAATTCAAGTAAGACGAATATATTTGGTGGCGATAAGATAGTGGCAGAAGCCTTAATAAAATGGAACACAACCCCCAAGACGAATATATTTGGTGGTGATAAGATAGTGGCAGAAGCCTTAATAAAATGGAACACAACCCCCACTATATGAACTTTTCAGATTTTAAGCCTACGACATCTTCTCAAGTTTTTTCGCATATTCCTTATAAGTAATCTCTTCAGAGTCTACACTATCATGGGAGCCTTAACAGGGCTTCAGAATTTTCCTCCAAACCTACCCAACCAATATGATATATCATAGATATAACTGGCGGGTTAACTAAGCATTGGGCATCACCCGCATGACAGAAGGAGAGGCAAATAAAATGTTTAAAGCTAGCTCATACAATTTAAGACCTCGAAACTACAACAACATTAAATAAGCTTGAGTATTAGCATTAACAAGACAAGAAAAAAGGAAGTATAACATAAATGGTGAAATCTCTATCCTCAAAGGTGCCTCGCCAATATGGGGAAGGATACTCATCACATGGTTCCTAGCAACAGCAAAAGTACTCTTTTGGGAAAATAATTCATTGATACTGTCCTAGAACCTTTTCACATTCTCAAATTTACCATGCCAAAAGGTAGCTAACAAATGCCATCAGTAAACTTGTTATAAAGACATGTCCAAGCTAACATAAATTTCTACCACAAACATGACTAAGCCAAACAGGTGATGACTAACCAGGGAAAGTAACTATCATCAAGGGTACAAATAATTAACATAATGGGGCCTTGGAAATGAGAAAGCTTGTTGCTGTGTGTCCAATTCACCAAAAAGACAAGTCCATGCCGAATAATACGAGAAAGGTCATCTAAAAGCAGAGACAATTGCTCAACGTTTGGATTGTAAATAATATAATACCCCTCATACCACGAAATTGGAAAAGGAAAAAAAAGAAGTGACAGATCAAGCAGCAAATAACTTTGACATACTTCCACTAGTCACCAAGCTTTTTACTTAGTACCAAACAAGTAGTTAACTTAAGTCACAATATGTACAGATGTAAGCTGCAACATACCAGCATAGGCGACAGTAACACCTGAAACTAATCTCCCCAAAGCTGATAGTATGTAAAGACAAACCACCACCTGAAAAAGATTTACGGTACATCTTCAGCAATATCAAATACATCTCAGCATTTGAACTGAGCCCCTTTCTTTGTGGGTTGTTCTGGCAAAGGCCTACAGACTTACAATGTTTATGAATTGGACAACCAATATAAATTGACAAACTAGCAGTAAGCTGATTAAAAATTTGAAAAACTCACCATGAATGCCTTCTCCCTCCAACCCAATGATTTCTCTTAGAATTGAAAAACTTAAAGTACACCGCTTATGCACAAGCTCCATCAAGGGAGAACAATTAAACTTGCATAGTTTACCTTGAAAAATAGCCTCCTATCATGACCCGTCGCAGCAACCCTCAAAACAGACTCAGCAGCCCCTATGGTATTAGCTAAACATGCAAAAAAGCTATTGGCAGTGTCCTGAGAAATCTGCCACTCCAATGGATCCACAGGTACCCTATGCAACAATGGTTTGCAATAATATCAGATTGTTTAATGGAAACACATAGTTAGGATGGGACATAAATGGGCACATCTGCTGAGGAGCGGGCATTTTTTTACCTCCCCGAGATGATCATATCGCTAACAACTTTTTTTTTCAGTGGTTCCATTCAAGATTTTTCAAGCATAATCATACTCCCATTTTTATTCGTTTACTGAAAAAACTAACCACAGGATTACCGGATTAAATTGCCCAAATTTCCTAAGCAACCAAGCAAAGCCTAAATTTGAAACAAGCAATTACCGTCAAGATACCGAAATCACAAGCAGTGGATATGGAAATTACGAAGGGCGAGAGAGAAAGATAGGGAATTGGATTACGAGATGTTCAATTCAGTTGATGGGGCAAGCAAAATTGTTCATTTGGTAAATTAGAAAGAAAAAAGAAACGACGGAAGTCAAGAAAATCCAATAAATTGAAAACCCTAATTTAATTACACATTCAAGAACCAAACCCGAAGAAGAAGCTCAAAAGTGGAACCCTAATTTTCTCTAATAATCCAAGAACATTCACCTAGAACAAAGAAATTATTCAATTGATCACCTTTCTAAAATTACCTTAAATCAACGGAGAGAGAGAGAGAGAGCGACTGTGCAAATAGTACTTACGAGATGTTCAGTTGGCTGAAGAGGAGGCCAAGAATGGCGAGGGAGCAGAGGAGGACGATGAGAACGTCGGAGACCAAGGAGAGAAGGCTGGCTTTCCTAAAGGCGCAGTGGTAGTACACCAAGGTACCACTTATAAGCAGTATCAATGGGACCCCAAGTCGGCTCTTCCTCCTTTGCCTGCTCCCCTTGCTCTTGGTATTGCTATTGTTATGATTATTATGGGTATCCATCTCCCACATCAAAGCCACCGCAATTCACTACTTCATCATCATCATCATCTCGACTTCTATGTGCTTCTTCAACTTCTGCGCTTAATTCTTCTATAAGAACCCCCCCCCCCCCTCTCTCTCTCTCTCTCTCTCTCTGTGTGTTTATAACGCAGTATTTCCCCCACTATAACCTTTGTTTAATAACAGACTTCAATAAATAATAACAACTATTATAGAATCCAACTCTTGTGCGTCTTACGTCGGAGAGCTGTAGCTGGGATGGCACCTCCCCCTTTGGGGAGGATAGCTCCGGGGGTCGAATCCCCCCTCCCCCGCAGGCTTGGTCCTGCTTCCTCAATATGCCAAAAAAAAAACTCTTGTACGAATGATTGGATTCTCAATTTACGAGTCGACGTCCTTACCTCTTCTTGGATCCTTTCTAAATGTTATAAATTGCTTACCTCGACAGAAAGATCAAAATTCTTTATTCGGCAGCCAACTACTCTGTACTAAACCCTGAGCGTTAGCTCAGTGGTTACCTCCTCCCTTGAGTGAGGGTACTTCCGGAGTTCGACACCCCTTATCCGTAGGCTTGTAACAAACTCACATAAGCTTGAAAATTCACACCTTGGAAAACCGGCTTACCAAGTGAAAGTGCCTCCAAGCTTATATTAAGGCATTACTTTTATTCCCCAACCAATATGAGACTGTTACATATCACCACCCTTTAAGACCATCGCCCACGTTGGTTGAGCACCATGGGGCTTCTATTCACCGGACTGGGGTCATGCTCGTTCTACTGGATCCATGGCCGTGCCTTCTATTCCTCGGACTAGGGTCGTGCTCGTACTAACGGATCCATGGTCGGCCAATCCGTAGGCGTGGTGGCGGGGTAGAACAAGAGCCCACAACCGACTCTGATACCATTTGTAACAAACTCACATAAGCTTGGAGATTCACACCTTGGAAAACCGGCTTACCAAGTGGAGGTGCCTCCAAGCTTATATTAAGGCATTATTTTTATTCACCAACCAATGTGGGACGGTTACAAGGCTATGTCTGCTGCCACTGTTGACCAAAAAAAAACTCCGCTGTACTAATGATTGGAGAAAGAAAAAAAAATGAAATTGTGTGCATATTTGACTTCGCCGAAAAGTGATGGAGAAGTTATTTCACTTTTTGTACACAGAAGACATTTTTATGGCATTTATCCTTATATGTGTACCATTGATGGAGCTTTTGTCTGTGTAACATTGATGCCCTTTAGCTATGCACCATTCCTCTTCTCTTTTTGTGTTGTTTTGTGTGGTAATTGTCTGAAGTTTGATACATCAAATGTATGACTTTCATCTGAGAGCTCAGTCACAAATCTTTAGCCAAACCCTTCACCTTAATCTTGTCTTGCTTTACATACATATAGATCAGGCAAATGATTCTCCTGCAAGAACAAGAAGACACATCCATATTTGCTAGTCATTAACAGGGACCCAAACTAACAAGAGATTACAGAAGAGCATGAACATGAACCTCAGCATTAAAGTTTATTTTCAACATATCATTGACAATTACTGTACATAGAAACACAGTTTTTTTTGGGGGGGGGGGGTTGGGAATTGATAACATATATACAATTTGCTAATCTTCAGTCCCATAGATTTACTGAGCTATACCAAACAGGCAGCTAACAGTGACAGAAGCAATAATGGGATTACAGTTGTAACGAATGACAGGCGTTTTCCCATCTCAAATGTTTCGCTTGCAGAGCAGTTCTTGTTATGAACTCTCTACTTCCCAGCACAAGCAAACCCTGAATGGTAAATTGGAGCACCTTATACTTCCAACTGTTGGCTTTCTGCATGTTAGCAATAACCCATTAAATTTCTTAGCGATAGGAGTTTAACAAGATCAAGAAAACTTCAGTTTAGGTGATAGAACATAAGTTAACATACATCTACGACATTTCAAACACTCTTTATCTCAAACGACAATTGTATATCTTCTGAAAAGTATTCCCAAATCTACCTGCAACAGATATATTTTTACATGTGAGTGCTCGGTGCTGTGTGCGCGTGGGTGTGCATGTGCCTGTGAGCATGGATGTACATGCGAGTGTATGTTTGCACCCGATTGCAATAGCCTGAGTTAAGTTATTTATTTAGTTTCAACTATAGATCAATTCCAAGGCAAGGTGCTGCAGACCACCGTATAGGAAACTAGGAATAGAAATATAGACTCAGGAGCTCTGACTGAGAAACAGCCTGATGATAAGGAAACTTTTGCCTATTTGGACCTTTATCATCTAAATGTTAAATAAGGACTTTTGTATCATTACGTGTGTACAAAAGACCTGTATATATGCGCACTGCCAAGCACACCTTTCATCCCATTCCCTATAGATAAATTCAGACTGGATAAACATGGATTTAATATGTCCATGAATTAAAGGAGGAAAACTTACTCACCTTCACCAGATAGTTGTTCAAATCGAGCAACTACGTGTTTCCCATAAGTATATTTCTTCAAAGCATGGAGATGAACTCTTATACGATTTAGTAGAATCTCCTGCTGCCTATCATTGCTTGTTTCGAGAATCTTCTGGACCACATAATTTGCAAATTGGTCCTTTACCATTGCCTAGTACATGGGAGTCAAGACACAACAAAACTCAGAAAGCAGAAAGTAAGTTCCAAGCTGCGTTGTACTGTATCGATCCCAAGTATTCCCAAAGACTAGCCAACTGTGAATAATGTGAAGTACAATTCCCAGTAATCTTCTCATCTTAACTGCATTAATGCCTACGCAACTTCACAACAAGCTCAGTGAAGAGAAAAGAACATGCAGTTCCATCGGGTAAACTGTATAGTAAGTTCATGTTACCAGAGGATGTCAAAACCTATACATTTCAAACTGTTGGCAAACTCTGGGTACTCAACACAGTTGGGAATGCCTCAGTAATGAGACCTAAAGCGGCAATAAGATTAAAAATCAATTAATCTGATCTCAAACTCTAAACTTCTCAGCAGTGGTTCTAAAAAGTAAAACAGATTTGGGCAGTCCAACTGTGATACCCCGAATCCCACATGGAGTGGGAGAGGAGAATGAATGAGTGATTGATTCTATAATAGCCAAGTCCCACATTGGGACCTTACTAAGTTAAACTGGGTTTTATAATGATCCAAGGGGCTTCAAGAGCAACCTTGACTAGTCCTTTTGAAGTCAAAACACAAATGTGGCTAGTGCTTGTCCTTGGGTCGTTACACCAACAGTGATACAAATTATGTGTAATAGGGAGGGCTGAATTCGAAATACAAACAATTATTATTATTATTATTATTTTCTTTTTTTTGGGGGGGGGGTCATGGAAATTTTATAGAACTGACCATATGTGCAAAGGGGAGAAAAGATTCTTCTAGATATTTCTGAGGGTTGATTTACATCATTGGATGACACATTAGCATCAGTATAACTTATTGGAAATGCTAGAGAAAAGATTTTATCATCAGCCTTGGAATATTGTGCAGCGATTTTGAACAGGTTATCACAATTCCCAAGGCAATCTTATAACAGTTCTGTCAAAATTCCAAATGTTCAGTTGCCACATTAGAAAGGGATAGCAAGGGACATATGATTCCTGGTAAGTAGAAGCATAAGATTCAAGACATATTCAAAGATATCCTCTGAGAGCAATATTTCTCTTTTGCCTGGCTTGGATCACTGACCTCATTGCAAAGCAGAATCAGGCCAAGCAAAATCACAATATAAAACTATCAGCAACACACATTATAATTGCCGATAGGGCATCACTACTGTTACAAATAATGTTAGCCTCTAATACGTTTTGAAGTTGACCTAGACCGATGCAAACCAAGAGATGTCCTACAAGGGGGCCCTGAGGGGCAGGGGAAGGCTTACCAATAAATTCTCATTGTCCTCAGAATGCCCAATTATCTCCTCAATCAAAAGCTCCCGTTCAGCAGTATCTCCATACTCCAAACATTTTTCAACAACATTTGAAGCGTATTTATGCTGGCTCATTTGGACAACTGCACCAGTGAAGCTTTTGATAATTCGAGTTCTTGCATGGGGCTTTCCCATCTCCAAAACATGCTGTAAGCATATTGATCCGTTTTTATATTCAATTCATAGAGAAACAAAAGAAGAATTAAACATGGAAATAAACAAAAACAAGAGAGCTAGAGAGAGAGAGAGAGAGAGAGAACTGATTTTTGCATCAGAACGAAGTCAGCCCTAAAAATAAAAATCATTTGGCAAGCTGACAACGGGACCAGCTGCACAAGTAAAATCCATTACACGCTGCCTCACTGTAAAATAATTTACCAATGCACCCTGAGTTCACGAGTACAACACTTCTGTTACCATGCTCATAGCTAATAGCTCTAAAAGCGTAAGTTATCAGCAAACAGAGTGAGAATTTATTCTGCCACAACCAACTAATATTTACTATTAATTAGAGACAGTCCAAGAAAAAAAATCATCCGAAACTTCAGTGCAAGACCCTAGTATATCAAAACCTAAAAGCATCTAAAATAGCAACAAGGCTGGCAGCCTTTATTGCTTCATTTGGAAGTTCTTTCTTTTGTTCTTTGTCCATAAATACTACTGCTTCCCAAGACCTCTCTACACAAAACACCTGCAAACTCACCCTATAAATATTTTCCCTTGAAGCCCATGTGATCCTTTCTCCATAACAATGTACACCTCTTCTATTACCACCAAAACCACCTATCAACCTAAAAACTAGCATCATGTCATGCAACAAATTGCAAGTTGCAAGTAAATAAAAAAGCAGATGATTTTAAAAAAGAGCACAAAAAAATCCCTACTACTATCCCTCCCTAGACATAATTTAGGGCATGTTCGGTTGAGTTTTTTTTTAGGATTTGCATCCTACTTTTAATTTTACATGTCAAACATCACAAAACACATATATTCCAATACAACACTTAATTACTTTTTTTTTACGAACATCAATCCCGTTTAACAACTTCTGCACGCATGACAATACAACTTTAACATCACCTAAATATTCACAATTTTATCAGACTCCTACAAATTTCTTCCAAACGAACATCACCTTAGAAACTGAAAAACAAATGGATCACTTAGTTCAGAAATATTGGGGTGAGGAATGACAAAATATTATCAACCACAACAACTACCATGAAGGAGCAAAACACAAGCATTTAGACAATCATCAGTTTCTAAGTTTCACTCAAGGGAACTTAATACTATAAGAGAAAACATTTCAGAAAACAAATAAAACCAACCTGTGTGACATAGTTGCCATACTGATCTTGAGACAGAACACAAGCAGACTCCAAGATTTCTTCCACTATGCATTGAATTTGTAGCTCATCTGAACAATGCTCCAAAACTCTCTATCACAAATCAAAACATGAAAAATTTAGTAGCAAGCTACATGAGAGTATTAGTAGAGCCTACATACACGAGAAAAATTATGGGCTGACTACCTGAATGACACGGCAACCATAGGGATGAGTAGCAAGCGTGGCAACTTGACCTTGAAAAGCAGAGACAATAAATCCAATTTTCTCCACAGGGACACATTCTATACATTTCTGTATAACATGATTTCCATTTTGATCACGTACACATCTCATAACGTGTCCATCAAGCTCGTGCACAAGCTGTATTTTCTGATCAAGCTCAATAACTTCCAGGGCCTACAACAAAGATCCAGCGCAGATCAAAAGTCAAAGAAAATGCTAATTAATCAGGACAGCTTTCTGGAAGCACGCCCTCGGAACATGAGAAAATACAGACCATAAGATGTACCAGGCTATAATGACCAGTTTTGCAACAAGCGAAACAAGAAAACCTAAAAGGATGTAATGCAGTGAGGACTACAAAGGTTAAGTTCCTGAGAAGGCCATTAACTGGCGTGATGCCATATAAAAGGAGGACAATCGGAAGATTTGGAATAGCTAGATGTAAAAAATCATCTCTACTCCCTATTTTGACAGCACATAGTAACATGGAGAGATGCCAAAATCGCATATATTCTTATAGACTTCCCAGCAAGCTAAAAGATTCCTCAAGCTGTAAAAGAGATGCCAGAAGGGAAAGATGAATAAGGCTGAGCATCATCAAGCCACGGGTTCAACCAAATATCACTCTCTCCCCACCGAGAAACATCAAACAAACTCACTGTCAAGCAAATACCTTCTTTAACCCAAGAAATCCCCCATCTGTTAGCTACGTCATTCACAAAACTAACAGCAACCATATATTCTGCAACCAGCATATATCATCATCTAAATGCTTAGAGAGCTTAACTTATTAAGGTAAACTTCAGAGACACAATCTTGATATTCAGCCCCCTGCTATGGATCATACAAGCTATTTCCATTCTCAAGCTTTTACAAGACCACATAAGAGTCGTTTTCTTTTGGGGGCCTGGGTTCCCCAAGCATATGGAAGGGAAAACGTGGGACTTTCCAAGAGAGGAAACTTGCTTTATCTTAGGGTTCACCGTCTTGAGAGATTGTCAGCCATTAGCGTGCATTATGCCATTACATTGGTTTGTCTTTCATTGTTACTAGTTATTTTATTCAATTCTATTCAACATACCCCCACTTCTAAGACTTGACACAAAAGAAACACTGTTTTTTTTTCATCCCCTCCCCTCTTTTAAGAGGTGGAAAAGTACACGCTTCTCTCTTTTTCTTGCCCTATTGAAATGATCATGCAAATGCTTGTGATAGATCGGCACTTGGTGGAATTACAAGCCTGCATATCTTCATCAGCGTCTATCATACCTTCTGGATTACACGACAACCATACATCTGCAAACTTAAAGACAACATCTGTCCAGCAAGTTGATCTGCAAATTCTTTTCTCTGTCCAAGACTTCCATGTTCAAAAAACTGTAGAAGAACATGTTTCCAATAATCAAGCAAGTCATTCAGAAAGTTAATATGTCCATCAAGATGGTAGATGACAAAAACAATTTCCAAGCATACTGATTTTTAAAGCATACCTTTTGAATAACATAATTACCAAAGACATCTATCATTAAATTTGAAGCATGTGGAAGAACTTCTTTGAAAACAGATTCCTTGTCTTCAACACTGCACTGTTCCAGCTTCTGCTGAATAAATCGACTCCCGTGTTGATCAACACTGAAGTTATGCAGGAATGCAAACAAATTTATTTTCTTGATGGAAACAGTACATAAGATGTGGATGACAGGAAAGAAAAAGAAACAAAGAACATATTTTAGTTTAGAATCTCGCCTGAATTCAACAACATGCCCTGAAATATCGGAGAGTTCCAACTTTCGGGCATTACTGGATTTCAGTTCTTCAAGAAGAGAGGGCCTTTTGGTTCTTCAAAGCTGTTGAGTCCTCTCTGTCTTTGCCATCCAGAATATAGTCCACCATTTCTAAGTGAAGCTCGAGGAAGCCTCATCTCACTTCGCTGACCCCGATGACTCATTCCACCTTCTGGAGATGATGTCAGTAATGGACTAGGAAGAGGTGATGCTGGATATCTTGTCATCACTTCCAAATTAGGAGGATTTGGAAAATAACTACTACTAGTAATTCCCGCTTTCCGTGGACTTAGAATGCTAAAACTCCCATTTGTTGGAGACTGAAGTTTATGATTATAAGATGCAACAGTTGACTCATTCAAGGCAAAAGGATTGATCTGGCCCCCAACACCCCCTTTTGATGTCAACTGAGAATGGTAAGCACTGCTATATGCATTACCCAAAGGATGTGGATAGTATAGCATATGACGAGGATCCACAAAAGAAGGTTGAAGCATTAATCCATGTTGCCCATAAAATTTCCCTAGATGTTGGACATCACCTGCGAATGGGATCCCTTCCCCTGTTGAAGCACCAGCAGTTTGACCACTAAAGCTTGGAGCAGAAGTAGCATCAAATGGCAGAGGAATCACACCGGGAGAGGGGTATGCCGCCATATATGGGGGAAGATGTGCTGAACTCAGAGCATATCCACCAACACTATATTGAGGGGCGAAGAACCCAGATGAATAAAAATTAGTGTAATATGGATTTCCTGAGGTCATATAAGTAGCTGCTGTTGCATACAAGGGAGGTGTGAGTCCACTAGAATGCAATGCAGGCTGTAACACACCAGAGGAGCTGGGATGACTATGGGGAACTTTTTCAATGACCCCACGAGAATGATTCATTCCTTGAGAACTTCCTTGGGCCCGGAACCCCTGAACTTGATATGAAACACCCCATTGTGTCGCTAGATCATGTTGCACTTTATTCCTCTTATATGACAGTCGCTCCTCTTGTTTCTTGCTGTCACTCTCTGCATTAGATGCTTTAGTTTGGATGTCCATTCCAGAGACATCTGGCCCAAGGGCCCCACTAATTGACACATCATCCTTAAAATCAGCATCTTTATTGTTTAATTCATTGTGTTCCGGGATTGGTGAGTTCCCTCCCCCATCAAGACACCTTGAGGTCCTAAAAGAGGTCCCTGAAAGACTGCTATCATATGTCACTTCACCAGCAGGTGCATCCAGAGGATGAACCTCTGAAAGCTCATCAGTAGAGCATGTATTTGATTTTGGTAGCTTAGAGGCATCAACAGAAGAAACGTTCAACGAAATTGCATGGACATCAGAATCACATGCTCCCTCAATTGTTGCATGGCCTGATGAACAAGACTGATTATAAACAGGAGAAGGTGTACGGGGAAAGTCTTCCTACAAATACACCAGGAAAACGAAGTAGAAGATGATTGAAACCAGAAATTGGTATTCAGCGTATTGAAAAATCTCAAGGGCCAGTCAGTGGACAATAAAGATACTAATTAACATCTAAGAAAATCCATGGTTTTTAACTATGTTCCACTGAAACCTTGTCACATTGCAAGTAGCTTCATTTTATGGTAGGAAAATTTTAAAATTTTCAACTCAATTCTGGATAAATCCAGAAAGGAATAGAGGATTAGTTGTAAAATGGATAATCAACAATAATAAATAACCATGAATCAAGGGACCACTGTCCATCATATAAAACCAGGCAATTCATTAGCAAGACTGATAAAAAAATACAAACAGTATTCACACAAAGGAAAATTCCACGATAGGGAAAGAAGTGAACATTCAAACTTTAGATAGACATTAAAAGTGGAAAGGGGGGGGATGGTTAAACATGCTTGATTGAATAGAATCAACTGAACATTCAATAGTATTATGAAACTCATTGATTTTTCGTTGTGACTAGAGCCCAAAACACCCTTTTAATACTCTACCTGTATCAGATCAACCAAACTTTTGTGAAGACTAGACAAATAAATTGTATCCTGTCCAGGCATAGGTGCAGTACTACTTTCAGCCAAATTGTCGGAAGCTACCCTGGATGAAGTATCATCTTCACACTCCTCCTTATGAGCAGAAAGGGAGCCTCCAGACAAATGCAAGGATCCATTGCCACTGTCCTCAGCAGAAGTCAATTCCCAATTATTTCCAAAAACACCAATTTGATGCAGCAGACGCCGATTCTCTTGGGAAATGAGAGGTGGAGGAAGCCGCGGGTTTAAGTTTATGTTTGAGGTGTAATATGCGAAATAAGCTGGATCGAAGCGCACTTGTTCCTCAGGCACGCAACTCTCAATTGAACTGCCCAAATTAGCCAAGCTTGAATTCAGCCGAGAGCTATGTTGCATTAAAAGATTCTTGATAGATGCAAGTGAATCTTCCATATTTGGTGGAGCACTACGACTTCTATTAGGAACTGTGTCTGCTCGATCTTCAATACATCTTTGCCCCATCAACAGTATCCCCGACTGCTCTGCTGCCATGTTCTTTAACGGAAACTCAAAAGCTGCAGCATCCTTCGAAGATGGCCATTCTCTAACTCTGCTGCTTTCCACCATTGCCATAGGGCTCTCAGTTGCCATCCTGCGTTTCCTTTTTGGCTTTGCAATCAGAACACTTTTTTGCACTAGGGTTGAGCCAACTTGATAAAATGCACCATGAAATAACTCAACAGTTGCTGACTACATTTTAAGCAAATTGATTTTAAAGAAACGTAACAAAAGTATCTTTGCTAATAAACCCATAAAATCCGAGCAAAAATAGCTTCACATACAAACGGAAAAAAATGATGGTAAAATAGCTACACACATGAACAAAAAACCATCTGAAGACATAACCAGAAAATGACATACCATACATGCATACAAAGAAAACACAATAAAAATCAACAATCAATAGCCCGCACAATCACTGTGTTGTTTTCATGGCGAAAAAGAGAGCAATTTCTAATTATTTCCCCAACTCTAATTCCCTGATACATAACTTGAATGTCAGTGTCCCACATAGGCAAAATTTGAATGCAATATCCACAGTTATTCCACCAAAATGAGTCTGTATGACCTTGATTGTCATAACAACTATAGGCAATAGTACAGTTCTAACCATAAAACCATAAGCACAAACAAGAATCAGCAATAGTGAAACATAGCACCAATCCATCTGAAAAATCATTTCTCCACGAAAAAAAGAAGAAGAAGAAGAAGAAGAAGAAGAAGAGAGAGTATCTTTTGATTGTTAACAACGAGTCACATGGTAAGTTGGAAAAATTCTTTACCATTTGCCAAGCCATTCACCTTATCTAGACTCAGGTCTATCAAACATATGCTTATACATGTACTGGTCCCAGGTACAAATCAATTCAAGGCAGCAACTCGTCTGTATTACAGGATACAAGGAAGCAATGAGGTTCATGTTTTCCAGTAGCCAGGAATTGTATATGCCCTCTGTTACAATCTTCATCTATATGCTAATTACACGCATTGGGTTACTATGAAAAATAATTTCTAAATAATATTCAGGCCTCTTCCAGTAAATTATATGACTTTATTTCTCTGGCCACCTTTGCTATCATCTTGTCAAGGATGAAATCACTGCAAAAGGAGGAAATATGCCCTTTAAGATGATACGCAGGGCTGGTGGTAGACCCTGTCCAAGCAGAGGCCGTGGTAAGAAGTCAATTGACTCTCTAATCCTTCATCGCCCGCATCTAACAAACAGCCCATGCATTATTTCAGCTATTTATTCTCAATAGCCACAATTGGGTCCTTTGAATCCATTAGCGCACAACAGAAAAGCTTCTTAAATATACTAGGACGCTTTTACCTTATGCGGGATTAAGTCAAACTCCATCAACATTTTAACATGACACGGTCAGATACCATTTCTCCACAATCTCTCACCTTAAGTTTGTACGAAATTTGTGACAAGTCAACTTGCAACCCGTTAATCCTAAAGCTGCAAACATAGTCCACGGACAAATATTTACCAATAACTCAAACCCAAAAGAATAAAACATAAGAAACAGGCAACGAGACATATTACATAGCATTAAAGAAAATAATTCGACGTACTAAACCTTTTACAGGTTTGAAAAGCAAGACTACCACGAGAAAGCTCTGACAAAGAAGCAGAACTATGATAATTCAAAAGACAAACACCAAGAATTCTTGAACTTTCTTAGACAGTTTCAAGCATTAAAGGTCTCACCAGGTACCAATAAGAGTCCCTAAAGTTTGGAACAAATGATGGAAGCTCTCGGAGTTCTGGAGGCACTACACGAACACGTTTGTAGAGAGAGTCTCTCTCTCTCTCTCTCCAAGATTGTTGGTTTTGTGAAAAAAACACGTGCACTTGCTTGGAAGAACCATTTCAACGAAGGCTCAGCCCAGCGTTTGAAAGTAGTCAAGTTTCTTTTTTTCTTTTTAGTTAAATTTTTTTACAGTAATAATTAAATGGAAGCAAATTATGGGTGTACAAACCGTGTCGAAATGACAGTAATGCCATCGAGCAAATTTAACAGTGAAAGATTTGTTCGTAAATTCGTGTAAGGCCTTTTGGGGTATCTTTGGCAAATGGTCTTATATATTAAACAACGGAACACCAACTGCAATCGAAAAAGAAATTAAGAAAAATAAAACTCTAAACACCAGATGCAGACACGTGTTCCTTCGGACTGGTCCCAACACGACGTGGCTGTCTTCGTTAAACTGACACAGGTTTCACTCTTCTGATAATTACGTGGCGAAATAGCATTCTCCTTCTGCCCCCAACCCCTTACTTGGCAATTTCTTAAATAAGATCTTCGTTCGTTAACCTACCCACAACCATGTCAAATTAGTGTTCCCCGTAGCTGTTCGCCCATACAAGATACGTAATCAGTTCTGATGTAGAAATTTATAAAAGTATTCGTATCCTCAATTACCGAAATACCCTCTAAATCGGATAACGACCGTTGGGCAAAAAGTTAATTGCTCAACAGTGTGGGCACTAACCCGAAAAGGTTATACGGTAATTTTGTTTAGCTGGGAATAATTATGAGTTATTTGGCGAATAAAGCAATGGAAAACGTATCCAAAAAGTATAAGAAACCGCTGACGTGACTCCATCCCGACCTTCGGATGAAGCCGCTACTGGCTTTATAGTCAACGACGGACTTGTTTTATATTTTATTTAGTCTCGCGAAAATTAAAAATTTTAAAATATATTTATTTTATTAAAAATATTAGGTCCCAAAATTTTAAACAAACAAACGTGTTCAAAAGGCAAAGCAATGTATTCTAGAGAGTAGAGTGGCATATAATATTCATTTATTTTTTGTGGATATTCTATGAGGTATTTTTATTTTTTTTCCTTTTTTCCTTTTTTGTGGTCTATATATCCGTAAGGAACTTTAAACTTTTTATATTTTTATTTTTTGCGGTTTTTTCATATCAAATATGCAATACAACTTCCGGCAAAAGTTATTGTGTAAGTAAAGTTATTGTGTGAGTGTGTGAGTGAACGGATGAGATTAGTAGTTGATAAATCTAATGACTGACAAAATGTCACGTCAATTAATGAATCCGACCCACGAATCCGACCCGCACAACCGATTCGGTTTCATTAATTGACATGACATTTTGTCAGCCGTTAAATTTCTCAATTTCTAATCTCACCCGTCCACTCACACAATAATCGGCCTGTACAACTTCTTGTTCGCCTTGAAAGGTCACAACACTAAACTCATAACTTTTGACTGCTTTTTTGTAATAATTAGACATGATGACTTTTTGTTCTCGACTTACCCTTTCTTAATGATTAGTATTATTGAAGTTTTGTTAACATACTGATATTTTTCCATTTATTTATTAGAGACAAAAGGGGATTGATGCCAGGAATATGACAGGAGAGAAAGAAAGGTCGACGAATCTGCTGTTTTGATTCTTTTGATCGAAAGAGATTACCAAAATGGTATTAAACGTATCCCGCAAGATAATTCTCTTTTGGTGGTATGCAGTTACCAACCATACAACCCTATGAATCATTTAGTTTACAGTCACCACGTTGAGTAAATACATCTCGATTCTTCACGTATTTTTTTTTTTTGTAAAATCACAAAGATAACTTCGAACACTAGAATAAAGAATATCCAATGTTTAAATCAGATTTCTTCTTATATGTAATTCTCAATTTGGTTGCCCAACGAAAACTTACCTATTTCATCGTAACTTCTCATTTATAACGTTTCTCTCACATTCATCTCTTTCATTTTGGCCAGAATTCTTACGGGATTTTCATCCTGTAACATCGTGCTTTGTGACACTCTTCTCATATCTTGGCAATGGTCCTTTGTTCCCACTGCGAGAATAGAGAGATTGTAAAGTCATGGCTTATCACGAATTGTTAGATAATTATTCATGACATGTAAGCGATTTCTCCTTCTGGATAGAATGCGATGCAGGCTTGGTCATACCTATTAGGCCTCACAGAAGTTCGGGTCTGGATGTGATTCAGAATTGCTAGCATCACAATGAGTCCGAGACTTAAACAATGGCAGAAACATTAACTTCATGCTCGTACGATTTGAAATTAGCACATAAAATCTCTCAACCATTAGACATTCAAGGGACGCTCTTGAGGTCTTAGGATAAATTCACTGGGATGGATATGTTTTTAACCCTTTCCCCTGCCAGTGCCACTAAGGCTTTGTTTGTGTAACAAAATTTTAGCCACCTAAAATTTTGTCATCATTACAAAACTCTATCTTCTCACTTTTTCATCAATTTTCATATACTTTTTCACCAACCCAAAAAACTAAAATTTTAACAACCTTCGAATTTTAATTCTCAAACACAGCATAAATGTCAGACACAACCTGGATACTACCCACGTAACAAAGGATAAGCTGACGTAGACAAGTGAAAAGTGTCAGAAAAGAAGGGGTTATCTTTGTTCCTTCCGGATACCGGACGGAAGGCGGCCCCATTGTCTGTACTTTGGAGTTTTAGGTGGTTTGTGTGCAATCCGGACACTTCGTGGGGGGCCTGGGGCTCCCTCCATCATTGCCAGATTGGACTCATGGGTGGATGGGGATGCTTCCAAATCTCACCCCCAAAAAAAAAACCTCTCTTATTTTCTGAAGACCTGCTCGGCCAACAAAAGACTTATTCAAACACTTGAGATTGAAGAGTTCCATGTCAAAGTTGTTTGAAATTCAACCTGTTGGGAAAGTTTAGCGTCTTCAACCTGGGGGCCTGGGAAAGGCGTAGGCGTGGGACAACAGAACAAAACAGGGTTCAGCCATCCAAAAATATGTATGCCTCATGTATACGTACGTGCATGCACTGTGGATCAGATGCAATGAAGTCCAAAGAATTTGAGTTATATAATATATATATATAAGTCAAATTTTAAAACCCTCTTTAAAAAGTAATCCTCCTTTTATCTCACAATATAAAGCATTAATATGAAAGTTTTAGAGAATAAAAAATATCTTATTTTCTGAACCCACGTGCTGCTGCCGTCAAATGTGTACCTAACCTTCTCTACTTTCTCCATCTATGTAGTCTTAAATTTTTTATATTTATAATAATAAAAATAACAATTTGAGAAAAAAATATTATAATTATTTAATTATGTTTAAATTTTAGTAATCAAACGCACTCAAATTGAAGTGTGTGCCGTTTGTGGAAGGCAATAATTGTAAAACACAATCTTATAAGTTGTAACGACTCCATGACACATCCATAAACATTATCTGCAACACCAATATGGTTTTAACAAAATAACATAACACAGCAGAGAGCCCTCCTGCAATTCTTTCCTCTCGGCAATGAGAACAGGGGATCCATGTCTTTAGGCTCAAAATATTGGTATTCCTACTAGAAGGAGATGGGGCATTTCTCGGAGCATTAACAGGGGAAAAAAGTACTGGAGAGTAGGGTCACTTCCAGCCAACCATTCAACAGATCCTGCATTTCTTTATTGGTCCTAAAATCTACTATTAACAAGGGAAAAGGACGGGAGAGGGATCTCTCCGCAACTTGCCATCTGATAGATCAAGTTTCTTCAATTTCTCTTCACACCAAAACAACTGCTCCTTAGTGATCCTAACCATTCTAAGGACCCTTGATAAGATCTTCACGTCAATAAGACTTAATAATAGCTGAACATCTTTCTCTCTTTGGGGCCAGGATTTTTTCTTCCAGCCTTTCATCCTTTTACGCAGCTCCTTCAGTTTTATCACCTTCTGCAGTGTCCATGGAAGAGAATGATGGTTCACCAACAAACTCCAAATCAAGCAAGGAAGGGTTTAACATAGAGATGACATAATGATGTACAGCAATACCTAGACAGGGTCATAAATATCTCGACAGGTAAAAGTAGGTATTTTTGGTAATACCGTTTATGAACCTTAGGAGACAAGATTTTAGCCTAGAAAGTTGTATCCGCGATACATCATAGAACCTACCTTCTCAAGAGATGATTGAACCTGTTGAAGTGGAGTTGCAAACTGGTTGTGACTTCCAAATAGGTGAAGAACACCACTAGATTTTTTCTTGTCCATCTTAATGAAGAGGTGGAAAGTCAGGATTGAACTCTCAACTATCCTGATGAGATCAGGGGCAAGGACAGTCAGATCTGATTCATCTTCCTCTGCTTCTCTTGTATCCGAACCTGAAACAGATAAAATCAAGAAAATTACAAGCAGCACAATTTCAAAACTAAAGAAGCCACTCCAATAGGTAGTCCGTTCCCCATGAAGTAGAGGCAAGTTCCAACACCAGGTAAAATGATCCAAGTACATTACAGAAAGTGAAACATGCCAGAGCATCTTCATTTTCCCCGACAGAAATGACCCAAAACGTTTTATGCCATCAGCCATCCACAACTTTACCTTTTATATTAGGAACCTGGAGCAGTTTAGGCAAAAGATTCCTTGATCGAGCATAAATTTCGGACCTGAGACCCTCCTCAAAGGGCTCATTCTCAATAAACCTTTGTAATAGAACCTGGAATTGTTGAAACTGCTGAGCACTATAGTTGTAGCAGGCCGAATTGTCAGGTTGGCATGTGATTTTTTGACTCAATTGAGTGTATTGGCAATGAAGTGCTTCCCAAGTCAAGCAAACTTGAGCTACATACGACGTTTCAATATCTTGGAACGGGTCCTGACCTGGCTGCTGAAGATGTTCAATTTCGTCATCAGGCTCTTCAATCTTCTTCAAAGAAAGGCAGCGAAGAGGGGATGTAAGCTTCTTAGATGTAGGTCTTGGTGAAGGAGATGCAGAGGTTTGGGAGCCTCTAACACAACCTTTATTGGTGAAGAGGATTTAAAGAAATGTCATTACACAACAACCATTTAGCTCAGAATGAAAAATTGGAAATTGATGATAACAAAAGAAAAACCTATATCAATATCATAGAGTAAGAAAGCACAAGGCATGGTACAGAGGCAACCCAGACATGAAAAGCAACCAGTAAATGGACATGCTTGTTTGTTTGTCCAGCAGTGCCAAGTTCTCATTCTGATCCTTATGCTCCAGTAAGTAGCAAGCAAGAAAGGTGCTTGGCTTCCAGAATGTGTTGCTCATATCATCTCAGAGATTCCAAGAAGGCTTCCCGTACTTCTTGCTGCTGCTTAACCCATAGTGCAAAACATCTGTACTTTTTATAATATAATTTTCGAGCTATTGGAGACACTGTTTCGGGATTTTTGCATTTGCACAGAATGATTGACTTGGTGAAAACAGCAAAATTCAAATATATAGATTTTCGTAGTGAAGCTCATACTGAATTTGCAATATTACAAACTGGGAACTTAGTTGACTTTCATCAGCATAAAATCTATGTACAGACACTTGGAGTTCAAATCAATCGAGCTTCTAGCCTTTTGGAACTTGGCTAGTCAGGGAAGCAAGTCAATTTTCCAAGTACATAAATATCCAACAATCGTAATATCTAATCAGGTCCAACAACCTGAACCGCAAAGAAACAGCTAAACGAACTGCCAGTAGGATTTAGGATGGCGAACAGCACGAAGTTTCACTCTTGAAAACAAGAAATCACTAGGGAACGAAGGCATGCAAAGATAATATCTATGTAAGGAAACTACCTTTACCAACTTCATCAAGCTGCTGTGTGCTCATGCGATCGAAGAACAGCATTCGCTCACAATATTTGTCATACACGTCATCAAAACCGCCCCACCACTGCCGAGCTTCAGCTTCCACATCCCTCCACTCGCTAGAGCTGGTCTCACCTTCCTCCTCCTCCTCTTCCTCGTCCTCCTCACCACACGACTCTTCCTCAGGAATCAACACCATGAAGCTGTTTCGTCTCAGTTCTTTCAACCTCCTCTTCACCTCATTCATAATAAAATCATCATCATCATCCTCAGGTTCAGCAACAGGGTCAGCATGAGCTGATTTACTCAGATCATCACAGCTATTCTCACTCTTGGGTTCCTCAGGCGGTGGCACAGGCTTATCCTCTAAATCTTTTTCCGGGTCTGGTTTGTGGGCTTTTCTGAATTTTTTGACTTTAAAGATATTCATCTTCAGCTACAGTTCTGGCCACAATATCAACTAAATTCTACCTTCTGAATAAAAAATCAGAACAGCCAACAGCACACTAGTGCGTAAGTATGTGGACAGAGCACAATATTGTTCTTCAAGGAGTAAAACCTCGTCTAACCCCCAACGTTTCACAGACCCATAGTGAGATCCTGCAATAAAAATTTGTCCAATTAAATTGTCGGCAAACAAAACCGCCAAGTCTTTTGGGGAAAATCTGTTTAATTTTCAGACATTTTAAGCGAGAATCTGATTTGCGAGAATCGCTTCAACGTACAAAGCCACCATCACAAGAAATCAGCAATACATTGCCAAAATAGCAATCCACTCTAAAGTGACGCTTAAATCAGCTTCAAACCACATTCTTTTCACGAACATAGGAGCTCCGAAGAAAGCAGATGGAAACCCACAAAATGTAGCAAGCATAAAAACGCAAGAGTAACTGCTTTGACGCAAAAGCTCAACTACATAAACACATCCTCGCGAAGATTAACAAACAGAGAGGTAAGAAAAGTAAATTTCTTTCAAAAGTACTCGAGAATTTACTTCACAAGAAAAAGAAAAATCGAAGCATCCGCTTTTTAGTGAACAAAGAAACTGTACTTACAGTTACAGAGGCCAGAAACCCAAGCAACTTCTGACGATTTACGGATCCCTCTAACATCTCATTCCTGAGCCAAGCGACGAATCAAATCACAAACACTACCTAAAATTATCTACAGAAAGTCAACGTCTAGAGCAACGCAAGAAGATTTGCTGGTGTTTTTACACCATTTCGCTGCTCAAAAAGCAATCTTTTGATCAGCATTGTACCGAAAACACCCAAAACGCGTAAAACTATCGCAAAGACGCGAACTAAGCGATTCCGTCAACTTCTCAGCGGCCAAAAACACATTTCTTAACAGCTATTTCGACATTAAATCAGATCAAGAAAAAAAGAAACAAACACAATAAGGACAAACCCAAGAAATTTGAGAAGGAGATCCAGAAACACGTTAGCAATGTGAAACCATAGACACCTAACCCCAAACTTGAAGAAAACGATGAAACAAGATTCTGCTCTGCGGGAGCAACCCCAGAAAAAGAGCCAACGAGAGAGAGAGAGAAAAGTGAATTGGTGGTAACGAAAGAAATGAGGACTAGAAAAGAAATGCTACTCCATTAGTGTTAGCGTTGTGAGCAATAAATTTACTCTGATTTCCATTTCCAATAAAAATGGTCTACTGTTGGTGCTGTTCAACTTCTTGCTTTATTGGTAGTGTAAAACTAAAAATAATTAACTGGGCTAGTGGGCTGGATCCTTCTGGTAAACTGGGGGGGGATTGGGAGCACGAAACCCTAATAAGGGATCAGAGCAGTGGACAGACTCCACCTCGTACAGAGAATATTGTCAGAGAAGCACTTGCGAAACAAGAAAGCCGCGCTAAAGCCGTTTTGATTTGTACTTGAACTTAAATTACTCTATTACCCGCACATAAATATTGAAAGACAATCATGTCCACGCTCGTTATTCGTAGGCCACACCTTACCTTACTGTTACTGACCCCTTTCTCGAATCCTAAGGCAGGTAAATGCGAGAAATTGACTGTCAATATAAAATAAAAGGGAAAAGAAAAACAAAAATTATGGCCAATTCGAAATATGTATAGAACAATAATAAATTTACATCAAAATACTCGGGTCTCTCGGGTGAGAGCCGAGTATCCTGACCAACGGATTGTCTAGGAGGCTCCAATTTTTAATTAAATTAACTAGTTTAAGCTCTCTGTTTGGCATAGTCCTGAGGCTCTGACTGGGCTGGGGCCCGCCCCACAAATGGGACAATCCCAAGTTTTTAACCAAAATAAAAAGGCTTCCGTTGCCGGGACTCGAACCCGGGTCTCTCGGGTGAGAGCCGAGTATCCTGACCAACTAGACTACAACGGATTGCTAGTGCTATTGCTCCACTTTTAATTTGAATCTACTGACCTTTCCTCAAAAAGACGGATTTGAAAATTTGTCGGTCGCGTTACCGCTGGCGGTGTGACGGTGTCAGACGGTCAGCGTTGGTAAAATTGCCATTGACACAGCAGAGGAGGCTGGATGGATCCGTACAAAGTTAAATTGCGGGTGTAGGTTTCCTAACCCATCGGTCCCATCCTTGCCTCCATGCACACCATTAAATGCCGTTTCAATGGTACATCAAGATTTGGATTTTTTACGCCAACAACTCTGTTTTTTGCTTAAGAAAATTGTAAAGAAATAAATGAAATGGCTTTATTCGAGCAAGCTCTCCATGAACATCCTTCTTAACTACTATGCCCAGTATCGCTTAACCCTACACACGCATGATTTACTCGACATTCCATAGTCTTTCTCCTTCTCACCGTCACACCTTCTCTTCATCTTTCTCATCCTACCAACTATGAATCAGCTCAGCAGTCTCTTCAGCGTGCCACCACTCAACCTCACCTTGCTATCATTACAGGCGATTACCCCAAACGTCACCCTTCTTTTCCACTTTTGGTTTTTTTTCCTCCTCCACAGGCTCCACTTGTTTCACTGGAGACGTTTTCAACTCAAATTAACTCGCCGAGAGAACCAAGAACGCCCAGTGGAAGCATATTAGCCGTGACTAGCTAGATAGGATATGCCTACTTTATCAATCATACCACTATTCTTGACTACTTGTTTAAGATTATTGCAAAGCTAAATCATCTTTGAATATTTGCCTAAAGCAAAAGCTTCAAAATCAATATCTCAGAAAGACCTTAAAATAGCACTCATGACAAAGACCCCTTGCCCTCACTTGCAAAACCATTCCACTCATGCTAGAACTAACAACCCCATGAATGCAAAATGTGAGATTCCACTGTATCGGAAGACGTATTATGGTGGCTTATGTACCACATTTTGGTTTAATTCAAATTAGCATTGATACAAAAAAAATCCGCAGATGAATTCAGATTGGTAAGGGACAAAGTGTATCATTTCTCTCCATATCACTTCAAACAATAATAGCTTGACATGGGTTTTAGGTGTTATGACTGTACATCCAACAGAATGTGTTTCATACTTCCTTTCACACCACATTAAATTTACAGGCATTCAGTTCTCCTAGTTGGACGACTTTTTTCAAAATGTGTAATTGCTAACAGAACAGAAATATACAGTTTCTTCTCACATCTGATATTTGTAGAGGGTTTTTCACCACTTAGCAAGACCTAAAGCAACAATTACATTCATGTATACAAATACCTGCTGTGGTTCAGGATGAGCATTTGAAGTGGTCTAGTAACCTAACCAAGAGGAAGGAATTGGCTGAAACTTGTTCTTAGCGCATGCCAATACATCAAAGTAGTCGACACGACTAAAGCAGTCACGGAAATCGGTGAACAGCTTTTCAAACACCGTCCACTGGACTCTTGTTGGTCTCGAGTATGGGTATGGAAGGAAAACCTGCAGATAGTTAAGGCAGGCCAATGGGTAATCCACATCAGCATGGGACTCAGCCACTGAAAGCAAATACATAGGAACCAGCTTTAAATAAGAGTGTAGCAACCACAATTAACACATTTATGTTTGGAGCACAACTGTCCACTTAGGAGATTTAATGTCAAGCATCAGCTTCTTAGGGGACAATATGAGTCCTCTCTCTCTCTTTCTACACATGCATGAATATACAGGCACGCACACATGCACACTGCAGAATATGGACGTGCTTCCGTGTGTTTATATATATGTACTCATGAATCTCCCAGTATCTCTAGAGTGGCTCTGTTGGTTATAATTATCAGGTGACAGAAAGACAAGAGTATGAAAGGTAAAGCTTACATCACCCTCTTGTGCAAGACTTTTAAGTAAGCAAAAGGTGCCTTCATTTTCCTCCAAACTGTCAAGAACAGCCAGCCAGATCTGTGAAGCAAGCTCTTGGGCCATGTCACTTGATTTACCACAAGAAATAAATTGATCTGCCAAAAACATGAATTAGGATCGATCAAGTCTGTTGGTATTGAGGATAGGCAATTTCTGGAACTCAAGAAACTAGAGACTGTTGAGTCATCAATCCAATTGCTTGAGACGAAAAGAATGCATAAAACCTGGTAAGGCATCATCCACAGTGTCAGTAGTCCAATTCGTTAAGTACAATGACCATATTTCACATTGGGATAACACTCTCACCAATGCTACATGGACCATACAAGGATGATGGATTTGAAAAGAGACCAATATGCAAGGCGACAAACTTCACAAATTATGACATTTACAGTCCAAGACATGCACAGTGAATATTTGAAAGCCACAAGCAGTGCTTTTAAAATCACGTGCAACAAAACTCATTGACATTTGTCCATTACGCAAGAGCAAGTGCCTGGCTTTAACATATGAGAAAGCAATTCACCTCAATATTTCTTCAATTAGAAATTGGCAAAGGTTACGAGCAAGAAAATGATTAAGGGTACAAGACACACCAATTATGGTTCCGTGAAGTATCCCTGAAGGAGGTGGCGTAGCGGACACTTCGAGTTGCTCTTTCAAAAACAAGTAAGCGTGCCCAACAAGCTCATCTATCTCACCATCAAGAGCAAAGATGTGTTTACTAATGTATAAAGCTGTAAATCTCCTGTAGGCATCCAATGACACAGTTAGTATGCCAGTAAGCTTATAGTAATATACTTTTGGCGAGTCAAAAGTGACTACTTAATGATGTTTAAATAACTATAGCACATAGTGCGTATTACATATAATAGATCCATCGAAAGATGCAATGTTACTCAGAGATGGGATTCACTGGAATCACTTATGAAAGGAGCCGGCGCCTTTCGAAGCACTTTCTAGTTAGCGCTTTAGAATGATTGCAGCTAGCGCTTTTGACTCCTATCTACCTAATAGACAACCAACACAGGACTTAGCACATAAATGACTTCACATTTCATCTACCCATTTTGCAACACTACACAACACCTTCATAATCTAGGAATCACACCTAATACTTAGTTTCTAGCTTGTTTTCGGCCAACAAGCCCGTGAAGCATTGCGTTCTAGCTTTAGTGCTGATTTAGTAGGATCCTACATTTGTGAATTCGTTGCGATTCATCTTGTTATAGGAATTCAGGGTTTGCTAAGGATCATTATGCCAAATGCGTCCACATACAGATTAATCTATTGATGTTCATGGAGACTCATTTCATTTCATGAGTGGTTGGTCAACTTATCTAACAAGCACCTGTATATCAAATGCATGTATTGGGAAGCATAGACTTTAAAGACAATCTCCTAACAAGAAGCAGCCATGATCACAGTATCAAATAGAATAGTTACCACTAACTTTCATCTTTAACAAACGAACAATCATCAAATTTCACATCTGCCACATAGATATCTGATGAGGATGATGCTGAAACTCCTATAGAGGAGCATACTCCCATCTTTGTCTCTCCTCCACCTGTTGGATATACCTCCCAAAAGGCCTCTGCTGGTAGCTCCCATCAGCCTCGTTTAGATACACTTTAGGCCTCTACGAATGAAATCAAGAAAGAGCAGAAGAAGTTGGGCAAGAATATGGAGGATTTGGCCAGCTCTATGAAGACCGGGTTTGAAGATATCAAGAAAATGCTTGCTGACAACACTGAACACCTTGTGATTATCTTTAAGGATATTAGGAATCTCAAACATCAAGTCAACAATAGCATCAAAGTGGCAAGCAATGTGATCCAACATTCAGTGGATGAATTTGCTTCCACATCAGAAATTCTCAAGCAAGATATGAAAACACTGCTGAAGATGTGATCAAGGCCACCGAGATTCATTTGGAGGAAGATCGCAATCTTCGTCCCAGAGTGATTCAATGGATTTATTGGTTCTCCACCACCTGGGTCAACTAGCTGAAGAAGTTTGATGTGGACCATCCACCTCCTCCCTTTGATTCCTCATAGTCTTCTTGTTTGACTCTCTCCACAACCTCTTACCTTGTCACCTCCTCCCTTACTTGTTCTTTTTTATATGCCAAAGGGGGAGAAAATTGTACATGTGCTGGAACTCTTAGCTCATTAGAGAACATTTTGTCTTATAAATGTACATGTGCTGAACTTTTTGCTATGCTTAGCATGTTTACTTAAACTTCTGATCTATTGTGTCCTTTGTGATTAATTCTTGATTTTTTAGATGTGCTAATTATGATTATGATGTTCATATATGATTTCCTATATTTGCTTGTTGATAATAGAGACTCCTTCAATAGATAAGAGCTACCTATTATTCAAAATAATCCCTGTGCAGTAACTCAGAAGCTTACAGAAATTCTAAGAAATGAACACATATACAAGTTAAGAGAAGGTCTACATTATACCTCTTGCTCAACCCTTGAGGGATAGGTCCAGGCCACCTTTTAGCTTGAACAGCCATAGGATAAGTCCTGATTAGAGCAGCTTGCCACAAGCATTCTCCATGAAAAAGATTGGCCCATTGCTTTTTCACACAAGATATAGATGCCCAATCTGAGATAGGAACTCGGACGAAAATTTCTATGAGGAGATGATCGGGGAGCTTTTCAATGGAATTATCAGCTGAAGTTATTGTGTCATCATCACTTCTAGTTTCAGCTGTCATTAGAATTCTGCAAAGCAGTAGCCTAAGTTCAAAAAATAAAAAAAATAATGCATTAATTCCCAAATGGAAAGTTTCTGCTGCAAGTCGACAATGAGAAAGGAGGAAATTGTCCAAATACGACGTGAGACATCATGTGAAAAAACAAGAAGATGATAATGATGATCAATGAACGAATAGAGCTTTGATGTCTACGAAAATCGATATAAACTTTCCCCGACAATGTTTACATACTGCAACAAAAATGGAAAGTTTCTGCTGCAAGTCGACAATGAGAAAGGAGGAAATTGTCCAAATACGACGTGAGACATCATGTGAAAAAATAAGAAGATGATAATGATTATCAATGAACGAATAGAGCTTTGATGTCTACGAAAATCGATATAAACTTTCCCCGACAATGTTTACATACTGCAACAAAAATGAAGATAACACCTGAATTTAAACTGAAGTTAAAGATTTTGTTTGATCAAATCAATCAAAATTTGCCACTTTCTGCACGAATCACCAAAGAGTTCACCACACACACACACAAAAAAAAAACCCCCCACCGTTAAAGTGAAACAAGCTACAGAAGAAACTAACTCCTGCAATCCAATTGGGAAGTGGAAAAACTCAATACCCTACAAAGCACATGAATTTTAACCCCAAAGAAAAGTTTACACAAACAGAAAAGAGAAACAGAAGTTCATAGGAGCCTCGTTGAAATTAGTTGACCTTAATGCCATCAACCTAATTAAACCGACTGAAACAACAACCAACAGATGAAGCAAAAAAGAAATATATAAACCAATTACCTGAGAGAAAGTGGACAACGCTTCGGATCGAGTTTCCAGTAGAGAGTCCGCGAAAGGGTAAGCGAAGAGTATTGCTCAGGGTGACCGGCATGAGTTGCGTTTTGTGGCCTCTCCTTATTTTTCAATTTTTTTTTTTAGGATTCCCTTTAATTAACTGATAATTTTATTATATTCGAGTGATCGATATTTCTTGCGTAGTAAAGTCATTGGCTAAATTATAGTTAAAGACACTTGTAACCGAATACCACTAGCTTAGGAAAAAAAAAAGTAACCGTAAACCACTTCGTCTACGTGACAAATTAATATCTACCAACAAATTTTTTTATCGTATTTATAACAACTTACCAGCTTAGTCAAGATAAGGGTGACTATCAATGAAATTTAAAATGATATATTTCAGTTTCAATTTCGGTTCTGATACTCATTGAAATCAAATATTTAGTTTCGAGAACTAAAACGAAACTGGAATTTTTGGTTTCATTATATGAGCTTTTTTTTGTTAGATATTTTTAAGCCCTATTAATCTCATTGGGTATTTTGGGTCGCAATTTTGTACAATTTTTTTTGTTATACATTATAAATTAACAATAAATAACATGTAAAATAAATATTTATCTAAAATCTAAAATAAACATTTATCTAAAATAAAATTACATTAAAAAAATTATGGGTATAAAAAAAGTTGTGAGCCTTGTTTTAAAATTATAATGTTTTAAACCTTCTATAAAATCAAATTTCACCCAAAATCTTAAGTAAAATTACAAGATTTTGAGTCATTTTTTTAAAAGTAATTAAAAAAAGGGAACCGAAAATTCTGCTAATTTTGCCAAATTTTTCAGTTTTAGTTTTGATTAAAAAAACGCAAAAAATACATTATAGTTCTAGTTCCGATTCCGATATGTGTTAGAATTACAGAACCCGAAATTCGATTTTGGTTATATTTTTTCTCACCCTTACACTAAGAGACCAGCTCTTTTTTTTTTGCCCAAAATAAACTCAGATCCTTTTCTTCTTCTTTTTTGTGGTATAAGCGGCGATAATTGAACTTAAGACCAATCAAAATCCTCCACCATTATGTGACCAATTAAACGTAAGCTACATGTTTGTGTATATATATCTCGTGTGTTATTATTAATACAAGGATGAACAGATTTATGAAAATTGTATTGAAAGGGGAATACTAGAAAAGGAAGAAAAAGGAGAGCAAATTTAAAGTGCACATGGCAAAGAAAGGTAATTTCGCTTCATATTTTATGTTCATTATTTTGAATTATAAATACTCTTTATATTCAATTAATTTGGTATATAACTCTGATATGAATGAGTTATATTTTCATTAAAAATCGCTAAGAATTTGAAGAGATTCAAGAGAAGAGGGACAAATAGCGAGTGGAAGCGTTTGTAGGCATAAGCAGTTGGGCTTAAATCCAATTGGCCTTTGGTATTTGGGCCTTATGGGCCAAGGAGCGAACCAGCCTACTAGGCAGCCCATCTCCACTACCTCTCTTGGAACAGAGAAAAATTTGCGTGGTATACAGTACTGATCAACTTCATGGGCCGGTTGTAAGCCGAGTGAGGCTCAGGTCCGTGATCAACAGGGCCGGATCTAGAGTCCGTTCCTAATATGGATCAATTGAATACATGTGCGTGTTAATATGTACCCATTCTATCACGATGCCAAAAACAGAACATGGAATTTTTTCTTAATTATTTATCCGTTAACACATCAGAGACGTGCAAACTTGTTGTCGGATATTTGAGACATATTTTCTATTTTTAAAACATTTTAACCTTCATATTTTTCTCTGCCATATTAGGGATATGTTTGTATTTACAAATTTTTAACTTTTACACATATACTCCAAACTTTTCACAAACCCAAATAAACTTCAATATTCAAAAGATTCTCAAAATTTTGGAAATAATCTCTAAAATTTCGGTGAACAAACATACCCTTAGTGATGACGTAAAAATGGAAAACATACTATAGCTCAGTCCTACACTATAGCCGGCCTAGTCTGTTGACTAAGGTCCCCAATATAGGGAGGCCTGTAAATTTTATTAATTCTTAATTAATAGCTCGATTTTTAAAAAATGTTCAATCTTTTTAATGAGCTATTTATTCAAAGTGACTAGAAAATCTTATTAATTGGTTAAAGGAATTCACAAGCTATATATCCACTAGTTGCTTAATTTGTCGTTGTTTATAGTATTAAATATCTAATAAAGTTTGTATACCATGATGCCGGCCGTTGCAAGCAATCAACAACTACCTATTTAATTTTGTTAAACTGTTTTTATAGCTAGCATCAATTAATATATATATATATATATATATATAAATAAAGAAAGACTCTCCTCGGAAAAGAACAAAAACTATTATTTTTATCTTCGTCCTTGTCGATTCCCATTTTTTAGTTCTAATTTTAAGTTCACCCGTCACCAACCCATCAGGTATATTACTCTTAAGTTTTTCTTTTAATTTTGTACCTCAAAAGTGAAAATACTATAAAAAAAATAATTTTGTACTATAGTTATTTAATATTTTATTTAAATGCGATTGCACATGTTAAGGTCTCGCCTAAGACAAAGCCGGCAACCCCCGCCCCCAAATTTGCTAAAAACAGCTTATTGTTTGTTATTTTTAATGGGATTTTCACTTTTTTTGTGTTTTATTCACTTTGATCCTCCAATATATATTATTTTTACGTATTGTACAGTATCAGTATTACTTACGGTGACACGAGGGGCAAGTATATTAGTTGATATTCAAACCTGCTAGCTGCATCATTATTTATCCTAATATTAAAATTGAGAGTCTTACATTATTAAAGTAATATGGACTATTGTATTCAAATGGTTATAAATTATGTCTCGTGTAATCTTATAAAAAATAAAAGTGAGAAAATCAATAGGCTCAGTTGGATGTAGGTCTATGAACCGAACTACTTAAATTTTATGTCTCACTTATCTCCTCTCTCCCTCTCTTAGTATAAATAATTTTTCTCTGTCTAAATTTTTATTTCTAACATGGTATCGGTGCAATTTTGATCCTATGGGCCCAGTTTGGCTTAGGCTAGCTAGCACTCTTGTTGGCTCAGCTCTGGCCTAATTTAGTTATTTTCTTTATCTTTTCTTGCACTTTCCAGCATCAGTTCGACGACTTTTCGGTTTCATTCTGACGACCTTCCAGCATCAGTCTGATCACTTTTCGGCGACCTTCCGACATCATTACGGCGACTTATCGGTATCACTCCAGCCACCTTCCGGCACCACTCCGACGACCTCCGGCATCTCTCCGGCGACCTTCCGGCGTTGTCATTTTTATTTGAATTATTTTTGTAAGTTCAAACTCAATGTGTATCCACCTTGAGTTTGCGGGGAGTATTAAAGTTGAGAGTTCCACATTGTTAAAGCAGTTATTGTATCCAAAGTTTTATAAATAAAGTCTCATGTATTCTTATAAAAAATATAAGTGAGAAAATCAATAAGCTCAGTTAGACTTCCCACAGTGGATGTAGTTCTATGAACTGAACCATTTAAATTTTGTGTCTACTTATCTCTCCTCTCCATCTCTTAGTATAAATAATTTTTCTTAGTCTAAATTTTTATTTTTAAATATATATATATATATCAATTTGTTTTTTTTTCTGTCTAATGGATATCTACATCTACTTACTAAAAGATTCCCGTTCTCTAAATAATGAGAGGTAATTAATTAAATTTATATGTATTGGAAAGAAAGGGTCAAAAAATTATGGGGTGGGTGGGACTAGGTTTTCGTATGAGGTTTGTCTAACAGTCTAAGGCTATGCCAACCTAATTGACTACGTGATTATTTGAGAGTCCCACAGGCTCGTAGCCTTGCGCCTATATATATATACACTCGCTCATTGCTCCTTCAAACCCATCTCCTTTATTTATCACCTATTCCATTCTCGTTCTGTCTCGGTCGATTTGCTTTCCAGATATCTTCCAAAACTGTATAACATAATTAACATGAGTGCAGGTGGTGAGGGAGAGTTCGTTGTCAGTGTGAGCAAGAGGGAGCTGGTGGCTGCGTTGCTTCCATTGCAGGAGTACTGGCTGCCACTATCCAACCTAGATTTGCTTCTGCCTCCACTGGACGTGGGCGTGTTTTTCTGCTACAGGAGTCCAACCTTTAATGGGGACAACCTGACATTTGGGTCCATGGTTGGGGTTCTCAAGAAGGCCTTGGCTCAAGCTCTGGTGTCCCACTATGCGTTCGCCGGTGAGGTGGTGTCAAACTCCGTCGGTGAACCGGAGGTTCTCTGCAACAACCGTGGGGTTGACTTTGTTGAAGCTTTTGCAGAGGTGGATCTCAAAGACCTCAACTTTTACAACCCTGACGAGACCATTGATGGCAAACTCGTGCCAAAGAAGAAGCATGGCGTGCTCGCTGTCCAGGTTCGTCACGAGTTTCACGTCGCATATACACACACGTTCATAATCTATGTTCTCCATGCTTCTACCTGTAACAACGTCCCGGACACGTGTGAACATAGAAAGCATTAATGGAGTGCGGCGGACCACCAAATGTGAACATAGAAAGCACTAATGGAGTGCGGACCACCATGGTACAAATTAACATCCAAAGAAAAAGACGTCTCTTCCCTACTTCGTACGGCACTATTTCATTATCATCTTTTTTAAAAAAAAAAAATAGGAAATAACATAGGTTTTTTTTTTTCTCTCCTATAGTTTCGTTTTCCAAAAAATAAGCTTTTCAAACCTTCAGCACCATATTTTATGTGCAGAAGTTTAATTTCAATCGCTAGTATGGTATGATCTAAAATACTTTATTACTTTTTTTACAACAGTCAATCATTTTAACAATTTCTGCACTCATATTAATACAACTTTATCATCACTTAAATATTCACAATTTTATCAGAATCCTACAAATTTATTCTAACCGAACATCACCCAGGTATTATCCAGTTGGAGATTAACTTGAAACACGCGTGTAGGAAAAAGTATAGGAATTCCTATATTCTTTAATTTAATTTATTTTATTTTCCAACTACGTGACCTTTTCCAATTTCTAAACCGTTTAATCCCTCTGATATTAATTGCTAGTAGAGTTTGTCTCATCTCGACCGTCTAGTTATACACGGCCCTATCGAAGATTCCGATGCGAAGGAAAAGGTTTAGTAGATCGATCTTTTTCTTGTGGGGAACAAATTGTTGTAGTGTATGGAATTTGAAAGGGCTAATTCCAGTTCTACTTCTCCAAGTGAAGAACGCAGAAAGTTTGATATAGCGTATTTCATTTTAGTTTGTTTTTTCAACCACTTGGTTGTTCTCTTTCGTCACCATAACATTAATTGCTCGGAGAGTTTAAGATTTGCTACAGGTTCTTATCTCTCAGTTTGGTTGGGTCAATCTTCCTGTAGATCCAGTTGAGATTTCAAACCAAAAACAAAAGATTTATAATTTATTCTTTATGTTCTGTCCAATTATGATTAATGAATAATTAAACAAAAGGTACTGATAGTATGAAAAATCTTGCAGGCTACTCAGCTCAAATGCGGTGGTTTGGTGGTCGCGTGCACGTTTGACCACCGAATAGCAGATGCCTACTCGGCTAACATGTTTCTCGTCTCATGGGCTGAGATGGCTCAGTCTAAACCAATCTCTGTTATACCATCTTTCCGTCGATCTTTGTTCAACCCTCGGCGCCCCGGTTCGATTCATCACTCCTTGGACGATATGTACGTCCCCGTAACCGCATTGCCCCCTCCCAAAGATCCAGAACCCGATGTCGATCATCTCATTAGCCGCATATACTACATTACGGCCGACCAACTCAATCGCCTCCAAACACTAGCCAGCACCAATGGTTTCAGGAGATCCAAGCTAGAGTCGTTCAGTGCGTTATTGTGGAAGATGGTTGCCAAATGGGCTAGCATTAAAAACGGCGACAACAAGATGACCAAATTGGGCATTGTCGTGGACGGAAGGACAAGGCTAAGTGATGGAGACGAACATAAAGCTTTACTCATGAGTTCTTACTTCGGGAATGTGCTGTCCATACCCTACGGTTCCAGGCAAGTAAACGAGCTAAATGAAAAGCCATTGAATTTGGTTGCAGACGAAGTTCATGAGTTCTTGGAAGGTGCAGCGACAAAGGAGCATTTCTTGGGGCTGATAGATTGGGTGGAGGCTCATCGTCCTGTTCCCGGTGTGGCAAAGATATACTGCAGCGGGACCGAAGATGGACCGGCTTTTGTGGTGTCATCCGGGCAAAGGTTCCCAGTGTCTAAGGTGGACTTCGGGTGGGGTAAGCCAACATTTGGGTCTTACCATTTCCCCTGGGGAGGAGAAGCCGGGTACGTTATGCCGATGCCAAGCCCGGCGGGGAACGGTGACTGGGTGGTGTACATGCACCTCCTGAAAGGGCAGGTGGAGTTGATAGAGGCTGAGGCTGCTCAGGTCTTTAGACCCTTGACTTTTGATTATCTTAAGTCCAATTAGACTAGCTAGACTAATATATGCGTCATTAATCCTTCTTCAGTACCGTTTGGCAAACTGTGTTCCATTTTAGAGTGCTAGCTAGAAATTGTACTGTCTTCAATTTAATGTTGAACATTCGAAGTCCTTGTAAGGTGCTGGGTCCGCCTACAAATTAATATACATATATCTGGCCCCTAGAGGACCTGTAACCGTGCTTACTCGTTGTTCTACACTGTACTAGCTATATTATATATGATATTTGTGGTAATCTTTTGGCCAGTAATCTACTACCCTTTCCAATAGTTTATTTACATTTTTAATAGAATTTTTTTGGATTCATAGATATAGTAATAAAAATTCATGAAGTTTTTATTACTATATAGTTACTTTTAGCGACGAATTCTAAAATGAGTCTGTCCAATTAATTAGTCTGCACTGAACCTCTCGAATTACTTTGTGTGAGCTAGTAAACTGTTCTATATGTCGCCTGTCGAGGTTAAGTTAGGGGCATAATTAAAGCAAGGGCTAGGAAGATGATCAGGGCTGCTCGATCATTCCAGACTTCGATGTATAATAATAAAGATTTTGTCGCCTGCACCTTCGATCAATAACGTTTCTAATTTGTTTGGACATAGCTCAGGCATAGAACGGATCACTCAAAATATGGATATATCATGAAGATTAGATTAAACTATATATAAGGGGGGGTTCGTCTGGGTTGGCATGCTTAAGATGTTTGTGCTCTTCTCGATGTTCGAGTTAGTGGCTCACCTAATGCTCGCTTGGGATGGAACAAGTTGTCTAAAGTTTATATATGCATATTAGGTATGGCACAAACATAATATTCTATATAAGATTATTATCTGAAAAACGTGTAAAATAAATTATGGTTAATGTCCTTTTGAGGGGTCGGATTGGGCTAATTTTGTAATTAGAATTTTTTAATAAGATAAATACAAAATTTATCCTGCACGAAAATCAAATTAAGTCTCTAGTTAAAATACAATAATAGATCTTTGTCGTTCTAGCTAACATGGTCCACACTTTAGTTCTAGCTAGCTTAAAAAAAAATTATCTCAGCAGTCCGTCTCAAATAGTCTATTAGGTTGGAGGAAAGTATTAGGATTAGAATCTTGAATGGTAATTTCTTACTTGAATTGAAGCATGTAATTTAGAGAAAAATAAACAAACTTCTAGCTAACATGCGCCACACTTTGATTCTAGCTAGTAAAGAAAAAACTATCTCAGCAATCAGACTCAAATAATCTATTAGGTTAGATAGAAGTGTTAGGATTAGAATCCTGAAGTACTTTAATTTCTTATTTGAATTGAAGTATGTAATTTAGAGAAAAATAAACACTAACAGGTGAATCCTACCATATTTAATATTGTCCATTAAAGTTTTGAGCAACATGTGTCCTATAATGAGATTCACCTATTGTGTCTATCTCGCTCCAAATTATATAGTGCAATTCATCATATATAAAATTGAGGAGGACTCAGAACCCACATCTTAATTTGCACATCCGATCGAGACCTTTTAATTGCAGTTATTAATTAATACTACTAATTATAGCTGCTTATAAAAAAAACTAATTATAGCTCCTAAACCGGGTAAAAGAGCAGATGAAAACAATATTAACTCTCGCAAACAAGTAGAAAAACTCAACGATGGTTGAACCCTTTTGACCCCCGTCAAGCTGTAATGTAAAGAAGGAATACATGGCTTAATCTCATTGCACCTCTGTGTCGGCAGTGAGCATATTAGTCCAGATCTACTTTTTTTTTTTTAATAAGCTAGTCCCGAGCTACTTGACAATAAAGCAGTGAAGTGGGTTGCCAATAATTGCGAAGTACATTGGTGCACCGTACATAATGAGAACTACTAGCCATAGATAGATGGAATTAATTAATCGAGTTGTTGAGCGGTTTGCTAACCACTCTAGTTGAACATTTCCAATTATATAACTCATTGGCGATTGGTCTATGGAGTATCTATTTTATATAACTCATTGGTGATTGGTCTATGGAGTATCTATTGTATATACGTACGCACCATCTCTGAGCAATGTTCTATAGCTATCCAACCCATTTCTATATATATATATATATAGATAAAGCTTCCTACTTTATCGCAAACCATAAACCAATCTTCCACGCGGGCCTAAAGATGGGCGACTTTCCGGAGTATTACCTTAGGTCTCTACAGGCTGGTGGAGGTTTGGACGTTCAGGCTGTTCAGCTGTGGTTTTGGTGGGTGGTCTTGTTGAGGGGCCTGCAACAAGTACTGTTAATAACTAGCCAAACTAAAGAGCTATTTGGTTCTTCATTTGCTCCACTACTGCAGTACGTATGTCATGAAGAGATATATTTATATAATTGAGTACTGCTATCCTTGCCAATTAAAGAAGTATCATTTTGCTAATAAAGTACTGCTGCTTACGACAGAAACAGTTGTATTAATGATACTAGAAAAGAAAAGATGACAAAGACGTTGATGCAAACCCCACTGTGTTAGCTAGGTTTTTGCACAAGCATGACAGCTGTTCCTGTGATTGACGCCAATTAATCATCAAATCTTTATTCGAAACATTGAATGACTTAGGGGCAGAACCAGCATATAATTGGATAGGTTAAGCAGGAAATATGGAAGTTCTGGTGACCTGTAGCGATGCTGGCGGACCCCGGAAAACGAGTACTAATGTATTTATCGCTACTTACCTCCATCTTTGGTTGTTTCCGAGAAAAAATGGTCACCCATGGTTTTAGTCTGTCCTATGGAGCGGAAAACAAAGTTCACACTGGAATTAGGACGATCAGCAAAATGGATTTTCAGTGTTAATGAGGTTTCTACAGAGTGTCGGCCGGTGGTAGGAGCAAAAAACAGTCAACCTTCGAAAAGTACTTCTTCGTCTATACGTCTATCTACATCTTAATGTGTTTTCCGTGGAAAACGAATCTTGGCTTTAGGATGCAGTAGTAGTCCAATATAATCCAAGGGTTTTACGTTGTCTCGTTTCAGCGAAAACCAAAGTAGCACGAGTGAAACTATCCGTTTTTTAGGCACCATTAATAATGATACTTGAACCTCATGAAAAATCTTGGGATATGATTACCCAGCAAAAGAGGGGGACAAAAAAAAACTTGGGATATTTTACAGGCCCCGTCCCACAATATTATTCCGATCGAAAAGAAAAAATATGAGACATGGTCTGTAAACTACACACCTGCATCATGTGCGCGCTGCTTGTACTTGGGGATCAACTCGTGGGAATTTGGATTGTGGGCATCCATGGTTAACTAGGTGTATAATTGACAGCTTCCTAAAAGGTGAAAAAACAGAGTGCTTTTCCTATAGTCAAAATTAACTCCTCTAACTTCAACCACATACAGGCATTTGATGAAAACTTGCGAAATTATTTGATTGCGATTGATTTAATCTAATGGATTTAAGATCTTTTGGAGTCCACCAATCAAGTAGCTTAATGGTACATGTTCTTGACCACGCCTATCCAAACACCATCCAATATACGGTATACCTTCCCCAAAGACCTACCTCTATCTCTCATCTCTTAGAGATAAGAGCTAGGGATCACAAAAAGTCATTGAGAAGCTGTTGATCGATGCTTTCACACACTATGCATTGCCTCGAAAATGACCTAGGCATGAATTACGACTAATGACCTCTTCAGCGGGTGGTCAGAAAAGTCTGAACATGCATGCCTTTAGTTCAAATTAAGTGTTGGAAAATTACCATAATTCGGTATTCATTGAATCAAAAGAGAGTTGGGTGGAAGTTGAGCATATTATTATTGACCACTTTGGTCCTTTTAAGGCCCAGATAAGCATTCCCCTTAACAAAACTCATGAAGACAAAATGCAACATATGGGAGCAGATTAATAATAACGACAGAGACAAATAAGAGTCTCGTCGCAGCCGCCGTTTATTACGTCTTCCCAGCTAAATGCCACTTTCAAACAAACAACCCAAATGTTGTCCCCAAGTTTGCTGATCAGCAATGAAATAATAATCGTGTTTGGTGGTGGTCAGCGATTAAAGGCCAAAATTTACAGTAAAAAGTAGTTTTCCTTGCTAATTATTAACCTATTTATTTAGTTATTATCAGTAACTATCGTCTTGGTTAGCAACAAAACCTAACACTGGGCAGTTATATACCACATCGCGGCCAAGAATTGTCTTTTGGTTGACGACATCATTGTTTTTGTCACTGATAGCTATTTTAGACGACGGCCCATTGCTAGTAGTCGTTACAAGCTACAAACATATCATCATCGGTTACTACTATAATATTATTAGAATAATTCACGAATCATTATCAATTTTTAAATTCAATTACCAAATGGATATCGATTAGAATTTACAGGATTAAAAAAATAATGAAAAAAAACCATTCAACTCTCAAAAATTGGAAACACTGGGAGATTAAACAGGAATGGATCTGTTGCTTTATTCATTTTTGCTCCTCCCCCAGTCTTCATACGACTGCTGGCATTTCTCAATCTCAATGATCCGGGGCCTCCTAAATCTTTTTTCCCATCATTTTATTGATTAACTTGCATACTATTTGACTGTTGCTTCGAGCAAGATAGAAATGTCAGTCTCATAGGACAGATCATTGCAATTCTTTTTACTTTTTGTTTTTCACTAAAGCAACTATTACCTACAAGCACTGTAGAACAATTTTTATCCACGAACAAAATGTACAACACCCTTGGCCTTGGGGGATACAACTGCTTGCTCAGGGAGAAGACCAAAGCTGCCACCATCCTTGTTATTCTCCAGGAGGTCAAGTTTCACACCAGAGATGCAACCTAACTTTTTTTAGCATGGTCCAGAGCCAACATTATTTTCGTATTGGCCCTGTGACCAAGCAAGCAGGGTATAGTTGGGTGCAATGTTAGTACCAACACTTGCATGAGTATATCACAGAGGTATCTTGTCAGGCAGGAATAGGTAACGGAAGCGTGAATCAAACGGAAGAATGCCACAGTTGCGTGAACCGAGAAGGCTCTGCCGCCTCTGTGCAATGCATTGCTCAAGGAAGGCAGCCTGATGTGGTGGAAGGTAATGCAATATCCATAGAGCCAGATTTGCATCATCCACGAAACCTTTGGCAAAAGAGTGTAGCATTTTGGGAACCAATAACTTCCCTTTGCTGCTAACCCCAACTGAAGCTCGAATGAAATCACGTTGCGCTGCTTGAAGCTCTTCCCTCACATTCGTAGCAGTGTATGTTCTTACCTGCATTTGGTGTCCTTTTAAGTCATGTAAAATACACATCTACTTACAGGAGAACCACAAGTAGAATACATCATTCAACATATGGTGGAAGAAGCGCATAGAGATTACCGCTGGTGAAGAGTGCATTCCACAGCTGAGAGCGAAAGCCACAAGTGGTACATATGTATCAACTGCAGACTTCCGTTGCTCCTCAGATACCTTCAGCTTGTGAATGGCAAGAAGTAAAGCCTAATGATAGTTTGCATGTCAATGTTAATCAGTGAATGAAGTAGAAGAAGAGAATAACTCAACCAGACTACTAAAGCATGCCATACAATTTGTGGCCGATGGAGTGGCGGTTTCATTTTTAGAATCACATACTCAATAGCAGCTGCACTGAAAGAATGTCCGCCAACAGTGTATGCTGCCTGAAACCAAATAAAAATAATAATAACCACCAGTGGACATGTCCCAAGCATGAAAAGTCCTAAATAATCACCCATACATCAACTGCAGCCACAAAATTACCCTTGGAACTGTAGCGTGCACATTAAAAATTAGTGAACCTGTCAATAATTGATTTGGTCTTAGTATCCACTTAAGGTCACATCAACAAGTGAAATATGCGGCATCTGACTTATTTCTGTTTCCCTAGATCAGCTAGCTTAATCATTAATTGAAACCAAGTCATGCAGCTGCATTTTGACATCGGGACACAGACCAAGTCATATCATTGCTTTCTATTTCCATCCCTTCAGTGGAATCATCTTTCTCCCATATTGCACCATTTTTTGCTTCTTTATATTTTCGCCCTAAACAACTATGCCATTCAGCTCTTTCCTGGTAACGGACTGAACTGATATATTTTCTATCAAGTAAAGCTTTCACGGTAACAAGATTTTGCCATTTTCTATCACCTAAAGCTTTCAGAGTAACTATCTAAGAACAAATAATAAATATTTCCTGAACTTTAAGACATTTGTGTATCTAACTCTACCACAAATGCTGATTAATGCATCTTTTCCTACTTTTTGCTTTCATAAACAGTCTTTACAACGAACTGCAAATCAAACTTATTCCCTTTGACAGATCCATCAAGTATCGCCTGATTTTCAAGTGTGATAGGAACGCTCAAGACTGTCTGAATCCCAAGTGACATGTCAAAAGGTAGCAATTAACAATCTAAGCACCTGCCATGTTAGTGCTAGGACTCAGGAAGGTAACTAAATGACTTGTTGACAAAGTCAATTTATAACAAGTTTCCGTCAAGGAAAAAAAGTTCATAATTTTTTTTTATAAGTAACAAAAAAAAAGTTCATAAATAAACACAGAAACGAAACAAGAGAGGATTTAAGTCAGCATCAAACCTTTTGCATCAAAGAGAAGAGCTTCAATTCGCTTCTTGGGACTCCATATGCCAAGTACGCCTGTTCAGAGTTGGCAACAAGGAAACAATACTTTTAAGCTGTATTGTTTGTTTAGAACTAGACAAGTTTTGGACGTGCTTTTCAGTGCCTTGTGCATCTATTTAACAAACACGTGTAATTCAAATATGGAAACCCACATGCATGATCAGAGCATTATATAAGTTGATCCAGAAAGCAAGCTTCTCGTCAGAGCTCAGATGGATAGGATTCACTTTGCCCAGTTGCTCAACAAGTGCCCTGCTCCCAAAACAATCAAACAAAATAGCAATTGATCAGGTCTAGGTCTGAAGAACAATTCATTAATCGAGTATAAGAAGAGTTATACTTGTCTGACCCATAAAATATAGCAGAGAGATACAGAAATGCATACAACAGAGCCATTTCAGATCAAGATCACCATAGGCAATATGCCAGATATGCACATAGGAAAGGGTTTTATATGTGAAGAAACAAGTTAACCACATAGTGTAAAATTGGATGTGAAGAAACAAGTGTAAAATTCTCATACATAGGCAATATGCCAGATATGCACAAGCCAATGCAAACATTAAAATGTAGAGAAGTCACTTGTTGCAGTGGATCAAATTGAAGCAAACACAATCAGAAGTTCTGTAATGTCTCTCTCTGTTTCTATGTGAGCAATTCTTTGGAATTTACAAATTCTCATACACGTATAGTCTGCAGAAAAAATGCAGAAGAAAACCAAAAGACAAGAATTAAATGGAAAACCTGAACTTTCTTAGTGCCCCTGCAGCATATTCCAATTGCTTCTTTCCAACTGACATCCAAGAAACTTCAGTTGCTTGTCCATAGTTTCCAATGTCGACCCAACTTAATTTTCCCCGCACCCTATAGGGATCACAGGCATTGTCTGATGTCAACACCTCGGAGTTACTCTGTACATCGACTTGCGGGCTCTGCATCCATGATGAAATTGCTGACCTCTCTGATGATGACCACCAAGATGAACTGGAAAGATGGCCACGTGGTGAGGTTCCACGAGGTGACAGAGGTGAGCAGTGGCTCTCTGGTGCGGCTGATTTGGATTCTATAGTAGAATCTGCTAGAGACAAGAATATATTTTTCATACATGTCACCATCTCTTCCGACAATTGATTAGGGTGATCCCAGAGACCATTTGGCGGCATCCCTTTAGGAAGCTTCCTGGACGCTACAGGTTGTGGACATTTGGAATTCTTTTTTGCAGAGGTTTTCTCGTCATGGCAAAGTGCAATTGCATCCACTGCATTCTGAAGTATCACGTGTTAAATTCTGACTAATCAGCGGGTATTCAATTAGACGTTTAATTATTATTCCCACAGTTTTTTGGACCAAAATATAGGGAGCAACTCCAACAAGGGATGTCTAACACATCTGCTTTGGGTTGAACTCAATCATCCAAGCATAAAAACTGAAGCTGTTAACTTAATTGAAACTTAAAAGCTTCATCTGTAGGATGAACACTAGACAGATACCTTTATCACTGACTCTTTACATTTGTCATTAGACTCTGCTGGTTGATCTCTCAGCTCCTGGCAGGAAATGTCTTCCAAGGAATCACCCACTTCAGAAACAGACAGCTTTGGACACCTCAAAGAAGGTGAACCCTAGATGATGTAAGAAACAAGTTAACCACATAGTGTAAAATTGGACGTATAATCCATGATGGCATGTGCTTAGTTGGCCATATGCAAGACAACTCTGTGAGTTATCTCACAATCCTAATGTTTATAATGGCATGTTAAAGTCATACATGGTCTTGTGTCCTTCTGTCCCATCCATCTCATTGGCGCACATCCAAATTTTCTGTCATATCTAGTGTCCTCGTATATCTCTTCATTACCTCCATGCATATTACTTTAAGCTTCCTTATAGTCCTTTTCCCTTGCAGAATGTTTTTTTGTCTTTGATATTCTTGGTTTTGAGGCCTTTCAATTTTTACGCCTATTCAAAACACACACTATTCGATGGTTAAAAACACAAAACTGATGTATTAAAGTGAAAAACATCTACAAATTCTAGATTCCGGTTCCAACGTAAAACATGAGCAGCCTTTAGGCCAAGGCTCAAAACCAAAATGTCGTCATTAAGGAGGAATGAATTTGAACTTCCAAAACAGAGCAAAAGTACAAAAAAACATTTATTTTCGCAATAAAAAGAAAATCACTAGAGTTAGGGAGGATTTAGATTTGAGTAAGACAAGATCACATACCAACGTATCCATAATATCGGAGGAGCAAAGAGAGGTTGAATGAGATGATGAATGCCTCAGATGATATTCTGCAAGTCTTCGTTCATTTCTCTCTTGGCTAAGTTGAAAATGCAAAGACACCATCTCTTGTTCAAGTTTTGAAACCGTAACCTCCAATAATGCAATATGAGACAGGAGCTCTTGAGCCTGTATAATAGGATAAATGTACATTGCACAAATCTCTATTAAAACCTGGCAGACGAGAGAAGCAGGTTCCACAAGCATAATAAACAACCAATAGTTAAGTCCCTAGAGGATTAATAATTATCCTAAAACCTCATTCGAGAGAAATGTATGTCCTTAATTGAACTCTCAGCTTAAGATTTTACATTAACAAGTTAAAAAAAGGATGCATAATTAGTAAAACACTAAATCAACAGTCCTTGGAAGAAAAGATAGAAAAAGAGATACAACTGATCCTCAATTTACGATGTCTACATCTGAAACCCACAAAGCTAATAACTCAAACACGGTAGTAAGTTCATCTACAGTTATGGGAAATTCTTATAACTTTATGCACTCATTTATTTCAGAAGACTGAAATTGCCTAGATTCTGTGAACAGTCAAACTCTCATATTTGGACGTAAACACCTAAATAGAAATTGCTGGCAGTCCCCAAGGACACAGTTCCTGATAATATCCTTCTATAGGAAAAAAATTGATGTTTTGAGCATCAATCAAACTGGCTTGGAATACTTGCAAGGACCAACAGTCCAAAATAATAGTTAGTTTACTGGAAGCTACAACAAAGAATTACCCTGCCCAAATTGTCAATGTGCATCACTCGAAAGAAACTACAAGAAATATCAATGACAAAAGTACGAAGCTTGAACACCCCTATCCCAAAAAACCAAAAACAATTAAGAGTTTGAAAAGATAACCATAATGAAAGACATCTAGAATTTTCCATCCCCGCCACATACCCCTTTTTTATTTTAGACAAAGAACCCCAGACCTGACAAGAATAGCAGTCTTAGAAGACATCTGAAATGTAAATGAAAGTGCAAAAATATGCTTCACAAAGCTTAAATCTTAGCATCATTTCTTCAAAGTTGCTCAAGTGGTAACTCACTTGTAAGCAGATGCTAAAGAATCAAAAAGTAAATGAAATGGATAACAAACCTGGTGAGGGAGACAAGATGGACTTGAGAATTTGGAAGGATTCTTCTGAATAGCCTTTTCCAGTATAGCATGCAGTTCCATCTCTTCTTGCAACTGCTGCTGTAATCTTTGTACCTATCATAAAGGCACATCCATTTGGGGAAATATTAACCACGCAAAGCTGCCTTTGATGATAGCTATCTAACATAACTAGTTCATACACGATCCTTCTTCTATGACAGAGTGTGTCCTCATAAGCTGTGATAAAATCTGATAACAGGAAATTCTCACTAATCATTTTTGAAGTCTAGCAAACTAATTCTACATTGATGCCAGTCTTGAAGAAAGAATTTGAGATGCTTTTAAATGGCTGAAAAGCCTGGACACTACATCTTTGTTCCAACACTTGCCTTGAAGCATTAAACACCATGTTTCTTTTTTAAAACTGTCTCAACTCTCCATTTGGTCTGTTAGGTACCTATTAGGTTATTAGATACCTGTGAAGATATCATCATTACTCAAGAGTATGTATGTCCTTTTAAAAGTGCGGAAAAGAGCTGAAGCAACAAAAGTTAACTATCAAACCACTGACAGAGCCATATGTCCACCGTCTACAACAAGCACTATTTTAAAGTTGCATCTCCCGAGCATGACTTTCAACACTCCCACCCTCAAGATCCACTTCTTCACATATTAGAATGACAAGTGCTCTTATTGTCTTCCCCTTTTCTCTACAAAAGCCTCTGGAGCAATGAGAACTTTGACATGATACTCCACTCATACTTAACAATACAATTAACATTAGTCATAAACACATCTAACCATGCAAATGGTTATCTCTACAGCACACTCCCCGTCATCCGACATTCGATTGCCACATTATAATACTAGAGACTACCAAGTAAAATTGAAACTTCCAGCTCAGCTATCACCCATAGCTTCCTTTCAAAACCACTTTATTCATACTATATCCAAAAACTCTATACAGGGGCATCCAGCTTTTAGAGCTTAATTGCACAACCCCAAACATATGGGAAAACATATTCAATGGAATAAGCACAAAAGTTTTTGTAATGCCATCTCAGAGAGATGGGAAAAGAAGCTTACATCCTGTTCAAGTTGGAACCTGGAAGGATAATCAGTGGTGCTTTTAGTGCATGATCCAAGACTTCCGGTCTTCTCTCCAAGATTGCTCTTCTAAAGATTAAAGAAACCACCATATGTACTTTCAAAAAAAATATACAAGTTGTCCATTACAACAAAATTTGATGTAGAACAAGTTCACACTATCATATCAGCAACAAAGAGAGTTGCAATGGATTGACAAGCAAAGAAGAAGAAGAAACTTTCTCCCCAATTGTATTAACCATATAGCCCAATGTTTTGTAGCCAAGATTTGAAGATAATACCCCATAAAAAAGGCCTCACCAGTGCTCACCTCTAAGGCCGAGTTATCGCTCCGAGTTTGATCCACAAAATGTACTTCTAAATCAAAATTACCGTCGGCAGAATGTGATGGTTCACAAGGAGGATCTCTTCTGTAAAAGTTGCAACCACAAACAATAAAAAGAAAGCCATGGATGGGGACCTAAAAAGCAAAAACAGAGAGAGAGAGAGAGAGAGGAGCTCCACATGTAAGCAAAGAATATGAATGCCCCATGCTTACTGGGTAAAGGCGGATTGCACAGCTAGTGAGTTACGCATCCTGCGATTAAAAGGTTTGGCGTTTATCACGAAAAGCGCAATCAGAAGTTCCGCAGAAACTTTGGCCTCTGGTACAAGAAACTATGATGCCCATGTGCAAACAAGCATCATAAACCACGTAAATCCACTTCAAACATCAAATAGCTGGCTCTTTTGCATCTTGAATGGGAAATCTAAAAAAAAATGTCATAGAATAACTTAAATGACGGGGAATAATGAGATGGAGAATCAAAGGGAAAATACTGTGACACCTGAGAATGTTGTAGTGAGGACAAACTCACTCATGAAGAGCCAGTTACCAGTCATTATCAACACAACCATACAAATTACCAACCCAACTTGTCACACCAATCAATGTCCATTTCAATTTAAAACACCCAACAAACCTTGCCAGAAATGACAGAATAGAGATGGAGAAAAATAAACCGAATAAGAACGTGCATGACATTTATTAACCAGTTATATTTTGACTCCATGGAATTCAGAGCTGAGCCAAAAAGCAGTAAATTCAACAGCTTATGAGGACTGATTGTCTCCGCAAACGAAAAAGATGAAATGACCAAATCAGGAGCCAAATGGCTTTCCGCATATAGATAGGGCACTCAAATGCAAAAAAGAAAAAAACTATAAAAAAAAAATGCAAAAAAGGAAAAAGAAAAAGTGGGATATCTCCTTACCTATCATGGAAGTCAAAAGTTGCTTCGTTGTGAAATATAAGGACAGAATCTCCCAATCATACCCTCAGGAAGTCTTTAAAAGTTGATTTGGGAAGGGGATCAGTTGCTTTTGCCCCCTTCTCTCTCCCTTGACAGCTTTAAGATAAAAACGAGAAATTATGGCTACGTTGCCCTACAAGCAAAAAAAAACGAAGTTTCACACACCTCAGTATCTCAGATAGAAAGCTGGGGGTTTCTATGCGCTTTGAAAGTGAATTGGTTGGCCAGAACAACTCGAGAAAAGCAATGGGTTGGGTTTGCAAAGGCATCCATCCAATCTATGGAACTTGACGAGAAGTAAACCGCCCATAGATGTGAAGCAACAGAACGATCCAAAGGCAGATCTCAGTGGTGTCTGTTACCAAAACGAACCCGCTCTTCTTCCCTCTAGTTCTTTTACACTCGAATCTGACCCAACACTGAAAGATACCTATTTTCCTGAATTTTTTACTCCAAAACAAATACAAGACAACAGACAACAGAGACCCACTTCCCCCACTTTTTGGCAGAATACAATACAAAGTTTCAGAATGCATAAACCTAACCTAAAAATTCGAACACAGTGAGAAAGAGCGATTTGAAAACTAACCTGTCCTTGACTTAAGAGCCCATTTCACAGAAACCCAGTTATACAGAGGAAAGGTGAACGCCCTTGAGGTAATGAAAGGTGTGGAACAAAAAGAACAAGGAGAATCCCAAACAGCCAAAAAATGACCTTACAAGAACATTGGACATCAGGCACCGAAAAAGATCCTCACAACAAAAACAACTTGAAAAGGAAACCCCAAATTTGAAAATGCGTCTCTCTTTCCCTCTCTCCCTCTCTCGTTCAAATCAAACAAAAGACAAAACAAGTTCCAACTTTAGGTAAAGTCAACGACTCAACGGGATATAGTGTCACACTTCGAACTAAAGCATTCAAGAGAAGGGGAAAATGACAAAGAAGCAGTTGAGTTGATCATCTAACAATAAGACCCAGTAAGATGGATTTCAATTCTCAAACCACGGAAAACAAAATAGGGAAATTTACAGGCACTAGAATCCAGAACTACTTCCAAACAACTACTACTAAAGAAAGCTTAGAAACCCATTCAGTTACCTTTATTTGGATAGATAACAATATTCGCAATAAGATAATACAGAAATGGTGCGTTTTGTGTCTACTTGTGTGCAGAGCTTAGTGAAGCATAAGAGTGATGCTTTTAATCAGAGCTCGCTTGGAGCTGAAGACACACACAGACACTGACACACAAGTCTCCATAAATTCAGATTTGCGTTCGAAATTTTGAAAACCCCCCATATTGTTTTTCATTGTTAAATGATCGAGAGATATGCGTCTGCCTAGAAAAAAAAAATCGAGAGACATGCGTCTCTGCGTAGAAATGCGTGAAGAAAGCACATTACCTCTACCACCACCAAACCTCCGGTCGTATGTACAAATACGACAATAATGTGGCAGCCGCGAAAAAAAAATGATAAGGGTAAGATGGACAATAGACGTCCCAGTAGCACTTGGCATTCACCGTAGACTTTGGTTTTCCCGCCAAGTCTAATTTGTTGCTCAGAAAAAAATAGCCACCCCCACCCACAAGTTGACTGAAAGTAGATAATTTCATCTTTGATTACTCTTCTGCAATTTTTTTAATAAATTATCTTCTCGTAACTTGAAATTTTAAGGGTTAATGTCTTTTCTAATCCCTAAATTTTGGGGCGGGGTTCTTTTTAATCCCTAGGTTTTATTTTTGTTCAAACAAGTCCCTAGGTTATTTACGTTTATCTTTTTACTCATTCCGTCCAATTTCGTTACTCCCGAACCTAGTCAGCTAACGGTGTGACACGTCACACCCAATAGAATATTGTCACGTGTACTAACTTTTTTAAAAATAATAAAAATGTCCACATGGGCAAAACGTAAAAAAAAAAGAAGAAGGGAGAGGTACCCCGTGGCCACCACCGAACGGGGAGCCCAGATCTGGGCTCCTCGTCGCCGGGGTGAGTGCCCCCGGCCACCCCCGTCGACGGGGAGCCCAAATCTGGACTCCCCGTTCGGTGGTGGCCACGAGGTACCTCTCCCTTGTTTTTTTTATTATTATTTTTACGTTTTGCCCATGTGGACATTTTTATTATTTTTAAAAAAGTTAGTACACGTGACAATATTCTATTGGATGTGACGTGTCACACCGTTAGCTGACTGGGTTAGGGAGTGACGGAATTGGACGGAAGGAGTAAAAAGACAAACGTAAATAACCTAGGGACTTGTTTGAACAAAAATAAAACCTAGGGATTAAAAAGAACCCCGCCCCAAAACCTAGGGACTAAAAAGTACATTAACCCAAATTTTAAATTCAAAATCACGTCTCAAAGGTTCAAATGAAATTTTAAGAATTTCTTACAGGGTGGAAGTTTGGTCTCTGACAATTGACTAAACAATGATTAGGGCTCCATCAATGCTAGAGAAGACAACCTGTCTGCATGAAACTTCGGAGGTTTGACTTTTCACAAAGGGATTCGGCAGTTCAATGGCTTTACCAAAAGGCTAATGCTATCCTTAGTTTAATTCTCAAAATAATTTTTGTTTACGTGTTTTTTACAGTATAGAATTTTTTTTAGATTAATGAAAAGTTAGTTAAAAATTATTAAAATTTGTAAAAAATTATTGAGATTGGTGAAAATGTATTGAAATTGATGAAAAAATTATTGGGATTGATGTAAATGTATTGAAATTGATAAAAAAAAATGAGAGAACTTTTTGAAAACTTTTTGAGAACTTAAACAAACATAGCCTAAATTACTACTGCATTTATCCGGTTCCATCTCAATTTAGTTTCAATTTTTTTCTAAAATTATTCCTAGAGTTTGGACTCATTTTCAAAGAGATAATGTCTCCAATTTAGTGGACGTAAATGCATCGTCCGGCGTAGATGAGAGATTCCTCCTCCCTCAGCTGGCCGCCCAGACTTCTCCGACGGCCGGTGGGGCCTCCACTGCCATCAGGAAAGTATCACAGGTATCTGATCCTTCCCTTTTATTCTCATTTTTTTAAAATAAAATAAACTTAATTATATTTTTTATTATTAATTTTAGATTATTTTTATAAAAATATTTTTATTTTTTATTTACCGACACATGTCACATTACGATTGAGTGGTATTTTTTTAAAATCAATCTGTCAATTTCCACGTGTAAGCTGTTAGCCACATGTGCATTTTCGTCCATTAAGTTGATAGCAGGATCTATTTGAGAATGAGTCCAAACCCAAGAGATAGTTTTAGGAAAAATTGAACCATGGGGACTAAATTGGAAAAAAGTAAAACTACAGGAACGTACAGAATAATTTAGTCTTACCCAAAAAAAACTAAAATTAACGAGTTTTGGCCAATTTTGGGCTAGCCAACCAATGCATCAGTTGGTCAAAGCTCCATTTGATCAACTACTATCAATTGTTTGGCTCCCAAAATTTTGGTGGGTGAGAATAATGCTCCATTTGTTTTAATCTGATTTTTCTCAAATTCATGTTTCAAAATTCGATCCCGACCTTGAAAAAAGTTAAAATCGTTAGGTATCAGGTTCGTTTGAATGTTTTGATTTCAAGTTAAAAAAAAAAAATCAAACACCAACCTGATTTTTGTCAAATTCATGTTTCAAAATTTGATCTCGACCACAATGTAACCCAACCAAGTCGGGTTGAACCAGATTGATTTCGAGTCAGGATATCAAGTCGATGAATTTTTTGTCATTCTTAAAATTGGAGGAGACAAATCAAATATTAACTAGTCTCAGAAAGTAAACAACTTTTTAAAAAGTTGTTTAATTTTACGGTTGATCGAATTAAGTTTCGATTGACCGTATTTTTTAAGGCTTTCTAAGTAGGCGAAAGTATAGAAAGTACTTTACATAAAGTAAAATACCGCAAAACAAACGAATCCTTGATGAAAAAATGAAGAGATATGATTTGAGTGAATTTTTATATTTATTTATAATAAAAATAGATAATTTAATAGAAAGAGAGATTATTTAAAAATTATTTTATTAGACTAGATAGTCAAACACCACGCATCAAACATCTCTAAAGTTTTCAATCCACTCGCGAGAAGTAAAACAATATCCTCCCACAACCGAAAAAGGATATTATTTACCTAGAAAACACAACAAAGGGAACGCTCGGAGAAAAGAAAACATGAAATAAGACAATGATCCGTCGACTTCATCTTAGAACTTGCATTTTTGTTTTTCGTTCTGGTCTAGTTCATTTTAGAGTTGAAATCGGTAAACTTATTAAAAGGGTGTGCAAAGCATAACTTGGCACCTAATCATGCAAAGAGGGTTCTTCTATGACGTTTGGTATCAAGCCGGCAGAGTGCTCTGACAAAAGACGTTAGCATGTAACATCAAAGAATGTTTATATATAATGGATACTATATTAATATGTATTTAACTTTCACCCTTTCAAGAGATTACTCAGTAAGTGTAAAAATTTCTGACTAAAGTTCATTGGATTGCGAATTTGGGAGTTAATGGGTAATCATGTTCTTGGGGTTTCAAGGACTGTCGGGATCCGACACTGAATTCCGAGAATCATCTGATAATCTTTTCGCAAAAAATCCTAGCCAGGAGTTCTTCTCTTGTATAAAGTTAAAACTTAGAGATTCTTCCCCATATTGCTCTGTTTCGAACTTGATGCTCTCCGAAAGAGAGAAAGTGTCTATCAAAATTCATATAATCACAAAAATTGGATCGAAAACCGTAAACAACGTTGGCAAAATTCATGAAAAGTGATTTTCTAAGATGGTCCTAGGAGTTAAACGATTATATCACAGACTTCTTATTATTTTGATATGGGTTTTAAGGTACTCTTTCAACCTCCTATGTTATTCTCATTCTTTAACAATCTTTTAAGTGAAAAAATACACTTGAAAGCACTCAATTAGCAAAAACAAAGGGGCCTCTAGTTTCTACCTCTACTGGTGAAGGGTTTTATTAGAAGTTTGACACGAAAGCACTAAACTGGATGTTAAACCTGAAAGCGCTTGAAGTAGATGTTCCACTACAGACTTGAATCTAGAAGTGAAGAAATCAAAATTTGAGCCTCAAGCATACTTCTTTTAGGCTGAAAAAATGAGCCAATGCGTTTGAATCAGAGAATAAACAGAGCAGGAAAGGTCAAAAAGAAAATTGCTGCGGACTGTATTAGCATAGGTATAAGTTCAAAACGATTATTTATTTAAATGGCAATAAGCAAAGCTAAATAAGAAATATTTACATGAAGGAAGAACACTGTCATGAAAGTTATACTAAGGTAGAGTAAAAAAAACGCCTATCAGAACTCATTTCTCTTACCCTGTGCACATGCTGTTGCTCTATCCTGTACTGTTTCAACTATAACTTCTGCCTTCACTTAGAATGGCTCCTTCTTTGCTTCTCTATTAGAAGGCCCTGCACCGTTAGGGGTCCGTTCAGCACGGCCTGACTTTTTCCTTGAAAGTCGAACACTTTGAGACGCAGTCCCTACTGCTTCATTGACAATCCAATCATCCATAGGATCGATCTCCGGAGGCATGATGTCAGGGTTCATGCCTGACAGGAACTGCTGTAGCTGTAGATTGTAATGGACAAATGCCAGATCATGCAATCTCCGTTGCTCGATAGGATTCCTTCCAGTTGTGAGCAGCTTCTCAGCCAAACTCCTCTTAAGTGCGTATCTCCCAGCACCGTCACAGTTCTGGCTCAAAATCCGGATGGCAAATCTCTGCAGCTCTGGACATTGTACTCCGTAGCGAGACCACCACTGGGCTGCAGTTGAATAAATAAATGTTAAATCTTTGTTTCTGAGTAACTTAAATTAATCCAAAGGTCAAGGAATCAGAAGACAGGATATAGAGCACTTATACCAGGAGGGAGACAGGTTCTTTGGCGAAGGGAACTCCCCTCTTCAAAACTATCTCTAGCATGTCTATACTCCTCAAGTTGTTTGGATATCAAATCTTGAATTCTCGAATCTTGTACCAAACGGACAATGGAGCTCAAAAGGCCAAAGGCAACCTCGGGATCACCACAGAAATCATTTGAATAAAAGAGACTTGGGTTTAAATAGTACCCTGCAGCATGGATAGGGCTATGGAGATGGGCGTCCCAGATCTTGTCAATCACTTGCCAAATAGGCATGTATAGGGATTTCTTATTATTAAATTCCTCCTTAATTGTCTCCTTTACTTGATCCATTGTTTCATATATGTACCCCACTTGTGGTTTATCAGCCTGATTGATCAAACATTGAACACGCACCAGCGGTATAGTTGCTTTCAAGGCAATCCCAGCACCATTCCAGAAAGACTGACCTCTGACCAAATCAGCTACCCTCTTTCCCTCTGTTAAAGAAGCCCAGATTGATGTAATCCACTCAGATGAGGCAAACATGTCCTTTAAATTCTGCTCTTCAGATACAATATTCTCTAGAGTTGTAAAGGGCATTGCTGATCTTGTTTTGGAGGGTATGATTAGGTCACGGCCAAGAGTATGTTTCTTCAAGAGATTTAAAACAGGTTCATGCCCATAGATAAACTTTGTAATGGCCTTGGCTTCAGTTAATGTCCCTGAGATAGACACAATCATCCCAATCTTCTCTAGCATAAGCTCAATGCAATGGGATGCACACACAGTCCAGACCACTCTCTTGCACTGATCCTTGAATTGCTTGCCCACATCTCCCACCCAACCCTCTGTAGAACATGCCACCACTTGAACTACATTGTTGATACCGATCTCCTCAATAATTTCCTCCAACAACAACTGTAACTTATCAACATCACCAATGAAAGATGTAACGTCAGAGGACCGAAGATAAACAGCACCCATTGGGCAATCCACCAAAAAATTAACAAGGTGCCGACCCTTTTCATTAATCCATCCATCTAACAAGATGCTACACCCCGTGCTTGCCCATGAAGTTCTAATCTTCCTCACACACTCTTGCATCTCCCTTACCTCCTCTTGAAGGATCGACCCTTTTAATTCCTGACAACTAGGGATTTTGTACTCCATCTGACCATGACCAAGGGTGGCATTTACCATCCATTTAAAGCTAGGAGAATTAGCAGCACTGAAATCTATACCTGTTTCATAGAAGAATCTAGCAATGCATTTTTGGGGTTCTCTTGATAATGAATCTTTTCTTGTTTCAGCATTGATGGCTGTTGGAGAACCTATACTTCCATTGGGTGAAGTAGCAATGTCTGTCAGATTGGCTTCCAGGGTGGAGTTCATATCGACATGCATTGCAACAGGAGAAACGCCATCTTGTGTGGTGTCTTGCTTATTGTGCTTGACACTATTCAAGTCAGGACAACAATTTCTCTTCCGAGGAAGATTTTGAGAACAGAGTGTCCCAACTTCCTTCGAAAAACTTTCTGTTTTCCTTTCAAGTAAACTGTTTCTAAACAGTTCCTTCACATTTTGAGGAGCATTTTCACAAGGGGCAACATCACCACGTATACCTCCTAAGTGGCACTTTAGACGGAAGAAACTGCTGACAACCTTACCACAATAATTGCATTGAACTCTAACCTTTTTCTTATCAAGAGCTGTACCATGATCGTGGACATTGATGGAGCACTCATTAGAAGCCATTTTTTTCTCCTGTTTTGGCTTTAAAATTAACAAGATGTCCTGGAAATTCTGATCTGTACATCAATTGCTCTCACCAAGCTTGGCCTGCAGAACCACAATTCTAAAATATGTAAAGACATAACAAGTAAAGGGGAAAGATCCTTCAGAGTTTCCAGCAAAGAAAGTGATAATGATTCGGTTTCCACTTAAAGTCAGATGCAAAGATTCTATTCAGCAGTTTTACTTGATAAAGATTAATCTTTTCAATCATCATATGTTCTGAAATGGAAGAGATCCAAAAGTACATGAACTCAGTGAAACTGCAATTGCCAAGACAGAAGTCGAGAGACAAAACTATGAGAGCTGGAAAATCGCTGCAAAAAAAAAAGTGCAGAGCAGCCACATATGTTGGGGAATGGCAGACATGAAATCTTACAGTAAGATATATTGCAGTTGGCTGAATACCTCAGGAGTTCTTAAAATTTTCAAGAGTAGAATACAAATTGAGCAAGTCATTCCCATCCTTTGTGGACATTTGGAAGTCCAAAAAAGACAAAAATAATATGATGGTCATTGCAATGATGATGGTAATATTACACTAACTTTTGATGTTGTTGATAGTGTCATGATGTCAGTGGCAGTAAAACGAGTTGTGACAGGGTGGTGGTGGTGGTTGTGATGTTGCTGGTAGTGACAGCAATAGCGGCAGCAAATTTGGTGGTAACCAATGGCTGCAGTAGAAGTAGTAACAATAACTCCAGTAATAGTAATATAGTTATGGTAATACTGGTGATAAGAGAGTGGTAATGCTGATAGAGATTGTATAATGATTGTCCCATGGAAATTCTGGGGATATAGATGCTCGGAAATCCTTGGTTCAAAAGTTCACAGAATGCTTGCAATAACTCTCTTGGTAACCTAACAAGGAAAATCAACGTATGCAAAATGCCATTTCAAAATCCCACATCCAAACACATTGTCCTTTGTCTTCAAAACTCTTTCACAGTTTTCACAAAAACCCTTCTGCTATTTAAAAAACTACTATGATCATTTTAGGTTGCCTAAATAATCTATCCCTCCTTTTTTCACCAAGAAGAGTTCATGGGAGGGAATCATTTATCTTGGGTTCTGATATGGAACTACACAAGCCACGAGTAGAGGACACAAAGCAATGAAGTTATTGTAGATGCTTGAAGCCAAGAAGAAGATGACACTTCAAAAGAGAAAGGAAAGGAAAGGACAGAAAAAACCCAGAGTAAAGAAGGTGATGAGATGATTTGGCACATCGAAATTTCATTCTGCTTGTCCTTCTGAACCTCTACAAAAGCACACAAATTCATGGAATCTTCTCCAACATAAGGATCTTTCGATCCTAAAAATATCTCAAGGAGGTCCACTTTCAGGCAGAATGACTCAGAGCAAGGCTAAGTCTGTAGTGCCTCCAAGTTGGAATTCAGACAAGATAATGAACACAGTAGCATAAGTATATCAATGGTGATGAAACAAGTGAAATCATTTCATCTGTGCACGCACTTATTTGGTGAGATGAGAAAATAGCAAAGCAACAAATTGAAATGAATCAAAAATGAAACCCAGATCTCTTCTAACATATCAAGTTTCTATTACGCTGCATCCTGTAACCAATCTAAGGAATGCAGCTTCTCATAAAAACTTCTAGTCACAGTCACATTTCAATCTTACATGTATCACTGGGGTGGGAACTGACCCCTTCCGGCCGATTGCCAGCAATTTTCCATGGCTGAACCGATAGGCATCAGCTGTCAGAAATCATCCCCTGAACTTCCAACCAAAGCAAGGCTGCTGAACTGTGCCACACAGAAAGCGATCAGTCAGTTGCCGATCAACATCAAAGCTAGAAGGAAAAAGCACAAAAAGCTCTTGACTTAGACTACCAATATCTTACAATTCCTAACATCAAAACCTATGAAAACAAACATAAGAAACCAAATATTAGTTTCTCTGTTGTCTGCTTAACTTTCTAAGCAAAACGATATCATATCAGGTCAATAGATAAGCAAGAGGAAAGATGATATCTCTGTGCTTTACAACTTTTGGCTTTTAAGACCCTTGTTTCAAAATCAGGCACATCAATACTCCCATTTCGGGACTTCTAAAATCACATCAAGAACTTTGTCCAATCATACTGTTAGAAAAATCTAAAATGACAATATACCTCTTCAATAAAATATTAAAGAAAAAAATAACATTAACCCCAGTTTTCTGTCCCCCTCTATTTTCCCACCTAGGGGGATTTTTTTCCGTGCAGTGGGGATTGAGAACTGCTCCAATTTGTTACCCGAAATGGACCATCCAGTTCAGAAAGACAGACACAATATTCAGATCCTAACACATTCAGTGTTGCCCATGTAAATTACTTCACAGTGTAGGTCTTACGACTGTAAATGCTTATTGTGTTTTCCCTCTCTAAGTTAGACCATTCAATTTGCACAGCATATTCAAGAGGATCCTAAGCCTATAGAGGGTTGGGAGCACATTGGTCACGGGTAAGGTATTCCCCTCACCTAATTACCAAGTTCTCTGGGGTTGTTTTCTCTTCATAAACTCAATTTGGTGGTTGAGTCTTGTTTGGCAATTTTCTATTATATTTTAACAATAAAATATAATCTACCATTTAATTTCGCAGATCATGCTAGTGAAAAATTAGTCATTCAATTTAAACATTTTTCAATCAATTTGCCAGTGTAATCCATTTGCAGCACATCTTACTGCTTTAAGTGTTAAGAGAAATCAATCGTTAATCAGTTTTTCTATAAAAACTACTTTTACCGCAATCCACATTGAATTTCTTCATATATTTGTTTTCTTCAAAAAAGCTGACTATTAAATTTTGTGTCACAAAAAGCACTTTCACTCTTGTGTTCTAAAACGAAACTTTCTCATTTTCTTTTTCCCAAACATGATTTTGGACTACAACCACTTTTCTCCTGAAAACTCAATTCAAACATGCTAGGGTCTCAATCAATAATAATTGACAACCCTACTAGTATTCAGAGACCTCGTATAAGGCAATGACAGATGCAGGAAACCCATTTCATAATTCGCATTTCCAAAAAATAATTCAGCATGCAACAAGGAGAGAAACGAATAATGAGGTACGAAGAAGGGGGCTAAAATGACACCGGTTTATGAATGTCCATCTACATATTAGACCTGACTAAGAATTTTCATTAACTAATTAACCATGCATTCAAGTTATTAACAACAATAAACTAACAAAAACTGGTAAACGAGAAAGAGAATCCTTTTTTCAAAAGCCGGAGTGTGGGGAGATTGCTTTTTCCGGAGTACCGGATACTCCGGTTCCAGAAAAAAATTAGACAAATTAAGGTGGAAAACAATCCAAAAAGATCGTATAGACAGCAAACCATTGGCTTAGAATCCTCTTTTCTGTATTGATAACCACAGGAGCGAAACATAAATAGTTCGAATCTCTGTTCGAAATAAGAAAATACACACACAAAAAAAAGTAGATTAGAAGGACTCCATCATAAATCAAGTAAACACATATATAAACTATCAACAATAAATGAATAAGAAAGGAGAAGCAAAGCTTACTTTAAGGGAAGTCGCAAAGCTCAAGTCTTGAGACAGAAGGACCAACAGAAGGATCGCACTGTAAAACAAGGGAACAAAACATATCAAAGCTATACAATAAAAAATGAAGAAGAAAGGAGAAGAAAGCCTAACTTCAGGGAAGCAACAAATGAGACAGACAAAGAAGGAGAAGGATCCCATTAAAAAAAACAAACAAACGAAAACAACGAATCATAGGGATATACTAACAAATGAACAGGAACGGAGGTTTGAAAGGCTACCTCAAGGAAAGCCATAAAGCTCAAGTCCTGAGACCGACACAGAAAAGAGAAAGATCCCAATATACAACATACAACACGAAACGAACGAGAAAGAAGGTTTGAATGTCTACCTGATCAAAAGAAGCTATGAAGCTCAAGGTCTTGCGACACAGAGAGAGAGAGAGAGAGAAGACTTTTGTTTTAAAAACAGTGAAGTGGGGCGCTCAGATTATCATGATTAGTATCATGACTATCAGGTCCTCCCAAGCACTTGCGCAGTCTCTCTCTAGATTGCCGTGTGCGTTCGTGTTTGGCATCACGTTTCCCAGTTTTTCTTTTACGCGAGATATGTTATTGTCTTTTTTGGGCATGGGTAGTGTCCCCCGACTTTCCTTTTACACGTGCTTCGCCTGAATCAGCCTCCCAAGACCCTCTGTTTACTGCACCACCCTCTATACCACACGCAGCCGGCCACGCGTGCATTTCGCTCTCTATGGTAATCTTGAATCCCTCTCGCGCGATCTCTCGACGCTACAGTTTCTCGCTCCGACTTAATAGCAGCGAGAGACTGCTCTTATAGAAGGATTCCATCCTCTCTCTAACTCTCTCTTCTTTCTTTTTTTGCTTAATTTGGCTTTGACATGAATAACCCGTAAAGAGAAGTGGCGGTTTTACTTGAAGCGCATGCGATGGAGTACATAGTTATTTTCGATGCTAATAATGTGATATCCTTGTTCGTCTGTCTGGCCAACCCCCAATAGGGAAGGTTACTAAAATAATCAACGATATTAATAGTGTAACAAGTTCTGCTACATTAGTCTATGATTCTTCTCGATTGGCCAACATCATTTTCCCTAATTTTTTTTACCAAAGAAGGTTGTTCAACCATAAGAGTTGCTCCTCAAATTGTTATGTATGATAAAGATGGTTAGGAAGACATGGTTTCTTTTGTTTAGGGTGATGGTATCACCCTAATTGAGACTCAAATTTGCTAATCAAAGTGCGACCCTCGAACGCATCAACACTGATGCGCGTCGTAAGCTTTTACAATGTATGTTCATCTTAGCTCATCTTGATTCTTTTAACTTTAATTGATTAACAATCTTTCAACACGTCTTAGTGCAGGTGTCAAAAGACTCAGTGTCCTTCCCATGCATGTCATGTTGAAACAAAGAGCACGACCATTGAAATCAAAGTTTCAACTAATTGGCTTGAAATGTAACGCTTGCTTTTTTAAAAACAAATCTTGCATTTTCAAGGCCAGGCGCTTCTCAATGCATAATGACCATGTATTTTATGTAAAATTGATGTGTTATTACTATTATATTGCCCGTGTTCCATATTTATATGACAATTGTCAATATCAAATTATCTATCTTAAAATTACCGCTTCTTAATGCATGGACGCCACGTTTTAAACTTTTATAATGGATGGGACCACATGACCTTATTAAAACTTATGCATTGATTGCTTTAACTTTAACTGATTAACAATCTTTCAACACGTCTTAGTGCAGGTGTCAAAAGACTCAGTGTCCTTCCCATGCATGTTAGGTTGAAACAAAGAATACGACCATTGGAATCAAACTTTCAACTAATTTGCTTGAAATGTAACGCTCGTTTTTTTAAACAAATATTGCATCTTTAATGTCATGTGCTTCTGAAGGCATAGCGACCATATCTTTTTATGTAAAATTGATGTATTATTATTATTATATTGTCTGTCTTCCATATTTGTATGACAATTGTAAGCATCAAATTATCTATCTTAAAATTATTGTTTCTTAATGCATGGACGCCATGTTTTAAACTTTTGCAATGAATGAGACCACATGACCTTATTAAAACTTTTGCATCTTGATTCCTTTAACTTTAGCTGATTAACAATCTTTCAACATGTCTTAGTGCAAGTGTCAAAATACTTTGTGTCCTTCCCATGTATGTTAGGATGAAACAAAGAATACGACCATTGGAATCAAACTTTAAACTAATTGTCTTGAAATGTAACACTCGTTTTTTTAAAACAAATATTGCTCTTTAATGCCAGGTGCTTCTCAATGCTTAGTGACCATGTCTTTTTATGAAAAATTGATGTGTTACTACTATTATATTGTCTATCTTCTATTTTTGTATGGCAATTGTTAGTATCAAAATATCTATCTTAAAAGTATCGCTTCTTAAAGCATGTCCGTCATGTTTTAAACTTTTATAATGAATTGTGACCACATGAACTTATTATCTTGATTCCTCTAACTTTAATTGATTAACAATCTTTCAACATGTCTTAGTGTAGGTATCAAAAGACGCAGTGTCCTTCCCATGCATGTCAAGTTAAAACAAGGAACACTATCATTGGAATCAAACTTTCAACTAATTGGCTTGAAATGTAACGCTAGCTTTTTTAAAACAAATCTTGCATCTTCAATGCCAGGTGCTTCTCAGTGCATGATGGTCATGTATTTTTATGTAAAATTGATGTGTTATTACTATTATTTTGTCTGTCTTCCATATTTGTATGACAATTGTCATTATCAAATTATCTATCTTTAAAGCACCGCTTCTTTTTATGTAAGACTCTGTATCCTTCTCATGCATTTCAGGTTTAAACAAATAACACAACCATCGGAATCAAACTTTCAACTAATTGTCTTGAAATGTAACACTCGTTTTTTTTTAAAAAAAAAAATCTTGCATCTTCAATGCCAAGTGCTTCTCAATGCATAGTGACCATGTCTTTTTATGTAAAACATATGCTTTACTATTATTGTATCTTCTGTCTTCCTGATTTGCATTACAATTATTAGTATCAAATTATCTATCTTAAAAGTACCGCTTCTTAATGCATAGACGCCACGTTTTAAACTTTTGTAATGAATTGTGACCGCATGACCTTATTTGAAGTTAATGTAAAGCAATGCATTATTGCTACTATATTTTCTGTCTTTCTGAATTTTATGACAATCGACAGTATCAAATTATCTATCTTATAAAGTATTACTTCTTAGAGAATGGACACCAAGTTTTAAACTTATGTAATAAATGGTGGCTATATGACCTTATATGAAGTTAATGTAAAGCAGTGCATTGCTACTACTATATTATTTGTCTTTCTAAATTGTATGACAATTGACAACTATTATCAAAAGGCGACTGATGAACGTATAAACACTCATGTGCGTCATAAGCTTTTATAATATATGTTCATCTTAGCTCATCTTGATTCCTTTAACTTTAATTGATGTAACAATCTTTCAACACGTCTTAGCGCAGGTGTCGAAAGACTCTGTATCCTTCCCATGCATGTCATGTTGAACTAATTGACTTGAAATGTAATGCTCTTTTTTTTTAAACAAACCTTGCATCTTCAATGCTAACTACTTCTCAATGCATAATGACCATGTCTTTTTTTTAATGTAAAACTGATGTGTTATTACTATATATTGTCTGTCTTCCTATCTGTATGATAAATGTAAGTATCAAATTATCTATCTTAAACATACCGCTTCTTAATGCATGGATGTCACAATTTAAAGTTTTGTAATAAATAGTGACCACATAACCTTATTTAAAGTTAATGTAATTCGACTACCATATTGTCTGTCTTTCTGAATTATATTGCAATTGACAATATCAAATTATCTATCTTAAAAGTATTACTTCTGAAGGCATGAACACCACATTTTAAACTTATGTAATGAATGGTGGCTACATAACCTTATTGGAAGTTAATGTAAAACAATGTATTACTACCATTATATCGTTTGTCTTTTTAAATTGTATGACAATTGACAGTATCAAATTATCTATCTTGAAAGTATGTCACATTTTAAACTTATGGAATGAATGGTGGCCACATAAACTTATTTATAATTAATGTAAAATGGATGCGTTAATACTACTATTTTGTTCATCCTTTATGAATTGTAATACAAATTGGCAATATTAAATTATATTTCTTGAAAGTACAGCTTATTAATGCATGGATGCCACGTTTTAGCTTTTGGCCTGACCTAATAGATAATGCTTTCTTAGACTAGGATTGTCTATAATTCCCTACTTGAATTGTAATTTGAAGAGTGATAAATACAGTATAATGATCTTACACTATTTAATATTTTCGATATTAAACTTCGGACAATACGGACCCTACAACATTTAATGATTGTTTTGTCTCTTTCGAAATTATATCATGCAATCCAGCATGAAATTGTACTCACTTTCTTCTTATTCTTCTTCAACAAACTCCCTTTGTAATATTGATATTCTGAAATAAATGGGTTTGTTCAATAAATGGGTTTGTTAAAGAAGAATATTCTGAAATTAGGGTTAATTACAAAAATCCCCACAAACTTACATGTCAATCTCAAATACCCCATGTACTCGAACTCGTTACAACTCACCCCCATGAATTATGTGTCACGTTGCAATTCGCTTTTTGACTCATTTTTAGCTTTAAAGGCAACATCTTTTGTCACACGTAATGGGCACGTGTCACCCATATCACGTGGCGACCATGTCTGCTTACAGCTTGGAGAAAGATTTTGCCGAGTGTATATGTTTTGGATAATTTTATAGGGATATTTTCTTCCCTTTATTTCCTGACCACATGCGGTGTTCATTTTCTCATCATTTTTATCTTACGTACATCTTGCTTTTATGATAATCTCCTCCACTTTCTAATGGTTACCTAGACCATTCTGCTCTAGTTGGCCAATTCCACTTACAACCAACAGAGAACCTAGTGAAATTTTATGTTCCTCATCTGCTCCCCTGGTCCTTGCAACAATATTTCTCTAAAGAAGCAAAGAGATGGATTTGGAGGTTCTACTGCGTGTTCAGAGAGGCAAAGGTTCTTGGCTGCCATAAATTAAAGAGCAGAGGTTCAGGATTTATATTGCAAAGAGATGTGAAGTTGCAGCCTGTCAGCCTCCTCCTCATCACAGAGGAGGCGGCGAATTTCTAGGTAAAGGGAGATTAAGAGACTTGGAATCGAAACGCACCATAGGGAGGGGAGGAAAGCGTTGAATAGTTAGGGCAGGTGGCATTATGGTCTTTTCGCGTGATATGAGTGTCACATGCCATCACGTATGATAGAAAACGTTGCCTTTGACGCCAAAAATGAGTCAAAAGGCAAATTGCAACGTGACGTATAATCTATGGAGGTGGGTTGTAACGAGTTCGAGTACATGAGGGTATTTGAGATTATCATGTAAATTAGTAGGTGTTTTTTGTATTTAACCCTTGAAATTAATATTGTAAATCTCATGATGTGTTTCTACTACCATATTGTTTGTCATTCGAATGGTATGAAAATTGGTGTATTAAATTATCTATCTTAAAGTATTGTTTGTTAATGCATGGATGACGCGTTTTAAACTTTTGGCCTAATCCCTCTTTTTTGGATTAGGAATCTCTACAATTTCTTACTCGAAATACAATTCAAAAAGAGATAGACACATAATGAAGGGTCTCATATTATTTAATATTGTCCGTATCAAATTTTGGGTAATTTGGATCCTATAACATTTAATGATTGTTGTGTTTGTCTCTGTCCAAATTGCACCTAAAAAATTGTAGATCTTACTTTCTTATTCTACTTCTGCTTTTTCAAGAAACTCCTCTTTGATTCTAATATTTTGTAATGAATGATTATCACATGACCTTATTTGAAATTAAAGCATTATGATTGCAAATTGACTATCTCCTTAATTACTTTACAATTGGTTGTACGATTCCTTCCTTAGAAATGTTACTACTTTTTAATGCCACGGATTTAACAAAACATTATCAGCTTTCTAATGCTAATAACTTCTCAGTGCATGCTATCCACGTTTCGTTATATGAAATTACTACATTACAATTTACCGTAAAGTTGTCTGTCTCCCTAATTTCTTTGTAATTTGGTGAAAAATTGAAATGAAATTCATTCTTATAAAAATTGTTACGTCTTAATGCATGGTGGCCACGCCTTCACAAAACTACCCTTATGCTATTGACAGCTTTCACACTGCATGAAAGTCACGTGTCTTTATTAAAATTAATATTGAGTGAACGCAAATATATAATTTAGAAAGAAATATATATCATATATAAATCTTATATTACTATTTAATGTTGCTCTTATAAAGTTTTTGGAGTGTGAATATTGCGTGCATGTTGTCTAAGCTTTTCAGAAAACCCACCTTCTTATAGTATCGACAGCTTCTCAATGCATGGCAATTGGTTGCCACTTCTCTTTATTTGAAATAATACATTACATTGTTACAATTATGCATGTAAACTACGTTCTGCTTACGTAAAAGCCAATCTGTTATCTGCTTTATTTCCAAATACAAAAAGGTCGCGTCTTTATACAATAATACAAGCCTGCCCTTTTACTGCTGATCGCTTTTCGACGCCACATCTCCTCGTTCAAACTTGATGCGATAACTTGTGTCTATTGACTTCGCAATTGGTGGCATGAAATTCTTGTCGTAAAAGCTGCCAATTGTTTTTCTAGGTTAAAAAAAAAATTGTCACTTATTAATGTTTGGAGGCCACTTTTTATATTCAGACCAAGAAATAAATACAACAGTTCCGCCATGAAAGACTCCCTTTCTTTCCTTCCATATACTAACGAAACCCTCACTTTGCCGGTCCTGGCTCACCGACCGATAGGCGATAGCGGCCATGTTTCGTAAGACAGGTTCACCTTCTCTTCGGCCAATGTTTAGAGATATTCCCCAACCCGACTTCGAAACTTCAATTTGACGAGTTTCACGGAAATCGGAAGGAAAATATATATCTCATTTCAACTCAGCTGCCGGATCGGTTGGGATTAGGGCTGTTCAACCCCGGTGTAGGTGCTTTGTCCTTAACGGTGTAGGCCAAAACCGGCACCTACATCAGATATGCCGGTTTTTAAATAATTGCCACATACACCTACACCGTTAAGGACAAAAACCGGCCCTTAGCGGTGGCGGTTTTAGCGGTGGCGGTTTCCGGTTATCCTACATTTATATTGAGCAATTTTTTTTAGCATTTCATCCTAATTAAGAAATGAAACAGTTTCTACCCAAAGAGTAATTATATTAAAGAAGACACTAAACTGATAGCAACATATAACTATTAAGCAAAATGACAATATTTAGCATTAAACACCTACAACCATTGTCAAGAATCTGCTATTAACAAGGAAGTCATGTGGTGGTTAACATTGTTGCCTGTAAATCTCAATGCCATCACCACAGATATCTGAACTCAACACAGGATCACGACTTACTACATGGGCTTGAAATGCACAGGAAAGAGCTTAAGGGGAATAACTGGGCCTATATCCTCATGAAAATGTATAGCCCTATTGCCAATTCAATTTGATTAACAAGCATAACTACAAAACTATCAGACCATAAAAACATATGACATCTACCTGAAGCTGAGGGCAAGCACCCAACAGGACATCAAGGGTTAAAAAAAAAAAAAAAAAAAAAAAGATACTCTAAATACTAAATAGACAAGGAGCTTCTACTTGCACTACAATATATATTAAGAATTCAGTTACGTATCAATTTGGAGACTGTATTACATTGGGCAAGCACCCATTTCCCTTTGACATTGTTCTTGGTAACTAAAGTAAGTAATAAGTATTATGGTTATCAAGAGTGAATATAATTACCTTAGCGTGAATAACAGTTGAATTTACAACAACTGCTGCTGCCAATACGTTATCACAGAACAATGCATAGTGGTACAACTGGGGGTCTGACGCAACAGAAATTGGAAGAGATTTGGTCATGTTATCTGAAAAAACGATTCCTGTAGGCTCTTTAATGGAAGTCGACGGCTCCTACAATGGCAAAATGATAAATTTCAACCGGAAAGATGCGAAATTTAGTATTTCCACCGATTCATCTACGTACTCTGGAAAAGAAAGAATAAATTTTGCAGACCCGCAACCAACAAATGACTACCTGGTGTAGCAGATTTAGAAGCTGGTTATGGCGACCATTCAAAGTCTGCGTAATCCAAAACCAAATCAGGTATTCCACATTTATGGGATGGAGATCGAAATTGCACAATAGGCAATACAAAAGGAAAAAAAATGCTTATTTTCCACATACCACACTCGTAACATCTTCAAAAAATTCGTCTTCCGCTGCTGAAAATGTAACCCGGTGACTAGTAATCCAAACAAAACAAAACAGAAAAGGGGGAAGGGGGAAGAAGCGATGAAACAGGGGGAAGAAAACTCACAGGGAGAGTTCTTAAAGGTGCTAACGCGGTCGGTGTAAAGCACAATCGGAGCAATCACCGTCACAAAGAGCATCACCAATACCAAATTCCTCACCCTCATCGTTTTCCGCTCCCAGAGACCGAGAGCTCGAGATGTCTATTGAGCGTTCCCCTCACCCTCTCTGTCTCCCCACCATCAGCAAATCCGCGGGTGTTATCAAGAAGACCCACTTCGGCGCATTTTGCCAAAAGAAGCACAGGTGAGAAAGACCCACCTTGGCTCTCGGATTCGGAAAACCACTAGATACTCAGTGAAAACAAGAAGCAAGAAGTGGAACGGCCGAAAGCAAGAGGCAAAGAGAGTCGGCTCCAACCAGAGATTCTTGTTCGTGAAAGCAGCAGCCGAAGGAGTAACAAGTAACTTGAGGGCTAGGGCGGGGGGATTAAATAAAAAAAAGTGGGAAACCCGGTTCCCGGTGCCGGGGAACCTGGAAACCGGGAATACCACCGGGTTTCCCCAAATTTCTGCACCAGCACCTACACCGGCAACCCGGTGCCGGTGCCGGTGCCACCGGAATTTTTCGGTGGCACTGAACAGCCCTAGTTGGGATGCATATGCCTGATCCGATTGGGTCAGAGCTCAGAAACACACCCTCGGTTTTGCGGTGCTCGGCCCTATGGAGCGCAGCCTAATTTATTTTGGCCTTAAACCCAAACCCAACCCTCCGGCATCAAAGCAGACCACATGGCATGAAACCCACCAGACCCTTATCCAAGATTATAAGGAAAAAAACTTCATCCTGTGCTGAGGTGTTGAGGTCCACCCAGGCAAACAGAACTCGGACTTGAAACATATTCTTTGCAGTGTACTGGGCCCGGGCTGAGTTGGTGGTATTTGCATGCCAAAATTTTGGGAGTTTCTATACCAAGTCATGGATGTGATTGCTCACCGAGAAAAAGAAGAAGGAAGTTTGGATGTTTTTGACGTTTACAGTTTCTTTCCGTTTCCTGCAAGCACTCCGAACCAATCAAGTATCCCCTAATCGGAAACCCACATGTTGTTGCTGTCGGATGGCTGATTTCTAGTTCACACGGTCGCCAATGAAATTGAACAATCAATAGGGATTAAATAAATCAGCAGCAGTTTGGCAAGGATTACAAAGGCAACTAACTAAGTCTTGATAATTAGTACCATACTGGACAATCAATTACAGGAACTCAAAAGTGAACTGAAGTTCAGCTGAAGATTTTACAATTTGAACAAAAACTGAATACCAACAAAGCAGGAACTAGAACAGAGCAGACTAATTCAATGTCCAACCAAATGGACTGAATTTCTCCTTTCAAGAAGCTTAAAAATGTCATGAAATAAAAATATACCAAATCTTGATTCGGTTACCAGTTTACATGAGATTCACAGATTTACAAGAGCTGGGGTCATTGCGGGAATGATGCAAATGCTGGAGATAACAAGCTGTGGAACAGAAGCAGTCATTGCACATCTCCAACTTCGGTCTTATCTGCATCTGATTCTTGTTTCTCTTCGAGACGGAGCCGTTTTGAGCATATTTGTGGCTTCAAATCACTACATTCACTAGCTTTATTCTTGGCTGCTACAGGTGAAGATGAATCAGTTTTAGATACAGCTGGGCGTGGGGGTGACGAACCAGCCGAAGGAGAAGAAGGCCGCAAATCAGGATCTTGGCATGGAATTGTCAGTGAAGACAAGGTTTGAGGAGAAATTAAGGAAATGCCAGCTTTTTGTTGTTCCTCTAAGATCTTTTCCAAGTATCGCGCATGTTCCTCTATACGCAACTGAAGCTCCCTTTGGACCTGTGCATGGAGACGAAATTGATACCAGATTAAAAATCATACCACAGACTATAGAGCTAAAAGCAACCATAGAGCAGGACACAGCCAGAACTTCATTCTGTGATAGCCAATAAAAGGTTCTATTCACATTACATAAGTGAAAATAGAGCAAGGCGTGCGGCAGTTCAAAACTAAGAATGCAGGATTTCTACCAGAAACATATATTACCTCAAGCTGTTCATGCAACTGTTTCTGAACTTCCATTTGCATGCGAAGAGCCTCAGTTATTTGATTGCTCCTACCATAGTCACAACCCAGAACCGAAGATTTCACATATCGATGACAGAATAAGGGAGAAAATACGTATACACCAACACCAACAACCACAACCACCCACACAACCCAGTACAGATATTGGAAACTAAACTGAAGACATTTTTTACCCTTTTCTACGTCCATCACTTTCAGTGTTTGTTGAAGCTGCTTTCTTTTCCTCAGAGCTAGAGGCCTTCTTTTCTGAAGGAAGAAAAGGAAAGCACAGTAAACTATCTGCAAGAGACAGTTAACTGCCATATTCTAATGTAGATCAAAGCTTTTCCTAGTCGACATCGAAACCATTCCACTTGTATAAAGTATTGTAGTGGCATTGATACCAGTTGGAAGATTTTGATGCACAGTCCTACTTATTGGCAATACACCACAGAGTGAGAAAACAGCTCCAAAAACACTTTGACACTATATACCCTCAAACTACCAAAAATGTGCAATGTGCACTGTCAATTGTTAAGAGTTGGCCACGTGCCACGCGGCATTTGCTTTAAGTTAATTTTAATGGTTAAATCCTAACTAAAGATATATGTTGCAAGCTTTTGATAATTTGAAGGTGTAAGATGTCAGAACTAGTAACTTAAGTACGTTATAGTATCCTTAAAGTGGACTTTCTTTCTACCAAAATTGCTCAATTAAACCTAAAAACAGTTTACATAGGCATTTTCTAAATTTGATTAGAAGTAGTGGATCCAAATTATGCTTCCCCCCCCCCTCCCCCTCCCCCCTTTTAATTAAATTTGAATTTGAATGCCAGATAGTACTAAGAATTAGTAACTTAAGTACGTTATAGTATCCTTAAAGTGGACTTACTTTCTACCAAAATTGCTCAATTAAACCTAAAAACAGTTTACATAGGCATTTTCTAAATTTGATTAGAAGTAGTGGATCCAAATTATGCTCCCCCCCCTTTTAATTAAATTTGAATTTGAATGCCAGATAGTACTATATGCCTAAAAAAATAGAGCACCTATTCTTTTTACATAAACAATTCATCTCTTTCAATTTTGCTATCTCTTATACGAAAACTTTTTAAGTACAAATTATCTTAAATTTGACTATGCTTTGAAAATAGGCGATGCCTTATCATAGTATCCAACAAATATGATTCCAAAGCAAATGGGACACCTAGTAATTTATGTTGTAAACCAGCATTTGTCTAGCAGGGGAGAAAACAATAAACATGAAACAAAGAACACATAGATCTAAGCACGAAAAAAATCATAGTCTGTATAATTCTGAAGAGTTTTGCACATAAAATGGGACTAAAACTGCTAAATTTTAGTTTATTTCGTATGGGAAAGTAACTCAGAAACCCGGGGGTGTTAAACTGATGACATCCTCCTCCTCCTGTTTGCTTTTGAGGAAGAGGTGCCATTTGATCTAAAACCCATTCGAAATGCACGCTAACAAAAGCAAAATAGATAAAATGTTCATATTCATATTCCTGTTAGTTTTGGAAGTTGATGATAATGATAACGCACATAAGCATCATTTTATTTGCATTTTATGTTCCTTACCTTCTTTTTTCTCTGGCATATACTTCGCAAGTCGGTATTTCTGGAAAGACATAACCACAGTCTCAATATGAATAGTGCACTTAATCCAGAAGATATATATGTACGTCTAAATTAGTCTATAGGTACCTGTAAGTGGCTTTTCACATGATAGATGGTCAGACCTTCAACATTCATAAGCTTTAGTACACCCTTCGGAGTAGCCTCTACATGTCAAATCAAACACAGTAGACTGTAAAATAGTACTGCAAATTATAAAATAACATGATAGATGGTAAAAATTTGAACTTTCATATTCGTTTATAAGACTGAACATTATTTGACAGCCTCATTTGTATAAGTAGATTAGAACATTATATGCTTACTTTCAGCCCCATCAAGCTTGCTGACAGCCTCCACAAAACACTCATGGAGCTCAGGCGTCCATCTCATTCTTGGCTTGTGCACCGTGGTTGACCCAGGAGATGGCTGACTTGAAGCATCATCAAGAGTTGGCACCACGGAGCGACAATTCTGATTGCATGCCAATCCTATGTCCGGTTTTGCTTGTGGTGTTTCATAAATTTCCTAGACGACAATACAGAAAGTAAGGACTAGTGAATAGAAGATATGCAGCAGACCGAACTGAACAAGCACATGGAGCATGGATGCAATAGTAAATTGGTGCTTCCTTACTTTTCCATTTGACAAGAATAGAAAATCCACATCTATTTTACTCCATTCTTCTGGATTATACAAGAAGTTTGGTGCAGTGCCAGAAGTTAAAGTGTTTAAACATTCGAATTATCTTAGTCATCGTTACAATGTAGTGTCACTTAGTCTTTACAAGGTTCTGTATGGTATAGATGGTAAAGTAAAATTCCAGCAAAATGGATCCCTCATCATAAATACTTGATAGAATCTAAGGGAAGGTTGCAGTGTACTTACATCAAGCCTGGGATTTTCTCCATGGTCAGTGATAGCAATGTCAAGTTCATCAGACAAAAACTGTAGCTCCAGTTGCTCCGTAAGTACCAGTCCATCACTTGCACAATTTATACCATGAAGGGTACCATCCGACAAAGTAAGAAAGTCTTTCATAAGAGCCTCAGAATGTTCCTCATCGTATTGATTATCAATATCCCCACTGAAAAGGAATGGAGCTTTTGAATCGACAGAAGAAATGGACTGGTTGTAGGAGGGAGGATAAGGAAGAAATGGCAGATTTCCAAGCTGCCGATGGGCTTCAGAGCTCGACGAAGAAGACTGGTACAAACTGGTACAGAACAAGGATGAACGTGAAAATGTGCTCTTGGAACTTTGGACATGAGAACCAGGAGACATAGGACTGTTTGGTCCAGATTCTAAACAATACTTTTGAGGTTGGACAGTAGATGCTTGTGTATGAGTAGAACTAGGAGATTCTGCTCGAATGAAAGGTGATGGATGTGAAGATTCACTCGCCAATAAACTCTTGCCTTCTGATTCCACAGACAAAAACTTACGAACCGGGGAGAAGGTACCATAACATGACTGTGTGACCCCTCTGGTAGCCTCACTCTGTTTGGCAGACATGATGCTATTGAGATTCAAGGTCTCTACATCTCAGCCCAAACTCATCCACCAATGAGATCTGTTCATGCAGTATGGCAGAACTCTATAGTTTACTTTTGATGATGGAAATTTCAGAAATCAATCTGAGATACAACAATTACAGTTTAAGGCTTTATTGAGATCAACACATATGAGATATAGAGGACAAGAAGCATAAAAAACGCATTGGAGCTCTGCATTTGAATCAAGTCAAGATCACCTAAAAGAGCCACACACTGACACAGTCTACATCTCCGTGCAAAGATACCTTTTCTATTTCCCTCAAAGCAGAAACAGGAAGTCACAACTCAATAGCAAGAATCTGCACAACAAGTCTTTGAATAGAGTAGTCGCTATTTCCATAGTGTTTGCTTATTTAGACAACTAAAACCTATATCAGTTACTGTTTCATTCCAAGAAGAGGGAGTGCTTAATCCATAAAGTAGCCATGGACTTCAAGGCCAAAGGAACCTTGTCAAATCCACTTCATCAACTAATGGATGCAAAGAAACATGTCCAAGACCTGCAAAAAAGAATTACCAGTTGAGTAATCATCCATATGCTATCTGGCAACACCAAGAAGATATCATGCGACAATGCAATAAGAGCACAATGATAGAAATGAGTAATAACCAGTTACCAGTCCTAAAAGCTAAAATTCATGAAAATAGGGGACAACAACCTAGATTAACCCACGTAATAAAAATCTCATGGAATATATAGGTTAAAAGAACAAGAATGGACCAAAATCAAAAGCACTTAAGCACTTGCTATAATTTCCTCATGCTACAAGTTCAAATGCTATTGGGCAGATTTGTACAGCGTACTAACAATCAGTTCCTTATTATTAGCAAGCCACCACAAAATTCCTTTCTCCTTGGTCACAAAGGAAGACTGAAACTAGTACACATCCAATAACAGGACTGAATGAGGAATGACACAAATGGATATGGTTAATGCAGGAACACACGAATAAAATAAAACCACCGAGGTATTGTGGGGAGAAATTTTCTAACAGAATCCCGGTTTGCAACTTGCCTCATTACTGTAGGTTGTAGCATCGACATTCAGAACAACCCAGGATATAATCCTTTTTGTGTCAAATATACACAATCTGTGAGGAGCTTGGTACTTCAGACAGAGAACGCTCCTTGGTGGCACATTTGGCGCCATGCCTCTTTTTTTTTTTTCCTTCGAAGGAAAGAAAGTTACACTACTAAAGTTCCTCTGTCGGACAAGAAGTGTAAAGAACATTAAAGCAGCCATCTCTGAAGTAATAGAGACCTGCTCAGACTGTCAGATGATTTCCGCTACATCAATTGAAAGAAAAGCAGCTTAAAGATTAAGTTGCCGAGGCATTAATCGGTGAACCTATAGTCTATGGTCCAATTAAGGGAGAAGCGTAATCACCACGGAGACTTTTCGCCATTTCAATCCACCCAACAGTAAATTTCCTTTTTTGGGTTCTTGCTTTTTTCGGAAGAATAAAAATACAAAACATTATCCGAATACAAAAAGTGCCTCGATCAGAAAAAAATACTGAGAACCCCCAAAACACATTTGTAGAAATTGATCAAGAAAGAAAAGTAACCAGCCTATAAGTCATACACAGAAAAACCATGCCATCGTCGTTTATACCGCAAGAAAACCTTCAAAGGTAAAAAAAATTCTTGAAATCAACCAAACCACTCACAAGAATCTCACCAAGAGACACATATAACAACACAATAAAGATTTACACAAATGAAGAAGAAGAATAAATTTATAAATTTTAAGGAGGAAACAAAGTCAAAGTGACAAATAAAGAGCAACCCAGAGATTATATATAAAAAATAAAGCGTCTGACCCGAAAACAAATATGCAGAGCGGTACCACGGAGATAGATCTCGTTCTTCAAAATTCTCTGGAGAGACATGTCGTGGTATAGATGATTGATGAGAGAGGAGGGCATACGTATGTGTACATGTGGCCTTTAAGCTTTGAATCTAACGTCGGAAGCGGAACAAACAAATAATTGAGGATTCGGAATCTGATATCAAAATATCAATAAGGTTTACGGTATATGTGGAGCAAATATAATATGTGCACTAACGTTTGATGTTTTTGCTCTCACCAATAATGTCTTTCAATACTTTATGGCCAACTCTATCTCTAACTCTATAGGAAGTTGTTGCTGCTGCTTGTTAGTTGTTACTGCTCCTGATCTGCAGTGCAGCCTGCTGGCCTTCGCCTTTCCTTTGGTTGGCTGATGCTCCAAAATCAGTACTTTCCAAGCAAAATAATGGCAGATGAGGTGATATCAATGAGTTCCCCCAGTCCCCACGTACGCGCTTCCTCGGGTGAGGTTGGCCACGTCCCAATGGGGACCAAATTAGCTACACTGTCGTCTGTCATTTGTCACGAGAGTTCTTCTATGATGAGGGAGTCTTCGTGGTTCGTCCCGTGAGCTGAGCTACTCGTATCCTCAGCATTTATAGGGAAAAAAAATGTTTCTTTTTTTGGTCACCGTGCTTACAGGTTCCGTTTTATACTGAGAAACAAATAAAAAAAATTACATTATAATATCTTTTTCCTCGTCAACTCATTTATTTTTATTATAATAAATATAAAAAATTATCTCTTTTAATTTTTTTATCAAATTTAATATTTAAAATTTTAACGATTCTAAAATTTTACTTATCAAAGAGATTCTTGAAGTTATTTTATCAGAAAGAGGAACTCCATTGATGCGGCCTCACCGTTGCATTCTCGCCTCGTCAACTGTGTTTCCAAGTGGTCGGTCGTTCGGCTCTCCTTCCAGGGATCTTTCTAGGCCTGATGTCACACTGACCAACCCCTCTTTTGTCCCCATTAGGACTCTCCCCCACCTCTCCAATTTTATTGGCGCCTGCAATCTCAGCCCTCTTTTTTTAATTCAAACCTACCTTATTGCTCGCAATAATTTAATCAAAAGTCTTGTGTACGAAGAGTGGAATTCAGATAGTATCTTGCAGACCAACCAGCAAGCATCTTATTACATGGACATGGAGTTCTCAACTCCCCGTGGAACCACATATTCCTTAGTCGTAGACAAGGTTGGACAAGTGGGCTCTAATGTTGCAGACCTGATCCTTCATGGATACCTCTTTTTTTTTTCTACGTCCTTCATGGATACCTCAATATCTATGTCTTGTACTTCTTTTTTCTTTTATAGGTGTACTCTCTTTGTAGTTTCTATATTAATCGGTTCTTTCAACTGGTTGAGCATATGGATGCCCTAACTCTATATTAATCGGTTCTATCAACTTTGTACCACCTATTAATATATTAACTTCAAGATTCGAAATTCGAATGAACGTAAATTGAAATCGCTTATAAAAATAAAGTCTAACCTTGAACTTAGTAAGGCTGCGTTTGCCAACATACTTTTCCCCAAAATATTATCTCACTCTTAATAAAATAATCCAATATAATCTCTCTCTCTTATCAAAAAATATAAAAAATTACAAAAAATATAAAAAATTACTTCTCTCTTCACCTTTTCACTAAACCCAATACCAACACATATTCTAATATCAAAAATATTACAACACAAACACAACCTAAATAGCGTGAGATTAACCGGTCATTTTGTTGGTACATGAGATTAACCGGTCATTTTGTTGGTACTGTGACGATGAATTCGCTCTATAAATATTAACTATGACTCAAATAAGACATTATAAAGTGGGGAATGATCTATACTCACATTCTAAGCTGCTAGTTTTGAAAAAAAAGACCTCTACACCCTATCGTCTAGAAAGTTCAACACCACCGAAGAAGGCAATTGAAAATCAAAAAAGTGAAATGATTGAAGGATAAGTGAGTGGGCCTCTTTGCTTCCATTATTCCAAAACCAGTATAACAAAGCAACTTGGCAATAACTTGCATGATGATCAGCCTGAGACCACCAAACACTTGTTTATTCGCAATCTCTCTCTCTAGTCTCTTTATCTCACCTCTCATGAGAGCAATTTTACACAATTATGCATGCTTTGGCATTTGGGCAATGCACAGACTTCGTGACCTGCTGACAAACATATGTTTTATATATAATATGGTGCATCCCCCATCTGTTCGTCGTTGACAGGATATAAAGGAAGGAGATTCAATCCCGCAGCTTAATACTGACGGTATATATTTGTTCTTATCCATACCATATAGGCACGTAAAGATAGGGTCCACTTGGAGGGGTGATAATTTACAGAGGTAAAAGTTTTTGGGTTAAGGAACCAGAGTTACAGCACCTCTTGGACTTCTCCATGTCCCTCTCGCATAGGGCTACGCCAATTTTTGAACTGGGGAAATGGAAATGCCCTCTTCAAGGACTGCAACTACGTTCTGGGATGACCAAGGAAAAAAAAAAAAAAGCAACTACGTACTGGGATGATGTGCTTCGTATATGTTTGTTAAAATGGGTCAAAAGAGGAATAATATTTTGCCGTCAATAAAATGGGGTGTTTTCAACTCCAACTACTTTCTTCCGAAATTGGGTGTTTCACATGCATCCTTCTTTTGAAATTTCTACTATTAGGTTCAACAGTAAGAATCTCCAGTTTATGTCACCCAACGAGAGGGCATGTTCAATGCTGGACTATCATGGCCTCGCCAGAGAATATAGATCCTCGGGCTAGTGGTGATATACTGGATCCAGCGGAGGGGACAGAGTAATTGATCAGAATACTAGCCATCAATCAACTATTTAAGGTGCAAACCAGAGGATTCTCTTTTTGGTAAGTACACAGCTCAGCGCTCAGAAAGACAGACAGAGACAGACAGAGAGTAAAACAAAAGCTGAACATGGCTGATGACTCAGAAACATTAAAAAATAGTTTTCGTCAAAAAATGGACAAAATTAAAGTATAAAGTAGTTAATTAAAGGTCATTTAGCTATTCATTTCTATCTCTCTTTCCTGCTTTAATCCCTTTCTTTAATACAAGTGACTGCTCAGGCTATTAATATGGGAATCTTTGAAATATTCTGATTTGCTTACAAGAAATTTAATGCCTTTTAACTTATCAGATTCTGTTTTTGGATCGGAGAGAATATAGCAGCACAGAAAATGTTAAACAGGAATGTTAAGGGATCAGTGATTGGGTTTGATTTTAGTTCGAGAAGCCAAAGATAAAGTGTTGGGATAGATATACCTATAAATCATATTTGGCTGAGCCCAAAAAGGAACAGAGAAATATTATTGGTTCCCAAACAGAAAAGAGAGAAAAAAAGGTTAGGAAGTGGGAACCCAACTACCCTGACCATGCCAATGTCACAATTCAACTATAAAAAGTCTTCACGTTACAAATAAAAGGGAAATCGAAAATTAGTTTTAGTTCCGCTGACAAATTGGTCACTGAATTTTTTTTTAATATATTTTTTTTGTGTTGTAAAATTTTAGTGTTGTTAAAATTTTAGGTATTGGGTTTAGTGAAAAAGTGAAGAGAGAGATAATTTTTTTATATTTTTTGTAGTGAATAGTAGTGATTTGATGGGGGAGAGAGAGATTATATTGTAATTTTTTATTGTGTTAAAATTTTAGAGTGTGTAAAATTTTAGAACGCAAACGCAGCCTAAGAACATGTAGTGGTGACTTTTCATTCCATCCGTTAATTTGTAACTGAATAGAACGCGGTCGACCGTTACATGAAACGGTCGACCTCTGCAAGTTGCCGTAACGGTAAACAAAACTGGTCGATCGCTATTATCGTTAAAAATTAACTGAAGTTTGACGGATGGAGTGAATAGTCACCACTACATATTCTCAGTGACCCAAAAGTAAAAAAAAAAAGGTTTAGTGACCATTTTGTCACTAGTACTAAAACCTAGTAACCAAATTTTCAATTTCCCTAAATAAAAACTAAGACTATTTTTGTTTTTTTAAGAAAATATTTTTTGGGGATATTTGTGAGAATGGTGGAACATATAGAAAAGATGTTTGTAAATACATGGTGTTTGAAATTTATTCTTTTTAAAGAATGTGAAAAGCAAAAAAAAAAAGTATGTTTGAAATGAATATTTTTGACGAGTTTTTATGAGTTTTCGTTATTTTTTTTGTAATTTTTGTGTTGCCTTTCATAAAAATTGAAGGCAATGGTTATATAAAAAAAATTATTGAAGATTGAAATGACTTTTTGTGTGAAAAAAATCATGTTTGTATTAGAAAATATTTTTGAAATAAAAAAACGTTATAAAGACCATTAAGCTTTTGTTGATCTCTCCAGTGGTTGTGATAAGCATATGGGAGAGTTAGATCTTAGAATCACATCCTGCTAACAGTGTTAATATCATGGACAAATGCTGTAGGGCAACTAAGATATTTTAAAGGGAAATCATTTTCACAGAACCTAAGGTGAAAACAAGACCACTTAGACCTCAACTAGCTGTTCAGACAAAAGAAGAAAGAAGAACAAGGAACATTAACTAGCTACTTTCCAGAAATGACCCAGAAATCAGGAAATGAAACCGACCCATCTTCTTCTGCATGGTCGCTCATAGGAGCTTCCAAGTCCTATGACAAAAGTCCAACTTACAAGTACCAAAAAGAAGGAATAGCAAAGCAACAAGTTGCTCTAATGGGTCCATGCAAAACTCCACTCTCGGGTGGTGATCTAATGGGTGGTCTAGCAAAATTGATTGAAGACTTTTTGGTAGATGATGACGGGTGCATTAATTATAGGATTTTAACATTTTGTCCTTTACAGTAACACTTCAACGTCACTAGGCCTCGAGTGGTGGCGGTAGAGATTAGTCAAAACCTGACTAAACAAGAACAACTTGGGTTTTCCAAGTTTTAGTGGTGGAGGGCTTTGTCAAATACGTTCCAGCAACTTGATTTGTGGGAAGGAGGGGAAATAAGAATCATGGGGTAAATTTGATTCTTTTGGACAACATCCACACGAAAAGGGTGGAGGAAAGAGATATTTTAAAGTGAAAGGCTAAAGGATCGAATGGGACGGGGAAGTACGTCTGGGGAGAAAAAGGGCAGTCATGGAGAGAAGGAATGGTCATCAGTGGCAGCGGGTCGCTCTCTCTCTCCTATCTTTTTTTTTTTTTTTTTTTTTTTTTGTGGTCAAATGAATGTCTGGTGGCCCGGTACTGGGGTCTCTTGAATATGAGCGTTTCTAGTAGCCATGATTCTGAGGTCTTTATTAAGGCGGATCCAATAGTCGTCGTTGGGGCCCAAAGGTTTTGAACTATTTGATTTGGAGAATGATTGATGCTGATCCTAGGAATTATTTAAGCTTTATTGTCACGAACACACACTATCAAACTAATTTTGAGGAGTTTTTAGATTCAATCCCGAAAATAAAATTACCCTAATGGTCGATGCCAAAAAGATAATAATTATGTCAAAATTATCATTTCGCACGTCAAAAAAAGTTTATACCATGCAAATGCTCCATTTTCAAATCAGGTGAATAAATAATCTAGGTTGGCCATAAACAGCAATAATGCAGCAAACGCCGCTCCACTAGCTGGAAATTTATCTTAAGAACTTGCTACTTCTCCTCAAATTCTAAGTGAGGGCAAATCATAATCTGGTAATTATACCTCCCTCACTCTTTGAAATAAGCAAAATTACATAGCAAACCTCTGTGTAGAACATGTCATTCTATCTTCATCCCCTAGGTTAAGTAATCAAAACCACACCACATAGAACAGAGTCCTGCTTAGTGCACCAGTTACAATGGCATCGGGGGTCCTAACCATGTCATGATTCTTCTTCACCTGCTTCAGCAGCAGCTATCTCAGAATCCAATTTGTTTATTAGCTGTTCACTTACATGTTTTGCCACAGATATCATGTCGAGAATGATGCTAGGATCCAGGCCTGCACCGCCTCGTTTAGTCAGCCCACAAATGTGTCCCTTCCTGTTGACAGATATAGAAACGGCGGAGTTCATCTGGGATTCCTCTTCTGAAGTGGCATCCACAATATAGTGCCTACCAATCTATAAAGTCGAAGGGCAATAAGTGTTGGGAATGAACAGACATTTGCAGCTTATGAAAAGATTAAAACAGTTTTGTCACCTTTGTTAGCGTAACTATGACAGGGATATCTGATGTGTCAAACTGCATAAATTCTTCATCACTGATGTCAACTTCTGGTTGGTCATCACCTGATGCACCAGCTGCAACATGAACCCTGGGGATACCTGTATTGCTCAAGGCAGCCTTCAGGAACAAAATTAGTAAGATATTGTTTGAGTTCCTCACATCTGTCACAAAACTGATCAGAAAGGATGAAGCAAGCTGAATTGGAAGTTCAACCAATACATGTTTCAAACACGTGGGATACAGCTAGCCTGCTAACTAGACTTAAAAAATAGCCGGCAAAACCCTTATACACTCCTATGGTTTATTTAAATTAAACATAATTCAAGTTGCAAATAGACAGATGAATGCGACAGAAACTACCTTAATAGCAGCACCCAGGGTATCCAGCAAATTTCCATCTGAACTAATGACAAGGCAATCAATATAAAGATCCCAGCAAATTTTTCCCTCCACAACAATTAGAGATGAGAGATCAATTCCAGCCCCTGGGAAGAGTTGAATAAGACCAAAGTATGTCAAGCAAGAATCCATAATCACAGAGCATATCAGAGTGAGAACTGCCAAGATGATTGAAAGCACATGTATGGCAATACTGTCAGAGTTATCTCTTTTGATCTAATTAAATTCATACCTGCTCCACTTTTACCACCCAAGAGACAACGCTGAAGAGCAACTGAGAGGTCGGTTGACAACTCATCACCCCCTCTACCCTACACAAAATGCATGGAAAAGAACTCAGTTTAAGAAGACATACATAACTACTCACCATATATATATGTGTACATAACTACATATGGGCTACACACCCCCAAAATTTTGGGAGTCAAACACCACCTACATACGCAAAGATATGGGCTACACAAGGCACACACTTGCCTTTATATGCATATACTTTTATGGGACAATGGTAACTAAAGGAGAAATGAGACACACCAGAGACCGACTTACAGATATGGCATACAATGAATCAAGCTGGAATTATCACATCAGACTCTTTAAGGCGCCCATTCAAACAAGGATTCTTCTTATTCGTTATTATAACAAATCAAAATCGAAAAAAGAAAACCAGAGAAGCCTGCATGAGCTCAATCAACAAATTAGATAGAATTTGAAGCTAGCAAAAAATCTACATGCACAACCTCAAACATTGGTGCTGCGGTTGGACTGCAATCAACATATATGGTGACCCTTCCTTTGCCTGGTTGCAATGAACCAGGCTTTCCAAGTTCAGCCTGCATTATTTATGAAATTAGCAGGCAATACCTTACAAGTATGCACCATAAAATCTTCCACTAGGAGCCAAGTGATTAGTTAGTGTAGTTGCTACCACTCAAGAGAAACATATAGAACATCCAGCATCAAACAGATGAAATACCTTCACACTGGAAACAACTTCTGTTGCCCCCATCCTGACTCTTGCTGAACCATTTGCCTGCCGTGAAGAAGTCCATGAAAAATTACGATTAAAACACAGCAGGAGGCCAGTTTGCTAGAAAGTAAGCCAGACACTGCACAAGAAACTCATTTGTATGTCTGATGAAGTAACTACTACGCAACTCAAAACAACTATGTATTCCAATTGCTTGGCCGGTATAGGAGCTCTTTTATGTAATTCAGGCGACACCAAAGTGAAATATTTCAAAAACTAATATACCTGGGGTATAACTCCAGTTTCAACATAAAGAGGCCGGTAAGTTAATCTTTTTCGACCATCACAACGGAGATCTTGAGCAATGCCACCCTGAATGAAGTGCTTTTCTCCAAGAGAGAGTCCCACCATTCCTGCACACAAGTAAAATGCGAAAAAGAGATTACAAGAGAAAGCAAATGGGAGAACATAAGAAAGGAGACTCCATTTTGGTATTGGAGGGGCTCCAATTCCTTTAATCTGTCCATTCCTTTGTGATTGAGGGCGAGGATCGAGCAGCGTCATCAGTTTTAAATTAAAACAAAACATAATACTGACAAAACAAACCACTCACTTAACGGGAGAGTAACGCCGTATGTCCCTAGACCTAAAAGCAAGAATAAAGACCAAATGGTTGTCCAACCCTTCTCGAATCTCACTGTGCCTCACAGAGCCGCCCAACCTTGCTTCCTGCCGCCGCCGTCTAAGCTCTTTTCTCGGCCTTTTTTGTTCTTCTCGTTATGCCAAAGATATTTTGCCTCTCTCAACCTTTTCTTGACATATTAAAGAGAGAAATGAAAATCTTTACAAATTGCTACCAATAAAATAGAGTGCATCCTCCAGAATGAAAATATAAAACCGATTCATAAGAACGATAAGAAGAGGAATTCAAAAGTGGAACCCAAAGCAATGTTCTAATGTACGAGCTGTAAAATTGGCTGTAAACAAAACCAAGCCGAAATAAATAATTACCCAGAGAACAGCACCAAAAAGTTCAATTTCAACTTAACATGGAAGAGTACAAATCCAAGAAAATAATAGCAAGTTTGAATCTTTACACCATCCATCCTGCTTCAATGTACCGAACCAAAAGTTGCTTACCGAAATCAAACTCAAATTCAAAAATCCAGCAAACTCTAGAAACAAAGAGGGACTTGAATGCTTAAGACTCCATAACCCATTATTGAAAATTTTGATTTTCGGAAATCCCAAATCTCTCTAGTGATTTCCGGACAAGAGGAACAAAATAGACTCAGAAGTGGCGTTGGGAGGAGACCTCAAAAAGTGACTTCCGGCCACGGCGACGACGGAGTCTGGTGTTGGATTCGGTCTACGGCGTTGAAGGCTCTGTGAAGATGGGTGGGCTTTGTCCTCATGTTTTCTCCTAGAGAGGGGCAATGTTACTCCGTTAACAAAGTCTGTCTTTTTTCCATATTATTTATAAATTTTATTTTAGAGATCGATGATGTGGCTTCATCCTGCCTGTCCATTAAAAATAAAAGACGGAATCGACGGTATTGGAGAAGATCCTCATCCGGGATTTCGGGGGAGAGGGAAGAAGAAAGCAAAAAAGAAAAGAAAAGAAAAGAAGGCATGCTATTGCTACCTAAATAATCATGATTTCCTCCGCACTTTTACAAAGTTACAAACACTTGAGAGATTCCCTGACGTTTCGAACCTGGGTTGACTACAGAGTACACTTGCTCGAACTCTGCTCGAGCTTCGAAAAGTCAAGATTTTTTTTTGGGCCAACGTGATCTTTTTTTTTTTTCCCTAGATGGGCCAACGTGATCTTGATATGACCCAATAAGGCTTGTTTAGAAATAGGTCCAGGTTCTGTTTCTAGGTCTTGGTTCTGGTTCTGGTTCCACAAGCTGGACCCTGGGTTCTGGTTTCACGCATAGCCGAATTACAATGAGGTTCCAGTTACCTGATTTGAATTGCAAACTTCCACCAACATCCAACTCAAGAAAAGTCAAAGACGAGCAACCACATGCGAGTCCAATGTGGGTCAACACCACGTGTTCGAATCACTCGTTTTGGCACCGTTGCCACTGCATAATCGAACTCCTTAGCCACATAGACTTCAAGCTCTATTAAAGAGAGAGAGAGTCGTAGAGCCGTTCGTGGTGTCTCTATCCTTCAGACTTAACAGCTTCACTGCTCCGTCAAGGTCATGCCAATAAGAACACCATTTCCAACACTAACCCAGATCCCACAACCCAAAATCCAGGTTCATTCGCAGCGCATTTGCACAAATCCCGCATCTTCGTCTTCCTCGCTGGCTCGCCCTGTGGTTTCAGAAGTGTTTTGTACCAGATAGTTAGAGGAACACCTTTCAAATATTTACATAATTTCTAACGACGTACATGTCTTCAGCAAAACATATTAAAACACGGCTTCTAAACAAACTGTATTATGTCCTGGCAATTGAAGGAATAGTAACTTCACACATAGAATTCATGGTTTTTTTTCACTGTTAAGGATACAAGTAGGAAATAAAACGTAATTCTAAAGATAATTAGAACTTTAGCAATGCAAGCAAGCATTGGATGCACCTCGACTCCCACTTGCTCCGCTTCAAGAGGAAATCCAAATTTACATTAAAAAAGGATCACATACGCCAATGGCTGTGAGTCTGTGACAAGAATAAGTGGGAAAAATAAAGCAACAAAAAAAAAGGCTAAAGGAAGAAAGAGCTTTCTTTGAAAAAGAAGAAGAAGAATGGAGGCAACAAGAATGACTTTAATCTTTTCGTGAAGCATTAATGTTTTACTGGTCAAACAGAAAAAGGGACGAAAATGAAAACAAAAAGAAGAAGAAGAATGGAGGTAGCAAGTAACAGCGTTAAAACGCGGGTAACTTGTAAGAATCTTAGCCTTCTATTTAAAACTAACGGCTAGCATTTAGTGAATTGTAGCCCTGCAATATTGTTCGAAAGACAAAACTCAAACTTCAGTTGACGTGAGTTGTCATCGCCACGAGAATACATTACAATTCTTTTCGATGCTGTTGTCCAATCAGCACGTCACACATAAGCGGATAAAAAGTGGGATGAATCAAGTCAAACGCACAATAAAAAATCTAGGTTTAAACCATGGTTTGAACCCCATAACCAAAACCTGGACTCATTTCCAAACAAGCCCTTAAAGGTTCTAAAACCTTCAATTAGTAACCTGAAATTTGTGTTTGTCTGTTTGGGACATGAGTTTACGCAAACCACCAGAAAACCCATCGATTGAAATCAAGAAAAATCTATTGAATTAGGGTTGGTTTTCGGGTCGGGCTGCGAAGTTTTCACTTTTTTGCCCGACCTTATTAAAATCCATTGAATTAGTCTTGAATTTTAAAATCTATCAAATTTAAAAACTCAAGGATTCATAAGATAAAATGATAAAATACATGGAAGAAATGGGTATGTATCCCTATTAAAAATTGCTCCACTAAATGTATTTTCATTAGCAACACTCTTTCTGCCTGTTAATGAGAGATTTTTGACAGAGGGAAATAACTGATATTAAAACAATTAAATTAGCATTATGAGATGATAATTAATATTTACCCAAAATAGGTTATTCCATCCAACAATTGTAGTCAAAAGCGCGGTAAAAACATAGTTATAACTTATAAGGAGAAAACTTCCAATCTACTTCATGGAATTACAGACCAGTAAAACCCACCAGCAAGTACAAGGAGTGCAACAAAACAACAAGGATGGATTGCTTAAGCAGATGAACAAATGCCAACACCAGACTACAACCACAAAACAAAAACATATTGACGCCCATGCCTTCCTAGTAACGCATGGTGACAAGAGTTCTATCGACTAAACTTAGACTCATCGGCTAATCTTTGACAACCGGAGCTGCCTGCTTTTACTTGTTATGCAGTCAACTTTTATTCTCATATCACCCCCTGTGAAACCTACTGGGCATCCATCCCTAAAGAATACACTTTAGCATTCTAACCCGAGCATTTCTTTTTAATTACATCATCTACAGTTTGAGGAACACAAACTCTTCAATGGCAGGCACCTCCCCTATTCTCTTAAGAGTCTCTTTGTCTGGTTCTTCATCCACACCAATTGCCATAATAGCCTTTTTCCTCCGGACAGTCCTTCCCACACTCATAAAGCTCACATTGACATTGTTCTCGGCTAGTATGTTTCCTACATGGCCAATCATGCCAGGTTGATCCACCTGCCTGCATAAAATGAGGTTTCCTTCCAGGCTCACATCCACAGCAGAGGATCCCACACATGTCAGGTGGGGTGTTCCGAACTTCACTTTCCCTTCAATGCTTATATCTCCGTTATCCAAAACAGCACTTTTAAATTTGGAATCCACATTAGATATTTGCACCTGAATTGAGTCAACAGGGAACTCTGGAGATGAGTCAGCGACTATCCTCTCCTCAATTATGCGGAGGCCTTTCTGTTTGGCAGTAAAATCTGCATTGACTAGGTTAACAAATGAGGCTGATATTGGTTCCACTATGCCTTTTGTGATCATGGCCCGAAGAAGTCTTGTGTCCAGTACATCTGGGTTTCGAGCTGATCTATAGATCACCCTTACATCTTTGATTCCACTCCCTCCAGCAACTAATTGTACGGCTAGCCTACCCAGCTTCTCAGCTACCAGAAAATATGGTGACAACTCCGACAAAACCTGATGTTCACAAATATATGGCAAGAGAGGAGCTCTTATGTTCACAAGTTCTCGATTATGGGGACAATGTAGATATCACTGTTTACCTCAGGAGGGACCATGGGAGCATTGACAGCAGTTGCAGAAAGTTCCCCTTTCAACGCTCCTATTACAGCCTCTGCTATTTCAATAGCTACACCTTCCTAAACGGTTGGTACAGACGGTTTAAGAAATGAGAGGACATATGGTATTCATGAAAGCGAGAAGCAGGAGTATATGGATCTTGTAAAGGTGTTAAGAGAAAAAAAAACATGCCTGTGCTTCCTTTGTGCTAGCTCCAAGGTGAGGTGTGACAGTGACATTCTCATGCTGCACTAACTTACTTTCTTTGGGTGGCTCCTCTGTGAATACATCAAGTGCAGCCTGTTCCACACCGTTCTAAGACTTGTCATTTGTGGCATACATCAAACAAATAACCTATTTTTTACTACTACTAACCTCATTAGGAAGTGAGAATCATGAATTAATATAATACAACTTTCCCCTCTAGGTATATCTTTTGGATGTCTCCATCCACTATTATCTATATATCACAAAAAACATAGCTTAAGCAAGATCACCTAATCAAAAGATCAACCCCGTTGTTTGAAGCCCCATTGGGAGAACTTAGTAGTGGAAAGAATACACTGATGGATGAATTAGAGTGAAGCCTTGAGAAAAGATGCAGTTATAGATTATGCTTCTTTGAATTTAGCACAACTCATTGTCCCCGACATGAATGTAATGCAGTGTACCTGAGCAACAATGCCGCTCTCAAGGGCCCTCTATAATGCATCTTCATCAATTACTCCACCTCTAGCAACATTAATGATGCGCACTCCTTTCTTCATCTTTGTAAATGTTTCATCATTGAATACCTTTGAAGTGGTAGGAGTGAGCGGCATGTGGAGGGAGACGAAATCCGCCTTCTCCATGGCCTGATTAAAAGAGACCAACTCCACACCTAGAGCACGAGCTCTGTCCGTTGGGGCATAGGGATCATGCGCAATGACATGCATGCCCAAGCCTTTAGCACGCCTCGCAACTTCAGACCCAACTTTTCCAAATCCCATAACTGCTAATGTCTTTCCAACCAGTGAGACCCCAACATACTTGTTACGTTGCCATTTTCCTGTAAAATCAAATTCTGAAATCTTTAGCCTTCTCCACCATGTTTATCATGAGCAACAACCATGAAACATCAAAGAAAGTTGGCAATGTAGTGTAACTGTCTAAGATATTTAAGCAGCACTGAAGTTCATATATCCGAAACAGCCATAGCTTCCCAACATTCGCATCTAAAGTACTGAGCAAATTTGATGTATCCCGTATTCTAGACTACACATGCTTAAAATACAATTCTCATCATTTTTACAATCGAATATAATCTTTTTCTCTGGCTTCAAGCTTTTTCATCCTTTTCTATTTTCTCAAGAATCATTCCCCGCATCATTTACCCTTTCTCTTTAAAAAAAGAAGAAGAACAAGACACTAATAAACTTCGAATATAATCTTTTTCTCTGGCTTCAAGCTTTTTCATCCTTTTCTATTTTGTCAAGAATCATTCCCTGAATCATTTACCCTTTCTCTTTAAAAAAAAAAAAAGAACAAGACACTAATAAACTTTCTTCATTGGAACCTCATTAATCAATGGAAGCTTTAACTTTTACTCATTTAGGCTGAGTTTGTTTCAGCCTAAAATATTTGCAAAGAAAATTAAACAAGTTTCAATGTTTGACTATTCCTTAAAAATAAACATATAGTGTTTGAATGTCACCTGAAAATTTAAAGAATATAAAAGTTAAACTTAAAAAGAGAAAGTTAACTAACTATAAAAGTTAGAGAGAGAAACTGAGCATATTGCAAAATGGGAGAGTTCAGCATAGAGAAAGATTTTTTGAATTTAAACTTAAAGATAAGTTTTTGTTACCATAGTAGAGAAAAATAGTAGATAGCGTCTGTTACAATATAATAGAGAAAAAATAGTCACCTGAAAAATAATTTATCCTTTGAAGAAGAGTAACTATAAAAATTCTTTAAAAGGTAAGTTATTTTCAGCCTGATAAGCATTATTTTCTTTTGATTATTTTTTTCTCCGCCCCTACCAAAAGCATATTTTTTGAGAATATTCTGCATGAAAATATTTTCAGTCGAAACAAGTTTTCATCATGAAGTTCAAAATATGTTAAAAAATCTGTATTTTGTCAAGTAGAATAAAAGAGTCTTTACCAATAAGGTAGTCACGTGGGAGGCAACCAAGACCAAGGTGATGTTTGTGTTGAAGAATTTTGTAGGATTTGAAGAGTTTTGTGAATTTTTATGTGTGTTTTAAAGTTGTATTGGTGTTTGTGTAGAGATTGATGATGTGTAAAAAAGTGATGATGATGTTTAAAGTTATTTTTTTATTTATTTCGAATTTATTATATTTTATTAAAATAGAATTTTTTTTAAGGTTAAAAAAAGGAAAAGAAAAGAAAAAGCAACAAAATCGTCGAAGACAAGCTGCTGCCATGCTATAGTACGCATGACAGCAGCTTGTCGAAAGGGGACAAGTTAAATAAAAAAAATAGAAAAAGACGTCAGACGGTGGGCCACCTATGCCGGTGTGGATTCTATTTCTGCCGAACAAAAGCCTTACTTCAACGCGAATCCACCAAAACGTTTGAAAACGAACATGCTCCAAGGCTATACAGGGTAATATTTACACATTTAACATCCCACCCAGCTCAGTGGTAGACCAGACACCAACAAGAGTTTCGATATTAATGTTCGAGGGGGACCTTATGGAATATGTTGTTGTGAACATGCTGGCAATTTGATGACAGGGAACAAATCGATAATCAATTCCAATGTATTTTGGTTTGCTCGTGAAAATATAAGCTCGAGCAATTTATGTGGGACTAATGTTGTGTTTGCTAACAAAATTTCACAAAATTTTTCACCAACTCACAATAAAATACTACAATATAATCTCTCTCTCTCCCATCAAATCATAACTTTTCACTATAAAAAATATAAAAAATTAACTCTTTCCTCACTAAACCCAATAACAAAATTTTTACAACACAAACATACCCTAAGAATGGTAGTATCCAAGAACTGCATGATAGTTGGTCCCGCTATTGGATTAATTTTGTTTCTGACTTTGTTAAGAAATAAAGGAAGATGGGGAGCATACCTAAAAAAAATAAAATAAAGGAATCACCAAGATGAAGAGCATCTATATATAGAATCACAAATTTAGGATATGTTCGGTTTGAGTAAAAATATAGGATTTTAGAAAAGTTGTGAATATTTATGTTGAATAGTGTTTTACTGGTGTGTTGTGTAAAGCGGAAAGAGAAATGATTTGATGTAATTGTTTAATAAAAAAATATTGGAATTATGTGAAAAAGTATAGAGAAAATTTATGTTGAATAAAAAAATAAAAAGTTGTTTAAAATTGTATAAAATGTATTGATGTTTGTGTTTGAATTCTGAATATGTTCGGTGATAATTTTGTGAATGTATTTAAATCTTAAAAAAATGTAGGAAATGAATATAACCCTATTATGCAGTTGTAAGCAGAATAAGGAATATGGCTGGCTCTAGCAGGGAAAAAAAACTAGTAAAAAGGGAAAAAGCTCCCTCACGCTATGAAATTCGATTTTCTATTGCCTTCTTTGCGACAATTTGAGTAATTACTTTAACCGATCTTTTTTTATAAGCAATTACTTTAACCGATCTGGTCGTACAAAAATAAAGAAAAACATGGAGGGTCACACTTGTAATCAGGCTAAAGTAATTGACAACATCGAGCAAATTTCATTTTTTTCTGAGGGCATGTGCGTGTGCGTCCCCACTTTTTCTGAGGCAAAAGTAGAATACATAGAAAGCAACAGGTCCGAGTAAATTAATAAAATAGGTAAGTCCAACGACCAAAATTAAAGATGTTCGTTGAAAAAGCGGAACTTTGTCCCCGCAACCTGCCAATCATGACATTATTGTTGCATAGAAAAAAAAGCTTGCATATTTGGTCGGCCAATTCTGCAAACACAGACTCTTGACAGAGACTTCAGTAGATCTTATATCACGAAAAAAAAGAGGCTTTGGCAGATCACAAACAGATACTCAGTAGATCTTTTATTCAGGATTTGCAATTAATTAGTGAAAAGATTTTATCAAACACAAAGCTTGTCATTCTCAAACAGTTCTTGGAAATTCAAAGGACATTTTTCTTGATCTGAAAGCAAGATAGAAACGTACCAGCCTTCACGGAAGCATCTGCCTGCGCGACGTTCCGAGCCATAGCGGCGAGCAAAGCAATCCCATGCTCGGCTGCAGCCACTGTATTGGCCGTCGGCGCATTAACCACGAGACAGCCGGACTCCGTGGCGGCCTGCAGATCCACGTTGTCGATACCCACACCGGCACGTCCCACCACCTTCAACCGCCCCTTCGCGGCTTCGAACACCTGTCTTGTGACCTTGGTACCACTCCTCACGATTAGCGCATCGCATGACGAGATCTTCGAGCAAAGCTCATAGGGCGAGAGATCGTACAAGCATTCGACGTCGCCAAAACTGCGCAAAAGTTCAAGACCGGCCTCTCCCAGCTTCTCGGAGACCAAGATAGTCGGTCTTTGATTGGGACTTGGAGGGCTGAGATCTCGGGGGTGGTTCAGGTCCGAGTTCTCCGTTGGTGCCACTGTTTTGCGAACGTTATTTACAGTAAAGAAATGACAACGAGAATGAGATGGAGGATGGGACAGCTTAAAGGAGATGGCAGTGGTGGTGGAGGCGGTGTTGCGGAGGAAAGAGAGAAGAGAGGGCGATTTTGGTGATGGGTTTGAGAAGGAGGAGGAGGGGAGGAGAGACGACAAGACGCCTTTAGCAGAAGCGGAGGCCATGGCCATGGGGGATCGCTTGGTTCTCTGAACTTCTGGCTTTTGGACGAGTGCGTTGTGAACGAGCGTCCGATGTTTCGGGGTCTTATAAGAAGATTTGACCCCCAGTTTGTAATAATTATTTCTTGGTAGTTAGTTACAAATAAATGAACAAAGATCGGAAGTAGAACATAATTGTAGAAATAGAAAGTGGTTGTAATAAAAGTTTTGTATATGCTAAGTTCTAAATATATATGGAAGCTCGCTCGAACGTGTTCTGCTAAAAGTTTTATATAATAAGTAGCAATCTAACATGCGGTTGCTAAATTACAATTTTACTAAAATTTTGTTAAAATTTTATTTTTATTAAATACATTTCAAAAATATACTTTTTGAAACAAACTCCCGGTCTCAGAGGTTTCCTTCTCAATGGATAAGGCCGATCGAATTATGGGGTTAAGCCTCTTATGACTACAAGAAAACGAATGCAAGCGTGGGAGGCCGAGTTTCTCTGTTAGCAACTAAAATGCGAGTTTTTGAAGTGGATGATGATGATGATGAGGCGAGAGGGAAAAGAGTGAAGGACGAGGAAGATGAGACAAAGGCACTGGCTACAGGTGACATTTCTTTTCTCTGGCTTGATTTGAATCCCTCCGGTAATGGAGAGACTACTTCGACCACCACACTTTTCAACGAACATGATGTTCACAAAACCCATGCACAGGGGTGGCTTACCGTAAGTAGCCCATATCTTGTGCAACCAAAAAACCTACGTTCTGGATTCTTTGATGTCCACGATGTCCTCACCTGAGCTTCTATACCACACTGACACAAGACCTCCCTTACAGGTTTTGAGCTCGCATAAGACAGAGACGAAGAGGAATGCATTGCCCCCTCCACTTTCGAAGTCGTAGCTGGAAGGGGGCTGCACTTAGGGCTGGGGAGAAAGTTCCAGAGCTTTCTTGGCCAAATTTCTTCTAAGTGTAAATGAATGGGTGCGTGCGTTTAGGTGCGTTTAACGCTGCGGTGGCAGGTGGGAGAAACAGTGCGTTTTCGTGGTCCTCTGAGGTGGCGAGATGGGTGAGGTGGCGAAGGTGGGTCGAGTTTACCGTTAAAAACTTAACGCCGACACAAAAAAAGACTGAAATTAAAAACACGAAAACGTTAGGGACTTAGATTATGTTTCACATTGTTTAGGGACCATATTTATTTTCATGAAAAGCACAAGGAACTAACATGTATTTATCCCTTAAAAGAATCGTGGACTTTTTTTTTCGGTGTTGACACCGGCCAAAACGACAACATGGAAGTGTGGAAGGTGAGAGGTTGGTCACTTATTATGACACCATAAATAACGATAAATAAATGGTATAGAAGCCAAGTTTCACTAAAAAAATCCTCTGCATCTTCGAATTGATTCAACGAATCGAACAAACCTTAAAATACAACTGACCCGCAGACAATATGCTATCACTAGATTGGAAACCTTTTGGGGCCCGATTCACCGGACGAGGCTTAGGTATTTGATCCTTTTTTTTTTTTTCTAGGTAAATCCGTAGAGGAGGAAATGCCATTTGAGCCATAGCTTAGGTATTTGATCCTCAATCGTTCGAAAATTGTAGGTGAGCATCGTCAATCCAGAAATAAAACTTGAAATAGTTTTTGAAAACGACTACCTACGTTCGAGTCAAACGGGAAAAGTTTGAACCATCCTACAGCCTAATTTTTTTTTTTGATCTGTCCCCCGCTTACTTCCAAAAAAAAAAAATGAAAACTTTGAAACAAGATGTATACTTCATACTCACTGAAAGGAACATCATTCGTTTCCTTCCTTCTCCCTTCCTCACATACTACTGTCTCTTTCTTTGTACAGAACCGAGCTAGCAGGTGATCAGACGATCAGAAGATGCTTCCTTCCTATATGCTCTCTCCCTCCCGCTTTTCACACCCACAAAATGTAGTGTCAATGTCACTGCGGAGGTGATTTGCGCAGCCGGCTCTAACATTCAAAAATGGCTGGTAAAGATTAGTACAAAACTTAGGACTGGGTAGATAGCAGGAACGAGGATGTTTCCTTGCAGCAGCCATTATTTATTTTTCCGGCGGTCTCTCATTATCTTCAGCCCAACATATCTGCCAAAGAAACCAAGTAATTACCAACCTCTCCACAAGCAAATATTATTCACAGCAATGACAAATAAATGTAAATCTAAAACATCACTCAATTACCGGCCAAGCATCATCAGAGTAGCTTGAGGATTTGTCCCCGGCGATACACCAAACACTGACCCATCGACGACTCGGAGTGCATTAATGCCAATGAGCCGGAAGTCGCCATCAACCACCCTCCCCACAACACATCCTCCATGATAGTGCCATATGGTACTAACTGTGCGGCGGCAGAAATCTCCCATCAGATGCTTGTCAGATTGGTCGACAGGCAATGCTGGCCCCACAAACCTAAAATCGTAACCACCAAACCAGTTCCTAAACCTGAAATCCCCCATTGATCGGCTCCTGAGCACTTCCCCAATCTTGCGAGTGCCATTCACACAGCGGTCAAGGTCTACTGGGTTACTAAAGTAATTGAATCGAACAATTGGATTCACCCGGATATCTGTAGACGCTAGTCTTAGTGATCCACTTGAAAGTGGCCCGACAATCTTCTCCATGAGAGTAGCAACAGTGAGGTACAGAGGGGCGGATGGCGTACGAATGAATATGGAGCGAGCAGGGGACTGAAATGGAATGACGTTGGAAGCTGCCTCGATGTAAGCCCCCGATTCAGTTATGCCAACCACCTGTATCAGTGAGTGCTCCAATGGAATTGTAGAGACAATTGAGATACCATTCCGGGGATTATCGTAAAGGTACTGCCCAACATAGGGAAGATGGTGAGCCACCGGAATTCCCCAAGCAGATAGATAAGGTCGCGGACCAATGCCACTCAACAGTAATAGCTGTGGGCTTCCAATGGCACCAGCAGAGATGATCACCTCACCATGTCTACTTACTATCGCATGATGATACCTCTCCACATGATCGCGATAAACTACTCCAATTGCTGATAGCCTTGACCCCGTGCCCGCTGAAGATGAAGCCAGTATTATTCTTTCCACACTTGCATACACAGCCACATTAATGTTGGAAGATCTTGCGTCCCTCAGAAGATCAGCGGCAGAATGTCTCCTCCCAGTACTATCAAAAGTCGAACCACCAATCTTGGTTCCCACAGAGTGATCCAAAGTAAATCCGTTATAGGGATCGACTCCGGCCTCCAATAACCCATCTCGAACTGCCGATTGCCAATTCTTGAGCTCTGGCCTAAACACAATCGCCCTCTCGACCCACTCATAGGACTCGTTCACAATTTTAAGATCCCACTTCACGCCTGATTTCTGATAAAACCCGGAATCGGCTCGGCTATAGAACCCTGCATTTATTACACTGCTGCCACCAAGAACACGACCTCGGGCATTTGGGACCCCTTCTTCAGATGTGAATGCTTGGGCAGGAGAGTCATAGGCGTTAGCATCCATGAGCGTGGACAAGAAACCTTCGTGGTTCATCAAGTTGGGTTTGCCATAGGCAATGCCACCTCTTTCAAGTACTAGTACTTTATATCCCTGCGATAGTGTTGCGGCCAGTGGGCATCCAGCAGTTCCGCCTCCAACAATGATGTAGTCGTAGTCATCTTCGATGTGGAACTCGGTAGCGTTGAACACAAACTTGAGATAAGTTGGGTCTGTACAAAGTATGAGACAAAGAATTGATGTTATCGATGATATCAAATCCCATCCTCTTCTTGCATTTTCTCAGCAACCAAACAACAAAGAATGAAAGAATGGAGAAAAGAGATGGCTGTAAAGGACGGTCAAAAGAATGTGGTATACGGAATTCTTGAGAATGATAGCTTCTTGTGAAGTTACCCAGAAAGCTTAAGATCGCCAAATAGTGGTATCCGGCCAGTTGATTAGAGGTCAATTTCTCCCCTCCCTTTTTTTTTTGGGCATTTTGTCAGCTACCAAACAGAAAGAAAGAATCTTTAAAAGCAATGGGTTTTTTCAAAGAACGGGGTTTGAGAAAACAGAAGAATAACACATGAAAAATTCAGTAGTGGCCCATGCGTTTTGACTCCAACGAAGCCGTAATAGTTGGGTGAATTCCAGTTGAGTAGAACAGAGCATGCATTATTGCATAGCGCCTCTGTTTGGTCATTTGTGAAAATTCCTCAGCAATCAAACGAACGAGAAAAGAAAGAAACAAAGTAAAAGAGAGCCAATTAAACTGAAAGAGAACAAGCGTCACCTCGGTGGGGATGTTGCAGTGGCGGTCTAGCGTAAGAAACAACTGTACCGAAGACCATCAAGAGTGCAAAATACAGTAATGAAAGTAAAAATACCTCTGTTTGGTCATTTGTGAAAATTCCTCAGCAATCAAACGAACGAGAAAAGAAAGAAACAAAGTAAAAGAGAGCCAATTAAACTGAAAGAGAACAAGCGTCACCTCGGTGGGGATGTTGCAGTGGCGGTCTAGCGTAAGAAATAACTGTACCGAAGACCATCAAGAGTGCAAAATACAGTAACCGAAAGCAAATGGGCCTCGCCATTGTTGTGTCTTTTTGGTGTTTCTCGAAGGAGCGAATTTTCTTGGTGTTTCTTGAAGGAGAGAGAACTGTCTGGTGTTCCACGGTAAACGAAGGAGAGAGAAGACTCAACAGAAACAGTAGATGCAACGGCAGTGCCATATGATAAAAATTCAGTTGGAGGCCGTTATATGCCTTACAGCCTCTTTGGGTCTACACGCGGCGGGCCCATGCCGCCCATGAGTTAGCAGAGCCACTAAGATTACGGCTTGGCTCTCCATGACAGACCGGGCTTGCTAATTCTGGCCCAACTGTACTGTTGGGCCTACCATGGGTATGTTCGTTTTCACCATTTTTTCAGGATTATAAGTATATTCACAGTTCAAACACAAAAACCAATACATTTTACACAATCTCCAACAACTTTTTAATTTTTTATTCAACATAAATTTTCTCTCTCTATACTTTTTCACATGACTCCAATACTTTTTTATTAAACAATTACATCAAATCATTTTTCTCTCCACTTTACACAAACACCAATAAAACACTATTCAACATAAAAATTCACAACTTCTCTAAAATCCTACATTTTTTCTCAAAACGAACATCACCCATGTGTCCGAGACGAGATGTTGTGGCCTGTGGGGTAGGCCATATTTTTTTCGGGTATGGGATAGAAAAAAAAAAAGCGTATCATTAGAACCCTCCCGGCCTCCCTAAAAGGCACGTGAACTCGCCCGCTTCTAATCTCGATTGCCTCTTTTGATTGCTACCTCTCCCTGGATCAGGTTAAGCATTATTTCCATCCATCTTTCTCAGTTTATTGAGAAAAAAACAAAAGGAAAAAGAAAAATAAGAACTCAGCAGCAAGAAGACCTATTCGTTTCACAAATCATCAGCATAGCTCCTTTTCTTTTCTTTTCTTTTTTTTTTTACTTTTCCCTTTTGTTTCTTCCTTCGGTACTTCCCTCTTGGCTCTTACAAGAAGCTTCTTTCTCCCTTCCTTTTCCTATAAGAACGACCCATTTGATGTTAATGATGTGTTGTTCTTATCTGTTGGTGTTCGATTAGTTTCCATTGGATTCGTTTCGGTTGTATTAGATTAGATTACGCTCAGTCTTCAATCGAGAACCAAGAGAATCTGCAAGAAGGAAGAGATTGAAATTGGCGATTGAGCGGGCAGAGACAATGAAACCGATTCAATCCCCACCGGGTGTTGGCAGCAGTAGCGGAAGTAGAGGGCTTCGTGCGCGTCGGAGGCAGGAACTGACCCTACCCCTTCCACAGCGGGACACAGCTCTAGCCGTCCCTCTTCCTCTGCCCCCATCCTCCTCCTCCTCTATTTCTTCTTCCAACCCGACCCCTTCGGCGAGTAATCATTCTAGCAGCAGCAACGGCATCAACTTCTCGGAGCTGGATCGAGCCAACCGCGTCGGGAGCGGCTCCGGCGGTACCGTCTACAAGGTGATCCACAGGCCCACGGGTCATATCTACGCCCTGAAGGTCATCTACGGCCACCACGAAGACTCGGTCCGCCGCCAGATCTGCCGGGAGATCGAGATCCTCCGCGACGTCGACAACCCAAACGTCGTCAAGTGCCACGACATGTTCGACCACAACGGCGAAATCCAGGTCCTTCTCGAGTTCATGGACGGAGGCTCCCTCGAGGGGACACATATCCCCCAGGAACCCCGGCTCGCCGATCTTGCACGCCAGATCCTCAGCGGACTCGCTTACCTCCACCGACGTCACATCGTCCATCGCGACATCAAGCCGTCCAATCTCCTTATCAACGCCAGGAGACAGGTCAAGATCGCCGATTTCGGAGTTGGCAGGATTCTTGCGCAGACCATGGACCCCTGCAACTCATCGGTCGGGACCATTGCGTACATGAGCCCTGAGAGGATCAACACCGATCTAACCAACGGACAATACGATGGGTTCGCGGGGGATATATGGAGCTTCGGTGTGAGCGTCCTCGAGTTCTATATGGGGAGATTCCCCTTCGCGGTGGGCAGGCAGGGCGACTGGGCCAGCTTGATGATCGCCATTTGTATGTCGCAACCGCCCGAGGCCCCGTTCACCGCTTCCAGAGAGTTTCGGGACTTCATCGCCTGTTGTTTGCAGAGGGAGCCGGGTCGCCGGTGGAGCGCGTCGCAGTTGTTGAGGCATCCTTTCATTGTGCGCAATAGCCATCCCCAGAACCAGGTTCATCAGAATCTCCATCAACTTTTACCACCTCCACGGCCGCTTTCTTAGTCGTCTTCTTTCTTCTTTCATCTTTTTCTTTTTTTTGGGGGGCCGGGGGGGGGGGGGGGGGGAGGTTAATTGAAGAAGGATAATGATCTCCTGTAATCTTGATATAATGGGCAAGTTTGATCTTTAGGGGCCGAAATTTTGGGGAAGAACTGGCCATGTTTCTAGTTTTTTTGTTCAGGTAAGTAGTATGTTTCTATTTTCAGTCAAGCAATCTCAATCTCAATCAGCTTTCTTTGGTAATCTTTGGTAGAAAAGGAAAATCTGTCATCTGTAACTGAGGCGGCCCAAGATTTTGTCCATTTTGTTAGCTCTGATATCATCCTCACAGATAGTTAATAAGATTTGGTTAGAGCTGATATTGGTTTTATGGAGGTTGCTGAATTCTTGGTATTTTTGGTGAAAATTAGTGTTGGGTATTTTTGGTAAGTATCAAATTCGAAACTTTTGGCATTTGTAATGGCTAAAGCATGAATCCCTCTTTTGTCTATTATCCTGTTGGGGAGGACAGAAAAGGGCGAAGGTGCTTATACTCTCTCTCTTCCTCTCTCTCTGGTTCTTTACCCTCTTTGTGTCATCGTCTCTACACGATCTGTTTATAATTGGTGTGTTCACCTTTTTCACTTTTGCTTTCTTTCATGTATTATTTTGGGTTTGGGTGGAAAAAAGGGACGCGAGAGAGAGATATATGAGGTAATGATTTCATGGACAACTGGGGCGTCTCATCACTTGTGTGTTTGCGGAGCTTCTTGTCTGTACCAAAGCTTCCTTCCTTTCGAAGAACATCCATACTGGATATGTTACGTCTCTAGCACTAAAAGACTTGTACAAGACCCCTCATAGGCCGTAAATAGGTCCTGTGCTTTGGTCTTGGTTATGTAGTATGAATAGTGTGAAAAAATGCCTATGATAGGTTATTAGGTAGGTTAGCAAAATGTCACGGGAACCTGTTGGGGTTTTGGAATTGTCTGGCAAGTGTTCTCACCATTTGCATAGCGATTCCTGTATTTTTCTCAATCTGGAAGTTACGACTTCCAGATCCACCGAGTGTTATCATGGTTGATTTGCATGCGTTGGAGAGGGGAGCGAGAGCAGTGGTTTATAACCATCTATGGACTTCTCAGATTAATGTCTCAAGAGACTCTGTCACTGTGACGGACGGGTTCAGCGATGATGAGGTACGGCAAAACAGAGAGGGTCAGAGATGATAATCGCAGACTAGCGTTTTTTACACGGTTTATTTGTCACTTCTGTTTTGTTCTGAGAGCATGGTTGGACTTTTTTTCTACGTGAGCATTGTTGGACTTCGCTTGACACATATTTCTGCCACTTCTCCATACAAAGGAGAAAACGTGTCTGATGAAAGTCATCTTTCCACGGGGCGGCAAAAGTGAAGTCCCTTGACACGTATTTCTGCCACGTTTTGTATGGGTGCACCAATGAAATCGGAGAAGCATCAAACATCTAATCCGTGGGTATTTCGTTGGCTGTCATTTATCTTTGGGGGATTTTTGTTTTTTTCATATTATTTTTCTGGCTGTCCCGTGTCCTACTCCTACCATAAGAGGGCATCCAAGGGAATGTTTTTTTTTTTTGTAAACATCAAAGAAATGGGTTTGGTGTACTAATGAATCTCGCTTTATACCGGTGGGTATTGCAATAAGAAAGGAAAAGTTGCATATTATTCCCATCGCTGAAAAGTTGCATATCATTGGTCTATAAAGGGTTTCTCTTTTTTTTTTTTTTTGGTTTATTTGAAGCTTTTAGAGGTAGAGTGGCTAGTGCGCCAGACAGGATGGTACAAATTCCCCTCCATCTATATTTAAGGCTTAAGCGACCCAGCGTGCAAAATGGGAAAAGATTTGGTAAGTTTCTGTTAGGATTTGCATCCAAGGTGGGCGGGTTTTGGAATTTGGATGGGCACAAAGCATATGACAAAAATGAAAATGCTGCGGGATGGACTTTTGAGCAGAAACACCTCATTGATGGTTGCATGGGCTTCGTAGAGGTTGCCTCGTAGAATTGAGAAGCGACCTCTCCGTGTGAGATTAGCAAGGGACTTTTTGTCGCCGCTAAAAGGTGGACTCTCCAGAGCCGTACTTGATCCGCCATGGAGAAGTCAGAAGTGGGCTTCTGACTATGGAAAGCTCTACGTCCCTGAGTCGAGACTCATAAGAAACTCTTTGCGATGACTTCTTTTGTAGCCAACGACAATTAGCGAAGAATTAGAGACTTTTATTAGTGACGACCGCACGCCATCTCTACCTTCTTTTAGTTGAGCCAACGACAAATAGCAATGAATTAGAGACTTTTTGTGACGACCACACGCCTTCTCAACCTTCTTTTAATTGAGCCAACGACAAAATTACTTGGAGAAACATCAGGGGGAAGTTCATTTGTAGTAAAGGTAATCTAGCACCGCTCCCCCTTTCTAGAGAGCCCTCTCTCTAGAATTTTCCTCCTCCCGCCTGCCCTCATTTCTCATTCCACTCTCTCCGGCAGCCGGAGAAGTTTCTCTTTGGAAGTCGGAACTTTCATGTTACATGCCTTAGGAGAACTCACCCCCAAAAGCTAGCTCAAGAGGAAAGGAAGCCCAAGTCATATAAACCCCACATTAGCATCTCATACTACCAATGTGGGACGGATCTCATACTCCTCAAATGGTCCATAACATTCCACCACGCTTCGCAGCCCCGACGCCCACGCGGGCTGGCTGTGCACTAGGTTTTTCCTAGTCCCTGGCTAACACTGCAATACCGACGTCACCTCTTGCGCTGCACGATTGCAACTGAGAGGCATGGTGTAGGCTTCGATACCATTTGTTACATGCCTTAGGAGAACTCACCCCCAAAAGCTAGCTCAAGATGGAAGGGAGCCTAAGACATATAAACCTCACATTGACATCTCATACTACCAATGTGGGACGAATCCTATACTCCCCAAATGGTCCATAACATTCCACCACGCTCCGCAGCCCTAGCGCCCACGCGGGCTGGTTGTGCACTAGGTTTTTTCCTAGTCCCGGGCTAACACTGCAATACTGACGTCACCCCCCGCACCGCACGATTGCAACTCGGAGGCATGATGTAGGCAATACTGACGTCACCCCCCGCGCCGCACGATTGCCCCCGCGCCGCACGTATTCATAGTCCCTGGCTAACACTGCAATACCGACGTCACCTCTTGCGCTGCACGATTGCAACTGAGAGGCATGATGTAGGCTTCGATATCATTTGTTACATGCCTTAGGAGAACTCACCCCCAAAAGCGAGCTCAAGATGGAAGGGAGCCTAAGACATATAAACCTCACATTGACATCTCATACTACCAATGTGGGACGAATCCTATACTCCCCAAATGGTCCATAACATTCAACCACGCTCCGCAGCCCCAGTGCCCACGCGGGCTGGCTGTGCACTAGGTTTTTTCCTAGTCCCGGGCTAACACTGCAATACTGACGTCACCCCCCGCGCCGCACGATTGCAACTCGGAGGCATGGTGTAGGCTCTGATACCATTTGTTACATGCCTTAGGAGAACTCACCCCCAAAAGCTAGCTCAAGAGGAAAAGGAGCCCAAGGCATATAAACCCCACATTAGCATCTCATACTACCAATGTGGGACGGATCTCATACTCCTCAAATGGTCCATAACATTTATGTAACAGTCCCACATTGGTTGGGGAATAAAATTAATGCTTTAATATAAGTTTGGAGGCACCTCCACTTGGTAAGCCAGTTTTCTAAGTGTGAATCTCCAAGCTTATGCGGGTTTGTTACAAATGGTATCGGAGCCGGTTGTGGCCTCTTATTCTACCCCGCCACCACGCCTACGGAGTGGCCGGCCATGGATCCGGTGGTACGAGCACAACCCTAGTCCGAGGAATAGAAGGCACGGTCATGGATCCAGTGGAACGAGCATGACCCCAGTCCGGTGAATAAAAGCCCCATGGTGCTCGACCAACGTGGGCGTTGGTCTTAAAGGGTAGTGGTATGTAACAGTCCCACATTGGTTGGGGAATAAAAGTAATGTTTTAATATAAGCTTAGAGGCACTTCCACTTGGTAAACCAATTTTCTAAATGTGAATCTCCAAGCTTATGTGAGTTTGTTACATTTCACCAATCCGTTCTTTGGTGCCTGGAACTTTCAATAAACCTCATATTCTACCTATATTTTGGGGCTTTTTATTTTGATGAACTTGGAGCTCATGTATAGTCATTTATGGAGATATTTTAAGCCCATGATTGACAGGAATGACTCCAACATTGTCTAAGGTAGCCATGGACCGGCCCGCATGTGGACTGTGGAGCCTCACGTGCGCGTGTGGATCTTGAGCATCTGTGCCTTTTTCTTCCATTTTGACTAACTTTTGGCGCTTCTGAATGTGATTGTTGTGAGTCAACTTGTCGGTGCGTGGGGCACACGCGCACGTGCGTGCATGAGCATCTTGCTTGGCTGACCATCTCCTCTAGCCGTCGTCTCTGCCGCTCTACTCCGCCATTCTGTTTTCTTTTTCACTGATCTCAGCTTAACGCCCATTATGAGTCTTATCAACTCTCTACCCATTTGGGTATGTATGATCGTTAGACCCCTTAGCTTATTGGCCTATTGCATTTCTAAGGGTTTGACACGCTTTTGGAGTATGAGATCTTTGCACATTTTTTTATTAATGAAATTTTAGAATTGTTATGATAAAAAAAATAAAAACTTAGATAAATATCATATTAGTGGTTGAGAAATGATGTGCTTCTTATAAGACTTACCAACAATTTGGGGACCAATAATTATGTACTACTTGTATTATATGGTTCGATAGACTCTCAATGTGCTAGACGTAGACGTATGCTAAATGAGTTGTAATCCCAAAAAAAATTTGCAGTACTCAGGGAAAGTTGTCTTAACCGAAAGTATAATTTACATAAATAACAAATATTCCTCAATGCACCAATTTGTTCTAACAATTTTTTGGCCACTTAATAAAAAAATTGTATTGTTTTGACTAATTTATTTTTGGATTTCGTGTTTTTAATGGCTTATATCCTTTTATAGACTCCCACTCTCACTGTTTTTCTCTATCAGCCTCCCGCACTCATATTTGTTGATCATGATCTTCTCTAGTTTACTTAATTGAATAGTTACATTTTTAAAAGAGACAAACACTACGTGTGAGGTCTACAACATTCAATGTTACCTTTATCAAGATTACGATCATAATCCTATATTTTTAAAACAAACTAAGATCATTAGAGTCTAGAGAATTCTTACCGGTACACCTAAGTCTTTTTCTTCCTTCTGAAAGTGTTTATAATTAAGACAATAAAAACAAATTTATCGTTAACATGGAAGCAACAAACCCGCTTCTATCTCCTCTGTTATTTTGAGTCATTTTGGTTCCTAGTTTCTATCTGACTTTCGGAAACTCAATTAAAATAAAATGTTTTGTTTTTTTGTCATTCTCATGGTTCGAGTCAAAGTAAAACTATGGTAATAACATATACCGTATCCCATTTTAATGGTCAACATTATAGCTTGCAATTCATCTGTGACCACTATCACAATGTTAAAAGTCAATTACCAAAAAAAACAACTAAAGCGACGATTATTGTGTAAACTAGAGGTTGTTCGGTTAATGTGTTTTGGAAGGATTTTTTTGTGTTTTGAGAATTTTTAGGTGATGTTAATTTTATTGATATGCGTGTTGTAGTTATTTTTATTTGGTGTTAAAAATGATGTTTGGTTGTAAAATATTTTGAATTGTGAGGATTCAAAAAAATCCTGACAATATTTTGTAACCGAACTTCCTCTAATTTTTGGAAGATTATCCAACTTATTTTAGCCTATTGATACGTAAGTTTGATAATAATTTATGGAGTACCATAAAATTAACATTAATTTAACATACTTTTTTAATAAAGTCTGTAAGGTGGGAAAACATTATTAATTATTTAATTTATCTTCTGAATGTGTTGGATAATTGACTGAGTTTTTCTATTTTTCTGTTTTTTCTATATCATTTCGGCCCATTCACTCGTCATCTTCTCAGCCCACCCACCATGGACAACTCACTGGTCATAAAAAACAATGGGCACAGGGTGGACTTGCAGACAAGCCGAAGGCATAAAAAAAAAAAAAAACAGAGCAAGGGTAGGGAGGAGTGGAGAGGTGATGAAGCAGTAGGTAGGAGTTGACAAGCAGCAATAAATCGCTCGTGATAGGAGCGCTGAGACTTTTCTGCGACCGGACCTGTTCTAAGTGGAGATGGAGGACCTATGTTTACAAATGAAATCACTTGTCCATCGTAGTTTGATTAAAAAAATAGAAAAGAAATCGCTTGTCCATCTGGCTGTTCTATATTCAGAGCTTTACTGCTTTGCTCATAAACTGTCATTTAACGAATTGGTTTAGACACAATTAGGCTTACTAAAATGGAATGCAAAAGTGACACCAATCTCCACCATGCTCACGTTTAAGGTTTTTCGTCTTGGACTCATAGCTCTGCTACTTTGGGTACAATACTTCCAATTGGAGCCTGTCAAATTACTTTATTTTCTAGTTATGTAGACTATCCAAGGAATTGCAGCATTGGAGATACTTTATCTTCTTTATTTAAACGTTGGTAACATGTCACTTATTTCTTGTATGTAGTCATTATTTAAGTGCATTCCTAAAGAGTATTGCAAGCAGGTTGTACAGTGAACCACTGAACTATGTGGTCTGGCATCCTATTAGATCGTACTAGATTTAGGGGGACTGAGGAATTGATTGGTTTATTTCCTGTTCTCATCAAGTAATCGTTCTGGCAATTTTACAGAGCCTTGGTCTTTTTTGTATGTAAATTTACTCATATTTCTGTCAAGATTTCTGGTACAAGGAACTGTAGTCACCCTGTATTGGTAGATGGAAATTAGCGTATCAGCAGTATTCTGAGTGTTCTGGGTTGCTTCCTATCTTTTGCAGACCCCTGCTAGTATGAATTTTTGCTAAGAAGCATATAGTTTTGCTAAATGGATTTGTGAACAGCTTGAAGTTTAGATATAAATCCACTGTTTGATGAGAATTTCATACTTCTCTTCATGTTTGAAAAATTCGGTTTAGACCCTATTAACACCTAGAGAGGGTGAAATGTGTTTTCCCTCTAATTAAAGATCAACAACAATTTTAAAACACGTTCTAAAATTGTTCAGCTTAGATATGTATAATAATCAACTCAATCAACAAATAAGCAGCGAAAAATTAAATCAAACTTCAATCACATAAAGAAACAATGATTTGGTGACGCAATGCAAAACCTTTGAAATACTATTTCAAGGAAAAATTATTCTGGGCTAGCAACCACATTAAATCCACTAAGAAGAAAATCTTACAAACAGTGATTTAGACGCGGGCAACCCCAGTTGCTTGACTCTGACAACCTTGATTCATACACGGTATTCACCTCAAGCCTCTGAGGTTCTTCTTATGAATTCTTCGCGAACAAACCTTGTTCTACAACACATTCAATAACATAAAGATTTCACAGCAAGATGATTGAAAACTGAGGAAAAACTGATCTATATGGAGGCATGAATCCTCTGGTATTTTCTCTCAAGAAATGAGGCACAAGTATGCTCAAGAATAGCCTCAATATCCTTTTGGACGCTGTCTCACGAAACCTAGTAGGGTTTCTCCATTTTCTACAAGGAAAATCCAAAAAATCAGGAATTTCTGAAATTCGCCGAAAGTCGCTCGAGCGTCAATCAAACCTCTGTCTGAATTCTTTATGGTTCTCATGAGCGTTAGTCAAACGTAAAGCCTCTGTAGAGATATTTTTTATCACGCTCGAGTAGTAGTAAAGCGACAGACCAATTTGGACACAACCGAGAAACAAACTCTTGAATGACATATGACAAAAACATAAAAACTCGATAAAAACACTTCCACATGGAATTTAGCCGATACAAAAATAAAATGCACTAACAATGTTAATGCCAAAAACAATATAGCTGCTTTGCTTTGGTCTTTTTAAAAAACAGAACGATTGCCTCGGGAAATTCAATGCCAACCTATAAAGTATCAGCACATATTGATGTTGCCATGCAGAACTCGAGCAATTTCAAAGTTGATCTCCTCAGATTATCGTCTATTGTGTTCTTGTAGCTCCATTCTAAACATACTTCACCCCAGAATAAGCCACTACCCTCTGCTCCATCCTATCTACATAAAACATGCTAATAGAATGGACTCTCTCCCTCTCACACGGATCCACAGAAATAGAAAACCCATTGAGGATCTACGATAGGTAAGGAATCCAAGATCACAGCACGGTAGGTCCATAGAAGATTGATATGTATATATAATCGACGACCACAACTTTGCTATTACAACATGTAAAGAGTTCCCTTCATTTTCTTGGGCTTAAACATTTTCTTTATGTTGCTCCCATAAAAGAAATAGAACCGGGGCGGGGGAGGGATTTGTCTAATACAAGTTACAATTAAGCCTTACAGCAGCAGCCTGACAACATTTTACAGAAGAAAAAAAGACCCTCATGTCAGCTCCATCAGTGTTCGTCCTTGATGACCGGCTGGTGAAAAAGCAAGAGCGCGGCTACAACTCTCTCCTGTGCCTCAAAACCCAAGGGATTTTTCCCAATTGGGTAAAAAACAAAAGCGCTAAGAGAGGAAGTCGTGTAGTCATACAAACCACGCCATAGCCCACAAAACCAAACCAGACCGGCACAAAGGTTGAAGCCTAATGAAGGAGAAGGTGCAAGCATATCTCGGCTAAAAAATAAATAGACTTGGGGGTTAGGGGGTAAGGTTTTTATTTAATGATATTGGATTCAAGAGTGGCCTATTCATCTCCATTAATGTACCAGCAAAGAAGCATGGTGGCACAGCGGCGTAGAATATAGATACGGGCACGTTGCTCCCTCACTAAGGAAGAACACTTGCTAGTGAACCCCTGCCTCTTTCTCTTCGCGGGGGCCTTGACTCCACACAGATTGCGTTGCTGGAGTTCCACCATGGCTGATGCTATCATTTCTTTCTTTTATAAGAGAAAAGACGAAAGAAAGTAAAAGCTCAACACACAGCTTCAGGGGAAGTGTGGGGTAGAGGGGTAAAGTATATATAGGATCTCCGAGCTAAGGGAGGGTTGACTGCGTTTTGAAGGGACTGAACATGGTCAGGTTCGAAAACTGTGGGATTTTCAGACTTAGCAGCATAGTTTTCTGTGAACAAGGGGGAGTGAACGTGGGTTTAAATTAGTTTTATAGTGCAATATAATACGATGATGCTCCTACCGATGTTATTCAGATCGGTTATAGTGCAAAATCGAAGACGATTAATTGGAAAAGTGGCAAAGGTGGGCATGAAAAGAGGAGGCCTGCTTAATGAAGACAAGGCATAAGATTTGGGTACGGGAACAGGGTCCGCGCAATCCGACCTCAGTTTTGAGGTGGGACGTTGGTTTGGTTGGATTCTACCTTGCGTGACTAATTAGACAGAGACAGAGACAGAGACACAATTGTCAGCAATTTTTCAATTTTTTTAGTTTTCTTTTTCCATTTTCATTCATTTAACTAAAATCAAACTGCCCACTGTCAATAAAAGTAACTTGTCTATGCATTATGCATTGTGTAAGATGATATGCTCTGTTTTTTTTTCTTCTAAGCGAGTAAAAAAAAAATATTAATATCCGAGAATAACACAGTTCCTCCATAGTTGCAGGGTTTGGGAGTTGGGACCTATACATAATCAGCTCAACTCACTGATCATGATTCACATATTAGTCGGGTGAAATTGTGAATTATTTTCAATAAAGGTAATGGGCGACGTAAAAGAAAGAACAGAACAGAAAAGAAAATAACCGAACCATGCTGCGAATCATATGGAACATCCAGGGCTGGCAGATGTGTATCCGAATCTATATCCTTTCCGAATATCGCAATTTGTCAATGCAGACAAGTTCAATCTGTAGAGATATGGCTGTTCTAACTTCTAGAACGAATAAAATTATGCAGGGTTATACGCCCAGCAGCAATGAGGACCTTCACTGCTTCAACAGCAAGATTCTCGTTTCTTTCTTTCTAATATTTCGTATGTTTTGTTCAGTGCAAAACGTGTTGAAATCCATAAAAGATTTGCATTTGGATTTGATGATATTGGAATCTGGCAGCCTATTCAGGAGCACTGCCAGCAAGCAAAGCCTTTCTGATCCGATTGGTTTTATTAAAGCTTATCCTGCTCTTTTAACTAGGTGAGATGGTCAAAGCTGAAGTCAGGAAGGCTTTTTATCAAAATCTTTTTAACCCTCTCTACTTCTACTCACATGGGATGTGTGGATTCTGCACATCATGTGTATGTGTGGCGCAAAAGAATAAGAAGACCTCTCCATGTTTCTTGGGATATCCAAACCCATTGTAGATAATGGTAAATATGGCAAGGGTGGCACTGTTGCTGCTAAGCACATGGTCTTTGATTTTGCCTTTCGTTCATCTGAGAGATCTACGGGGAAGCGGGTATCTCGTTTTAATTTCAATTCTCAGTCTAATTTTAGTTCAGTTCTCATTTTAATATGTTTGGTCACCAAGTCCCCAGGTCAGGTGGAGAGGGGTACAGCCATTTACAGACAGGATCACAGTCATCAGTTTACAACAGTGTATTCATCCTCATACAGTATCTTCAGGAGTGTTTCACAAGCTGCCCTAGTCTTCACCTCTTCACCTTAATTCTTGTTCCAAGGATACTACATGTACAACATATTCCTTAAAGAAGTTTATTGAGTACTATTCGGGGACTCGGAATCCATCTAAGCAAAGTTAGACTCAAAAGGTTAGAGTTAAGAGTTTGATCATTGATGGAAGAGATGCTATAAGAACATCTAAAGTAATTCTTTGGGTCACCTTCAAGTAGGTATTCGGTCTACTAATTGCTCCTTTTGTGTGGAGTGGAGGGATTATAAAGATTTCAAAATTAGTCGAGATGTGGGTTATGGATATCCAATTAAGGGAAAAAAATCCGTGTAGCAGATTAGGAAAGTAGCTGCTACAAGAAAGTGGGGGACGAGCAAGGGAATCGTGCATGTTACAAGGTTATGAATGGAGGTTATCAGTCACTCAGGGATATAAAAAATATCTCTGGTCCAGGTCCTACTGGATCTATTCTTAAACAGAGCAAAGCGTATCTATTCTTAAACAGAGCAAAGCATGTGGACCATTGCGCATCTGAGTGGTGAAGATTTCAATAGAGTGGAAGTTAAGGTTCCTTCAAGGCCACCACCGAATCAAAGGTTAACAGATCCTCCATATAATGTTTGACGATTCACCTGTCTTGTCTTGTCTTTTTTTTCTCGTTTGCAGCCATTATTCTTATCTTTTTTTTTTCTACGTTATTCTTATCTTCTTTTGAATTCCACTAATAGGTGCAAAAAAGCAGAGTTTTTTTATTTTTGAAAATTTTCAGTAAAAAAAAAACACGACCAACAACTGGACAAGCCTGGTGTTGGCAATTGGCAAATACAGCAGGTCAAGCTGTGATGTGCTGGACTGCTGTGGGCGCCTTTTGTTAGGACCACTGATAGATCTATGGTCTGTCAGACTCAGCTGGTAACAAACAAATTATGCACAATAGGAGGATGAAGTCGACGGGTAAAAAAGCTCACTTTAGTTCCGGCAGATTAATTTCAAACAGTGAATATTGGCTGAGGCTTTTGCGACTTATGGGTTTGTGTGGTAAAATTTTTGGTATTGGGTTTAGTGTTGGTATTGGGTTTAGTGAAAAAGTGAAGAGAGAGGTAATAGTTTATAGTTTTTGTAATTTTTTATATTTTTTTATGGAAGAGAGAGAGATTATATTGGAATATTTTATTAGGAGAGAGATAAAATTTTGGGAAAAATTTTACATCCAAACGCAGCCTTAGCCTCAATGCCGAAGTAACGTTGAAATCTTCATCAAAATGACATTGAGCTTGTTTTCATACGTCTGGATCGGTGTACCGATCACAGCTCTCAGGACAATGACTATGTTAAAGTATATATTATTATTTTTTTATAAAAAAGTTCTTTTTTTTAACAATTCCTTCAATCGATTTAAAACTTAATTGATTAATAATTTTGAATAAACAAATTAAAATAAACAACTGAAAATATGGGCTAAAGTGAGCTCTTTCACCAGTCGACTTCATCCCCTACTGTACATAGTTCTCTTGTTGCTATCTAAAAGTTTGTCAAATCATAGATCTGTCAGCGGTTATAACAAAAGGCGCGCCCAATAGTCCAGTGCGTCACTTGTGGAATCAAAAAATTGTTTTTGGAAACAGCTCCCCAAACGCACTCAGAGTTCTCTAGCACACGTCTACACAACTACACAATTTGTAGCAGTAGATTACAACAAGAGAAAACACGTCATACTAACACAAGTATTATCTCAAAATTAGCAACAATATCTCAAGTTAAAATGGTGTCAGGGAAGTCTCGCGCCTGAATAGTTCTCAAATTGTTCAGAGTTGGTGCCGCCCCTGCAAAACAAGCTCGCTTGCCCTTGACAATGCATTGCCCTTGATAGCAATAATCTCCAAGAATATATGCACTAGCCTTCTAGATTTCCCTTGAAACAATAGTTGGTTCCGCTCCTTCCAGATGAAGTAGATTGTTGAAGACAATGCATTGCCCTTGTAATTTTGCGAATACCAGAAAATGATCTCCCTACAGTCCATGTGGTGTATGGACAAGTTATTCCTATCTTCCACCAGTGTCCAGATAGGCTTTGAAAATTGACACTCAGAAAAAAAGATAGACCAATATCCTTACTTCCACCTTGACAAAGCACACACCTGGAGTGCTGGATAATCCTGGATAATCCCCATGTCTCGTAGCTTATCTTGTGTGGATAATCTTAGTTTGATCGCAAGCCAAAGGATGAAAGAATGACTAGGGATATGCTCTTAAACCAAAACAAATGGGACCAGTCCACTGCTTGACCAACAGGTTGGAGGGAGGGAAGAGCACTGTTGATAGGGAAGTTTAGAAGAAGAAAATCGACTTGTAGGTGTTAAAAACAGGGGAGTTTTTTTTGTCAACAGGCGAATAGCATCCCTCCACTCTTGAAAATAAACCCCATCCTGCAAGACAAAATCTGGAAACTGCTTCTTCAAACCCTTCAAGATAGAATCAAACTAGTCCTTTGATCTAAGATTGCTTGGGGTTTCGGCATCAGATCTTCTTCGCTTCTAATTTGTGGCTGCACTAACATAATTTTCGCTTTGCCATTGTGATGACGTTGACTTTGAAAATGAATCCACTCCTCTCCATTGAAATCTCGTTCTCTGTGGCCCACTTCATATACTTTCTTCATCCTAGATTGGGTTTCTTTAAGATTTAACTTCAACTGCTTGAGAATGGCAAATCCGTCGTCCAAGTAAGATGTGAGCCAAAACCTTGGTAAGTCCTTACGTTCCTTTTCAAGCACACGACTTCATTACTAGACCTGTTACGTCACCAGCTAATCTAAAAGTTATGATCTGGGAGTTTTAACATCACCAACTGTTTCTTTTTGCTTTTGGGCAATATTTGGGACATTTTATTGCTATACAGTCATCCAATCGCATACAATAATCTCTCTTGAAAGAGAGGAAATATTAATAATACCACGATGCCTGTTGATTGCACACCATTTAGCAATAAAATGTGTCAAGTAGTTTCCTTCACGCGGTATCCAGCAAAAGTTCCATGTCAAAAACGCATCAAGAATGCTTCTAATGCTCCTGATTTCCCCATCACCAACTACAGCTAACTGTCTAATTTACTCTTCATTGTCATGTTGTTTTAAGGGTACATTTTCTATAATTTTATATCTAAATTATATGGTATAATTTGAGGAAAAATAAACACAGTTGATAGATTCTATATTATTTAACGTTGTTCGTGTAAATTTTTAAACAACATTAGCCTCACAATGACATACACTCGTTATATTTATATCTTTCCTAATAGTAAAATTGGTACAATAAATTGTAAAGAATGATATAAAATTGCCTGGCTTAACTGCTGACTCCTTGGAAGCTCCACCTACCACGTATCTCGTCTCCCTCATTTCTATAGCTGCACTAGTCTACCAGACTGATAGAGACCGGGGTCCCTAACACAATCACCCCTTCCTCTGTTTTTCACAGGTATTCCTCAAAGAGCCCAACCTTCGACTGCTTCAAAAGCTACAATTCCAATGGTACCTTTCTGGGTCTGCTGATCAAAAGAACCACACAGTATCGGACCAATTTGTGATCTGTTCTTATTTTCTTAAAAGATTCTAATAGCGTTATATTGACTCTACTGGAGTAATTGTAATTAGCATTCTTTCCTATTAGATTTTGGTTGTTTGAATGAATGTTGTCTCATCGGGACCTTCACGAAGAAGGAAAGTAACTTGAACAGAACGTACTGATAACTGGAAGGTATGCAGAGGGAGGGAGGGATGCCTTTACAAGGTAGTATTCCAGATGCCTTTGCCAATGCATCTTACTCATACGTGTCTATTGACGCATGTTGTTGAAAGTGGTGTAGTCCCACATTGCTTAGCAATGTGGGGTGTGTGAGTTTGTTTGCTTATAAATATAAGCCCCTATGTAATGTTTTTAATATAAGTGAGTTAACACAATTAATCCAATTAGGTATTTTCCTAATGAATGTCTCACTTATCAAGTAAATTTTTTTTTATTTCTAACATGGTATCAGAGCAAGGTTTTCGGCTTAGTCCGGTTACCTCCTGGCGACCATCCGGCTTAGTACCGGCAACTTTTTCGGCTCAGTACCGGCTTAGTACCGGCGACCATCCGACTTAGTACCGGCAATTTTCCAGCTCGGTATCAGCTTTCTCTCGGCTCAGTACTGGCAACCTCTTGGCTCAGTACTGGCAACCTCTTGGCTCAGTACTGACATCCTCCCGGTGCAGTACCGGCGACTTCCCGGCTTAGTACCGGTAATCTTTGTAATTATTTTTTCTGTAATTTTTTTTGTAACTCCAAATTCAAGGTTTGTTGGTTTGTCCACCTTGAGTTTGCAGGGGAGTGTTGAAAGTGGTGTAGTCCCACATTGTTTAGCAATGTGGGGTGTGTGAGTTTGTTTGCTTATAAATATAAGCCCCTATGTAATGTTTTTAATATAAGTGAGTTAACACAATTAATCCAATTAGGTATTTTCCTAATGGATGTCTCACTTATCAAGTATAAATTTTTTTATTTCTAACACATGTAACTTCTACGTGTCAGTGGGCATCTTCAAAAGCAACATAACCCACTATAAAAAGTAGAAACTATATATTATATGCTGTTAAATTCTTACTTTAAATGGTCAACATCCCCTGTTAATAACTACCAACTTTCGCTTCTTTTCTTTGTGACAAAAAGATACCCAGTTTACAACCAATTCGTGTAGAATTGCCTCAAACTCCATTGATTCGGGAGATAAATCTATTTCTTTGGGGTTCATCATGATCAATTGACCCATGATTCTTGACTCTATAAAGTGTCTCCATTTAGGGACCATTAAGTGTGATTTTTTTTAGGCTAATGGGACGATTCGAAACCCAAAAGTTTAGATGCGTCAGCCAACTTGTCGTGCTTCTCATTCCTTATTTATTTATAATAAAAGGGGATACAGAATGCATGCCTAATTTCTAGCTACTAGTCGAGACTGTCAACTTGTGATACCACTCGTGCCTACCTCACATCCACAGCAGGAACAAGTCACTGCCAGACGAATTGAGCTTCTTGACAACCAGCTAGAAACTTATCACGAAATATTCACAAGTTTTTCAGGATAACTTTTCTTTGTTGGGGGCGTTAGGTATGAGGATAAACCTGCACTTATAGCCCCAAATCAGTATATCGTATACCAATAAATTTCAGTCACCCGAACACCTTCCTTTTACCCACAAGTTTGGGCTAAGAGGAAGCTATGTTTGTTTTAGATCTCAAAACGTTTTCAAAAATTTTTTGCTCACTTTTTCATTAGTTTTAATATATTTTCATCAATTTCAATAATTTTTTTCATCAATTTTAATATTTTTTTATTAATCTTAATAATTTAAAAAAAAATTAATAATTTTTAACAAATTTTTAACCAAGAATCTATACTATCTAAAAAAAATACAAAGACAAGAACCGTTACTTGATCTAAATCAAAGATACCTAACTCACTTATGGACTCGTACAATCTCAAGTCGCAGTTCAATACTTTTAGCTGGGGCCCAAAAGAAAAGGGCCACCTGGTGCAAAATACAACAGTCATTTCAGAAAGTCAGAAGGACTCTTAAATCTATTTATTTCCTTTCCACGGGCCCAAACAAGAGAAATGGTGGTAGGTGCGTCTGCGGCGTCCGGCGCTTGCGTGCATGAGCTTTACAACACGTGTCGTGGACGTGATTATCATGACGAGTACAAAAAGGGACAGCCATGTGGAAAGAGAATCAAACCGCGGTTAAAAGAACTTTCAAGAGCCACACGCTACTCATCGATGCTCGTTCGACAGAAACTCCAAAAAAAAAAAAGAGAAAGGAAAAGAAAAACAACCGTATAAAAGAAAGATCAGACCCGACGATTCAAAAGACTATGGCCAGGTGAATCGAATGAAACTCACCTATTGAGTTCATAAATTGCAGGTGGATATAATTCTAAGTCATACAAATTAGATAAATCTGACTTTATCGTAAGAGTGATCCTTGACAAATTATTTACACTCTAAGAACATATTTAAACCGACCTCCGTAATGCCGGTGAGATGATACTCTATCCTTAATCGTGAAGTATCAAATGTTGAATGCGTAATAGCAGTACTGACTACCGGAAGAAAAGGGTGGTAGACACGTTGAACACCACGAGTGGCTTAAACATGCGTACGTTGGTTGCTATGTAGATGCGTGGTCGTTCCTTTTCCAAAAACAAACGTTGAGGGTGGGTGGCGGACGTAGTTTCAAGTATGCTAGGCAGATTGACAGGGGAGGATGCTGACCGAAAAGTGGGAAATAAAGAAAAGGAAGCCAAAAGTAAGCTATCTGGATAACGTTAACACTGACATCTGAACTAACCCAAAGCTATATCCATTTTATACATTTTTATTTAAAAAGGAAAAGGGCTTGGACCATCTTAAAAGTTAATTTTGCTTTTTCTATTTCGACTTTCATATTCCCATCAACGAGGATCCAAACCAGTTCTTAGTTGAATTGTAGTTCTTACCTTTTTGTTTCTTATATATAATTTGTCTAACTTTAATAAGGAGTCCAAAAAAAGCCTAAATAAGAATGTGCATAAACGCAACCTTCCTGCCTAAACAGGATAGAGCACGTGTTCTGTACTTAGCTTAACCATTAAGCAGTTGCTAATTATTGAAATCCATGTTTATTATGCCTAGAAGTTGAGGCTTTTTCTTTTGCGAGGAAGCTAAGTAGATAAAAATGTTGATCCCTCCATTCCAAGTCCCCGGATCTCCCAAGTGTCACCGTTGAAGTCATCTGTGAAATGACCGCTAATTATCTAACATGAAATTTTCTCAAAGTTTCCTGCGAAATGGTTTGGCTAAGTGGGCAGGAATTTTTCTGGGATCGTTCTTTATCACTTGTTACCTTACGCTTTACTGAGACATCTTTATGTTTTAAGCTCTCTCGAGGTTCTGTATTTTCACTTTATTCTGGAATGATATTTAGAAGAAGAAGAAAAAAAAATAAATGTAAAATTGGCCCCTGTGCTGTATGTAAAAATCGATTTAGTCCATGTGATATAAAAAATATCAATTTAGTCTATGTGATTTCAAAAAATGATAAAACGAGTCTCTAATAGAGGACTAATAACAAACGAAAATATAATCACAGAGACTAAATCGATGTTTTTCATATTATAAAGACTAAAACAATTTTTTCGTATAACACATAGACTGATTTTGTATTTATCCCAAACCGCCGAGGGGATACAGATTAAAAAAAAAAAACTAAGGGATACGGATTAAAAAGGTTGTCTTTATCCTGATCTATGCGTGAATGTATGCAGCCACGTTCTGGTGACCCAAATAGCACGCTTCCTTGCCGAACAGTGCGGAGAAGAGTTCGCATTGCGATGAACATGGTTAACCCGCCAGGATGTAAAAGATTGAAGTCCTGCCACGATATCCGTGATAATTGTATTTTATTCTCTGGTCAGACACCATTTGGGGGGATTGTAAGACATTTACGGCTTTACTCGGGCTCGATTGCTTGCTGATGGTAGTTCTTACGTACCTTTACCTTTTTATTAAGGAGCTTCAAGTTCGACCCGTGAAGATGAACCTGTGTGGATGAAATGAAGAGGGCAGAAAGAGAGAGAATACCCAGAAGGATTCATCGTCCTAGATTCGTCAAGTCCTCCAAAAGCGTATAATAAATCACAGTCATTAATGCAGCGTAAAAGAGCTGGAAATGATACTCCGAGGAGTGCTAGCACAGGTTTCAGCTCACTATTGGCAGACAGACAAAAATAATCTTTCAAACATTTGCAAATAGTGGAGGATACGCATAATTGGGACCCCACAAATCTGCCTAATTAGTTGGATATCTGGACGTGGTAGTGTCCAACTGTCGTTTCTTTTCTTCCTCCACATGTGGTACATACGTTGTAACCACGCAGTGTTAGCGGTGGCAGTAATGCCAACGACCAAGAAGACAGCCAGGCACTACTGGGTTTGGCTTTGGGGGAAAGACCGTTAGGTAACGTTGGAAGGGTAAGTTTTGAAAGGTAGTCAAGCTAACGGTCTTTTGTCGATCTTCTTAACGCTACCTGTTCTTTGGGAGATCAATCATAAAGAAAACTTAATAAGCGTTGAAGAATGGCGCGAACCAAATGCGGACATGCCGGACTAGGATCATCCACTCGTCCTGGACTGCTATCCAACGGTCAGCCACCAAATCAATTAGATTTGGAATTAATAACACTGTCCCTTTTTAAACATCCTACTAGTTCACTCCTCTGCCTCTGCTTCCTTGTACCAGTACTCCACCCAATCTTTCAACAGGAAGAGGCGGAGGAGGCTCTTTACCCGCACTTCCTGCAGCTTCTCCACCACTTGGATATCTTCTCTCTCAGCCATTCTTTTGCATCAGTAAGTGATTGAAAATTTTGCATCATTTATTCTTCTTCTGTTCTATGTTTCTTTGCTCGTTTCGCACATTAGCTTGATCTGTTCCAGTGAGCTTTGCCACATGGCATTAGTACTTTAACTTATCCAGAGCCTCATTGTAAAGAATGATAATGACAATAACTCTTTTGTTCCTTCATCCTGAGTTTAATGCAAAATCCTCGTAGTTTCTTCACTGTAACTGCTGTTTTTGCTTTTCTCAATTCAAATGCATTTTACTCAAATTGATCATCATGATCAACTATGAAAATGACTTTGAATTTTCATTTAATTATGTTTCCTGTGGCCATATTAGAGCTTGTTGGGATGGATCACATTCTTGTCTTCTTGGTATTGAGCCAGTTGATAACTACTAATGCCGTGAGTTAGCTAACGTGGTGTATTAATTAGGTCAAGAGTGTTGATAACATCAGTTGATATTAGGGCATTGTGTAGGAGGATGTTTTAGGATCTCACAATCTAAGACTAGCATAGTAGATGATTTCTTCAAGGAAAATGAAAACCAACGTCACCATTCAAATAGTTTGAGAATACGGATCTATGAGACTGACCCCGATTGTTAGATAAGGCTTCCTAGTCACAGAATTAGTGCTGCAGTAGAAACTTGCTTTATCTCACAGCCTCCCTGATATTTGGATTGGTTAATGCTAATGTTTTTTCCGTTTAGTTTCCAGTATTCATACTGAAAATTTTCGCAAATATTTCTATTAAAAGAGGTATTAGCCTTTATTTGACTATGACTACAGGTTTTGAAGCTTGAATCATGGCTGAGGAGTTGGAGAAACCGTTGCTAGATCCCGAGAATTTCCATCGAGAAGGGATCGATTTGGTAAGTTCGTGAGAATCATATTGCAATTACCACATCTTGAAATTCACCCTCCATGTTACTGTTAACATCTTCTGAACGTTTGATTTTATAGGAGCGAATGCCATTAGAAGAAGTTTTTGAACAACTTAGGACATCACCGGAAGGACTTTCATCTGAAGATGCTGAAGTTCGACTGACGATTTTTGGCCCAAACATGCTTGAAGAGAAGCCAGTAAGCACCATAACTTTCGCAAATCTTTGAATTGTATGAGATCGTGATTATTGTTCAACGCAAGTAGAGAAGAGTCTATCCAACTAGTCTAGTGACTACAGTTTCTTTTTCATATTATAGTTGACCAACAAAAACATGAAAGTAGCAAGGCCTGCTGAAAATTTAGAATTGGGTTGCTGAGACTTTTAGTTTATCCGATGTGGAGAAAGAGTGAATGGTTCAGGTGTAGTTCAGAAACAATGATTGTACCGTAGAAAGGCTAAGTAGCTGAAGATTATCCCCCAGGTGAAGTTTGCCACTGCTGAACGTTGATAAAGCTCAAAGTGAATGGGTATGCAGAGAATGGGTTTTATTACAGCCATAACAGAATATGCTAAACCTTCACACCTTGTTTATCTTCTAAATCTGATAAGTCACTTCAAAGTTAAAGGCAACAGAAAGGAGTAACGTCTGTTTCAAACAAGAACAAGACTCCAAATGTGGTTCGTAGGTATTAGGCTCAGTGAATGTAATCTTGAACTGAGGTTAGGAAATTCTTTTGTTGTCCCTCCCTCTCCCCCTCCCCCCTATAATTAGCATTTTCAGGTACCATATTGCTTATTCCTAATTCACGGAAACATATTTCTGACGACCCAAATATTCATGGTTTGTATAATCCCCACTACTTCAAAGTAATTCCTTTGGAAAAACGCCACTTTTTTGCAGGAGAACAAATTTTTGAAGTTTCTAAGTTTTATGTGGAATCCTTTGTCATGGGTCATGGAAGCTGCAGCAATTATGGCAATTGTCCTTGCTAATGGCGGAGTGAGCAGGCTATACTTTTTTAGCATGCAATTTCACCTAAATCCTTATCCGTGGATTTCCTTTTTGTTTATCCAATACAATGTAACAAGCAAGCTAAACTTCTTCTTTGTTTTATTTTAACTGTATTTCAGGGGGAGGGTCCCGACTGGCAAGACTTTTTAGGGATCATCTGCTTACTGATAATCAACTCAACAATCAGTTTTATTGAGGAAAATAATGCAGGGAATGCTGCAGCCTCTCTTATGGCTCGGTTGGCTCCTAAAACAAAGGTATGCCAGTCTGATTTATTCCTTCAACCAGGCGACTAGTTAAAAGTGCCTAAGACACGGTCAATTGAGCCTTTCATTAGTTGGTTTGCTGTTTGTTTTACTTTGGGTACACCAGAACTTGAGCAGTATCTTCTGCTCAGGAACTTAGCGAACTGAAACATCTTTGGGAACATATGAAGTGTCTTCCTGTTATTGATCTACATATGCACTCAAGCAAGCATACACAAGTGCACATTTGTGCTAGTCAATGCTCAGAATGTCTAACTTTCCTTTCGAGATATTAAATGAAGAAAATAAGATCACGTTTAGAGTATCTACTTTAAACTTGGTTGTAATAATCTTAATAATTCGTGATAAGGGAACTGTCCATCGTAGTTTAAGGTGATTCTTAATGATTATAGTCAATAGAAATGGGAACTAAGCCTTGGAGCCTCTCTCAGGTTTGTTGCTCTTTCTAAGGATCTTAATCTTTCTTTCTCTTGGTCACTGGAGACCTTTACTCCCGGCAGGGATACGTGCAAGTTTAATGACTTATCAACATTCCCTTATGGTTTCAAGGATGCTTATATTCCCTGGGGTGCCTTTTATGGGCTTTGCTCAATCTTTTAAATCAAAACCCTTGCATGCACTGTAAAATTTCAACACTCCATATCATCATGTAGGTTCTCAGGGATGGGCAGTGGCAAGAGCAAGATGCAGCTATCTTGGTGCCGGGAGATATAATAAGCATAAAGCTTGGGGATATCATTCCCGCTGATGCTCGTCTGCTTCATGGAGACCCACTAAAAATTGACCAGGCAAGTTGCTTCTTATTTTGTTGCAACTAAGATAGCCCGGCCTTATATGATGTGTATAGTGACTTCATACATGTAAATTTGGGGCGTGCAGTCAGCTCTCACTGGAGAATCTCTACCTGTCACTAAGAGGACAGGTGATGAAGTATTTTCTGGTTCAACGTGTAAGCATGGAGAGATAGAAGCTGTAGTTATAGCAACTGGAGTTCACTCTTTCTTCGGAAAAGCTGCACATTTAGTTGACAGCACCGAAGTTGTTGGTCATTTTCAGCAGGTGATTTAGAGATTCGGAACAGGGTTTCCTTCATACTAAAGTTTCCTTATGACCTTTTCCATTGTGAAATCACTTATTCTAATGCAACACACACTCTGAAATCTCTTAAAATGGCTTCTGTCGGAGTTATGCCATTATGAATTTATGATATTGTCCTCTCTCTCTCTCTCTCTCTCTCTCTCTCTACCCCCTCTCTATTTCCCCTTCTCTCTTAATTTCTTCTCCTGCGGCCTTAATGATTTGATTTACATAGGCAATATAAGGTGTAGCTTTAGTGTTCTTGTGGTAAAAATCTCCATTTTGATTGCTTATCAAGTTTTTACACCTTCGGCATAACATTTGCTTGTGGGTTTTGGCATGTATATTTTAATGGGGTTGGAATAGAAATGGAAATTCACAATATATATTTCTGGAAAGTGATATCAATAGCAGTCAATGATGAAGATATTGCCCAAAACCATTCTACATCTGGTTGAAATTGGAATCAGCATGAAGTCAAAATAATTAACCTCATGAGTAACTTGTTCTGCAGGTCCTTACAGCCATTGGGAATTTCTGCATTTGCTCTATAGCTGTGGGAATGATTCTTGAAATCATTGTCATGTACCCCATACAGCTGCGTTCATACAGGGACGGAATCAACAACCTTCTTGTTCTGTTAATCGGAGGAATACCCATAGCTATGCCAACAGTATTATCTGTGACACTTGCTATTGGTTCTCATCGCCTATCTCAACAGGTGTGACTCTTTACAAACAGAAGTCGATAATATGACAAAACTACCATAATTTATGGGATCAAAGTTTCTGCTGCAAATAAGTAGGAAGAGGCTGAAACCAAAGAGTATCAGTGCCAAACTTGTCCGACAGATTTAAGTTCCCATAAATAAGATTTTCAATTTTAAAATCGTCCTCATTTTTACTCAATTTTGTCCTTTTGTCTGTTACAGACAGAACCTCAAACTCAAATACAACTGCTGAGATTTTCTGATATTTTGGTTCATTGTTGAAGGGTGCCATCACAAAAAGGATGACCGCAATTGAAGAAATGGCAGGAATGGATGTCCTATGCAGTGATAAGACTGGAACTCTTACCCTGAATCGCCTCACTGTTGATCGAAACCTTATCGAGGTGCCAAACCTAACTCCTCGAGAGCTTTCCTAGATATAGTTTATCTAATGAACACATTCCTTCATATAGTTTTACTATATTATGCATGTTTAATCTGGTATATTTCAGCTGTAGTAATCCAAACTTAATGTGAAAAAATTCAGAAACAAAACATAAGTTAGTCAGTTATTGTCTTCAAATAGTTAAGGAACACAAGTTGTTTAACTTCAGCTCAGAGCTTTCAGTTTTACAGATTGATAGGCACTATGTTACCAACTTAAAGCATCCTTCATTTTCGCTACTGTTATGCTGCGTTCAGTGTTACAAATATATACCACATGAGCAAATTCACCTCTTCTCATAAGGTTATACGTTTAGAAGAAATAGCAATTTTTGTATGGCATTAAATCCCGGTCATTAATTCAAACTCTGTTTCCACTATTTGTCCCCATCTCAGCTAAATATTTCACTTGGTGGGCCTTCTTACTAGGAGGAATCAGGCTTAAACGTGAGGGAAAATGGTAGAAATGCAAAAAATTCTCTTAGTCCCATGAACTTAACCTTTTGGGACAAGTGGTGGTTTACAAGTGAGATGTCCCACTATCCATCTATGATATCCAGCTGATTTGACATTTACTTCATATTTCTTTGATGGGACTGCTAGTTGAATCCTCACAGGGTTTGGAAATAAGGCCATGACTTTTTGTTGGTGAGTCTGGGGACAAGGGGGGGGGGGGGAGTTATCCCTGCCATGGAATAAGAAACTTTTGGTGTATTATGACTCTTTAAAGTGAGAAGCTGCATTTTCATCTTTCAGATAGAAAGATCTTTCTGTTGAATCACCCTGTGATACATAACTACGGGTTTATCTTTCTTGCTTGCCAGTATAAGCTTCTGAATTTCTGTGCGGGAAACTCTTACGAAGATCCTAGTCATCCATTTGCCGTATTTTCCTTTCTTTGTGGGAAGCTCTAAGAAGATCCTAATCCTCCACTTTCCTCATTTACCTTAATAAGCCTAACAGTTGACACCATACCTTGCTTAGGTTTTTAACAAAGATATGGACAAAGACACAATTGTCTTATTGGCAGCCAGAGCTTCAAGACTGGAAAACCAGGATGCTATCGATGCAGCTATCATTAACATGCTTGCTGATCCAAAGGAGGTAGCACTACAAATTACATATCTTTGTTCTCCTCCTTTCTTTGGGTGTTTTTTCTTATATGCATAAAACAGAGTGCATCGTTTTGTCTTTAGGCACGTGCAAACATCACCGAAGTGCATTTTCTTCCATTCAACCCAGTGGACAAACGTACTGCAATTACATATATTGATCCTGATGGTAACTGGCATCGTGCCAGCAAAGGAGCTCCTGAGCAGGTATTCATTCAATCAAATAATAGTATTGACTATTTCATGTCTCCTTAATGTTCCTTGCCCCACGACATTTTATTGCAAAGTTTGCTTCTTAAGCTGCTCCCATCTGTTGCTGAAAAGTAATACAAAAAATTGGTTCCTTATTTCGAGACTACTAGACTATTAATTGTTGGAATAGGATGGTGTTCACAAAATCCGACTTATCTTTCAGGAATGTGTACCAGAGCATGACTTCTTTTCTTTAATGTTTGCCCACATGTCAGATTTTAAATCTTTGCCCAGAGAAAGAAGAGATCGCTGGAAAAGTGCATGCTATCATCGACAAATTTGCTGAAAGGGGCTTGAGATCTCTGGGAGTTGCTTATCAGGTATAGCAAAGGCTATATTTTGCTGCGCTCTATTCCTGAAGTCAGGTTGATGGGAATGAGTAAATTAGATAGATTGGTTTGTGCTTCAAAGATAGAATCTATAAGTTGGATAACATTGGGAATCACTTGAGACTCTAAATTAAAATTACAAAAGGATGAGGTTGTCTGGCTGACATGTTCATCATCTTCAATTGATCATCCTTTCAGGCTGTTCCAGAAAAAGAGAAGGATGCTCCTGGAGGTCCTTGGACATTTTGTGGATTGTTGCCCTTGTTTGATCCTCCAAGACATGATAGTGCTGAGACCATCCGCAGAGCTCTTAACCTTGGAGTCTGTGTGAAAATGATTACAGGTAAACGCGGTCTCTAAGAGTCAATTTCATGTCTAGGTTATCATTCATCTGTTGAAATATTGAAATTGCAATTTTTCTCCTATAAATTGATTCTACTTGGTTTGGCTATCACTTTGTGAGTTTAGTTAAGTAAATAGAGGACACCTGCTTTTGTTTCTCTTCTCTAATTTTCTTTCTGAGACTCATACATTGCATTAGGCACGTATTGGCTGCTGAAATCATGTGAAAAGTCTCAAATTACTCAGCATAGTTGTATTTGTTCTAGGGGTTGATTTTTGTCACTTCTAGAGAAAGAACACCCAATATTATAACTGAACAATTACATGAGTAGTATATTGTGAAGAATTGATTTACCAGAGTTTAAAGCAGATGCTGGAGTGGCTATAGATGATTTTGACTTAACATATCCCAAACGGAGGGATGTATATCTACCAGTGAAAAAAGAAATCTTGATTTGTGCTGCTAATTAGAAAATCACCTCAGAGATGGGAGGAATTGGTAAAATATCGTAACTGGACAAATAAACTTAACTCAAACAATCAACAATATCACCATGTACCACTATATCAGAAGTTTCAAGAACTAAAATCCAAACATGAACTGAAGCATGTAGATCGAGAATATGGGTTCGCAGAAATGATAATCTGGCCAGTGCATATAAAAATTTAAATTCTTTCTGCATGAATAAGTTGATAGAAATAAATGATAGCCTGAGCGGCTGAGCACTTACACTCATTGAAGATCCTCAACACCCTGCTTTCCTCTACATGTCTATGACTTAGGAAACTCAAAGAAAAATTTACATATAGGAATCATTTACCAGGTATTTTTCAGATTTTACCAGCTCTAAGCATCAATGGTCACATATAAAGGCTTAAGAAAATGTCCACTCCTCATCCGTTTCTCCGTTTATGACAGTATTGGTAGGACGAGCTTCTCTTAATGACAATACCATTTGTTTGTCACATATTATCTAATTTATATAATTGAAAACATTATATTTGCTGCTGTAAGTTGTTTTATATTGATGTACTAATACATAAATTTATGTCCTAACAAAGGTGATCAGTTGGCAATAGCAAAGGAGACAGGCAGGCGACTTGGTATGGGAACAAACATGTACCCCTCTTCTTCATTGTTGGGCCGTGACAAAGACGAAAATGAAGCTCTTCCAGTGGATGAGCTCATTGAAAAGGCAGATGGCTTTGCTGGTGTATTTCCTGGTACTGGAATCCCATACTTGTCTCATGAAAAGTTAATTCTATTACACTAAGGCTACATATATTACTCTGTTCATGGTCTTTCCTCTTTATGTTCCTTTTTTCTATTGTGGTTCCTTTTCCGGCCATGTATGGATCGTGAATATAGGAATATGTTTTTACGAGCTGGAGGGGGTGGGGGGTAGGACTTGAAAAACTCCAACTGAGAAGGGTATAATTTTGACGCTCTTCCAAACTAACACTAGCTTTTCATCATTGTTGAGCAATGATAGGTGGTAGGAGCGGTGAATCTGTGGGTTTGAGACCCACAGAATGCGTGTCTAATTTGTTTATAAAAAGCAACGGACAGGTTGAGTGATGATTTTTTTTTAAGAAAAATACCAAACTGACTTCAGGAAAAAGGTATTTGCCTATCTCTGAATTTCTAGATCGATGAAGATAATATAGGATACATAACAGGAAACTTTTTTCTTTAAAGATTAGATGGCCAATGAATGGCAAGGTTTCCAGGTCGCTGGATGACAAAAATGAGCTTATAGAAGCAAGTGTTCTTGCATACTCTGATGAAACTATGCATATTATGTACTCCAAAGGATCAACAGATAACGTGTATGTTTCATACCTACAGTGATAGCTCATGGTGATTTACTGATACTAGTTTTATAATTCCTTCACACTTTCAGAACACAAGTACGAAATTGTCAAAATTTTACAAGAAAAAAAGCATGTGGTTGGAATGACTGGAGATGGTGTGAATGATGCCCCTGCCCTAAAGAAAGCAGATATTGGAATAGCAGTGGCAGATGCTACGGATGCTGCAAGAAGTGCTGCTGATATAGTCTTAACTGAACCTGGCTTAAGTGTGATTGTTAGTGCTGTGCTAACTAGCAGAGCTATATTCCAAAGAATGAAGAATTATACAGTTGAGTATCCGTTCTTTCTTCTGTTTATAATGATGGTATCATTATATCTTCATCATCAAGGTCTGTAACTTGTGCATGGTGGAGAAAATGGAAACCCTGGAAAATTACACCTGATGCACCTACCTTGCGTTTAAACCAGCTTTGGACTGTAGAGTGATCTATCTGCCATATATGTGTTACTTATTATGCTCCAGTGGACATAGGCTTCCTAAATAATATATAATACTAGTTTCATGATACTGTCACTGGCCACTCTTGAGGTCAGATACATCCTAAGATCATTAACCATGCAGGATACATCAGACATTTTTCTAGTAACAACAGTGGTTGGCCTTTTCTTCTTTTCATATTTGTTGCTTCTAAATTGTTTAATTTTAAACTAATTAGGTTGCACAAATATGCAGATATATGCTGTCTCCATAACCATAAGGATTGTGGTAAGTTAGGGTTATTTGTTTATTTTCATTCTCAACAGATCCATTGCCAAGTTTCGAATTTCATATAATCCCGCAATGTCAACATTTTTGCAGCTTGGTTTCATGCTTCTAGCCTTGATATGGGAATATGACTTCCCACCTTTCATGGTTCTGATCATTGCAATCCTGAATGATGGTAATGTTTTAAGTATCCTCTGTTTCTTAATCTTTATTTATTTTTTCATTCACTAAATATTGAATATGATCAGGCTCTGGGAACTCCAGTGTTTGCTTGAAGTATTGACTCTATTTCTTCTCTGAACTTCAATGACAAGGAATGAAAAAGTATTTAAAAGCCAACTTTAGCTGTACATGAGAAATACGTCTCCTCTGGTTTTTTAAGGCCGTTTCTCATTTTGTCACCTAGTTTTCGTTTTCGCCTCTCTATTGTCGTGAGAATTCGTTTTGCATACATATTAGTTCTAGTCTAATGGAATTTAACTTTTTCAAATTTCTAACCTGTGGACCAAAAAAGATTTGTTGACTTTTAGAACAAAGCTGCACAAGACCTAAAACATAAAAACAGAATAGAGTGACAGGTGGATGCATAAACATATGGCTTCCATTTTTTTCTCACTAAAAAACAAATTTTTTTAAAAAAAAGTAAAATCTTCATAGAAGAATTGGGAGAGTTTTTTAGACCATCGGTGCACAGCCATGTAGAACTCAATAGCTTTTTTTGTATTTGTTTTCAATCTGTCTCAAAATGTTTGTGCATTTGAATTAGGGACCATCATGACTATTTCCCAGGATCGAGTAAAGCCATCTCCAATGCCTGACAGTTGGAAGCTCAATGAGATATTTGCAACCGGCATTGTCATTGGCACATATCTGGCTTTGGTTACTGTTCTATTTTACTGGGTTATAGTGGACACCACTTTTTTTGAGGTATAGAACTCATAAAACTTGTTTGATGACTTTGTCTCTTGAGATGCTGTAAAAATTGAAAACAGGAAAAGATTATGTTTTATGTGCTATACTTCATTCTGCTAATTAGTGATTATCCATGCCACTGCAGGATCTCTTTGGTGTAAGCTCCTTAGCCAGCAGCAGTGAGGAAGTTTCATCAGCTATATATTTGCAAGTTAGCATCATTAGCCAGGCTCTCATATTTGTTACGCGCAGTCAGGGGTGGTCGTTTCTAGAGAGGCCAGGAGTTCTCTTGATGATTGCTTTTGTGGTGGCTCAACTGGTAAAATTTTATACAGAAGGCACAACTCCTATAAGGAGCTCCAAATGTTCTGGTTTCCAGTCCATTTAATATCTGACCTTCAGGATATTAGTCTCTTTGAATATGTCTGGCCAAAACCAACTATTATGGTGTCGTGCATAAAACTTGATTGTATATTTACTAAATGGAATCGTTTCATTTCATAGCATTTGCTGACCTTTATTGTTTCTATGTCTGTAGGTGGCTACCATAATTGCGGTCTACGCAGAGATTAGCTTTGCTTCCATTAGTGGTATTGGATGGGGATGGGCTGGTGTCATATGGCTATATAGTTTGATATTCTACATTCCCTTGGATATAATAAAGTTCACAGTACGTTATGCATTGAGTGGTGAAGCTTGGAATCTCTTATTTGATAGAAAGGTTTGTCTAGCGTTCATGGCTTCATGGATATTATGGCTATCCATATATGAGGACTAACCATGCATAAAACTTGAAATGATTCTTTTGGCTTTGTCTTTGTTTTTGGTTTGAACAGACAGCTTTTACTTCTAAGAAAGATTACGGGAAGGAAGATAGGGCAGCCAAGTGGATAGTTTCCCAGAGAAGTCTACAAGGATTGATGGATGCAGAATTGGACACCAATGGGAAGGGATCTTCTTTGATTGCTGAACAGGCCAGGAGGCGTGCTGAGATAGCCAGGTACTGCAAAGTTTGTGCTTCTGTTCTACCTCCTTAATGATTAATTTCAAGTTTGGTTTGATCTCATCCAAGTTACTTGGCTTCAAGAGATAATTCTTTCTTTTTTTCCCTTTTGTTTTTCCAATTAGCTGGATTGTTTGGCAATGAATACTAATTGAAACGGACATGTTTTGATGGCCCTCGAATTTCACAGGCTAGGGGAGATACACACTCTGAGAGGACATGTAGAGTCTGTAGTGAGGCTTAAGAATTTGGACTTGAATTTGATTCAATCGGCTCATACCGTCTGATCCGATAGTACAAAAATTGTGCCGTTCAATTCGGTGATGAAAGAAAACCTGGCAGCCGTTGCTTACATGATTAGCGTTCAGTGTAATCTGCAAAAGCAAACAACATTTGTTGCGTAAGAGGTTTTGGAAATGGCGTTGGTGATATAGTTCTCAACTTCTTGCTGCAAAGGTCAGGGACGCATCTCAAAAGGGGTCTTCTGCTGGTAACTGATGCCATTTCTTAGCATAACTGCAATGTTTTTGATAGAGTAGAGGACTATCCGTCTTGGGCTTTGGATATTCTACTTTTCTTTGCAGAGCTTTTATGCAATAGTTAGGCGACCCCCAGACAAATAAAGTCACTTTTACACATTTTTCAAATCAGACCTTTATGTATCTTATATTATTTGGAGCTAAGACCAGTTTCATTATATTGCCAAAAGCACTCGCATGTGCCATACAGTTAGTCCTGTATCTATTGGTTGATTGTCTAGTTTCTCGAAACAAGATCATTGCTGCTTGTTTAGACAATTTGGCTGTCTTACAAAATCAATGCATGAGACTGGAAGGTTTGCAATGCAAACAAATATGTTAAGTGGTTGATATAATTGCGGAAAAGAAGTACCTGACCGGCTGACCTTAAGTGTTCTGGTTTGCTATGGACTAATAGAAACACTAAAACCAACATCTCACTGGTACACACGGATGTTTTGCCCCACAGGAAGAGTTGGAGACTCCATTCTTCCCATAGAAAACAAATAACACGAAAACGACATCAGTACAATACGTCTTTCTTACTCCTGGACTTGATGACTGCTTTCTCATTCCTCGCTAAGACAACTTAGACAAGCATCATCTGCGAGAGGAATTCTCTTAGAACGAGGACATCTGCACGATGCGCTCCTTTCCAAGCCTTACGGAGTTGACGTAATCTGCGGGGCAGTGTGCAGAAATACCAGGAAGTGCCAATCCCATGACTCTGAGCAATATGGAAAACCAGCCTTCCTTATACTCTTGTCCATGGGTGTAGCCCATTGTTGAACTGCGGATTAACTCCCAAAAAGCATTCAGATGCTCTGCTATCGCATATCTCATTCCAAAGTAATTTCTGTTGGGCTCCTCATCCATATTCTTCACAAATATGCATACGTCAAGGAATAAACCAAGTCAATACTGTTAAGGAGATGAAACATCAAGGAAAATAACTTACAGACTTGAAGTTATAACATGGTAACACTACCAAACGAAAAGAACTTCCGACTGGCAGTTACAACAGGACACAGGCCGTTGGTTATGTGTTCCTTTGTGCATGGTATTTCGACAGAACTTCTAGCAAATAGGGTGAGATTTTTTATCTTTTTGAAATTTCCTAGAGCCTATTACCTTTCTAGAGACAAAATCTAAGTTCCTGATTAGACCGAGGGGAATTGACCAACCCTGCAAGTTAAATTTTATGTAGACACACCATATAATTGAGGAACTGCAGCATAGGAATCTCAAGATTCATGATCTGGGTTTTCCAGAACACATACCGAAGGTTGATATTGAAAACTAAATGTATTCAGAGAGTCCCTGGAACATACCCTTTCAATATATAAGCTGTCATAGTAAAGGCACACTCCAAAATGTTTATACAGGAATGTTTTGTCATCGTAAGGCAACCTTGGGACAAGGTCATTGCAGTAGACCACCCTGAAGTACTTGGGCACTGGATAATCCAAATGGGCTTCCATGAACCTCCCCAGCTCCCTGTTCCCAACCCGGGGCTGTCCGAATGTGTATACACCCAACAACCTTTGCATTATCTCCCTTTCCTCATGCAGCACAAGCACTGTCGGAAATAGTATGGCAAGAGCTCCTCCTAAGCTATGCCCAGTGAACACGAATTTTGCATTATTGTGCTCCTTGAGTAAGCTTTTTAGCTTACTCTTTACAGCATAGTACGCCGTCCTCTCCACCATTTCCGGTGGGATCTTCTTAGTGCCAGCACTAGCAGAGCCCTCAGACTCAGAGGACCGATCCCATCTGCCATTTTCTAGGATAGCATCAGTTTTTGAAGATATTGGTCGTTTGCCTTCTGAAGGGCGTGTGCTAACATCACCACCATTTGAAGAGGGGGACTTTGTGTAATTTACTTGGAGGTGATTTTGGAAGGAGACGGCATCTGTTCTGTTGCCCAAACCTAAGGCTTCTAAGAATCCCATATGGACTTTTCCTAATTCTGGGATTTCATACCAAGAGTAGTCAAAATCGGTGCTCCAATCGTCGGCATCAAAAGGTTCTGTGCCCCTGAAGCTGATTAATATCAAGTTTGCGTCTTTAGGCTTGTCAGAGAGTATGTACACTTGTGTCGACCACTCCTTTTGGAAATCTATCAAATCATTATATAAGTAAAGCAAGAATTTCCAAGGTATATCAATAAGAATAATCCATTGATGGAGAGCATATTTCTTACCATTCCAGCAGTTGCAGAACTCCACAAAATGCATCTGCTTATATTTAAAGTAGAGATTACAGTAAGTTCAGAAGCTCATAAGTCATATCACTTACCAATGAACATAAGAGAACGAGTACAAAAAAGGGAAAACAAACATAGGGTAGCTTGCCTTCCAGTGGTGAACTACAATATTTCTAATGACTTCGGAATTCTCATAGGCTAACTTGGAAGCCATGACACAGAGGTCCATGAGAGCTCGATTCCCCGTTTCTACTTGTAAGCATCTCTCGCCAAAAGCAGCGTCACCATTATCTTGCAATAAGCTTTGGCTCTTGTATAGGTCTACCCGCTCATCTAAATGCCCAATTGCGCTTATGAAAGTCTCTGTGCCGCGCTGTGGCAAAACGATTTTTCCTGCATCGCCCATGGCAATTACGGTAGAGATGACACTATTACGTCGAGAGATAGGAGGAGAAATCAATTAAATGTTCTCGGTCAAAATAGAATGCATGTCAATCCTTAGAAGACACAGAAATCAATCAAAAACTCAACATGCAGCGACGGTCATTGGTCTCTACATAATTGAATGCGATGCTAAATCTCCCTCGGAGGTTTTACCACAACTGAATTATATGGCTTTATGTACCTATCTAGTAAAACCAGTAACAAGAGACAACCCAATAAATGAATAGATTCTAATGATCAGCGAGACACTACGATATAACAATGTCAATTACCATGTAAGAGGTTGTAGAGTAGACGAAACAGGTTGCGGTTGAGAGAGAGGAGATTCAGAAGGAACTCGACGGCATAGCCAGTCCACTCCATGGGCTTGGCTAAAAAGGCAATGATCTTGCGCACTATGATGGATACCAATAGGACCCATCTGTGGTCGGCAGCGACACTACCCACCAGTCCCTCGTCTGAACCTTCCAGAAACTTCTGCCCGCTCGCGATGTCAGCCCGCACCAGGTACCGATACAAGTCCCCGATCCCACCCTTTTCAGGCCATATGATCAGGTAACTGAGATGACCATTATCATGGCCATCGCCGCCACGGCTTGAATAGATAGACTCGCATACATCACCATTAACCCCATTTTCTTTGTAGCAGTTGTTGTTATCAGATATGGTGGCCATGCGTATTTTTAATGACTCTCTCTCTCTCTCTCTCTCTCCCCTTCTCGCGCTATAGAGTTTGTACAGGCAAAAGACCAGAGAGCTTAAGGTTACGTGGATCGTTCAACCGCACTGCACGTGTTATATGGTTCTGATACCCGAGGATGACAAAGGACGTCGTTATGGAATTGGATATGGAGGACTAACAATCTTCCGTTGAGGTTGAGCCCCTCCAAAAGATTATCTTCGACATTACAAATATCTCCAGCGCCTCCTTTTGTAAGTGCTGTAACAGAGTTTCTAGCCATTCCTTCCCCAGTAAGGCTTTCTAACTGAACCGCCACCAAAGTATGTGAACCCAAGCTACCACTTGAGTCCTTTTTACTTCTACGCAACAATTTCCACCAAAAACAGAAATCTATGTCACGAACTTCTCACGAGTTTCTATCCATTACTTTAATTAACCAAGTGCTCCCCGTAATCTTCGCCTCAATTGGGGAAGTGGGAAATACAGGTATCTGTTTAGGTGTTGCGAGGAAGGGAGGCCGAATACGAAGTGCAGACAGTTTTATCTGAGATGACTGAAAAGATTAATTGATTACTGATATAAGTCAGCCGGTTGCATTAATATACATTCCTATGAAAAGATCAAGCGCTTTACGTTAGGAATGCGTGAAGTGGAGGCCATTGGAATTCGGAAAGGGATTATCTCTTTTTTCCTTGGCGGAAAGGAATGATCTCAGGATAAGAAACAAGGCAAGAAAACAACGTAGTTGAATTTGTTGGGTTGTGATATATCAATTTTTCATGCTCTCCAAAGCCCCTTTTGCTTCTTCCAACTTACAAAAATAAGGCCCAAAAAGGAAAAGTTGAAAGGTAAGACAGTATTCGTCCAAAAAAATTAAAGGAAACAAGGCCATAATCTGTCTTTTTGTGTGTCACCCCTCTGTTTCTCCCTCTCTGAGCATGCATGTCATGTGCAGGAGCTTGCCTTTATCAGTTGTTATATATGCATCTTTACTAAACTTCCACGCTCAAAGGAAAACAAAATGGAAGCCCAAATTTTTTCCGTCATATAAGAAAGCCAAACGAGATAAGAAAGTACCGTACGATCCCACAAGCCTAAAGACTTCCCGGCAGCGCCAAGTCTTTTTACTGATATTTCTTTTTAGCTAATTGAATCAGAAGGGCAGGAGATATTCCTCTTTCAATCTGCACTTCTTGCCTTCCTTCTTCACAGCGTCTGCACACTGGTCTGGACCACTGCAAGTGAAGAATATTACCTTCGCCGTGCATAATTCCATTTGGAACTGATCGAACATTGTTCATATTGGTACAAGGTGATTTGGGCACGTTTATAATTATGGTACTCGAGTATTCAACTTCTCTTATAATCCTCTCCTCTTTCAATGGCAAGAGGAATGTCCTTCCCTGTAGGAGTCTGCAGGATGCTTACTCTTTTTCTGCTACTCCGTCAAAACTTGGCAACTTGCAGCGCTAAGCACAGTCATCAATGTGCTCCTTCTTCCTGTGGCAATATACACAACATAAGTTATCCGTTTCCATTAGTGCGCGATCCAGCGGACTGCGGGGACTCGAGGTATGTCTTTCATGTGAGAATAACCACACACTTGTGTTCTACTTATTTTGTGGAAAATACTACGTCAGGGAAATCTTTTTTTTCTATAATATTTTACGTCAGGGAAATCAATTTCGATAGCGTCAACATCCGAGTTTGCAATGGATAAGGGAACCGATTCCCTCCAAATAAGGGATTTAAGAAGATGTCATAAGGGATAGATTATGTTTAATTTAAAAAAAATTAACGATCGTAATTAACTTCAACTTAGTATCATACATCCTGATTGAGTCATCGAAAGGTGTGATTTTCGTGAACCGTGAAAAGCCAGTGAATTCTCCCCTCTATCTCGACACTTCAATTTTTTTTTCTGAACACTTCCAACTTTCTTTTATGGTGGAGTATTGTATTCTTCCCACTCCTTTTCCATGATGCCCCTGTCATGTCCTGTCTGCAGATGGATTCGGCTATAACCCAATTGAGACATCCTTCAGCGGCCTTTGTGAGCAAATTATTCACCCCTGGCTATGGGTTGGCCAATGCATAGTAACAAGCATCAAATCGTGCGTATCCAAACCAATTTAAAACCTACCCCTGCAAAATAATCTAGAGGCAGCTTGAATAGTTGTTGTAATTAGGGTGGGTTTCTGTTGGAAAATTTTTGGGTTGTTAACATTTTTGGTATTGGGTTCAGTGAAAAAGTGAAGAGGTAATTTTTTATATTTTTTATAGTGAAAAGTTATGATTTGATGGGAGAGAGAGAGATTATATTGTAATATTTTATTGTGAGAGGGTGAAAAATTTTGTGAAATTTTTCATGCAAACACACAACCTTGAGCATGGCGTAAGAACTTATCTAAATCACTTTCTTGATTTGTTAATTAGTTGATATTGATCTCTCCTACAGTTCCTAGTGCTTCTTTCGTCGGAATAGCGATCATCGGAAGAAGCCCGCTTCAAAAAGGTGTAAGCTCTGTGCCCCCTTGTGTTGTTGCAGGATCAGTTATTCTCGTTTATCTTATTGTCTTCGGGTTCGCGAAGTGGGGGTGGGGAAATTGGAGATTTTTTGTTAGATAAGTGGGTTCGGAAATTGGGGATTTGGGGTGTCAAAATTGAGAATTCTGGGTTTGGGGCATTTTAGTCTGAATCCAGTCAGCGTCCTGTTGGGTTTATTACTTCTATGTGAAGGAAAGCCCAATTGAGGGTTTTTAATAAGGCCCAAAGCTCATTAGAGTTTTAACTTATGACCCTAAGGATTAGTTCTTTAACAAGTTTGACGGAATAAAAGAAGAGAAATTAAAAGAAAGAGACAATTTTTCTCTTTCACGCTCAGGTTTCATCAAAAGCTAGAACTCGCTTCGTCTGTGGTCCGATCGAGCTGAAATTTGGAGGAGATGTTCATGACAAAAGGGGCTATCATCTGAACGGTGAAGATCAGATTTTGAGCTCAGGAACAGTGGTTCGTACTCGTGAACAATAACCGCAAATTGTTGGTATTTTCTCTACGTTGTTTTTTCCGTTGTATTTGCCAAGATTGATATCATTTTGAAGATCTGAGTTGTAGCCTCTAGTTGTGACTAGAGAAGACTTTGTGTACCCATTATTTGGTTTATAGTAGAGATTTGACTGGACTAGGTCCCGTGGTTTTTTCTTCCTCACACCGAGAAATTTTTCCACGTAAAAATTGTTTGTGTCGTTGTGGCTTGATGTGATTAATTATCTTGAGATTATTTTTCAGTACGTATAATTGTTGAGATTGCGCTCTATTTGCTTTCATCTAGAAAGAATAATTATTTCGCTGTTTGTTTGTCGTTGTCTCTCTCAACAAAGTGGTATCGGAGCTTGGTTGCCAAGTTATTTGGTTGACAATTTGAGTTATGGAAGCAAATGTGAGTAGAATGGTTAACCTCAATGGTTCAAATTATCACATATGGAAGGGAAAAATTGAAGATCTTCTTTATGTAAAAGATTATTATCTACCGGTGTTTGCTACTGAAAAACCGGCTAACAAGTCCAATGAAGAATGGACTTTGTTGCATCGACAAGTGTGTGGGTATATCAGGCAATGGGTAGATGACAATGTTTTGAACCATATTAGTGGGGAAACACATGCACGTACTCTATGGAGTAAGCTTGAACAGTTGTATGCTAGAAAAACTGGAAATAATATGATGTTTCTAATTATGCAGATGATGACTTTGAGATACCAGGATGGGACTCCCTTATCTGATCACCTGAATACATTCCAAGGAATTATTAATCAGTTAGCTGGAATGGGTATTAAGTTTGATGATGAGATACAGGGGTTATGGTTGATTGGTTCATTACCGGACTCATGGGAGACGCTCAGAACTTCTTTGTCTAACTCCGCTCTAGATGGTGTAATCATAATGGAAATGGCCAAGAGTTGTCTGTTAAACGAAGAGATGAGAATAAAATCACAAGGATTCTCTTCACAGTCAGAAGTCTTGGTTATAGAAAAGAGGGGGAGAAGCAAGAGCAGAGGTCCGAAGAACAGAGATAAAGACAGAAGCAAGTCCAACAGGTTCTCTAATGTCGAGTGCTATCATTGCAGTAAAAAGGGACACATCAGAAAATATTGCAGGCAATTGAAAAAAGAATACAAGAATGAAATGAAAAACGAGACTGACAAAGATGGTGATGATAGAGTTGCTACCACCACTCCTGCAGACTTCCTCATTATTTATAAAGATGAGGTGATAAATGTTGCATGCCATTAGACCAGTTGGGTGATTTTTTTTTTCTCCATTCATGCTACATCTCGAAAGGATTTCTTTACATCCTATAGATCTGGTGATTATGGAACTGTAAAGATGGGCAATGATGGCTTGGTTAAAGTCATTGGCGTTAGAGATGTGTATCTGGAGACGAATAATGACACAAGATTGGTTCTTAAAAATATGAAACATATTCCTGACATTCGTTTGAACTTGATTTCTGCAGGTCAACTTGATGATGATGGGTATTGTAGTACTTTCAGTGATGGTCAGTGGAAGCTTACTCGGGGTGTCATGGTTGTGGTTCGAGGTAAGAAGTTATCTGCGCTATACATTATGCAGGCAAAGATTTCCAACGACCATGTTAATGCGATGGAGACAGATGGTACAGTAGAACATGGCACAAGAGGATTGCTCACATGAGTGAGAAATGATTAGTCATATTGGGGAAGAAAAATACAGATATGAAAAGGTGCAATCATTGTATGTCAGGGAAGCATAACAGAGTCTCATTCAAGAATTCTTCTTCTTTGAGAAAGTCAGAGATACTGGATTTAGTGCATTCAGATGTATGTGTCCCTATGAAGACAAGAACACTTGGTGACTCGAGCTATTTTGTAACCTTCATAGATGATCATTCAAGGAAGTTATGAGTATATTTCTTGAAGACAAAAGATCAAGTGTTGACTGTGTTCAAACGATTTCAAGCCCTAGTTGAGAGACAGACTGGGAAGAAGCTGAGGTGCATCCGTACAGATAACGGGGGAGAGTATTCTGGTCCTTTTGATGAGTATAGCAGACAACAGGGAATTCGGCATCAAAAGACTACTCATAAAACTCCTCAGTTGAATGACATAGCTGAAAGGATGAACAGAATACTGATGGAAAGAGTGAGATGTTTGCTTTCACAAGCAAATTTACCAAGATCCTTTTGGGGTGAGGCGTTGAGTACAATTGTTCATGTGTTGAATCTTACACTTTGTGTTCCTCTACAGTTTGATGTACCAGACCTATTTTGGACAGGTAAAGATGTTTCCTACAATTATTTACGTGTATTTGGGTGTATAGCATTTGTGCATATTCCAAAAGATGAAAGGTCAAAACTTGATGTGAAGACGCGAGAGTGTATATTCCTTGGTTACGGTCAAGATGAGTTTGGATACAGATTTTATGATCCAGTTGAGAAGAAAGTTTTGAGAAGCAGAGATGTCGTGTTTGTCGAAGATCAGACTATTCAGGATATTTATAAAGCAAAGAAATATGTGTCTCATAAAGGTGATAGTTTGATTGACATGGATTTAGTTCCATTGAAGAATTTGCCAACTCAGGTTGAGAATGATGTTCAGGATGACCACCAGAGTACAGGTGATGTGGATGTTCCCCTAGACGTTCAATTTGATGTTTCAGACTGATGAGCAGTTGACAGTGCCAGAGGTTTCATCCAGGAGATCTACCCGATATCGACATCCTTCCACTAAGTATTCAGCAGAACAATATGTGTTATTGACTGACGGGGGAGAGCCCGAGTGTTTTGCGGAAGTTATGGAATATGAACATAAGACAGACTGGGTTGAGGCCATGCAAGATGAGATGCAGTCGTTGCATGATAACCACACCTTTGAATTAGTGAAACTACCTAAAGGTAAAAGATCCTTAAAGAACAAGTGGATTTACAGGGTGAAACAAAGTGAGTTCACTTCACGGCCACGGTACAAGACTAGATTGGTTGTCAAAGGTTTTGGTCAGAGAAATGGTTTTGATATGTTGACAAAAGCATTATCAAGACAGAAGTTTGAAGATTGTTGTTCGATCGCCGGGATGACAATTTCCTCTACATAGTCGGAAGGGGGAGATTTGTTGGGTTTATTCCTTCTATGTGAAGGAAAGCCCAATGAAGGTTTTTAATAAGGCTCAAAGCCCATTAGAGTTTTAACTTATAACCCTAAGGATGAGTTATTTAACAAGTTTGACGGATTAAAAGAAAAGAAAGAAGCAACTCTTATCTTTCACGCCCAGGTTTCATCAAAGGCTAGAACTCGCTTCGTCTGTGGTCCGATCGAGCTGAAATTTGGAGGAGACGTTCACTACACAAGAGGCTATCATCTGAACGGTGAAAATTAGATTTTGAGCTCAGGAACAGTGGTTCGTACTCGTGAACAGTAACCACAAATTGTTGGTTTTTTCTCTACGTTGTTTTTTCCGTTGTATTTGCCAAGATTGATATCATATTGAAAATCTGAGTTGTAGCTTCTAGTTGTGACTAAAGAAGACTTTGTGTATCCACTATTTGGTTTATAATGGAGATTTGACTGGACTAGGTCCCGTGGTTTTTTCTTCCTCATACAGTGGAAGTTTTCCACGTAAAAATTGCTTATGTCGTTCTGGCTTGGTGTGATTAATTATCTTGAGATTATTTTTCAGTACGTATAATTGTTGAGATTGTGCTCTATTTGCTTTCATCTAGAGAGAAGAATTATTCCGCTGTTTGTTTGTCGTTATCTCTCTCAACAAAGTTGCTTCACCCCTTCCACAACCGATGTGGGACAACCTCAACAATCTCCCCCTCACACATCAGGTCTTAGGTTGGATACAGACAACCCGTTTCTCCCATGGATTGTTGGGTCTGAGACTTGTTGGTTAACCTGTGCTCCGATACCAATGTTAGGTGGTCTTGGGCCTTCTCAACAAAAGGTGAGGCTTTCCCTCAGACTTATAAACTGACCACCAACCCCTTCCACAACTGATGTGGGACAACCCCAACACGTCAAACAGGATTTCCTGAAGTTGATTTTCAAGGAAATTTTCAATTTCGATTTTGAGTGTTTGTAATGTCTCTGATTTTAATTGAATTTTTAAAGTAATAATGTAATAAAAAATTAAAAAATTAAAGCAAATGTTTGTTTGGTTAAAAATTTTAGAATTTGAATCTAATTTTCTAAATTTATACTCCTAACATTACTCTTACACATATATCAATACAACTCAACATTATTTTTTTTACACACATCAATACAACTCTACAACTTTTACACGCATGCTAATAAGTTCAAAATTTACTTAAATATTCACACTATTCTTAAAATTCAACAAAATTTCTCAAAACCAACCTATCAAAAGTTTAACTACAAATTTAGGTGGAAATAATAGTTAATAAACTACCGGTGATCAGGAAACAAATCCTTTTTTTTTGTATGCCTTGTTAATAGCATATCTTCATCACTTGGTTATTAACATAAGATGTCGCTTGCAGATCACAAGTGAGTAATTTTTATGCATGTTTCAACGCAAAGATAGAATATTCGGATTCCATAAGATTGCTTTTGCTGTTGGATGGAAGCGATGGAATAAATCAACAAATTTCAAACAAGAACACGGGATAAGGTGGTTCTTAGGATAACCGACTTTGAATTTTCCTAAACAAGCACACGCTAATGTAACGGATCTGTCTTCGTAGTTCCTAAGCTGTCATGGAGCTCGACGAGTTCGCGGATCGTTGAGGGAGATTGCATTGCCGTGTGCACACGACAAACAAATAATAATAACCCGTGCCCGCGATGACGCGGAATAAACAGCGATCTGCTCCTTTGTTCTTATTTTCGGTCAGGTCAGAAAAAGGGCACCGACTGCCGACGTAACTGATTTGAGAGTAGCAGCGTGCGGGGCCAGTCCGCCTCCACTCGTCGTGCATCCAACGAACCGTGAGCTGTGACTTGGTGACTTCCCATCACTTCCTCCCCAAAATTCTTAAAATTGCCATCTTTTCCCCCCTCCCCGTTCAATTTTGAAACCACCATAATTCTGTTAATAATTATTTGCTTGACACTCGCCCTGCAACTGAACTTAACACGTGTCCTCCCAAAATGAGTTAAATGAGTTAAGATAACATCCGCCAGTTACTCAATTCTTAGAGTATGTTCGGTTAAGCGTATTGTGAGAATTTTTTGTGTTTTGAGAATTTTTAGATGATGTTAATTTTATTAGTATGCGTGTTGTAGTTATTTTTATGTGAGGTTAAAAATGATGTTTGGTTGTAGGATTTTTATGTTGTGAGAATACAAAAAATCCTGAAGATTTTTGCCTAAACGAACAGCCCCTTAACTTTCAACACTAAAAACACTCGTAATTTAAATGATATATACGCGTTAACAAGTTATTTTAACCGTGGCAATAAGACTTTTAACGCGACTAAAATGAGTAAGAACCATCTCAATTAAAAATTTCAAAGCATATAAAATGCAGTAGAAGGTCTATGATTACTTCCAAATAAAAAAAATTTAGATATGAGTTGAATGAAAAAAAAATATAATATTAAAAATATAAACAATTTTTGAATTTTTAAATCTTTATATACCAAACAGTAGATTAATTAAAGAATTAAAATATTGATTTGAGGAATTAATATGCATACACTCGCATATTCTGTAGATCATAAATTTATTATCATTTAAGTAATAATACACATTATTTAATTTAAGACACATGATTGTAACCATCGGATTTGGTATGCAATAATCAAGATTCCTGGTGAAAGAGATTTGACGCGAGTTAAAATTTGATGGAAAAAGGAAAATAAAAAGTAAATTTTAAAATCTCCTTTCTGAAGAAAACTCGGTCGTGGCTTGAAAGTAATCTGACAATGTTGAAAGGTACTGACAGCTTACCATAAACATTAATTAATTAGTAAAAGAAATGAGGTTATAGAACCTGGTGATTCTCATGAAACCTACTACTTTCTATATTTTATTGTATTTTTTATTTTATAAAAAAATAAAAAAGATCCCGTCTTGCTGTACGTGGGAGATACAGTGATACACCAACATCCAAGGCCGTATTTTTTTGATTTGTTTGGATAAAAAGAAAGAAAAGCGAGCAACAATGTGTTGTTTCTCTAACAAAAGAAAAACAAAAAGAACAAAAAAAAAAAAAAAGATAAAAATATAAAAGCTTTTCTGTGGCTTTGGATTCTTCTGGCGATTCGTGCCTGCCAGCTTTTCTTCTTGGGCATTGGCTGCAAATGTAGGATTATAGAATACTCTCTGTTAAAAAGTAAGGGAAAAAAGAAGAAGAGAAAATAGGAAACAACATCTGGGTGGGAGAATTTTGGGCTCAGTGACTGAGAGATTGCAGAGGGAGAGGGATAGGAGAGAGGGACAGAGACAGAGATGTTGGAGGATTGGAGGGTGGTTGTGGTGGTCTTCAGCATCTGCATTTTGGTATGGCGGCCTAGTTCTATTGATGGTGCCACAGACCCATCAGACGGTCAGTGCCTTGCCAAATCTCCATGTCATTCTGCTATGTTTAAGTCAAATCTGCATTCTTTTTGTGCTTCTCTGCTTGCTACCTCTGGGTTCTGTTTGGCGTGTCCTATTTGCTGCGTGTTAGACAATAATAAAATGATTCATTGTAGATTCAACCTTCCCTTTCGTAGTTACTTGTGAGAAAGTGTTTGTACTGACTTTTCGAGGAGATAATAGGGTTCAGAGTTTAAAGACAAGTTATCTGATGAAGAAAGTTCCATCTTTTTAGTTTTAAAGCAACCATTCAAGGACGTTAAACTCTGATGATTGGAAAAAATTTATGGCCTACCTTTGGTGATGCGGGACGGTTGCCTGCATTATTCTCTTTTTATTTGCAAGCGATTCATTTGCTAAAAGTTCTGGGTGTTGAGGTGATTTACGCTTGTGGCGGCATAACTTTGTCTCTTTAATGGTATAGTTGGGAAGGTGTTCACATGCTAAATAAAGTATAGGTCAACGAAGAAAAGTTAGTTTTAGTGTAGTTGATAGTCTTGGCATTCTCCATCTTCTACTTGCTTTATTGACATATTTAGTTTTTTGATGTCCTTCAGCTTGGGCGGGCACTTGCCAAAACTGCGACCATTTGCAGTGCCAGTCTTGGCATTGTCGGTCTTCAAACTGTTTTATTTGGTATATTTGCTTTCTTGATCCCCTTCGGAATGGGCATCCACAACTACAACCATTTAACGGATGGATTATAGGACTTAGGGTTGACCTTTTATGTCTTTCAAGGGGCCATTTGGCGGGTCTTTGAGAGAGGGTTGGAGCACCTAAAACTTTTGGCCTTTAGCTGTATATCTCCATTGAATGTGAATGAGTATATCATGTTGATGTTGAGCACAATAGCCTTGATTAGGACGGGGTATCCCTGCTGATAACTTGAGGATACTAAACTCAAGCACATTGTTAATATGTTGACTAATTCTTTTGAATTCAAACTAATAGTTGTACGTTTATAGCTCATCCTGAAGGGTCTGATCGATATCCTCTATCGGTTCACTCAAGTTGCTTTCCACACTGAGTTCATAATCCCAAAAAATGTGCTTGTTTTACTCTATTTGAATGGGTATGAGCACACACATAGGCAGAGAGGAAAAATTAAAATTCATACATGTGAATTATGAAAATTCTAAGTGAGGAGGACAAACTTCTCAGCAATTAATCTGTCTTCCTTTGTGTAATATGACATTTCTAGAGGAGTTTTCTTCCAAAGTAGAAAGCTACATCTCATACAAGAAGATTGGCCCTAGAAAGTGAGAAGTTAAATTTTCTGATTACTCTGTTCAGTAGGCATGCTTGTATTATACCATTTCCTTCTTCTATCTACTTGGTTTTCGAATAACTTTTTGATTCAAAGATGCTTAACAAGCTTTTTAAAGCTTATTTTCTTATAGTTGTTGTGAATATGCTTATCTGTTACTGCTACTCGATTTGTTGTTCTGCTGGAAAGCTGATAATGACACCTAGAGGCTCAAAAAAGGCACTTGCATTATTCATATCTAGCATTGGCCTCTGATAATGCAGTGTAGTTTCACTAAAATTTTGATTTGGGAGGTATTTTTGGTCAGAATAGCTTGAAACATAAACAGTATCATATCAGGAATGACGCCACATTCTACTGATAACATAGGTCTATCGTGCCTTATTTAGGTGTCCCAGACGCAAACCTACATCAACATCATTGCTAGTCTGTAAATTTGATGCAGACTTCTTATGATGTTTTCTGATCGTTTTAGCCAATTGTGGCATGTTTGTGAACAGCTGCTGTAATAAGGGGCTTGTATATCAGTTTAAATTCACCTTCTCAGCTAACCCAGTGGAGTTCAACTGGTGGTGATCCATGTGACCAGTCTTGGAAAGGCATTACTTGCTCAGGCTCAAGAGTTACAGCAATGTGATTCTCTCCTCCCCATTCAACCCTTGGTACTTTTGTCCTTGGGCATCAATATGAGTACTGATCGTTTTGTAAATGTTGTGTTTTGATTTTGCATCAGTAAGTTATCTGGGCTTGGACTTTCTGGATCAATGGGGTTCCAGCTGGCAAGTTTGACATCATTAACCAGCCTGTAAGATCAAAGGTCTAATATTTCAGGTTGCGACTGTTCTCAATTTTTTCCATAACTTAATTGTTTAGATTTGGTCATCTGAAAATTTTGGCAGAGACATGAGCAGTAATAATCTTGGAGACACTCTACCTTATTCACTTCCTCCGAATGTGTTGCGACTGTATGTTTCATACATGTTCTTGTTTCCTGTTCTTATGGTTACTCTTTATTGTCAGATTTATGGGTCATTCATGAGGCTTTTCTTTTGTATGCAGAAATCTGGCTCAAAATAACTTTCATGGAGATGTCCCTTATTCCATCTCTCAGATGTTTTCTCTTCAATACCTGTGGGTAATTTCTATTATTCGTTTCTTGATGAGCCTTTTCCTGACATATAAACTAAATTATTTTTTCTTTCCTTTTTGGGAGTGTAGAAACCTCAGTCACAATCAGCTGCAGAGTCAACTGGCTGATATGTTTGGAAAGCTTTCTTCTCTCTCTACAATGTGAGATCTCCTCTCTCCCTCCTTAGAAATAACAAATCAGTCTAGATGTCTCCCCCTCGCTCTCTCTCTCTCTCTCTCTCATATTTATATTGCAAGCGGTCATTTTCTGAATAGGCATTCAATGAAATTCTTTTCCGAAGATTATAATACCACAAGCTGTTATTTGTTGATTGTATCTGTTTTTTGTTCTTTCTATCTGTTGAAACTCTTATGAGCTCCTGTCACTTCCTCAGCTATTGTGGTGAGGTTGTAAAAATTTTATTTTAAGTTGGTTTGCTTGAAAAAGCAAGTGACAATCTCTCTTCCCTGCTTCAGGGATCTATCTTTCAATAGTTTGCCAGGTGACCTTCCAGAGAGTTTTAGCTCCCTCTCAAGTATAACCTCACTGTAAGTGTTGAACTATTATCAACTTTTCTGCTGGTACGTGGTAATGGTCTTGCCCCTTCCCTTCGTTATCTTATCTACCTTTGAACAGGTACTTGGAAAACAACCAGTTTACAGGCACTATCAATGTCCTTGCCAATCTTCCCCTGAACAATCTGTGAGTAATTAATATATAACATCAACTTTGTAGGGCACTCATATGGTTTTCTGTCCTTGGAGCAACCTTTATTTCATCATCCTAAAGTATTTGTGTTTGTGCATCATAGGAATATTCAAAATAACCGTTTCAGTGGATGGATTCCTGAGCAGTTGAAAAACATTAACCTGCAGTAAGCATCTGACCATATCTTCAGTTTTCATTACAATTCTTTGATTTTTGGTTGAGAACAAAGTAGGTCTTACAATTGGAATCTGCACAATCTTCATGACAGGAAGGATGGCAACTCATGGAGCTCAGGAACTGCACCCCCGCCTCCACCCGGTACACCTCCAGCCAGAAAAGCCACTCCAAAACACCAATCTGGCGGCAATAACGGCCCATCAGGTGGAGGTGGTAGCAAATCAGGAATAGGGGGTGGTGGCGTAGCAGGAATAGTGATATTGATCTTTGTTGTTGGGGCCATAGTTGCATTTTTTTTGGTGAAGAAAAAGAAGTCATCGTTGGATATTGAAAAGCTTGCTAATCAGCCCTTTGCTCCTCTGGTTCCAAATGAAGTCCAAGGTAAGATCTGCACCATACATTTCAATTGAGCATCATTAGATATTTACTCATATCGTGCTATTGAGTTTGCAATCACTGCTATTTCACTTGGTTGGCTAGGTGTATATTACTGTCGCACTATCCTGATCAGAGATAGAGAGATGTTTACTGTCTTTGCCCTGTTTTCCCTTTTCTTGTGTCTTTTCTGGGATGCCTATTTTAGATGAGCATTTCTAAAAAGACTTCCTTACATTCCCTTGTACATTTATTGTTAATGAACAAAAGAGGTAGTCATGGATCACATTAGATGACAGTTCTGAAATTGATTGATTTCATATGAATTCCTGAACAATTTCAAAAGGTGAGTTTAAGAAGATGGACAAACAAAATGGTATAGAGGCAAATGTTATTTATGCCCAACTCCCCATAAGTCTTTTTTTCTTATGCCGGCTGGATTTATTTTCATGGCTTAGACCCTCCCAATTCTGTTGCAAATTTAGTTGGCAGAAAACAGAAATCTAAACTTTGATATACAGACCCGACGGGAAGGTTAAATGCCAAAGAATTGATTGACTGCACAGTTCAAGGAACTCTGCATGCTTAATTTTGTGGTCTGCTACCCTTTTCGTTCTTTGCACATTCAATTTTCAAGTTCTCCATAAACGAACCAACAGTAATCTCTGAAATGATATTTTTTAAATGAACGAATACTGGGCCTGTAGAAGTCAGCAAAATTTCGAACTTCTTGCCTACCTGGTAGTATGTTTTTCAGCAATCTGGTCTATATTAATGTCGATGCTATTATCATTGGTTTCACCTTCAAACAGTTGAGCTTTTGATGGCTTGGGTCTTTATCTTAATCTGACGTTTCTGCTGATTCATTGTTGTTCCATTGTAATACAGAGATGAAGTCAGCACAAACTTTTTCAGCAATCAACATGAATTCTTTTGATACTACGGCCACTATAAATCTTAAACCTCCGCCCGTCGATCGTCACAAATCATGTGATGAGGATGATTTTGCACAGAAGCCCATTGTTGCCAAGAAAGCTAATAAAGTTATTATAAATGTGACATCATATTCAATAGCAGACTTACAGATGGCTACTGACAGCTTCAGTGTGGAAAACCTTCTGGGTGAGGGGTCTTTTGGACGTGTTTATCGAGGTCGATTTGATGATGGGAAGGTATGGCCTACTAAGTTTGTTTGCCATGTCAGTCAGTCAATTCCCTATTCTTTAAAATGGATATTTGCATTTGAAGCTGAGAAGTTTTAGTTTGTCTATCACGACATCACTGATCTCTATTTGTTTTCTTATTTTTGACAACATTAAAGGTTCTTGCTGTGAAGAAAATAGATTCATCTGCCCTTCCCGGTGAATTGTCTGAAGCATTCACAGAGATGGTTTCAAACATCTCTCAGTTGCATCATCAAAATGTCACAGAACTGGTTGGTTATTGTTCAGAGCATGGGCAGCATCTGCTAGTTTATGAGTTCCACAAAAATGGCTCACTGCATGACTTCCTGCATCTTTCTGATGATTACAACAAACCATTGACATGGAACACCCGTGTTAAGATTGCTTTGGGAACTGCACGTGCATTGGAGTAAGTTAATAGGGGATAAATGGGCCAAAAGAAATCCTGATTTCCATTAAAACAGAAAAAAGAGATCTACATCATTTTGTTGATCCTCGATCTTACTATCATATGCTCCCCCTTTTCCTTGTCCGTGTCTTTTCTTTCTTTCTGTCTATCTTCTTCCGTTTTCCTGCTCCATTGTCAATAACATTGAGAACTTAAGGCCTACAACATCATCTTTTGAGTGAATTGAAGTAAAGCATGAGAAAGGAATAGCCCTATCTTAGATGGAAGAGGAAAAAATATGGGCAATTATCTGTTGGGTGTGACTAGTAGTGCCTCAACCACAATTGACATATACAAGAAATCCTAATCTCCCTTTTTATCAAGTTTACTTGTGTGTTTATAACTCTTCGGAATAGAAAAATTGGCACAGATATTGTTGTCTATTTATTATGCCTCCCCTCCCAAGATGGTGCTTACTGAGTTCATGGTTCCCTGAGAAAGCATTACTCTAAGTTCATCAAATGCTGACAACTCTTAGGCACTTGACTGGGGACTGATATTTGTGTGCCATTTGGATGGGGTGTTGGATCTATATTATATAGCGTCTTTGTCAAATACCACTCTGTGGGAAACTGGCTTGTCCAGTTTCTTCTGTATTTAAGATATGAGAAGAATGTAAATTGGCAAATTCTATATATATCTATATGTTAAAATCTGCTATGGAATCCAGAAACTGCGCTATGTGAGGTTCAACTTGTTCCACTGTGCCATACTGTAAAGAGAAACTAGGGCTACCAAGATTTTTGCAGAGCGTTGTACTTACTTTTCTCTGACACTTTGGCATTGGGTTGCCTGATACTCATGAATGAACTGTTCAGGTACCTTCATGAAGTTTGCTCTCCATCAGTAGTTCACAAAAATATCAAGTCAGCCAACATATTACTGGATGCAGAACTCAATCCTCACCTGTCAGACTGTGGCCTGGCAAGCCTTGTCCCAAATGCAGATCTGGTAAATATTGAGTCATTTTGAATTTACAAAACTTGTAATTGAAAATTTTCATGCCCCAGTAGCATTAGACAACTCTATCAGAAGTCTCATCATCAACTTTTCCTAGCATACCTGATATTTGAAGTCTAGATGGGGCATGCTATGTAGCCTGCTACATTTGGTTCAGGATTTTGTCACATTTGATTGTTAGCTAGATCCTATGTAGTCCAACTGAATGAAATTTCTCTTGGTGATGACATACTACTAAACTCGAGAGTTAATTCTGGATGCATAATATCTGGCAGGATTGACTTCTGTGGTAGTAGCGGACTTTGCGATGGGTTTAAAGCTGACCAGCTCTCGGTCTTTCTATTTGTATCCACTGCAAGAGACTTCATAATACACGTGCTTATGATGATTAATTAGGAACCTTTTAAAGTGGTTCAAATCCTACGTCATTTTTTTATGCAGAATGGTGGAGATTATAGTAATTTGTAGCAGAAAGAAAATAGTCTTTGCTGCTGCATTTATGCGAGCCTTGCACATCTCTGGACTTTGAATGTCTCACTTGACAGTTGATTGCGTGGCCACCTGCTAAAATAAATGTCTTTTGTTTCAAATGTGCAGGCATTGAACCAGAATGCAGGATCTGGATACAGTGCACCTGAGGTCGCTATGTCTGGTCAAAATACTCTTAAGAGTGATGTCTATAGTTTTGGAGTGGTAATGTTGGAGCTTATTAGTGGGCGTAAACCATTTGATAGGTACAGCGTTGAGATGATACTGCTTGTTCCTCAAGCTAATAGACAAATATGTTTTATTTGCAGTCTTTCTTACTTTGTCTGTATACTTTTTCATAGCATGAGGCCAAGATCAGAGCAATCCTTGGTTCGGTGGGCAACGCCTCAGCTCCATGATATTGATGCTCTTGAGAAAATGGTTGATCCAACCCTTCAAGGGCTCTACCCTGTTAAATCACTCTCCCGGTTCGCTGATTGCATTGCTCTTTGTGTCCAGGTAATGCACAAGTTAAAATACAGAGTGCACTGCTTAGAAGCAGGAATAACACCTAACTGTGCTACTTTCCCTGCATTTCTGCGGGGTTGTGTATTTACTATGTTGTATGGCGGGAAAAAGTAAATGATTTTAAACAAGTTGTACTGATAAAATTTTAATCCTCAATTCCCTTTCTATGTGGCAGCCGGAGCCCGAGTTCCGACCACCAATGTCAGAAGTGGTTCAATTGCTTGTTCGGTTAGTGCAACGAACCAACATGAGTAAGAGAACTATTGGAGCTGATCAAGGAGCGCCCCAAAGAGCTGATGACCTAAACCCGAATGAGTGAATCCATGCCTCCAATGCCACAAGATTCTTGTTTGATAAAACATACCAGAAAAGCCAAATTACCTGGTTTTCCCCTTATTTATTTTTTTCTTTTTTCCTTTTACTCTATGTATGGAGCTTATACTTGGGAGTTGTTTTGGCTGCTGTACCATTTGATGCCAGAATTAGAATCTTGTGCCGAATGTTTGTTAATATTTCTCCGTTTGAGCATTATCCTGAAACTCTATGCTACTTGTGCAAATGGAAAAGACCTTAAATTCTTTTGGAGTATCTCGAGTGAACAAGTACATTACAATTCGGTGAAGCTGCTTGTGAGGACAGGTGTTGGACATTACACACGACGTTTCCAAAGTGCTTGGGATCTACTCTCATCGGAATTACAAGTTCCAACAATAACATCTGAACAGCACCTTTCTTCTACTATGGGATGTGTAACAAGATTCCGAAGCCAAACCAGATTAAGGACACCACTAACAGAACCAAGTCCACTGATGCAAACCAATGGAGTTCATATCATCCACGCGTAGGACTCAGCAGTTCAACCCACGGTTGAGCTCTACTTGAACTGTTGAGACGTATGACCACGTTGCCAGTGACTTGCAATGTCCGCGACAGACTCACGTTGTGGTCAGATCCCGGAGTGTAGTGGCAAAGTGATCAACTCAAAATGAGTCGAACGAGTCGACCACCTTAAATCCATTTCTCGAGCAACGATTGAACGGTTGAATCGGCTGCCATTTTTGAAGTCACATGACTTGGGATCAAAACTTGATAAGCCAAAGCACGCTCGGGCGTTAAAAGTAGAGGACTGGAGAATAAATTCAGGCATCGTGAATTTCGGGGGAATGTCACTCTTGGCGACCAAAAATGAAGTTAAAAGGACTCAGTCATCTCTTCATGTGACCCTTTGAATTGTCTAGGACTAAATCAAATTCCCCAGGTGACCGACCTGATGTTGATATACTGATGCAGGTCCACACCCCAAAATCAAGCAAAGTCAGGAAATAGCAGTTTCGGGATTCCGAGTACAACCATTCATGGCACAAAATTATAAAATTTAGCTTTAAGCACTTTCACAACTTTGACCAGGCAATACACACAGAAGTACATGTGGTCTATAAGTAGACACAAGTTATTGGGGCAATTGATCAACTATATAAATCCAACGAGATGCAAGCTCAATTTGTGATATGAAATTGTCAAAACAACCCCAAATGACCAGGTGATTCAAATTATCCCCAGTTCAAAAAGTTGGAAACTGCTTTCATGGTGTTTTCTGCAGAAAGAAACAGAAAGACTGGCTCAGTTGTAGACCATGTACTTGGGCGTTGCACTGAACTTCTGGTATCCCTTGATGACTTTGTTCACAGCATCAAGGAAGTCTTTCTCCGTAACAGTTTTCCTTCGTGCTCGGATGGCATACATTCCAGCTTCTGTACACACACTTCTTATATCGGCTCCTGAGAGAGAAACTCATGTAAGAAAAACTAATGTCGAGCATAACCCAGGTTACAGCAGAGCCATATGACAAGGAACCTTATCAGATGGAGCAAGTGGAACAACAGATGGACAAGCATATTGAAGAGATCCCATCAAATCAGATTTTACTTTTACAATACCAATCCATCACAATGAAGAGCATAGGGAATCATTGACATCATACGTTAACCATCGAGAAGAAATTCGTACCGGTGGAATTTGGGCAAAGTCTAGCCAAAAGTTCAAATCGGACATCTCTTTCACAATTCATCGTTCGTGTATGGATCTTAAATATTTGTGTCCTACTCTCCATATCAGGAAGGCCAAACTCAACCTTACGATCTAATCGTCCAGGACGTAGAAGTGCTGGATCTAGAGTATCAGGCCTGAAACAAAGGGACAAACCACATTCAAACCATAAGCAAGCCTATCGATAGAAGATTGAGAATAAATCTATACAGATAACCACTTCAAGAAGTGAAAACAACTTCGCGCAGAAAAAAGAACAGTCATGATAGGAAGGAAACTTAACCAACCTATTTGTAGCCATGAGAACTTTGATGTTTCCACGAGCATCAAATCCATCAAGCTGATTAACAATTTCAAGCATCGTACGCTGAACCTCATTGTCTCCTCCAACACCATCATCAAAACGTGCACCTCCTATGGCATCAACTTCATCAAAAAATACAATACAAGCCTTTTTGGAACGCGCCATCTGCAGAAGATAGCAGTACCCGTTAGATGCCAAGTCGATAAATGATCTAATACAAATAACAGAGATAAATTCTGATCTACTGAGCATCCACTGTCATAACCTGGAATAGTTCTCGAACCATCCTAGCTCCCTCACCAACGTATTTCTGAACTAGCTCACTACCAATAACACGAATGAAGCAAGCATCAGTTCTATTAGCCACTGCTCTAGCTAAAAGTGTTTTGCCCGTTCCTGGAGGACCATAGCAGAGGACACCCTTGGGAGGATCAATTCCAAGCTTCACAAATTTCTCCGGATGAAGCATGGGCAGCTCAACAACCTAAGAAATCAATCTATATCAGTAGAGCAAACATGCTAACTAATCTAGTTTCAATACCTGAATTCAGAAAATCACTAATTTAGCACATAACAAATATCTATGTTATCCATGAAAGAAAGAAATACACCACAAAAAACATATAACATGTTGAGAAAGGAAAAATCTATACGCACTTCCCGCATCTTTTCAATCTGCTCCTTGCACCCACCAACATCATTATATGTCACATCGGGCTTTTCCTCCACTGTCATCATAGTCACACTTGGATCAATTTTTGGAGGCAAGGGAATCTGGATCTGATATTTATTGCGATCAACCCTGCAATGAGGGACTGAAGATTAATCCCACGAGAAGACCAAGATTGTATTTCTTGTTCAAAAGGAAAACAAGTTCTGTTTCTTAATACTCTTGCTTCCGCAAACACAGTTCATAAAGGATGTACAGAAGAAGATAGAAATATCCACAAGCCAACCATTAGGAAAGTTCGCAACACACATATCCATCTTAAAGTGATATTCATGTTCCTGCACTGTTACAAATATAAACCTACAAGTATCAGGAAGAAAGCCCTCCCCTTGGCAACAAACCCCATGATATTTGGGTTGAGGGAATGGACAATAGACAAAAAGGGGATATTCTCAAAAGAGAGTATTAAGACAAGCAGAATAAATAAGGATCATAGGTGAAGTTAACAAATAAGAAAACCTACCCCACACGCATGCCTTCTTCGATGTCAGTTGGGGAAACTTTGTCACCCAGCCCAACAACAAACTGCAGTTGAGAAAGCAGCCAAGGTAAAATTTAAACGAATAATCCATATCAAAATGTGTTCTAGCATGTTTGCATGGAATAAAACCTAAGACACAGCAATTGATTGATCTTGGAAGTCCTAAACAAGATAATATTTCAATTATTAATATCTCACCAAAACAAAAACAGATGGTGGTGATACAATTTCTGGGTAAGTTTGCTCAGAAAAGATATCAATTTATGAGCATAGAAGGAAAGAACTTGAAGATGATGGAATTACCTTTTTCAGGTGGTGAAGGAAGATTTCACATTTTAGACGTAAAAAGGTTTATTACAGCGTACGATACAGAATAAAGGAAGCATTAAAATAGGAGTACCTTTGCAATTTGCTTAACATTTATTACGTACTTAGCATCTTCAGTGTTCGGATTGATGATCTTTGTGCACCTTGCCACCTGGTTGACAAACCAGTCAATGTTTCTCAGACGACAAAATCCAAAACTTTGTTGCTAAGCACAACGTCAAGCAAAATACATACCTGAAGAGGCTGCTCTTCCTGCATCATTTGCTTATCAGATACTAGATCCCACTGGCTTGGTGCAGCTAAGCCAGTGTCAGACTCCTTAATACCTACCAGAATAGTGCATATCAATTTGATGATTTTTGAGTATTGAGATATTACGGCAGCTGGCCCATGCAGTAAAGGCAACATAGAGAAGGAGAAAACAAAGAGCACAAACACAGATCAAGCTTTAACACAAAAATCATATCAAAGAAAGCAGCAGTAATACATTACTTTTTTTTTTTTTTTTTGATGAATAAGCCAATCTCATTAGAAATAGTAGAAACAGTACAAAAGACTATACCGTCATCACTACTCCAAACAAGCAAGAAAACTAAGGAAATCAACAAAATCTAGAAAAGGAGAACCAAGAATCGAGTTCACCCAACTAAAAAGCAAGGACAACAAAACGCCCTGTAACCTATCCAAAGACAGAGAACAATCCTCAAAACATCTAGAATTACGCTCCCGCCAAAGACACCACCAGATACAAGGGGGTATCAAACGCCAAATAGCTTTAGCGAAAGGGTTCTTAAGTCTCCTCTTCCAACACCACAACACATCTTCCACAGTCTCTGGCATAACCCATTGAAGATTCAGAATACAAAGCACATGAGACCACAGCCCACTCGCATAAGGACAATGCAACAAGACATGATTAATAGATTCCCCAGCACTACGGCATAAGAAACACCAATCTGCCAAGATAATACCCCTTCTGCGAAGATTATCAATAGTTAGACTCCTACCAAGAGAAGCCTCCCACACAAAGAATGAAACTCTCAGAGGACACAAGGACCTCCAAACCCCCCTCCAAGGGAAAGAGACACCAAGCCCACCTCTAATCAAGCCATACATCGAGTTCACAGAAAACTTCCCATCCTTATTATCCATCCAAACCATCCCATCATCCTCCCCTCTGCTAACAACACCCCCATACAACAAGGCATAGAAGGAACTAAAAACCGCCATCTCCCAATCATTAGCCGCTCGAGAGAAGGGTACATTCCACACCACCTGAGCACCATCAACCACCAAACAATCCGCCACCATAGCCTCCTTGAAACGAGAAAAAGAGAAGACCAGAGGGAAAGCAAGACTCAAAGGCTTATCCCCACACCACAGATCATGCCAAAAGCGGATATTGACACCATTCCCTACCTTAAACCGAATATGTTTGCTGAAAGTGCTCCACCCTTTACTAATATACCTCCACAAACTAACCCCATAAGAGTCACGTGTAGACCTCGTACACCAACCTCCCCTCGAACAACCATATTTTTCAGCAATCACCGTTCTCCACAACGTATCCCTTTCCAACGCAAACCTCCATAACCATTTCCTGAGTAAGGCCATATTAAATAATCTAATATTGCGAAGGCCCAACCCCCCATTCTGCACCGGAGAACACACCTGATTCCACTTCACAAGATGGAACTTGTGAACACAATCATCACTACCCCAAAGAAAATTCCGCTGAATCTTCTCTATCCTATTCGCCACCCCCGCCGGAATAGGGAATAAAGAAAGAAAGTAAGTAGGTAAGCTCGAAAGAGTAGACTTGATAAGTGTTAGTCTACCACCCTTAGAGAGGTACATCCGCTTCCAACCCGCCAACCGACGCTCCATTCTTTCGATTATCCCGTCCCAAATATGCGTATTTTTGAAAGAAGCACCCAAGGGGAGCCCAAGGTACATAATAGGCAATGAGGAAATACCGCACCCAAGAATATCCGCCAACTCTCGCACATACTCCACCCTACCAATAGGGATGACCTCAGACTTAGAAAGATTAATCTTTAAGCCCGAGACCGCCTCAAAACATAAGAGAAGGCATCTAAGATTCCGAAATTGCTCCACCTCCGCACCACATAACACTAAGGTATCATCCGCAAAAAGGAGGTGCGAAATAGACACCCCCGCACCCGACCCCCCACCCGCCTTAAAACCTTGTAACCCCCCTTGCAACACCAACTTCCCCATCATGCGACTGAAAGCCTCCATCACAATAACAAACAACAGAGGGGAAAGAGGATCCCCTTGGCGTAAACCACGGGAGCTCCTTATTCCACACTTTAAGATCCCTCTTCAAAGCTTTCAACTTCATATTAAGCACAAAACTCGGGGAACCACGAAAAGCATAACCCCGCCACCACCCCCTAACCATCTCCACAAACCCATCCACCTTAAGCCACATATTCTCAAAGCGAAACGGTTTCAAAGAGCGCCCCACTCTACCATCCTCCAACACAAGCGGAAAATGATCCGAATACAAACGAGGAAGCCTCCTTTGGACTACTTCAGAATGAGCCGCCTCCCAACAAGAACTAACAAGAAAACGATCAAGCCTGGACCACGATTGAGAGACCCTACCATTCGACCACGTATACAACCCACCAGCTAACATGAGATCCACCAAACTGCACTCGGAGATGAAGTCGGAGAACTCAATCATAGCACTCCTATTGCCACCCAAACCCGATCGTTCGCTAGGAAAGCGCGCAACATTAAAATCCCCACCAATGCACCATGGAAAACTCCACAACGATGAAATACCCGCAAGCTCATCCCATAAAATCCTACGGCAACTGTCATCATTGGGACCATAGACCCCAGAGAAAACCCAAACAAAACCATCCTCAACATTCTTAAACAGCACCGACACAGAGTAAGAACCAACACACGACTCCACCATCTCTAAAACCCGAGAGTCCCAAAGAATCAAAATACCTCCCGAAGCACCACTCGCCTCCAGGCTACACCACCTAACATGGGATCCACCCCACAACCGCCGCACCAAAGCCCTTGAAACAGACGACACCTTGGTCTCCTGGATACACACCAAATCCGCCTTCCACCCCCTTAACAAATGCCCCACATCTTTGCATTTAGACATATCATTTAACCCCCGCACATTCCAACTGATAATTCGTGGTATCATAAAACATTGACGACATCCCTCCCCAAAAGCCTACAATTCCGAGAGCTCGAAGCATTAGAGTCATAATTCACAGTAGACTCCAATGCCTTAAGTTCCCGCACCAACTTGCCCCCAGATCTCCGCACAGATTTGCCACGTTGCTGTCCCCTCTCTAACTCTAAGGCAGCAAACAGATTCAACAAATCGGGTTCATGTCCCTCACAAGATACTCCAACCAAGTGCCGAAAGGACTTAAGCATTTTTAACACCCAACTCGAAGGTTCCTGTGAGGGCAACAACATTCTCAAAGGCCTAACCAGCACCTCCGACGCCCCAGGCTCAACAGTGACCAGCTCCTCCCCCAAAGGTGCGGAACACATCTCCACACCTGGATTTGATACCACACCACACGATCCAACACCCTCCCGATCCATAATCACCCCCAACGAGTGAGCCTCCAGCACCTCCGAAGCTTGGACAGACACTGAAGAGAGCAAGAGTGAAGGCCCACCTCCGCAAGACATCTCTTGTAGCTGGATCGAAGGAGACACGCCATCCCCGACACTCCCCAGCTCGATCTGCACCAACCCAGGTTGAACAAAGGCCACCATCCCACTCGTCGGCAGGATCTGGCCCTCACCCGCAGGTCCCAAGTCATCAGCGACCCTCTCCGGCGAGGTCGGCGACACCCCAGCTGTAACAGCAGCCACCACACCACTCGCCGGCGTCGTCTGGCCCACACCCGCGAGACCCACAGCACCGACGACCCACCCCGGCAAGGTCGCCGGCATCTCAGGTAGATCGGAGCCCACCAGACTTGTCGCCGACACCAAAGGGGCCTTGCCCACATGAGCTTCAGCCTGCCCGAGATACCCCAGCCCATTCGGGTCAGCCCCAGCATCACCGAGAGTTGATGGGCCAGGCCTTCCCGAAGGATACCCAAGAGCTGGCCTCCGAGTCTCTCCTCCAAGATGAGACCCAAGATCTGGCCCATTCTCCTGCCTCCGAGTCTCTTCTCCAAGAGAAGACCCAATATCCGGCCCATTCTCCTGCCTCCGAGACTCTCCAAATTGGGCATAACACTTTCCCCCAGCTCCCCGCGTTATTGGTTGGGCCACCAACTGAGACCCGCACACATAACAAGAGGAAGACTGGCGTGTGACATAGCCCATCTCCCAACTTTTAGCCAGCCCAATAATAGACTCCAGCTCAGCCTTGAGCTGCATTAAATGCTCTACCAGCCTTCCCTCTGCCCCAGCCAACAGAGCAGGCGCCTCACTAGCAGAGCCTTGGGAAACACCGAGTCCCTCACCAACTTCTGCATGCGCCTCCTTCGGGACTCCAAATTTCAACGTATGTTGTACGATATCATCATCAGCGATGCAGAGTCGATTTTGCACTACACCCACCTTCGTCTCCAACGAGCCAGCTCGCACCTTCTCAGCGAAAGACACGCCCTGCGTAACCATAGAAGGAGCATGCCTCAGTTTTTTACGCCTCAGCACCCCAATAGCGAAAATCATCTCCTCACACAACTGAAGAAAGGCCTGCCACCCAGCCCTGGATTTCCCCTCCGGGATCATAACAGCCCCTCGCTTCCTTTTCTCCCCAAATTCTGCTATGACAACATAGCAACCACTCCTATTTGAACAACCCTGAGCCAGTAATGCACGAGACACGTCGTTAAACTTCTTCGAGAAATTCCGGGCTTCCTGCTCCGCTACCAGATGACCAAAAAGATTTGCCAACCAAACCACCCCATATCGACCCAGGGAAATCGAACTCTGAGACTTTCTACTCAACTCCGATATGGATACGATACCAAAAGAGCTCACAGAAAACTGAAACGTCTTAGCCTCGATCACTAAACTACGAAAATAAGCCATCTAGAAACCCCACCAAAACAGAAAACACCGCAGGACTTGAAAGAACTTTTAAGAGGTCAAAAAGGAATCTGAAGAAGCATATATCATAACATAGGTAGCATATTGAAGAAGACATGCAGAGAACAAAACAACATAGCTGGATTATCAAACTACCCCCTTCCCATATAAAGACTGTTATCAAATTGTAGCGTCTTTTGTGATATTTCTTCCATAAGCTTTATTGGTCAGTTACATAAACAGGAGAAAGCAAAGCATACCACACAAATCATTGACCTTCTTAGCCATTTCCTTAATTTCTTTCTCTACTTTCTTGATACTTGTAGAATAGGGACCCAAACCCTGCACGAAGCATTAAGGTTGTTAAAATCTCAACATCTAAAAGATGAGTATAAGAAGAGAAAAGTGAGAGACCAAAACCGATAATAGGAGAAAATGTGGGGGCTCCCATTGAGGGCAATCAAAACAGTAAACCCATGATAACAAATCAGAGGTCTACATATATTTAGCATGAAAGCGAAGAAATGAAACACTGAACAGAGTCAATAGTGAACAAAATTGAAGATGATTTGCTCCCAAGGCAAGGTTTTCTCTTTTTTTTTTTGGTCCAAAATATTATGATTTTTTGGAGTAATGAGTTGTAACCTATCATCCTCGTGTAAGATTGCACTTAACCAGCCAGGGTGATATTCAATGCCACAACCCAATCCCTTCACTACCCAACCGCATTACAGTACCTTTATTACAACCAAACACATAATACTTGCGCTTACGACAAGGAAACCCCCAGAGAGAGAGGAAGCAGTCCTCGTCAGTGAGGTTAACAGCTTCTTTGTCAGCAAGATTCCCCCAAAATAGCAGTCATTATGCTGAGAAACCATGTATTCAAATCTATAACTCGCATACCAAGGCAACCAGAAAGACAAAGAACACTAAGCAAACCCAATCTTCAGCATGAAGCAGAAAGCCTAGTCTAAGTTTAGGTTATTTTGTTCAATAACAATAAAAAATACAAGTGCCGTAAAACTTTCATACATTTTTCCACTTCTTCTTCATTTTTGGTTCAGGACCAAACAACAATAGCAGCAGCGAAGAAAGCTTTTCGATTTACATTTTCAAACCTAACGTGACCAAAATCGAGGATAAAGTCGCTAAGAATTATCTCAAAGCATTTAAAATTAGGAGTATTGTAAATAATATGTCGAAAAAAAAGGAGGAAAAATAAAAAACAGTCGGATTCAGCTGCGACACAACTAAGGAGACCTACAGCGAAAATGAAACCGAGATCCATAATAATTCACATACAAAAATCAAGGAGCCAATGGTGCTGAGCTAAAGGAATGGAGAAAAAGACAACTTAGGGTTCTAGGAAGAAAAATGAGAAGACATACGTAAGTTTTAAGGAGAGCGATATCATCCTCGTCGAGTGGACGTGGATTCTTCTCGTCTTTCACTTCTTCTTCAGGGTCATGCGCCATCTGGATCTTCCGATGCTCTCTCTCTGTTCTTCCTGTTTGTGCTTTCTTGTGAGTGAAGAAGAGAGAAGGTAGACCTCAAAAACGATTCGTACAGTAGTTTTATATTTGCTCTACGCCTTCTCAAAGACGGAGGCCACGGGCTGTTTAAAGTCTTTTCACATTTTATCGTTTCGAGTTTTTGGGCTCGGCCTTACCCAAAAGGACTGTTTGGGCTCGGTCTTTGTAATGTTTAGAAGAATAATAATTGATGGATTGTAATTTGTTGTGTTTTTTTTTATAAAATAAAAACAGAAAAAAAAATAGTAACCGTTACTCGCAGACGTGAGAAGTTTCCTGCAAGGCAGATTTTTTTTTTTTCTCTTTGGAGTGTAACCGTTAAGACAAAAAAAAAAAGAATGTAATTGTTAGACGGGAAAATGAATGTTACACAGGACGAGGACGTTTAGGGTGATGAAGTCCACAATCAACCGTGAGACATTTGAGAGAGCGTCTGCCCTCTCTCTAGGCCTCCTTTCTCTCGTCTCTGACCGCACCTGTGTCCCTCCTCCGGCGACGGGAGGAGCTGCGGCTCCTTCCGTCATCGTCTCTCCTCTCCTGCTCTTCCCACGTTCTTCACCCTTGGCATTTTCTCCCTCTTTTCCCCTCCATCTCCGGTGGTTTTTGCTTCTCGGTTTCGTCTCTCCCTTTGGCTAGATCTCGGCTGGTTGCAGGTTCTTTTGGGGCCACGCGTTTCACTTTCGTCTTCCTCGGCTCCCGGCGCTGCTATTCGTTATCCTCCGGTGCTAATGCGGCGGCGCGTGAAGCTGCACGCGCTTCCACGCGCGCGCGTGGATTTCACGCGCCCGCCAGATTTATGGTGTTTTTGGGTTGTTTTGTGTGGCTTTTACGGCAACCGTTGTGTCTTTGTTGTTGTTGTTGTGTGTTTAGCTTTGTTTTTGTTGCTAATCATTTCGTTTCTCTGGATTTTGGTGGGGTGGAGCTCGCGGTGTCCTGCTTGTTGAGGCGACTCTTTGCTATAACGAACTGACTGACTAGTTTCGTCCTGCAGTGGCTGCTTGGCAGGTTTTGGCTCTCTGTGGTTTTCTCCCGTGCGTTGGTGTTGTTTCGGTTGTGTTTCTGGGGTTGTTGGCGTCTGTATCCTCTGTCTGTGGAGGAGTTTAGTTCGGGTCTATGGACCCCTTTCAAACTTATGGGTCTCTTGACCCTGATGTATACGGCCTTTATGGCTAGCAAGAATCCGGCTTTCGTGGTCGATCGATGTATGGCCCTTCGGGCATTTCCCTTCGCTGTAATGGGTTCTATACCCTTGTTCCTTGTTAAGGGCCTTAGAGGCTTGATTGTATGCAGCACGATTGTACTTGTTGTTCCAGTGAAATGAATTTCACATTTACTTAGAAAAAAAATCGTGAGACGTTTTCGTTGATTCGCACTGCTGCAGGTGTCAGGTTGGCTAGGAGTTGCAGGCAGTGTCTAACTACCGTTGGGTAAAAAGATAATCTTGCCCACTTTCTATGCGATACTGTTTAACTACTTTGGGTCCAATTTCGTAATTATAAATGGAAGGAATAAATTATCTGAGACCCACCTTGAATCTCGCGGTCGAAGTTACCCCTACTCCACGTTTGAGCTTTTAACGTGGATGAGATAAAAATCGTAATTCTATAGTTGTGTTTGGGGGACGTTTTAGTTCTACTAACAAAGTAGTAGCTTTAAATTTTTATACAAATATGTATGAAAAACTAAAATTTTATTAAACTTATGTCTGACAAGACTACGAACTAGTTCTGTATGTTACCTGCGGACAGGTTTAAACAAGTAGGATAGCTTCTACTATGGATTGGATTAGCGATGTTCAAAGTCACTGGTAAAATTCGGTGGCACCGGCACCAGGTTTTCGGTATCCGGCTTAATTGGTGCCGGTGACCTATTTTTGAGAAAATTCGGGGGGTTTTCCGGTTTATCCGGCACCGGATTCTCGGGTACCGAGAAACCGGGTTGTAATTTTTTTATTTTATATTGAACGACGTCTTTGCAGTCACCCCCCTTTCTCAATTTCTTCTTCGCCATTTGCCTCTCTCCCTCTCCGGTCCCCTCCCTCTCCAAACTCCCTGCGCACAGGCAACACAACCACCCTTCGTCGACCACCACTGGTACTCTCATCTTCTCCCCTCCTTCACCCTTCGCCGACTACGTTCGACCTCCTCCTCGCGAAACGTTACATCTCCCTAGGGACCCAAAGCTCGTGTCTTACCTGCAGCAGGTGATGCTATCATCATCCCTCTTCCAACTCCGTTACTTTGATGGTCCTATCTCAGGAATTCTTATGCATGTTTGTGATCCGGGTCGGATCGTGCTCCGTGGAGCATTAGGGCTCTGTTTGTGTTCCACCTCTGATAGTTCTTTTTCCTGTGTGCTTCATTGTCTATGATGCCACCTCTAATTGATCTTTTTCTTTGGGGCTTGAAAAGGGATCCGCATGCACTTTCACGTACGTAACTGTGGCTTCCACACTAGGTTTTTTACATCTCCCCACCCCATTGATGTCCAAGAAAGATTTCGTCTGGATGGGTGAGTTTTCTGAATCCCTAAATAGATCGCTTATCTTTTACTATGCATAAGTTAACTGGTTAATTTTAGTATTTTCCTCTGTCCACTTAAGATCGGGTTTCTGTTTGAACTGTTGTTACTAATTGTCATATGTAATAGTTGTTGGGTCATGGTAGTGAATGATATGATTTTAGGTGCTTTTATTAGATTGGACATGTTACATGATCTATTCAATCTTAAACTCAAATTGATGGGTCACTTCTGGTTTTTAGTCATTCGTTCTTCTCAATTGTTGTGATTTCATTCTCAAGTGTTGACATACGTGAAGATAAATTCTTAGCATATTTCTGGTGGTGTCATGATAGACTAAAGGTATGCTTGGCATATATTTAGGTTATTTGTTTCCTTTTATCTGTCTATCAGTTCATCCTTTAAGTCTAGCTTTGGGCATGGTCTTCTGGACATATATTCAACAACTATGGACTTTAAGAAAAGTTGTCATATGTAATAGATATATGATACATTAGGATTAGGATCGTATTAGCCTCTCGTATATTCCATGCTTCCATACCACCATCACCACGAGTTTATGTTCTGAAGAAGAAGAGTGTTATCTTCATTTGATTTTCAACTATTTCAACCTAAGCTCAGTCAATGTCTTGGCTAGGGCTGCACAACCACACCGGAATTTTCCGGTGGAACCGGCACCGGGTTCTCGGTACCCGGCCTAACCGGTGCCAGTGTAGTTTTTTTTTTTAAAGCCGGGGTTTTTCCCGGTTTACCCGGCACCGGGAACCGGGTTTTTTTTAGTTTTTTTACTTAATACTTATCTTATTAAATTAAACAAAAGTTATGATAACCTCTACATAAACAGAATATAAAACATTAAAAAAGTAAACAAAAAATTTAAGATTAAAACAAGAAATAACATAACAAAAAAATTTAAGAACTAAAATACTAAAACAAAATCCAAAAAAAAGGACAAATTAGAGTCAGGCTAAATATGTTTTTCCACATTTTTTAACTATAGTTCTACTTTTGCTTGTTGATGAGCTGCATTAACTTCACACTTCGAGTGTTCTTCGGTTGCAGATTCAAATGGAGGCTAGCTACTTCACAAGGGCAATAAAGAGAGCTGGACTTGCTCCTCAGCAAATTCAAGTTCATACTATTTTTAAGCTCTATTGATCGGACTATATATGTTATGCCCAATCTTATACATATGGGGTCTTGATTATATATGTTTGAAGATTAATAAGTACTACTGGTCAGTTTGGAATAAATTTATTAAAAAATATATATTTCCACTGTTCCTTTCAAATTAAAGCTACAAAATTATTTAATATTATTAAGTACCATGTCCTCATTTCAAAAGTGATTTCGTTTTTTTTTAATAAAAAAGTACCCTACTTCTGAAATTTATTTCAAAACGTTACTTGTAAAATATAAAACCGAGGAAGTGATTCCGGTTTTCACATTGAACACTATAAGAGATCTTGCGTTTTAATCAATAGCATCAAATAATTGAGAAAAAAAGATTCCGGTTTTCGCATTGAACATTATAAGAGATCCTGAATTTTAATCAATAGCATCAAATAATTGGCATTTAATTCTCTTATAGCAGCTTTTACACAAGAGGTTGTCCTTAGGCACAAGCTTGACCATCCTAATGTAACAAAGGTGTTAGTGCATTTTTGTATTGGCAAAATTTTGTGTTAAAAATTCAGATAGAGTCATCATGTTTGACCAACGTTTGACAAGCGCTCGAGCGCCCTTGGAAAAAATTCAGACAGATTCATCACGTTTGAAAAGCATTCGATGAGCGCTTGACGCGCGCTCGAGCGACTTCCAGCAAATTTCAAAAATTGCTGAATTTTTGGATTTTTCTTGTGAAACTAAGGGAAGCCCTACTAGGTTTTGAACATGTTTTAAAATTGTTATTGATTTATTAATTAGATGGAAAACACATATTCTCTCCTCTAAGTGTTGTTAGGGTTTAAACTGATTTTTTCAAAAGGTAATAGTTTCTACTTACAGTTACGTCTCTATTACTTTGGACTTTAAATTCTCATCTTATCTTTTAAGATGATCTGTAATTTTATTGATTTTGAAATTTAGATTTCATTAGTTTAGACTTTAGATTTTATTGATATGTCATTAATGAACCAAAAGAAAAAAAGAAAAAAATACAATGGGCAAAGTGCGTAAAATGCTAAAAAATTGGTCAATATGAATGTAGGATAACCAGAAACCGCCACCGCTAAGGGCCGGTTTTTGGCCTTAACGATGTAGGTGTATGTGTCAATTTTCAAAACCGGCCTACTCAGTGTAGGTGCCGGTTTTGGCCAAAATCGACACCTATATCGGGGTTGTGCAGTCCTAGTCTTGGCATTGCAAGCATGTCCTTCTTGAATTTTTCTGTTGCGCTTTTGCTCTCTCTATTTGCAATTTCTTGCTCTTTTTTCAGACAAGGCTCTGTTTAATTTTCTCTTTGACTTGAATTGTAATTTACTAGTTTTGATTAGAATTTCCTATTCTTCTCCTGCTGCTTCAGTTTTGTCTGCCTTACTATTAGTAAGGATCTGGATCTTCCTTGAGTATAATAGTTACAAACTACACTTAGTACTCTTCAGAAGGAATTTATTGGTACTACCACCAAATCGCTTATACGAATGAGAATGGCAACAAATTTTATAGTTGTGGATGATTTCAAAGACGCACAACAAAGTTAATTGCTTGTCTGATTTCACTGCCTGTTACCAGAGGATGTCCTTCACTTTTTCCAAATACGAAATATCTCTTATATTTTCTGTTCTCTCATTTCTTTTTCCTCCAAGTCCCCCTGGTGAATGCTTTACCCCCTTCTTTCCTACAAATCTCAGCCATTGTTTTCATATTGACTACCACCCGTGACAGATAAAGTCAAGAAATAACCCTTAACGGTGTAAGATAACCGGAAATTGCCACCACTAAAACCGTTACCGCTAAGGGCCAGTTTTTGCCATTAACGGTGTAGGTGACAATTATTTAAAAACCGGCATATCCAGTGTAGGTGCCGGTTTTGGCCGCCAGTTTTTGCCCTTAACGGTGTAGGTGGCAATTATTTAAAAACCGGCATATCCGGTGTAGGTGCTGGTAGGCCAAAAAACCGGCACCTACACCGAGGTTGAACATCCCTAGAGTGGATAGAATTTTCAGACTTGTATAATAGTTACAGATTTCTAATTATAATATTACAGTAAGAAGTCTAAGATTAATGTGCAAAAATGAAATATATATATATATATATATAAAGGAGGAGGGGCAGGGGAAATGTAGACGGAGGGTTGCTCTCCGCCCCGTTTTACCAGTCCCCTGCCCTCACGTTCCATTTGCTTAAGAATAGAATTGAGAAATTTCTTGCTTGCAAAAATGCCCTAATATGTTGAACCTTAATTACACAATATAAATAATCCTTAATCACATTCATTTCACCAAATACAAAGCCTGGGGTACCTTGAATGCTTGGATCACATGTTCCTTTTATATTCAAGAATCAAAATTTCTGGGTTGTTCAAGGTTACAATACATTGCACAGTTATTCTACAACAAAGACTTTAAAAAGGGCAAAACAGATTATTGAACGATATTTCCTTGCTACTAAATTTCCTCTGAAAATGATACAACTCCAGACGGCAAAAGATAGAACAAAGTTAACTAACTACATTGAATTCCTGTACTTTTGAACATCGTCTGTGTTCAAATCAAAGACCTTGCAGATATCTGAAATGGCGGCCGTACTGAGACCGTCCTGCTCGTTTCCACGATGAAGAAGTTCCTCAAGTTCCTTTGATGGCTGCAAAACCTTAATTACAAAGAAGGGTTAGAAAAAATAAGTTTACACATGCAACCTTATTGAAGGTCTACAGTGATATCAACAGGTTAAATTACTGAAGTTGTGGAAGCGGAATTGCCATATCCAAGAAAACCAGACCAATGCAAGTAATCAGATTTCCATAGTTGGCATGTCAAGGGCCTATTTAGTTTGGTTAACTTAATGATAACTATAAAGAGATGGACATAATCAGTATTTTAAGGTTTAACCCAACTAGAGCCAAATAGGGTTTCAGATCTCACGCAAGATAGAGAAACCGATAGAAAACTTTGCATTTCCATGGTCAAACAACAAAATAATGATCTATACAAAGCGAGAAGTGGAAGTAACTGATGCTAAAGACTCGCGACCATATGTGCTGGGGAAACCAAAGGTTGAGAGGAGGAGAACGATATTTGACAAATGTCTCTCTAACATAAGCACCAGCACCAACCAGTTACTTTCACACATTTGACCAACCAAAGAGGGGGGAAGTGCGCAAAAACTGTTCATAGCAGAATAAATATTAAGTATATTGATAACCTATGAAGTACCAAAATGCAGCACTTCCTCATAGATCCTAATCAATATCTATGTTTCAAACTTCTGGCTAAACCAAGCAAAGTTCATATGAGAAGGAAATTAAGTTGAATAGAAGATAGCTCTGCATAGCGTTTTTTCATAGTTTGAACTATCAATTAACCAAACTAGCTATTCTCACGTAGGCTCAAAACTACAAGGTAACTTCAAAGTAAATCTACCATAACCTTCTGGGAGGGTTGCAGTTGGGGTGTTTTTTTTTTTTTTTTATTGTTAGAGGGGTGAATGGAGGCTCAATCAAGCAATGATGAAGTACAACTTTAATAACCTTGTTATCTTTGTTGTATCAGAAAGGCATGCATTAACTTACCCAAAGCGAATTGTGGATTCCATGCTTAGGGTCATCAGGCTTGGTCTCATTCCGACTCCCTGAAGTGGACTTCATAGTCGGAGAGCTATCTGAGACAAGCTGAAGGAGCTTCTCACTTCCCTAGAACCTCATAATTAACAAACAAAAGACACGAAATGAGAATAATACAGCTTCATACATAAAAACACTAGCAGGACCAAAAAAGCTGACACCACCCTACAGAAAAGAGAAAACACTAGGGGCATGACACATCATAGAAACAGAAAGTCACCATCTGAAGGCACAACACAACTTATATTTAGTTTGTTATCTGAATATTCTATAACAAAATGAGGTTGGAAGTGGCAACAAACAAGCAACAAATGCACACCTGGAGAGCTCGCCAGTGAGAAAAAGTACGGAACAGAATCCAAAAGAATGGAATGTTAGGCAATGGTAAAACCTATAACAGGATAAGAAATAGAACACTTGAGAATGTGGGTGATGCATTTGACAAAATAAAACGCATATCGCCATATGCTACTGAATTTGACTGTAAAACTTGAGAATCAAATCACAAGTAGAGTTGACGTATCAAAGCAAGCGCATACGTACAGCAAACACAGTCGTCAAAGGAAGCAATGAAACTGAACTGTAGAAATACTTCTTGTGAATGATAGTTCCCCTGCAGATGGCACCTCATATCAATGTTCTCGTCTGGTAGAAAGCCAAAATAACGAAAATCAATTCCCTCCAATGTCTAAGCTTTAACAGACTTATTAGCACTATATATAAGTGCATCAAGACATCAATGTGGCTTTTGTAAGCTCTGAGGGTTATTTTCAAAGAAGCTTCCCATGAATTTTAATGTCATTTGCAGTAGATAAAGCTCGACAGCCTCCTTGTTTCTACTTTGTATGCCCTTGAACATAAAGGCCAGTACTCTATAAATCACACATGAATCGAGAACATAATGCCTCAAACTATGTTTTAAGAGTGTTATGTGCACTCTTTGGGGTTTTTCTACTCATTTCCACTTCATTGCTCTACAAGATGATTTTTCATATATAACGAGGTTTTGAAAGCACCTAGTTTTTTATGGTTTGACACATCATCTTGGACTTTCTCCTGCCACCATAATTTTCTTATTGCCTATCTTTCGCAGCAACTTACCCATTGGCCAACCCTAAACACTGTAACTGGGGAGGGGAGAGAGGTTTCATTAGAGCCTATTAGTCTTAATTTCAACAGATTCAGAACAGCCAAGGTCAGCCCTGCTACGTAGTCAGATTTTCTAGAATCAGAGATGGTAAGGGCTGAGTAATTCGCCCAGGTGGAAGAGTATCTGCTGGTAAAAAAGTTAGTGGTGACACAAAGATCGGAATAACTTTTTAACTTCTGACTTATCAGGTACAGAAGACAAAAGAAAGGATAAGGAAGTACCTCATGGCGATATGGCGTAGTCTTCGACGCACAAGTCGAGCATTTAAACTACAGGATTGAAGAAATTGTCAAAGAGTCACAACTACAGAATGAAGAACCCATACAAAAGGAGCAAACATGGTGCTCTGGACCCATATACTTTCTCCAAGTTACATCCCTCTCAAGAGAGAATATTAGAAGAACGAATTGAATCAAGAAAAAACTGTAAGTGCAAAGTGATTACTGCTGATAATACAGGAGGTTATAATCCCATTACTTCAACGTATGCAACTGGTGCACCCATCCAATTTAGAAATCACCAAGTAATTTTCTCCAAAGACCACATTGAATGCTTGTTCGGGAAAAGAAAATGGCCAACCTATTGAGAGATGTGAAGGACGGGAATGAAAAGAAACTAAAATCTATAAAATGAAAAGAATTGGATTCCCCTAAATGCCAAGGAATGTTTCAAAACCGCAAGAAGATACCTATGGAGATGCTTCGCTAAAGAAAAAGAGAAACAAAACAAAACAGGTAACAATGTAGACGAATCCAAAACATGGACAAAAAACACATGGTAAAAGTGAGTTTTCTTTTTCCGTTTCCCCTTTTTTCGTTTCTTTCGATAAAGCAACCAATGCAAATGACTGGTAAATTAGGTATACTCTACCGAGTATCTGAAGAATTCCCTAGACCGTCTAAAAGAGTGGGAGAAGATGATTAAAGTGAGAAGCTTTTCTTGAAACAAAGAGGTAAAGGTCAAGTTTCAAAAAAAAAAAAGAGGAAAAATTAGATCAAACCTTGATGGGTAGGTAACTTCAACATTCGTAACCTCCTTTGATATAGACTGGAAGAATATCTCGGAGGGCTTTACCCGTGCCAAAAGCCGTAGTCCCAACCTAAACCATATGGTAAAAAACAGTGCGTAGAGAAGAAAAAAAAAATCGCTCAACGAAGCGCAGGAAATAAGTTCTCACCCATGAATCCTGTTCTTGAGACTTCCCTGAGGCGCCTTCTCCAGACCAATCCAAGCTCTATTCATCTTTAGTAAAATGCAGCAAAAAGTCAAATTCAGCATTTCGCATTACTAACACTATTTAAACAATGATAAACAAAAATGAAGATGGAAGCCGGGAAGTGAATTGGAAGGGGAGGACCTTGAGAGCGACGAAATCGACGAGGAGTTCGGCATTGGAGCTCAAGGGCTTGGGACCGGAGGAAATACTCCGCCACAGCTCTTTCAATGTGGAAGGTGTTTGGGAAGAGGCCGGGCCCAAAGAAGAATCAACTGAATGATCAATGGATCTGCTAAAGCACCAGTTCCTCCCTCTTACAGGGAACACTACCAATCTCGCCCTCATACTTTCCTCCCACAGACTTGTTTTCTTTTATTTTCCTCCTTAATTCCCCCCTACTCTTCTTAAACCTTACTCTAGGCCGTGCAATTTTTTAAGAATTACTTAAAATTACATAAGCCAAGCGGAAAATAATCAAATCCGAAGATCTGCATATTCCAAAGTCAAGTTGCAACCAACGAAGGCTGTGGCAATTGAAGACGAAGCCAAAAGAGAATTTAATTTCAGACGAGCGTTGAAGCATGCAGACAGGAGGAGGGAAACCAAAGAGGACAGAGGTTAAAAGATGAAGCGGCGGGCTCCTCAAAGCTAACACACCCACGCTGTGTGAGAGTGAAACACCGGTGGAGGAAGTCGTGGTCCAATTACCATCTACCAGAACGAGATGTCGTGTGGACTGTGAGTCAGGTCCACGTGGGAGGCTACTTATTGCATCCTCAACCAAACGGAAGCTTACCAGAGGGCCATAGAGATGTCGTGTGGACTGTGAGTCAGGTCCACGTGGGAGGCTACTTATTGCTTCCTCAACCAAACGGAAGCTTACCAGAGGGCCACAGGAGGCCGAACCATATCCCCGTGATGTAAGTTCCATTGAGGCCCAATTGGGGGCGGACTGCTTATGATCAGATTCTTGTGTGGATAATGAGTCCACACGTACAATATTTAATTTGAAATACCAAATCAGATCTTATGAACTCGGGACCCTAACTTTAATATCATGTAAATCTCCTATTCATTTCAAACATTTAAACCGATAAAAAAATTATTATTTAAATTATATAATTATATTTTTTAACATAGTCTGCGTGGAGAATCTGCAGACTGCAACTGAAACACTTTTCTGAGTTTTAGCTCCGGCTAGGCCACCGCAGTCAGCGAGTCATTTAGCTTAATATGCTGATGAATGAAGACCGCGTTTCCAACCCCCAGCATGATTACTTGTACAACTTTGTTATCCTCTACAGCGATCTTTGACCATGAAAAAAAAAATCTAGTAAACTCTTACTTACAGCAAAGAAGATCAAACCCCAAAGATTGATCTCTATTTGACATGTAGGTAGGTACAGAGCGAAGAGTCAACTCCGACGCACAAATCATACTCAGCCGAGGTTAAATCATGGACTAGAACAAAAATGCTATTATCATACACGAGAATACAAATGAACAAATTTCAGGCTAAATCAACAATTGGACAGAGGTGCATACGGATATGGCCTATTAAGTCGCAAAATATCACTCAATTTCTGTAGCTTCTCTCATTCGTTATCTGCTATGAAGTTTGGCTCCTCGCCTTTGCAGAGGAATTCATCACAGATCGATGCTGACTCCCAGGCCTTCCGCAGTCGCAAGATGTCCTCTGTGAAAGTAGATCCAGGGGCTCCTATAAACACACTAGACATGGCACAGATGGTTTTATCCAGCATAGCTTCCACCTTCAAAGAGGCAAAATCCAGACAACACATGCAAATACAGTGATTTAAGTGACAGTAATGGTATGTTTACAAAGGGGGAAAAATAGTGACTGTAGTGCCATGAGACTAAAAGGTCCTAAAAACTGTTTGTCGTGCACCCATCATAGGTCTCCTAAATATAATCTGATTCGGACAACAACTTTGCATTGTCCAGACCACCGAGGTATATTGAACATTTAAGAACTTAATTAAGTTTCCTTGGAAGTCAAAGAACCACTCCTACTTGCAAGATACACAAACTTGCACGACAGAGTTCACATACTTGACCCCTGCGTGCAGAATAAACATCCTCGAGTGAATTAGAATAAATCAGAGGATGCCCAGTAGCGCCTATCAAAGGCTCAAAAGTGGTTGGGCCAGAACACTCGGATCGTATCATGCCTTCATTGACCGGATTTGTGGATAACGAAATGCCTATCCCCTACCGTGTTCGAAGGACGGGTCAATTCTTTGGATTCCTCCTACCAGTCAGCAATCGGTAACATCCTAGCTAAAGAAATATCCGGAAAAGAGACGAGAGGAAGCGCAATTCACCTGAGAGTCACCCTCGAGGCCATGTCTATATAACAAAGCATCCCATTTTTCGGCTGAATCACGAGGTGGCCTTTTAACAAGTGGTATTGCCTTCCCATTCAGCACAATTAGCGACTGCAGCAAACTAGTTTCACTTTCTGCTGCATCAGTTGACAGATATATGACTGGGGCATTAGCTTTTTCAACAACTTGAGTGATGCAGTCAGCAGCCTGAGGAATGGGGTAAAAGCAACTTGGTTTTTTGGCATTGCTGGAGAATTAAACAAACATTAGCAGAGGCACTTAGACGCTAAAATCTTTCACAGGAAGTATAGCCAGAAACGGGCATACATAAATAAATGTTGCATTCACTCAAAACCTACAAGCCCCACCGACCAACCATTAAACTGCAAATATTATAGACTTACCACGTCTAGATATAATGGAAGGCCAAATAGACTCTATGAAGGGAAGAAATATTCCATTTTTCACAAGCAAGGTACATCAAGCCCAAGGAGGTTATGGCACTACACAACGATAAGCACACAACACCCAATGCAAAATAGTAGCAAATGGTTCCAGAGTGATCGGCTGCCTTTCCTCCCAACCTCTCATTACCTAGGATCTCTTGGCACACACTACATGCGATAATAACCTTGGGAATGGAATCTTTTTTTGATATTGCAACATCTGCACAGCTATATGAAAGTTGTGTACTGCCCATGATGTGAAGCATATCGTCATTTGGACAGCAAAATAAGGAAAGGGGAAGAAAATATAATAACATACCAGAACTTCAAGAAGCCGTGTCTCCGGAAGTGAAACGCTATGAAGTTCTTTCCCAAGAATGTCTGAATAAAACGTTGGGCTGTAAGCATGATAAGACGACTTGGTTCGATGAGCGTCTTACATTTATGAGCAAGCGGCCCACCTGGCTGCATCACCCAATCTTGCTCCACATCCGCGTAGAAAACGTCTCCAATTGCAATGACATCGTCATCTGAAGCGAACTTGGACTGAACATCTTGAACAGTCCTATTGTTTGGCTTTCTGATATCCTCAACCCAGACAGGCTCAGGCTTCCCCATCGAAATTCCCAACGATTTCAGCTTCTTAATATGCTCTTCATCCACATAACAAGGCTGAGGCAGCGAAAAATAACAAATGGTCCTATCTATGTGCATGTGATTCTTCTTACCCTCAGAAAACTCCTCAAACGGAACAACCACCTTTCTTCCCAGGCAGTTATTGATATGATCAATATCCAACACCCTACTGTACTGGTAATCCACTTTGGAGCTCGGAACAACCAAAACCCGATTAAGAAGAGCTGCAAAGAACATGTGCTTCTCCAAGCAAATTAAATGGTTGGACATCTGCCCAGAAAGGCAAATTGCGAACAAGTACTTATTCGATTTTGGTTTCCACTCAATGGTTCTTCGCTCATTCATCTTCTGGTCCACCTTTCTACATCTATCGAAACCATAACTGCCACCGAAACTAGGATCCCGAAAATCAGACTGGAACTCGGACAAGTTCCCGTACCGATGGGAGGACAAGAGAACCTGCTGAATCTCTTTATTCAAGAAAATCTGCCTGAGCACGGCGGATTTAAGATCGTCGACCAATGCTGTCGACGGGACGAACGAACGGTTCTCGGTTCCCAATTGGGAGTTATTCCATAAGCTTAAAAGCCCTAATTGCTGTTGTCTCAACAAGTAGAGCGCGCGCAATTCGGATTCGCGCATTCTATCGAATTTGATGTTGGAGGGGAAGAGCTTTCGGATGTCGGTGGAGAAATAGAGGATGAGGATGAGGAGAGGGAGGATAACGGCGAGGAGGTACCACTTGTTGAAGTGGGAGTGGAAACGGCGGCGTATCGAGGAGTGGAAATCGCCAATCTGGAAGGCCGAGCGGCTGGGGGAGGGGAGGTGCTTGACGTCGTCGTTCTGCGGGATCAGGTTCTGGCGGTCGTCCTCTTCGTCCGACGACGAATCCCTTTCCATTTTGCTTTCGCCTTCGTTTCCCCCAACAGAAGTCACTGACGGACTGACGACGAACGCAATTTACGAGGGGAATTTGCGAAAGCCCATTAACAGGAAACTGTCTGATTAGCTTAGGACTGATTAGAAATTTGGAAGGGAAAGAAGGAAATAATATATTTTAAATGATTGGAAGTTTTGTGGATTAGAAAAATTCAAAAAAAGAAAAGAAAAAAGATTAGAAACTTTGTGTCGGTGGATGAAAATGACCCCTCACCGGCCCACCTGATGTCTAGCAGGACAACCCTACCAGCCCATTAGGGGCGACCCTCCACCCTACCAGTGGTTGTTTGAATTGCCCGGCCCGACTATTCTCTCCTGCAATTATACTACAGCCCATAGCAGGTTGGTAATCTGGAGACGTGCAAATTAATTAATTTTAAAAATTTGAGACGCAACCTGTCAAAAATGGTAGTTGAAACTCCTGTTTTAAATTATTTGGATAGTTTAAGAATGGGAAGTGACTTTTCCCAAACTATGTCTAGTTCGAAGGGAGGCTATTTTGGGCAACATCATTTTCCAGTTCTCTACGTTAAAATTTGCTGTAACCAATCCACGTTACTGTCGGCAGTAATACCTGTTCTAACAATATAGTATTAACCACCGCTGGCAACTGCACAAGCTGGTTGCTGTGTCCAACTTCATACGTAAGATAGCAAGGCCTTTTGGGTTGAAGCAGCTGTGATCAAAGGCTTGCATTATACATTCATGCGTTCCACAAACTGAAACAAAGGTCATATTAGAATGCTTCTCTGTCTAACACTAGGCTCCTTCAGCCACTTCAATGAGCCTTCCACGAACCCATTTTTTTGTTACAGTAACTGATTCAGGTGGTGTTTCCTCTTCCAGGAACCCAGCTTCGTCTTCGTAGTCGCTATTCTGATCTTGCTCCGGTAGCTCATGGTGATTTCTTGAATCAGATTGCTTCATTAAACTCTCAAAACTAAATGGCGACAAACCAAAGCCCCGGAAGCCTGTGGGGAGAAGTTGATCCTCATTATTCAGGAAATCATGCAAGCCGTAGTGGCTGAAGTTGAAGTCCTGATCCTTCGTTGGCACGACTAGGGTCCCATTTACTTCTCCAAGCTCTGCTTGGTTAGAAACTTTAATTTCTGCACTTGTATCCTTCTCAACCTGGTTAATTTGTTCATTTGAGGCAACAGAAGGGCAACTGTCATTTCTGTGGGGCGTGGCCTGACCAGTCTCTATGGACTCCATCGATTGGATTGCTTCAGCTATAAGCTTTCTGGTTTCCATCAGGGAAGCTCGAGCAATAGGGCTCTTTGTTGCAGCAACCTCAAGAGCTTTGGCAGCCTTTTCAGCTTCTATAATCAATAGCCTATAGATTGTCGCATAAATTAGGGATAAATTTTAATGAATTCTAGAGTAGCTAATCCAACGGCAATCAAAAGAATGAGAAATCGTAGCCTTCAAATGAAGACAGGTTTGTACAGACTAACATTATTTTTTCCCCAACAAGTTAAAAGTAGAGCAACAATGACTTAACTTTGATCAGGCAAGCAATTTCATCAGAAAGCAGAATATTACATTGATTGAAGTTAAGTTTAGTTGACAATTTCTCCTCTATAACTTATTTGTGCTGGCCAAATGTCTCCTATTCTCCTTTGAGTAGTTCTAAGTTAACCAAATTAGGTGTGAGAATAGAGATGTGTACTTACCTTGCTCGTTCAATGGCTTCGATTTTCTTTGTTTCTGCAACTGTTCTCTCTGCTCTAATGTTTTTTATCATCTCTAGCTTAGAACTCGCCAGGGGATCTTTGTACAAGGGTGCACTTCTCTTCCTAACCCGTAATTGCCGACTTTGAATTTTAGTCTCACTGGTAGAAGTAATGTTTGGATCACCAGCTTTTCTCTTTGCGGGGCTCCTTCTACGCGTCTGGGTACCACTACTTGGCCTTCTCCTTGGCTTTCTTTCAGCACCAGGTAGTATCCCATGATATTTAGCCAAACCAGAGCAGACTCGATTACGGTAGTCCTAGTTTTGAGAATAAATAGATCAGATTCACAGCTAATAATACAATAAATAACTACAGAGACTAGCTTGAACCACAACTGAGACTTGGCTTCTGTGAAGGACTAAAAGATTCAGCTTGAATAGCCCATCATTTTGGGCCACAACTAATCGGTTAACTGTAGATGATTGGCATTGCGAGGACACAAGACTGATGTAGGAGACACAAGTTCTCAAGTAACGGATGTTGGATAGGGAATACCTGTTCTAATTTTATGCAGATTGAGAATGTTGGACAAGCAAATGGTACTATTTCAGGTGCAAGTTAGAAAACAGAAAACAAATATTCAGCACTATTGTCATATAGGCCATCTTACTTGTTCACTTGAATATGTGGACAATTGTTATGAAAGTCAGCCTTCACACTAGAATTCAATAGGCCTAGTGAGGAGCAATGGATAATGCGCATGGAGTCCTCAAGCTTATGGAGGTGTTATGTTATGCACCAAGTCTCATTGGTTGATTGGCAATTACAAAATACACTGTCTTGAGAAGTCTTAATGAAATAGAGGTGCTAGGGTGGGGCTATCCGGAGCTTGGAACCTGCTTTGTGATGGATAAGCCCATTACTCTCTTCCAACATTCCTCTCCAGTGCACGGGTGAAGAGTTGAGCATTGATCCCTTAATAAAAGGTTCTAAGATAGAACAGTCACGACCCTCGAGAAATAACCTACAATCTAACAGGGAGTTCCCAGGTAGACTCAGAAATGCAACTTCTTCTAGATACCCTTTTATCTACTTACAGGATCACCCCATTTTGCAGAGATTGCTTCGGAGATCTTCCTTCTTTGTTCAAGGGACTTGGGTGCTCTCTTGCTACCTTTTGGCCTTTGTATCCTCTTCCTTTGTTCAACGCTCTCTAACCACTCCTCTTTGAGCTGTTCATCCAGGATCTTGTAGGAATCCCACTGCAGCTTTGTCTCACCAAAAATGCCTCGCCTAGCTGCTTTTGCAATTAGGTTCTGCCACTCAAAGCAGCAACCTTCCTGCACCATCAGCTTCTCACGTCGCCTTTGCCATCCCATTCTTACTCCAACTGCAATTTTCATCCTTGTCTGTGTGCTGTACAATCAATGAAAATAAATAGAAAGGAGGAAAACTTTCTCAATTGATATTGAGGGGAATACCACGGATACACAATTTCTAACAAATTATTAGATTCTGCTCAGATTAGAAGAAATGTACATTTATATGAGTGGGACTCTGCTCAGATTAGAAGAAATGTTCATGGTAAAGTAAAGCTTTACTAAACAGGATGGCACAAGACCTACCTCTGAGCATGTCCCAGGTTGCTCAACTTCATTCTTACCTGCGCAACCAAATTTTGTTGACAGAATGAGCAATTCCAAGTTTATCCAAATGAACAGTATTCCTGACAAACTCATGAAATACGCAATATGTTTGTCACCTCGTAATCTAGATCACGCCACTGATAATATCCTACTCTTTGGATTGAACATGAAAAAATATTGTCTAAAAGAGGGCCCAAGGGAACTATAGACTGAAAAGAAGGTTATACAAATTGCATGGGTACTACAAATGAGAAACTTCCAGTTGGATAAACCTAAAAATGGCTTGTCCCGTGAAGACAAACCCAACCTCAAAAAGAGGTTCAAACAATAATTCTCTCACACAGTGTACACTGACTAGGTAAGTCTAGCATTACATATTGAACTGTAACTGACTCCATCAATCAACTCAAAGAATTAGTTTCATACATCAGAAAGCTCTCTAACTGACCTGACAATCTCATTGCAGTAAAGCAAGAAGAGTTAGATTTATTCAAGCACACATTGTTAGACATAAGCAAGGTTTTGACACCAGCATGTTATATCATAATGGATTCTTTAGACCAGCAGTACATGGAAAAGAATTTCATGCCAATAAACATACCATGAATCACTAATGTCTAACACCAGTGGCAAAGAGAAGGGGGTAAACATGTTTTTTAAGATACCAACAGGATCACAAAACATTTTTTCATCCAAGTTCGCATACCAACAAATGGTTGAGTTTTAAGCAGATCAACTTCCGATCAATCACCATCCACCCTTCATGTGAGCCATGAGATGAGGATATGTTCCAGTTAAGCATTTAAATGATGAAACAGGTGCATTCAAAACAGCAAGACTCGTACCTTGAGAAAATGATCTACTTATATAGTCATCTTCCTTCTAAACATACTCGGGTCATTTCATGAGAACATGTAAAATTATTCTTACATGACATCACCTTGGGATCCTGCATTGCGAGCTTTGTTCTCTCTCTGATCCGTTGAAGGGTTTCTGCAACATAAGATGTAGATTTGAGACTTACCCTAAGAAAAATGTAGATTTGGGCTAATGATACAACACATAATGGAAAACAGCTGATAAATCTAGAAGCCAAGATCTATGGATATATTTTTACCAGCACTGTGCTTCCTGCCTTTGTTCCATGGAGTGTTACCCTTGTTTGCTTTCGATATTTTCAATCTTCTCAACCTCTCTCTCTCACCCAATTCCTTCGAGTCTTCACTTGAACACTCCAGCTCAATTTTTGGGAGACCTGAACTGACACCAACTTGTGAAACATCGCAAACCTTCTGTCCATTTCTACCCTGAACGAAACCCCTGCGTTCAAGAGTAGCAACTGCCTTGATCAAGAGTCGTCCCTTTCTCAACTCAAGATGTCTCACATTAGAGTTTAGTTCTTTAGGTAGGCACAAGGATTTCCACGCACTGGACAGTCTTTTGTCGTTCGCAAAGGTAAACGGAATTGAAGAAAGTTCACCATGAACAAAGGTTTGAACCCTGACTGCACGCAAATGACTTTGTAAGGCAGGCTGCGCACCGATCTCTGCTACCAGATACCAACATTATAGTCTCAGTAATTATCACAAAGAGGCAAAATTAGCGCAATTTTGCAAGAAATCTGCATTTTGCGAATCCCGTCACCAGGAACACTCAACTAAGTTTTTTTTCTTTTTCGAGAGGCTATTAAATTAAGAGCATTTGGCACCATCATACACTTCCAAGTAAGGCTTCTAATTTTTAAATTACATAGAAAACACCTCACGGAGATGAAATTCTCGAAACAAAGTTGAGCGCCTGGCCTCCTGGGCAAACCCAAGTGATACGACAAAATCGACCAAGATATTTAATTGCGTTTTCAACTTCAATCAGTGAAAATGGATTTAACGTATTCAAGAAAGAAGAAATAGTAAATAAAAGATGGAAGAGAGCAAAAAAGAAAATATAGAGACGAGTGTACCCAGTAAAGGCATGGGAGCTCATTCAGCCAAATCCAATGTCAACAGCTCAGTGAAACATAGTGACTGCGTAGCATTTGTTAGGACAGCATTTGGTTATCAAGGAACAATTATCCCTTCCTTCTTTCCTCGCTAAGAGGATGGTTATTGGTTCTGGAATGGAAGACACACAATCCGAGTCTCTACAGTCTACGGAAGAAACACCGCGAGAGCCACACAGAGTGTGCAGGCGCAGGATAACGAAGGAACGATGCTACTCCGGGCCTCTAGAGAGAAGAAATCTGTGATATTTATAGTGTTGGGCCGGCCCGTGCGTGTTTTGGGCTGGCTGCCTGGCTCCGTATCATTCATATGAGCTGCAGGTCCTTCCGATGCTTCCTTAATCATGCGTTTTTACCTTTCTGTCCTTTACATTTAAAAAAAAAAAGAAGAGGCCTTTGTATATTGGAGGACAAATGTACAAGTTATGCATGATAAAATAATCCTTTTAATTTGGGCCAAAAAAGAAACAGATATTTGAGCCAAAATAAGTGCAATGATTAAACAAAACAAATCAATCATGCAGTTACCATCACTTGATGTACTCCGATAATGTAGACAAGGGTGATGTTCGGTTAAGATGTTTTGTGAAAATTTTTTATGTTTTAAGAATTTTTATGTAATGTTAACTTTATTAGTTTGCATGTTGTAGTTATATTTATGTGGTATGAAAAATGATTTTTGGTTGTAGAATTATGATGATTCAAAAAATTCTAGAAATTCTTCGTAAACAAACAGGCTAATGGTCTAATTTTTAATACTGCTAGTAATTTCAAGGGAATCATTTGCTTCACCGGCAAGCAACCTAAAGCTCAAGGCAATTTTTCAAAATTATGTCTACATGTTTCTTCCAATTTTTTTTCTTTTGTTTTTTTTTCTTAACAACTGACTATAAACTTTTTACACTGAGCTCGAACATACCTAAAATAATTGAAGAAAATTCAAGAGAAACAATCACAACAACCCATTGCCCAAGTCTCCCCACTTTTTAATTTTGATTATACCTGAGAGAATGACACAAATGAATTAAATATAAGAAATATCAATATTTATTTTACAATTGAAAGTCGGACATAATTGATTGGAGAAAAACAAATTGTGTTTATAGAATGCTCAAACAAACGCGTTGCCTTAAAGGAAAGGTGGGGGGGGGGGGGGGGGAATTGTTAGCTAGACATCATGTACGATTACGTCGATTAGAATCTTTAAGAAGCTTCCAGAGAAATGTCGTCGTATTTTGAAAATTGAAAACATGTAAGATTTTGGGAACGTCAGGTACACAGATGAGTGGCAGAGAGCAAAATAGTCACAAGTTTGAATGGACGGTTGGCCATCGCGAGTCCCTTGACAAAGCTTGTCTAGCTAGCCTGTCTTCTTTCAACCACTTAAACGAGAAATCTGGTTAGAAGCAGTTACTGTCCGTTTGTCACGTAAATTTTCACAAAATTTTACACCCTCTCACGATAAAATATTACAATATAATCTTTCTCCCATCAAATCATAACTTTTCTCTACAAAAAATATAAAAAATAACCTCTCTCTTCACTTTTTCACTAAACCCAATATCTAAAATTTTAACACACAAATTTTACAACACAAATCTGCATCAATTGTTCTTGCACAGGCTTAGGATGAGTTTAATAATATAAGAACTCGAAGACAACACCGTCAAATTCAATTATTGGTTATGCTTATGCGAAGAGTAGTAATAGTAGTGTATATGAATAAGCTCCACTAAGGAAAAAAAAAAAGAATAAGCTCCAACTCTCTACTCGTGTCTCAAGTAAGTTTATTCAGATGATTACTCCACGTTATTCAAAAAAGAAAAAATAAAAGATGGTATAATTTTAGGACAAGTTCGGTTGAGTATTTTTTTTAAAATTTATACCTTATTTTTATATTTATATTTTAAAAATCACAAAACATATTTATTTTAATATAATATTATATTATCTTTTATATAAATATCAATTTTTATACATATATAATTAAAAATTAATATCATAATTTTATCGAACTTATAAATTTATTACAAACGAATCACTTTAGACGAGTCTCGGGTGCAGTTCAGGGCTATGTTCAGTTTATCACAAAAGTCAGGATCCAAATCCTGTGCTCACTTATGTTCGGTAAAAACGGAAGTGAAACGTGGATTCCTAGAAACACCATTGCAGCTCCGGCTCGGATGTCTCATTTTCTGTTTTTTTTTTAAGTTGTCCCCTTAAAAAGTTCGGCGACAAGCTGCTGCCATGCGTACTGTAGCATGTCAGCAGTTTATCTTCAAGACTTTTTTGCCTTTTTTTACTTCTTTTTTTTACCTTCAAAAAATCAAAATTTAATAAAAATATAATAAATTCAAAATAAATAAAAAAACAACTTTAAAACATCATCATCATTTTTTTACACATCATCAATTTCTACACAAATACTAATATAACTTTAACAACACCTAAAAATTCACAAAACTCTTTAAATTCTACAAAATTCTTCGACAGAAACACCAACCATGACTTCGGGCACTTTTCTAAAAAGCCAGAAAAAGGGTTTAAAATGGCTGTTGCCACCCGTACACGTTTGTGTCTTTGCTTTTACCGCTAACTGACATCGATGGCGATAAATAATGACTATACCTAAATAGAAAAGAAGAAAATCATTCCAAATTAATCATTCTGTCTTTTTACATATGTCTCTGACCCTCGCAATCCCCTATTTGATTTGAAGTCCAAATTTTAGAAAAAAAAATATCATTTTATGTTGTCTTTGAGAAGTAAAATGTTAAGTATTGAGATTGATAAAAAAAGAAAAAAGATAATGAAAAAGTTGGTAAAAAATTGAAAAATTATATGAAAATTGATAAAAAAAAAAGTGTGAAAATAATATAGTGTAACGATCATAAAATTTTAAACCACTGAAATTTTGTTACGCAACAAACAGAGCCTTAGGTCAATAAACTTGTCCTTGACGCCGGATTCGCTCGGAACTTTACGCGATTCCATCGCTTTCCCATCGCTGAACAAGTCATAGAAATCCCCACATCTAACGCATTTACCAACTTGAAGTCTTGAAGAATGGGAGAGGGAGAAATATGGAAGGCTGTTCACGAATCTTCTTTGCAGTCTCCGAGACCCATGAATATGCACTTTTCCTTCTCTTATTATTATTATTATTTATTTTCAAATGCGAAAAATTAATAAAAGAGCAGAAGGGGGCACAAAAGAGAAAAATACTAATAAGGGAAAAAGCCACTGTGGATTTCGAATGTAAAGATTCGGGCTACAAGAGTTGTGATGACGACAGAATTCATAGGATTACATGGAGTGTTTTTTGTTTGGACGGGTTTCTGTTTTTCCCCTCCTTTTCGGCCGAAAAGTATTTTTTGAAAATGGCGGAAGTGGTAATATTGTCCTTTCACATCAATGTCGGAGGCGGGAGGTAATTAGCGAGTTCGGCGGCCGAATAATCGGTTACATTATCGTGGGTGGGTTTGTGTGGTAAAATTTTTGGCATCGAGTTTAGTGTTGGTATTGGGTTTAGTGAAAAAGTGAAGAGAGGTAATATTTTATAATATTTTATATTTTTTAATGGAAGAGATAGATTATATTGAAGTATTTTATTAGGAGAGATATAAAAATTTTGGTTGCAAATGCAGGCTTGTGTTACCCGATATCAAGATTTGTGTTAAAAAGTATAGTATTATTTTTTTGCTTTATAAAAAATTAAAAAGTAGTATAATATTACGTAAGCATGTTACGATGTGAGCCTGATCCCACGCCGGAGACTGGGCATGTTTGTTAAAATTCTAAGGATTTGTATCGGATTTTTTAATATTATTTTTATACGAATATGAAACATCGTCTAAGAATTTTTAAAATACTCTAAATTCTAAAATTACACCAAAACGAACATATGCCCTTTACTCTCACGAAATTATGCACTCAGCTGTCGTTCTTGCCTAAGCCTTCAATGATCTTACTGTTGAGAATCCAAAAACTCGTCTCCTTTGGGCTTTGAGTTAGGAAAGCATGATTTATTAGGTTGTTCGGAGTTGAGATCTTCTAACTTTATTTAATAACTAAGCATTATTAATCTAATTCACACGTGTAATATTTATTTACAATGGGATAGGGTATAAAGTTAGGTATCAAATTCGTGAGTTTAATTCTAATATCATGTAAATGTAGTATGTATGCAAAAGTTGCAGTTACAACGGGGGCACTCAAGATTTGGCGTGAAAAGTTGCATTCATTAGATTGATTGTGTGAATTTGGAAATGCAATTGGCGGGAAGCTGGGATGGACAAGAAAGCAATGATTGAGCTTTTAAAATTCTCATAAAATACAAACTTGGAGCATAACTCTAAAGAGACATCTACGTTCAATCTCAGGACCGGTTCGTTTATAAAGAATCTCAGGATTTTTTGAATCCTCAATATTCTACAACCAAACATCATTTTTCACACCACATAAATATAATTACAACACGCATATCAATAAAGTTAACATCACATAAAAATTCTCAAAACACAAAAAATCTTCACAAAACACCTTAACCAAACATCACCTCAATCTGCTTTCCAAATAAGGCCCAAGTGTTTATGCTTATTTATATGACCCTATGCTTTGAACAACCCTTCTATACCCATTTGATTTTGCACAGAAATCAGATCGTGTTGGGTTTGAATAAACTTTGTTTTTCTAGAAAAAATTTGACTTTGACACCTCGTGGTTTTTCTAATTTTTGTAATAGACGTATAATGTTTGATGCACGAGCTTACGACTCATTGAGCATCTTCACATAAGCAGCTTTTGGATTAAGGCGTGAATTGGAGTTGAAAACATTCGCTTTCAAGCTTATTATATATATCCTCTTAGTCTAGATTATGAGGTTTTGTTTATTGCATTGTATAATGCATAGCTATTTCACGAGGTTACTACTCGCTCGCTCGTTTATACATTGTTGAAGCTGCATGGCAACACAGCATATATAGCTATTTCGCTAGAGAGAAAAAGGGTCTATCAGTATTTGTGGAATAAACCCTTCTTTAATTGGGAGTTTAAGGACACAATGTTATATTATAAACCTAAAACAATATAAATCAAAGTTTTAAGCTGCATATAAGGACCATTATATAAGGTTATCAAGCTATCAAAATCTCAAGAATTTGTTTTTTGTTTTCCTGGAAAGTGACTTTCAATGAGAAGGAATACTGCACATCATCCTATATAAGCCGTAATTATGAGGATATATATATAAAAGGTTGCCATAGTAATATAATATTTATTTAGATACATTGAATAGGGGGAACCCAAATATATAAATAAAAGCTAACGTATCTAAAAATAAGTTGCATGCTGGTGTGATTGATCGAACCACCTCATTAAAACAAAATTTTCTGGGTATTGATAATAATAATAATTTAATTTTAAAAATCTAAAATCACCTCAAAAAGTTGAGAAAATAACTGGCTGGATGACAAATTTCACTTCCAAATCCAAGAAAAGTAGTGGGTTAAGTTTAAGGATGGACGGTAGGAAAGAGAATCCAGTCGTGTTATTATTGTCCGTAGCACCGGTCAAAAGGGAAAGCACCGAGAAGCCACGCAACGGAGGAATTGAAAGGGACCTTGTTCCACTGTCACGCTTCGACCCAAATACCGCCGTCCCGTGCTTTCCTTCTTCCTCAGCTTCCTCCTCCGAAAAAAATAAAAAGTCCAAGTCTTGGAGTCCGAAGTGGAGGATTCCTTCGGTTTACTTCTTTGAAAAATCTCAACTTCTTTGCCCACCTCATTCGACTTGAGGCCTGCCTGACTAGTCTTTTGAGCACGGGATTTCGACAATTTTAAGTGATAATTGGGTTTTGGTCCAATTTCGTGAGCTTTGGGAATCTGAAGCGAATTCTTAGCTGATTGATACATTCATTGGGTTTCTGAAAAACGAAAAAAGAGACAAAAAGGAAGAAGTTTGATAAACAAGCATGAGTGACTCATCTGGGTCGAATCGATCGACATTGGACGACTCACCGGCCGTGAAACTGACCGGGAAAATAATGGTGGTAGCGATAATAGTGCTCTTCGTGGTGGTGGTATTCGTCCTCTTTCTCCATCTCTACGCCAAATGGTTCTGGTGGCGCACTGAAGAAGCCGACACTCCTACACCTGTTGGAACACGCCGCCGGCGCCGCCGCTTCGTCTTCGCCCCCGGCCAAGACCCGGAAATCGCCACCACCCTGCGAAAAGGTCTTGAACCCTCCGTCCTCCGCTCGCTTCCAGTGCTGATTTTCAATTCAACTGATTTCAAAGATGGGTTGGAATGCGCCGTTTGCCTCTCTGAGATTGAGCAAGGAGATAAAGCAAGGATGCTCCCCAAATGCAATCATGGGTTCCATGTTGATTGCATTGACATGTGGTTCCAGTCCCACTCCACTTGCCCGCTTTGCCGAGACCCAGTTGCTCCCGAAATCTCCAATTCCAACACAAACAGTAGTGCTGAGGAAGCAGAGGATTTTGAGTCATTAGGAGAGAATTTGGATGCTGGGTTTTCTACGGAATCTCCGAATTTCCCCACAAACGTTTTGTTTTGGGGAAACGAGATTCAGGTAAGTGCTCGGGCAGCTTGTCTGGAAGAGGGTCATCATTCTCAATGCCCTCCTTGTCCGTCGTCTTCCTCGTCATCAGCGAGTAGTAGTGGGCCACCAGATGGGATGTTGGTGATTGATATACCAAGGCAGATGATCGAGAACTTGTCACCATTACCCTCTTCAGCGAGCAGGTTTGCAGAGGAGGAATCAAAGTCTCCCGTGACTACGAGGCTGAGGTCATTGAGGAGGCTTTTGAGCAGGGAGAGACGGCCAAGTCCTCGTAGTCCCGGTTCTATTGACGTTGAGCAAGCGGGGAGAGGACAGAGTTAAAAAGCAAGTCCTATTTGTCAGTAGAGAATCTAGAAGAGAACTTAGTTCAAGATTACGGAAGGATTTATTCGGGTAATTATTTCTTGTTATTTTGGAAGGGCTTGACGTTCATGTCCGGCTCTACCATCTTTAAGATTGCTACTTCTTCCCATGGGAAGAACTTCCGTGTTATTTCTGTCTATTTGTTCTTTTATTCTTGAGCCAGATATAGATAGTCAAGAGCTCGAGGTTGAGATCTCAACAGCCCGACTCTTTTGTTATACAGGCATGTAAAATCTGTTCTTAAAACAGAAATTGAACAGTTTCTTCAAATGTTAATATTGTACGAAAGTGATATCATTTGCCCTGTTAATGAAGAGCGCGGAGAACAATATGCAATTATGTTGCATGCTTGTTTTCATCTTCACTTATTGCATCAGCACCCCTGCCCCAATTCTTCGCTCAGCTGAATTTGATTCATTTTCATAAATAAAAAAGTAACATGACCAATTACCAATCTATAAGTAGCTAGAGCTCGAACTCTCATAAACTTTGTTTGAGGGCAATTGAAGACCATGGCCTTTGGTTCTGTTTGGTAATCAGGGACAATTGAAATTCTGATTTCCATTGAACAAGCATGTTAAGAGGAAAGTAGTGCGTGTTTCTACGTCCCAACGTTTCTTGATTGAATGGATCAGAAGATACGAAGTTAGTTCTCAAGAGAGCAGAATTAAGAACCTGCAGGGTCTTTCAGACTACAAGTAATGAACTGGAGCTTCCTTTGATGAGATTTGGCATGTCATGATGGATTGGCTTTGCTTTTAAAGGATTAATAGAATTTTTGTTTTCTGCCAACGTTAACATAAACTTTCATGAGAACACACGAGGTGCCAAGGAAACAGGCTATAAATGCTAAAAGGGAATTACGAGCGACCACTCTCTGAAGTTTTCTTGTTACTTGGATGACTCGAACAAAATATTGCTGCCAGCTCCTTGCTTTTGAACAAAATTGATCCAGTTCCGCGCCCTATCATGGCCACCAACAGATCAATGAACACTTCGAGGTGTGGAGAATGGCTTGAGTCAACGACTTCTTCTTATATCATGTTACCAGGTAAAGAGGCCCATAGGTCTTAACGTCTTGAGGTCTGTCTAGTTGGTCAAGATAAACGTAAGGTATATCATTCTCCACTCTCTTTGTAGGGTTGAAAAGACCGGTGAGAGGCCCAGATGCTGGACGTCGGTGCCTGCCATCAATGGTCTTGCCACTGCCATGTATTGGACCAGAAACAAGACGCCGTCTTGGAATAGAATTGGAAGAACTTCTTGCCTCTTCCTCTTGTGGCTTGCTCTTCTCGTCGGTTTTCCACCACGAAAAGAGAGATTTTTTCCATGATTTAGTTCCCTTTCTCTCTTCGGGCAATTTTTTCTTTCCATTTTCTTCTGGATGCAGTACTGACGAGCTATGCGAATCTCCTAGTTTCGCATATTGTCTTGCTTCTTCCAAGAACTACTCAAAACCCAAATCTCATTGTTAAGGGAATGATTTCAACAAAAAGGCTTTCTGCGGACTATCAATATCAACATTGTAATGCTATATTCAGATCAATTTACAGGAAGAATCTCAGTTTTTTGAGAGTAAAATTAATTGTCGTAACAATTGTAGCGACTTAACGGAAGACTTGGGAAAGTTAGAAACAAAAAAACGAACTTTGGAAAAAAAACTCGACCGTAAATACATGTCATCCATTGACCAAGATTCAACAAACTTAATTCTTCTCCAACATTAGAAATTAACCGGAGAAAAAGTAGTAAACAATCACCTGCGTGCAGTCCACATAAGGATCAAATCCATAAGCCCCGTAAACACTTGTTGCATATTTCGGGTTTACTGGGGATTTCTTCATGGATCAGAAACTGCAACGAAGAACAAAGCGTTAAGATCGTATCAGCAAGGAACATTCAGCTGTACAAGTCGGGAGGGCTTGAGAAGTATAACCCTCCAAACTGTGAAAAGTACTAGCCGGAAGCAACAAGAAGCTGTTTACGATGAAAGATGATGGCTGAGTAGTAGTGTCCTCTGTACTCTACCAGCTTCAATGGTCTCCTTTCTTCAAAGAGCTCCAAATCGAAAACAAGGTGTAATAACCACGTCAAGCATAAAAAAGAAGACAAGACCCAACTATTCCTACCGGTATCCAATTCGAGTGTGGGCTAGAAGAGATAAAAAAACCTCGTTTGGTAGTTGGAGTGACATTGTTATATTCTACTCACGTTTGCTTCAGAAAGAAAGGACAGCGGTGCGTTAAAAGTTAAAACATCACATTATCGCCATCTCTGTCCAATATCACATATCAAAAGTGACACCCCAAAAAGACCAGAAATTAAGGTTAAAGCCAACGAAAGAAGGAAAGATATGAGAGTCGATTTTTAAATAACACCTGAGCATATAAGTACGAGAATGGACTAACATCTGCTCGCATTGAAAACCTCACAGCACACCGAACCCAGCTTTGGATTATGTCTTCTTCGATACAGACCAGAGAGAGGGCTAAACGTTATGTAAAAATGAACTCACCAAATTTTAAATATTTTCTGAAAAAATAGGTCTCGAAAACTGCAAAACGATTAGAAAATGGTAGAGAATCTATTCAATAAGATGTGATTTTTTCTTTAGACTAGCAAACTTACGGGCCAGGTTCGTGTTTTTCGAAACATTAATTTTAAAAGGAGTCATTTTATGGTAAATGACAAAAAGGGAGACTTATTATAAAGGGCATAAACGAAATCCAAGGGGATGCTTCATCTTTCCTCATAGGATCGGGTGCTAAGTTGCATGGTTCCGACAGATGCGGCGCATGTTTCGGGGGGTCTGACTCTTGTTGAATTCTTTCTGATTGTTTTGATGTTTTGGAGGGAAATACGAGATGATGCCAGTTGGGGTCGCTGTACCCTTTGGTTAAGGCGTGTTATGAGGGGCTTTCAGGCTGGTGGTTTAACCGAACCCACTTTCAGGTCTCGCCCACTTCAGACGAGAGGCCTTTCCATAAAACTACACTTTGATATGCCAGTTACGAGTCTCGATACTCACCGGAACCAACCATTAAATGAAATTAGAACAAAGTTCGACCCCACCAAGTGTGAACCTATAATTGACTCAAAGAGAAACTAATGATTCATCCCCCACAAGACGCAGTCATGATTTCCCCAGATGAGACACTGCAACATGGTTGCTAATCATAATGTTTTGAAGACGATGCTAGAGAGTCAACAAAACCATGAAATGCCCGTGGAAATGAGTAGAATAACGGTAACGGCACTAACTAATGCTCCATGATTTAGAGTTCAGACGTGAACTAGGCCAGAAACAAACGCAGGACTTGATAAAGTGGGGGACGGGGCATCCCTGGCCATCTAAGGTCAGGAGACTTCTCAAGCATGTCCGCCTGTAAATGGTTTGCCTTTGGAACCGGCGCTTTTGACTTCAGATATAGTCAAGAGAGCCAGCAGACGGGGGTAGACATTCACCAAGCGGGACCTTCTTGAGCTAATCGCTGACTCTCTTATCTACCTTTAAAGTAGGTAATCAAAACAAGCGCTGAAGGAACACCCATTTTTTCACTTATGGACAAACCTCACTGTAGCCTTTAGATCTTCTGCGGTTTCCATCCTGAACGTTATCTACTGCCTGCCAGAATGGAATATGGGGAGTTCCACAAAAAGAATGTTGAGAGTACCAAGCACAAAAGTCTTAACTAAATTGAGTTAACATAACATCCATGTAATGTTTGGACATCAACTGACAACCTGTTAAAGTCAACAAGAGTGATCAGAATCTCCTTCCCACAAACTCCTATACAAAATTCCGTTAGACACTGGACAAACTTAAGAAGCCTTTATAATGAGTCTCTTGACTCAAAAAACTATGTTCCTTGATCCCGATAAATATCACACTTTTCACCTAGATATCACAGTTGAAGCAGAGGCAGGGCCATTACAACGCCGCAGATGGAAAACAGCAAGAACATCATCCAAGTTGGGAATGAGTGCTTCCCGTTTATTCTTCTATCCCTCCCGGTATCTACTCTTTTCACGTCTTCTTCCACAGAGTTCACAACTCTTTCCACCATGGGTGTGGAATTTTTTTCTTGAGACGGTTCTGGAGACATCTGCTCTGCAACAAGCTTTTCAGGTAGCTGCTGCTGGTTGTACTTCTCCACATACTCGGGAAACAATTTCCTGAATGTTGGGCTGTTTTTAATGAAGAAAGGAAGAGCTTGTGAGTGTTAAGATTTGAACTTACAAAAGAAAAACTGAAAATAGTTGATGGATTTTCTCTTAGTTTTGAGAAAACAAACTTAAGTCCAAGCAAACCAATTTGATCATGGATATATCTAGAATTGCATAATATTCAGGGAGCTCTTTGAAAGAGATCAAAGAAATGTATCTAGACATCAGGGAATGACCCAATCACACCCGCTCATTCAGGTGTAACTAATAAGCCATTCACTCAAAAGTCATGGGCTTCTATCCACTACAGTATATGCATAAAAGTGGGGTAAAATACCTATTTTCAGGTATAGCTTAGAAACAGTAAATAATATGAAAGTTCTCTGTGGATGGTGCAATTTACTTACTTCTTACAATTGAAAGCAAGGGAAGCCTTTGCTAGACGTTCCTTCTCAGGAACAGTAGTGTTCACACTGCCAGTGGTAGGACTGTTGTCCATCTGCACAAGGAAAATACATCCTCAAATTAAACAAATTGTAAGGAAGCAACGAAAACTTAAGATAGTCTTTTAAGTATATGTCACTACAAGGAGTCACTGTTGATATCTATCCATCTTATCTTTAGGTCCATAAAAAAATATTGAATCTGTCAGACAACTAGGTTTTAGCTCGATTCAACCTTACAGAGCTTAATCTTACTCATATTGGAGTCCTCTCTGGATCCTCATCAACTAGACAAATTTCTAACAACATCTGACTCTCCTTAAGCTACAAGTTCATGAAGAGCATATAATTTAAGATGGCAACAGAAATCCCAACCATGCAGGAGAGATACAAAACATATGTAACCACAATATGAAAGATCCATAATACTCACCATGAACGAAAGAAGTCCTGTAAGTATGCTGCGTTAGTGAGGAAGGAAAATATTAGTGTAGGACTGAAAAAGGAATATATTCTACAGCAAGTAAACCCTTTAACAATAAAAACTTGTCAACGAACAAAACAGTGTTACAAAGTAATTTGGATACGCATACACAAAAAGAGTTCTTCAGAGGTAGGATCCACCCACCTTGACACAGACCACATTGGATTCCAACTTTCAGGATGAACTGCAAAATGAAAAAGTCAAGGCAGACATAGATCAGTTATCAAAGATACATAATATTTTCCTCTAAAAATACCCCGCATAACTTACAATCGCTCATTGATAAGCAGATCTTCTTTTGTGTCATAAACCGTCCATTAGGAGTTATCATGCTACAAGGCAGAAAAAAAATATAACCAAAAGTTAGAAGCAACTAAGATCTGTTCATTGAAAAAATCAGAGTGCTGCTGCTGCAAGCAACATATTTCTAGGTCAAAGTAAGCATCAACAAAAAAGATTACGTAATTCCAGGTGGTTTATAGGGATAGTCCGAAGGAAACTTGATCTTTCCGTAGTAGTATCCACCTGATCATAATGAGCAGAGAAAATTTCCAGCAGTATATTAGAAAGCATCTCAGAATGTCATATGATCAGCACTGCAAACAAGGACAGGATAATCACACACCAATGAAAAACTTGACAAACCTGCGAAAGGTGTTCCTTCACTTCCCTCTAACACGTAATCTAGAATATGAAATACGGAGAATAAAAATAAGGTTAAGAATGCCCAACCAAAATGATAAATCTTAAAGTACTTTAGTGAAAAAGGTATGTTCGAAACATAAGCAAATCACATAAACAAATGTCCTCGCATATGGTGTGCCAACCCCATCTTATATACCAAAGAAGTAATATCACAGTGCATGGGATCTGAGGGAAGTTAGACCAACCAGTTGAACTAGATATTCACCATACAAACAGGACTAACTCCTTCGTCCTTGCATGACATGGACGTGACATTGGCTAAGAAAGAAGAAAGAGTACAATAATAAAGTGGCAGCAAAGAGGTATAGAAATTGACAAATAGTATAACAAAATATATGACAAAATTTTTTGACAGTTCATTCCCCTTTGCCTCCTATAACATTAGCCAACAGCCTGACCAAAATCTTATCTTGTATAAAAAAAAGAAATAACAAAGATATAAGTAGTATTAACTAATCATTACCAATAATATTCCCAATTTATAACTTTAACGCCTAAAACTGTTATGCAGACCATGATTTAATTTGGAACAAACTTACGCCACTCAAGAATGTCGTTTGAGGAAGGACGAGCCACCACATGCGAAACTGGTTCCTATGAGATCATAGAAAACACAATCAGCACAAGCAAAAGAGATGTGTACTAAAGAAACAAAAAGGATCATTCCCTTTTTTTGCCTTAGTCAGTGGGCATATATCATCCAAGCAAATCCAGTTCAATAAGAAAACCCAAAGAAATGAAACCTTCGCTTTGTAAATGAAAGTCTGGCAGATAATCTTGAAACATCTATTTTTCTGCTTTTATTTCCAAGTTTTAGGTCAGAAACTAGAATTTGAACATATGGCATCTACTCCATGGTGGAGTGGATCACAAGTCACAATCAGACCAAAACACGTTTCTGACATGGATGATTCAACTGTATTCAAGCTAGACTTGAGCTGAAATTACATATTAGATGGCCCCTATACAGGATTGCCATAGTATGAAGCAATGAAAATTAAAGTTCAATACAGAACGAGATACATACTTTACAAAGTGCTCTATATTCCTTCTGAAGGCGCTTGATACATGACTTCTCTGCCATCTCACAAATTCCAAAAATAGTATATGAAGCCCTAGCCAATCGTTTCTTTCTATACAAGAATTGTAGTTTATTGCCTGATAAATATTGAAGAAGATGAAGACAATTAGATATTTACAAAATAAAATTTATTTTCTAAAATATCTCCATCCTAGAAACATGGAGAAAGAAAGAAGTAGAAAAGGTCTAAGAGATGGAAAATTCTAATCTGGGAAACAGAACTTGCAGCCGATACTTTCTATAACAGTAAATAGAACAAATAACCACTGTGGAAGCTTAAATACTCTAACCAGATGGAGAAAGAAGGAAAGCAATTGAGGCAACAGCATATTAATGGAAACAGCTAAAGCAGTATCACAAAAATTCTCCTCATGGGTACGAGTAAGTCATATATCAACTATAGATGATAATAGAGGTGTTTTTCGAGTGAAAGTAATTTCAGAAATCATGATTGCTGGAAGTTCTGATATGGTATAGAGGCCAGTCAATCTTATGTGGATATTTTTGTCACATATCCCTGTGGTTAACATAAAACAAAGAAGTCCCTCCAAGTGAACTAAAAATATTATGGAAGCTCTACAGCTTTAAGCCTTTAACAGCACAAATGAAAATCTTTATAAATATGTTATTCACAGGATAAACAAATGTATGTCTATACTTCTTATCGGTAGTTCTAAGAATCGTTTAAACTCATAATGCCTAACCAATGGTGAAAATAAATTCCATTAAACCCAAATGGTAGTTCATTCACACCCCAACAACCAACGAGAAAGTTCCTTAGTATCCGTTTCACAGGAGTGGTTTTGTGATTTTCCAGATTTACCCGTCAAAACTTAAACCTCACATCAAAGTCCATTTTCATCACCAAAGACAAGGATGAAAACAACTATCCTTCTTCTCCCTCAAATGCTCCATCCCTCCTTATTTTTACATTTGACTAATCCCCTGTCGTACCAAATGGAGCGTTAGCATAAAGAAGTTAATAGGTAACCTTCCCAAATGGAGACAATCACCAGACTTGGCAACGTATATAATTCAGGATATGAAAAAGTACTTGCCAATGTGCTCCCTTCATAATGTCCCAGTTAACATGTTTAAGGTTGTAGATTTTAATGAAAACAACAATTGCTTGGAGTTGATCGTTCTTGTGTCTATTTTTATGGAAGGAAAAGGTAGAAAGGGCGACAAGCGGTTGCGGTCACGCCTTGACATCCTACCGGCTGAGGCACCTGTCAGGAGGAGCCAGAGGGCCTCTGGACGACGGCGGGGATCTGCAGGATCCAGATTCAACCCTTCAATTGTACTTGTTAATGCTTCTCAGGGACGGACTTCCATGGGATGCTAAATAAAATGCAAGAGCAACCCATTTCCCTTTTAAAACACTCAATTTCTCCAATATCCTAATATACCGGTATACCCAGACCCAGCAATCCAATTATTTCGAGGATAGAATTGTTCAATCACGGAGAAACTCCACAATTCAATTCTTTATCTATTACTTCATATTTACAATATCTCCTTCCGTTGCTAGTTCACCAGAATAGTTAGTTCGTTCCCCAACAAAAGGAAATAAATCGAATCGAAACAAATCAAATCAAATCAAAGAGCCAAAACATGGATCCAACAAAGAAGCTAAGCAAAGTTATTAACTAAACAAATAATTACAGGAGAAAAATTGAAGCATACAAATAATCGAAGAAATCAAACGGAAATGACGATACCTGGCAGAGATCGGGCTGCTGGGGCTTCAAAATTCCGGATTTTGCTGGATTTCTTCTCTTTTCAACCCGAATCAGAGAAAATATGAAGGGCCGTTATGGGTGAGGTTTAGTTTCATACAATCAATGCTTAATTATTAGAGGGTTAACGATGTCTGTGCAGTTACCACTTACCACAAAAGCAGAAAAGCTGAGATTGGGGTCCGGGGCTAAAAGGTAGGGACTAGGGAGACCGGAGATGGGATAGTCTTCTTTCAAAGCGCGGGGGCTACCTTTACTCTCCCACAGACATCATTGCCCCTTTACGTTTCCCTCTTCGGTTACTCATGCGTTTCAGAGCAAGGGCAGTTCTGTCCATGTGACTATATTTAGTTTCCATATGGCGCTATATTTTATTGTTGACTTAGCCGAGGAGGAGCTTCTAGATAAGTGACAAATAGGCCAATGGTTTCTTTTAAACCACGTTTGCAAAGCTGTCAAAATTTTAAAATTTTTAGATGTAAACACGATATAAATTTTTTCAAGTTTTCATATTAATAAAGTGACCCACAATAATATTTTTCTCTATTTATATCAAAATAAATAAATTTAAATAATAATTTGTGAGTATAATATAATAAAATAATAATTAGACGTGTAAAATGTCAATACTCCCGTTTATTATCTTTTTTCCAATTAAATCATTTATCTTTATCACAATAATCGTAAAAAATTTCACTCAAATCATCTTTTTCTTCACTGTTATCGTACACCTTCAATATTCTTAATTGTTACAATATTAATATTTCAAAATTTTAAGTTTTACAAACTTTCCTAATTGCCTTTTCTCCTTTGATTTCTAAAACATATTTTCGCATTTTAAGCTCTCTATAGAAGCATCGGCATTTTCTTTCCTCTAGCCAATAAAAATACAACTCAAAAAAATAATAATCAAAGTCTATACAAAAAGTTTTTTTTTTGTGCGGAAGAATCAACACTTAAAGTGGTATTTGTCTGTGAAAATTTTGAGGTTTTAGAAATTTTGGGTATTGGGATTTATAAAAAAAATATAGATATTTTATGAAAAAATGATGAGAGAGAAGATTTAATTGAATATTATAATATTATTTTATAATTTAATGATGAATTATTTTATGATTGTTTAGAAATTTTGAGGGGTTAAAATTTCGGGAAACAAACGCCGCCAAGTGGCTTTCCTTTAGGGAGGGTACGACTTTCAAGTTCCTACTTGTATAGGTGGTACAGATTAGATTGCTAATCAAGAAAGACATGCCATGTTGTTGGCATCTCTAAGCTGTTAGAAGAAGTACTGTGGAGTCAATCTCTGCGGCCTGCCCAAAGCTCTAATCCACAGAGAGCAGAAATGAAGGCCGCAGTGCTGGCATGCCATGTAGCTCTCACCCTGCAGAATGCATACTTGATTATCGAAGTGGATTCCTTGAACATTTGTAGAGCAATCAAGGAGAACACTTTCTCCAACGAGGCCTTATTGCAGATGAGGCAAAGAGGTTCGAGGATCTATTATATATGAAAAGGACATCTAATGCTAAGAAATAATTTAAGGAAGTCCACTATTGAGAGAAGTGTACAGATCACCCATTGCGGGTCTGTTTAGTGGTAAAGGTGAACTTGTGTTTGCATGAGTAGGCGTACAGATTACAAGTTCGATTCTCAACTGGGTGAATATTGTGACCAGTTGCGTTAACTCTCTAAGGTGGCATTAGGTGGATTCACTCTGAAGTCATGATGTACAGGATTTCTTCTCGTTAATCAACATAACTGTACACATAAGGAGTGTTTTCCAACATCATCCAACTTGGGAGTGGAAATAGGCTCCTATAACTAGCCCATTCGATAGCTAAATGGTCATTTAAAAACAAGCTGTCTGGAGACATTCCTTTTAATCTGGAATCCCAGCGATTGTGTAGAGCTGACTGGATTTTTGAACCTCCTTTGATTAATTTTGGAAGGCGTGTGTTCCAGAAAGGCCCATTATACCTTTGAAGTCAGTGCCAACTTTGGCTGGTTGTTTTCACACCTCTTTAATTTGTGACACGACTCAGAGAGGGGAGCAACCCAGTCCAGAGTAGAAACAGTCCCACTTCCAACTTTTACTTTCGGCTGAACCAATCTCTCTGTTTAGTTCCCGGACAAGCAACAGCTGTTATCGACGTGTTATTTTAACCTATGGATCCAACGATGTCTTCTTGCCACTTGCTAATCACGTTATAATATCAAACTTTTTAGCTCCCCCCAAGAAAGAACCGGTTTTTTAATATTTATATTAATATCACGTGCCCTCATCACATGACCCCTCTGAAAGACAAACATTATCACTGTTTTCACCAAATCTGGTGGTCAGAGCTGCAACATGAAACAGTCAAACATTGAGCACATGATCCCACTGACATCGGATCCCCTGCTACAAGACTAGATTTTACTGCTATAAATCAAAGAGTCCCATGGTATCTTAATCACAGTTTGAAAGACCATCTTCTTCACTCAACAGAGAAATAAACACTCGAGAGTCAGAGGAAGCAGGATACCACCAGAAAATCATGAAGGTCTGGTCTAGAGCGCTGGCTGCTCTCACTGTCGCACTTACGCTGATATCAGTGCTCTGGCCTAAAGGAGCCCAAGCAGACGCCCGCCTACTGACTCAAGCACATTCCCTTTCAGCATCATCTTCCCAAGTTTTCAGAGATTTGCATTCGGACGCGAAGAATCCTTATAAGCAGGTGGACTCATCCTTTCGAAGGATACCTCCATCCATGTCCAATCCCATACAGAACAAGTAATTCCCACCACCAACGGCTTCAAGACTTTCCTCAGCTGGCAGAGGTCCAATCCAATCCTCCATCCGCCAGCTGATACAGTTCAGAGCCAGGACCATTATAGAATCTCAACAATATCAAGTTTTTCTTTTCCTCTTTTATTACAATATTTGTTAGAGGTAGAGTAGCAGTATTTTACTTTAGAATCCAAGAAAGCTTTATGTGTATTGTACTCTGTAATGTATTCAATGTCTGCCAACATATGCTGAGGAGTAATGCTGTCAACTGAAAATTTCTGGATGTAAAAAGTTCTAATTTTGGACTGCGGTTGCAAAGGCACATCACTTCCAGTCTAAAACAGAAAAAGCTCAAAAAAAGCTGCTTTCAATTCGAAGTATATGGCAACTATATAACAAAACAACTAGCCTATGAAATAAAACTAAACAACTACAGTAATTTCCTCTCATGGTGTATCAACTTTCTCATTCACTTATCAGTTATCACACTCGGCCGCTGACTCCACAAAATCAAGACCACAGAGTTAGCTAAACCACACTTCCATTGCGAACGCTTTTGCCCGACTATCCTTGCTTCTCCACTCAAAAGAATAGACTAGGCAGCTCAGGTCAAAATCTCCAATTCTAGAACCCAAGTAATAGAATATCCACGTCTTCATGTTTTCACCTTCTTTTTCGAAGTGTTCAACAGGGCATCCTCCCTTCGCCGTTTCTTCTCTGTCTTCTCGACAGATTGGTGGAGATTTTTATTTGAGTCTGTGTTTTCTGTCATTTTAACCACTGCTGCAGCATCCTTAAATCCACCATGACTTTTCTTCTTGTTCACCTTATTCTTCGCCTTATTGATCTCATCATCCTGTAAAACTTTTGTGTACTTCCCGCTGTGCTGATCTGCTTTTTTGGGCTTGCTCTTAAAGCCTGACATGCTCAGAAATGGTACGTCAGAAGAAAGGCGATGGTCAATCTCTTTCCTCATTTCCTTCAAGTCTTTTGGGTGTGACGAGTGCTTGGAGGTATCAGCAAGGAAATCATCATTCCTGGATGACTTAGTTTCACTGGAGCCAAAAGTGGCAAAAAACTCTTTGTAAGCTGATTGTTTTGATGCTTGTTTTGACCTCCACTGATCAGGTCGGGCAGCAAAGCTGTTGCAATAAGCCAAAAGCATCAACACACAAAGGTCAAGAAGAAACAATACACTGCCTAAAACAATTTTTAGGGGAAAAAAACGTTGCCAGAGTATGTATTAAAAGTGAGAGCCTGTCCTCCCTTCTAACATACATTGCCCATGCAAACTAATAGAGATGCTAGCCCAAACCATTGCAATTCTGCCATCATGTTTTCTACGATCACTTGCATTCCTAATCCTGAACAAGAAAATATCCGACAGCTTACCAGTCAACATCTAGTTTTCTCAAGAGATAAGGGCCTTGCTTTGTCTTGGAAAGTTCACCCTCTACATCTGCCAACTCGGATACTATGGCCTCTTTTAGTGACATGTTACCAGCAGTGAAGCACTTCTCAACTGTAAATGAACCTGATGAGTGCATTGAGAGCTCTCCAAAATATCCCCGAAGCCTCCACAATGAGCAAGCAAAAAAAAAAGTTCAATAAAAAAGAATGATAATAACAAATTGGAAATACTAGAAAGAATTCAAAATTGTTTCACAGATCTTCAATCTGAACTCCAGAAAAAGAGATAACAAGAGACTCAATGGGAAGACCATCTACTAACATCACTGAAACCTTGTTAAAATACTGTTAAGATAATGTTTTCACAACACTACGAACACAAAAGCTCAATTGAAGAACAGTAATTGAAAAAAACATGATGTTTCCAATGATATATCAGCTGTTAAGAGAGGCATGAAGCTAGTCTCGTTGTTGTCAGTCTAACCTTGATCTTAACATCAGAGCTAATAATAGACATGGCTCAAAGGGGTAATATGTCATCAACTAAAAGATAAAAAGACCGAAGCATTTGAGTATTTAAAAGAAATATTTCAGCCTTGTCATTGCTTATTACTTACAACCCAAGTCTATAACTCTTTTTTCTACATACCGTCATTACCTATTTCATTCTGAAATTTAATCTCTACAGATAGAGGGATAAGAATCATCCTTCTAAAAACATTTTGATAGCACATTCTGGACAGTTAAATCCATGGATTTGAGCAACAAAATATTTTTCACTCATTGTGGAACTTTGATGTTATCACTGCTTCTGACTCTATGCGTACGTTAACGATGGTCAAATCCTGAAACTGACCCGTGCAGGGATTGACACAGTGATATACAAAGGCCACTATAATAAAGCACATTTGTTGTTGTTCTTCCCAACCAATTCCCCACGATAATAAATTAGAAAAAGATAATTAAGAACATCGTAATCTAAAGCAAGCTTCGAGTGCAGTTTCCATACATACTTCATAACTAATCTGCGTTTCAGCTTTCCAGAAGCATCTGAACTTAGAAAAGCTTCAATAACACGTGCTCCCCCTCTGTCTTTCGCTACTTCAAGTACATGCTCAGCATCCAAGGATGCAATACTCATACTATAAGGCTGTATATATTCCTATGAAATGAACACAGGATATAATGTGTGAAGATTAGAGAGCAGCTCTTTTTTTGTGGTTAGGTCACACTAGAGAGTAGCTCAACATGCATTCAACCTTTTATGCCAACAGAAAACACCACATACAAATCTAATATCTTCTAATCAGAAGGAACAACAATTTATGAGGTGTAGAAAGGGAAATCAAAACACACACAAATGAGGAAGATAATTTTTCTAAGACAGCAAAAAGGTCGTGCAAAATGAGCACTGGTCACTACAGCAGTGAACTATTTGCAACAAAAGAAAAAACATTATATGAACCCATTGATCAAAAGCAAAAGCAAAATTTATGGGATGTTGCATAGCTGACTTCAAAGCTTCTAACTTTAATATGGAAATACCCATTTTCAAGAAGAAGGGTTTCAGGCTTTGTTAGTTGAGTTGACTTGAACAGTTATGTTGGAATAGTATCAAGCTACATAAATATAGAAAACAGGTGGTGATCAAAATAAGTGCAAAGAAAAGTTGCATACAGTTTGATATCTGAATACTGCCTGCAGAATCAGAGAACCCATGACATGCATTTTGACGCCGCTAGGCCAGTTCCAATTGGATTTATCTTCACAGTAGAAGTAGTTATCAAGGAACAATATCCTCGGAACAATGGATTTGTGAGACTCATCAGGTGGACATACTGCAGCAGTGAGAGCCTGACAACACTGTAAAACGAATAATGAGGAATAACCATGATCAGAAAGAGGGCTTAACTATGAACCCATAATCATGGAAAGCAAAACATTTGCCTTGAGATTCACCTTCCACTAAATCTCATTTATAAGTAGCGATCATATCCGTATAAATGAATGGAAAGAAAACTTGTAAGTTCCTTTACATATACATTAATTTTGGAATGATAAACCAAAATATTGAGTGTGAAGGTGGAATAAATGGAAAGAGAACAAAGTTGAAAACAAGAAAGAAATGAGAATAAACCTTATATTCATGAGAATGAAGCCTTTGACTTGCTGCAATGAGTGAAGCAATAACTCCCGATCTTCCCATTTCAAGAAGATCCTTAAACTTTGGACCAAGTTCCTCCCAGATCAACCCCATCTAGTAGAAAAATGAGAACTGATTAAAAAAACCAAAGAAGAAAGCACGGAAAAATAACTCCAAAAATTGAAAGTGATTGTTGCAATGTAAACAAACGCATATATACTCTGAAGACTAGTATTTTCACATTTTCTTTAATCATCTACCCACAAATAGTAAGTCTGAAGCAGAAAGGAAAATCTTGCGAATCAGATAAAGCATAAGAGTCTACATCAACAACAAAAGCCACAACACATACTTGGTCTTGATCTCTCGCATGAGAAATCAATGCTTGAATGACAAAGTTCCCACAATGATCAGCCGAAAGTTCGAACAACGAATTCTTGAAAACTTTTGTGAACATCTCGTCATACAAGATTTTAGGAGAAACTTCCAGAATGACCTGCAATTGTTACATATGATTCAACCGAAAAAAAAAAAACTTAACAGAAAGCTAGTACCAGAAACAATTAGCATGAAAAACAGCAGAAGTGCATTGACTGCACCTGTGAATTGCGAAGGGGAGTTACTAATAATAGGAAACACGATCAAATTTTCGAGACCCACCACGTAGTGCTGAATAACTGGATAGCATTTGCCTATCTACCCATAAAAGTCAAATGGATAAACTTATGGTGTTATAGAAAGTTGATTTGGTTTCAAAAGAACAACTGATACATGCAACCGCAAGGTAAACCATGCAAACACAAGCAAGTAATATATTAGACGCACATATGCTCCACCCTTAACTGTTAATAGGTCACTTACCTCCATCAAACGGCTAAAAGCAGTTTCTTTCATCAAATTCACAACGCCTCGAACTACAGCCATTTCTATGAAATTTCCTTCCACCCTACCTTCCTTGTTGCAGCCAAGAAGAATAGGTATTGCCAGCAACAACTCTTCATTGTGTCCCACCAATAACTTCAGGGCTGTCTGCCAAGGAGAAAAGAATATAAATCCATTACATTTCAGCATGACCTTGAAGAACAAAAAAATCACCCCCCAGGAACAATGAAGTTACACAGAAATTCTAAAAGCTCATAGCATCAATGAAGTCCAAAAGAAAGAAGAGGAACAAACTTTGATTTATTAAGATGTCACAAAACACTGTTGCTTTTAAATAACAAAATGTTAACGTATCAAGCAGAACGAAACTTCAATAACAGTAAATGGGAAACATGCCTGCAAAACCAAACTGCTGAACTGATCAATCTGCAGGATCTTAATGTCTTTCCTGCTACAATTAATCATTCCTGAAACAAGGAATTTTAGCAAATCTGGGAAACCCTGCTGATCATTTGGTGAATTATCTCTGTCAATTTGAGATGCTTTCAAATTCAATCTCTCAGCTAGAACTTTCGATGACTTTGTGACGTGAAACTCAGAAGAATTTATTGTTTCTCCTTTACAAAGACAAAGAAGACTTTGAAGCACATGAGATCCATGGCAGCTACACATCAAAAGAACAGGACTGGCTACGACGACCTGAAAGAATAAATAAATAATTAAATAAAGGGAACATCAATATCTATATCATAAGCCTATATGAGATTTTTAAATTTATTTTTAAACTAGTTGTCCTTTCTGTGTAAACTATAGTCGACTACTAGTTTACAAAAGCAAGAAAAGCAAATAGCAATTTCTTTCTCTTTTACATTTGATGGCGGAATAGCATTCAAGTTCTAATGTAATTATAATTTAACAAATGGCAATCCATGCGGCAAAATACTTAAAGAGAAACCAACGACAAAAGTGCCCATTACAATAATTGCCACTAAGGGCATCTTCAAACAATCATCACAGCCAAAATCAAGCCACAAACCAACAGATACCTTGCATAAAATAGTTAAAGTCTCTTCAACAACTGAGTAGACGTCATTGTACTGTAGATGCTTAGCAAAAGACTTGATAGCTGTCTCGGCTACATGAGAACCGGATCTATCCACTGCAATACAAGGGAAGTCCTTTGCACAGCTGCGAAGGAAACCACAAAGGTGGTCCACATCACAGCCCTCAAGAAGGGTTTGCAAAATGTGGCTTATGATATAATCTGTTGCAAGTTCCAATTCTTTTCCCCTAGTTTCTTCGAGAGCATTACCACAGATAACTGCTCGTTCCTCGAGGTCCACCGCATCACTTTGTAACAGATTGTCCACTTCCGAGAAGTATTTTGCTGTTTCTGGGTCAACCTGTTTCCTACAAAATTATTCGGTTCAGATGATCCTCATCTCTGCCACCACTCTGAAGACTCAAGCAGGGCACATACATTATTATAGCAAACAATTGCTAAAAATAGAGAGACAAAACAAGCATGAGTATAAAGTCATAATACCTGACAAGTGTTGTTTGTAACGAGGAGCTGTTTTTATGTTTTGAGGATTTTCTGGTTGTCATGGCTCCATCACTCATCCGTCCAGATCCATTTTTGCTGGACATTTCCCTATCAAATCCAGGTCCTTCTCTGCTATCCTTCTGTTCATGCCCCTCTTCCTTTTGCTCCGTTTATACAACACATCCTCCTCACCCATTAAACTGTCCTCCGCCAAGCCACAAGTCCTCTGTAAGTCGAGCATCTTGTTGGAAACAGATTTTTATGAGACCATGAATAAGAATGTCACTAAGACTTGCTCCTTAAGTAAGCAATTCTTTGGTTTTCTGAGTCTGGACAATGGAAAAAGTTGATTGAACCTCCGAACCACATAACTTTGCTAGTATAAAGACGAAAATTGAAATCAATAAAATATCAACTTCTTTCATCTGATCGTGGGCATAATGCTATCCAGTTCCACTATGGTGGTGTATTGGATTGAACTATTAACTCTAAATCAAGAAAAAATAAAAATTTCATCCATCTAATTGTTTTAACTTATCACCGGGCTTCCAAACTAAACAAGTTGGCCAAAGAGAAGGACTGCACCTCACTCAATTGAAACAGAAAGTAAATAAGACAAAAGCTCCAGAATCAATTTTGCACCCAAAACACAAGCACCATTGTCTTGCTTTAAGCTGGGATTAACAGTAACCAAATAAATCAGGATAAAGAAGCCCTAGAAACCACTTACAATAGCTAAAATACATTCAGCTAGAGTATTAATAAAATTAGCGACACGCAGGGCCACAGAATTTAAAAAGAAAAAACCGCAAAGCCGCCGATTCTATTGTGTTATACATAAAATTCGAACTCCCTTCCATAAACAAAAGACATCAGCAATACAATAAAAGTACGGGACTTGCTTGGTTAAGAGTAATACAAAATCACTGTATACGTTTTGGCCTTCACAATGGGCAAACACTAAAAACGAAATAGCAAATAAATCGAAACCGATCCAAAGGGGGTCACAGTATAACAGACAATAACAACAAAGAAGCAAGCAAGCTTACTTTGTGCTCTGCTTCTTTTCAGCTCAGAAACCTAACAACTAGCAGAGAGACAGCTCTCTTCATAACTTCGCGTATTTCAGAATCTCAGATACCAGAGAAGACGGCACAGTCCGAACTATCACCGGCCCTAATTTTGGGTCGAGCGTAAAATGACCATCCAACGACCCCCTCCATCTTTACTAGGCCAAGCCCAACATTCAGACATTATCAATAGGCCCTTTTATGAAGTTCGCGGCCCAATTACCGATCCATGGAATGTGTTCAGGACAACGTTAATACCATTTCAATGAAAATCGCAAGGGCCAGACCCAATATTATATCCTCCAACGGCCCAACTAAGGTTCTGGTATTAAAATTGGTAAAGTAGTAATAAAAATAAAATTTTATTTAACAAACGCATGCTTAAAACGCAATCATTGGCAACCAAGAAAAAAAAAATTGCCGGATGTTTTTTTAATAAATACAAATCAATGGAAAAAGTAACGAGGTGGGGCCATGTGGAACTTTGCTTTAGGGGATGTCTGTTAAAATTTTGAGTATTGGGGTTTGAGAAATATTATAAAGTAAAGATATGTTATGAGAGTTGGTGAAAAAGTAAAGAGAGAAGATTTTTAATAAATATTATAATAATAAAAAATTATGTGGTGAATTTTTTATGATTAAACCTAAATATTTGAGCCTAAATATTTAGTCACCAAACATACCCTTATGAGCTAAAGTTTTTTTTGAACAAGTTCCTTTTAACTTTGCTTTCTTCATTGGATACGTTTCACACGTTTTATTTTTCTTGCTTAAAAAATAAAATAAAATAATGGATAAGATAGCCACAACCCTCCGACTGGGGATGCTTGCAACGGTTACCATCGGTTCATAAAGATTGAAGGACGAGTTTGGCCCATCACATTTGAATGCCTTCACGTGGGTGGTGTTTCAGGTCTCAGGTTTAATGCAGAAGATGACAATTCTCAACCTTTTGATTTTTGTACTCGCAGGCTCCCACTGTCTCCCGGTTATACGCATCTAACGGCGGATACAGCGCCAAACTATTTCAGAATTTCAACTTTTTAAAAAGCAAATCAGATAGGGACAAATAGAGACAGACCGAATATTAGGAGGATACACTTTGACGCTTCAGCACTCACAGGCTCACAGTCACATAACTCAAAAGGCTTTATATTAATAATTTATTTTATTTTATTTTTCCATTTTCCACCTGTTAATTATTCTGCTCTGGAGGACAATTCACCAATTGGAATGTCGTTCCATATGTCTCCTTCACAAAAACGCAACCGACACGCCAATTTACTAATTCCTTTTGACGTGGCATAAGCGACGTGGAAGGCGTGTAGAACTTATCTTTTATCTGGCATTGGCAATTCAACGTCGCCGCTTTGACCGTGATGAGAAGCACTCGTGAAATTTAAGCGGGGAAACGAAAACAAACATCAGCATGTGAAGAGGCTTGAAGCAAACAAAGGAATGTAATAATAATAAGTAAAAGTCAATTGTAGCTGCCGGTGGGAAAGCAACTGGCCATGCCTATTGTGGGTACAGAAAAAGTTTGCAACTGGGCCACGAGGACGTCAGAAAATACAGAGAACCCTAACCAGTTCGATGTACCACTCCCACTTGCGGATAATATATTGCAAGTTGCGAAGGGGATGGACAAACTGGGTATTAAAGGTGTTTCTAATTTTTATATATTTAAATATACTGAAAAAGCAATAATATTAATAAAGCCATAAGAAAAGTGCCGAGAAAGAGAAAAAGAATAGTATACTAAGGTTGTGTTTGTGTTGTAAAATTTCAGTGTTGTTAAAATTTTAGGTATTGGGTTTAGTGAAAAAGTGAAGAGAGAGGTAATTTTTTATATTTTTTGTAGTAAATAGTAATGATTTGAAGGGGAGAGAGAGATTATATTGTAATATTTAATTGTGTTAAAATTTTAGAGGGGGTAAAATTTTGGTACACAAACGCACCCTTAAGTTATAAGTCTTTGCTAGCTGCCCTACAACAACTTCACATGGACAGTTGGGACTCTTCTCTATAATATCAGTCCCCTCTCCCTTAATAGCTCACTGCTCTACTCCACACATTTTTAACTCTCTTCACCGACAAAAAAAAAATGGCCCGCGCCAAGGAACTCTTGTCGGGGAAATTGGAATCCGGCGCCACACATATTTCCATCTCCAAGAGAAAGAAGATCTTCTTGGCTCTTTTCGCAACTTTGTTGCTTGTTGCTGCTATTGTTGGCCTTGTTGCCGGAGTTAATTCCCGCAAGAAATCCGGCGACAATGAAGTACTCTCTGCTTCCCATGTTATACTCAAAAGCTCGTGTAGTAGTACATTGTACCCTGATTTATGCTACGCATCTCTTGCCACTGTCCCCGGAGCCGTCTCCAAATTGTCCAGCCAAAAGGACGTCATAGAAGCGTCCTTGAACCTCACAACCAAAGCCGTGCAGCACAACTTCCGCGCTGTAGAGAAACTAACAAAAAGAAAGAATCTTACCAAGCGCGAAAAGAGCGCTCTCCATGACTGTCTGGAGACCATCGACGAAACCCTTGATGAGCTCCACCAAGCCGTGGAAGATCTCCATGAGTACCCCAACAAGAAGTCACTTTCCCTACATGCCGATGACCTCAAAACGCTAATCAGCGCTGCAATAACCAACCAAGAGACTTGTCTAGACGGGTTCTCGCACGACGACGCCGATAAACACGTGCGGGAGGCTTTGCTAGACGGTCAGGTGCATGTGGAACGGATGTGCAGCAATGCATTGGCCATGATCAAGAACATGACGGATACTGACATTGCGAATGAAAATAAGATGGTGAATCGGAAGCTCACGGAGGACGTGGATGAAACCAAGTGGCCGGAATGGTTGTCAGCTGCCGATAGGAGGCTTTTGCAGTCGTCTTCCGTGACACCGAACGTGGTGGTGGCCGCAGATGGCAGTGGCGACTACAAGACTGTATCGGAGGCAGTGGCGGCTGCACCAGATAATAGTAAGACGAGGTACGTAATTAGGATCAAAGCCGGTAAATACAGCGAAAATGTGGAGGTGACAAAGAAGAAGAAGAACATCATGTTTTTGGGTGATGGGAGGAGCACCACCATCATCACTGGAAATCGGAACGTTGTCGATGGGAGCACCACCTTCCACTCTGCCACAGTAGGTACGTATGCCACTTTTTTGTTTTTGTCTCCACTAATTAGCATTAATTAATCGTGGATATCTATTATAGCTTGGTAAGGTAATACGCGGTACGTGATGGGCTCCATGGATGTTGTTGGGTATTAGGTGATTGCACATGTTGTGGGCAGCTAATATGGTAGAGAAAGTCAGATCAGAACACGTACATTTAGATGCATGTGACTGGTGCAATTTAAAGCCATGGAAATGCGCAATATTAAAAACCATTTATATTTTCTAGAAGGTAGAACACCAGCGTTATTAAATTAACGTATATATTGGTCGGGTTGCCTTTTCGATACCATTTGCACAAGTTTCAATACGCGTGTAGAAAATCTCTACCCTTTTTAACTTCTGCAGTGCGGTCCAGGCGTCCGGCTAAATTGTTTAAGCTTTATCCCAAGCCGCAGGCCGGTTTTCATGTGTCCGGACCAGGAATTGGACTGTTGACAATTCCGTACGTCAAATTAGGCGTGCCACTGCTTATTGATTAAAAAGGGGTTTAATAATAAGGTGCCCTGCTGTGAGCTGACCAGTTTTCTTCTTAGTATAAAAAAGGGGGGTGTATAATCGGAATAGATCACCCGAAAGTTATTTATTGTTTTTGCCTGCACAATTAATCCTTCTGCTTGCTTCCTTCCTTCAATCGCGGCCCTGTGAAATGAAAATGACTGCGGTGATCTATTCCCAAGTCAAGTGCGCATAGGCACGTCTGGTGAGCTGTAAAATGTCCTAGAAGCACTGCTATTTCAACTTGTTTTGAACTTCTTTTTTGCGACGAAGACCATTCGGTTCTTCCACTTCATTAGGAGATTTAATTGGAGTATTAAAAAATGTTCTTAATTTGGCGCAGTTAATTATAAGCTCTTAAAACAGTAATCATGGGACCAAAGACGACGATCAACGATGTTTGTATGGCTTGGTCTTATCTCCTTTCTTGGGGTGTTCCAACTTCCTTCAATGTGAAGTCTCTGAGTCGAATTACAATGTTAGTGAAGGGCAGGCTGTAGGCCACTGAACTGTTGGTGGGGCATGTTCGTTTGTCTAAAGGTAAAAGATGCACGAATAGTACGATTCGTTGATCAAAGTAGACTGATACCATCATCTGACAGCTGTGGGCGAAGTCCCCCAAAAATCATTATATGACAGAATCATAAATTGACATGTTTGGAGGAGCCAAACTGTAATATATGTTTGTTTACCTTAGTCGTGGTGGAAATTATGGGATGGAATACTTGTACCATTTAGGATGCAGTTGAAATTAAGCAAACGGTGACCCATTTCTCTCTTTAGTGAATATTTGATCTTCATGTGTTCTGAAGTGGTATAAATTTATTTAGGAAAAAAAAGAAGTATAAAGATCCCCCCCCCCTCAAAATAAATTGGTGGAATTATATGTATGACTTTTCAATGTGGTTGCAGCCGTGGTTGGTGAAGGATTCCTTGCCAGGGACATTACCTTTGAAAACACAGCTGGTCACGCGAAGCACCAAGCTGTGGCTCTCCGTGTAGGGGCTGACCTCTCAGCATTTTACAGATGCGATATGCTTGCATACCAAGATACTCTTTATGTACACTCAAACCGACAGTTTTATGTGGGGTGCCTTATAGCAGGCACGGTCGATTTTATCTTTGGCAATGCCGCTGCTGTGCTCCAAGACTGCGACATCCATGCACGACGCCCAGGTTCGGGCCAAAAGAACATGGTCACAGCCCAAGGCCGGACTGACCCAAACCAGAACACTGGGATTGTAATCCAAAAGTGCAGGATTGGAGCCACCTCTGATTTGCTACCTGTGAAGAGCAGCTTCCCGACATATCTCGGTAGACCGTGGAAGGAGTATTCTAGGACCGTTATCATGCAATCGTCGATAAGTGATGTAATTGACCCAGCTGGATGGCACATATGGAGTGGGACTTTTGCGCTTGACACATTGTTCTATGGGGAGTACCAAAACACTGGGCCTGGTGCTGTAACCTCAAGCAGGGTGACGTGGAAGGGGTTCAAAGTGATCACCAGCGCTACCGAGGCTCAAGCTTACACTCCAGGGACGTTCATTGCTGCCAGCAGTTGGTTGGGTTCCTCTGGTTTTCCATTTTCTATTGGTCTTTAAAGCCCCGCTGCTATCTGGTGTCAATAATGGCGATCATGTAGCATTGATTCCTCGAGTCTTGTGCGGCAAATACTTTTTTTGAAATTTTAATCTTGAAAAATGCAGAAGGATGATGTGATTGTTTGGACGACATGTATTTCTCCTCACTAAAATGTTTGCGAGTTTTCGAAGAGAAGTGAATTGCAGCGGAATTTTCTCCCTCACGACTTTTCTCAATCTGGTTTTTGCCAACAGCAAACCGAAACAACATCTTTCAATATTTACGAGGCCACCAATGCGGTGCCATCGCCATCTCATCAAATCTCTTTTCGAGATTCTATGCCATTTTGGTGGGACGGAAATCCTATGCAATTCGGCGATCCATTTAGGTGGTGGTATAAGGTTGTGTTTGTGTTGTAAAATGTTGGGTATGAGAATATGTGTTGGTATTGGATTTAGTGAAAAGATGAAGAGAGAGGTAATTTTTTATAGTTTTTGTAATTTTTTATATTTTTTATGAGAGAAAGAGAGATTATATTGGAGTATTTTATTAGGAGAGAGATAAAATGTTGCAAATGTTGTGTTTTGCAAACACAGCCTTAGGCCTTTTGTGGTTTATGTAGCCTGTTATAGTTGTCTCGCTCATTAGAATTACGGGTAGTCAGACAAGACTGTGTCGAACCTCGTAAAAGAGCGATGTCTTCTCTAGCTACATCGAGATATCAAGTACTTCTAGAAAAATAACCCTACATGAATAATAATAATAATAATATAATATTATGGATGCGCATCCTTTGTTCACGTAGTAATAATAATAATAATAATAATAATGTGCTGACCTGTTCTCTGCCTGCTTATAGTAAGCTAGGGGTTGGACTCCACGCTTAAAAACAAGAGCAGCGGCCTAGAAAGCGATGAAAAAAAAAAGGAAAAATATCATTTGCACCTACAAATTATCCCGATATTATATTTTAAACTATAATTTTTAAGATATTGCATCTTTAAATTATTAATATGAGATATTTTGCACCTTAAATTAATTATTTTGATACATTTCACAATTCAATTATTAATATTAAAAACTTTACACCTACCATTTGACAATAATACCATTGAGAAATTAATGAATTGACAACAATATCTTAAATATATACAAAATAGATTAAGAGTGTTATCGTCATTTTAATCTAAAAATTTGACAGAACGTGCAAAGTGCCAAAAATTAATAGTTAAAAAGTGTAATGTGTCAAAAACTAATAACTTATAGTGCAAATTACACAAAAATCTGTAATAATTCATGAACAAGAAATTGTATTTTTCCCCTATTAAAAAAACAAACAGACAAACAAGATGCGAGGCAGCTACTCGGGATATGTTGCACGCAGTTTCCTACCCACAATTAGACTTTGCTTGTTCATTAGAGATATAAAAAGATAATCGACGTCGTACGTAGCAGCTACGCAATTTCCCTGGGACCCAATTTTTCCATACAGAATGTAGTACTCTTGGGGAATAAAATCTAGGATGTAGTGGCGTAATTAGCGGTACGCGGATTCAGGGTTCACATTAACACATACGCAGGGTAGGCTGCCACATGTATCCGTCTAAACGTATATCAGATCCTATCTAAATCTAATCTATCTTCAAACCTTCCGATTCTTGGGAAAACGACATATAGCCTGCCCTTTAAAGAATCAAAAGACCAAAAAAAAAACAAAGAGAGAGAACATGATCTCTTCCCAAGATTGGCGCTGATATTGCAAAGGGCCTTAACAAATTTTGGTATTTCAAATTGTAAAGTGGGTTTCTTTTTTCTTCCTGTAATTACCCATGTTCTTAAATCTTAGGACAGTGTAAACTTGTTGCATCTCTTAATCTTAGGAGTGTGAGAGTACCTTCAATTAAATATTTTCTCTCCTAATAAAATACTCAAATATAATATCTCTCTCCCATAAAAAATATAAAAAATTACAAAAACTATAAAAAATTATCTGTCTTCATCTTTTTACTAAACCTAATACCATCACGTATTCTCATACCAAAAATATTACAACACAAACACAACATTAAATGACTATTGTCAGCGTTCTTAGATGACGACAAAGCGTTGGACATAACCAGCTTACATTAAAAAAATGGTCAACTTTCTTTAATCCTATGCGACCATGTGCATGAGGCAGGCCGCAGTTGACGTGTGATTCCGGTTTTTCCCTGGTACGTCGTCCGCGTCCCCACTTTCCTCCCTAAAAACCTGGCCTTATTGGATTGCTAGCGGCCGGAAACAGCTGTAATGGATGTGTACTGTTTCAATAATGTCCAGCTGCCAAGCTATATAGACAGCTGGATCCTGTATGCATCATACGTCCAAGACAACCGCGGCCTTAATACCTTGTTGCAATCGTCACCAATAATATGAGGTGCTAAACATGCTTAATTATAGCGACGAAATATATAAACCAAATGATTAATAACACCATCATTATAAAAAAAGAAGTCAAATAATATCAACAATTAAATGTCAAATTTCATCCCAAAATCGATTGACAATGGAAGAGATGACCCAACAGATATACGAAGCACAATATTAAATGATCTCTAATCAATGTGAACTCTAACACTCTCAACCACGTGTAGGCCAAATGAATATGGTTCATGCACGTGGACAACAAATGGAGAACACAAACAAGTGGATCAAGCCTAGAAATAATTGACTCTGATATCATGTCAAATTGTATCCCAAAATCAATTAGTAAAGGGAAGAGGTGACCCAACAAGTATATGAAACACATAATTAAATGGTCTCTAATCAATGTGAGACTCTAACATTAAGCCTCACTGAGAAGGCTATATTGTAAATTAACACAAATTAACTCAACTCCACATCTAATATTTTTTGTGGAGATAATAGTTTAGCTCACTTTAAACTATTAAGTTTAATACATTACGCCCTAAATTATTAATAGATTTACACTTTTTATTTTATTTTTAAGGTGGATATTAACGTGGGGTATAAATTAAGTATAAAGTGATTGATTATTTGGGAGTAAATTGTGTGGCAGGGAAAGGGCAAAAAATATACATAGTTTCTATCGTTTATGTTTTTTTTAAAAAATAATTTAAAAGCATGATGACCCGTTAATTACCTTTTTCACAAAGCACTCCATCGAATCTCAGGGGCGGACCCAGGGCCGGGCGAGCCTGGGCGGCCGCCCCTAAAATTTTTTTTTTAATGTATTTAAAAAAAAAAGTTGGCCTGGGCCGCCCTGGTTGGCCCAGGCCAACATAAGCCCGCCCGGGTGACTCTCTGAGTAGTAAATGAGAAAACGAACATCGTTATTAAGCTTTCACTTTTAATGGGAATAGGATCTGCAAAGATAAAAATCCATTTGAGAAAACATCTATAAAGTAAAGGCGAGTGGAATTGTGGAAACTTGTCACAGACGCACAATTACCACCATTCGAGATACCGCGGATTCCAGATGTGTTAAGGCCTCCATCAAATACTGGAAGTGGTGAATTTGAAGTCACGTATCTCGATGCAGATACCCGCATTACCAGAGGAGACAGAGACGAGCTTAGCGTTTTTGTCATTGCGTAATACCTTTGCATGAACACTTTCTGCATTCTCAGTTCTTGCTTCTGCTGGTACTGTAGTTTTTTCCCTTCCATTTTACAGGAGCAGTCTTTTTTTTTGTTTACTTTTTTTGGGAGGGAGGTGATGTAGTACAATTAAGAATAATTTACCCATAGTACTATTATAAATCTATCATATATAAATTGAAACTCTACCTTATATTAATATGCAATTCTACTGACTTTCTTTTCCTCCCCATTTTCCAGTAAAACGCATATAGACTCCCTAATATCTGGGTAGATCACATTGATTGTTTGGGTTTTCAATGTTTCTTCTAATGACATCCATATAGTGTGAATGCGTTTTAATCAGTCACTTCCATCCCTCTCTTATAGTAAATTCCTATTTATTTCAATTATGCTTGCACTTTTTTATTATTATAGATAATTATGCTCGCACTCAGTTATTATTCTTTATAGATAATTATGTTCCTACATTGCTGGGAAATAAATTATGTAGCAAATTAAATATTTACTTGTTAACTTATTGTTCTTTATGTGGATTTGTGTAGTAAAGATCAAAATCCATTGCTGGAAGCACATTTGAACTTTGCCAATATACTTGCTTATTTGCTGGAAGGACATTTGCGGTAGGTAATCTCCTTTCTTTAAAACTTTTTTTCATTTCTTGTTTAACTCTAGGTTGGATTGTGAAGGAAACCGGAGGAAGAGATGTTATTTGTGTAATAGTTTTTAGGTTGGATTGTGATGTTGTTGAGCCTAGGACAACCTTAGTTGAGCCCAATTTTTGAAGAAGTCAAAACATTTTGTCTGAATAATTTTATCAATGTGCCCAATATGGAAAACATTATACAAATTCGCGGTCGTTCGAGGCGTGGAGGGCAAACAATTACTTATTTTCATTATTTTTGTGTGAAAGTCTTATGTCAGGTTATTTGATCTTGATAAATTATGTCGTCTTGTTGAATTTTACCCTGAAGATTTCTCAACAATTGATCGCGTGGTACTTAGAGATCAGCTTGACACCTGCATTAGAGATGTTAGAAGAACTAATTTTTTTCTGGGCTTCAAGATATTGAAACTCTTGTTATGAAGATGGTTGAGACCAGAAAGAATATTTTGTATCCATTGGTTTATCTTCTTATTACGTTGGCATTGGTCTTACCGGTTACGACTGCAACCGTTGAGAGAGTGTTATCTGGGATGAAAATTATTAAGACTGATTTTTGTAATAAGATGAGAAATGATTGGATGAATGATTGCATGGTAGTGTACATCGAGCAGGAAATTTTTGAAACTATTGAGAATGAAGTCATTTTGCAACGTTTTCTGAAGATGCACAACCGTAAGATCCAATTGTCCCCTCTCAGTCGTAGTACATAGTACGATATGTGTAATTTAATATTTTTTTATGTTTTTAGTCTTTAATATTTTGATATTGTAACTCTAAGACAATTTTTTACATTACGTATATAAAAAAATTTCCGTTATTTTACTTTAAAAGTTCGTCCGGGTTAATTTTCATTCCTGGTTCCGCCACTGCCATCGATCACCCAAAATCCTAAGTTCGCCACTTGCCTTAGCGATTTGATTAATGAAGATATACAATTCTCAAGAAGCATCGAAGAAAGAGATTCTATCTTTATAAAAAGACATTTCGTCCCCCCCAAACCCCCCAAACCTCTATGCTTTTTTCTGTCTACTACACACTTCCACAGAACAAAGAAACACTAGGCCCAAAGTCTCCACAGACAAAAAGAAATCCATTAAAATGGATTCGATCAAGTCCTTCAAGGGCTATGGCAAGGTAGATGAGCTTGAACAGCAGGCATTCCGGAAAAAGACACGTAGGCGTATGATTATCGTCATCATCTCCTCCATCGTCCTGTTAACGCTGATCATCAGTGCGGTCACCGGAGCTTTGATACACAAGCGGAAGAGTTCATCGCCCTCAGCTCCCGCGACGGAGTTGACCCCGGCCGCGTCCCTCAAAGCTGTGTGCAGCGTCACACAGTATCCAAACTCGTGCTACTCCAGCATCTCATCCCTGGAGACCACCAACACCACCGACCCGGAGATCCTATTCAAGCTCTCTTTACAGGTCGCTATCAACGAACTCTCCAATCTCGCAAGCGACTTACCCGAAAAGCTCATTGCCAGCACCAACGATTCCGCTGTCAAAGCGGCTCTAAGCGTCTGCAAGAACCTTTTCGACGATGCGGTGGACCGGCTCAATGACTCGATATCATCCATGGAAGTAGGTAAGGGCGTGCAGCTCTTATCATCTGCCAACATTAATGACATGAAGACGTGGCTGAGCGCCACCATCACAGACCAAGAAACTTGCTTGGATGCTCTTCAAGAACTCAATTCCACTCTTCTTGGAAAAGTGAAGACCGCCATGCAGAACTCCACCGAGTTTGCTAGCAACAGTTTGGCCATTGTGGCCAAGATTATCGGTTCACTAGCCGACTTTAATATTCCAATCCATCGAAGGAGGCTGCTCGAGTCGGGAGGGGAATTTCCAGGTTGGGTTAGCCCCGGTGACAGGAGGTTACTCGAGAATAGCAACGTGACGGCACATGTGATGGTAGCGCAGGACGGGAGCGGGGACTATAAGACGATCAAAGAGGCGGTGGCAGCGGTGCCGAAGAAGAGCGAAACGAGATTTGTGATATATGTAAAGGCAGGAACGTATAAGGATGAGAATGTGATATTGGACAAGAACATGTGGAATGTGATGATATATGGGGATGGCAAGACTAAGACCATTGTCTCCGGCAGCTTGAACTTTGTGAACGGAACTCCCACTTTCGCCACCGCAACCTTCGGTACGTATGTCCTGCACCCATTACCTTAATTGCCTTAGTTAGATTGTCAGCTAATTCATTGTTTCCTTTTATCAAATATATTTAGTTGCCAAAACATTAAGCACAAACTCAAGCTATGTTTAACTCACTTTTTCATCAATTTCAATACATTTTTACCAATCCCAATAACTTTTTATAAATTTCAACAACTTTTCACCAATCTCAAACAAATCTACACTACTTTAAAAAAAACACAAAAATAAAAATCGTTTCGAAAACTAAACCAAACATAGCCTCAGCCTTTTATTGTCCGTATTGAATCCCTGTTTTTAAGAAATGAAATAAAATTTCAACTACTTAAATTAATATTATACACTATAAAATAGATTATAATTCTATTTTATATATATATATATATATCTTTCCTTTTCATCTAACTATTTTCTCAAACCCACTAGACTGATTTGATAGAGAGAACCCATGCCATGTGCCATTGAAGCAGAGTAGATGGGCTTCTGAATCCGACCAGACTTGAGGAACCCACATGGTTTTTGTGTAAACCATGTGAATCATCAATTTTTGCCACTCTTACCCGATACCCACTTAATTTTCTCTTTTGTTCCTCTGTTTTTCTGGATGCCCTTGACATTGAAAAAGACAGTGGCTGTAGGTGCCTTAAATAAGAATAAAAGTGATTGCATGTTGGCGTTGCGTGGGTAACGGATACCCCACCACGTGCCTGGTTTATAATTCACATAATAATAAATAATCTATCTTTCCATGTGGCCCATTTGCTACACAAGTGAAGTGATCATGCATACTAGCCAATGGCTGCAAGTGCCCATTAAATATCATAAATGGACTTTTCTAGGTTCTCTCCGACTCCCGGCTATCTTATGGCAACCAAACCAGATTAGCTGACTTTTCCTTCATGTTTCCTAGCTGAAATTTTTTCAAAATTTGCAATGTTCCAAAGTTTTCACTAAGCAAACATAGGATGGAAGACCTCCTCAAATAAAGATGGGTACTTGAAAAAGAAATTTTTGTGTTAAAAACAATAATTTTACCTTAAGCTCTTATATCATAAGAAATTAACTTATAATTTACACTCTTTGTTGTTCTGCAACAAAACACGAATTCCCCCCTTACTCTGCATGTGGCCTCATCATGAGGGCCCTAGAAGTAAATGTATGTCATAAAGTTTCCAGCTTGCCATGCATGTCCCCCATCTTTAGGGTCACAAGAGTGTAACCCGCGAGAAAGAAAGATTGGATTAGATCGTTAGATTTGAATCTGCCCTGTTAAAGTAGCTGTCATCGCTCCGGTCCCTACGTTAAGACGGGCAGGCAGGGGCGTGGTTTGGTTGAAGTGGATTCAATGCATTTAATTTGCCGACTGCATTTTGTACACTTTGTTGGTGCCATCGTTCTGAATACTTAGTCCCTTTACTGTCAAGATTCGCAAACAACAATACGCGATTGTATAGCCCAAATATTTGAGGGAAAATGGGCAACCATATGTCATATTGGTAGCTTCCTTCTCTGTTTGGGCTTAAGAAAGAAATCAGAATACAGTACTATTACCACTTTTCAATGCTAGGAAATGAGTGCTAACTAAAAAACTTGTGATGAGGCAGCTGTTGCGGGGAAGGGCTTCATTGCCAAGGACATGGGGTTCATCAACACTGCAGGCGCTGAAAATCACCAGGCAGTTGCATTCCGGTCTGGCTCCGACCGCTCCGTCATGTACAGGTGCTCATTTGATGCCTTCCAGGACACCCTCTACACTCACTCCAACCGTCAGTTCTACCGCGACTGTGACATCACTGGCACTATCGACTTCATTTTCGGCAACGCAGCCGTGGTCTTCCAGAACTGCAACATCCAACCCAGGCAGCCCCTAAGCAACCAATTCAACACCATCACGGCTCAGGGCAAGACTGACCCCAATCAGAACACCGGCATTTCGATCCAAAAGTGTACGATATCCCCGTTCGACAATGTTACAGCTCCGACGTACCTTGGTAGGCCTTGGAAAAACTACTCGACCACGGTAATTTTGCAGTCTGAAATTGGGTCGTTCTTGAATCCTCTGGGCTGGGTTGGATGGGTTCTTAACGTTGACCCGCCCAGCACGATACTCTATGCTGAGTACCAAAACACTGGGCCAGGATCATCTGTAGACCAAAGGGTCAAATGGGCTGGTTTCAGGCCTACTCTAACAGCAGACGAGGCTCGCAAGTTCACCGTGGAATCCCTTATAGACGGCAGGTCTTGGTTACCACAAGCTAACGTGAATTTTGATGAGTCTTTATGATTTTAGAATCCAGGACAACAAGAGTGAGAGAACACCGCGTGTGTTTCTTTTTTTTAATATATATTTATTTTTAGGCTTACGTTTTTTGAACATTCTTTCAATTATACTTGGAACTCCTTGCAAAGTTTCCAACTCTCTGAAGATGAAGACCAGGAAATCTGGGTTGTGTATTGGATGCAGTTTCAAAATTGGCAAAGAACATAGTAACCTGGGTTGACTGGAATTTGCCTCGGACAATCTTATCGGCTATCGCGACCATAGATAAACGAGGATAGTAATTAGAGAAATGATAGGGATCCCGAATGTTGTCCTGAAATTTGTCCCGAATGCCGACGTTTCCATATTTTAAACGGGGATCCCGGTTCCTTTAAAACGCGCATTCTCCCTCTCCCTCCCGGTTTCATGTAAAATGCAAACCGGCTGGGTCACTTAATAATGCACAGGTGAATCACTGGACCGAGTGAAACGCGCATCCTCATTTCCCGTACTTTTAGAACGCGCATCTCCTCATTTCGCTGAAGCTCTCCTCAGTCCGCTGAAGCGCATCTCGGGTTTTCGCATGGCCGCACGCCTCTCCGTGTAAGCGCATCTCTCTTCGTCCTCATTTTTTGCACTTAATTTGTTTCACATGGCCGCACGAGAAAGGAAGCTATGTTTTTAATTTTTTTTTGCTAATTTCTGATTCGTTATCAACATAAGGAAAAATGGCAACCCATCAAGTAGTGTTATCTTATCTTTAAGGTAAAATTAGAGATATTTTACTTAAAAATCCCATATTCTTTCGTTTAGTAGTGTTATCTTGGTGAATGGTAGTATAAAAAAATATGACAAACTTGTCTTCACAGAGGAATAAACAAAGCTTATGAAGATGCCTATTTTAACATCTATCAGAACATGCCTATTTTAATATTTTCCATTGCCTATGATCATTATTTTGTAATCTAAATCCTTTCCCTTCTCATAGTAATCATCACCCTGGCTTAATGTAGCAGGACAATACCGAGTTGTCTTTGGGTGTTATAACGCATACTTGGGTCAAATCTTGGGAAAATTTCATTAGTATATCTTTGAGTTACCATTCATAAGTTAAAATTAGTGAAATGCATATTTTAAAGGGGAGATAATAAAATGAAATTCCAAATGGGAGCATCAATATGTCAACAAATTTGTGATTTACTGACTACCTTCTTGCTTTCTTTTCAGGAACTGGTTTTTTCTCCAACTTGTAGAGGGAAGAGGAAAATAGTGATATCAACAAATATTGGGGAGACATCATTGACTTAGGAGGTAACCTCTCGGCACTCCAGAGCAACTTTTGTTGGGCGTGATTAGTTAAAAGGAACCAAACAATGCATGTTTCTCCAACCTTATTCTTTTGCTGCTTGCAAGGAGTTGTCTATGTTGTTGATAGTGGATTCTCAAAACAGCAATTCCCGATCATAGGCAAGTTGATTGGTTTGAGAATTTTTGAGATCAGTGTAAATTTGGGTTGCAAGAATGAATTTAACTTATTGTTGCTGCTAGCCAAGTTTGTTTGTCTTTTCAGTTACTCATTGTGGCCAGCTTATGTTATTATAAATGGACCGTTCAAGTTCACGTTTGGAGAATGAGAGAGAAGTTGAATCCGAATATAATGACAATGATGTTACTGACGAAGATTACCCTGAAATTGGTTAGGCTTGTTGTGGCTTTGATAATTTTGCGTGAAATTATTTTTCTTTCACCTAAGTATGGCTTTGAAAATTGCATTTCTTATTAAATTTTTGAGAAATTTGCTTTTTAGTCACTGGGTTTTTACCCCATTTTATTTTTAGTCACAAAACTCAATGTTTCAAAATTTTAGTCCTCAATCTTTCAATACATTTAAAAATTAATCCTACCGTCACGTTCTGTTAGATTAATTAACGGAATAGTGGTCCACGTCAGCCCCACTTTCCACGAACACCACCCACTTCCATGTCAGCACCTTAGTAATTAAAATTTAGCAAAAACGGCATGTAGCTTAGCGTAATTTTTTTTCCCCGCGTACGGTGCGTTTCATGAGCGGTACTTTAGGTTGTCCTTTATGAAAAATTAGGTCGGCCTCAACTTTCTGCCTCAGCTTTTAACATTTTGGTGCGCAGGAAAGAACGAAAGAAAGCCACTCCAGCCATTTTCGGAATTGATGCCTCCCCCTTCTTCCTCGTGTTCTTTTCGTTCACATCCACCACTCCAGCCATTTGAATTCTTTAATCACTGTCTCTGTCTTTAAGGCATTACCCTCTTTCCCTCTTGCGCAGAACGTTGACAGACAGTTGTGGAAGTTGGGAACACTGCCGCCTGGTCTCATAACATTTTGGAGGCGCACTTATCCACTTGCTCGATTCTGGCATGTGCTGGGCCTTGGTTACAATCCTGGTGTCAACCTAAAGGATATCGAAAGAGCTGCTGTCATACACTATAATGGGAACATGAAACCATGGCTTGAAATAAGCATGCCAAAGTATCGAAACTACTGGACAAAATATATTGACTATGACCATGTATATTTGCGGGAGTGCAACATTAATCCTTGAAATGGTCCTCTTATCTTTAGTTTGACATCATAATCATACTGAAGCAGCTGTCCTCAACAATATCTACATGGCCGTACAATTTTTACAGGTCCGTGTTTCCCGTGTAGCCCCCCCGGTAATATCCACCTCCCTCTGTTTAATTCTTTCTGCCGTAATGGATGATGTATTTGTCTAGTTACTTACCTGCATAGCTGCAGGTGCTTTTGTAAATGATTTGAAGCTAGATTTTTTGCTGGCTGTAGCGAGTATGTCATCTTTTTGTGATCGTGTATGCGAGGTTTTTTCAGTTCGAATGGAGAGACCAGTTTGCCATCTTTTTAAATGAGCACAGATGAATTCATGCAAGTTTGGTCTTGGACTTATGACATTGTTTCAGATATTTGTCTAGTTACTGTTGTTAGGACCTCTTGCAACCTCGAGGCCATTATGTTACCGTTACCGTTGTCATCCCGATCCCTGCTGTCGGTCTGAATAGATTGACATGTGAGGTTGGTTGAGCAATGAATCCAAACGCGAGAACGAGCACTTTTTCCAATGAAGGGAAGTTTGCTACGAAACAGAGAAAACAAAAGAGACGGTCTGTAACTTCTGAACCCCCAACATGGAACGTTCGTTCTAGAGAGAGAGTCTCTTTCCTCTCTCTAGAACCCCCTCTCCCTTGTCTGAAAAAACTCTCTTCTTCTTTCTCCCAGCCTGGGGGGAGCTCCGGCCCTCTACTGGGCAATTGCGGATACAGGACCCACACGTAGTACCAACCTACATCAGTTGAATAGATGTTGAATCAAACTGTAGGAATCCATTGAAAACAACGCAAACCCATTATGAAAACAGAGGAAAAAAGAAAACCATAGAAACAGGTATATAGAGGCTTGTGGTACCTATTTGAGAGTAACTGAGAAGGGAGTAGGTGCATATGCCGAGCTTCAACTGCCATGGATGTTGGTATTCCTTCGTTTTTCTGCTAATTGTGCAATCACTTTCTTCTCGTTTGCAGAAGGAGAGAACAGAGAGAGAGACATAAATATATATATAGAGAGAGAGGGGCTTAAAATTTCCGAACTACAGTGAATGGGAACACGGGGTTAGGTTGTCTTTCAGATGCCCAACCTAAAGTACCGCTCATGAAACGCACCGTACGCGGAGAAAAAAAAATTACGCTAAGCTACATGCCGTTTTTGCTAAATTTTAATTACTGAGGTGCTGACATGGAAGTGGGTGGTGTTCGTGGAAAGTGGGGCTGACGTGGACCACTATTCCGTTAATTAATCTAACAGAACGTGACGGTAGGATTAATTTTTAAACGTATTGAAAGATTGAGGACTAAAATTTTGAAACATTGAGTTTTGTGACTAAAAATAAAATGGGGTAAAAACCCAGTGACTAAAAAGCAAATTTCCCTAAAATTTTTTAACGTAATTTAGAGTTGGATGATAAAGAAAACGAGGATGATAATGCAACTAATGTTGTGGTATCCGAGATATTCGGCCGGGTCCCGCTTCTCCGTCTTAAGATCTATCCACTCGAAAAAATCACAAGGTGTTGTCCCCTACATAATACAAATGGACAGATTGTGACATCATCAATTGGCGTTTAAGCAAAGCAGACTACATGTTCAATATAAGTGCAGATTCACCATGTACTCACCGAATGTTGGGCGTCTAGCCCGCATGTAAAATATCGTCAACCGGGATTTTGCGCTGTCCACGAAGTCTTTTATTGGATTGGGAGCTTGCATCCACCCCGTCGTGGTGCCATAGAGTGAAGTCCAGCTTGCATAATATTTTATTTACCTGCAATGACATCAAGGAAAACATCTCCAGACACTTATATTCAACATTTTGTCTAGGCACTTCCAAAAAGGAAATTCAGAATATTGGTCTACCTGCAAAGTGCAACATATGGCCTCTATGATAAACATGTGAATGGAGCTGATGCCTGAAAAATTTATGCTGGTTGCCCATTTGGTTTTGAAACTTTAGTGCATTTATGTTTACAAAGTGTTGTATTTGTTGCATGGCCTAGTACATCTATTGTGTATTTGTTATTGAGTCATGTATACTTTGCGCCCCATCATTCTTCCGTTTGTAAAAGATTTAAAAGACTCATGCTTATCTTATACTGTGCATGATCTTGTTTAATGAGTCCTTTTAAACTGCAGATTGCCTTTAACCTTGCTTAGGAGTCACCTAAATATTAATGCTTGAAATCATCTCAAATGACTCTAGGTTTAATCCCATCATTTCAGATAGATGTATCCAATACACAAGGTTAAACACTTCGATTTTACTCTATTTTTGCAGTCCACAAAACCAATCTCAAGGCTTCTGGACCTTCAAGGTCCCTTCAATAAGCTATGCCATTAAGTCAAAACACAGCCTAAATCAGTTCATACTTACTGCCGAAGAACATTAGTCCTAATAAAAAGCATTCTCATTTCATCATCCTAATGCAACGCAGGTCTAGCTGTACCTCAAAGAAGAAGATTTGATGTTCTTTCAATTATGTATTACTAGTCTCCATGTTCCTGTTGTGATCTTGGCTGAAAAATATATCTATATTTTTAAGTCCTTTTATTTTTGCTATAGTCCCATCAATTGTGTTTATATATATATACTTTGCATCTCCTAACTAACATGTCTATTACAATGTCATCACCTAATTAACTATCCATTTTATCACATAAACCCATTAAACTTCTATTTTGTTTCAAATTGCATCATGTATAAACTAATTGCTATTAAAATAGACAGAAGTGTTATGAATATATATACAAGCTTACCCTCTCCAGTTGTTAATGCCTAATGTGACATAAAAGCATATCCATTCGCATATGAAAAATGGCATTTCGGTCAATTTCAAAAGCAATAGGAATATATAGAATCTGACTTCCATATAAACTAGTATTAATACACTTCAAATGCATATTCCCATAATTAAACATTTGATTAATAATATTACATCCCCCTAATGATAGCCTAATCTACTGTTATTTATCATAGGATGAGCATAATAAAGGGTTTAGTTATATTACTAGATTGAAAGAGAGCATAATAAATGGAAGATGAGGGGACTCGAAGCTGTACCCAAAACAACTGCAGTGAGGGGACCCGAAGCTTTCAGGAATCGTCGTCGTCGTAGTCGAAAAACTAAAAATCAGTCATTGTCGTCGTCTCTCTGTGTAAGAATGGTCGAAATCAGTCTACCATTGAAAAGATATTTCAGATCGAAAAACCAGAACAACAAACCAAGAACAAATAGAGAGAATATGAGTCTTACCGGCCGATCGGGATGAGGAGCTCACCGGATAGAGAAAGGGGGTCGGGAGCTTCGGTCTGAGAGAGGGGTTATCGTGGGAGAGAAAGGTTATCGTGGGAGAGACTAGGGATTTCTCGGAGGAGAGAGACTAGGGATTTCAATTTCTAAATCCCTATTTGGGGCATCATCAGGTTCAAATGGGGGCATCATCGTGATTCACTCGTGCAATATTTAGTGAACCGGCCGGTTTGCATTTTACACTAACCGTGAGGGAGAGGGAGAATGCGTGTTTTAAAGGAATCAGGATCCCCGTTTAAAATATGGACATATTGACATTCGGGACAAATTTTGAGACAACATTCAGGATACCTATCATTTCTCGAGTAAATAATATTCTGAAAAGATATATAATAATATATTAATACAAAAGAAAGCAAAAATAGAATGAGGAAGAAACTTGTCAGTCTTTTTTTTTTGTTCTACGTAAGAAACTTGCCGGTCAACACCCGTTACTTTGACCCGCAAGAGAAGAGAGGAGAAACATAGGGGTGCAAAGGCGTAAATTAATGCAAAAGTAGTGTTTTTTTTAATGTAAAAGTGGAAGGGGAAGGGCATATTGGGGCTACTGTTGGATGCGCGCACACAACTATATAAGAACGCAGTTGCCCGCCGCAAGTAAACTGAAACTGTGGGCGCTAATACACGAACCGAACAAAATCAAAGTTGTCAGGTCGAGTGGTTCTAGAAGAAAGTGTCAAATCGTCAGTCTTCGCACCACACGTCCGTCTTTGAATTGAATCGCTCCAGAAAAAAGCCAGGTGCGCGCCCAGGAAGCGTCCCGCGCATCACATCCCATATCTATAAGCGCCCATAAAAGGGAAGAAACGATGCGAAAATTCGTGAGCGACAGTGCCAGTCGGAACTTTATCCTCCAACGTTCATTTCAACATCTGAGGCTGTTGCTGCAGCGTCCCCTCGCTGCTTCCCAATCCCGTTTCCTGTCGTCTACTCCTGTTCTCGATTTCCCTTCTTCTATGGCTTCATCCAATCCCTCCGCTCCTCCTGTCACTCTCGATACCGTTAACCCAAAGGTCTCTTTTTTCAACTTGTTTTATATACTTGAAATATACTGGACAACTTGGATCCACTGTTTGATCTCTCTTTCTGCCTATTGATAGTTAAGGCTTCTGATTCCTGGGTTTGACCTTTTTTGGTCTTTGCTTCTGGGTTTGCACCAAATTTCACCTTGATGGAAGCTTGTTGTGTTTGATTTCTTAAATCCGAACTTGCAGAGCATTTGTGACTATGTTCTCTTTCACATTAAGATTAATGGATAGTTAAAGTCTATTTGTTTGTTAAAAAAACTTTACTATTTCAGGAGCTTATTTGATCGTTTTATTTGTTTAGTGTTGTTCGTTTATCTGGGCATTGTTTTCTGTTTATTGGTCTTCCGTTTTGGTGATGGTATTCTATTTTCCCCCAACGCCTAGCAAGGCTTATTCTATTGTTTGACCAGAGAAATAATCATCACTTTCTCTTTATCTATCTTCCTTCCGTGTTTATTCTCTTTTGCACCAATATACAATAGTTTGCATCTTTCTATATTTATCCATCGATAAGCGAAATTATTGAGGCTATATTGCTGAATTTCGTTTTTTAACCGCTAATCCAGTACGAGTTTACTCTCCAGAGTAATTGATTGGCTCTTTAAGTTGTCTCAACGTTTCTATTAAACTTAAGCACTCTGACAGTTTGACAAATTTTAGACCCTCTCCAGGGACCCCTATCTATAGCTGCAGATATGCAGGGCTTATTTAAGAGTCCTCGGATTGTAAGAGCACCTTCTCTTAGTTACTTTTCTATTTTGACCTTTCTATTCCTTAATTTTGTAGCTTAGGAAATATGGATTGACAGGAGGATAAGAGGTCCTCCACTTCTGTGTTTCTATAGCTCATTTGCTCTTTTTCACTTATCGTTAGCGAGATAATTCTCTACAAAGTATCATTTGTACACTAGGAGTGTTTAACAATAGTAAGAATAAATCATTGTCAAATGTTAAATCTTAAAGATAAGGAAAGAAGTGGGAAAAAGGCATAAAAGAGTCGCAAAGATGAGTTTTCTTTTTCAGGGTGTGCTAGTTGTGAACACATGTATTCTTCTGGATATGACTACTCAAAACTCGAGTATCTTTTTCCAGGTTATTAAATGCGAGTATGCTGTCCGTGGTGAGATTGTCACCCTTGCCCAGGTAAACTACCAATAGTCATATTGCTTACAACTACTGCAGAAGAGTTCCTTTCTCTATTTTACTTTTTTAAGAGCAATTACTTTACATCAATATTTTTCCATTACTAAATGTGAGTCATGTAATTCCTATATTCCTTTTCTTCACCCCCCTCATAATTCCTTATGTTGTCTTCCTGTCACAGAGGTTACAAGAAGAGTTGCAGGATAAACCGGGCTCTCATTCCTTTGATGAGGTATGTTTCTTTTTGGCGACATGTTTGGTACTGACATTTCTTCGCTTAGATATAGAGCGGCTGCTCAGCTTATTTTTCTGTAGCGATTTTCTCAATGCTTCAATAACAGTTGTTATCTTTGGCTACCAATGGGCAGCGATAAATATGAATAAAGTTCTTGTTGCTATAATAGAAGGAAAAAAGGTTTATCATTCAGAATTTATCCTCGAACTTTGAGAAACGAGGCAATATCCTAATCTGACCTCGGAATGTTATTTGAAGATTACTAACAACATCTAAAAGACAATAGTGGGCCTATAACAGGGAAGAAAATAGGTTTTTCCTCCTTCAAACGTGTCATACTTGGATTTCTTTTAGACAAAAAAATTATTGAAATCAGTCCCTGTTGATTCGATCTTTAGCCAAAATTTCCCGATAAATTTCCATTTTGGATTTGAGGTGTTGATGTCTGGTTCGTCAGGCAATCCTTATCTGTGGGGTACTGATATTGTTGCATCATGTACAGATACTTTACTGCAACATAGGAAACCCTCAATCACTTGGTCAGCCGCCAATAACTTTTTTTCGAGAGGTTGGTTGTCTCTAACTGTGCGCTAAAAAGCAGCAGCACTAATACAGCTAGATGGATACTTAATTTATGCCTTAATCATCCCCTTTTAGGTTCTTGCTTTGTGCGACCATCCAGCCATTTTGGACAGAATCGAAACGCAGGGTCTATTCAGGTACCTAAAATTCAATTCCTAGTATGTACTCAGTACATCTCTTTATATGGATCTAGGTTCTATATTCTTGTTATCGCCACCACCGTTTCCATATTATTTTCTATCTAGTGTATCTAGCCTATGAATTTCTGCTGAGTGAGTCTACAGCAAATGGAGAAGCAGCTTAGGATACCCTTTGCGCCTTCTTATTACAGGTTTTATCAGTATGGTGGAACCTTTCCTATCTTATGGATGTCAATGTTTATGACAGTTTTTTTTATTGGATTCTTTAAGCAGAAGGTGATTGATACAGACTCCATTTAACTTAAGTTGATACAAGCCAAAAGCCGACCTATGTCAGGATAATCCTTCTATGGAACACCCTGGTAGTACTCCTTTATTTTTATGTGGCTCCAATATGATGTATCAGAGCACACCAGACCATCTCCTTATCCTTTTTTCAAGGAAAAGACGTAGCAGACTAGCCAATTCATGTATCAGTTAATGAAAAGAGTCCTTTCTCCTTGAAGCATGATGGTGTTTCAATGCATGAATTGACTGGAGTAGTTTTCAGAGCCCACAGCGCCTTCTCCTTTCTTTTCAAGGAAAAGACAGCAGACTAGCCAATACTCATATCAGTTTAGAAAGAATTCTTTCTCCTTGAAGCATGATGGTTTATCAATGCATGAGTTGACTGGAGTGAAGAGATGTTTCCCCTAGTTCTCCAAATTACTTTTTGAATTTTGGAGCAGCCTCTGCAATATCAGCGGTTCTATAACCATTACCTAGCAACTTCATTAGGAAGATATCTAGACGTTCTTTTTTAATTGTTTTTGCCGTGTATGGTTCTTCTTTTGAGTTGCAGTGCAGATGCTGTAGAGCGAGCTTGGCAGATTCTGGATCAAATTCCAGGAAGAGCAACTGGTGCTTATAGCCACAGTCAGGTACTTGTCACACCATCCACCACAGAGGACTTGAAGAGGATCAGCTGATGCTTATTGATGGTCCATGTTGAGATGTCATATGACTGGTATTATGTTCCTTTGTGCCTCAGGGTATCAAGGGATTACGTGATGCAATTGCTGCTGGTATCGAAGCTCGTGATGGTTTTCCTGCTGATTCCAATGATATTTTCTTGACTGATGGTGCAAGCCCAGCGGTAACTTTCCAGTTAACATAATAATTTTTTTATGCCAATATTTTCCACTACCATTTGATATATCATAACATGTGTTGTCTCTCTTAACAGGTCCATATGATGATGCAATTACTGATAAGAAATGAAAATGATGGAATTTTTTGTCCCATTCCTCAATACCCCTTGTACTCTGCTTCAATTGCTCTGCATGGGGGCACCCTGGTAAGCTTCTAACTTCAAGGATATTTATTCAGAATCTCAAGATAAAACAGGCTGATTAGTTGGTTTCAAATACTAACTACTTAGCTGGCTCTGTTTGGTGAATGACCTCAATCCTCTTGTAGCATAGATTTGAAATTATCCTGATGCTGAAACTTGGGAGTTTGAAAGAATGATAAGATATTCTCTTGGAGCTTTTCTTTCAATTGTATAAGACTGACTCTTTTTTATGTCAGGTTCCTTACTATCTCAATGAAGCAAAAGGATGGGGACTGGAAATTTCTGAGCTTAAGAAGCAATTGGATGCTGCCAAATCCAAGGGCATCACAGTTAGGGCCTTGGTTGTTATTAATCCAGGAAATCCAACAGGGCAGGTAAGCTGCGAGTAGGTTTTTAGAAGTAAGAGATTTCATGGAAGAGTGAACACCAGGATAGTTAAGTTTCTACTTTTGGCCATATTAAGCAAGATGATTTTGCTGCGATGCCTGCAGGTTCTTGCCGAGGAGAACCAGAGGGACATTCTGGAGTTCTGCAAGAAAGAAGGTTTCGTTCTACTGGCTGATGAGGTGGTTTAATCGTTCTTAGTAACTTAAGTTGCTGATGCATCATGCAACTCAATTATTACCTAGAGATTTAGTACTTCTATGCAATTGAACTTGAATTTGTTCTATTTTGGTTTAGAATGGGCTCGGCATTCACTCTCTTTGCCTGTTTAGAGTCATACCAAATAAATCTAGAGGGGCGGGGCTGTACTGCGCGAAAGTGACAATTAATGTCCCCTGTACTTTATACAGGTATATCAGGAAAACATTTATGTTCCTGAGAAGACATTCCACTCGTTCAAGAAGGTTTCTCGGTCTATGGGGTATGGTGAGCAGGATATCTCCCTAGTATCATTTCAGTCTGTCTCTAAAGGTAACTTCAATTTACCAATTCGATAGACCCAGAAAATAAGGGAGAAGTGCTTTTGCAAATATTTGATGAAAGCATGAGTTTCTCTGCTGCTTTCAGGCTATTATGGAGAGTGTGGAAAAAGAGGAGGTTACATGGAGGTCACAGGGTTCCATGCTGACATAAGGGAACAAATATACAAAATGGCATCTGTAAATCTTTGTTCGAACATCTCTGGTCAAGTTCTTGCAAGCCTCGTCATGAGCCCACCCAAGGTTTATTTTTTGCCTCTTGGGATTTGTGTTTTCTCTAATTCTACAAGTTTGCTTACTCCATCAATTTGTCTTTCTGCTTAGGGTGTCTAGGATTAGACACGCTTAAGTAGCAAGCATGAAATATCTTCTTCTGGGAATTGGTCAAACCAGGTCAGATAGTTCCTAACTTGGGACCGTAGGCTCTGGATCATCAGTTGTTATAGCTGAAGCCTTCTGAACTAGAATTGCTTCAACCATGTTACACCATTTAAAGTGACTGGGCATGGTTTGCCCATTTTTGATGTACACGTTGCCATAAGGCACTGGCCAGATGGGCTAGTGGAAAAGAGTTTCTTTGGAAGTCTCCTGGTTGAAAATTTTGATTTTCTAGTAGGATGTCAACTTCATTCCTGATTTATTTGCTATTTGATGACGTCTGCAGGTAGGTGACGAATCATACGAATCGTACTGTGCAGAGAAGGAAGGAATTCTATCATCGCTGGCAAGGCGTGCAAAGGTTAGTTAACTGAGCTGAACTAAGTCTATGGAATGAACCAGTGAACATAAACTAAAGGAATACAGCATAGGTAGGTCAGTTAGACAGAACTTGTGTAGGATGCATTGTCATGTGGAAATCCGTTCTTGGTTTAGGACAGTAGCCGAACTTGATTCCTAATCACCTAATGGATAGATTTCCTGGTAACGTTATACTTTTTTGACAAGCCAATTCCATATCAACTTCTTCGAAATGCTTTGTGTCAAAAGATATTTTGATAAGACTGATGAAATGTGCTTTTTCTTTATCTTCTATTGTTTATATTACTATACAGGCCCTAGAAGACGCATTTAACAATCTAGAGGGAGTATCATGCAACAAAGCAGAAGGGGCGATGTATCTCTTTCCCTGTATTCACCTGTCCCAGAAGGCAATTAAAGCAGCAGAGGCTGTAAATACAGCCCCAGATGCATTCTATTGTCGCCGCCTCCTCAATGCCACAGGAATTGTTGTTGTTCCTGGTTCTGGCTTCGGACAGGTTAGTTAAATCAAATCATGACATTATTGGGGATTACTATGGTATATAAGTGCTGATGATTTGATTGGAAGTTTAGAAACATTTCTTCAAGCAGAGAACCTCAAATAGACTATTTTTTGCCCCTTCTTAATTAATGATGGGAATTGGCTTGGAGATGTGTTGGGGCATGGGTCATGCATTTTCTGTTTTGGTAACTAGAATCCTGCGTGTATGATATCACTGCTTTGTTTTGCTTTCGTCATCTTCCTGAGTTTTTTTGGACTGACAGTAGTTTGTATTGTGATGCTTTTGTCAAAGGTACCTGGCACCTGGCATTTTAGGTGCACAATACTTCCTCAGGAGGATAAGATTCCTGCTATCATCTCCCGTCTGACAGACTTCCATAAAGGATTCATGGGCGAGTTTCGCGACTAAAGAGAACCTCTTAGACAGTTCACAATAAGGTGTGCCCATTTGACAATACAAGGATATGGGTCCAATTTCCATCCCTTTTTCCCCCTCATGCAGAGCATCATGTAGTCACATTTTCTCATGTGGAAAACATTTAGTCGGTCGAGTTGTACGAAAAATATTTGTGTGCGCAAATTTGAAGGATCATCTCTTGTTCATCTACCAGTTCCTCTTTTTTTCCTTCGGGCTTACTGGGGATTGCGTCTTTTTTTTTTGTTGGGAATTGCTTTATGTGATAGACCTTGCAATGTGCACATGGTGGCCAATTAGCAATTAGCAGTAGCCCCGCAACTACCCTATCTGTCCTACGCCTCCTTAGACTGGTAAATGAAAGAAAGAGAAGGAAAAATACAAACAAAGGTGAATCATTGAAGAGCTGCTGCCATGGACCATACATACCTAATGGGCAATAATATAACATATGACCCTGTAGTTTTTTTTTTTTCTAGTCAAACCCTTTATAGGGTCGCTTATTAGACAAAAGTTGAATACCTATGAGGGTAGCATGTGTTGTTCGAAAAAGCTAAGATGCAGATGGTTGGGCTGCACTCGCACTCGACAATGGAGTGGCGGAGAGCTTGACAGAGTGGCTTCTTCTCCTAAGAACTTCGCAAGCCAGTTTCCTTATGGAGAGAGAGAGAGAGAGAGAGAGAGTAAAGAAACCTCCAAATTAATGATATATCTGTAGGGGGAGACGGAGTAGATGAAACAAACACGATGGACCACCAAAGCCTTGCATCATTTACGAAGCTCTGGGTGCTTCGCCGGCGTACTCGGCATGTGGGTACACTGCTTCCTTATTGAGATACGTCAGATCTTTCTTTTTTCAAAAGTTACGGTGCTTGTTGCCTTTTGACGTGGTTGTATCCTAGCGTAGATGATGAAGTTGTTAAGCCATATGCAAATGTCTGCGCCACGGTCTGGTCCAAGCAGATCGAAATAGTTAAGGCACATGTCCATGTTCTGGGAGGTTCGGTCCTAACGTACAGGACGATAACAGTGATTTCCATCTATGGGTTGGATTCATAAACCATAAAAAAATATAGAAGCCATTAAATCTGCCCCCCACCCCCACCCCCACCGAAAAGAGAAAGTGCCAATTAGATTGAAGGGTACAGGAGAAGAAACTGACCATACGAACTTCCTTCCCTCTCCCAGAAGAAGGGAGGCTTCCCTACCCCATATGGCCTAATTGATCAAGAACATGGTTCTAGACATATTGGCCAAATTGTTTGATTGGAACTTCAAATGATAAGCCAGAACTTCTCGGATGAATGAACTGCATTAGGAGGGGCAAAGGGGGCGACAATTGAGGAGAAAAACCAACGGCGACATCCGTTTTAGTCATCTAGAAGCTCTCTTTATTAGGAGACTGACTGGGAAACGCACATTGTGCCAACTGAAAATTTGTCTATTTGTTTCATGCTCAATGATAGTTATGGCAAGGGAAGCAGCTACAGGAGTTTTGTCCAGTCAAATGCGAGTTATGCCGGTTAATCATCTTCCGTGCTTGTTCACTGGCCTTTTGTATTTGCTCCGAGTGTTGCTGCCTGGCTGCTGCTCTCAATTCTTCAGCTTTTCTATGAACAACTGCCATTCTCTTCATCAACTTTTCTTCCAAGTTTGATCGCATCCTCTGTATTTTCACCTGAACAATCACTTCAGCTCCAAGTTAGATGACCAAAATTCCAGAAAAGGTTCCAGTGATTCCAAATCCAGGCAATCAAGCAGGCAATTGGCACCATATGTGAAGTCAAAAGCACACCCTCCAAGACGTGGATTCTAATAAATGAACACGCTATACTCCAAACATAATCACAAGTTTCGTGTTTGATGTGTAGTGTCATATGATTATCTGTTAACGTAGCATCAGGCTTTTTTCGCTCCATCTGCAATTTCATGTATACTTCGTAATTCTCAACTAAGAGTGCAAGAGGCAAAAAGTAAAAAGCAGCAAATTCTGCCACCTGTTTTATTGTATCGATTAATATTGTATTCAACTAAACCCAACCAAGCTCCTTGCATGGAAGAGACCCCCGGTCAAACAAATACTCCAAATTGTCCACGAATTTCTAAATGCTAGAACTTCACGTCCATCATGACTTTCAGCTTTCTTCTTGTTTCTTCAAGGGTGAAGCATGCAGATTGGTGTTACCCAAGAATTAATAGGAAGAAGCATGTTGATGCCACCTATAACTAAATTCAGACGAGAATGTAGACTTGTCAAATGCGAAGGGAAGCAAGCTGTGTCCTGTCCAATAACTGCGGGTGGCTCGAGGAGGACCAAGCCAAGCCATAAGCCTGACAAAGCCTTCCAACTACAATTAATATAAACAGCCCCACTTTGACTGAAATGAACGGTTGGGTTGATAAACTAAGTCACTAAGATCACATAACAGACAAATGGACAAATATAGTTTAATAGGCCAATTTTTTCCCTTTGGAAAGATGAGGAACTAGGGTAAAGAAAATTTTCCAAAATAGTCCCCCCGTCCCAGAAAAATAGAGGTCTACGTTTCATGTTTATGATTACCTGCACTTTCTATGAAAAAACAACATTAAGAATAAAATGAAAGCAACAATCTCTGCCTGAATGGAAGCTAAAACATGTCGAAGGTGGAAACAGAAATAAAAGCATTAGAAAAAAAATAATCACAGGAAAAATCTTGAGAAAATACCTCGAGTTTTCTAGATTGAGCTTCTGCTTTTGCACTTTGGAGGTTCACCCAAGCTTGAATTTTTGCTTCTTCTCTTTGATACCTTTAACCCAAAATCACAATTGGCATCCAGCAATTTGCATGAGATAAAAAATGTTGGAACTTTACAAGCCAATTACCTGAGGCAGAACTTGGTCTTCTCCTCTTCTTCCCACGCAGCAGCTCTCGAGTCTGAAACACGTTTCGTGCATCCGTTTTCTGTTTCAAAATGTCTCAGGCTCTTTGATACTTCCTCTTCCTCCTCGGCCCTCGAGCTCCAATTCGACGTGACTGAATCGTATTGCGTCCCAAGTTGTAGCTTAGCTAAATGGCACTCTTGCAGCTGTGCAATGTCAATGGTGCTATCGGTGCTGCTGGAGTTCCCGAAGCCCAATGGTCCTGACCTACTAGCAGGCGTGTTATGGCGCGCAGGTGATGAGCTCTTGAAGGGCGTGTGGCACCTAGAAGTCGTGGAACTGCCAAGCGGAGTCATCTCCGTCCCAATATCTCTGTGTTGGACCTCATGAACCACGTCTGGACAGGCATCTTTCATGCTTCCATCCGCTGGGTTTTTGAATAGGAATCCTTCTTTACTGGGGTCATTGTATCTGGAATTGCGCCAAATGGGTTCTGTGTTGTCCGTGAACTTATCTGCATTAACAAATTTCAAATGGCTGGTACTTCATTGCAAAATTGAACGCACATTTATATGCGCATAATCTAGAATCAACAGCTTAATTCGAGTTTTATTGGCAACCAAATGGATGCTATGTTGAAGACTGCACCTATATTGTGATACAACGTTGCGCAACTAGGAAGTAGGAACACATTTGGATATTGTACCCGAACAAGGAACAAAACCAAACAGTAGAGCTAACTTTATCCCACTTTTGAAGAAAATATGAAAAAAGAGAAAAGGACGATATGATGATACCAGTAAAGCAAAAGGGGAGAAGTTGAGAAGTAAAGCCAAAAGGGTCAAGGTGCGAGTAAAGTTGAACCGGAGATCCTTACCTTTTAGAAGTACATCTGTTGAGGCTGAGACCCCATCGGGAGCTCTGACCGAGTAATGCTGGTCGAAAGATGCAGAATCTTGGAAGTTTGAAACTACTTTTGAGACCTTTTCCTCTGTGACCCTTGATTTCTCCGCATTGACCTCCGCTTGTTGCTTAAAGCAATATGACTGTTTATTGATCTTTGAGGACTCTGATGGCTTTATGGTATGAGCTGGAGAGTCATGGCTAGAACTTATCAGCCATTTCTCTGCGTCATCCCACTTTGAAGGAAAGTTCTTTCTTGAAGGATTCCCAACACTGAAGCTGAAAACAGGTCTACCAGGAGTGGGAGGAGCCTCTACTCTCCTCTGAGTGACTGAGTTCACTCCCTCTTTCCTCCTCTGAGCTGACACCTCAAGAAACCCTCCACCTTCCGTGATGTTATTTGCCATTGGAAATGTCTTGACAAAATCAGAAGTCTCTTTGAGATTAAGCTTGCAAAGTGGGTCGGGGAAGTTGTCTACAAATGGGTTATCTTTGTTTTTCCCATAGAAGCTTCCGTTGTCCTCTAAGGGAGATTCCTAAATCAAATGCACCCAAATAGAAAATAAAACAACACGGTTAGCGAAATCCATCGCAACATGGAACAAGAGCAAAAAAAAAAAAAAGATCACAAATGTGGGATCTTTACCCCATTAGACGCAAAGATAGATTGAGCTTGAAAGTATTCGGCGCTTGTGAGATTCATGGCCATGGGCTTGAAGTCAGAGGTGAGAGTAATGTGAGGGGCCTAAGGAATATCGTGTGAAGTCTCTTGTATGCTGGGCAAGCGGTTTGCTTATCTGCACCATTTTGATATAAAACGCTGTGATGAGAAAAGCAACCGAGGAGGCAGCTGAACAGTATAGCTGAACAAGGAAAAAGCATTGACTACCTGGAACCCCGGTCGACTACTATTACCAAACGACTCACATGCGATGAGCCAGCCAGCCAGCTCTCACTTCAAAATCAAACCACAGTGACAGTCCTGCATAGTCCTACTCTCGATGAAGTCGATGAGGAAGGGGACGAAAGAGTACTCCACGAAAAGAAGAGCGGGCTTTGAGAGGTGGAAAAAGCACTCGCGAGTCCTGACTGAGAAAAATCAAATATGATAAAACGATTCATTCAATAATGATATTCTTTTTGGGAACCTTCTTACTAGTTTTGATTCCCGCTTTGGTTTGTGTACGCAACACAGTTTACAGGCTATCATTGTGTTACCTTCCAGGTAAGCACGACTTTTGTCTGTCTTCTTGCTTCCATGCCTAATCCCATATGGAGTTCTTATTTTCTAAGCGCTTGGATGTACTATCCAAAGCTGCTTGCAGCATATGTATAAATTAATGAAAGCCCAAAAAGCTAAAGAGCCCTCCTTGCTTGGGCTCTAGGCCTCAACTAAATAAACATCTATCAAGGTTGGAAAGTACAATACATGTTCTGGTGGGATTGTGTGTGTCTTCTTGCTTCCGTGCCTAATCCCATCCGGAGTTCTTATTTTCTACGCGCTTGGATGTACTATCCAAAGCATATGTATAAATTAATGAAAGCCCCAAAAGCTAAAGAGCCCTCCTTGCTTGGGCTCTAGGCCTCAACTAAATAAACATCTATCAAGGTTGGCAAGTACAATACATGTTCTGGTGGGATTGTTTCTGTCTATACCAACCAGGGAGGGAATGGAGGTCTCTTGGTCCCAGGAATATGGGGGTGAAACAGCCCAAGAAGCAAAGGTATGGATCACGTAGGTTTAAAAAAAAATAGTTGTAGAACTTTTCTGTTGGATCTCAACTCTTCCATCGAAATCTATTAAAATAAAACAAAACAAAGAAATGGGTACCTATATTTGAGAAAATTAGAACCATCTAAAAATGGGGGTTAGGAAGCTTTCTCGTGGCACAAAGTAGGAACCATCCCTAAGATGATGACTACTTTAAGCCAAGCATGCCTCCGACCTAGATGGCCTTGTCTCCCCCAATTGACTTCTCAATCTTACCAATCACTAAATATTAAACTACAACAAACTGCCCTCCCTTGGACTTCCACTTCTAATCAAACTGTTGGCGTGCACGCCTGTGTATTTGTCTAAGAAAACATGAGTGAGAGAGAGAGAGAGAGAGAGTTGCTTCTGATAATGAAAGGACTGCTTACTTGTCCACTTTTTTTTCTACGCTCTTACTTGTCCACTTAATGTGTTGAAAATGTAATAAAAAGGCTTTGAATCATGTGGGCGCTGCCTTGTGCACGCAAGAAAGCGAGGCTGATTGGTGTGTCTAAATCTGGATTGCAACGCTAGGCCGCTAAAATATTGCTTTTTTTCACATAACTTTCTGCCTGGTCATCTGCCTACCTCTAAGGCTCAAGCAAGAGATTACCAAGCTCGTAGGAACATTTGGAATCTTTGATAATCGAAGCATATGCTCATATGTATGAAAGAAAAACAAAAAAACAAAAGACTTAACGAGTCGAAAGCTTATCCATAATTCTTAAAGTACTACTCATATACTACTTGTAGAGAAGGATAAACTTTTTAATTCAAGGGCATTCTGTCATCCAATTTTATAAATGAGTCAATTACTTGCGGACCATAATATATGTTCATTATGCAGTGACATACCCATATAGAAGAGTAGAAATTCTGCTAAAGAAATAGGGTGAGGTAGAGCCAACTCATCTAAAGCTATGTTTGTTATCCAAAATTTTAACACAATAAAAAAATTACAATATAATCTTTCTCTCCCCCATCACATCATTAATTTTCACTATAATAAATATTAAAAATCATCTCTTTTCACTTTTTCACCAAGTTCAATACACTAAAATTTTATCACTCAAACACAACCTAAATCCAATTATAGAACTCTTGCAATACAATTAGGAAGAGTAGAGAGAGAACCTTGAAAAAAATAAGCAAATGTTGTTGAGATTGCTTGATATAAACGTTGAAAAATAGGCAAAATCTTGCTGCCATTGAAAATGTTATCAACTGTCCTAGAAAGGGAAAGTCCGTTCTTAATAAACCTTAAGATTATCGTAATTTAAGCTCAATGGACATCCTAAACGAAGGAGCTCAATGGGCATACTAGACGAAGAAGGTGACTATGTTTTTCCTACATTAAAAATGCAAAAGGACATACTCTATACAAGGTCTTGTCCTCTTGAAGTTTTTGCTTTATGGGGTAAAAGTGTGGGGGTGTGAAAATTGCAGGGAGTCTGAATTTCAAATCTCAGCAAGTTGATGTTGGTTTGTAAAGTAGCATCTCCAACTAGATGTGGTTTGAAGTACCAATGGAAGAACATAAGCGTGGTAAAAAAAGGGCAGTGAAATTCTGAATAGATCCACGAACAATTGTTTGGGCTGAAAAGGCAGTACAGACCCCCTACAGGATTGAACGGCAGCAACAGGTAGAAGATAAGCAAAATGGACCCCAGATACATTTATTTATGCTGCACTATGATTAGACATTAACCTATCAATAATTGATTTTTATATATCTCCTTGTAGGACTTAATGCCAACCAGAAAGAAATGTATAAAAGTTGCAATACTCATGACGACATGACCAACCATTATTCTTTCACCACCACGAGCACAGCCTCATAAAGAACAGACTACAGCTTCTTCCTCTTCCTTCTTGTTGTAGCACAAGATCAATGGCTATATCGTGGGCTTCTTCCACTCACGTCCCGGTTCTGAAATCTGGTCTAATCATAAAGCCTATCAGCAAATCTCTGATGCTTAGAGGCAATCAAGTTCCAGTCAGGAAAACACCTAGATTCCAGATCAAATGCTCCATCAGAAACAAGGTCAATATCCCTTCATTTTACTTTTTTTTTTTGTTATTCCTCTAAATACAACCCCTTTTTCTTTTTCTTTTTATTTTTTCGATTCTTCTTGTTGGGAGAACAATCCATCGACAACCTTGTCGACAGAACAAGAGGAAGTTGGATCAATTTCAGTGAAATACTTTTTCAAATTCCCTTGGGGGAAAAAGCCGAAAAGAGGGGAGAGAAAATATTGCTCCCCGTTGCTTATTGATATCTGAAACTAGGAATGGATTGTTGCAGGTTTTTGAGGATCAGTCCAATGGAATAATCTGCTATAGGGATGAAAAAGGGGAAGTAATTTGCGAAGCGTACGACGAGGGCCCTCGCTTTCAACAACAGATTCCAAGAGCAGCTTGTCATCCAAGGTAGATAGTCCTGACATATATGAAAAATAATATACCAAATTTCAAAGTGTTGGAACCTATCTAATTCTTGATTTTGCCGGGGGGATCAGAGATGTCGAGATCTTTGATCTTCTTCTTCAACAAAGTAGGTTTCAGCTTGTGAAAGGCAGTGAATTGAACCACGATGAAGAAACTGTAACTGTGCAGAAGGACTTCAATTGCAATGGCTTCAACTCATTCTGCTAATCGAGATGTCTTCAGTTCTCAACTACGTGCTCTTGTATGTGTAAGGCAAGCATATAGATCAATCATAGACTGTGTATAGAGGGCATAAATGCGCTTGTTTTATTTTTGAAGCACATTCTTTTTCCATGCTTTTTCTCAGAAAACGAATTATCCCTTTGGGTTTCTTCTTTCTTTACTAAATTCAGGTATAATGCATTCTTGGACAGAACTAACAGCTGCACAATGCTACCCAAAACCATGCCCAATACATAAAAATACTAAATGAGTAATTGGAAGATATCCACTCATATAGTGGACCTACCACAAATCCAACATTCGAGACACCTTCGTTTTTTGATGAAATTTGTTAACAAATTGAAGCTCTCAGAGGGCACAGAACAGAGGATACCAAAACTAGAGCTCTAGCCTCTACGAATCATGAGCCCAAAGATTTTTTGTGCTAGTTAGCCATTTCAGTACTAGCATATAGATTCATGGAAATCTCCAACAGGATAATAACCTTCAAATGTATCCGAGGCTAATGTCTGAAATCTCAAGAACAGATTGCTAATGACTGCCCTTTTGAGCCGAGTTGCTTCTTGATGATAGTTCCCATGTTGCTTAAAAAAAAATCTCAAGAATAGGGAAGTGCAAAATAAACGACGTGAAATGTATATTGCTCCTGAGACCGTAATGCTTGGGCTTCCTCGTACCAACTACCAAATGGACGTCCCCATGTAAACACATCCAGTAATGTTTTACCAAAAGGTTTTCACTTTGATTATCTTCTGTATGTGTCGTTGCACCTCTTATTTATAGTCCTTTTGGAATCCTCAACGACGTGTTATGTTCTGAGGGTGATCAGCATAAATCATGAGCCCCATGTCCCTTCACCAACCCACAAAAGAAAAGGAACAAGAGAAGAGGCAGAGAACAAGAAAGCCCAGAACAGAACACCAGATAGGAATCTTACAAATAACATCAAAAATTTTAAAAATGAAATATTTATACACATTGTAATGCTACTAAATACATGAATAATATTTTGTACAAAGATTTCATGGAGAGGTCATCCAATATTATACCCCTGACAGGAAATCTACCCCCCCGGCTTCAACCGCCTTCCTCTGCATCTTCTAACAAATGATTATGAATTTCTTGTTGATAAAAAAGTACAAATGAAACGTGAAAAGGGAAAATATATCAACAGGAAAAAAAGATCATGTGAGAGAAGCAATTCGAAATTACATGTTTAAAATGTACAAGCTCAGAGACTCGCAGCATCACTCAACTGAGGTCCCCACCTTGTGCGTTCTCTTCACATAAATCAGTTTGGGATTTACTAGGACGGATAGAAGGAGGAGACCATTGATCTGGGACCATGAGAAAATAAGTAGTCATTGCTTTCCTGAACCTCTTCTTGTATTGCTTGGGAGAAATCACAGTTGGAGATTCGTTTTTTGGCCCGCCAAGGATGCCTGAAGCCTTCACCCATGTCTCTAGATGCTTGTCCCATGTATACTGCCGCATGAAATCGATGATCCCAAGAACTAACTCGTGCTTCTCTTCATCCACCCCAACCAGTAAAGAGTAATCCATCACGTCAATTGACTGCATCAGCAGAGTGTAATACCAAATTATAACCCATAAGGATATCATCTAATGTAAGGCTGGGAGAACCTCTCTCTCTCTCTCTCTGTACAGCTTAATTATTGTAAATGTAGTTTTTTTCAAATAGCAAATAAATTTTTTCCATAATTGGAGTCTAAAGAACTTGTTCTGTATTTCTTAGAGCACACAATTTTTTCATAGACATGAGTTTAAGGAACTTACTGCAAGAAATGATGTATCGTTCCAAACAGCTCTTTCCAACAATCTTTTTGCTTTGTTTCCCACAAAAATAGGAGAAGTCGGCATTGCTTCAATCAAGTTCTGATCCAGCAGAACTTTGTTGCTCCCACTACAATCAGGATTATACCGCGATCGAGAAGATCCTTTAAGATCATAAAGCCGTGTCAAGTTCCTTCTAAACAGAAGGTTCTCCATAACTAGGACATCCATCTTTGATTCTCTCCCTCCTTTAAGATGCTTGGATGTTACCTTCCAACATAAAGCCAAAAGATTAAGCCCCCAGGATCTTATGTATCTAAGGGTAGTTCAATAAATAATAGCTTCTTTTTTCTTTTTGGAGAAAGAATGAAGGTATTTTCGCTCCAAATCAATAGCAACAAGTATGACAGGCCGGTGAAATGGAGCAATCATGGAACTTAAACTACAAGGAAACAGAAGAGTGAATTAATGGACGCTCTAAGGCAGATCCAAACATCAGCTACTTATTTCAAGCTTTTTAAGTGTTAATAGCTGGATTAGCAAACAAAAGATCTATAACATTTACCAATAAAGACTGATCATAACAGTCGTCCTGGAAAGAAAGAAGATTCGGACACCCAACAACTAGGCCACCCCTCAACCTATTTAGGTCCTCCTTTCTACAGAATTTCTTTTCAATAATAAGCTTGATTACCAAAGACAAAATTGTCACCACCATATATACAACCGACCATGCATATGTGCAAATCTTTTTCACACTTTTACATATAGAAAAGAAAAAGCGATTAAGTATAAAAATTCACAAATCCTGTCTGATCTTTGACAGAATGTAAAAAAGGTACTTGCAATTTTAATAGCCACGTCAAGGACAGAATGTGAATAAGGAATGGTACTAATTTAATGCAAATCTCAAGTAATAGGGCATCATGAACTCTTAAACTGATTCTTCCATTCCATCAATTATGATGATGGGGACCATTTGCTAGCCATGTCAAGGACAATGAATAATGCATCATGCAAAAGAACCAGCTCCCCAAGAAATTATTTTGTTTGGGTTGCCACGGCATTGCCCTTACTTATCAAGAAAAGTTGTGCATCTATGTATTGAGGAAGCCGATACACATAGCACAATAATCTGCATTAAGATTACCAGCTATTTAATTCATGGCTAGACAAGGAAAGCTGCTAGGTGAATAAACAAGTATGATGGTTTAGACAGAACAGTGCTTAGAGCACTCAAATAAGTACCTGATAGATCCCCAGAATTTTTGCCAGGCACGTTGGACTTCCTGAGTCAATTGATTCTGATAGGTACTTGAAATATCCAGGAGCAAATTTTATAAATGATTCCAACTCTGTCTTGGTGACTTGTTTAATTATAAATCGATCGTCCAAGGTTTTTGCAAAGAAGACATTGCTCTTGCCACCCTTGGCACCCCACTTTTTACAACGACTGAGAGACCTTATGAAATCAAGCTCAGAAGGACAACAAACCTTCCTCAAGGCTTCAAAACGCTTTGCATAGTAACAAGTCACAGAATATTTCACCTTACCAAGCGGGCTATCATCGCCAAAAGAAACTCTGGCATGCAATGCTTTTGTATATGAGAGTGGGTCTAGAACCAGGGAGCTGCGAGATCCAGACATGGATAAAATACTATCATCTGAGGACCCAAGACTTCTGTGGTATTCAGAGGCTAGGTCATCGATAGAATGAAACGACTGGGAATTCACTGAATCAGAAAGGGATAGGGAAGTGCCTAAATCAGCACTGTCTTTTGGCCTTTCACAGTCATCAGACAGTTGCATTTGATATTCCGGTGATACTAAAGCATAAGATATAATACTTGATGGCTCATCATCGTATACAGGAATGACAGTATCATTAACACCCACAGGAAGAAGCAGCCTAGCCCCACCTTGGAGTTCCAATTGCCGAAAGGATGAAATGTAGACTGGAGTATACTCACTCAGTGTATCAAGCTTTTGAGCACTAGCAAAAATATTCCTGTTCAAAGACCGGTAGAAATTTAAGAAAGGCATTTGTGACAAGCTTACAGAGTCTTCAAGGCTATCAGGGCTCTTAGTGGACAGTGAAGGGGAAAGAACAAGGGCAACCTTGGTGCCATTTTGCTCTTCCGCTTGGTTCTCCGACTCCAATCCCTCAGCCACTGCAGGTGTGGTTGAAGCTTCTGCAATGGCCATATCAGGAAGTGTAATGGTATTATCCTTCGGTATTCCAACTCCGGTAGGATTCTCACCCGTCCATGCAGCATCAAGGGTATCTGACAGATTTGCCATGATAGGGAACTGCCCATCTGAGAGGGCCCTACGGACATTTACCACTGATTTTACAGGGTCGGATTGATCTAGACCCATGTCTTTTTCTTGATGAACTGCATCAGACTGGTTCGTATCACTACCATATCCTCCTCCTCTCTGCTCAGGGCTTTTGTTAACCTTTGCATCGAAAGTAAGAGAGTCACAACTATGGAAGCCTTTCTCAGGCTTGTAGGCAACACTGACTTCTATGAGCTTATCATTATTAACAAGGGGTTTCTCCAAATGTTCTAGGTATGAGCTGCCCAACCCATCCTGAAGGCTGTTCAGATCTAAACTGGCTGCATAAATCAGGCAATGGTCCCACATATAAGATTGAAAAAGCAACTGCCTCCGCAACCGATTGATCTCAAGAATGTCAATAACAGGTTGGCCCATTTTTGCTTCCTTGTTCAAAGTCTTTTGGAGTAATTCCTAAGAAAACGTTATAAAAAAAAAAGTTAAAAGACTCCAGAATATTAAAATGCAGCAAACAAACATTGCGCTTGAAATAATAGACATTGTCAAGATTTGATATTTTTCATCGTATAGATTTCCAGTACACTTTTATCCAATTTCCCTTCAGGACCTGTATCTCTTGATGTGAAAACAAAACAGAGCCAACTGATAGGGGAAAAAAACAACAGCTTTTCAACCAAAAGATGTTTGCACCACTCATGCTACAAACAATAGAGAACTCAGAAGCTTTAAATAAAGAAGGCCAGAACATAATAATTATACAATTTTAAAGGTACAAATCTCAGGTCAATGATTTTTCTTCATCATAACTAAAGCTAGTGCTGGCAATCAAGAGAAAATAGTATGTTTAACCATTTCTGTAGAGACCCTCTCCGCTCTGCATATATTTCCATTGATTCAAACCATCTATGTATATGCATTGGCATAAATCTTTGGACAACATGAAACTTGTATAATTAAGGTGGGAAAGTTTAAAATAAATAAAGAAGGGCCTCACCTCAAAGTCAGCCTTCTCTTTTTGTAACATTCCTTCCAGTTCTGCAATTCGGCGCCTTGTTTCAGGGGTTTTCATGGCACTATTAAGAGGCCCTGAACCAGATCCTTTCTTGGCTATTTGGCAGAGAGCATTGAGTACTTCAGAAAATAGAAGCTCTGCCTGGTCAACCACCTATCATAAAACAGAATTAAATCAGCAAATGCGGTTACATAATTTAACTGTAACCTTCAAAAATTCAAACTTTTTTTTTCTAAGCAAAATTCAAACTTATTATCATTGCACCTCATCTGTTTCTTTTTGTATCCACTCCTGGTTTTCATAGCTGAAGTCCAGTTTTGGTGGTGGAAGGTAGACAGAATGAACATCAATCGACGCATATCGAAAGCAAGCAACCATTTTTCCGAATCTGCAAATGTAAAAAAAAGTTAGGGGGAGACAGATTAAACAGTGCACATGGACTGCATTTTGTATTTGTTTCCTTTCCACCCATTTATTAGCTAGGTTGGCAGGCTACCTCACTGAAGGGGCACACTACTCCATTAAACTCTTTTAACTTTCTGAAGATTCAACAAATACAAATGACCATCCAGAAAGAGGGGGATACAAGAGGGTGGCTGCCATATTCAACCCCTCACAGAATACCCAAGAGGATCAATTTCGATTTAACCAACTGAATCTTCAATCTAGAGATGTGTTTTATCGTTCAAAGAGACAACATAAATGCCATGTAAACTGCACTCTTCCAAAACGAATACAACCACTCTCCACATTGCGACCAAATCTATGAGTAGTAAATGTACAGGAAACTGAGATATGAAGAACTTACCCGTAGAAACGAAGACAATCCCTGTGTAAAGAGTGGCCACAACTTGCCACCCTGCTTGCAGCTGCATGGTTTGAAAAACTGAGCTCCAAAAATTTTCCAAACGATAAACCCCAGGCAGCATCAGACATCACTACTCGCCGGGTTGCAGGAGGAAATCCATTGGTCCTTGGACACCGCAGGCATCGGTGCCACATCCAGATCTTACCTTCCCTTTCACCTGGTAAGAGAATTTCTGGTAGCTTCTTTACAGATATGGTGAGTGTGCCTTGTCTGTGCGTGTAGCAGTGAACATGGGCTTCTGATGGCATACCACAAGAACGACATTGGTAACTCTGACAAACATTTAGGGACCTCAGTGTTGGAAAATGTATTGCAAGGTTCTATACAAGGAAGTACACTGTGTGTATATGCATATGTAAATGTCAGAAAGTGTACTCACCTGATCAAACAAATGATCCCGTAAAAACCTACCAAGAGGTTTGTCAAAGCTGCCATAGTATTTGATACGAAAGAGATGGGACCTCTCACAAACAGTCCCCTTCCATATGCAACGGGATGATAAGGAGACCAAAATGCTCTGGTGATCAGATGGTGATGGAGGAAACACTTCTTTTAAAGGCATAGGATCTTCTTTCAAAGGTCCTTGTTCCTCCGGACAGTATTTACTCTCTTCTTGCAGGGATGAAATCTCTGAATTTCCCAGCTGATTTTCGACCATTTCAGTGTGACCATTGGCGAAATTGTTAGAGAGCACATGACGACCTGTCTCTAGAGCCCCAAAGCCATTTATATTGAGATGATTATGCATGAAAAATGGGCTGCTGTCGACTGCAGAAGTTTCAACCACTGGGGGTTCTTTGAAACCCATTTTAATCTTTTGATTCTCCTCAAAGCTACAATATGGAGAAAGTGCATTAAGGTAAGAATCAGGAAAAACATTCCTTGATGGAGCACAGGAGGTAAATGCTGTGGAATTCATCAGATCTGTTGTGGATTCAATGGATTGATGAGTAGATCCATTAGGTAAATAAGTGCGTGGAATGTTAATCGATGATGCCAGATCTGAAGGAGGGACACTGTTAGATCTCCGTGGTTCACCGATATGTTGCGGTCCTTGTGACTTGCCACCAACAGAAGCACTGAAACCAGGTACCATTGAGATGGATCTCTCAATGCTTGACGATTTATCTGGAAGAGCAACTGTTATTGGAGAATTCAAGGGGAGTTCTGGCAGAGAGGCTCCTTCATCGGCAAGAAAAGAAGTCTCCAAAGCCAAGTGATAAGCCGCAAAAACTCCATACTGAACCACATGCTTCACTTTCTTCAATTCATCCCCATTAGCACCTCTAAGTAAAATCTGAAACAGAGAAAGGCGTGAATGAATACCTTGATGCAGGTCTATGAAACACCTTTGCATATATGAGACAAGATCCCCATAATTGTCCACCAACAGCTTCATACACAACTTGCATGAAAGTGTAGAGTTGGGGCCAACATTTGTCTGGATGAATATATTTTTCTCATTGACCTATATGTCCAAAGTAAGTTCAAGGGCTTACCGTACAACCCAGTGGCTTTGGGCACCCTTCAAAATACATCAGCGTCTTCACCAATTTTTTGCCACTCTGTCCAGCAGAACCGCGATCTTCAAGAAACCTCTCCACATGAAATGCATCACAGTAGCCCAACTTCTGTGATGAAACGTGATCAATTGAAGGTGCAATTTGAGCACCTGTGCAACGGGCAATGCGTTCCAAAAGTGGCCTCTTTATGTTAAGAACAAGTGATATGTCTTTTGCAAGAAGGTACTCCTGTGCATGTCGAGAGACTGATTTCTCCACCAAAAGGACATCAGGGTGGTGGGCATCTATCTTTGCCACTGCCATCTTTAGGTGGTCCATTTCCTAGATAAAGACATGAAACACATAAGAAAAGGGAAACCGAATTCTTATGCACTAGAGACCAGTAAGTGACAAACTAACACAGAAAAGGGTAAAAAATAACAACCTGCTGCAACAGAGTATCAAAACTTGACAAGAGGTTAGAAACTCGCTGGTACTCGAGAGCCCCCTCAAGGATCAACAAGCGAGGTTTGTCAATTTTTGATGTCATTCGCCGGTGAGCCACATTTTTCTTACAAACAACTCCTTTGACCACCACACTAGATTAAAAGCAACTTAATTAGAAAGAAGAAACATTAGAGACTGAAAAGGAATGTTATATGGAAGTTTCTCTTAATTAACTAGAAGTATCTATCCTACACAGCCAGCCACTTATTTGTTGTGGCTTGATAATGCAGATAAACTCTAGATAGTTGAGATATCTTACACTCCAACCACCATGTAAATCAGGAAACTCAAACCACAGCCAAGGAGGTGGTAAGCATACCCACTTGCCAATCAAGCCACTTCTTCGAACAATGATATATGAAAGTTTTTAGGGGACTAGTAATGCTACAACTACAATGGTCTACCTATTAGATATATGACTTGGTGACATTACAATCCAAGGCATGGTTAGTGCCATCATTATAAGATATGTCTTTGCTTTGTTTAGGTGCCGCACCAGATTTGTCTTTTCTATCTTGCCTCCATGGTTTGTGAGATATCTCTTGTGGTGTTATTTTAAACATAACCCACAAAATTACTTCTCTCATAATTCATCTATTAGTTCACCATTTATGATCAGATCAAAAACTTAGTCTCCAGCCACCACACTTTGAGCACTGCATTCATTTCAAATTCATACAACACTGTTCAGCATCATGAGACTAGACAGTGTCAATGATGATTTTTTTTTTTATAAGTTAATGTCAATGATGATTTAGAGAATGACAAATCAAAATTTATGAGTTTGTGTCCAAGAATGTGAAAAGAGATGCACGATTAATATACAGTTGTCGTAACTACTGAATCTTTTACCTATCACAGCGATGCCCAGAAGGTATGCATTTAACTTTAACATATCCACCTGGATCCATCCCTCCACCTTTGCTCATATCTGGTTTTAAAAGTGTAGCAGCCTCCCAGGACAGAGATGTTATAATCTCTAACCAATTCTCTTTTTCATCTTCATCACCAACGAGAAGGTTTTCAACCTGCAATAGCTGAGCTACCAAAGCTCTAAAGTGCCCATCAACCACATTCTTCATAGCCTTCTTGTGCTCCTCACTGGACCTTTCCCTATTGCGAGACTCCCCGCTTCTAAAACTGCTTGAGTTGCGTAAGTATCCCCACTCTCCTGCAGCATCACCATAATCATCATCATCATCAAAAAGACCTGCTTCCCTTTCATCTTCTTCATCTTCTGGCTCAGGGGGGAGCCAAAGAAGTCCATTGTTCTCAAAATCCACAGGTTCTGTTTCAACATCCTGTGCCACATACATAGAGGGAGGTGCTTCACACTCATCACCAACATCCTGTTCATCTTTTTTCCCATGCTGTGGAATTCCTTCCAAACCCTGTGAATCGAAACTGCGATGTATTGGAGAGTTGCTTACACTTTTTACATCGTTGTTTTCTCCATCAGGATGGAATTCATGTGAGCCATCGTTGCTCAGCTCATAAAATTCAACTTGACCATAGTAATCATTGACTTGGGGAAAGTGCCTCGTTTCAGAATCTGACCGATACACACCATACTCATCTTCATCGTCATCACTCCTGATGCCACAGGAAAAGCAAGAGATGTGTAACTGGTAATAATATGGGGAAGAAAAAACCTACTTTTCTTTTTACACGCAACATCTACTGCATACACTTAAAGTGCAGTACCACTATAGAAGATGACATTGTAGCATCAGCTTTAGCAGATTGCATTGTAAGTGATAACCAAGTGATACTGTCATCCTTAAGTGAATGTTAAAACACATCAATAACAAATTACTAATTGTGGTGTTATTGTGCATATTTGTATACATCCTTGAGCCAATCTCATCTCATAATTGCAAAAATTGAAAAGAAAAAAAAAGGATATCCGTAAAGTGAGTGCATTAAAAAAGGTTATAGTTATGTGTGTAAAATGTCCTGGTGTGAATCCAATACGAAGAAATGACAGAAGAGACATTCAAACCTGTTCACAGAGAATCCATACTGGTTTGGATTCCCAACATCTGGAACAAGGTCATTGTTCCTTACAGAAACTACTTCGCCTTGCCTATCCATGCTTGCTTCCATCAAAGAGGATTGATGCAGGCTGTGACCTGAACCGTGTTGAACTCGCTGATATGGATCAACTGGGTACGGTGTTGAGCCAAGTGTAATGCTACTACTGTTAGCAGTACCAGTAGATTTAGTGCTAGCCAAACTTGCCGATGATGGTGAAGTACTGAGATCCAGGTTGGAAACCTGGACCCCATTCTCAAGAGTAGCTATGCTCTTCTCCCATTTCTTGAAACAATAATTACATACCCGAATCTTCTCCCACTCTTCCTGGGCAATTGCTGGATCACCAGATGAGGCAGGAACTGAATTCGACGTGCACCTGGCACAGAAAACTAGGCCACAAAGGCGACAATGGTGCTTACGGTTAATGATCGTGAACTGAGAATCACACTCGTAGCATACCCTACAACTATGATCAGGCATCCAAAAATCCCTCATCAGATTAGCTGGCTCGGATCGCCAAGGGATCCACGATTTCAAGATGCCAACTAGCTCAGAGAATGTCTTGTCGGGAGCGTCCATTGACAAACAATCCTACAGCCTTGTTCATTATGACATGCTCATTTGTCACTCTTCACAAACAACCTTGATTGCAACCAACTCCTCCGAATTACCAAAACTGAATAACACAAAATCCAACTTGGAGTATCTCTGCCCCAGTACAAAAAGCAGTCAGAACAGCATAAAACAATTCAGGAAAGAGATTGCTGCCTCCTCCTTTCTAACCACTGCCACCTTGTGATCGCCTAAACCTGAAACCCTACTTCTCACAAAATTCAGCTTCAGATCAGAGTAAAAAAATCTCCTAAATCCGAATACTGCTTCCACATATATTCATTAACCAAAAAGACAAACCAGCTCGGTTTGCCCTGAAAAACAAAAACTAACCCAGGTCGTGGAATTAAATGCACATCAAGAGGCAGACACTGCATTAAAGGAACCCGAAAAGCTCCAATACCGTACAAAACCTTCACAAAAGCTACGCAAATGAGATTCAAACAATCTTCTTTGGGTAAACCAACTCAAACCCAACTGTCTTCCATCACTCCCACGCGCTACCCATCGATTCCCAAATCCAAAGCGAGCCCCTTATCCAAAACAAACTCGATCATCCAAACAAATCGTATTCGTGTGCTTCTAGTGACACAATCTAATCTAACCCGCCCACCAAAAACACAAGAATTTAAGACAGGGATTTATAAATCTGATCAGAATGAGTATTATACCTCTGAGACCAACCAAATAACTTCGCAATCAGATCGTCTCCAAGCCAAAGACGAAAGGGCGCACCACCCAGATTCGCGCACGTGTACAGGAAACCGTGACACACCGAAAGCGCTCAGAGAAAGAAGGGTAGGTGGAGAAACTGCGGAAAAGCCACTGCCGAGAAAGCGACTTCCGCTGCCGCTTCAAAATACAAATGCTTCAATTTCCGATCTTTCAGACCAGTCACGGAGTCCCCCCTCAATATTTCACGCGGAAAAAAATAACAATAAAACAAGAAATCCAAAAATTATATACGACAAATTGGATGTATAGCAAATGAATGACCTCCCTCCTGTGAGCCTCTGCAATTGAGCCCCTGTCGTATCACAAAGTTGCATTTAAGCCCCTGAGGTAACAATTTATACCCTTGACTCCCTGAGGTAATGGTTTTTTAAAAAACAAGCCCATCTGTGTATCTCCGTCCAAACACTTTAACGGCAACTCCACCCAGTCATTCACTAACACCACATCAGCGCCTAATCGGCCATACTCAGCTAACAAAAACGAAATACCTTATCTCCCTCTTACCCATCTCTTGAAAACCCTCCCTCGTTCTTCCCAAATCTCAAATTTGTTAGAACCCTAAAAACCCTCCCCCGTATAATCAGCGATTGTCGTCTAGCTCGCAGTAAAAAACCAATAGCCGCATTGCCCCCTTTGAATCTCGATCAAAATTACTCATCAAATAAAATCTAGAAATTAGCAGTGCCGACGAACCCGAAGAAATCTCCAAATCTCCCAATATGCATATATAGTCTGATTAACTTTGCTCCGAATCTCCCGAACCAGCAGTGCCGAATCTCGACCCCTAGAATACGCATTTCTCGGCTGAACAACTCCCTCTCTTGCGAAGAGACTCTCTCTTGGCTGAAGTTTCGGTGGTGTGGAGTTTTGTCAACGCCTCTCATTCGGTGAGTCTTTTGAACTCATTTTACTTATTTGTTGGATATTGTACTCATATATGGCTGTGTAATACGTTTAGGGGACTGGAACTTTCAAAGAAAGTGATTTCTCTGTGGTCCCAGCTTGTCTTAAAAAACTGTAACTTTTGTGTGAATGCATGGTATTGTCATAGGTTGTGGTCCCAACTGAAGTTTTCCATCATTTAATAATGGGCAGCGGAAATAGGGCTGAACTAAAAGCAATTATCAGAGTCTTGTACTCGCAATATTCCTAGAAAAGACTAAGAGGGATGAGGGGATTAAATTTTGTAGAAAACAAGATTATGCTTGCTTTGTTATCAAGTTTTCAATATCCTTCAGAAAATCTATCGAGAATGAGAGAACGCATGAGATAATAATGCCTTAAGTTACATGTCCAAAAGAAATAGGGCTGAACTAAAAGCAATTATAAGTGAGCAGCGGAATAATAGGATCGTATGGTACTATTTGGTTTGAGTTTGACCTCTTTTGTAAACAATTGAAGTTATCTGTTGGCATCTTACTGTCTTTACCTTAAGCATAAATTGTCTTTGCCTCGTACAAGGTGGCACAAAAGTTTTGCTGAATTTTGAATCTTACTACATCAACCATAATCGAAGGAGATGTAAGCTACCACCTAAGCCAGGAGAACAGAAGTATCCTCCAAAGCCATACACGAAGAAGACTAGAACTGTAAGTACAAAATACCGACTGCACTTTTTCTTTAAATTTAAATAATGTTCACAACCATTAAGCATGTGTTAATTATGTAGGATGATGCGGGTACCTCCACCGAACCACCAGATTGTGTTGTAGGGAGGCGTGTTCGAGGAGTCCAGAGAACTAGAGCAACACAATGATTTCGCGAAGATAACTTCAAGCTTTTGAGGGGCTGTAATTTTGATTTTTGGGCTGTCAACGCTAGTTGTGGAGATTTCACAATGATTTGTGTTTTTTTGGGCTGGTATTTTGTAATGTGGCAGTAAATGTTGAACATATACATGGTACAAATTATTGTGGTTGTAAAAGTTGAACATATACATGGCTGAAATTGTTGGAGGGTGTTTTGACAGTATTGATATGTTGGAGGGTGATTTGACAGTACTAATATTTTGTAATGTGGCTGCAAAGTACAAGTTTTGTGGATGATGACAGTATTGATATGTTGGAGGGTGTTTCTTATATGTTGATGGGTTTTTTAATTGCTATCAGGGATTAATTTGGCATTGTGGATGATTATTACAAGTTGAACAGGTTGATTTTGATGATGATTGTAATTCAGGAATAATAATTTTCTGACCTTATTCATATGCCAGGTATTATCCGAGTGTTTGGTCTGGGTCCTTGGACAGCAACTCTTGCCTTTTCTTTATTGCTTCCTTTATCTTTTTTGCGTCTTGATTTGGGCGGGACCCATGCTTGTCAATGGCTTAGATTGTGCAATTTCTCAAAAATTTCTTACATTTCTGTTTTTGGGTGATCTGTTTCATGCATGCTCACTGAATCTATGTAGAAACCATGAAGCTCTCAGTTTCATTTATGATTTACTATTATTAGATTAGGCATGACCGGGACATTTATCTTAAGGAAATATTAGAGTGTTGTAAAAAGATGTTGGGAGTTCAACTCACTTTCCACTGTCAGTGGTTTAATTGAGATGTTGAGAGGTCTACGGAGATCTCACTCAAAATATGCTACTATACTTGCAGGTTTCCAGAAAACTCTGTGATTCTTTTTTATAAATCCCTATTTAATCAATTGGCTCATACTTCTGTTAGACATAGATTCAAACTTCTAATCCAGCAGATTGCACAAGCAATTTGAATTCAGCTTAATTCATATTTATTATTGCATTACACGTTACACAAGGCACTGCCCTGCACCACATTACACAACACAACTACTCCGAGTACAAAAGACCATTACAAAAAAGGACTAAAAATATGGCTCAAGATCTTGTCAACCACCGCACCACCAGATTGTGTTTTGCCTTGAGCTTTCGGACTTCCTCTTCCATCCTCTTCATCTTGTGCATCCACCTTGTGGAAGTTTAGAGTACAAGTTACATTCACCCAACTCCAACTAAGTTAGAAGCGTTAGCATCACCTGGAAGAGCAAACACCAACGACAAACAATTTAGCAGACATATGTGTAGGAGGAAATTCATTTCAAGGTATAACATGACACTGTGCTAGTGACTGCATATGTGTGTCCAATTACAAATGAAAATTTTCGTGTAGTCTGCAAAGCAACTTAAAAGATTAGCAGTCTCTTCAATATTCCTTGGCAACCCAAACAATTTTGAAGCTACACCAAGAAATTCAGGTCTTGGATGCAAGACCCACCTCGGATCTCATACAGTGAATTGTAATGTACCTCGGACCAGAAACTTAACCACAACTCTGCACATTTGGTAAAGGAAACGTGAACCATTAGCATATGAAAATTCATAGGGAATACTCGACATATATTTCCCTGCATTGCCGGAGATAAAGGATTGTTTCCGAAGCCTAACACTTTGAACTACATGGATCCTTCTACTCGATAACCAGGAAATTAGAAAATCTTTTCTGAACTGCATGTCTATAATCAGTTCATTCAACAGCAGGCCTTCTGCTTTAATCCATATTGCAATACTTTCTCTACTCAAACACTTAAATTTTTTTTATAAGTAAGATATATTTTATTAGTAGAAAGATGTGTAATAGTACTTATAAAAAAAAAAGTGCAATAGTACAAAGGACTATACTCGAACTATTGGAGACTGACCCCCCCTTTCTCCCTCCTGAAGAACAAAGTAAAAGGCTACCACTACATCTTGCACATAAAAAGAGCACTTCCATGAAAGTAAAACTGGAGTACTTCAACATGAAGTCTTCTGCCAGAAATGCTACCATAGACCACAATTTCCAGCTTTCAATTTCGCATTTTATAAAATGTTGAACAAAAGAGCTTACCGACGATTATGAGCAGACTTAATGGAGGCTTTGCAGACGATTTCTCAGCAAATGTTTTTTGGGAGAGTCCAGAACGCGAGGAGGAGGAGTGCAAAACGGAATCCATGATGCTCGTATATTGCGTATGGGTCGCGGGAGGAGGAAGAAATTTTAGGGTTCTAACAAATTTGGGATTTGGGAAGAACGGGGGAGGGTTTTCAAGAGATGGGTAAGAGGGAGATAAGATATTTCGTTTTTGTTAGCTGAGTATGGCCGATTAGGCGCTGATGTGGTGTTAGTGAATGACTGGGTGGAGTTGTCGTTAAAGTGTTTGGACGGAGATACACAGAAGGGCTTGTTTTTTAAAAAACCATTACCTCAGGGAGTCAAGTGTATAAATTGTTACCTCAGGGGCTTAAATGCAACTTTGTGATACCACAGGGGCTCTCGGTGCTATTTCGCCTTTTCCTTTACCATGAAAATGAGCTTTCGTATTTTCCATCTTGTGAATGAATTTGTTTAGTACTCTGTCTGGGTTTTAATCCTTTTTCGTCTTTTTCCTTTTATTTATATTTATTTCCTGTGGCAGATATAGGATACTTTCCCAACGTGGTTGCATGACACATCTCCAAATGTAATGAGAAAAATAAATAATTAACTGAAAAAACAAATAATTGAAAAACTAAAATAATTAGTAAATTATTTATTTAACTTCTTGCCATTTCGCGTTTCTGGCTTTCTGTTTATTTTTTCCGCATTTGGTTTTCCTGGTCTTCCGACCAGTGGAACGGTACCGTTTGGCCAACTGCAATTAGCACTCACACAGCTGCAGTGTACGCGGAGTTCCTAAAATATCCTCCCATTAAAAAAGTATAAAAAGCCTGAATTAACTGGGGACGGAGATTTTAGACGGGTAAATTTGACATTCTAATTTATGCATGGGGACATGGTACCGGTCTTCAGTTTAGCCGCTTAAAAAGTGGTGCTAATGTGACAGACTGACAGAACATCATCGCCGTCCCCAAGCAAAGCGTAGCTCCACGTTGTTGGACCTTACTTCTCCGACTGAACTCCTATCAATTTTTGTTTTTGTTTTGTCTGTACATTTTTTTTCTACGTTTGTTTTGTTTGTACATAAAATAAAACTCCAATCAATTTGGCCCACGTCGGGGACCTCCACGGCACTTACCAGGGGTGCCCACCAAAATCATCCACATAAAATAAAACTCCAATCAATTTGGCCCACGTCGGGGACCTCCACGGCACTTACCAGGGGTGCCCACCAAAATCATCCCAAGTGGGGGAGCATAATGTCGTAGCTTGTTGGGAGAGCGATTTGTCGTGGGCTCGTGGCCCTTCCCTTCCCGAGTCCGTGAATATGTGCTTTCCAGTATTTCACGTTAGGGAGATGGCAGCTAATCTTATTAACGGTTGGTTAGTACAAATATTTTAGAGTATAAATTTATTTTTTAAAATTTATAAAATAAATATTTAAAATATCAAAAATTTCGTACACAAATATTAATATCTTTTATATATTCTTCAGTGACTTTCACACAAACTTCAATACATTTTTTTTAAAAAAATTGACATATTTTTTCACATAATCTTATATATTTTTATTAAATAATTATATCAAATCATTTTTCTAAACTTTTTATAAACTCCAACAATAATTAAATATATTTAAAAAAATTCACCAACTTTTACACACAAATTTATAAAACTCTAATCTACATAAATATTTACAATTCTATCAAAATTTTAAAAATCTTATAATTTTTTTATAAAAAGATCATCCCCAAGTTTTATTTTATGTCTAATTAGATTAATTTTGAATTTTTATTATCTATAATTTGTTCCTAAAGACTCGGCTTCTAACTCCATCGAAGTGGTTAAAAAATCAGACCCGAGATCTCCAACCTGTTACCTGACTCCGACCGCATTTAAAATATAATATTATTTTGTAAATTGTCACTTAGCCAAACGATTAAAGGGTATATTTGTTTACCGAAAATTTGAAAAATATTCTTAAAATTTTGAGAATTTTTTAAATGTTTAAGTTTATTGAGATTTGTGAAAAAGTTTGAAGTGTATGTGTAAAAGTTAAAAATTTGAAGTATGTTTATTTTGTTGAAAATGTTGGGCCTCAAAATTTTGGACAAACAGACGTGTCTTAAGTTTTGGACATTTTGTCTTATACCCTATTTATTGAATATATATGTATCATAAGTGTAAGTTATTAATATAATATAGGTAAGCTCAAATTTATATATTTTAACTTTTAAGTTAAATAATATCCCTATTTACGATATTACGAACCTACTACAAATATCTTCAAAGTACATTATACGGTCTTACAATAAATAAATAAATAAATAATAGAGAAACTTATTCACATAATGCACACGACTGATCCGTTGTCGTTTCGCTTTTCTCCCAGGATCATGGTCAAGCAGTTGGCCATCATCTACGATCCGTAATATTTCAAGTGCATTATTTCTCCCTTCACATTCGATCTTGAGCCAAACAGATTAATCGAGCGGACTCTCCCAACACAATCCTGGCATCTTGAGACCCATAAAGTTTTCCCGAGAAAGTGACGCCCGCATTTTTTTTATACACGTATTAATGTGGAGGAGATCCGCCTCTTTCATTCTCGACCAACGGTATCAACACGACGCCGCATCGTCTCCCAAACCCGAAACCCTCTCTCTTTCTCCGCCACAAACCGAGTCCTCGTGCATGGCGGCTTTCGAGGACCCCTTCAACCAAAACCCTCACCCCAACCCTAACATCTCCGCCTACTACCAGACCAGGGCCGCCCACACCGGCGTCGTCACCAACGATTGGCTAGTCCAGGCCCAGGCCGCCGTCGGCCGTCACCCTGATGATACTCCATCTCCGGAGGCTGACCTTGGGGAATCCGACTCCGGCAAGCCCTTCAGCGTCATCCAGGAGTTCAACAACTGGCGGAAGCAGCCCGATCTCGCTGAGGCCGTCGCCGCCATTCGGGCCTTGGCTGCCGTGATTAGGGCCAGCGAGGCCACCACCATGATGGAGCTCGAAATTGAGCTCAAGAAGGCCTCCGATTCTCTCAAAGTAAGTTTTGTTCTTCTGCAAGTTTTTCCTTGACTTGAAACGTCTGTATCCAAGAGCTACTTTTAGGTGGAAAGTTTCATTACAAATTTGCATTCAGTATTTATGGAAAATTATGTACGTTTCTAAATGATTATCGTTATGCCGTTCATTACGGGGTGTTGTATCGACCTTTCATGATCCTACGTCTTTTAAGTGCTATTTGTACGAAGATTTAGACAGTAGCACCGTGAATTGTTGCATGTCTCAGTCTCTAGGGACTAGTCTAGGACTTGCCGCGTGCCTAATAATTTGGTCGTCTGGTCTGGGAGACTATAGTGGCACCATAAGTTTCTGAAAATGAAAGAAAAAAAAATGCCCATGTAATTGGCGCTTTGATTTTGTTTCTGGCTTATGATCTTCTTCAGGAGTTACTTATGGCAATAGCTCCTCAGATTAGTGAGAAGTGGATCACTGTTGACGTCTTCCAGAAAAAAGGAGCCCTCAACCATTCTTACGAGACCTAGATCTGGGGCTAAATATAAAAGATTTTTTGTCTGCGAGTAATTGCGGTCATTGATCTGGGGAGAGTGGATTCTTGTAGCAAAGTTCCAGATATCATGAATGTGTTGATTTCTTCTTTAGTTTGAGTAGTTGAAACTTTGCTTGATATAATCCATACACTAATGAACCTACAAGCCTCAGTGAGGTATAATTATATTTCATATAATAAATTTATGGACATCAAGGACAGGGGTAATATTGTATAGAGGCCTACGTAATTGATAAAAGTTTGGTGCACATGCGCCTGACAGGCAGAATTTGATTCGTGTAGAAGTTTCAGCCGAGGGGGAAAAATTGCAACAAAGTTGGAGGCTGTTATTGGGGACAAGTGTTTTTTTTTTCAACAGAAGTGATCATGCAAAAATACTTGGCCGCACATGACGATTTGTACAATGTGGTTTAACAAAGATGAGGGCAGGAGAGACAAGTATTGTCATCATGTGTTATCTGTGTGGTCCACTGCATTTTTCACTTTTATTTGGATTTATACTGTCATTTGCCTCTATGACATGAAGGGGCTAGAAACTAGCTGGCACATAATAATCACGTGGGAAAGGAAGTTAAAAGAAGCATATGAAATTTTTATTTCTAGCACTCATACATTTTCCTATAGATATGTTTAACCCCGTAAATGCTTTCCAGTCATGGGATACGACGTCCATCTCCTTGACAGCAGGGTGTGATCTGTTCATGCGTTATGTGACTAGAACTTCAGCTCTAGAATATGAGGACTTCAATTCAGCCAAGTCTCGATTGATTGAACGTGCTGAGAAGTTTGGGGAGATATCTTACAAGGTATCTAAGCTAATACTGATTCTTTGAGGCAATTGTTTTACTATGGCATCATTCTAAGCACCCATTAGTACATGTAATTGTCTCATGTTGCAGGCACGCAGGATAATTGCGATGCTTAGTCAGGATTTTATTTTTGATGGTTGTACCATTTTGGTGCATGGTTTTTCCAGAGTTGTATTGGAAGTGCTGAAGACAGCTGCTCAGAATAAGAAACTCTTCCGAGTTTTGTGCACAGGTTTTGTTTTCTGGACACCTTGTATTTGCATCGGAGTGTCCTTTATTGGTTTTATATCAAAATTAGCACAATTTTTAATAGCAGTATTGGCCCTTTGGTATCTTGTTAATAGGTTGCGAATATGTTAAGTTGCATTAAATATTTCCGTGAGAGTGTGTGGGTGTCTCACATATTGGTACTGTGATTTTCTATCATGAAGTTCAAGTTGTCGTGCTTTTAAAATGCAGAGGGAAGACCGGACAGAACAGGTTTACGATTCTCTAATGAGCTGGCCAAGCTTGATGTTCCTGTGAAGCTCCTAATTGACTCTGCAGTGGCATATAGTATGGATGAGGTTGATATGGTATTTGTTGGGGCAGATGGGGTGGTTGAAAGTGGGGGTATTATAAACATGATGGGAACTTACCAAATTGCGTTGGTGGCGCACAGCATGAACAAACCAGTTTACGTGGCTGCTGAAAGTTACAAGGTATACCAAAGTTTGTTCTTTACATTTTCTAATCCAGGAAACTTACTACGGTAGAACTGCATAATGAATTAGGGTAATTTGGAATGTCACATTGATTGCATTACTTTGTAAAAAAAAATTATATATAATTTTGAAGAGGTGTCCGGAGTTAAACCATTGTTTCTTATTTTCCTTCCACATGATGAATTGGGGTAATTCGGAATATCACATTGATTGCATTGCTTTGTAAGAAGAAATTATATATAATTTTGAAGAGGTGTCCGGAGTTAAACCATTGTTTCATATTTTCCTTCCACAAGACACTTGATAGTTTGAGGTGTTCCTTTGCAGTTCGCTCGCCTTTACCCATTGGACCAGAAAGACATGGCACCTGCTTTACGCCCCATTGATTTTGGGGTGTCCATCCCCTCCAAGGTTGAGGTTGAAAGGTCTGCCCGGGATTATACACCTCCTCAATATCTTACTCTTCTCTTCACGGATTTGGGTGTCCTGACTCCGTCTGTGGTCAGCGATGAGCTGATCCAGCTATACTTGTAGTTAAGTGTGGATACAATTTTGTCTCAGTCGCCTTTTCCCAAATCAGTGTAAGAATGCTTTATGTGGCATGGAGAAATTCTGGACCGAATGCATATATGTTAATTTTGGTTGTCATTGGAGGATTTTTCTCTTGCCGTTCAGAATGGCCAGGCGTGCATGTGTGCGTTGTAGGGACGCTCAAGCCTATGTGCATACATGCATGCCTACGCGTCAGGTGTGAACTTTTTTGGTCGAACTGCCGTTAAATACAGTCGTACACTTTGCCGTGGTCATCTCGTGCTCTTGATTATGCGATATCAATTGGATTTGCTGTCCAACGAGTGGATCCCATGGTAATACCTATGTTGTCTGAAAATTTATTTGGACAACATTAAATAATGTGTTGTATCGGTCTCTTTGCAATTAATTCAGGCAGTAAATTATGGAGGATTCTAATCCCTATCGATTTGATTTTGTGTAATGAATTCATCAATATCATTGGTGAAATATTTCGTGTTCAAAAATAATGTTCTAGAATCTGCAAGGTTTATTAATAGGTCCATTACCTTTCGCTTTTTTTTTCTTGGCCCATGATCTTCCGTTTTGTTTGTTGTGTTGGGCATATTATGGGGATGGTAGGGCAAACCGCTCTGGACTCTATTCCTGTCCTCATTCCTGCTTAAACCTTATTGGGGATTGTGCTGCCAATCTCGAATAAACTATTCCGTGGTTCCCTAATTGTCCTCAGATTCAAACGCTAACTTGTGGGCCTCTTTCAGCATCTAACTATGAATCTCGCATGGAAGTTTGGAAATTGGAGCCTGAAAGTTCTATAGGGTCGTGATTTGTGTTGGTTTTTGTCGGGAATATGGATAATTGGAATTTGGTGCGAATATGCTATTGGTGACCGTTCGACACATCTCGAATAAGCAACTATGCAGTCCCTAGTTTTCCAAATCATACAGTTGCAGGGGATTTCAGGTCCTGATAGAGGCTTCGATTTTGTTATTAGTGGATTCCATTAATGGGCTATATGAAATTAATCAAAACATTAATAGTGCAGTTAAAAAAAATTAAGCCATTAAGATATTGTTTGATGTTTGTGAGCTATATATGGAATTCATTAATGTGTTGGTAAAATCAAAACTTTTGTTAGGTCCAATTCCCTAATGAATGATTCATGATTATCTATCTATAGGAGGAAATAAACCCTAACCCTATGACCAGCTTGGACTAATTAAGCCAAAGATAAATCTTGTACGTAGAAGAGGAAATAAGGCAATTTTCAATTATAAGAGGAAAAGGTTGCATTGCATGTTAACCTCAAGGACACCAAAGTTTACAAAGCCTCACTTATAAAGTTTATTTAATACAATACTGTCAAAGTAAAAAGCTGATAGAACACATTTAGACTCAAACTTGGTAAACTGGACATGAAAACCTGATAATGAGTTTAATACTGTCGGTCGTCTGATTGTTCCCACTTCATAGATAGGGTAAATACTTCACATGAGTTTCTTCTGTCGGGGAAGAAGCTTTTCCCTCAGTTCTACAACATCAACCTCGCAAAAGTGACTCTCCGGAATCCAGTTGCCACTTTTTGGATCTCTCATCCAAAAGATTTCCTTCTGCTCCGTGGCCACCTCAGCACCTCCAGACTCAACAGCCTTCCTCATTGCTGTCGCTACTGGCTGTTCTTTAATTTTATCTATTACTGCTACTGAAAATGATCGCCGACTGTACCACAAAAAACAATAACAAGAAAAACACGAAAGGTTCCAAATCATTATTATAATGTCAAGAATGGAAAACCCTACTACTCAGGAGTCGGACTACATAAAGAAGATTTATAAGATCGGAGAACCAGCACAAACCTCAAATGAAGAAGGGTGTTCATGGAAACCTTAGCCATGAGATCTGAAGGGCAAAGATATATAGAGATGGAGATCGAGAAGAGTATGGTCTAAGGATTTCAAATATATAGATCGAGAAAGACGATGCTTTTGTTACGTGAAGAGTTGGATAGGAAGAAGGGTGTTATATAGGCAAAGGGAGCAGCGGGTCTTAGTTGTAACTTAAAAAGTAGGAGAATCTCAGGGACGTGCGAGTTAGGAAGTTGAGTAATTGAGTTGAATTAGAATTACATAACGACTTGGAAACCCGCCTGGCACTCGCTGCTAAATCACGTGGCTTTCTTTTACAATTTACAGTGAATATTCTCATCTAGAAAAACTGCCCCTTATTCTCAGTTAAGGAACGCTATTTTCGGGTTGCTGTTTTATTTCTTTCTCGTACATAAGAAAAACAGACAATTAAAGTAAAAAAAAAGAAGCAGAAATCAAGTTCTCTTTAGGGCCCTGTATATGATCTAATATATAGGAATCCATTAAATCATGAAAACATACAGAAGAATTCGGGACGAAGCCCCTTTGACGCAATCTGCATTATTTGAACAAAATGCATTTGATGTGATGAGGTAGGTCCGGATCAGAAGCATAGTATATGCATGTGGGTTTTTATCAAGGGATTTAATAATATTTTTCGTCTTTGGGTTTGGGAAGAGAGGGAAAGTCGATCGTAGGATTGGATAACGGGGCTAGAATATATGGACTCGGATTCCCTCCTAAGAGGGATTAACTAATAGGTCTTAATAAGTAATTGGATGGATGACAACACATTAATAAATACATCCAACAATCTATATTAAAATTTTCAAAAAATACAAAATGAAAAAAAAAAACTTTTGATGTGATATAAACCGTTATATGAATTTATTAATGTGTTGTCATCCATCTAATGATCTATTAGGTAATTCCCTAGTAGAAGATAATAATTTCCTGGAATATATACCCAAATCCGGGCTGGTTGATCCCAAATTGCAATATACTATATATATATATATATAGAGAGAGAGAGTCTGAAAGGGGCAACTGAGAAATGAGATGCTCATGAGCACCATCCAAGCAGTATAAGAATTTCGGACTTTCCCACCTTTTGAGATCTCCCACATTGCATTAATTGTTTATATCCTTTTCTTCCCCAATGAATAAAAAATTTAGAAGGATTTATTCTATGGGTGGAGATTCACGTTGACCAAGTCTCTTTCCTTTTATTCCACTTCTAATTTACATCGCATGCGTTAGATCAGCGAGCTTATATATGCATGTTTGTTTGAAAAAAAAAATATATATATATATAGAGAGAAAACTAGAAGATGCCAAAAATGCAAGATAATTAAAAGGCGAACCTATGTCGAAGAATATAACTTAATGAGATATAACTGCAGCTAATTAAAAATTAAAAATTAAAAATCTTCTAAAGGTGGTAAATTTGAAGATGCAATATATAGAGGAGGATTCTTCGAAATTTCAGATAATTAAGTTAAAGGTAGAGTTTTCAAATTTTAAAGGCCACAAAAAGCCAAGAGGATAGAAAAGAGGGCTCGACCCGAACTGCAGCAAATCTGTGACCTGCCTCTCACGAACTGCAGCGTTCACTCCGATTTTGTTCTATGAGCAAGAAGACAGTTGCTCGTAGAACAAAATTTAGACTAGAGGTTTGGTTCGGTCTTAAAAAAAATTTATAATAATTTTTCATTGATTTCAATGTCTTTTTATAAACTCTAATAACTTTTTATAAATTCTAATAATTTTTTAAATAAACTTCAATAAATTTTAACAAATTTTTCTTTAATTCTAAGAAAATCTACACTACTTAAAAAAAACAAACACAAAAAATATTTTCAAAATCAAACCAAACATAACTTAAGCTTTTTGAAGAGATTTCATGGTAAGATAGAACGTATATGATATATGATTTTCTAGCTCCGTTGATTCATTGCAAAGTTACATCATTTTGCGCAATTCAAAATAATTTATAATCCAACCTAACAAATACAAGACTTGCTGACTCCAAAATTAGAGTATTAGAGTATCAATTAAATCAATTATTTGCTACCAGACACCACAAAAAGTGAAAATCCATCCATCCATTCATCCGGTTATTGAATTGTCGCGGAATAGTTTTTATTTAGCAACATCGAATTAAGGCCCATTACAATAGCTTATAAAACAAAAAAGGCTCATTACAATAAACAGTGTAGACTTGAATGGGCATAAAAGCCCATAACCAAAACGAGTGTCAAACACCCAATAAGCAAAGTTGTTTAGAAGAAAAAAAAAAACTTATTATGTATTATAGTTGAGTCTCGCACCGTTAAAATATAAATCTACAGACCGAATCACTTAAATTTTGTATTTTACTTATCTCTTCTCTATTTCTCTTAATATGAATATTTTTTTTTTGTTTTTTTTTGTAGGCTGGGCCTGGACGTAATTAATTAAGAGAGGCCACACTTGGCTGCAAAAAAAAATTAAGATGCCACATATTTATGCTTCGCATTTTTCACGTTTCTGATTACCTAACAAAATATTCTTCCTTTAAACCTTATGGTGGGGTCCAAATCAGAAAGAGCCTGAAAAATGTCGAAATTCGAATCATTTCAACCTTAGGAAAAAGCCCTCGGTAAAGATTATAATATGCAACAAAATGCAGCACGTGAGGAAGTGGAAAAATAACAAAATCGAATTAAACATGTCATTTTCTCTTTGGACATTATTGTGGTCTGTGGACAAATATTGTCCTTAAATATCTATCACTCCGCTTCAGAACTCTCAACAATCCACCCCCCCCTCTCTCTCTCTCTCTCTGCGCATAACAATGGTTCTAAAGCTGAAGAATCCCTTCAAGTTGGAAGATGAGGATAATAAGGCGAGATTAAATGATAAACCCAGTTATGCAGGTCATACAAGCTGCTCAAAAGAGACTTCTTCAGCTGTTGGATTGGGAATCCTCACTCAGATTTCACGTTCTGAACCCAATATCCTTGTGAAACCTGCATTCAGAAGGAAACCCCCCTCTCAAGCACCTCGTCCTCAGACCAAACCTCTTGAAGTTTCCTTCTTTCTGAAAACATGTCAATTATGCAACAAGAAACTAAGCCCTGACAAAGATGTCTACATGTACAGGTAGGCTGCAGATCAGTGTATATACGTTTCTCGGTTACTTTAAGAAAGTAGCCGAATTTCCAAGAAGATTATAATATTGGGTGAATTTCATTTTCTGATAGAATCTTTTGCTTAATCTAATGCAGGGGTGACCAGGGCTATTGCAGTGTGGAGTGCCGGGACCGACAGATTGCTTTGGATGAAATGAGAGTACTCGAAACTTCTACCAAGAAAACGCTGGCATCTCATAGGCAATGCTGTAGCAATGGACAACGGGAAACTCAAATTCTCCTGGAGGAATTCCGTCGTCGGCGGAATGAGCGCAGGCCGATCCGATGTCAGAGAAACTTGGAAATAGTGTCATAGATTCATTAGTTCATACTGCATAGCCCACACACTCTTTTACGTTCATTTTCAGGTGAATCAATATCGGAAACAGATTAATTAGGATGTAGAGTTGGAAGAGACAGGAGTTGAATTTCTATTATTGTAAGAACTCCAGATTTCAGATGGAAGTATGTTCACTATATTTGGAGCAGACAAAGTAGAAAAAAGGAGGGTCTGAAAGCGATACTTAATCTCCACCCAAACAGAGAAAAGGAAGCGATTTTGCTTTGTTTCCCTTTCATTTGGAAGATAAGTAATGCTTATCCTTGTTGCCTGTCGCTTCCTTGTGTTGTCTGCTACCATAAGGCCGTATAAAGTGGGGTGTCCTCAGCGACATTTACCAGCATTATCAAATCTCTTATATTTGCAGCAGCGTAAATATCTAGTACACTTTTTTTTTTTGATAAGTATCAATATCTAGTAGACTTAAAAGGGCAGGTGGCACAAAGAGAGAGCTCCAACTCGGTACCAGCCTCCTTTTTTCCAGTGAAGATAATAGCTATCTCTTTTCTCTCAAATGCTGGAGATAATGTGGTATTTGTCATCTTATCCATTGACTCACTGCGTAGTCGTAGTTCAAGCGGCTCCTTTGGAAGTTCTATCTAAATGTCAAAGTGCTTAGTTGTCTATGCATTCGATTTCCAAAGGGGTTAACCAGGCCAGCTAAGGATAAACTGATATCAAATTATGAAAAGCGTGGTAGGCACTAGGCCGAGTCCGAGGGGTTAACCAGGCCAGGAGTGACGAGGCGGAGTTGTTGAAATAGCCTTGTCTTGAAGAGTGTAGACTTGTTGTAATAATATGCTAAGAGCCCGTGGGAAAGTTGTTTAGCAAAAGTCAAACGCCATGTCTAAAATATGCACAGCCAGTGGCGGATCCAGGATTCTCGGGGAAGGGGGGCAAAATTCTAAAGGAAAGACAACATCGACTTGAGTTCATTCAGATAATTGCACCAACTAAAGAATCATGTACATATTATGATATTAAGATTGAAGGGATAATGTCATAATGATATTAACAAACAAGAGCCATATTTCAGCTCACAAACAAGGAAAAATAAAAGCTCAAATTTAAATTAAGATAAAGTGTAGACATTTACCACCAATGCAAGCTGTTGGAATTAGATTGTTATCTGGGTTTTCAGTAATTCATCATTTATGGTGGGAGCTTCCAATAGAAACAAGATAATCATAGTACAAATATTCAATATGAAAATTAAGTATATAACAACAGGTATTTGAAGTTTTAATTTCAAAAATAAAAAGCTTACCTTAAAAGCATCTAAAGGATGAACAAAAAGAACAACTTCGGATCCTGGAACAACAAATAGATATATAAGAAAATAATTAAGGACTAAAAACACTAAAAATATTAAGATACACGTACCGTACTATTTGTTGATACTTAGAGGTGGCAATAGAATTCTACGCGACTGCATCTTCTGATAACGTTGCAAAATAACTTCATTATCAATAGTTTCAAAAATTTCTCTCTCGATATATACCACCATACAATCATTTAGCCATTCATCATCCATCTTATTACGCAAGTTAGTTTTGATAAACTTCATCGCAGAGAACACTCTCTCAACAGATGCAGTTGCAACAGGTAAGACCAATGTCAATTGAAGAAGCTGATAGACCAACGGATATAGAGTATGCTTTCTTGTCTCAACCGTCATCACATAAAGACCTCCAATATCTTGTAGTCCCGAAAAAGCATCATGACTCCTCACATCAAAAATGTAGTTTCGAAGTTGATCTTTAAGCAAAACACGATCAACTGCTGAGAAATCTTCTAGATAAAGCTCATCAAGACGCAATAACTTATCGTGATCAAACGCTGAGAATGAGTCTCTTGGATCAAGACATGTTATACAAAGAAGTAACTCCGTACTTGCTTCAGTGAAACGATGATCCATCTCCTGAGCAATCAAATCAATAACTTGACAAAATACTTCAACACGAAAACAATGCAAATAAGTAATTCTTTGCCCTCCACGCCGAGCTCGACCGCGAGTTGGAATAAAATCTTCCATATTTGGCACAGTAATAGAATTATTTACACAAAATGTTTTCACTTCTTCCAAAAAATCATCTCATTCCTTCTCCCTCAAATCCTGCAACCGACGTTTCACAATTCCAACCAAACTCATAGCATTCACAATGTCTTGATCCTTTCGTTGTAAGGCCTGTGACAATTCATTTGTATTTATTAACAAATGCATAATGAATAATTTCAAATAAAATTTAGTAGTATTTGTGATTACCTGTGACAAGTCATTTGTAATTCCCAATACATTTCTCAACAAATGCATAGTAAATACAAAGTCGAAACTTTGAATCTTATCCGGTATACTCAGAGCCGTGGATCTTTGTTCTGTGCAAGTGTCATTCTCTGCTATGTTTTCAAGCACATCTAACACTGCTGACCACATAGTGTAGAGGCGTATTATTGTAACGTGGTAAGAACCCCAACGAGTATCACCACGTCGTACGAGACTCGTTTCTTGATTTTTGCCCTTTCCACTGACAATTTCTCCCTTATCCAATAGATCCACAATCTTCTCGTGTTGACTCTGCCGAAGAGAATCTTTCCTTTTACACGAAGCTCCGACAATATTCACAATCATCATAGTATAAGAGAAAAAATCACAAACTTGGATATTATTCTTTGCAGTAGCCACAATAACCAACTGAAGTTGGTGAGCAAAACAATGAATATAAGTCGCAGAAGGATTATCCCTCAAAATGAGAGACTTCAACCCGTTAAACTCGCCGCGCATGTTTGATGCTCCATCATATCCTTGTCCTTTCAACCTGGATATTGATAAACCCTGTCTTGCAAAGAGAAAGTCTATGACATTCTTCAAAGATTGAGAGCAAGTGTCGGTAACATGTTCCGCACCAATAAATCTTTCTATCACCTGCACACGTTTGTTCACATATCTCAAAACTACTGTCATTTGCTCCTTCACTGACGTATCTCGAGACTCATCAACCATAAGTGAAAAATATCCATCCCCGATATCTTTAATGATGGCAAGTGTGGTCTCCGCTGCAGCAGCATTCACCAATTCCTTCTGATTTTTTGGAGAAATCAATTGGTTGTTTCTCGGAGCATTAAGAAAAGTTGTCTTACCAACCTTTTCATTGCGTAAGCTGTACCATTCCAACAACTCGAGAAAATTACCCTTCCTCCTTGAACTCTGGGACTCATCATGACCACGAAAAGCTAATCCTTGCATCAAAAGATAACGAATGCAATCCAACACTGCTGTCAAACGAATGCGATAAGCATTCTTTACATCGGTCTCATGTGCTGATAACATCCGCGACACACTTTGTCGCTGATTTTTGAGTGCTTCACATTGTTTTCTAGCATCATTGTGAGCACTATTAATGTCTCCAACATGCTCACCAAAAACCTCAGTTGTCTTTTTCCAATTATTAAATCTCGTACATGTAAACACATCTCCCCCAGACTTTCCTCCTTTAGCTCACCTAAATAAATAACACCACAGGCAATAAGCTGCATCCTTTGATACACTATATTCCAACCATTCATTATTCTTGAACCACAACTCCCTAAAACCCCTCATTGTTTTCCCATATTGCTTCTTGGGAAAATCATGACCAAGTGGTTGACAAGGACCTTTAATCAAATATTCCCTACGAACTTGATCCCTGATTCCAACGTCATATTCTTCAATGAGTTTACGTAACCCTGGGTCAGCAACAATATCATCTGGGCTAAACAAAATACGAGGTCTCTTCGAACTAGTATTTGTTTTAGAACTATCAGTCACATTGAGAGTGTTAGAGGACCCTACACTGGCTGACTTCTTTATTAAGAACTTATCCATTATCTAAAAAAAAAAGAAAACAAAACAAAACAAAATTTACAAATAGATTCACAACCAGATTCACAATCATAATATAATTTCTATAATTCACAAAGAAATTCACGACCAGATTATATAGATTCAATTGCAAATAGATTATTTAATTTTATACATATACAGAAGCCAAGAATAGGCATCAATTACTAGCATCCCATATTTTTACAAAATCAAGAAAAAAAGGCATTTGGCATAGTTTTTGACTCAACACATCTAACAACATTGTCTATGAACGAATCACTTATTTGATAACAAGACAAGATACCTGAGATGGAAGTTCCCCTGAGTGAAAATGAGTAATATGAAAGTTTTCCTGAGATAACAAATAATGGATATGACTCTGAAGCTCCAAACAAATTATATAGATTGAGTAACAATAAATTTAATTGTAGCAAATTAGCAATAATACCTTCAATGGCCGTGTGGGTCACTAATCTTCTGTGAATTTCAATTTCTAGCCACCGAATGAATTCAATGATCCAAGATTCCTAAACTGATTTACAATCAAAGTCATTAGCAATATACTTCCAGAGTCAACCGAGAATTAATAGTAAAATAGGTATAATGAACAATTAATAGTCATCTCTCGAAAATATGACTTCGAAGTGATTTGATAAAATGACTTCAAATACAAAGCAGAATTACCAAAATCGTTGAAGTATTTTAGAAATATTGGCATATTAATATTTCTAAAATAGGTCTATTGAAGTAGTTTACAGTTTACTATTTCCTAATTCTGTATACAAATCAGAAAATTTCCAGCTAATTTATTTAGGTGAGCGTAAAATTAATAGTCATATACATTGTTATATTTGACATGGATCTAACATTGTTATATTTGACATTGATTTTCAACATGCATCTAAAACAGAGAAAATGAACAATAACAGAGAAAATGAAAAAAGAAACCTCAGAAAACATCAACAAAGATAAAAACATCATCTCATATTACAGAAGAGCAAAAATATATTGACTTTCTTGTATATCAAAATGACATCTCATCTATTTAAAGGTTCTTTTTCCTATCAATGGCAACTTGTAGTACCAAAATATGGTAGAACAAATGGAAATGGAGATTAGTACTCACAACTAGAAGTAACAACGTTCTGATAGTAGTTCCATGGGACTGGCCTCTGAATCATCACCCCCTCATCTTTGACAAGAGGCAATGATCCTTGCTTGGGGACGGAAGCTATTTGAATACCACCAGTCTTGTCCCACAAAACTTGAGCACCACACCAATACTTTAAGTACCAGTAGAAGCCAGATGCAATTTCAACTGTTGTGGATCCTTTAACCCTGAAGGAGAAATCCAAAGGTAAAAATCACAAAATGCAACTTCTCTTTTTCTCTTCTTCATTTTCTTTTCTCTTTCATTCTTGTTCTTTCTCCCAAAAGTAAAATCTATGGCGGATCTTATGTGTCAACCGCTGTATCTACAAAAGGAAATAGGTTGGTTGATGACGTTAAGAAGTCCAAATTCAAGGGTCTTTGACTACAAAGAATTCAAAGAATCACTGGCTCAAAATCTTATCTGTAAGCAGATAAATGGACAATAACAGAAAATGAATAATAACAAATTAACAATAATATAATTGCAATTTGCAAGTATTCAAATTCAAGTACCGTGGAAGTCTAAATGGAAGAGCAGAGCTGCTGCTAGCCTGCTGCAGAGGGACCGGACAGAAGTTGGGCCGTGGGCGCTGGCAGCTTCGGAGAGAGAGAGTCTGAGAGAGTGTCAGAGTGAGAGAGCTGAGAGGCGGAGAGGGCTAGAGGAGAATGTGGTGGTCCACGGCGGCGGAGTGAGGAGGAGAGAGGGACGGAGCCTGGAGGGCCTGCTGGCTGCTGGCGTCGGGGGGGAGGGAGAGCAGAGAGAGTGAGAATGGGGGAAAATTTTGGGGGTGGGGGGGAGAATTACGCAGGTTTCACCCTGTTTTTTTTTTTAAAAATCAGCAGGGGCGCCGTTTCACCCCTGCTGATTTTTTTTTTAAAAAAAAGCTCCTGGGCTTGGGCTTCAAAGGGAGGCTGGGTCTGCTTTAAAGGGGGCAGCCCATATATATATAAAAAAATTCTTCACACCTATTCAGGCCGCCGGCTAGATCCGCCTGTGTGCACAACGTTTCTTTTCTCCCTATTCTTTTTTTAACCATATAAAATAAGATTATAAGGGAAAGGGATTAGGTAAACCAACTTACTTATGAAAAAGAGAATGCAAGTGCATGTGTTTCTTGTAAATAACACGAGATAATAAAAATTGCCAAAAGCCAGATTGATCGCGCTTAGTCCTTTTTTTTTGGCGAAATTTCCAAAACGGGTATTTTTTTGGGCTGGATATACAATGTTATACAGTAGGAGCCCAAGAAGCTCTGCTCTATTACTATAAGCCCAAACCCACAGTGGCCCACATAATGTTTGCACGGTCCAGGATGCACAAGGTGATCAAAATCGATCCCTCCACTGGGAAATTCGAATGGCGTCCTCCCAAACCAACATAATTTCAGTCCAGAAAGATCATGGATATCTGAAGCAACAATCAGGAGTTCAATAGGAAAGCCAGACATTGACAAATGACCCAATAACAATCACTGAAATATCGGTCACCAAGAATGCAGGCACTATCAAACTCAAGACTTGGGGAATTAACATCAAGTCTTGTGAAAATATCTCAGGGCCATTGGAACCCCAGGCCCCACTTCGGTGGTAACATTACTACTTTTGAATACACTCGAGGAGTTGGCCACTGGCTCTTTGTATATTTGTTGGATGCATGTGATCTTATAGAACCTGAGCTAATTGATATTTGGACGCATAACGTTGTACGCTATCTATATATTTGGACATACAAGTACGACTCTGAAAAGGCTGTAACTAAGCTAGGCGCTGCAAATCGAGATCAGTCAGACCTATTTATCCACAACACACCGACTCCCAAATTCGTTTTGCTCCTTTCGGTCCTAAATTAAGCAGGCCCGTAATGCCCAGAAAGTAACGATTTTGAGAGTTTCCATATTGGCTCTCACCATGCGATCTGCGTTGCAAACAGAGATAATATATATTTGAACTTGTTTACTACTTTAGGCTGAAATCTCATTTAATATTGCTCATCAACCTTCCTTCCACAGAGAATGAAAGAAAGCCTCCATTTCTGTAGCTGGAATTTATAAGCATTCGCGCAATAAGAGTGCATGTGGACAAACAGTGTAAAGCAGTTTGAGAACCCAAGTTCAACAAAAAGAAAGCTTGGCTTAGAAGCCTTCGTTCATTAATGTTTGGTTGTTTGTATTGATGGATTATCCGACTCGCGTTTTGATGACCTCAAATCAAAAACTAAACCCGCCGAGGCCCTGATCCTTTAGATGAATTCCTCTGCTACATCCAAAATGAAACAGAGGTTTTCCTATTGCCAATTGACTCGTATGTCCCAATTCTCCTTTATTCCCCCCCCCCCCCAAAAAAAAGAAGAAGAAGAAGAAGCTGTTTCTGATTGGATATAAGCGATGGTAACATGCTCGAAAAGGGCAAAAATAACGATAAAAATGACGTCTTCCAGAGTTTAGTGAGCGGTTCAAGTACAACTCACTGAGTTTATTTCAAGCTAATATTTTCATCATGCAGCATAGAATGTTCTTCTATTTTGATAATTCTGTAGGCTTTGGATTTTAAACATGCAGAAATTAGTATTGTAGCGTTAAGCATGGAGTTGCACAAAAAATAGGTTGAACTTGGCTCATGAAATTAGTGGATCAACGTAAGCGAGTCTTTTTTGCCTTCCCTGTTCTTTCTACTCTTTACCTAAGTATGAGCTCAGGATACTGCTGAGAAGTTGGTGTCTTTACGTTTTGATGGCTTTTCTAGGAGTGAGGAATCCGCTTAAACATCATTTTAATAATGGGGGGAAAAGAAAATAGAAGAAATAAAAGAAGAGTCAACAGCTAAGCAATGGCGAATGGCTATTAACTCCGCAGTTTGGCATTTTCCACGAATGGCGCGATTAAGGTTCTCATCTTTTTTCGTCTATAATAATTATTGTTTTCAGAGAGAGAAAGCGAGACAGAGAGGGGAAGAACTGGAACTTCAAACAAAAGGGAACAGGCCTCATGTTGCCAAACGAAGATCAAAAAGCACCCAAGAAAAAAAAGATACAAAAAATAAAGAAACGTAGGACTGGTAAGTGGTAAGGCTACTAAATAAATCACGAGCTTTTGTTTTGACTTTTAATTCTTTCTATCGGAGAACTGACAACGTTGTTACGTTTACAATTCAGAAAGTCCGAATCTTGTGGCCACCCACTTAATGCAAATTATCCCGAAAACTCCTTTTATCTTTATGGATTTTAGGCCGTACTATTCGTTTGTTTCAATTCCTTAGACGAAAAGGGAACCTTCCGACCAGTGCTTGTTTAATTATCGTTCACATATACACCTTTTGGATTTTTGTGTTCTGTTTCCAATCAGAACTTTTACTTTATGAGTTCGTCAAAGGGCCTTACAAATGTAATCTCCGTCGCTCTCTCTTTTTTATTTTTCTTAGGTTTGATGTTTGACCTGAGGTTAGATTTGTCTGACACCTACATTTTTAACATTTGGGAATAGCGTTAACTTGATTTCGGTGATTATGGGCTTCTGATTGTATATCTTTCGTAGAGTTTAAATTGGGATAGGAAATAAAAAAAAAAGTTCTTATTTTTAGAGATTCTTTTTCGAAATAAAATACTTGAGATGTGAATTTTCAGGGCCTAGGGTTACCTTTTCTTCTTTGCTTCTATATCCGGTGCTTGTTTACGATTTTTCATGCCGAGGACTGACCTGGGTCGTCAATATTTCTTGATTTCCTCATCTGGGTAGTTGAAGGTCCTTTAATTCCCCGTAAGAGTCGGTGAGTTTTTCTGTTTTCTCGTTCGAAGCGGTGAGTTTTCCTTGCTATCTCATTGGGTCTTGGCTATTTCCTCGATTTGGGCAACTTTCGGCATTGAAATTGAGGGATTTTTACGGTTTTGATTCAATCTGTGAGGTAAAGTTGATTAATTTTGCTCCCATATCCGCGATAAGGATATAGGGTTTCGTTTGTTCTGTTTCCTGGATTCTGTTACTATGGGCGGTTTGGGTGGTGAATTCTGGCTTTGGGCCAGCGATTTGGTTTGTTTGCTTGGCTAGATTGTTAGGATCTGCTTGTGGCTCAGGGAGAGGTTGTGGTTTGGATCTTCTGTAGTGGAAATTGGTGCTGCAGTTGAGGGTTTTAATCCAGTGGATGTCGTGATTTTCGACAACTCATCTTTAAGGAGGTTCGGAGGCTTTTTAAAGAGAATTGGGGGGGATCTACTCTGCGGAAAGAATACTTGCATTGTAAATGATGTTTAATCCTCAAGGAGCTTCCAAACATACTTGCAGTCTCCTTGCTGTCACCTGTGGGAAAGTTTTCGAAGACAAGAAGGATGCTGCAGAGGATAAGCCAAGATATCCCTTTCCAGAATTGGTGTCTTCTGGACGTTTGGAGGTGCATGCTCGATTTTCGGTTGTTACTTTTCCGTATCAGATATGAAGTGTGTCACATTCTAGATGTTCAATGTTCCCTCTCTTTACGATGCTTTCCACTTTCCATGCAGGTACAGACTCTAACCAACCCAAGCAAGGACGAGTTTTGTAAGACTATCGAAGTGTATAAGCCGAGTATTGTTTACTTGCAAGGAGAGCAACTTGAGAATGATGAAGTTAGGCCTCTGGTGTGGGAAGGTGTTGACATGTCCACCCCTGAAGCTATATCTGAGATCTTTCCTATGACATTGCCTACTGCGGTACGTAATGTATCTAAATGAGCATTCAAAGTGCATTCTTTGTAGTAGTTATTTCTTGTGTGGTTCCCCCCTTCCCTGGGGGAATTGAGACACTGTCACGAGTGTTGAGTTCATTTGTTTCTTATTTCATACCCTGCATTATTATGTGGGCTGGTGATTGGATTAGACCTTCATACTTTCTGCTTACTGCATTAAGAGTCATTGCGACATTTATTTTTATTTTATGTTATTGTGAGCCATTGCGACAATTGGTTATTAGTGTCAACAATCTGCTCCAATGAATTTTGTCTTGGCAAGAAAATAGAGCAAAGGTGGATGTGTGATCATTGGGCCAGACATTTAAAGTTGGACTGGAATAGGTAGGAATTCTGTTAGTATGATAAATTAGAAATAAGGTCCTGGAAACTTTTTGTGGTTCCCTCTTTGCCAATTCTGTTTTCCAACATCTGTCGGCAATTGCTGTTATTATGGATTTGATTTAATTTGAAGTTAAATTCTTGTGCAGGTCTATTTGGAGATTCCAAATGGAGAAGTATTGGCGGAGGTGCTTCACTCAAAGGTGGCTTTCTTAATGGTTTTTAAACATGCCCTTCAGGCGTTCATTGATATGTATTGAATTTGGTGTTAGTTTCGTAGCTGTGAATTCTACAGCTGCAAGCTTGCTTTTTCAACGTTTTACTATAATGTTGATTGGATTTTTTGTTAAATCTGGATGCTTCGCTTTTGCAGGGGATTCCCTATGTGATATATTGGAAGAGTGCAATTTCGTATTTTGCTGCTTGCCATTTTCGTCATGCACTATTTTCAGTTGTACAGAGGTATATTATCCCTTGTGAAGTAGGTGCATATAACAGCTCTTACTTTGTGCGTTCTATGGTTTTTATAACATAAATAAAATGTTTGTGTTGCTTAAGTCTGGAATGCCCTACCGGAAGTCAATCGGTTGGGGTGGTAGGGATTATTTGTGCTATGTTTTGGGCAATTCATTGACAAAACTTTCTTTTTGAATCTGTGGAGGCAAGATATGCCATCTCATTGAGGAGCAAAACTAAGTTTCTATGAAGGACATTGTACTTTGTACTGTGTATCCATTCACATGGATTTTATATTTGAGTGTTTGGTGTTTTTGCCTGTTTGCTAAATGGATGAGTCTGATACTGATTGAGCCATAGAGGGTTTGTCTAGATCTCTGAGTTTGTCTTTGTGGTGACCCTCAGCAAGGGAGTTTGGCACATATTGTCACCCAGATTGAGTCTGGAGATAAAATCTCCTGGACATTGATCTAGGCATCTTTATGCTAATACTACCATCTAGTCTTTCAAGCAGTGAGGTGGGCCATCTTGCATGGCATGGATGCCTGTGATATATGTTAAATTTACAAGGCAGATCGAATGTTTTTGACTTTACAAGGCAGAAGGCAGTCATAGGCTGCTCTGCCTGTCTTTTTTTTGTCTTTTGGATGGATTTGAGGGCGGAGGGTGGGGGTGGGGGTTGTAGTTTGCACGAGAATTATAGCCATAAGAGATGAGCTTGAGGTGGCATTTTATATTTGTGTCTTTTGGGATGCAGTTCATCCACTCATACATGGGATGCTTTCCAACTTGCGCTCGCTTCCTTCAGACTTTACTGTGTACGAAACAACCACGTCCTTCCTGCTAACAGCCACAAAGCTATTGGGGAAGCAGGTCCATGCCTTCTTGGGGACCGCTTGAAAATCAATGTTGATCCTCCTGAGATAGATGCAGAGGGAGATGACAAAAGTGCTTCTGGTACTCTGCCTGCTATAAAGATACACGATGACGATGCGAGCTTGAGGTTTCTTGTTTGCGGAGTTCCTTGCACATTGGTAAGCTGGGAGGGATCTCTCTTTAATGGTTTATTGTGTTGCTTCTTTATTTACAAACATATGCAACTGTTGTGCACTTTGGCAAACACAGCCATCTACTGACATCTATATGTTGTTGAGAGTTTGCTTATGGACTGATTTCTTTCCAGGATACAAGATTGTTAGAAGCATTGGAAGATGGCCTCAATGCCCTCTTGAATATCGAAGTAAGTGTGATGATGGATTGTCTGGGCATGTCTTATCTCCGTGTTCACTATCATCTTTGTGGTGTGGATTTTGGTTGTTCTCTTCTGTTTTCTCACTATGTTCTTTATGTTGTTTCAGATACGTGGGAGCAAGCTTCATGGCAAGTTTAGGTATTATGCATTTTGAAAATAGTTGATAAATGCAGTGAATATCTTTAAAATGTCTTCCTGTCATCTCTTTTTGGATACTCTTGGTTACTGTCAGCTTAATATTCTAATTTTTAGCTATGACTCTAATGCCCGCGAAGATTCATATGAATAACTCTTACTGTCGATGCCTCTTTTTGGATACTTATTTGGCTTTATTTATGTCCCTGCCTATTAACTTTCTTACTATCAATGCCTTTACAATTCATTTCAGTGCCCCTCCTCCGCCCCTTCAGGCAGGGACATTTTCTCGTGGTGTTGTGACAATGCGCTGTGATGTAACAACCAGCAGTTGTGGCCACATCTCACTTCTGGTGTCTGGCAGTGCGCAAACTTGCTTTGATGATCAGGTAATCGAAAGTAAATTCTGCCACAAGGTTTCGGTATTGGAGATGTTGGAATCTTATGCTTTGTGACATTGATCTTCAGCTCCTGGAGAATCATATCAAGAACGAAATTATTGATACAAGTCAACTAGTTCATGCACTGCCCAACGGTGAAGAAAGCAAAATTACATTCTCTGAGCCTCGTAGATCTGCTTCGATTGCCTGTGGGGCAAAAGTATTTGAAGTTTGCATGAAGGTCCCCACATGGGCATCACAGGTTTTTCGATTACCACACTCTCTCTCCTCCCCCCCCCCACAACACCCCACCCCTTCGAGGCGCAAAACAAAAGTACTTTCTTTCGGACCTCTTTTAAGAGTAACATTATAATGATTTGTCCCCACTCTTTTTATTTAGTTTCTTTTTGGCAAGTGTTATGGGTTTCCTAGCAAGTGTTGTGCTTTCTCTTGAACATGCCCCCTAGGGCCAAAATTTTTGCTTGAATCAATCGGACAGAATTTTTGAATGTTAAAATCTATCGCTTTGTATGTGAATTGGCTTGAATCTTGAAAGGAGAAGCATGGGAAAAATCACCTTGCATTTATAAGTGTATGGCTAAACAGCCGAGATTTAGAAAATAGGGTCAGTTGTTGACTTTTCCTTTTTCTTGTACTCTCTCCTTTTAATCTGTGAACCTTCAATTTGATTTTTTCAATTGGGGGTTCTGGCTATGGGTGTGACTCCTTGGAGCTATGGTTTGACTGCTGGAGATTATGGTTAGAGTAATGTATGTACATGTTACCATGATTTCCATGAATGACTGAGAATGTATCCTAGAACTGTTGTTTATTATCTGAGTTCTAGCAGATTCAAAAACTCTGCTGATAATGCTTAATTTCAATATTTAGACTGTCCCCTTTGCCTTTGAGAAATGAGGAGCCTGAGCTTGGAAAGAGACAAGGGGGTTTGTAACACCTTGGAGGCACATTTAGAGCATTAATTCCTATATTTATGGTTCGGAAAATGCAACTGTTCTGTTTTCTTTGATTGAGCATTTGATAAACAAAATGAAATATGTGCATCAGAATGGTTGTACATTGATTATTGGAAATCTCAACTGTTCATTTAGGTGGAGGGGTATGTACCTCATCGTAACATCCTTAAAATTGTTATGAATCAAAATTCCCAACTTGGGTATTAAATGTCCAAAGGTGGAGTCAAATCCATTATCTTTTTGTAGATTTAGATTGCAGATGGGATGAAGCGTTATGATTCTCTAAGATATTTTGTAATGGTGAGCACTGACCAATTTTTGTAGGGTGAACGTTGAGAAAATTTGTAGAAATCAGCTTTTGAAGTTCAAAAGTTCTTTGACTATTTAGGCCTTAGACTGTATTGCAAATCACTTGTTCGGCATTATGAATTTGTTTCAGAGAAAGACATTTTTTACTACAGCATGGCCAGGATGTTTGTTAAAATGCTTGTTGTGGTTGTTTTCTCAGGTTTTGAGGCAGCTAGCACCAGATGTTTCATACCGTAGTTTAGTTGCACTAGGCATTGCCAGCATCCAGGGATTGCCTGTTGCTTCGTTTGAGAGAAATGATGCAGAGCGTCTACTTTTTTTCTGTTCAAGGCATGGGGAAGATACCTGTACAAACGATTTAATATTTAGCAGCCCCCCAAGCTGGTTGAGACCACCCGCTCCTAGTCGAAAGAGATCTGTCCCAAGCCAAGAGACTACACCTGCTTCTCATGAGGGTGTGTCTAATAGAGTTGATGGAGAGGACAAGGACACGGGATTGAGGAATGGAGTTAGCATGCCCTTACTCCCAGCTAGGAAAAGATTGAAGATTGCTGCAATGAGGCCTATTCCTCATGTTCGGCGACATAAAATGACGCCATTTTCTGGGATTTCTGAGGCAGATGGGCATGATGGAGGCCAAGTTAAGGCTAATTTTCCAGTTGTTACTCCCATGAAGCATGGTATTGTAGGATCAACTCCTACAACACAACGAAGATCATATTCGAGCTCATCTCAGGCTAAGCAGATTATTTCCCTCAACCCACTACCTTTGAAAAAACATGGGTGCGGTAGAAGTCCAATGCACAATTGCTCTGAGGTGAGGTGCCTAATTATATTTTTAGAGATCAGACCATAAGTTTGTTGGTCAATTTTGAGATTCTGTTTTTCCCTGTTCTTGCATTTTTCATTAGGTTAAAGAAGAGAAGAAAAATATACAATCAAATTGATACTTCCAAGTATAGTCATTCCTGTGGTGCAAATGGAAGTAAAGCTTTTACATTATGAACTTTCTGAAGTTAGTTCCTTAAAATTTTGGCCAAGAATTTGATGGACCAGTATCTCCGACTTGGGATTCTTTGAAACACAATTACTGTTGCATAAGTTATGGTCTCAAAATGATTCGATTGAAACTATATGATCTGAGGTTTTGGGGTAAAATGGGGAATCAGCATTTCATGTATCCGCCAGAAAAACAAGTGTTAGTTTTGTGTCCTCAGAAGTCTAATTCAATTAAAGATGCCTCTGAAAAAAAAACTTCTGCATAATGGTTTGTAAAATTACTTCTACTGACTGAAGAAAATACTGGTCTTAAGTTTAATTTACATCATCACATTGCAACTCTAATTGAGCTATCTATACAAGCTATATCTAGGCCCGCTCCATGTAAGGATGTGTTATGTGGTAGTCTGATCCTTAGGAAATCAAGTGTCAGGTAAGACTGAACTAGACCTAAGGTAGGCTCCATAATTCTATCTCCTACCCAGGACCCATCTACTTTCAGTGTGCTTTTCTTGATTTTCTGATTGTTTAGTATTCTCTTATAGGAGGAGTTTCTTAAGGATGTAATGCAGTTCCTAATACTTAGAGGGCACACTCGACTCATCCCTCAAGGTGGGCTTGCTGAGTTTCCAGATGCGATCCTTAATGGGAAACGTCTTGATCTCTACAACTTGTACAAGGAGGTGAGTTCGTGCATGTTTCTGGTCACTGGAAATTAGTAAAATTTGTTACTGAAGTGTTCCAGGTGTTCCTAGGTGGTTACAAGAGGAGGCTTCCATGTTGGCAACGGTATCAACTGGAAAGGGCAGATTTTTTCAAAGATGCATAATTATACAATGACGAATAGGATGACTGTACGCCTCTATAATCCTTTCTCTGGTCTTTCTACTTGATTTTAGGGACATGAAAAAATGTGGGGACAGTGATGGTTGAATAGGTAGGGGTGGGAGGGAGGGAAGGGTTCCTTCCTACTGCGTGTTTCAAAAAGTAGGCCATTCTCGAACCTGTAAACAAAGTATCAAATTATGGTGATAACTTCTGGCAATCATATCCAGAGTCCATCTCTTCTGCATGATACTTGTGAAAAATAAAGTAGAACATAGCACTTTGATTTGATTTGGGTAATCTAATCCGTTTAAACAGGGTGTTGGTAATACGCTGAAAAGACATTATGAAACTTACCTTCTAGAATATGAATTGGCTCATGATGATGTAGATGGGGAATGTTGCTTGCTATGCCACAGGTTGGTACCGTTCTCTTGTTCTAAGTAATACTATTTTTTTTTCTAAGTACTAAGTAATACTATTTGTGTTAAATAAATGTTTGCTTACAATGGGAGTGTACAACCGTTGAACAGTAGTGCAGCAGGGGATTGGGTGAACTGTGGCATATGTGGTGAGTGGGCCCACTTTGGCTGTGACAGAAGGCAGGGTCTTGGTGCTTTTAAGGTACATGTTGCCTTTGGATTATGACTGGTATAAATTCTTGGCTTTTGTACATGCCTGGAGGCTGATCATATACTTTTTCATTTGCTGCATTTACCATCTAACAGTACTTGCATAAATGTGCACAGTAGAGTGGATCGAGCAAAAGTTGGGATCTGTTTGAAAACGAAGTTGGTGTAACAATTTGTTTTCAACTTGCAGGATTATGCAAAAACAGATGGGCTGGAATACATTTGTCCGCATTGTAGTATTACAAATTTCAAGAAGAAACCACAGAAAGTTGGAAATGGATTTTCCCAAGGCTTGATGGTATCACGGCCGCTGTGATTCAGTTTGCATTCCTTCTACCTTAGTATCCTCATATGCTCACTAGTTGTGTTTTCTTTTCCTTAAATCATGTACGCGAGAGTGAATTGATTATGCTCTTGGGTTGGATGTCTGATTATATTCTCGTCCATTTTTGTTGGAACTAGATAGGAGAGTGAGGGGAGAAACACAAGGTGTAGAGAAGCGAAATGGATCAGAGGGGCTGCCGTCATAACATTTACAAGTAGAAATGTACTTTTTTTTTACTTACCATATTTTAGTGGGTTGAGGAGGTATTAGGGTAAAGAAAGCCCTTGATTTGGGAAGGGGGTTGTAAAATAGTCGTTGTCCATTGAACATTTCACTGATGTAGCTTAATGACATTGAGGGATATAACCCATTAAACAATTTGATTAGTATATTTCTTCTAGGTTCTTATTTGTTCGCAGCTCAATGTAGTTGTTTAGTGTTTCTTCAGCAAATATGTTCCCTGGCAGATGGGTTTTTTCAAATGTTTCTTATGCACAAAAAGGGTGTTTCTGCAGCTAGATTTGTAACGAAGAATGATTGACATCTTCTTTTTCCCTTTTGATCTCTTTCTTTAGAACTGATGTTTATTTTTCTTGCTGCTGGAGAATTTAACCTAAACCGCGTTGTCTTCACGGCCAATTACGGTTCAAAATAAAAGAAATGAAAAATAGAAGACAGAAAATAAGAAAGAAATCTGGAAAAGAAAAACGATTAGATTCGTGAAAGGAGCGTTTTCAGATCCTAATACATGCATGGGAATCTGTTTATTAAAATTCCAATACCAATATGTCCAGAGTACTGGACGAGACCCTTGAGTCCCCTAGATTAGTCATTAATGGAGGTTCAGGAATGCTTACGAAAACAAAATGGTGTTCAAGAAATATATCCTTCCATAATTTAAGGTCCCCGGCCAGGGCAGATAGAAATTTAGAAACATGGCAGGAAGCTCAACGTCTAATAATCTTCTCTTGGTTGATGACTTCTACTTCTCAGCTCTCTGTGACGGTGAAGAAGTGTTTCCAATCTCTGATGAGAAATACGCGCAAGAGTTACAGTTTCAAGAGGCTCTAATGTCCTCGATATTATCTGCAATAACGAAAAGTAGTACTGAATCTCCACGAGTGGAGGAAGAACATCTCTCTCCGGCTATGGGTTATAAGCAAAAGAAAAAAGAGTCTGGTCAATCTTCTCACAGTTTCTGCACGATTTGCATGGATGGAAAACCGGCAGGAGAAATGTTCAGAAACAATAACTGCAGCCACTCATTTTGCATCGACTGCATTGGCAGATATGTTGCGGTAAAGATACAGGAAAATATATCAACGGTGAGCTGCCCTGATCCGAAATGCAGAGGCCTCTTGGAACCTCATTTATGTCGTTCCATCATCCCGCGATAAGTGTTTGATCGATGGGAAAATGCCCTCTGCGAGTCCTTGGTTCTGGGTTCTGAGAAATTTTACTGCCCCTACAAGACTGTTCGGCTATGTTAGTTGATGATGGAGGGGGTGGACGTGACCGCATCTGAGTGTCCCAACTGTCGAAGATTGTTCTGTGCACAGTGCAAGGTCTCATGGCATGCAGGAATTACATGTGGGGAATTTCGAGCTCTAAATAAAGATGAAAGAGAGAGGGAATTAGACATTATGGTCAGGGAGCTTGCTAAGAAAAAGCAATGGAAGAGATGTCCCCGTTGCAAGTTCTACGTGGAAAAGGTCCTGGGCTGCCAGCACATTACGTGCAGGTTGGTATATATTATGTTCTACTTTTGATGTCCAAATGCGGCTGCAATCTTAATGGTCATCTTTTTTGTTTATAATATGTTCATAGATAAATGATCTTGTACTTGTACTTGTTTGGACATACGAATAATCAAAATTATCCGTTGGAATCTTCGAGCAAACAAATTCGAAAACTTTGTTTTTCATTTAGAATTTTCTATTTAATCTAAATCAAATACTTAATTAGTCCTCTTTACGATTTCAAAGGATCATGATGCTGATCGATTGAGGTAATGTTCCAAAGAGGGTTGATCTTTTATCCATATATAGAACCTAAATCGATGTAATATGCGAAAGCTTACTGAAGATAAAATTTTATGCTGTGGTACTCAGGGCTTTTAGGGATCAATGCATTTCCATTTTTCTTCACTATGGTATTTTACTCCTTTTTTTTTGTAATCTTTGTTTTCACAGGTGCGGTTTTCAATTTTGTTATGGCTGCGGATCTAAATGGAGCGAAGTCCATATATGAGTTCACACTTGAAGACTTCATCGTCCGGATAATGCTTTTGCTGAGTCAAACAAAAGAAGAAGAACAACATGGTCTTAGCCCTTAGTTTGGGTTAAATTCTAATTAACTGGAACCGCAGTGGTCTTATATCTTTACAATTCTCAATATGTTGGGTTAAATTCATCCTTGAGTACCCCCAGATATTTTGATTGTCTGTTCTACATGATCTTAGCCATACGGGTTCATATAGTCATCGATTAGCAACTATCTGATACGTTCAATCGTTGCTCCAAATGTGTTATGGCATTTGAATCACTACTTCTGATCGTTCGAGACACTGCGATTTCGAGTACTAATCGAAATTAGAATGAGTTTAAGGAAGTGATTAGATATGATCAACGAGCTGTGCTATCCGTAGAATCTCGAAGCCCACTCGATTATTAGGTAGTCTTTTGACTCTCAGCTTGGACAGTGAAATACTACCTAAGACAAACTCCCTCGACAATGTCCAATAAGTGTTGGTTTTAAATATACAAGTTCTGCTTCCATCATGTGACACTTTGCCATCGCTTTCAGAAAATATAGTGTTTAGCAAAAGTAGTAAAGTTTAGTTTGACAATAATTCAAGAGGATGATCATGGAGGATGAGCAGGATGGATGGATGCATGCAGGAACCTTCTTTACCAACCCATATCATTTTCCTTTATGAACGCCTTTGAAGTTTAAACAACAATCCTTTCAGAACTTTACTAAGAGATAAGACGTCCATGGGAAGAGAAAAGGAAAGGTTTCTTAAAACATGAGTGTCTTTTGCTTTCGTTCTTCTTTTTCCATTAAACCTTTGCTTTGATTAACAGCCACTGCCAAGACGACCCTACATTCCCCCCCTCTTTACTGCGAATAATAAGACCCTCAATAATTGCATGTGAACTGTACCACCTCCCTCTGTATTTATTAATGCTTTTGCGCTTCCTCTGTACCAGACAGTCTTGGACTCTTCCACGATTCAACTTCTTTACCACTCAGGGTAATACCTGTCTGTGTATCCTTTTCACTGTGCCTTTCTTCGTGGGAAAGGGAGGGAAACTAGCTGCAGAAGGGTGATGGAATGGTTCTTTTTTCGAATTCAAAGCAAGAAGATCAGAAAATGAAACTTTGTCGTCCCAAAGGGTCCCCCACCATTCCGTGTTCGCTGAGATCTTGAAGATGTGAACTAAACAGGACCGACATATTACCGGAGTGTCATCATCAGGATTCAGGGGAAAGGAAATCATAGCGCAAGTTTCTAATGGCGTGGCCCACTCTCCATTTGCTTTTCTTCCCCAGGGTCAATGATAGTTTCGGACGATCGACAACTGTCCTAGCCATGCGCAGCAGCACCTCCTAGAGGTTTTAAGTTAACTCGGGACTTTTTTTTTTGCCCTTTTTCTTAAGCCACATATAAATTTTAGGCTTAAATGTTAATCAGGTTAATGTGGTTTAAAGTTTTCTAAAAAAAAGTCTATGTATTGGATGATTTTGGTCAATGTGCTTTATACGTATTCTCAAAAAATCCTCTGTCAGTATGGCTCCACCACTTTAACGTTTTCTGTTGACGTGTCTAACGAATGTCCGCATACACCCAATTACAAACTGACATGTGGACATACACTATCTCTCTGCTAACAAGCGCCATGTCAGCTACCACGTATGGGTTCCACGTCGACAGAAGTGATACGCTGCGTTTTGGCCACTTGAAGTCATCTCCTTTGGTCGACAAAAAGAAACCTCGACCTCTCTGCAACCTCAGGCTCAACCTTTCCCATCTTGCATCTTCTCTTTCCACCTACCAAGTCACAGAACCCAGGAGCCCAAATGGATTCCAAATTCCACGGCCTACCTCCTCTCAAAAGGATCATACTCATGCAACAAGAAGAGCAACAACAAGATAGAGACATTGTTGTGTCCTCCTCATGCCTTCCTGCCAAGAAACGAAAGGAGCCACGAGATCCACCTCTTTTTTTCCATGAGCCCGTTGCTACCACTGGCGTTGTGACCACCTATTGCTTGCCTGCAAAGAAAAGGATTTCGATCTCAATGTCAAATTCAAGCAAGGTCCGAGTTTCGAGGAAGAGACAGAAGTAGAAAATAAATAGGAAGTCCCAATTGCAACCAATAGCAATCAATCTCTTCCAAATATTAGTCAAGAAGGAAATAAGGATGATGCTGATGGTGGTGGTGGTGATGTCGATGATGATGGGATTGAAGGAGGATCTTTGTATCGAGTACAAAGATGGAAGAAGAAAGATGATATTGTTGCGGGATTCTGCAAAAACCACACTAAATTATGGAACAAGGTAAACTTTAAGATGTGAGGAGGATCTTTATTTTAGCTTACAAGTTTAAGGTGGTGTTGGTGTGATAAAACAATGGTGTTTGATTGGGTTTCGCTCTGATGCAGCAACAATGAAGTGGGAAGTTTAAGATTGTGGCTAGAGAGGAGGATCCCAAGCGGTAGATTGACTTAAGAAACCCCGAAGGAGATGACTTCGAAAACCCCGTACAAAAAGAAACCACGTATGGGTTCAACAAATCCTTACAATTAGGGTTGCAGAGAGGTCGGGATTTCTTTTTGTTCAGTAGAAGGAGATGACTTCGAGAGGCCAAAACGCGGCGTATCACTTATGTCGACGTGGAACCCATACGTGGCAGCTGACATTGCACTTGCTAGGAGAGAGATGGTGTGTGTCCACATGTCAGTTCATGATTGGGTGTATGTGAACCTCCGTTAGATACGTCGACAAAAAACGTTAAAGTGGTGGGGTCACACTGACGGATGTGACTTTTTTTTAGAATACGTATAAAGTACAAGGACCAAAATCATACAAATTGAAGTACACATATTTTTTTGGAAAAACCTTAAACCACAGGGGACCGTATTAGCATTTAAGCCTAACTTTTATTAAAATTGTAGGGAATCATACAAAAGACCTGACACCATACAAATAAGACTCTCAGGGTTGGCTATTTGACCAAGACATCGAGCATAAAGTCCTTTAACAAGCAAACCCACAGGCCCACAGACACAAATTAGGCTCAAAGGCTTGTAAACACCAACTGAGCCCAAAAGCCCAAGGACAAGCCAAAGACCGCCATGAATGACGATGTCTTTCACCGAAGGAGAGGATATAAATGGAGGTACCTCAATCCTACTTCCCTAGAGAAACCTCCATGTAAGCACCAGTAAAGGAAGAGCACTAGAAGGCTCCCATCAAAAAGTGAAAGGAGAAGAGGCAGAGATCTAGCCAATTTGTTGGACTGTTGGATACCAGAGACAAAGATAAACCCGAGGCCACTTATGACAACCCAAAAACGCAAGTCTAGCATCGCCCACCAAAATAGACCAAGCTCAACCTTGCTTCCCACCTGAACAAAACACCATAGAAATGGTAGCAACAACATCCCACATAAGAGAAAAGGAAAACATGCACGAGATGAGGAGAGCGAAAGGGGAGGAGAAGCTACTTTTTTTTCTTTTTTTTCTTTTTTTTTTTTATAGATGATCTCCTGTTTTTTTCACTAGAGCAAAAACTCAATATGCGAAGGTGAGAGAGGAATGCATGAAGAAGTATATGTGCTGGTCCTCGAAAAGTGAGCAAGGGAAGTCGACTATCCACTATCGATTAAATTTATCCTTTAAATTAGGCGATTTTTTTTACATGTAAATTTGACGATAATACTCCAATAACTTAATAAATTGATTAAAATAATCTCAATCAACTACAAATATATACGAAGTAGGTAAAAAAATATTATAATTGTTTCAGTCTAATTAAAAAGAAACATTTGATAGAGAAAACTGATATATCATAACTTTGAAAAAATATCCGAAAAAAGTAATTAAAAACGTATATGCCGACAGAGGTCATTGTTGTAATATACGAGATTCTTTCTTGCGGTGCATTATAATTATAATATCATATGCCCATATCCATTTTGTCCTGTTCTGTCGTCGTATTATACTTTAAATCTCCAAGAAAAATCTTCCTCTACCTCACGTGAGCATCTTAATAAAATTAAAATTAAAATTAAAACCTCATTAGTTTCTTACTTTTTCAATCTCAAGTACAACAATTAGCATATCTAATCCTCATTATTTGATTAATTACAGTTTCCATTTTGTATCACCACCCACTGTACAAGGAACTTATCTCACCGTTGTAACCCCCCCCCCCCCCCTTTTTTTTTACTGATTATTATCAGGGCTTTAATGTAAATCCAGAGGAAAAGAACAAGAGGGCCATGTTTCTTCTTTTTAGATTGAAAAAGAGTAAAGTCTGGTCAAACATATAACCGAAACATTCCCACCGTTGGTACGTCAGAAAAAAACAACATTACATCCTTTTCTCTAATGGCAAAATTACCCCTCCAATTCTCCACAAATCCAATAGCTTCTGGCCGAAAACAAAATGGGGAAATTTCCCTGATGTGCACGAAATTCACACAGATCCCCTTCCAAATCTATGACCTCCAGTCCTCCACCCAACACGCATACATACCCCACCTCTCCCCCGTCCCTGATGTGCACAAAATTCACACAGATCCCCTTCCAAATCTATGACCTCCGGTCCTCCACCCAACACGCATACATACCCCTACCCCACCTCTCCCCCGTCCCCTTCAATACTTACAGCTCACTAATCACTTCTTTCTCTTACCCCTACGGCTACCACACTACTTCCACAATTGCGCACACACTCCCTCCCTCTCTCTCCCTTTTTCTTTTAAAGATTGGTCAGTGGCAGAGCAGAGCAGTCACGGCTCCATACAAGAGCTATCGTACTCTTCTTTCCCATGGCTCCCTCTCCCACCCTCCTCCTTCTCCTCTTTCTTCTCTCACTCACCTCCCCCATATTCACTTCTTACGCAAATTCTGCTTCTTTTCTTGCTGGTAACGACGCCCAGAAGAAGACTACTTACATTGTCCAAGTGCAACCCGATTCCAAGCCTTCCATTTTCCCTACCCATAAGGACTGGTATGAGTCTTCCCTCTCCACATTGACCGGAAAGACGCTGCTCCCTCCAGCAGAGACTACCAGCCGCATCATCCACACCTACTCCACCGTCCTTCACGGCTTCTCCGCCAAGCTCTCCCCATCCGAAGCGCAAGCTCTCGGGTCCCACCCTCACGTGCTCTCTCTCATTCCCGAACAAGTCCGCCACGTGCAAACTACGCGCTCGCCTCAGTTCTTGGGCCTGAAGACGACCGACAGCGCTGGCCTCCTCAAAGAATCGGACTTTGGTTCCGACCTCGTCATCGGAGTTATCGATACTGGCATCTGGCCTGAGCGTAAGAGTTTCAACGACCGCGGCCTTGGACCCGTCCCTTCCAAATGGAAAGGCCGATGCGTTGCCTCCGAGGATTTCCCTCCTTCCTCCTGCAATCGCAAGCTCATCGGCGCCAACTTTTTCTGCGCTGGCTATGAGTCCACCAACGGCAAAATGAACGAGACCACCGAATACCGCTCCCCTAGGGACTCCGATGGCCATGGCACCCACACTTCGTCCATAGCTGCCGGCCGCTACGTCTTCCCTGCCTCTACCCTTGGCTACGCACGCGGTGTCGCAGCTGGGATGGCTCCCAAAGCACGCCTTGCCGCTTACAAGGTCTGCTGGAATGCTGGCTGCTACGACTCGGACATCCTCGCCGCTTTCGATGCTGCTGTGGCGGACGGCGTCGACGTCATCTCCCTGAGCGTGGGTGGCGTCGTCGTTCCATATTACCTCGATGCAATCGCAATCGGCGCTTTCGGAGCAGCCGATGCCGGCATCTTCGTCTCAGCCTCAGCCGGGAACGGTGGCCCTGGCGGGCTCACTGTCACGAATGTTGCTCCCTGGGTCACTACGGTTGGTGCTGGCACCATTGATAGGGATTTTCCTGCCGATGTCAAGCTCGGGAATGGGGAAACTATTCGGGGTGTGAGTGTTTACGGCGGACCGGGTTTGAGTCCGGGTCGGATGTACCCGTTAGTGTATGGTGGGAACGCTCAGGGAGGTGCCGATGGTGCCGGTGATGGTTATTCGTCTTCGCTATGTTTGGAAGGTTCTTTGGACCCCAATTTCGTGAAAGGCAAGATCGTGTTGTGCGACAGAGGCATCAATTCTAGAGCTGCCAAAGGAGATGTTGTGAAGAAAGCTGGAGGGGTCGGAATGATCTTGGCTAATGGGGTTTTTGATGGCGAAGGATTGGTGGCCGATTGCCACGTGTTGCCTGCCACGGCCGTCGGTGCATCCGGCGGTGACGATATCAGGAAATACATCACGGCGGACTCGAAGTCGCCCCCGGTGGCTACGATAATCTTCAAGGGTACACGGCTTGGAGTGAGGCCTGCCCCTGTGGTGGCATCGTTTTCGGCTCGGGGTCCTAATCCGGAGACCCCGGAGATACTGAAGCCCGATGTGATTGCGCCCGGACTGAACATTCTTGCAGCTTGGCCCGACAGAGTCGGACCGTCTGGTATTCCTTCGGATAAACGTAGAACAGAGTTCAACATACTGTCTGGAACTTCAATGGCTTGTCCTCATGTTTCTGGTCTCGCTGCATTGCTGAAAGCATCCCACCCTGAATGGAGTCCAGCGGCAATAAGGTCTGCGCTCATGACTACTGCTTATACCGTGGATAAGCGAGACGGTGAAACCATGTTGGATGAGTCCACTGGAAATGTTTCAACAGTTTTGGATTTTGGGTCTGGCCATGTTCACCCCGAGAAGGCCATGGATCCTGGTCTTGTCTATGACCTCCTTTCCCATGATTACGTTGATTTCCTTTGCAATTGCAATTATACTACGAAGAACATCCAAGCGGTTACCAGGAAGACTGCAGATTGCAGCGGGGCAAGAAGGGCTGGTCATGTTGGGAATTTGAATTACCCGTCAATGTCTGCTGTGTTTCAACAATATGGAAAGCACAAGATATCGACGCATTTTATTCGGACAGTGACCAATGTTGGAGACCCCAATTCCGTATACCAAGTTACAATTAGGCCGCCTGGTGGAATGATGGTGACCGTGAAGCCGGATAAGCTTGTGTTTAGGAGGGTGGGTCAGAAGTTGAACTTCCTTGTGAGGGTACAAGCCAGGGCAGTGAAACTTTCCCCTGGGAGCTCCAGTGTGAAGAGCGGTTCTATAGTGTGGTCTGATGGGAAGCACAATGTCACTAGTCCCTTACTCGTGACCATGCAGCAACCTCTCTAGAAGAGTGTTTGGGGTTTTAGGAATTTTTCTCTCCTTCCTTTTATAGAACTCGCTATCAAGTTTATCCTCGTATGTAAAATGAGAATGTGGTTCTTTTAGGTTTTCAATTTCAGAAAACTGGTGGGGTGATTGTAATACACAGTGGAGGCGTATCTTTGTTGTAAGATTAAGAATCAAGACTGAATGTAAAAATGCTGTGTGTTGAGAATAGACCAAGATAATGGAAAAAGATCCTTGTTTTTCCCTTTCAAATCACACACTGCTGTGATCTCTCGGCTTGTTATATTTACCTTAAAGTCAAAGATTTGGTAATTGCATGTGCAAAAGGGAAGGATGCTGCTTTCTGTGAATTTTAATATTAAATTCGAGGTATCCGGCATGCAAGCTAACAGCTCAACAAAACAGACATCATGATATTGACTATAGTTGGGACAAAAATCATGTGGGGTTTACTTGATGCTGTAAATGGCCAACATAATTGTTTATTAGTAGTATCTCGTACGTGTGCTTTCATGGGTGGATTGACAAACTTTAATTGACTGGAAATCAGATTCAATAAATTTTCGGCAGGTTTCAATATTAAGGGAGTACACCCAGGCGATCAACACATCATATTTTTTTCGCTGAGGTCAAAAGAAAAAGAGAATTCTCTTCCCAGAAACACGTTTCAAAGCCTACCGCAATGATCAAATTTGCGATTTGAACAGAGAGAGAAGTACCTAAAAGAAAGAAGAAGAAAAAAAAAACTCGCTATAGTCCCCAGGTTGGAACATCCATCGAAGACCCAGAAAGAGATTTGAGTTTCTAACAGAAAACAATGGAGATAAGCTTTCTAGCTCGCTATATTGAAGAATCCGAGTAAAAAACCAGTATTCATTCTGACCACATATTTTATTATGGAGCCGCTTGCTGCATAATCATTTTTCGTCGCTTAAAACACTAAAGTTGCACACAATCAATGGGAAGCAGAGCACTTCACGGGAGTGTCTGCTTATAAGTGGAGGATAATCGATGATGTTGATTGAGAAAGGGCTATCATTCACCGGCCGTTTGACCGAAGCAACTTGGTGTGTTTGTGTTGTAAAATCTTAGTGTTTTTAAAATTTTAGGTATTGGGTTTAGTGAAAAAGTGAAGAGAGAGGTAATTTTTTATATTTTTTGTAGTGAATAGTAGTGATTTGATGGGGGAGAGAGAGATTATATTATAATTTTCTATTGTGTTAAAATTTTAGAGTGTGTAAAATTTTAGGATGCAAACGCACCCTTAGGCACCTAGCTGGAAAAGGGGCCAATTTGCTAATAAATTGCTTTACAACCATGGACCATGATAACGCGGTTTCTGCTGGCTTTTTGCTTGCTCTACTTGGCCCACGACCACGAGTCAATTTTTTTTTTATGGTAAGTAGCCCATAAACCAAAAAAAAAAGTAGCTCATAAACCAATTAGAAAAAAAAAACGTAGCTCATAAACCATCAGTGTCTGTTTCTTGTGGTATATGACATGACTCTTTTTCGTTTTGCTTTTAGATTTAAAGGAGGGAAAACCTCACCCTGTTAATTTTGGTTCCTTGGCTTTCAGACGTCTGTAAAACAGAGTCTAGAGAGTCAACAGCTTCGAAATGACTACAGGCCTTAGGGTAAGTTTGTGCACCAAAATTTTACCTCCTCTAAAATTTTAACACAATTAAATATTACAATATAATCTCTCTCCCCATCAAATCATTACTATTTACTACAAAAAAATATAAAAAAATTATCTCTCTCTTCATTTTTTCACTAAAACCAGTACCTAAAATTTTAACAACACTAAAATTTTACAACACAAACACAACCTTAGTCATCCACGAGAACCCAACCTCAGCCTGCGAGGTTATACCTTAGCAACTATTTTTTGACAAACTCGGAGTCACCCACATACATTTCTTTTTCTTTTTCTTTTTCCTCTGTTTAGGCATGTCACATCTTCCATAGTAAGTTCGGATATCATTGATGTACCTGTCTAGAAAATATGGATGAAAGGAGGACCAAAAACGATGTTCTAAGGAAGACTAGCATGTCCCATCTCAATGGATTGATTATATGGGGCGGCCCTTGTGGTGGAAAGCTAAGCTTGTTTTAGCAGAACCTCTATGTTTCGCATTAGAGGCCCTATTAATGCCTTTTGGGTTTCACACAGTCCAGACCCATGAACTCTCAACAAAGAGAACTGGCCCAATATTGTGAGGAGGAAGCCGTCGAATCAATCTAGGCAAGCTTTTGTCAGATTAATCTCGGGCCAGAAGCCCGTTAATAAAAAGAAAACATGGGTAGCAAGCCCAAGTTATTATGATACAAAAACAAACGTAGGGCCACTAACAAGCACCCCTTCGCCTGAACTCCCTCCTCTTTCTCTGTGATCGGACCGTCCTCCCCTTCCCTTCCTTTTTCTCCTCCCTCTTTTGGCCGGACACTTTTCCACAAACCCCCATTTTTGGTCTCCATCTCTAGTTGTCTTCAACTCCAAATCACGTCGTTCTCGTTGGACTTCGGTGGCTACGCTCAACAAGGAAGATATCGGCAGCTCTAGGCGATTGTCTCCAGCTCTCTCCAGTCGTCGTTGGCCAATGCGTGCCTCTCACGCGCCCACTTCTTGGATCTATTGCGGTGGTTTTCGGTGGTGTCTCAGGGCTCTGTTTTATGGCCGGATTCCTACCGGCCAATGATTTTTCTTTTGTTTGTTTGTATTTTCCCTGTGTTTGTATGTTATTTAGTTGGGCTTTTGTTATGGACCTCGTTGTCCATTGGTGCTAGTGTGGATGCTCTCTTGAGGAAGTGAGAGTGTGGTGCGTGACTACCCATTCCTCCGGCGACCGCCACTTTCGATGGAGTTAATTTCGGGTCTTTGGACCCACTTCGAATGCACGGATCCCTTTGGGTCATTCATATTGAGGCCTTTGGGGCTATTTGGAATCAGGCCTTTATGGCCCATCATTGTACATCCCGTAGGGCTTTTATTGTTCTTGTAATGGGCTTTATACCCTTGCTATATCCAGCCTCGGAAGTTCGTTTGTATCCAGCATGTTTGTATGCTTCCCAGTGAAATGATATTAACTTTTACTTAGACCCTTTTTTTTTGGAGGTATGGTCAGTCTGCTACTTTCTGGATGCTTAAGCAATTGATCTAACTCGGCGTAAATAATTATGGTATCTACTATCTGGATGCTTCGGCTATTTGTAGTGTCACTGATCCTCTCGGCCTAAATAATTGTGGTATCAAATGTCAATGTGTAGGCCACCCGAGCTAAATCTGGGGAAGATTTACTTGAGAATCTGATATAATAAGGTCATTTCAATAATCCTTGGTCTTCATTCGCGACCACGATCGCCTGCAATTCGGCTGCCCGAATTGCAGTGCAATTCGTGGTCGGCCAGCGTGGGTCCCGGGCGGGACCCACGCTCCTCTCTCACGATTGCACTGCAATTCGGGCAGCCGAATTGCAGGCAATCGCGATCCCTTCATTCGATCGCTAACTGTTTGAAGTTTCGCAGAAGTTCTAAAAGTACACTACTCAGACACGATACTAGATTGGAATGATTGACTATTAAGGTAAAACTCAAAGGGTGGCGACAACTATTGTTTGGTGAAAGTTACAGAGAGTCAGAGAAGAATACAGAGGATTCTTCTTTCCACAAAACTGCAGTCTGCAAGCCACCTAGAGGTAGAAGGACATGCTTGTATTTTGTCTGCACTGTTCACTTGCATATACTTCCAAAGGCTTCTGATATGACACCCGGGTACATTCTTATCGCCAAGTTCCCGAGGTATAAACCTTGACATCATTCTAGCAGATGTCCAAAGAAAGTAACCTAGCTAACCGCGCGCTTGGGGATATATATGTATTCTGCACGCATGTTCCGAGAAGGTCGACATCTTTGTGACATGATTTTCATGTGTGTCAAATCTTGGGATTGCTTTCCACAAGCCAAGTAGGAAGGGTCACTCAAGTGATGTCTATCCGTTGCTCCTTTTGTTAACGTGATCATATTGGAAAATAAACGAAAAATTAACGCTCGATCGAGGTTCAAAGGAGAGGCTAACCACTCCTACAGTCTGCCAAGATATTTACCATACTGAAGTAAATGATTTCACTGAGTGAAAAGAGATCATATCAATTGCTGAGGATTTGATAGTTGATTGGGTTGTCAGCAACTTAGAAAAAAAAAAGATTGGGTTGTCAGCAGTTCATTTTCCTGCTGAATGACACAATAGCCAAAGTTTTAGGGCCACAAAAATTCCCTAATATACGCGAAAAGAAAAAAGACCATGACAACCATGCACATGAAATTATATGTATGATATTGCTTCCAAATAATCTGACTTCACTGTAGTGTGTGTGTATATATATATGTGTGTGTGTGTGTGAGATTTATCATATATATGAAACCATGGTCCGTGGATATATAATTGGTTTTCGAACCCTGAAACCAGTTTTCGTTTTCTTTGCCGGATTCCAGACATCGCTCTCAAAAAATAAAAATAATCTGATCACTGAAGGAACGGTTTTGGATTATCAAACGTCATCTCCGGGTTTCTTTGTTTGAAACCACTTTTCAAAACCAAAACTGGTAATTTGAGGGCCGCTCACTCAACATTGCCAGAATATTTCAACTGGGAAGGCAAGTTGTCTTCTAATGCAAATAATAAAAGGTTAAAAAAAGCATAGAAAAAAAAAAAAGGTTAAAAAAACACAGAGAAAGACGATATGGCAAAAACTCATGATGTGATTACCTGATCTGTAGACTAAAGTGACTCCCGGACTGCAGAATTTTGTAATATATGTATGCATCTTGAACAGCTAGTCAGCTACTAGGGGGCGTTTGTTTCCCCAATTAATCGGGGTTCGAAATTTCCAACAAAACAAACACACTCCAAAATTTTTAACTTTTACACACACACACTACTTTTCACAAACCCCAATAAATCTCAATAAAGTAAAGATTCCCAAAATTTCGAGAATATTCCCCGAAATTTCCACAAACAAACACCCCCTATAACTAATGCTTACCTACTACGTACCTTCCGATCGAGTGAGAGCCCAAACTAAAAGAAAGAAAGAAAGACAAGGGAAGGGAAGGGAAGGATATTCACCCTTTAGACTGTAGCTAGCTTGCAACTCAAATTATTGTACTACTGAACCTTGTATTTTGTGGAAAATAATATTAATAGTTAATTGGAAATATCAAACTCTATTGCAGCAGTATCACAGTCCAGAGGATAATTTACACCATCTTTCTTCTTATATCTTTGACATATATATTAGTTAAAGGGGTGGGAAACAAACATCCTTTACTTCCTTCTGTTTCATCTGGATTCATTGATATTTAATCATAATAGTTAATAAGAGTTATATATATATATATATATATATATGGAGGTTGTGCCCCATCACATAATTTATGTCTCGAACGTCCAGCACTTGGAACTAAATGGAAGGAGTACTACCACTCGAGTCCTTTCTCTAAATCCCCATCCCTGAGGTGGGCCCTTCTCATCATCCATGGAGCCAAAGTAAAACAAATGTATGAGATGTTCATCCATGGTGGCCGGGACCCCATTTGGATAAGTTTGGATTTTAACCCCCATGCATATATGAGCCCTGGACCCCTTGAAACTGACCATGTCTATCGCCTGGGAGCTACTCGAGGGGAATTACAACTTGCATTGTGGCCTTTATATATATCATCTTAGGCGTTAGCCATATCCATGATCAGACAATCATGGCCGTTGATCACGTCACTTGCGGCCAACTCAACGCAACACATTCAAAGCACATAATTGAGGAGGCATGCAGTAGTACTATATCATCCACTTGCCCACTTGGCTCCTAGTTAGCAAAGTAGTAAATTTAGAATATATTTGATTTTCTTCTTCTGATCTTTTGGCAAATTAACGTGAAGGGTGTACTCCACGAGAGCTCTTTCTCGTCGTTATTACAGCGATCCTTTGAATATATATCTTCGGCTTCTTCCAAGGAAAAGCCTGTTTAGTGAGGAGCATATAGCACGATCACTCCGATAAGATACGATTAGGAAAATGTTATTTCCATTCGAAAAATCTGGGGGAATCTCTAGTCCTTTTGAAATTAGTATACAAATTGTTTGGTGGAGTTCCACCTTTTCCATCGAGACAAAAGGAATCGGGAGCCAATTTGGGAGCAAATTAGAAGAAAATGATGGAACTTTATTAATATTTAAAGACAAAATAATAATAATAATAATAGCTGTTAGGATTAAAAGCCTTGAAATTATTAACAAATTAGTTGTTGCAAGTTGCCGTAAAAAAGAATGGGATTCGACAAAACTCCACCGAAAGAACTTGAAAAAATCGAATCGCTAAGTGTTGGTGAGGCCCATCTAGAAGAAGATGCATGCACGCTTGGAATTTTCAGCTGCCCTTCCATGTATGAAACTGTGGTATATCTGGACTAGGTTTAATCCTTCCATAAATGCGAGTGCGGTATGTCTACAGTAAGAAAGACTTGTTCTAACTTCTAAATAAAGCATATAATTTTAGATTTTAAAACCCAGTTAAGAAAGAAGAATAAATAAATAAATAAGCTTGGCTATTTAAGCTTAAACAAGGTAATTAAGCTTGGCTATTTAAGTTGTGTGTGCATTTAGATCATCTTATGCTATCTAACCTTCTCCCTCCCAGTAAATTATATATATATATATTATGAAGATCTGGCTCTAGAACTTACAAAAGATCAAGATCATATGACCCAATTAAATCCAAAATACACAAGATTGAACACAACAGCAAATAATCAATTTCCTGTCCCCAAACATTTACAGCAAAATTTGATCAACAATCATGTTCTGGAGGTCTACCTAGTACAATATCTCTTCTCACTCAAATTGTTTTATTGTGTCATCCAACTCAAGGTCTATCTTATTTTAGCGGGTATTTAAAGATATTCTCAATTTAATATCTATCTAATTTAAAGAGAGATTGACACACTGTAAGATAAATGTAATATGATCTAAAATAATTACAATTGTATTAAATATTATAAAGCGCAATAAGATCCACGTTACCTAGTAATATTAATGTCGTCTTTCCTCGGATTGAATGTTCTAATATGAATAATAAATTAGAACAATTTTGAGCTTTAACACACGGCCTCACGTATTGTTCATAGGGTGCTTTGCACACAACCTAACAGATTCCTTTTCAGCCCTATCAACTTCTTTGTGAGAGTGAGAATATACAGAGGATAAAAGCAGTACCCTTCAATGGCTGAGGCACCTGGCGAATGACACTGGTAAATTGGCAATATTTATGGGCAGCCCCTTAGATAGCGGGGATACGGCCTACGAGCCTTGTGGTGTACTGTACCTAATCATGCAAAGATGCCCCACGAAAACACTATAAAACACCACGCCACGGCAAAAGGCCCAATTAAGAGAGAGATCTGTGAGCTGCTTCCAATCAATCTGCATTTATCGAAATATACAAAGACCCGAAGAAAACAAAAAAACGAAATGAGAGAAGCCTTGAAAAGCGGACCGACTTCGTCCATCGACATGTGTGGTTGGGCCCACGCCTCCCTGATGGGTCCCGCTTTTATCTTTATTTTACTTTTTAAGCTGTCGTGTAGCGTCCTCTCTCTATCATTCCACGTTTACGGCACGTTGAGGTGCATGAACCTCCTTTTTGACTTTTTACCCCACGGCACCCTCGAATTGACCTTTTTCAACTCGCTTTTCTTCTTTCTTCTTTTTTTTTTTTTTACTCGCAACTCGCTTTTCGGGGATCAATTTTTCTAGCTTCACCAGATTCGCGCCGGCGGTAAATACTGGGAGAAGATTCCTATTTTTTTCGATTCCCCACGTTACCCTCTTGTTCTTGATTCATTAACAAATTTGCCATTTTAGCTTACTCCTAACCAGTATTCTTGGTCAGATAACAAGTGAATGGAATTGACTATCACCTTAACTTTAAGGGGTACCGAGAAAAAAAAAATATTAAGGGATTGGTTTGAGTGGTTAAAACTTAGGCTCAAGAGTTTACTCTTTATGAGATTTCATATTTGAATTTGTCCAATGTGCAAATAATTCTTTAAGGCTGCTCTCATGATAAAGTTAAACTGATCTAACTTGTATAGCTTGAGGGGTTTTCATCATTCTGGAATTTGTAGATCTTTTAGGTGGATCCACTCCAATAAACTTGTTCAGTTAAGTTTCTCCTCTTACCAAAAAAAATTGATCATCTCTTTAAATGTATGATCCAGAAACATTAATAACACATTAAGGGTTTCTATCCAAAGTTTATTGTGTTTGAGAACTAAATTTTTGGGCTGGTCAAATTTTTGAGATATGAGAATTAGTAAAAAAAATAAGGAGAGAGATGTTTTAAATAATTTTTTTAATATATTTTATTGTAATACAAAAATAATTTGATATAAAAATAAATTATTTTTGTAGTTATTTTTATTAGAACATATAACCACTAAATTTTTTGTGCGTCAATTCCAAATTTAATAGGAGGTTGATTAGTTTGGGCCGAGGAGAGGGAGATAAAAAAAGGAGTTAAATACATTTTACCCTTTATTTTTGGGGTTATTTATACTTTAAATCCAATGTATTATTTTTTACACATTGGACTCATAAAGTTACATGTTTTTTCAATTTGGATTATGTACCCAAATTGCCCGTTAATTTAGACGAATTCTGTCAAATTTTTTACACATTGTCTCTTATCTTTGAGAGTATTTACACATTGTCTTCATTATCTTTAGAGAGTTTTTACACATTGCATCTTACATTTTGACGGAATCTGTCTAAATGGACGAAAAATTTAAGTACGAGACTCAAATTGAAAAAATATATAAGTAAAGTTTCATGTGTTAAAAATAATATATCAGAATGTAAAGTGTAAATAATCCAATAATAAGGAGAGAAAATATATATATATATATACACGTGGCTGATGATTTTGATGAGATGTCTACATCTAAATATATATATATATATACACGTGGCTGATGATTTTGATGAGGTGTCTACATCTAAAGATATTAGGCTTATATGGAACTTGGGAAGATGTCGACATTATGAGGAGACTATTTTTTTTTTCTAGATATGAGGAGACTATTTGGAGTCAAAAGTTTTCTTAGGAGCCAAAAGTTGAACACGTTTTGTACGCTTTACCGTGCGGGAGAAGCTCGTCTGTCTAATCCACCTTTAGATTATCTTTTGTGATCAATTTGGAGAAGTAATATAATTTTGAATGATGAATGGGGTGGTTGGAGACGGTTCAAGAAGTTTAGAGATCACTGGCCTCAAGGTATGCGCCCGTGACGCACGTATTGTCGTCCGTCAGCAACTCAGAACCACCGACTCATACAAATGTCAATCACTGTGCCCAAGGCCAAGTGGGACTTTGATCACAAGTTCGGTAAACGTTGAATTATAGTTCGTATGCAGTAACACTGTACGGAAGGAAATTCAGGATTTTCTGTAATTATTTAATGGATGTAATCAAGAGATAGTCGTAAGAGGTGATCAAGAATATCTTTATATAAATAATATTAAATAGTGTGAAATTTATCTCTTGTATTTTTTTTAAATTGTATAATTTGAATAAGAAATTATATACAATTTATAATTTTTTATTATAATATTTATGTTATGCATAATTTTATATGGACAACTTTCAATATTATAAAATTCATCTATTATATATATATATATATATCTAAAATTAGATTATATAATTAAGTAAGAAATTAAAACCTGTGGAATTCACGAATTCAACCGATTTTTTGTCCTGTCAAATCAAATGTAAGTAGCATTTATTTCTATGAAGTTAGGTGGCCAGCTCCGGAAGAGCTTTCCAGTACTATGAAGGGTCAACATAGGAAACATCAAGAAAATATATTCACACAATTTATTTATTTATAAATATTTTCCAACCTAACCTTGCTTTTTGATTTTTTCAGTAGTCACTCTTGTTCTTATTTTTGGTCCGTAATGAATTTATTATTTTTGTGCCCGTGGTTCTGAATTAAATTAAATTATTATTATTATTATTATTATATATATATATATATATATATATATATATATGTATGTATTTGGAAGATGTGCTTTAAACTGCTAAAGGGATACACCAAAAGACAAAAACAAACAAATTGCTCTCCAATAATTTGTGTAACCTGTGACTTTTAGGTATGTACTGGCAGTAGTTGTCTTTTTCATAATTTCATTGAGAGTGCACGAACAGTCAAGGAACTTCGTAATTTAATTGCAATTTGAAGACTTTTCCACCTTATATTAATGCTTTAATCAAATATTTTAGGGTAAATTACATAAACAGTCTCTGTGGTTTCAACTTGAACATATTAGTCCATGGGGTAAACATCATGTAACAAAAAGGTCTTTCCGTTAGATTTTTGTCAACCCACTTAACGGTCAAAGCTATCGGGAGAACTTTTTTGTTACATGATGCATACCTCAGGGACCAATTTGTCAAAAGGTGATACCACATGGACTAATTTGTAGGTACCTGTGGTATCACCTTTTGATAAATTGGTCCCTGAGGTATTAATCATGTAACAAAAAGGTCCTCCCAGAAGCTTTGACCGTTAAGTGGGTTGATGGAGGGACTGCATTGCAACAACTTGCTGACCACAGGGACTAATGCGTTCAACTTGAAACCACATGGACTATTTTGTCAAAACGTGAAACCACAGGGACTGTTTCAGTACTTTTTCCAATATTTTATATTAATTTATTGTATATGGAGTAGATGAAAATTAGTTTGCTCCTGTTTAGAGTCACGTGATCTTAAAAATAAGAGGGACTGGCGGCCCCAAACCCTTCAAAAGTTCGTAAAAAAATAACATTTTTTTTTAACTTTTGAATATTTTTAATTAATTTTGACTCTTAAAAATATTTTTTCTTGTAATTGGCTCTCAATAGTCAGTTCTTGTACTGCAAGTAGATTTCCACAAGTTGTATCTTGTTTGGATAAGGTGTTTTGAGTATAAAAAATATTTATTATTATTTATATAAAAATTTAGACAGCATAAGTGATGCAAGGAATTATATTATATATTTACGAATTATATTTACATCATGAAAAAAAACAAACAAAAAATGTTAAACAGTAAAACAGCTCTGCGTGAATATTACTCTCACGCTCGCGTGTTACGTGCATCCCAAACGTAATACGACAGTAACAGTAGTGTCTACAACTGTAAATTAATCCATCAGACAAAGCGTATCTTGGGAAATCAGGATCGCAGCTAAGGGTATTAACGACAAATGCTCATCCACCCCATTTGCTCCAAAAATATATAAATCGCTACCGGAGTCGATTTAGAGCTTCTCAACACGCTTTCGTTCTTCCACCAACGTTTAATTTTCCCCTCCGAGAAACTACTGAGGAAATAGAGCCCGTACCAACTAAACTTGCTTTTCCGAAAGGCCCTTCCATTTGATTAGGAAACGAAAGAAAGAAGGAAACGAAAAACCAATCACCATGTGTGGAGGAGCTATAATCTCCGACTTCATCCCGCCGAACCGGCAGCGGCGGCTCACGGCGGACTACATCTGGCCTAATCTCAAGAAATCCGTCTCGGGGAAGGGATTCTCGAAACATCTGGTCGAGGATGACATCGACGATTTCGAGGCTGATTTTCAGGATTTCAAGGACGATGTGTCCGATATCGACGTGGACGAGGAGGTCGTTATGGCCGATGTCAAGCCCTTTCCTTTCTCTGCTGCTCCTAACCAGGGTATCAGCCTTTTCTTGCTTGTTTCCTGGCTTTATTATTTTCCCATCAAGTATAATGTCCTTTCGAATGTTGATTTTTTTTCTTCCTTGGAGCTGTTTATTTGTTTTGGGTGTTTTGTGGATCGGAGTTTATATATCGGTTTTTTTTTTCTATTCATGTTAATGTTGGTTTTTTTTTTATCATTACGGTGGTCTGATTTGGAAATGGTTTTTTCGAAGTACATTTCTATTGCTTTTGTGTTGAAATTTTGGATTTGGTGAGGTCGAAGTGTATTATAACTGATGTAGAAGGGTTCAGGTGCATGCTCATCACACTCGAGAGAATTTGTTTTGGGTCTTTTTGCCTCGTTTCCTTGAGGTTTGATTAGAGGTTTTGCGGCAATTATTTTATATGTAGAAATATTGGGTGTATGATTTTTCTGATATTGAGGACCCTTTTTACAAATCTTTTCGTAATTGCCATGTTGATGGTATATCTGGGTGGAGAGATTTCAGTCTGAATACGTGTGGTTTTTGTCAAAAGAGAAGTTATCTCTTATCTGATTTACTGATCATTGTCATTCTTTATTTTTGAGACAATCGTGTATCAAACATTAAATCCTTCTTTTTGAGTGATAATTTATTCTTTTGGTCGAAAATACAGCCAGTTTTCTGTTATGCTTATTGTTTGGTCGGTTGCAAAAAAATGCGGGGAGAACCTCAAGAATTGAAAATATAATGTATATTATTTATATATTTTTAAACATTCAGTATTGAATCTTCGTCAGTTTTAATTGGAGGAACTGAATTCTTCAAGTTTTACTTAGCGGTGAAGTGGTGAGATATATTTTTAGTGCTAGTTCTTGTGGATGTGAACTGAACGGAACGGTAGTAAGTATTGATCAAATTCGGCTGATGGGTTATATCTTCTTTTTCCATGGCGATGTTTCTACTATAGTTTGATCGTTTATGTTGAATTTGCTTTGTACTACTGGGTAGTAGAAAGTTAAAAGTTGTAAAGTTCAGTCTCTAAACTAGGCGGTCGCATGTCTTCCTTCTGTTGGTCGGTGCTTTTGGACGCTTTTAAATCTGTGGAAGTCATTGGCAATCTGAATGATCAACTTAGCACAAGCGTGTGTTATTTCAGTCTCTTATAGTGCAGTGTAGGAGTCTGCTAGGTTTTGCAATATTTACCATGTTTGCTTTATGTAATGATTTGTGACTATCACTAATACATCTGTTGCTCCTCTTATTATTGAAGGATCTAGGAGTATAAAATCCTTTGAATTCAATGGGCAAGCTGAGAAATCTGCAAAGAGAAAGAGGAAGAATCAGTTTCGAGGAATCCGGCAACGCCCATGGGGTAAGTGGGCTGCTGAGATCCGAGATCCAAGGAAAGGTGTACGTGTCTGGCTCGGAACTTTTAACACTGCTGAAGAAGCTGCAAGAGCTTATGATGCTGAGGCACGGAGAATTCGTGGCAAGAAAGCGAAGGTGAATTTCCCTGATGAAACTATCCGAGCTTCTCCAAAGCGCACAGTTAAGGCAAATCTGCAGAAGCCACTTCCCAAGACAAACCTGAATTCTGTGCAGCGCAACCTGAACCAAAATTTTGAGTCCATGAACAACTCAGATCAGGACTATAGCATGGGTTCGATGGAAGAGAAACCTTTTGCCAATCAATATGGGTATATGGGTTCCATACCTGTCAATGGAGATGTTGGTCTGAAATCCTTTGTTCCCTCTGGTACGACCCCGGTGTACTTCAGTTCAGATCAGGGGAGTAACTCATTCGATTATTCTGACTTTGGATGGGGAGAACAGGGCCCTAGGACACCAGAAATCTCATCTGTTCTGTCAGCTACTGTTGAAGGGGATGAATCTCAGTTTCTGGAGGATCCTAGTCCAAGGAAGAAACTTAAATCTGATTCTGAGAATGTGGTGTCTGTTGAAAATAACACGGCAAAGACGCTTTCTGAGGAGCTGTCAGCTTTTGAGTCGCAGCTGAACTTTCAGATGCCATATCTCGAGGAAAGCTGGGATGCCTCCATTGAGTCATTGTTTAGTGGAGACACTCTTCAGGATGGTGGAAATGCCATGGATCTTTGGAACTTTGAGGACCTCCCAGTTGTGGTTGAGGGAGCTTTCTGAGCAAACCTCTCCCATGCCTGCTAATATGTAAATAAGACTGCATGTTAGTGAGTTTCATCCTTTCGTCAGCTTATTTAGGGTCTCCTTTTCTAGTTTCCTTTTTTTTCTCCTTTGATGCTTAGTTTTGCCTTGCTTCGAACTTTACTGATTACAGGAATGTTATCATCTGGGATCGAGACGGGGGTACAAACAAGTTGGAACATGCTTGAGGCTTTGTGGAGGATGTGGTGAAGTAGGTTTCTATTGTATTCAGAGTATATAGGTATTTAGGTCCATTTTCACCTTTGAAGACCTTGAATTTGGGATTTGATCTTTGTACACGGATGCAGTGTGATCTTGTGATAAAATACTAAACTCGATGAATGTCAACTTTTAGTGTTTCTTTGCATCTTGGATCCTTTACAAGGGCCATCAATTTTTGGGATTGCTAATCTGTTGCTATTTGTATGTGCTCTATATATGCTACTGCCTTTGATTGGTCCTTTGCATCCTTTACTCACTCGGATAGGGACATAAACTGCTTTTGATTGGAACTGTGGTCGGGGATCAATCCCTGTTTTTGTTTGAGGAATACCTGTGCTCTTCTGGTGCTTTGGGAGGAATTTTCTAGTCCTGTGGGGTTTTTGATGCATCCATTAGGGAGTATCAACTTGCAATTGTCTGCTTTGGTCCTTTATTTTCAGTGAAGGAGAAGGTGAAAATCATTATCATGTCTCCTTCTATCCCTGTATCTTTCTTTGGGGGTCAGGGAATCACCACTTAATGGTGTGTTTTGTATATCCTATTTATATTACTCCCCCAGTTATGGCCTTTCTTCTGTCATATACTTTCCCCGAACTTGCACAGGGTAGACATGAACCTCGAGCGGTCATCGTTTTGCATGCAGCGGGGGAGATGGGCCTAGTCCATCCATATTGTACGTATGGCCCATGTGCCGCACGTGATATTTAGATTTACCTTCCGCTAAATGCGAGGTAGGATTTGACTGCCACATGGGCAGTCACGGTGGAGGAAGCCTGCAGGTCAAAGGAAGTTATTTATTGCCCTCAAGACTCCAGAGTTGAGGTGGTGGGGCCCTTTGACTGAAGAATATTTGGGGATCACAAATTTGTGATATCTAAGGAGGTGTTTGTTTTTCCAAAATTTTGGGGTTCGAAATTTCCAACAAAACAAATACATTCCAAAATTTTTAACTTTTACACATATATACTCTACTTTTCACAAACCCCAATAAATCTCAATAAAATAAAGATTTCCAGAATTTCGGGAATATTTCTCAAAATTTCCACAAACAAACACCATACTAGGAACATGGACTCTGACCTGAGCTCGCCCAGAGCTGCCAGCAAAGAAAAATAAAGGATCACATATGAACGTGGTAGGTGCTTCATGAGGAGGGAAGCACTCGGCACGAGCAGTTTGACACCACCCCTTTTGCCCACGGGTGGGTGACCACGGCCTATGAACCCAAATGTACTCCGCCTGAAAGTTTGCACCGAGGAGGGGGACCAAACGGGGTTCCAATATTCACATCTTTGTGCTCGGTGATCCACCTAATAATTTGGCACCCAGATCTTATGCTGATGGGAGTACTGCACATGATCCAATCCTTAAGAATATCTTTACCCACTCGCTTACTTGTTACGTCTGTAATTGGATGTGGATGTTGATGTGGACCATCTAACTACAAGGCAACTCGCACCTAACGCTCCCTTTTTCTTTTAGCTCTGACAAGGATTTAATTGAAAGACTCATCTTACCTACCTAAATTGGGGAAATTGCAGAACAATCACGTATGTAGATCCATGGACAGGGCCACAGGGGCCCTTCCCAGATATGCAATGCAGGCAACGAGTGGCGGACTATGTGGGTTGGGGTAGGAGGAGGGAAAGCTATCAGGTTATGACAATTTCCTCACAAAAATAAGGATTAAATATAATTTTTCGTATACAAATTATTAGATTTCTAATACTTTCGTATTTAAACGGTTAATTTCGTTACATTTCTCATTTAACTACTAACTATTTACTATTTTGCACCCTCAATTATTAGTTTGGATAAAAATTACTATTTTAGTTTAGTGACATGATGATTTTATCCTTCCGATTTTTTTTATCATTATATTTTGTATCAGGTTATATGTTATTTCACTCGACCAAAATAAAAAGTTCTATCCAAATTAACAATTAAGGGTGTAAAGTGTAAACGATAGGTAGTTTAGTGGCCAAATGTAAATTTTTGTAGTTTAGAATGTAAAATGTTAAAACTCCAATATTCGAGGGGCAAAAAATTTATTTTCTTGAAAAAACAATGAACTCATTTCCTTGAAATTCCTGGTCATCACTGTTGAGCCTAGTACGGTTACAAGCTGAGGACGTAGAAATTTGTTTTGACTAAATAGAACGGTGCTATCTTGATAAAACAAATTTGACGACGAAAAACTTGACATGGTATCAGAGGAAAATATTTTTGGGTTTGACCCACTTGTTTGTATTCCTCATTGTTCACTTGTTTGTATTCTCCATTGTTGTGCACGTGCATGGACCATGTTCCTTCGGTCTGCACATGATGTGGAATGTTAAGAGTCCCACATTGATTAGGGACCATTTAATTTTTACTTCATATACATGTTGGGTCACCTATTCCTATTGCCAATTGGTTTTGGGATGAAACTTGACATGATATCAGAGCAAAAATATTTCTGGGCTTGACCCACTTGTTTGTGTTCTTCAGTGTTGTCCACGTGCACGGATCATGTTCATTCGGCCTCACGTGAGAGGGAGTGTTAGTCCTACATTAATTATGGATCATTTAATTTTGTCTTTCATATATATGTTGGGCCACCTCTTCTCACTGCCAATTAGTTTTGGAATGAAACTTAACAACGTATTTCGTCATGACAAAGATCTATGTTTGCATCATATGTTTGAACTTTGGGTGGCCAGGCCATCTGACTCAAATAACACACTGTTTTAACTTTTAAACTGAAGAGGTGAAGAATAAAAGCCTGAGGAAAGCTGTTCCTTACACCAAAAGTTGCCATTTGGGAGGTTTTGGAATAACGAATAATAGAGTGATACAGTCAAAAGAAAGACATCAAATTCCTACTTCCCGGCCAAGTATGACCACTTGCCAATTAGAAACTAATTCGCATTACTGTTTAACTTAATAAGCCCAAACTCCAAGATGAGGACCCGCCATGGATGGTCCAACTCAAAATTCATACTGCTCCTGTTATCAAGAACTCTGGCGTGAATGTTCTTTCAAGAGATGCTGCTTGTTTCTTCTTATCTTTCTGCTACTTGTAGCCCTGGCAGTTGGTGTGGCCATACTATTTGTGATCTTCCTTCTGAAGCCCGAAAAGCCTGTTTTCTCCTTCCAAACGGTGAGCTTGGATTGGTATAAGCTAGATGATTATTCTGGGTCAGTCCTATTTGTTTCATCTGTTCTAACTTTGACCCTGAAGGCTCAAAATCCTAACAAGATTGGCCTAAGGTATAGTCCTTCACGACTTAGTATATATCACGAAGGACTGCCAATAGGAGTAATTCGAGTTCCAGGATTCTTTCAGCCTGCTCACAGCAACAATGTCAGTGTGCAAACGCGGGTGTTGTTCCCTTGTGTGAATGCCAGCGAAATTGTTGATGGGCTTTCGTTGCAAGATGGTTCAGGGAAAGACAAAATTGAAATGAATATATTAGGTGATGTCAGAGCTCAGCTGTGGGTATTTCACATGGCTTTGTTAAGAATTAAGGTTTGTAGACAGTAGTGCATTTCATTTATTTTTATTTTTTTGCTTTTGGTAAGTATATCTATTGGATATAAACAGAACAAAAACAGGGGATAGCCCCTTGATACGCAGAGATATCACCTGGAGAACAAGTCCCTCACATCCCAACCCAAAAGAAATCTTAGTCTAACACAGGTCGATTGTAGACATCATCCAGGTACAATCACAATACAAACTCCACGGCCAGTACATAACCAAAACAAAGCTTACCCTTTGGCCGCCAATTACCCTTTACCTATCAGACTATGAAACTCCAAAAATCATTCACGTAGCAAAGCAGAATAGCGTGGCACGCGTTAATTAATTGTTTTTACCAGAACAGACTTGTGAAGGAGTTTATTAATACCATTATTTGGCACTTCTCATCCTCATTCAGATTAGTGTAGCAGGCTTTAAATCATTATTTTTCGTTTGCAAGGCGTTTCTATGACTAAGGAAATGCACATTTCTGCGTTTTGAAATAAAAAGGAGGTGCGTCTCCTCATTAGCTGAATACGGGGTCATAAGAACTCAGAAGAGTATGCTTTCCATAATACCATTTTTAATACTATTCATACCTGTTGGATACTCTGATATTTTTCATATTTCTTGTAGGTTGCCCTGGACTGTGATATGAATGCCGACTACAGAGAACTTGCACTAAAAAAGGAAGCTTATATCACAAGGGTAGGTGGTGCTTAGTCTCTTATATTTTTTTTTTGACGGATTTATATATGAACTTCAAAGATGTATTGGATAACATCGGTAACATTTCCTTTTCAGGCTTCTTTACTAACGGACTCCAAATTAATCTCCATGAAGTGCGCGTTAGCTTTGTATGCATAAAGACAGTGAAGTCACTTTGAGGGTCAGTTTTGCTACCAAAATGTTATTGTCATGGCTCCTAAAGTTTTAATGGCACTTTGTCAAATCCAACTGTGTACAGCTTTCCTCACCTTGTTGTACACTCCACAGTTGCACTGTAATTATTGGAGCCTCTTGTAGAGCAATAGAATTGGAAGCGAAAACCCACTTGGGATCTTCATGGATTGTATGCCACTGGATGTGAAGTCCCAAACATATGTACATTGCTCTGCTTCTCAAATGCTATTCTTGTGGTGATTCTCATTGGCATGCAGGGCTCGTGGACTTGCGATTTATCTCATCATAGAATACAACCAAAGAACAAGGAAAGTGCCTCTGTTGCCTAATTAGTTGTAGTTGCGTCATGTCCCACGTTTAAGAACTTCAAAGCATCGTGTCGCTCCAAGAACTTTCATGAACAAGTACTTCAAAATACACTCACCCCATCACCTTCTTTGTCCTAGGGCTGTTCAATCCGGTGTAGATGCCGGATATGGCCAAAATTGTCACCTACACCGAATAGGCCGGTTTTCAAATATTGGCTACCTACATCTATACCGTTAAATGCAATAACGGGCCTTTAGCATTAGTGGTTTTAGCGGTGACGGTTCCCGGTTAACTTGTATTTATATTAAGTCATTATTTTTAGCATTTTACACTTGACCCAATATATATTGTTTTTGATCCATTGATCACGTATCAATAAAATCTAAACTAATAAATTCTAAAATTAATAAAATTAGAGAACATCTTAAAAGGTAAGATGAGAATCTAAAGTCCATATTAATAAATTTAGATTTAGTGTGACTTGAACTGTGTAGGATTATTGAGAAACTAATTAATATTTTTTTAACTGTTGAAATAATGGTGTATATTTTTTTGTGTTTAATTAGCTTTTGGAGTCCTGCTAAGTGTGATTAGTTGTACAATATTATTTCAAACATTTGGGTAACATGGAAATAATTTAACTAACCCAATTGTCAGTAGAGACAACTATAACAGTTACTGATTTCAAACTTTCACTCTCAAAACTATTATTAATTTATAAATAATATTAATCAAGATCTCTCTAATTAGTCATCATCCGAAATTACTGGAATATTATATTTAGTCTTAACGCACATGAAATTATGCAAAGCTGAGGTCCGGGCAATGCAAGTCTTGAGAGAAACTCATGGCAAATAAACTTTTGTGCAGCGAGATTCTAGTACTGCCCCCATTAAAGACACCATCACGTACCCTAGCTAGAATTATATCCATAGCTTCAACCTAGTTTCAGACATATGATAAATGTTTCACCAATAACAGCAATTCCCAGAAGGCTATTTAATAAGAGCGTTACGAAGGTCAATGAAATTTTTTTCTAAGTAAAGGTGTAGTTCATTTCATAATGGATCGAATTACAAAGGTTCACTACAACATTTTGGGGCACAAAGGTTCACTGTAACATTTTTAAGGGCCCAAAGTGTCATACACCTTAAGACCTTAAAGACCACAATCCAATGGTCCGTAAGGGTCCTAACACCACTGGCAGCATGGGCCTCACCAAATTGGGTCAAAAGACCCACCAACCCAACCCGGGTCCACAAACCCAAGGCACAACACAAACACAGATATCGTCCCTGGAGGAGGTTGTGAGCCTTGATCCTGCTTCTCCGGAGAAGCGCATTCACCAACACCTGCAGCAAAGGAGTGCCTGGAGGAGAACCCCGGCCAAAAAACAGAGAAAAAATGGGCAGCAACCCAAAAAAGTTGTGAGGACAGGGGCAACATCGTAGATCTGGAGCTACCACTCGCTGGAGAACACCATGCCGAGGTGGTCACCGCTCTCTCTTCCCAGAACAAAGAACTAAAGCAAAAAACGAACAAACCACCATTATTAGGAGGAGGAAAAACAAGGAAAACAACTTATGACTGGCCAAAAGCCAGTGAGGAGGTGGGCGAATGGGAGGAGGAAGAGCTCCTCCCGTCGCCCAAAAAATAGAATAGCGCTGGAATGGTGATGGTGTTGAAGTTGGGGCTAGGTCACATCGTAAGGGGGGAGTGGTGGGAAAAAACGTTGCTTAACAAAATCTGGTTTTACCGATACCTGAGAATCGATAAAACCGTCAAATTTTTGCAAATAAAGGTCATCGGCACCGGAACCGATTAGACCAGGTACCGAAAACCCTGTTCTAGTGTCGTGGAACCAGAATTTTTCGGTGTGGTTGAACACTCCTACTTTATCCAGTAGCGTAGCTGTCAGTTATGTGAGGGGCAGGCATGATACCTTAAATCCTACATGAAGTGGCAGAATAGAAGAATTGATAGATGACTTCTGTAAGGACTAATAATAAACTCGTGTGTTATAGAGAGAGAGACTCTGCCTTTTCTCTAGAACTTTCTCCATCTCCCCCTTGGAGCTCGTTTTCCCGTTTGTTTCCAGTGGTGCCACCGGTCCCCCGTCCCCCCTCCTCTTCCTTCCTCTTTTCCTCCCCTTTTATTGTTCGGAATCGTGGTGGTTAGATACCGGTGTTTTCGTCTCTCACCAGTGGGCACTGCCTAGCTAGACGTCGCCCTCTCTTCCCGGTGAGTTCAACCGTCTCTGTCCGGTTCAAAATGGTCGGTGCGTGACGTCTCACGCGCGACGCTTGGATCTCACCCGCGGCGCCTGGATCTCACGCGCCCGACTCTGTGCTCACGCCCGACCTTTTTTTCGGCGGTTTTGACGATCACGCGCCTCCTGGGTGGCTCCCTCTCAGTGCTTCTTCGTCGCCGACTTCCGGCGGCGCGTGGTTCCCACTCGCCGAAGGTGGCTTTGCGCCTCCCAACGCACCGCTGTCCTTGTGCCTCTACACTCGCCGATTTCGCTTTGATGCTGTTGTTGTTGTTGTGTTGTTTAGGTTTTGTTGTGGTTGTCTGTGTTGTTTGGTTTTGTTGTATGTGTTGTTTAGTTTTCGGCCCCTGCGTGGGCTATTCCGATCCCTCGCGGATCTTTTGTTGCCCTTGTTTGGGCTTACTGTACCGGTTGTGGTGCTGATTTGCTCGCAAGCTTAGGTCCCGGTAGTTTATCTACCGTGTCCAGTCACCGCTCCCTCTGCCTAGCATGGAGCATTTAGTGACTTCTTCCGATCCTGATTTGGATCCCGCCGGCGTTTTTGCCTTGTCAGTGTTATTCGGTTCATTGTTTGGAACTTGATCTAGAAAAAAAAAAAAAAGAGACTTCAATAAGGACTAAGTCTCATATTGCAACTTTACTATGACTAAGGAAATGCACATTTTCGCGTTTTGAAATAAAAGGAGGTGCGTCTCCTCGTTAGTCGAATACGGGGTCATAAAACTCGGAAGAGTATGCTTTCCATAATACTACTTCTAGTACACTTCATTCCTGTTGCATATTCTGATGTTTTTCACATTTCTTGTAGGTTGCCCTGGACTGTGATATGATTGTCGACTACAGAGAGCTTGCACTCAAAAAGGAAGCTTATATCACAAGGGTACGTGTGCATTTTCTTAGTCTCTCATATTTCTTTGTTTGACGGATTTATATATGAACTTCAAAGATGTATTGGATAACATCCGTAACATTTTCTTTTCAGGCTTCTTTCCCAACGGACTCCAAATTAATCTCCATAAGTGCGAGTTAGCTCTGTATGCATAAAGATAGCGAAGTCACTTTGAGGGTCAGTTTTGCTACCAAAATTTTATTGTCATGGCTCCCAAAGTTTTAATGGCACTTGTCAAATCCAACTGTGTACAGCTTTCCTCACCTTGTTGTACTCTCCACAGTTGCACTGTAATTATTGGAGTCACCTGTGGAGCGATAGAATTGGAAGCCAAAACCCACTTGGGATCTTTACTTGTTGTACTCTGCTTCTCAAATGCTCTTCTTGTGGTGATTCTCATTGGCATACAGGGCTTGTGGAGTTGCGATTTATCTCATCAGAGAAGACAACCAAAGAACAATGGAAGTGCCTCTGTTGCCTAATTAGTTGTAGTTGCGTCATGTCCCACGTTTGAGAACTTCAAAGCATCGTGTGGCTCAAAGGACTTTCATGAACAAGTACTTCAAAATACACTAAGCCCTCTGATCACCTTGTTTGTCCAGTAGCGCAGCTGTCAGTTATGTTAAGAGCAAGTGTGATACCTTGAATCCTACATGGAGTGAGAAAAAACAAGGATTGAGAAAAAAGTTTTATAAAGATTAAGTCCTACGTTGAAACCTTACTAGGTTGAATTGCAAGTGTGCTTCAATTGCCAACTACAAATATAGTGGCTAACATCTTTCACCGACTCCCATTAGGTCAAGAAGGAAGACAAATTATTATGTCTTTTGCTCAGCTTGCATGTTCAAACTTCAAACCATAATGATTTGCTGAAAGGCGATTCACTACCTAAAAGGCCAACCAGATGGCGCCACATGTGAAACAATAATACTTGCTACGACTTTTTTTTTTCCAAAATAATCAGACTTACATGTTTGAATATGATGGGAATGCTCGAGGCTTCATAAAAACCAGCACTTTCGGATCTACATAGAGACAGAGATTAGTATCAGAGTAAGTTTTTCTTCATTTTGTTTGTGAAAATTATTACAAAATTAATACTTTTGCCAAATGTCAAACTGATCTATATACGCAATGCCTTGCCCAATCATTACTTCGAGAGCCGCAGTGCAAAATTATTCAACTTGACACGCTTCAAGAGGCAGCCATCGATCTGCTGAACTAAGAACAATCCCTCATGTATTTTAATGCCTGAACTCTTGGCTGAGATTTTATTGACGTCTTCGAACCAGTACGGACCTTACATTTTAATGGGAAGTTATGTAAGGCAAGTTGATGTTTTCGAGTTATTTAAATGAATTTGAGATGCTGCCCAAATTCTTTAAGAAATGCACGTATACGTTTAATTCGGCTTGATCCAAGTATCATGGCAAATCTCCAATCACGCTGACTGGTCCAAACTTTGCACTGCACGAAAATCTATGATCCTCTATAGGTAGGAACAGTTCTTAGTCGCTCACCCAAAAAAAAAGGAAGAATTTTTTAGTCATTCAAAGCATATAAGCCCAAAGACAGCAAGGGGGTCGGTAATTTTTTACACGTTCTAAGATAAGTTTTGAAGTCATGGTGAGGAAGTCCAACATGGCAAGGCCAAGCTCTGTCTTCCTTATTTTGGTTCTTCATGTAGTCCTCATCTCAACGAGTTGCGGCAGTAGATCCGAACATCCAAGAAAACACGTTGCCTTGTTCGTATTCGGTGACTCTTTCTTAGATGCTGGCAACAACAATTACATCAACACCACAACCCTCGACCAAGCAAATTTCTGGCCTTACGGAGAAACTTACTTCAAGTTCCCAACCGGCCGGTTTTCCGATGGCCGTTTGATGTCGGATTTTATAGGTAAGATTTGGAGATCTTTATTCATGTCTTTCTTGCTTGTACAAATCCGTTTTGGTTAACTAACAAATATTCTGTCTCCTTAAAGTAATACTCTTCTTTTCTTGTCCTGTATCTGTGACATACTTCATTCTAGCTGAATATGCAAAGTTGCCATTGATTCCACCCTTTCTACAACCTGGCAATCATCTCTACCATAACGGAGTGAACTTTGCGTCTGCTGGGGCTGGTGCTCTAGCTGAAACCTTCCAAGGGGCGGTATGTTGCATTTCATATACCAGAGAACTGATGAACTTCTTGCTTTCGTAAATGATGGCATTTGCATCTGATTTGATTTGCAAGTCATTGTGGGTTTATCCTCTGTATATATGTTTTGCAAAGAAACCTTTCCACATAGAAGTAGTTAAAGAGTTCGAAGGCAACCTTTCATATTGCATACATATGAAACACTGGCATAGATGTTGACCTTAATCTGTAGCAACGTGAGCTTTTGCTTGAGCCAGGTTTACTTTTTCAGCTGCTATAGTTTGGGCCACAAGTTCTAAGTGCATATATGATTTGTCAAACGTCAAGTGTCCCATTGGCAGTTTTTTACAAGTCCATTTCAACAATACCCGTGTGGACCCCTTGTACAGATTTATTTGTAATATACAATGTACAGTCAATATAGAAAAAAGTGAGTTCATATATGAATACAGCCAGGAGGTCCGTGACCATGAAATCTTACATGGTTTGACAGGTAACGCGTCATAGTAATCTGTGGATTCTGAATTTCTCAGGTTATTGATCTTAAAACGCAGCTAAGTTACTTTAAGAAGGTAGCGGCTAGGTTGAGAAGCAGGTTAGGCGAAGTTGAAGCCAAAGTGACATTATCAAGAGCCGTCTACTTGTTTAGCATTGGATCCAATGATTATACCAGTATTTTCTTGACCAATTCCTCTGTACTGAACACCTATTCCAAACCAGAATATGTTGGGATTGTGATTGGCAACTTGACAGCCACCATCGAAGTAAGGCTCTCTCCTGTTCTTCAATTTCTTCTCTCTATGACCGAAAGATAATCACTCCCAAGTACTTTTGGCAGGATGTATATAAAAGAGGAGGTAGGAAATTTGGCTTCATCAACCTGCCACCCTTGGGCTGTCTTCCAGGCATCAGAATCATCAGACCAGATAAGAATAGTAGCTGCTTAGAAGAAGCTTCGATCCTGGCAAAATTACACAATCGAGCTCTGTCCAAGCTCCTCCGGAAATCAGAGAAGCAATTAAAAGGCTTCAAATATTCACTTTTCAACTTCAGCCTGAGTCTCAGACGAAGAATAAATCATTCCTCAAAATATGGTATGCATTACAAGCACGCTCTTCAGCATTTCTCTTATCTATGCCGTGTGAATTGGTGGGTAGATGGGCTTCAGCCAGAAACTCGAGTTTTTTATTTTTTTTATTTTTTTTGAGAGGGGGGAGGGGGGTGGTGTCGCTGGTGTATCAGATTACTCAATCTAGGATAGACTAGTCTAGCCCATGGCATGTCACTTTCAAACTTTCTGCTTTGGCCCAATCCAAACTGTCTGAGCCCAACTGAAATTGGGTGAGAATAGCCCGTAACAAAGACTACCCAATGTGAAGAAGGCCTAACTAGGGTATGTTCGTTTTCACCACTTTTTCAGGATTCTAAGTATATTCACAATTCTACCACCGAACATATTCAGAATTCAAACACAAAAATCAATACATTTTACACAATCTCCAACAACTTTTTAATTTTTTATTCAACATAAATTTTCTCTCTCTATACTTTTTCACATATCTCAAATACTTTTTTATTAAACAATTACATCAAATCATTTATCTCTCCACTTTACACAAACACCAATAAAACACTATTCAACATAAAAATTCACAACTTCTCTAAAATCCTACATTTTTTCTCAAAACGAACATCACCCTAGTCTCTCAAATTTGGTAGCCAATCAAGTTTTTTTGGGTAAATGGTAATTGTATTAATAGAACAGAGAGATACAAGCTACAGGGGAAGTCCCTGTAGCCATATCTCGGCTTACCAGACCAGCAGATTCACAGCATCTCAAACATACATTAAAACTCTCTCTAGTACTAATGTCAGAATCACAGTGTCCAATTGGTTACAAGTCTAACATTGCAAGTTGAAGCTGGAAACCCCTCCAGTAAGTTCATCTTGGCAACCCAAACTATAACTTCCTCCCATCTTCTTTCCTTCCTCTCAATCATATTTTATGCTGCCTGTAAATGAAGATCATCATATTTTATGTTGGCGAGGAACTTAAAAGAAAGCATTTTGTGTGTACCCTGTAAATGAAGTTGCAAATTGCTGAATGTGGCAAATTTTGATGTAGGCTTAAAGGAGGGGAAAAGAGCGTGCTGTGGAACAGGGCAGTTCAGAGGAGTGTTCAGTTGTGGAGGAAAAAGAACGGTGAAGGAGTTCGAACTCTGTGGGAATCCCAATGAATATGTGTTCTGGGATTCTTACCATCTCACAGAAAGAGTTCACAAACAATTGGCAGAACAAATGTGGAATGAGGCAGGCAACTCGAGTATGGTGGGGCCTTACACTCTGAGGGATCTGTTCCAATCTAAGTAGTTACTGTCTTACAGAATTTAAAGAGAAAAATGAGAAAGAAGTTATTCCTCCTATTATTTTGTCCCATTGTTTATAGTTTTGTCAACCTTGTGACGACTTTTTCGTTTCTTTACTGCTTCTTCTCTGTCTGATTATGTGAAAAAAAACAATTTTTTTTGTGTTTTTATTAACAGAAAAGAACTCCGTTAACACAATTCACGGGGTAAATTGGTGGACATACAAGTCAAAAACTAAAAGAATAGCATTTAATGCAATTCAAGGCACTTTTCAAAATAAACATGTTCATCCAAAACGAGGGCAATTTCAGAGTGAGATTAATTAATACATCTCAAGAATATATGATGAAAGATATATTCGACAGAAGATTCAAATTTTACATCCTTAGAACAAACGGAGAAAAGGGCATTCAGAAAAAAGTGTGGTTCTTCCTCTGATCCAATCGTTACACAAGTAGCCGTAAAGTTGCCGATTTGGTACGCAGGTACGGCACATCGAATGTGGTCAGAGTAATGTCACAATAGTTGTATGTCGGTAATACTATACTTCCAATCAAGAATTAACGTATGCAGTTTCCTCATCCGCCCGTTTTAAGGATAAGGATTTCCTATCCAGCTTTGACAGTTCAACTGCAGCAATTGACGTCTTCATTTTCCCAACCTAGAGAGGTACAGAAGACAGCCTATAAATGAAAATTCCATCTGATAAGAAGTTAACATATTAAACACGATGAGTCCAAGGTTCCCGCATTTCTGTTTCTTAGTTTTGAATGCGAGCCTTATTATCCCCACACGATGTCTTATCTGCCTGCCGGAAAACCATGTTGCCTTATTCATCTTTGGGGATTCAGTATTTGATGCTGGGAACAATAACTACATCAACACTACTGATTTGCAGGCAAATGTTTGGCCTTGCGGGGAAACCTTCTTCAAGTATCCCACTGGGAAGCCTTCTAATGGCCGTCTAATTCCGGATTTCATTGGTAATTAACATACAGTTACATTCATGCTAGCTTTGTTTCCGTAGGACCTGAATTGTTGCTCGAATTGACTTTTGTGGCAGCTGAGTATGCAAAGTTGCAATCGATTCCACCATATCTGCATCCTGGTTATCACCGATATACTGATGGGGCTAACTTCGCATCCTCAGGAGCTGGTGCTCTGGTTGAAACCCGCCAGGGACTGGTACGCATTCCGTCTGATTATGCTGTTATGGCATAAGTACTTCTTGTATGATGGCGTAGATGAGTATTTCCCTTTTGTTATTTGACGGCCTAGATGATGATTACTTCTCGTTTGTTCTTGATCGGTTCCTTTTTCTCCCTCCTAATCAGGTGATAGACCTACACACCCAACTCAATTATCTCAAGCACCTGGGGTCCTGGAGACGTTCTTGAGGCAAAGCCTAGGGGAAGCAGATGCCAAGACATTGCTGTCCGGAGCTGTTTACTTATTCAGCGTGGGAAACAACGATTACCTTGTCCCTTTCACCAATAATTCCAGCCTGCTTCAATCCTATTCTCAAGAAGAATACGTAAATATGGTGGTGGGCAACTTGACAACCGCGATCAAGGTAGTAACATCCTGTGTTTTATACAATATCTGAAACTAGATTTGATTTTTTTTTGCTTGTTTGAGTATCTTTTTTTCCATTTTGTAAGTTGTTTAGAATCGTACTAAGATGAGTTAGGAAATATATGAATAAGGAGTAAGGAAATTTGCTTTTCTGAACTCGGCGCCGTGGGGTTGCATGCCACTGGGGAGAGCATTGAACCCCAGAAACCCAGGTGCATGCATGGAGGAAATTACATCACTGGTAAAAGTGTACAACAAAGCACTTTCTCATGTCCTCCAAAAGCTAGAGAGCCAGCTGAATGGATTTAGATATTCAAATACCGATTTCTTCAGTTTTGTTACTGGAAGAATGAACGACCCTGCAAAGTATGGTATGTTATTACAATTTTCATAGAACAGAGTACATTGGATCAATGCAGCAAGTCGTTCTCTCTTAGTAACTGCACTCTTCCAATTTGTGAAATAAAGGTTTCAAGGAAGGGAAGTCGGGATGCTGCGGAACTGGTCCATACAGGGGAATTAACAGCTGTGGAGGGAAGAGATCCGTGAAAGTGTACGAATTATGTGAGAACCCCAGTGAGTATCTGTTCTTCGACGCTGGTCCTCCCACTGAAAAGGCCTATCAGCAACTCGCGGAACTAATGTGGAATGGAGATCTCAACGTCACTCGGCCTTACAGTATAAAAGAACTTGTTAAACATTGGTGAATGAAGATTTCCCGACAATTGCCAATGTTGCCGCCGCTCTTCTTGCCCCCTATAATCAAGGGCTTCGCTTTTTTCTCTTCCTAAAATAAATGTTTCTGGAACTCAACTCAAATAAGCTCGGTATTTTTCGAACAACCAACGAGGAAAATTTGTTCCAGCTCTGTTCCAGCTCTCATGATTTCTGCACTCGCGAAATACTCGAAAGTTTTTCAACTTTGGCTAGCATTAGTAACGGTGGCGGATCCAGGATCAAAATACATAGGAATCGAATTTTAAAGGCGAAATGACAAGATTTTTTTTTCCTTCGTAATGCAAAAAATTATCTTAAGGGTTACAATATCGAAAATTAAAGACTAAAACTATTAAAAATATTAGAATACAAGTACGGTACTATGTACTACGACTAAGAGATGACAATTACATCCTACGTTTTTGCATCTTCTGAAACATAAATAAAACTATAGCACAAAACCGAAACATAAAATATTTTGATTCAAAAAAATGATACTACAAAAAAAAGATGGGGATGGACAATTGGTGGTGAAATCATAGAACCTCAAGTGACAAGTGTATAGGATGTGAAAATAGATAAAAGTAATAAAATGGTCATATGGTCTTTGCAGTTTATGCTATCATCAAATCACTCATTTAATGGTCATATGGTCAAAGGTAAGGCGTTTAAAGATGAGCTATGATCTGCGACAATGACATCAAATAGAACCAAGTTTGAGCACCATATAAACAAGATGGACCAGATTCATATTAGGGGTAAACCACATAGAATAAATTTTACCCCTAATAGAATAAATTGCATGGGTCCAACCAAGTACATTTTGAGTTTTCATTTTATGCTAAGTCCATATGTTCATTAAGATCAGATAAAGTGTATAAGTAAGCTATATGCAATTAATCTAGAAGTTATGAATTGGATTATTTAATTAGATTCAAATGTATCCACAATTTCATTCACAACTAACTTAAATAGTATTATTCCTGCATGACTTGGTCTTATTGCAGACATGATGGACAAGATAACTATATTTTGAACCAAAATGTGTTCAGTATAAAAGAAAAAACATCCGACCTTTTGATAGAGTCTGAAACCATTGCCAATGAGCTGCCTTGAGATAAAGTTTGTAAGGGATGGAGGACAAAGTCAGCTTGACGTCTATATTTGCAATTGTCCTACAAAAATTAAGAGGTCTTAAACTTTTAAAATTGGAGAGCTTAACAAGGCAAGTAATGATGTACCATCACTTAAATTAGTAGAAAGCCAATCACTTAAATTCGTGCTTAACCCGCAAGTTACTGAATACATTAATTCCACTAGCAATACAAGCTACCAATGCAAAAGACATTAGACCCATTTAAAATCAAACAAAGTAGCAAACAGAAAGCATCCATAAATAAAGCCCTACATCATTGAGGTTCTGGCCATTTACAACCAAATATAAGATCAAAACAAATAGGATGCACATAGGGTTGGGTTGATTACAAATCTAAATCTAAATCTCCATACTACATGCCCACTTAATCTGCATCTCCAACAAATTAGATTTCTTAAACGTACCACTTACATATGATTGGCAATCAACAACTACTCACCGGAAGTAACTTCTTTCTGAGGTCACCTTTTGCAAAGCAAAGTCTCCTACAACATCAATCCTAACAATATCTTTTGCTTTAGGGATTGCCTCACTGGCGAAACCATGAGTGGCTATATCAATGCTTTCTGAGTCAGAGATCTGCAAGCACAAGTACACCAAAAGAGCATTTGAGCTAAAAACCAAATAAAAACAGTTCAAAATTTAGACATTTAAAATAAGGCATTTGAGCTAGTTGCTGGGATTTAAAATGCTATGGTTGTCTACACGCCCAAAACATTGTTATTTATGCTGAATGAGCTTTAAAATAATCCCTACAGAGTACAAGAAAATGTGATTTTTGTGTCAATAGTGCCTCTGCCTAATGAGTGACCAACAGTCCTTTTGAGTATGCATAAACTATTGCAAATATGTGAACTAAGGAGCTATTTCTCAACATTTTAAAAAAATTGAAGCATCCGTGATTTTGAAAAGTGCAGACCACCAAAGAATTTCAACTCTAAATCCAAGATAGCAGGGCAGACAAAAACAAATAAAGTAATTATTGGAGCCAGAAAAATCTAAAACATAAAACTTTGTAAACAGAACATTGGCAAACGACAACATTAGATAGACCTTCACTCTCATTTTAACCAGCAAAATACATGGAAAAATAAATGCCTGCAATATAAAATGATCCAGGGAAAATCCAAAACTACAGATTATGAACCCAAATTCAAATTCGAACTAGAAACCTCAAATTCACAGACCCAACAGTCCAACACTCCAACAGGAAAAAGAAAGCGAGGGTGGGGCGGTGGGCGATCGGCGCAGTAGACACGGTGGTGCGGTGCAGCTGTGTGGTGGTGGGCGATCGCGAGAGAGAGAGAGAAACTAGGTAGAGAGAGAGAGAGGGGTCGAGTTTTCTACCCGTTTTGATTTTTTTTAAGGCAGAGGGTGAAACGGCGTAGTTTCACCCTTTGCCGGTTAAAAAATAAAAGGGTCGGGCCTAACGGGCCCATGCCCTTAGGGAAATATTTGGATGACCTGGGCCAATGGGGATCAGGCTCCCAAAGGCCCAGGAGCTGCAGGGTTGGTCTGGGCCTATGGGGATCTGGCCCATAGGCCCAGACCAACTTATATATATATAATACATGTAAAAAAAATTTCCTCCAGTTCAATGGGTGGTGGCCGCCCACGGCCGCCCCTACATCCGCCTCTGATTAATAATGTAGTGGTATGAATCCTTCTGAATTCGTTAACTTATCTTTTTTCTATAATTCGAGATACGTTTATAATCAAGGGCTTCGCAGATTTTTCCTCTTCCTAAAATAAATGTTTGGCCTGCTAGTTTAATGGTGAGAAAAAAATTACTTTGCCCCACATAAGATAAGCTAAGGGTAAAAATTATTAATTTTTATCACATTCGAACTATAAAGATTTATCAATGTGTTCTACCTTATAATAGAACATAATTTGGCTATCAAGATTGTACCATATAACATATTTTAGTAGTTGTAACATGCAACTTGACGAAATTTGTAATTTTTACCCCAAAACGATATTGCCACCATATATACTCGAGGGGTGGAAAGTGAAGTTTTTCAATTTTCATTTTCATTTGGCCAAATCTTGAATTTATGTTAAATTTAGTTAAAGAATTAAACTCATTTTTAATTTTCATTTGGCCAAATATTGAGTGAAGGGTTAAATTTAGTTAGAGAATTGAAAAATATGTTGCGAAAAATACATTAATCAAACAAAAACACAGTGCTGAATTTGGACCCTATATAGGTATACTTATTCGTCCCGAATACGTCGCTTTACTCAATTTATTGGCCATATCTCATTAGCTCAGCCACACAGAGTAGTGAACGGGGTGGACAAATAACATTTTTTTTCTCTCTCCAAGGCCTAAGCAACCATTGTATCTGATCAAAGGTAATTCAAGACTCAAGGAGGATTCCTTGGATTCTCAAATGATAATTAATTAACCAGCTCCGAGGACAAAAGCCAAGCACTTTTAATTTCTTACTGCTCCGTGAACAAAATGGGTTATTTCCCGATTTGGCCAAATCTTAAATGAAGGGCTTAATTTAGTAAAAGAATTCTATTTGACCAAACAAAAAACAAAGTGATGAATTTGGACGTAATATTGGTCTATTAGTGGTCCTTAATACGTACTTTATTCAATCTATTGGACCAACTCACTAGCCAGTAGTGAGAATTTGTGAAGCAATTTCCATTTCTTTCTGCCCACGTGAACAAAGTGCTCTATAAATATCAAGCCAGAACAAAGGAGAATACAAGTGAACAAAGATAACATGGCCATCTATTCCTGTTTCCTGGTTTTGTTTGCAGCCCTTCTTACCCAGACACGCTGCCATGGCCATCTATGCCTGCCAGAAAAACACGTTGCCTTATTCGTCTTTGGGGATTCGCTATTCGATGCCGGAAACAATATCTATATCAACGCCACTAGTGATTTCCGGTCAAATGTTTGGCCGTACGGGGAGACCTTCTTTAAGTACCCCACCGGAAGATTCTCCGATGGCCGTATCATCCCAGATTTCATCGGTAAGATGCTGCTCTGTCTTGTTTCCCTTCAGGATCTATGTTGTCTCCAATTTGACTGTTAGATCTTCGTTGCAGCTGAATATGCAAAGTTGCCGTTGATTACCCCATATTTACATCCTGCTTATCGTCGATATACTGATGGGGCAAACTTTGCATCAGCAGGAGCTGGTGCTCTTGTTGGAACTCGTCGGGGATTCGTATGTAATCTTTCACATTAGCCATGAATATCTAGTTTATCAACTACAGACGGACTTTTTCTTGCGACATGTTTTCCAAATTCCAGATCCTTGCATCTTTTCTTTTTGATATACCAATTCTGTCATGGTCTAATTCTGTTTTCTTGCTTTTTCTGTTGTGGCTTTTTTTCCCCTACTTCTTTGGTTTGGCCTCAGGTGGTAGACCTGCAAGCTCAATTAAGTTATTTCAAGAACTTGATAGGACTGTTGAGGCAAGAACTAGGTGATGCAGATGCCAGGGCACTACTAGGCAGAGCAGTTTATTTATTCAGCATTGGAACCAACGATTACTTAGCCCTTTTCGCTTTAAATTCCAGCGGGTTTCTCTCCTACTCTCGAGAAGAATATGTGGATATGGTGATCGGTAACTTGACAATCGTGATCAAAGTAACAAAAGCTAATTACATGCTATGAGATATTTGAGGCGACTTTTCTTCCGCTTAAATGCTCGTTACTTGCTTATACTAATGGCATATTTTTGTGCTAGGAAATACACAAGAACGGAGGAAGGAAATTTGGGTTTCAAAGCTTGGCTCCAGTGGATTATTTACCATTCATCCGAGCTATAGACCACCACAGTCCAGTGATAGAGGAAGTTACAGCAAGCGTAATACTGCATAACAAAGCACTTTCAGAAGTCCTCGTGAAGTTAGAGAGGCAGCTTAAGGGATTCAGATATTCTATGGCCAATATGTACAATTTTCTTGGTGAAAGAATAGATCACCCTTCCAAATATGGTTTGTCACTCTCTTTTCATAGTGCACACAACGTTTATTTGAAGTGATTTCTCGTTTCTACCATTGACTAAGAGCTGCTGTAATTTACGCCGTGAAGGCTTCAAGGAAGGGATGAGTGCATGCTGTGGAATTGGTCCATACAGAGGGATTTACAGCTGTGGAGGGAAAAGGTATGAACTATGTGGAAACCCCAGGGAATACGTGTTCTTTGACTCTGTGCATCACACTGAAATGGCCAACGAACAATTCGCTAAGTTAATGTGGAGCGGAACTCGCAATGACACTGGACCTTACAATCTCAAAGCTCTGTTTGAACTCTAATGTGTGCTTTGATACGCAAGGAGGAGATCCTAAATTAAGAAATACAGTATCGAGGAAGAAGAATAGGAGGAGGCGGAAGAAACAGAAGAAAGTTATGCATCATGTATGATTTGTTTTTTTTTTTAAGAAACAAAACGAATGCTGGTAATTTTATTCAAAATCCTCCTACTATGGAGGAAAGTTATGAAATCATATCTAAAACCGAGAATTATAAATTTTAATCATTCTCTATAACGCGTGGTCAGTCTATTGAATGATTGACTTAATTTTTACTTTTGAAACCACAAATATGTGTAGTTGAAAATTCTCAAGTTAACAACCCCACTCCCTTTCCCAAAAAAAAAAAATAAAGGGAAAAGTAAGGAAACAGTCCTTGTGGTTTCACATTATGACAAATTAGTCCCTGTGGTTTCACATTATGACAAATTAGTCCCTGTGGTCAGCGAGAGGTTGCAACTTAGTCCCTCCGTCAATCCATCCGTCAAGTCGTGAACGCGTGAATGGAGCATGCTTACCTGTCAAAAAGTTGTCACGTGGATATCGATGAGTTGTCAAATTGCACACGTGGAATTCATTTAGATTTAAAAACAAAAAACAAAAAACATACCACGTTCATCTTGGTTTCGCCATTTTTTGTCTTTCTTCATATTGGTCGAAATCCCCAAATTGGTCTTTCTTTCATTTCCCCCCCCCCCAAAATGCCCTATCCCGAAATCTCGAAATCCTCATTTCTTCATATTGGTCCTAAATCATACCACGTTCATCTTGGTTTCGCCATTTTTCCCGATCAAAGAACCATCCCTGGTTGACGTTGCCATTTTCTCCCAAACCACCAAACCTCCCCTTCGCCATTTTATTTTCCCCCAAACCATTGAACGTCCTCGAAGCCTCCATATTATTCTGACTACCAACGAAGATCGAACATACTGAACCAGTTGAGTACCGTGGGCAGCCAAAGAAAGACGAATTTAAGGATTTCGGGCTAGGGCATTCGACTGCCAGGCGTGAGTGTTTTTTGTTTTTTTAATCTAAATGAATTCCACGTGTATTTTGTTCACGACTTAACGGGGAGATTGACAGTGGGGCTAAGTTGCAACCTCTCGCTGACCACATGGACTAATTCATTCAACTTGAAACCACAGAGATCGTTTTGTCATAACGTGAAACTACAAGGACTGTTTCCGTACTTTTCCCAAAAATAAAAGAACGATTATCCTAAAAAGGCTCTATTTCAGAAGCGTGGGAACCTTTGTCAAAAGGGTCCAGGGAGGTGGAAAAAAATGGTTTTCTTGGGCCTCATCAATTAAACAAACCCTTCCACTCCCCCCACCCACCAGAGGCACGAACCAAATTCTAAGAAAAATAATAAAAATAAATGGGATAATTGTACCTTGCGTCCCTCATCTTTGAGATCATTTACAATGTGCACCCCGATGTTTTGATTTTGAGACATTAAGCCCCTTATCTTCAACATTTTTGCAATGTGCACCACATACCTGATTTGGCCGTCTAAATTGACGGATTTCGTTAACACGTAGCGGTCGACTGGTTCATGTGAGAGTCACGATGAGCCGGTCGACCGCTCTTGAAGCAGTCGACTGGTTCATGTAGCGGTCGACTAGTTCACATTTGACGAAATCTTTCAATTTAGACGGTCAAATCGGGTACGGGTGCACATTACAAAAATGTTGAAAATAAGGGGCTCAATGTCTCAAAATCAAAACATCGGGTTGCACATTGTAAATGGCCCCAAAATAAGGGGCGCAAAATGTTTTTCTTGGGGCTCATCGATTAAACAAACCCCTTCCACTCCCCCCATCCAGAGGCATGAACCATATTCTAAGAAAAATAATAAAAATAAATTAAAGCGTATCCACGGCCCACACACCACGCCCTCTTCGTGCTCCCTCCGCTTCAATCTCCAACTGCACTCCACAAGCCCACGTCCTTGGGCCCTTAATGATAATGCATCATGAAGCTCAAAATATTGAGATGAGTCATCCTATTAGCAATTAAATCAAAGGCTTCCAAGAAAAATAAATAAATTAAATTAAAGGCTAATGAACTTTGGTTTTTCAAGAATGTGATTAGTCAAATTAAAAGATTCCTAATAGTGCATATTCTTGCTGCCCAAGCTTCAACACAGATAACAATTCAGTTCTACAAAGGGAGCAATTATCAGAGTGAGATTAATAACTATATCAACACCACTACTGCTATGCAGGCAAATGTTTGGCCATACGGGGAAAGCTTCTTCAAGTATCCCACTGGGAGGCCTTCTGATGGCCGCCTAATACCAGATTTCATTGGTAATTAACATACAGTTGCAGTCATGCTAGCTTTGTTTCCTTTAGGACCCTGAATTGTTGCTTGAATTGACTTTTGAGGCATTGTTGCAGCTGAGTATGCAAAGTTGCCATTGATTCCACCATATCTGCATCCCGGTTATCACCGATATACTGATGGGGCTAACTTCGCATCAGCAGGAGCTGGTGCTCTGGTTGAAACTCGTCAGGGACAGGTATGCGTCCTATCTGATTAATTTAGATGCTTTGCAATTATCTGAACTTCCCTGAGTACTTCCCTTTTGTTCGTTAGGCTGCTATTTTTCCAACACCATTGTTTTTTATCTGTTTTCCCCCCTCCTAATCAGGTGGTAGACCTTAGCATCGGAGACGCTCTTGAGGCAAAGGCTAGGCGAAGCAGAAGCCAAGACATTGCTGTCCAGAGTTGTTTACTTATTTAGCATTGGAAGCAACGATTACGTCGTCCCTTTCACTTCAAACTCCAGCGTGCTTCCTCTCAACGAGAATATGCATATATGGTGATGGGCAGTGGCGGAGCCAAGGGGGGTCAAGCCGGGGCAGCTGCCCCCCCTTGGTTCATATATTTTTTTTTTATATGTATTTTCCTATGTATTTTATATATATACTTTAATGTGTTGTGGTTTATAAGTTAAGTCTTTCAACATTATGGCTTGTTTATTGTTTCTGTACATTGTATCTATTTTACTATAAAAATATATTCAATACACATATTTTCTACTTATAGTGCTAAAATCTGGCAATATAATCCCATTGTTTTTGGGGGAAATTTATTTAGATTAGTTTGAAGAGTTGTTCAGCGGTAGAGTAGGTAGGAGAATTACATGTTGATTACTTGTCTCAAATTTCTCACATCCCATGCGTAAGAGAGAGGGAGAGAGGAGATATGGAGTTTATAAATCTTTGTTCATTTATATTTTGATTACTTAATATGTTGAACATGATAGTAACCTAGTAGACATATAAATGTTGTATATTTGAAGAGATTAGAACGTTGGTGTTTAAAGTTTTATTGTTTTTAATTTTGATTAGTGAATTGAATTGGTTGATGAATTTTCATTTTGTTTTGTTTAGATTATGGATAAGTTTTGGATAAAAAAAGTCAGACAATGTGGAATCGCTTAGTACTCCTACTTTTGATGCGAATATTAGTTCGAAAAGACCTTGTCTTTTGTTTAGTCTGGATTATATTATTGCTGACTCAAGGTTACGTAAACTCATTGAAGAATATGATGTTGGGATTGAAGATTAAATTAGTAAGGAGTATTTGATCAAAATTCCTTGTCAATCACTTGGCTTGTTGGTCATGATATTCCGCAAAACGGGAAAACAATGAGGGGTTTTGGAGAGTTATGGTTCAAAACCAATAAGCAATATGAGAAAATAATGAGGGGTTTTAGAGAGCTATGATTCAAAAATTATGAGTAAGAATATTTTTTAAGGAGTTACAGTAGTGTATTTCAATATTTTTAATGTTTTTATTCATTAGTTTTCGTTATTTTAACTCTAAAACGCCTTTTGCATTAAGTAAGAAAAAAATTTGTCATTTCGCTTTAGGAGTTTGCCCCCCCTCAACTTGAGTCCTGGTTCCGCCACTGGTGATGGGCAACTTGACAACCGTGATCAAGGTGGTAGTAAATGTTGTGTTTCATTCAATATCTAAAGTAGATTTGATTTTTGTTGTTGATGTTTTTCATTAATTTGTAAGTTGTTCATAATCGTACTTTGATGTGTTAGAAATATATGAGAAAGGAGGAAGGAAATTTGCTTTTATAAACGTGGCGCCATTTGGTTGCATACCCCTGGCGAGAGCATTAAATCTCAGAAACACAGGTGCATGCATGGAGGAAATTACATCACTGGTAAAACAGCACAACAAAGCACTTTCTCATGTCCTCCAAGGGCTAGAGAGCCAGCTGAAAGGATTAAGATATTCAAATACCGATTTCTTCAGTTTTTTTACTGAAAGAATGAACGACCCTTCAAAGTATGGTAAGTCATTGCAATTTTCATAGAACAGAGTATATTTGATCAATGCAGCAAGTCGTTCTCTCTTGTAACTCCACTCTTCCAATTTGTGTTATAAAGGTTTCAAGGAAGGGAAGTCGGGATGCTGCGGAACTGGCTCATACAGGGGAATTAACAGCTGTGGAGGGAAGAGATCCGTGGAAGTGTACGAATTATGTGAGAACCCCAGTGAGTATCTGTTCTTCGACGCTGGTCATCCCACTGAAAAGGCCTATCAGCAACTAGCGGAGCTAATGTGGAATGGAGATATCAACCTCACTCAGCCTTACAGTATAAAGAACTTGTTAAACATTGGTGAATGAACATTTCACCAGCAATTGCCAATGTTGCCGCCGGCCCGCCGCTCTTCTTGACACCTATAATCAAGGGCTTCGCTTTTTCCTCTTCCCAAAATAAATGTTCCTGGAACTCAACTCAAATAAGCTCGATATTTTTCGAGCAACCAACGAGGAAAATTTGTTCTAGCTCTGTTCCAGTTCTCATGATATCTACACTTGCGAAATACTTGAAAGTTTTTCAACTTTGGCAAGCATTAGTAATTTAGTGGTATGAATCCTTCTGAATTCGTTAACTTTACATTTTCTCTAAGTCGAGATACGTTTAATCATTATTTTTATTTTTACTTTTTGCAATCGGTTGCGTGGAAACAGAGTATCCTTACTATTGAAATAAGGAAAGTCCATGGCCTATGGATATTCTAGTATTGGGGGAAATTTCTTTGCTGGAGCCTGGATTGGATTAAAGGGATTCTTCATCCTTTTTCGGAGTTCCTGCTGAGGATATTCAATATTTTCAACTCTTCGCAGCTAATGCTATGGATTTGATCTGGTTTAATCGCAATTTAGCAGCACATGGAAACCCTTTAAGGATCCTTTCTCATTGGCTGAACAAGTAAAGCGGGTTAGCAATCAGCACTGGGAAGCGTGGAAATGCAAGATGCTGGAACTACCCACTCAAGTTTGGCGCCCACCTCCACCTAATTCTATTAAAATTAATGTTGACTCTGCAGTTCGTAATTCTTTTGTTGCCGCAGCGGCAGTTTTTAAAGATTGTAATGGAGTGTTTAGAGGGGCTTCTGCAGTTATACTGAATTGATGTCTCCGGTAGAAGCTGAAGTCCACGCGGCAAAATTGGGCGTTTTGGAAGCTCGGCGTAGGGGGCTTTCATGATATTGTTATTGAAGGAGATTCTTCAATTGTTGCCTTATCAATCAATTCGTTTCCACATCGGACAGATTGGAAGATTTAAAGGAAATTAGAACCCTTCTTCAAGGGTCTAATCCTTGGAAGATGAATTTTATTCGTCGAGGTTCGAATCCTCGTTGGGCTGCCTCCAGTATTTAGGAGATTACCCCTTTGTTCGTAAGCTTTTTAGATGGTTTGTCGTGGTTGTACGAGGGACTCCAACTGCCTTAGTTTTTTTGTTTCATGAATAAAGTTGAGGAGGCTTTATTTGCCCCTTTTCAAAAAAGAAAGGAAAATTTACTTTTTAGTCACTGGCTGTTACCCTCTTTTTAATTTTAGTCTTTAAATTTAATGAGTCAAATTTTTAGTCCTTTAATTTTCACTCGGTTTAAATTTTAGTCCTTAAACTTAATGAGTCAAATTTTTAGTTCTTTAATTTTCATTCCGTTTAAATTTTAGTCCTTCCGTTACCCTCCGTCACCCTAATTAACGGAATAATTTAACGCGTCACCCTTCATTTCCACGTTAGCCTCAACCAATTAAACGTGATTTCTTAAACGACCTGTAGCTTCTTTTTAATTGAAACTCTACATAAAACTTAAAGCATCAGCCTCGTCGTTCTCATGTCAAGGAACACAGAAATGTATCTTTGAGGATGCTGGAAAGGACAAAGGTGGGAGTTGCAGGTATTACACAGGCTTTGGTGGATACTATACACGAGAAGTGGAAGTCCGATGAAGTGGTGAAGTTGAAATTTGAAGGGCCTCTTGCGGTTGACATGAGAACGACGAGGCTGAGACTTTAAGTTTTATGTAGAGTTTCAATTAAATAGAAGCTACAGGTCATTTAAGAAATCACGTTTAATTGGTTGAGGCTAATGTGGAAATGAAGGGTGACGTGTTATATGGAAGCTGACGTGTAAAATTATTCCGTTAATTAAGGTGACGGAGGGCAACGGAAGGACTAAAATTTAAACGGAGTGAAAATTAAAGGACTAAAAATTTGACTCATTAAGTTTAAGGACTAAAAATAAAAAGAGGGTAAAACTCAGTGACTAAAAAGCAAATTTCCCAAAAAGAAAAGAAAAGGAAAACGTGAGAACAATTTACTTCGACCCACCTAAGCTAAGCTAATGGTAAAAATTATTAATATTTATCACATTAACTATTGATATTTATCCATATGCTCTTCCTGTAAAAGAACCTTTGGCAGTCAAGATTGTGCGAAATAACATAATTTAGCAGTTGGAAAATGCACCTTGACGAAATTTGTAAATTTTACCCCAAAACGATATTGTTATTGATGGGTCATGAAATACTCGGTCTTCCTCAGACCAGACCACTTTGGCTGGCCCATTAGCCAGCTAGCCAGTCCCAATTATCTGACCTCGCATAGGAGTCTAGCATTCGATCTCACATAGAAGTCTAGCCACCTAAGGACTCCTTATGGCAACTTGAATGGTCGACGACACTCTCCTAATACAACTATACAACCTGACTCCTCCAGAAGTCAGTCTCACGACAAGTTTCACGACAGGTTTCAAACTCTCATATTAGTATAAAAGCCAAGATATGTTCTTCAAAAAACTTATGCTTAAATAAATTCTATAAGCACTAAACATTTTCCTAAGATCTAACTTGGCCATCGGATACTTGATCCGAGGCCATTCCTAGGTGATTTTTGCATGATTACTTGGCTTCCGAACATTGTGGTGATTCTTGACATCATCAGTTACCATATATATTTAGGGGCGGAGAGTGAAGTTTTTCAATTTTAATTTTTATTTGGCTAAATCTTGAATGGATATTAAATTTAGTTAAAGAATTAAATTGATTTTTAATTTTCATTTGGCCAAATATTGAATGAAGGGTTAAATTTAGTTAGGGAATTGAGAAATATGTTGCGAAAAATACATTAATCGAATAAAAACACAGTGCTGAATTTGGACCCTATATAGGTCTACTTTATTCGTCCTGAATACGTCGTTTTATTCGATCTATTGGCCATTATCTCATTATCTCGGCCACTCAGAGTACTGAACGGGGTGGCAATTAGCCAGTTTTTTTTCTCCCTCTAAGAACTAAGCAACCCTTGTATTTCATAAAATGGTAATTCAAGACTCAAGGAGGATTCCTTGGATTCTCAAATGATAACTAATTAGCCAGCAGTGAGGACAAAAACCAAGCACTTTTAATTTCTTGCTGCTGCGTGAACAAAATGGGTCATTTCCAGATTTGGCCAGCTCTTAAATGAAGGCTTAATTTAGTAAAAGAATTATGAAATATGCGGCCATAAATATATTTGATCAAACAAAAAACAAAGGGATGAATTTGCACGTAATATTGGTCTACTTGGTCGTCCTTAATACGTTCTTTATTCCATCTATTGGACACATCTCGTTAGCCAGTAGTGAGAACTGTGATGCAATTTCCATTTCTTTCTGCTCACGGGAACAAAGTGCTCTATAAATGTCAAACTAGAACTAAGGAGAATACAAGTGAACTAAGATCACATGGCAGCTTTAAGGTTCCATTCCTGTTTCCTGGTCTTGTATGCAGCCCTTCTTATCCAGACACGCTGCCATGGCCATCTATGCCTGCCAGAAAAACACGTTGCCTTATTCGTCTTTGGGGATTCGCTATTCGATGCCGGAAACAATAACTATATCAACACCACTAGTGATTTCCGGTCAAATGTTTGGCCGTACGGGGAGACCTTCTTTAAGTACCCCACCGGAAGATTCTCCGATGGTCGTATCATCCCAGATTTCATCGGTAAGATGCTGCTCTGTCTTGTTTCCCTTCAGGATCTATGTTGTCTCCAATTTGACTGTTAGATCTTCGTTGCAGCTGAGTATGCAAAGTTGCCGTTGATTACCCCATATTTACATCCTGCTTATCGTCAATATACTGATGGGGCAAACTTTGCATCAGCAGGAGCTGGTGCTCTTCTTGGAACTCGTCGGGGATTCGTATGTAATCTTTCACATTAGCCATGAATATCTAGTTTATCAACTACAGACGGACTTTTTCTTGCGACATATTTTCCAAATTCCAGATCCTTGCATCTCCTATTTTTTTCTGATATACCAATTCTGTCATGGTCTAATTCTGTTTTCTTGCTTTTTCTGTTGTGGCTTTTTTCCCCTACTTCTTTTGTTTGGCCTCAGGTGGTAGACCTGCAAGCTCAATTAAGTTATTTCAAGAACTTGATAGGACTGTTGAGGCAAGAACTAGGTGATGCAGATGCCAGGGCACTACTAGGCAGAGCAGTTTATTTATTCAGCATTGGAAACAACGATTACGGAGCCCCTTTCGCTTCAAATTCCAGCGGGCTTCTCTCCTACTCTCGAGAAGAATATGTGGATATGGTGATCGGTAACTTGACAATCGTCATCAAAGTAACAAAAGCTAATTACATGCTATGAGATATTTGAGGCGACTTTTCTTCCGCTGAAATGCTCGTTACTTGCTTATACTAATGGCATATTTTGTTGCTAGGAAATACATAAGAACGGAGGAAGGAAATTTGGGTTTCAAAGCTTGGCTCCAGTGGGTTATTTACCATTCATCCGAGCTCTAAACCTCAGTGCAGTGACAGAGGAACTTACAGCAAGCGTAATACTGCATAACAAAGCACTTTCAGAAGTCCTCGTGAAGCTAGAGAGGCAGCTTAAGGGATTCAGATATTCTATGGCCAATATGTACAATTTTCTTGGTGAAATAATAAATCACACTTCCAAATATGGTTTGTCTCGCTCTTTTCATAGTGCACAACGTTTATTTGAAGTTATTTCTCGTTTCTACCATTGACTAAGAGCTGCTGTAATTTACGCCGTGAAGGGTTCAAGGAAGGGAAGATTGCATGCTGTGGAACTGGTCCATACAGGGGGATTGAGAGCTGTGGAGGAAAAAGGTCAGCAGTGAAAGAGTATGAACTATGTGACAACCCCAGGAACTATGTGTTCTTTGACTCTGGTCACCCCACCGAAATGGCCAACGAACAATTCGCTAAGTTAATGTGGAGCGGAACTCCCAATGACACTGGACCTTACAATCTCAAAGCTCTATTTGAACTCTAATGTGTGCTTTGATACGCAAGGAGGAGACTCTATATTAAGCAATAAAGCATCGAGGAAGAAGAAGAATATGAGGCGGAAGAAGCAGAAGAAAGTTATGAATCAAATGTAAGACCCAGAATAATAAATTTGGGTTAGTATTTCAGTTGTACGTATCTTGGCCAATCCACGGAATAATTAGCATAATTACTAAATTTAAAACCTCCTGCAGTAGGTGTAGTTGAAAATTCTCAAGGCAACAACTCTACTCCCCTTCCCCACAAAAGAAAAAGAAAACGATTATCCTGATGGCTCCATTTTAGAATCATGTATAGAAATTCTACAGAGGTAGTGAAAATACGAAGAAAAGTATTTGTCCTGGAGAAGTGAAGAGATTTTGGCAATTTATTTCAAAGTCTCCTTTGATTGTCTTATTAGTAGAATCCCTGTAATTCTTGACAATGTACGATTGCGTTTGTGTACCAAAATTTTACCCCCTTTAAAATTTTAACACAATTAAATATTACAATATAATTTCTCTCTTCCCATCAAATCATTACTATTTACTACAAAAATATAAAAAATTATCTCTTTCTTCACTTTTTCACTAAACTCAATACCTAAAATTATAACAACACTAAAATTTTACAACACAAACACAACTGTAGTACAAGACAACGGCAATGAATGAGTCACTTTTGTCAAAAGGACAGGTGAGAAGTAACTAAAAAATGAATCGGTTATATAATTTGATGTACGTTAGTCTGACCTAAAGAAAGAGACATCTTATTTGAAGTTAAGAAATTAGAGCCTAAATGAACTCGGATTTTTCAAGAAGCATATTTTTCCAATATGGAAGGTCGAAGTGCCATCTTGTGCCCGAGCTGGCGAGCTTCAGCACAAATTATTTTGAAAATGCAAATTGTACTTTCCCTGTAGGTAACCCATAAATCCATATTGCTTTGGGAAAAAAACAACAAAAGGAAAGTGAAAAACAAGGCTTAATTACCTTACAGGTATCTGTGGTATCCAATTTTTACAAAATAGTCTATGTGGTATGACTTTCAAAAAAATGGTCCTTGTGGTATAGTTTTGAGACAAATTAGTCCATGTGGTATGACTTTCGACAAAACGGTCTTTATGGTATAGTTTTGATACAAATTAGTTCATCTGTCCAAATTACGCGTTGACACGTGTTTTTTAGCATTAGTATCTAAATCACGAGTGGTATACAAATCATGTGTGATATACTTCTTTTAGCTCGTAGAATTAGTCTCAACCTCAGCCTTAGACTCGATTGGTTCGATCCTGGACTAATTTGTCTCAAAACTATACCACGATGACCATTTTATTGAAAGTCATACTACATAGATTATTTTGTAAAAGTTAAATATCACAAAGAACGGTGAGGTAATTAAGCCAAAAGAAAGATAGAGAGGTTCAACCCCACGTTAATTGAAAATAGCCACTACACACAAAAAGAAGATTGATTGCAATCAATTCAATCTGCAAGAACTACAGGTATTTGGTCTGGCCTACTCTCCAAAAAAAAAAAAAAAAAGAATAACCCACTTCAACACAACCTACTAGCTGCAAGCCTGCATGCACCAAATACCTGACAAAAAAGTCCTAGTAAATTAGATTAAGGGTGTGTTTGTTTTGTAAAATTTTAGTGTTGTTAAAATTTTAGGTATTGGGTTTAGTGAAAAAGTGAAGAGAGAGGTATTTTTTTATATTTTTTGTAGTGAAAAGTAGTGATTTGATGAGAAAGAGATTATATTGTAATATTTTATTGTGTTAAAATTTTAAAGGGCGTAAAATTTTAACACGCAAACGCAGCCTAATGAGCTTTGATTTTACAAAGAATGTGATTAGTCAAATTGAAAGATTCCTAATAGTACATATTCTTGCTGCCCAAGCTTCAACACAAATAATAATTCAGTTCTAGATCGAGCACCCTGTGCAAGTTAAATTCAAGGGAAGATTCAAATCTGACGTCCTTAAAAACAACCGGAAAAATGTCAATCGAAAAAAGTTTTTTTTTTCTTCCTATGACCAAAACTTGGTCTACTAGTCGTCTTTAATACGCCCTTTATTCAATCTATTGGATAAATCTCATTAGCCAGTAGTGAAAACTTGTGAAGCAATTTCCATTTATTTCTGCTCACGTGAACAAAGTTCTCTATAAATGTCAAACTAGAACTAAGGAGAATAGACTTTTTTTTTCCTGGAAACAACTCAATTCATTAAAAGCCAATTAAACCAAACACGAGTCACAAAACGAAATGAAACGAGGAATACAAGCAATATCAAATAAAACCAGAACCTTGAGCGTTAGCTCAGTGGTTACCTCCTGGTTCTCCTCCCCAAAGGGAGGGTACTTCTGGGGTTCGACGCCCCTTATCCGCAGGCAATGCCTGCTGCCACTGTTGACCCTAGGGTTGTTCAACCCCGGTGTAGGTTCCGATTTTGGCCAAAATCGGCACCTACACCGGATATGTCGGTTTTTTTTAAAATACCACATAAACCTACACTGTTAAGGGTAAAAATCGGCCCTTAGCGATAACAGTTTCCAGTAATTCTAAATTCATATTGAGCCATTTTTTTAACATATTACGCACATAAAAGTTATAAACTCTACACTAATTTATAAAAATGAAAATATTATTTAAGCAAAGATTTAATCAAAAATATTTTGAGCATTTTTAAGCAAATTAGAATATTAGAAACCATATTTAAACAAAGATAAAATATTAGAAACCATATTTAAGCAAAGATTTAAGCATATTAGAATATTAAAAACTATATTTAAACAAGGATTTAAGCATATTAAAATATTAGAAACCATATTTAAGCAAAGATAAAATATTAGAAACCGCAAAGATTTAAACATATTAGAATATTAAAAACTATATTTAAACAAAGATTTAAGCATATTAAAATATTAGAAGCCATATTTAAGCTAGAAACCATATTTTCAATCGGCCGGGGAACTGGAGTACTTGTTTAGAGAGAAATAGCCAATTGGGCTTGACATTGGACAATGGAAACGCGAGTCCGTAACAAACAATAATTAATATATCAGTTTGTACACTTGTACTGGAAAATGAGTAAATATGATCAGTTTAATAAGATTTGATTTGATTTCCGAATGCTATGTATTATTATTTTTTGAAAAAAGAGGTGCACATGAATTATTACCATCACAGGTAAGCAATCAATATATTAAAGTATTAAATAATTGGCCACGACATTGAACGATACCAATCGGGGTAAACAACGTGACCACCTACCCAAAGTGGAAGCACATTCCAGGATTTCTCTCTACACAGCCTGGAGTTTGAAGTCAAAAGTCAGCCAAACCTTTTCTGCCGTCTGTCTTATCTTTCTTTTTTTCTCTTTTAATTCAATCAAAGCGCGAAGGGGGAAGCGCGGTGGGAGAAACCCGTACCTAGTTTATCTTCTAAATTGACGGATTTTGTCAACATATGCATCAGTCAACTGCTACACGAAACAATCTACCGGCTCGTCATGCCTCTCACGTTACCTTTGTAACGGTCGACCGGTTCACGTGTTGACAAAATTCGTCAATTTAGACGATCAAATCGGGTACGAGGTCCAGATTGAAAAATATATGGAAGATAATTGATCCAATGTATCAAAAATAAAACATCGGAGTGCAAAGTGTAAATGACACTCAAAGACAAGGGGGCAAAATGTATTTATCCCAAAAAAATATCAATAAAAACAGAAAGCCGAGAGCGGGCGGGCATTGGGCCAACAAATGAGCCTGTTGGTTCAAGCTTCTAGGAACCCAATGAATGGACCACACCGTTAGCCCCTTAAATTTCACGTGAAGGGCCCTGATCAAATCCTCTGTCTTCCAGCAAGGCAATTGTGAGGGGTTAGACACATCCTCACAGAGAGGCTTGAATTCTAATTCGAAAATCACCTTGAACCAATTCAGCTGGAGAGCAACTTCCACAACATGGACAGCCGCTAGAGTTTCACTAACAAGTGAGTACATAGCTCGAATACGCTCTATGTACACAGTACAGAAAGAGCTAGAGGAGTCTTGATAAACATCAAAATTGATCTTCATCCAACTTGGTTCCAAAGGAACCCAAGTAGCAGCAAAACAAGGCTTATGAAACACTCAAGCCGACAGGTCAGAGGCGGAAGCAGGGGCGAAGGGTGTCGGCCGACACCCATTGCTCTCCCCCAAAAAAAATTTGCATGTAATTTTTTTAATAGAAGATGGCCTGGGCCCGATACCCATAGGTCAGACCAACTTGGGAGACCTGTGGTTTGATCTAGGTCTAGTGCAGCCTCTCTTGTATGATATGTTTTTACTTGTTTTAAATTTTTCTCTTTTTTTTTTAAATGAGGCTGAGTAGTACCTGAGTTTTCGCTAAAACTTTCTCTTTCTCTTTCGTGTTATATGCATAAAGGAAAGAAGTATCTACTGTATCTTAGAATAGCCGTTTATATTTATAAAAGGAAAATAGATAATATAGGCTAACTAGCTATTTTTTATTTTTTAAGTTATTTCGCATCTGCTTGAATCAAATATTGGCACATTGCTGAAGTTACTTGGCATATATTATCAACTGCATCATTGACATATATCATTTTTTTTATTGATAAATTTTGTTTTATATGGTACGTGGATTTGAATATTTTTAGCGCTTTTGAGGAATACAAATGGGCAATATTTAGCTCCGGCTTTGCCCAAATCTGATTCCAAGTTTAGTCCACCACAAAAATATACGGGCGGATCCACCTCTCTCTCTCTCTCTCTCCGTCCAAAAATATACACAAGCTCGAGGCATATCCGCTTCGATTCATAAGATTCCAACGTTTAATTATGTCAATTTCAAGTCGCATTGATTAGTTTACTGGGAAGAAAGGCAAAAGGCTTTCTTCCCAGACGCGTTGCTCAGCCTTCCCACGTGTATTGTCAATTTAAGAACGATTGAAAATTTGAAAACGACAACAATAACTCGCATTTCGAAGCACGATAAAAGTTAGGCTTCGAACCACGAGGCCTGCAAAGCACTAATGCTTCATCTTTTTTTCTCTTTTTCTAGGCGAGCACTAATGCTTTCTTGGACGTGAGAGGATCTGAAATGCGCTAATATTTTAACTGTTTCGACTTCGGATCCCAATTGCTTGTGATTTTCTAGTGGATTCGCGGAAAAAGAAAGTGGGAGTTCGAATTGCTTGCACACATAATTTTCCCAGTCTGTCTCTGGTCCTACAACAGATCAAGCTTGAGTCAACTCACCGTTCCCGCAAAGGGGAGGCCCGGGAAAAATGTTTGTTCTCTAAGCTATGGATCTCTAGCAAACTGGGTTAATGCGCTGATAAGTTTGCAATACTAGCGTAGCCTTGTTTGGTGCTGGGGAAAATAGTTGATTAGACTCACCTCACGTGCACTCCTACCTATCTGGCATTGCCCTGCGCTGGAGAGTAGAGTTGGGAGACCAACCGATTGTTATCCTCGCAATTTGCAGAACAAATATTTTGAGTATACAGTCATTCCGAAGGATGGCGTTTTCCAAAGTAGATGGCTACTGCCCATAAGCAGATCTTGGCCTATTGAAGTCCGCGTCTATACATCTAGTGGTGATTGGATTTGGACCTACCCTCCCTATAAGCAGATCTTGGCCTATAGAATCTACTCGAGATATTTTAGGCACTACTTAGCTGGGCCTGAAGTAGGCCCATGCCTTGCTGGGCAAAGCAGATTAGGGGCATTGTCAACAGTCACATTCATTCAATCGATTTACATTCGTGCTGTTCTTTTTTAATTTTTTTTTTTGGTGTTTCTTCCACATATACCTTAAATTGCAACTAAGCTACCTTGAAGAGGTGGCGAGGAAGTTAAAGCAGCAGCTAGGTGGCGCAGAAGCATCGGTGGGAACGATTACATGACCATCACACATAACCAGTCCAATGCACTTACTTCTTCCTACAGGAAAAAAATTACATGACCATGGAGCTTGCTAATTTCACCATCGTGATCGAAGTAAGATTAATTTTTTTTTCTAGGTCCGTCTGATACAATCTTGTTTTTCTGATTGAGAAAATTGCATATACGAATTAACTTTTCCTGCTGTTAACCTTTTCAGAAAGTGTACAAGGCTGGAGGAAGGAAATTTGGGTTCCAAAACTTGGGACCTCTGGGTTGTATGCCTGCAACCAAAGCCTCGTTGGGAATCTCCAGCGAGTGAGCCCATGAGCCCACAGTAATAGCGAAAATGCACAACACAGCCCTACCAAAACTCCTGAAGAAGATACAACAGCAGCTACCGGGATTCAAATATGCACTATTAAGTATACGATTATTACACCCCCTAGCTGAAAGGACACTTTACGGCACAAAATTCGGTAATTTCAATTAGGCCATGATCTTCCTAATTCCCTCAGAAATTCTTAATTATATGTTGATTGTTTTCTTAACCATCTGAATCGAGTAGGTTTCAAGGTTGGCAAGAGTGCATGCTGCGGGAGTGGGGCATATAACGGGGAGCTCACATGTGGAGGGAAAAATGGGACAGTGAAGTAGGAGTTATGCAGCAACCCCAGCGAGTATGTGTGGTTATAGAATAAGTATTGTCCCTGCGTTTTTTTATCTATGATGATAAATTTGTAGGATACTTTGAGGGATCCTAATACTATTTATGTCGGTTTAATTTGAGAAAAATCAAGACTCTTAATCAACTCAAGGTTAAGAGTAATAATCTTGTGATTATTTTATTCATAACCTCAAGTTATTAAATAACTTAACAATTCTTGATGAAATAGTCAATAATCTATTCTTTAGGGAAATGAAAATTACACATGAATAATTCTAGCACGAATTTATTAAAAGAATAATATTAATTTTAATTGATTGAGGATTACTCCCATCTCACATTATTCTAATTCCCTGACGCGACTGCCTTAAAGAAAATATGTTGTTGCTCTTCGCATAGTCCACAGAAAACAACGGAGGTCTTATGTCAGCCACACAAAATGTGCGCAATAAATAACCACGTGAAAGCAACAACTCGAATGAGAGTAGCGTACGAGCAACAAGCAAACGACTTTGAAACCCCGGACCCCAATCTTCCAACTATTTTCTTTGGCAGGCATTATTTTTCCACCCATGAAAAAGAAAGCACTTACCAAAGCAACCCAAGTTTCGGCAGATAGCAATAATGATTGTACCCCAATCATAAAGGCTTCAACGCGAAATACTGATTTTGTTGCTATGTACATGAAAGGAGTAAATAGTCTTATATATATATATAAAGGGGTAGTTGCTTGTGTGCCGCAAAGTGGGGAAAAGACTGAAAAAGAATCCGACTTGTAGTTTAACTATTTGTAAAAAGAGAGGAACAATTGGGAAAATCGTATTCGTTGTCAAAAAAAGGTAACAAGTTGGATGCTCCCAAATGGTTAAAGTGGTGGAGAATCCAATAAAAGTTTACCCCCGACATCCGGATGATTAGAATCATTAGAAAGCCTTCTTTTTTGACAAGTTACGCCGCCACGTTGTGATTTTCACGTTCTCAATTATTGGGGCTCTCTCTCTCTACTGCGTCTTTTCAGCATGACAATCTCCCTCGTTCAGATTCAAGTCAGGAAAGCAACTTGCTGCCCATTACGCGTTTGCTGACAACCCTAATGTTGTCCACTTGTCCGTCTTCGCCAAAAAATTCCACCTTGAAATGACGCCCCCGCCCCGGCCCCATGTTTATCGTAATAGTTGCCCCAATTAGCGAGTATAGCAAGGGTCGTGGAAACCTGCGCGTGGGACGAACACGTTACACGCATGCCCTCGGATCCTCAATCGTAGTAGATGATTTCCTCTGACCTATCTACAATACAAAACACTTGGCGTCGCTATCGGCTCAAGGAAGGAAGGTGCCCTGCACATTTCACGTGGGTGAAGATGAAACGTCTGCATAATGCCACGTGATCCTCCAGCTGTCTCCAGCTACGGTCTAGGATCTGCCCACGTTGAAAACGTCAGTCCAAATAGGCCGACTTCTTAGGGCTGCGTTTGCCAACCTAACAATTTCCAACATTTTATCTCTCTCCTAATAAAATACTTCAATATAATTTCTCTCTCTCCCATAAAAAAATATAAAAAATTACAAAAACTATAAAAAATTATCTCTCTCTTCACCTTTTCACTAAACCCAATACCAACACATATTCCCATACCAAAAATATTACAACACAAACACAACCTAGGTCTCCCTTTGAGAGGTAAAAGATAGGAGGTCGTGGGGGATACATCAAACCATGTTAGGTTCTCAAAATTTCATTCACAGATAGGCCACCCCTCAATTAATTCTTGGCTATGGTTCGGATTTTAGGCCTGGTCCATCCGAATGTATTGTTTTGTGTCCGTGCCTGCATGTGTATATTGATCTAATAAAGAAGAAAGATGATGCCTTAGCTAATTGCACTAGGCGGCAAAGACCCCCCCCCCAAACTCTCTCTCTTTCTGTTCTCTCCTCACCGAACGTCTCCTTACGGAGGAGGGGGGAACTCCGGCTCCCTCACCCCCTCCTCCTTTTTCCTTTTCCCCATCTCCTTCCCTCTCCCCTCTCCTCCTAGCTGGTTGGTTTGGTCGGTGTTGGTGGTCGTTTGGTTTGGTTTTTGGTTTTTGATTTTTTTTTTGCAGGTGGTTTCCAAGCGGCGGACGACGTTTTTCATCGGCTTTCGACACACGCGTCAGTTGGGTGCAATCAGCTCGTCGAGGCCGTTGCAGCGCCGCTCCTCCGGCTCCGATCCGACGCAGCGTGTCCTCACACGCGCCCCACGCGCGGCGCGTGGATCTGACGCGCCGGCGCTTGGGGCCGCACGTGAGGCACCCTCCGCTGCTCCACCTCCGTTTTTCTCCCCGGATCTAGCCTCTGTGGCTTGTTTCGTCTATCCTGGGCCGTGGATTTTGTCTTCCCGCCACCACGCGCCGCCGCCGCCAATCCGAACCACAATAATCCCATTTGGGCCTGCCCAATTGTTTAGGGCTTGTTGTGTTCTAATTATGTGTTTTTCTGTTTGCCGATGTGTTTACTGCTTGTGGTGCTTTTATTGTTGTATATTTTATGTTTTTAGGCATATTAGTTTGTATTTGCTGCCTTCTGAGGCCTTTCTGTCATTCTTGGCATATCCGTCCCTTCGAGGACTTTGTAGGGCCTTACGGTCCGTTTGCTCGTTGGCCCGCCGGCTCTTCGGAGTGTCTGGTTCGCCTTTTAGAGCCTCCTGAGGTGTTAAAACCTCCTTGATCTTATTATCAATACATATGCTACTTATGCCTAAAAAAAAAATTGCACTAGGCGGGCCCATACACTCTTAGGTCTCGATTGCAGGGCTCGATATCCCACATTAATTGTATAGATAGGGACGGAGCTATGGCGATGACTCCCAGCCCCCAATAATTATCACGAATTTTTTTAAAAAGAAATATATATATTACAAAACATATATAGGTGGTGTTTTCTTCTCCAAATCTTGGGTATAAAAATTTCTAGCAAAATAAATACTCTAAAATTTTCAACTTTTACATATACACACTCCACTTTTTATAAATCTCAATAAATCTTAATAAAGTAAAAATTCTCGAAATTTTAGCAAACTAACGCCACTTTAGTGATAGTCTTTTTTTTTTTTTAATACAAAACGTATTACCTTATTTCGAGCAACATCTTAATTATTGGTCCATCATGCCTAATAATGTGAACGAGCTCTTATTTTAAAATTTTACTGAGTATCATATAGCCAAATGATTATACTGGCGTTTTTTGATGTGTTGGGTGAAGGTTCTTCAGATGATTTCTCAACCAATCTCTTTTGAGTTTATTAACAAGATCTGTACCCCAGCAAAAAAAAATAAAAAGAAACTATGAAAATCCATAATTAATTTTTAATACGAGATTTGCTTGTACTCAATACCTATTCTTTTTTTATATATATAAATACTCAATACCTATTCAAAATAGTATATAAGTATATTCTCCTCCTCGATGGGATAACCTCACCAGTCACCATTGTCCAAAAAAAAAAACAATATGACCAAAATTCAAAAAAACATAAAAGAAGACAAAATTCCCTCCTCCCATGAAGGGGGGGATATAAAATTCAAACAGATGAATCAACTCAGTTTCCACTGAGTTTCCTCCGTTTACATCGGCCCCCAACCATCTGGGGTAACAGAATTTACAAATTTGTAAAGTACTCTGAGATTAAGATGTAGCATGCAGAGGTGTTAGTAAGTTGAAAACTCTTTGGTTAAATTACCTTACAGGTATATGTGATATCCAACTTTTACAAAATTCAACAAAATTGTTCCTGTGATATAGTTTTGAGATAAATTAGTCCATGTGGTATGATTTTCAACAAAACGGTTCATGTGTTATAGTTTTAAGACAAATTAGTCACTCTGTCCAAATCACGTGTTTACACGTGTTTTTTAGCATTAGTATCCAAATCACGAGTGGTATAAAAATCACGAGTGATATACTTCTTTTAGCTTGTAGAATTAGTCTCAGCCTCAGCCTTAGACTCAATGGTTCGATCCGGTGGAATTAAACTCGCAAAATTCATCTTGGAAGATGACTGCTGACGTGTCAACGCGTGAATGACAAGTGGCATGTACAACACTCTCCCGTTAAGTGGGTAACAACAGTTGGACGAAGGGATTAATTTGTCTCAAAACTATACCTGCAGAGACCGTTTTTTTTAAAGTCATACCACAAGGACTAATTTATCTTAAAACTATACCACATGAATCATTTTGTTGAAAGCCTTACCACATTGACTATTTTCTGAGGTAATTAAGCCTAATTTTTTTAAATAATTTATTATGTTTGGCTGGGTATTGGAAATGGTGAAAATTATATTGGAATAAGTGAAAACGTGATTTTTAAAAAAATATTGTGCCATCCAAATAGGAGATTTTTGTACTAAATTCTTTATTGGAATTTGTTAAAAAATGTTTGATAGAACTTTTTAATAAAAAATAATAGAATTAGTTAAAAAAATAAGAAGATAATTTTTTTGATATATTTTTTATATAAAAAAGTATCGAAGTCCGTTCAGAAGGTGTTGAAAATTATGTGAAAATTTAATTTTTTTTTAAGATTACAGCCGAACAGTGAGAATTTAATAATTTTCTTAAAACATATTTGTAGCTGAAAATATTTATTTATTTTATTGTTTTACATGCAAACAGCAGCCTAATACCCATTCAATTGGAGAGTCGCGGTGCATCCAGTTTTCTAACTCGTCCGAGTTCAATCCTGACTAGTTCTCTCATACTGGAGTTGCCAAGGTCAATTATTAAGCAGAATAATAATTAGCGGAAGAGAGAGAGAGAGAGGCCAAGCGAAGCAAGAAACATATATAGTCAATTATACGGAAGGAAACCTGATCTATTTTTATTTATTTGTGTGGATGCAGTCACCGATGCTCCGTGGCCTTCATTCTCTCTCTGCCTCCATCACGATCTAACGCCACCTCTCTACATCTCTCTCTGAGCTTCGATTTGTATCACTTTTTTTTCCTTCTATTTCGTCTCTGTTTCATTGTGTATGTATTTGTTGGATTCACGGATTGAGCTGCTGTAGTGAAAGAGTTTGTTATTTTAGAAGTCAAGAAAGGATTTTTGTTGTGTTGTTTTTATTTTATTTTTCCGGTTGTTTTTGGTGATTTCCGTTCGTTCTTTTGAGAATTGAGAGTGAACCCGAGCTCTTTGGCTCGGGGATCCGAATCATGGCGTTAGAGAAAGAGCTCCGGCACTGGACCGACGAGGAACACGGCACGAACTCTGACTACTTGCAGAAGTTCCGACTCTACGAGACTCGCTCGGTATACACATCTATACACCCTTCAACATTGGTTTGAGATTTTGATTTGTGTCTCTACTGTTTTGTTGGTCAAATTCATGTCCGTTTTCAGTTTTTTTTTTTGTTTGAAAATTAAGTTGGTAACTTTTCGCGTTTTCTTTCGTATTTTGGAAATTCTCAGACGCTGTTGCTTTTGTACTTGGACTAAGTTTGATTTGTTTGAGTAATGAACTCGAGTGATCTATCATATTTTGATTTGGTTTAAAAGAAGACTTATTTACTTGAAACTTAGCTTTGAATTCGTGTACCTTTCAATTGTTATTATTTGAGCTGTATTGTAAATTTTTTATATATGGTTTTTAATTGTCAATATTAGTTTTGGTTAAAGGAAGTATAGTTCAATTATTCGTGATCTAGACACGATTTGGCAGGCTGGTAGATTTATACTTTGGCTTTCGTGAGAAGTATTTGTTGTGAAAGGAATTTTGGTTTAATGATTCTTGTGGGCAAGGGGTGCTGGAGTTAGATTTCGGTTTGAACGCAAAGTATCTTGGTTGTTGTCTTTCTCCAGCAGTCCAGTGTTTTTTCACGTTTTGTGTATGCCCAGATTTCCAGATATCAAACGCCTTAATGGTTCTGGTATCTGAAACTTTTGGAGACCACATTTTGGTTTTGTTTTGATTGCTCTGGAAATCCTCTGCTATAAACTGGCAAACATATAGAATATGCCACTGTTGTGAGGCGTGAAACTATTTCCATTGGCTTGTTAGGAACCTTGATCGTGGATTTGGGCAGTTCTGATTCGATAATGGTCTCAAAAACTGGTTCTTTATTTGCCTTTTCTAATAAGCCATCTACCATGTCAACTAATTTTGTCATATTGATAATGCAATGTTAAAATTGCTTCTATATGCAACAGAACTTTTATATGATAGGACGAGACAAAAACAGAACTATCTGGAGGGTGCTGAAGATTGACAGGTCGGACCCTTCCGAGCTCAACATTCTTGAAGACTGTACAACATACTCAGAAATTGAATGCTATGACCTGCTGAGGAGGATTCATGAAGGAAACCAGTGTACGGGTGGACTTAAATTTGTCACCATTTGTTATGGGATCATCGGTACGTTATGTCTATAAGAGCTGAGAACTTTGCTCATTTTCTTTCTCCACATTCGTTAACTCATGTTGTTTCTTTTGATGATAGGGTTCATCAAATTTCTAGGACCCTATTACATGCTGCTTATTACGAAAAGAAGAAAGATCGGAGCAATTTGTGGGCATACAATTTATGCCATTGCCAAGAGCGAGATGATTCTAATTCCAAATTCTACTGTGCGGCTCAAAATGGCTTTATCTAAGAATGAGAACAGGTCTTTTGTCCATTCTGCATGTAAATGTAATATGTCCTTAGTGTTTCTAAGGAGACCTAAGAGAGTAGCAATCAGAATTAAAGATTGTCCATGTGTACTTGGATGGAAATTTTGTTGTAGTTTTTGCTCATTAATCTTAGTTTTTCAATTAAGTCTTTTTGGGGAAAGTAATATTGTTTGGTGTGATCTTTTAGAAGTAGACAAGTTCTACATCTTGAAGGTAATCTCTGTACAGCATTTCTATTGCCCTCGGTGTGAGACAAATGATGTGGCCTTCCTTGATTCAAACTTAACTCATGTTCCTGTGTTAGTTTACCTTTCTTATAATATGATGCACATTCTTTTTCTTTTTTGTTCCTTTCTGTTTTTGATAGTGTAGAGCTGAATGTTATTGGTGGATCCTTTCTGTCAATATTTTGCCATAGAGGCTATTGCCAGTTCATTTCCTGCAAATGTACAGGTTCAAAGTTCATTGCTGTTGTGATGTAAATATAACATGTTGAATGAGACAAGGTATCATCAAGGTTTTGCAGGGATAATCATTTTCTTTTATTTTCCCCTTCTTTTTGGTTATATTTATAGTTCAAAATTTGCTTCATTGGCTTTCTTTCCTGTTGTTCAAATTATTAGATGTATATTTATATGTTCCGCCTTTTCTTTTCCTGGTGGACATAGATACAAGAAGCTCCTATGCACAGTGGATCTCACGAAGGACTTCTTTTTCAGCTACTCGTACCATGTCATGCGTAGTCTTCAAAATAACTTGAGTGATAATAAGACAGGAGAATTCCTGTATGAAACAATGTTTGTTTGGAATGAGTTCTTGACTCGTGGAATCCGAAATAACCTCAAGAATACTCTATGGACGGTGGCCTTAGTGTTTGGCTTCTTTAAACAGGTATGTAATATGGATTTTGATTTATTATATGGGTTTTCTGTATGTCTATATCTTTGCGCTGAACCATAACCAAGAAGGATGCTTGTTTTTCTATGTTCTATGTTTATGTGCTTGCCTAATGTATGCATTTCAAATGTTTTGGATGGTTTCTTCTCCTCTAGCTTTGTGGCTAAGTTTTATGTTGCAGTCAACCTGCCACAACCATCCTCCTTCCGCAGTCACTAGGGTTAGGATGGGTTATGTGAAACTGGAAGAGTTCTTATTAGTTTTATTTTGATAGTATTCCTTTATGGTTGTTTTCTGGGCCATCCAGCATTTTGTCTATGAGAATAATGCAGTGATGAAGACTCTTTTCAGTTAGCAAATGGCTTAGTTTTGAGGTAACTTCAGGTGTTCTAGTGCGTTTTGATGTATCTTCAGTAGGCACCACGTCTAGATTCTCCATCAATATTGACACTGAGACTAAACCAATTTATTTTAGTAAGTCAAACAGCTTAGTTGTGAGAAAAAATGGACAGTTGATGCATATTATTACGTGTTGGAATTAAGACATGATTTTATATGACTATTTCATGCTTTGGTTTCCAGGTCAAACTTTCTGTATCTGACAGGAACTTCAACTTGACCCTGATCGCCAGACGCTCACGTCATTATGCTGGCACCAGGTTTGAGGATTTCTCAAACATAATTCCTTTAGATATTTGGTTAAGCTACATACTTTTGACATTACACCTGATATACTCAGATTCCCATCTCTTTTACCCATTGCCATGCATATGCCCTTAGATACTTTTGACATATATGTGGTATACTCACATTCCCATCTCATTGACCCATTGCCATATATATGCCCCTAGAACTGGTCTACAGAGGCCACATGACTGTTTATGACCACTTCTTTGCGATTACAAGTTGACTTATGACTATCACTTCTGATCTCTATCGGCTTGTTCTGTATGCTCGCAACTTCTGCAGTGGGTTGCTGAGGATGATTACACTATCCATATTTTGGCATCCCATTCACGAGAACAAAATTTCCCCCTCTTGACATAAGTCTCACTTTTATCTTCCTATGTCCTGGTGCAGATATTTAAAACGAGGTGTCAACGAGAAGGGTAGAGTAGCTAATGATGTTGAGACAGAACAGATTGTTTTTGAAGATTCTCCTGGAGGATATCTGACACAAATAAGTTCTGTTGTGCAAAACCGGGGTTCAATACCCCTTTTCTGGTCTCAGGAAACTTCACGATTGAATATCAAACCTGACATTATATGTATGTCTTGGACATATTTCGTTGTCATTGTAACTTGTTGAGTTTGGTTCCTGTTTTGCTGACATTTCTTTCTGTTCCAGTGTCAAAGAAAGACCATAATTATGAAGCCACTAGACTTCATTTTGAGAATCTTGTTAGGAGATATGGAAATCCCATACTCATATTGAATTTAATTAAGGTAGGCCTTTTCTGCATATTGAGAAATCAATCATCAAGTTTCCATCCACGCTTATTGTTTTGGCTCTTATATCTGGATTTCAGCAACTTCTGATGAGTGTTTCCTAAATTCTTTTCTTATTTTCTCGTTATAATGGTTGGCAATTAACAGACTAGTGAGAGGAAGCCTCGAGAAACTATTCTTCGTGCAGAGTTTGCAAATGCTATCAGATTCATCAATAAAAATGTAACTGTGGAGAATCGCCTTAGGTTTCTTCACTGGGATCTACACAGATACTCTACAAGGTGCTTTGGCTTTCTTCTGCTTGTATAAAAGTTTATAGTTTCCCTGTCTTTTAAAGCACGACTGACTTGAATAGAACTCGAATGTTTGCAAGCAGTAAAGCTACCAATGTGTTGACACAGCTAGGGAAAGTGGCTGCATATGCATTGAATGCAACTGGCATCTTCTATTGTCAAATGAAACCAAATTCAAGGCCTGAGGGATTATTAAATTGTTCCTTCTATGAGTAAGTTTTAAGCAAAAGGACACTCCCTTACTGATAATTGTCATTGTCATTGTTGTAATATGTCAAAGATCAGGAATGGGTGTGCTTTAATTTCCGTGTCTAAGAACTTTAGGTATTGAATGGTAATATGCTTTCCCACCTATGGCTCTCTTGTTTCTAACTAGTCAATCCAGATGAAAAAATGGGATGTAAGGAAACTCCATTTTGACCCATGTTCTCGTTCATTCAAGGATTATTACATGCTTGTATTCAATACTTTCTTGGGGGTCTTTTCACTTGGCAATTTCTTCATGGTTTTTCATGTGGTTCATGTTGGCCTACTTCAATAAATATGTTTCAAGGTGTATCTACATATGGTGCAGGATCAGCTTCCTATATAACGTATTAGCTGCTTAGAGCTTATCTCATAGGGCTTTTTTCTGGATTTACTCTTAGTACTGCTTAAATATACTTTCTAGTCATTCCTCTGCTGACAATTCCATCTTGATGCAGGAAATGTTATGGTGATAACTGCTATCTGGATAACCTTTCCAGTAGAAATGACAATTCTAACAACCTGGAAAATGAAGTTAGCCATGGCTCTGGTAGTGGTGATGGAAGTGGAGACCACCATGTGAAACCCCCCATGTTTCAAAAAGGAGTCCTTAGAACCAACTGTATAGACTGTTTAGATCGCACAAATGTAGCACAATATGCCTATGGGCTAGTTGCCCTTGGACGTCAGCTGCATGCTTTAGGAAGTTTAGATTCTGCAAATATTGATCTCAACAACCCTCTGGCAGTGGATCTAATGGCAGTTTACGAGACTATGGGTGACACGCTTGCATTACAATATGGTGGTTCTCCAGCCCACAATAAGGTAACCCTTCTAAGTGCTAGTTTTTGGAAAGCTGGTAATTAGTGTTAGATGCATTACAGTTATTTGATATAATTAGTCTTCTGAACAGTGTAATAAAAGAATTTCAAAAGTTAGATTACAATTTTTTTTATGATCTTCTAGGTAACACAGCAAGTGGAGATCACAGTTCTTGACCCATGTAACAATTGTGGATATTTTAAAAAAATTTGGCTTCTCCGTTATAAGTTCCAAACTCCCAGCTGACCATTTCCATCATGCCTTATGAAGCAGGAATCACCTTGGCCTGACCCTAACTATATCCAGTTTTTTGAAGACCAATTTAAAACCGCCCATCTTTTAGAAACCAAGCCCCTACTAATGCCCTTAGTGTATCATGTTTCAAGCGATTTTAGTCCCTGATTAGATATGAGTGTGTTTGATTCAATTTCTCGAATTGTGATGCTAAACAGATATTTTCTGAGAGACGAGGCCAGTGGAAAGCAGCAACTCAGTCACAGGAGTTCTTTAGAACCATACAAAGGTTTTACAGTAATACCTGCATGGATCCTGAGAAACAAAATGCCATTAATGTGTAAGTCAAATTCTCCCATTAGGTAGTACCTAAATTTTTGTTTCTTTTAAAGATTATCCACGGAGCCTGCAAATGAAACCATCATACTTTGTGGATTGGCATGAGGGTTGTTATTTACAACTTCACTTGATGACTGTGCAGGTTCCTGGGTTACTTTCAGCCCCAACCTGGTAAACCAGATCTGTGGGAGCTGGATTCTGACCAGCATTACAAGGTTGTGAGGCATACCCCTAATTTTTCTGATGAGAATCAAAGGTATGAGCTTTTGTGTTGCCAATTACCCATCCATTTCAACTTGAGGGTACTTTTGTGAGAGACTTTATATGCTGATACCCAACAAAATCAAAGAGCATCTAATATAGAAACAAGAAAATATGTAGGGCAGGATTGTTTTAGGTCGGAAGTTTCCTCCCACATGGGATTTTCTTCCGACTCACTTCTAGTGGGAAGAATAGAAAAGGATCTGAAAATTCTGGGAAAGTGTTCAGAAATGCAAGGGAAATGTTTGGATAATGCTGATATTTTAAGATTTTCTTTGGGAAAGCTTGGAAAAAGTCATGAGAAGGTGTTTGTTTGGATGGAAATAAAATTATAGTAGTAGGCTCCATAACAGTTAAACAAATTAATCATAGACTTCATCTTGCCTCATCCCTCCGTTTTCTACCCTTTGGGAGGATAAATAAGGAGGCCAAAGGGAAGGGAATCCCTCTATCTTCCTTCGTTGCCCTCACTTTTACCCAACCAAACAAAGGAAGGAAAATCACCTCCCTTCCTCCTTTTTCAACCCTCTTCTGTTGCCTCCTCTTTTTCCCCATCCAGTTCGAGTCAAAGAATCTTTTTGTTCTTTCTGTCGGTGAAATGTGTATATAGATGATTGGCCTCCACTTAGATGAATGACAACAAGAAGTGCCATTCTCACTTTTAATTTTTGTAGGGATTGCCATGAGTTTTCAAGACTAACCTCATTGAAGTTAAATTTTAAAATTAAAGCCCATTGCTACTTCTACAGATGACTTACTAAGTCCTATTTCTTTATTTGTAGGTCGTTTATTAAGAGATCACTATCGGATGGCAATATTCTTTGTGAAAGAGACTCAGATGAGGTAAGCACAGATATTGGACACCAAGAGCCTTTGTCTGGGATATTGAAAGGAGGTAACACTGGTCTTTCAGAGTCAACGCCAGAGATCTCAACATGTGAAAGTGATATGTCTTATTGCAGGTCTGTTTATTGCACATGTAATATACTTGCTGCCTTGCAAAGCTTCTTTAATTCTTCCCCCCACCAAACACCCCCCCCCCCAAAAAAAAAAAGAGAAGAATCTTTTACAGTTTTAGGTTTCCATCCCACAACTTGTGAAGATTTAATTGTAGTCTTCCTTCAATTCTTTTCTTCTTTCCTTCCACAAAAAGAAATTGTCCTCAATGGGATGTTGGAGGATATTTGAAACCACTCTTGAAACATCATGAAGTAATATATCGTGCTTATAAAATATGAATAAAGGTTTCCTAGATTTACTTGTTAGTAGAACATTTTATATTATTTTCTGTGCTTGTCTTTATTTTGGTCCGGCTGACCTGCATCTGCAATTCATCCAAATAATAGTTGGTTGTCCTTTTTAGGTTTACTCCATCGATGTCTCACAGGAAGCTCTTCAGGGATATGCTAGAGGACCAATGTCCTGTAAGCGATGGCATTTGTTATGATGACCATGGGGATGCTTGTAATTGCTCAAATTTTCTTGATGTGGAGTGGCTTTCCTCATCTGGAAATTCTTGTGAAGAAGAAATATATGAAAGGTAATTTTCGCGTAGCTGCTATGCCTTCTACTCTGCCACAGAATAGACAAATCAAATACATTTCCCTGTTCACCTCTCATATGCACACGATCAAATGGTGCCTCACTATACACCTGCTGTTGTGTTGTTTGTTGAGATTGGGGGGGTAGGAGGGGGTGCTCAATGGCTACCCATTGAATCGATGATCTCCAACATGTGAAGAATTTTTATTGTGCACTTTACTTGGAATAAAAAGTTTTAAGATGATGAGGTGATGTGTCCCACCTAGACATCAAATGAAATAATCATGCCAGATTTTAGTAATCTGAAAAGTAAGAACAATCTGCTTTATATCCCCATCTGGACCAATTTCTTTAATTGGGACTCTTTTCTATGAATAAAGTTTGTAAAGAATGAGAAATGCGCACTTATTAGGGTGGAGTCTTGTGATGCTGGAACCCGGTGGTAGTCTTTTCGGTGGTACCACTCTCAGCTTTTCTCCAGCTGAGTCTATGGTTTAAATTGTGTAGTTGCAATAAGGGAATGTTCAACTGTCTGATAGATCTTGAACCTCCTCTACCCTCCACCTTACTCTTACTTAAAAAACAATGTGTCATTTGAGTTGGAGTTCATTGGCAACCGACCACTGGTTTATTTGGTTGCAGATCTTTGACCAGCCTTTCATCAGACAATGTTGTAGATGGGCTAAAACTTGACACAACGACGTCTGCAAGTGAAACTAGTTCCAGCATGAGGGTAAGTTTTTATTATCATGCTGCTTGCAATGCTATGAAAATGTCCCGGTCTTGACTTAATTGAGATACAATGATAGGAGAGAATTCTCTCCATGCCATCCATTGTATGTTGAAGGAAACCGTTGGCCCTCACTGCATAATGTTTGACAGGACCTGATAAGTCATTTGACAAACACTTACATGCACACAGACACAGACTCATGCACATAGGAAGTACATTATCAACTATATGAATCACTACAAACACTATACTTGTATGTATAATTTTTAGTTTTAAATATTTCATGCCGCTGGTTAGAAACAGATTATCAACTCCATTGGTACTTATTTAGGAAAGGGAGCAGACTGGAACGGAGATAGCTTGTGACGAGGTCCGTGCTGAATTTTCTGAAAGCTTTGCAAACTGGGTAACTCATGGGGGAGTACTGTTACCACCACTAAGGATCACTTAGAAAGGTTTTTGTCATTACTCTAAATCTCACCATGATCTGATTCAACCCGTCCGAAGGATGTGGGTTCCCGTACATAATAAATGGTAAGATTGCCATCCAAAAGAGAAAATACCATCGGCGTTTGGTGGCAGATATATTCTAGTAAACAATTAATTATTCTCGAGTCAACGAGAGTGGCGGTATCTATCGGATACCGAACCATCTTCTATGTGGGCCTAATTTATTTAGTACAAGAGTAAATGTCAATAGCTAATTCTTTCTGGAGCTCTCAATTCCACCCCATCTTTCTAGGTTCTAAACTCACGAAGTTTGACTCTGTATATATGACACGGAGAGCTCTTGACTCCACTGATTCTTGTAGGGTTTCGAACTCTGAAAGTTTTTGACCTTTGTAAATATGCACATTGCACACATACTAATTTTGCTGTTAGATTCAAACAGTTCTAGATTCTGGTTTGTAGTTTCTTTACTCGTGACTTTGCGTCTATTTTATAAGTAATTAGCTGTGTCCCACTAATGGGAGGGTTCCGATTTGAACCCTGGAGTACTGCGCGAAGCTTGCATGAGAACTGCGGTGGGGACTTGCCTTGACCCATCAAACATGGGAAATGAAGCAAATAAAATTAGTTTGGTCTTAACTGCGATGGACTACGATTAGGTGTCTACTACTGAAGGATCCCACAAGTTACAAATTGCTAAGACAATTACTAAATAGTGAATTGTGATATATTGGAAAACAAAAGCATAACATTTAGTTATGTTTTTTTACTTGGAACTAAATTTACTAGCTTTGAAAAGTGAGGTATGCAACGAGAGAAACATTCCAGTTACTGATATTACCTTCTCGTTTCTTTGGAACATCACATGATCAACAGTTTAGTTCTAAGAATATGACAAAAACATAGAAAATGTTATATAAATTATAATGAGATAAATACATTTTTCACTAAATTATTACCTTTGAGACATTGCACAAATAAACTATCACCTTTGAGACATTGCACTAACAAATTATCAATTCCTAACACATTACAACTGAAGCCTATTTTTTCTATCAAATTAGACAGAAATTGGCTTTTAAAAAAATAAAAGGATAATTATGAGCTTGAATGTAATATGCTATTTTGAATTTTTTAAAGACAATCAATATTTCACATTTTAAAAAAGTCTTAGTTGCCAATCGTAACCAAAATGTTGATTAATGTTCTTACTAATCAATCTATTAGAGATGAGTAATTAATAGGTGTAATCTCTCAGATGTGATAATTTAGGATGTAAAATATAAAATAAGTGATACTTCGTGGATGAAAAATGTATTTTTGCTATAATTAGAAAATATGGTCCAATATTTCTAAGATAGATTTATTTGTAGAAGTCTATAATTTATGACATTATGACTGCATGACCTCACACTTTAAAAAACAGGAAAACAGAAAGTAACACCACTTGGTAGCTAGTAATTGAAAAGGAAAGAGAGATGAGTATCCTACAATTCTACAATTAAATCATCTGCATACAAAATTTCAATTAACAAATGAATGGTTATAGAGATCAGTCTTACGTACATTTCGTACCTCGTGTAGATTGTGTTTGAGAAGTAAAATTTTAGGTATCGAAGTTAATGAAAAAGTAAAAAGAGGTATTTTTTATAGTGAAAAGTAGTGATTTGATGGAGAGAGAGATTGTATTGTAATTTTTTATTGTGTTAAAATTTTAGGATGGATAAAATTTTAGTGTACAAACGGAGCCGTAATCACCTCCATGAATAGATGGGAACATACACACAAACACACTTATGGGTATGTTTGGGGCTCAAATATTTGGCCCAAAAATTTAGGTTTAAACATAAAAAATTCACCACATAATTTTTTATTATTATAATACTTATTAAAAATCTTCTCTCTTTTTACTTTTTCACCAACTTCCATAACATATCTTTACTTTATAATATTTCTCAAACCCCAATACTCAAAATTTTCCCCTCAAACATTCCCTGTATATCATATAAAAGTCGAAAGCATGCTAGTCGGCATACAGATAGCTTCTCTTTAAAAAAAACCCAAAGCCCTATAAAACAGCTTACTTAGTAAATGTAATTTTAGAATCAACCACTAAATTATAGAGGTTGGAATTTTATATTCGATCGTCACTCGGGGAGGGTACTTCTTAATCTCGAAGAAAATTGGAAGACGCGCATATATATATATATATATTAATATATATCAATTGCTGGTCATTGACCGAAAATTGGGAAGCACCCAGATAACGATCGGGGAGCATTTAAGTCGTAACACCATGCCTTCAAATCAAAACATAATATGAAGGAGAGATTCGTCTTCGATCTTTATATTGAATTATTGACTATAAAAATGACACTTTGCTCAAAAAATCAATTCTTTTTTCATCCGAAATTCTATCAAACATTTAATAAGTCTTTAAGACAATATAGGGGACATGAAGTACAAAAAAGAGTTAGGTAAGAGGGAGTCCTAGAAAGAGAAGTTCAAAACTTCTCGTGGGGGTCAAGTTTTTGGTTTCCTCGTAGTTCTCTGGTTATAGCCGCCAACGTTCCTCTCTCCTTTGTCCTTTCTCTGCAAACAACCACCAACGCGCTAGAGCTTCGTCAAGTGCTTTGACTTTACCCATTTGCCGCTTGCCACTCTATTAATTGTCCTTCTGGGACTCTATAAATTATCCGAGTCAATCGATAAGCTAGCCACATTTCGTTGATCATGGGCTCGCCTTCTAGGCACTTTCGTCTGAGTCTCGTTGATATATATCTGTATGTTATTGTATGTGTCATACAAATGCGTGTAGATATTGAGGTTTGAAGGTTTCGTGCCGTGGTCAGGTTGCGTGAGGCTAGGAGGCTGCCGGTTGCATGTATATATAATAATATCGAAGGCGGTAGGCGTTGGAGAGCCGATTCTATAAATGGCGGTCTTTCTGCAGGCTTAAGGCTAGCTAGCTTCGGCGGATCATCGGGATTATGGGTTCGGAGCAGACTGCTTACTTCTTGCAAAGCTTCAGGCTTTACGAGACCTTTTCGGTAAACATTTCTGTGCTTGTTTGTTTGTACGACGTTGTTCCAATATCTTCAATCTCGATTTAACATGGTCCGGCGTTGTTTGGTACCGTTCTTTGTTTTCCGGCCGTCGGCTAGCTAATCACATAACATAACAAGCTCAGGGGTTTGAATTTGGCACTGAGTTCCGTGTTCGTTTGAATCACTGACCACATTTGTGGATTTGTCCGAAGAATCTTCTGTAGCACATTGAACGTGATGCCCATTACGAAGAGTTGGACTTGGGCTTGGCGAGCAATCGGATTGCGTACAGCTCATTGATATTGACTATATATATTAAAACATTTCTTTGAGTTTCATACGGTTCGATTTTGCTTTGTTTCCTCTCGATTATATCTTCTACATTGCTCCTTCTGAATACATTTATGGAAGAAAAATTATAATTAAGAAAATCCTAACTTAATCTCAATACTGTACGGTCATTTTGTTGTTTGCTATAACGACATTATTGTGTGCTTTTTATTTTCATTTCTTGATATTTTGCTCAGTATTTAAAAATAGTACTGAATTTGGCATTCTATATTTTCAGGCTTTCTTTGACATTTTTTGGAAAAACGGAAAAATAATAATAATTGGTATTTTCAGTGGACTGTATCTCCAAGTTTTAAGTTCATTAACTATTTTTTGTTTTATTCTAAAGTTAAATATTCATTAAGTTTGTCACGTTTTCTTAACAGAAATATATATATATATATATATATATATGTAGCTTTTAATCCATTTAGTGATCAGAAATATGATATATCTACGTGGCATGCATTATCTTTGTTTTGGGCATGGTAGAGTACCCTCTAATATCTATAGCTTTGATTTGCAACAGAAGTATTATGTTATAGGAAGAGACAAGAAGCGAACTTTTTGGAGGGTGTTAAAGATTGACAGGTTGGAGTGTTCTGAACTAAACATTAACGAGGATTCTACAACATACACAGACAATGAGTGCTCTGACCTATTGAAACGGCTAGATGAAGGAAACAAGATAACGGGTGGACTTAAATTAGTCACAACTTGTTATGGGATCATCGGTACGTTATGCTGCCATACTGCAATGTTTGGTCACACACAAATTACAGACGCAAATATATATAGCATTTGAGGATCTCATTTGGGTTTTTCTTCTGAATTTAGGGTTTGTCAGATTTCTGGAACCTTATTACATGCTGCTTATAACAAAAAGGAAGAAGATTGGTGAAATTTGTGGCCATAAGATATATGCCATTACCAAGAGCGAGATGATTCCCATTCCAAATCCTACTGTCAGGACCTTGATGGCTTATTCCAAGAATGAGAACAGGTCTTTTGTCCATTCAAATATAATAATTCCTTGGATTCTAAGTAGACCTAACGAAGTAGCCCTCGGTTCATTATTTTCTATATTCTGTTTTCATCTTCTTTAGATAAATATGGCTGTTCTTTTTAGAATGACTCAGATAGTGCATCTTCCAGGTCTTTTAGATTTAGATAAATGTGGCTGCTCTTTGTTAATACTCTGTTATGATGACTATTTCTAGTCATTTCTTGCAAACTTTCAGGGAGAATTTTCTTTTCGTAGCTAACCAAACCAGTCTATTTTTCCTAGTCTAAATTTTTTAATGAAATGGTCTCCAACCCCATTATTTCCACCTCTTTGGGTCAAATTGTTGAACGTCCACTAATATTTTTTGCTCTTTCTACTCCATTTGACCTAGGTACAAGAAGCTTCTGTGCACTGTGGACCTTACAAAGGACTTCTTTTTCAGCTATTCATACAATGTCATGCGTAGTCTTCAAAAGAACCTCAATGATTATAAGACAGGACAATACGTCTACAAGAAAAGGTTTGTTTGGAATGAGCACTTAACAAGTGAAATCCGGAATAGCGTCAGCACTATTTGGACAGTGGCCTTAGTGCATGGCTTCTTTACACAGGTATGCAATGGGGAGCTTTTTAAGAGTACTAGTATGTCACATGTCCGTTTATATTAGCATTAGCCGCTTTTTCTTCCAATTTATTTGAGGTAAGAAGAACAGAATTGGCAAGATCCTAACCAAAAGAAAAATTTACAAAATCAAACAGCCTACATGTAAGGTACATCTATTTGGCACTTTATGCAGGCTTCTGGCCTCTAAAAATATTTCTGGAAGCTTTATGCATGTTCATATGCATTTCAACTGGAGAATTGGCAGGTTTGATATGACATATTGATCATTTCAAGCTCTGTTTATCCAGGTCAAACTTTCTATATCTGGCAGGAACTTCAAGTTGACTCTTATTGCCAGGCGCTCACGTTATTTTGCAGGCACCAGGTATGTAGATTGATGAAACACGATTCAAAAACTTAATTATATAATCGTTTGGTCTGCTTCTGGTGTAATTTAGTTTCCATCTCTTCGAGCTAATGCTCGAAACAGAGGATGTGGAGAGCATGGTGAACGATAACTAGTTCCCTGATGCAGAATGCATACTGAAAGATTACATGTTTTCTCCGTGTGTGTAAGAAGTTATAATCAAAGCTTGGAATGAAATTTGGGAGAGTTTCTCCTTTTTCCAACGCTTTTCTGTGCATAAATCAACATGATTAAGTCACTGCCATTTCTTTGCACAAAATTGTTTACCCTAAATGCCGCCCTGCATGATTGCATCATTTCTACCATAAGTGATGGCTCATGGCTATATCTTCAATTTGCGTAGGCTTCTGGATTCTTACAAGCTTGTCTGAAGTTCATTGACGATCTAAACTCAAAAAATAATGCAACTCTTATGACTCGTTTCTTTAAAACATGCCTCTCTTTTCTCATGTTCCACTTTGTTTTTCTGTCTTCTGTCGCAGATATTTGAAACGTGGTGTAAACGAAAAGGGTAGAGTAGCTAATGATGTTGAGACAGAACAGATTGTTTCAGTAGATGCGGCTGAAGGGTGCCCATTGCAAATTACTTCTGCAGTGCAATATCGGGGTTCAGTCCCCTTGTTCTGGTCCCAAAATACTGTGGGATTTCATAAATTTAGACCTGAATTTTCTTGTACGACTCAGGCACAACCAATTTTTGCGTCCTCATTTCTCATTGCTAACTTTTCATTTATTCTGCTAACTTCTCTCTCTGTTTCCAGTGCCAGCGGAACAAGATGAGTATAAGGCCACGAGACGCCATTTTATGGATCTTTTCAAGAGATATGGAGTGCCAATAATTATGTTGAGTTTGCTTAAGGTAAGACTTTCTGCGTTAAATGACGAAACAGTCATGGAGTCAGGGTATTGTTCATGGAAAGGCCAGGCACTTGTTGTTGTAGCTACTCAAATTTTGACTTTTTGTTTCAAAAAATTCCAAAATGAGACTCAATTGTACAATAAAAGAACAAAACACAGAGAGTCTAGCCAATCATATATAGTTTGAATTAATGCGGCCAAAAGGTTTAAATGAGCAATGATAAAAAATTTGACTTCATGTTGATCTGTAACTTTGGCAATTTTTAGACTTGGGCAACAAATGAAAACATAAGAGAGACTAAATGTGGGGTCCTGCAAAGTGGAATCTTGTTGCATCCATGAGGCAACAAACATATAGAAGTGGAAGCATACTATCTATGCTGCTAATTGCTAGAACCACGCCCTTAACAAAAAAGTGAGAGATAAGGAAAAAGAAAGGGTTTTAATCGCTTCTTTTTACCTCTTTCATTCTTTCCTTTGACCCTAAAATTTTGATGAGCAAATTTTCAAAGACTCCTTGAAGTGCCTTTTAAGCACTATTAATGATCATGTGCTGTAACACAGTAGCCTTCATATGTAGCAAAAGGATATGTGGGGAATGAGTAATGCCATGGTGTTATTGGTATTTTAATCCAACATCCTCGGATGTATTCTTACTGAAACTTTCTTAACATTTTGGTGATAATGATTGGTGATCAACAGACACGTGGGAAGAAGCGTGCTGAGAAAACTCTTGGGGCAACATATGCAAAAGCTATTGCATCCGTCATTGACAGTTTACCAGGGAAGAATGACCTAAGGTTCTGTCGATGGGATCTGCATACGCACATGTACAATAGAAGGTACTCTTACTATCATAGAATATAATGACTGGAAGGTACTCTTGACTTTCCCCTCCTTCCATAATGCATACATGTCTAATCTTGTTTAAAGTATGGTTGACATGAATTGAAACTTACTGCAGTGCTAGGGATGAGTTGCAACAGCTTAGAGACTTCGCTGCTGATACACTGGACTTAACTGGCATCTTCTACTGTCAAGTACCACCAAGATTACAGCAGGAGAGAGTTTTAAATTTATCCTCCTTTGCGTAAGTCTGTAAGTTAAGGGATGCTATCCTTAAGAAATGGCATCTCATGTTATTTCCTCTATTGTACGTGGATATGAGTTTTCTCTGAAGATGTGGCATTAACATCCTAACTGTCTTTCCAGTTGATGGGATTGCAGTCTATCACGTTTTTTCCCAACCAACAGGTCCAACCCATTGTGCTTCCTTAGCTGTGCTATCTAAATCCTAGTATCATTATCTTGGAATAAACCTTAAAATTTCCACTTTGGCCTATCTTTCGTATCTATATGCAATTAAGGAGTTCTTTTCTTGTCATTTCCAAAGGCATCGGAGTTCATTCACTGGGCCATTTCTTTTTAACTTGCACGCGGTGACTACGATATGATTCTCTATATGTATATATGCACATGAATGTGAATCTAAGCATGTAAGCGTTTGGATTAAATTGCTATGAAAAGCTACTTAGTCTCTTCTGAGGCTTTACTGAAATGATATACTATTGCTTCCGCACTAAGATACTCTCTTTTAATTCAGATTGCTGATAGTTTCCTTCTGGTGCAGGAAACATAAGGGTGACTACTCTTTAGAGGATCTCTTTAATGAAAATGAGGACCTGGAGAGAAAAGTTCCTGATGGAAACTATGGCCTTAGATGCGCAATGTCTCAGAAAGGGATCCTAAGGACCAACTGCATGGACTGCCTAGATCGCACAAATGTTGCCCAATATGCATATGGGCTTGCTGCCCTTGGACGTCAGCTGCATGTTGTGGGATTCATAGAATCCCCTGATATTGATTTTGAAAACCCCTTGGCAGAGAATTTAATGAGAGTTTATGAGGCTATGGGTGACACACTTGCACTGCAATATGGTGGTTCCCCTGCGCACAACAAGGTAATCCTCTAAAATTTTGTGGGAGAGTGTATTTGATAAATTTAAAATGAGTTTGGGATTGGAAATAAAAATACATTTTTTGGGAGTCAAAGGAATATCATCTACAAGTACTAGAACAATTTAATACCAAATTAATTTCATGTAAGAAAAGGCAAACCACACACATAAAAACGCACCAATAATAATGTGAATGTGATTACAGTATTATTCACTAATTAAGAATTTGCAGGACCATTTGGAACATCCTGTTGAACCCATTACAAGCCTGCTACTTCTTTAGGACTCTTGTTGATTGGGATATTGAAATTCAGTATATGTCAGTTATGGGCTGTATGTGAAGGATTTTGTGGGGTTGTGTTGTATTGTATGCTAAAACAAAACTGGACGATAATATTCCTGTGTTAAGGCAAGAAGGAGAGCTCAGCCAGGTGGAGAGTGGGGAGAGAGCTAATCTAGTCCCTCCCTCTGGAATTCAGCATTTGATACTCTTCATCATATGATTGTGTCCCAACATCAACTCCAAGCTGCCAATTCTTTTAGCACCTAACTCATCAGGTTCCACTACCATAGCCTGGCAAATCTGGTTCCAGTTTTTAGAACAGAGAATCTAAATGCCCTGTTTTCATTTATGAGCTGGCCCTACTGTATGGCCTTTGGTCCCATCCTTTGCCAGTTGACCTTTACCAGTTTTTTCCTATCTTGGATTTTTTTTCCTGAAGTTTTATTGAATTTCAGCAGTCCCTGTTCTTCAAGTTTTTGAATTGGTGATGCTGAACAGATATTTGCTCAAATGAGAGGCGAATGGAGACCAGCAACTGATTACCAAGATCTCATTACAACTGTTACACGATTTTACAGCAATGCCTTCATGGATTTCGAGAAACAGGATGCAATTAATGTGTGAGTCAGCTATTTGTTGAGTAACAGTATGATTGTTTTCCCACAGAGGATCCAATGCCTGCGTATCCTTCAAGATTATGCATCAACCATGAGAGTTGGAGGCATCTAATCTACCGTATGGCTTGATATGCATGCAGATTCTTGGGGTACTTTCATCCACAACAGGGTAAACCAGTTCTATGGGAGTTGGATTCAGACCAGCGTTACGATGTCGGGAGGTATTGCCCTAATCTTCTGATGAATGATGGACAGAAATTGTTGTTCTGCCAAGAAATTTCTATTTTTTTCAAGCAAAAAAACTTGGGGAAACTTCACTCTTCACCCCTAAACTATCGGGCCAATGTCATGTGAGAGTCCAAAATTACCAATTTTGTCAAATTATGCCCTTGAGCAATCAAATTTCATCACTTTGTGCCCCTTAATCAGATCCTACGGTTGAAATGAGCGAAAAAGGGCTAAGTCACACAATCTTGACAGTCGGATCCTATCATAGGGCGCATATTGATGAATTTTGATAGTTTGAATATGCAATATGATGAAATTGGTAGTTTGGGCCCTTTAATGACATTGGCTTTATGGTTTGGGGGCAAAAAGTGAAGTTTTCCCAAAAAAAAATTACTAGAAGATCAGTTAAGGAACAGTTAATGTATTCGCCCAATGTCCTTTTAACAAACAGTCTTGGAATTAAGGTTAGTTGACCCGTCTTTCTTTTTAAGTCACAATAATCTGTAAATAGTGGATTTTGTTGCATACTTTTTCTATTTATTACCCTGTCTTGATCCTTGATTACCAGACAGATTTTAGTTGTAGTTTCCAACACAGAAAGAACTAAGAGGGTTTTGTAAATTTTGTGGAAATGTTGTATACCTGAATTCATCAGAAACCGTCTGCAAAATCATGGAAATTTCGTTTGAAGCATGTTTGCTTTGGAATTCACTTTGCAGTTATCCTTTTATTTTTTAAGCTTCCATGATTATTGAATGCTTAGTATGCATGCCACTGAAGTTTCTTGTGAAATTTCAGTTTTAGGTACCTGTGTTTTTCTATTAAATTCCAGATTGTTCTCTACTTCTTCCTATGTTTGAGTTTAACCTTCCTGGTGAACAAGGGATGCACACCTTTACACACACCCAAACACAAATACAATGTTTGTCTTTGTCTTCTATCGTTTTTGAAGCAACAGAAGGATCAACTTAAAAACACGACTTTCTTTCCACAAACGCCAATTTTTCAACTCTCTGGCTAGTGAACAGCTAATAAAATTATTTAATTGTCTCATCATTGATTGTGTTTTGACAAAAACGCTAACATGAATAGTGCTAACACGAAATATATGTGTGCATGTCACAGTGAGGAACAAAGTGATTAGACCATTTCATGTCCCTTCAGCAAGTGAACTTCTTTTTTATTTTAAAGAACTTAGGTTAATCGCTTTCTTCATGTGTAGGTCATCTTTTAAAAGGTCACTATCTGAGAGTGATATTCTTGCTACAAATGACTCAACTCTGGTGAGCACAGATGTAATGCATCATCTGCCTTTGTCTCAAGAAGTGCAAAGTAGCATGAGTCTGTTAGAGTTCATGCCAGATATCCAAACCCAGCCTTTGCAGGACCAAGAGCAAGGAGTTAGCAGAAGTGTTTCAAAAGTCACTCCAGAGACCTCAAGTAACAGGTCTTGTTATCTTCCGTTTACTTGTTCCCTTCAAGAAGATGTTTATTGTATCGGCTTGTTCCCTTAGGACTGTTGTGCTTTTCCAATGACGGTCAATCTATTTATATCTTTTGTTCGGTGATGTTCAATATTAGAGATAAAAAAAATTCATTTTAAAAGAGCTTATGTCTTCGTAATATATTTTCTCGTCATTTTCATTTTCTAAGAATCTGTAGTTCATAAACCTTGTCGAATCCAGCTGGTTGGACTGGATTCTCTTAGACCAGTATGACGATTTCTAACAAAATCCAGTAATCTCAGTAGTTTGCTCTGGAGTCTTTTTACTAAAATAATTATTTTGTTTGGGTGGGCCATTCTTTAGTCTACAGTTGGGCTTCATCTGTGTAGTTAAAAGATCGTCACCTTTCTTTTGTAACTTGACATCTCAATGTCAAACAGGATGGTTCCTGGCTTTGTGGAAGAGAACAAAAGTCTGAAAAGTGATGAGATCTACAACACGGAAAACACAGATAGATCTTACCGTTCAAGCGTATTTGATATGGACTGGCAGTCTTCAGCTGGAAATTCTTTTCATGAAGCAGATGAAAGGTTGTTATCATTTATCTGTTTTCGGCTACTTCTCTGTCACTGAATGTGGAAAGCAAATATGTCAATCCATCTTGCTGAGCTTTGTCCCTTGTATTTTTTTCAGTAGTTGCTTCTGTGTAGGACCTTTGGCATATACATTTGACTGATGTTTTCTGACTGACCCCCTGCCTTCGTGTCTACAGGTGCATTCAGTGTGCAAATGTGGTATATCAGATGAAGGTCAGCACACTAGTATCTCTTTGTTGACAATTGTATATAATGGTATATCTTGCCTTTATTAACAGAAATCAACTAATTAAGTTATGTTAGTCTAGAGAAAAGAAAACCGGTGAGTTGGTGATTCCAACTACCCTTCGCAGCGATTCCGTTTCTTTCGTTGTTTAAAGAACACAACTGATCTTGCGGGAACAAAACATTTATTGTGCCCGTGCTTTCAACAAATATTCAAGGATGTCTGAGCACAACCTTCTATTTGTTGCCGGTTGTTTTTAGCATTAGAAGTATAAGATGGTTTAACTAGGATGCAGATTATGTATTTTTTCCAGCCTCTAAAAACACAGGGTCAAGAACTTATGACATGAGCAAAATTGTAATCAGCTGTTCGTTTCTTTTCTTTTATCTGGTTAATCGGTGCTTCCACACACTTAGTAACTCTATTCCATATATAATTTCCTTAATTACTATGTTGATCCTTTGTTTGTGACTGCCACTGTTGTGATGGAGTTGTTACTTCTTTTCCTTCTTTATTAGGGGGGGTTGCTTGGTGGATATCCTAGGAGCTTTGTGCAGTGGGTTTTTCATGGGGAGGCACTGTTCAAATTTCCTAAGTACAAAGGCTCTTCCAATTGTCCAAATGATTTTAGTTCTTAGAAGTTGACTGAAGGGCACTGTTCCTCAAGAGTAGACTAAAAAGGTTATTTTCCATTTATTTCCACCCTCTCTTAATTTAATCTATTCAAAGGATGTGTATTCTCTCTCCCTTTCTATCCCTCCCTCTCTCCTTCTCTGTGCAAGTGAAGGAGAATAAACTGTACAGAAGATCAATTGGAAGTTGATGGACATTTGTTGGACAACAGTTCTGGAATAAAAAATCGTTCATTGATGGCATTGGTTTTGACAAATTTGATCAATTGATGTAATTCCTCTGCCGCATAAAATGCAAGTACGAGAACAATTATACTCATCCGAGTCTTCATGAATCTCTCAACTCCCACTCTTCCCTTAGGTTCTGAAAAGTCCACCTTACAATAGTCAGAGGGTCCAAACAGTCATGAGCGTTCAAATCCCAAAAAAAAAAGTTTTATCATAGAAGGATGCGTATCCTGATCGAAGCCCCCAACACGCCCCTCGCTGTAGAAAAAATTGCAAAGAGAAATAATTAGGGTTTTTCTTGGATTCTTCTAGAGATTAATTTGACGGTTCAGGATCTCTAGGTGTGTAGGATTCACTTCTAAAATGAATCCTAAACCATCAGATTAATCCCAAAAAAACATGAAAAGAACACAATCATATCTCTAATGCAAATACGACAACCTCAGACTCAGCTCGTCGTAACTTAGCTCCAATTTGGCTCGTTTATCGCTCGAACTCGGCTTGTCATATATTGGCTCCTTCATCAACTGAGAACACTGTGTCTTAAGTTTCTAATTTTTTTGTTATTTTATATTTAATTATCAACTATTAATAAAATATAAAATTAATTATATTGATATATAAATAGATGAATTTTATTACGCGCTTTGTATATTAATTTTTATTATACTGTATGTAAGCTATGTTGTCTGACAAAACCATGGGTGGATATGTTATATTTTATATAAATAATAGGACATTAACTTCAAGTTAGATTAGACATCTCATATGTTACTATGTTTTTCAATACAAACATTTTTTCTTACAAATGTAAGATACCTACCGTTATATCAAGTGATATATATAAGCGTAGAAGTATGTAAATGTCATTCTACTCCTTGCACTTGGGATACAAATGAAATATTTCTCTAGTTGAAAAATCTCAAGACGCGATAAGTTAATCTCTCAAAAAGAAATAAAAGTACTCTTGAAATCTAACACAAAATTATGGAGGCGCGGAGCACTAAAATGAAATACTTCCAAACTTCATTCATTCCCAGCCAAGAGGAGCAGCAGCACCCTCGATAACAGGAGCAGGAGCAGGAGCAGGAGCCGGAGCAGGAGCAGCAGTCATCGGTGGTTCAACAGTATCCCATTCCCCTGTTAAGGCAACTGTATATTGAACAAAAGATTTTTAAACAAATTCAAAAAACATGTCAGTAAGAAAAACTGATGTAACAAGTTTTATGGTCAATACTCAATAGTTAACTATAATAACAAATAAAAAAAGGTCGAAATGTTTCCAATGATAATACATGGCAAAAAACTGGTTGCAACTGCTACCTAAAAGCCAATGATACCGTAAAAGCATTAAATAAGGGCAGACTGTCATATGATTTAAGTAGTTGCTCCACGCAATCGATTAGCTTTACAAAGAAAACTACTCAACACAAGCGACACAACCACCAGCACAAAATCACAACTGAAAAAACTTAAAACTTTAGATAACTGTGTCAAGTATGTTTAGATGTTCATATTTCCATACACTCAGATGAAGCAGTTCCACAATAATATATTATAAAATAATGTTTCCATAAGCCAAAAAAGAAAATAAAAGAAGAAGACTTAGTTCTACCTGGTTCTGGGGCCTGGGCCCAGGAAGTAGGAACTGCTGAAATAGGTGGCTGAACATCAGGGTTCCATTGGTCACCAGCACCTTGAACAGGCCATTGGTCACCAGCAAGGGCAGCAGTAGAATAATCAGCAAGCCCATAATCTGGGACAGCAACCGCTTCTTCCTCTTCTTCTGGCTTAGCCTCCTCAGGCTCGCGGTAGAAAAACAAATCCACCTGCACATACAGAAGATAGCCCAATTTAAATTAGCACTTTAGGTCTCCAACAAAAAGCCACCAAACAAAGGCTGTTAGTTTGCTCCTCACCATCACATCCCACTTATGCCCAGGACGAATAGTGGCACGCATCTGTAGAACCATCCTTGCCAGAAGCCAAAAGAGACATCCTATGCTATGCTTCCCCTTGTTGTTGGCAGGAATCCCAATATCAACATACCTCATTGGTGAGTCAGTGTCGCAGAAAGCAATAGTTGGGATGTTACCAAGAGCAGCCTCCTTAATGGGCTGCAAAGAGCTTTTGGTAAGGACTAAAAATTCGAAGAAACAAAAAGCAGCACAATTATAAATAATCCATAAAGTTCAAGATAATCTTCCAATAATCATCCAAAATTTATAAAAACAAATTCAAAAATTGAAAGGTGTACAAAAAAATAACCAACTATGGCAGAACTTAAACCATGCATCACTTTAAATTGGAAAAGGCGGCAATCACCTGATGATCAGTCCTTGGATCAGTAAGGATGAGGAGACGTGGTTCGCTGAAAGACGTCTGCAGCTGGTTGGTGAAGGTACCAGGAGTATGCCTTCCAGCAATAGCATGCGCACCAGTGTACTGAGCAAACTTCAGGACTGCTCTCTGACCATAAGGCCTAGCAGACTGTACTATGATGTCCTGAGGATTCTCAATAGCTACGATGACCCGGGCTGCCAGCTGCAGCTTTTCCCAAGTCTTTCCCAGGTTGATGATGTATATCCCTAAGCATCAAAATACCAGTCATTATTCAGAAATTGGATACCACATAAAAAGTTAAAAAGTGATCAATTGAGATAAGGGTAATTAATGCAGGCAAATACAGAATCAAGCTTTAAAACCTACAAACAAACAAGCAATAACAGAAATCAGAATCAAGAAAATCATTCACTAAATCACATCTTCCAATAAAACACACCTAAACTACATATTTAACGTTTATTTACCCATTAACCCAAATCGAGGAACGAAAAAAAAAACACACAAGCACCAACAGCAAATCCATTTATTCTCCCAACCGAATAATATCAAATATTCTCTGTTTGGAAGGGGGGAAACAAAACACCAATGCCGAATATTCCGAACAAACGAGTTCTGATAACACAGGCAATAGGTAAAGAAAATAGCGATATGAGAAAGTGACGCGAGGAATACCATCGGTGCGACGCTTGAAGACGTATCGCTCCATCTGGAAGTCGCAGTTCTTCGTGCCTAGATGCACTTCCGCAGCCAACATCATCTGGATGTCGGTCTCTTTCTGGGAGAGCTGGCGAGGTGGAGCAGCGTTCGTGGCCATGATGAGGGACGAGCAGCACTAAAACCTGAACTTGGCAGGTAGAGAATCCCGGAAAGAAGGAAGAGAGCGGCAGCCGTTAATGTGAGAGGACTACCTCAGCTAGATTTATACCGATGTAGCGGCTGCAGACCAATTTATTTGGGGACTATAAACCCTAAAAGTTTTTTCACGTATGTCGTAAGAGGCCTAAAAGCAGAAATTTAAAAATTCGCGTGTCGAGTGTAAATTTGTGAAAGATACGATTTGGGTCAAAATGTAAAAGCCCAATCCCTTGTGAAGTCTAGATGCGTAACGGGCTCAAAGAATGATTCAATCTACAACTCCCCGTTTAGGCCCAGATTCTAATGCAGCGTTCTAAGGTGCGTTTGTGTAATAAAATTTTACGTTTCCTAAAATTTTAATTCAATAAAAAATTATAATATGATCTCCCTTTCTCCATCACATCATTATTTTTTATTATAATAAATATTAAAAATCATATTTCTCTTCACTTTTTCACCAAATTCAATATTCTAAAATTTTAACACTCAAACACAATCTTAAAAGTGATGTCAGCTTTATCAGCCAAAAAATAGGATATGTTCGTTTTCACGCTTTTTTCAGGATTCTAAGTATATTCACAAATCTACTACCGAATATATTCAGAATTTAAACACAAAAACCAATACATTTTACACAATCTCTAACATTTTTTAAATTTTTTATTCAACATAAATTTTATCTCTCTATACTTTTTCACATAATTCTAATATTTTTTATTAAACAATTACATCAAATCATTTCTCTCTTTCCTTTACACAAACACTAATAAAATACTATGCAACATAAAAATTCACAACTTCTCTAAAATCCTACAATTTTTTCTCAAAACGAAAAAAACCTAAGATAGTAATTTCCGCTCACTTTAAAGTTTCCACAAAGCAATAAGATAATGAACTAAAATCCGAGCTTAACAAAAAGCTAAATGCTCGTAAACAAAATCAATTAAGACCGAAAGGTAATTTATTTGTGATGTTACATTTTTGCACGCAAACAAGTCGATTTTAAAACATGCTTAAAGATCTTAATTTTTTTTACCACTCCCAATGTCTTTAATTTAGTAATTATCTGATTTGTCAGACAAAAGACTACACCTAAAAATTGTAGCACACAAACACCAATGACACGAGTATTGTAATTTGTGATGGTTATATAATGAGTGTGAGAAATCAATAATTGACATGAACATTAAAAGCATGAAAAAATGTAAAAATATTTAAAAATACAATGTACTCAACAAAATTTATAAAAGGAATATCTAAAATCTAAAAAAAAATCTTACACAAACTTCTACAGATTTTCACACAAATTATCTCTCTATACATTTTCACCAAATCTCAATATTTTTTTACTAAAAAATTAAAGCAAATAATCTCGCTCTTACCTTTTTAAAAACTTCAATAAAAATTAAATGCTTTTTAAAATTTGTCAAATTTTTTTATACAAAAACTTATAAAAATCTAATCTACATGAATATTCATACTTATATATAAAAAAAAACCTATCAAAATTTTAAGGGGTAAAGTCTAGGGCTGAACAAAACCGGACAGCGGACCGGAAAATCGGACCGAATTTGCGGTCCGATCTGGTCCTATTTTTTAAAATGCGGTCCAATTTTTTTTTAAATGCGGTACGGACCAGACCGCATTTATTAATATAAATAAAAAAATATTTTTAAATACAAATTATAAACTTAAAACGTTTAATTTTAATCTAAACTAAAACTTTACATTTTTATATGTCATTCCCCCTTTGAAATTAACATACAAAAATCTAACTTTTTTTAAAAATAATTGAAACCAGTTCGGACCTCTATTTTAGGAGGACCGAAAATCCTGTTGTTTAGGCCTAGTAAAGTCATAGTTAGCCCCATAAGTATAGCCAAAAATCAAATAGCCCCCTTAAGTTTCAATTTGACGATTTAAGCCCCATAACTTTTGAACATCATCAATTATAGCCTCCGTCTAAATTAGACTTTAAATCCGACGAAAAAGCGTGCAAAATGACCAAAATGCCCATTCAAGAGAAAATTACAAAAAAATCATTAAAAATATAAAAAATATTTTAAAAAATAATAATATTTTTTAAATAAAACTATTGAAACTTTATTTCAATAATATATTTATTTTAAATTTATTTATTAAATTTTTATTATTTTTAAAATTTAGTCTTGGAGGGGCATTTCGGTCATTTTGCATGATTTTTCGTCGGATTTAACGCCTAATTTAGACGGAGGGCTAGAATTGATGACTTCAAAAGTTATGGGGCTTAAATCACCGAATTAAAACTTAAGGGGACTATTTGATTTTTGACCAAACTTGTGAGGCTAACTATGATTTTTTTTCCCAAATTTTTAAACTTTAATTCTTTACGAAACGAACATCGCTGTGATTGTCTTTTCGTAATTTCCACTTCACAGACTATTCACTATTCTCAGGACAAAATGGGCTAGGCCTATAGGCAATACCTTCCGCGACTATGGGCCTTAAAACGCAGCATAAAATGCACTTAATGGACAGATTTTCAAGTTGCTCTAAATGATGCTCGGAGCCCTGCCCCGGCTCATCAAGGTTCAAGCTTCTCCGGTTCCATAAAGTCATAAACCCTATACTCTCTGTTCAGAAATTCCCCCGACTTCCACGCCCTCTTCCAACCCTTCAATTAAAGCCTTAAACCCTTCTGTTAGAGCTTCACATGCGACGATGGCGGTTTCATCAAAGTTAAAGAAACGTTCGAATAACCTAGAAGACATAGACAATATCAGATCCGAAGTGGCCTCATTCGCTTCCTCTCTCGGCCTCTCCTCCTCTACCCCATCTTCATCCTACTCGGGGTTCAACGATTCTGATTTTCGCAAAACAGGTCCTCTCAAATCTAAACCCACGAAACTCCACAAGAGAAAAACCCAGAACACCGACATTACCTCCGAAAACAATGAAGTACAGAAGCCCAATGAGTTTGATAAACCACGACCCACTCGCAACCAGAAGCCAAAGGTTCAGAATTTCAACACCAGTGAGAAAATCAACAGTAATCAGAAGCCAAACGATCAGAAATGGAACACAAATGAGAAGCCCAAGGCCAAATCATCTGTGTTAGCACTTGATGAGAACGAGAAGCAAAAGGGTTTTGATAAATTCAAGAACTTACCAAAGCTACCACTGATGAAAGCTAACGGGTTAGGTGTGTGGTATATGGATGCTGCGGACTTGGAAGCTAAAGTGGTTGGAGAGGGGAAGAGATCGGGGATGAGCAATGTGGAGCAATGGAAGTCTGTGGTGGAGAAGAAAAGGATGTTTGGGGAGCGATTGATGGCGCAGTATACGAAAGATTACGAGGCTTCGAGAGGGCAGAGCGGGGATATAAAGATGTTGGCAGCCACGCAAAGGTCCGGTACTGCGGCGGATAAGGTCTCAGCTTTTTCGGTTATGGTGGGGGATAACCCAATTGCCAATTTGCGGTCACTCGATGCGCTTTTAGGTAACTTTGCTTCTGAAAATGTAACATTTGAACTTCATGAGTTGTACGCTTAAATTATCGTTTGGGTTGGGGGGGGGGTGTTGGGGTGTTGCGGTATTAACCTTGAAATCTGATGCCACATTGCATACCTTCAGTGTTGACGCCTAAACGTGGTGATTTCATGTGAACCTAAGGAAACTAATGTTCTGTTAATCTTGTTTCTTCGACACTTCAATTTTTGTTTGCTCCGTAAGTTGGAAGAGAAACTTCTATGATTTTGGTTAAAAAAGTTTGGTTATGCTTGTGAAAAAGAATTTGTTAAGAAGCTTCAGCTTCTTAGGCTCACAAAAGTTATGCAACGTAGACACGAAGTAAGCTTATCATTTTTTTTCTGCTGATTAATGGATCTCTGAAAAAATTGAGAATTGCTCATGCTTCTCCTTGCTTGTTTTCCGTTTTGATATAATGGGGATGTGATGCCACAGAATTGTGTTTGCTAGTTTCTGAGTAACCTTTCGACAGATATGTTGCTGTTGCATAGATTGGTAGCCATAATAAAATATATATCCGTCCTTCATTGGAATCTGTCTGTGAATTACTGGTTAGAGAGGCATTTGATAAGGGCAACAATGACAACAGCTCCCGTTTTCTGGAATTATCTGTATATTGCATTTAGTGGGGCTTAAAAGACTATGATTGAGCTACAAAAAGGGTCTAACTGGGTTCAGTGCTATTCATAGGACTGCTTCTTGTCATTCAAGGAGACAAGGACAATAGATGTGCAGTACTTCGGTTATTGTCTTCTTCTATTGGGTCATTGAATTGGCCTTTAATGAAACAAATTATTTATATTGCAGGAATGGTGGCATCAAAAGTTGGGAAGCGCCACGCATTGACAGGCTTTGAGGCACTGAAAGAACTGTTTGTTTCTAGGTTCTCTCTTTCCCTTCTCCTTCCCATCCCCGTGGACCCTCTTTATCTTTTTGACATCTATAACCTAGTAAATGAATAGGTGCGTGCCAATGAGTCTTGGCTTAGTTGGGACCTCCTTCCCTTGGGAGGCTCATGTCATGGGGTCAGATCCCCACACCCGCAAGCCTTAAGTGCCAGCACACCAAATTGTCAAGGGAAAAAAAAATTATATGAGGTGTCTCCTAGATTGATGCAATCTTCCTGTTGTAGGCACTTTCATCGTTGATTGTTATCTTTTTGATTGTGCTGTATTACTTTAGACTCTAATCACTTTTAGGGACAATAATTAGTGTATGAGAAGCTCTGGATGCCTAATTGGGCATGTGTCTTGCTATATGATCTGGCAAGATGAAATTTGTCCACTTTTAGTGTCAAATTACATTGTCTGCAACAGTTATATTTGTGTCGTATCTCTCACTCGAATTGTCTACTCTGCATAATTGTGACTTGCATGCTTTATTGGTGCACGGATTTATTTGCTTGTAATTTTTTTTTACCAGTTTACTACCTGATCGTAAGCTGAAGAGCCTCTTACAGCGGTCAGTAGATAATCTTCCTGAGACTAAGGATGGTTATTCCCTTCTTCTTTTCTGGTATTGGGAGGAATGCTTGAAGCAGAGGTATTCTTAACATGTGTTTTGATTAAATAAGCCTTGCTTTGAGTTGTACCTTAATAGACAAATTTTCAGGTATGAGCACTTCATTTTTGCACTGGAAGAAGCATCAAGAGATATGTTGCCTGCTCTAAAACATAAGGCATTGAAGGTTAGTCCGGTCATATATTATCTCCTCTCATCTGTGTTTTTTTTTGTCTTTGTCTCGTAACTATCCTTGGTTTATTCTCAGTAGTATTTATTACTCACTCTTTCTCAGCACCTTTTTTTTACAAGTACACTCTTTCTCAGCCCCTGAAAATGTTTTCCTTTGATATATGTTGTCTCCTCTTGAAAGCAGTTTGTGTGGCTATTTTCAGTTGCTTGGAACTGTGTTTTTAAGACATGCAGTGAATTTAGTTACTGAATAAGCTACAATTTTAATTGATTTTGGAACCAAATTATGATGTGTTTCAATGCCATAAGTTGAAACTTGAAAATGTGATAAGATCAAAGGCAAATAGGCATAGGGGATTAAAACTTAATTTATATTACATTGACGTTTGGCCAAAGTTATTTTTTGACATCCACTGCATGTATTTCAGACAATGTATTCACTGCTGAAGAGTAAATCAGAGCAGGAGCGCAGATTGCTCTCTGCGTTAGTCAACAAAGTATGTTCCCATTGAAGTTTGTCCTCATTTGTAAACGTCCCTATATTGAAGTATGTCCTTTTTGAACCTGATTAATTGATGTTGCTCTAACTTTGGACCTGATTTCTTGTCTGCTTTATTTATTGGATTAGCTCGGAGATCCTGAAAACAAGGGTGCATCTAATGCTGACTTTCACTTAGCAAACCTTTTGTCTGACCACCCCAATATGAAGGTATGATATCTAGTGAAGTTACTTTTCACTGTTTGCTTCATGTATGACATGAAGGGTTATGTGTTTTTAACTGCTTTAGCCGATTTGTTTGCTAAAAAATAACAGATATAATTTTAAACTTCATTAGAGTTAAGAGTATAGTGAGCTAGTTTTTCAGACACACTTGCTAATCATGTGTGCTATGCTGGATGGTGATTTGATCTAACTATTGACCTCCTTTTGCAGGCTGTGGTGATTGATGAGGTGGATTCTTTCCTCTTTCGGCCGCGTTTAGGATTACGAGCAAAATACCATGCTGTATGCCCCTCCTTTTAAACTACTGATTATTTTAGTCTCTACCATGCAATCTGGAGGACCCTTGTAGCATAATCAACAAAACAGTTTTCACTGTATATTTTTCTAGGAGGTTCCTATAATTGTTGCAATCTCGTGCTCACCAAAAATGAAAATAGTGCAGTCTTTCATATAATCAATTTAAAGCTTAACAGCCTAATGCCCATTGTTGTCAGCACATTGATTAGGCATTTTTATGGTGTTCTTGCTTTAGTATAATTCTTGCGTAGTTATTTTTGCTTTAACAGAGATTTAATGTCTTTCTGCTCATTTTTGGATTGATATGAGCAGAATGCACGGTATGTCTTGTCTTTTGCCATTACTAAAACCACCTCTGGGAAAATATTGAACTAGTCTCAGCAGCCTGGATGTCAATTCTTCAACTAAAGGGTTTTGCTCCTTATTTCCATATAGTTCGTCAAATCTCTTTATCTACATCTTTTTCTGTGAATTTTTCTCCTGAAGATATACTGCCCCTTCCATGTTCATCTGTTTTGACCTGCAAATCTTAGGCTATGTTCGGTTTAGATCTCAAAACAGTTTTTTATGTTTGTATTTTTTTATAAGTAGTGTAGATTCTCTTGGGATTGGTGAAAAGTGTGTTAAAAGTTGTTGGAATTTGTAAAAAAATATTGAGATTGGTGAAAAGGTATTAAAATTGATGAAAAAGTGAGTGTGAAAAGGTTTGGAAAACAATCCAAACGTAGCCTTACTGGTCTTTTGTGTACCAATGCAGGTTAACTTTTTAAGCCAAATTCGACTGAGTCATAAAGGAGACGGACCAAAGGTGGCAAAACATTTAATAGATGTATATTTTGGACTTTTCAAGGTATGGCTGCGCTTCTATTTTTAATTTGTATGTTTTATACAACTCCTGTTTCCTATCACATCTAGATTGAATTTATTCTAAGGGACCTTCTCTTACTAACTCCGGTTTTCTCTTTAGACATGTAGTTGCTTTACTCATACAGGGCTGTCCTTCTGACTTGATGAGAATGTTTGGAACAACCTAATATTTACCATTGACTACCACAGGTTCTGATTACCGAGGCTGGTGCTGATCAAAAGTTTGATAAAAGTGGCAAAGCTCTGGATAAAAAAGCTAACAGTTATCAGATGGATAGCAAGGATAGCAAATCAAAAAGTTCATCAGAAACTCATGTTGAATTGGATTCGCGACTTTTATCAGCTCTTCTAACAGTCTGTATAAGTGCTTTTACATCCTATGTCAAATTTCTCTAGATAAGATGTCTTTATTGTCTTCTAAATTGTTGTATCCATGTGTTAATTTTGTTCTTTGGGAGGAGCTTGTTATGAATATTTTCTAATTACTTGTGCTCTTTCTCTCTCTCTTCCATCCTCACAGGGAGTTAATAGAGCATTTCCTTTTGTCTTGAGCAACGAGGCCGATGACATTATTGAGGTCCAAACACCAATGCTCTTCCAATTGGTAAGTCTAATGCTTAAAGTTCATTTATTGTAAACAGGTGGGAGGAACTTTATATTGGTGTTGTGATGTGGTCATCGACACCAGTGCCTTTCTTGTATGCTTGGATGTTAATATAAAACCTGTCACATGCAGGTTCATTCAAAGAATTTCAATGTAGGAGTTCAATCATTAATGCTTCTCGATAAGATCTCTTCTAAGAATCAAATTGTTAGTGACCGGTTTTACCGTGCCTTATATGCAAAACTTCTACTTCCAGCTGCCCTGAATTCTTCCAAGGCAAGTAATGTTAATACTTTTAGTATGTGCTTCGATTTGCTGTATACTGAGATATGTGAAAGTCTTAGCTCAATAATGAAGCAAGTTAGCGTGTTTTAGTATGGTTTGATCGGCACATTCACATTCCATTTCTAAGAGCTCACAAGCATGAGCTTCTACCTATCTGGTGCAGGGTTATTTTCTTCGCGTTATTATTATGATTATTGTCCCTCAACTTAATTTGGGTTTTATCATCACATTATGTCTGTCTGCTGCTATCATGTCTGATGGCACTTCACCACGAAAACTAGCTGTTTGGCAAATGTGCTACCCAACTTTTTTCCTGACCACGTGCGACCTTGCTGCCCACTAGTTTCCTGATGGTTTCCCAGACAATATCCTCTTGCTTGGATAGCGATTGGAACAAAATATGAGTACTGGGATGATTAGTTCTGCATTAATTCTTCAAACTTTTTTTTCAGATGGCCAACCTGTCAAGGAGTTGGAATCTTCAGATTATGAGATTACACTGCAACTATGCTGAAAATGTTAAAAAGTTGTATGGAACACCATCTTTCTTTTCCTAAATAAGCATGTTGGGGTTAAATATTGGAATTCCAGTCGATTAGCTGGGAAAATTGAGTATTGGGAATGTGATCTTCTTTTGGTAGATGCCTAAATTATGATGAATCATCTGATCATGATGTCAAAATTTCTGGATGAAATGTTGTATGTTGCAATCAATGTTCCAGTGGGACTTGTGCCACATAATTAGATGTACCAAAGGCAAATTTGTCGTTTGAGGTGCCATTAGCTTTGCGTTCTCTATTGTTTTCACTTTTCATTTTATTTTTCATCTTCACGTGGCTTATTTTTCAGGCAGAAATGTTTATCGGACTTCTTCTTCGAGCAATGAAAACTGATGTGAATTTGAAGCGTGTAGGTGCTTTTGCGAAGCGTGTATTGCAGGTTAGCAATGAACTTCATTCTTGCTCTTCTTTGACCCTTTTTAGCACAGGTGTTGAACAAGAGCAATCTACACAAATATCTCTACAACTGCTTCCTGCTGTGAAGTACCTCATCAACATAGATCCAGAAGTTACCTCTTTAAATTGCATTCATTTACGTTGTTCTGATGTCAAGAAGAAAGAGGAAGAATGTTTCTGGTTATCTTTTGAATGCATTCATGTTTGTTGTGGCATATTTTTGAGCATTGTGCAAGTATTATCATATCCTTGTGGGGAGCGGGCAATCTGTCTGTTAATTAAAGATTGTGGCTTGCTGGTCCTGCACTTTGACAAAGATTACATATGTGAATATGGAAACAGGTGGCGCTTCAGCAGCCCCCTCAATATGCCTGTGGGTGCCTTTTTCTCCTCTCTGAAGTTTTTAAAGCTAGGCCACCTTTATGGTAAGTTGGGTTTTTGTGAACTTGGTTGGACATTATATTCTTACTTTTTAAATTAACAGTTGCATCTCCATGCAGGAACATGGTTCTTCAGAATGAATTTATTGATGAAGAACTTGAGCACTTTGAAGACATTGTTGAAGAGACTGAACAGGAACCAACTACTGCATCTAAGAAAGAAGAAAGTGATAGTGGGGTGGTTAACATCAGTGATGCTGCCAACTCTGACAGTGAATCTTCAGAGCATGAAGATGAATCTCCTGCTTCTAATTCTGAAGATGATGTTTCAGATGAAGCAGAGGATTTGCTTATGAGAAATGACTTGAAAGATCTTGGGGAATCCAAAATAGTATCTGGTCATAATGAACTGCAACCTCAAGTACCTTCTAAGAAGTCTCTGCTGCCGGGAGGGTATGATCCGCGGCACAGAGAGCCCTCTTACTGGTTAGTCATCTATTCGAGAGCTTATTCTGGATGGTCCCAACTTTCCATTGCTGGAAAAACATTTCCATTAGCAATTAGATACAATATCAATAGCTTTGACACAAACTCGAACTGTAACTACTGTTGGCACAAACTTTGTAGATGATAACTAGTGTTGATTCTTTGCTCCCTGTCTTAATTATTAATTCACTTTCAGCAATGCGGATCGAGCAAGCTGGTGGGAGCTGATGGTACTTGCTTCTCATGTGCATCCATCAGTTGCAACCATGGCTCAGACTCTTCTTTCTGGGGCTAACATTGTCTACGATGGAAACCCTCTGAATGATCTAGCACTTACTGCTTTTCTAGACAAGTTCATGGAGAAGAAACCAAAGGCAAGCACATGGCATGGTGGTTCTCAGATTGAACCTGCCAGAAAGGTCAGCTCCCATACTGAACTTTCTACTACCAGTAACTATTTTGCGTTAATAAGATTTTTCTTTCCCTTATCTAATGACAATTATCAAGCCAATTATCTGTGTTGCTGACACTATGTTTCTTTGTCAGCGTGATATGAATAATCTTTTAATTGGACCAGAGATTCTCTCGTTGGCTGAAGTTGATGTACCACCCGAAGATCTGGTATTCCACAAGTTTTATGTGAATAAAATGAACTCTTCAAAGAAACCAAAGAAGAAGAAAAAGAAGAAAGCAGCAGAAGAAGAGGCTGCGGAAGATTTGTTTGAAGTGGATGGGGGTATGGATGGTGGGGATGAGAGTGATAATGAGGAAATTGAGAATATGCTGGACTCGGCTAATATCTCCATGGAAGCAAATGGTGACTATGATTACGATGATTTGGACCAAGTTGCCAATGTAGATGATGAAGACTTGGTTGGTAATGTCAGTGATGCAGAAACGGATCTCCCCTCAGATATTGCTGAGGGAGGAGATTTTGATGTCACAACTTATGATGGTCCAAGTGACGATGACAACATTGATTTGGGGGTTGCTGATGATGGTGTTGATGATGAAGATGATGTGCCTGACCAAAGGAAAAGAAAACGGAAGTCTGGTGTTAAGGCTGGAGCATCCCCATTTGCAAGTCTTGAGGATTATGAGCATTTGTTAAATGAGGATAATAATCCTGCCACTGAGCAACTTACAAAAAAGAAGAAGCCCAAATCACGAAAACAGACTAACAGAGACTGAGATGAACCTCGAGACCTTATTGACAATCCTTGTCTGTCCCGGTGATCACAACCCAATTCTCCATTCGGTTTGTGACCCACAAAAGCTGGAAAGAAATGGTGTCGATTAAATGCGTTTACCAAGGACATGATAGCATCCCAAGGACACTACCAATTTTCGTTTAAAATGCCAGGTTTATCTTCAAGATTAAGCTGCATGGAGAAATTTTTTGGATATCCATATTCTCTTCGGGGCTGTACTTTGACCGTTGTCACAAGAGATGGTAGAATGTTATTATTCGTAAATTATCTTTTTTTTTTCTACCGTATTTTTCGTAAATTATCAGTTTATTATTTCTACACCTTCAGTGCCTAAACGTCATGGTGGACCCCCTGATCGGGTTCATACTCCACTCTTTCCCCCCATACTCTCTTGGCTACACCAAACCTCGCATGATATCAATGGTATCATTGCCGCTGGGAATTTGATATTACGATGATTTTCAATAAATATAGTCCAGAGTATCCAACCAATTATCTACAGCATGCACATCGAGGACAATAATAGTCTCAAAATTTCAAATGGGGATCGATTGCAGAGAGCATTGACTAATATTATGAGTCACAAAGGAGTGTACATCAAGATTCCTCGAACCGTCCAAATGGAAGACGCTAAAAGGCTATCTACAACATGTCGGTGTAACTAAATAGAGTCCTAAAACTGTAACCGCGGTTCTGTCTTTTTTTTACTAGGCAAACGTTAACATTTCATTTCACTGGAAACTGAAACAATACAATATTACTGCATACAACCAAGTCACCAGGCCATTAGCAAGCAATAGGGATAATAAGCCCATAACAGCAATATGAACAGCCTGAAGGGCCTTACATTGAACGGCCTTAAAGACCTGAAACCAACTGGCCATAAAAGTCTCATAAAGATGGGTCAAAAGACCCATATTTCTGAAACAGGTTCAAAGACCTGAAGTAAAACCCTCCCCGATTGGAGGACACAAGCGCTGACGACCCCAGGAACTTGTCCGAAATAACATTAGGGAAAAAATCCCGAACAGCCAAAGAGTGCCGAACAACCACTTCAAAAAGGAGCCAACACCAGTAGATTCATATTTGCAAACAGACTCCTCGATAAGGGTGGGCAAATTATCCGGTTTCCGGCGGAATTTCCGGTACCGGTTCCGGTACCGGTGTTCCGACACCGGTTCCGGTCAATACCGGAACCGGATCCCATTTTAGGGAAATCCCGGAACTTGGAATTTTAGTTGCCTTAGTATTTCTCTCCTAAATATATTTTTTTTGTTAATTAATTACTTGTTTTTCTTAATATTCTCTTATAAATGTCTTATTTTGTTTTTTTTTGTCTTTTTTAGAGATTGAGCGTTGGAGAAACTTGGAATGTTTGATGAATTAGGAAGCTTGGGATTTTGATTCTTGAATTTGAAATTTTGGATGTCATTTAATGTTTATCTTTTACTTGTTTTTTTAAATTTCAAAGAACTAATTTTAATTTAGAGTTCACCTTTTTGAATTTGGATTATTTATTTACTTGTTTAGAGTTCATCTTTTTCTTGTTTACTTGTTTACTTATTTGTATGGTTAATTGTTTGTTTAGTTTTTATTTTGTAGTTTGAAGAATGTCTTGTTTATTTACTTATTTGTATTGTTTATTTTTTATGGTTAATTGTTTGTTAATTATTTGGCAATTGGATTATTGACATTTGGATTTTGGCCCTTTATATTGGATTATAGTATTTTATATGGTATTTGGGTCTTTATTTTAGACTTGGACATCATGTAAAAGATGTAAATTTTTTGCATAATTAGATATGGACCCACACAAAAATATGGCCCTTTTAGGCCCAAATAAGGAACCGGAATTTCCAGTTCCATTCCGGTGTATTCCGGAATGGAACCGGAATAAAAATAACAATTCCGGTGGGTACCGGAACGGAAACCGGAATAGGCAATTCCGGTTCCGTTCCATCCGGTGCCCACCCTTACTCCTCGACACTAAAGATGCGGCAAGAAAAGAAATTATTACCACAAAAAAACAAAGCACACAATAGAAGAACCTCAGAAACTGCCGTTCATAATAAAGGCTCTTAAAAAACCACATATAACAGCCCAAACAGATCATAGAAATGGTGGGCGCGTGAGATCCACGCGCCACCACACAAACTCCACAAGGATGGAAAAGGAATCGCCTGGAGAGTAGAAGGTCTGTCGAACTGCGCGTAGCCACCAAAACACCTCCATCCGTGCTAGATCTAAACATGAAGAACTTCAAAAGGAAAGAGCCAAAACCAACAGAAAAGGAGGAAGGACAAGGGCGAACCGGCAAAGGGGGACTACCGGGGGAAGGAAGGGCGTCGCCGACGAAAATGATGAGAAAGGGTCAGGCGACGAAATGAGAAAAATCTAGAGAAGGCAGACGCCTCTCTAGAAGCGATCTGCTTTTTTGCAACCGCGGTTCTGTCTTCCCTCCATAAAACGCAAGTTTCGTTTAGGAAACTGCTACTTCAACTGCATTGGGCTTCGTTGGTGGAGGAAGCTTCTCAACAGAAACAGTCAAAACCCCATTTTCGCATTTGGCTGTGATGGCGGACACACTGGCGTTTTCAGGCAATCGGAACTTCCTCGAGAGCTTTTGGGGTGCCCTCCTCTCAAGCCTGAGGTACTTGCAACCTTCCTCCTCACCGTCTTCACGCTCTCTCTTTCCCCTACTGCGGATCACAAGAGTCTTCTCATCTTCGACCGTCACCTGCAAGGCATTCATTGGTACAAAGCCACCATTAACAACAAAAAGCCCGAAACAAGCATTTCAGGATGAAAAAGTCCACATACCCACAAAATCAAGGTGGCTACCTCGCAGAGGCTAATGTGTAATAGACGGGGAGTATGGTGTGTTGAAAGTGGTGTAGTCCCACATTGTCTAAGCAATGTGGGCATGTGAGACTTTTAAGTTATAACATTTTAAATCATAAGTGAGTTAACATAACAAATCCAATTGGGTGTTCTCATAATTGGATGTCTCACTTATCAAAGTTAAATTTTTTTATTTCTAACATGATATCAGAGCAAAGTTTTCAGCTTAGTCCGGTTACCTCCTGGCGACCATCCGGCTTAGTACCGGCTTTCTTCCAGCTTAGTACTGACAACTTTCCCGGCTCAGTACTGACTTTCTCCCGACTTAGTACCAGCGATCATCCGGTTTAGTACCGGCAATTCCTGACTCAGTACCGGCTTTCTCCCAATTTAACTTTGATAAGTGAGACATCTAATTATGAGAACACCCAATTGGATTTGTTATGTTAACTCACTTATGCTAAAAGCATTACATAGGAGCTTTTATTTATAAGCAAACAAACTCACACACCCCACATTGCTAAGCAATGTGGGACTACACCACTTTCAACATAGTTAATGGGAAAGAAAATATTCACCTGAATATCAGACTTGGACAGACCGGGCACGTCCATGTAGAAGGTATACTCCTTGGGAGTCTCCAATATGTCTACAGGAATGCTAGACACACCCTTGTTCTCATTAGACTCGTGCGCCCGCGAGGGGAATACGAATTTCTCAACGGTCTCCGGAAAATTGAACAGGTGGCTCAACGCCGACGCCAATTCCCCACCACCGTACGCGTTCGATTCCACAACAACACGACTCATTTTCAGTTCCAAACCACGCACAAAAAGCTCTGTAACACACTACTATTATGAATTAGCAAGTGGCAGCCAAGCAACAATCTAGCCTTAACCAAGAGACTACAGTGGCCCATTAGCGCTAAACTCAGTAGGATAGCGATACTGTAACATAATGCCAGAGGGAGATGGGTATTAATATTTCATTCATTCCGACCAATAAACCTTGGGCTTCAGTGGTAGGCCGCCCTTCAATTAAGATCAAGAGGCTACTACTCTGTTTGCTTCTAGCGAAAATCGGAGGAGAAGCGAAAGGAAAATGGTTACAGAGGAATCAACTAATGAACTGATCAACTATCAGAAGCGACTGAACCGAATAACGTAGCAACATAAAGTTTCTCATTCTTATTCCTAGACCATTAGACTAGCACGGTTCAGAATTAAAACATGGATAAGAAAGGAAAGACTTATCAGTCCCCTGTCTGGTTGACGAGAAAATTAGAGGAAAAAAAAAAACCCCGGCTGCTGCCTACTTACCTGTCAAACCCCTAATTATCTTCTAAAATGGCGCGCGAGAGTGATTGTGGGTGTTATCCGCGAGAATCTAGGAAGGTTTAAATAGAAGAAAGCAAAAATAGAGGAGAGTTCGAGATTCGAGAGGGAGGGACACGCGAACGGTCGGGAAAAATCTTGGGTTACGTTCGTTTTGAGAATTTTTGTAGGATTTGGAGTATTTTGAGAATTTTTAGGTGTTGTTAAAGTTGTACTGGTGTTTGTGTAGAGATTGATGATGTGTAAAAAAAGTAATGATGATGTTTAAAGTTAATTTTATTTATTTCGAAATTATTAATTTTTTATTAAAATTTAAATATTTAAAAGTAAAAAAAAAAAGCAAAAAGGCAAAAATTTGTAAAACGACAAAATGCAAAATAGCAAGGCAGCAGGGGACAAAGTACCACGTGCAAGGGGACAATGACAGTCGACATGTTCTGATCATCACTGTTAAGCATCCTAAAAATATGCCACTGCTCGCCGAACATAACATGCCACTGCATTCGGTTTCTACAGATTTCCTGAAATCGAACATCGCCTTGGTCTTTCGGAGGAATCCCATACTCACACGTGCACTTCTCCGGCATACTATGGAAACATGTGCTCGTTTTTTGGAGTGTTAACGTGGCTTCATCTGGAATGTCCACCCATGAGCACAATGGTAGTTATGATCGACATGGGCCGACGCAAATAGGGTATCAAGAGCTCAACAAGTCTCGGGCTCAACCTTTTGCATCCTCAAATGAAGGGAATTGAATACCTCAAGTCTCTTACAACTTACAAGCAGTGTCTACTTTGTATCGGGCTCTCGCAATTCCCGTTTGTTTCTGCATGTTATTGGGTTTGTCAGGCCCATATGGGTACAAATAGCTTTAGAATAGTTTTTTTTTGTTCGGGGGTGGATATATGGATAAATATAGATTGGTATTTATAGGAAAATAAATTTTTCTGGAACAAATAATGAAAGAAGCTGATACTTTTGAAGAAACGAATAGAATAGAGTCCTTCCAAGCAAAAAAGAATAGAATAGAGTCCCACTAAAGAACACTTTTCTATTCTTTTTTCTCTTGTTGGGAAAATGAAAAAGGGAGATCTGAAGATGTTGGTTAGAATATATGCACATAGGAATGCGTAATAAGCAGACAAGGGTTGACAGCAAATCCTCCGCGCCACAAGATGTGTCCACTGTCCAAGCAATGTCTCTTCCTACGTGCAACATCGAAATCACCGTATACCTATTCCTCTGATCATATGTCTGCAAATCAGCTCTACCCACCGTGATCAAAATCCTACAAATTATTAAAAAGATTAAATATAAAACCCATCATTTATTATATCTTTTTGTAAAGCACGTGATCCAACTCCTCAAATTCCTATCCATCCCAATCCCATTTTCTTAAGCACGTGCCCCAGAAACCCAACAAAATCACACTCGAGATTTAGGATCCTTGTTTTCCATTGGATTATCAAGGAAGAGAGAGCCAAGACATGTGGGAAGCATGGCAACTTAATCCCCTCATTACCTTCAAATTAACAAAAGTAATCTTAATTAAGGAGAGACCAAAAAATTGTGGGTTGCTGTTAGGTACCCCATCGCTAGTCAAGCTGGGGAGAAAAGAGCCAGTGTTGGACCACATAGTACTTGCTAGCGCTAGTGATCCCCTTGCCTGCAGCTATTGGAGCGCACACGTTGTCACAAGCTGAAATTTTCTTTCCGTTCTTTTTGGTTTTTGGCATAAAGGAAGCGAACTTTCCGTACTCAGCCAGCCAATCAAAGCTCGAGCTTAACTACAAGAGGAGAAAATTAAAACACAACCACATAGAGGAATTATAGTATAATGATGTGCAAAACAGATTAATAAAGCTCAAAGGAAAACTGTTATGCAATTTATGAGGCAGACATTTGTAAAAGGACAAATGTGACTACAATTGTACAGGCAACAAAGGATGCCGAGTTTATAGTCTTTCTCAGTTGGAACCCAAAACGGTTGTTTTTTCGGATGGAAGGTTGCCAAGGTGGTGGGCCGCTTACCAACCGGCAGCTTTACAATCTCGTCGCTGTTAGTGTTCACGAAAGGTACTATGAACAAGAACAAGAACCAACACCGTCAACACTATTACATCATTGGAGTAATTGCATTGTCACCCTTACGTCTTCGGTGATCTACTTATATGCACCTCTTTTAATCAGTACTTCGGGTCCCGAATTTTCTCCTTTTTTTTCTCAAATTCTCATTCATATAGAGGGTTATCGATTTTTTTTTATAATTAAAATGATACGTTACTTCCCATTACTTGAATAATTCGGTTACAATTATGGAGGGTCTGTTCCCCACATATATATATATATATATATATAGGGTTATTGTTAACCATATAAAAGATCACTAATGGACTCATGTTCTTACTTACTCTCCAAATTATTAGAAGAAGCAACAAGAGAAATCATGAGGTTGGGAAAGGGCAATTATGCACAGATGTACTGAGCTGGGAAAGATCAATTCTAAAGCTATAGACTGCAGTCCCACACTCTCACTCCCACCACTCCCACTCCCACCAGAAGCCAAACAAGGCGCAACTGGTTTTGCCCCTAAATGGCTCATTCTTAGCTGGTATCAAACTGTGGGCCATGCACGAGTGCCCCCTCTCTCCCTTTCTTTCTCTCCTCCACGGCCTTAAATACGAACCTTCCTTCACTCTTTCCCCCACAACCCTCACAATAGTACTGCCTCTCTCTCTCTCTCTCTCTCTCTCTCTCTGATCTCCCATTCAAAAACCATCAAACACTTTCAAAGATTTTAGATACTCGTTCATAAACCCATCAAACACTTCTGACGATGGCCAAAGGTGGGAAGCTAACAAAGCTCAAGTCAGCTATAAAAAGATGGCCTTCATTGAGCAAGCTCGCCCGCAGCACCAGCTCCATAGCTGCCACAAACGACTCCAATAAGGTCTCAAAGGAACTTCATGCTGTTTACGTGGGAAAGTCTCGGCGGCGATACCTTCTGAGCTCCGAAATTATTGACCACCCTGTCTTTCAGGAGCTGGTAGACAAGTCAGGTGAGTATCACGAGGGTGTTGCGGTTACCTGTGAAGTAGTGCTGTTCGAGCACTTGCTCTGGATGCTTGAGAATGCTGAGACTCAGTTGGGATCCATGGATGAGCTTGTTGAGTTCTACACTTGCTGAATTTCTGACTCTGGTGGTGCTGGTACTGGAAGATAAGTAGATTTCTATGACAATAATGATTGAATGAGTTGTAAAGATTACTGTAGAATCGAAATCGTAGCTATTAGTTAGTGCACGTGTATTTTCTCGGCGAGTGGTGAGGATTAACCCATTGAGTTCTTAAGCGAATTGTGATGGTCAAGTTCTTTTATTAGGATGGATATAATTAAGTCTTGATTATAGTTTCAAGGTATTGGTTTGACATTATGGTCAGCAACAACTTTATTTGATTCTTTGGCTGTTAGTTTCTTGTTGTTCTCAATCAATTCATCAATGTTCTTCCTCATATCTAACTTTTAGCCCCACAGGGTTGCTTGAAATTGCAGGCTACTTGTTAGAAAGCCCCTGTGGAACCACACAATCTATTGATAATTGCCATTTCCTGAATCATGAGCTCGTTAATTTGTTCAAACAGAAACTTTTTAGAGGTTATAAAAATCTGCATATTAACACTAGAAACAAAATGAATGCGATCAAAGGAAAGGGCCAGATCAAGAAACCTTAAAGCAAGACATTCGTCTCTTTTTTCCTCCGACTAGGTTGCATTCAGGCATGCCTCAAGAGTCTCAGACCCTGCTACCTAGTCATGAACTAAAAGCAAACTCTAAGGTTCAAAAAGAGGAGGAAAATTATCACAACAGCAACAGCAACATAAATGCAATTTTGGCAGTGTTGTTGAAGTTGATGGTAAGAAAATTATTGTCCATATAACTTGCACTAATTAATAGTACTACTGGTCCCCCTGGGTCCTACTAATATACTAGGGGAGGTCAATCTCTGTTAAGATTATTAATAGAATCCTGCTGAACATATAGATTATGGAACTAATCATAACTTTTCTGGTAAGAACAATCAAACGTTCTTGCTTTTGATTTAAGCTTTTACAAGACTCGCACTCTACAAAATGACAAGCAACCACCGTATGCTACTTGCAACCAGACCAAGTTATTTCTTCAGTTTGGGCGAATATTTGTAAAAGATATAGCAAGCTGTCTACAGAGCATAAAGTGCTGATCAGCGTACGTTAGATCGAATTTTAATAATGAAACTACTGGCAACAGAAAGTTAAGGGAGTACATTAGTTTAGGAAGCAAATGATTGGGTAGTTAGAGATGCTTCTGCAACATATATACATACATGACTTGATGCAAACTTTGCTGTCACTCTCGATCATGTCTATTTTATGTGACTGACAAACACATTTTGCTTGTGGTTGAAGGCCTATCTAACAAATCAGCCAAAAAGTTGGGAGAATTTAACAATTTCTTAAGGGAAAAGAAAAGTTATAGACAATAGAAGAGCTACACCCACCTGATGATGCTAGACTTCATTGATCAATTGTCATACCTACATATCCTGTGTGTTAAAATTCTTTAGGGTGATTCACCTGATCATTTAATCACAGTCGTTATTTTATATGACTTTACTCTGTACAAATCCGTTTTCTTTATCCACCCTTTACGTTACAGTACAAGTCTATATGGGATACAGGCTCTTAGCATGTAAACTTGCAAGACGGCAATGGGATCGGCGGCGTATGTGCGACTCCCACTTGGTCATACTGTCATGGTTTGTTCCCGCAACAGCTCAAAAGCACTAAAAGCCGGCATATGTTGGAAGTTGGCAAATAAACGGTGTGCGATTACCAAGGGCGGCCTCGCCCACTGGATCCATTTGGCTGCCAGATTACGTTTGCGAATCGGCAGATAGACCAAGGAATTATCTTCCAGTAAAACACTATAAGACCAGTAGGTTAAAGGAAGCGTTGAATTCCGCGCTAATGCGATTAATGGAGATGTTGAAAGAGAAGCAGAAGTAATAAAATACAGGAGAAAAGAACAAATAAAACAAAAACTGGATGATCATTTGGCCCACGCAATGAGTAATTGTCGAAACGAAGGTGGCCTGTAACTGACAAGAATCAGGACAAGTTGTGTGTAGACGTAGACATATAGAGAGAAAACGACATACGGCTTAAAGAAAGAAAACTCGCTACCTAGATAGTAAATCTTGCCTTCGTGATTTTGTACACACTTCATGTATTTGCCTCTGATTGTGATCCCTTCCTAAACTGGGCAACCATTATTAATGATGAAAAGTCAGCTTAGGTCCTACTTACATTCAATTAATGGGTTCTCCTAATTCTTATCTTTTTCTGAAGTATACCTCAACATGCCCACTTGTTGCTCGCATGCTGATGAAATCAAACCTCTTCCCAAGCCAAGTGTCTTTTTCCCGGCCTCTCCTGGATGAACGTACCAGAGTTACTCCTTTAAGAAAACGGCACGCCGTGTTGTGCGAGCTACTAGATCATCGCCAAGGCTCATTGTGCAAAAACCTTTCTCTTTGATCTACTCCTCATCATCCAATCCTCGAAGTCCTTTGCTTCATACTGAATCCTCAAAAAACCCTTCATTGCAGAACAGACATGTAGAGAAACTCCAGGAAATCTGCATCTCCTAGTGTTTTCCTATGAACCATAAATCGCCTGGTATATATCCTTGTCCGTACCAACACATACAGGGATGAAACCTCTTCCCTCTTGGCGAGGAAGGAGTACCTTTTTTTTTTTTAAGCATAATAGCGAAGGTTGTATTGATAATAGCATCAAGAAGGTTTAAAAACATGGGAAAGCTCTACAGGACGTATTAGATACTCTGAAGAGCCGGCGGACCAATAAGCAAACAGATCATAAGGTCTTACAAGGGCCTACAAGGGGCATATCAGTCTAAGACTGCAGATAAGCCACATATGACAGATAGCTATTAGGCCTAATAACAAGTAAAAAACAACAGAAAAATCAAAACAGCCATAAACAGAGATGCTATCATAAAACACAGAAATAAAACTAAACAAGCTCTAAACATAAAGTCGGGTCCAAACGGGCAAGGAGTACCTGATCTTAAGCGCTCAAATCCTCAAGCTCCTAGAAATTACCTCAACTTAATTACTTGCTGTCACTCCCATTATCGACCTCTCTAAAGCTTTGGGATTTTACTATACGGGATCGGTACTATTATACTGGATCGTAGCACGTAGTACTTAAAAGCCGTATGTACTTGGCGTCCTCCGTGTTACGTACCCTCGTGGCATGTCCCATTGGATATGTTGATCGCTTAAGAGATATTATGCACAAAAACTAATTGATGGTGATATGTTACTGTAACATGGCTTGTCGTGGTCTTATTTCAAATTGGAGGAATATTGTTTTTAGAGGAGACTCCACTCCGGGACCACAAGGTCGATAATAGCTCAATTTTTGGCCGTAACAATCACGGTACACTTCCAGATATTACACCATTTTAAAAAAGGGTCTTTGAATTTCAAATTTACTCAAATAAATCATTGGATTATTTTTATTTGTAGATTTAATTTAATTTCATCCCTTATATACACACACCTAACAGCAGACACATCACTTTCAATAAAAAATCACCACGTGTACAATTTTGAAACAAAAAAAGGAAAAAGTACGGAAACAGTCCCTGTGATTTCACGTTATGACAAACTGGTCCTTGTGGCTTCAAGTTGAACGAATTAGTCCTTGTGGTCAGCGAGAGGTTGCAACTTAGTCCCTCCGTCAAGTCGTGAACGGAGCACGCTTACCTGTCAAAAATTTGTCACGTGGATATCGATGAGTTGTTAGGGTTTGCGCACGTGGAATTCATTCAAATTTAAAAACAAAAAAAAATAAAAATAAAACATCACGCCTGGCAGTCGAATGCCCTAGCCCGAAATCCCGAAATTCGTCTTTCTTTCATTTTCCCCCATTCCCCACAGCTAGCCCTAAGTTCTTCAGGCGCAAAAGAGCCCAGCATTTTTCAGAATACCCCAATCGAAAATCCCATTAAATCTTCACAATCCAAAATCCCTCTAACAATTTGTTTGAATAATGAATTCATATTCTTCATTTTCGCCATCCGTTCGGAGTAGAAGGAAGTAACGACCGATCAATTTGCAATGGAGTGGTGTTTTTTTGGTGTGTGGATGCAACCTTTAGGCTTCCACGAAGACTTCCTTGACAGATTCAACCCCTGGAAGACATTCTTTGGCTGCCCCCGTTTGGGGTATTTTGGAAAATGCTGGGCTCTTTTGCGTCTGAAGAACTTAGGGCTAGCTGTGGGGAATGGGGGAAAATGAAAGAAAGACGAATTTGGGGATTTCGGGCTAGGGCATTCGACTGCCAAGCGTGATTTTTTTTTGTTTTTTTTTAATCTGAATGAATTCCACGTGCACAAACCCTAACAACTCATCAATATCCACGTGGCAAATTTTTGACAGGTAAGCGTGCTCCGTTCACGACTTGACGGAGGGACTAAGTTGCAACCTCTCGCTGACCACAGAGACTAATTCGTTCAACTTGAAACCACAGGGACCAGTTTGTCATAACGTGAATCACAGGGACTGTTTCCGTACTTTTCCCAAAAAAAAATTCTCACGAAACTACAGCCACTTTAGCACGGTAACAAATTTTGTAAAAAAACAAATCTTGCCCTTACCCACGCCTAAACCATAATTTTCCCCCCAAATTGTTGATTAGTTGTGGGCCCAAGTCCCAACCTTCCTGATCCTGATTTCTGATCTACACTTCCATCGGGCATAAGTGATGAGAATCTGAGTTCTAAACCAAAAGACATGTCTTGTAGTTAGAGTTATCCAAGTCCTCTTATTAAGTCTTCTAATTAGGTTCTCTTAAGCAATGTGTGATCTCAACAATCCTCCATCCTTCGAAGACCGACGCCCTTGTCGTCTGCGTCTCTCACAAGGCCTCTATAAGGGGGCTTTCACCGAAATTGAGCCTACCCTGATCCGTACCGGATCTATAGGATCGAAGAAAATGAGTTCATGCAAGTCACCACACGACCTAAGAAAGACGCATGAGCCACCAATTGATGAGAGAACCTGGGTTCTAAACCAAAAGACATGTCTTGCAGTTAGAGTTATTCAAGCACTCTTATTAAGTCTTCTAATTAAGTTCTGTTAAGCAACGAGGGATCTCAACAATAAGCCCCTGTCCTGAGTCTACCTGTAGGTTTGGGGGGGGGGGGGGGGGGGGGGGGGGAAGGGATGAAAGCTCCTCCCACAACAGATGTGGTGCAAGCTATTGGGCTGGTTTGGGAAAGATTTCTGGCTTAGGCGTGGGTAAGTGTATCGGGTAAGTGCAGAGATTTTGGTTTTGTTTTTCTTTTGGTTTGGTTTAGACCTGGGCGTTGAATATCCACCCCCAGAAATGAGCCTCAGCCCTTCAGAGAAGGGGAGCCCAACTGGAATAGCCCATTACAGCTATCCGAATGTAGCAGAAGGATGTGCAAGATCAACGACGTCGTTTCGAGAGGGATTGCGGAGACCGGAATGTCGAATCTTCTTTGCTGAACGTAAGAATGCGCTTGTGCTAACTAAGCGGGGACTGACGTAGCTCGACGGTTGTGCGGTGACGGAAACGCAAGCAAAAGAAAAAGGTTACCCTCTGCAAGCTATACGATGCTCTTCCAGTTTTTTTAGAGATATGTAGTCTTTCAAAAAGAGTTTTCTGGTTAGCATATTCTGATGCCTAGCTGGTTGAATCTGTAGTGCTTGTTGTAAGGGAGGTCTTGAGTATGCCTCTCAGCAATCAAATGGATAATCTGAGTAATAAATATTCCTGAAACAATCAATTCTAAAAATCAGGTCGAGCATTAAACCAGTTGATTGTAAAAGACAATGATGCTCTGCAAGCTATACGATGCTCTTCCAGTTTTTTCAGAGATATGTAGTCTTTCAAAAAGAGTTTCTGGTTAGCATATTCTGATGCCTAGCTGGTTGAATCTGAAGTGCTTGTTGTAAGGGAGGTCTTGAGTATGCCTCTCAGCAATCAAATGGATAATCTGAGTAATAAATATTCCTGAAACAATCAATTCTAAAAATCAGGTCGAGCATTAAACCAGTTGATGTACAAGACAATGCCCACAATTTCAAAAAAAACCAAAAGGGTTCATTAGCTACTGGTCCCATCACCGAAGGGTCCTGGGAGTTGCGATGTGGATACAACCTTAACCTTCAGCATTTTGTTTGAGTGGCTGTTCTCAAGGCTAGAAAATGTGCGCTAGTGCTTAGCAGCCTAAGACTTGTCTATGGCGATACACATTTGCCAGAGTTTCTTACATGCATACATACATACAAATACCTGGACATATAATGTATAGGTGCATTTCTACATGTTTGTGTACAGGATAAAAAGCTAGACTCAAAAAAGGGTGATCTTGTTAATGGTATGTGCAATTCTACTATACATATGTATACCACTGCTGTAAATCCCAGGAAGAGCTTTTCCTTTTCGCTGATTTCTTCTGATTTTTCTTCTCCGTCCCCCCCCCCCCCCCCCCCCCACTTGGTTTCTCTGTTATTTCAGGTACATGAGAGATGTCCAGGTTCCGAGCACTGTGGCAAGCTTCTCTAAATGCAACGAAGAAAGGTACTATATCATTACCATCTGCCTTGATAATCTTCTATGCTAAAATGTGTGCATAATTGCTATTTATGGCTTTCTTTGTTGTTTTATTTCTCTTGCAAAATCAATCTATAGCTCTCTCGGGGAATCTTGAAGAACTGATGCCTCCTACAGAAAGATACATATTCAATTTCAATTCGAAGGAAGAGCTAAAAAGGTGGCATCTATATTCTGATTCTGAATATGGAGGTATGTATATCCTAGAGTTCAGGTCCATATTGATTCAGACAACTATGTGTGGTGGTCTAAATGTTTTTTTTTTGTTTTGCAAGTGGCATTCCTTCATTATTATTAGTATTCCTATTACTTTCAGCCATGGATGAAACAAGGCATTTATTTTTTAAGAAATCTGCTCAATTGCCAAACCTGTCTGGGCTCAAATGTCATTGATAAACATAAACTTAAACTTGGTATTGCAATTTGCATATATATACGATGTAAAAGGATTTATCTTCTGAAACCCCTTAGCGGTTGCGTAGCTCTTAGAAATTTTTTATTGATAGTCGCAATTGGTATACAGTTCAAGGTTATTCTAGAAAATGCCAAGACAATAATTTAGATGTCAATGTTTGATTGTATTTCAGGTTTGTCCTCGGCATCTTTGGAGATCAAAGAGTCTGAAAATGGACCAAGAGGTACTGCTGCATTCGTAATTTTACCCTTTGAAACATATTAGTATAATCGCCACAGCTTATTAATCTCAGTTATCTCTGATCAGAATATCATTTCCATGTTTAGAGGTGCAGTACCTGGAAGTTTTCTCATGTAGTAAGATGTATCTTGGTGTATGATAGGATCCATGTTCATATTTTACATTGTTGACCAAAGAGGTGGTTGTTCCATGAGTATTTGACAAGAAACACAGGCTGGTGGTATAATCTTTCTTATTCATAGTCGACTGCCTCTGACACCACACATTCTAGTCATCATATGTGATTATTCCTTCCGGTGCGGCCAATTTGGAGGTGGTCATACAACAGATATTTGTAGAGCTCGAGCCTCCTTTCTATAGGCATGGTTTTTTGAACTGATGTTGGCTCTCTTGGACCATCATCACTATGTTTTGGTTATTATTGATCTCTTCTGGCTGTAGTCTATTATGTTTTTGTCCATGAGAGTTTATGAGCTCATGCTATAACTATTTTACATTTCCTTGGATATCTACTTTCCAAAGTTCACTTCGGATGCCATTATCATTGCAAATTTATCTGATAGGGATTTTCTCGGGGAACCTCTCCTTGGATGTAAGTGAGGGTTCAAAATGGAACATTTCTCGCAGTGGCTTCTGTGGAATGCGGTCCAAAAAGGTGAATATTATCTCCAAGATTTAGGAATCTTTAAATCAAGAGTTGGAATTTGACATGGAAAGATTTTGTTGATTTGAAGTAGAATGCACAGTCATGTAGCACCTCGAGGCAAATGTGGTCACTCATTCTTTGTCGTTGGCTACTCCATGTCATCAATATGCATCTTCTTGGCTATAGGAATCTGACTTGGGCTTTAGGACTTCAAAGGTTCTGTTTGGATAAAAGAATAACGTTGAGGTTGATGGCCCCTTGTTTGTCTCTGTTAATAACCCATCAGAGGCAACTATCAGTAGAGTGCATATTCTCATAAATAATTATTTCCTGCAGTTTGATGGTTTTATTGATTTAGATTCATATGATACGATAGCATTAAAGCTTAAAGGAGATGGAAGATGCTACATATCTACAGTGAGTGTTCTTCCCTGCTCATGTTGGAAGAGTAGGAAATAGACAGTCCCTTGTATCTGCCATTGTTGTAGGTTTCCAAACTTTTTATTGATATAAAGCTTGCTTGTTTTGTACTGAACAACTTGCAAATTTGGATGTAGATCTATACAGAAAACTGGGTAAACTCGCCTGGACAAGAGGAAGATAACTCTTGGCAAGCTTTTGTTTTTGTACCCAAAGACGATTGGTATATTGCAAAGGCAAGTTTCATTTTTCTCGAGCTTTCTGTGCTTGGAAACATGACATTACAGACTTAGATGTTATAGGGATCTTTGGATTCTTTATGTAATGCTACTGGAGATGCTTATTGCCATTACATGGGTAAACCAAACGAACTTGACCATAGCAGATTTTGATTTTGATTTTGATTTTGATTTTGATTTTTTTTTTTTGGTGAAATGAGTTATCTTGTTATTATAGTTTCTGTTTTTAGGACATGGACTTAACAACTGATAGAGCTCAAGATTAAACATCTTTCATGCACTTTAATATTAGCTAATGATGCCACCTTGTAGATCCTATTCCGAATAAAAAAGACAACAAGAAATTCAGCGAAAACACAGGAAAAGTAACTTGTTAAGAATCGATCTGGCTAATACTGGTGAATACGCTCTTATGCTATGTTATTTGTGAAGAAAAAATTGCTTTTTTTGCTTTTAAGGTGGTGATGGTTTGGTTTTGGGGGGGGTGGGGAAAGAGTTGCATTAAGCTGCAATGCACAGCACTCTCCCGTTTCATTAAGTCCCCCATAATGCTTTACATCCAATTTAAATCTAACTCATATGGTGCATGAGTTTTATGGTTATGCAAGAGCATGGAAACACCATGGTCGTTTTGCAGTTCTGCAACTTTTCTTACTTCCAATCATTAAACTATGTGTGGGTGGTCTATGCTTAAAATTCCACTCACTTTTTCAGATTCCTCTTGCTCGATATTTACCAACATGGAGAGGTAATGTTATTGATGCAAACTTGGAAATGAATCCATCTCGTGTCCTTGGCATATCACTATCTGTTAATGCTGGAGGCGGTGTGCCGGGTGCTAGATCCGGACCGGGTGATTTCCAGGTTGAAATTGATTGGATCAAGGCCTTGAGAACACAGTAAGTTTTTGTATACTACTTTGGAGAAGGGAAATCTGGTTGTAATAAGGCCATGATTTTGTGCTGTTGTGACAAGTATCTCGGTTATTCATCTTAGATAGACGGGAAAACTTTTTTCTGTTTTTTTTTAATCGAATATCGATCAACGAAACCATCCACGAGAAGGGTTTTATGTTTTCATATTTGCTCTTCCTCCGCTTTGGCTGCAGATTGACAACACCATAATTCGACTGAGAGGACTATCTGGTGCCACCTACAGACCCAAATAATCATTACCTTCTCACATTACATTACCTTGGCCTGCACTGTTGCCACTTGAATGGTTGCCTCGTACGGACTGGGGTGAGCTATGTAGTGTTTAGTGGGTATGGCTAGTGGGTTGGTGTTTGATAGGTGGTGTTTGTGGTAGAGGTAGTCATGTGTATGATAGGTGGAGTGTGTTAGGTGGTAGTGTTTCGGGATGGTTGTATAGTATATGGGTGGTGGTGTTTGGCTTTGGCAAATGCTAAGTATGGATGGCCATGGAAAAGTCAAAAATACCATAGCGAAAAGGAGAAAAACAAAATTTACACAAACTTCGAATCATCCACCATCTATATTTTAGGTTAAAATTTTGAGTTTGATTAAAATGTGAGGAGAGAGAAATTGTGTAAAGATGATAAAATTTTTGATTACTTATTTATTGCCGAAATAACTTTGTATACACGTAGGGACTAAGCTATGACTTTATATAAGGAGGGGGCTATTTTTATAAAAATATCTCTTTGGGGGGGCTAAAATGCACAAAATTATAAAACAAATCTTTGAGAAAACACCTTTTTTATTGTTTCTGATATACATAAAATTTAGATAAAAATTATAGGGCAACTCCCTATCTAATCAAATTGCATTAAGTAAGTCTAATTCTATTTAATTTATCTTTTCAACTAAATTAGTGTATGTCCTGAAGTTTGATTGTTTGGTTAACTTGATGAAAACTCTAATATTCTCGTCCTTTCAAATGAAAAATTTGTAGGATCATTTTTTTGGTGGCTCTGGTGAGGATACTTATTTGAATTAAAACTTGGCATTTGATTGTCACCTAAAATTTCGGATTTGATTAAAAAAATTATAAAATAATCTCTTAAGATCAAATAATTATTTTTATTATAATATTTATTTAAATTTTCTCTCTTCACTTTTTACTAAATCTCATAAATTATTTTTATTTTTTTTACCAACTCTCTTGCCCAATATTTCCACAATCAAACACCACAAAATTTTAAGAGTGTTCCGTCTTTTATTTTATTTTTTTAAGGTATAAATTGATGAAATTTAATATATTAATATTGATAGTTAAGACACATATTTAAGATTATTTTCGTAATTTGGAGCTTTTTTTATTTCCAGCTTTTTCGCCCAATTATACTTGTTTTTTAACTGTTTTTTTCGTTCTTTTTTCTTTTCTTTTCTTTTCTTTTTTATGATTGGAGGGTGTATAATATGTGAAATCTAGTAAAATCGTATTTAACCCCAAAAGAAATTACACGGTTAACTTTCCTGTCCGTAGAAGATAGTGCATGCTTTGGTCCTTTATTCATGTTTTGTTACACAAGCGACAAGGCTCGTGTATGGAATTTGTGCTAAAGCTGATCCCGACATTGTGAGGCCGTAGTCCTGACCAACTTGTGCAAATGAAGAATGGCATAACAGTAAATTTGCCCAAAAAAGGAAATATCTATTATCTTTCTTGCAGTGGACCCTCCAGTTACTCCAACACCCCTTTCGTGCCAAGTGAGCTGCCGCTGCAACTTACCAGCGGGACCCTCCCAGTTGGAGTTTGATATATATTCACTGTGAATTTTGTGCAGGACTTCACAGTGAAGACAGAAGTTTCTGGAGACACAATCCCGGAAAAATATCTACCACTACCCTGCAATCTCAACCGCTCATCATTGTTCCGGGCCTTATAAGAACACATTGCATAAATAATAAATTGTTTAAAAAATTAGAAAATATTAATATATAGTTTCCACACAGAAATAAACAAATAACAGAAAAGGCGAACAACTGTATAGAAATGGACTGGTTTCTGGAGTGTTCTTAAGTCTTAGCGTTTAGGGGAGGGGCTGGAGGGCTATGATTTCTCCCAAATTCGAGCTTTCTCTCTCTCTCCTCCCCTGGTTTTCCACGGAAACAGAATGCTAAGGTTCCGTGTTCTAACCTCCAAAGAAGTAGTCGGAGGGATTTATCTTTATGTAGTTTATGGGTTTGGATTATACACAGACATATAGATTAATTGTGTGAATTCGTCGACAAGAAAAGCGTGTCCTGGTTTGGGTTGTGTTAGGGGTGTTTCTGAGTTGTTTTTGCCTTTGGTGTTTTTGTGTGGTGGGTTGAAGAATGGCGAATGGAGAAGAGAAAATCAATGACTTCTATGCGGTCTTGGGGTTGAAAAAGGACTGCACTGCACCGGAGCTCAAGAACGCTTATAAGAAACTTGCACTGGTTAGCTTTGTAAACTTTTCTTGTCCACTTTTTGAAAGCCTTCTCTTCACAGTTCAATCAAATGGGTCTTCTTTATATGAAAAAAAACTTGCAATGGTTTAACTCTTGTTGTGCATAATTTCTCTAATGAACATAGGGGGTTCCTTCCGGACCGCGAAAAGGCCACATTTTTTTTAATCTTCAAACGTAAGCCCAGTTAATTTTCTGTGGGCTTTCCTGGACAAGGAAACAGATAATGGATTGGAAGCGATATTCTTTACTGGGATTTGGGAGAATTCCCAGGAACCGTGTGAATTTTGTACGACCTTGTTGTAAGAAACATATTTTGTTTTGTTGGGCTATAGAGATGGCACCCAGATCGTTGTTCGGCTTCGGGAAACTCAAAGTTCGTGGAGGAAGCTAAGAAGAAATTCCAGTCTATCCAACAAGCCTATTCTGGTAATTCTGATATTAACTATTGCAATTTCCAATAGTTAATAATTTTTGTCCCACTAGCCTATTAGATTCACGAGATGCTGTCTTGTTCTTCCTGTGCTCTGCGTGCAGTTCTCTCTGACTCGAACAAAAGGTTTCTGTACGATGTAGGAGTCTACGACAGCGACGATGACGAAAATGTAAGTTCCATACAAGAACCAAAAAAAAAACAAATAGGAAGTTCCATTCTGCACGGGCTCGTTAAGATGCGCCTCAGGTCTTGTCGTTCGTGATTGGTTGGTAACGTGCTCGGTCCGCTTCTTTGTTTGACTTTTCATACATCTAGACCTCATTCGACGTATCTCCCCCTTCTTGCCATTTAAGCATTGGCTGGGTTCATGGTATAGCTGGAGCTTGAATTTTTGACGGGTTCTGTAGCCTTTTTCCTAACCGGTTTTGGGATGTCTTGTCTGGGCAATTTCTCAGCTAGCCACACCGTCTTTGTCTCGTTTTTTAGTAAACGTTTCAAAACTTTTTATTGATAAGGTTGTCGGTGGGATTAAATGTGGGTCTGTTTCAAATCTTGTTGGTTCAGAGTTCGCTGAAGCTTACTGCGATTACTTGATACTTGCGTGCAGGGAATGGGTGATTTTCTGAATGAAATGGTAGTCATGATGAGCCAAACAAAGCCTGTAAGTTTCTCTTCCTTGATTATTGTTTGATTACCGTATTGATTTGATTTTGTACGAGTTTTATAGATCCAAGTGAGAAAATATCGGTTTTGTTAAATACTTTGTTGGATTGGAGCTTTCCTTTGTTCGCTTTAGAAAGACAGTTTGCTTAGAGGAGACTCGATGGATGAATATTCTAAAGCAGACTACTATAGCGTGATTTAGAAAAAAAAAGAAAGAAAAAAGACTACTATTGCTTGGGCCAGTTAGAGCAGATTGGTCCAATATATATTAGTTTATATTCACTTAGGCTCTGTTGTCGGGACCTAAACCTTTTGCTTAGATATGGTTCGCATGTCCTTCATCTTTGGATATCCCGGTAACCGTCGAGGTGATTGATAAATGAACAGAGACCACCCATTTCTGCACACCATAGATTTGTAGCAAAGAAACCCCATCGAGCTGTGTGTAGGCCCACAGATGTGGTGGCCTGATGGATCTCCCTGCCTTCCGTCAAGCCCAATATGTGGAGGAAGGATCGCGTGCGACTTGCACGGTGTTAGCTGTGATTCTGAGAATGTTTGTGGGTCCCTATGACTTTCGAGTAACGAGATATCTTCCAATTTTCACCGATTACACAGTGACCCCAATAAAAACCGGTTGCCTATTGGCATACTGTGATACTGATGAGGTATTTAACGTTGAAAGTCTATTGTGAAATTTGCAGGAAAATGGGGAGGAGAGCTTCGAGAAATTGCAGGAGTTGTTTGAAGAGTTGTTTGAAGGGGATATTGACACATCTGGCTCAAGCTCGCAGACTACTACTTGTTCCTGTTCATCCTCATCCTACGCGTCTTCTTGTGGAAGTTCTACTTCCAACAACAAACGCAGTTCCGCTGAAATGAATCTCGGGAAGACAACTTCTGAGGACACCTCTGGCTTTGACGTCAACTTTCAGAGTTTCTGTTTTGGGGTTCGTACATTCTCTCTATTTTAATGCCTTTTAACGTACTCCGTAGTCGTTCTCTCTGCTCTTCTCTTTATTTTCGTCAGATGTCGGCTGCACACTAATTCATTCTCCCTAATTATCCTATTGAAGATAGGCGGAACACCAGCTAGATATCAGAAAGGGGAAGGGAGTAAGAGGTGTTCCAGGAGGAGCCGGCAGTAGAAGAAGAAATGGCAGGAAACAAAAACCTTCCTCTGTTCATGATGTCTCCATTAACTATTACTCCGGTGTCTGCTAGATGATCCCCACTAATTTCCTCATTAGTAGGTGCAAATGCATCTTACCATTCCGGCCTGCTTAGAGAATTGTTCACATAGGTGGACGCAGAATTGACAAAAATAGGGAATTATGTCAACGTTCCATGATTTACCACTTTGTTCGATCCTTATGTTTAGTTTTGTAATGCCTTGCTTCAGGCTTTTGTTATTTTTTAATTTCCTTCTGAGCAAAATTTAGCAGATCTTAATGTTTGTCAGATCTGAGAATTTTATTGCCTTCAAATTGCTGTGTACAAAATAAAGAGTGGGATTGTCGAGCAAAGTTGATGTTGGAGCCATGTGTTTGCATGCAAATATATGCGGTTCTACCAAAACAAAAACAGCACCAAAATAACTGGTAATTGCCCGCATAATAACATATACAGCCGCTCCCCTCCCTTATGAGTTTTAAAGGTTGCCGCTACAAGTTCCGTGGTCATCCATTTTCTGGTTTGAAAGTCGCAGTCCCCCACCTCCACGCGAGTTTCCCTAACTTCCATTTTCCAGGTTTTCAATATGCTGCTCACAAAGTCACACGCAAGTTAGGCTACTTGTGCTCGTGGAAGATACACCGCGCGTCTTTCAATATGCAGATATGCTACTGATTTAAGTCACGCAAGTTGGGCAACTTGTGCTCAGTAAAGAAAAACAATGTCTCTGATTATTACTTATTAGGGTCTCCAATTACGCTTAATTAAATAAGTATTTATGTCCGAATCTGCGCTCTAAATGTTCAAAAGTGGGCACGGATTTGAATTGAAGACAGTAGATCACTTCAATAAATATTCGCATGTTGCAAATGCTTTTTGTCTATGAAAGCTGTATTAGGCCTTTATCCAGGTCCGCGTCGAATAAAATAATTGCCCTAATCAAGTAGTGAGACGGAATCATGACCTCATTTTTTGTTTCTGTGCGAAGAAAATATCTTCCAGTTTCTACGCGGGAATGAAAACTAGAGGAAAACAGGTCATTAGGACTTTGACTTGCTACACATTCTCTGCCTGGCATTTGCGTCTCTCCTTTCCCGGTACATCCAAACTTTGAAGATGAGATGTTGGGAAGTGGGACTAGTCTGGCTTTGTCTCGAAGCAGATAGAAATAGTTGTCCAGTTTCGTCTTTGTAACCATCATCTCAGTGGAGAGTAACCAAGCAATCGAAGCGATCTTGGGACTTAACTTTCACCCATAGGGTTAGCTCAAGTGGAAAGTAACCGGTTTCCTCGTTTTTAAATGAGAGAACGCCACGTGTAGAAAAAGAGATCTAATGGCTTAAAAATAACAAAGTTGTTTTTTTTTAATAAGTTAGAAAATAGTATGGATCCAAAAAAAACAGGGAGCAAGGCTTCAAATGAGCTCAAAAGAGCTCTAGTACAAGGGCCAAAGGCAATCAAGTTACAACAGCAGAATTACAAAGCGGACAAACAAAATACATGCAAGATCAAATTCTTCTCGATTTCAACAGCGTTTACAGTAGACTCCAAGCTGAGATACAAGCAAAGTCCATCCTAGTGACGGAGAAGCATGATAAGAGGCAAAGTTGTTGTGTGTATGGTTTTTCAGGTTAACGTTAACGTTACTCTTCTTTCTCCTTTTCGTCCTTCTCATTTTTTTCCTTTTCCTCAATGAGTCGCATCCTCTTCTTTCTCTCTTTTTCTAGATAAACTCATAAACAAAACAACAAAACGCTAAAACAGATTTAAGAACAAAACAACCTCCACATAACCACAATAGACTTGGGTGAGTTTGAGGTTGTCATTCTTGACAACCATGGTTTGTGGGGAGGGGGCATAAACGTTGTTTTCCACCAGCTGCTTTGAGAATTATTTTTTGGTCATGGTGCTCTGTTTCCATCAAGAGAGGCTCCACGTCACCATAACCAAGGGAAGATGATGTTTTGGCTTCATCTAAATGTTAGCGTTTAAGAGATTTGCTCATCATGCGTAAGAAGCTTGTAAATTTTATAGACTCTTTAAATTGTAAGGAAAGATTGTAAATGTTGGATAGAAATTCCAAGAACTGTACTTGTATTTGGATTTTCTAGCAAGCTCTTAAGTTTTTTCAATGCATTCAAATGCCAGCTCATACTTCTTTTATTACAAGCCAATTTACTAACAAACTAACTAACAAATTGGGCAACCCACTAACAAATTGGACAACCCATTATCTTGAGAGAGTCTTGCAGAATGTAGATCTCTACCAAATTTTGGAACCTTCATTTCTTCAACATCCAACAACCCAGCAAGCTTCAGATGACATTATCCTTGTCGTTGCTTTCAGCCCTAATAACGTAATTCTCAAACACTACTCACTTTTCTCGGCCTCGTAACTCAACTCCCTTTTACTTCATCTCCTTCAGCCAGGTCTTATCTCACTCCCACAAACTGATTTCCAGCTGATTTCTAGTTGTTCCTTACATCATGTTGCTGCTATTATTTTTGGGATAAAATATAGCGTATATGTGTTTGTTAAATTGCGCAAGTGGCCTACTAGTGAAAGAGGATGCTTTGGAACATCCTCCCAAGACAGATTCTTTGTCTTATTTGTAAGCTCCTTCATATAGTCTTCTCCATGTCGTTGTTGCTTGCTTGTGCGGAGGGGGAGATAGGTGTCGATCGAGGAGGGGGCTGCACTCTACTGTCTGCGAAAATGGGAATGAGGGAGCCTGAGGGGCCTCGAAACCTTTAGGGTTTTGAAACCTCTCAAACGACGACGTTTTGCATAAAAAATGAAAAATAAAAATAAAACCTACCGCAAAATCTGGCACCGTAATCGGTATCGTCATGGGGCGGGGAGCGGTTTACGACACCGGTACCGGTAAACCGGCACACCGCCAATACCGGTGCACAACCCTACTTAGGTGAAGTCAACAAGAGCAGCAAAGAAGAAAGATGGGTCCCTAAATTTTGGTGTCTCATTTGAATTTTAATGGCAAGCGAAGGAGGAAGAAGCCAAGGAAGAAAAAAGAGTAGAGATAAGAGTTCAACGTTAACCTTCACGTTAAATGGAGAAAATGGCATGGTTCATTTATAGCCATTAGATCTCTTTTACTACATGTGGCGTTCTCTCATTTAAAAATAGGAAAATTGGCAATTTTGGTACTAGGTTTTAGTACCGCTCATGATTTAGTCACTGAGTTTCATTTTTTTACTATATGGTCACTGAGAATATATAGTTGTCACGATCTGGTCTTTCCGTCAAACCCACATTAAATTTTTAACCTGAATAGTGGTCAACCGGTTTGTTTACTGTTGAGACAAAAGTAACTTGTAGCGGTCGATCGCATTCTATTCCGTTAAAAATTAACGGAGATTTGACGGAAAGACCAGATCATCACAACTATATATTTTCAATGACCATATAATAAAAAAATTAAACATATTGACTAAATCGTCAGCGTGCTATAAACCTAGTGACTAAGTTGCCAATTTCCCTTAAAAACAAGAGGGAATCGATTGTTTTCCAACTAAAGGTGAGCCGCTAACATTTTAAATAGGTGCGTGGGTCTGCTGCAATTCGGTCACCCGAAATGCAACAAATCCCCCCTTTAAATAGGGCTCGTCAATAGGCACAACCAATATTTTCGAAATATGTAGTGATGGGCCATGAAATACTCGGCCCGACCAGACCACTTAGACTCGGGTCCATTAGCCTGTTAGACAGTCCCGACTATTCGACCTCGCATAGGAGTCTGGCATCCGATCTCAAATAAAAGTCTAGCCACCCGAGGACTCCTCATGGCAATTCGAATGACTGGCGACACTCTCCTAATACAACTTTACAACAGAATTCCTAGTATGATAAGGATCTTAGAGACTTCAGGGCTCCAGGTAAGATTAGGAGTCCTGAAGCCAATACCTTTAGATTCCATTTGGGACTCTACCACCTCCCTATATAAATAGTCAGGTATTCTCCTTCATATGATAAATTGAATTCTCACACACTGATGCTTAATGTTCATGCTCAAGTCTTACTTCTCTAATACTTATTCTTTATATCTAACTTGGTCGGTCGTTGGAGTCTCCGGATCCGAGGTCACTCCCCTCGGTGATTCCTGCAGGTTCATTTGACTTTCGAGCATTGTGGTGATTCTTGACATCATCAAGCTTCCAAACTAGGTGGTAATTTCTTGACTTCGTCGTATAGTAATATCATTAAATCTAATTATATATAGGCTCGTCAATATATATATCTTTTTTTTCTAATTATATATATCTCGAAATGAATCATTTAACTTTTGGACAGCGACTCGATCTAAGCAACTCTACCTTCTATATAAAGCAACAAAAGCAAAAGTAGCAGGTATCATTGGCCCATTGGAATCTACGGAAACTCAGAGAACATTGTCTGCGCATACTTTTTACACGAAAAGATTGCTCATAGCGGATCGAGGAGGCCATAGGACGGTAGTGGCCCGGAGAAACTTCGATAATGATGGGTGCGAGTTGTTCGTGATAGGACGGGGAAGAAAAAACAATGTGGCAAAGATGGACAAGTTGAGGGGTGGGATATATAATAAAAGCTAACGGATGCTAAAAGTCGACGTTTAAGGCAACAAGTTGCAGTTTAACAATATGGGTGATAACAAGTTGATATAAATTAGCCCAAAAGATCTTTAGTGGTCTTGGGAGAAATCCTCTAATCTCGGCACCGACGGTGATACCATTAAATGTATCATTTTAATTCCCACTTGCAGATGAGGCAAATTTCCTCTACTTGTTTTGTAAGGGTGCCAAGTATACCGAGTTAGGTTCAGCCGCAGAATTTGGGGAAATTAAAATAACGTGGAGCACGAAGCCCAAAATGAGGCCCCTCTCAGATCCTTCTAGAGAAATCTGTTAAGTCCATTTGGGAGGTACTTTCTTCCTTCGTCGTATGCAACCAACCCATAACAGCTTTGTCAGTTTATTTTGGGCCCAACTCGTTCTGTTTGAAACTGAAACGAAGAGAAGGTCTGAGGTCCAAATATAATGAAAAGCCCAATAAGCCCATAATAGCTAAAACCTAGCTCCATATGATCTTCCGATCCGGATCCAGACCTCATCGTTCTATGGGCATGTTTGAGCCCTAATTATTTTGGCTCAAAATTTTAGGTTTACTACTAAAAAATTCACCATATAATTTTTTATTATAATAATATTTATTAAAAATCTTCTCTCTCTTCACTTTTTCAACGACTCTCGTAACATTTCTTTACTTTATAATATTTCTCAAACCCCAATATCCAAAATTTTCACTCTCAAACATATCTCAAACATACCCATAAGTGACGAGAGAAAAATCTGCTCAGTAAGAGTTGCTGATGTATCTGCTCTTGCTCTATATATGAATGGAATCCTTGAAGTATCCAAATAATTAATTTAGCTGCCGAATTACAATAAATTAAATTGCTTGCCAATTTGGACGTCAATGCAAACATCCATAGTTAAATTATGTCGGATATTTAGTGCAAACACCACTAAATAAACACTGGGTGAATCAGATACAAACAGATAACAAAACCAAAGCAAAATTAAGCGGAACCCACATTAAAAAAAACAAAAAAAACAAAAAGAAGTGATACTCTGTTTTCTTTCACTATCGCTGCTTTACCTAACCAAATAATTATTAGGGACGATAATGCATCTAAAGCGCTGTAGACTTTTTGCCGGAGTGTAGACCAGAACGAAAGTCTTTTGCGGGGCCGGGGGCCATCAATGATCAGCTAACACGAAGCCAGGAATTTTCTTAAGAAACTTCAGTCCGAGTGACATTATTATGGCTTGGTTAGAGATCACATCTACCCAAGAAAAAAAAAATCTCAATCCATTTTCTTCCTGGAAGAAAGGAACATCAGATCCAGAATATATAATAAAGTATGCAACAAATATCCAATGAGTTGAACCATTCCACCAAATAGTGTTGTCAAAGATAACGTGAAGAAAAGATCAAACTTATATACTCTGGAGCTAAACGGCAAACTTGATCCAGTCTCCTTGATCTGATTAGGTATAAGCTGGCATCTCCATGCAGCTAACGACTGGTCACCAACAGTGCCGTTTGATAATGTTTTCCTCGTTTATTTGCCATTATTTGAGAAACTTACGAAGGAGGAAGTCCCTCTCACATTTGAAGGGTCATTTACCCTTGTATACCAGTGATTTACGTATCTCTCAACATAAAAATTAGGCAGCCCCATGGCCCAATACTCCAGTACACAAAGAAACTTCCAAGTTTCCTCCAATGGCTGCATATATTCATGCTACTTATAGCAAAAGGAGAGGTAGCAGGAACATCACTCCACTCCACTCAACATTAGCTGGTTTGATGTACTATGGTCATCTAGGACAGAACGTTTCCATCAGTCAACATTAAAGTTTCCAAGGCAGGGCATGTTAGGAGGAACCTATACAATACAGATACATAGATGAATACCGGATATACGAAGACTTTCCTTGACCCCAGTCCCCAGTTGTCATTTGAATCTTATCCCTAACTCCCTCTAAGAAGCGCAACCAATTCATAGTACTCAAGAGATGTCAAAGAAAGCAACCGGATCCACCGTATTGCCGAAAGGACAAGTCGTTTACATTACACCGGAGGGTACTACTTTGGAGAGCCCGATAATCCCTGATGAAATCTCCGCTGGCATTTACAGGTTGGACGAAAATCTAACCCATCTGTGTCACTGTGTGCGACTGTTAGGGTAGGTAGGCTTGGGGGTGGACCATGGCGATTGATGATTGATGCACAATCCTAATCCACTTGCCTGTGAGGTGGCCCCCATGTACACCTTACCCTCTAGGCAGTAGGCTCTAACATCAAATGCTGGTGGATAGTTTCGCCTCAATCTTATCCAACTGACGTGGAAATTCATTTCCGACTGGTAGCTCCTTGTCTCACCCCTTGACCCAGTCCTGAGTCCACGATTCGGGCCTTCCTCTGTCTCGGCTTGTCTATAAGTTTGGCTGGCTGGTCAAGCTTTCCATTATTTTTCGTCTCTCCTTTAAAAAAAAAAAGAAAAGAATCAGAGGAGCGTTTGCTTCTCCTCGCAAGACACCCACCTCGTTCAATCAAGTTTCCTAGTAATATACAGTTTAATGGTTAATTAGAACCATGAACTTCCATTATGATTCTTATTTTTTAATTAGATAGCACCCGGCTCGTAGATAAACGCGAGGTAGTCGTTGAATTGCCCAATATTGGCATGAAGCTGGATCAGGTGTTATACAAAATACTACCGGTCATTATTGCACTCCATGTGTTTTCCATATTTCTACACATGTTTATATATATAAACGTTCGAATAATTATGATCAAACGCAATCCACAAAACCTTAGCTGATTTGCTTAATTTGAACTTTCAAATATTTCCCATATTTGCACCAAAGGAATCTTTTAGTTATACGCGTTGTTTCTAATTGTCCAGAAAAAGATAATTACGGGATAATCATCTTAACTGCTTGTTACCACCTTAACCTAATTACTTTCTTATATATCTATATGAGATTAATGAACCATTAACGCATATTTAACCACGCCCCAAATAGAGTTGAATAGTTGATGGCTCCTAGCTATCAAAGCCATATTAGCCGGAGCTACCTCACTCAAATTTAGCCATCAAACTTCTTATCCCTCTACCTCTCTTCCCCAGAAACTTTCTTCTCTATAAATTAAATACCTATTTCTCCTTCTAAATCTCTATAAAAGACCTAGGATGACTATCTTTCTTCAAACTCTTTCCAACCATTGTTCCCTCGTCTAAAGCTTCTCCCATCTCTTCGTATATGGACTTATTTTATAAAATCCGGTAGATCAACACCGTTTCAAACAGACAAAGTAAGTATATATATATTATATTTACCGAGATATACACACATATATAAAGGTTCAGCCTTTTCGATTGTTACATAAGAAGAAGTCATGGGTTTCCTTCATAAGCTTTGGGACGAAACGGTTGCCGGCCCGGCTCCTGACACGGGCCTCGGCAAACTGCGCAAGTGTGATTCATTTCCAACGAGACGATCGCCACCTATGGTGACACCCAATGGGGTGCCAATAAGTAGGAGTATTACAATTCTTAATACTAACCCCAACCATAGAAACCTTTTGGTTGATCCCGGTTCGCCCCGGCCCGAGTCCCCAGCCAGCCCAAGCACTCCTGGGACACCATCCACCCGTAAGTTTAATTAACACAATCATTTCTTCTCTGATCTTGTCTGTGGGTTCTTTTAGCATGAAAGCTATCAAAATGGTGTAATTTTTGTTCTTCTTTCTTCTGCTTGCTTGGCTGTTCATTTGAATTACAAACACAGAGCTGGTTAGATGGAAATGCATGATGTAAAATTCCAGCTAGTTTCTTTGAATATGATTAATTACTTGAGGTTTATAAAGAAAATTACAATTCATTTGTGGGAAATAGCAGAAACTAAGAATTTCTTAGATTTTTACACGGGAGGGGTTGAAATTAATGGATCTTTTAAGGATTGAAAACCTTTTTCTTTCTCTCATTCAATTGATTTGTGAAGATGCATGAGGTTAGGGTTCACGTGGCTATTAACATATTTGAGAAATATTCTTTGAAATGCTATTTGCTTTTTCCTGTAATTGATTGCACAACCAAACATGCTCAAGACTTTTCTTAATTTACAAGCAAAGATAGATCATATCTTGTTTGATTATGTTGTGTATTCGGGGTTTGATTTACATGCAGCGGGGACACCAGGCGGTCTTTTCAAGAAAATTGCGAGGATGAAATCGTCGACTGATCAGGCATTAGAACAAGCCGATCAGTCAAGAAGTCCGTCCGCTTACGATTGGTTCTCTCTTTTATTCACTTTTACAATTCAATATTTATATATATTTCTATCTATATGTCATCAATTAAGTTGGGACAGCAAATTTGTTACGAGATGTAAATGCTATTGTACTCTAACTTCCGATAGAACATCGCGGTCCTGATGTTAATTCCCTTGCGTATACTGCAGGATCGTAATTAGTGCTCTGGATCGTTGAGATCAGAGGCGCAAGTTGGACGTACGTCGCACGTGATGATTTGTTACGAGTATCAGCAGCAGTATGCATGTGTATATAGAGAGGACTTAGACATAATATTGCTATATATATCATCTTGTGCGATATATGTGCATGTAAAATATATAACAACTACAGTAGTACTGGCTAGTCTAGTAAGAATAAAATGGTTTCCCATGAAGAACGGTTGCGGAATTAAGGGACCAAAGCTGGTTTGAGTTTCCAAGGAGGAAAGCTAGCTGCAGTGGGATAGGCCGATACCCAAGTTTCTAGCTAAATTTAGTTCAGTTTTTTTTTATGGGTGCATGCTTTTTGAGTTGATTGAAGTTTGGGGTGTTATTCTTGTTTCTTTCCCTTTTCTTAATATTATTTTTTTCAGCTTCACCAGTTTTTGTACATCTATATACCGATCGATTTTGGACAGCTTGTATACCTCCGTAAATATATGAACAGCTAATTGTGTTCTGAAGCTTCTGTCAAAGCATGGCTATCAGTTAGTGGAACCTGGAAAATCAGTTGAATTCGGGCTGTTGCCTGCTTGTTGGTCTCTCCTATATATAAATTGTAGTTGTGTCAGTGTGTATGAATGTTTTCCGTTAAACACTACATTGCAAAAACAGAAGCAAAATTGAATTTAAATAAAATCAAAATCGTTCTACTGGGGATGTAGCTCAAACGGTAGAGCGCTCGCTTTGCATGCGAGAGGCACGGGGTTCGATACCCCGCATCTCCAACCCTACTGTTTTTGTTGCCGCCAGAGGCCCAGAAGGGTAATGGATTATGTCCTCCAGAAGCCCATTCGAACAAAGAAGATCTGTTAAACTTCAGAAGTGAAACACTATGATAATTTAGTGCGAACATGGAATATTGGGTTGGGGCTAGTCTACAGTGGCTGCTTGTGTAAAATCAATATCCTGTCTTAGATATTCCAATCATTGGCGTAGATGAGGTGAGCATTTTCTCAAAAGCTGTCATATGTGATGGGAAATGGGGCCTAATAGAGCACTGTGATTACTTTACAAGAGATAAAAAGATCCTGCATTTAGTGTTTCCTTGATCAGAAAAGTTGATTGAAATATCTGCCAGCATATAGGTCCCACATAAAATATCGCACAAATCTTTTCCCATCTTTTTAAGTTTAATTGTCATATCCTTTCTTATCTGGTACGACAGTAAGGCACTTGTTCATGATGGCTTGAAGACTCACTTTTTTTATTTTGCTGTTAATGGATGTAAACCGAAGCCCCACTATATGTCTTATGGTTGGGAACGAGGTCCCAGATAGAACTCCGACAACTTTGAAGTTGCTCATCTTAGAAGTAGTCAGTCCACATAGGTAGTAAGTCAGGCCTCACAATTCTGTCAATAGGCTTGTTTGCCAGTGAATCTGGGCCTCATGGTGTTAAGGGTGGCATGATATATCAAGGACTCGTTCTGTTGATAAACATCTGAAGCTCAGTCATATTTTCAAAACTTGCATATGGTTCTTTATACTTCATTTATGAATGATCAAGGCCTCGAATCGCCATGAACAACTTCCAAAAAATTTCGAGTCCTGATAGGTAGAGAAAATTTGACGACAAACGAGAGATACACGAGACAAATATCGATCATTGGTTACCCTTCAAATGCCAACACGAATGGGGTGCTGCCTGCCTTCAGCTCATTCCTAGACCACAGTGCATCGTATAAATAAGCCTCCCCACCTGCGCTCCACACGCTTCTGTAATAACAGGAAAAACGAGAAAAAATGATGTGGGCCGTGGGCGATGGTGAGTTGCCACCGCAGCCACAAAGGATTATCTAAATTAAAGGAGCGGCATCTGTACGTCACCCTGTAAGCCAATGGCTTGCGCTCTTGACCTGACATTCCTCCACCCCAACCCCAAGTGAGCGGTGAGCCCCGCTATTGTCCACCGACAACTGTCGGTTACCATCTACAGTCTCGATACTATCACCCCACGGTGACTTTAGGTCACCGCCGAAGACCAACTGCTATACAGGTGCACGAAACCGTAGGTTTGATGGACCACGAGTTTTCCTCAATTTCCTCGAACTAAACTATAAATGATCTTATTCTGCTTATGTCGCAATTTTAGAAAAATTGTATGATCCAAATGATAAATACATATTCATATTAAAATATCAAATATTTTAGATATTTTTACGAGTGTCGGGGGCACTTTCTCTTTAACTACGCGATGGTCTGAATGTTTAAGTCTGGTTAAACTCTAGCGAGGCCATCGCCGTAATCTTTATCCGAACGGACCTCCCCATTCCCAGAGACGGAATTTATAGGGGGACCTAAGAGTCCAGCGTAACATAGAGCTCAACACCGGAAACCGGAAGGCCAACATGGCCCGGGTAATTTCCAAGAAGCAGGATGTTTTTTCCGTCAAATTGACCGAACGAATAAAAACAAGGTCCACCTTTCAAGCCGGCACCACCACCGTCACGCCGGTGACGGAATTTCCGCGCTCCATCCAATCACATCCTTCCACCTCAGCCCTCCCTCCCCATTCCTTCCCACGTGTACTCCCTTCTCTAACCCCCCTTGTCCGACGCCGTCAAACCCCCTCAATATTTTCTTTTTCCGTCAACCGATACAAAACAAAACAAACCAAACCCTCTATAGTAGTATCTGAAAATAAGGAAATACGAGTCGACCAGTATATTCGCCGATCGATCAAAACCCTAACTGCGACCCCCCTCTCCTGCTCTCTCTTTTTCTCCGTCACAAGAGAATCCCATCTCTTCTCGAAGATTGACGGTGACCAGGCGTTCACCGGTGGTTGTTAGCCATAAGCAACAAGGCAATCCAAGATACCGCGTAACTTCTCTCCCCCGAAGGATTCCTTCCCTCTCGGGTCGGCGGTACGTGTTCTGCGCGGACCGGCGCATGGTAGCGGCGTAGGGTGTGAGAGCTACTTGTTTGATTTGAAGATCGGGGAGAGAATTGATCCCCCAGATCGGCGCATGTAAGCACCGAACGATGGAAGAAGACGACGAGATCCAGTCACATCATTCGCAGGATACGGGATCTCCGGGTTCCCCACGGCCAAATGGCAGAATAACGGTGACGGTAGCTGCGGCACCACCAGGACCGGCAACGGGAGCTTATAACGCTATAACCACTCTAGCGCTCCCAATTCAGCGGCCAAGAAGCGGAGGAGGCGGAGCTGGAGGTGGAGGAGGATCAGGAGGCGGAGGAGGAAGAGAAGACTGTTGGAGCGAAGGGGCCACCGCAGTGCTGATCGACGCTTGGGGAGAGCGGTACCTTCAGCTGAGCAGGGGCAATTTGAAGCAGAAGCACTGGAAAGAGGTGGCGGATATTGTAAGCAGCAGAGAGGACTACGGGAAGATCCCCAAGACCGATATACAGTGCAAAAATCGGATCGATACGGTGAAGAAGAAATATAAGGTTGAGAAAGCGAAGGCCGCTTCCGGTACCGGACCTAGTAAGTGGCCTTTCTTTGAGAGATTGGACCAATTGATCGGCCCTACTGCTAAAGTCGCTGTTTCTAGTCCGCCCTTGCAACTGCAAAAAGTGCCTATGGCGATACCAGTTCGAATTCGTTCGGCGTCGGTGAATCATTATAACAGCAGTCAGTTCCTTAATAAACCGCAGAAGAAGAAGGGCGAGGAGGTGGTGGGGTTGAGAAGCGGTAGTGGACAAAGGATGCTACCATCTCGAAAGCGAAGCAGGGTGGAGTCAGAGTCAGAGTCGGAGCCAGAGCCAGAGCCAGAGCCAGAGCCGGAGGATGCCGATTCATTGGACAGCTTTCCACGGTCGGGGACAAATGAGAGGAAAAGGCCTCGGACGATGACGGTGATGGGGAGAGAAGGGAGGGGAGGAGGGAAGGGCGGGTGGGGAAACGCGGTGAGGGAGTTGACGCAGGCGATACTGAGGTTTGGGGAGGCGTATGAGCAAGCGGAGAGCGCCAAGGTGCAGCAGGTGGTGGAGATGGAAAAGCAGAGGATGAAGTTTGCCAAGGAGCTGGAGTTGCAGAGGATGCAGTTTTTTATGAAGACCCAGTTGGAGATTTCGCAATTAAAGAAGCATGGCGGGAGGAGGGCTGTTGGTGGTGGTGGGAATGCTAGTAATCATCATATCAATAATAATAACAATATCAATCATAGCGATAGCAGCAGTTAGATTTTAGATTTTCTGTGTTATTGTGATGGGTGAAGCTGACCCCATTCATGAAAAATCGTTCTGGGTTTAGTGTCTCTATGTGTGTATGTTGGCTCTCTTATTATCTTGTCACGGCTTTAACTTTTGTCAAATTGATGGCAGAGACTGACTAGATGCTCAAATACTGTAGATTGTGACTCCAATGTCAATCTCTTTGTTCAGTTGTTAGTGGTATTCTACCTTCTTAATCTAAAGCAACTTTGATGGTAGTTATTACATTGCCCTGGAAAGGAACAGCTTAAAAAGAATGCCCTCTATATCTGCCTATGATTTTGAGGGCCTGCAAATGCACAGGTTCCCTAAATGACATTCTAAGGTGTCTAGCTACCACTGTGACTCCATACTCTTAGCTTTCAGTCCATTTTCTAGCATTGTGTGAAAATTGTGATTTTCTGCCTTGGGTTCGCTAGAGAGGATGCGAATTGATTTTCTAAGATGCTCAGAAACAGCGTTTTGCGTTTAAATATATGTATGGTGTGTTTTGCTGTTGAGATTGTAAATTGATTGTTGTCTGACATGATTACAGAACTTTTTTCTTTCTTTTACGTATATAAGGTGAAGGACAGAGGGAACTAGTATGAGGATACGTTGGAAGAACTTATTCCTCCCATGACCAAATTGTTTTGTGCAGGAATGGGCTACAAAAATGGAGAATAACTTCACCTCTAGGATCTAAAGGTCTCCATTCAACTACTTCTCTCAGGACACTTAAGGCTTGCTAGCTTCTATAGGACACTCTTCAGAAAACAACTTCACTCTGTCTCTCAGTATGTCTACCATTTAAGCAAAGTTTGTTATGGGCAGACTCTGCTTAGTTGATTTGCTAGGTGGAGGCCAGCATGATCGGTGGAAGCCTAAGTGTACAAAGATCCACAAGAAGCCATTCAGCAAAAATTGTTGAAAAAGTGCTAGGACCTAGAAACAGAGAGAAATTCAGGGCAAGCAGGTCATGATAGACTCTTATGTATATATTTAGGAGGGAGGAGCTTAATATCTGTGCTAAGCCCACTTTTGTGCTTCACCAGAAGCCTTAAATGGGGAAGACCCTTTCAGAAACAAGAAGAAGATGATGGGTCAATTTTAACGATGATCCATCTTGTATGAAGAGCAGCAAGCATTTCAAAGATAAATTCAACAACTAAATCCGAATCTGTAAATTCCTCCAAAGAACATCCGATTTTGAAAGTATGATAACTGTACTGGACCAAAGAGGATCCATGACATCAGAGGACTTCTCTCAAGTTAAGTTTTAACTGCAGGGCCTTGGTAATCCTGCACATGGACACGTCCACTGAAACATCTATGACGCCAGGAAACTTCGCTTCAAGCCTAAGCATCTTTGGGCTTTACTGGCTTTGCTCGTTGTCAGCAATGCATTCATGAGCAAAGTAAGCTCTTCTCATGTTGCTTCGATTCCGAACCCGAATAGAAAAAAATAAACTACTGAACTTTGCAGTTCAGATGCGCTTCCACAGCAGTGGTCAGTTCTTCCATTTCCCACACCAATGAATAAGATAATTCTGGACTAAAAATATTTAAAACCCCATTATGTACACGTGCATAGCAATATGTGCTTTCATCTGTGTTCGAACCATGGAGAGAGAAGATAACTCGGATAAGTATTTACCCAAAGCGACAAACTAACTGAAATTGGCGGACGAAGAATTCAACCAAACCACTTAAAGCACAACGCATCGTTCGAAATCCTTATGTTGCTGGGTTTTCTACGGTTATGTAAACTATAAACTTCGAACCTAAGCTAATTATAGGACGCCAGAAAAACAAACTGTTTATATAGCACGCCATTAACGAAGTTAATGTAAAACATGTCCTCCCGCCGACGGTATAAACCGGTGGGCGGTGGGCTACCTCCTCCTAAAGTTCCAACCCGAGGTTGATTGTGGAGAGGGAAAAGAAGTCCACCCATCGTGCAATGAGGATCTTCGGATCTAAATGATTTTCACTCAATCGATCAGTGGATCTCCAATACTTGGTCGGGGCCACATAACAAGCACTGTCCATGCGAAGGAGATGGTGGATCTTAATGGCGGGGGCACAGTATGTATCATATTCCGTCGCTTTTTGCTTTTTCTCACTAATGACAAAACACAGAATTTTGTACGCTTTTGGCTTAACCATGATCTCGTCTAAAAGCTCTCATTAATTCCCACATTTTTTAAACCTCTATAATAATCCCAATCAAAGGATAATAAATATATCATAATAACCGTTTGCAAAGGGAAGTAAAATGGCGGTCTTTGAAGGGCAAATAGAGAAGATCTTTTTGCCACGTCCCCAAGTGCTTTAATGATGTGATGGTGGTTTATTGGTTTTGTGCTGTTTTACACGTGTAATACAGTTATTGATGGGTAGAAATTTTGTCCATCAGCGCTATCGTATTAGCCACGTAGCATTCTAATAGTATCTTTAAATTTGATTCTTTAAATTTGATTCTTTATTTTAATCAAAAATTTCTTTTCTCTATTTAAATTATCAATTTTTTAAAAATATTCTCAGTAATTTCTTTATTTTAACAATCTATTTTTATTATTTTATTTAAATATTATTATTTAAATATTTCTTTATTCTTTTTCTAATATTTATATTTTTTAATATTTATTTTATCGTAACATCTTATCCTAAAAATATTTATTTTTAAATTTTATATTTTACTAACTATTGGAATTTTTTAAATTTTAAGATGGTGAAGTGAACAATCATTTTTTTTAAATAAAAAATAAAAAAAGAAACATAAAGAAACAAAATATTATTATTTTTAAGTTGGTGAAGCGAATAGTGGTTCTCTAAAAATAGAGTGAATAGTTAAACTTTGTTGTTAAAATTTGTTAAATCAGAGAGAATGTTGATAAGTGTTTTTTTAATTTTTTAATTAAATTGACTCTCTATTTTAACTAAAAGGTTCTGTTAGGAATGCTTTTAAGATAGGTAACTAGGCAACATTGAAAGGGGAAGATGTCAAGATGTTAACCCTCGAGGGGTGGAAGATCTGTGATTCTGTGTTGCTTACACGTTCTCTAAATTTTTGGATTCTCGTTGTTGTCACAGAAGTGGCTCGCATCCAAACCACCAACCAACGAATGGCTATTTTCCCAAATTTAAAGTTAAATTAGGACTACGATTGCTTTTATGCTTTGTTTTGAATCTTAATAGGAGGTATAGATGGAAGAAAATGAAGCATTTGAATTATATTGACATGAACATGAAGATCGTGCCAGATTTTCACATGCTTAATCTCAATCAAAAGGTTAATTTTTGTTAGGGTTAATGACCAAATAGACCTTGGGTTTTATGGCCATTATCGATTTGGTCCTTAAGTTTTCAATTTGGTCACATAAGTTCTTAGGTTGTCCTCATTTATCGATTTAGTTCTTCCGTCCAATTTCGTCTCCTCCATGCACAGTAAGCTAACGGTGGACCACGTCACCACCGCTTCGTCGAGCGAATGGGGATTCTCCCCTGTTCAATTTTTTTTACATGGACCTTAGTTTTTTATTTTTTGTTTTTAAACCAGACACGTGTTGCGATGTTATTGGTGGTGACGTGGCCCACCATGGAAGAGACGAAAATCGATAAATGAGGATAACCTAAGGACTTATGTGATCAAATTGAACACCCAATGACCAAATCGATAATGGGCATAAAACTCAGAGACTATTTTGGTCATTAACCCATTTTTTTATAGGGTCCACTATATGCAAGGTGCAAAGACGATAACATTGCTTCTAGCGACCTTTAAATTGCATTTTGGAGTTTAAAAAAAAGGATAAATGCAAAAAATAGTTTGTGTGATATACGCGAAAATCAAATTAGTTTTCGTGATAACAAAATTATAAAATTAGTCTCCTAATTCCACTTTTGTTTGTCGTTGGTCTTCCATCGTAGACTGCTTTTATACTTTTGTGAAATTCAATAACTAATTTTACACTTTTGTTATCACAATGACTAATTCGATTTCGCATATACCATAAAATATTGATTTTGTATTTATCCTTAAAAAAATATCATATATAAATATTAAAACAGTAATAGTACGTAACTTTTTGTCCAAAAACAGTAGTTTAGCTATAGATATAATGTGTGGCATAAGGAAAATGGAATTCAATCTTTAAGAGTAAGGTCCTAATAACGGTCTACATTTAGCTAACATATTAATGAGGTATATCGATAATATAGAATTTTTTGATGTATTGATTTAACGATTACCATTTATTAAGACCTTATTATTAAGATCAAAACCCTTCCTAAGGCCATAACCTACGACCCCTGAAAAATCTACCGGAAAAAGTTTATCTTCTGTGGACATTTTTTAATTTTTTAAATAATTTGTACATTATTTTTTTAATTTCTCTCTCACAAAGCGTGATAATGTGTAATCTTAGTCCTTCTATCTTCCTCTAAGTAACTATCATTAAGTAAATGATGTCGTCTAAGAAGTCATATCTAAGCAAGCGATGCGATCTATTAATAAAATTTGCTTGGTCATATTGCTAGTAGATCCAACAACTACAAATGACCAAATTTTGATGCAAATCATTGAACGCGGATAACAAATATCCCAAATTGACTTAAAGGCAACAACTTTTTTTTTTCCCTTTTTACCTCAAATAAAAATCCTCTACTTCTACCTGCAATTGTATTTGTTGGCCTTTTTTTAAAAACAAATTATTAGTAAATTTCTATTATTTACTATAATTTATTTTAGGGATAAATATAAAATTAATCTCTGTAATATAAGCGAAAATCGAATTAGTCCTCATATTAGAAGAACATAAAATTAGTTTACGTGATTCTATTTTTGTTTGCCGTTGGTCCTCCATCATAGACTGATTTTATCAATTTCTAAAATTATAGAAGAAGAACATCGGCGGTGGGAGAGCGAGTGTCGCACAATTACTAGCTTACGGCGTACTTATAATAATTCGTCGTGGACGTTGTAGGAGGGTAGTATGGTAAAAAAACGAGAAAGACCGCGGTCACGGCTTGAACCGCACCGCACGGTATGCTGATAATTCTTTCGCTCACTTTCAAATCCCCCTGACTAAAAAAGAAACCGTTAAATTTTAGAACGCTTCGCGAAAGAGGTATGCAGTGGTGAATGTACAAAGTTGACCATGCCTCGACTATGCTTAAATTACGGAAATGCTCACTTCGTTGAGCAGTTGTCCATCAGTGAACTAACCCATCTTCCCTAAAATAATAACTGATAGGGCCGGAAGAAACGAAAATGTTGCTGTCACGTTATCCCCTCCATGTTGATGGTCTAATTGCAATGTTTTCTATGTTGAAAGAAATCAAATTAAATTAACAACTTAAGGACGTGGTATGGCAAAAATTAATAAATTACAAATCATTTTCGTATTTTAAGCATAAGGTCTAATATAGGGGCTGTTCGGTATTTGTGTATTCTCAAGATTTTTTGAATCCTGAGAATACACAAACCGAATATATTTTTTAACCTCACCTAAAAATAATTACCGCACGCATACCAATAAAGTTAACATCACCTAAAAATTTTTAAAACACAAAAAATTCTCAAAAAACTAACCAACCGAACATCCTCATAATATAAGCTATTAGACAGTTAAATAATATAAGGTCTAATACTTTTGGAAAGCTATTAAATAATAACGGTCTAATATTAATAACTTATATAGCAATCATATAAATGTTCCAATTTCTTTAATAGAACTATATTTCTTACCATAATTAAGTCTTTGATTAGTGGATAAGTTTTTAAAATATAAAAAACGAGAGATATTTACATTAGTACCTTTTTCTTTGAAATGGAAAAAATTAACTTATTCTTTTGGTTATATTTGTATTTTTTTTTTCCAACACGAGCTTCACACCCTTTTGTATAGACGGCAGAGATAAAAATGGACTGTATGGTCATTTTGAGTCAAGCCCATCATCCCCCCATAGCTGTGCATTTGACTAGCATCGCATTGCAGAGAAGTCTATTTCTGTAATTTTATGCATCGGCAGTCATTATCTTTTCAATCATAGTTTTTTTTTTTATCATTTTCAATCATAGTTAACTTAAGAATCAGTTTTAGCAATGACATTCTACAAAACTTGTCTGAAAGCACACTACTGTTTCTCCCTCTCTCTTTCTCGCTCTACTCTGTACAGAGAGTGTAGAGAGAGAAAGGAAGATACATTTTGATTTTGTGGGGAGTAAAGCGAAGTCCATATTGTCATTGTTAGGGTTTTCTGTGAACCTAAACCAGTATAAAAGAAAAACCCATTGAAGAAATTTGATAAAGCTATTCTCAGAAGGAGACCCAGAGGCAAAGAAGGAAATAAAGAGAGGATATAAGCGGAGAGGGCGAAATGTTGGTGCCCATTTGAACCCGAATCGGAGGATCCGATTACAGAAGTCCGAGATCTCAGAAGATTGACCTCTCCGGTACGCTCTGATTTCAACGATCGTTCTCACATTTGCTTCGAACTGTCCGAGTGATTAGGGCTTTTGAATTTTGGCGTGCATTTTTGTTTGCCTACTTTGTGAATTGATATTTACATCTATTACCGTATGTATATTCTTTTCTGGGATTGGCTTGGTTTTGCATTTGCATACGGTTTTAGGAGTGAAGTCTCTGTCGGTTTCGTTTGGGTTCGATACTTATTGAACCAGATCTGGGACAAATACGATTGATATTTCTGACGTGTGTGGTTTCTATTTTAGTATAAGAGCTTAGACTTTTGGTGCATTTGGTTTTGGAGTTGGATTTTGGGATTGAGATCCATTGGCTATTTTTGGTAAGCATTTTGGCTTAAAAGTTAAAAGCACTGTGGGCTTTAGCGGCCGGACATCTGCCTTCAAATTTATAGTCACTCTTAAGTAATCCTTTTTTCCTTGAAACGTGGTTACTATAAGTTTTTTGCGCTCGATAGCTTCAAATTTGTTTGTAATTTATGAAATTAGATTTCACTTGATTCATCGCTTGTAATGGATGTTAATTTCTTTCAATTTTCGTAATAAAATTTAGAATGTGCATTGTGGCCGTAATGTTTTGTGATTGAGATGTTGAGGGTTCTAAGACTTCATTAATCAAAATTTTCAGGATCAGAGGTTTCATTCTGCTGAAAATACATCTGGATGTATGAATACTTTAGAGAAGAGTTAGCATTCCTAGAGTAGCAGGAAGATGAAGTCTGGCATGCCTCTTGATTGCGCCGTGTTCCAATTGTCCCCAAAGCATTCACGGTAAGGATAATCTGATATGGCTGTTGCTTTCCTTATTATTTTTTTTTTCATGTTTAAGTTTCTCTAGTCTTACTATCTTGATATATTATTTTCCCTTTTTGGGCAGATGTGAGTTGTTTGTCTCGAGTGATGGAACCACTGAGAAGCTTGCATCAGGATTGGTTAAGCCATTCATGAGCCATTTAAAGGTTGCAGAAGAGCAGGTTGCTCTTGCAGTTCAAACATTTAAGCTGGAGGTTGAGAATTGTAAACATGCTGAGACATGGTTCACAAAAGGAACACTTGAAAGGTAACATATTGCAAATTAATTTTTTACTATATTTGGATTTTGTGGCCTTTCTACACAATTTCATTTCTTGAGTTTCTCTTTGGCTTGTTTGGAACTTGTTCAACAGGTTTGTGCGGTTTGTTAGTACACCAGAGGTCTTGGAACTGGTGAACACGTTTGATGCGGAGATGTCTCAGTTGGAAGCAGCCCGGAGAATATATTCACAAGTAATGACTACTTCTTGATTAACGATACAACAAATGTGCCAATAGTTGGCATACAATTATTTTTATTTCTGAACTTTCAAACTTATTGTATCGCAGGGGGGAGGAGATCAGCCTTCTAGTGCATTAGGTATGTTGCGTCTTTCTAGTCAGATTAGGTAGTTGATTTTACTCTTTGATCTTGGATTGGTCTCAACAAAAGTAAACTTCCCAATAGTCTTGGAGTCTTTTCAAAAATATTTCTTGATAGTAGATTAAGTGACAACTCATCAAATGCAGTTATATGTTAAGATATACATTAAGGTTATACAATGCCAAAATTTGGTAGTATAGCATGACCTGTTCCAGGAAAACAAAATAAATAAATACCCGAATAGCTTGTTTTTTTCCACCCTAAACTACGGTGTTATTTTATTGTCCGTGTCAACAATAAAATCGAGCAATCAGTCCCATGATTTTGCGTACAACTGCCAATAGACCCCCCCCTTTGATATTACAATTAAATACAAGCATCCAAATTATGTGTACAGAGAATGTAAACATAAATTAAGGTTTTGTATCTAAAAATGGGATTTGAAGTTCCTCTCTTGACAAAAGCAAAATATTAGGACCATTACTTCCAGCAGAAATGTTCGATTTAGGGATTGGATATTGGAGGAAACAAGTCTCATTGGAAAAATTGAAAAATGAGCATGGAATTAAACTTGATCATCTCACTGTTGCTTTTGGTTAATTTCTCTTGCTCTTTTTGCTTTTTCCATAAAGTCTACACGGTTTGTTTTCCCTGAATTTGAGGTTCCAAGGTATAGGACTTAATTTTTTGAATCATTTTTGTCTCCTTCCTACTCATTCTCTAAGAAATTGAATGGAAAAGAAGTTCAGGGATTAAAATTTCATTGGAGCTGGCATGATTTCTTGATTAGGTGCTCAACTGTAAAGGAGAAACCATTGATGGCATTGGTCTAGATTTGGAGGTATTGGTCATAAATCTGTGAAGTAGGTGTTTTTGTTGGCATACATGTTGAATTGTGGTGACAGATGAGTTTCAGACGAGTTGGGGACTGTGCTGAAGGAATTAAGAAACAATTGATGAGTGAGGTGGAGCTTTGAGTGGGTGGAGAGGGATGGTGATGAGCCATAGGTGGTGTTAGCCACATTCACTTGGGAGCTGGGAGCTTGTCCCATGGGATCTCATATGATTACCTTGTCGCTATTGTAAAGCATCTGGTGTGCCTGGTTCTAGGGCTGCATTGCGGCTTTTGATTTTTGCATGGGACACTATAGAATTGTGGCCTTGATGTCGGGCATGGAGCAGTTGAGGTATTGAGTTTTGGCACTGATGTTGGGCATTTTGATCCTTTCAGTGGCTCCACTAAGTGGGCCACTTTGGTTTGATGAACTTTGGGGTCATAATACTTCTGTTTGCTGGCAAGGCTTTGCTTCTGCTGGATCAGAGATGTCTTGCTTTGTAAGTGAATTGGTTTACCTGAAAAAAATGCAAAATTGGGTTGATGCTCGCATCACAACTATAGAGATAATTAGTTTTTGTATGTTCTCCTGAGGGACAATTGCTGCAGCAATTGTTTAAAACCTTCCTCTCACTTTAAGTGTGAGGCATTGACTCTTTATCTCACTGTAGATCGTTGCCACAATTGAGCCTTAGAAGTGGTTTGGAGTTTCTGTAGGCAAATAGTTTTAAAACAATCGAGATACTAAATATCTGGCCTTTATTTTTTAATTTGTTGAAACAAATCCTTCTCATTTTCTCTGGCCTTTATTAGACATTTGAAAATTTTACTGAGTATGAAATGCTGGAATTATCCAGCTAAACCTCCATTTTTTTTGAAGCCCGACTCATTTAACATGCTGGAATGGTTTTGGATAATGTGTTTCAGGTGGGGATGGGACGGGAACCACATTGGCAGCAGATGCAACAAAGTAATACTTGCTTTTTCCTTGTTCTGATCAATGTTTGTTTTAATCTTTTGTTTAGTTTCTTGAGTTTTCACTGAAAGATGTCACTTTATACTTGATTGTGCCTTGTTCTTCTCAATGTTTGTTTGAAATATTTGATCAATTTCTGAAGTCGTTACTGAAAACTGCCCCTTTATGTACCAACATGGGTTCGAAGACTTTTGGGTTTCATTCCATGTTGCAAAATTTTCTTAGTCAATTTCTCTGGTATGTTGGGAAATGTAGGAATCACCATGTCTATCTGCTCATGGAATTTCAAGTCTACTGGATTGTCAAAGTTTTGTTGTCAGAGTGATATTTTTGAGCAGGTGGGCAGAGACTTGCATAAGCTATCAACTGTTAATAAGTGCCAGTGACAAAGATTATGTTGATTATTTCATATGGTGAAGGTGATGATTGTGATTATAGTTAATGAATGCATTAATTAATCAGAGCAAATCTGCAAATTGCAAATGATGAATTATGCTACAACAGCTTTTCCTGATATGTGTAATTTGTCTCTCTAAGAGTTGCTTTCTATTTTTTTTTTTGCTGCTTTCACCATTTATTACAGAAAGGAGCTTCTGAGGGCTATAGATGTACGGCTTGTTGCTCTTAGGCAGGACTTGACCACTGCTTGTGCTCGCGCATCAGCTGCTGGTTTCAACCCTGACTCAGTGTCTGAACTCCAACTTTTTGCAGATCAGTTTAGTGCCCATCGCTTGAAGTAAGAACTCTAGAAAATCCTCTCCTTCCCTTCTCTCTTTCTTCCCTGCCCCTACTTTTTCTCTTGGGAGTGTGTTTGCTTGCCCCTGCGCGTTTGTTTGTATGTGTGCGCCGGTTCTTGTGTTTGTGTAGTGGCATCCAAGTGAACCTTTTTTTTTAATACCCATTTCGTGCTGGGTTTTGGTAGCACAGGGAGCAAAGAATCTTGCTCTGCTTTGCTGTACTGGCAAGTACACCGGGAAATAGCAGGAATTGTTTAAGACTCCTTTATGTCAAAATCTCTGCCCAAACTGCAGAAAGTAGAGAGTTTAAAATTCAATCTGCTCTTTACAGGAAGTTATTTTCATACCCTAATGGTTTCTAAAGGCATAAAATGGGACTAAGAGAATATAAGATAACATTGATCGTTGCTACATGTTTTCCTTCAATATGTGGCACCGTAGAGTCTTGGTTTTAGAGACAAATCATTAATTCATTGGCAAGCTTTGCAGGTTACTTTATTAACAATATTTTGTCCCCCTTCGATTAATTCCCTGTAATGCCAGATAGTTACTGAAACCTTTGATTCTATCCTTACGTAATTCTTCCTCTCCCGTGGACTCCCAAAAGTCTCAGGCTGTCAAAGGATTTTGACACTTTTCTTTTTGACTTGTTTCATAGGCCTTCAATCCAAGCAGATACCTTGTTTTTTTATGGAGGTTGTTTACTTTTATACTGCATTTTCAACTTAGTCTTGGTATATTCACAATCTTACTTTAAACATCTTCTGTGGGTAAAGAGAGGTGGGGTTGTTGTCATCTGACACGAGTCTGGTTTGGTTTCACCTGTTCGTATTTTGGCTCTTGACGCTTTGTCAAGTCTTAGGATTGTGGAAGTAGCTCACACCTTTATTTTCCACATACCTTACTTCCATAAGTCCAGTACCATTTTAGTGATTTTGGTAATGGCTCTGGTTTTGTGGTAGTGGTAGTGAAGTCGGCAGATGGGAATCCAAACTCCCATATGTTTTCAAATGCCCCTAATTGAGGCTCTATGTTGGGGGACTGGTTAAGCTGTTTAGGTTAATAATCAAAGTTGATAGGTCACATACAGGCTCCATTATTATGCCTCAGATCATGTAACTGCTAAACTCTGTTGAAATTGATTTTCTTTTCTTTTTAAAAAAAATGAAAGACATATGTACCTGTTAAAGTGGCTGACCTGACAAGGGCTTGTGATCTTATCTTTCTGTGAGTTTGATCTTTCAGATGTGACAATTTCAATCTTGGGTCGCAAATGGCATGGGGCCTTAGTTTTATTGCATGATTTTTATGATATATTTCTCTTGGTCCACCACAAGTTGCATCATACCCTTCCCCAAATAGACAGCCAGAGATTGTTTCTCTGTTGATTTTTGTTCTTGCAGTAGGTGGGGTCCACCCTTGAATTGATCAGGTCCCTGACCTGCTGGTTTGTTCTATTATCCTCTTTTCTTCGTTTCTTCAAGGTTCAAATTGCATGGACGACAAACATGGGAGTCGGGTCCAACCTTGTGCCATTTTTTTTTGGGGGGGGGGGGGTACTGAAAGTTTTTAAAGCTTGGCAGAGTAATATAATGAAGCAACGGGAATTTCCGTTTGTTTCTGAGGGTTGGGCTAATTAGGCCATATTGGGCTCTATGAACTAGTGTATAGGGAGCCCAATTCACGATTGGTGAAACAGAAATGAAAAACTGAAAAGGAAAACGTGGCCATCGCGCTCACGATATCAAATCGGCGGGTGTAGCAGTTATCGAGGTCCATTTGGCCCTCTACTTCTAACTTCTCACCTTGTTTTTGCTCTTAAATTCGTAATGCTCCAAACTGACAGAAAGTATAAAAATGGAAATCACTTTTAATGTTTTTATTCTGCGAAATCCTTTTATTAGAAAGTAATCTCTCAACTTTTGTACAGCGAAGCTTGCGCCAAATATATCTCACTGTGCCAGAGAAGACCAGACATGATCAACACATGGAAGCCGTGTGTCGACGATCGAGCCGTCAGGTCATCCACAGGGTCCGACATGTCAATCGACGACCCTACTGAAGACACCACTGGGTCCCAACTGAGGCCCCTCCAACCCCAAAATAAGCAGCCAGCCAGTCAAGACCAACGACAGCAACTTCCCTGTCACCTAAACCAATCACAGACTTTCGCGTGCCAGCAGCCCAAGTCCCTCGCTACTACGTTCCCAGCACGGTGCGACTTCAACGAGAAAAACGAACCAAAAGAGGAACGGGCACAACCAGATGCCAATGTGATGAACGACAAGAAGGAAGAGTCTCCGACCGAGACATCTTCTGTTGTGGTCAGTCAACCTTCGAGGCGGCTTAGCGTTCAGGACCGCATCAACCTCTTCGAGAACAAGCAGAAAGAGAACTCTGGTGGCAGTGGAGGCAAACCCATTCTAGTGAAGCCGGTGGAGCTGAGGAGGCTCTCGTCTGACGTGACATCTGGGCCTCCATCGGTCGACAGGGCTGTGTTGAGAAGATGGAGCGGTTCAAGCGACATGAGCATTGACTTGACTGGGGAGAAGAAGGATGTTGAGAGCCGTTTGTGCACACCATGTTCCGCCGCTGCTATTTTGCAGGACAAGTCGGATGACATATTTTCCAGTGCATGTGAGGATAAGGAACATAGGGGGTTGAATGACACGGAGAGCTTGTCTAAGGTCGAGGTAGGGTGTGATTCTGATAGAGTTGGTGATGGCAGGTTGAAACATCAAGCTGAGGTGCAGAGCCACGTTGGAGGGGTTTTGGGCAAAGACAAAGAGGTGGCAGTAAAGGGGCCAACAAATCGGAAGAATCAAGCAGGGTCTCTGCCCCAATTTAGGGGTCTTACTGGTAAAGCTGGGCTGGCTGGGTTGAATAACCAGGGGGTTTCCCAGGAGAAGTTGAAAGTTTCTTCACGTAGCGAAGAGAGGTGTGGTGAGGCCAAAGATCAAATGGGTGTTGAGACGCAGTCAAAGGGATTTTTGGACCAGACTGAGGTTGCTGGGCTGAAGAATCAGTTGGGAAGTTTTGTGAGCAAGGCCGGGGATGGTCCAGAGGTTGGTGGATTTGTACATAAAGTGGAGGATTCTGTGCTGAGGGATCAGCCGGTGATTCAATCACGTTCTAGGAGTTCTCAGAGCCATTCTCGCTCTTTGTCAGGACAATTTGATAGTGGTAGTGGGCTAAAACCCAAGGAAACCACCTCAGCTCAGCTGAAAAAAGTTGAAGGTGATCAATTGGATGTTCAATCCAGGTGGAGATCTTTTGCTGGAGCACTTGACGAGGTTGGTAAGAAAGAGTTGCGGTCATCTGATAGGGAACAAATGAAAGTGGAAGATTCGGGAGTCCAGAGCATGAAGTTTCCGAAACCGGTATCTGCTCGTCGGGAGCAGATTAAGAAATCTCAGGGTAGGAGGGATGAGATTGGTTCTGCTTATGAAAACCTCAACTTGGACTATCCTGATGAAAAAATTTCAGAGACAGAATGTATCTCAGTGAGCACAACAGTGCAATTGGAGCAAGTTCAGAGAGCTAGGCAGTCTAAAGGAAATCAGGAGCTCAATGATGAGCTCAAAATGAAAGCTGATGAGCTTGAAAAGCTTTTCGCAGAGCACAAGCTTCGGGTTCCTGGGGATCAGTCTAGTTCTGCACGAAGAAATAAGACTGCTGACAAACAGATGGAACAGGCATCAAATTCACAATTCAGAAAATCAGCAGTAGGGGAGACTGCTCCTGCCCAATTGCCTGATAAAAACTCAGTGATCGAAGGAGCTGGGGCTTCTATTGTTATGGACAAGTTCAATACTCCTAGTCCGCTGATGAAGATGGTAAATAACCAGGATTATGGTGGCACTCTGCGGAAGAACTTTTCTGAATTGAATTCAAGAGATGAGTCCAGAGGAAAATTTTATGACAAGTACATGCAGAAAAGAGATGCTAAACTGAGGGAAGAATGGAGTTCTAAAAGACCAGAGAAGGAAGCCAAGATGAAGGCTATGCATGATAACCTTGAGCGGAGCAGATCTGAGATGAAGGCAAAGTTTTCTGTATCTGCCGATAAACAGGATTCCTTGTCAAGTGCTCATCAGCCTGCAGAGAAACTCAGATCTTTCAATTCGCGGACAAGTATGAAGAGGGAACAGGTACTTGTATTCTGGGTTTGTTTGTATGAAATTATTGATAAACATGATGATTGGCAGAATTGACGTTTAAAATGAATTTTTTGAATCCTGAAGCTGGATTTTGATTCCTGATTTTTGGTCACTGCTCATAGTGAGACTTTCCTTTTACAGCATCCAATAGATTCCTTACAGAGTGAAGATGATGAAGACCTTTCTAAATTTCCTGGACAGAAGTTTTATGGACAAGACAGATTTTTCAATGAGCCATCTAGGGGGGATGTTGCTTCCAGAAGCGCTCATACGAAGAAGCTTATGCCTAATAGAAACATGTCTTCATCTACCCCTCGAACCACAACCCATTCAGTTCCACGATCATCAACCAAAGTTTCCAATTCCAGTTCTGGGAAGCGAAGAATGCCATCGGAGAATCCTCTTGCGCAGTCGGTTCCAAACTTCTCAGATTTTAGGAAAGAAAACACAAAACCTTCTGGAGTTGGCAAAACAACAACACGCCCACAGCCTAGAAGCTTTGGCCGCAGCAAGAGTGCCACTGACGAGATACCAACTGCTAAGGAAGAGAACCCACGGCGGTCTCAAGCCTTAAGAAAAAGCTTTGGTAATCCTGTTGAGTTCAAGGATTTGTCCCTCCTGAACTCTGATAGCTCTGTCTTGGCTCCATTAGAGTTTGAAAAGGAGCAGACGGAGCAGAGCCTGTATGAAAATTTTCCAAAGAATGTGGATTCAAAGCCTTTCCTCAGGAAGGGTAATGGCATAGGTCCTGGTTCTGGAGCTAGTCTTTCGAAGCTAAAAGCTTCACTGGCATCTGAGACTTTGGAGAATGAAGACGAATCTGATGAATTGCCCTCTGAGGCAGAAGAGTCAATGGAGATGGTCAAGGGGGAGGAAGAGGAAGAACTTGAAATCATGCCAGTTGAAGATCCAGGTTACATGTATAATGGAAAAACAAGACTGAGCCAGGAATCTGACAATTTGGCTAACTCTGGTTCTGAAAATGGTGATTCCATGAGATCTCTTTCTCAAGTGGACCCTGCTTCTGTTTCTGATTTGCCTGCTACTGAGCCTTCAACATTCCACAGTGCAGGGTCTTTGCAGGACTCACCTGCTGAAAGCCCTGTCTCATGGAACTCATGCTCACATCATCCATTTTCATTCCCACATGAGACCTCTGATATTGATGCTTCTGTAGATTCTCCAATTGGGAGCCCTGCATCCTGGAATTCTCACAGTCTTACCCAATCAGAGGCCGATGCAGCTCGAATGCGAAAAAAATGGGGAACTGCTCAGAAACCTATCGTTGTTGCTAATTCATCCCACAACCAGTCTCGCAAGGATGTCACAAAGGGTTTTAAACGGTTATTGAAATTTGGAAGGAAAAGTCGTGGGGCAGATAGTTTGGTCGATTGGATCTCTGCTACAACTTCTGAAGGTGATGATGATACTGAAGATGGGCGGGATGCTGCCAATCGGTCATCAGAGGACTTGAGGAAGTCAAGAATGGGATTTTCACAGGGTCATCCATCTGATGACAGCTTCAATGAGAGCGAGTTTAATGAACGGGGTAACCTGGTTTATCTTTGTTTTGATTAGTTTTAGTTTTCTGGGAGTATTCATTTCCTCATATAATGGCTACCAATTTTTTTGCTTCTTTCCTCAAATAATTAATCACCCTATGGCTTTCAATTCTTGCAGTGCAAGCGTTACAAAGCTCTGTCCCAGCTCCTCCGGCAAATTTTAAACTGAGGGACGAGCATTTGTCTGGAAGCTCCTTAAAAGGTGCGGTCAATCAGCACTAATCTGTTTCTGCACCATTTATCAGATTTTTTTTTTCTAGCAGTAATGTTAGCAATGCGACAGGATGAAGATATGGTTATTCTGCCATAGGTAACAGTTGCTCAAAACAATGTATACGTAATCCCTCTCTCGCAGAAACCTATATATGTATGTATGTCTTAGAGAGTCGTGTCATGGATGCAGGAAAGGAAATCCTTAAAGAGTATTTGTTAAAAACAATTGCTGAACATTCTTCTGATAGTTATGTGCTGGAAATTTAATTTACAGCTCCAAGATCCTTTTTCTCGCTGTCATCCTTTCGAAGCAAGGGAAGTGATTCAAAGCCTAGATGATCATACCTCTGAAAGGGATTGACCAGAGCAAATGTGTTGGATTATCGGGAATGTAAGGGTGTAAAAGATTGTGAGATATGCAAAAGCTGGAGTTAAGGATGATACGAACATTCGTAGAAGGTCTAGAATGGACTATATATATCTTGTTGGATTCGTGAGGTCTTCCTCATGATGCAGCTGGTAATGACTGTTAAAAATATGTTGTATATGGTATTGAAAGAAGAGTAGTCTCTTTCAGGTTGTATTTCTTGTCCAAAATTTTGTGAATGCTTATAATCCAATCCATTCAAGTCCAGGAGACTTTTTATGATGTTGAAAGAATAGTACTCTCTCTCGCTCTTCTACCCCCCCCCCCCCCCCCAAAAAAAAAAAAAAACCCCACGTCTCTGCGTGCACATGCGCTCACGGGTGCCTGTCATTGTGGATATGAACTTATTTCTTATTTACGTTTTTCTTTCTGAGCAGATATAAACCTTTTACTTGTATCCATCCAACACAGACATTCCAGCCCGCGAGGCGGAATTGGCACAAGGCCTACGACATCACCAAAGGGACTGAGGTTTGAAACAAATACAAAGGCACAAGGCCTACAACATCACAAAGGGACTGCGGTTTGAAACAGATACAAGCAAAGAGCTCAATCAGACACACAGCCACTTGTAGCAGCAACGCCTGTTGCCGGAGGAGAGGAGTTGAACCACTCCTCAAACCCTCCTCCCAAGAACATCGGTCTGGATGGGCCAGGAGATAGTGAGCATAACAAGCTCCGGAAAGAGGCGGGAAGGGGACCTTTGAACCATCGGGTTGATAGGCGGGTGAGATTCAGCTCCTACAGCCTCGCGCTGGCGACGGTTGGCTGGATGTCATTCATTATTCATGATTTTCTGGTTCAAATGCTGAAAAAAGTTTTCCAATGTAGAGTAAATGATTAATCAATAACAAAAAAGATGTGTTGAGGTGGAAGGGCTTTTTTTTCTTTTGTTTGTGTTTGGGTGTCTTCAGTATAGTCTTTTGTACTGTTGAATCTGGGGCTTTGTATTTGTGTTTTTATTTTAATAAGATTGGCTTACTTATCAAAAAAAAAAAAAAAAAAGTTTTCCAATGTAGAGTAATAGGCCTTGGGCCTTGTAACCAAAAGTTACAAGTCTACCTTTTCCCTCAAGTGAAACTTTCTCTTTACAAATATCGATCCACAGTCCACACAACGTTACATCTTGAAGGAAAAAGACAACGTGGATATGGTTGGCTGGTTTCATCTTGGTATCATTTTCTTGCGGAGGCTGATGTCATCCGTTGAAACCTAAGCCTTCCCCGCGGAACTGTCTCAAAGCTCTTAACTGTGACAGGAACTGTTTCATCGAGGAGGAATTTCATTGCTTATGCTCATCCTTTAAACAAAACCTTGAGGTCCTTGGATTATCAATAGCTATCGGATGCCCTTTAAATAAGATAGGCATCTTAGATGTATCCATGTTAGTATGTTACAGAATCTATTTTTTTATTATTATTCGTCTTTTAATAGTTTACTTCTATTGGTTGGCGAGACCAGAGTCCAGAAACGATCAGAAAACAAAGAATTGCAATAGCAAGGGCCATACTGAAGAAATCAAGGTGCTACTGTTAGATGAAGCTAGCAGTTGTCTGGACCGGGAATCAGGGCAGCACGTCCAAGATTGCATTAAGGAAGGCTAATAAACTAACAACCACAATGATACTTAGTGTCTCACTGCCTGTCTACGGGTCAGGCATGCCGATAAATTGCTGTTTTGAGAGATGGTGCGGTTGTGGAGTATGGGAGCCACGACACTCTTATGGCCTCCCATCTTACTGGTGTGTGCGAGTTTGGTTCGTGTAGAAACTGCAGCCAACGAATCTTGTTCGGGCGTTTATTTATACCATATATTCAACCTATGGAGATTGCTCCCCAGGAACTCGCAGATGGAGAATCAGTTTGTATACAGAGCCAAGTTTAGCCTGCATTGGTCCCTGAACATTTCTGTGATTTAACGTTTGTGATTCATACTCAATTTCCACCCCTCAAACGGTGAGTCTTTGACTGAAGATATCTGTTGGCTCCATGAAACAAATGGCAAAACGGTTTGCTTTGGCTGAACTTAAATTTGGGTAGGTGTCATAATGGTAACATTGGTAAGGTATTTCTTTTGGGAAGTTTTTTTTTTACCCAACAAATAGGAAGAAGAAGATTTGGCTTCCTTACTGATTTGTTGTCTATGTCTCTAATCTGGTACTATAAAGATTGCTGAGTTTATTCCATTTCCCAAGGGTGACGGGTGAAAATTCTAGTCAAAGGCTTCGTTATGCTATATTCTGAAGAGGACATCTGACTGCACTTACCTTTCTCAATGGCTTCCTTACCTTTTTCAATGGCTCCCCTTCCTCTAACTCAAAAAGGAAATGCTACCCGGAAGAGACCCACAACCAGTGACCAGAATAGCCATTGACGGCATTCAAAAAGCTCCAATGTAATTGTTCTTTATGGGGGCATATTTGGCATTTCAACTCTGCAGAGGACTACCAAATTCTAACATAATTGTCAACATTGCCTCTTGGCTTGAAAGGCAAGTGAAAGTTGATATTTACGTGCCTGGCATGCAAAGCTATAGTCTCTTGGTTAAGTCAGGCTACAACATCAGACTCATCCTGCGTCTTCAAGCTACAGTTACATCCCGAGTTCTGCTCAGAACTCTTTCCTTTCCCTAGGACCTCTTTTATTCTGTCTGGTGCCTTTTTCTCTTGGCTCTTTGTGCTCTCTCTCAGGTACTACCATCTTTGTCTCTAACATAAATATGTATTCAATTCTGCCACAGAAATTCGACAACATTATGTGAAGCAGTTCATGCCCTTTTTCATGTGAGAAAAAGGACCATGAATTTTCTCAAGTTTCCTCTTCTTGTTGACAACTTATCTGCCAAAGAAGCTAGCCTTATGTCATTCCATGCGTTATGGTTTTTTTTGCCCCCTCTTCCAGTTTTTGCTGTTAAAATATTTCTCTGACCTTCATTTGCCAGATTTTCTAGCCTTATAGATTGCAATGGGAAATTCCTCGACTTGGGTAATGTGAAAGAACAGTTCCATTCTAGCACCTTCATTTTGTTAGGCAGTTCTTATTTCTAGTACTGTATACTTGAATAATAGGAAACTATAAGCATAGCGATTTGATCCAATTTTCCCAGGAGGATCAGCCTGAAAAGCAAGGCTTCTTTAACACAAAGAAATGCATATAATTAGTCTAGGTAAATTTCCTGGAATAAATAGATAACTCTTACGAGTTAATGTTATGAACTTAAATGCATCAATCAGGTAAAATAGCACATTTCGATAATCAGAAGAGAAGGGAACAAGAATGGCATCCCTTACTCCAGGAGTACTAAAAAAGCTTCTTCAAAGTATAAACTCTAATGTAAAGGTTCGTGGAGAATATCGATCTGTTCTATTACAAGTGATCAGCATTGTGCCTGCCTTAACCGGCTCTGACCTCTGGCCTAACCATGGCTTCTTCATAAAAGTCTCCGACTCCTCTCACTCAACTTATGTCTCACTGTCGAAGGAAGACAATGAGCTCATCTTGAACAACGAGTTACAACTTGGTCAGTTTTTCTATGTCGATAGGATGGAAGCTGGAACACCAGTTCCTATTTTGGTTGGGGCGAGACCGGTCCCAGGACGCCACCCTTTTGTGGGGAATCCAAAGGATTTGATGCAAATGTTAGAGCCATCAGGGGGTCTAGTCCAATCTGAGAATGAAGGAATAGATGGTACAAAAGTGGGGGAGTTTTTTCAAGTGAAGGAGGAAAGCCAGAGGCAGAAAATTGTTATCAAAGAGGAAAAGGCAAATGTTGCATCTAGGTATATGCAAGGTGTTTTGACACCGAATAATTCTAAAGCAACTGGGGTGGATACAGATGGAAGTGGGAAAAGCAATGAGAATGAGAGTGAAGGGGCAAGTAAGAAGGTTGGAATAGTGAAAGGAAAGCAGCAAGAGCTGAAAGGTCAGGTATGATTCCGCGACTTAATTATTTGAATCTGACTGCTCTGCCTACACAATTTGGCATCGGAGATCATATCAGCATGGTTACATAACTTACACATTCAGAGGCCATGAAGACCAATTTTGAAAATAGCATCTGCATCCTAATAAAATGTACACCAGCAGGATGTCATGTTTGTTTCTTTACAGGAAATTTGCAAAGTTTTGTCTTGCAAATGAAATTGTTAGTGTGGATGATAGGGGACTATTTACGATCTACTGTCCCCAAAATGTCAGAACACAGTTGGAGAAGATGATTCGTCATAGAACCATCAAATAAATGATAACATGGACCAAGAAAAAAATGATAACCTGGTTGAGTTGAGTGCTTAAAAGAACAATGCTGGTCAAACGAAGTTTTCCTTTTCTCGAGTAGTCAAACCAAGATTAATTGAAATGTTAGAAACCAAATTGGTAACATTCTTTTGTATTGGCATTACAGACACGGTCAATGACTCCTTACCGAAATCGACCTGATGCACTTCCATCAAGGCCTGAGGTTGCTGCATCGGACAACAAGGATACAGCACTGCCTTCTAAGAGCACTCCTACAAAACGCATTCCAAGTAAACAGGAAACTACGAACGTGAATTGCTTGTCAAACAATAAAGATAAAAATCAATCGCCTGAGGCACTGTCATGGGTTTCTCTTCCTGCAAATCTTTCGAAGTCAGGGAAGGTACCTTACCTACTTTCTTCCACCTTTCTACTTTTTGTGAATGATCACTGCATATTTGAGAAATTTGACGTGCTTTGTATTTCAACTACCAATTCGGCCATTCAATAGATCTCTTTTGCAATTTTAGTAGCAGGAGTGCTTCATAGATATGACGGTACCTAATTGTTTGAACAATTGTATTCATTCCGTTGCATAATAGTGCAGTATTGCCGAATGCCTGGCATCAGCAGACATCTATTCAAAGAGACTACATTATCTCCCTTTTTTGGACTCAGTAGATGGCCTATTGAGATTAGAATGGATACGGGAAAAACTTCTTAAACAGCAGAGTACAATAAATTCTTGCAGCACATTTAAATCCACTAAGTAATTCTTCTGTCTTGTCTTCTATTACAATTTATAAGGGAATGCTTAGAAGGAGAAATTTAGCTTCTTTGGTTGCAGCAGAAGCTCAGAAGCAAGCAGCCACTGCTGCAACTTTGGTCAATTGCCTGAGGTAAGTTTGTTACTCAAATCAAATATTTCATTTCGCAAAATATTTTGAGCATCAGGGAGGGAACCTAATTTATATAGTCATATCCCACAAGTCTTACTTGTGCATTTTTTTCAGTATGTTTGCCGATCTCTGCTCATATGCCTCATTGGAGAACCCCCACATACATCTCGCCAAGTTCTTCACTCTGTACCAGCTCATTGAACAACCAAATATAGCAACTCCATTGAAGGAAAAATCACTCCGTCTATCGACTCACCTATCTTCTCCAGACAGTACCAACAAAACAAGCAAAAAGGGTAGCCTTATTCATGGTAAAAGTATGCCAAAATCTCCAAAGATCCCTGTTGAGTTAATTGGCTCCGAGAAATTAGAATGGGCTAAATGGGATGATGCAAAAGATATCAAAGAACTGAGAGAGGTTCTCTTAAATGAAACAAGATCTTGGTTTCTGAAATTCTTGGAGGGAGCATTGGATGGTGGATTCCGGGTAGCTACCCAGGAAAAGAAAGGTAAGGATAGTGCAGGACGACGAATGGAGCCAGACAACCATATCGCTGTCGCATTATCACAGCTTAAGCATGCAAATGAATGGTTGGAAAAACTTAGAAGCAAATTGAGCTCAGAGAATGATGGCTTAGCAGAGATTGTTGAGCGGTTGAAGAAGAAAGTTTATGCTTGTTTGCTTGTTCACATAGAGTCTGCTGCATCAGCTCTGGAAAGTCGATCTGATCGTGCTTGATTCCTCGAAAAAGGGATGGTTTAATAGATTTAACTTCTCTTCTGGTATTTATGAATAACTTTTTTTTGATAAATAAGAAAATTTTATTAATGCAAGCGGGAACAGTACAAGGGACTATACCGAAAACGCTTAAGACAAACAAGCGACAAAACTGAGGAAATCCTCAAAGTCAACAAAAAAACCCCCTAACACCGCATTAGCCCAACAAAACAGGGTAAACAACATAAACCCTTGCAAATACACTAGGGACAACGAGACATCTTCAAAACATCTATTGTTGCGCTCCCTCCAAAGGCACCACCAAACACAGGATGAAATCATTCTCCAAATAACTTTAGCAACGGGATTAGAAAGCCTCCTATTCCAACCCCAAAGTACCTCCACCACCCTCTCCGGCATCACCCAGTGAAAATTCGTGATGCTAAGAATAACTTATGTTTAAGGTGATATGGATTGCTGACAACAAAATAGTTTGAGCCAAAAAATGTTTTTGAAATTTTGGCCAACCATGGTTATGTAGCAAACCATTAAGAAGCTTGTTGTGTATAAGACTAATAAGGCCACTCTTGTGCATATTACAATAAGGATACGGTTCTGTATTCTTTTATCAATTACACTCTACCTTAATGTAAACTGGAAATAGAATGAAATGTCAATAAGGTATAGCACTCATAATTATGTAGGAAGGTAAAACATTGCAGAAGTATCATTTGAAATGGAATTTAAAAAATAAGCTAGCAGGGAGACTTATCTCCATTATACGGCCTGCTGTCTATATCCAACCTCGTGCTCTCAAGAAAGAGGGTCCAAGCTGGGGAGGGAGAGCACATGCAAAAAGCTCAGATCTTTAATCTGACATATCTAGCATGTGCCCTGCCTCTCCAGCAAGGCCAACGCTCTTCCATCTCCCTTTAGTTGGAGCCGAAATACCAGAATATTGGTTAAACAGATCATTTGTCTAGTCCCATAAAAACTAGCAACAAGTCTTCAACCAACTACAAAAATGATACATTCTAAAAAGAACGTTGTTGAATAGTCGGATACACGGGGAACTACTAACATTTCATTCATAGTTATAGTTTATGCTGTTCAGAGTGACAATCTTACACGGATCCCACCAATGAGATGGCAAATGCAAACACATTTTGGGTGGGATAGTGGTTATATTGTGGTTCGCTTATAAAGTAACACTTTATATGTTGTTTCGCCTAGTAAAACCAAAGGCATTTTGTACCAAACGTCCTTTGGTTTAGCGACTGTTGAAGTTTGGCTGCCAAGAATGGGGATTAACATGAAGCAGCGTAAGAACTGAAAATTCCAAGGAACAATGAGGTCTAGCAGATGCATACAAAAAGCAGTGCTCCAGGCTATAGCAGACCACCCACCATGGCCTAGTAGGAGATCTAAACCGACTATACTCCCACCATTCCTTATCAATAATGATTCGATTGTTAAAGGCTACAGGTATACTTGTCTCCCTAGAATATATTCTGTTCTTTTAAGGCAGTTTTGTAGCAGGAGACTCCTTCAGATGTGAGGGAATAAATCCCTAGATCAGCCCCTTCCCAAAGGGGGCTCAGTGGCTTCCCCAGAAAATATGATCTTCAAGGGTCAATTTTAGAGAGAGAGAGAGAGAACTATTTGTAGGGAAATTGTTAGCTTTGTTCGATAATATGACTTCATTAAAAGTCTTTCACAAGGAATAATTGCCCTCAGGAGACGATTTCAGTAACAACTAAAATCTTACACCATCAAAGATTCAAAATTACTCAAGTACCACACACCACCAACATCACTGAGGAGCATCTGCTGAAATGCAAATCTGTAACTTGCTTTTGTACACGCTTGCAGTATAAGCCTCGTGACATCAGAAGGATCTTACAAGTTACTATATAGCATCTCACTCTTATCTTTTTTCCTTTTTTTCTGGGCAGCATCTCACTCTGTTTTTTGCTTGATCTCTTTCTACACGCATTACATGAAGCTGATGCAAACTTTCGAAGCAGGTAAGGCCATTGAAAACTCATGATGGATTCACACAAATCAAGTCTGGACCCAAGCCATTTTGTCCCCCAAAATAAAAAGAGCTACAAGTTGTTACCACTACTTTTGCATGGACATAATGACGGGTAAAAAAGGACATCCAGGAAAAGCTAGTATGCAATTACAAGTTCATCAGGAAAAACACAACCTGCTGACAAACGTTTAGGGAAAAAGGTTTTACACTCGGTTAGTAAAAGAGGGGAACTTCGATATAACCTACATACATTTGTCAGGCTCTCTAGAGCACCTCACCAAGAACTGAAGATAAATATCACCCTAGACAGCTCCTTTTCTATACCTAGGCTTTCAACTTTCTCGGAAAGTAAGATTCAACCGGCCAGAAGTGAGATTTATTTTCTCCAGCAAGGCCTTTGGTGCAGTGTTCTGGCGAATAGTACTAACACCATGAAAAATATTTCTAGATGTCCCACCAAATATTAGAACATCTCCTGATTCCAACACAACCTTTTCTGCCTTGTCAACATCCCTCTGATCACCATATAAGAAGTCCGCTGAGTCACCAATGGAAAAAGAGACCACGGGTAATCCTTTATCAAGACTTTCTCTGCTTTCATCACGATCCTGAAAGTGAACAAAGTCATTATGTCATGGGTAACCTTCACAAAACCACAATTAAGTGAATTCCAGAGAATTGAGGAAGGCAAGTTTTGGATGCTATAACCATGAAACGGAACAAAAACCAAGAAAAGCAACAGCAGGGAAGAAAGGAAAAAAAATAAAGGACAGATTGAAATAACAGTGTAAGAAGTTGTAACAAACCTGATGGAGGCCTAGTCGGCCATTTGCTGAGTAAAAATTTACAAGACAAATGTTCGGTGACATCCGGGGAAGAATGTCTTCTACATTGGTGGCTTTAGAATTTTTCTGAATAAGGGAATGGGAATCCTTGATTGCTTTTTCGACCAACTGATAGAATTCAGCAGGTATGATGGGTGGTTTAACATTATCAAATGACCTTTCATCTCCATATTTCCTTGTCTCAGGGTCCCAATTTTTACCAAGGCACATCATCTTCAACTGCAGCTTTGCTCCATCACGATAACCAGGTTGATAGAAACCCCCAGGACCCAAACCAAGTTTTCGGCATTCTGTCACTATTGCAACCTGATCGCTAATGGATATGTAACTCTTTAAAAGAACCATCCCAGACCTCAACAAAGTCCCATTTAGCCCTTCCATGGCGCGCTTCATTTCATTCCTCCTTTCTCTATTCCCCACAAGTAAAGGAGGTTTGAGTGCAACAGAACACAAGTTTTTGGGTGTGCAGATATCAAAAGGCACAAGCACTGCTGAGTGCCCAGAATGCTCGGGATTAGGATGGAGTGCTGGAGATTTGATCGGGGAAGGCCCATCTTTTTTATCTGAGCTGGTGGGCAACTGAGCCTCACCATGCTGGCCAGAAATAGTCACCTTGAGTGAGCGATCATTAGGTGATGTCCTAATATCAGCAGTCCCACCAATCTGAATTCTTCCATCATCCAAGCCCTCACTACCTGAATGCATTGAATCTGAACTAAGCAAGTACTTGGATTGTTTTGATCTACTGCCTACGCCATCTGGAGAATTTACTCCGTCGTCAGATATTCTGAGATTAGAAAGACATTCCTCCAGATCTGGGGAAGCAGTGTTCTGTTTATTCTCAGAGTGCTTTAAAGCACTACTCACTGGCATCTGCTGTACATTTTTGCTTTTGCTTATGGGCAATCCATCCTCATCACCAAAAAAGTCCTCAGCAGGTCGGTCTGCACCAAGCTGTGTTTTTGTAATATAATAAGACCCAACGTTAAAAGACCAGATCTCACTTTCACAACATTATCTGTAAAACTCTTAAATTTGCTATCCTAGCTAGAAAACATTAGCATAACTATACATGTCCCGTATAGACATCCACCAAACGAATAGAGCCCATGCAGATAGCAAAAAATGACTAACAAAAGTACCAACAGCTCTACAAAAACAGAAAGCAAGAAAAGGAAAGACAACACGCATTCTAATGAACAAAATGGGAAAAAGGGGGCGTAGTAGAATTACAGAGCTTCGACGATGCCCAGAATCACCGGCCCCGCGGTGACTAGTAAAGGCTCTCGTGTTCCTATCCCGGCCGCGACCACGACTCCGATTCATCTTGTTCCGAAGTCGCAAAACAGGGGATCAATTTGGCGGGTAAGTTGTGGGGAGGTGCAGAGAACGGAAAGTGTTAAGACTTTGATGTACACTAGGCTCGGCGAAGAATCGGTCCGATAGAGCGAGAGAGAGAGATTGAGAGGGAGTGATGGGTTGGAGCGGTAGGAGATTGCGTTTGGAATCGTAGGTATTGCGTTTGGAATCGCACAATATTTCATATGCTAATTCTGGAAAGAGAAGAAGTCAGGGATTGAAGGAAGCCGAGGAGTTAGATACCTTTCGTCTTCTCTACGTTTATTCGCTTAGTGGGTATTAATTTTAGGCGGTTTCTGGTTTTCACTTTTCAATCGCTTTTATCACAATGCGTCTTTTCATCTATAATCGTAGGTATTGCGACGCCTGCGTATTTGCGGAGGCTAGTAAAGGTTTTTGTGACGCCTCAGTTGATGAAAGATTGCCAAATTGTACCTCCTTTGTGTTTAGGGAATTTACCTGGCGTTTATGGGCTCCAATTATTGTGCGAGTTTGGACGGATGTGAGTGGTGTGATTACATGGTGAGGATTCTTCGGGTGAGTTTGTACGACGATCAGCGTGCCAACGCATTAATGAGAGGATTTTGGGGCGCCCCGACTGTATAACCCGACCGCCCTCCACGATCCTCCCCCAATTTCACGCCCTACCTTTCCTCCCCCAAATCAGCTGCGTGAAATTTCCGATTCAAACTCCACAAGCCTTCGATTTTCACTTCGCTCTTCAGCCCCGCTTCAGCCTTCGATTTCCACTTCGCCGGAACCCAGAGCCGTATGCAGGAACTTAGCAGCCCCGACCCCTCTGTCGACTCCTCTCGCTGAGGTCGCTCCTTTGGCAGTTCGGCGAGATTGAGAAGGTAGCAGATGTTTCCTACCCCCTTTCTATTTCTTGTGATCTGTAGCTTAGAATTGATGAGGTACTTGTGGATGATGTGTAATGTGATTTACGTAGTCTTTTACCAATTTGTGATGAAGTTATAGACTCTACTGGTGGGTGAATGTATGTTATGGTTATTGGTAATTGTTTCTCTTCATCGAGTAGAATAATTCAAGATTGGAAATGAGTTCTGTCTCTCTGCTGGCCATTTCAAGAATTTGTGGTCACGGTACACTTGACTGCTTTGGTTCAGTTATTAATTATGTTGATCGTGTTCGTGTATGCTCTAGTTATTAATACTTTTGGTTGCTTGTTTCTTCAAATTGTCAGACAACCAAAGGAGTACAGTGCCTGTTTTGGTACGTTATTATATGCATCAGGTATTGAGATGTTACTCAATAGATTTTAGTTCCTACTATCACCAACATAGTGAATCGCAATAGATTTTAGTGCAATGATGTCATTTGCCATTACACAATGCCTGGCTTTCTGAAACACAATGTCATTTGCCTATGTACTATGAGATTGAATTTTCTTTCTTTTAAGGCTTTGTTTGCAAAGCTAATCTTCCCCAAAATTTTATCTCTCTCCTAATAAAATACTCCAATATAATCTCTCTCTCTCCCATAAAAAATTACAAAAACTATAAAAAAATTACCTCTCTCTTCACCTTTTCACTAAACTCAATACCAACACATATTCACATACCAAAAATATTACAACACAAACACAACCTAAGTATCGTAGGATGGTGTACAATTTATTTGTATGTATAAAGACTGCTGGCCTTTAAATACTACAAAGGTAAAGGCCTTAGATCATTTGCCTCCACAATTTTGAACACCAGCTGTTTTATGTTGTTGTTTAGCAGAAGCTTTCAGACCAGTTTTTGAGGCCATCAGAGGTAACATGCTGCTCAAATAAATCCCAGAGTGAAGAATTTCATTGCTCAGCATCCATTATCAACAGACTATATCTTCTATTAGCAGCAAAAGTTACCATGATCACACTCCTCAAAGCCAGAGCCTTCTCACACACAGCCATATCAGACAATCAAAAACAAAAAGGGACAACACAGTCAAAGGAAATTAGTGAAGAAGGGACATCACAGTTTTTAAATGGGCTGCTTCTGATTTTTTGGTTATGTGGTTGTAATAGTCTGTTGACATTTAGATGAATGTCTTAAACTGTTTTTTGAGGAATTGTAATGATGGAGTTGTGCTGGTGGACGTGAGTTATAGTATTGGCAGCCTAGGTGTTGCTTTATGTATTGTAAAATGAAGACTATGAATTCACTAGAGCCATCTTGTTGAGATTCATAAATAATTTTGCAAAAAGAATATTTAAGAACTGCTCAATTTTACACTTCCAAATTCCAATGAAGCAAAAATCTGATCAAATCATCACATCCACTAATTTTACAATTGAACATAACCTTGTCAATCTATCTCAGTAGAAAGCCAACCCTTAGCCCATCTCACCAACTACTAAGACCTCAATTTCTGGTACTGAGTCTAATCACATCTATAAATGACGTGCTAATACAACCAACATCAGTCCTTTTCAATTAGCAGAGCAAATGAAGAATCACATGGACATATAACAAAAGGAAATATATACTAAGCATACTTGAATCTCGTGGCAAAGGTAACAGCCACCTGAAAATTTTCAGCTATTACAATAATTCCATGTTACAATGAAAATACATTCAAATGATTACAATAATGAAAGCTCTGGCAGAAACTCTACACCATTTGGTACAAGAAAACATTTCACTTCAACACCACCGTTCATTCCTTCACTCATAGGAGCATTAGTACTACCATTTGGTACAAATCCAGCATCCTGACATTCAGAAACATTTGGTAAGAAATCTTTTTAAACAAAAGTAAAGAAAAAAAGGACAAAGTACAAGTGATATTTGGTTACAGCCAAATACAACATACAAAGAAAGATGTGAGTTTCATCAGTGGATTGGGAATCAGATCAGTTGAAATACCTCTGACATCATGTAGCTGCTAACATCAGGAACAAGAGGTAAGTTTACCACCTCATCCTTATAAAAAGACTTCAAATATTCTTCTTAATAAATTCTCATCAAACTCTCTGGACTCAAGCATCACAAAAAAGAAGGAAACCTATAAATTAGTGTCCCTGGTGTGAACAATAGGAAGAACATGTGATACCATGCAATACATACTCTCAAATTATGTCTATGTACAATACTTTATACTTTATACACAGAACAATACATAAAGCCCAAGAAGATACTTTAACTTCATACACAGAACAATACATAAAGCCCAAGAAGATAGCCAAATATTCCTTTTCACCTTATACAATGTAAAAACAGAATTTAATCAAAGAAACTTAGTCACGTGATCTCAATTGCCATGTCAATCTCCCATTGCCTCTCACCCTGTCTACTCATACCACAACCCAAACAACAAAATCACCCTTCACTGAGCCATCACAAACAAACCCACAGCGAACAAAGAACATGACATCAACTCATGAAAATAAGGTAGTGCAGCTCCTAAAATAGATGAAAAGAGTAAAATTCCTCCACAATTATGCAACGCGGGTTCTAAGCTACAACTCACAAGAAATAGAAAGGGGGGAACATCTGTACTTTCTCAATCTCGCCGAACAGCCAAAGGAGCGACCTCAGCGGTTTCAATCTCCGGAGGAGTCGAAGGCTAAAGCGAAGTGGAGACTCACGCAGTCGATTTGGAGGAGGAGTCGACAGCTGAAATTTGGGGGAGCGGGGAGGAGCTCTGCTAGGGCGAGATGCAGGTTGAAATTGGGGGAGGATTCGAAGTCGAAGGCTGAAGTTTGCGGGAGCGGGTGCGAGACAAATTTGCGGGTGTTTCGTTCGAATCTTAATCGGGGAGCCTCATTAATGCGCTGACCTTCCCTTCACCGTTCGATGAAGCCCACACGATCCTCACCGTCAACTCACACCACTCACACGATTTTGAACTCACATAATAACCGAGGCCAGCGTTCGTGTGTCTAAAATTTTACCAAAATTTTAACATCGTTACATTCTCATTCTATCTCTTTACTTTTTTCTCTAATTTTTTTACTAACTTTTTCACTTATTTTTTCATTCTCTCTCCTTACTTTTTCTCTATTTTTTTCACTTTTTACTTTTTCATTCTCTCTTTACTTTTTCACAACTACTAAAATTTTAGTTACCCAAACATCTTTCCATGCTTTTATTTTTTAGTCATTGGATTTCATTTTTTTAAATATTAGTCCTTGGGTTTACATTTTTTTTATAAAATAGTCTTTCTGTCAGCCTGCTGTCCATATGCTTAATGGAGCTCTCTGACACGTCAACAATTTGAAGCGGTCGACCGCTCACTTTCAACACATATATCCAGTCGACCGTTGGATTTGCCGTTAAACGTATGGACGACAGACTGACGGAATGATCATTTTGTAAAAAAATGTAAAACCAAGGACTAATATTTGAAAAAACAAAACCCAAAAACTAAAACATAAAAACGTCTAAAATTTAAGTACTAAAATGATAAATTACCTTAGGTTTAATTTTTTTTCTACGCCCTTAGGTTTAAATTTAAATTTGATGAAACCCGAAACTGATATCAGAGTCGGTTGCAAACTTGAAAGAAGAACAACCGGTTCCGAAAACCAGTTTTAAATGGGATCCACATTAATAAATAAATATTCATTAATTAACTTGAAAATCATTTTTATTAAACAATTTTAAATTAAATGAAACAGAAAAAATTGGAGAGATATGGGGCGGCACTCCTCCTCACTCTATTTGTTTGGCGGGCGGCAGCCACCCCCTCCTATGTTGGTGGCAGTGGATCTGGCCACCGATGTCTCCCACTTATGGGGTCGTGCAAATGGATCAAACTTGCCCCTCCAAGCAACCCTGCGCGGAGGCTAGCTAAGGAGGGGGCGAATCCGCCCCCTCCACCTCTCCCCGCTGGAGGGGTTGAGCTGTAGGTCAAATTACACCCATTCGACCCGTCTCGCTTGTTGGTCTAGCGGAGGAGGTGATGGTCCGACCCTCTCCTCTCTCCACTCGCGAGGGGCAGATTCGCCCTTCCACCCACAGGGACGAGGGATATACCCCTCCACTTCGGGGCAGCCCAGAGGGAGTGTGGGGTATATCTTTCCCCTTTTTTTTTTTGTCAGTAGTACTTTTTCTTTTATTTCTCTGATTCGAAATTAAACAATAGATAAATTAATATAATATTTAGGAAACTTTAAATGAAACTAACCTATCCAAACGGATATAGTTTCCGAACCTGCTCTTAAAACTACACCCTCTTTGCCTTAACGTTAATTTTCTTTCTCATTTCTCTATAATTGTCTAGAAAAAAATATTTACAATTATATATTTTAGTCTTTTTCCTAAATTTTCTCCGGCAAATATAGAAAGGAAAGAGAGATGAGACACAAGTCAGATTTGATGCCAGTTGCTATCCTCTTCCCTAATCAATGGACAATGAAAAAAAAAACTACAACCCGATTAAAATTGGTTGTTTAGAGCCAATAATCTGTTTGGAAAAATTCATTACTTAATTTTTAGAGTTTTGTTTCTAAAAAGTATAATTTTGGGTAAATTATAATTTTTTTCCCTCGAACTACAGCTCAATTATTAAATATTCTTATAAACTTTAACTCGTTAAAACACATTCTCCAACTATGTTTCTCATTACGATTTCATCTCCCAACACGTTATAACCATTATATCAAACCATTTTTGTTCTACACATACCACATAACGAGTATGCGACATTTTCATTACGTGAAAGACAAATTTGTCCTCGTTTGAACCCTTCCTGACTTTCTAGTGCGTTTATTGTGATTTGTAGACCCAAGAAACAGTATGTAATCAAGTGATTTTTAGTTATTATGAAAAAAAATATGACTATCCTAGAAGATGTAGCCAATTTTATTTTTTTACATAAGAAGAAGGTCATGCCTCGTTCATAGAGCACGATAACTATTTGACATAATGGTTCCAAAAGCTTGAAGGATGGAATTGCAATGAAAAGCATAATTTGGGTGGTGAGTTGTAATGACTTAAAGTTTACAACTGTATTTGAAAAATTAAATGATAGGTGGAGGAGTGAAATTGTAATTTGTCTTAAAATATTAAAATTTCCTCTTGACTCTACAAAGATTCCTAACAGTGCAATTATTATATTTATGTTCTATCGTTTAACAATCTTTAAAGCGATGCATAACATTGAGAAAAGGGTAAAAGAAAATTATCTTATAGTCGCAATATTTTAATATATTTTTTTCTCATGGTTGTGATCTATGGATGAATATATTTCTCTGTAAATGTCTTGGGTTTACACTAGCACATCTCTTTTTACTCAATAAAGAACGATAATCTCACACCTTGTCACACCAAGACCAACAATAGCCTTATTTCTTTTTTTAACTGTTATTGATCTAATTTTGGTATGTTCCTTTCATTCGTTTGCATCTGATGCAATCAAGAGGCATGGGATTTTATCCGTTATTTTATCTTTTAGTTAAGGAATAAATATGATAGCGTCACATTTTCAACTCAATTATAGGCTTAAATTGTGTTTTATTTTTCTGAGCAATAGATTAGATTTGATTCTTTATATAAGCATAAGATGAACCTCTTGTGAGACTCGAAGAACTATTACGAAATATAGTCCAAAAAATAGATTGGATAATTTTATCTTCGCAAGATTAAGTTATTCCCATTCCCGAGCAATCCCTCGGAAAGAGTTAGAGTCCTAATCTTATCCTCCTAAGAGGTCTTAAAGATGTTGCCAAAATATTAATGAATAGAATCTATTTATTAATGTGTTGGTAACATCTCAACCCTTCAATTCTATTCATTAATGCGTCGTCGACATCTCAATCACCTACTAAGAATAAGATTAGTATCTTATCTTACCCCAACCCCTCTCCCTTCTTCTTCTTTCCAGAAACGTAAATAAACAAAGGAAAATAGAAGCAGGAAAAAGAAAACAGAAAGAAAGGAATAGAGTTGAATCAGATTGGCTGCTCTGTGACGGCTAATGCGTGTTGTACCTTGGAAATAATACACTTGCTAGTTCTTTCCAAACTGGCATTCAAAAGTACGAGCCATCTCTCGTTTTAGTCCGTCAAAGCTGAAAACCCTATTTTAGCCTTTTTCTCCCCAGATTCTCACCATCGTCACCGCCGTTCCTCAGATCCTTCCCATCAAAGTCGAAGTCCAAATGCTATAACAAGGTACGTCTTATTCGTACGGAAATGTTACTACTGCATGTTTTTGTTTTTTTGAAGCTTATTAGTCCAATTTCTCAGATGGGAATTTAACAGTGATGTTTGTTAAAGTATTTCGGGGGTGATTTTTCGAGAAATTTCCCAATTTGCTTTTGTGGGTATTTCTCCAAACGAATATAGATTCGATTTTGGTGGCTCAGAGGGCTTACTTTGATGCCTTGCAACAGATCGTTGGGGATCTTGACGAGAATGGGAATGCTAACCGTTTAATGTGATCACGTCAGAATTAGTTGCGAAGAATAATTGAGTCATTCTGGGGTGGGTTTTTTCTTTTGTTCTTTCTAACAAATGCCTCTCCAGTGCCCAGCACAATCAAGTATGTGACTCTCACAGGAGCGAATTCTCGGTCTTTGGTTTATTTTGCTTTTATTTCCCCTCCCCCAGAAGAGGTAGTTGCATGTCGGGAATCTTGCATCTGAATTGGGGAGTTGTCAGAGTGTGGTGATGTTTGAGTACTAATTGAATCAACTAGAGCTAGAGGAACTATAAAAGAAGTTTTGCTGGCAGACTTGATTACCAACACTGCATTTAAAGCTTAAAGGGCAAGGGGGACACTAGGAATTTAGTCAAATATACTGGATTAGAGGGTATGTTATCGCTCTTGACAGCAAATATTTTGTTGGCGAATTGACTCCTCACATTCTTTGAAAAGATCAAAGTGTCATGGAAATCCATTCAGAAATATAAGTTGTTAGCTTATCTGAATATTGATGTTCATTTGTTCTTAGGCTGGGTTATTTGGTAAGGTGCACATCAGCATCTATTTCTAGAGTAGGTATGGTTTGTTCACATATCCTGGGTCTGGGTATAAATGGCTAACATATTGGATTTAGTTTTCTTCTTTCCATAGCTGAGAAGTTGTGAACTGAAGATGGTGAAGTTGACGCTGATTGCCCGTGTCACTGATGGTCTTCCACTAGCAGAGGGACTGGATGATGGCCGGGATCTAAAAGATGCTGAATTTTACAAACAGCAAGTCAAGGCTTTGTTTAAAAACCTCTCAAGAGGCCAGAATGAGGCTTCTAGGATGTCAATTGAAACTGGCCCTTATGTTTTCCAGTATCCTGATGAATTTATTATGCTATTACATTTTTATTTCCTCTGTTATTTCTCTTCACATATTCTGAGGGTGTTCTCTCTCGCATGCTTCTTGTGTACTTGGCGGTGCACCCTTGTCTTTTTTGAGAAATATGCATGGAGCTCCTTTCCTTGGCGCCACTAATTTCCTGAATTATTCATGAGAGATTAATTCCTGTAGTATATCTGCTACTGCCTGTTTTATGCAATCTTTTTATTGTTTTTCGCTAGAGGATTGAAACACATTGTGAAACTCAATTTTATGTAACAGCAGTGACCCAATAAAAGTTGAGTGGGCTTGAGGCACCGAGTTTACTGAGATTTTATTAGACTTGTAGCGTAGTGTGTGATATTAAATTACGTGTCACTCCAGTTGTCCAGTTAAAATGGTTCTGCCCTATTTAACATGTCTGGGACATGATGGGTGTAGCAGATTTGTTTTAGAGCTTATGCTCTCTGTTTTAACCCATCTGGAACATGATGGTTGAAGAGCTTCAGTTACAGTTTGTCCCTGTACACTTCAGTCAGACCTGTGCTCTTATTTTCTATATGCTCCTTTTGAAATAATGATTTTGTCTGAATGTCTGAACAAACTTAATGCGACCTTGACATAAGTTATTAGCTATATTATTGAAGGACGCGTTTGTTACTTGACAATGTGTGACCGTGCTTATCCTAAGAAACTCGCCTTTCAATACATTGAAGATCTCAAGAACGAATTTGAGCGTGTTAATGGGGCTCAAATTGAAACTGCTGCCAGACCTTATGCCTTCATCAAATTTGGTAGGTGTTACTTTTTTCTGCATAATCTTTATGCCTTCATCAGATTTGAGCATCTTTTAGATTGCTTCTTCTAACGGGTTTGATTTTGCCATTTCTTTTATACTTAAGACACCTTCATACAGAAAACGAAGAAACTATATCAGGACACTCATACTCAGAGGAATATTGCAAAGTTAAATGATGAGCTCTATGAAGTCCACCAAATAATGACTCGCAATGTTCAGGAAGTCCTCGGAGTTGGTGAAAAGTTGGACCGTAAGATATTCCTGTGCTTTTTCTAGACATAGTGGGATATAGTTGATATCATTAGTTTATATATATATATATATATCTAGAAGCAGCAGAAAAATTTGAATTGTTTCTGGCTGGCCGAAATTGCTTTCTCATTGCGATGCCAAAAAACTCTATTAAAAAGAGCTCAGGAATCATCATCCTGTTATCCCCAATGTACTTTGATCTGTTGAGCTTTAGCCCTCCCACTCAGGACTTGATCATTGTGGCCAACTTCAGTTTGGGATTAAAATTTGGTGTTTGCTATTGAGTCTGAGGAAACTGCAAAACAGCATACTTGCGCGTGATTGAAGCACCTGTTGAATGTGGAATTGTGTCCATGTCATCAGATTATAAAATATCAAACCAAATTTGTAGTTTGATCTCTGTTGTTACCTCTATGTCTCACAGTCTCTTTTAATTTTTTCTTCCCCCCCCCCCTCTTCTGTGGAGGTCACATGTTTCTATTAAAAGGCAACTGTATTTACTTCTAAACGTTCCCCTCCCTCTCTCTCTTGGGTTGGTAGATACCTTTAGTTTTTCTTTTATGAAGTGCACTTCATGCATATACAGGTCATATAATCACTTTCCAATTTCATTTTTGCAGAGGTCAGTGAAATGTCTAGTCGGTTAACTTCAGAATCTCGTATATATGCTGATAAGGCCAGAGACTTAAATCGCCAGGTTTGTCTCCTTGTGTTAATGAATTATAGACTTGAGAATCATACAACTAAACTCTTGCCATGTGGAATCCCTGAAAGCACAATTGAATGTACTGTCACATTACAATCTGTTTGGTGCATAGACTTGCTTGTGAAGACACATTTGTGTTGCTTATGAGAATTTTTCCCTTCGTTACTTCAGAGCATGCAATTTTCCAGTCTTTACCTTACTCTTTTTGAGCTGATTTTAACTCCCTCAGAGCTACAGCATGGGATACTCAGCAAACATTGCACAATTGAATGTACTGTCGACATTTTAATCTGTTTGGTGCATAGGCTTGCTTGTGAAGACACATTTGTATTGCTTATGAGAATTTTTCCCTCTGTTACTTCAGAGCATGCAATTTTCGAATCTTTACCTAACTCTTTTTGAGCTGATTTTAACTCCCTCTGAGCTACAGCATGGGACACTCAGCAGACATTAATTCCTATGGATGTACGCACAGACAACACACACGCGGATACATGTGTGTCAGCAAGCTAGTGCTATTGATTGTTACCTGTGTGTGTGTGTGTGTCAATATATAAGTAAAGAAAGAAAGAAACTCATGGCTGATGATGTATATTGTAATTCGGAGAGTCCTACTAGCTTGGGGACAGATTGTAATGGGTTTGTTGGCACTGGCTTTTGTGCCTCCAGCTCAATTAAGTCATTATGCCTTATTCTTGATATGAATATAAACAGAAGGTCAGCGTTGAGTTGTATGGGATGCGACCTGGACATTCTTTTCCTATTAAAGAGTCATGATGAGACGAGGAGCATCTTATCCATGGTCTTTACCCATTTATGCCTTGTTCTGGAATGAGCTGGCTGCAAGCAAGCTAGTGCTGTTGCTTGCTATGAGCTTGGCGCTAGTATTTACCATCTGGCGTTGTTCCTATTATAGAGTTACTTATGGTATTTATGTTTGTGGTGTTTTGATGAGAGTCTGCTATTCTGTTTTATTAGCCTCCATCGCGCTGTCGTGTTCTTTTTCCAGATTGAATCGGTTTTCTCATTGTCTCTGAATCTTTTTTTGAGAGATGAAGTACTCTTTATCTGATACACCTGAATTGCAGGCATTGATTCGGAAGTGGGCCCCTGTTGCCATTGTGTTTGGAGTTGTCTTCCTCCTATTCTGGGTCAAAACAAAGATCTGGTGATCCGACTGACCATTCTCAGAACTCTGCCCATTTTCTCTGTGCTTCTTATGGCGTAATAGTCTAGCCTGCAGATCTGTTGCAATCCACATACATGCTTAGATTATGTTTCACGATGAGTTCCAGTCTTCATTGATTGCTTCAGTTATGGAAACTAGTCCGGTAGGTACATCTGGGTGATAGATTTGCACTGGAATCATGAAAGAGAGAAATTTTACATTTAAGGCGAGATGAGAAGCCTAAATACACTCTTCGCAAATATGAGAGATCTCAATATATTGTTTATTATACTTGCTACTTTTCAACATACTTCTCTTGATTATTACGTTGATATAATCTATCTATAGATGATCTTTCTAACTCATGTGGCTTTTGATTTTGACTTCACTTCTAGCTGAGTAATCAGTTGTACAATATCTTTAAAAAAATTTGTTCGCACCAACTTCAATTCCTCTTTAGAAACTCCCACAATTTTTTCACAAATTTCAAATCTTTTTATTCCAATATTTTTTTTATATATTCCAACAATTTTTTCATCAATTCCAAGAAAAGTTACACTACTTCCAACACTAAAAATATTTTTTTATCCATCAAACATGGGTTTAGATGGCGTTTGTGTTTTTGACCTAAAAAAATAAATACAAAATAATTTTTTTCTATTAAAATATTTATTTACACTAATAAATATAAAAAATTCATTTAAAATTATCTCTATACTATTTTTATTTTTTCAACAATTTTTCTACTCTAAAATTTTGACCTTACCAACAACCATTATTATGGGCAACTAGCTTTACACGATGATTTTGATAAATGAAGGCACGCTTCCTACTATGATTAGCAAGAACAGTATAATGTGATGCTTGTCCTGTTCCTGGATGAGGGCCAGCGTTGGTTACCCCTAATGTTGAAATTTATAATTTCTAATGTAAATTGAGTGCATCATCCATCACTTAAGTATCTCACTGTGTACAAAAATGGTGATATTGTTCCCCATAATCGAGCCTTGCATTGCTAATTGGTAACTAGTCATTGGTTCCACTTAGCTTAGCTAAGAATCAAGTCTGTTAGAAGAAAAATATAAGGTAGAATTCCACAAAGCTCTGGTTAGCATTTTCATAATCAACGGATGGATTTCCCATCAAATTTAAAAAACACGTATCATTAATAAACCAAAACCACAACTCTAAATATGATTGATCCTCTTTAATAGTTTCGGGTTCAGCTCAGACATCAGCCTCACTTGTAAGGCGCAAACAAGATGGATGAACTGTGCCCACCAAAGCCGAATGAGTTAGACAGTGCTACCTTTATGTCTAGCGGTTCCTTCTTCTGGCCAACAAGCACATTCATGTCCTGATTCAGATTTAGATAGCTTAAAACCAATTTTAACAAATTCAGGCTTCTAAAACCACAGACCTTCTAATGTCCTTTCACAAACTGTTGAACCTACGTGGTTCTGATCAAACGGTTTGGAAATATTGTCAAAATCCTAGAGACTATTTTGCTGCTAAGAATTATTGGAAGAAAAACGAAAACTAAGAAATGGAAGCATACCATGCCATCATCAGGATTTTCAAGATTCATGTTTGGATGCACCAATCCTGTCTGTATTGCCTGCATTTTTAAAGGAAACTCATCTATTTACATAACATTAGGCCAATGCCTATCATATATGGATGTACGACACGGTAGGAAGAAAAGGAACGTAGCAAGATCAATATCTCCTGAGTAACCCGAGCACAAAGGACAGGAACTTGGAACTTCCTCCCCTATTGGAACCAAAACACCTCTAGGAGACTAGGATGGGGGCGAAAAACCTCATTTTTAGCATCATAATCCCATACAAAATCTTTCATCAGATCAGCTTTTTCCATTACAATAAACATAAAAAATTTATTCAAATCATCTCTCCTCACTTTTCCACCAACTCTCTTGAGTTAGCAAACACCGCCTTAAATGCAGGACCCTAACTTGACGAGTTAATAAGAAAAGGAATACCCAGAAAATAACAACAGGCATACAATAGCAATGCAGAAACTCAACACTCAGTCTTGAGAGAAGCCAAATATTAAGAGGAGAGTGCAGCACTGAGAGAACAACTCAAATGCGAATTTTGCCCGATTTATTGATGAGCAAAAGACATCCAAACTTACTCTTAACCATGACGCATCTGAATAAACTGCTTACTAAAGCCATCTAAACAAGAATTGGGTGCCATTCAAATCCCCACTAATATGCAAGGAAGAACTTAAATTAATTACCTTAATTGTTGCGACAGCTTCTACAGCACCTGAGGCCCCTAACAGGTGACCAGTCATGGATTTTGTTGAGTTTACTTTTAGCTGCCAAAATTAAAACCAAACAAGCATATTGTAACCCTGTTAATTAAAGAACTAAAATAAATGTTTACGTAATACCTCTGGATTCTTGCCAAAGCAATGGATTAGGGCTTGGTACTCTGTTAGATCACCCGTTGGTGTCGAAGTAGCATATGCATTCACATAATTTACGTCTTCTCTAGCTACCCCAGAATTGGCTAAAGCCTTCTCTATGCATGTAACAACGCCAGACCCTGATTTGGGCATAAAATAGAAGACATAAGCTGAGATTCATCTGGATAAAATGCATTCTGCAAATATTAGGTGCCAAAATATTTTCCCCAGCAAACACCTGGGAAGCTAGCACAGTAACATGGAACAGGAGCTTCCCTTCTAGTTTTCAGATAGAGCACATTTGATACAAAAAACTAGAGAGGAGGGGAAAAATAAGAACCATTGAGCACAAAAGATGAGCTCTGATTCTAATATGCAAGTCAACCAGCATTATCAAGGAAATCCAAAAGACTTGACCACCTACCATCAGGATGAGGCTCAGTCATGTGATATGCATCAGACGAGAAGCTTCCACCAAGAAACTCTGCATAGATTTTTGCACCTCTTCTCTGTCATATTAGCAGCAAGAATAACCAAAAAACGTGTTTAAGCTACTAAATTTCAACATGAATGTCAAGGCCGGGGTGGGGAGGGGGGGGGGGGGGAATGCGGAAACACAAAAACAAAATTTATGCCAAGTACCTTAGCATGTTCTAGTTCTTCTAAGAGCAAAACCCCAGATCCTTCTCCAATAACAAACCCATCCCGCTTCTGCTCATATACAAAACTGTATCACAAACTCATGCTTACACCTAGAAGAAGATGAAGTACACGAGGATAAGGGTGAAATCTAGATTCCTGAATTGTGGTTGCTAGTGATGTGACAGAAAAGGGTTACATAACCAATTCAGCAACTAATGTATTATTTTGTTTACTAATTTTCATTCATTGGGTCTTCCATTTGCTTTGAAAAGATGATGACGAAAACATTTTAGTTTTACTAGGGAAAATATCGCAATGTTTGTCAAACTCAAATGAACAGAAGAGTGAACTGTCCTCTAAGTTTGTGCTGAACTGAGACTAACTTTTGTAATACCAACAGTCAAAGTGTAACCGAAGAAGAATACAGAAAGTTGGATGCAATACCATATCCCAGGGGCGCGAAGCTTTGGTTGGCTCACTATTTCTTTCTGAAAGAGCTCCGCATGCCACAAAACCTCCCAATCCTATAGCCGCAATTCATAAAAAAATGAATGAACTGCAGGGAACGTAACGTTTAATCAAGCCCAGAATGAGGAAGGTATGTGTGGTACCTGTTGGAAGAACTGCTGCATCAGATCCACCACAAAGCATCATGTCCTGGAAATTCCACATATCAGATAGGAGTGTTTTGCCTAGCTTCCAATTTATGACAAGATGCAGTTTTTCAGAAGAAGGAAGAAAAAAAATCGACCACGCAAGCTCTCCAAACAATGTTAATCCCAATGCAAACTCTACATAATGATGAATGGGACTAAGTGTGCACTTACACAGGTACCGCTCGTAATATGGTGTGAGGCATTCAGTATGCAAAAGTTACTTGTTGCACAAGCTGTAGAGATTGAGTAGCTTGGACCCATACATCCCTGGAATTCCCAAAATTATAAACATCTTGAAGGTTGCAACAACTATTTTCTGTTGACCTGTTCTAAATTTGTAGCAACACTGTCATCGAACTTACCAAATCCATTGCCAGTAAAGCAGAACCGATATTGGTTGTCACAAAAGGGATACAGAAAGGATTCATCTTCCTGTACGAAACCCTCAATGCTGCTATTCCATCCTCGATTATCTGATTACAATATCTCATTAATATAGTAGAAAACAATGGTTTTTTCGTAACATTGAAATCAACATGGCAAGAATCTCATGCTTTCTTCTTCATTTATGCCTTTCCTGGTAGCAACTTATTGGATTCAGACTATACTGTCTTGTTCCGGCCCAATGTCCCAGGCAATTGCTATTTATTTTTGGCTTCAAAAGCTTAATAGAAGTCAGCCGTACATAACATGTCACAAATAATCCAAGCTCATACATGGGGAAAGCTTTAACATACACTTATGCCTCCTAGTGCAGACCCAATAAGAATCCCGCATCTACTTTTGTCTAACACTCCAAGAACCTCTTCTGTAATCCCAGCATCTGCCAGTGCTTTCTTGCCAGCGGTAAGCAAGTAAAGGGTGAATTTGTCTGCCCTCTTAGAAAGCTTTGGTGAGACCCATCCATCTGTTGAGAAACACTTGATTTCACCAGCAATTTTCTGTTGGAGAGAAAAATAAATTCAACATCAATAGGCAACCAGTTACTACTACTGAGCTTAGTGAAGAAGATCTACCGTTGGAAACTGAGCGCAGTCAAAATTCTGTATCTCACTTATGCCACTGACACCTTCAAGAAGATTATCGTAAAAGACATCTGGATCATCCCCAAGAGGGGTCACCACACCCATCCCTGTCACAACAACCCGCCGCTGCTTTTTAAGTAGCTTCTCATTTGTTGTGACTCCATTTGCAGTTCTAATGGCTCCATCGGTGGTTTTTCCTAAAACCATAACAAAAAGAGTCCCTTAGCTTGAAGTTTGGTGAGCATTAATAGCAGAAGCTAACATCAAGCGTCAACCAACAGTAAACTGAGTTGAATTCCCCAAAAGACAGCCGCCATTGTCCCTCCGAAGCCAATGCCACAAATGACACTGAAAGGAGAGAAACAAGTGCCGACAGACTCTCCCAATAATCTAGAATCCAAACACTCCGTGACACACAGACATAAGTACCATATAGCCCAAAGCTACGAGAATCTCCGAAATTCCAATGACATAAGATACATCGAGAACATAAACTTCCAAATCAAAGCATTATATCAATCTAAAATAAGAGTAATACACAGATAATTAAATTACCAGAGTTTGCAGCACGATTAATGCACCTTTGCCTTCGACTCACGGCCGTCTTAGACCCAAAGAGTAAGAAACCAGTGTCACCAAAGAAGGTCGTACGCCAATACAGCCCTTCCGAATTGTTACACTCATTGCACGGCTCGAAAGCGAGACTAGTAGAACTCATCACATTGTGGTTTCCGGAACCATATGAACGCAAATTGGTCGCAAAGTCAGTACCACCACGACTAATGAATTTTGACACCAGCTTCTTTCTCCTCGGCCATTGACTCAGTCTCTTCGGTGACTGAAACGTAGAGGATCTCATAAGATCGTCTTTTTCAAAAGCACCGGACGCGCAGGCAGCCACAAGCCATGTACAGAGAGGGGAGGCTAAAGCAGAAGTCACCATTGGAGGAACCAAGAATTCACACAATCACCCCACAGACAAGAGAAAACTTAAAAATAAATAAATAAAAAGAAAAGAAAACCAAAGAAGGCCCAGATGAAGACTCCGATAATCCTGAAAGTTCACGAAGAAACTAAATCTAATGGAGCAAGAGAAGGAACGGAAGCAGAGTAACAAGGGTACAGAGAGGCTAACTGTTGAATAAACCACGTATTACCCAATTGAGTAAACTCCGAAACAACAAAATCAAGCCAAAATAAAATCCAGATAGGAAATTTGAGAACTTCAACAAGAAATGGCGTAGAAACAGGGGAGAAGGCTCATTTCCAGGGATTATGAGAAATGGCTTTCGTGGGTTCTTGATGGTGAGCGAAACGGTGAAGAGCAAGGCTTTTATATTGAAACGAAACAGGAAGGACATCAAAAGTACAGCTGTATGGTAGAATCAGAGTCCTTATGGCGGAGGAGTCGCCAGGTGCTGGGTGAGGCAGAATGGGGAGCGTCAAAGAAATACAAGTGTAAAATACGAAGTACACGGAGGATCTATGACAGTGGGGTTAGCACTCTCTCCCTCTGTGCCCACCCTACGCAATTGCACAAGTCTGCAAATACCACTTCAAAATTAATGAGATAAGCGCACGATACGAATACTTTCAATTTACAGAGAATCTGTTGACTATTTTTGCTATACCGAACAAAATGGTAGCAGTAGTCGTTTATGTGATTTTCTTTTTACTATTTACTGTCTTCTGAGGTTAGACTAAGACAATTGGTGATTGGATTCCACTATAAATAGCATACAAAATTGGAATCCACGATACACCCACGACCTCTGTTTTTAAAAGTAGAGGTTATCAATCTGCATCTCTCAAGGCTTCTGTTAAACTATTAGTCTGACAACCAGAGGGACGTAAGCTGAAACACACATTATAATGTCCAGATCTTCGTTTTGAGAGAAATTTCCTCGGAGTTCCCTTAACTAGAATTATAATTCTTTTTTTTTTATCTTCAAATAAATAAATATCCAAGTCAAGATTGTCCAAATTTCGGACTTGATTAAAAAAATTAGAAAATAATTTATCTCTTCTCATTTGATATTTAGCTCCATTACTTGTAAAATTATTATTTTAAATAAAAAAGTATTGAAATATTTTCAAGAAAATAAATTTCTTTTGAGAATTTGATTAATTTTTTTAAAAAAATTAAGATTTTTTTTAATGTTTGACACGCTTAATTATTTAAGTATTTAACATTTTAATTCATTATGTATTGATTTCGTCTATTGAATTCTTGATATAAATTTTTGAGACAAATCGACCTCCCGTCCAATTGCTGTTAATCAACAAACAAAATGTCATAATAGCAGTAATCATAGGCTACTGTGTGACGTGAAATTTTTTCTCAAAATTTTAATATTTTAGTTCCTAAAGTACTGATTTTAACGGTCTTGAGGTATAATTGTTGTTAGCCAACTAACATATAAGTGCTCACATGGCTTGGAAATATAAGAATATAAGAATATTCAAATTCAATTTTTATTTTTAATAAATTTTGTTATATTTTTAATAATTTTGTCTTGGAGGCATTTCAATTATTATGAAAATTTTGATTTTAATTTGTTTTCTAAAAAATAATAAATATTTTTACTTTTGTCTTGAATTTTTTTTACGAAATTACAGATTTTATTTTTTTAGCAAACAAACGGAATCTTAGAGTGGAGACAATTATCTTAACAACTCTCTCTTCTCTTGATTATATAAACACCCTGTTATAGAATCTCTCTTGATCATATAAACACCCGTGTTATAGAATCTATTTTTAACAGGGAAATATGATAGTTTTTGGAATAAAATACCTGAGCAGCTGAGCTAAGAACCTTTTTTATTCCCCGATGTGGGCTAATCTAGTAATTAATTGCATTCAAATAGCATAACAAATAAAAAAACGAAAGGAAAATTAATGTGGTGTCACGTCAAAGGACCAAACTTATGGTGAGAGGAAGGGGACCTCCTAAGAGAGAATTACCTAATGGGTCATAGCAAGCTATTGGATGGATAATAGCATATTAATGAATCTATTTAATATGGACTATTGAATGAATTCATTAATACGTTGTCATTTATCTAATGGTCTGTTAGGACCCATCGAGAAAATGCGTATAACTACTGCGGGAAAAATTATATAAAAGGGCCCTCGTAAACATCATAATTCAGTGGGCCAATGGTACGGAGGAGCAGCCAAAACCGAGGGCCACAAGCCAATGAGCCATGCATATTCATGCACCCATGAATTTGCCTCTACGCTCTCTTTCCTTCTCTTGAACATGACCTTGCACGCAGAAAATAAAGAAAACCCCAGTAATACATGCAATTCCGAGAATTTCACCAACTTTGGAAAAAGACTTAAAAAGGGAATTAAAACTAATGCAACTTCAACCGCGCCATAGCTATCTAGGCACAAAAGAGAAATTTATAAAACTCACACGTGGCCTTGGGACATATCACATATTTAACTGTAGCCTGTACGAGTCGTTTTGCAAGCAGTGGACAAAGTTTTCGACGGATTAATTAAGTAAATTTTACTAAAATTCCAAAACTGTCACTTATAATATCCAAATTAATTAGGGTTTGTTAAGTGATAATTGGGAAATATGCTTAAAAACTATGTCTTTCATGGGATTAGCTTTCTTATAATATATAATGTCTTGTCTTCAACTGCCAACCATGTTACGTGACGTCGGTTTAATTGAGACACATCCATAGCCAGACGACCAGATTTGCCTGCAAATTCTACTGGATTCGTAAGGCATAGATTATAATTTCGTGGATAATATTTCACGGCTAAGAGAATTTGTAAGGAAATAATTTCGAGGAGTTTGCCTAGCTGGTTAAGACTTGAGATTTAGAGTGTGATTTTTTTTTGAAATCTTAGGTTTAAATTCTTTTAAGTGCAAACAATTATTTGGAGTCACCTCACATTAAAGCTGGACTTACTTGACTTGAGGAGCTGTACGACCGAAATTTGCCATGACATTAAACCCAACTTGTGTTGATATTGGGTCAGGTCCGTCAAAATTCAATATACGATAACGAGTGTATGAATTTCCTTAATTTCTTTAAACAAATTATAAGGAAATGATTGTTTTTTTAAGAAATAATTACATGATATCATAAGATTGCCAATTTATTTTTCTCACTATTTTTTTGGGAAAAAATGTCTTGTTTTTATTTTTATTTTTTTGCTATAAGTTGGCTAAAACGTCCTTACAAACCTATTATTGATTTTCATGACAAAAATACTTGAACGAATATTGATTTTCCAAGTCCTAGAAAATGATAAGGCACAATGAAGAAAATTAGAGACGAAGAGAGGCCACAAAAAAAGGCAATATGAATTTTGCATTTTTGTTAGCCTTTAAATTATATATTTTTAAATATTGTATAGTTTTTAACTCTGAACTAGATAAAAGATAAATTTATACTGTGGCCCTGAACACTTATTTTCTTTTCCTGGTCCGACAATCTATGGGTATATATAAGCCCAGTTTCTGTACCCATATTCATCGCCCAGCACAAGAAAATTGATGGGACTTTACTGTCATATGGGCCTCCAAATGTCCAAGTGTGTTTTCTGATTTTGAAATGTTTTATCCGACCGTTTTGACTCAATTCCCAACGGTCATTTTCCCTTACTAATTATTATTTTAAATATTTAAAAAAAAGGAAAGAGAGTTTGTATGATTAGGATTGGTTTATATCTTAAAATAATTTTTATATTTGTATTTTTTTAAAATTAACGTAATTTTTTTTAAAATTGATAGAAAGTGCGTTAAAAATTGTTAAGATTTATAAAAAAATTATTGAGATTAATAAAAAGTTATTAAAATAGGTAAAAAAATTATTATAAAAAGTTTTTGAGAAGGTATTTTATAGTTTTATGTTCAGCAATACGAACATCTTTGGTTATTTATATATATATAAAAAGAACATCTTTGGTTGAGCATCCGTCTCAAACCCAAATTGACCAGAAACAAAATCATCCATGGCGGTCTCTGAACAGTCCACCGACTACCAATTTGACGAAGAGGAAGACTACAGCGAATGTGGAGAATCCGAGCCGGAAGACGACACAGATAAAGACCCCAGCTACAGCATTCTTGAAGAAACTGATGCCAAGTTCTCTAACCTCTCAATCAAGAAAAAGAAATCCGAGGCTCGGTTAGCAACTTCCCCATTAGATTTCTTTTGTTTGGAATAATTTTTGGATGTTTTTAGAGTTTGTCATCTTCGTTAATTTAACTAACAACTGTTGAAATATTTTCTCTTTTTTTTTTGGTTTTTGTGGGGAGTGGTTGTCGTATATGCAGGATATTTGAAGATGTGGATACAGGTAGTGGGGGAGATTCAGATGAGCTGGAGGTAGTTGTGCCAGAACTTGATGAGAAAGATGTACAAAGCTTTGAGAGAGTGCAAAAGATCATTGAAGGTTGGTCCAGTTAATGGCCAATTTGTTTGATTGTTGTACAAATGATGTGTCCTTGTAATATAAGGTCTTCATGCTTAATAGACTCGAGGGAAACTTTGATTTGTGTATTTATACACAATTTTGTTGTAGGCATCGATTGTCCCAAAAGTTGGAGGTAATAGAAAAGAAATAGATATAATCCTTTACCAATAATTTTAAACTAGCCTCTTGTGTAGGCCTACACATCAGTAGATGGGGCTTCGCTTATGAAATTTGTAACTATTTAAATGGTTGGTAGTGCAAAGTCTGAGTTTGAGCATAGAATCACCTACTTCTTTGTTCATATCTGAGTGTGTTCTTTCATAATTTGGTGGCAGCTGGTCGGCTAGAGAAACTGAAAGTAGACCAATGCAAGGTTTATCTGAGGAATAATGGATTGAGACTGACTGGCACGAAAGACAAACTCATTCAGCGCATAAGGGAGCATCTAGAGTAATCTTATCTTCTTTTGTAGCCGCCATGATTTTGGAGATTATATGGTTTCTCGTATTCTCTAATATTTATTTTTCCAGGATTTTAAACGGTGGAGGGGAGATGAAATACCCAGTCTCTAGCTTTGTATTGAATTGTAAAGGTGCCATGCTAACTTAGAGGCTTATGGATGGTTATTTGCTTGTATTGGTTTTGGTTCTTTGGAGGGGTCAAGTCCCATGCAAAAGAAAAATAGAAAATGGTGTATGACGCAATCCAAGGACAAGAACTCCAACCATCCTTGTCTGTATTCTGAACGTTCTCCTGTGCTTCCAGACATGCCGAGCTCCACGTATTCTTGTACATTCAAAAGAAAAAAGGGATCGATTCCGTAAAAGATGAGATCAGTAAATGGGAATTTACTGAAATTGAATCTTTGTGAGATCGTCAATAGTGTACCAAGGGTGTTTTTAGAGTATACCGAATCAGTATAGCTATCATTCTTCTGACACAGCAACACAATTTTACAATTAGTATCGAAATGGATATGAGTCGACATACATATACATATTTATTAAATATAATTCATTAAATGTATCATGATACATACTTATCTATCTAGGTGTCTGAGAATATACTCTTTACTTTATAGTTACTTTATAGAATAAATGAGTAATATGTATATAAAGTATGTTACTAAAAGGATTGGGCCGAGTTTAATTACAATTCAATTAAAAGAACGAGCGGTAATTATTGGATTACACTGGATTACAAAATCATTTAATGAAAGTAGATTATCTTTCCATTTTTTTTTTAATTTCCACGATCCCTTCCCGAACCAAACATAGCACGAGATTTTGAGTCTCGCGTGTCTACCATTTCACTATATGTTTTATGTCTTCTATGCGAAAATGTTTCATTTTCATAAAGTCGTCTTGACTTTTATTTAAAAGGTCCAATAGGGTATGTATGTTGGACCTTTTAAGGCAATTATAAATCCTAGGAGGCAATTCTGATTGGTCTATAAAAATAGATTTCAATGCTATTTCTTTTTTATTTTTCTTTAGTTTAGCCAATCTATCATGAAAAGTAAAAAGGGGTAAAGTAACTTTGTATTGATTGTTTTCTAAATGTAATTTTTCTTCTTCCGCATGTAAAAAAGGAATAAATAACTCAATTAAATTCCGTTAGGCTTCATGAAGTGCTTCTTTAGGAGTTAAACTTCCATTTGTCCATATTTCAAGAAAAAATATCTCTTCTTTTTCATTCCCATTTACATAAGAATGAATACTATGATTTGCATTTCGAACAGGCATGAATATAGCGTCTATAGGATAACTTCCGGCTTGAAGTCAAAATAAATTTGATTTCATCATACAATAACATATTTTGGACTACTATGCAGGGGCTTCGCAATCTGCACAAGCATTTGCCTCATAGAGAATGCTAAATTTTACTGGTTTGAATATAGCACATGTTAAACAGTTATAGTTATTGGTGCTGCGATGAATTTCTTGTTCACTTTTGTGTGGGTTTGAAGGTGCACATATTTATCGCGCTGCTTGTTACAATCATACAAATGATCACTTTTATCATATGATACAATCAATTTCTTTTTAATTTGTTTGCTTATTGACTTGATTTATGTGGATTTTAGTATCACGGTTTCCGTTTAGATGACTGATATATATCTGTATTGCATTGAATACTTATCACACTGCCTAGAAGGAACACATATCATTACCCTCATCAAATCATGCACGTCAAACCTTCACCACAATCTCCTTTATTATGTACGTGCACTATCTCACTTATTGAATAAAAATGGGATATTTGCAGGGGATGCATGCACTGGCGATGTCGTCATGTTTGAGCAAAATGTTTATGAGATGTAAGAATTGTTTTTCCTTTGATATTCTGTTTTATATTCGAGAGCATGATTCACCTTGCCTTCTTGATTTTACTGGGGAAATGGATTTGGAAGTAGCACTTGGACGATGGCAACAACTTGTATAATGAAAATATAACAACTGTATTTGATTACTTCTTGGTGTCCTTGCTAATTTCAAAACTGCTTTGTACTTTCTCTTTGTACTCTTGCCAATTTTTTTGTAAGGAAATTAATTACCTTTTGGATATCTCTATTGACTTAGGTTCAACATAGCATCCCGAAGTGCTGGTGGTCCTCCAAGTGGCACAAGGACTGTTGTTGGCCGCATTGTGAAAGAAAGCTATGGTGCTGCCAAGCAACAGCATACTTTCACAGTGAGTAAAATAAGCATATAGTTCTTGTAGAAGAACAGTAATGAAAAGCAAATGCATCTTAACGACCGATTAGTTAATCCATCAAACCATGGCTGAAGGTTTGAACTAAAAATGGCAATTGCTAGTCTGCATTTGTGTTTTGGTAACTTAAGAAGGATGGAATTGTTCGAATGATCACTTGATTTTTTTTGAATGATCAGATAGAGGTACTCTGGAGCAAGGGGGATAAACCACTCCCTCCACTTCATCCCCTTCTGATTAAGGGTCGAAACCTTTACCGATTAAAAACTTTGAGACAGGTTTGCTACATATAAAAAAATTACATTTTTCTGTCATCTGTTTGATCCTTGATGTTAAAATCTCCTGTTGTAAACTTCAGACATGGGAAGATGAAAGGGAGAGGCAGAGAGAGTTATGATGGAAAAGCACTTGAGGGGTTATACTGCTAGGTGTGACAGAGAAGCACGGCTCCAAGAGAAGAAAACGAGGAAAATGCTCAAGGCTACTAGGTACCCTCTTCTAGTCTCACCCTTGAAGGAGGTTATTTGTCTTCTATTAGTATCAAACCTGATAGACCTTACAGAATTATTTCAGTTATTCTTCAATTGCTATATGCTTAATTGCTCTATAGAAGCTTAAGTCGGCCAAACATACTTCAGGATCTCAAGAAAGGAGTCAAACAGGAACCAATCTCAGTTCAATTCAACCTCAACTGCAAAATCTGTGGTCCAACTGCCACAGGCAGGCTTACAAGAATGCAAACTCAACGGAGTAAATGTGTTATCAGAGAGGACTCATCATAGACAACCATTGACAACCATCAACCACTTCGCACCAGGAAGTCAACTGCACAGGCAAGGCCATACGAGACAGCTTTGCCGATATTATGCACAAGGGAGGTGCTACTGTGGAGATAACTGCAAATTTGTGCATAATTCAAGAAGATCATATGGCCAGAGCACGGAAGAGAGGTAGGTGACCTTGGGATCTTTGGAAGTTAGCAAGGTGGATTTGCTGACACATTATCAGTCTAAAGATACAGGGAGTTGGAACAATTACCATTTGAAAAGTGGTAGGTTGGGTGGAAGCTAATACATGGTGTTCAGTGAGTTCATTGAATTTTTTGTTTTTGGTATGTGATTTAGCTGTAAATGTTAGAGAATATAATTCAAATAATAAAATATTCTTCTTCCTATCATCTTAAGCTTTTGGGATGAGTGTTAGATTTATATGGTATCAGAGCTAAGACATTCGAAACCTGATTCCGCACTCTATTCTAATTTCAATTAAATATTGCACTTGTTGAGCCTTCCAATTAAAGGAGAATTCGGCCTACACGTGAGGAGAGTGTTAGAGAATATAATTCAAATAATAAAATTTTCATCCATACTAAACTCCTCAAACCCCTGTTCCGTATCAATTAAGTGACAAAAGTAAATAAATTTCATGTCATCACCTGTGAGTGGCATGTTAGTCAAAGGTTAAAAGTCCAACCTTTGTACATGATGAGAGAAACATGCCAGAGTTTGGCTACGAGATGGAGGACACTTATATTAAAGTGTCGCCCTTTTTCTTTTTTAAGCAATTTTAAAATGGCTTTAGAAAAAGCAATTTGGAGAATGAGAGGAATGAATGAATAACTCGCAGATTCAGAAGCCATAAAAAAAGGCCCAAGACTAACCTTAGATAAGATCTCCAATGGTTGTCACAATTTTGGGCCGTTTGGGTGGAAAACCAGGAAGCCAGCGTGGGCTGAGCTTGTGCTCGTGATTGTGCTGGCTCAGTCTAGCCCACACCAATCGGGTAGTTTGGATCAAGACCACCACACCGAACTCCATCCTTTCCGTTATCTTTTTCCTTTTCTTGGATAAGTAGCTTTGCCATTGTCACTGTTCGACAAAAACATGTGAATTATTTATTAAACTTCTCGATGGGGCCAAATATTGCATTCCGAATTTCCGATATTTATTGGGAGCGTACTGTTCTTCGCAGTGTCTCTCGTCTTTACGTGTTTAGTCAGACCAAATTGCCTAGAAGCTGCTCTGACCGGTAGCTTCTGTAATCTCCGAGGATTTTCAGTTGTCCTTGGTAAGCACACCTAAGGCCACAATGAGTTGATACTGTGGTCATAAACAGTATTGATCGGTTTACAAAGGGCAACATATTGGTGTGGTTTTGATCATGGAAAATCATTTGTGAAGTGCATATGGGTGCTTAAGGTCCTGTATTGATGCTTTCTCTTACAACTGTGGGTGTGAAATTGCTAATATATCAATTACATTTTCGTGTGAAAAAATATGCAATAAATTTCTTCCGCTTGTGCTTCATGTATAGAAAAACTGTTGGATCTGATGATGGATCCATTTATCATGACAGACTGTAATGACAGATGCTACTGTGGGTAAAAATTCACAAAGATCTAGACCATAATAGATTCACATGCGTATTCTTGTAATTTAACTGCAGCCACATATCGATATTTGTATCTACTCGATGAACTGGGGATTTTAAGCAAGAATTTGATGGTTTTTATTCTATCCAGGTGCTTTCACAAAAGACTGCAAACCTAAAAAGGTCCTAATACAAATACGGTTTGAACTGCCCGCATCACCTTCAGGAGATTTCTGTTAGTCAAGGTCTAGATGTGGCTTAAGTAATGCTATGACAGTTTGAGTTTCAATTACTGAGATTTATTTAGCTGCTGCATCCACGAACAGGTTATCTGAAAGTTCAAAGTTTATGTGTGTGTTTCCAGGACAAAATGGCAGATGAACCTGTAAATGTGAACGAGTTCCAACAGTTGGCTAAGGAAGCTCTTCCAAAAATGAACTATGATTTTTATGCTGGTGGAGCTGAAGACCAATACACATTAAAAGAAAATGTGGAAGCATTTCGTAGAATCACGTAAAATGAGCTAATTAACCTGCTAATCTTATTTGAGAAAACAGGAGATGGTATCTTACCTATCAATTTTCTTGGCTTTCTCAGGATCCATCCCAGAATTCTTGTGGATGTAAGCAGAATAGATATGTCAACCACAATATTGGGCTTCAATATTGCGGCACCCATTATGATTGCTCCTACTGGCTTGCATAAGTTGGCACACCCTGAAGGTCTAATCCCCTAGGAAGAGGAGTCATTTGAGATTTCCTTCCCCTGCCAAATACTCATACTACTTTCTATTTTGTTACAGGAGAGGTTGCTACAGCCAGAGCAGCAGCTGCATGTAAAACCATTATGGTAACGATATATTGAATGTAAGCTCATCTACATACACGAGGACCTGGCATGGCTGAGTAATATTTTGCTGTAGGTTCTATCCTCCGCGTCTTCCTGCACAGTGGAAGAGGTTGCTTCCAGCTGCAATGCTGTTCGGTTCTTCCAATTATATGTATTGAGTTCTGCTTGATCTTTTACACTTCAAGCTTTGTTGATACACTTTCCTCATTGTCACATTGTTGGTAACACACCGGAATTTGATAAACCTCTGCGGATAGGTGTTCAAGCGACGAGATATAGCAGCTGTGTTGGTGCAGAGAGCCGAGAGAAGTGGATATAAAGCTCTTGTCCTTACTGCTGATGTTCCCAGACTTGGTCGAAGGGAGGCAGACATAAAAAACAAGTGAAACATTGTCTCTTTATTTTTGGTTCTGTTTGCATGCATGATAAATTTAATTTCCTTTTCCCTTGCAAATAGTTTTAAGTCTTAGTGCTACAATGAGTTATGTCTTATGCATCTCCTTCAAGAAACTGTGACGGCTTCTGCAGAATAATTGCGCCTCGATTGAAGAATCTTGAGGGGCTTTTGACAATTGAACCTGCTCTTGTGAGTTGAATAGTACCAAACTTCTTGAATCTAAATATGCTGGTTTAGAGTGATGAGGTTATTCTAGTGACCAAGATACCTAATATATTTTTTCAGCGATACATCACTTTATGTACTGTATCATTTGTCCTTTGTAAGAATAAACTCCACCTGTCTGATCATATGCCCATGGAGTGTGCCATGCCTATCATAAAGTTATTAGGTAACCAAGTTGGCGTGCTCATTTCAAGAAGTTTCCTTCATATCACAACATAAACTAGCCATATGACTTCTTTTTAATCTAAGCTTGTTTCTATCATATCTATTTTTTTTTTGTAAAATTTTGCCCTTTTGTGTAATAGTGGGGCTTCACAATGACTTCTTGTGTGTGATTCACAGGTCACCACTTCTCCCCAAGCACCAGTATGTTGAATATGGCATTCTTATGCTTAAGAATGTAACAGAGAAATGACTATCATGTATCCCTTCTTGAAACCCTTACGATTAAAATATAGTAGGGGAATAATAAAAAATTGCAATTCAGAGGACCATTGATTGCAAGTGCAACTATAACAAGTAGTTTCTTCTAAAATTTGTGTCTGATCATTTATAGCCAGCAGCACATACTCCTTGTATGTTTGAACTCTGGTAGTCTTTTTTTTTATTCATACTCAGAGACCAAAATTGTTACAATTATTGACGAATATGACTATTGCAGGATAATGGTTTAAATTTAGAATCTTATGCTAAGGAGACACTGGACGCTTCCTTATGTTGGAAGGTATAAACCTGCAACTATTGTGATTACGTTCTAATATGCCAGTAGAGATAAGTTGGCGAGTTTGGATGTGTGAGTATGAAGATGACAGTCTGCTTAGCCGGCTAAGTCTATGGTTTTTATTCCAGGGACCTAGGATTGCACCAGAGATAGGGAGTTTCTAAGGAATGGGGATGGGGAACAAGTCATGGCATAAGTAATGAGAAATGCATATTATTTGTCTTACCAGTAGTGGCATACCTAGGAAGATGCTGCTGTAGGCAGTGCTAATTTTACCCTTAAATCTTAGTCTTCTCTTTGGTGCACTCTAGAGCTGTCATTTAATTAGAGCTGTACGACATCTGCAGGACATAGAATGGTTAAAGTCGATCACAAACATGCCAATTCTTATCAAGGGAATACTTACACGTGAAGATGGTAAGATCAAACTGTATTTGCAATTTGTGCATCTCTTCACTTCGTCTCCAATTTTCCCCCTCCTCTCCCACTCTCTTTCCCATACAAAACATAAAAGAACCTTTTCTGCCTTTAAGACTTTTATATGTCAAATAAGCCTAGAAAAAAAAATGTCAAAGAAAATTTTAGTTGTTTATGATTACTGTTTATTGACTAATTGAAACTCTAAGCCCAACCCTTTTAAGATTTTATAATTTCCGATTAAATTTCTCCTTATACAGGAAACTTTTTCAACCTATTGTCCTTTTTTAAATTACTGTACAGAAGACATGTTAATCACACTAGTCAAGTTATCTCTTATTATTCTCTCCCCTTCTCTTTCTCGTGAACATTTTTATGTAGTCCATTTAAATTCTGACTCATCAGATGTTGTTGGTATTCCACCAGATCCCTGAAAGTCATGGCATTTCTTACTGTACTGTTGCTGTTCTCACATTAGATTACAACTATTTGCAGCAATAAAGGCTGCAGAAGTTGGTGTTGCTGGTATTGTTGTCTCCAATCATGGAGCCCGTCAGCTTGATTATTGTCCTGCTACTATTACTGCTCTGGAAGAGGTGAGGCTTTATCTCTACCTGCTTACCAAGAAAAGACAATTCTACAAATTAGTTGTGTATGTGCGAGGCAGATCCTGTTTTATAAACATGAATGCATGAAATCTATGTGGCCACAAACACACACGTGCACATGTTATATGTGTTGAAATTTTTGAGGAAAGATTGTAGGTGGTAGTGTCGTAGTAAGAAATCCTGAAGACAACATTTTTGTGGAAATCATGAACATTGTGGTGATACGAAATGTACATGCTCATGCATTTTTTCTTGGGGCATGGCAAGTTCAATCAGTTATATTAATGTAAATGTTTGAGGATATTTGTGCTCGTGGTTGGAGGTGGTTCATGCTGTTGGAGGGAAAATCCCTGTTCTCTTTGATGGAGGAGTGCGGCGAGGAACGGATGTCTTCAAGGCATTAGCCCTTGGTGCACAAGCTGTCCTTGTAAGCTCTACTTATGAATTTCGTCTTGCACCTTATTTTTTCTCCCTTTTTTTTGGTCTCTTTTTCATATGCAGTGTTGGGAATGTAATTGCTATCTCAAAAGAAACAACCATATTTTTCAGTCATGCCCTCTGTACAATCACAGTTATCTAAGTTTAAAGTGTCAAATGAGGTGTTTGCAACCAACTTGCTGTTTTTGGACATATGTAGAGTTACGAGGTTGAGGAAGGATGTAGAAGGTGTAGAGAGAAAAAGAGTGAATGAAATATCTTGTATATTTCGTAATCAATAATACAAGAGTCAATGACATTATATAGACTAAGCTGTAACTGAAATATTACATAACAGAATAACAGAGTCTATAACTAATTGAGCTGATCTGGATAACAACTGCTGATCTGGAGCTTGGAGTTTGTTCTGGAACTTTACCGATACATCTTCACATGCCCCCTCAAGCTGAAGTGTGTATATTCAAAACACTTAGCTTGGACAGAAGAAAATGAAACTTAGATGCAGGTAAAGCCTTAGTAAACAAATCAGCTAATTGATTGTGTGTTGAAACATGTAAGGGCCGTATTACACTAGTCTGCAGATGGTGACGAACAACATGACAATCAATCTCTATATGTTTTATTCTTTCATGAAAAACAGGATTTTCAGCTATATGAAGAGCAACTTTATTATCACAAAATAATAAAGTTGGTTGATTATGTAAAATAGCAAGATCCCGAAGAACAGATGTAAGCCAAACCAACTCTCAAGTAGTTGTCACCAGTGCCCTGCATTCTGCCTCAGCAGATGATTTTGAGACGGTAGATTGCTTTTTCGATTTCCAGGAAATTAAGGAATCACCGAGAAAAATACAATGGCCAGTAATGAATCTTCGTGTATCCGGGAAAGTGGCCCAATCCGAATCAGAGAATGCCTTCAAATGTAAAGCTGAAGATGATGAAAAGAATAAGCCTTGCCCTGGAGTAGTTTTAAGATACCGAAGAACCTGATGGACTACTTGAAGATGGAACTATGCTGGTTTATCCAAAAACTGGCTCAAAGTTTGGATGGCATATGACAAGTCAGGTCTGGTTATTGTCAAGTATAAGAGACGCCCAACCAGTCACCTATAAACACTAGGATCAGGAAGTAGAGGTCTTGAACTAGTATCTAACTTAACAGATTGCTCAAGAGGAACGGTAAAGGGTCGAGCACCAGAGAAACCATTGTCCTTAAGTATATCTAAAGTGTATTTCCTTTGACATAAGGAAATCCCTTTCTGTGACTGAGCTACCTCAAGGCCAAGAAAATATTTTGCAGGACCAAGATCCTTAATTCAAAACTGATCATGTAGTGAACCTTTGATGTCAATAATTGCTTGAAGGTTATTGCTAGCAACTAGCACATCATCAACATAAATAAGCAACACAAGAAAAATATCACCCTTAGTGAGAGTAAACATGGTAGAATCAGAAGCTGCTTGTTGAAAACCCGAGTGAAGAAGAAAAGTGGACAGCTTGTTGAACCACTGTCGGGATGCTTGTTTGAGTCCATAGAGGGACTTTGTGAGCTTGCAAACTTGACCAGCTTCATGTTTACCAAAACCAGGGGGAGTTTGCATGTAAATCCCCATGAAGGAAAGCATTATTTACATCAAGTTGATGTAAATACCAATTCTTGATAGACACCACAACAAGTAGAGAACGCACCGTTACTAATTTAACAACAGGGGAAAAGGTATCTATCTAGATAATCAAGAGCGGCCTCTTGGGTATACCCCTTTGCTACCAACCTAGCCTTATACCTTTCAATAGAGCCATCAGATCTATATTTTATCTTATAAATCCAACGACAACCAATTGCTTCTTTATCAGCAGGTAATGTAGTGAGAATCCAAGTATCATTTGACTCCAGAGCAGAAATTTCAGCATTCATTGCCTTCTGCCAAAAAGGATTTTTAATGGCTTGATGAAAAAATTTTGGTTCATCACGAGTAGAAACAAATAGAGTAAAAGCCGAATGTGAGGAAGACAATTTTGTACAACCAAGGAAATGAGAGATATCATGAGGCTTACCTGTTGTTGGAGATGCAGAATCTGAGTGCATGGATGAAGTAGGAGAATTGAGTAAAGCTAATTTGCAATAATAGTCTTTAAGATAGGATGGAAGATGCCGAGCTCTAGTAGATTTTTGTGAAGGTGGAACAACAGGAAGAGAAGGAGATGAATTAGGTAAGATATGTGAAGGATAATTAAGAGCTGGGCTAGGAACAAATATGATGGAAGGACTAGGAATTGCAGAAAAATTATCTGGGATAGCAGCTGGTATGACAGTATCATTAGCAGCTAAACGAGGAGGCAAATTTGCATAAAGAAATATGTGTTCATGAAATATAACATCTCGAGAGATAAAGGTAGTTTTAGAGTCAAGGTTATATAATTTTTAACCTTTGACTCCGAATGGATATCCAAGAAAAAGGCATTTTTGAGCTCTAGGTGCAAATTTGTAACGATGTCGTTTTAAAGTGGATGCAAAACACAAACATCCAAAGACTTTAAGATGTTTGTAGGAAGGAGAGCAATCAAACGATAGCTCATAAAGAGATCGATTTAATAGCTGAGGAGTTGGAATTCTGTTGATTATGTATATTGCAGTTAAAAGACAATCACCCCAAAAAGATAGGGGTAAGTGAGCTTGAAACCGCTGGGCTCTAGCTACTTCTAAGAGATGTCGATGTTTACGCTCGACAATTCTGTTTTGCTGAGGTGTATCAACATAGCTTCGTTGATGTAAAATACCAAGAGAAGCATAGAAATCTGGCATTGCAAATTCAAAGCCATCGTCTGTACGAATTTGTTTGACAGGTAGATGAAATTGATTTTGAATCAAAGTGATGAAGGATTTGAGAATGGATCAGGTTTGAGATTTATGGGTCATCAAATACACCCAAACAAATCTAGCACAATCATCTACAATTGTAAGGAAGTATTTAGATCTATTCATATATTGTACAGAAGATGAACTATGTGGAAAAGGAAGTCTAGTTTGTTTAGCTAAGGGACAAACATCACATAGATGTTTATTAGGTAATTTTATTTATGGTAAATGCTTATGTAAAAGTATCATACGGGAAGGAGACATGTGTCCAAGTCGACAATGCTGCGTATGTGGAGATGTGGTTGTAACAGAGGAGAGAGCAACTGGTGATGAAGATTTATGAGATGGCAGTAAGTAATAGAGACCATTATAAAACTTTACCCACTCCAATCATCATCCATGTGCTCAGGTCCTGGACAAAACAATGAGTTTTGTGAAAAATCAAACAGCAATTAAGATCATTAGTTAACTTGTTTGCTGAAATTAAGTTGAAATCAAATGAAGGTACACACAGTACATTATGTAAAACAAGATTTGAAGATAACCGAATTGTACCAGTGTGAGTAACTGAAGAAAGAGTGTCATTTGGTAATTTGACATAAGTAGGTGAAATAGAATGAAGATTTTCAAGCAAAGAGTTGGAGGCGACCATATGGTCAGTGGCTCCAATATCTATTATCCAAGAATTTGGAGATTGCAATGAGTGGGAACAAGTACCTGCCATGTTACTGAGTGGAGTAGGAAGTAAGGAACATGTCATGGCAACATGTGAAGGATCAGGAGACTCATTTTGTGCGGAAGAGTTAGAATTTATCAAGCTCAACAAATGTTGATATTGCTGTTGAGAAATATAATTGTTTGGAGTCTCACTATCATCATTTGTAGAAACAAAAACTTGATTAGCTGTAGGAGTAAAAGTTTTAGATCGAGTAGGCTTATATCCAGGAGGATATCCATGTAATTTGTAACATTTGTCGATGGTATGACCCGTGAATCCACAGTGATTGCATATAGGGCGATCCTTGTGAAAATTCTGATTTGCAAGAGATTTGACGCCAGGGCGATATGCAATAGCTAGACGATGCTGAGATGCAAAAGCAGGAACATCTGGATCATTCTGAGTGACAAAGGCAGCAGCCTCAAAATTCGGTTTGGCCATAGAGACCACTTCTCGTTGTCTTTCCTCTTGCAAGACTAAAGAGAAAACCTTATTGATTGGAGGTAAAGGATCTATCAACAGGATCTGTCCTCTTATATGACTAAATGTATCATTAAGCCTCATTAAGAACTTCATGATATACTCTTGTTGTTGATACTCGGCAACAACTTTCAATCCTCCACAGGAGCAGCTTGCCAAGGGTCTGTATTTGATTAGTTCGTCCCAAAAGCATTTGAGTTTTGTATAATAGGAACTGACCGTCAGTTGATCTCGTGAAAGATCTGCCATAGACTTCTGCAACTGGAAGATCCTAGGGCCATTTGACTGAGGAAATCGTTCCTTCAGATTGAGCCATAGATCTCTTGATGTGTCAATGTAAATGACACTTCCAGCCTGATCTTTGCTCAAAAGAATTTAGCAACCATGACAGTACCATGTTGTTACAACGAATCTAAGCATCATGTTTGGGATGAGAAGAATCAGGTCTCACCAGAGTTCCATCAATGAAACCTGTTTTGTTCATAGCACTTAAAGCCTTAGCTATTGAATGGCTCCATGTAGAGTAGTTTTCCCTATTCAGAGGCTGAGACACCAAGATATGTCCTGGACTATCACCATTGTGCAAAAACGGAGGATTAGAGATGCCATCATCAGTCAAAGAAACATCTCGCACAAAAGGAGAAGGAGAGGGATCAGATGACGTCATTTTTTTAAGCAAGAAAATTCAGAGTGTTCTCTGATACCATGTAGAGTTAAGAGGTTGAGGAAGGATGTAGAAGGTGTAGAGAGAAAAAGAGTGAATGAAATATCCTTGTATATTTCATAATCAATAATACAAGAGTCGATGACATTATATAGACTAAGCTGTAACTGAAACATTTCATAACAGAGTATAACTAATTGAGCTGAGCTAACAACTGCTGATCTAGAGGTTGGAGTTTGTTCTGGAACTTTACCGATACATCTTCACAATCCGATAGTTGTGCTAGCTTGTCATGCTTCTTTTCCAACTTACTGCTTGAGTGGCCCCTTTACAAATTGCTGTCCAACTAATTGCATCTGAAAACACTTAGCACTGAGACTGATGGATATGTTTTGAAGGGGAGATGAAGAGTATGGTCATATATTCTCTCTCAATTCTATTACCATCAATATATACATTGTTGCAGATTGGAAGGCCTGTTATCTTTGGGCTAGCGGCAAAGGGGGAATATGGGGTGAGACGGGTCCTTCAAATGCTGAAGGATGAACTTGAGCTCACAATGGCACTATCAGGCTGTCCAAGTGTGAAGGATATTACTAGAAGCCATGTGAGAACAGAGCGTGATAGACTCATGTCAATGCTTTAATGTCATACTGAAGCATCAGGATCATATCCTGGAGACAAATGATTGAGATGGTCAATCGTGTATTGATGACATTATATTACTGATGTATCTTGGTAGATTGTTAACGGATACTGGGATCTGGACTTCGGCTTTTCTTCAACAATTTAAGTTGGAATGCAGATAGTGGAATGTACACGTGAAAAAAAAAATCGCACCTGCAAGTTGCGACGGCCAATGATACGATTCCTCGCAGTACCTTTTTCTCTAGCCAGACAATAACCACATCCCCATCGTCCACCAGTGTCAAATCTCTTTTTATGCGTCAGCATGCACTATCTTTTTGTGGGCTTTTCGTCCGTCAGTCTGATAGGTCATCAAGTTGGCTTTCTTCTTTTCCATTGCAGAACAATGGGTTTCTTGTGTATTACCCTCATCACAGCTTGTAAGCTCGCAAATCTGGTCCTAAAACGTTGTTTCAGTTGTCGTTTCGTTCTTTGTGGCTTCTCTGAATCAAGCTTCCCTCTCTATTTGGGCCTATTATTTCGTATCCAATAAACTTGGGAGTTTTATTCGTAGAGTAGCCTCTAGGCCCTCTTCTCATTTTCTTGCTAGCTGTTGCTTTTTATTTGTTTTTGTTTCTGTCCGGTTTATTTATTTTCTCCTGTAATTCTGTTTCTTTCAATATATAATACGCTAGTTTCATCAAAGAAAAAAAAAGAATTCACCAATTAGTATTATCACTATTGTTACCCTTATGTTTCTTACTTGGTTAGAAATAGAAGCCTATAAAGAAGCCCTATTTTTATATTTCCTAATATCTAAATTCTTAATTTGTCATAGATTGCCGAGAAAGGAAAAAAATAAAGCTATCCATCAAATGGAAAATCACTTGCGTTCATTTTAGGTCGTACTTTATATATAAAAACGTTGCTAAAATCATAAAGACATGGAACTAGCCTTAATCCTAATTTAAGACGTATAACGGTCACTTATCGACAAAAGACTTATTATGGTCATTAATACTGTCATCTATGCCTTCCTGAGAAAAAAAGAAGTTACACGGATCCTATCAAAGACAAGGTTTTCGTGTCTTCATACTACAGCATCCATAACAATACCATAATACCAAGTTCTGTAATTCCAGCCTATTACCTCCTCTAAAATATAACAGTGACAGACTCAAGGAATACAAATAACATTCACAAAAAAGCCTCTAGCACTGCACTGGCAATAAGTTTATACACTTCATCGTAACGTGTGTAGCATCTTGAAATCTGATTTATTTCTTCGTAGGTGTCATTTTCTCTAATTAATCAAGTTAGAAGAATGGCATTCCCCTAAAGGTAGAGGGGAAAGACTTTGACCAGCACATCTAAAGCTTGGCTCGAGAAGCAGACTCCTGAGCCCTCCATGCTCCATTACGCATTATTTACAGAGTTGCTATTATTCACACCTTGTAGGTCCATAGGAGAGTTCGTGATACTACTAACCGAACCAAGGGTCTGAGAGCTCAACTGTGGGCTAGCTGGACAAGCATCTGGATTACCAGCACTCATGGCATGGATTGCCCCAGAGCTTAACTGTTGTGGGCTCATTGGTGTTCGCTGGCTCATCCGTTGAGGGCTACTTTGCTGTTGCTGAGTTTGTTGGTTAAGTTGTGGAATTCCCACAGTCGATGGTGAGCCCACCTGCGAAGGTGAAACAACAGCCTGTAGTGGTGAAGTGGTATCTTGCTGCTGCTGTAGAAGCTGTTGCTGAAACTGCTGTTGCTGCTGCTGTTGAAATTGCTGCTGCTGCAATTGTTGTTGTTGTTGTTGCTGCTGCTGCTGCTGTTGGTTCATGTAAATATTTGTCCCAGCCATCAGCTTAGGCGGTCCCATAGGCCCCATTGCTGCCCGTTGCATTTGGCTCATGTTAGCCCGGGTGAGATTCTGGCCAAGCATTGAAAGACCAGCAGAGCTTGGATGCATCTGTCTTGCTCCTGAAAGACCAGCTATGCTTGACTGAGCGCTCCCCAACGTGTTTGCTCTGTTCTGTGCCATTCTAAGTTTTGATGCCATGAGAGGTGGATTCAATCCAGATCGAAGTTGCTGGCTTATTGCGTTGCTAATATTTGAAACCTGGCTAACATTCATTTGGTTTTGCCCCACATTGCCCATACCAGAAATAGGCCCCATTGGGGCTGACATTCCAGTTCCCCCTAAACCTCGTGTAGCTCCCATGCCCATAGCAGTGCCAAGGCCTCCAAGACCAACCATATTATTGCCCATGTTTCCCATACCCACAGTTGCTCCAAGTCCCATCATCATCCTCTGTTGCACTTGTGGCTGCTGCTGTTGTTGCTGTTGCTGTAACAGCTGCATTTGGAGAGCGGAAGGCTTATTGACCATGTGGTTGCCCAACTGCAGGTTCGAATTCTGTCCAATTGCAGACAAGTGTGAGAGTGGATTTGCTGCCAGCATCATAGGTGACCTCTGGAACCGGGGATGCTGCTGCTGTATCAAGGAATGTTGGTTTTGTTGCTGTTGCTGTTGCTGCTGCTGCTGCTGCTTCTGTTGTTGTTGTTGCTGCTGCTGCTGATGATGAAGTGATGGTTGTGGTTCCACCAGTTGTGGCCTTTGGGGCATCGAAACCCCGGTAAAAAATCCTTGGGACATCTGTAAGGCCTGGGAGTTTCCAGGAGGCAGCATCCTTGCATTCGCTAAAAGATTCTGAGATGAGTTTAGGGATGCATTACCACTTTGAGTTGGTTTCGCAACTTCATTTGATTGTTGACCAGAAACTGCTTCTGCATATTGCTGCATCTCAGCTACAGAATTATGAGGGACTCCAGCAGCATTTGCTTGACTGGCTGAAGCCAGATTCACGCGGGTTGGTTTTGGTCGTACTTGAACTTGATCCTCCACAGCATATCCTTCACGTGTCATCTGCATTTCAGCATAAGGATTTGCTGAATAATGAAAAGAAGAAACCCGTAATTTACAATTTCTATTGAACAAGAGCCTTTCTGAAAACATACCAGCGAACCAAGCTGTGCTGCAAGCAAATCCGCCAAGTGCTGTCACATCAATTAGATGTATAAATTAGAGAAACTGAAGGCATACTAGCAGTAATAAGCAGTACAAAAAACGACTGCTCAAATATCAGAAAATCATGAGATTATGATACTAAAGTACTTTCCAGTTTCAAAGCATATAGATCATTGACCCCCCCCCCCCCCCCGGCAAAAAAAAAACACCACACAAAAAAACAAAAACAAAACCATGTAGGTAGCAAGTGGATAATGAGGAAGTACCAACGTGAACAACCTTTCCATATAGCCAAGGCAACATATCAGTATCCTTCCATAAAGGACGGATCTATCATGGTGAAAGGCAGTTTTGATCACTGCATCCAGTTTTTACAGGACAGAGCATTGCCAATTAATGCACAACTGTCATATCCATAAAATTCTGGTGGAGACAGATTAGAAAACAGTTGATCAAGGGGAGGAAGGTTAAGAAAGCTTCACTCAGAAATACACATTCAGGAAACCCCAGGAAAAGCACAAGTAGAATGATTGGATGATTCAGATGACCACAAGAAAAGGTCTCAAAAAAGACTAGTGGAGAGTTGAAGGTACCAAAATAGAGAACAAAAAACCACAAAAGAAGTGGTTATAATTACTAGGAAACATGTTCAGAATTTTCTAAGACTAATTGAGGAGATGGCTTGTAAACAGGATCAAATATCAGAAAATCATGTCTCGACAGCATCAAGAACTTAAAATAGCCAGTGTTAACCAGCTCAAGAGGCAGTGAAGAACTTACTGTGTTGGGCAAGGTGGGAAGATAATCCTCAGCAGCCAGAAAATCACCATCTTCTATTTCTCCATAATGCATTGCTACCGTACCATCAGATGGCTTCTCTGACATGATCATCCTAGTTCTTAACCTGTAAGAAATAGCATTTTCTGCAGAAGCAAAGGTGGAACTTAGGAAAAGGAAAGCATGACATCAAAATGGATAAAGATATTTTACAACCAAATATCACAAAAAACCTTGAGATATGCCTGGCGGAATAAATTTCAAGACTCTTATTTTGTAGATGTTCATGCTGCCACCTGCTACTGACTTAGATAATGACCTTGTGCTTGCATCATCTTTCAACTCTTCATTACCGAAAGAATTAGAGAGATAGGTTGACAAAAGTTGAGTGGAATATGTGTTTGGCTTCTGAATTGGGTAATTATCAACCTTATTCTTTTTTCCGTTGAGTTGATGCCTGAAACGGAAATCATGAAACATGCATAAGAAGCTGATGGTGTTAAGTTTACACCACAGAATGTAGTGAACAGATGATAGGATTTGAAAAATATAACCATCATGATCCACACTATAAAAAACATGCAGGGTACAGAAAAAGGAATTATTGAAAAAATGAAAAGAGCAAAATATACTTTGCTCATTCAAACTACCACACCATTTACAATGTACACCCTACACTAGCAACCTTGACACATCACACCCTCAACAGCCATATATTTTCAATTTGCACCCCATATTAAGATCGACCTGCTAGAACCAATGAAAGGTGAGCCCGCATGGCACACTCTCAACAACCAAATTTTAACATGGGGTGCAAATTGAGAACGATGGTGAGGTAGTTTGAGGATGCATAATGTAATTTCTCCAAAAAAACAAACTGGAAACAAGCAAAAGAAAACTGTCTATCAACAGTCTCAGCACAAAAAAGACAATGGCCAAAGTCTAACCAAGAGGGGGGGAGTGTGACCACACCAAACTATCCTTGTTATGTAGGACTTGATGTGAGATTGCAGGTCAGGAAACAAATAAAAAAAGGAGAGCGCTTTGATATAGTCCTATATTAGGATGAAGACATTTGACCTGTCTTAACCAGGATGATATTGACAATTCATGCAGCCATTAAGTAGAAAAGGCCAAACTCAACGGTTAGAATTTCTGATTTTAACTGAGAGAGCAGAATACCTCATTGTCACCATTTCTATCTTGGAGAACCTTTCAAACATGCTCTGATCAGCCAAAGGTGGTGTTCCAACTGAAGGGCTGTTTGCATTTAATTGAACGCTTATAGTATTAACACTAGCTGGAGATCCAACACCACTCATTGCTTGGTTCTTGGGGAGAGAATTTGATCTCCGCTTTGCAGCAAGTTGGGCCTGGTGTGGACGTTGCATGGAATCAGCAACACCAGAAGTCAAAGAAGGGGTCCCACCAACAGGAGGAACTGAGGTACTTGCTGCTTTCTCCTTTTGTAAAGCTACAAGTGCAGCTGTTGTAGCAACTGCTCCAAAGTGGGGTCCAACAGAACCATTGGAAAACTCCCCTGATTTTGATGATAATGGATATTGAGTAAGAGCCCCAGCAGAAAGCCGGGGACTTTGCACTGATTTCCTTTTCTGGAGCTGGTCCTCCTTTCTTGCATCTTTCTCCATATGCTGGCCAAGATTATTCCAATGTGTCTGAGGGAAATTAGATCTCATGAATGCTTGCTGTGTTAATCTTTGCTGCCGGGCTTGCTGTGGGTCAAGATGGCTTGCTTCTGTTTCCACCAACGGCATATCATTTTTAATTCGGTTAATCTCTGGCCCATCTAATTTATCTATTTCGAACTGCTCTTCCTTGGCACCATATCGCATTACCTGCTGTCCTGCAGCAAAAGGCATTGCCCCAGCATCCTGATTCAGAACACCTTCAAACACCTGCTGGGAGATCTTTTGAATGCCTGTATTTGCATACTGAATTCTCCTTCCAATGGGCTGCTGTTGTAACAACGTGTTCTTCCAATTTATATCCGAACCATGAAGTCCATCTGTATGTGGCCCTATTTGTTGCTGCTGCATTCCGTCAAGACCCACTGGTGTAGGTCTCACTCTCTTGTTAACATTGGACAAGGGTGACATTTGCCCATCTTGATTCTCCCTTTTTCCAAGAAGAGTGCCACTAGAATTCACATTGTCAGAATAGGAGATCATCATGTCCTGAACAGCAGCAGAAGCCCCTGATGCACCGATAACAGGCCCTGAACCAGGATCCTGCATACTTCTGGGGGTCCCAACCCCCATTTGATATCTGGATTGATGGGAAGCCAAAGGTAGTGTTGGAACTGAGGAATCTGGTACCAAGTTCTTGGGTCTTAGGGCTAACATGTTTGTTGGGCCAAGATTTTGTGCAGTAAGATTCTCATGTACTTGCTGTGGCATCACATTGCCTGAAATGATTCCCGAATCTCCTAACCTAGCATTAGAACTTTCTGGTACTCTATCTATGCAAACTTTTTTCCCATGGGTCTTAATACTAGATGTGACAGTAACATCAGGCTCCTGCCTCAATCGCTTTCTTCGGACACTGGAAATAGCCAAATCAAGCTGCAAATGAAGCTAAGCAATGTTAATATGCATACAATCGTCCTCCAGCCTAGGAACATGACACGCTACCATATAGTGCATTACCTTTGTGGGAACTGGATTATAGGAAAGTCTATCCAACTTAGGAGTGGGATCTAGATGAAGTCGTGGTTGCAAGGCTTTCAGAATACGGGACTCCACTTCCTGCAGTCAAGTGAATAAAAGTATGTGAATTCACTGACCAAAAAGATGATAGAAATTTTGGAGCCAGAGATGAGAGGAGTTGATCATACTTACCATTAGATCCCCATATGTCCAAGAATTATCAGATATCAATGGAATATCCTTCACTACATTCTCCAGTGACATCCTAAGGCATACTTTATTAACAACCGGGGTTGCATTAGTTGACAGATCACCAGATCCTTGGTTAAACGCACTTCTTCGGTAATCCCGCACCTGCAAAATCTCAGCTTGGGCAATCTTTCCTAAATATAAATTACAGTAAATAATCATAGAGGTAGTCTAAGTAAAGGGACCGTGTTGCTAAAACAATAGACATTAAGATGTTTCAGGAAATGGTCTCCCATTCTCACTCTCACACACACACAGCACACCAAAATGATTGTACACATATCTTGATAGGAAATGTGCACCAACATGATGGTAGTTAGCACAGTGTAAACAGATGATCGTTTCATTTGGTCCACCATCTTTCTTTCCTTTCTGTGTTTTGGGCGCCATAGTGCTAGAATGATTTGCACAGTGACAGGTCCACTAGTTACAAAGGGCTAGGGCCACCTAAAAATAATAGGATTCTCTTGTCAAAGCGAAATCCAGTAGTTAGATGACTCACCTCACATACAAGTTTACCATCAACAAACTTGCAAGGTATATCATCCAGAACATCTCCAGGCAACCGACCAGATTCAATTGCCTTCAAAAGCATCACAAATAGAGAAGGAAACAAATTAGAGTAAGAGAAGCATATAGAAAATAGAGACAAAACTGAGAGGAAATCTAGACAGTGGATTTAATTGACAGAGCAAGGAATAGAACTAGTATAAAGAGACTGCCTCATTAACAAGTTCAAAAGAAGACTACATGAAGTAATTCACAGAAACCCTAAATATTTTCCTCCACTTGCACAATTTGAGACCAATGGACTTGCAAACGCAATCCAGCACTAGTGAATCTATACTTGCAGATTACAAATAGTCCACCTTCTTATGTTAATCAAAAAACACGAATGGCAACAGCTCTCCTGAAGTGCATGCACAACTGTCTATCAACAACAATCAAGATAACCCTCTTCGAAGGAAATTAAAGAAAAGGGGAGAACAATTAGACATTTACCGAGAATAGAGTTTCAGATGCCCTATCATATGGATGTAACAACTTTGGAACCTCTTGAGTTGTAGCCTGATGTGCAGTTTCATTCTGAAGATTCAGAAACTATAGAGTTAGAAAGAAATATAAAATATTATAAAACTTAAATTTATTTCCTTCAATTTGTATCATCCAGTTAATGTTATTTTCAACAAACCTCTGTGGGTTTTCCAATAGAATATCCGTCTGTGAAGAGGTTCAGAGTGAAGGAGACTTCATTCTCTATGAAAACAAAAGAAAACCAACACATTTAGGATTCAAACATAACTACATGTAGCCACCAAAACAACTGTGCATCTAACCTGCAGATAGGAAAACTCCGTCAGAAGAAATTGATGAAGCAGATACCCCCGCAACATTTTCACCTCCTTCAGTGAGATTACTCTACATCATACGACACAAAAAAGACTATCATATAACAAAAACATTGCACTCTTTGAGAAAGAAGAAAATATCTAGCTTCCGATTTCAATTGCTGAGAAAACAAGGGAATACTTTTGGATTTTCTGTTTCGATATTCCTTTCGACCTCACAAGCAAGAATATGCACAAATATTTATCCATGTTAGTTTTAATTTTCAACACTTTCCAGTGCTAAATATAGCACAAATGTAAGATCATATCGGTCCCCCCCCCCCCCAAGGCAACAAAAAAAGAACCAAAGATAGCCAGACGAAGAGATATAAATGTATTTGATTCAACATTTTTAGACTCAGGGAGAAATAAAAAGGCAAAAATCTCGCCTCAATTAAGAAAAACAGTAATTCAAGGAAAAAAAAATCTCAAACAAAAAAACAGACGCCAACTATCAAATCTTGCTTCCGAGAAAATCCATAAGCCTAATAATCCAAGAACTTCAGGATTATAATCCTTTTACTTTTCCTATCAGTTATCAGCATCCAAACAGACTCCCACTACTGAGAGAAGCAAATCACGGAATCAATTCGAATTTCTTTTGAAGTGGTAATAATCCTTTATTTGGGTACACGAGAAAATGTGAGAAATCAAAAGCAACGAAATCTAAATCCAAATTCTCCCAGTCTTCACCATCTCATCTCAACACATACCAACATGAAAGGCAAAAATAGAAACTATCAACATTCAACTGAGCTCGATATTAACTATTCCATATTGACACAAATATATAAGCCACAATTCTTTGCTTTTTGATATAAACCAAGCTGAAATCTAAGACCCAGAATTCTGTTTCTAAATCGATACTCTCCACTTCCAATTTCTCTAATTTCGTTCCAACTTTTAGGTAACCAAACAGAGAAATTAATCACGACTGGTTTGTTTCACGTAATTGTACCTGGAGCTTCCTTGAGCTATCCTTCGAGTTGTCAAACACGTCGTCGACGACGTTGCCCTCGGCTTGAAGTAGAGGCTTCGGCCGGAACCTTGTACCGGTCTTTGAGACCTTGAAGGAGATACCCATCACGGCAGGTTTAGGTCATGATAAAAGAAGAACAGGAAGGAAAACCCGGAACGGTGTGAAAAAATCTAAAACACTGAGAGGAGCTGGAGAAGTGAATATATAGGTCGTTAACTATCTAATTATGTCTCCGAGGAGCGAAACAGAAAATAACAAGATGGAGGCTGGCGACTAGTAGGGGTGTACACCTGTGACCCGACCCGGTGGATCGGAATTTTTTTTATTCGAGACCCGACCGAACAAAGTCGGAACACTCAGAATTCTTCCGAGCCGACCCTAAGCCAGAGCATATTCCGAGCCGATTTATGTTCCGAAATTCGGGTTGAAATTCGGATCGAAACTCGGGTTGGGCCGAAAGCCCAAAATTATTGATTTTTGCCTATTGCCAAGCAAGCCCAGATGCCAAAAATGTCAAATCCATTTTCTGTTGATGAGTCCTGCGTATGTTGGTCTGTGAACCTCTTTTGGGTAAAATCAATATGCTATTTTGGTTCAAGTTTTAAATTCTGAGCAGTTAATCATTCATTCATTCGACATGTACAGAGCCCAAAACCATTTCAATATTCACAAACTAATTTTGAAGACCCAAAATTCAGCAGAATAAAAAATCAATGATATGAAAAACATGCATAGAAAAATTATAGTCCTTAAAAGCAATAACGTACATGCCATTCAAAACAACCTGTCACACACAACCTGTCATCCATTAACCCAATTTAAAGCTAATATTATATACTTGTACAACTAGATATTAACAAGCTCAAAACACATCCACCAGTAACAATCTAATATTCCAAAAAAAATAACAGGTTCAATTGTTTATAAGCAAGCAAACCAACTCCAACTCCAAATCAAGAACATCTACTTCTACAAGTCCACACCAGAAGCTAGCACAACTAGAAATTCAAATAAACAAGTTTCAACAACACCAACAAGTTACAAAATATAGAAATATCTCCTCAATTTTCCATCACCCATAACCTACATGCACAAAATAGAAGAAAGTGAGATACTTATAAATTTATAATCATGCAACTTCATAGATAAGACAACAAATAAATTTTGTAGTAATAGAGAAAAATACACTTACTAAACTCATACTCTTCATGCACCTCAAATTCTTCAAGAACTCACAATGTCACAATATACCCATGCTTGAAACTCACCTCTACAACAACATTAAGTGAAGAAAAGTTAGAATATAATAAAAATTAAAATGGAGAATGAATCAATGATACCTGATTCTAGTTGATAGCTTTCCACATCATCCACCACATCTTGGGAGTCATAAATAGTAGGTGAAGACTTTAACCAATTTTGAGTACATATGAGGGTCTCGACTGTTTTCGGAGCTAATGAGCTTCTAAAAGAATCTAAGATGCAACCTCCAGTACTAAAAGCAGACTTTAACCAATCTTACTCCTCTCTTGTACTTCTCTCAAACCAGGTACATACAGAGCAAGTATATAAATAAGTTGAAGAGGTCTATAAACTGTGAAATCGTTGGATACACATTATGTTGTTGGTTGGCATCCTATACTGTTGAAATGTTTGGTCCCTATTGTAATGTGGACTACATGTACCGGTAAATTTTGATTAAGATTATGTATGTGTTTTCCTTTTATAGGAGAAATATTTTGCATCTTAGGTAGGAATCAAAGGCCTGATCAATTGATCTGTTTTAATTCCTGTAGAACTAAAAATATCAGAACAATAAGATTTTCCACACTTGGTGCTTATTCAGGAATCAAAGAAGAATATTAAAGATGTATTCATGAACATGATAAATGCAATCATTGTGGATGTGAGTTCAAAATACATAGGCTCAAGGAACTGCAAACTACCAGTACATTTCTGTAACACAAGATGAATCCTTGAAGGTGGGGGTATAACAGAGCAAAAGGCTTCTAAACTATCCGATGAACAACATAGTGGATCTACACATATCTTTGTGGATTCCACTTTCAGTAGCAGTTTTTATAAAGCAAAATGAAAGAAGATCATCAGTTGTTGTGTACCTAATGAATGAAGAGCCGAAGACTAAAGCTTTGAGATCTTGAAGAGGTGCGACCAGTGGAGTTTTCATGTGAAGCCTGGAGACCAAAGGCGTCAGACGTGTGGCGCCGTAGAGAGACAGAAGCTCACCGGATAGGGGGTAGCCGGGCATGGGGGCGGAGGAGAAGATGTTGGGAGGCGGGGAGAGAGAGACGGAGAAGTCTTTGAGAGGCACTAAGGGAGTAAGGGACGGGTAACTGGGTAAGGGATACGGGCTAGGGAAAAATGAAGTTTAGTATGAGATCAAAACGACGCAATTTTGATGCTCATATATATATATATATATATATATATATATATATATATATATATATATATATATATATATATATATTGTATTTTGGTTTTATATTTCGGGTCGGGTCGGAAGAGACGAAATTTACACCCGACCCGATATTCACGAAAATATTTTATTTGTTCCGACACCCGACCCGAACCATCGGAAGGCCGGGTCGATTCGGGTCCCTACGGCTAGAGAGTGAATTATGCTCGACGTATCCGAGCAAGAACCACTGCCGTGTTTTTTTTAACAATAAATTACGCTTTTCGCCGGTTAATATATATAGATGTTATATAACTATCGCGCATATATATAATCTAGGGATAAATACGCTTTGCCCCCTTATTTTTGGAGTCATTTACACTTTGCACCCTGATGTTTTATTTTTGATACATTGGACCCATTATCTTCCACTTTTTTCAATTCGGACCCTGTACCCAAATTGTCCGTCAATTTAGACGAATTTCGTTAAAATGTGGGGTGCAATGTATAAATAACCCCAAAGATAAGGGGGCAAATTGTACATACCCTCAAAGATAAGGGGACAATGTGTAAATATTTAACGGAATCCGTCTAAATTGACGCGCAATTTGGGTGCGGGGTCCAAATTGAAAAAATGTGCAAGTTAAAAAGTTCAATGTGTCAAAAATAAAACATCGGGGTGTAAATTGTAAATGACCACAAAGATAAGGGGAGCAAAGTGTATTTATCCCTATAATCTACGCATCTTTAACACATCTTTATTTTTTCAAAAAAATTATATAGAAATTACCGATTATACCCTTAAATAAAAATTTACTATTTTGACTCTGTAAGAACATAATCATCAGTACGTACTAAAAATACAGAAGCACCCTTACATTAAGTTTGAGAATAGGACAGAATCCACAATGGAGCCATTTTGATGGATTTATGTATAAAATAATGAAGCTTTGACAAGCTGTAGTCGATGGTAACCCAAAAGAGAGATTCACAAGGGAAGAATGCTTACAAGAACATCCCAGCGTAAACATTCCCAGTTGCACCAATGCAATATATCCGGGACTGTATTGGTGCAAAATGTTCTGGACTGTACTAACCCGTATACAGAGCGAATGGATATTTGTACGTTTTCTAGAGTTATAATAAAATACAAGTCCATCACGTCCATGCATCCATCCAATTTATATCGATATTCCTCCGCCATAACTGAAGATTTCTAATAAAATTCAGAAATACCATCTGCTTTTTTTTAATATATAAAGAAGCATACCTTGATATTGGCAGCATAAAAGCGTTTACAAGAACCCCTCTTGTCTCCGTGGTGGAGCTGACTCCTAGTTAACTTTGTACACTTTTTTCACACAAGTAACAAAGACCTTGATTGTTCATGTTGTAAATCCAATTGCATAGGTAATACATTAAAGAACGATATGAACTTCTACAACTTAAGAGAACAACCTGGGGGAAGAAAACACATGTTAAAACAATACTGAAAACCATGATATCAACTGATCCATCTTACAACACTATCCAGCCTCGCACTAGAACCAAAGATCTTGATTTGCACCAGTAAGCAAAGCATGGTCAAGAAGAGATTTCCTCCTGAAGCTCCATTTTGAATATTGAGTATTCCCTTTCAAAGAATAAGAATTCCTGAACATGGAAAAGTAGTCATACATAATGTCAGCTGAATCAACTCCAACAGGCTACAGGAAAGAAAAGGTCAAAAGAGGAAGCTTAGCAGTCTCCAAATAGATGAAACAACTGCTCCTTAAAACTTTGCTTCTTTTGGGAGTACAACTATGGCTAGTACAGATGCTTTTTTTATTGGAAGTAATTTCCTTCATTCAGAATAGGAGAAAAGTCCACTGGAGGTATACAAAAGAATCCCCCAAAGGAATTACGAACCACAAACAACAAGTTGTATAAAGTCCTGAAAAGGAAACAAGGGAGGCTACCAACAAAAGTAGCCCTTTCACACGCAGATGGCAAGATTGGATTAGGATTGATAATCTTGAGAAAATGCAGAATCGTACATCATTGGCAGCATGAAAGTTGTGAAAACAGCAAAAATTATTTGCGGAGGGCATTGTTAATGATGGAAAATTCACATTTTGGGAGCAAACTGTGTTTTTCACTATGAATTCCTTTGAGGAAGGGTATGCTGTCCAAGATAAGAAAAAGCGAACAAGTGACATGTTGCTCTAAAGGGAACAGTCTACCCATAAAGATACAGATAGTGGAGGAAAGGTATAGAATCAGGACAGTGCAAAAAGGTCATTAGGGCTAAAGCCTCAAGCAAGGGACAAACAAAGTGGTTTCTGTGGACTAGCAATCAAAACTATTTATTAACTTACCTGCAGTTGTTGCTGGCTAAACAAACTAAGAAATCCAGTTCCAGGGCAAGCAACTAGTTGAATCAACTCATCATGACTTTCAGGTGGATCACCTGATTCCATGAGTGAAACCGAGACCTGCAAATGAAAAAAAGATGATCACTAAAAGCTGCAGATAGTAAAGGAAATCTGAAATAGTAGCCTCTGAAAATAAAAGCAATGCAAGGACTCCACCGTATTATAACCGGAAATTTAAAGAAAGACCTTAATAGAGACTTCTCTAAAGGGAGACGCTTACCTGCAAGCATCGAAGAATGACTTCTGGAAGACAGCACCTACGACAAAGACCCCGAACAATGTATGTCGCTGGGGCTTCTAAAGAACCATCTTTGCTTAAATACCAAGCATCTAATCGGGAGATCTCCATCGTAACTCCAGCTTGAAATCGAGGAAGCTCACCTACATCAGGTAACAATCGCTGAAGTCAGTGAGCCTTTAATTAACAAAGTATAATTTTTATCTTCCCTCAAAACAGTAAATTTTCAGACTCAAACATCAAAAGGAGATAGTCCTGTTCCCTTGACAAAATTCAGTTCTACCTTTTAGCTTTCTGTTCTTTTCCCCTTTCTTTCCTTCCAAAGAAACTTGTCCATTTCTTACATACGTTGCATGATAATATGAAACCCGCATTGCTTATCTTCTCACCCTCCCAAATCAACAAATTTGAAGTGAGATATATAAGAAGATTTATCACTCTTGAGGCTCCCACAAAGCAAGAAGACCAACAGTCTTTTTGCCATTGTTCCTTACTACGAACTATGCTCATGTGATTTCTCAAAGGAGTGACAGAAATGAGGATGAAATATCCAAGCCATTCCCTTCAAATATCCCACATAATCTATTATTCAGTTTCATATGGGTGGCACTGTACTGACCCTTTTCTGTTAATTTGAACACATTAAAATCTCGAAGTGAGCCAAAAGCACACAATATTATATAAATCTCCAAAATTCACTTGGACAACACTGCAACTCACATCCTCACTTACCAAATCCATAGCCACCATAGTCTCTTACCTTTGAAGCCAGAAGCCATAACAGTACCGAGCATACCACCATCATTCATTTCATGTGGCCCAATCCCATCACCAGCTACTGCCAAGCAGCGAAGTACTACCTCAATGCAGTAATTGTCTCTCGATGATATGGAGACATTCACCTGTCCAAAACATTTCAGAACATGAACAAAAACAAATATGACGGGGAGAAATTTAAAAAGGAATGTTGATGCATGAAAATTTGGCTATAAAAGGCCAACATGAGTTTATGTGCAGTGCAGGGTTAGCGTGGATCATATTTTACCGAATCCAGGACCAGATTCTTGTGTCCACTTTCCTTAAATATCAGGTAAAGTACATCATTGATCAAGTTAAATAATTCTATTGAATGCATGAGAATAAGGGTTCTCCATATTTTCATTTTTCTGAACTAAGGGTAACTGCATTCCACTATTGGTGAACACTTGGTGCCTACTTCAGTATTATTGAAGTTTAAACATCTTAACAGTGCAGAATGATTCTATATTAATCGAAAATGGATAACTTATTTCTAAAATTGATCTTATTTTTCCGAGTCTTTCTTCTACAATTGGTGCTATTTATCTCAATGAATAAACACCACTTTCAACTTTGAATGATCCCGGAACCAAAACTTTTCAGCTCCTTATCCCTGCCTCTGTTATGAAAACACCTTTTCAACTTTGTGTGATTTTCCCAGAACCAAAATTTTCTGCTCTATATCCCTGGCTCTATTATTTGACTCTACTTCTGTTTGAAAAATTCCTTCTACAATTTAGGATGAGGATACAAGCAATCCATCTATAATATACAACGTCTAGCAATAAGACATAATTCGAATACGCTATATCAGACAGATCAAACAAGAATACCCGCACCCTTAAAAAAGAGAAATATTCACAACAATAAGCTCTAGCAAAAGAACTTTTAACGAGACAAAGGATAAATATTGGTAATTCATGAATTCAACAAACAAAGTCTATGCATGAGGACTAACCAAAGCATGCTCATACCAAGATGGGCTCAGTAAAAAAAAGGTAAAGTAAGCCTTCATACACATTAAAATAAAATAAAAAATACACATATTTAGTTTCCCCCCTCTATTTTCCCATCAGTTGCCACAGAGAACAAAATAAATAGCATACCATCAGTTGCCGATTTAACACAACTTCCTCGCTCACTGAAGAGTACAGGGCACTTGTTAAAGTGGTGCACACTGAAGCATCTGGAGACATACATTCACCAGAAGGAAGGCAGAGCATTGCTGTGGCATGCAATTCTAGAAATAGAAGTCCCTCTGATTCATACGTATGATCTTCATCTGTAGCCAACCAAGGATTTTCTTTTCCTAGAGAAGGCAGATAAATGATAATAAGCTAGAGAAAGATAATTTTATTTAAGAAAAAGACAAAAAAAATAAAAGGCAAATATGAGGGGCCTAAATCCACCGTTCTCAAGAGAAGATTATATCACAAAACACCTTTAGCTAATCCAGATAACTTGGTCAGTCTTTGCATACAATGAGAAGATAGTCAACTCTACTTACTTAGTAGCAGTAACAGAGATGAATTTAGTGTCTCTTTGGCTGCTGATATGGATCTTTGTTTTTCCTCGAATGAGAGTTCAAGCGGAGGAACCTCTGCATTCTCCAATTCAATTTTGAGCCAATTGCGATATGTCGCATCACAGGAATAATACTCGCTCTATTTGTGAAAATAAATATTAATGAGTCAAAGTATAAATATCAAGATAGAAATTACATAAAAGCAAGCTGAAAAAATTAAACAAAGAGATGTGTAAGAATGAAGCATACCCAGTCTTGGAACTCGCTTAGATTATCAGAAGTATTATAGTCCTCCAATGTATCAGGATTTTCGGAAAGCTGCTTCAAGGGTTCAGCGAGGAAACTAAGTAATGTGTGTGTGTGCACCAATGGGCACTGCTGGCACTCTCCAAATAGAAATCAAAGCAAACTCCCTGAATAAGATGTTGCTGTAGGAAAACAGACCAAAGGTTAGGGTATTTAAATTCAAAAGAGAAACAACATAAAAAGAACGACAAAGAGTGCAATACAATTCAGCAGTCACATATGACAACAGTACCAGTGTACCACCAAAACAGAGAGAACCCCATGGAACTGGGATGTGAAAAATCAGAAAGTCATACATCATAAATACAGTTTAAATATAAACATACCATAACAATAACCTTTGTCAAACCAGAGAGAAGAAGGAAAACAAATCCTCTAAAGAGAAAAAAACAAAAACAAAAAGTATCGGATTCTTATACAGGTTTTCCCTTTTCACTTGGTACAAACACGGAATCAGCATTTGGTGTCAGCCAGAGCAAGAGTTGTTCATCTATGAATTCTATCCTACAACTATTTACCATTGCATATAACCTGTATAATGGGTTGTTGCCTTTCACTCATCAGACAAAGAAAAAAGGTTATTACACAGTTCAGCTATAGACAAAAATCAAGTATGATGAGAATACGAGCAAGGATTTCCATCACCGTTTGTGGCGTCCTCATCATACCGAGGTTCTTTCTTTCTTAAACAACGGGTCGAGGTTCCATTCGAATCAGTCCTAGAAACGATCTTGGGTTCCTTATAGTTGCTGGGTCTCGTTACGGGTTAACGGGGTTCACATCAAAGCACCTATGTATCAGAGCTCGCAGAAGTAGTTTTGCACTAACATCCTTAACATCCGCAATTGTGGAAGGGGGTGTAAAGCAAAGCCATTGAATAACCATAGCTTTTTGAAGACCCTGCAGCCGATGCTGCTCTAATACATCTGATAACTTATCATATTTACCAACTTTGAACTCCCGAGATCTTGACAACACCCTGTTAAAACAGATGAATAAGAAATCAACCACCATTACATGGAAATGACATAATTTGCCCCTTTTTTCTGCCTCAGAATTCCAAGTATATGATGAAGAAAACAGATACCTCTCTATAATTTCCTCAAAACTGCCTTTTGAATCATCCCCACAAGAGAACGGTAAGTACTCCATCGCAGAAAGAAAGATCTTATATTTGATGTGCACGCTGGTGGCATTCCAAAAACCATAATAAGAACACCTCAGTTACAAACCAAACAAAAACTACATATAAAAGTTCACCATTGCAACTAGATACATCATACAATGACGGTAATACCAGTTATTGCAGGATAAATCACTCCCAGAGATGTAGTGATAGTATATTTACTAGTAACTGAACAAATGAAGAGTCTTAGTAATACTTAGAACACTCGAGCATTTCACATATTCCACCATAACATCAACAAAAATACTAAAGGACAGCCCACAATGACTCCAGAAACTTTTTCCCTTCTATCTCTCTCTCTTGGTAGGGGGCTATCTTACATTTGAAGGTGCTTTCCAGGAATTGAAGTCAGTTGGTATTTGGCAATAATCCGGCCAAACGTAATGTCCACGTAAGGAAGGCATCTCAGTTCATGGATATGCCATATGGTCAACACAAAGACAGTCCTGACTCACTATCTAAAACATAAAGCTTATTCTCTCCCAAAGGAATATGCTTCTTGTCTGGTACTAAGGTTTGTTGCACTTATTTGCTTTAGATCCAACATTTCCATATCTGAAAATCGGGACAGATCTTATTTCCAAAGGGGAAGAAATTGGTAAATACTGAATCATAATTATAATACCACCAAAATTGTTTACGATCATGATGAAGCTAGTCATCCTCCTTTAGTTACCGCTGGGCACAATAGGGAAACCCGGGGGGGGGGGGGAATCCAATATGCCCACCCCACTAGAATATATTATTGACAGGTAATGGTGGTTTTTTTTTTTTGAAAGGAATCAGTTGCGTATTACTTATTTTCTGCTAAACTTTGCTTTGTGAAGATCCATAGCAACAAACTAGTAGTGAATTGAAGGGTTTTATGCTCCCTCTAGAAAATAATATATGATGCTCTTTAATGTAATACTCTTAATTTCTTGTCACATTCACATAACATTCTTATATTCTGTACTTCAAATCTCAGTGCTGCGATTATGTATTCCAAAAAGAGAAAGTAAGAAGAAGAAATACATGAGAAACATAAACTTGATAACAAGTTATTTGCACCTGCTGTTCAGCCTTAGTTCCATCATATGCACGAAGAGGTCAATGCAACGGTGATGTGCAAGCTGAGAAGCATATATACCCACTAACTGCTCATGCTGGTTTGAGAAAAGAAACACTGCATACCTGAAACCAGACTACCCAATGATATCAATGAACTAAGGAGCAAAATCATGTAATACCAGAAACAAATAGCCCTTCATCCTAGACCACTTATGCTAGGTCAATTTGATCAAAAAAATAAGAATAGCTGAATCTACGGCCATAGAAAAATAACTAACACCTACATGCTCTGGCACCAGCATCCATGGACAAATTGCTCAGATTTTTTACCAGGGAGAAGGTAGTGAGGAGGAAGGAAAGAAGCTTGGATGTTTTTACTGCTAAACAGCTCTAATTAGTGATGGTCTGCTCCCTGGTTAGAACAACTTGTTTACGAGAGTCACTGAATTATATTGATCATTAGTGCATACATTATATTGATCATTAGCTCATATATGTCATTCCGGCGTGAATGAGTTAGGAACATAACTTCAAACTACTTACATGTGTAGAATGAGATCACCAACTTTCAATATTTTCTCTCTGAAAGCATCCTTCATTTCATCAGCAAGCAAATATCTAAGTACAAGCACTAGATGTGCACCAAATCGAATCATTTGGGGATCTCCATGAGGCCTGATAGAAACCACAAAATTCATTGGTCAACCAACTTATTCTAAACAGGTAGAAAACATCAACTGTTCTAGGAATGTTTATAAGCAGCATATTTGTTCCCAGACACAACACACATAAACAGGGCCAATGACCCAAAACAGAAAATTCACTCGGTGAACCACTTCAAATCAGATAAACCACCAAAATAGATCCTAACACGAAAGAGTTTGCTTTCAAACATTTTAACACTCATTTGATGACTTTGTGGTGGGCCGTAATGGAAACGCATGACATACTTATCTGTATGTAGCCCTAGAAAATTCACCAAAAGTTGGATGGTTCATATTAATTATATGTTTAGAAGAACCAAAGAGATATTACGCAAGTTAACTCCACATAAGTTTGAGCAGACAGTTTTAAGGCCACTGAGATGGCATTACCTGAAGACATATTGATCATCTTCTGTAGGTGCTATCCATGACCATATAAGGTCCAGCAGACATGGTATATCCCCCAACATTAGAATCATCTGCAAAGCATTGTGCGGTCAGAGAAAGCACCCAATCAAAGTTAAATCAAACTGAGCAACAGAAAACTTGTCTCTTTCCTCCGGAAAATCAGAATAGCATGACTAAGGATCTATTGAAATATCCAAATATCCAGAATAAGCTTGACATCAGAGCCCGAAGCAGGGAAGGGAAGGCCCAATGCTTTTTACTATATAAGATCAGCAGAATTATTTTCATGAAAAGCGAAAGAAATGGCGAAAATGGGGAAGACAAGGATCGTATAAATCCTTATAATCTCATCCTATGCAAAAAAAGGATGACGTGCAAATACAGATAATTGATTTATGTGACACCATGCAGTTTCTCTTTTAAAAAAAAAACATATTATGAATACAAGCTTCACAACAGTGCATTACAGGGCATCTAGCAGTAAATCACTGTTCCAATGCGGTCATAGTAGCAAACCGCAACTGGTAACAGGTAAGCCACTGCTGAGTTTAAGTGGTCTTTGAAAAGCAAGGAAGTGAAGAAAGACAAAAAAATTAACCATATAAAATAATTCAACTCTGATGCATTTAACATAAATTGGTAGGACCTAAAAAGGACAAGCAGTGAGACAGATAACATGGAAATTAGGTTGTAATAAGTGCTTGTGGAGCAACCTTCAAGTCTTCGATTGGCATTTCTTCTCTATCAGTTAATTAAAATCCTGATCAAACCCCCAATCTTAATTAGTTCACTCTGCTTTCGTTACTATTTACAAGACACCCTCACATCAATGCATGTTTGATGAGGGAGACAACAGTATTTTTCTTATTCTTTCTCGCGTCAACGTGGGGCTATAGCATTTTACAATTCAGGACAATTTGTATGAGGAAATAACTTGAGCAGGCACATTTCTAAATCAATCGTTATACACGTCTCAAGTGTGAAACCATTTAACCAATAAAAGGTGGAAATCCAGCTAAATTAATCTACACTTCTCTTCAGAAATACCTCAATTTGACGATGCTGCTCCCTGCATCCTCGGGCAACATTTTCATGAACTGTTTCCCTAATAGGAAGGTATTGAACACAAAAGAAGAGGGATTTACTAAATTAAAAAGCACCACAGATGGAGGAACTATATATTTAAAGCAAAAGCTGCATATACGTCGAATGAAGCTTCTGAAGAAGAGCAGAAAGTTGTCGAGGCTGCTGGTTCAAAACTTGGACTGGCCAATTTTCGGGTCCAGCTGAAGACTGGAGGCTGCCATCACTATGTCCAGGACTTTCATCAGTAACATCCCCAAAACGGTTAATTTGATCCATTCTCCCTGGTTGCAGACGAGCTAGTTCTAAATCCAACTGAACATCTAGATATGACTTTGCCATTGCCCAGCATGCTGACTACAAAGATATTCAGCCACAAATTTCAAAAAAAACTTCCAGCATTGGAAGCACTTATAAGAAAATGACAGCAAATAAAGCAAAATAGTCAGAAACTTCAAAATAAATCCACGGCAACAACCTCAGACTCAAAGCAACAAGGTACATAGGAAATTCAAAACTTCAAAATAAGGTTCCACAACTTGACAAGAAAAACACTTGAGGTCTTCAATAGTCACAAGAAGGTACCTACACCTATTTTTATTTTTAGGGGGAGGGTATGCTTTTTTCTAGTGAAGAAGAAGATTGGGGTTCAAAAACTAACAGCATAGAATTTTCAGCTTATGTTTCAACAATACTTTTTCCTAACACGAAAATAATAGAACTATCATTCATCTCAAAAATGTCCACAAATCTCAAATATGAGCTGGGCCAAATCTCAGACCTTTCTGCAAGGGAAAAGAAATACCACTAGGCTATAAAATCATTGTCCACCAAAACAAAGAAGCTGAAAATATCTACCATTAAACAGAAAACACAAGCAAGCTGCCAACTGTTACCAAACACAGCAACGCATGAAACCAACACATCGATAAGAAAAAGAAGGAAACCTATTTTTTTTTTTTTTTTTTTTTAGATAAGTAAGAAATTTTATTATAGAGAAAGAGCAGTACAAAGATTGTACTGACCGAAATTACATCATACAGACAAAGAAACTTAAGAAATCCTGGAAATCAAGAAAAGGGCCCCCTAAACATGCATTAGCCCAAAAAAACAGATTAAGCATCAAACCACCCTGCAAACGCGCAATAGACAAAGCAGAATCTTCAAAGCAACGCCTATTCCTCTCCCGCCAAAGGCTCCACCAAATGCAAGGAGGAATCATCAACCAAATAGCCTTAGCTAGAGGATCCTTAAACTGTCTTCCCCAACAGAGCAAAACATCACCCACCCGCTTCGGCATAATCCAATGAAGATTAAGCATAGAGAAAACATGCTGCCACAGACCCCTCGCCACCGGGCAATGTAGTAACACATGGTTAATCGACTCACCATCCCCTTTACATAAATAGCACCAATCAAGCACATAAAGGCCTCTACGCCTCAAGTTATCAGTAGTCAAGGTCCTACCATGAGTAGCCTCCCAGACAAAGAAGGAAACTCTTGTAGGAACTTTAGAAGTCCAAATCCGACGCCAAGGGAAGGACACAGCTCTGCCACCAGCAAGCAAAACATATAACGACTTAACAGAAAACCTGCCATCCTTGCTAGCCACCCAACACAACTTATCTTCCACACCACGATGTAACACCGTCGCATAAATGGTGGAAACTTCCAACTCCCAATCATTCGCACGTCTTACGAACTGAACATTCCAAACAATAGGGCTAACAGCATGATCCACACAATCCACCACAAAACCATCCGGAGACATGGAAAGGGAAAACACGGTAGGAAAAGAGATCCTCAACGGACGATCCCCACACCACACGTCATGCCAAAATCTCGTCCTAAGCCCATTCCCCACCACCACCCGAGTATGAGCCCTGAAAGACTCCGAACCCTTGCAAATATGCTTCCAGAGACTAACCCCATGGGATCCATTCGGAGTTAAAGTACTCCACTCCCCCTCAATAGCGCCATATTTATCCTTAATGATACGCCGCCACATACAATCTCTCTCATTAGCAAACCTCCATAACCATTTACCCAACAAAGCTTTATTAAACACAGAGAGATCCCTGATACCCAAACCACCACAATCAATAGGAGAGCAGACAGTCTTCCAATTAAGAAGATGGAATTTTTTACCCTCACCACCACTTCCCCACAAGAAATCTCTTTGTAACTTCTCCATTCTAGAAGCAACCTTATGTGGAAGAGGGAAGAGAGAGAGAAAGTACATAGGAAGACACGAAAGCGTAGACTTAATCAAAGTAACACGACCTCCCTTTGACAAGTACATACGCTTCCACCCAGCCAACCGTCTTTCCATCCTTTCCAAAATCGCATCCCAAATCTGAACACTCTTAAAACGGGCGCCCAACGGAAGACCCAAATACGTCGTAGGTAAAGCAGACACCGTACAACCCAAAATGGAAGCCAACTCCGCCCCATTACTGACATCACCAACAGGAAACACCTTTGATTTAGACAAATTAACTTGCAAACCAGAAACTGCCTCAAAACAAAGAAGCATGCACCGAAGGCTACGAAACTGAGATTCCTCGGCCCCACAGAAAATCAACGTATCATCAGCAAACAGAAGATGAGAAACACAAACTCCTTCCCGATTCACCCCAGAGGCTCGGAAGCCCGTGAGAACACCAAGTGAATCCAATCTAGACATCATACGAGATAGAGCCTCCATAACAATGGCAAACAACAACGGAGATAAGGGGTCGCCCTGCCTCAAACCACGAGAGCTACCAAAAAAACCTTCAGGTGAACCATTCACAAGAACAGAGAACTTAACCGAGGAGATGCAGAAATAGATCCACCGACACCACTGCTCTCGAAACCCACACCTCCTGAGAAGATACATCAGAAAATCCCAATTCACATGGTCGTAAGCTTTGTGGATGTCCAGTTTACACAACATGCCCGACTCACCTAATCGCAATTGAGAGTCGATACACTCATTCGCAATCAACACCGAATCTAGGATTTGCCTACCATGAACAAAGGCATTCTGAGAAGGGGAAATAAGCTTGTGCAGCACAAACTTCAATCTGTTAGCCAAGACCTTGGCAAGAATCTTATAAATACCCCCGACAAGGCTAATAGGCCTAAAATCTTTCAACTCAGCAGCACCGTCTTTCTTTGGGATGAGGACAATAAAGGAAGCATTTAAGCTTCGAACGAATCTACCAGAAAGAGCAAATTCATTAAACATCAAAAGCACATCCCCCTTAATGACATCCCAACAAGACTGATAGAAAGCTACAGTGAATCCATCCGGACCTGGAGTTTTTTCCCCATTAAGAGAATGAACCACCCGCGCCACCTCATCCTCCTCAAAAGGTATCTCCAACGCAATAGCCTCATCTTCGGAAATCGATGCGAACTCCAAACCATCCAGTAAGGGTCTCCATTGGAATGGTTCATCATATAAGGAGGAATAATACTGAACAATGTGAGCCGAAATGTCCCTCGGATCTTGCAACACGTCCCCGTCGACCTCCAACTGGGATATAGAATTAAACTTTCTATTAGAGTTCGCCACTCTGTGAAAAAATTTGGTACATCTATCCCCATCCTTTAACCATAGGGCCCGAGATTTTTGTCTCCAACTCACCTCCTCCAAAGCAATAATGTGATCCAATTCCTGAATCACCAACAATCTCCTCTCCATCTCCTCATTAAGAAGATGTCCGCCTTCAGCCAACACATCCAAAGAAGCTAACTCTCTCAGCAGAGAATACTTACGCACAGTAATATTACCAAAATCATCCTTATTCCAAGCAATAAGATCACGTTTTAACGCTTTAAGTTTACTATCCAACACAAAACTAGGAGTTCCCGAAATCTCATAACTCTCCCACCACCCCTTGACCTTCTCCACAAAACCCTCCACCTTAAGCCACATATTTTCAAAACGGAAAGGCGTCTTACCCCTCCCAAAAAATCCATCCTCCAACAGAATAGGGAAATGGTCAGAATACATACGAGGCAACCGTCTTTGAATAATGTTGGGGAACATAACCTCCCAATCCGCACTAAATAGAAAACGATCAATCCTCGACCAAGCTTGAGAAGATCTATTATCCGACCAAGTGAACGTACCACCAACCAACGGCAAGTCCACCAGCCCAAACTCGGAAATGAGCTCCGAAAAATCCGCCATCCCTCTTCCTCCCCCACTCATCCCCGACCGCTCACTAGTAAACCGAGTAACATTAAAATCACCCCCAATGCACCAAGGAACACCCCACCACGAAATAACGCCCGCCAACTCATCCCATAGAAGCCTTCTCCCAACAACATCGTTAGGGCCATAAACCCCCGAGAACATCCACTTAGCCTCACCCTCAAGATTCTGGAACACAATCGAAAGAGAACAACACCCCACACTAACCTCCACCGACTCGAGCACCCGGGAGTCCCATAAGATTAAGATCCCACCCGAAGTGCTAACTGCAGGCAAACAAGACCACCGCACATGAGGACCACCCCACAGACTACGCACTACAGCCCTCTCAACCCCCTCCAATTTTGTTTCCTGAAGGCAAACAAGAACGGGTTTCCACCCCCTGATTAAATTCCCAATCCGACTACATTTGTCTCTATTATTGAGACCCCTCACATTCCAACTGAGAATCCTTGGCTTCATTGACAAATAAACATAGCCCTCCCCCCATTCTTACAACGGCGAGACGATCCTTCCCCACCATCATAATTAATACTAGACTTTAAGCCCTTGAGTTCTCTCAACATCTTACCGGTTGACCTCTTAAACGAAGGCCTACCCTTGGAACCTCGTTCCTTCTCCAAGGCAGCAAACAACTCCATCAACTCTCGCTCATATCCATCGCAAGACACCCCCACCATATGTCGGAACGAAGAGACCATACGCAATACCCACGTGGAAGGGTCTCCCTTCTCAGAACCGGGATATCTAACCTGCAACGGAGTCCATATGGAGTCCCCGCTGTCACTGTCAGCCCTCAACAACCCCCCAACTTTCCCAGATACCTTGAGTTTCATATCTGTCTCCAACGTAAGGACAGAATCAGAATGGTCCAAGCTACCCCCGCACTTCTCCATCAACCCGTCGCTACAACTACCCTCGTACACAGCAACACAATTCTGCCCCCTTCCTCCCGTATGATCACAATCAATGAGAGCAACTGAATTCTCATCCACCCCCTACCCCGAACCTCAGAATCAACATCAACATAATCAACACCAACCAAATGACCCAGGGACCCAATCTCCATATTAGAGGGAAGAATACACTCAGAGACAGCAGAGAGAGCACCTGAGGTCGGCGTAAAAGGCAGCATCGGCATGGGCTCCCGCAGAAGCTGGTCGGCGATGGAAGAAGGAGCTGTCGACGCCGGCAAGAACTCTGTCGAACCCTCGACGACCAACACTGACGTCGACAAAGGCTCTTCAATGCTCAATGGATCGGCGACGTCGACAACGGCGTGGAGAGGCAGGGGACTTGGCGCTCCGATAGAGCCAACAGCAGCGCCAACGACCTCGTTGACCACACCAGGGCCGGCGAAACCACCACCCGTTCTCACCCGCTCCAAACAGCCCTCCCCCGAACCACCCAAGGCGTCCACGGCAAGCACCTGCCCGACGATACCCAGCCCAGACGTCGACAGAGCTGGATTGGTCTCCATTTCGAACGACGCACCCGACATCCCAGGCTTGCCGAAGCCCAACTCACGTGACAGGCCCAAGCCCAAGCCATTTTGTTTATCCTGAACGACAGAAACGGAACCCACAACCGTGGGCTGCTGGGCCGAAAGTTTAAAACCGCAGACCAGGCAACTCACAGGCTTGCTGGGCTCCAGACCCAAGTTATTGCGTTGAGCCAGCCCAATTAACTTATCCAGCTCAGATTTCATACGCATTAAATGACCCCACAGCACGCCCTCTGTCCCAGCCGACCCAGCAGGCTCCCCAGCCGAAAGAAAACTTCCAGAAGACGAAAAGCCAGCACCTGATTCTGCATGCGGCTTTATTGGGACTCCAAACGACGCCTCCAAATGCAAATTGCATGCGTCAACCTGAGAGTCGCAAAGCACCCTCCCTTCCTCCACCTTCGTCTCCGGCGGACGAGACCGAACCAGCTGGGCAAAAGAGACTCCATTTCGAATCATCGAAGCCAGAGGCCTCTCTCTTTTGCGCCTGAGCTCCCCAAGGACCGAGATCAACTCTTCACACACCAACGCGAAGGATTGCCATCCGTCTCGCGATCTCCCAATCGGGATCATCACCGCCCCACGTCTGCGTCTCTCACCAAATTCAGCTATGACGACATAACTACCATTTTTATTTGAACAACCCTGAGCTAGAAAAGCTCGCAAAGATAAAAGCAATTAAAGGGCAATCTGGAGGCATAAACTACCTCCCAGTCCGTGCAGATAGGAAGCATGCGCCTTAAGTTGCTACACTGGGATGCATATACACCTGCTTCATATTTCCCACCTTCTTGCTCCACAATTTTCTTCAAAAATGAAGATAGAAAAGCCAAGATTTATCCTTATTGAAGTAGTATACAAACCTCAAGCATTACACACTGATCCAAACAATGAATGTAATTGAAAAGAACTTGCGCTGATTTTATTAGGCTAAGAATGCATAGAATCAATTTATGGCATGAGCTCCTTGTATAAAAACAAAAAAGAAAAACATGTACGTCCTGAACAGCTACAAGAACATAGATGTCCTGTACAGATTCCCCAGCAAAATGCATGCAGTTCAATTTCATACTATCAATAAAGAAGCGAGGTAACACAATCTAGAAAGAATCAAGAGCCACACAAAGGATAACCATATGAAGAAATCTAGAGCATACAAAAATCAAAATTAACATGCAGAGGTTGAGCTAAAAGTACAAGAAATTTCTCTGATGGTGCCTTCCAACCATACCTCTGACGAACAATAGGAAGCCCATTTCCAAAGACGCCATTGGTGACCTGGGCCACTTTCCATTTCAATGGCTTGCAAAACTCTACTCTTTCCATTCTTCACCAAGGCTTCAGCAGAAGGAAAGAGGTCCAACCCTCCAAATGGGCATAGTGTTGCAGCTCTCCATGGCTTTCAAAATGTTAGCATGTATCAGAACAGCACTAAGAAACATTAACCATAACCTTATTATTCCAGGATGTTGCTCACCTGTCCGGCAGACCGACAAAGATCACATGCCTCTTCCATTCTTCTGGCCCTCACAAGAGTCCAGACATCTTCCAAAATAGATTCATCTTGTTTCTGTTGAGCTATGACTGTTATTTGTACATTTAAGTAATATACATACCCATTCAGATATGAATGTTTTAGAGTCTTTCAAAAGGCTACAAATGCACAAAACTGTATAAATTGCTGTTAGCATAGACACTAGAAATTCGACGTTGCCATGTGCCTGCGGTTACATCACACCCATCAGGACTCTTGAGCAATTTCTACAATTCCATCCAAACAAATCCCTATTTGAATTCAATACTTGCAAAGGAAATAAAACTTAAATGTAAGCACAACTAGCAATGCGTGATGACAGTGCAAATTGTAAACAGGCCTCAGAGAAATGCAAATGACAGTAACACAAAAAGTACTTTGTCATCAGGTAGCTGATGGGCATGTTCACGAGTTGGAGCATCAAAATCCAAGTGATGAATGATATTCGCGTTAGAAGCTCCTTTCTTAAGAAACCGTTGAGTATGATGCCAGACTCCAGAGCTGGGGATACATGAACCAACATGAGATCCTCGCACCTGCAAATATTGATTAATTTCCATGTAAAAAAGAAACAAAGAACTTTCAGCAAAACTCAATTCCACAATTTCTGAAGCTTTAGAAGCGTACTCTTTTTTTCCCCTTTTCTTTGGTTTTAATGGAAATGCTATGAAGACAACAAAGGCACAGTTCCGTTACCCAAGAAAGAATGCAACGAGAGACATAAAAATTTGAAGCCAATAGCGCCTCTAACTAGATGGGAAGAAAAATATTCACCAACAAGAAAGAAGACAAATACCAACAAGCAAGGGGCATATGGACAGACAGGCAAGAACAGTGATGAACAAATCAACAACACAATTCGTGAACGAGTTCTATATTCAAAGCACAAGAGATACAAAAATGATCACCTTGCTTTCCAAGTCAAGTGCTTCCGAGGCCAAACCTTCAAGCCATTGAACAATCCGAAGGCATAATTGTGCAGTATGATCATCTGCAACAAATTGGCATGCCTCCAAATGCGAGGTTTGGGGGTACTGTCATAAGGCAATAACTTTAAATGAGAAAAAACTCATAATTTAACAAAAAAAATCAAATAAAGAGACTACTTCTGCACAAATTTCAACAGACTATTTTCCTAGAAGCAGCTCATGCTAGAAAGATGCATCACCTGGATTAGCTCTTTTGGGAGTTCTTCAGACACTGCAACAAACAATACAAGCTAAACCAAAGCTCAATAAGGTGAGATGGGCAACAACCAAACCAAACAAAGAATTCATCAAAACAACCACATCAAACAAACAATGACCTTGCCATTATAAGAAGTCATGTTGCCCAAGATAAGAAGAAGAAGAAGAACTTCAACGCAATAAAAACCTTTGAAGCAGTATAAAAGGCCACAAAACACTTATGCCTGTTTGGCTTCATGGTTGATCACCAAGCATATTAGGAAGCAACTGACACCATGAAATGTCGCGAATCAAGTCTCCTGGTGGTGCGGTCTTTCGAATTTTAGAGAGAAAAATAATAGGTATAAAACCAGAACATAAGATTTGCTCTTCTCCTTCTTGTAGTAAAGAAACTCGAAGGGGATCGAAGGAGAGGCTATCACATGCATAAGTTATCCATGTACAAAGTCAGACTTCGGAGAGAGTAATGATAAGGATAATCCAATCGTGCCACCCAGTATTTGAAAACAATAATTCATCAGAAGGAAGAGTTTGCCAAACTGCAGTTTCAATATGGGGAAACAATTCCAGGATCCCCTAATTCTCAAACAATATTTCAAAGTGATCTTTAGGAACAGTATCTGACAGTGATCACATCTGAACTGAGATTTTTTTGATAAGCAAGATAATTTTATAGATAGGTTAAAGCAGTACAAGGGACTATACCGAAATCACTATTCCAAACACGCTATAAAACTAAGGAAATCCTGAAAATCAACAAACGGGCAACCTAACACCGCATCAGCCTAACCAAAAAGAGTAAACAAAAGAAAGCCTTGCAACATAGGTAAAGGCAAAGAACCATCCGCAAAACATCGATTATTACGCTCCCTCCAAAGGCACCACGAAACACATGATGGAATCATCCTCCAAATAGACTGAGATATAAGCTATAAGTTACATAGTAGAAGAATCTACACTTTCTGATACATGCAACATTCATATACCGATATCTCCAGACATTCCCCAAAAAGATCTCGATAAAATTAATCCAAAGAAGCATCAACTGTAGAAGGTGTTAAATTTTTGTTACCTTTCTCATAAAGGTACCACAAAAGAGACCAGGAAGCAGCCTCGTCAAGCAGGAGCTGAGCCTTCTGCCTCATCAGTTTGTCCTCTACAAACCCTTGTCGCACATCAGAACCATACCTATAGTAGAAACCGCACATTATGGGGAAATAGATGCCAAAGAAACCAATAATACATGTATCACGCCACGAACAAAGAATATGAATGGTTACGAAATGCACATTTGTTTTAATTCTACTGACACAGACACATAGTCCAAGTCAAGCATAAACAAGAGCCCATAGTACTGTTTTATGCCTTTATGGTATGTCCTTTGCTTCAAGACAGAGTTACGGACAATATAAGGAGATCAATGAAAATTTCGTAACTCAATTCCATGAGGCAAGAACAGATGTGGAATATTCTACAGGTCAAGTTACAGTAGCACAGAATTATCTGACCGTTGGTGTTGTATGAGTAAGCACCTATTTAGGTCTTGGCCTAATCATTAGTAGGATATATAACAACGGCTTCTCCTTTTTATTTTGCTTCTGCAATCTCGGTGCATTTGCATCATAAATCCGTATATCAAAATGGAAATATTCTCAATACTACGGGACACACCTAATTGACTTGGAAACATTTCGGCAAGATCTCTCAAATCTCAGTATCAGATCAGGAATAGACATCAAACCTGCAAAGCAAATTCACCATAGAATTTATGGTTAATATGGTATAACAAGCCTGTATAGTAAATTCAACATGAGAGGAAGGCTGAGATTAGCAACAACAAAAGATTATGGCCGTGCTACACCATAAAAGCAGTACCACTACAGTGTCATCAATGGCAAGTAGCAACCCTTCCATAAAATTCTACCCTGGCACCTATTGCACTATTATATAAAAAGCTTACTACAAGCACCTTGAAGAGCGGAATCAAGTAGAGATGCAAATAGATTAAAGGTAGCATCTCCACCATCTGCCAATAAGCCATCCTCATGCTTGCAACCTTTTAGTGAATAGCGAACCGAATCAGCAACAGCATCCATATCTGCCATTCCACAACTATCTCTGGACGGTCTCCTTTTAGAAGCAGATAGTGCCCTTGCAGGTTTTCCTTCTGAATGATCAGCATCAATGCTCTCAACCTCTTGTTTAATATTTTCAAGAAATAGGGCAGTATTGGTTGGGCTATGGATACTATGTCCATCATACAATAGTCCAGCTTCACTGAACTTTGGATTTGAATGCTCTTGACTGGGCAATATGCTTGAAACGGAGTGCCTTTTCCTGTACATATTAGATGCTCAGATGCAGGTACATCCGTGACAGAGAGTCACAGCTAAATTAACGTAAGACTGGATCAAGCATATTTTTTATTATTTGAGAGTGAATATAAGTATGAGATTTTGAGTTCTGATAACCCCTACAGAAGTTCACCCTTACTTTAACTACTGGGACAAAAATCACCAAAAATTTGTATACCAGAAAGGACAATCAGCAAGATTTTCCTGGTATAAACTACAAGAACCAAGGTGCGAATATGATGAAAATCACAATAAAACATAAAAAAAAAAGCACTAACGCTCTATATACCACTACTTACAAGGGCAGTCAAAAATTCCTGCAATGAGAAATTATAGGTGCTGCATGTACGCAAACCGGAATCTTATGGTAAATGTCAGTTTGAGACTAGATTCCCTATTCCTTTTTTATTTTCTATTTGCACAGTTCAGTTCCATTGCACCTTTAACGTTCCCAACAAAAGGAAGCTCTAATGCGAAATAAAAGTCAGAAGGAAAATATATAAGGGACTCCTATAAACTCATCCAAAGGTCATCGAATTTGAATGGTCACATTTATATTCTATACAGCATATTGTGTGCAAGAGCATTAGTACTACGGAAAAATTCAAGAATAGCAAACCCCAAAAAAGTCAGATTTTTTTTTTGGGTAAGCAAACAAGTCAGAATTTCATCGAAGAGGAACAGCCAAAACAAAGTTAGCGCTCAAAAAACGAAGGAAAAATCATTGGCCAACCAAACAGGTCCTAAAAAATTAGTATCGGAGAAAACAGGAAAAACAGCAAGCATACTTTTCTATCAAACTTAGCTCTAACCTATCAAACAGGTCCTAAAAAGTTGTTCTCATATCGGCAATTAATCACAGACTGGATGCTTAACTTAGCTCTAACCGATCAAACCCTCCCAACACATGACCAATTTCTTTTTTTTTTCTTTTTTTTTAAAAAATTGTAGGTTCTAAATATAATGACACAAGTATGAAACCCAAACAAGCATGGGCGGACCCAGGCCCGGGCGAACTTGGGCGGCCGCCCGGGGTCTGCCTGAAAAAAAAAATTCATTATAAAGAAATTAATTAAATCTCTTTCAACGAAAATATATATATATTCAAACAACTTGAGCATAACGAGGTTTTCTATTATAGAAAAACAAAAATACAAATTTCATTGTCAATAGTTCCCAACTTCCCATGATCCTTTCCGAGTTTTTAAGAATTTTTTTGAAGTTTCATATTGGGAAGGGAAAGTGGGAAGATGTGCTGCAAGTCCAACCATCAATTGACAGTTGTAGCTATTGTAAAGAATAATTTTCAAGTTGATAATTTTTTTAATTACACTTCTTTGATTGTGACTATGGTTGGAGCTTCTTGTAGAAGGAAAGATAATCTTCGGCAAAGTCAACATGAGAAGATAGTGGAGATGTTGGAAAATGGAGAGATTTCTAGTGAAAAGGGCAAAAATCAAGAAATTAGTCTAGCACGACCAGGTGATACTCGTTGATTACTATATCTCGTTTCAATACCTTAGACCATTTAGTCTTTCTTTCTTTATTTATTGGTTTTTAATTCTCATAACAATGTAGGTGACACTCGTTGGGGTTCATACTACACCACAGTACTGCGTCTCTTCACTATGTGGTCAGCAGTGTTGGACGTTCTTGAAAACATAAATGAGGATGGTACTTACCCAGAACAAAGAGTCATGGCTAGGAGCTTGATGGATAAGATGCAAAATTATTAATTTGCATTTACTATGCATTTGTTGAAGAAAATAATGGAAATTACAAATGATTTGTCACAGACCTTACAACGAAAGGATCAAGATATTGTTAATGCTATGAGTTTGGTTGGAGTTGTGAGGGAACAGTTGCAAGAGTTGAGGGAGGAAAGACGAGATAAATTTTTGGAAGAAGTCAAAACATTTTGTCTGAATAATTTTATCAATGTGCTCAATATGGAAGACATTATATCAACTCACGGTCGTTTGAGGCGTGGAGGGCAGACAATTACTTATTTGCATTATTTTCGTGTGGAAGTCTTTTGTCAGGTTATTGATTTGATTGCTCAGGAGATGAATAATCGTTTCACAGAAACAAGTATGGAGTTACTTATTTGTATAACATGTCTTGATCCAAGGGACTCATTCTCAGCATTTGATCTTGATAGATTATGTCGTCTTGCTGAATTTTATCTAGAAGATTTCTCAACAATTGATCGCGTGGTACTTAGAGATCAGCTTGACACCTACATTAGAGATGTTAGAAGAACTAATGTTTTTTCTGGGCTTCAAGATATTGGAGCTCTTGTTGTGAAGATGGTTGAGATCAGAAAGAATATCTTGTATCCATTGGTTTATCTTCTTATTACGTTGACATTGGTCTTACCGGTTAGACTGCAACCGTCGAAAGAGTGTGTCTCTCCGATGAAAATTATCAAGACTGATTTGCATTATAGGATGGAAGATGATTAGATGAATGATTGCATGGTAGTGTACATCGAGCGGGAAATTTTTAAAACTATTGAGAACGAAGCCATTTTGCAACGTTTTCAAAAGATGCACAAGCGTAGGATCCAATTGTCCCCTCTCAGTCGTAGTACTTAGTATGGTATGTGTAATTCAATATTTTTAATGTTTTTAGTCTTTAATGTTTTGATATCCTAACTCTAACACAATTTTTTACATTACGTATGGAAAAAAAAATTCAGTAATTTTGCTTTAAAAGTTCGCCCGGGTTGATTTTCTTTCTTGGTTCCGCCACTGCCACTGCAAACAAGTTTAATTTACGACCTGCCAATGACACTTCTTGCAGAAAACACAATCTACTGAACCAAAAACTTGGAAGCAAAGACGGACGATAGGATGTGTACCCGTATCGGCGAAACTGCTCTCTGTTAGTAAGGTCTTCGGGGTCGAAGTAGCCGGGAGAGGTGTCCATGTCCATGTCGACGTCCATTTCCCGTTTAAAAATGAAGTCGTTTGTGGTCTCCAAAAAACACCCGAGAACTTCAGTGGATTAGAGCTCACCAAGCACTTGAACCCTAGAAACCAAAAAATAGCAGCGCGGGAACTGGTCAGGGAGGTGGGTTGTACAAGTTAGTGAACTAACGTTAAAACTCCCAACCCTCTGTCGCACTGAACTCGGACCGTTTATACAGAGCAGTTGCAGAAGGTTGTGTGCGGTAGGGCTGAACAGAACCGGACCGCAGACCGGACCGGACCGAAAAACCGGACCGGATTTGTGGTCCGGTCCGGTTTCAATTTTAAAAATACGGTCCGGTCAGGACCGGATTGAAAGACCGGATTTATCCGGTCCGGTCCGGTCTGTATATATTTGAAATGCGGTCCGGACCGGACCGCATTTCATAAAAAAAAATTTTAATTTTTTTTTAATTACTAACGCACTGCACAGTGCTATATGCACTGCGCAGTGCATATAAATTTTTTTTAAAAAAAAAAAAAATTTATAAAGATTTTAAATCCGGTCTGGACCGTTTAAGTGGTCCAGATCGGACCGTTTAAGTGGTCCAGACCGGACCGTATTTCTTACAACCGGTCCGGTCCTTTAATATTGGAGGACCGGAAATGAGGTTCGGACCGCATTTTCGATTTTCACCCCTAATGTGCGGACCAAAACGCACCGTTTCAGACCTTTACCCTTCTTAAGGAAATCGTCCGGTCTGGACCGTTTAAGTGGTCCACATCGGACCGTTTAAGTGGTCCAGACCGGACCGTATTTCTTACAACCGGTCCGGTCCTTTAATATTGGAGGACCGGAAATGAGGTCCGGACCGCATTTTCGATTTTCACCCCTAATGTGCGGACCAAAACGCACCGTTTCAGACCTTTACCCTTCTTAAGGAAATCGTCGAATCGACGTCGAGCCAACGGCAAGCATGAACTCGTAATCTAACGATTCAAATTACGTAAATACATTATCAGTATAACTACTTTCCCAAGTCTTTTTTTTACCCAATATGGATTTGTACGTTTAAGAAATCAGGATCCTGTGCATGATAGTATTGATACTGTAACAGACATTTAAATTGATTTTAAAATTAATTATTTTTGGATAAGATTTTGAAACCACTAACCAAACATAGCCGTTAACAATTTTAAGGTAAATGTATATTGTAATAATAAGGCTTAATTTAATAACTTATTTTATTTAAATGTAAATTTCGAGAAATTTTAGGCGGAGAAAGCCACCATATTCTGTCCCGTCTGTGAGACTGTGACGACCCCACACGACGTGTAATTTTTTCGCTGGTTGGACATACGGAGTTATTGGTCGATTTACATTATCTTTATGGAAATTGACAATTTAGTACTTGAGTTTTGACACTTTTAACAGTTTAGTCCTTAAATTTCAAATTTCAAATTTAAAGCCCTTAAGGTTGTATTTGTGTTGTAATATTTTTGATATAGGAATATGTGTTGGTATTGGGTTTAGTGAAAAGGTGAAGAGAGGTAATTTTTTATATTTTTTTTATGAAAGAGAGAGATTATATTAGAGTATTTTATTAGGAGAGAGATAAAATTTTGGTTGCAAACGCAGCCTAAGTTTCATACTTTTGACAATGAGACCCTTCCGTCAGTATGTCGTCTATATACTTAACGGAACATATAGTGGTCGACCGAGTATATGTGTAAAATATGAGCGGTCGACCTCTACATGAAGCGGTCGACCTCTTCATATAGCGGTCGACCGCTTCAAATTGCTGACGTGTCAGTAGGGCTGAACAGAACCGGACCGGATTTTGCTGTCCGGTCCGGTCTCAATCTTAAAAATATGGTCCGGTCCGGACTGCATTTCATAATTTTTTAAAAAATTTAATACTGCTCTGCGCAGTAGGCTCTGCGCGAAATTTTTTTAATTTTTTTTTATAAAGAATTTAAATTCGGTCTGGACCACTTAAGTGGTTCAGACCGGACCGTATTTCTTACAACCGGTCCGATCCTTTAATATTGGAGGACCGGAAATACGGTCCGGACCGCATTTCCGGTTTTCACCCCTACGTGTGAGAGAGCTCTGTTAAACATATGGACGACAGACTGACAGAATGATCTTATTGTCAAAAGTATGAAACCTAATGACTTTAAATTTAAAATTTGAAATTAAAATACTAAAATATTGAAAAGATCAAAATTCAAGGACTAAATTATTAAATTCCCACGTCTTTGCCACCGGAACATCCCTGGCATATATCCAAAGCAATAAATTCCGCTTGTATAGAAAAGCCCGCTGGAACCTCCCAGCAACGTTTATCCTAAGCAATGACGGTTTTGCTCCGTTGCTCCTGTTTCTGCACTTCCCCGGACTACCGCCGATCCCTCCCGTCCGTTCCATTCCCTGAAAATTCACATGTTCCCGGTTAGTTTTCCTTCCTTGAATATATGATCTTCTTTCTCGTCCAATCGTTTCGCACCTATTTGCTAACTCTGAACTATTTTGACCTTTGAAGAAATTCTTGCTCGTGGCTCAGAATTTGTTAGTGGTTATTAATCTGTTTAAGCTGAAATATTTGCAATAAACTCGGGTAGTCCCCAATGTCCCCTTCCATTCCAAAGACTTATATTTAAGGGTTTCCTGAGTAAAAAGAAATAGCAAGGAAAATAAGATACTCTACTTGTGTGCATTATTTCTTCGTCCAAAAAAAGAAAAGCATAATTTAATGGGTTCTTGGCAACCAATGATTTCATGCAACGAAGGGGGGGGGGGGTTGCCGTTTAGTTGCGTCAGAGAAAGCATATACAGTAGACTCAAGTGTATCTTCATGAGTAAGCTTTTTGTCGAGGATATGGGGAAATATGAGACATGGAGGTGGTAATGTTGAGGCAGGCATGTCAGAGGTGCTCCTGCTTATTTTGCTCTTTTCCTTTTTTGAGACTAAAAGTCGATAGATAAGTTCCGAGAGTCTTTGAGGATAGTGAGGAATAACTGACAGAATAAGCTGAAAAAGAGTAGGTCCGATTCTTATGTTGGCTGTGCTGCGCAATTTTTACGTCTATAATATTTTCCATCAACCCACAATCCCTTTATCCTTATAAAGGGGGACCTCATTCCAATGGTTGCAGTGTGTTGCAAAACAAGTTCAATGTCGAGAATCTTCCAATTACTAATATGGTTATACATTCATTTCCTGAATCAGGGAGGGTGGCTTCTCTTTCCTTTAAAGTGAAGACGTTTGCACTGTCTGTGCGACATACTTTTAATCAGCCATCCGAGATCTGCAATATTTTGCCAAACTTACAATCTCAGGTATGATGGTGAGTTTCCCAATATCAGACGTTGAGTAATCCTAGGAATCGTGGTGTACGCATGATAATGTTACTCGAGTTTCCCAAATGAAGTTCATTAAACATAGATGTTTCAAGAAGAATACATCCTCTACACATTACTGTAATTTCTTTTTGCTTCCATAGAGTAGACCTTTCAGATTCTTCTTAGACTATATTATTTTCATTGAAGTCTGGGATGAGATTTATAGTTACTGCTTTGGCAGGGAAATATACATTTAAGAATCCCGACAATGGCATTTCTTGTCAGCAATGCTTTGATATTAGCTACACCTTTTAAAGCTCTGGCAGAAGTGTGCGAGGCTGGAGACTCTGTTTTCACCATGAACATGCCTTTACTGCTAGCCGTGGCTCTTATAGGAGCCACTGTTGGAGGTAAGGTACTATTGGCTTCATGGTCTCCTTTAGTTCTGTTCCTTATAATTACTTTGAATGTATTTTGAATATATATGTCAAGGTTTACTATGATGATGTTTTTTTCAGGTAGAGTTTCTTGTCCTGTAAATTTTTAGAAAAACTATAATTTCTTTTGTCTACTGCATGTGTATATCATATTCTTTGTATCTCAGTGAGCAACTTTAAGACAAGGCCTGAAACTCCCTGGAGACCTCAATTTATGACATAGATAGTCACCTAGAAGTTTGGGATTTTGGTGCGGAAATTGTCTATTAAAAATTTAAGTGCTCCACATGCATGACCTGTTAATGCCGACAACTTGAGCCTTTATTTTCACTTGCTTGGTCTCTCCTCATTTAGAGGAACGATGAAGATGTGATGCTCTGATGATAAGGACATCCCCAGCATTTGTGATAGCGGGACATCCTTCCCTTGTCATAAAGCAGTATTCTTCAGTTGGGAATAGAGTTTTGAAACATCATCTGGAAGTATTTTCTTTTTTGACATCATTGCAGGGGTTATAATTGGGAGATTTTATGTAACTTAAGTAAAAGGAGTGCTCCATCCTTCCATGCCTGAAATCTATTGTCTTTTATGGATGTAGAGCTTACATTTATGGCCATGTTATGCACATTCTTCCCCTAATTTCCAATTGCCTTTATGATAGGGTTACTTGCTCGGCAACGGAAAGGGGAATTGGAGCGACTGAATGAACAGCTACGCCAAATCAATACAGCTCTAAGAAGGCAAGCTAAAATTGAGTCCTATGCTCCCACCTTGAGTTATGCTCCTGTTGGTGGAAGATTACCAGAGAGCGAAGTGATTGTTGATCCAAGGAAGCAGGAGTTGATATCTCGGTTGAAGACCGGGAAGAATTTTTTGAGGAACCAAGAATTGGAGAAAGCATTCATGGAGTTTAAAACAGCTCTTGATCTTGCTCAGAATTTAAAGGATCCTATGGAAGAGAAGAAGGCTGCAAGAGGCTTAGGTCTGTTTGCATTCCCATGCACGTTATTTACCTTCTACAATTACATTTGTGTAGTATGAGTGCCATAGCTTCTCAAATCAAGAAACCCCACAAAAGGCAGGTTATACTAATGTGACCAGATCAAGAAATGCATTGGTATTTGGTACTGTCTAAGTTTCATTTACAATTGTATACTTTGTTTTGGCTAAGGAAAGTCCGGAGGTTTTTTGTCCTCTTTTTTGGTAAGTACTTCGCAGAAGTGAATTACAAGAGTCAAGCCTTGCTTTTGGCTGATTGATACAAAGACCTGTTTCTATTGCCTACCTTTCCCACCCATACAAGTCTAAATATTACAACCATCCTTAGGCAATTTATTCGACGAAACATATACAGCCTGTTTTCCTGCCTTTAAAGAATGAGAATCATATATTCTTCAAGAGTTAATAAGTTAAAGCTGTCTGATTGACTTTATTGCATTTTTCTGAGCTTTAATTTGGATTTTTTTTCTTTAAGGAATACTACCTTGGGTTAATATTTCTCCGCAGTAGCTATTCATCTAAAGTTTTTCTGATGAAAAGTTGATCTTTCAGGAGCCTCACTGCAAAGGCAAGGAAAGTACCGGGAAGCTATCAAATACCATTCCATGGTTTTGGCAATCTCCAAGCGAGAAGGAGGAGACTCGGGCAACACAGAAGCTTATGGAGCAATTGCTGATTGTTATACTGAGCTTGGAGATCTTGAGCGAGCTGCAAAGTTCTATGACAATTATATTGCAAGATTGGAGACAGACTGATCTGTTCCCTAGCCAAGTAGTTCTTCTTTAGTGAAAATGCAAGTTGTAGTGTCAGTTGAGTTTGCAGACTGCTGGTTACCAACACTGCGTTGCGGTTCATTTCAGTTTTGGTATCTATGTTGAAAATCACTAGTGGTTTCGTCATGTTCCATGTCTGTAAAGGCATCTAGTTGATGATTGGTATGTGACATCTATTAACGGGATTTATTTCACTCAGATATTTGTCTGGGGGAAAATCTGATTGGATACTTCAGTCTTCAGTTGTTAGAGATTCATCTCGACTGACAAGCTAACTGACGGGTGTCAATAGGCTAATAGGCAATGCTCTATGTTTCGTTTAAAATGCTGCTAGTGTGCTTGACCGCACGACAAGAGGTCGGACGGAGCCTGAGCCTGAAGCGGGATGGTGCTCGTGAACTTTGGGAATATGCGAAATTCTCTTTTAATTTTTCTCCTTTCACTGAGACAAAATGTTGCCTTTGATTAGACGACTGTGGCGTGCCACCATGCCTGACCGACGGAGCAAAATCTAAACCATTTTCAACACCATGCATCACTTCATATTCTAAAGCGTTCCGTGCGGGAAACATGGATTCTCATCAAAACCTTTCCCTCCCAGAAAAGTCAAAAGCAAAATCCAAGACAAACTGAGAGGTTCAGAATTCAACCGGAAGACTCGCAAAAGGCGCATCAGGGCAACTCAATATAGCTCAAAACGATTTGTACATATTCTCGAGTAAGAGATGATTGTCAAAATACTCTGAAAAAACTTGGAACGAGACAATTGTTTGAACTCCCTCTAACAATAATAATCACTCATCGCTACAAAATAGAAATAAAACATACACGAGGATACATATATCCAAATAGAAAGCAAGCATATTAAAATATAGGTAACAATCTCACTGCTGGAGAAAGAAAAAAAGGCAGTATAAAGCTTCCTAGAGGTTTACAAACTGGAATAAAGTCTGCTGAAAGCAGGAAGTACAGGTTTCACCATATATAACCAAACTCCCGTGGTATATATTACTGGTAATACATGAGCTGCTGGGCAGCAGCAACATTCTGAAACCCACCATCGTATATAGCCTGGCTTGCTCCCGCAGCACCCATCCCCATTGCTGCCTGCTTAAGAGGATGCTGCCCTTGAGGGTGCATGAGGGCATGAACACCACCCATCTTGCTCATGGCAAGTTGCCGCTCGTAGGCCAAAAGATCAGTAGTAGAAAGGCCAGGTAAAGGTGCAGCTGCAGGTGGGGGGAGTGGGTTCGAAGTTGTTCCTGGTGGTGTCGGTTTGCTACCCCAAGAGCACTACAAGCAAGGAGAAAACCACTGAATTATCAACACCCACTACCGCAAAAGGCATAAATGCAAAAGGATTACATACCATGCACAAATTTGAAAGATGTCCTTACCTGAAGACGTCACAGTTACCCCAGAATTTCATTTTCCATGGATATTATAAACGGATTTCTCGATTGTAGAGAAAGATCATAGAGTAACTATAATACGCAACATCATTTTGCATTACCAAATCCCGAAACATCAATAGCAAATCAACAGCATCAAAGAAAAGGTTTGCCACAAATAAAGAAGTCCGCATACAGCAAATTTATAAAGACAGGGAGAAAAAAAAGCCCACTGCTGCACCAGATATATCCTAGCATAAGCAATGTCCAATATTCCAAAATCACACGGCAATGATCCAAGATATCAATCAAAGACATTTTCTAGCCAGCCAGGGCTGCCTCGGCAGGAGTACTGAATTCCTGCTAGCAAGGGCCAGTATAATATACATCCTCCAATAGTAACAATACAGCCTAAATAAAAGTCCAAAAAGCAGGAAACCACACCTTAATTTGTTTGCCACAAAGATATGACTGGGCATTTCCCATCTGAATAGCCAGGGCTGCCTCGGCATGAGTACTGTATCTCACAAAACCAAAACCTTTATCTCGCTGGACCCGGACCTCCTCAATCACTCCGGCACCAAGGGCATGGAAGTGGCGATGGAGATCAAGCTGCGTAACCTGCAATTAGACAAAGCCACAAATCCTTAAGAGATAAAATACCATGAACTGGAATTTCTCCAGGATTACATAACAATAATATCCATCTCCATGAGGATTATTTATCTATTCCAAGAAACATCCTGGACAGAAGTTACGGCAAAGAAATTCCTATATTACCTGCCTCTTCTCACAAAAACTACAAAGTCAGTTTGAGAAGCTGGGAAGGCATAGGTGAAGAAATTTGCCTCATTACCGTAACCCAGCGAAAGCTTGCAGAACTTCCACAGGATATTCAAATTTATGTGTCCTTGTGTGTTCTGTGCACATGTAAGTGTAGAGTAAGAACAAGAAGCAGATGTAAGAAAGATGGTTTCGTGCCTCTGAACCAAGATTGCCCACGTAAACAGTGGTATACTGAGGGTTATTCTCAGGAGCATCGTTATTTGTTGTCTCTTTGCCGTCTTCTGCGCAATCAAGATAATGAACAAAACATTGTCAAAAGACTAGCATATCATCAGTTAGCCACAAATTCAGAGGAGAACAGACAGTTTTTCCAACATATGTAAACCAAAGTCTGTTCTCCCACATTCTAGCCAGAAAAGAAAGCAGTAATAAAAACAAATTTTCCTTGCAGAAAAATTTGAGGTATCAGAAGCACTAAACAGGGTAATAAAAGCTCCCACATCTGGAAACAAGATATCAGTGACCCACTCACCTGATGAGCCGCCATTCGTCAGTTCCACCACACTCTTAGCATCTGAGCTCTGCTTGTCTTCATTGGCACCAGCACCTTTTGTGGCCCAGTTACACCGAATCTGTCTACTGCCGAGCCACTTTCCTGAAAAATTAATCCCAAGGATTACATTATGGCCATGCAGGACAAAAGCAAGACATGAAGGCGATACTACCAGAGAAAGCATCACCCAGTGATGGGAAAGGACAGATCCAGCAACTCTTATATTTAAACTGCCATTTCTCAAAAGGCATCGTTTATTCAAACTAATTGTCTAAACCCCATTCTTTTTTTTTTCCCTTTCCCTACATTACTAATGAGACAATCTCAGTTCTAATATGGAGATTCGTGAAAAAGAAATAAGGGCATGTTTGTAAACCAAAATTTTGGCCAAATTATCATTTGCAAACATAACTAACTCAAAATTTTGGTAAAGAAAATGATAATAAAAAAGCTTCAAAATCATCTCTCTCTCTCTCCCCCCCCCCATCATATCATCTCTTTCCATTACAATAAACATAAAAAAATTTCACTCAAATCATCTCTCTTCACTTTTTCACCAACTCCCATAAAATTTACTTTTCACTACTTTTATCACAAAATCCAATAAAACTCAAATCTACCTCAAATTTCACAACATTCCCAAAATCCTCAGAAAATTTTGGTTTGCGAAATTGGCCTAAGGAACTAAATCTATTATTCTGCCTCTGGGTATCACCAATACAACAAAGCATCATAAAGGTAATAATTGCAGCTTCACTGCAACAGAAAAAACAAATATGACATGCAACTGCATCATCCTTACCAGTTAAGTCATTTATTGCACTTTGAGCGTCCTGAGGAAAGGGAAAGTGTCAAATTCATTCGGAACATAACTACAAAAGCAAGCAGACACTACTAAAATTATCACCTGTTGGCTCCGGAAAGAAACAAACCCAAACCCTCTTGACCTCCCAGTCTTCTGATCCCACATAACCCTTGCATCTCTGAAAACAGCAACATCAGATTAAGTGCCATTACATAAGGCATTGAGCATTATAGTAAGCCTAAAAAAATCATGAACAAGGTTGTTAAATACTCAATGTTGCCTTCCCTGAATTTATCAAAACTTATCAAGATTCATTCTACAAAGAAAAAAAAAGGCGCGGGATCAGAGATCTGAAGCTTACGAACAACTAGGATAAACAGAGAAGCAAGCAAACAAAGTAGCATCTGTAACCTCAGGGCTAAGATCACCGACAAATATGTTGAAGTGACCTGCACAGCATTGAAACAGTCTAATATAGAGCCAATGCAAACACATCCTGTGGATTGCAAAAATCTGTTGCGAGTATCAGAATGCAGATGTGAAAGAAGCATCAACCTGATGTATCCTCCCTCTGACCACTGGCGTATGCCCAATTAACTTTAATGGGCTGCCCAAAGCTAAAAACCATGAAAAAAGCTGTAAGAAAACATCCAAAGCCAGATCACAATAATTCTTCAATGACCCTACTTACAGATGCCTTCCATTCAGATGCAATATAGCAAGAGCAGCTGATCTGCGATCGAAGTAATGGATAAATCCATAGGATGACTGCATAAAGCGAAGAAAATGACAATAATATGTTAAGTTCCCAGTGAATTCAGTAAGAATATAGCATGCCAAACAACCCCGACTATTAACACACCAATATAGATATGCTCAAAGAAATGGATGACCAACTAGGACAAGCGAAAATCCTACCTTCTCCTTTCTAATAAGCTTGCAGTTTTCCACAGGACCAGTACTTGCAAAAACTTCTTGAAGAAGCGGCTCTGTTACTTGTGTATGGATGTTCCCCACATATCTGTGTTCCAATAATAAAAAGATTGCACGTTGTAGTCAAAGAAGATCAAGCAAAAGACAAAAATCAGTAAACAATATCATATCCCCAAACAAGGGACAATATACAACTAGCAAATAATATTTACCCATCTTGAATGATTTTAGTACCCTAAACAAAATAGAATAATCATTAAAAATGGTAGCCATTCATATAGCTCAAAATATTCAAGGAGAGAGTTACTATCAGTTTATGGTTACGGGATAAAAGAGTGGTGCATAAAGGCCAAGTCACAAGGGTGAAAATGAAACAAGCATTAAAAGAACACACAAAAACCAAGAACTGAAAATTAAAACTAGAAAAGTTAGAAAAATAAATGGAAAAAATGTCTGTACAAACACTCACACACTGCGGCAAGTACTTGGATCAAAACCAGGAGGAAGATTTCCACTTGGAATTGGTTCAATCTGCAAAATGAAAATGTGGAAAAGAAAAGAAAGTAAAAACAACAAAACAAAAACCTCTCCATCTACCAACATCAAGACTATTCAATCCAAGAACTAAAACAATTTGATAAGGTTTTTGTAACACTTCCAAAGAAAGAGCTAAACATGGACCAACCAAAAACGCAAAAGACAGCATAGCTCTCTGTTTCAACCCGAAGCAAAATAATACCCAGGCATTTCCAACGGATGCCACAATTTTCACAAATTTTATCTGCTGTGCTTCACTTTGTACTCCTACTTCCATATTCTACATGGCATAATCAAGTTGAGAACTGAACATTAAAAAATAAAACCAACAGTTTCCTCTTTGGTAGGATATAAGAAGATGTTTCCCCATTTCTTCTAGATAATTAAATTCTACGCCTTCGCCATTACCAATTCACCTTCACACAACACAAACTTTTCTAATAGAAAAATCTGGCCAACAAGCTTATTTATCTAAAACAGATATTAATGCTCTGACAGGCAGTAAGAAAGCTCATTCAACTTATCGTAGTTATATTTTCTTTTACAGATCGGGGGTATTTTTGGAAATTTTCATCTCAAATACAAGCTACACGTACACTTTTGCCCCATCAGCTCTTACAGTTAACTGTGTTATTGGGTTTTATTGAGGGGTTTACTATTTCTTCATTGAGGAATTAGTAGTCAAAGTGAAGCAAGCCTGATCATATTCCAATTGTAACTGTTGTATGGAATGCAACATGTCCTATTCAATTAAAATCTGCTCTGCCAAAATTTTGGAGCTATCAGCTTTCCTGGAGGTGTGTGTGATCCAACCACTCTCCAACGTCTAATGCCAAGGAAACCTTACATGCATGCTCGGGAAACTTGGTACAATGCCTAAGTTTCTCTCTTTTCACCTTCTTCCCGTTAATTTCCAAAATCTCATCCAGCTATCAACCACCTAGAATAGCACCCAGATATCACACAACTCCCGAAAATCATTGAATTAGTCAAATACCATCAGATAGGAACTGTAACCATCGAGAAGGACTTGCTACAGAATTGTTGGTTCCTTTTCCATATTTCTCTACAGCAAGAGGGCGGGAGGGGGGGAAGAGAGAGAGATTGTACAAGTGAACAAGAGTTTTTGAAAATGTAGACAAGAACAACAAGGCAACCATTGACACGTCCAAGACAACCACAAAAGCTCTTAATGCACAGGATAAAGGTATAAACAATCATTGAATTAAAAAAAAGAGGGAAAAAAACGATAAAGTATATGAATAGCCTGACACTATCACATGCTCGGTAGAGGGTGTTTCATTTCGCCGCACAAAACAGCACAACGTACATCTTTCGATTACTCTGACAGCCCATGAATTATGGATATTTGCTCAGCAGCCAAACACAGGACCAGTAACAGAATTAGGTAATGTCAAATTAGAAACCCTAGTTAATTCCCTCGACTCAAAGAATAGAGAAATAAAAACCCGACATAGACGCATTATTTCCAGAACCCAAGCTTTCAAACACATTTCCGAATATACCGAGCTAACCCTAGCTCCCAGAATCCAATTCCGCACTAGCGCATGCATAACTCGTCGATCAACAAACAGAAAAGAAGCAAATCGAACCGGAACACAAAGTCAAAACGACTCCCTTCATTATCAAAACCGAGGTTAAGGGAAGTGAGAGGGAGAGAGCAGGAACCTGAGGGGGAGCTAATAGACCAGGGTGGTAGAGTGACTGTTGCTGAAGAAGAGCTTGCTGCATCAAAGCCTGCTGCTGCTGCTTCAGCCTTTGTTGCTGCATTTTCCTGGATATTTTCCCAGAGATTCTCCCAGAAAGTGAGGTTAGGGTTAGGGGTGGGGGAGGGAGGTGCTCGAGTATGGGCCTCGAGAAAGGGAGAGAGATGTGACGGAAAAAAAGGAAAAAAAAATGGGGGGAGAGAGAGAGAGGGGAAGGCCTCTAGGAGAAAAACAATTAACAGGCACTGCAGGCAGGTATTTATAAGGGGATCGTTTTGTGGAGGGTGATGATAAGACTACAGGGCCGCTGATCGGGCATCAAAGACTTCCAACGAGAGACCGACAAGTTATTCTATTTGTAGACCTCTGATTATAGTCTTCTGGATTGTAGAATTTCCTCGGTCGCCAGATGAGTGACACGTGGTATAGTCCACCCGTCGTTGAGACCGTTGCGTACGAGGCGTAGATAAAATAGAGTTTTAAAAATGAGTAATGTTTTAAGGAATATTTGTAATGCCTTGTACCAAATGAAAAGTATTTATGTAATGTCTCGTGTGGAATTAGATTATTTATAATTCTTTTAATATATGCATTGAAATAGACAACCCCATTTTTTCTCATATTGCTATTACAACAATTAAAGTAAAAGCTCACAACTCAACATGTCGCCAGTTCAATACTATTAGAAACCACTAACAGATCAAACAAAATCATAGAGCAATAAGAACCGATGTTATCCATATGGTCGTGTTATCCTCATACACCACAGCGTCTAAAAGATCGCATACGGTTGGTTCTCATAGCCATCTTTGTAATTTTTTTCTTTTACTGAGGCATCAGGCCAATTTAGGTGAATCTCGCTGTGTAGTTTTTTTTATCTCATATAAATCGGATAATTATTTAGTTAAAAACCCTAAATAAAGAGTCATTGAATCTTGGGACATTAAAGAAAAAACCTGGATAAAGTGTCATTGAACCTTGGGATATTAGAGTGACTCCTTTGGCAATACCTTAAATGGAGGACGTTCACCGTTCTAGAAAATGACTTTAATATCAAGGGGGAGGGGAAGGGGTAGGGCATCTAATTTGAAGAAAAGTTCTTGAACCCAACGTACAGGACGAGCCCATTTGGGTCTGAGAGGTTAGTATAACGAATGCCGTGCAACTGTTTTGGCTGAATCAACTCCGTTTTGGATGTTCTTTACCCAAAAAAAAAAACACTCCGTTTTGGGTGTTTACTTCAAGTCAAATCCGGTTGGATTTTATCGTGCGGTCGGATTCGGATCGGCATCCAATATACGCAGCTGGATTAAAACAAACATCGACGGCGCTTGTTCATGAGGATCCAGCTATACAAGAACAACATACAAGCCCATGATGGGAGAGGGAAGGGGAAAGAGCCCATTTTCGAGGGACAGTCCCCTTGGTCGAGCCTTCGGGGAAGAAAGTCATGTCAGCTCGGCGTGAAGTGATGAATTGAAAAGGCTAGGACGCAGTTCCCAATCTCACATTACTCATCATCAATCATGTGATTTTTAAATTTCAGAAATTGGATATACTTCCTTACACGTATGTGCAAATCTTCCAAAGAATTTAAGCTAAAGACTAAAAGTACAAAAGCCCTAACAAAGTGTGGTCAAGGATTTCAAGCCGCCGGAGGGAGGTAACCGTTGTCAAGGTCGTGAGATGATCACTATAACTTCAGCTTAAGCTGTTGTGGGTACAGGTCTTCCAGCTCGATCCATGGATTGCTTTCCTTGGGCTTGGGAGGAGTTTGGGAATATGGGTACATTTGATATGGTGCTTTTGCCGCTACCCTGAAGAATAAGAAACAAAATTTAAAACATAAGGTAATTGATCTATCGAACAAAAAGGAACCCATAATAATGCAACCACGTGTTATTTTTCTTCCTTCAAATTGTTAGATCCTATAAAAGTGGCTTACCTATCCTTTCTCTTCTCAAGGAACCGGTGAAGCGAAGCCTTCCTTGCCATTGGCAGATCTGAGAAGAAAAATGTGACAGCAATGTTAATTCACAAATCTCTTAAGCCTCCATTAAAACACTTCAATTATTCACATAAGACAAGGTAATTACCGGAGGCAATAGCTTGTGGCTTTTGTTGAAGGCGTTTATGGGCGGTATTCTTTTCGGAAGCGGCAACGATTGCTGATTCAGGATTCATAGAACCAAGAGAATTAACTGTGTCCATGCGAGGAGCGGATACAGTGCCACTGGAAGAGCTTCCCTTGCTAGCCAAAGCCATGATCTCCCTTGCCTTCTCGGCCGGAAATTCATTCAATACTAAAACTCGTCCGGCATAAAATATACTCATCGGGGCTATTTCGGGCTCCCTGACCGCCAGTTTCCTAATACCAATAAAAAATGAAAAGATGATTTAGAAACAAGCGAATTGACGGATCGCAGCTGAGAAATCGCCCGAGAAACAAGTATGCACTCTGAACCAAACCGAAATCAGAGAGCCGAGAAAGCACAAAGGGCAACACACCTGAAATCAGCCTCAGCGATGTCGATCGAATTCAGGGGACCGAAGCTGCCGTACTGATTAAGAAAATCAGTGGATTGGACATTTGAGGGAGCCACGGCTTTCTGTCTCAGAACCTCGCATGAAGTTTCCATGTTTGATAATAAATCCATAGTGGTTGCCGCTGGCAGAGAAGAAACGAGGCGAAACAAATTATCAGAAACTTTCTTCCAAAATTGAGACATATTGTAAGTCAGATCTATAGGTTTCAGAAAGCTTTAATCCGTTTGCTCAATGAGAAAATCAAAGGACACGTGCGAAAACAGATCTGAATACAATTAATTGTAAAATTGGCTCTCAATTCTCTCGAACGGACAACACAAACCCAGAAAATATTGACAAGAGGAAGATTTGAATAGTCAGAGTACCCAGAAAAAGATGAGATCAAGAAAAAAATTAGTACCTTTGGTTTCCAGTTTCGTAGCCATTCCAAGGCCAATATCGGCAAGACTTCCTCTTTCCTTCAAGTACTGGCTCAAGAGGTTGCACGTCTGTGCAAAATTGGACTTCTCAGATGCCTTTCCAGACTTCAACATCTTTGCTTGGCTGAAAAGCTCCAGCAGAATGCAATGGATATTGCGAAGACTCGTTTCTCTGTCTACTCCGGCCTTTGCGAATGGCTGGTTAAGGATAGGAAGGAGGGGGAGAGATATATATATTAAGGGGGCCTTGGAGTGGGTGGACATCCGACGTAGCACGTGCCTTGAGCCTGGTAAGCCCTTAGCTGTCTCCTTTTTTGAATTTTTTATAATCTTTGAATTTGGACATGGGATATATCCGAAGTATTTGGTTTCAAACACGTGTTTTTTCTGCGTCGGAATTTAAGTAGTGGAGAAGGAAAAATAGAAATTTCATAATAAAAAAAAGGATAATTCAATAATGGGAAATGACAGATTGGAAACCTCGAGATGCTATTCCAGCGTGGTACATTTACAAGATTGCCACTGTTGGACTCGGTCCAACCTGGCTGTCACGTTTTCTTTTCTTGTGAGATGCGTCCTCCTTATATATGTGTTTATGAGATATTTGGATGCCTCAACGAATTTTTATTGAAAACTTTTAATAATTTTTTTTATTTGAAGTTAATGTGAATTTATTGAGTTTTTGTAAAAAAAAAAGAATAACTTAGTAGAGTTTTTTATACAAAAAATATAATTTGTGTCGATGGTGCTAGCCTTTTGCTATCAACTCCTGAGGTTGGATTAGAACGTCTTGTGCTTAATTAGACTATGTTTGAGAAGTAAAATTTTAGGTATTGAGATTGATGAAAAAAGTAAGGAGAGAATGAAAAAGTTGGTAAAAAATGAAAAAGTGTATGGAAATTGATAAAAAAAAAGTGAGGAGAGAGGGTATTTTGTAATGATGATAAAATTTTAACACCCTAAAATTTATAGAAATTGATAAAATTTTAGGGTGTTAAAATTTTATTATGCAAACAGAGCCTTGGCAACTTTGTACATAAGGAAAATAAGGTTATAAGGTTAGAATATGTTCTATGGGTGAAATGAATGGTTTTCCTTGAGGAAGGGAAATTTATGTCATTCTAAATACTCATCAATTTTTAAGACTTTAATTACTCTATTTAATTGATCCGTTTGCAAATTCTAACCGGGTGAAATATTAAAAAAAATGTTGTGAAAATTGAGAAAAATAGAATTTTATTAAAATTTTGTAAGAAATTAATGAATAAAGTATAATTTTATATGAGTTGTAAAAAAGTGAAGATAGATAAGTATAATTTTATGAAAATTAATGAAAAAAATGAAGAGATAGATGATTTGAATGTTTTTTTATATTTATTATAATAAAAATAAATAGTTCATAGAGGAAAGAGATTATTTTAAAGTTATTATATTTGATAAATTTTTTGAATTAATTACGTTTGAAAGATACAAATTTTGAACAGTGCAATTTTTTGACATAGTTGTGTCTTACACGCGTATACATACAACACTTTTTTAGGCGATAAAGCATTATTTTAAATAATAAAATAGTGTTTACCATTTCCGCACAAAGGTTTAAAGTTTGAAAAAGGGAATAAAATGTTTTAAAATTTTGTCTTCTTAATATCCTGCGACTCTCGCCTCCTATTCCCTTGTACTGAGAATCTTCTTTGGCGGCTCGCTCAGCTTTCAGGTGTGGAACGTCGATGCAATGTTCACAAATCGATCGCTACCTCTTTTTTTGGTAATGATTTCGTCAAGACAATTATAGATAGGATCCATGAAGTTTATCTCTTAAGAGTGGTTATATTAATCGTATTGTCGGTAATGTTTGACATTTTTGTTTGTTACTTTTATTTTAGGGTTAAATGTATGTTATGTCTATGTAGTATGCGGTAATAGTAAATATACCCCTGAGGTAAATAAAGTCTTTTTCATACTCCTATGGTAAACATTCAGGAGCAAATATGTCATTCTGTTATGTTTACCTCAGGGGTATGAAATGACATATTTGCTCCTTAATGTTTACCTCAGGGGTATGAAAAATATTTTGTTTACCTCAGGGGCATATTTGCTATTACCGCATACCACAGGGGCATGTCATGCATTTAACCCTTTATTTTATGGGGTTGTTCGTTTGACAAAGCATTCTTAAGATTTTTTGTATTCTCACAATACAAAAATCCTACAACCAAACATCATTTTTAACCTCACATAAAAATAATTACAACACGTATATCAATAAAATTAACATCACCTAAAAATTTTTAAAACATAAAAAATTCTCACAACACTTCTAACCGAACACCCTCTATGTTTAGCTACAAGGGTTGTTTGTTCAGAGTCACTCGCCCCCTCCTTTGCTGGTTCGTGTATAAAATTTTCCTGGAAAAAAAATTACAAAAGGGGAGTCAAAAAGAGTAGTTGCAACAATGGTACTTCCGTAGTTGGAGGAATTGAGGATATCTACTTCAGTCACTTCCCGCACTGACGGTTTACGCAGCGGCTATTGGTAACCTTTGATGAAACAACTTTCGTGCCGACAAGAGCCACCACGCCCGTGGGCCCGCGTGGGTGCCACTGGAGTAAGCGGCTGCATCATGTTTCTTCGTGAGTCGCGACTCGTTCAGAGCACGTGATAAAATAAAATCATTACAAAACTTCTGTGGCTGTTCTGTCATTTGCAAGTGGCCGTATTGATCACCACGTGTCGAGATCCCACTCCTTTCGGTAGCGGTATTCGCGCAACACTGGTGCGAGGCACACAATTCACGTGGCTAATCTATAGACTCCCCCGCCTTACTTGGTACGTTTGTTCGTTAAAATTTAGAATAATATTTTAAAATTTTTGAAAAATTTTATGTTATTGAGATTTAATGAAATTAAAAAAAATGTATATTAGAATAATTTAAAAATATTAGAATGTGTTTCTTTTGTTATAAATTTATATAACTTAAATTATTGGAGAACAAACATACATCATGTTCTGACTTTTGATTAAAAATTAAGAATCCGTATCTTTAATTATAATAGTTTGCCATGCCCTCGTTTTATGCTAACATGGTTTTCATTATTATAAGTACAATTATTTTGCTTTGTGTCGGGCGAGAGAGGGATTAGATGGAATGACTTTTTTGTCCAGAATCAAATTTTCAATACAAAATCAAATAAATAAAAGAATGATCAAATGGTATTTTTTATATTTTTTATTTAAATTACAATGTAATTTAAAAAATATATACATAACAAAAATGAACAATATATTTTTTAATATTATCGGTATAAAGTTTTATACGTTGTGAACTCTGCAGTAGAGTTTATATATATTTTTTTACTTTTCTTTTACTTGTAATATTAGGTAAGAAATTTTAGAATATTTTGATCCTATCAAATGATACCATTATAAGCATTAGATATATACGACTTTTGTACATACAACAATCAATGGGGGTTATATTTAATTGTCAAAAATTAGCCGAATTGCACATTGGTTTGAAGAGTTGGAGCCTAAATGCGGTGTAAAGTAGGATAATATTCTTCTTCTTTTTCAATCACGTGCTTCGCATTAAAACTAAGAGGCTGTTTGGTATACAAAAATCTTCAGAATTTTTTTGAATTATCATAATATAAAATATTCTACAACCAAACATCATTCTTAACACTACATAAAAATAATTAAAACACGTATATCAATAAAGTTAACATCACCTAAAAATTTTCAAAATACACCCCGACCGAATAACCTCCAAATAGAGAAAAGTCCACTGATCTGTTCAAAGCCACCAGTGGCATTTCCAAACCTAACCCACTCGTGTCGGACGATTAAATAAAGGCTCCACTTTTCTCCATCACTAAAAAAAAAAAAAAAGGTACAACTTGACTTTTGCATCATTTGACTACGCTATTGATTAGGGAAAAAAAAATGACTACCTTCTCTGTACAGTACTAATAAAATGGCAAGGCACATAGCCATTCGGGTTTTGGGTACAATGTACAGAGAGAGAGAGAGGCCTTTCAAGACAATAAATTAAAGAATATTTTTTATCTTCTCGAAGGTTTATAATGCAGATGTTGTTAATTCCCTCTCATCCAACCACCCCCTCTCCCCTTCATGGCCTTTGTTGAAATTTAAACGTCTTCTAGAGACTTCAGTTGAGTTGGAAATGTTTTGAAGCCATCCTATTTGTTCGTTCTATCTTTACAGGCGAATGTTTGTTTTCGACTTAACAGATGTGAAATCCGTGTACCACCGCTTGATGGGACGCCAACGCACCGTGCACGTGGCAAAAATTTGTTAGCTTACTTGTGGTTTGTTGTTGGGCCGAGAAATCCCGGCTTTTATTCAGCCTCTTCCTATAAAAATATTATCTTTAGTTGATGGGCCTAGAGCCGCATAAAAACATCAAGGCCCAGGCTGCACCGCATGTATGTTTAAGATGACATAATAATAATAATAATAATAATAATAATAATAATACATTCGATATTTTATAATTTAGGATTCTATTCATCATTATGGGCAGTCTGCTTTTTACCTCTAAATTTTAGAGTATCTTAATTCACCCAACTACTTAGGAAGAAATAAAGGGTCACCGAAGGAGCGACCTGCTTTGTTGCACCGGATCCTGTCCTTTGTCACCCAAATACAGTATTGCGAGCTGACAAGGGTATGGACCTAAAAATGGGAGTGTAGGTGTAATTACCATAGGGAACCCACCTGCCAAAGGGCATTTTGATCCAGGAAGAACAAACGGTTATAACGGTTTTCCAAACTGACTTTTTCAAACAAAAGGCTGGAATTCTCTCTCCCTGAAGCCCTCAGCCTCTCCTTCTGAGGTTCTCTTGCTCTCTCCCAAAAGAATACCCACCATGCAGGGAGACCAACAAATTAAGCAAGATAAAATGTTCATATAATAGGGGAAGACCCAAAAATCGCAGTAAATTTTGCAGCGGCCGAGACCTTCATTCGGCGTCAACCTACCAGCTGAGTGATGGCCGCTGCTTGGTTCCTCCTCCGGTCGACCCTATTCTTCTCCTTTTTTTTGTTCCTTTCTCGGATGGCATATTCAATAACCGAGTCAGAAGCATTGCTCCAGCTCAAGAAATCTTTAACGAAAGCAGATGCTCTAAGCTCCTGGGTATCTGGCTCGTCGCCATGTAACGGAGAGGTTCATTGGAATGGAGTAATTTGTTACAATGGCATTGTAACGGGTCTTCGCCTCGAAGGAATGGGTTTATCCGGGGAAATAGATGTTGACGCGCTGCTTGAAATTCCGGGCATTCGAAGCATTAGCATTATGGATAATGCTTTTTCGGGTGCGATTCCGGAACTCAACAGATTAGGTGCTTTGAAGGCTATTTACTTGTCGGGAAATCAGTTTTCGGGTGAAATTCCATCGGATTATTTTGCAAAAATGGAGTCATTGAAGAAGGTTTTTATGTCTGATAACAAATTTATGGGAAAAATTCCCTCGTCATTGGTTCAGCTTCCCAATCTTCTGGAATTATATCTCCAAAACAATCAATTTAGTGGAAGCGTCCCTTCTATTGTTCAGCCAACCTTGATGGCACTCAATGTATCAAACAATCAATTGGAAGGGGAAATTCCGGCTAGTTTATCGAAATTCAGTCCAAGTTCGTTCGCGGGGAATGCTGGCCTTTGCGGTGAAAAGCTGGGCAAGAGGTGTCCAAAGGCAGCAGAGCAGACCACCGCTTCAGATATTAAAAATGCTCAGCCCAGCACTGGCAATGAGGACAGTTCAAAGACGCTAATTGTTGTAGTCCTGACAGCCACAACGGTGCTTCTTTCAATTATTGCTGTGGGCGTTGTGAGATTCAGGCGAAAGAGAGAGGATTTGGGTGCTCCTGGAGACGAAAAGAGAATCGCTGAAGAAGAAGCGGTTGCGGTGCACGTGTCTCAGTCGGGGCCGACTAAAAAAGAAACCGATTCCACGCGAAAGGGGGTCGGTAGCTCAGGCCGTAAGGCTTCCAACAATGGCAAGGGCGGCGGGATGGGAGAACTGGTGGTGTTGAATAATGAAAAGGGCGTCTTCGGGTTACCGGATTTAATGAAGTCGTCCGCAGAAGTGCTTGGAAATGGGGCATTGGGTTCTTCATACAAGGTCGTGATGGCTAATCGGATGGCAGTGGTGGTGAAGAGAATGAAAGAGATGAATGCCTTGGGAAGAGATGGATTTGGTGCTGAGATGAAGCGGCTCGCGAACTTACGACATGGGAATATCTTGACGCCTTTGGCTTACCATCACCGGAAAGACGAGAAGCTTTTGGTCTATGAGTTCATACCCAGAGGCAGCTTACTTTATCTGTTGCATGGTATGACTTAGAACTCCTACAAACTCTGCACTTCATACCTTGTCCTTTGCTTAAAAGAGAGAACACCAAAAGGTGAAAAGTAATTAAGAGGAATTGTTCACATTATTAAAACCTAATTTATTTATCAATCTAACATGTTCTTTGTTCTTTCTCTTACTATTGATCCAATGTAGTGGCATTAATTTTTTTTTTCTAATTGAATGTCCGGATCAGCTTATGTGCACCTCTACTAATTTTGGAGTCTGTACAGTCTTCTTGTCCTACTAGCAATTATCACACCAAATACCATAGAGCTTAACTGGTAGTACCTATGAGATTTTTTAACTTCAGATTTTTTTTGAGAACATACTACCAAGACCCAAATCTTAATCTTTAGGCCAATCCCTTCGGATTGGTGGCATTAATCTCAAAAGTTCCCTTAGTCTGTTAGGAACAAGCAGAAAGCAAAATAATGCCATTTTTCTTATTTTAAGTTCATATTGTATTATGGTGAATCTCAAGATTAAATTTACTACCTGCTATATTAATGTCTTCTAATAAGGTCTTCGTGCCTGTTTCAGCGGATCGTGGTCCGTCGAATGCTGATTTCGATTGGGCTGCCCGTCTAAAGATTGTCAAAGGAACGGCCGAAGGGATGGGTTACCTTCACACTGAACTTGCTTCCTCTAATATTCCACACGGAAATCTCAAATCCAGCAATATTCTTATCGGCCCTGGCTACGAACCATTGCTCTCGGACTATGGATTTAGCCCATTGATCAACCCTGCAAGCGTAGCACAGGAATTGTTTGCATCTAAGGCACCCGAGGTAGCACTGTCCGGCAAACTGTCTCCTAAATGCGACGTCTACTGTCTAGGAATTGTCATTCTGGAAATCCTCACCGGCAAGTATCCTTCTCAATATATAGGCAGTAACAAAGGTGGCACTGATGTGGTCCAATGGGTGGCATCCGCTATTGCGGATGGGAGAGAATCCGAATTGTTAGATCCGGAGATTGCAAGTTCTGCAAAAAATCTCAGTGAGATGGAAAAGCTTCTCCACATTGGCGCAGCTTGCACTGAAAGTTATCCGGAGCAACGGTTGGACATGATGGAAGCCATTAAAAGGATAGTGGAGGTACAAGAGGAGGGAAGCCAGGAGGCTGCTAAAAGAATACTCGTCTTACCTTCACTTCGAGATGGCTACGCAGATTCCTTGCCGCTGGCTCACGTATCAAAAAGTTCACAGGAAAGCCTTGGCAGCCACTCTGGGAGGATACTTGGATCAGACAGCCTCGAAAGCCGATCAGGGCGTCTGGGTGATGATAGTTTTGCCTTTGCTATCTCATAATCTGTGTAAAAGAAACTTCCTTTTCTATTTGGTTAGGTACGGAAATCTCCGTGTTCAACTCTGAAGGGGAAAAATGATTTGCGGTGGCCTCTCTTTGGGACACCACTGAAGAAAGAAGTCTTGGTGCGAGAGAAAAGAGAGACGAAAATTCAAACATACAGACCTTATACTGTGTAGTATGTAAGTTTATGGCTTTAAGCACATCATTTCTCTCTGAAATTATAACTTACCTGTTCATCTTTTCCTAAATCTTGTTTTGAACGGTATGTACTCAACCAAAAGCGCAAAAAAACAGAAAAGAGAAAGGGGATTGGAACTACGAGAATCTTAAATACTGCAGAATTTGTGCATGACAAAGGTCTAATTGGGATCCAGTCCAATGGCATCTAAACAATTTTGTGGGACTAACTTCTTGTTGGAAGCCATAGCAAAAGCAACAAATGGCGAACCTTCATCACAAATAGCGAAACTTCAACTTCCTCTCCCGACCATGCTTTGGGGTTAGGCCGAGGCGTATAAAATAGATAGATTGGGTTGGGCGTGGAATATGACTTCACACTCTCTGCAGCAATGGCTCTTAAGATTTCAGCCCAAATGACCAAAATCATGTTTAGGTTGACGGCGGGTCTGGACCTACCCCAAACCCAGGACTTCCGCTCAGAATGCGATGGGTATTCAGAAGCCCATTGAGACTCCCAAGTCCCAATTCATTCCCAGAATTGTTTTTTTTTTGTACAACCAAAAAAATTCACTGTAGTCATTTTGTTTACATATACAAAACAGCTTAACACAAAGATGAACTTTGAAGAAGCTATCGCAGCAACCACAACCTACTGCCCTTTACTTAAGTCATCAATTTTAACCTCAAGAAGAATCTAATCAAGGATCTTGCACCTCATCTACACAGCCCGTAATTCCTCCCCTTAAACATTGAGGCAACCGGGCTAGATTCCCATTATATTTTGTCTGATATATTTTGTCTTGCTATTTTATAATTTCTAGGTCAAATTTTCTGTACTCCACAGAGTAATACAGCTGGAGATCAATCAGTGCATATTTAAAATAATCTCAAATTTAGGCTCCTAACTGGCACAGAACAAGAGCGCCCATGATTTCTCTGGAAGCCCATAAAATACTTGTATAAATAATAGTAATCAGTACTCTGTCAACATTGACCCCAAACCAGAAGCATTCAATTCCACAGGACTCTTGCAGTGTGTGCAGCAATGACAGCGAAATGCTCTCATGGCCTTCCTCGAATCCACCTGGCACCACTCGTGCAACCTCTGTTTTATTATACATTTTTCCCCTGACGAATAAGATTTTATAAATCTTCCGTGCTTTCTCGAGATGGGTTGTTAATTTTGTAATCAATGAGTAGTAATCGTACTCTTGTAGTCGCAGATATTACTTCTTATTACAAATTGAAATAATTTCTCGTGGTTTTCGATGCTGACTCCTTCACCGTAAATTGATTTTAAAAATAAACACGATGATTATTCTTTTAAGTTATATTATGCATGTACGTGCAACCATGCATGCACGTGAATGTCGGCCTATGTTGGCACTGGATTGGTTGACTTCATTAAACTCGTCATTTAACGTGTGATTATGAATATCTGCTAATTATTCGCTAATCCTAGAAAGAAGGGCGAGCCAGTTCAGCACATCGACCCCTTGCCAGTTGGCAGTTGCGGCCTTAGAGCACACTTCTATTTGGGTTCCAACTTTGGGCGGCAGTGCTCGAGGAGTTTTTTTTTTTTTTACGCTTGCGGCGAGGGTACGAAAAGATGCTCAACCAATCATTTTCGGCTCGATCTCTAAGTGGGCTTGGACGGGCCTTTTAACCAAATTTGGTCCAAGTTTAGGTCCCTAAATATACTAGTAAATACAAATGCGAAAATTAAGTACAAGTATTAGTTATTGGATGGATGGATGACAACACATTAATGAATCTATATCACATTTATATATTTTTTTTTTCATTTTAATATAGACTATTGAATGAATTTATTAATGTGTTGTCATTCATTCAATTAACTATTTAGAGGTGGTTAACGATAGTGTAGGTGGCGGTTTGGCAAAAACCGTCACCGCACCGCTAAGGCACAATAACCGTCATTTCCGGTGACGGTATTAACGGCAACGGTTATACAATAATCGCTTAAACCGTATAACCGTTATGCAAAAAAAATAAGCTTTTTTCTTGAGCTTTTTCATTTTTTCATTGTTTTAGGCGGTTTAAATTTCCAACATAATATCATAATCAATAATCATATCAAATAGAAAAATATCATAACATATTCAAATATAATATCATAATCATAACAAATATAAAGTTGTCCAAAAGTATAACATAATATCATATGCAAACATAAAGACTAAAGTCTAATAAAAGTGTCCAACAATGTGACGTAAACCAATTAACATATTCCAACAAAAGTATGTCACATAATCAATAATCATCTCAAGTCTCAACTAGGGGTAGTTAACGGTAGTGTAGGTGACGGTTTGGCGAAAACCGTCACCGCAATTGACGAAATCACATATTTGACACCGTCACCGCACCGCTAAGGCACAATTACCGCACTTATTGGTAACGGTAGCGGTAGCGGTTTTAGAGGTTAAAACGGTAACCGTCGGTGCAACTGAACACCCCTAAACATATTAAGACCCATTAAATAATCCCTATTAGGAGGGAATCCGAGTGGGAGCAATTCAGAGATTATTATATAAAAGGGAAAGTTTGAGTGTGTAAATTTTAGGTATTGAGGTTTGAAAAATATTATAAAGTAAACATATATTATAGGAGTTAAGTGAAAAAAATGAAGAGAAATTTTTTTAATAAATATTATAATAATAAAAAATTATGTAATGAATTTTTTATTATTAAACCTAAATAATTGGTAATAAAACAATTACAAAGTGTTCGGACAAATTTACTTTTGTACGGATAACGATAATTCCCACCGATACACACAAAATCCGATTTTCGAGCAGGAAAAACGAAAAAAGCGAAACGGATTCCACTCTGGCAGCCAATGAGAATTTTAGTCCAATTGTCAACAGCAGGTCCATTATTTCTCTCCCTCGCTCCGTGTCTCTATCTATTTTCTTGAGCGTCTTTCTGTCATAGAATTTGGACACTGAAAATTCACGTCAAGACAATAAATATCCAAAGCAAGCAGCCAATACATACACGACCAACCCCATTGCTCCACCATCGCCACCACCACCATCGTTTCCACCATAACTGTGAAAACCCGGTCTTTAGAAAAAAAAAAAAGAGAAGAAAATATTGTTTTTGCAAGGCTGGGATTCGAACCCAGGCAATAAAGGAGGAGAGAGGGCGCTCATGACCACTGAGGCACCTTTGTTGTTTTTCTTTATATGGTGAAGTTTTATTTTATTTAAACACGTTTTGCCCGAATTGAATTTTTAAGTAAAACGGTGTGTTTTGATCTTCTTCTTCCCCAAACTTTAGAATCTCGATTTTTATGCCCTAGCCGCCGTTTTCAACCCTTCAGTTTCTCTCTCATCAATTTCCTTTCTCTCTCTTCAATTTCACATCAGTTTTAGCACCTTTTCGACTGATTTTCGTGGCCTTTCAACTCCATTGTTAGGATCTTAACGTTTTCCCAATAAATCAAGTGATTTATGGTGGTTAATGGAGGATTTCGAAAGGGCAACCATTTTGGGTTGTTACACTTTGATTCGCCCTATAAAAGGGGACCTTCTACTCAGAGATTATTCACACCTCTCAATTTCGACATCAGTCATTTTTGAGATCCATCTCTCTTTCTCTAGGTCAATTTCGGCCATTGTTGAGTTTCTCGATTTTCTTCGGTTCTTTTGGGTCACTGCAATACGTGGATTCTAGGGTGGTTCGATTGTTGAAGAAAATCTGGTAAGCGGAGCTACTATAATATTTTTCTCAAAAAAATTATGAACACGTTTTCATAAACGATTTTGTGAAAAATATTTTATTGCAAGTTTATGTTATTCTGAAAACAAATGTGAAATTTTAAAAGACATACTGAGATCGTTTATATGACTGTTCTGAATTATTTATCAAATATTATGCATTCTGCTGAACATCATTTCTGATTTTGAAATCTGAATTCTGTTATTATATATTATATTGTTTTCAAACCCCGAGGCGATGTTCTGTTACTGATTACTGATTACTGCTGCTGTTGGTACCAACTCATTACTGATTACTGGTGCGCCCATTCTTCGGATTGGTTTCTGTGTGGGTTTCTCCCTAGTGCACACTTAGCGTACGTGGCTAAGTCTTAGTAGGGCAAACTCCACTTTCTGTTGGCTTAATTCGGTTTGGCCGCCGGTTAAGTCGTTGCACAACCCTGCCACAGGGGTCAATGTGCCTTACTGTTGATGTCAAGGGGATTTTCTGAAAAATCTATTTTATTTTATGTATTTCCGATCACTGAATTAAGTATTATTTTAAAAAAAAAGTATATATATTTTTATTCTCTGCTTACTGAGTTGTCGAACTCACTCCGTTTTATTTTTTCTTATTTTCAGAGATTGCTCAGAGATTGAGCCTAGAGAGCATGTGGGCGGGATAGATGAGAGCATCATTATGGATTTTAATTTGTTCAAGTTTCTGATTTGAAAACAATATCATTATAATTTGTTTTGTTTCGAATAAATGAGATAAATTTCTTTTATTTATTTATGCTGATTTTTGGGGCGTGACAATAACTCCCTTTCCCTTTCCCTTTCCCATTAGTATCTCACTCCAAGATTTCCACCTCCATAACCAAAAAGCACCACCAGGGCTCCCACTTTTATCCGATTTAAAAAGACAGGAAAAGGAAGAACAGACAAAGAAATATTGTTTCTATTTATTTTGGAAGAATTCTATCTTGTTTCTATTATTTATTTTGTGATGGAGCCGCCGGAGGATAGCAGACTGCCCTTGGATGCGGCGGAGAAGATAATCCTGCGGTGGGACTCAACGGCCTCTGAAGAAGCGAGAGAGAGAATGATTTTCGAATCCGATCGCCAGGAGGTCGATCGGTACTTGCAGGCCGTCGATGAAATCCAACGGTCCTTATCGTCGACCTCCCTCTCCGGAGACGAGAGCCAGAGCGCCAACAAGGTCAACTCCACCATCCAGATCGCCATGGCCCGCCTAGAGGACGAGTTCCGCAACATCCTCCTCAGCCACACATCTCCCATCGAGGCCGACTCCCTCACAACCACCTCGGCAGATCCCGGCTCCTCCACTCACTCCTCTGCTGCCAGTCCCTCTACTGAACTGGACGACCTCGTCGACGACCACTTCGGCGACGAAGATCACACGGACAACAGCGGCAGATCGAGCTACCGATCCACCAGTAGCATTCGCGAGGTCGATCTAGTTCCATTCGACGCGATCTTGGACCTCCGAAGCATCGCGGACCGAATGATCTCTGCCGGTTATCTCCGTGAGTGCATTCAAGTCTACGGCAGCGTCCGAAAATCGGCTGTTGACGCGAGTTTTCGGAGACTAGGGGTTGAGAAACTGAGTATCGGGGATATTCAGAGGTTAGAGTGGGAACAGCTGGAGGTGAAAATAAGACGGTGGATACGCGCCGCAAAGGTCTGCGTTAGGGTTTTGTTCGCGAGCGAGAAGAAGCTCTGCGAGCAGATATTCGAAGGAGTAGGAACCGCCGTGGACGATGCGTGTTTCATGGAGACCGTTAAGGGTCCGGCTATTCAGCTTTTCAATTTCGCGGAGGCGGTCAGCATAAGCCGGCGATCCCCCGAGAAGTTGTTCAAAATCCTCGACCTCCACGACGCCTTGATGGATTTGATTCCGGACATTGACGTCGTGTTCGAATCGAAATCATCGGAGTCGATCAGGATTCAGGCAGCAGAGATATTGTCTCGCCTTGCGGAGGCAGCAAGGGGAATCTTATCGGAGTTCGAGAACGCTGTGCTTCGCGAGCCTTCGAAGGTTCCGGTGCCGGGCGGGACGATCCACCCGCTGACGAGGTATGTGATGAATTATATAAGCTTGATTTCAGATTATAAGCAGACTTTGAATGAGCTTATCGTGTCAAAGCCGTCTGCCGGGTCAAGGTATTCGGGTGATCCGACGACTCCGGATATGGAGTTTGCGGAGCTAGAGGAAAAGACCCCTTTGGCGCTTCATTTGATTTGGGTGATTGTGATTTTGCAATTCAATTTGGAGGGCAAGTCGAAGCATTACAAGGATACTTCTTTAGCTCATTTGTTTATGATGAACAATGTGCACTACATTGTTCAGAAAATAAAAGGGTCATCGGAGTTGAGAGAAATTATCGGAGACGATTATCTGAAGAAGCTAACGGGGAAGTTGAGGCAGGCCGCGACTAATTATCAGAGGGCGACTTGGGTCAGCGTGTTGTATTGTCTGAGGGATGAGGGGTTACATGTCAGCGGGAGTTTTTCATCTGGGGTTTCCAAGAGTGCTTTGAGAGAGAGGTTTAAGTCGTTCAATGCCATGTTTGAGGAGGTTCGTAGGACCCAAGCCACGTGGTTGGTACCCGATACTCAGCTTAGGGAGGAGCTGCGGATATCTATATCTGAAAAGTTGATCCCGGCTTATAGGTCGTTTCTTGGGCGGTTCAGGATCCATATAGAGAGCGGAAAGCACCCAGAGAATTACATCAAGTACTCGGTTGAGGATTTGGAGATTGCTGTCTTGGATCTCTTCGAGGGGTACCCTGTGTCCTTGCACTTGAGGAAGAGATCTCAGTGATGGGGTGAAGTTGAGTTTCGTGATTAGAAACTAGGACAAAAATTCTTTGAATTTTTTGTGGGGTGTTTGGGTGATGTGGTGCCGGTCACTCTGGGAATTCTTGAGCTCCCTGACTCTTTTGAAATTTAACTATTTCAAGATTTCTTTGCGCTGGAGATTTCAACTTCTTGGGGAAGATCAGATGTAGCTGTCCAAAATAGCCGAGCCCCTCTGCCTGAATGCTTCTACCCTGTAAGCATGTGATTTTTTTTCTGTTACCAAATTCGCCATTATGTCCCTCTTTTGTTCATATTGGAATTGTTGCTTGTGTTTTATTTCATGAATATCTATCGTCTACAAGCAGTTTAGTTTAGTAGCTTCAGGTGAATCGTTTGCCATGTTGCATTTTTGGCTTTGATAATGTGGAGGACGGAAACTTAAAGAAGCATTGACAATGGGACAGTTTCGTTTTTGGGCTTTACAGAACTTTTAGACACTATCCTTTCTCTACTTATGAGTTAACTATCAAACATGGAGAATTAGATAAAAGCTTCCACCATTTAATAGGAAACCTAATGGAGAATTGCTCAAGATATTCGGTAGCTAAGAACTATGCGTATAGGTTCTTGGTTGGAAGAAATCCTTGTAATACTGTCAATAATCATGAGAACTATTTATTTACAGTTGCTTAATCTTGCACCCTGCATCCTCTGCACGTAGTATTGAGATGCTTGTAGATAATCTATTGTTTGGAATCTCACCATAAACTTCCACAATTCGCAGCGCTTCAGTTAAGAAATCCTGTTTTCTCATCCTTTTGAGATTTGCATCTTTATGTAATTGTGATTCCAATGCATCTGTCGGTTAAAATTCGTACTTGGTTCTTTATCACAGTAAGAGACAGGTTTTACAGGATGTTTAGGTTTCTTGATCTCATTTACAGAATGTTCTGGGAGAATTTTATCGTAGCGGAATCTTCTGTAACAAAAGCAAAGGAGCTGTTTCCCTCTTCTCATCCCCCCCCCCCCCCGTTTTTTTTTCCTTCACATCCTTGAATAAAAATGGATTGGTCCCGGGTTGGCCAGCAGCCTCATCCCGACTCGCGGTAAACTTTGAGCTCAAAAGATTTTGACCCAGGTTCAGCAAGTCATTATAGAAGTGGCTAATCGCTGGCTCTTGGAACACTTGACCACAAAAATGGTGAGAGTTTTGCACCAAAACATCCTTCAAGATATTCAGGACAATTTACACATTCATTTCACATTCTTAGTTCGGATTGAGAAGGTGGCGTTCTAAAGGGCCCACTTTAAGAAGGGATCGTAGTCCTTTTCCTGGAAATCAGGTCTAGCTCTCGTTTAAAAGAAAATGGAAAGAAATGTTGAGGCAGATATATTGAAAAGGATTAGCAACTCTCTCGGGTAGAAGAGAGATTGAAAGGAAAAAGACATACTTCCATTTGGTTCCACACAATCATCAACTATCGGAACTTCACGTAAGAAGCCTTTTTGATCAAAATAGAACATGGGCTGAAGGTGCACGCGATTCAGCAGAAGAGGAAGCACCGTTGGATCCCACTTCGATCGTGGTGAAGATGGAGCAATTCCGCGTACAGTGTGGTCCACAATTCTGGCAACAGAGATACTGCCTTTTTTGTGGGAAAATCTAGAAAGTGCCGTTGCGGTGAAATTTCTAAATAATCAGAACAAAATTAAAGAGTACGCAACGCAGATTTTGATATATCCCAATATCTAGGCACTATTCAAAGAGTGGACCAGACGGCTGCAAGAAATGAGAATGCTTGAGGATACAAGACATCAAGTATTCAAGTTTTAGATAGCCTGACATGTCGGTCCTCATTGTCCAAATTCTTTAACTGAATATTGTAAGAAAATGTAGCCAAATTAACCTCGCATCAGAACTGATTGAACCCCAATCAGCTCATTGAAAGAATTAGTAGCGAACTACATCAATATAAATATTAAGCAGCAAAAATCCCGTTGTCTGACGGTTGCTCTATGGCGAAATTCATTAGGATCTTAAACAGGAGGTAAGCTATTCTCAACACAGAAAAGAGCTGACAATTACGTTCCATATATCCAACTAATAAGAGCATGACAACCACGTTGTACTTGTATTACAGAGGAACACAACAAAGGTCCATATTCTCATCTATTACAGCTACAAATGAGCAATTCAATAACTTATTTGACAAGGGAAAATTTTCCAAAAGAAACGAAAAGTTAATTGCGAATAGCAACATGGAATTGGGAACATTTGCATCGTGATGACTACTTTTGTATACATGCAAGGAGCGCTGGTGTCTTACAAACACGATAACAAACCTGCCTGCAACTTGGTTGAATTTTACTCGGTCTTGTCTTCTTCCAGATCATCATTCAATACTCCATTTCCACCATGCGCTGCTTTAGCTTCCGCAGTTCGAAGATCATCCGAAGGCATTGGTGCCGGTTTAATGAGAGTCAAAGTTGTATCATCTTTATCAAACTCTTCGCTTGTGTCGTCAGAGTAAGCATATCTGTCGAGACCAAAAACAAAAACAAAGAAGTGTGAAGGGAGTTCTTTAACTAAGAATAAGTTTGGTTAAACAAAACAATAAGAAAATAAATCCCTTTTTATTGGCTTTACCGTGTTGAGTTCTGAGAGGGTGCCCAAAGAGCACAGATGACACATAGGAGAGAAAAAGATAGGACCTGCCAGAAGGCAGGGATGATCCAGGCAGACTGCCACTTCTCGTTGTAAACATCAGTTGATTTGAAATAAAGCTGCAAAAATCGTGAAACATGTTATCAGGGACCTTAAATGAAGCTGCAAATATAAAGATGAGAATTACGTAACATGGGACTCCATTATCCAAAGAAGAATAAAGAGCGCAGGATCAGAAAGAAGCAATTAATAGATCAAAATTTCCCCCATTTGGGATACTAAAAATGATGGAATAATATATGGTCGGCCCAATACTATAAAGAGTTTGAGGCCCAACCTTTCATAAACACCTCGACAGCCCATTAAGGAGATAAAACCCAAGTGTGATTTCCTTGGGTCCCACCTCTCCTACATATTCGGAAAAGGTCTATTATTTAACTTATCATCAGTTGAATAACATATCCCTAACTGCCCGAGTAGTTCATTCTTGTAAGATTGCACCTCTCCAGGCCTATAAAAGACAAGGTACACCCCACTAATTAGAGGATTGAGATTAATAGATCTCATATCATTATTTTGTAATCTCTTTGACTTAGGCATTGGAGGCTCCCCTCCGACGCCACCCCAATTCTCTTTTAACAATTCGAGCATTAGATTCGGGCTCACTGATCATTCTATTACTTGGTTATTTTTGGCAGCATCACTATGTAAAAAACTTAGTTATCCAAGCTTAAAACTGGTAACAGTCCATCCGTCCAAAGTCTTTTCAATCAAACTGAGATGTGCTCAATTTCCAGTAACAGATCATTTTCAATCCATTTTAAAAAGTTTAGCCTTGAACCCATTTGGGAGCCTAATTCATTTACAACAAAGCGAATGACAATGGCAAACTTGTATCTTTACACCACTCTCAGGTTCTATAGATCTCATAGATTCAACCAGTACTGGCAAGTAATTGGCAGAGAACATTTTCTTTAACACGCTAGTGATACATCTTCTTATGTAGACAAGAGTGCCAGCAGTTGCTTACCTCATAGCATATCCAACCCACTGACACAATAACAGCTACAGCCAAAGCATTTGTGAACTTCCTGTATATGTCCAGTTTAACCATCATTCGTCTGGCCTGTTACATCACACAACCCAATAAAGTCTTCAACCAGATCTTTGTGTAACAACAAAAGTAAGAAGACGAGGTGCCAATGCATGATGCAGCATTAATCCAGCTAAGGCCTGAAAAACACCAAATTCCAGAAGACAAGGCGCAGACAGGTCTCAGGGTTCAAAGAAGTGTAATTGTCAGGACCTAGGTAGTGTTTGCAAACCAAAATTATGGGAGTTGGTGAAAAAGAGGACATAGAGATTATTTGAGTGCATTTTGTATGTTTATTGTAATAGAAAGAGATGATTAGATGGAGGAGAGGAAATTTATTTTATAATTAAGATTTGATTGGGGGTAGAGAGATTATTTTACAGTTATTTTAATGTGGAATGCTAGGTGTATGAAAATTTACACAGAATGAAATAGTTCTCATTTAGTGTCACAATCGTCTAGTATTCTCCTATTTTGGAAAAACACCAAGCACCTTCATGTCCATGTACAGGGGCAAAACCAAGATGTACTTTTGAGGAGCCAAATTATAATATGGTAATTTCTGAGGGGGCCAATGGAGAAAAATATAAAAATAAAGCCTAAATTTAAAAAATGTTCCTTAATTTTGGGGCGTTTGAGGGGGCCATTGTCCCCGCTTAGGCTTAGCCCCTGCCGGTCCAGTAGAAATCAAAATTCGAGCAAAGATTATGCTGACTCTATGAAAGCAAAACTTAAGACCATGATTGTCATGGTTTGAAGCAAACTTAGGAGTAAAGCAGAAATTCCATTTAGAAACTTACCCTACTTTAATAATTTGAAGGATTGTGGAGATTAGTAAGTTTTAAACATGACTCTAATACCATGTGAATCTATCATTTATGTCAAAAGCTTAAGCTGATAAGAACAAGAGTCCCATGAGATCTTTATGACTCATTTATGCCATCTTCCATAATTCTACACTGCACTGTACTTTTTATGACTCACTTAGATAGGCCACTCACTTACACAGGCAAGTAACTTAAGGATTCAAGAACAAGAGCCCCATGAGATCTTTACAGCAAGAGATACAAATATGAAAAAACAGATGCAAATCAAGTACCTGAAGCTTATTTAACGTTGCTGAGAGGGAAGTAAATATCCAAAGAATGAAGAAAGCATCCAAGACTGCCACAGGAAGGACCAAAAAGAGCCTTGCCTTTCCTGTATGGTCACTTACTGTACCAACATTTTCTACTAATTCCAGAACTTCAGATGCCACTAAGAAGGTCAAGCCAAGCAAGACCACCTTCGATGTAAGCCCACCCAAGGTAGGTCTTACAACACCATAGCCCATTGAAACCATTAAAATGATCAAACGTGCAACCGTACGTTTGACAGACCCAAAGGTGACTGCCCACATGGTTATCCCAGTTGGCCTGATCCCAGTCTCATTGAATTCAGCATACTCAAAGTACCAAAGAGCCATCTCAAACATGCCAAGCGTTATGACTAGTGTTATACAGTTCTGCAATGGAAGAACTTCTCTCCAAAATCTTGCATATTGAGAGAACCAAAAGATCCCAATTACCACAAAAGCCAAGGACATGAACCCATAGAAATTCATAAGTGGTGCCATTCTACCAGGTAAGTAACCAGTAGGATTTTTCCATATTGTTTTTCCCTCCACAACTATATCTTTCAGCTTTGAATCGCAATGAATGAAATACATGTTATACATCCCAGTTTTAGTTATTGGTATTGACTTTGATGGCAATGTTGCAGCTAGTTCATCTACACCAAATGAGATGCCAAACACTTTGGGCCAGCCTGGATTCTTTGTAGATGGGCGGTGGATGATCTCTCCTTCTGAACATACACCTAGTTTTGCAAGATCTGCCGTGCAACAGACTGCTCTTTGACCCCCATAGGCCGAACCCCCAATAGTTTGTCTATCTTCCACCTCGAAAACAAGAGTGTGGACCATTCCTGAGCTGAAGTTAGCAAATTCCCTTGCTCTCCGAAATGTAACCTTCTCAAAACTGGTCTCATATTACCACATAAGGTCAAACAGTTGCACCAAATAATTCAACCAATGGGAAAAAAGAAGGCAAAGAGAAAGATAAAAAAATGTGTGATCAGTACTATTATACCCACTTTGAGTATACAATCAGAAAGGCAGCAGAATTTCAAACAAGTACTCTAGTTCTTTCAATGGATATTATCAAGTGGAAATTACCGCAATTGAGCTTATTTATGCTTTACTTTTTTTTTATCGGAGCTTCTATAACAAATAGGGCTGTCCAAAATACCGGCCGGACCAGCCGTACCGGCCAACCCGGACCGGACCGGTTTTGGACAAAACCGGTGGACTTTTTTGAAACCGAGTTGACCGGACCGGTAAACCGGTGTATTCCGGTCCGGTTCCGGGTTACCCTCATGAAAACCCGGGACCTGACCGGAGTATAGCTCTCCAAACCGGCCCAAACCTGAAATTGACCCAAAATAGCACGGCCCAACCCCAAAACCGGCCCAAAATGGCATGACCCAAACCGGCCCAGACCAGACCAACGAAACCGGGGACCGTACCGAACCGGTCATATGACCGGTCCGGTCCGGTCTATATACTCTACAAAATGGCCGGTTTGGTTCGACCGAACCGGCCCAGACCGGAACTTGGACAGCCCTAATAACAAACACAATGCCTCAAACAGTTTTGGATTAGGGTAATCATTTTTTAAATCTTATTGAGTACTTTGTGTGGTACTGCTCCTCTCAACAGTGCAGAATTAAATGATTTACCAGAGGTGTAAGGTGGTAATCATATGACATCATAATATATATATATATATATATATATTAAATTCTCTCATTATTGCTCAGCTACGACACTAATTAACCAAATTCACCCTCCCAACCCTCATTGACATCACAATCAAAGCATTGTCAAAATGTATGTTATCAACTTTCTTGGTCGGATTCGAAAGAATTTCTATCCAAACATTAATGGGTCATGTAATTTCGTCCCAGAAAAAGCCCATGTATGAACAGGAAAGTTTTTTGCATTAAAAAAAAGAAGTCAGCATTTTCCGGGCATTCGAGGCTGATATGAAAGAAGCGAACACATACAAAAACAAGAAATATCAGGTATAACGATTAAATGAAGTATTGTATTTTGCAAGATAAGGGAACTTTGATTTTTCCCGACTTTCAATTTGCACCAGACTTACACGCCTATATGGACATTTTACAGGGTCTTCAGGTGAATGTCACTCATTCCACGCCGGATCTAAACAAATTACACTAAAATGAGTAAAATAATTGCAAATAACTCTCAGGTATGCAAACGATTAAGCAAAAAAATTCGATTAAAGAACGACCAAAGCTGAGCAAATCAGCTAAATTCATTATTTACCGTACGTAAGAGTCGCCATTGGCGGAGTTCCAGGTCTCGCCCGGAGTAGGGACAGAAGAGAAGATTCCCTCGCTGCCACCGTGGACTACGAAGGCGTTGCCTTTGGAGGTGAATCTCTCAAAGGCGTACTCATGAATCGAAGCTTCGATCCCAATGCACGCAAAGCACAGGTACAGCAGAGCTAGAACCGTAGGTGAACCGGATAGCCGCGTCATTGGATCGAAGCGTCTGGATCTGCGCATCAAATGAAATGAACCGAGTGGCGTAGCCTGAAGTGAGAGTCAGAACGTCATTGTATTATATACTCTCGCTCAGCTAAAAGCTTCTCTCTCTCTCTCTCTCTCTCTCTTTTAATTTCTTAATTCTTTATTTTTTCTGTTTAGGTTAACTGCTGGTTTAATTGTGGGATTAAGAAAATGGTCGGGAGAGGATACGATACAGCGGATATAAGAATAGATCTGTGAGCTTGGGGTTTGGCCCCGTTTGATGGCTGAGTTTTTCGGGGGGAGGTACAGAATTAGAAAGGTACGAGTGGAAGTGGGAGTGTTAGATCAGCCATCTCTCTCCCTTCTTTTTTTTATAAGCATATGCAGATCTCTCTCCCTTCTTTTTTCGGAGAAATCAGATAAAAGCATATGCAGATCACTCTTGCTAGTTGCTCCGTATAGTGAGTTAGCAAAGTCAACGTCGGTGGTTTGTCCCCATTTCTTTTGCTCTTTTTCAAAAAAGTATCTTACCTGTATTTCAGACACTTTTGGACCAATCTGACGAATTAATGACAATTTTAAGGACCAATAATTAAGGATGAAATGTAAATTGATAATTTAAGTGTTAAAATTTCAATAATTAATGGACAAAAATATATATATTTCTTTTCGTATACTTAAATGGAGTGACTGATGAATTAACATAATAGCAAGCTACAAAATTTCTTTTAAATGATAAACATGCTCATCAACTGGGCTGCTTTGCCTCTGAGCCAATTAACCCTGTGTATTCAGCTCATCACCATTCATTTGAATTTTAAGTAAACTCAGTACAATATTTCGTTAAGTGAACAAATTATCATATATCATAGGCGATCTTTGATCATTTCAAAAAAAGGCAGTACTATTGTTATTTTGAGAACAGACTACTAAAAATATATAAAAGAAAGCCGCCAAGTAGCAGAAAAGTTAGCAGAGTCCGAGCTAGAACTCCAGCATCATTACAAATTCTTGACGGGGCCAACAGGGACTTCTGATACTTTTTTCCACCTTAAGAAAATACTCGGCTGCATTTGTCCATTTTGTGGGATTTTCACCAAATCATGGGGTAATTGCAGACACCACATAATTAATGGAAAGCAGTACCTCCTCTCAATTAAGATTTTCACAAATCATAAGCCTAAGAAACGTACTGGCATATGAAAGGTTCAAACCCCTACTAAAATCACCAATCTTCTAAGAAATACATGTATTCACTCAAACAAAACATTACACAGAAGGAATTTGAACAACGTTCAACCTTCATATTCCAATTCCCCAGGATTTGACCCTTTAACATCTATCATTATCCAACAGTCAAAAGTGGAGGAATTAGTTTGGGAAGGAGAACAGGGTGAAAAAGGGGGGGATTAAAAAAGAGCTGAGGAAAAGAGAAGCCGCTATAATATTTGCGGGCCGACGTGAAGAACTCCATGAAGTAGCAAACCAACTTAATCCAGGTCAAGGAATTCCATTCTTTTCCTCATGGAACCTTTAAGATCTGTAGCTTCCCTTTCTACTTTCTGTGCCTGTGAATTTTGATGCAGTTCAAAAAGATGAGGAAATTTAAAGTAAAATAACGAAGCAAAAGCACACCCCATATTCTCAACAATCTTTATCACCGAAGATGATAAATTCGTACTAGACAAATGGGTGTAAACATGGAAATTTGGCAAATTATATCGCATAGTAGATATGGATATGATGCTAAAAGTATTCTCTACAATTCCACGTAAATAAAGGGCCTCTTTTGAGAAAAATCATTGAGCTAATTATCTCTCCCTCTCTCTGTCTGTGTTATTCTAACACATGCTCTATACAAGAGCAAACTGTACTTATCTTGACCGCACATATCCTACTTACATTATGAACATAATTGTGTCATCTAGAATAGCTAGGATATATGTACCACAAAGATATAACTGTCCCATGAAAAGTTGCCCCAGAAAGTGGGAAGCATTACAATTGCAAAATGTAAAGGAAGCAGACAGAAATTGCACCAATAACCAAATACTCATTTTGCAGCTTTTATTCATCAATTTTTCAAAAGCTCACATCTATCATGCAGCTGAGATATGCAAAGTTATCTTTTGTATACAGGAACCATGAATAATGCCGATAGGCTTTCATTGCATTAGAAACCATAGTACAAAATAAACAATAAAATCAACTATGGTTCTAAGCAGACCAGGCTGCTTTTCAAGACAAGCAGGATCCAAAAAGGGTAGAAAGACTACCAAATGCTGCCTGGCATGAGAGAGGTGTGGCAGGACACAATAGATGGCCCTACCAAAACCAAAGTACTAGTAACAGTAAAAAATGCGCCGGCAGCCCCGACAAAATGAAGCCCACCAGGGGACTGGCAAAGCCCACCCAGGGGCGATACAATCAAAATCATTATTGCTCTTCCTGCACTTCACATTTGCACTGGTGACTAAATGTGGCACAGAGATTGTCCGTTCACAAGATCAACCATTCAGCAAATCGATGCCCTTACATACTAATAGAAATCATTGCACGGCCATGTGAGATCTAGCAAAAGAATAATGGGGTTTTCTCCATGCAATTGAAGAACCAATAGCTTCCTCGGGAGATTATAAATAACTAACTACTGACTCTCTTAATTAATTGCAAATCTCCCTCATCATTTCCTACCTCTCCATCTGCCTAAAATTATTAACCAGAAGTTGACCCCTTTGATTACTAAGGAAAGAACAGAACCATCACTAATTAGACAGCACAAAGAAATGAATCAAAGAACATTAATGTTGAAGTAGAATTCCATGGTATTAAACCTTCAATCATGTACAAAACGAATATCACAAAGGTAAGGCTTACTCTTCTAATTTCTGCTTCTGAAACACGAGTCATATGAGGGGGAAGTTCCTCTCTCTCCAAGTCCTACAAAATGAAGTTTAGATAGTAAGAAATACAAGGGTGCTTATCATGAAGAAAATATCTACAGATATGAAAGTTAAGAACCCGTCGTACCAGCTCGCCAATTAAAACAACATTTTCTCCACGAATTATGTAGAGGCCCAAAGGAATGTCGCAATAGAGATCGCCCACAATAACCCTTTCACATGCTTCCTCAATCACGGCATTGGCTGCAATAAGAGAATATGACATTTTCAGTCATTAAAAAATTGATGACATGTGAAACCCTAAACACGATAATTGGTAACGGGGGTACCGAATTGATCAAAAGAACGTAGTATCCCCAAGAGCTTTCGGCCATCTCGCAGCAGTACAAGAAGTTTCTCTGTGGCAATAATAAGACTGTAAGATCCAAAGATGTAGCCAGCAAGAAGGAGAAAAATGTTCCAGAAGTTGTACGCCTATATGAATCCAGAACCAAGCAATTACATGCTTTATAGAGTTTTGTATTTTGACAACGCTCTCATATATGTTATGCATTGCTGGTGAAATAAGGTGGGATCGTAGGAAAAGAAACTCTATTGGTTACAATAGGTCCATTCAATCAATCTCTCATTAAAACAGGGACATATTTCCCTTTTTCACAAATTATTCACAGCTTCGAAAAGATGAACTATCCAAGGTAGCAATCTCAGATATAAAGATTATAAATTCAATTCAGAGCATCAAGTAAGCATAATAGTAAAGTTTTCCGGCTAGTTAAGACACAGAAAAGAGAAGGTATCCTTCATGTTGCAATATGTAATGAAGAGGGAAGAGGATAGAAGAAGGGGAAAGAAATATCCGTGCATGGAATGGAAAGCAATAGCCAGCAACAGCGGACACAATACTTTTGCTCCACACGATAAAATCAGCTAAAACCCAGACGATTCTTTGTATACAAAACCAAGATTACAACAAACCATTCGCATTGACATATCGGAACACGATCTAGAAAGCGATTATTACTACATCTCTTTCTCAGTTACAACATAGATTATTGCAGCATCTCAAAGTCATAACTCAGGAAAAAAATCAAAATTCAAACTTGTCACATCAATACAAACACATCCACAATTCAGAGCAGTGTATCTGGATAAGTAAACCACAAACATCCAGCGAGAGAGAGAGGGAGAGGGAGAATGTACTGTCAAGATAGCTGGCAAGAGAGGTAGAGAGGTAGACATCTTCCGGGCCTGCCCAAGACATTGATGAGTTCAAACTTTATTTTTTTTCCGTATTCCAAAAATCACCCAAAAGTTCTTTCTGCACCAAACCAATAATGGCATTGGCAGCTCAGATATCCCTCTGATACGCCACTCACCAAACCCCTTAAAAACTTCTCGAAAAACGACAATAACCCTACTTCCCACAAATCTTCAGAAAATAACCCTAAATTGTCAGATCCAAAACCATGAAAATAAGAGACCAAAGGTGGGGCGATTGATTCTCCTCTTCCGGATTGATGGATCCAGGCGGGGTTGTAAAAAAAAGCGCGCAGATCCAATCGCACCGGAAGAGATTCAGGAGGGAATTGAGAGAATATCGGAGGGTAAATCGAGATAAAGCGGGGGAGTTTATTCTTCTTCTCCTCTTTTCTTGTTATCTGGTTGGGTTGGGAGTGATTAGGGTTTGGAGCAGTACAATATGGCGGGGGAAGAAGTTGGAGACAGCTGTAGTTGAAGTTGAAGTCGAAGTTGAAGCTGAAAGGTGGCACCACCGTGGGCCGGTCTTTTGTAGGTGGTCAAGTAGATAAAATGGTAACTGGGGTTCATTTTGGAGCAAAACGACTCGTAGCACACTTATTCGAACTAAACGACTAGTAGGATTTCTTTTTAGCACGCTATTATAACTAAACGACTCGTAGCTTGGATCTCACACGTCCTGTGCTGAACTAAAAGTATGATTATCAACAGCTAGTAAAAGATCCTAAAGAGTATCTTCCCATATTAAGACTTAAGAGCTTGCACTAATATTCTATACCATGTAATTAAAAGTGAGCATTAAAACCTGATTGCATTTTTTTCTCTTTCTATAAAAACTGCACTTCACTCTCATAAAAGATGTAAATGACTCACTTAATATTTTGAATTTATGGGCTAAAATTCTATTATAATATTTGATGGATCAAGATTATCTTTAATTTTCTATTAGAATTAGATGATTCAATTTAAAAAGATAAGGACACGGCATGCATGGAATGTTGTAAGCCTTCACTTATTAATAAGTAATACAGACAACATTAAATAATGGGTTAAATGCATGTCATGCCCCTGTGGTATGCGGTAATAGCAAATATGCCTCTGAGGTAAACAAAATCATTTTCATACCCCTGAGGTAAACATTCAGGAGCAAATATGCCCGTTATGTTTACCTCAGAGGTATGAAAGGGCATATTTGCTCCTGAATGTTTACCTCAGGGGTATGAAAAAGACTTTGTTTACTTCAGGGGCATATTTGCTATTACCGCATACCACAGGTACATGACATGCATTTAACCTTTAAATATACGAGATTAACCATGATCCAAACTTTTTACGCTTACGAGGACACCATGCATCTTCAAATGGGCTCTATTGAATAGTACTTTATTAGGTCCTGTTAAGGTTTTCGGTGTAAAATGAAATGCAATCCTCTTCAAGCGGGCATGGTCTTGATCTAACAGCAATACAAAAGTGCTCAATATTCGAAAGCAAATTTTATATGAAGAATACACCAGTCTTGTGCTCCGTCTAGGTCGGACCTTAGAGGAGAGTGAGAGCATTCTGTGACTAGTTGGGAAAATAAGATTAAACTTCTGGGTATGTATATATGACCCACCAGAAGACATGCGTGCTACTCCGTGTACAATGTCCATCCAATATTATTGACCATGAAATATCTTACAATAGAATGAAAAATGCAGACAATGTCTAGCTTTGCTAGTACGAACTACAGAAAATCCTCTTCACCATAACTTTTAACATGCGTTGCTCTGTGATGACAGACTGATACAACCATGAAAAAAGACCCAAAACAAAAAACAGTGGGGGGCAGCACCGTCCACAAAAGAGATGTTGTTTGCATCATGCATTTTGTGGTCCTCTCATAAGCCACCATACTTTTCTTGTGGTTGGTTAAAACCCGAAAGCATGAACGTTTGAATCTGCAAAGTCATTGTTATGGCATGAAGTTAGAGATGCTTGAGTAATATTGCAAAAGACATGACAAACTGGGACCCAAGTCATTCTCTAAAGAAAATTGAATTCTTTTTTAGCCGCATGTCTATGTGTTATTCGCGAATGATATATATGTCCTTGTATAAACAAAGTCATTTTTATACATTTGAGATAAACTTCAAATTCACAATATATTCCTACCTCCTTTACCGTTTGAAACTCTAACGGTAAGTGTTGATGTGGTAAAATTAAACACGTCAGCACAAATCAGATAATGTCGAGTATTTTTTGAGCCCATAATTGTCAAGTCACTTGCCCAATCATATGCCACGTTATTGTTTCTTTGACACGTCATCATTTTAAATTATTTTAAAAAAATCAATTGGGGCTAAGCTGAACGGCTCAACGACTCCTTTCTCCCCCCACACCCCCACCACGATTCCTTCGCCCCCGCCTGGTACACCTCTCTGCCCTATCAAATCTGCAGGATGGTGATTCTTTGGCAGTTACAGGTTCCACGTGTGTAGAAACACACGATGTTCATGTGGAGGAAGTTGTCGTGGTTGCCGGAGAGGCGGTTTCGGAGAAAGAAAGGGTTGAAGTGGGTGCAGAAAGAGGTAGGGAAGTGATTGGTGGTGGGAGCGATGGAATTGAGGGTACGAACACCAAGGAAGTTGTTGTTTTTGATGATAAAGAAAAAACTACTAGACTTGAAAATGGTGTAGGGATTCTTCCGTGGTTTGGGTTCCTTAGGTGTAGGGGATTCTTTCATGGTTCTGGCAGTTGTGCTTTGGAGGGGGTTGTTTGCAATTCAGGAAGAGAAACAGAGTTAAATCACAGAATCTAATTTTGGAGGAACAAAAAAGGACGTTGCAAGCTCCAAATCGTTGGATGAAGAGAAAGCAAAGCTGCTGCTACTGGGGAAGTTGAAGAGATGGACGAGGGTACACTGTGTTCCAAAGCTGCAGGAGTGGAAAGTGATGCTATTGATGGAAACACAGCTTGTTCAATGGAAGAGAAGCTGGAAAAGGTTGATAATTTGGTGATAGCTTCGAAAATCACAGTGATGTTTCCTCCAATCCAGGGCAGAGAGTGTACCAGGCGGGGGGAGAAGGAATCGTGGGGGGAGAAGGGAGTTGGGGTTCAGCTTAGCCCGAATTGTTTTTTTTGGTTATAAAAAAAATGATGACCTGTCACTGACGTGTCAAAGAGTCAATGACGCGACATATGATTAGGCAAGTGAATTGTCAATTATGAGCCAAGAAATCACCTCACATTATTTGATTGGTACTCATGTGTTTAATTTTATCACATCAGCATTTACCCTTAAAATTTCAAACAACATATTAACGGAGGGACATATTGTGAATTTGAAGTTTAAATTAAAAAGTATAAAAATGACTTTATTTACACAAAAACATATCTGCAATTCGCGAATGTCATGTGGGCATAGGATACATTTAAGCTTTCTTTTTAATTAGAGGGTCTTCTTACTTGGTAATCGAGACGAGAGGCCCATTTATATCTCCAGAACAATATCTGCAATCAAGGAATTAGAGATCACGTCATATTAATGCAAAATTTTACCTGTTTCATTCATTTTTCTTTCTTTAAGCTTTTTGTCCGAGGCTATCTATGCATGTTCTGTTGTGTTATGGTGATTTTCAATAACTTTTTTTAGTCCTTGGAAAATATAAGCATCCTTACATTCAGAATCTGTCTTGACCCATTTGCATCCTTCGTGGGTCTTCTCATGTGTTTCATCATCCTTTCCCTTATTTGGCATCTGTTTGTTGTCTAGATATCTCGTCGCTGATGATGCCCGATAAGAATTTTGAGGATTGACCTTCTTGTGAAGCATTACTCTCAAAAGCTGCACGCCAAAAGGAAGGCGAAAGAGAAATTCTTCAAAAATGGAACCCGGAAACAAGATGGTAATAATGAAACGACAGCTAATTGGCACATGCAGAAAAGGATATTAAAAACTTTCAGATCCAATTATATGAAGTGATTGTGGGCTTTGTTTCAAATCAAGCTCAAGGGGGTGTACGTTTACTTATGCAATGCATGCGGCGTATAACGAGGCCGACTTGGCGAATAGTTTTTCAGAAGCATGCCAGGCATGATACTCACTACACATTAATCTGCTCATCTGCATACCTTCTCCATTCTTGATTCTTGAAGCGTGTCTCGTAGACTGGGTGCTGGTGCAAACCCACTTCCGCAAACGAACATCTTCTTGAGAAGGAAGGAAATTGATTTTTTCCCAATCGCCTTCTTATTTTCTGCGCACATTTCTTTACATCTACCTAGTATGACACTAATTGTCCGGTCTATATCTTCATCTGATGTAAACGAATCAGTGCAGAGTGCATTGCTTATTCTTCGATCGACTTCCAAACTTGATGGACAATTGAGAAATCTGTCCAGTGGAAGATCTGCAGTTTCCTTCTCCTTATTTGGTTTACGAGATAGGAGCTTTGTCAACTCCTTTTGTAACTTTGCAACTTCTTCTGGAGTAAAATCCAGTACTTCTTCTTCTTCTTCTTCTTCTGATGAAGATGGATTGTCTTGGGTATTTTGGATTTCAGGATTTTCTTTCAAGTCATTGTTACCAAAAGTTCCAATTGCTAGCAAGCCATGAGGCCAGTCATTGAATTCTTCTCGTGGCTCTTGTTTCACATAATCTACACGACAGAAAGACAGAATTTTTGTCAATTTCGTTTTAAAAAGTAAGTAATATTCCAAATCAAACAATATGTCCAGAGATAGGATCTGCAGCATTTCACAACTGCTAGGCTCTGGGAAAATGGACTGACCAAAAATCAAAGCCCTTGGCAACTTGTTTTAAAGGAATTTTGAAGATCTTTTTTCTCCAACAGAAGAAGTTGGCTGCCTGTACTAGAAATATGACACCTAGTGGCATTTCTGTTTGAGTGAAATGAAAGATATAGGTTGCATACTTTACACCGATATCATGGAATGAAAATTTCCTATTCATGATCAATTGTTAACAGTTTCAGATATGGTTTTTGAACACAGGGTCCAATAAAGATCTTTCAAATGCAAACCAAACCAATAATGACGAGGAAAGAACTACGTAGAAGGCAAAAGAATGCTTACTAGTCGTTGGAGCCGTCTGTGGTTTTTTGTTCCCTTGTTTCCCATTAAGCTTGTTTTGCATCCAGCCGAAAAGCTGCAATCAAACAAATGATAAGTATCGTTTAAGAACCAAAACTCTTCATCATTTCGCTTCAAATGTACGAAGCAACCAACGTGGTCTCTTCTTCACACACACACAAACACACAAGAAGCAGGCACACATACTCTCTTACGTCTCTCTTTCTCACACACGAACGTACCTTCATTTTCACAGGAGAACCGAAAGCTCTTTGAAAAGAGGTACCTTGGTTGGAACTAGAAGCTGAGACTGGTTTGCTATTGGTTCAAGTTCCCAAAGAGGTACCTTTTTTCACTCCCTACCCCCTCCCAGCTCCCCTGTTTAATTGGATTCAAACCTCCTTCTCTAATCCCTCGATTTAAATAGCTAATTACATAAAGCCCATGGTCCCACTAGCATGAAGAATAAAGACATTCATTATCCTCCAATTTGTAATGCACGTAATTATCTCTATAAAATATGTTACAAATGGACGAGAATACCGTGGGTGCATGGGTTCGGAGCTCTTATCTCACCGCTTGCATCCCATTCCTTTAATGCATAAAATACAGATCTAAGACATTTTTCGAGTAAGGAACTTGGGAGTCAATCTCCATACATCTGGTATCCAACGGTAATCGGGGTGACACGAGCTCTGCTTGTAAATGTGGTAACAAAAATGATCTAATGACCACTAGTTTTAATACTATTCTATTTCTGGACATGCCTTTTCATTACTGTTTTTTACAATTAAGTTCCACGACTACTTCGTCCCATCTTTTTACCGCATAACTTGGGCCCTACCAGCAGTCGCTTTGATCTTCGGTGCTACAATTGCGCATTCAATTTAGCACATGTTGGTGCTCGGATGCAAAGAATTACAAGAAAACTCGACCAGAAGTTGGTCACTTGTAATAAACTAGAGTTTCACCTCTTAACTCACTGCAAGCTACGTTGAGGCAGTCTATTGTTGCGCGCCAAGCATCTCAGATTAGTATAAAGAAGATGCAAAGGACCGTACACTTTCTTGTTAGTTTTAGAACTTAGAAGGGAACAGATTAGGACCTGTGGCAGACAAATGATCTGAACTGTTTGATATTAGAGGAATGGGCAGCACGGGGGCAACAACTCAGAACCAGAATAAATAAAAACTCCGACACTAAAGTGGAACGTTAGAAATGAGGGGAATAAATCCAAGTCAAGAGAAGGACAAGTATGGGTAATGTAGACGCCTAACAGGACGAGCACCTGAGCAAACGAACCCAATGTCCCTCGCTCACCGGACCGACTGCCAAATCCCACCTGCCCCCAGTTGGAGGACACTTTCTTCCTTCATTTTACGCCAAATCTAAAGGATTGCAGTTGGGATATGGGGAAGGGATTTTCTGCTTCCAGGATGGACGGGCAAGAAATGATATTTTGCCTCTTCAAGTAGATTACCCTCTTCATTTTCCCAAGTTTTTCGCTAGGGGATGAACATGCGTATCGTCTCAATTGGCAATTGTATATTACAGAATCCGATGAAGCTGAATGAAAATAGCAAGCCACATTTCTATTTCAAGAAATTATTGGGGGGAGAGTGATCCGCTTGCACCCCTTCCAAAACCGCATGTTATTTTATTGAAGGAAAAATTTGTTTCGGCAAGAATAACAACAATGTAAACAGATGCCATTTTAGCATTGGCCTCTTAATAGGATACGGTAAAATCCCGAGAGATTGTCGCGCGCATTGTATTCATGGTCCTCATCGTCCCACAACATCCTGGAAAACCAAGTCGACTTCACGTTATCTGGTTGAAACATAGGCAGAAGTGAACAGATCTCTCTTCACAAGAGAAACAGAGGAAGTTTCACGAACTACAAATCCCCCTTGTTAAGGGAACACTTCAATAGAAGCATTATTATGGATTTGTCTACTCATGGCTTTATGGGTTAGCAACCATGTTGTAAAGATGCCATGTGTACTTAATTTAGCTCAGAACAAACAAAAAGTGTACCCAACTTTAGTATTTGGGCTTCGGGCTTCTAAGAATTCATTGACAAAGGACTAGATACGAGCAATGTTCACTAGATAATTCCCTCTCTTCGAGAGTTACGGTTCATACGTTGCGCACTGTTATTAGAGTAACTTGGTGAAAACCAATGCAACGGGTTCAAGTTCCAGAGCTATTGGGGAGCTCGAGCACCAGCTAATGACGTGGACCCTGGGGCATCAAATGGTGAAAGAGGGTTAGGTTACGGCAGTTGGATACGTGTCACGACAAAGTAACTCCCATCATGTTATGTCGGACCTACACGTGTACCAAAGGGGTCGGGTTGACTATCTAGCCTGATCAATATAAATCTCTAGTCCCGAAAACCCAATTGGTCGATGATGCCACAGACAGTCAGAACAGCAATCTCTTAGACCTCTGCAGAAAACTTTCTCCTCAGCCTAAAGGTGCCACGTTTCTTGCAGTTCAAATCGCTGCTTTCAAGATCCTCACTCCATCGCTGAAACATGATTGGGCAATGCCATTATCAATAGTATCTGAGACTAACTATGATAATTAAAATGGGGATAAGCACAATTTACTTGGCTAAGTGTTCTGCTTCGTCACTCACATCGCAGAATACCATAAAAAGTGAAAAAGGCATTTTCGTACAGAAAAGCAAAGCATGTTTAGAGTCCGATTGGTGGGCACGAGTCACGACTCTCCTAGGCGGACCTGGACCACTTCAAGAATGGACATGCAACAACGTGCCGCCTCCAAACAAGGTGCACCACGAAAAAATGTCCACACATGATTTTCACAGGTAATTTAAGGATGTTTAAGAACTCAAATGTGCTACGTGTAAAGATGTTCCACGGAAGGAACAGAATGCGACGTTTCAGAACTCTATGACCGAACTTACAGAAATATCCTGCGAAATACAAGCGAAAAATATCCCCGAGTATCTATCGTCACTACACGTCATTTCAATTCGTGTAAACAGTTTTCAGCGTTGAAAACTCCTCGAGATGCAAGTGAGGGGCAAGGGAAAGGAGTCCAAAAGAATCACTCCCACCAAGATACAACTTTTAACGAGGAACAGTAGAAGCCATGTGGGTTCTCGCATCTACTAGATGTCTAGGGCTTAGGAATCCAAGCAACAATGGAATGGCCTTACTAATTCTGGAACGGCATATATTTTGCCCAAGATACACTAAGGCCTTGTGTGATGTGGACTTCTATCTTCCACAAAGTGGTGGCCATCATGGTTTGACTAGCTCGCCGTTCATTGGATCCACATTATCTGAATAAAGAAAGCGTCTTGCATTGCGATGAAGCAAATGTTTCATCTTGCAAGAAGGTCCCTCATAACCTTACCAACATGAAAATGATAAATTATGGCATCTCTTAAACTCAAGAGAGAGCCACCATTCTTGGCCGCTAATTTAGGACCTTGTTGATATCCTTTCTTCCCTATGAGTGGGCAATAGGTCAGTTACTATGCTGTATTTTTAGCAATGTTGCAGAGCTATGATGCATGCAACTTTGAAGACTACGACACATTTTGTTGGCTTTGAACCAAGAGAGAATAAATGAAAATGCAGGACCGACATCAGGTTTTAAAATTCAAGTTACTTTTCTTAGACTGCATATTGGCACTAAGAAAACATACAGGTTACAAGTTTCTACTTCCTCTATCTAGGTCCACTCCCTATTTGTTTACTTTCAAGCAATCTGACAGCCTAAGTGATTTCCCAAAGCAGGTACCACTTGAACCATGGAACTTGCCTGAGCACTAACAAGCTTTCTAGGGCAACTTTTCCCCCACAAGAATGACTTCGATCACCGAGTGTGTTATAATAGTGTCAGTGGCTATGTTCTTCCCTGGAAGTGTTTCAGAATTTACCCTAATGTTTGAGACAGTTGTTTAATTTTGATAAACATGGACCACCAACATAATAAACGTCTGGTTCAAGGGAGAAAGAAAAAGCTTAAGAAACCCAAGTTGGTGAGCACGCCAGAAAGAAGAATGATAAATGGAACAACTCACATGGCATAGTGTACCAAAGCAAAATGAAAATGATTAAGATTCACATTGTTGGCATAAATTGTGTTATGTAGCCTGATAAGTGGAGGTTGCAGTTAAACAATGAAGCCGTGAAGAGCAAATGACAAACAGATAGCGTTGACCTTCAATAACTATTTTTCAGAAGAATGGGGACTCTAGTGGGCTGTAGCCCCCTTGCACATGGTTAATATAATTAAGCCTACAATATTTTACTGCATTGATGACTACTGAGCGGTACACAAAGTACTTCAACAAGATCATTCTCAACTCTATTATATGGAAAGCTGTAGATAGAGATTGCCAAGACCACCATCGTGTATATGAAGGAAAGTAGATACGTCACCACATGCGTTTACAATTAGAGAGACAAATAAGTATCATTCATCCTGGTTTCTATGGTCCACATTAATGCTGGCACAAGGTAAACATGCAAACAAGTCAAAGTCTAGTGATTCACTCTGTTTAAGGTCCAAGAAATGCAGATCTACTGACTCCTGCATTTCCATGACAAAGCTTGTGAACTTCGAAAACTAACTCATCCACACTGTCCATAATTTCAGATTAGGTTTTGATGAATACACTGTCAACATCATATTCACCCATGAAAACTCAGCATCACCTCCAGTAATAAAAGCAAGATCTGCCAAAAATCACCCTCCCTACTAGACATTAACTGCCAATCTCATTTTTTATTTCTTTCTTTAGAAGTCTCATTTATGTTTCAGTTTGCCATACCACACTAGCAATAACTAATGCGATCTAACCCAAACTTAGTTGCTTAGCAACTAGCATCGACTTGCACTGACTCTGAGAACACATTACCTAACTGAAAGTAGAATCTTCCTGAAAATCATGCTTGAATCACCATAACAATGGAATTTATGTATCGTGTGCCATTTCAAGATTCTTAAAATCACCAATAAAACTCACTGACAATTCCATATTACAAGAACCTATGAAGTTTAATAGAGCAGGAATTGCGGAAGAAATTAATACTTTTAGCAATTGATGGTCTAACCACCATGCAGGAATTGGCAGCGCAACCATTCAGTTTTTGGAAATGATATGAGTCAAGTAAAAACTAAAGAGATTTGAACCTATTAAAGTTCGTCATGTTCAGCAGCTACTCCACCTGTCAAAACAAAATACAGAAACAGAAGTGAGTACACAAGTTTTATTTGCAATCAAGATACATTTCAGAATTATCAAGTACTAGGCATTTGTTATCATACAAAAGTGTCCTTTTTGTTCTTGTGGAAGTCAAGTTCCAAGTTTCTTGCTTCAGTTCACTGTCTCATTTACCAAGTGGATCTCATATTACTGATTCCGCAATTGGAGGTTCTGAACTTTTTCTTTAATTGGTAACCTATTGCAGAATATACGATGTTTTCAACTTGTCTCAGGGTATATGAAACTAGAAAACCCACAAGAAAATTCAGAGGAGGTGATCCCGTCCTACATTTTTATTGTTAACAAAAGGACACTGAAGCCACAAATAGATGATCAGATCCACATCGTACCTTCTCTCCCCTTTTAAACCCAGGACAAATCATTCATTCCATTGTTGAGACTGCAGATTTAGATGTCATTACTTGATTTCTTGCATCGTGTTTGAGTCATAATGATAGGTCTAAGATTTCAGATTGCAACTTTGCTATCCTTTATGTTCCACAAATAGAGTATCAGATATCAGGAAATAAATGAGCTACCAGAGAAAAATGAGGATCAAAATTACTCTTATTATTGTCGCAAAATATGCATACAGATATTTGGGTTCAGAGTTGAACAAAAATACTAGCATACAGAATGCATATACAAGTACTAAGCGCAAGCTCATCACATCTCAACTCTCATGCTATTCAATTGATAAGGCTACTAAAGATTCATAAGATAACACACAAACATGGGTTGTCGTTCCAGTAAAGAGAGGACAAAGAAGAAATCTATGTATCATACAAAGAAAAGCAAAACCATCCCACCACAAGCAATGACCTGTTGATAATAATGCAGTGTACCTATATTTAGACCTCGTAGTAAAGATCCCATCTCTACTCCCCGATTGGTTAATTAAACCTTCGAAAAACCTTGGTTCCTTAGTATAGAGGAACCATCACAGCGCACCCATCATCTTTTTTCTTGCCTTTTTCTTATCCCTTTCTTGTCATCTTTTTTCCAATTAGTAAGTGGCATGCACCCAGCGAATCTTAAAACACAATCTCATCCTCCAACTTGTTCTTACAAGGGGAAGAAGCCCTAACTCATTGGTTTTTTTGTGTGGAAAGTTTCACTTTCAAGAGTATAGTTTGAGACACTGAAACTAGCCAAATTTCAGAGGGTAAATTGTCATGGTACCTGCAAAGTGTGATTGTATCAAGGAAACCACATGCTTGAGCAAAGAAGAATTAATGACTTTCCGCATTGACGGGAAAAAAGAGGTTGGGAATTGACCTGGAGACACCTCTTTGAAGAAAAATGAGATCTCTCTTTGAGCTGATTGAGTAGAATCTGATCCATGAACACAATTTTTTTCTGAATCTAGCCCACACATTGCTCTAATGCTGGAAATAAAAGCAGAACTAGTAATTAAAAATTCCATCGAGGAAGTACATGTCGGATGAAAACATGACTATTTTACTAATCAAATTCAAAATCCTAAGATTACAGAAAGAGTGAGAGTTAACCATATAATTCTGGGAAAAGACTGAGAAAGACAGTGAAAAACATGTACAAGAACAAAGAGGACATACCTGTGAGGATGAGTAATCTTAGCCTCGCGTGAATCAGTTGGCCCAATTAGAGCGCGCCAATCAACAACAGCATTTTCCCTCTTCAAAACCATAACCAACACTGGACCACTGATAATAACAGAGTCATAAAGAGAGGAAGAGCGAGCCCAGCAGGGGGGGGGTGCCAAAGTGAATACCATAGACTAGGTTAATCCCACTGCAGAAGCACCCTTTTATGCAGAGTAATTTTAAGACAATTCAAGACTCAATAGGATTGCAACTGTCTAGAAAGCCAACCAAGCTGTGATGAAGGGTAAATCAAAATCCAGAAAACAATGCCCTCGAATCTGTCATTTGTCATTCTTTTGAAAACATAAATAGCTAGAAATTTAGGTACTTTAAATATAAGGACAATAGAAAAGTAGGAGCAGGGCTCATCATAGAGACCTTCTGCATCACGTCTTCAAAAAATGTCAACGCCACCGGCACCTAGGCTCCTACAAGCTTCAGAGAACCTCAGACAAAATTAATTGTTTCACACATTGGGTGATTATGTGGGGTAATGCTACCTGTACTTTTCATTATGAGCAGGGTGTGTTACTTGCTTAAGTCATATTATAGACTAGGAGAAGTCAAGCGAAAAACTACGGACTGAAAATCAAACTGGCTTCAATCCAGAACTTTATTAACACGCACAAGTGCAAACAGCTAATATGGAGCTTAACTGCAATATTCATGGAACAGATACGAATAGCAGTAAAAAGTCAGGCCATCCAGTCGAGAAAATTACTCATGAGCTTAACTGCAATATAAGGGGAAAATAACTATTTACAATAACATTGTCCTAAAATACTAGAGATTACCTCGTTATATATTTGACAAGGCTAGAAAAAAAGCTCTTTGTAGAATGCTCAGCATAAAAGCTTGCTGCACTGTCCTCGTCAAGTTGAACCATCCTTTCTTTGAAGATGTGGAAACCAGACTCCAGAATGGCATTCTTTATCTTGTAAGTGTAATTGCCCAACACTCCGTCCGGTTTTATCATAGCTAAGGTCTTTTGAGTATTTCCATTGCTTGAAGACCTGTTCTTCTTGGAGCATTTACCACGGCAGGCAAGTAGGTAAATAACAATACTAGGCAGTGAAATGAGGTTCCTCCACCCCCCCCCCCTCCCCCCAACCCAAATAGCAACCAAACCAGTAACTATGTGTTAAGGAACACCTGAAACCCTAGTTTTGTTTACCTGCAAGGGAAAGGGACAGAGACCAGAAGGAAGAAGAACAGAAATTTCGCGAGAAACGGAACGATGCGAAGCGTCATTTGAAGGAGAAAACTACAAAATAATAAGAGTATTAGATGATGATGATGAAGACGACGACAATCGCCAGTGACATTGAAGAGAAAAATTAAAGCCTTTAGATGCACAGAACTGATACGTATTAGTTAACAGATTACAACCCTCCTATTCTTAACGCTCTGTTTGGTGCCTTTCAAATGGATGAAATCAAAAGAAAATAGTATCAACGTGCTTGAGTGCTATTTTTTGGCTATCTGGATCAGTTAGGCAGATATAGATTTATAATGACTCGTTTTGGGTATTTAGGCCAGTATATTCAAACAGTACAACGTTGTGAAGTTCGATTTTCCTACAGTTTCCTGGGAACTAAACGGGAATTACCTGTAATTTTGGGGAAGAAAAACCACAAGGAAGAGAACAAGAGCTCTTGTCATGAATGAGAGGTGGGCGGGAAAATGGAAAACCGCGAGATTTTTAGGTAAGGGATTTGGCTTATATACGGAGAAGTAGGAGAGAGTAAAGAAACCCTGCGCTTAACAAATGGATTGACGTGGATTTTACATGGTTTTAACTTTTAAGGTATGCAACAATATATATATATTTTATAATTATTCTTCTCACGTCGGTGAATTTTATACGGAATTGTTTTTCAATTTATTTGTTTTTAATTTCAATTTTGGGTTAATGACCAAAATAGTCCCTGGGTTTTATGCCCTTTATCGATTTGGTCCCTGGTTTTCTAATTTGGTCACATAAGTCCTTAGGTTATCCTCATCTATCAATTTGGTCACATAAGTCCTTAGATTATTTTTATTTATCGATTTGGTCCTTGGGTTTCCAATTTGGTCACATAAGTCCTTAGGTTATCCTCATTTATCGATTTGGTCATTCCGTCCAATTTCTACTTTGATATCTCATCAAAATGAGCCACTACCCCCAAATCAATCTGCAAATAGAGAGCAACAAATAGAAAATCCACGACACGATTCAAATCTCAAAGATCACCAACGGCTTCAGATTGGATATCTCTTCGCTCCGTGAAAAATTGACGACCGGCATGACTGATTTTTGGTAAAACATGAATTTGGGCTCCCTTTTTCGATCGAATGGGGGGTTGATTTTTTTTATTTCTTACGAATATGTTAGGTGGACGTGAGTTTTTTTTTAATAATAAAAAAAGCATACACGTGTTGCGATGTTATTGGTGGTGACGTGGCCCACCGTTAGCTGACTGTGCACGGAGGAGACAGAATTGGATGGAAGGATCAAATCGATAGATGATGATAACCTAAGGACTTATGTGACCAAATTGGAAACTCATGGACTAAATTGATAAATGAGGATAATCTAAGGACTTATGTGACCAAATTGGAAACCCAAGGACCAAATTGATAAATGAGGATAACCTAAGGACTTATGTGACCAAATTGAAAACTCAATGACCAAATCGATAAAGGGCATAAAACTCAGGGACTATTTTGGTCATTAACCCTTCAATTTTTATTATCTCTTTAAATCCTCTCCTGGTATTTGTTAATATTTGAATTTTGATAATGGGCCAGACCACCCAATTAGACCGAAATAAATAGTTGGGCCTTGGGAGCCTAGGACACGTACTTATTGTAGTAGTTTGAATTATTGGGCCGACCAGCCTAACCCCGCATGCAAAAACGACATTCCCATACTTCATAAAGTACCATCCACACTTGTCGTACGGCATTTAGGCTTACCATAAACTTGAGGCATTCCTTTTTCTTCAAGTAAAATTTGCTTAGAGTATTGGGTTGACAAAATGCAGGTCCATTCAGAACAAAACGAGAAGTACAAAGAAAACAAATATATCATTAAACGGCAATGTCGCAGTTAGCTTCATATAAAACTTTCCCCCTTCCTCTCTCTGACCCCTGTCTCTGTAATGGGCCACACATTATGTTATTGTGTTATGGTTTGTGACCAGTGGCGTATTTAGGATATAAAATAAGTGGGGGCGAATTTCTAAGGCAAAACAAAGTCAACAAAAAATTTCCACATAATGTAAAAAATGTCTTAAAATTACGATATCGCAAATTAAGAACTATAAGATTAAAAATAATGAAATACACTTACTGAACTATTTTTAATACTAGGGTTGTTCAACCCCGGTTTTGGCCAAAACCGACACCTACACCGGATATGCCGGTTTTTTTTAAATGTCACCTACACCTACATCGTTAAGGGCAAAAACCGGTCATTAGCGGTGGCGGTTTCCGGTATCCTACATTCATATTGAGCCATTTTTTTAACATATTACGCACATAAAAAATATAAACTCTACACTAATATGGCAAATACGTAGTAAATCAAAATGGTGTTAACTTAAATTTTAATTAAAAAACAAAGCAAATTCAATTACAACAAGTTTAATTAACAAACAAAGCAAGTTCCAGATCAACGGAAGTTGCTTTGCCTACTCCCCCAAATTTAAATATTAGAATATTAGAAACCATATTTAACCAAAGATTTAAGCAAAAATATTTTGAGAATATTTAAGCAAAGATTTAAGCATTTTTAAGAATATTAGAATATTATAAACCAAATTCAAGCAAAAATTTAAGCAAAAATATTTTGAGCATATTTAAGCATTTTTAACGATGCGCATTTGCTTTCGGTATGAACGATTGACTAGTTTCTGCTACACATGTGGGATGCTCGGTCATATCCAGGTGGCTTGTGTATTGGAAGGATGTGGAAAAAAGCACTGAATCACGGCCTCTTGGGCCCTAGATGAAGGAGGAAGCAAATGGACTTCGTTTTGGTTCCTGTTTTATAGAATATTACCCTACATCAGAGGTTCATATGGGAAAGTCCATTCGGGCTAACCAAATATTGCTAGTTGGGGAGGAGTCGCGGAAGGCGACGACGAAGGTGTAAGCGACGCATGTGGATGCAGCGAAGGAGAAAAAATCACTGCTCATTGACAAAGCAGGATGCACGGGTGGGGAAGCTAGCTTCAGGTCAGAAGTAGGTGATTACCTCTCCTGAAATGATGTCAGCAGAGAGGTGCTATCACGTTAAAAGGATTTTTGGAGCCAGTGGGGGCGGCCGCCCCCACTAGCACCCTTGGCTCCGCCTCTGTTTGTGACAACATTTACATTATTGATTAGAAGCAGGAACATAGGTCATAACAGCACTTGAGACACTCAAAACAAGCAAGGGCAGCGCAAAGCTGCAATAAAAGCACTTGCACATTGGTTATTCAAATGTGAACAAGTCTTGATGAAGCACATACAACATCAACGATTAAGTAGTCGACTGCAACAGTTGGAAGCAGCCTTGACCAATAGTTCTGCAGGATCAGATGCAGGGGCGGCTCAATAAAAAAGAGGCCTAAGGCGAAGTTAAAAATTAGGTCTTTTGTATAAATTTTAAAAAATAATATTTAATTTTTTATTTAAAAATAATTTTTCTAGCTTTTTTAGATGCAAAATTACTAATCAAACTTTTTCATATTCAATATTTATTAATATGTTACTTTCAATTGATAGAATGATTAATCCATTAGTCATTCTTGTGATTGTCGACCGTAAACAAAATTTTATTAATTTAAGTTTTGAAAAACTTCTTTCTTCAAAAACAACTGTCACTGGTATTGTTAAGAGTATTTTTTAAGTAATGCATGCATTTGGAAAATAATATATATTTTTATAAAATTTATTATTAATAGTATTCTAATTTTTCATTATCTTTTATATTGGTTTCTAAATTTTTGTTAGGTTCTTTATCAGGAATTATCGAATTATAAACTTGTGAATCATTAACAAGTTGATTTTCAATATTATGTTGTGGGATTGGTTCAATATTATCTCCTAATTGTATTGAATCACATGATTGTTTAATAATCAATTCTTCAGCTAAATTTGATGATATATTGTTTTTATCATTGATAATAAATTTATCAAGAGCTACTTTTTGAGATTGAATTAACTTTTCTATTTTTCTTAAATTTTTCATAACCACATTCATATTTTCTATTAGAAATAATGTAAATATAAACAAAGAACACTAACAAATAAAATGAATGCTATAATAAAAAATAAATATTCAAATTAAAATACAAGAGTGTAAAGATTATAATAATAGAACCTGGCACCAAGATTATAAGTGGTTGAATTTGAACTTAGAACAATTTTCAGCTAAAATTAATTAGATTGATTTTTCAAAGAGAGATAAGACAAGAGAAGAAATAGGGAGATAAAGATTCTGAAAGAAGATTGAGGAGATGAAGTATGAAGTATAAGTTTTTATTTATATAGGAGAATTGAGATTAATTATCGTTATAAATTTAGCCGTTGATAAATTTTGCAGCAATTTCCGTTTTATACACAAAAACTTATTGATGTGAAATTGTGATAAGAAAAGTTTTATGTAAATTTTCTTAGGCGATTTTAATGTCAGACTGCCATTAGGAGAGGCCGATTACTTGCTATTGCAATAAGAATGACGTCTTACATATCACTTAAAAGGTCTCGTTTTTCTGCGCATATTGTCACTTCAAAGAATCAGAGACCCCATTTTTCTGCGCAGAGTAAGACTTTTTTTTACTAGTTCACTTTTGCTTACAAATTACATCTTTTACACTTCTCTTCACGGGAAAAAAGACTGCATAACAGTTTTCTTTCATTTAATGCTTACACTTCTTTCTTTTGCATGTTAATACGTTTTGTTTTACATGCTTACAAGTTGCTTTCTTTCGATTTTTTTAATTCTCTAAGTTATGAGACCTTGCTTAAGGTGGGGGCCTTAGGGAACTGCTTAAGTTGTCTTACCCTTGAGCCGACCCTGAGTAAAAGAAAAAGGACGGGGTCTACCGAACTGCAGCAAACCCCGCTGCGGTTTGTGAGGGTGGGGGTGGGTCCCGCTCGGGACCCACACCTGTCTGAGCAGCCTTGCACTGCTCGGGACCCGCCCCATCCTCACAAACCGCAGTGCGCGCTCAAAAGAAAATACTATTCCACTCGCAAAAATAAATATTATTTTACTCAAAGTTAGTACAAATAATCTTTTCTCCTGTTTGGCCATGCTATGTCTGTAAATTAATTTTTTTTAGAATCTTAAGAATGTTGTGAAAATTTTATTGAGTTTTAAAATAAAATAGTAAAAAAATAATTTTTTATAAAATTTTACAGTGAAAATAGATGATTTGAATAATTTTTTTTTATATTTATTATAATAGAAAGAGATTATTTGATAGATAGAGATAGATGATTTTGATTTTGATTTTTTTTCTTGATTCAAATATGGAGTAAATTGTGTTTGCAAATGAGAATTTTGAAATGAAGATAATTTTGACCAAAATTTATCTCCATTCTAAAATTATTTGCCAATATAATTAATCCAAAATTTTGGTCACGCTTTAGCCCAAAGGAAAAAAAAAACGAAAAAAGGCTTTTTCCATAGAAACATCTCATTTCGTTTAATCTCTATTCTTTCATTTCCTTCTTCTCGAATTCAAAAAGGACTTCTCATATTTAGAATCAAAATAATTTATCTTCCAATCTCATCATATATTTTCATTACAATAAAAATGAAAAAATTTACTCGAATTATTTTTCTTTATTTTTTTTATCAATTCTCATAAAAATTATAAATTTTCTCTATTTTCTCTAAACAAATCAATAAAACTCTAATCCACTCCAAACATTCACAAAATTTGCAGAAAACTTTAGTTTGCAAACATGGCTAAAACGGGCCAAAGACCGAATGCATTGACCGAATGACTTCTGACTGGTCCACTTTACTATCGTCTGCTATTCTTCTTTCAAGGATCTACTAAGCTCATATTCGACATAGGATACTGAGTATGTTCGTGTGGTAAAAGAATTTAGAATTTTAGTAGAATTGTGAATATTTATATAAATAGTATTTATAAGTGTGTATAAATGATAGAGAGAAATGATTCGATCTAATTGTCTAATAAAAAAATATTGAAATTAGATGAAAAAGTATAGAAAGAAAATTTGTATTAAATAAAAAAATAAAAAATTATTAGAGATTGTGTTAAATGTATTAATATTTATGTTTAAATTCTTAAAATGTTCGGTGATAGTTTTATGAATAGATTTGTTTGAAACGACATTCTCTCAATTTCATGGACTCCTGCCCTTTGTTGGGAGAGGCCCCCGCACACAAAGCACAGAAAGAACAAGACCGCATCTCGTGAATCCAATAATTGATCGGGCCCAAAGGAGAACGCGAAATAAAGAAGAATGACTGTGGGCCTCATCAAGCCTTCCACTGAGGTTCTGGGTTATCGAGGCCAAACTCAAATAGGAAGCAGGAGACGACATCGTTTTTAACATGTTTAGAACAGTAAACTTTTGGTCTTCTTGGGAAGAAAGAAAGCCAAGGTTTTATTATTCTTCTCGTCGTCTTTCCTCTCTCAACCAGTCTTTCCACAGTCCCATTCACGAAAGTAAACTTCGAAACCCAAATCAAAGCAAATCCAGACTAGTACGAAGCAATGAGTCGTGGAAGTGGAGGTGGCTACGACCGTCACATCACCATTTTCTCACCCGAGGGTCGTCTCTTTCAAGTCGGTATGTGCTGCGCAGTAACTTAGATCTTTTGCCTCCATGGATGCATTTCAATCTCACGCAGCACCGCTGTAGATATTTCTAAAAGATCCTTTTGAAATTCTGTTTGCCTTTTTAGGTGGTATTATAGAGTGGTACTGATATTTGTACCATTTAGGTATGGAATATGACATATGTCCATGGATATATCAACTGAACGCAAGGTTTTCTGGGCCATTGAGTAGAACCCCATTATAGTTTTTGGTGGTTTATTTGGCCTTTGTATGGTTGCTGAGGATTTCGAAGAAAAAGAACGAGAAATTGCGATCTCGAACCTTTTTTATTACTCGGATATTGGACGCATGATAACTTCGGTGATTTTAAGTCTTGTTATTTGGTCTCCGTTAGGTTTGTATATTGGACACATACGCTCAGCAATTCATTTAAGGTATTTTGTTTAGTCCCAGTAAGGTGTTTAATACCTTACACTGATAATTCAACTGAACTTAGTTTCAGAATGTTTGGTAATTAAAAAACTCAAGACCGTTCCCGAGCCCTTGGCTATTCAGTCGAACTTGAACCTTTGTTTGGTCAGGAAGATATTCAATAAATGGAAGAGAACAGATTCGCCAGTCTCATTTTGGTTACCCACGTAGGATTGATCTTAGAGGTTTGGATGTATTTGTTTTCTTGACTTTAAGAGTTTCATTTTGGTACATTTTATTGGCATCTTATTGGTGTGAGATCACTTTTGAAACTACAGGCCTTGAAATGAGTACAATTGGGTGTGCAAATTTGCTTTTTCAGTCTGTTGTTTTTCCTAAAGTTTTTGGGTTGGATGTATGAGTAGAGTATGCTTTTAAGGCTGTGAAGGCTTCTGGAATTACCTCGATTGGTGTACGAGGAAAGGATTCCATCTGTGTAGTGACCCAGAAGAAGGTCCCGGTACGTATCAAATGTTCATTATGCTGAATATTTGGTTTACCTTCTGTTTTAAGTGATGTGGGTCATATATATATTGTGCAATTTGATACAGGACAAGCTTTTGGACCAGACAAGTGTCTCACATCTTTTCCCTATCACTAAGTATCTTGGATTGTTGGCAACTGGCATGACAGGTGAGGCAGCAAATTTCTATCTAAGGCTTTTCATTTTAGTTTAATGAGAGTTTGATAGTATTCCAAAGAGCATGTTTGTATCGACTTTGCAAATCTTGCCATTGAAAGAGTTTGATATTGTCACAGGTGTGAACTTGTATTCCCCACCCCCCTCCCCCTCCTATTATAAATTCTCTGTCCCCATTACTCTAGTTATGCATTAGAAAATTAGCATTTAATTATCCTTATTGATTTAAGGATGAAGAGGCAATAATATTGGAAGTTGTTCCCTCTAGCTGTTTGTTAATTTGGTAACAGTTGAGACAAAAGTTGACTGAAATTTATTTATTTCTTTCACTTGAAGATCTATGTAAGGAAGCTGGCAAGCATATCTGCACTGCATAGACACATTGCAGATTGTTGTTATGCATAGTGTTTGATGTAAATCTTCCCTACTTCTGTTGGTCCAAAACAGTATGCTTCATACTCGTTTATTAGAAAACCCAGATGTCTTGTCCTTCGAAGTTCGCTTTCCCCAATGTGTATTCCTTGATAATTTTGGCGTACTATGTTCCAGCTGATGCTAGAACCTTGGTCCAGCAAGCTAGAAATGAAGCAGCTGAGTTTCGCTTCAGATATGGATATGAGATGCCTGTGGATGTATTGGCTAAATGGTACAACCTTTATTTTCTACTAAATTTTTGTTGCTCTTCAAATTTGTAGCTTGCAACAGGTTTTAGTTAATCACTTGCTTAACTCTATATGTTCTTGAGTTCGAAACATTGGTTCATGCATCTCCACTACAAACTGCATTTCTTGAGGGAGAGAACTCAAAAGAGTTGCTTTTTCTCGAGATAGATCTGCAGTATAATGAACACAAAATGGTTCATCTGACTCGTAAAGAGGAATTGCTCATTTTTTTACTCAAAAGAGCTCTACGTTTTGCTATGAATGGTTTAGCGTTACACGGACCATGTTGGTGCATATAGTTAGGTCAAATAACATATAAAAAGCAAAAGAGGAGGATGGTGAATTGGAGTTTACACAAGAAGGGATGCGTACTGTTCTGTTTTGGGGTTCTTACCGAGTTTGTGAGCCTTTTTGCCAGGGGAAGGTAGAAACTCGGTAGCCAGGGTTAGTTTTCTTTTTGATTTAGATAACACACAAAAATTCCTAATCATTATAGGAATCTAATATGTTTTGATTGCATCCTTTTCTTAGTGTATATCCGCAAAACCTCAAGCCATAAACCCATGAAATTTCCAATTTAATATTTTGAATAAAGTAGTATTGTTTAGGAGACAAAAACCATTTTTTTAGGTAAAAAATGAGTTCCATTAATATTCAATATTGTTTTGCATGTCAGGATTGCTGACAAATCACAAGTCTATACTCAACATGCTTATATGAGGCCACTCGGAGTAGGTTAGTTTCTGACTTCTTCTGTTGTTGTCGAAGATTCTTCTTTCTTGCTGTTAGTTGTTAATTAAGTAAGAAACCTTTTTCTCTTATGGATTTGTTATATATATGCCAGCTTTATTACTGATTTTCTTCTTTTGCCTTCTGTGATATCCTGTCTTTGCATTTGGAAGTTGCTATGGTTTTAGGTATTGATGACGAATACGGACCTCGACTCTACAAATGTGACCCAGCAGGCCATTTCTTTGGTCACAAGGTATTGTCTTATCCTAGACATTCTCTCTCTCATCCCCCCCCCCAAAAAAAAACAAAAAAAAATTCTCGAGTATTTGTTCTTGCATTACCCCAACATATGAACAATGTATACCAAAGATTAGTTGATCACAACTACGAATTTTCCAATACTTGCCCACCGATAGTTTATACTGCCAATCGTCTTGAGTCATTGTTTACAACATTCTATATCAGGTCTAAAATCTTTCACACATAAGTAATTCTGCATAATATTCCTGGCGTACTGATACAAATTATGATAATCCTGGAACTGTGTGTAACCTGACTAGTGTGGTATTATAGGTGGCCAATGACATAGGATGAAGGATCAAAGATGTGTGTAATAGATTATAGCTGTATACTAGTTATGGTGACTATATTGTTGGGGATAGATATCCTGCCTTTTTTTTTTTCTTCCTGCCAGGTTCATCAACTTTGATTGCCTTCAATCTTCATTTCCATGGGATACAGCCAAGTTACACAATGTAATTAGAAAACTATTGTTTTTGTTGGCGATGGCTCATATAAGGGTTGATCCAGGAAAGATTATCAGTTTCCAGTAAGCAGGACTCTTATCAGATGACATAATGTATAGCCTTTCTAGTCAAGGGAGTTATGTTATTTGCTGTTGAATATGAAGATTATATGTGGAGATGGGGAGTCGGTTCACCATGTGCTTCTCCATTGTTCCATGGCGCGCGGGCTGTGGAGTCATGTTCTTAGCATCACAAATTTTCACTGGGTGATGCCGGAGAAGGTGGTGGATGTGCTTTGGAGTTGGAATAGGAGGTTTTCTAACCCTGTTGCTAAGGTTATTTGGAGAATGATTCCCTCGTGTGTTTGGTGGTGCCTTTGGAGGGAGCGAAACAATAGATGTTTTGAAGATGTCTCGTTGTCCCTCGTGTCTTTGCAAGGGTTTATGTTGTTTTCCTTGTTTTGTTGGGCTAATGCAGTTTTAGGGGGCTTCTTTGTCGACTTTGATGATTTCCTTAGTTTTCTCGCTTGTTTGTCTTAAGCGCTTTCGGTATAGTCCCTTGTACTGTTCTCGCTTATTTTAATAAAATTTCCTTACTTATAAAAAAAATGAAGATCATATTATATTCAACCTGAAGTGATAACGATTTCTTGAGTTGTTGTTCTTATGCTGTTCACTGTTATAGTATTTTAATTACTTTCGCTGATGTCTTTTCTTGCTCTTCCTTGCACATTGTTATTTATGGCCTTATGGGAGGATTGATGTATTGCCAGTTCATAATTATGTCAAATGGACTTTCAATTCATGTTTCTTCGTTCCTTAGTAACTAATTGAGTGTCAACGCTGATATACTTTTCTTAGGCCACAAGTGCTGGATTGAAAGAGCAGGAAGCAATTAATTTCTTGGAGAAGAAAATGAAGAATGATCCTGCATTTACCTACGAGGAGACAGTACAGGTAAATGTTATGTAGTTTTTTTTTATTCTATTTTCCGTGTCAGGATTTCTAGGCATAAGATGATTTCAGAGCAAATTCCTTATATTTTCTGTTCGGTCTTCCTACCATTTCGGAGTCAAATTGGGTACAAGAAATGGTTCCATTTCATAGATCCCTTTAAATGGTCAATTGTTTGATTGATGTCATTAAGGACGTGAGTTAGTGGTTGGTACAAGCACAAATTGATTTGGATTTCAATCTATTCTCTAAGGAGAAACTCTCCTGCACACATTCGAAAATTTTCAATTCTCTATTTTTAATACGTGTCATACATATTTTACTTGTGAAAAATAGGCGTATTAACTCTTTGTGCTACTAAAATTTTGAGCAATACGTAATTCTTTATTTATCTAAACGCAATTCTGTCTTAAGACATTTTTCATGGGTCCTAATGGTAACAAGTTCCTTTTGGTACAGTTGACGATTATTACCTGTCTAAAATCTATATTTGTTTTCTTTTATAGACTGCAATTTCAGCCCTGCAATCAGTTCTACAAGAGGATTTCAAGGCCAATGAGATTGAGGTACTGAATATCCTCATGATCGTTCTCCCTTATAGTTTAACATGGTTTTTTTGAACTTTTGATGAGATTTTAAAATTGTGACAGGTCGGAGTGGTGAGGAAGGATAACCCGATCTTCAGAGTGTTGTCCACAGAGGAGATTGATGAGCACTTGACTGCCATAAGTGAGCGCGACTGAGATTGAACAATGGCTGAAATCATTTGGAGGAATACTCGATACCCCTGAATGCTTGAATGCATTGTTGGATGCTTCTTAATTTTTTCATTTACATCCTTCATGCTACTTTGAATTATGAAACTTGTTATTACAGACTTTTGTTATAGCTTGTAACTTCATTGTATTGTTCAACTTTTTTCAGTTGATATGATTACAGTCGGATTAAATCATGCATTTAGAAGCTGTAAAAGTCTTTCATAACTTTTCTTTGCATCATAAAGCCCAATCAAATTGGTCTAGTCCTCGGGGGACCGAATTGAGTCTGACCCGTTTGCCCATCTAATTAGAGGGTCTTAATTTGACCATGACAACACAGAAGGAAAGTATTAGGATCGAGTTTGGCATCTGATGGGTTGGAGTTGCGTCTAGTTTAATTGTTTCTTTTCTTGGGGGTTACGGGTTTAAAGCTCATCGTTGACCTTAATATTCTTCGTTCTACTCTTGATAGCTTCTAGTGTTACTTATCCTCCTGAGGTCAAGTCCAAAGAAGAAAAGAAGATTGCGGGCCACACTTGGGTTGCTTATGTGGCCACTCGATGCCTAAGCAACCGATTAAATGTCTCGTTAAATTTAAGGGATAAATTCAAAATTAGTCTCTATGCTATACGCAAAAATCGATTTAGTCCCCGTGATATAAAAATCATAAATTTAGACTAAAGTGATTATATCGGAGGTATGTGACCTGTGTTGGGGTCCTTCCCGTGTTTTTTTTTTGTTCATATTTATACTAGAAATTACTTTCTTACCCAAAAAAGAAAAAAAGTAAATGTTGCCTAATAAAGGAGATTTTTAATTGGAATAAGAAATTGTTAGTTAGGGGGGTATCTGGACGGCCCAATTATAGCTTAGCAAGACATTGATCTTTCCAGATAATGAACTTCTTCGACCCAAGTGCTAAGAATCTAATCCAAAAACTTAATTACCTTAAAAATCAGGATAGGGAACAAAGGGTCCTAAACGACATAACCGGGGCAGGTCAATAGTAGACAGGTTAGATTATGTTTGAAAACACGGGGTATTTCCATTTTAAACCGTTTTCCCAAAATCTCCTACGCTCCCCTGTCGTACCTCGGCAACAAAATTATCCTTCCTCTGTCGCTGAAAGACCTGGGATCTCCAATGTACAACCCGCTCATGCCTATCGACGACGGAACGACCAGTTTCACGCATCAGAGAACCATCCAGCGGTAGGACGATCTCCCTCTAGAAGACTACTAGACTAGGATCGGGAACCGGCTTCGTTTTAGGTCGGTTCCAATAGCGCGTTCTTCTACGGTCGCCACGTGTTCAAAACCGGAAAATATTTATAAAAGGGAAAGAGGTAACGAGTTTGCGTTTTGCTCCGACCAAGATCGAAATAAAACTGCGCCAAGCTATAACTCCACCCGAAAAACCGAAAGCGTCTAATAACTCGCACGCGACAGAGATAGATGCTCTAGTATAATCTCTTTTTGATGCCTTGGAAGCGAAGATATAGTTCGAATTATCTAGCTCTTCTGGTTCGTCTCACTAATCCACTCTCAGATTTGAGGGTTTTTCTTTTTTCGGGCATTGGTTATGTTTTTCAGGTTACTTCGAGTTTTCTCCCATTCTTCGTCTTCATGTTCGTAATTTTCTTTGGAAAATTTCTTTACTCCATTTTTAGGCCGACTTGTTTGGGACTAGGAGGTTAATGTTTTTTGTTCCTCGTTGGAGTTCGAGTGAATGTGTTTTTGATTCTGTGTTTGGCTGCTGAGAAAATGTTGGGAAAGATAAGCCGCCACTGAAATGTGCGTGATTTCACCATTTTATTGTTTTTTCTACTCCGTGAAATCTGAGCTTTACTGGAATTATGGTGTAAAGGTTCAATTTTTCTGTACTTTTCCTTTCTTTCCTTCCTCATTTTTCTCGGCAACCAAGCAGAAAAGTAGTTTATAGACTTAATTATTTGTGTTCTATGGATGGAATATTGCATTGAAATACTTAAAATCAAGTGTGAAATTTTCTGTTTGTAATTCATTGCATTTTAAATCAATACTCAATGGTTTTGATTTGGGAATTCCACTTTGAGTAGGCTTTGGGCAAATTTTATTTGATATTCTAAGTTGATTATCAGGCGTTATATATCTTTTTATTTAATTGTTTTAGGAATCCTATTATCATGGCAACGGCAACTATGGCGACAGCAGCCGGTGCTGCTGCTCTTTTGTACTACACAATGAATCGTAAATTACAGACGAATAGGTCTAATGGAGATGATGATGAGGAGAATGTTGGTGATGCGGCTAGTGAGGCTCCTTTGGGTATCGAGCGTGTTTCGCATAGGCTGATTCAAGCTCCTGCGACATGGTTAGAGGCAATTTCGACATTGTCTGAGACTCTTAGATTTACTTACTCTGAGACTCTGGGGAAGTGGCCCATTGGGGATTTGGCATTTGGGATCAGCTTTCTTCTAAAGAGGCAGGTAAGATCCCAGATGGCTTGACACTTGTAACTGCTATTAACACATGGCATATTTCAGTGCATTGTTGAAGGAATAGCGTGCTTCCCAAAATTTACTCAATTTTTTAGCAGCTGCGGTTTGGTTTTGAATTTGTGCAGAAAATATTAGAGCCAATTATTAAGATAAACTTAGAAAAAAAAGTATATAACCTTAAGATATCTGGCTTTAATTATATGAGTCCAACTCAAATTGCTGTTATCCTATCTGCTTGTATATACAGGTGATGATATTTGTTGATATCGTGCTCTGAATGCATGACACAAAAGATTTTGCCTTGTTGTATTATTAAGACTCACCTTTTTTTGAGGCTACAAAATACCATGAGTTCATGCATGGCAGGGCTTCGACTAGAATATTGTAAATGATGCTTCTGACTGTTCATTGTACTTTGCAGGGAAACTTACATGTTGACAGTGTATTTGGTGGTAGTGACAGTGTACTGCTCAAAGGACCAGATATAGCTGCTGAACTCAGATACCTCGTAACCTTGTTGACACTATGTTGGCATTTTTCGAAAAAGCCCTTTCCTGTGTTTTTGGAGGAGACTGGCTATTCCACAGAGAGTGTCCTACTTCAGGAACCCAAAGCAGGAGTAAGCCATCTTTGAACCTTGAACTCTCTTATATGCCAGATCAGTGGCTCCACGCAACATGTTCACTTTCTTTAATTTCTAAGCATGATCTCAGTGATCACATGTGCTGCTCTGAATTGTTGTTTGTTTTTGTTCTGCAGATTTTAAAGCCAGCTTTCACAATTTTAGTGGACCACAGCATGAAATGTTTTCTCTTATTGATCCGTGGAACCCATAGCATTAAGGATACTCTGACGGCTGCAACTGGGGCTGTTGTGCCATTCCATCACAGCGTTGTGCATGAGGGAGGAGTGAGCAATTTGGTTTTAGGGTATGCGCATTGTGGGATGGTTGCAGCTGCTAGGTGGATTGCGAAGCTTGCATCTCCTTGTCTTATTAAAGCACTTGGTGAATATCCTGGTTATAAGTTGAAGGTAGAGTCATACTTTGAAATTGCTATATACCTCTGTTCATCTATTGAATCATCTGGTGGGCACTGCTCCATAGATGAACTAGAAGGTTGAGATTTATTTATTGGTTTCTGAAACAGTTTGTATCTATCAAAGGAGAGAATGTTGTCATGTGATGCTGTAGCTTCTGGGAAGAAAATAGGTTTCATTTGAAACTCTTTAGCTCCAAGCACTCCTGTTTAAGCATTATTTTTTTTTCATCTTTCATCGTACTTTCTCTAGTTGGTTCCCCACAACAAGTGCCAATGAGGCTCCATAAATTGGTTGTTGAATTATTAGGTTTTTCATCGCCTATATTCTGCACCTGCTAACTATGTCAGTTCAGTGTCTATGCTCCTAAAATTTGAAATTTTTTGAGTGGTCTTGTTGGAACCTGCAATGATCTTGGAAGCATTTCATTCAAGTTTATATAGTTACCCTGGTCTGGGGCCTTTGCCAGTAATGATGGAGGTTTGTTCAGATATTTACCAAGGGTTTGCTTCTGGGTTCTGACAGATTGTAGGGCACTCTTTAGGTGGAGGCACTGCAGGACTTCTGACATATATACTGCGAGAGAAGAAAGAATTCTCAACTACCAACTGTGTTGCTTTTGCTCCAGGTTTGTATTTGTTATGGACCATTTTCTGATGTTGTCTTGCTTCAACGGCTGCAGATTCTTAGTTCTCTTTACATCCAACTTATAAGAGTATTGTCCATGGTGTTTGTTATTTTTGCTCCAATATTATTCATGTTAGATTTTGCTAAACGTGGATGTTATATGATCGCATAGCTTGAGCACTGACTACATATATCGCATGCAGCTGCTTGTATGACATGGGAATTGGCAGAATCTGGTAATGAGTTTATTACTTCAGTTGTAAATGGAGCTGACTTGGTGCCTACATTCTCAGCTGCTTCGGTGGACGACTTGCGTGCTGAGGTTCTAGTCTTGAGCTCTATAATTAGTTCAAATTCTTGTCTTGTATTTGTAGAGGATTAAATTTGGAGATTTGTTGTTGGACTGCCCTCATATCTCATTTGGATGAATTTATTTGTTGTGGCATTGGTCATATCGTATAGTCTGGGTCTGGGGTGATATTACTTTGATATCTTATTGAAGAAGATAAATTAGTACTTTAGTGATCTGGTAGTGCTTGTAACTTATGGAATTTGTTTGTTGAGTATGTAGAAATCCCCAATCTTGCTTTGGTCTGCACTTCCTGCCTCATTATGGTCAAAATGTAATAGTGAAGCTAAATCCAAAAACTGAAATCAATCAATCCTGCAACTCTTTTCTGGCCCTCACTAGTTGTGTAGTCACATGTAATGATGCATCACATGAACTCTAGCTATTCTCATGATGCATTGCATGAACTCTACCAAGTCTCATCCATATCATTCATAATGAAATTTACTTAGCCAAAGAAAAAAAATTGCTTTCTCTGATAAAATTTATTGCTTTTCTGTTTTTCTCTCATAATATCTGCATTCTCCATTTTCTCTCTATGTATTTGAACAAGATATTTCCTTTTACAGGTGACAGCATCTGCTTGGCTAAATGATCTGAGGAATCAGATTGAGCGTACACGGATACTCAGTACTGTGTATCGTTCTGCTTCTGCCCTGGGTTCTCGTCTTCCATCGATTTCCAGTGCTAGAGCAAAAGTTGCTGGGGCAGGGGTAATTTTGCGCCCAGTTTCCAATGGTACACAGGTAAATTCCTTTTCTCAAATTTTTCCCATGCACCTGTTTATGACATTGGTTCTCTTCTGTCAACTTGCGCACACTAATTATGTATTAGTAAGGATAAATGGATATAAATATTCAACTAAGTAGTTGGTTGATCTCCTTTCCCTTGTTCGTGGCTAAAAAGTCTTGGGCGTTGTATCAGCTATGCCAACCTTTGGTAAGCAGTGGGACTCTGTTGTATTTTGACCTAGTTTTAGCTTGGTTGAATAATTCTTGACCTTGTCATTTGTCTCCTACAATGGGTGTTTGGTTTTGTTACTGCATGTTAATAAAGCAGCCAAGAGGACTTGGATTTACTTGATTTTTTTGATTAGCTTAGATTCTGCTGTTGCCTACGACCATATGATTGCATTTGTGATGTCTGCAGGTTGTGATGAAGAGAGCACAGAGCATGGCTCGGGCTGCATGGTCACGTCCTGCCCTTCACTTGTCTTCTTGGTCATGTATGGGTCCCCGTCGTCGGGCCACAGTTGCTGATATAAACTCAAAAGCGGAGGGAAGTTCTCCCGAATCTTCCACTTCCACTACTGAAGCTTCTGACCCTCTTATTTCCTCCTCGGAGAAGACTGTAACCACAACTGCCATTGAAACCCTTGAACTTCCTGTAACTTCATCTGTAGGAACGAAGTGGATGTCAGAGATTGAGTGTTCCTATTCTGATGAGATAGGTCCACATGCTGATGAGGATGTCATCGGCCATAATAGTCAGGAAGACTGCATGACTGAGGTTGAATTGTGGGAACAACTTGAGCATGAGCTTTATGATTGGGCCGGAGGTGAAGAAGCTGATGTAGTAAAGGGAATAAGGGAAGAAGAAGCAGCAGCCATTGCAGAGGTAGGTGAGGACCAGCCAGAGAGCTCTACAAGAGAAATAAACGAAGTTCACAGATTTTACCCTGCTGGGAGGATAATGCATATTGTTAGTCTTTCCTCCGATGGTGCAGAGTGTGAAAGTGATGGTGTCCCTACCACCAGTGGCACTGACAATGGCCAGGTTGAAGAGACTAAGGTTCAGATATTCCTCACTCCAAGATCACTCTATAGTAAACTGCGGTTGTCCCACGCCATGATTAGTGATCATTTCATGCCAGTTTATAGAAGGCGGATTGAAAGACTAATAAAAGATTTTGAGAAGGAAGAAGGTGTTGACGAGGATAAGACTGGGGATGTGGTTTTATAGGGATTCTTTTGGCAAATCATTGTTAATAAGCACAATACTAAAGGAACCACAGTTTTCTACTTGATTGTTCTTGAAGCCGGTCCATTGCTTTGTTGCAATGGGGAAGCATGGTGATGGAAGCCACCAGAGTTAATTCCCTGACTAGTAAACAAGGGAACAAATTTGATCACTCATTTTTGCTGCTCCAGAAATGATGTTTTGTCAAGAAAAGATATTGGCAGGTCCTCTCACTTGTGTGTACAGTAACTAAAATGACAGGAGTGCGTTTGGATTCACTTTTTGAAAACAGTTTTCTGTTTTCTGCATAGGCATGGGGAGGGGGAAGGGGGGTGGGGCCGGGTGGGAATAACGCTGAACTGGGGGAGGGGGGTGGGTTTTTAGTAGTCAAATTTATTAAATGTGGTATGACTGACGTCAAATCTACCATAAAGGTGTAATCGGTTTCTGGTGGGAGGAATTGTGTAGTAATTAATGGTTGTTGGTGGCTACATTAAATGAAGACTTTTCGAATAAAAGTGGGCCGATTGGATGCAATATTTAACATATCAGGAGCATCAACAACAACACTTCATAGTTCATTCTGAGGAAGTTTCGCAGATCAGTTGGGTTGTTTATTGGTCGGACTATCGCAAATCTGCAATACATTACAAAAATCAGAGGGCATTCGAAAGCAAGCCAAGTGGCAGGTCAGTTCGTTTTTGGTTGTGTTGTAATGTAACAATCCGTTGAAAACAACAAGTCAGTTATTCAGGACTGGTCACTTATATGTCACCTTTTGTGCTGCTTTATTTTAACCGGCATTTGTAAATCACAATGCCCACGCATTGTGGGGCTTTCAAAATAGTTTAAGATACAAATTTAGGTGCTTCTGTCTAGTGAAGGCGAATAGTCGATCATTGCTAGAGTCCACCAAAATAGTAGTAGTTGACAATTAGAAGCATTGTGGGCCACAACAAAAGTAAATTAAAGTAAAACGAAAGTACCCATACAATTGTTACATTTGCCTTCTATAATTTGGATTTCATTAGTTTAGATTTTATTAATATGTGATTAATTGACCAAAAGAAAAAAATACATTGGGCCAAGTGCGTAAAATGCTAAAAAAATGTTCAATATGAATGTAGTATAACCGAAAACAGCTACTGCTAAGGTCGGTTTTTACCCTTAACGGTGTAGGTGTGTAGGTGGCAATTATTTAAAAATCGGCCTACACGATGGAGGTGTCAGTTTTGGCTGAACAACCCTAATGATTGCTTGTATTCGAGGCTTGTTGGACCTGGGCAAATGCAGGACTGACGTACATGCGAGGCAGATAGTCTGTAGGTTATTTTTCCGAATGAGGAGAGTTTCTTGGTTGCTTTAGTATCATTCTGGGTCTATTCTGGGTCTACTCAAAATTATTTCTATAACATGAATACAGCCTTTCAAACGGTTCTGATTGCTTCGTAGGGAATATGACTTGGTTGTATTTTGCCCACAGAGAGTTTCTAGGTTGCTTTAGTATCATTCTGGGTCTACTCAAAATTAGTTCTATAACATGAATACAGCCTTTCAAAGGGTTCTGATTGCTTGGTAGGGAATATAACATGGTTGTATTTTGCCCACAGACACTTGGACATTATGCTGCCCTTTAAATATTAGAATAAGAGTTCTTCAAACTAAGTACTGGGTGAGGGTCTTGTAGTTGTGGTAGGTTTTCTCCTCCTAAAGGAGGAAAGATTAGTTGTAATCTACTACTATGCATGATTTGGAATTGGTAATTTTTCGGTATGCGTAGAAAAAGGCACCAATACACTAAGACACAAGGCAAGCGCACCATCAAGTGATTGATCGATTCTTTGCAAGGAATATTACAATATTCCTTATTTTAGGTTCTCCACTGCGATTTCCTACAAGATAAGAGAGAGTGATTGATATCTTAATACTTACCAAAAAAAAGATTGATATCTTAACCAATGATCCCTCGATATTCTCCTTTACTAATGAAGTTTCTAAACCGCAAATCTATATGTGCTCACATGGCTTAATGGTAATCTCATTCCTAATGTCGCTCTAAATGCATTAATTGGTTCATTTGCGGTAGTAGTTTCACAAAGGGAGATCTTTTGCTGATGCTCTTTCAATGGCATTATTTGGTCCTGACATCAGAACATGTTTTGTCGAATAAGATTGATGTTTCGGATTGCCAAAGAAAGCAACAAATGCAGACTCTACCGCAAGTGATTTTTCTGCGGGTATGATCGCCGCTGTTCGCACAAAACTGGGTGAACAATTTTTTATTTTTATTTATTTTTCTCTTTTGGTAACGATGGTAGATAATGTCAAGTGGCCTTGGATTTTCTTAATTTAAAAAATTAGTTAAAGAGGTGAGTATTTCCTTCATACATCGATAACCCGTTTTTTATGTGGACTGTTGAGTCGAGATTTATTAGTATCTTGAGCATTGATACTAGTGTTGGATGGTCTTGTGCCTTATACTAGTTCAAGAGACGATATTTTGTCTCACACTTATAAATTGATGATCAATTTCTTCTACAAGAATGTGAGATTAACCTCTAACAGATAAACCCACCTATTTATGTGATAATTATGGTGGACAAGTCAAATGTTTAAAGGGTTGATTTTGGATAATATTCTTTTCTTATAAGATAAGTGAAAGAAAAGACCATTTAGATGGATCAAGAAGATGAGAAGAATTCACTGGTGGGTTGTCCTCTTATCTGCTCCGGCAACGAATGGGTAGTGCAGGTCCCTTTCGTAATCGATATGTAGCAATAATTTCGCTCTCTTTTATTTGGGCATGGGAACTCTTGGACCATTCTTTATATATATTTGACAGAGTTATATGTATTTGACTCTGACTGGTCCGTGTTTGATCACCAAATCGGATCCATCAGGAATCGGCCACAAAGGATATCCTCGTGCTTCAAAAACAAAAACAAAATAATGGAGGGGCAGGTGGGGGAGAGGGGTTGCGTAGATCTCACTGCTTTCCTACTACATCAACCTCAATTGTGAAAGGCGTGATAGACCCAATTGGTCCTCCTTTTCCCCGTTCTAAGTCACTTAACTGCACATTTAGCATGAAAATTGAGAGCGGTCTGTATCTCAGTGTGGCCGACGTCAATGCGTCAATTGTGCACCACAGCCTTCATTGTTGGGATTGCAGTAGCTTCAACAATTTGGAGCAAATTTGCACAAATCTCCTCCACCAACATAGCTAGGCACAACTTCAAGGAGTTGGTCTACTAGTTAAAACTTGATACTTGATAATTTGCTTTATTCAAGATCTTAAATTTAAGTGCTATTAACTTTTTGGAGCCATGTCATCCTCAAAGTTATTGGTCAAGTAATTATCCGGTTTGCATAAGATGAAAAAAATTGCACGAGGCTTATGATCAATTGAGGCGCACATAAGCTCGCTCAGACACCTAATTATATATACATAATTAGACTCCAAACATAAAACCGAGCTTACTACAAATTCTCTCTGTTTGAGATCATATCATCTGATCTTGGACCGCCTATCTTAATAATTTGTCAAAAAATTCAGCCATTCATATTCGGTGAGGAACTTCAAACCTATGGTTTTTCTTGGATATAATACTAATTTCCACCCTTCTATATTGTGAATCCTTTTGAACCAACCCAACCACAATTTGTGGGATTCTGATGCTCCAGCCAGGGCCGACTCTAGCTATAGGCAGCATATGCGGTTGCCTAATTTCTCAATTCACTTAGAGTCGCCCCTGACTCCAGCACCACAATGTTTAAAAACAATTTAAAGGAAAAAAAAACAAGTACAAGTTTGCTAAATTTTTTAACATGTGCATCAGTTCTAACAATAATTTTATAGCTCTGTGGAGTTCACACTCCGTTCTTTGTGGGCAACCAATGCATTGAAACTCGATCTACCTCCATGGTTGTTTAAGAACTTGAATTAACGGAATTGAAAAACTCTCCATAATTAGTGCTAATTAGGTTCTCATGGGACTTACAGAACAAGAGTGATTATAAATTTTTTGTGGGCAACAAGAATTATTTAAAATTTCGCCAAAAAAAAAGAATTATTAAAAATTTCAAATTATGGAACCTCTATTTAAGGAGATCTTCTAAGCTGTACCTTACACGTTTTAAGGGTACACGTGGCAACCAAAGATTCCTCAATAAATAGCCTAAAAAAACGAGGGGGATCAAAACCTCTAAACAGCACATATTGGCTAGGAACGGACTCGAGAAATGATATGCTTAGCTGGCAATCAACAATCAACGGCCAGAATTCACCGACAGCAAATGTTTGCTGATGTGGATTATACCTCAGCCCACCCCTTACAACTTCAATCATTGGGTTTCTCTCTCCCCAAAATTTTCTCTCTCTTTAGGAAGCGCTTCTCCTCCTTACAAGCCTCCACTATTCATTTCCTTCGTATATAGCTGAGTTGAGGATTTTGTGGAAGAGAAACAAAAAGCAGTCACTTTTTTTCCTTCATTCGGGATTTGGTGTCTTTGCAAGTTGCCAAAGAAAAAAAAAACAGAGAGAAAGATAGCAGCTTGATTTCACAGCGGGGAGATCATAGAAGAAAAGCCAAGGGCTTGTTTTGATCGCCAAGGGATTCGTTTGCAATGGTCTTGATGTTTGAGATTTGCTTAGCCGAGGAAGAAAAGGTTGAAGAAGGAGAGTGGGAGAAAGAGAGATAACACGAACCAGGCCCGAAGTGGCAGAAGTAGAGAGAGAAAAAGGAAGAAAATAGTACTGGGATTTAATTTCTTTTGTCTGCTTCTGCTGGTAATTCTTATCAAATCTCTTTATCTGCACTTGTGCCTGAGTACTGGGTTTTTTTTAATCAAGTTGATGAATGTCTCCAAGAAAAAAAAAGTTGATGAATTTGTCGATCGGTGAATGATATTCTCCGGTAGATTGATTTTCACCTTTTTTTGAGTGTGTGTTTTCCAGAAAGGAGAAGTTTTTTTTTTGGTTTCGTTTCCAATTACATGTTTTCTGTCCGAGAAAACACGGTGGAAGTTTCTTTTAGACCTGAGTTTTTTTTATACGCGTTTAGACCTGAGTTGTTTCTTTTTCATTCATTGATAGCGAAATCAGGAAACGTAATTTCAGAGAACAGGCTGTCTTTACGAAGCATTTTACAAAAGACAGCTTGTTTCTAAATGTGCTTTCCAAGTCTTTTCATTCCTTCCTTTCTTGCTTCTTTCTTTCCCAAAACAAAATAGTTTTTCCTAGAGAGAAATTTATACACAACCTTAAATGCATCATTGATTCATCGAGCTGTTGCTTTTGTGAAATCATCGCAAATATTAAGGAAGTACTGTCTTTTGCTTCTTCTTTCTTTTGTCCTCTGTTTTCTCACCTGTCAAACATCTAGCAGAGAAAAAAGAAAAACAAATCACTTGTTTTGTATTTGGAAGACTAATACTGTATATTGGTTGCAGGGTTGTTAGCCATGTCTGCAACTATAATTAGCGACCCAATGGTAATATCGGCGCCGGAAACACAACCAGCAGCAGCTACCAAACTCATTGCTCAAATTGAAGTAGAATTCGCCATATGCGACTGTTGTGGACTAACCGAAGAGTGCACACCGGCATACATAGCGCGCGTCCGGGAGCGCTACCATGGCAAATGGATATGCGGCCTCTGCTCGGAGGCCATCAAAGATGAAATCATAAGGTCTGAAAGGCTACTGAGCACTGAGGAAGCAATGAACAAGCACTTCAACTTCTGTAAGAAATTCAAGTCCTCAGAGCCGCCTCCGAACCCTACAGTGCATCTGATAGCGGCCATGAGACAGATTCTTAGGCGCAGTTTAGATTCTCCGAGGGCGTTGAGGTCTGCGCCAAGCAGTCCGATGAAAAAGGACCCGGAAATTCGTGGTCCGGGCTTTACTAGGTCTGGCAGTTGCATTTCTAGTCTGTCTGGTCCATGAAGGTACATGGGATGGAATGGCTGCGGCATAGAGATGATCATGGGGTCTATAGGCTGCTTTCTCAGCCAAAAATGAAAATCCCAAAAAAGAACAAAAGAGGGTTAACATGATTATTGTAGTTTTCTGGTTATCAAGTATATAATAACTTTCTTCTGTTGTCATATCTCATCCTCAAAATTTTCGTTCCAATCATACATGTCACTTTGTCTTCTCTGAATCCGAACTAATTGCTTTTAGTCATGTACTATTCTCTGATTGGGAAAAGCGGAGAAACTGAGGACTTGTACGATATAGGCCGCAGGTTGTCTGACTAATTCCGAGTGCCTTAAACCGTGGTTTGGAAATTTGCCATCTTGCTGTGTTGAGTTTTATAAACAATCGAATTCTCCAAGTACTTCTATTAAATACTCTGAAATCTAATTAAGTTGGTGAATTGCGTAAACAAAGCTCAAAAAAGTGTTGGAATTTGGTGAAAATTTAACCCAGTAAGGAGAAGTTGCAGAATTTGAGTCTCTGGTGAGACTGTCCTGTTTATGAATGCTAGTGATGAGCTTGCACACTTGTCGGATCTCCAGTGATTTTGATTATCATTCACGAAGTGCCTCCTGTTGTGATGCTGGAAAACCAACTTCACTCTCTCTGTACTGAAGTCGCACTATCTTTAATGAGATTCTGCATCCATAGAAACATGTCACGGGTGCACTACGGTTGCAATGTTGCATAAACTATTTCATCGCCAAATATGACAAATTGATTGAGCTGTCAAAAAGTGTACAGTGCACTTAATTATTCAATGGTCCTAGCAAGTGCAGCTCAGGAGATATCAACCCAAGGGGCAAACTTCGTTTAAGTTTCCACATTTCCACTGTAAAAGACCAAGAAATGGGACAACAAATGATGGAGCTTGCAGTACATGCGAAAACATGCTGAAAATTACCAAAGTTGCAGAAGAGATAAAATGAGTGAGACGGTTCAACTTCAACTTTGGCTTGTTTTGGCGACTTAAATTTGACAAGATACACCATCAGAATCTGATTGACCTAATGTCTGTAAGTGGAGCCACTTGGAGAAGTAACCACCTAATTGGTGACCAAAATTGGTACGAGTGACAAAACAGGGTAATGTGTGAGGGTGCGGTGCACGGTACGCTCAGATCAACCAACTACGGCACACCCTCGCACATTACCCTGTTTTGGTTGATCTGAGCGTAACGTGTACCGTATCGGATGATAGGTACGTAGAATCATGTGTAAAAAGTTTCAAACTATTTGAGAGTATCTAAAGGTTCATGAATCCAAGGACATTGTAGGAAGTATTGTGCAAGCATCTCGAATATGGAATCTCAGAATACCATTCAAAATACTTTTTTGCTTCCCCAAATTTCATAATATATATATATATACTCACACATATATACACGGGGATACACGCATACCCACATATAACTTTTCAAAGTCTGGGATTCTTAATTATCTTTTATGATTTACCCAAATAAACAAAAGTTGTCTTTAATTCTCATTTATCTCCACTTACGTTTATCTTTTTGTTCATTTTGGCAGGGATGAAGATAAGAATATTATTTTGCAGTACATTTCATGCATGTGTTGTTAATCTTATGTCCCCTCTTAATTCATTTATATTTGACAAATGGTTGTTCACTCCATGGGTTGTTACTCGAAATTTATATGATAATTTCTAAATCGTGGATGGTGGGATACATTTTAATTTTGCTAATTTAGTTAGGTTTCCTAGAAAAAATCCCATTAATTTATCATTTCTTTGCGACAAATATGACCTTGTTAAATGTATAATCTATCGATTGAGTGGCCAAGTAACTCTCATCATTGAAGTACAAGTTTTGTGGTCTGAATTTGCTAAATAAACCTACTCTTGTCTCTTCTGTACGACTATGCAAACATGCTTTTCTCATGATGAATTCAAGTTTTCAATGTGCAAGGCTTGTTGTTTGTTCGAGCTTAGATTTCATATCATCAAGGGAAGGTGAGAAGCGCTTGGCCAAGTTAGCTAGATGGAGTGTTGTGACTTTGTGTGAAGACAACCTGTGAGGTTGTGGCTGCCGCTGGAAAAACAGTCTGGCTCCCCAGTCAGTGTAAAGGTTCCTAGATCTAATTTTTTTTGTGACAATCATGGGCGTCCCAACAGAGTCAGAGTGTGTTTGAGCTTATCATAAAAGCTCTTATAAGATCTTGCTGTCTGAATCAGTGCCCGACAACCAGTAGTACTGCTGTTTTGTGACTCTGCCAGGGCAGAAAGTTCTGGAATGGGATCTTGTGCATGCATGTCTAAAATATTGAATCTTAATTTTTAAAAAAAATCATATTTATATCTGTTTTCAGATCTCTTTATTAAAATAAAAATTATAGATTACTGTTAAATAAGAAGATAAAAATTGAGTATTTCAACTTTTATTTGAGCTTGGCCCCCTCCCTCCGCCACTGTCAGTGAGAGGTATTGGACAATTTCAATCGGGATTTTGAGCCGGACCCACCCAGTTTCATAATTGTATGTCCTTCATGCTTAATAATTGTATAATTGTTGATTACCCAGCAAAACTCCATTTGTGGTCCATTGCTAAGCCTACTTGGATTTCCAAGACTGACGTGTCTGAGGCTTTGAGCTCAGGCTTCTCAGACTCAGACACTCGCAGAGTCATTTCTATGTGATTAAATATACATTTGAGTGGAAACAAACCCTTTGCACAATCGAAAGCTTGAACCAAAACTTGGTCAGGCGTAAAGAAACCTATATTATAGGTATATTGGTGGAAACGTTTTAGTTTGAGTGCATGATCATGCATGAGCCTGCAGCCAATATTCTAAAGCATCCCCCCCAGGAGCTTATAGAACAGAATGTTACTACTTCAGTAACATACCATTTGCATCCACCCAGTTTCAGTTTAAGGACTTCTCCAAACTCCGACATGAAAGTTCTTAATCTCAAGTGGATATTCTCACCAGCTAGCTAGGCTGATATCCTGGAAAAATCTCCCCCACAACTAATCACACTCTTCTACCAATTGTGTGGCTTCAAAATCTGCCAGACCTTCACTGCAAAGTTGTTCACCTAATCCCTGCATAAGATAAACATGTATCTGTCACATTTGTAGTCAATCATGCACTTCTTGGTAGGTTATACATGTTGAGAGAGATAACGACAAACAAAACAGCGGAATAATTCTTCTCTCTAGATGAAAGCAAATAGAGCGCAATCTCAATAATTATATGTACTGAAAAATAATCTCAAGATAATCAATCACACCAAGCCAGAACGACACAAGCAATTTTTACGTGGAAAACTTCCCCGGTGTGAGGAAGAAAAACCACGGGACCTAGTCCAGTCAAATTTCCACTATAAACCAAATAATGGGTACACAAAGTCTTCTCTAGTCACAACTAGAGGCTACAACTCAGATCTTCAAGATGATATCAATCTTGGCAAATACAACGGAAAAACAACGTAGAGAAAATACCAACAATTTGCGGTTACTGTTCACGCGTACGAACCACTGTTCCTGAGCTCAAAATCTGATCTTCACCGTTCAGATGATAGCCCCTTGTGTCGTGAACGCCTCCTCCAAATTTCAGCTCGATCGGACCACAGACGAAGCGGGATCTAGCCTTTGATGAAACCTGGGCGTGAAAGAGAAAAACTGCCTCTTTCTTTTTCTTTCTCTTCTTTTAATCCGTACAACTTTCAAAGAACTCATCCTTAGGGTTATAAGTTAAAACCCTAATGGGCTTTGGGCCTTATTAAAGACCCCCATTGGGCTTTCCTTCACATAGAAGGAATAAACCCAACAAATCTCCCCCTTCCGACTATGTGGAGGAAATCGCCATCCCGGCGATCGAACAACAATCTTCAAGCTTCTGTCTTGGTAGTGCTTTTGTTAACATATCAGCACCATTATTGTCAGTGTGAACTTTCTCAAGTTCCAGTAATTTATCATTCAACACATCTCTGATCCAATGGTATCGAATATCAATATGCTTCGATCTTGCATGAAAACTGGAATTCTTAGCAAGATGAATAGCACTCTGGCTATCACAAAACAACACATACCTTTCTTGCTTGAAACCAAGTTCTATCATGAACTTCTTTGTCCATAGCAACTCTTTAGCAGCTTCTGTTGCTGCAATAAGTTCTGCCTCTGTCGTAGAAAGGGCAATACACTTCTGAAGTCTTGATTGCCAAGCAATAGCCCCACCTGCAAAAGTGATCAGATAACCCGAAGTAGACTTCCGAGTATCTACATCTCCTGCCATATCTGCATCTGTGTAGCCAACTAGTAATGGTTGTCCAATTCCAAAACCAAGTCTCACACTGGAAGTGCCTCGAAGATATCTCATGATCCACTTAACAGCATTCCAATGATCCTTTCCCGGATTTGACATGAATCGGCTAACTACACCCACTGCATGAGCTATATCTGGTCTTGTGCAAACCATCGCATACATCAAACTTCCTACTGCTGAGGCATAAGGAACTCTTGCCATGTCTTTCATTTCTTCATCTGTAGAAGGACATTGCTCGGTGCTCAGTCTGAAGTGGGTAGCAATAGGAGAACTAACCACTTTAGCGTTGTCCATATTAAACCTTTGAAGCACTTTCTCAATGTACTGCTCTTGTGACAAATACAACTTCTTATCTTTCCTGTCACGACTGATTCTTATGCCAAGAATTTTCTTCGCTGGTCCCAAGTCCTTCATGGCAAAGGACTTACTCAACTGCATCTTCAGTGTGTCGATTCTTAAAGCATTCCTGCCAATAATCAACATGTCATCCACATAAAGCAGTAAAATGATAAAATCATCATCAGAGAATTTTTGAACAAATACACAGTGATCAGAAGTTGTCTTCTTGTAGCTTTGCTCTACCATAACAGACTCAAACTTCTTATACCACTGTCTCGGTGCTTGCTTCAGCCCATATAGACTTTTCTTCAGCTTGCACACGTAATCATCTTTACCTTTCACTTTGAAACCCTCTGGTTGTTCCATATAAATCTCTTCCTCCAAATCACCATGAAGGAAGGCAGTTTTCACATCCATCTGCTCAATTTCTAAATCAAGAGTAGCTGCTAGGCCTAGAACAGTACGAATTGAAGACATCTTTACAACTGGAGAGAAGATTTCATCAAAATCAATACCTTTTCTCTGACCGAAACCTTTGACAACCAATCTAGCCTTGTACCGTGGCCGTGAAGTGAACTCATTTTGCTTCACCCTGTAAATCCACCTATTCTTCAAGGCTCTTTTACCTTTAGGTAGTTTCACTAATTCAAAGGTGTGGTTATCATGCAACGACTGCATCTCATCTTGCATGGCCTCAACCCAGTCTGTCTTGTGTTCATCTTCCATAACTTCTGCAAAACACTCGGGCTCTCCCCCGTCAGTCAATAACACATATTGTTCTGCTGAATACTTAGTGGAAGGATGTCGGTCTCTGGTAGACCTCCTGGATGAAACCTCTGGCGGAATCTCCGGCACTGTCAACTGCTCATCAGTCTGAACATCTAAGGGAACATCCACATCACCTGTAGTCTGGTGGTGATCCTGAATATCATTCTCAACCTGAGTTGGCAAATTCTTTAATGGAACTAAATCCATGTCAATCAAACTATCACCTTTCTGAGACACAGATTTCTCTGCTTTCTGAATATCCTGAATAGTCTGATCTTCGACAAACACGACATCTCTGCTTCTCAAAACTTTCTTTTCAGCTGGATCATAAAATCTGTATCCAAACTCATCTTGACCGTAACCAAGGAATATGCATTTTCGCGTCTTCACATCAAGTTTGGACCTTTCATCTTTGGGAATATGCACAAATGCTAAACACCCAAATACACGTAAATGATCGTATGAAACATCTTTACCTGTCCAAATTCGGTCTGGTACATCAAACTGTAGAGGAACGCAAGGTGTAAGATTCAACACATGAACAACTGTACTCAACGCCTCACCCCAAAAGGATCTTGGCAAATTTGCTTGTGAAAGCAAGCATCTAACTCTTTCCACCAATGTTCTGTTCATCCTTTCAGCTATGCCATTCAACTGAGGAGTTTTTGGAGTAGTCTTTTGATGTCGAATTCCCTGTTGTCTGCAATACTCATCAAAAGGACCAGAATACTCTCCCCCGTTATCTGTACGGATGCACCTCAGCTTCTTCCCAGTCTGTCTCTCAACTAGGGCTTGAAATTGTTTGAACACAGCCAACACTTGATCTTTTGTCTTCAAAAAATATACCCATAACTTCCTTGAACGGTCATCTATGAAGGTTACAAAATAGCTTGAGTCACCAAGTGTTCTTGTCTTCATAGGGCCACATACATCTGAATGCACTAAATCCAATATCTCTGACTTTCTCAAAGAAGAGGAATTCTTGAATGAGACTCTGTTCTGCTTCCCTGACAGACAATGATTGCACCTTTTCAGATCTGTATTTTTCAACCCAGACAGTAGACTTTTCTTCCCCAATATGGCTAATCCTTTCTCAGTCATGTGAGCAAGCCTCTTGTGCCATAGTTCTACTGTACCATCTGTTTCCATCGCATTAACAATGTCGTTGGAAATCTTTGCCTGCATAATGTATAACGCAGATAACTTCTTACCTCGAGCCACAACCATGGCACCCCGAGTAAGCTTCCATTGACCATCACTGAAAGTGCTACAATACCCATTATCATCAAGTTGACCTGCAGAAATCAAGTTCAAACGAATGTCAGGAATATGTTTCACATTTTTAAGAACCAATCTTGTGCCATTGTTCGTCTCCAGATACACATCTCCAACACCAATGACTTTAACCAAGCCATCATTGCCCATCTTTACAGTTCCATAATCACCAGATCTATAGGATGTAAATAAATCTTTTCGAGATGTAGCATGAATGGATGCACCACTGTCAATCACCCAACTGGTCTCTTGGCATGCAACATTAATCACCTCATCTTCATAAATAATGAGGAAGTCCGCAGGAGTAGTGGTAGCAACTCTACCATCACCATCTTTGTCAGTCTCATTTTTCATTTCATTCTTGTATTCTTTTTTCAATTGCCTGCAATATTTTCTGATGTGTCCCTTTTTACCGCAATGATAACACTCGACATTAGAGAACCTGTTGGACTTGCTTCTGCCTTTATCTCTGTTCTTCGGACCTCTGCTCTTGCTTCTCCCCCTCTTTTCTGTAACCAAGACTTCTGACTGTGAAGAGGATCCTTGTGATTTTCTTCTCATCTCTTCATTTAACAGACAACTCTTGGTCATATCCATTGTGATTACACCATCTGGAGCGGAGTTGGACAAAGAAGTTCTGAGCGTCTCCCACGAGTCCGGTAATGAACCAAGCAACCATAACCCCTGTATCTCATCATCAAACTTAATACCCATTCCAGCTAACTGATTAATAATTCCTTGGAATGTATTCAGGTGATCAGATAAGGGAGTCCCATCCTGGTATCTCAAAGCCATCATCTGCTTAATTAGAAACATCTTATTATTTCCAGTTTTTCTAGCATACAACTGTTCAAGCTTACTCCATAGAGTACGTGCATGTGTCTCCCCACTAATATGATTCAAAACATTGTCATCTACCCATTGCCTGATATACCCACACACCTGTCGATGCAACAAAGTCCATTCTGTATCGGACTTGTTAGCCGGTTTTTCAGTAGCAAACACCGGTAGATAATAATCTTTTACATAAAGAAGATCTTCCATTTTTCCCTTCCATATGTGATAATTTGAACCATTGAGGTTAACCATTCTACTCACATTTGCTTCCATAACTCAAATTGTCAACCAAACAACTTTGCAACCACAGCTCTGATACCACTTTGTTGAGAGAGATAACGACAAACAAAACAGCGGAATAATTCTTCTCTCTAGATGAAAGCAAATAGAGCGCAATCTCAATAATTATATGTACTGAAAAATAATCTCAAGATAATCAATCACACCAAGCCAGAACGACACAAGCAATTTTTACGTGGAAAACTTCCCCGGTGTGAGGAAGAAAAACCACGGGACCTAGTCCAGTCAAATTTCCACTATAAACCAAATAATGGGTACACAAAGTCTTCTCTAGTCACAACTAGAGGCTACAACTCAGATCTTCAAGATGATATCAATCTTGGCAAATACAACGGAAAAACAACGTAGAGAAAATACCAACAATTTGCGGTTACTGTTCACGCGTACGAACCACTGTTCCTGAGCTCAAAATCTGATCTTCACCGTTCAGATGATAGCCCCTTGTGTCGTGAACGCCTCCTCCAAATTTCAGCTCGATCGGACCACAGACGAAGCGGGATCTAGCCTTTGATGAAACCTGGGCGTGAAAGAGAAAAACTGCCTCTTTCTTTTTCTTTCTCTTCTTTTAATCCGTACAACTTTCAAAGAACTCATCCTTAGGGTTATAAGTTAAAACCCTAATGGGCTTTGGGCCTTATTAAAGACCCCCATTGGGCTTTCCTTCACATAGAAGGAATAAACCCAACAAATTATCTCCCCCTCACACATCGGGCCCTGGGTTGGATGCAGACAACCCGTTTCTCCCATGGACTGTTGGGCCTAAGACTTGTTGGTAAACCTGGGCTCCGATACCAGTGTTAGGTGGTCTTGGGCCTTCTCAACCCCAAAAGCTAGCTCAAGAGGTGAGGTTTTCCCTCACACTTATAAACTGACCATCAACCCCTTCCACAACCGATGTGCAACAATACAGACAAAACAAACCCCATGATTCATCCTTTTTTGTCTTCTTTCGAGTATCGTCTCCCTTTTTGATTAACTAAAGCCAAGTTGGATAAGCAATTAGAGGTTGGAACTTCTTTATGTTAATCCAGGGCTACAAGAATTGAACCCCCATATATTGGCCCGCCAGTAAGCTCTAGAAAGGACAATGCTTGCTAACTAACCCTCTTAAGGTTATAAATCTTTCAGCGGGTCGTGAGAACATTTGGGGAAAATACTGCCTTTCAGCAGGATCAGGGGGGAAGGTGAGTGCAATATTGCGTGGAAAACTGGCAGTAAAATTGTTAGAAGGAAGAGAGAGAGAGAAAAAGGCCAAAACAGTAAAATTTTGACAGGTTACCATTACCTAGTTCTCCAGAATTACCATAACAAAGAACAAAATCTTCAAAAGATTACAGAGAACAGATGGATAAATTACGTTCTGCTACTTCTTAGTCCCTGCTTTCTTTATTCCTCGACATTTGCCAATATTTACTTTAAAAAAGATAATAACTTTTTAGACTAAGAATTGATGATGTTTAGGGGTATCAGTTATGCACCTCCTAGATCTGTCCCTGTTTCAACCAAATTCAGTGTTGTTGGAAACAAAATTTCAGTTATTATATTATGCGATCCAATCAGCTCTTACTTTGGGCACCATTAGTTTTTGAGGCAATTGGTGGTTTAATATGTCTGCGTGTTTGATTGTTAAAATTTTAGAGTATGAGAGTTGATAAAAAAAATAAAGATAATTTATAGAAGTTAATGAAAAAGTAAAGTTTGAAAATATTTGAATGAATATTATAATGAACAAAATAATTTAATGGAGAGAGATACATTATTTTGTAATTTTTTTATTTAACCCCAACAGAATCAGTTAACCAAAGTACAACTCATGAAGATAAAGTTTTCACGATTGGATGCACACGATAGAAAAGAGAGTTCAGTTATTGTACTGAGCATGCTGAGCCACATCTGGGATTAAAAGTTGGAGATCCGACAGCTGTGGTTAAACACATCATTTAAATATTTAAAACATTTTAATTGATGTGGCGCAATCTGGACCATTGAATTTTGAATATTCTAATATCAATCGTGGCTCAGCATGCTCAGCACAATAGTGCTTAGCACAATAACCAGACTCATAGAAAATATACCACCCAAAAGACTACGATACAGAGCAGTTGGAAGATGAAACCTGAGAAAGAGGTAATAAGTGAAAGGAGAGAAATTCAATATAAAAGAGAAGACAAAAGAGAAGAGAGCTACACAATTCATAATACAACAATTTCTGATTCTAAGAAAGACGATATAGAAAAATTAACTTATGGCATGTTCGTTTAACTAAAAATTATAGAATTTGAATTCAACTTTTAAATTTATACTCTTAATATTACTCCTACACGCATATCAATACAATTCAATATTACCTTTTTTATACACGTCAATACAATTTTTACACGTATACCAATAAAGCTCAAACATCACTTAAATATTAACACTATTCTTAGAATTCAACAAATTTTCTTAAAACGAACATGCCCTTAATCATATGATGATTCACTCCCTATTAAAAGAAGCTTTTGTTGATATTATTCAGGAAGAATTTGCATTCGTACACAACTGATTCATCACCAACCATCCCGATACGTGTATCAAATCCTAATGGACGTTGTATCAAAACTGCATTTTTGGGATCTGATAGTACGGATGGAATTATTGGAATGTTTGAGTGTGAAAATTTTGGTTATTGAGGTTTGAGAAATATTATAAAATAAAGATATGTTATTGGAATTGGTGAAAAAATGAAGAGATAAATGTTTAATAAATATTATAAGAATAAAAATTATGTGATAAATTTTTTTATTATTAAACCCAAATGATTAAGGTGAAACAAGACCTATGATTCTTGGCTTTCATAGTTGGATTATCACACGGGCCGACTGGGAGGAAAGCCCATTTAGAGGTCTCCGACATGGGCGTGTAATCTGGGTCGCGGAACTTGTAAGTTGTAAGCACGCACAGACAGCATCAGTTGTGTTATGTCGATCGATCATGTCGGCTGTTTTAGAATCATGACATGGCGCGTAACAGAGGCTATTGTGAAGTTTCCGCGAAGTTGTGTTCTTGTCTTGCTAGCTGGGACTGGGAGAGAGGAACTCAGGAAACTTCGGGATTACCTTTCTCTCTCTCTCCTCTTCTCCCTCTACCAACGAATCAACGATCGAAACTCTGACCAAACGGGACTTCACAACCCGCATACGGCATACCACCAAGTTATATGTGTTTCAAATGAACAATTGTTGAACCCAACGTTAGTCATATGTCGATCAGATTAATGTTGGACATTTGCTAATCATAAATAAAATCATTTGTCTCTACGGTTAAATTACCTAATTTAACAACCCGAGTCAGCAACAAGAATTACTCTTAACAGATGTAATTTCTCACATTTTGGTTGATTTATTGAATAAGACTCGAACGAAACAATTTTCTTTAGTCCCTTTTTTTTGCTCTGTTGTAATATGTTTTACCTTATCATAATTATCTATCAAACCAAATATTTGTGTGTTTTACCAAAATTAGCCATCTAGCCAATCAGTCAATGGATCGAGTTCTCTAACTATTACAACAAACCATCTGTCCATTAGGCTTATCTTAGACAGTATCTTCTTTTGTCTTCCAGAACAAGTTCGAGAACGATAAGGTTCAATCAGGAGGACGTGTAAAACATTTGGGTGTACATTATTCGTTTTGGGGTACGTTCGGGTAGGTGAAGGATCCGAACATAGACCGAATCTGGCCCAGGCCGAATCTATATAAACTTCTCAAAGAGGACGGAGAAGTCCGGGTTACTTATCTCAGAAAACGAGGAAAAAGAACAGAGCAGTCGAAGATGTTCTGCCTTCTCTAGTACATTTCTGAAAACCCTAATCTTCCTTTGGTCAAAGGAATTCGTGCTTTGACGAAATCTTAGGTAAGCCGTCTCCGATTCTCGTTCACTTTCGTGTTCCTATTCTTTTGCTTTCTGGGTCCAGAATTAGGTCTGCACATTGCATTGAACTTTGCCTCAATTTGATCGAATTCAAGAGACAGGGTTTTTGTTTTTCTCCTCAACAACCGAAGCCCGTTAGTGATTTTCCATCTGGGTTTTGGTTTCCCTAAGGTTTAGTTGGCTCTAGTGGATGAAATTTGAGAATTTTAGTAAGGGTGACTAGAAATGAAGGTCTTGAATGGCTTCCGCAGGGCAACAAGCCCAAAATTCCGTGCGATTTTCAATGGGTTTGGTGCTGCAGTATTATTTTTCTTATTTTACAACCGGGGAGATATCTTGACGGCCCCTCTTGTCGGGCGATCTTCCTTGTTTTCCGATTCGTATTTGACTCCTCCAGCAGTTGTTGATGATGGGTCGAGTCATATTACCGTGATTCATCGTCGTATTGGTGAAGTTGGTGTTAACGCATCGGGTTTAAGTGACGAGTCTAGTGAAATTAATCTGGGTGTGAGCGATCCTGCACGATGTTACGGATTACGTAAAGGTGAGGGCTATATCAACGACTGCGAGTACTTGAAAGCGCACCCGGAATGTTCTGCGGGCGGGTTTTTTGATTACTTAAAGTTCTTATATTGTGACTGTCGAAATTTCAGTGTGTTGGGTTACGCAGTGATGGTCATGTGGCTTGCCACGTTGTTCTATCTATTAGGCAACACTGCAGCCGATTACTTTTGTTGTTCTCTCGAGCAGCTCTCAAGCCTGTTGAAGCTGCCTCCTACTGTTACTGGGGTTGTGCTTCTTCCACTTGGGAATGGAGCACCGGATGTGTTTTCCAGTATTGCTGCTTTTGCGGCTACAGATGCCGGTGCCGTGGGTCTTAACAGTGTGTTAGGTGGTGCGGTTTTTGTTACTTGTATAGTTGTGGGGACAGTTTCTTTATGTGTTGCAGAGAAGGGGATTCAGATTGATCGGGGATGCTTCATAAGGGATATCAGTTTCTTTGTAGTCACTCTTTTGTCGCTCTTGTTGATTTTGATCATTGGTAGGGTCAGTGTTGTGGGAGCCATTGCTTTCATCTTGATTTATGTGGTTTATGCATTGTCTGTTGCTGCAAATGAGATTTTTAGGAAACATGGACAGAGGTTGGAGCTGGATGTTGTTAGACCATTGCTTCCTGTCGGAGTAAATATGCGTTCCCAAGGAAGTGAAGAGGATATGTCACTATATCACTCTTTGCTTGACATTGACCGTGATAGTGATCTACACCATCTCCATGGTTCCTTGCCACAATGGATGTGGTCAAATGTGGCGATATATTCCAACCAGACGATGAAGAATATGGCATTGGATGGTGAAATGCCCGAGTGGGGGTGGAGTGATGAGAGCATGGAAAAAAATTGGTCATTCTCATGTTGCAAGCTATTTCTATTAATGGAGATGCCATTGACACTGCCAAGAAGGTTAACAATTCCATTAGTCAAGGATGAAACATGGTCGAAGGTATATGCTGTTTCTAGTGCTGCATTGGCTCCCATTCTACTGGCGTTTCTGTGGAATTCCCAGGACAATGTAAGTTCTGGAAGTAGAATTATTTCATATTCTATTGGCATTGCAGTGGGTGGCACACTTTCTATTCTTGCATATCGGTATACCGAATCTGATCACCCCCCTCGGAGGTTTTTACTTCCCTGGGTCTTGGGTGGATTTGTTATGAGCATAGTATGGTTCTACATGATTGCAAATGAGCTTGTTGCTCTGTTGGTGGCATTTGGTGTGATCTTAGGTATTAATCCATCCATTCTGGGATTGACTGTTTTAGCCTGGGGCAATTCTATGGGTGACTTAGTATCAAATATTGCATTGACAATGAGTGGTGGGGATGGCGTGCAAATTGCGCTATCTGGATGCTATGCAGGTCCCATGTTCAACACACTTATTGGTTTGGGGATCTCCATGCTGCTTGGAGCATGGGGAAAGAGTCCTGGGTCATACATAATTCCACAAGATAGTAGCTTGTTTTACACAATGGGATTTCTCATATCAGGACTAATCTGGGCACTTGTTGTTTTGCGCCGGAATGACATGCGCCCTAGCAGGACATTAGGAGTGGGCCTCATCACCCTCTATTTGATATTTCTTTCTTTTAGGTTGAGCATTGCTTTGGGACTTGTATCGTTGGCAGATGCAACCTGACGTTTGAGTTTGGGTAATTGAATAGACCAGTTGATCCGAAACCTTTTGGTGGGAGTTAATTGTACTGGCAGAGAAAGCCAATGTTGTATCTTTTAGACATGATGTACATCTACATAGATAATAGAATGCTACCTTATTAAATACATGTTGCTGGCTGCCTGGCTCTTTGTATTTTGTGTGTTTCTATTAGGGTCTTGCTCCGTAGGTTCTTCAACTGTCCATATCCATAACTGTAGACGGATCTAACCCTTCGATTGTTTGTTCATTTTCTTCACACTTCTGATTTGAATCCCAGTTTAACTATATTGTAACAGATATTGCATTATTTGAATCACAAGAAAAAAGAAATGCGTTTCTTTTGTTTGATATTATCGACTCTTCATTTATTGTATGCATTTGTATGCGCAATCTAATAGTTTGAATTTAGACAAGCAATCTTCCTTGCCAGAAACAGATCATGAAGGGCCAGATTATTTCTATCCTTCCTCTCTCTCTCTCTCTCTCTCTTGGATGATTGATGGAAGGCAAATTAGATAAGATCATGGGCCTGTGAGAAAAGGGGTGGGAAGATCCTCGCGAAAGAAAAGGTAAATAAGCCACGGCTACTCAACCACACAACATTAATCAATTGATCATTAACAGAGATTGATGTCGGAGTCACAAAAGAAAGAGAAAATACTACTTTTCTTCGATTTTCTTCTTGTATAACAGTATAAGGGATTCTTAATGTTGTTGTTGAGCTTCATACTACTGTATTTTGTTTTGTGCACGAATTGTTTAACAAGTGCAAGCAAAAACGAAAACCAAACATATAATACAGTACCCTGCCCAACCCTTTGTTGTGACTGCTAAAGGACGTGGACCCGATATATATGCCCTTCGTCTCGGAGCGACACGCCGTTAGTGTTATATTGACGTCAGATAGTTGCCGTCGCTCTTTCGGCGACTTCTCTACACTTTACTGGCAGACCATCACGTAGAGTGATCCTAAGCGTAATCAGACGATAGAAGGAGCAGCTGTGATCTAAGATCTTCATGGCGACAGTGACAATACTCGTCTCTCTCTCTCTCTCTCTCCATGACGTCAGAGGCGCACAGTAACTTGTTAGCGCCTAGAACTGCTAACATGATCCTCCAGCGGTTCACGTTTCAGCAAAGACATCGGACCAAGCGCATTCTTCGCTTTGTAACTTGTAAGGTCTTGTCACTTGTCTTTTGGCAACCTCGAGGAAACTGGCCTTCTCTCGTCCTTTGCTTCGTTTGTTCATTAATATTTAATATTTCAAAAGAGCGTCAAGTTTTTGTGTAGATAAAAGAGCGTCATGTTAATTCGCTTTTGTAGTCTTGTTTAGTTCTTTTTGTACGCAATTAGCTTTTGTAGTTAAGTTAATAATCTTTCCATCGCTTGTAAGGTCGCTCTAGCGTGTCCTGCGGGCTGCGTGACAGTCACGTGTGGAGGTTTTGCAAGCTCCAGTGCCCTACTTCTCTCTCTCCCCCACTGCAAACTTACAGGCACTATTTCAGGTACCCAAGGCTTTTAGTCTCTCAAGTCTTAAACGGTCTCGAACTTGCCCTCGAGTACACTGAGCGGTCTCTTCAAGTTTTCCAACTATAAGTCTAAAACATCGTTTTACTGTCATCATCTTCCATGGACTCACATTGCATGGTCTTGTAGAACTGTGGCCTGGTTTTAAAGAGCACTGTGAGAGGGTTGTTACTTGTTATGGAGGGCCGGATCCATTCTTCTTCTTCGTCGTCGGGGTCCTCCTTGGGTAATACTCCAGAGTCGCAGCCTAAGTGTCCAAAGTCACCGCCGCCGGGGGCTTTGGATTTGTATGGGAAGCGAAGGCAGACGCTCAAGGTTCAGGTCTTGGAAAGAGAGATTTGTTTACTTCAGGTCGGCATTATTGTTACTTATTTGCATAATTATACTACGTGGGGTGGCCTACGAAATGGTTGATTTGAAGCACATTGCGACTTCGAGGGATAGGCTTTCTTTGTTTTTCGGTCTTTGGATACGATGTTAAGACGTCGGGTGTGGAGTTCTGGATTGAATCCGAGCGGCAGAATCCGGAACTTTATGCCACCTCCAGCCTATTGTATTTCCACCATAACGCACTTCACCCATGTTGCTTCCAATGACAAGATAATGTCTCCTTAATTTCTTCAACATCAATTTGGGTGCATAGACACAGAGGGCGACTTCTTGTTAGGATTAGGTTCAGTTATTTCTATTCCGCAGTTCAATTTGCTACTTTTATGTAAATTTTAACAATGCCGCATGCGGATCCTATAAAAGTCCTTATTACATCATGGATTCATGAAAGTGAAAATTAAGTGTAATAGAGGGAAATTTCCTCTGTTTTTTTTTGTCTGTTTATGATCAATCTTCCTTTTGTTTGGGGTGTGGTGATTGATAAAGTGGAAAATTGGCTACCCAATTCTATTTTCTATGTTCTGTTTAGTTTGATATGCTAAACAGCTATCCAAATTACCTGTTTATGCAAGCAGGAGGAGTTAAAATTACTTGAAGACCTTGAACCTGCCTCTGGATGCTGCAAAGAGTATGTGCTTTCTTTATTGATTTAACACAGAATTTGTTGGGTTTGTCAATATAATAAGCTTATTAGGCATTCAGTTCATGTCATGCTATGATCACATTTGACTTCCAACACTTTATTGACAGGCTAGACACATATATGGGGGCTAAAACAGAACCTTTCATAGCAAGGTATGGCGCTTTTTTATTTCAATATAATTCAACTTTTCCCTAATCCTAGGATCTCTCGCTACTAAACAGGAATAAGGAGACCCTTCAGTCCCATCATGCCTGGAAGAGAATCTGGTAACTTTTTGTGGCCTTTTCTTCATTTTAGTTCACGAATATCTTTGGTAATTATGGTTATATTTTCATCTACAGATAAAAAGACTTTGTTTGAAAGGAAATTAATCTTGAAAAAGATCAAAGTTTTGTAACCAATTGTAAAACGAGGAAGGTTCAAATGGAGACAATCTAATTTGTGGTTCTCAGAGTAGCCTTTTATGGTCATTGTTATAACCTTGTACATTTGCTCAATGTTCTTTGTGAGCTGATTCACTCCTACAAATTGGGTCAGTGTAGTTCACCAATACTGTGCCGGCGTAGGTCGTATTAATTTAAAAGAACTGCATGGACATTGCAAAAGAAAACTTTCAAACCATCTCCTCGATGACTATCTGACTGACTTACTCGTTATTGTCCTAACTAATGGTACAAATGTGTAGTGTTCTGCTTTCTTCATGAGGCTAAACATAGAGCAGAGGTTGATGAAAGTGTCAGTCCAATGCATTGAGATAGGGGAGGGAGAAATTAACTATATACACAGCTTATATTATACACTACTGTCGAGCAGGTCCAAATTTTGTCGCAAGTTTCGATGGATTCGCTGTACTAGAGGCTGCTCTCGTCATCTAGAAATGCCAAGCTGCTGTACCAGCTGTAGGTCTGCTAACTTCCAACAGCCTGGCTGCCGCTGCTTAAAGAAGATAAGTTGTCACAATCATTGCAATTGTCTAGGTTCATGCCCATCTTTCTCCTGCCGCTGTTTCAAAATGTCCCTCTAAATCTACAAATGTAAGTTATCTGCCCTATATGTGCCAAGACCAATTGTAATCCATGCTATCCACAGGATTATATTGTCATCCCATTTGCACCTTGCCCAGCAGATCCTCTAAATACTCTAAAACACAAATTCGGGTTTGCCAAGCATGTTCAATGTTGGTTATGAAACAATAATATGGTTCAATGCTTCAAGTCGAACCTTTGTCCAGGTCATCTTTACATGAAATTTCATTGCAGATGAAACTCTGGATTATAAAATATCCTCGAAAAAATTTGGTCGGCAGTGTCCTCTTCTTGCTACAGAAGTAGATGTCCCAAATTGTGTCTGATAGTCCCTTGAATTGCGTCTACGTTTCAATGGTAGTACTGCAGCCTAAATTGGCATGTAGCAGAATAGAGAGAGTGCACGCTATGTAATTCTCAGATGCTTTCTTACCCCTTAAGAAACAGTGTCTTATCGAAGGTTAAGTGGACTCTGAAGGAAAGGCTTCCAATAGTCAAAATATTTGTTCTTTTAAGTTTTAGATGATTTAGGCATCTATATTCATCATTGGGTTGACTTAATGGTTAGGGTGAACTTAAGAATGTGTGAATAAGAATCTCAAATTCACTTTTCCATAGTTTCATATTGGAACTTGTTTAAATTGGGAGTCGTGAGGGCAATGAACCTGCGCTAACTCTTTAGGGATTGTCCGTAGAGTTAAGGCCTCGTAAGGCGCCCAAGATTTCTCTTGCTACCAAAAGAAAATCATATGTAGTTTCTATATCGTAGGCTTTCTGTTTTGTAATTGATCGGAATGCCACCTAACAGGAAGGAACACGTGAATTTGAATCTGGGTGAACTACTAGACAGGCTAGTACGTCCTGATACTTGTTTCTACTGACACCCAACTCCATTTGTGATTGCTTTGAAGGGATTGGTGACGGAGGCCGATCTAAGGCAAGTAATGGGCACAACCGGTTGACAATCGCACCAAATTTCCATATTTGTCAGAAAATCAATATTACAAGGAACATATTACTTACCCAAGAAAAGGCACATAAATATCGAACGTGTTGTCGTTTAGTAAATACCTTTTGTTTCTACGCGTTGTCGTGTAGTCAATAAAGTCATTACAATTGTCCCCACCAAGTTTTATCTTGGCACATGGAGCCATTGATCCGCTTAACCTTTTCTGTACCAAAAGAAGCACTGTGTCACTGACCGATTGGGTTTTCAGACCTGGCGTATATCAAGGGCCCCACTTCCACTATAGACGGAGGCCCACAGGCCACAGCTGCATGGACAGTCGTTGGCCATGGTATTATACAAAGGAAATAAAGATTTATTAATTTTAAAGATGCACCAGATAATAATCTTCCGATGACGTGGATTACAGGATCCTTACTACTAGATACCCACGCCCTTTTGCCCTCGCTAAGATTTAAGATTCAGACCATTCTCGCCTCTCCAGTTTCTCTGGAAACAGAAAACAACACCCAGAGAAATAACTAGAACTCCTTGGCCCTCATGGCTGTTTCCTCCTCTTCTTCAGTCTTCCTTCTCCTCTGTCTCAGCCTCATCATCCCTCTCACGCTCTCGATCTCATCTGACCATCCACAAACATTCATCGTCCACGTGTCCAAATTACACAAGCCCTCTCTTTACACCTCCCAGCACCACTGGTACGCCTCGATCGTTCAATCCCTCCCTCCTTCCGCTCACCCCTCCACCAAGAAGATCCTCTACTCGTACGAACACGCCGTCAATGGCTTCTCCGTACGCCTTACGTCCGCTCAGGCCTCCCACCTCGGCCACGCCCCTGGCGTTCTCTCCGTTATGCCCGATCAAGCGCGTCAGCTCCACACCACTCGCACACCTCAGTTCTTGGGACTAGCCGATGATTCCGGTATATGGCCTAACTCTGATTATGCTGAAGATGTCGTGATTGGGGTTCTTGATACCGGAATATGGCCAGAAAGACCGAGTTTCTCGGACTCGGGCTTGTCCCCTGTTCCGATTAGCTGGAAAGGCATATGCGAGGCAGGACCTGATTTTCCAGCTTCAGCTTGTAACAGAAAGATTATCGGTGCCAGAGCTTTCTTCAAGGGATACGAATCCTACTTGGGAGGAACCATGGATGAATCCGTGGAATCGAAATCTCCAAGAGATACGGAAGGCCATGGCACTCACACCGCCTCAACAGCCGCGGGATCTGTGGTCTCCAATGCTAGCTTCTGCCAAGTATATGCTAACGGTGAGGCCAGAGGCATGGCGACCAAAGCCCGAATAGCCGTGTACAAGATTTGCTGGAAATTCGGCTGTTTGGACTCCGATATACTCGCCGCTATGGACCAAGCTATCGCCGATAGTGTTCATGTAATCTCTCTTTCCGTGGGAGCCAACGGTTACGCACCTCCTTTCGATCACGACTCAATTGCAATCGGAGCATTCGGCGCGGCCCGGCACGGCGTTCTTGTTTCATGCTCTGCAGGAAACTCTGGCCCCGGCCCATTTACTGCTGTGAATATTGCTCCTTGGATTCTCACCGTGGGTGCTTCAACCATTGACAGAGAGTTTCCGGCCGATGTGGTTCTCGGCAATGACAGGATTTTTGGGGGCGTATCGCTCTACTCAGGTGACCCTCTTGTCGATTTCAAGCTTCGGTTGGTCTATGCTGGTGACTGTGGAAGTAGGTATTGCTATGCGGGGAGCCTTCAACCTTCGAAAGTCGCCGGGAAAATCGTTGTCTGCGATCGCGGGGGGAATGCTAGAGTTGAGAAAGGAAGCGCGGTGAAGCTCGCCGGTGGTTTAGGAATGATCCTTGCTAATACTGCTGACAGCGGCGAAGAGCTCATAGCCGATTCGCATCTTTTACCAGAAACTATGGTGGGTCAGATTGCTGGTGATCAGATAAAGGATTACATAAGATTGGGCCAATTCCCAACTGCCACGATTGTGTTCCGTGGGACGGTTGTAGGGACTTCACCACCGGCTCCAAAAGTTGCCGCCTTTTCGAGCCGCGGTCCGAACCATCTAACAGCGGAGATTCTCAAGCCGGATGTTATAGCTCCTGGTGTTAACATTTTGGCTGGCTGGACTGGGTTCACTGGTCCAACCGACTTGGACATTGATCCCAGGCGTGTGGAGTTCAACATAATTTCGGGTACTTCTATGTCTTGCCCTCATGTTAGTGGTATAGCAGCTTTGCTTCGCAATGCTTATCCCAATTGGTCGCCTGCTGCGATTAAATCAGCACTAATGACCACAGCTTATAATGTGGACAATTCTGGGAATAATATAAAAGATCTTGCGACTGGAGATGAATCAACGCCGTTCATCCATGGGGCCGGACATGTTGATCCGAACAGGGCTCTAAATCCTGGGTTGGTCTATGATATGAATGTTGACGACTATGTTACCTTCCTTTGTGCCATTGGATATGATGCTAAGCGCATTGCTGTTTTCGTGAGAGAGCCTACTGGTTCAGATATATGTGCAAGAAAATCAGCTACTTCGGTGGAATTTGCTAGTCCGGGCGATTTGAATTATCCATCATTCTCAGCGGTTTTCGACCCGGACCAAGATCATGTTACATATAGGAGAGCCGTGACAAACGTTGGAAGTTCGGTTGATGCAGTTTATGAGGTAAGAGTGAATGCTCCTGCGGATGTTGAAGTTACTATTTCCCCAAGCAGGCTTGTATTCAACGCAGAGTCTCAGACCCAAACATTTGAGATTACATTTGCTAGGGGTGCTGGGTACAGTCATTCTGCTGGATACGGGTCAATTGAGTGGAGTGACGGAACTCACAGTGTGAGGAGCCCGATTGCGGTTAGGTGGAGCAGTGGATTCATGGCTTCCATTTGAGTTCGTATTTTGGGATGGTTGGTTAATGGTTATGCCCACCAAAGAGATGGAGAACTAAATGTGTGTGGGCGCGCTTGATTAGCATAATTCCTGACTACCATTTCTGATATGATTGTAAGTTATCAGTCTCTTTGTACAAAAATGGAAGATTATTGGTTTTGTTTTTCCACTTAATGCTACTGAAGTGGTTGAATATGAGCAATTTAGCTGTATTATGGCACGAAGTCAGTGCTTTGTAATGATGAACTAAGAAAGCACTGTCTTTAAAAAATATTATTGCATGAAGTCTCTGCTCTGGAATGATGAATCCCAAATCGAGGAATTACACTAGGATGCTTAAACAATCCCAAATTGCATATCTTCTGTATTGTTTGATATCTTAAAAAGTGGTTGGTAACTAGAACCAAAGCTGCTGCGGGAAGCATGTAAAGATTTTGCCAGTGGCTGCTTCGAGAAGATGAAAATAGCAATTATTATGGAGCTCCTTTTCAAATTCTAAGATCAATCTCTTAGCAAGCTAGTAGAGGAGAATGGGCATCGAGATTAAAGTAATTAGTGTATAGATAATCAGGGAATTTCATGATTACTAAGAGGAGAAAAAGAAATGAGAATAACCTACTTTTACTTATAGATATAAATTAGCTACCCTTTCCTGCATTAAAGAGTCGCTTTGGCCGAGTGGTTAAGGCGTGTGCCTGCTAAGTACATGGGGTTTCCCCGCGAGAGTTCGAATCTCTCAGGCGACGTTTTATTTTTTAACTGGAAGGTGTTGACATTTCTTGTTAGGTGACATTTTGGAAACAATTGGAGGATTGAATCAGATCCGTCAGTACGTGATCGTAATACTTCCCTCCACTCGATCCTCACCATACTCTTCATGCTCTCTTTTATGGTGGTTTTTTTTTTTTTTTTTCTAAACAACGAAAACTTTATTATTCAAAAAAATCAACTCCATTACGGAGGATCAAAGCACCAGTTCTGCCTAAGCAGTACAGAAGGTAAAAAGTCCAATGGAATACAACCAAAAAAAGAACAATCTGCAGCCCATTTTGCCAAACAGTCAGCATGGTGATTTGCTTGACGCGAGACTTTTAAAAATCTCCACAATGGTCTCTGCAACGCCATATCTCTAATGGCTTCAATAGAGAAAACAGACTCCCCTTCTACTAAAACATTCGGATCATTAATACCCAATATAGCAGTAAGGGAATCATTCTCAAATAACACTTCTTTCAAACCCCTTGACCAAGCTTCCCCAGCAGCCATTCTAATAGCCAAAACCTCTGCGAACAAAGATGACATATGAGGATAAATCTCTGAACGAGCCCATAAAGCAATCCCTCGATAGTCATAACAGATACACGCAATAGCCACAAAATCTGACTTCACAGCAGCATCTATATTAATTTTTAGAACTCCAAAAGGAGGAGCTGTCCAAACCTTGAGTTCTAATCTCTCTTTAGTTTTCCAAGCCAAAAGATGTTGTCGATAACATCTCTGTATACTATTGAACAGATGAATAGGATTCACAGAAATATCATTATGGATTTTTTGGTTTCTTGTAAACCAAATCATATCCATAGCAGCCACTACATATATCACAAAATCATGTTCATCAAGAGGATTAAGCTCAATACTCTTGATAGGATTAATAACAATCTGAATCCAATTCACAATTGATTCCAGTTGCAGCTCCTCCATACTCAACGACCATGGAGCTTGCCTCCAAATACACTGAATAACTGGACAATATAGGAATAAATGCTCAACAGTTTCCAAATCACCTTCACACAAGGGACAAAGAGAAAATTCTGACCCTGCATTTTGAAAAACTCTGGCCAAATTACACCGAGTAGGAAGAGCATTCCACACAACACGCCATAGAAAATATTTCATACGATCAGGAATTTTAAGACGCCACAAGCATTTCCATTCTTCACCAGTCAAAATTCCCACAGGTGATATACGGTCTCTACTAATCTCCAAAAAAGCATTCTTAACTGAAAATTTTTTATCTGAAGACAACAACCACTGGGCAATATCAACCTCATTATCTTGAGATATACTGATATGAAGAATTGCCTCTGCACTAGCTTCATTACAACAGTCCCTAATGATCTCTTCATTCCATTCCAAACTCTCCCTATTCCACAAATCCGCCACCTTTAAATTCACATATCTAGTATCCACCAAATCTCTAGGCACTGGCTTAAACTTCTCCAATCCCACCACCCAAGGATCTTTCCAGCAATGAACCTCTGATCTACTACCCACCTTGAAACATAAACCTTTCTCCAAGACAGAAATAGTCCTTTGAATTCCCTGCCAAAGCCAAGAACTGCCACCCATCGTTCTTTGTGGACTAATAGCATCTCCATTATAGTATTTAGCCCGGAGAACTCTAACCCATAACTTCTCACGATGATTACACATTTGCCAACCCAATTTAGCCACCAAAGCAGAATTATAGTCTGAAAATAAGCGAAACCCCAAACCACCTTGATCTTTTGGCCAACATAAAGAATTCCATGCTCTCGGCACATAATTTATGTTCTTCTCTTGTGGAAAACCCCACCAAAACTTCCTCAACACAGCATCAAGTTCAAGACAATACCTATTCGGCAACAAAAAATTTGACATGAAATAGGTAGGCAAAGCTGACACCACTGATTTAATCAAACAAGCTCTCCCAGCTTGAGACAAAATTTTAGATTTCCAACCATTAACCCTCTTCAAAATCTTCTCTTTTAATTCCATATGGGCTTGACGTTTTGATCTAGGAATAACAAGTGGTAAACCAAGGTATTTCCCAGGTTGTGCCTGATGAACAACACCTAATATATTCGTCAAAGAATCTATAGAAATCTGATCAACACTTCTACTAAAAGAAACAGATGATTTCCTTAAATTCAATGTTTGCCCCGACCAACTTGCATAAGTACGAAGCACCTCCACCACAGCTGAAGCTTCACTTATATTAGCTCGAGTAAACACCATTGTATCATCTGCAAAAAGCAAATGATTTATAGGAGGCGCCACTCGACTAACTTTAATTCCATGAATAGAACCCACATCCTCAGCCCTTGATAACATCCTTGATAATACTTCAGTACCTATTATGAACAGAAATGGAGACAACGGGTCTCCCTGCCTCAAACCCCTCTTTGGTTTAATCAACCCAAACGGAGACCCATTCAACAAAATGGAGTAAGAGACCGATGACAAACACTGACTAATAATCTGAATCCACTTCTCTGAAAAACCATAACAGCGCATTACAATCAACAAAAAATTCCACTCCATTTTATCATAAGCACGTTCCATATCCGCCTTTATCGCCATAAGCCCCCTTCCCCTTCTTCGAATACTCATATTATGAAAAATTTCATGAGCCATAGTAGAGTTCTCTTGTATAGTTCTACCAGGCACAAATGCCGCTTGAAATGGCGAAATAAGACGTGGCAGCAGCCCCTTCAGACGGTTGGAAATCACTTTAGAAAGAATTTTATATGAAACATTGCACAATGCTATAGGTCTATAGTGTGCCACCAAATTCGGGCTTTCAACTTTTGGTATAAGAGCAATGTTAGTATGGTTTAATTCATTAAGAATAAAACCAGTCCTAAACACATTTTGAACCATATCAACTACTTCTTTTTTCACCACTTCCCAATATTGTTTGTAAAACAAAGCTGTCAACCCATCCGGCCCTGGTGCCTTCCTAGACCCAATCTGTTTCACAGCCAACCAAATTTCAGTTGCATTCGGAAGTTGACAAAGACTTTCATTTTCCTCTTCTGTTATCATTGGAGATATAAGACCATCTAGATCTTGAGGAACCACAGAATCAGAAGATGAAAACAGAGTAGTAAATGAATCAACAAATAATTGACCAATATCTTGTCTATCATCAATCCATCCACCCAAAGGAGTTTTGATAAACTCAATTGCATTCCTACGTCTTCTCACTATTGTTGAAACATGGAAAAACCGAGTATTAAGATCAGGAGAAGTTAACCACTGCACTCTTGATTTTGATTTCCACAACAATTCCTCTTTACGTTGCTCTTCTACTAAAGCCAAACGCAATTGCTCTTCCAAAATACAATTATCCTCAGTTGCAGGCTGTACTTGCACCAATTCCAGCTCCTGCTCAAGCCTTTGAATATTACGGGGTAAATTCCCCACCCTCTCCCTATTCCATTTCTTCAAAGCAACCTTAGTCAACCGAATTTTCTTACATAATCTCAAAGCTGGAGAACCACCACAATAAGTTTTCCAAGCATTCTGAATTATTTTTTGACAATCCATCTCTTGTATCCAAAACTCCTCAAACCGAAAAGGAATAGCTAATGCCCTACTCCCACCCTCCGTATCAATCACTAAAGGAGCATGATCAGATGATGTAATTGGTAAATTCTTTACAGATGCTCGTGGAAACAGTCTTCTCCAATCTGCATTCACAATACCACGATCAAGCTTCTCACGAATATTTGCACTCCCATGTCTACAATTAGTCCAAGTATATGGCAATCCCATTGACCCCATATCAATCAGCCCCAATTGATCCATAATAGACCGAAGATCCCCCACTGAAGATGTTGCAAACGATCTGCCACCCTTTTTATCCTCCGGAGATAGAATGGAATTAAAATCCCCCGTGCATATCCACGGTCCCACAAATTTATCCGCCACCGAAACCACAGAATTCCAAAATCTCTCCTTTTTATTCCACTCCACAGGGGCATAAACACCTGTAAACATCCATGGTTGATTTGGTGGATCAGAGTAAATGATTGCATTAATCATATTCTCATTACACATCATAACTTCCAAATCAACACCAATCTTCCATGCTAAAACCAACCCTCCCCTTCTGCCATTAGAAGGCCACTCAACAAAATTAACAAATCCTAACTGAACCAATAATGTTGCTGATGAAGATACTTTTGTTTCAGAAAGAAACAAAATATCAGCAAAATACTTCCTCTCCAACGCCCTTAAGGAACGTGCTGCCGCCGGTCGGGCCATACCGCGACAATTCCAAATAGTTAGTCTCATTGTTCCTTTGGGGGCGTGCTTAGGCCCGCCTCCTCAGCCATTTTTACTACCTCAGAAGAATCAGCTTCATTATTGGAACTTAGCCTCAGCCCCTTCCCCAAATTCAACATACCTCCACGTCTACCCCTCCTTCCTCTACCACCTGCTCTAGCATGTTCCTTCCTCCTAGATTTAGAAAATTTCAAACACTGCAGAGTAGGATTTTTCAACTTTACTATCACTAACCCCCTGCTGTCTTCCCAAATTTTCCATCAACCTTTCTCCTTTGACAACGCCCGACATTGCTACTACACTAGTAACCCCACCCTCCTCATATAGAACCATCATCTTTTTTTTCAAAGGATTTAACTCCAAATCCTCCACTACTGACTTCCTCTTCATATTTTTCCTATCATTAGAAAACCCAACACCAGAATAATTTTGTCCAATAATTTGTTTAACATCAGTCTCCAAATTAGAATTTTTGGATTGGAGCTGGATCTCCCCAGCCAATTCTTCAAACGTACTAGCCTTTTCCTTTATGATCAGGCCCACTTGTTCTGATATCTCGTTGATAAAAGAGCCCCGAATATCAACCTCATCATTCAAATGATTTTCTAAGGGAATATTTTCCAGACTGATCTGAGAAAACATACAAGGAATAGAATCAACATTAACCATAGAGTGAATAATCGACTCATCTGCAATAGTATTCACATAATCCACGTTCTCCAAAGCTGTCACAACATTGATATTCTGATACGGCAAAGCTTTTGATACCAATGACTTCCCACATTCCTTCACACCTGCACTAACCCGCTCCATATTATTTATCATTTGACCCCCAAATCTTAGTGGTCCCCCTCCTACTACCTCCTCATCCCCACCAGGTACTTCCTCAGTCGAACTACCTTCCAATTCTGACTGGATAATCACCTTTTATGCCAAATTCCAATTTACATTTTTCTGAAACATATTTGGAATACTTGCTTTCTGCACACCACTAGTCCTCTTTAAAAAGGTATTTGACACATAACCTCGTCCAGAAGTACAATCATCACCAGATTGAGTAAAATCAGTTTTATTACCATGATCTGAAGAACGACTATACCTCCTAATTCCTGCTCCATCTGCCCGAAGTACCTCACCAAATGTACCTTCCGGCAAACGATTTATCATCGGAATAGGACAAAAATTCTTACTATGATTTAATCTTCCACATGACGAACAGAACGTCGATAGTCTCTCATAACGAAACGAAATGATCGCCGATGCTTGATTTTTCCTAGGCCACAAACACCCCGGAATTAGAGGTTTCCGAGTATCCACCTCCACTTTCACCCTAGGATAATTTGTACATACCAGCGATCTATGTTTAGGAAAATCACATTCGAGTACAGGTCCAATAATAGCTCCCATTCTACGAATCTTATCAGGAACTGCACCACCTAACGGAATACCATGAATCTGCACCCACATTGAAGCGGAAAATAAATCCACCTCCTGCCATGACTTACCAGTAGGCCATTTTTTAAGAACCAACAAACTTCCTCGTATATTCCAAGGTCCTCTAGCCAACGCAATCTCCCTCTCCTCCGCCGCTTCAAACAAAAAAAGGAACCGATTCTCCTTCAAATCTTCAATCTGTAGAGAAGGAGCAAAGGCCCAAGCCTTGAATATAACTTCCTGTACTGCATGAGGACTCACCTTCCTATCCGATACAACTCTTCCAATCAACATCAAATCGGAAGCATCATTTGCATGCACATTATCCTCCTCATCCATAGGAGGTAATTCATACCATTGTGGACCTATCAATCCTTCTTGATTAGAATCTGGAACCATCGGAGATTGAAGAATATCCACAGATGAATCTAAGGAGACAGACTTAGTAGATTTGATAGAATTTTGAATTGGTGAAGATTGTGGAGGAAGATTCGGAGAAATGCTATATAGATGAGATGGAGACTTAGTAACTGATATATTCTGAAATTCCGAATCTGGAATTTTGTATGGTAAAGGAGATACCAATGGAGAAGTAGTAGATGAAATATTGTTTGGTTGAATCTGAGTGACCAGATTTGGATTCTTAGATGATAGAGGAGTAACTAATGGAATCCAGGTAGAAGCAATAGTGTTTTGATGAACTTGAGGAACTGATTCTAGCAATTCAGATGGCAATAGATGTGATGGAGTATGAGATAATGGAGTCAAAGTATTAGAAATCCTATGATCAGGAGCCATAGAACCTCGATATTTCCGAGATGAAGACGCCATAGAAGAAGGCGGGAAGAAAAGAATATCAAAGTCTAGCGCACAGGACGCGGGAAGGGAGAGAAAATCTCCAGAGAGTTTTCGCAAACGAAAACGGTTTTTGGGCTAACTCTCTCTTTTATGGTGGTTATTTACACGTCTTTGGCTCATTGTTGGAGTTCATCATGAGAGACCGCAATTTGGGCGTGACAAAAAAAAAAAAACACAAAAACCGTGTTCCAAATACCCAAAAGAAACTAGGAATTATTAATCGAAAGAAACAACCACCATCGTGACTTTCAGGTATTAACTCCAACAGCCGATCAGATGGAGCATAGGCCCATCGTTAACTTGGTTCCAAAATGCTATTTCACAAAATCAAATAAAACATCATTCAGAAAGGTGATACTGATACTGTCGAACAAATATACATTCAACGACGAAAGACTCTTTCAAGTTATACAGAGTGAAACGTTTTGGTCCAAAAGAAACAGAAAAGCCAAAAGAAAACAAGGGACATTGCTCCACTTCTTGCAATCCATGATTCTAGTGGCCGTACTTCTGGAACTCCCACTCGCTATTGTCTGCAAGTGCATGAACAGGCAACCGAGATATTACTCCATTTAAAGCGAGCAGAACATAAATATTAAGCCACGGCATAAGCTATTAGATTACAATACTACATACCCAGAGGGCATACTTGACGGGTTTTAAGCCATCTACTGATGCAGTGGAAGTGGAAGGCATGGTTGCAAATACCTAGCATAAATATGGACAAAGCTTAACAAGTGGAGATATACGAAGGCATATACGAACAAATCAATATTTGCGTTGACAATCAGGTCTGCATCAAGCATCTAACTTGTAAAGCAAGAGTCTGATAATTGTAGCACATCATTGATTAAGAAAGAGTATTTTGTGGAGTATATTAAGTGCCTTATCTTCATGTTCATAAATTTTCTCATTTCTCACAAATCGTATCTTATTGCATCAAAACATTTAAAAGTTGGCTAATCTGCTAACATTGAACTCCATAAAATGAAATGCAGCACCAATTCCGGGATAACTAGGAAAAATGTTTAGGAGCAACACATTCAAAACCTGTATATATTCCTAGAAATTTTGCCAGATCCTTTAGTGATGATCTTCAATCAAGCTTACGAAGAACTTAAAGCTCCCATCATTATTCCCAGTTAAAGAAAAAGTAACTTTCAAGTCCAACCAGATCACACCCATGAAGGCTGACATGCCAGGTGTGGAACGCTAACCTTTGAGCATTTCATTACATATGCCAAACCTTTATACAGAATGAGGCTAACCATGCTCAATATATCCACAAAAGTCAAACACCAATTTCATTTTCAATGACTGTTTGAGGCCCAACCATATCCACTTTGTAAGCATAATCAAGTTTGGAAACCTACTCAGACAGCAATGTGTGGAACTCAACAAAAACAGAGAACCAATTTTGCGATTCAACCTGGGTTGTAAACTGTTGGAAGAGACAAATGTTTTGTAGAACAAACATCTCAAACCCTAACATGCGTAATCGAGAAAAAACTACCATATCAATCACAAACAAGTGACTTTTTATTATTTCACCATGTTGTAACATCCTTGGAGGAGATGGAGATGAGGGCACACACTTTAAAAAAGCAGAGGTCTACTGAAAAAGTTTATCTATCCTGGAATTACCACATTGGTGAATTTTCTGAGTAGACTATACATAGAGAAGAGACTAAATATGTAGTATCTATCTTCACGGGTATGATTTCTCAGCCAGTGAACTGAAGCCCGTATATTCTTCAAAGGGCTAGACTACCTCAAAATGATGATTTTGAACACAGACAAAGAATCTGGAAGACAATCCTCTCGTGATTACTCAGTTAGTGAACTGAAGGCCATATATTCTTCGAAGGGCAAGACTACCTCAAAGTGAATGTATTGTCTACCTCAGACAATCCTTCTTCTCATCCTTTGAAATGTATTGTCTGTGAGCATTGAAATTTCACGCCCCAATCAAAGAATGATATTTTGTTTCTGGCTTGATTAAAGCACAGTTGTTCCTGTGCACATGCGTTATGAGAATTTTTTTTCTAGATTCCTGGATATCATAACGCGGTGCAAAATAAGACATAAGTTTTATGTGCTTGCTTCCTGGGCAGCACAGATTATACTCCTCTGGCTTGGAGTCTTTCTACTATAACTAATTCAAAGCTGTGGAGTTTGGGGAAGTAGAATTCGTACCCCAAGCAACGGTGCATTCTTCGCTTGTCGCACTAGCCTGATTAGCCTGGCACTCAATGCCTAAACCGAAATCAAACAAAAGAAAAAAAAAATCAGACACGATAATCATAGTAAAAGCGAGAGGGAATCAAACCACACTACAATGGAAAGAAAAAAAATAAAACACGAAATTATTAAAATTTGATCACTCACAGAGATCCATGATGTGGTTCCTACAGATAGCACAGTTATCCACGACAATATCTGCACCAAACACCAGTAAGAAATCAAATCCCGAATTTGTACAGAAAACATAACAAAAATTTGTACGCACGGACCCCAGGCCCATAGAGACACGGCGTTCCACTTTTTTATTTCGAAGCGCTTGTTTTTCTTCGTTGAAGAGGAAGCCGTAGAGACGAGTGAGGAAGAGGAAGAGGCGACAAGCGAGCCCTCGCCGGCCAGGTCCATAGTCACGTCGGTGTCCATCGCTTTGATGCTCTTGATGCCGGCCGGTGGATGCCGAGAGAGAGAAGAAGGAAGAGGTTCTGCACCTTCGGGACAAGTCTGACGGAGGCAGATATTGCAACGGGGATGTTTGTTTGCAAAAAAAAATTAGGGAATATTTTCGAAATTTTGCGAATCTTTACTTTTTGAGATTTATTGAGATTTGTGAAAGGTGAAGCGTGTAGGTGTAAAAGTTAAAAATTTTGAAGTTTATTTGGTTTGTTCGATTTGTTGAGACCTCAAATATTTGAGGTCTCAAACATGCCCTTGTGAGAAGTTGCCACGTGTGCGTACAGTGCTCAAAAGTTAAAAAAGATAGCGCTTTGAGAGATACTTTTTTTTAAAAAAAAAATCACAATTTATTCGACTTTTTAATAGAGGAGAAAACAAAAAAAAAACCGTGTAGTTTTGCTCCCATAAGAGTTCTCTAATTAAAACAGCTTTTAATTCGAGAATTTTATAAAAATGGGTCATGTCGTCATTCTTAACAGGGATGTTCATTTTTGTCGGTGGTCACCGTTATCGGTACCGTAATCGGTAAGAGCAGTTATTGTGCCTTAACGGTGTGGTGGCGGTGTCAAATATGTGATTCCGTCAATTTACGGTGACGATGACAGTTTTCGACAAATCGTCACCTACACTACCGTTAACAATTCCTAGTTTAGACTTTAAATGATTATTGATTACGTGACATATTTTTATTGGGCTTTTGTTGGAATATGCTAGTTGGTTTATGTCACATTGTTGAACATTTTTATTAGACTTTGGTCTTTATGTTTGAATATGATATTATGTTGGAATTTTGGACAACTTATTATATTTGTCATGAGTAGGGGTGTCCAACAGCCGGTCCGGTCCGGTTTGGCCGGCCAAACCGGAACTTTTTCAAAGTATATAGATCGGACCGGACCGGACCAGTTATATGACCGGACCGGTCCGGTCCGGTTTCCGGTTTAACCGGTCCGGTCTGGGTCGGTTTTGGCCGGTTTGGGCCATACCATTTTGGGCCGGTTTTGGGTTGGGCCATGCCATTTTGGGCCGGTTTTTGGGTTGGGCCTTGCCATTTTGGGCCAATTTCCGGTTTGGGCCGGTTTGGAGAGGTATACTCCGGTCCGGTCCCGGGTTTTCATGAGGGTAACCCGGAACCGGACCGGAATACACCGGTTTACCGGTCCGGTCAACCCGGTCCGGTCAACCGGTTTGGGTCAAAACCGGTCCGGCCGGTTTTTTGGACAGGCCTAGTCATGAGTATTAATGATTATGATATTATGTTTGAATAGATTATGATATTTGTCTATTTAATATGATTATTAATTATAATATTATGTTGCAAAATTTAAATATGTTTATAATATTTGAATGATTATATTTATTGCTTATATATGGACACCAAATGGTCTTAATGGTCCAAAAAAACCCAAGGACAAGATTACAAAACAGTGAAAAAAATGAAATGTAAAAAAAAACTACTTTTTTAGCCTAACGCTTGCACGGTTTAAACGGTTATCGTCTAACCGTTATCGTTAATACCTTCACTGGCAAGAGTATTTATTATGTCTTAGCGGTGCAGTGACGGTGTCAAATAATTGATTCCTTCAATTGAGGTGTGTCACCAAACCGTCACCTCCACTACTACAGTTGACCACTCCTAATTTTTACAAATAAGATCTGATCCATTACCTATCACGTCTCACGTGTAGATTGTTGCCGTATTTATTCCTTAAAATACAGAACAAAAACCGGAAAAACAAAACAAGAACCGAAGAAAAGAAATGGGCAAAAAAACTCGAAAACATAGGGAAGTGGGTCGGTCTCCACCTCTAGTTTCGCAACGATAGTTCAGGCCCCACCTAAGGGAAGGCTCATGGGGCTGGGGGTAGGGCACCCCTTCGCAATCCACCCCTTCTTCACAGAGAAGGTATACGCGGTAATTGTAGAGATCACCTTGTTTTGGATCCAAGCAAAACAGCATTGAAATAATCAGTAAATGCTTGAAGTTGAGGTCTCATTCCTGTGTTTGATTCTCATTCCTGCCAAAAAAAGATCGATGCCGTGTTTTTTTTTAAACAGGCCACCTAAAAGGGTCACGATTCTCACTATTTTTTTTAAGGCAAATACTTGAAATATATATTAAAGCATAAGGGAAAATTTACAAAAGACGCTCACCAATCACCATGACAGATCCATAGTAGCCGACTACCTGACTAATGGGCAAAAATCCCGTACAAACTAGTGAAATGGGCCTAAGGCCCTTACAGAGACAAACCATCATGGGCACGAAGCCCTTTACAATTGAAAATTGACCTAACGCCTTTACAATCCAATTGGGTCCAAAGACCCCTAACAGATTCACGAAGGCCGAACAAGGCGATGGTAGCCTTTGCCAGAGGAGAGGGGCAATGGCACCTCCATCCCTTTTACCTTGAAGAACGACCATGGAAGCACCTGAAAGAAGGAAGCATAAAGAAACTCCCGGCAAAAGAGGGAGGATGGCAGCAAAAGGGGAAAAAGGCAGCCAACATCGGATAGTTGAGAAAGGGACGCAAGGAAGCCACTACGTCCCGCTGTGCTGCACGTGCAGTCCGTCGACCACCAAAAAGTTCCAAGATTTGGATGCCAAAACCACTGGATTAAAAGTCCAAAAATAGACAGTGTACAGATCCCGATCACGATTCTCACATATTTGTACATTATCTCACTTTTATCTCTACAAAAGAATTAATCATGTAGTCCATGAGGGTCTAGCCTAGAGGTATGAGACGATTCTTAGACGAGCCATAGACTCAAAACATCCTAAATTTGAATCTCAATTAGGTGCCCTCAATTAAGTGGTACACATATCTTAATGGTGGATTGATGCACTCAGAAGGTTTATCGTACTTCTCAACTAGTTGCAATGCACGCGCTCTCCACTCGTTTTAATAGTCCGACATAAACGGAGCATGAGATCAGTGCACGAATTTTTTTCGTTACGTAAAAAATTAATCATATAAAATATTTAGAATTTCTCACTTTTCAAATAGAGATTAACTTAAGGTCACGTATTTGTACTTTATGTGTACAAGAGAATTCACTTGTTCAACGTGTTAATTGGTACCCGGAATATTAAGAAGTTTTACATCAATCGATCTTCATTGTAGTTGTCTACATGTAATTATTGCTATCTGATAACTTTCACTAGGAAAGTTGTGGTCCATGTTGGGACAATGAGAGGTTAATTTAATTTAAGGTACATTTAAGCCCCAGATGGATATACTTGACCAATTGTTGGTTGGAATGAAAAAATAAAGATCTCGATCATGATCTCGGTAATTATACTACATGGTTGTGTTTGAAAAGTAAAATTTTAGGTATTTAGGTTGATGAAAAAGTGAGGAGAGAAAATGTTTTGTAAGGATGATAAAATTTTGTTACGCAAACGTAGCCTAAAATTCTCATGTTACACACGTCGTACAACATGGAGCATTTGAAAGAATAATTAATCAAGGATCATGGTTTGTAGGCAGACTGCAGTCAGGTACATTAGTACTAATCAATCTATTGATCAGTACAAAAACATAATTAAATGGAGTACACAGAAAACCCAGGCAACAACTAGCCGATCTTGCTGATGACAGGAAAATACAGCAATGCCATATTCATGCCTCTACCGACTGCATGATTCACATTATAATAATACTGGGGATTTAGATGCGTCTTATATACTCTTCCATTTGTCTTCATGCCTACTGTACAAAAGGAGAATAAGTATGAGTTATCCTCGTGTCAAAGCGTGGCTCCAAAGACGGTCGGGTGAGATTAATCCTCTCATTAATTGACGTAACAAAACACCTGACACAAAATTAGGTGGAATTAAATCTCACTCGTCGATCCGGATCCATACCATATAGATAGAATCCGGACCCTGAACTTTCCTATCTGTCGTGTGTATCTGAGAATGTAATAGGAATGGTGTTTTGATCTGATCTTGTTCTTGTTCTTGTCATCAGCGTTGATGATTATGAGTTATGCAATTATATATAGTAGCCATTGATAATTGAATATAGTCGTACCGCGTACGTAGTAGAAGTGGTAAAACTGTGGGATGGCGTAGGCAAAAGCCTTGCTAACTGCTAATTAGGAGGATGGATCACAGACAAGATATGGCAGATGATAATTAAGGAAAAGATGATCAAATGGAATTGAACATTTTTCTTCGACTGTTTTACTTGCCACAAAAATAATCGATCTTTCTTAATCGGTATTTACAGAGCAAGTCAACTGGGTTTTTACGTGCCAACACTATTAAGAGTAAAGATGAATACATCTCGATCCGTTAATATCTAAGACGTGTTTTGACAGATCATTCAAAATAAATAACCCTTGGCTAGCTAGCTGCAGGCTCGTCCTAGCCTTTGACAGATCATTCAAACAGTACAAATAATGCACTTGGTGTTTCTTTCTTTTATCTTTCTCTGACAGATGGACGTGCTCCAATCAACACAAGAAAAATTCAGCCTTTTATCCTAAGGTTCTGATCTGAACCATTAGCCTCCTAGCCAATGTTTTGATAAGCGAATCGCCCAACCTGGATTCCACTTAGGCCTCGGCCATTTTTTTCCGGCTTCGTCTTCGCGGAGTTTTCTCTTATTTATTGGGTTAAAAAAAGAATGGTGGATGTAACCTTGTAACTCAAAAACAACGCCAAGTGGTACCGTATCCCAATCCTGTCATGGGCCCTCCTACATAAAGATGCTCTCGTTTCTCACTTAGTCAATGTGATCCTCTCTCTACAAGGGTGTTTTTTTTAGTTGCCAACTCTCGCTATATTAATTTGTAACCTCCTTCTGGCTCTAGTTGCTCTATCTCCCTCTCTCTCCCTTTCTCTCTCTCTCTCTCTAACACAGGCGGAAGAGCACATCCTCACATGGCTCCAGATCATGAACTCCACCACCTCATCCCAGATGTCCGATACCCAGCACGCCGCCAGATCCCCCTCCGTCGGCGTAAACTACCTATAGTCCGTCTCGGAGGGAAGAAAACCCGGAAAGTGTTTACCATAGCGAAAGCTTTTAGAAAGATTAAACTGCGGTGGCTGAAGTTGCGGTACATACGCATGCTGAAGAAGCTCAAGGAGTACTACAGGAATTTGGTGAAGGATCTTATGGAAGCCGGTGCGACCCTCGAGACTTTCCACCAAAGGGTTATCATGGAGGCCTCTCTAGCTGTCCCGGTCATGGGAGTTTCGTTAAACAGCTATCCTTCTGTGACCGGATCAGACCGTCCTCGAACCCTCCTGTTCTGAAAGTTTTTCTCTTCTTCTGTTCTTAAGGTCTCGTCTGAATCCATGGTTTCCGTTTTCTCTTTTCATTTGAATGAATCTGTAAGCAAGTTAGAAGAACACGTATAATGTCTTCCCCATCACTCATATTGATATATATTATAACCTTATTTATAACTTTCATATTACATTATTCATGTCTGTATTTTTTCATTTCGTTCGACTGCGGCACGTAGAAATTACTGGAAAAGATATTAATGACAACAGTATATTCGAAGAACCTTTGATATATATAGGTCATGAGAATCTGAGATGGCGGGCCACTGGCTAGGAAGGAAATTTGTTGTTTCAATCAAGCTCTCTCTCTCTCTCTCTTCTCATTCTCGCTCTTTCACTCACAAATACTTAATTTCTACCAATTACCGCATGTTTCTCTGAAGATTCGAAGGAGATGGATCCATTTTGTGAATTTCAAGTGCGGCCAAATTAAAGCTAGCACGCCATGTTGATCATCGACATGTCAGCTATAGATCAGGAGTATCGTCTGGGGATACAAGTTGGGATCAGTTACAATACAACTTGCTGGTTCAAAACCTACACGTCATTCTGGTCTATCATTTGTGTCGTCCTGCATTTGCTTTGGGAAGCTTGATTAGTATGGCACTCGTGGGCTTACTTAGAGCCAATCACTTTTTGAGACTCCCCTTAATTGGAGTGGGCTCCGTGTTGAGTGCATGAAGTAAATGTGACATAACAGCACTTAATTAGCTGTTGATCAGGAGCAATCCTAATTTGTTGAGAAGTTTGTTCATAGTGATATCCAAGTCAATAGGAAGAGTAGGTACGCAAGCATTATAAGCAATCCCACACAACACAAATATTAAGTCATAGCTTGCTGATGAGAAGGGAGATCATGAGGATTGAGGAACACGTTGACTTATCCCAAATGGGTTTGCACCTACCACAAATTGCTTTATTCTTTTCCTCTTTTTTCGACTGTGCATTGATAGAGATATTATTATATGCTTTCCTGGAGTACAGGTAAATAGTACGTACACAATTAGGGCTAATTAAGAAATGAAAACTTTGACTTCACCAACAATCGAATATTGACAACAAAACAAAAAATTGACCTTTTCTTTTTAGTAAATGTGATGAACTATACTCACCCTTGCAAGCAAGCTTGGAGGATGAACTGGTCAAAAAACATCTGGTCAATAACTTCACTACTTAAGTCTTCTCAGCAGGCTAGCTAATCAGGGCCAAGAACTGCAATAGCCACGTTGGTCGTGTGTGTGTGTATATATGAAATAAAGGTATAAATACAACTTTCACTTTGCATCTTTATACATTATTTTTGTTTTATTGAACCCACCAATTTTTGATTTTAAACACTTTGCACCGTTTGTTAAAATTTTCCGTCAGTTTGGACATAAATTTATTTTTTTTCTATCTAAAATTACAATTTTAACCACACCAAAAAAGTTACGGGAAAAATTTGTTATTTGGCATGTCAAAATATTATTTTTTGGACTAAAATTAATCGAAAATTTTAAAGAAGAATATAAATCCTCATAATCGAAGGATAAAAAATGTAATCCTAAAAATAATATATGTTCCTATAGCTGAACATGCATTCATATATACTTATCTATGGTAGTGTCGATGGCAGTATCTGTAGGATTGACCGAACTAGTCAGGCCCATATATGGCGCAAAGATAAAACAAAACGTGAGGCCTAAACTTCTTCACTTATGGCTGTCATTTTGGGCCTCTCAACACCGCGCATTACTGCTTACAAAAGTGGCTGACACAGTCCCAGCATTAGTGGGCCTTAAGTCTCAACCTCTACTAGGTTCGAGAAAATCCCCCCAAAAGCGATATAGAATTTGGTTAACATTTGTTGTTCTCTTTCCTCTTTGGTCCTATTCCTACTTATGTTTCTTCTCCTCGATGTCTGGTTAAGCCACCTAATCCCATTTCCGAAGCCTACCAGTGTTTTAGATCTTAATTAACATACTTCTGCTTATGGGATATTTCGATTTTTGTATCTCTTCTATACACAGGGCTGTAATGGAGTTAATAGAAGAGATGCCGCAGCTTTGGTTTTTTGAGTTGCAAATGTCCCTTTTGGAAGAGTAGAAAATATCAAAAAAACCTCCAAGTGAAGGGAACAATGAGTTGGAGAGTGATGTTAGTTTTGTAAAAAAAATTAGGAATCGAATTCTCGAGTGGGTCCTGTTCAGTAAAAGTTGTATTTAGCCTACAAATTTCTTCTGCAGCCTGTCAGTAAGCACGCAGGCGCCTGTTGCTCGTCAGTCCAACTCCCCTGAGCAGAAAGGCCAAAGGCCAAAGCTTTTTTAGTCCACGAAATGTGGCGATTGGACCACACTCTGACATCTGAACTTAGCAGCCATTTTATACCTTTTCTTTTTCATCCTGCACGTGTCCTTAGTTTTTCAGAACTCCCTTCTTAGTCTTTCATTCCCACCAGCCCATTGCTCGAGAAACGGTACCAAAAAAATTATAAGCATATGAAAATTAAAGAATTAACAAAACTATAAATTCGAAATTAAAAAAAAAATAACTTTAAACATAATCATTACTTTTTTACACATCATCAATCTCTACACAAACACTAATACAACTTTAACAACACCTAAAAATTCACAAAACTCTTCAAATACTACAAAACTTTTCGAAACCAACGTATCCCCGGAATCCGGGTGGCTCAACATTTTTGGATGCCTAGGCAATACATAAAAATGAGGTTTTTTAGTTTAACAAACAATAAATTCCAAATTAAATCATAAATTTACTCCTTGCATTTTTAGATGTAAAATTACTAATTAAACTTTTGTATTCAAATTTAGCCAATAAAATCATTGCATGCCACTGTTTAGCAAAAAGAACCATCCACTAATTAGTCAATGGTGTGCCACTGTTTAGTAGAGTGTTCCAATGTACAATGGGTTAAAAGAATGAAAGTGTTTATTTTTAATTTGAATTTTGTAAACTAATTTGTAAAATATTATTATTTTATAGACCTTTCATTAACTTATATTTTTAAAGTTTAAAGCTTTTTTTTTCTAAATTTTAATTTTATAAAAGTGTTTCCTATTTTATAAGTTATAATATTAGGATTCTTTTAACTTTAATTTTATAAAAATACTTTTTATTTTTTAGTCTATAATATGGGATCTTTTCTAATTAGAGGTGTTGAGCGATTGCCTCAGCTACCCATCTCAGCTCATGTGCCCCCGGTTAGAATTGCTCTGCATTGATAGTCATAGCTTAGCGCCTTAGCTTGTTCCAGTGCCTGAATTATCTTAATGGAATGACAGCTTGGCACGGAACACTTCTTTCTTTCTCTCCGGTAAACGGCAGTCATCACAACTGACAATATCGGGGGGAATATCCTCCGGTGCAAGACGCTCTTTGTCTGCACTCTGATGTCCCGCATTTTGCCAAATTATGCGCCATGAAATTGCCTTCTCTCTACCTTTAAGTTGTCTCGTACGGTCGTACCGAAGACATATAATAGGCTTCCACAGAATAAATGAGATTCCTTTAAATGCAAAAGAAATTAAACGTGGTAAACGTGATTCCTCCCATCAATAATGTGAAAAAAAGTAGACACTGAAAAGGCCCCATTCCACAACTGGTTCAGGAACCACCTTCACGTAATTATAATCCCTGCACTAAAGTAAACAAAAATTAACCAAAAAGAAGGGCTCGAGTAGTCTAATCCGCGGCCCACGTGTCAGAAGCTCAACAAGAACAAGTAAATGTATTCGCACCACTAAAGTTGGTGCGATGAAACTACCTTTTTCCACCAGTGTTTAGAAAAAGAAGATTACGAGTATTTCCTAGAGAGGACAACGACTTAAGTGCTAGCTCAGGGGTAAATTTCTATTTGGCTAGGCTCTAGAGATTTCGGCTATATTTGGTTTAAGTCTTGAGAAACGTTTTTGTGTTTTTATTTTTTTGAAAGTAGTGTAAATTATCTTGGGATTGGTGAAAAGTGCGTTAAAAGTTGTTAGAATTTGTAAAAGGTTATTGGAATGGGTGAAAAAGTATTGAAATTGATGAAAAATTAAGTAAAAATGTTTTGAAAACGTTTTGAGACATGAAACAAACATAGTCTTACCCTCCACCGAGTGGTATGGGCTATGCAGCATATGAAGGAGATGTCCAAGAAATTTGAGAAATCTTTCTTTGCCCGAGAGCGAGTGCACTTTTGGGCAATGAGGAACTCGTGGGATCCCATAACTGGTCGGTTTGAGATGGAGATGATTTCCCACTTCAACCAGAAGTTATTAGTGGAAAAGTTTATTAGAAGGTATTTGTTCAGTAAGGACAAGTCGGTGTTTGTTTTGAACCTCTTGATGTTTTGTTTTCATTTCAATGAAGTATTTGCTTTTAGAAAAGAAGAACTAATCTAAATGCCCCAACATTTTCAGATGCTAACACTCTCCACCGTCTTGTAGTGGAGTATACGGAATAGTCAATGCTTGAAAGTAAGTGCCTTCTTTAATGCTCGATGCAAAGTCCACAATAGATAGACAGAGAGAAAAGGGGGCCAAAAAGTCTCCGGTGGGCTTGATACCAACCACAGGGAGAGAGAAGAGGTAGGGTAGGGATTCCATTATATCCTGAAAATGCAACATACAGTACTAGTTGGGTTCCATCACCAAAGAGGCAATAACAGAGCCAGCCAAATCTTTCACAAGGACAAAAAGTGTAGATAGTCCCTTAAAAATTCCACAGGAATATATTCACGATGAACGACATATCGTAGTAATGGGGTTGTTTTCTATTTATTTATTTTTTTGAAAAAATACATTTTTCACCCACAAACTATTATAGGTTTTACACTTTGCACCATAAACTACCAATTTGATACATTGCACCCTCTAACTACCAATTTTTGACACTTTGCACCCTTTGTCAAATTTTTAAACTAAAATGACGATAATGTCCTTGACCCATTTTGCATATATTGAAGGTATTGTTGTTAATTCATTAATTTTTCAAGGGTATTATTGTCAAATGGAGGGTGCAAAATGTTTATAATTAGTAGTTGGAGGGTGCAAAGTGTCAAAGTAGATAGTTTAGGGTGCAAAATGTCTAAAATTGATAGTTTGGAGCGTAATGTGTAACTATCCTCGTAGTTTGTAAGTGAAGAGTATATTTTTCTCAATTTTTTTTTTGTTATTTTCCTGATACGGATTTCGGGGTGCCTGCTGGGGCTCTGACTCACCTTTCTCGTGGAGCTATCCCACTAGCAGACAAGATTTGGCCTAAACTTGTCTGTAAATGCTAAATCAATGACTACTAAATTATTGTATGATTGACGACGTGAATCACGTTATTTGAAAGTTTCCAGCTAATGGTATATGCTAGTATAGCTCAGATTCTGTGGATTTCGGTTGATAGCAGCCTCTCCTATTGCCTATTGGATTTGGTTGTTTCTTGTAGTTTGGTGGCAGAGGAAGGCAGTACTTGCTCTATTAAGGATCTACGAATGAGAAAAACGGCTTGTAAGTTGTAATGTGAACCCAATCAAGAGTTTCAAGTGCAAAAGCAACCCTGCAATATATGTTCCTTAAAATGCTAATCATACATTAAAAAAAAACACTTATGTTCAAACACATAAATTAATTAAAACATATATACATCTGTCAAAATAAAATAAGAGTATTTATACAACTAATGAGATCTTATCCGAATTGAACCTTATAATTCAAAAGAATAAAAACCCAACAAATATCGATATTGTATGGTCCACACTACTTTGATAATTCATCGGGAAAATATTAAAATACTATAAGCTATAAAAATTGTGTTTACCAGCTCTCTAAACTAGATGTTCTAAATTGAAAGGGGTAATATCATAGTTTGCCCTTTAATTATAGATAAATTGCAATATCGCTCCCTAATTATGAAAACGACGATTTACGTCATTTAATTTTCAAAAATCATTAATGTATGCCTCCGTTCAAATCAACCGTTAATTCAGATGGAAACGCATGTAAAATGACTAAAATAATCCTCTAAGACAAAATTACTAAAAATATTAAAAATTTCATTAAAAATAATAAAAAATGCAATATTTTTTTAAATAAAACTATTGAAACTCTGTTTCAGTATCTATATATTCTTTTAATTTATATCTCAAACATTTATTTATTTTTTTGAAATTATCTGGAGGCATTTTAATCATTTTACATGCATTTTCATCTGACTTCACTACTGATTTGAATGAGGCGAACTTTGATGATTTTCGAAAATTATTAGACGTAAATTACCATTTTTATAGTTAGAGAGCAAGTTTACAATTGATGCCGTTACTCCAAATTCAAATATATATTTTGGAACGGTCTCCACAATGATTGGTATATGAGACAGGCCTGATGATTCCCTCGCTGCTAGTAGTGGAAGGCACTGGAATGAGTGGAGGATCTCTCATCAATGGGGGTGGGCTCCATAAGATCTCCATGGGCCCCCATTCCAAAAACCCGGCCCAGCTCTAGGCCGGTGAAATGTGAATCATCCTACCGCATCTCCAGTGGACCGTCCCTCAGCATGTATAAATACGGTGTAGGTGGATACACGTTTGAGGTTAGAGTTAGCCGTCAGGGAAAGAGGATCTGCATACCCATTTCGGAGACTGTCAAATTTTATTGGCTAAGACCCTCAACGACTGCTCCTGCTACCGCCTACAGGTACATATTGCCTTGAGGACATGCGGGTCCAATGGAGATTGGGACCAAACGATCAATTCTCTTCCTGTTCGAATTGTCAACCAAGATAAGAGGTCGCGGATAAAAGATAACATCAAGAATAAACACGCAGACGAATGATTTTCCCTTCATTTTTTGGTTTCCAGTTTGACGGACCATAGATATTGTCAATCTGTGTGAACCCCCTCAGTTGTTTTATGTTAAGTCCTCTTCACTTTCCATTTGGTCAGACTTCAATTGCCATGTATGACGGTGACCCTCAAATGGTGGTCAAATCTAAGACCCATGACATATTCCAATGGTCTCTATCCTCCAGCTCCTTTCAAAAACTTTGCTCTAAAATGTCAGCATAAGCTCAATATAAAACACGAAGCTGGAGGGAGAGACCCAAAAGCTTGTTAAGATTAATTTAACGTCGAGCCGTACATTCTGGTCCAAACAACTGGCAATTAGTCCTAAAAACTCTTAAAATTAGTCAATCACGGGCTTTGATCTTGTTCAGACTCTCAAAATGTTGAAATAGTCAGGCCAAGTTTGGGAAATACTATACTTCTATCATACATTTCCAAGGAAGCTTTTTATACTTTTCCCCTCAGTACTTATTCTCGTAATCAAAATTTTGTGCTGTTGACCAGTTCCTACTTGCCCCAGATTCAACCAAACCATTTGCGGCCCTCATTTCGACCAACTAGTCCCACCTTGAGCACGATTACTGGTTTCCTAGATGCCCCTAAATGTCTGTAGTCACGAGATGTGTTTGCTAAAGTCTCCAGCTTAATTAAAGGAGTAAGTTGCGTGTCAGTACCAATGCGACATCTTTAGTGCATTGATTATGTTAATTGATTTACTGAGAATTATTCCTGAAGTTATTTGCTTTTAGGTTTTCTTCGTGTACCAAATTCAGGGCTCCAATAAAAAAATATATTGACTAAGTTGAGGGTGAAACTAATCGAGTTGGAGGTGTCATAGCAGACCTTGTCTAGAATTCTCTTTGGGTGATGACTGATGCATATGCAAATGGTTTTACAATTCCGTTTGCGGTAAGTCTGGGACCCCTCTAACAGAAGGAGTATCAAACTCACACTCTGAATGACTCAAACTTGATACATCCAACACTTCGAGGCCGACTTACCTACCGCAACGACTAACGCCCCCAATGAACGAACGCCCCGTGGCTCAAGTTTCAGAAGCATCCCGGTGGCTACCTGAGTCTTTTCTATACCTTGAGTTGTCTACTCGGGAAAAAAAGGACGACGAAAGCGCACGAGGAACTTTTGGTGGCACTCGAGAGATTATAGCACGATTTTAACTTGCTTATAAATATTTCACCTTTTCCACTGAAATATGCATGCCGCCAGCCACCATGTCCTGCGCTTTCTTATAATGACCAGACAAGCACGTCCCTCGCAATCTCTACGTCCGAATTAGCTAGGACGTGGCTGAATATGCACCGAAAGTAAAAATGTCGGACGCTAACGTCGACGTTTTATTTACTTATCTGGTTTCGTAGAGTACTTATGATATTTAACGAATCTTCTTCAGTATTATATTATTCACGAGGGCAAGGCAATCTCAGCAGCACCTTAAAAATGTGAGAGCACTATAAGAACTAGTCCATGCTTTTTTTTTATTATAGATATTGGGGTATACGTTTCTCCAGCAAAAGTAGTACTTTTCAGGGCCCGCTTGAAAAGCAGCGGGGACGTGGTTGATCGAATCGACTTTATTAGAGATTATATATATACATACATACAGGGGCGGAACGAGAATTTTAGTTAAGGGGCAAATTTTTAAGATGAAATGAATTCTCAAATTTGTTTACATAATATAAAAATATTTTAGAATTAAAATATCAAAAATTAAGGACTAAAAATATTAAAAAAAATAGTTAGAATTAAGAAGGATTTATATATATATATTAGCCTGAGCAGAAGAAATGTGTATGTTTCTGCTCTACAAAATAAAAATAAAAAAAAGAAAGGAGTTGGGCTTAAGGGGGCGGGCCAGACAAATACATTTAAAAAGTTGACAGTATCACGACGATTCTCTATAATTCCTCTCGAAGTTGAAGAACAGAGGGGGCAGCCGCCCAGGGCACCCCATGCCGTTCCGCCACTGTATATATATGGTCATATATCTACCGGTCTACTATCTCCAGCCTCTATCAATGTGGGGCTAATGGAAGGATGTGGAGAAGCTGTCCCTCGGCACTGTGTGAATTTTATGCTGCCCTTAAATAGCTTCAACTGTATGCAAAATGACAGTGACAACTTCCAAAGTACTGCTCCAATGCTCCACTTGGTCTTGTGCCGTGGGTGTCCATCACCGTGCCATGACGGCCAAGCTGCATTTAAGATGAAAGGGGGCAGACACTTACGCCGTATTTCATAAAGTATTAACATAGTTTTACTCTGCATGAACACCAAAGCTGTCTTGGGTTAGGTTTGCACCTGCTCTCCATGATCGACTGCCGCAGCTTGATTGCAACCTCTTCGCTTTATTTAATCAGGAGCACACGACCGAAGGAAATTTAATTATCTGTGTCTGCCTCAGATTTGGTCCCTATTGCCAACCACCACACATTGGCTGTCCCATGAGATGACTCGTTCCACAATCATGAGGATTATACTCGAAACTATATATTAGATCATATCATTTCTAGTCATTGTAGATCAATCCAATAGGTTGGCTAAGGATCTTCAGAGAACACAAATTGTTCGTGATTGGGAAGAATGACAACACTTTTTGGATGATATAGTCTTAAAGTTAAAGACCTTGGTTCAGATGAATAGTATATTGCCCCATGAGAATTTCACAGAGACGATATTACCCATTCGCCGTCCATGAATCATAACACAGAAGTAGATCGTAGGCATGATGACGCAGAAGGAAAGAGAAAAAATGCTTCCGCTTTTTTCTACCACATTTATTTTGGTCATACGCGACTGGGATAAGTTTGGCATTTCTGTAGAAGATAAAGGTGACGTATGTCCTTACAGAAAATATATTCCACTTTCCCTTCGACTTCGTCCACACCGCGTCGTTTACTAGGAAATCCGAAACTCGTTTTGACTCGGCAGCCCTACTTGGTTGAACTCTTAAAAAGAACATCAACAAGTATAAAGGGAAAAAAGAGTGAAGAAACTTAAAAAAAAAAAAAAAAACAAGTGATTCACAAGCTCAAATTTTATAAAACGTGTGGACGGTGTGATTCAAATACCGACCTTTTCAGACTCTTTCTTTCCCAACATACATATAAAAGCAGCACACCCTTGCTCTTCCAATCCAAGGAATTCCAACTTCTTTTCCTGCTAACCTCTGCAATAAGCGAAAAACCCACCTCTAGAAATTAAGAGAGTTTTGAGAGGCAGAAAGGGAGTGTATTGAAGGGAAAAGAAGATGGCAATGGCTAAAGAAATCATGGGTGCTTCTTTGATTCAGAGGTCTTCGTTTGTTTCTTCGCAAAAAGTGTTTCTGAGTCGGAGGTTTCAGAAGCAGCAGAACCAATTCTTGATTAGCCCTGTGCCGGTGCCTCTGGAGACAAGGAGGGCCGTGCGTTTGAGGAAGGTCGTGAGGGGTCCCGTGGCTGCTATCAGCGAGGATTTGGTGAAGGCTGTGCCTTTACCAACAGAGAAGGCGGAGGAGAAGGCAGAGAAGTTCAAGGTTAGAGCTGTGGTGACAGTGAGAAATAAGAATAAGGAGGACTTCAAGGATTCGATCGTGAAGCAGTTGGATGCTTTCACTGACAAGATTGGAAGGAATGTTGTTCTTCAACTTGTCAGCACTGAAATAGATCCAAGTAAGCCTATTTTTTCCTTCTGGGTGTGTCGAATAATATGTAGGTCTCAAACATTACCTTCAGTTTTTTTGCTGCTCTTAGTATTTATTCTTCTGGGTAATTCCCTTTTATGCCTTTTGTCTTTGATTTCAGTACTTCTTTTTATTCTCCCACGTTCTTTTGGGTCCTGAAATCAACTTAAAGGCTGCTTAGTAAAATTTTACATTCTGTTTCGTGGGTTTATGTTATCATGTATCTCAGGACCATGTCCTTTAAGATTTCCACTGAACTGGTTCTCCTTTCTGTGTTTGAAGAAACTAAGGCTCCGAAGAAAAGCAGTGAAGCTGTGCTAAAGGATTGGTCAAAGAAATCAAATGTAAAAGCAGAGAGGGTTATTTACACAGCTGAATTTACGGTGTACTCCAGTTTTGGTTTGCCTGGGGCGATCTTAGTGGCCAACAACCACCAGAGGGAGCTCTTCTTGGAGACTATCACCATTGAAGGATTTTTCTGTGGTCCGGTCCACTTCTTCTGCAACTCATGGGTGCAATCCAGGAAAGATCATCCCGGAAAGAGAATATTCTTCTCAAATAAGGTAAATTTTCCTCCCGAGAGTTTTCCTTCAGTTTATTTTCAGATTCTCCCTGGCTCCCTGCTTACCAAATAAAACATTTCTTCTCTGATGTGACCAGACATGTTTAGAAGAACAAAAGGTCAAACCACATATTTTCTAAGCTTTTGAATGTCTGCAAGTATTACAATGTAATGGAACTCTAATTCCATTCTCAACCTATTTTTTCCCCCGTACTTTGCAAGGTGTCATTGCTTTGGACCCTGCCAACCAAAAATAATTGGAGGAGAAAATAGATAGATCTTTTCCGAATATTTTATTTTATTTTCTTGCTTGGATTGAGTGTACCAGATCCAACAGACTTCAGTCTGTTCTGTTCAGGCCCCTGATGGAATGGGCTTCGGGGCCCAAAATTGGAGCATTTAAATTGGTTGGGCATAACAAGCCATCATAAATCTATTAAATCGTGTCTGTCTGTATGACAACCAACAACAAATAAACCACCCAAGATGAACCCCCACCGATACCCTATTTTGATGAACTAAATTTTTTATTTTTATAATTTTATCTTATGTTTTGTCATGATATTTATTTGTGCAGCCATACCTACCGAGCGAAACGCCCGCGGGGCTTAGATCGTTAAGAGAAAAAGAACTTGGCGATATAAGGGGTGATGGCAAAGGAGTCAGAAAGTTATCTGACAGGATATACGACTTTGATGTGTACAATGATCTGGGAAATCCAGATAGGGGAATCGACTTTGCTCGGCCAAACCTTGGAGGTAACAAAATCCCATATCCTAGACGGTGTCGCACGGGTCGCCTTCCCAGTGACACAGGTTAGTGTCCGATCTCGCATTTTCTAGTACCAGTTGATGCGGTTGGAAATAAACAAAGACAATCATTTCTAAACGGAATTTTGCGTTGTATATAATGTCACAGATATGCATGCGGAAGGCAGGATTGAGAAGCCATTGCCAATGTACGTGCCTAGAGACGAACAATTCGAGGAGTCCAAACAAGACACGTTTTCTGCTGGGAGGCTCAAAGCGGTGCTTCATAACTTAATACCGTCCTTGAAAGCTAGCATCTCGGCTAATAACCACGAGTTCAAAGGATTCTCGGAGATCGATAGCCTCTACAGCGAAGGCGTCCTCCTGAAACTGGGATTGCATGATGAACTCCTGAAGAAGCTCCCATTGCCAAAGGTGGTCTGCCATATACAAGAATCCAATAGGGGAATTATCAAATATGAGACGCCCAAGATACTTTCCAGTGAGTATTTCTCCATCGGTATTGCATATTTTAACGCAGCCAGGCAACTAGCTCTTTATTATCTGTCCCCTCTATTTCCATTTGTAAAGTTCAGCGCTGAGAGCCGTTACGATATATGTAGAAAACTGACAATTAGTGATCCCCAATCTTCAGAGGACAAGTTCGCATGGTTGCGAGACGATGAATTTGCTCGTCAAGCAATTGCAGGGGTCAATCCAGTCAGTATTGAGAGGCTTAAGGTGTTCCCTCCCGTGAGCAATCTTGATCCCGAAATCTATGGTCCCCAGGAGTCTGCCCTCAAAGAAGAACATATCCTTGGGTTTCTCCATGGCATGACCGTACAACAGGTAACTTCCATCACATTGTTAGTTAATCGCTGTGCTGATTTTTCGTGCTGTATTTGTAAACTGTTTTTTCTTGACCACAGGCATTGGAGAAAAACAAGCTGTTTATAGTGGATCACCATGACGCTTACCTTCCATTTCTCGATCGGATAAATGCCCTTGATGGCCGAAAAGCTTATGCAACTCGCACCATATTTTTCTTGACCTCTCATGGGACTCTTAAGCCCGTTGCTATAGAACTTAGCCTGCCATCATCAGGACCAAGTGCTCGATCAAAGCGGGTTGTTACACCTGCGGTCGATGCTACCACCAATTGGATGTGGCAGCTTGCCAAGGCTCACGTGTGCTCCAATGATGCCGGGGTGCACCAACTCGTTAACCACTGGTAAGCTTAATATGGATATTTTGAGATTAAGAATATTGTATCAAAAATTGAATTGTCCAGTAATGTTTGTGAATCATCCTCTCGCATGACACTAAATGAATGCAATATTGGTGTGCTTACTGTAGGTTACGTACCCACGCTACCCTGGAGCCGTTTATATTGGCTGCACATAGGCAATTGAGCGCAATGCATCCCATCTTCAAGCTTCTAGACCCTCACATGCGATATACTTTAGAAATCAATGGCTTAGCCCGCCAAAGTCTGATCAACGCTGATGGTGTTATCGAGTCTTGCTTCACTCCTGGTCGCTATGCCATGGAGATCAGTGCCGCAGCATATAAAAGCGCTTGGCGCTTTGACATGGAAAACCTTCCTGCCGATCTCATTCGCAGGTGCATACGAGTGATTGACTTTATGGAACACCATTATATGTTAATTGTTATATGCTATTCGTATTGTTTTCTTTTGGTGTATGAATTTAATCGGAGCTCTTTCTTTAATTTGTTACATATAGGGGTATCGCAGTGCCTGACCCAAAGCAGCCACACGGTCTAAAGCTCCTAATTGAAGACTACCCATATGCAACTGATGGGCTTCTAATCTGGTCTGCAACTGAGAAGTGGGTCCGCACCTATGTGAACCACTACTACCAAAGTTCAAGCCTAATTTGCAATGACAAAGAGCTACAAGCTTGGTACTTCGAGTCCATCAATGTGGGCCATGGTGATCTTCGCCACGAAAGCTGGTGGCCCACGTTGGCCAGCGCCGATGATCTAGTCTTAGTCCTGACTACCCTCATCTGGCTAGCATCAGCACAACATGCTGCACTTAATTTTGGGCAGTACCCATATGGTGGATACGTACCAAACCGGCCCCCCCTAATGCGAAGACTGATACCCGAAGAAAACGATCCCGAATATGCTAGTTTCATCGCTGACCCTCAAAGATACTTCCTCTCAGCATTGCCTAGTGTACTGCAGACAACAAAGTTCATGGCCGTAGTTGACACGCTCTCTACCCACTCACCCGACGAGGAGTACCTAGGAGACAGACAACAACCATCAACATGGACCGGCGATACGGAAATCGTCGAGGCATTTTACGAGTTCTCAGCGGAGATCCAAAGGATAGAGAAGGAGATTGAGAGAAGGAACCTTGACCCCAGCAATAAGAATCGATGTGGAGCGGGGGTGTTGCCGTACGAGCTCCTTGCACCTAGCTCAGGGCCTGGTGTAACGTGTAGAGGGGTTCCAAATAGCGTGTCAATATGAGGAAAACAGAGTAGTTTGGTCACTGGTTTTAAGTCTACGTTACCTAGGTATGACTTGCAAAAAGAAAAAGAAAACCTAGTTACCTAGGTGCGTATATATGTAGTCTAATAGATTTTTGCCGTGCACGTGAGTCCGGTTGCCGATAATTTGTACGTAGAATCTCCTATGAACTTTATTAACTTTGGGTTTTTGCTCGTTATAAGGCTCAGTAGCATAACTCTGGCAATACAAATAAAAGTGGTTATTGACTATTGAAAATTCTAAAGTTGGCTTGATTTCTTCTCATTATTTTGGTCCATTCTTAGACAAGTATTTGTATGCCAGACACACGGGTCAGACTGAGAAACCAACACACCATCTGGGTGCACCAAGCTCAGCCGAGTTGAAGTTCGATAGTCCAATTGTCATGACTTCACCCAGCCAGTCCCCTATTCTTCACGCAAAGGCCTGCACGAATGAGCATTGTTTTGCAGGTCCTTAAATTAAATGCGGGCCCAAGTATTTCCCCAATTACAAACCTTTGGCAAAGGGCGTTGATCTGAGAGGCCCAGTTATTGACCCTGCCGAAAAGGCTTGAGCTTTGATTATAGAGGTTATATTAGTGGATTACAATGGATTCGGATGCAGATGCTATAGTAGTAGTCAGTAGTAGACTCAAGTGAGTTGGTGCAAACCTCCTCAGCCGACACTTAAAAGTTCTTGAAGATTTCCGACCAGAACAAGAAAAACGCTGTTCATGATAACGTGAATCTTTAACGAACCGAACAGAAAAGTGGAACATTTCTACCGCATAATGTACAACAGAATGCGTTACTGGGTACTTCAACTTTGTCGTCATGTCGACAAGCGAGGTGTCGATAGTTCGATGGATATAAGTATGTGTTGGAGATTATATAAGGTAAAATCTTGATACGATATTATGGTTACGAGAATATTAAATTGTTATTAAGATTTAAAGTTTTAAATTTTAAATATATATAAAAAATGTATCATGCTTTGTATTATCTATGTAAATAGAGATTTTAATTTTGTAATTTGTATAAATTTATAATACAAATACAACTATAGATGACTTTTTACAGTAGATGTATGTCTTTTAGACCGAACCACTTAAATCTCTATCTCATTTTACTCTTTTTTCTCTATTCTATGTTTTAATTATGCACTGTTTATCAAATTCTATCGTGGTATCAGAGGTTGTGATCCTACAGTTTAGGTCCTTTATTTGTCCCACCGATTCCTATTGCTTTAAAAAAATAGAAAAAAAAGAACGAAAGAAAGAAAGTGGTGAGTGATAGAGCAGGAGAAAAAAAGAAGACTAAAGAAATATAGAGAAAAAAATGAGAAAAAATGGAAGTTATTTTTGTCCATCAATATTTATTGCCTTTATTAGCCATTTTTGATCATTTGTCTATTGTTATTAAAGACATGTCATGGTCCGTTAGCTATTGTTATTTTGTCCCGTCCACTTTTCAATGATCATGTGCCTATTAATGTTAAAAGTCAGATCACTCACAATTACAGTTTCATTTTTCAAAAATAAAATTTAAAAATTCTTCTATAATTTGAGGGGTTGTTAGAGATAATATCATATTAAATTTTCATATGATATTATGGTTACGAAAATATCAAATCCTTATCAAGATTCAAAGTTTCAAATTTTAAATATAAAAATATTCTCTTTATATTGTCTCTATAAATAGAGATTTCAACTTTGTAATATGTATAAATTTATAACACAAAAATAGTCATAATTTTTTTTATATAATAGATGCAAGTTTTCTAAATTGAATCACTTAAATATTTATATTTCTTTACTCTTTCTCTTTTCTTCGTTATATTTTAATTATGCACGGTTGAACGAGCAGCGAGTATCTAAATACTAATCGCAATGTGAAATGATGGCGTTTCCCACTGGGCCTAAAGGGAGTACAGTTGCGAAATGAAAATAATATGCTTTAATTAAATGTTTCTTGACTTGGAGCAAATCCTTAGTCCTTCCTTTCCTTATATTATATGTCGATCAAAGGGTGGTAAGGTGTGGCTCACCGTTTTATATGCACCTGAAACACGACGCCGTGAAGTCAGCATGGTGGTTGGAGATCCCGTCAGCTTGTTTTACACAATCGTATTAGTGGAGCCAGGAGCCCACTAAAGGAGGATTATCTTAAGGTGGTTAAAGTAAAGTGGCTTATTACAGGGCCGGCTCGAACCAAACGGGGCCTAAGGGAAAATAAATTATTATGCTTTTTTTAATATAAAATTTAAAATAAAATTCAATTTAAAATATTTTAAAATTATTAAATTTAATATAAAATATTTAAAGGCCCCATTAATTATTTTTTATAAGGCCCTCATACATGACATCAAGGCCCCCATGACTAGAACAATTAAGAAATTTATAAGACATTTTTTCTCTTTGAGCAAGGTTTAAAAATATCTAAAAATGAATTTGGAGGGCTGAAAGAATTATATTAGTCCACTCATGATAAAAAAAAATATATGAAAATATTGCATCTTGACATTTTTTTCTTAGCTAAGTTGTTTTTTTTTTGGGTCATCTACAACACAAAAAAAAAAAAAAAAAAAATTATTTTTAGTCTATGAGGCCTTGCTCATAGTGAAGCCTTAAACTACCGCCTAAGTTGCTTTACCCTTAAGTCGGCCCTGGCTTATTATTAGCACTTGAAAAATATCCGAAACGAAGAGGACTGAGCTGCTTTACTGGATAAATTATGCTGGACAAAACAAAGTGCTTGTCAACGGAGGCATGTGTTCGAAAAAGATAGAATATTGAAGCCACCTACTGCTATCTGGTCCCTTCCTTGGAATTTCGAAGCTAGGAGTTTCCAGGCAAGTGACGCGACCAACTCTGCCTATGGCTATTACTATGTACTTCGGAACCATTTTTTTTTTCTATTTTAATAGCTCAATGATATCTGGTGTGAGTTTCTACGCATTTTACTTTGAAGGTACTTTTCCTTTAAGCTATGTCTTTTTAATCTTGACTCCAAGGCACTATAAATATACCTAAAACTACTATAAAACACCCAACTATATAAGAAATAGTTAATACCTCCAAGCTAACGCGGATTGTACTGGCACCGGTTGTATTGACCGGAGTCCGGACTCGGAATTGCTTTGTGCTTTCCAGTCCAACAGAGATTTTAGGAAAGTGAGACGAAAGTTGGAAGGCCTAAAAGCTTTCATTAAAGCAAGTCAATAGTCAAGACACTCCATTTCTTCCCACCAACTAAGAAGATGCATGCAAATTGATGGATCTGTCCTTGTTCATATACTAATCCTTAACAACATTCATATTTCAGTATGTCTTCCACCCATTTCCTCAATTTTCTCGAACAAAACTATTTTTTTTACTTACCTTACAAAGCGTCAAGTTAATTTTTTTTCTACCGAACACGTGAAATATTTAATCGAAATTAAAGGTGAAATGACGAAATTTAAGATTTAAATTTGGATACTATATAAATTTACCAATCATCCTACAATTTTTTTTTAAAATTTTTTTTAATTATATTCTCTAATATAAAATACATACAAGGTGTGTCACACTGTTCAAGATCCTCTACACAGTTGCAAGACTAAGGGTGTGTTTGCAATATAAAATTTTACACCCTCTAAAATATCAAACACAATAAACTATTACAATATAATCTCTCTCTCTTCCATCAAATCATAACTTTTCACTACAAAAAATATAAAAAATTACTTATCTTCACTTTTTTACTAAACTCAATTCCTAAAATTTTAACAATACTAAAATTTTACCAAACAAATTCACCGTAAGTGAGTGGCACAAGTACAGCTACCAAATAGTAGCACAAGTACAGTTGGTACCTCCTGCAACACTTAATAATTTTTATATCTATCTTATTTTTTTCAAAAAAGAAATTGTCAAATACAATTTCAACATAATCATATAGAATACTGATGGCAGATGTTTCCCGGAAACACCCAATAAAAAAAGGCAATCAAACTGTGGATAGTATAAGACTTTTAAGTCTTTTTTTTTTCTAGATAAAGCAAAGACTTTAGTCGCTTACCAAAAAGACAGTAAAAAAAGACTTTTAATTTTTTTTCCCTTACGCTATAAATACCCCATCACCACTTCGTTCATCTCCATCAGTACCACAACAACCACTGACACTCTCCCCCACCAAAGCCACTCACCATATCGATCTCTAGCAATGGAGTCTCTTTCTTGGGCTTCATATTTAGTCGCATGGCTAGCAACCTTAGCCCTCCTCTTTCTCTCCCGCCGTCTCCGCCGCCGCAATGTAAACCTTCCCCCAGGACCAAAACCCTGGCCTATCATCGGAAACCTCAACCTCATAGGTCCACTACCCCACCATTCCATCCATGCACTCTCCAAGAAGTATGGCCCTCTCATGCACCTTCGTTTCGGTTCATTCCCCGTTGTGGTTGGCTCCTCCGTCGAAATGGCCAAGGCCTTCCTCAAAACCTACGACGTTAACTTTGCCGGCCGGCCCAAAACCGCCGCAGGCAAATACACAACCTACAACTACTCGGACATCACGTGGTCCCCTTATGGCCCATACTGGCGCCAGGCCCGTAAAATGTGCCTAATGGAACTCTTCAGCGCAAAACGACTGGAGTCCTACGAGTACATACGCAGGGAGGAGATGAATGCTCTTCTAAGAAGCTTGTACAAGTCCTCGAACGAGCCGATCACCTTGAAAGACCTTCTCTCGACGGTCAGTCTCAACGTGATAAGCCGCATGGTGCTCGGAAAGAAGTACACGGACGAGTCGGAGAACTCGATCGTATCCCCCGAGGAGTTCAAGAAGATGTTGGACGAGTTGTTCCTGCTCAGTGGGGTGTTGAACATCGGGGATTCAATTCCTTGGATCAATTTCTTGGACTTGCAGGGGTATATCAAAAGGATGAAGGCGTTGAGCAAGAAGCTTGATAGGTTCTTGGAGCACGTGTTGGACGAACATCTTGCAAGGAAGAAAAAAGAGAAGGATCATTATGTTGCGAAGGATATGGTGGATTTGCTACTGCAGCTTGCTGAGGATCCTAATCTTGATGTTAAGCTAGAAAGACATGGCGTCAAGGCGTTTACCCAGGTATTACTCTTTGATAAATTTGCCTTCTGCTACGAAGTTTGTCGTTTGATCTCTTACCTGACAAATTCTTTATTTTTATGCTCAATAATGTTAAATTGCCTCTATCCTATAGAAGCATATAGACAGCAGGGAAGGTTGTATATATATTGTTAGACTCTAACAATATATAGGCTTTTTGTTTTTAGTCTTTTAGTTACATATTTTCGTTCATGCGATCATAATTAGCTAGAAAACTTTGCAGATTCTCATAAACTTCCACTAACTCGATCCTTTAAATGCAATTTTTACGTTTTTATAAATGCAATGACTGACAAGTTCAACTTATCGGCAATCCTCTGATAATGGCTTACAAGTTGATGTACGCCCTCGAAGTACTAATTAACAATGTCCAGTACCTATCAATTAATAATAGGGTGACCCATCTTCTTAATTTATTGGATCAACTTGCTGAATCACGAATAAATTTTTAGATGTGACCACACTAAGAACAGACACTGTTTCCATGGTTCCCGCATACGGGATCGGATTCCCTCCTAAGGAGGGAATTCCGAAGATATATATATCAAAAGTTACTGTCTCTATTTTATGTAATATAGAGATTAATGTGTAATATAGTTTGGTGTGAATTAGGACAGTTAGATTGCATTCAATGAATTTTAACCGTATCTTTTGATAATTTTGTCTCATCTTTCAGAATGGTGTGCCCACCACATAGAACGTCATACACGTTAGTTAATTCTTCTCTAAGTATTTACTTATCCCTTGGCTGATTGATCCTCAGGATTTGATAGCTGGTGGAACTGAGAGTTCAGCCGTGACTGTAGAATGGGCCATCTCAGAGCTCCTAAGAAAGCCAGAGATATTCAAGAAGGCTACAGAAGAGCTGGATAGGGTAATTGGAAGAGACAAATGGGTTGAAGAGAAGGACATCGTCAATTTACCATACATCGATGCCATTGTAAAGGAAACCATGAGGCTGCACCCTGTGGCACCAATGTTAGTACCTCGGCTATCCCGTGAAGACTGCAAGATTGATGGCTATGACATTCTCAAAGGGACCCGGGTTCTTGTAAATGTCTGGACCATTGGGAGAGATCCTAGGATATGGGACAACCCTGATGAATTTCGCCCTGAGAGGTTCATTGGGAAGCCCATCGATGTCAAAGGCCATGACTTTGAGCTATTGCCTTTTGGATCTGGAAGAAGGATGTGTCCCGGATACAGTCTCGGCCTGAAGGTGATTCAATCAAGTTTGGCTAATCTCTTGCATGGATTTACATGGAGCTTGCCGGGAAACATGAAGACGGAGGATTTGAACATGGAGGAAATTTTCGGGCTTTCGACGCCTAAGAAAATCCCACTTGTTGCTGTTGTGGAGCCAAGGCTTCCACTGCAAATTTATAACGTGTGACCCGGATACAGTCTCGGCCATAAGTAATACCAGGATTTAAGAGATTCTACTGCTACAACTGTTGTGATGCTACTTCGTGCTGAAAGTTTTGTTGTTGACATGTTGTTATAGGCTTTAGCTATATGCAATAATGCATGCATTATATTATTGCATAGCTCATGTCTTTGCCTTTTTTTATCACCTTCGTGTACTGTGTACTACACGTTTTACTTGCATTTCAGCCATGGCCAGCCATTTAAAGTCTTCATGCGCTTGCTTTCGTAACCAATTTGCTCTAGACTCTGTAATCACAGCAAGTACTCGATCAATGGACCATGCGCCATAACATCAGTACAAAGTATCGAGACAGCTTTAATGGCTTTCCCTGGAAGCAAAACGACAAAGATTGCGCGCAGGTGAGTATTTAGTACCATCAACCTGTGCCTACAAGAAAATCGGGTTCACCCGACGTGAGATTTCGTCACAAAAATGCACAAAGTCGTCGCTAAAGCCACCACGACTTTCGGTCGTCAAGCCTTGGTCGAGGTTGCCACGTGCAGAGAGCACAACCTCGACGATCGCGCTTTTTTGTCAACCAAAGTGATGCTACGTCGACCTTGAATGGCGTCAGAAGAAGGGTTGACCAGTCGTCAGAGAAGGGTCCTTCATTTTGCACTGATCGTCGTTGTTGCTCCGTAGCCTACGACGTTGAAGTCGTCAAGGATTGTTCACCTTTCGCCGACGATGTGCAGTGTGTTAAGGATTCTTCATCCTTCAACGACGATGGGTTTTGTGTACAAAAACTTGACGAAAGCAATGTTCCTTTGTCACTTTATCGTCCCTTTGCGCCAGCAGCTTATAAACTATAGTTCCGGATGATGTCAAGAATCACCACAATACTCAGAAGCCAAGTAATCCTGCAAAAATCACAGAGGGAGGTAGCCTTGAATCAAGTCTCTGACAGCCAAGTTAAATCTTTAGGAAGGTGATAAATATTCTGATAATAGAATTAAACGTGTCTTTATTTAAGAGCATACATTGGCTTTTATACCAATGTGAGAGTTTCAAACCTATCGTGAGACTGCCTTCTGGAGGAGTCAGGTTGTAGAATTGTATTAGGAGAGTCTCGCCGACCATTCAAGTTGTCATGAGGAGTCCTCGAGTGGCTAGACTTCTATGTGAGATCGGATAACATACTCCTATGCGAGATCGGATAGTCGGGACTGACCAACTGGTAATGGGCCCGATCCCAAGTGGACTGGTCTAAGGAGGGCCGAGTATTTCATGGCCCATCAGTTCCTTTTGCCTTTTCCAAGACCCTCTTTCTTAATAGATGTTGTTGTCCACATAAAGGAGAAGCTCCATTACATATATAGAGCCTAACATTCGTGTGGGAACTAATCTAAACACACACAAAAACGGTAAGCAAAAATATAATTTTGCTAAATTCCTTACCCGTTTCTTGAAGCTTCAGTAGCATGTTGTTCTGGGGTTATTTGGGATCTTTAGCAGACAACACTGGCGATATGGTTTGAGGTTGGACATGAAACTGCAAAGCACGAGTGCACCCCAAATTTCTGAGTTCTTGGCTAGCAATTTGTTTTCCTCGTTTGCGTGAAGTGCCTACGGCCATGATTGTCGGAATGGAGAGGATTGAGTCATTGAGAGAGAAATGAGCGAGATTCTGTGTTAGATAAAATATACATAGCGCTTTTAGAATAAAATGATGGGAAATAAGCAATATTCAAAATTTAGTGGAATCCTGCGCGGCTACACATGTCTTCCCTTCAAATATTTGATTATAATGGTTATTTATTGGTAAGAAATAAGCGGCCGCTGCTTATACATCATCAATTGTATATTGCTCATTTTTTTTTCAAAGCCAATTTTTTGTTTCTAAGCTTCAAAGCCAATGGTATAATTCAAAGTGCAATTGCTACACTCTAATCGATCCCTTGTTTGATGCATACCTCGAAAATACAAATTTTCCTGTGATTGTTCCTAAATCTTAGCACACTATATGTAACCTGTGGTAACACAACTATGTTCATTAGATTCAAAGTTATCCATGTAAATGGCACACTGCCTGTTCGATTAAATGCCTATGTTGGGCTAAATTGCATAATATAACCATCAAAAGCCTTCTTAGTGTATGAATGATCGCTCTAGTTTGCCATTGTTAGAATTGGTTTATTTGTGGTTACATGTAATTTTTGTATATCTTCAAGGAACAACATTCATGGCTTAGAAAAAAAAAAGTGAACGGAGAAATGAACAGCCTTCAAGGACTGTGTTATATCTTTCTCTTTCCATTTTTTAATGTCCGATCAGGGGAAGGTAAGTCCCAAGAGAAATTGCCATCAACGATCTCTATTGCATTATCATAGCTACCTCTAGGAAGCTTCTCTTTAACATCAGATGCAAGTCATCAAGACAAAGGAAGGATGCAATTCGATCAAGGGATACTTTAGTTTCAGCTATCGTGGAGATCGTGTCATGAAGATTGTAAATGGCCACCTGAAGAATCTCCAACGTTGCAATTGCAAATAAGATCTTCCCTGACTCCAGTAGGATCTTCATCAATGTACAACCACCAAAATTGAGCACAAACACAAATGTGGCGGCACCTCAGAAGGGCTTGATGAACTTTTTGTTTGTATTGTTGACGGAGTCTCCAAATTTTAACATGAGAAAATAGAAAAAGCAGTCTCCAACATGGAAGCATCATCAATCCTGGGGGGCCTAACATAAGAAATAGCCCCAAAATCTAATTTGAGGCATGCCTGCCCTGTGTCTGTTGTGCATTTAAAGTTGTGTTCCACTGGTCAACAAAAACCTCACCATTCAAATCAAAACAACTAAATAACCTAAGATCATTGCTTGGTCATTTTTCTAACTTCTAGAAGGTTTAGTCCATGCATGACAGAGTAGAAGAATTATAACAGAAGAACTTCAATATGAGCTAGTACAATTGCCTTAGCCTATTAGCCTCCTACTTCAATATATTCATACCTCATTTAGCGAGACAGTAAACAAGAGAGCCAACATACCTGTTCCGTAAGCGTTTGATGAACTTGTTGCACGTACACGAACAAAATTACCCTGAGTTCTTGAAAAGAAAATCTTACGATAAAACTGATACTACCTCCATTTTAGCATCTGATGTTTGTCCCATTGAAAAGAAAACATTTTGCAAAAGAAAGCCAAGGGACCACTTAGGTTCTACCAAATTCAACTCAAGTAAGACTTAACTGAATGGAGTGGAAAGGGAAAAGGAGGTCCAACCCTTCGCTTAACCCATAATCTGCAAGAGAACAGAAGCAAACAACCAACAATAGAAATACAAAAATCAAAGACAAAGGACAAAAGAGAACCAGCAAGATAGGAATTCCACAGTTGTTTTTCATCTACCAAGTAGCACATCAAAGTCCAATTTAATTTATGGGTACATGTGCAAATAAAGTTATACTTTGAAGTAATTGCAATCATTTTTGGGAACTAGCTAAATATTAACATTATGGCTTATCAGTAGTTTTGACCAGTAATTACTCTGCTAATTGGTTATACTGCCACTTCCGAAAAAAAGAAACAGAGCAACCCAATGTTCTTTGTCAAAGTAATTTTGGCAACTCCAATCACATACATACAGCGTCAAAGTCACAATATCATTTCTTCGTATTTGTTATATTCAATATAGAAGATATAAATATTCTAAAGGAATTGTGATACTCATCGGAAAAACTCCTTACTTTGCTGCTATGCCCAACGTACTGCCCACTTCAGTTCCCAGACTCAGCAGCCTTCGCAGCACACGACTTGCATACCACGTGTTCTGTGGAATGACCAAGAATATAAGGGGCCAATCAGCAACTAACTTATAATAGCAAGCGATTGTATACTAGTAATTTGCTCAAAAAAAAATTGTTGGGTCGCATTCAATAGGTTTCCTGTTGGCGTGGAACACAGTTGTCTTCCCAACCCCAAAAGAAGGGTAAAATGTCCTCCCAAGCAATGGACGTTTTTCCTATTCTTTGATTCTTCAATGCAAATCTGTGGGAACCACAACTACACTAGTTGAGCAGCGATTCTCAGGGAATCACATGAGTTTCTATCGACAGGGTTCTTCAAGCGGCAAGAAAAAAAGTGGACGAAGGGTGGCACTTCATTCCTGACGGATTCAAAGCGTAGCGAGGCTAGTCACAACTTTTTCTGACCACCCAGCCCGCGGCTACACTAGGGAGAGACGTTTCATTTTTGTTGACCGCTATAGTAAATAAAATTTCAGTGTATCCCCGACCACAATGCGCGGTGGTGAGTTTGAGTTAAAATATTTTCTCCTAGCATCGACGGAGAAGCATTAGCGTGGAGGATTGTCGCGCTTTACTGATGAAAATAGAGGGAGCACGGATTGTGGCGTGGCCGTAGCGGGTATTTCTTGCTAGTCATGCATGCTCATATTTGTTTTGTTTGGAACAAACCAATTTTACCGATGTATGTTGAAGTTATAAATGCTAGTAAACTACTGAGGGTGGCGATCGATATATACCGTACTTATAAAAAAAGCTTGGATCCTAATCAATGGTGGCTAGATGTCCATCGACAACCTAAATCTATATATATGTCGTTTACTGTAAAGATGTTATGATAAACACGACCCCCTCAGAAAAGTTTCAACCATCATAACCGATCAGATTGTTAAAGGAAAACGACGTCTATACCATCAAGTGTGGTACTGTGTATCGTCTGTAGACAAGTATAATTGCCAACGAATATCCATTATTGCTAACACATCCCGAGTCTTTAATGGTTTTGAAGGTTAATTAATTTTATATCAAGATCGAAGAACCTCCCCCCAACTTGGCAACTTCTATAAGTACAGAGATGAGCATCATCGATATGTTATGTTTAAATCAAACTACCCTAAAATGGTGGTGGGCTTTTTCCGGGAAAATATCATTTCTGTGATGAAAAACTGGGCCTTACACAGCGTCGTCACAAGGTGATGACATATATTTTTATTTATAAATAATATATATTTACTTCATAATATTTCTCAAATTTCGATATCCAAAATTTTCACTCTCAAAACGTATTTATTACTCGTGGTGTTACCCTTTGATAGGAATAAGTTCCCTCTGCTTTTATCTTATTGATGTGATGCTCAAATTTAGTCCTATTCGATGCCATTACCGCACACCGTAACTCATCCTTGAAAGGGTGGGGAATGGAGGACCTAATTAGTAATTAGTATGCGGAGGTAACAAATGGAATAAAATTAATGAAATTTGAAATTTGGAGCTATTGTAAAGCATCTTTCGCTGTAGTTTGACTATTAGCAAGTGTCCATGATTTGCAGAACAACATCGGCGTCACTTCCTTCTGGGCTGCGCAGACAGCATAGCAACGCCGACGCCCGAACTATGCTTCAAACCGTCATTAAATGAAGCGTCAAAGCTGACTGCCATTCTCACCCGCCGTTACCGTCCGTCTATTGCACAGTCTGCTCTCTCTTTTTCTCCCTTGCCCTTCCGTTCGGATTCAGCTTCAAGATACTTCTCTGACAACTCGGCTACCAATGACTCGCCGCCTATTTCAGTGGTCCGAGTTGACTCGGGTACCGAACTTGTTTGAGGGCTGTGACTACGAGCACTGGCTTGTGCTCATGGTGCCGCATAAGGGGGACCCACTGCCCACATCGGGACGACATCATCAGTGGCTACGTCAAAACCCTTGCAACGGTATTGGGAAGGTGAGAAAAACTCCACTATATGAGATATATAATAAAGCTTGTTTCTGGTCTCGGTTTTAGTTTGAATTAGTTGAAATCGCTGTTTCTTACTGCGTCTGTAGTGTGCATAAGCGACGGGTCAAAACCGGTGTTTCCAGTTTCAATTTGTGGGAAATTTACGGGGGTGACGAAAGTCTCTCCCAGGGTGGTCCATGTTCGTGGATTTCTTGGGGGATTTATTTATCTGTACTGTATTTTGAGGCATTGCGCCTAGTTTTCCATAATCAGTTAATTCTTCAACATAAATAAGGTTTTTTGTTTCCTTAACGTCTTTATAGTTTCTATAAGCATTACGATTTGTGTAAAGTACAGCTTTTTTCCTTCTTCCACATCAAATGGGTTTGAGTGGTACACCGTTGATATTTGCAGCCAAGAGGAAGCAAAGAAGTCAATCCACTCTGTTTCAACTAAGTACTACAATGCTTTTGGTTGCAAAATCCCAGAAAAGTTTACTTACAGGATCAAAGGTAATATTCACGGGCCACTTTGAATTTTCTTGTTGTGTGTTTCTTAAGGTATTAGTTTAAACACAACTGTGCTAGTTAGTTGCAGCTTTGCCTGACGTGAGATGGCTGCTCCCAGATTCCAATTTGTGTCATCATGAATGTGACTATGGAGGTAATATCCTGTACGCTTTTTTCCTATGCTCTTATTGATCTGTTGATTGATTATAACATGTTGGCCCCAATATTCTTCTTTAAAGCATGTAATTGCAAGCTCGATTTCAACAATGGTAATAATGCACTATTCTTTCTCCAAACCTAACGGTTTGCTAATAATGTTTGGCAAAGTTGGAAAAATAATTATCTGATTTTACTGCAGAAAGATGTGTTAATTGGATGGCAATTTTGATTTGTCTCATTCATCATAGATTAGTTGTCCTTTTCCATGTTTTAACGTCATGCTTTATATAGTCCATCATAACCTTTGGCGCCTAGCTCAGGCCCCCCGTACGAGAAAATAAAAATAAAATAAAAGAGAAAACAAACCATACTTGGTTCATTAGAGCCCTTGAAGAAACTCAGGAGAGCATTAACAGGAAAGAGAGTTGTTTCTGTCCTCCTTGCCAGTATTGGGCTCAAACATTATGATATTTAATTCGCTGATGGGAAGGCCGGCTGTATTAAATGAGCTCTGAATGCATTGCTTCTAATACATTAGTCGTGTTCCCTTGCAGTTAAAATGAAACATGAATAGCTTGCGAGTTCTTGCAGTTAAAATGAAACATGAATAGCTTGCGTCTTCTTTCTCATGGTCCTTATAAAAAAGATCATATTTCCAACAGGGGAACCATTCATTGATGGCAATGTTGTCCCATATGATGAGAAGTACCATGGAGACTGGGTTCATGACCAGAATGATGATCAACTTAAAAGCAGAACCTCTACAAAATATCCTCAAGGAAACAAAAGAAAACTTGAATCTATAAAGATATGCAGCTGGACTTAAAACTTCTGCTGTGATCAGGCTGCAAAAGTTTCTCTGGGGAGATATGATATCAGGACATTACAACACCTTGGAGTGTTCTCGTAGACTGTCCTTCTGGTCGAATTGTGGATTTCATTTGATTGAAATGGATGGATAAATCTCTGATGAGACATTTGGTCTATGAGAACAAGTATATCCACTGCATGGAAGCAGCTGATATAGTGAGCTCAAGACTGTGGGCAGGCAGCAAGTGCATAGTGGCGAACTACCACGGGAGAAAGAAATAATTCATCTGTGGACCTGTGGTTGGATCACAGGACCTAGTAGGTGTCAAGAAGCGCTGCTTGAAACTATTATGGTTTAAGGAGGAGGATCACCACAGACGTCAACCTAAGCTGCATTAATGTGTCGAGGGCCTGAAATTGAGCTTTGAAGTAAAGGACAGTTTATGTTTTCATTCCAAAGGATGGTTCCTCCCATCTCTGTACAAAATATAATGCGTCCCACAAATTAATCAGCACAGATTTATCTGATCTTAATTTCTATACATCATTGCTTTAGTGAAGGAATTAACTCTCTTCCCATTGACAGAGTCTTTGCTTTGCTCAATGATGCTGGTAGTTTTTAATCATGTTAGTTTTCAACCATACTTTTCTGGGTTATTTAATGCTGAGAGCATTGCAGGACAAAAGAACCTGCCGTTTAGATTCCAAAACTTTTACCTCATAAACCAGTCATGTGACTCGGGAAAGATCAAGCATCTAATGTTGATGTATTGAGAACAGAGTATCAAATAATGTGAAGTTATTCTCTCTTAACACCTTAAAGCAGTAAAGCTTCTAAAGCAAATTGATTGCATAAGTGGCATTTTTACTTTGAATCAGCAATTACACACTCAACTGGGGGTGATGTTTAGTTGAAATAATCTCTACATAACGAAGCTGTCCTTTTTTTTCTCCAAGTAAACAGAGGGTTATCATTATCCATCATAATAGTTTTTACAAGATAGTGCAGCCACAAGCACATCAGAGCAATGAATAACCCCCACAAAACCCGACATTGAGCTCCATCTAGCTAAGTTATGTGCAAGCCAATTTCCACTACGTGGACTCCAAACAAACTTCCACCGTGGTTTAAGGCGCAACAAACCTCTAATAGTAGTAATTTCACCCTCAATCAGCCATAGAATCGAGCCTTCCAAATCAATAATTTGTTGGATGATCGTACGAGAGTCACCTTCTAGCTCTGTATGCTGCCCCACAAAAATTTCAGCTAAATCACAAGCCAGGCGTACTGCACGGGTTTCTCCTTTCAGTGGATCTGTCCCTAGGAATCGTTGGGATTTTGCACATAAGAACTGACCAGTTGAATCCCTTCCAACTGCAGCAACATATAACCATCCATCACCTACTGTCACATCAAAATTTATTTTGACAACCCCTTCAGATGGAGGTTGCCAATCTGGAAATGCATTATCCGTAGCACTCCAAGCCTCTTTATGTGCCATATATCGCCCATGAACAGACCGAATAAGCTGCATAACATCAAGCTCCTTTCCTTCATGAATTTTTTGATTCCGTGTGTGCCAAATGGTATTAAGGATAATAGTAACATCCATCATCATTTGATTCCATAAGGGCCGATCACCTACATGCATATTGCTTGCATTAAAAATGAATCGAATCCAGATTTCAATGGGCAGTTGTGTGAATCTCTCCACATTCATAGGCCACGGTCCATGCTGCCACAAGATAGAGCTAAGGGAGCATTCCAAAAATAAGTGCTCAATAGATTCCACAGCAATCTTACAGAGTGGACAAAGCATGGAAGATAATTCTTGTCCCCCACTAAACCTGCCCACCGTCCCTCTTAACGGCAGTGCACGTGCTGCTACCTTCCATAGCATCAGTCTCAATCTATGCTACACCTTTAGTTTCTGATGGTAATGACCCCTATATTGATAGTTTATTTCTATTGTCATAAATATATACTGCTTTAATCGACAGATGCCCTTTGGCTTCTAACACCCATTTGACGCTATCTTGCTGTGGTGCCATTGGGATTTGTATATTAATAATGGTTGCCGCTGACATAGACTCAAAGAGATGTCTTATAAGATTCACTTTCCAACAATTATAAGAAGAGTCTATAAGATCACAGACTCTATTAATTCTCCGGTCCACCAATCTGCCTTGTTGCAGTATGGGATGAAAGTTGGGATATCGGGGACCCACGGTTGACTCCAAATATTAATGCTTTCCTCATTCTGCACACACCAACATAGGTCAGCTTTCACAATCTCTCGAGTCTTCATAATGCCCTGCCAAATCCAAGAGGCACCCGATATCATAGGGGCAAACAAAAAATTCATTCCTCTGCAATATTTGGACGTCATAGTCTGCACCCAAATACGATCCGCTTGCTGAGCCAGTTCCCATCCCAATTTTGCCACAAGAGCTCTATTAAACTCTTCCATCCGTCGCAGGCCAAGCCCGCCATAAGACTTTGGCTTACAAATATTATCCCCTGCCTTGGGGTGAAAAAGTCGAGAGACCCCATCAAAGCCCCACCAAAAATTCTTCATCTTGGTATCTAATCTTTTACACACTTGCTTGGGAAGTAGAAATACAGACATATAGTAGGAGGGGAGGGCTGAAGCTACCGATTGTAATAGGACAGTACGTCCCGCTTGGGAAAGTGCTCCGGCCTTCCATCCGGCAAGGCATCTGTCCTATCAATTATCTGCAAACAACCAGCTTCTGCATGCGCTGCAAACAACCAGTTAAGCCAACTGCTATGACGTATAGAGTGGTTTGGAGTTTGGACCAAGACGAATATAGGGAATGCAACAGGATCCTGTTCCACAGTTAAAGCGTTATCCATGGTTATAGGCCATCCCAGACTGTAAGCCTAACAACTGCCTGCTAGCATCCACCCTCAAGAGAAACGGTTATACCGTTTTAGGTTCCAAAGCTGAGTTGAATGGTTCGATTTAGGATGAATGGGGCGATTTGGTGGGTTAGTGAAGGGTAGAAAATGTGAGTCTAGCCCACGAGAAAAAAAAACATTTAGTCGTGTTGTTCCAGAGAACACGTTAAACTCAATCCACCGAGGACTCGCAAGGCCAGTCATCTCTTGCTGTCTTCCTCTTTAGACACGCCATCTTAGGACTTGTAGTGATGATTGTGGAAGATTGACTCGTAAATAGTCTTTGAAACTGGCAACTGGAAATTTGAAATTAGCAGGGATCAGAGGACCATCATCACAATTCGGTCAGGATTACACCTTCCAAAGAGGCCTCACCAGGAAATTCAAATGGGCATTTCCCATTAGAGATATAACCAATTGGGACAGTTCGCGAAATTGGAAAGTTAAATCCTTGGGACTACATGGTTTGAAATTGATCAATGACCAAAAGTTCTTTCCCCAAGTCCAAATTTCAGGCTAATGGATATTTATCCAACAGAATAACTTGGAAATTTGGAAATTTACGAGTAAGTCAATTTAAATCTGTAAAGATGACTGGACCACGATCATTTCCGATTGAGGTAGTAAGAATTAAGACCTAAATCCAAAGGCCCCACCATTCACAAATGAGAAAATATCCCAAACAAATGACAAAGGCAAGGCGCATAGCCGACGATTTCCCGAAAAAAAGGAAAGGTAGTAAGAGCTGCATATCCAAATCACAACCATCAACAGATGAGGAAATACGTGAGAAGGGGGGGGGGGGGGGGGGAGGGGCGGCTTGATTCACAATAAAAATCTCATCTATAATTCGTATGAACATCTTTCTGAAGAAAATATACAATAAGCTTATCGGCTATGTTGAACTATGGCCGTTCGCTCAATGGTTCTGGTTTGGGACAGTACAGACTAGTCCCATGAATTTTATACAACGCAGTATCAGAATAGACAGCACGAGACCTCAATGTCTTAATCCCGTGTCTATACCTATGACCTTTCCGTTGCTGGTGACAGCGTTTCTTCTTCTTGTCCTCATCCTTCTTCTCATCTCGATTTGCATCTTTTGCTATGTCACTTTCGTTTTCACCTTCATGTCCATTCCTTAGTACACCACTTTCATTTTTCTGATCTTCAGTTGGTACAACGTATACAAAGGGTCCAGATGGAATATCATTCGAGTCCAAGAGAGGCTCTAAGGTCCTGACCACAGCTGTCATCGTGGGTCTTGACTTGGGTTGCTGGCTTAGGCATTGGTAAGCCAATAAGGCTGCCTTCCTAGCTCCTTCCGTTGAGTACTGGCCTTCAAGCCTGGGGTCCATTATTCTGTCAAGTTTATGAGGGTCCTTCAAGAGAGGTCTTGCCCATTCTACCAAATTCTGCTCCCTACTTGGACGGTTCTTGTCCACGGATCGTCTACCCGTCAGTAGCTCTAAAAGGACAACTCCATAGCTAAATACATCGCTCATAGTCGTCAAATGACCTGAAAACAACCAAAATTCTTGGTGAATATTTTAAAGTTTGAAAGCTATTAGTTAAACAATTATTAACGTAATTATCAATGTTACCTGTCATAATGTATTCAGGAGCTGCATAGCCTTCCGTGCCCATGACACGAGTTGTGACATGAGTGTCATCCCCTTCTGGTCCATCGGTTGCAAGCCCAAAATCAGAGAGCTTAGCATTGTAATCCTGAAAAGTATGCACACCTGAGTTTAGTGCCTCTTTTAAACTGACATGATATGAAAACTGGCTTAGAAGATTAAGGATTTACAGAGTCTAATAGGATGTTTGAAGCTTTGAAATCTCGATATATTACTGGTTTTTCTTCTTCGTGGAGAAAATCGAGGCCTTTTGCGGCTCCAATGGCAATTTTTATTCTTGTTAACCAAGGCAAGGTTGTAGAATACCCTGCATTAATCAGAAACAAAGAAAACTGTATCAGATTGAATTGAAGCAACAGATAGCCCATGGATGAATTTGTATCTTATTTCCGGCTCATATCTTAAGGCAGCCGATTCGAAAGACCAAGGCATGCGTACTTCTAAATAGCTGGTTCTCCAAATTGCCGCGCTCCATGTACTCATACACGAGAAGCCGGTGCTCATCCTCACAGCAGTATCCGACTAAGTTCACAAGGTGAGTGTCCCTTAACTGCCCAAGAAATATTACTTCAGCCTGCAGAATGTAAATGATCCATCTTTGTCACTCGATTAATTCGAAAAATCTTTCAAGAAACACACAGGATTTTTGACACTTATTGAAGTGACTGAAAAATGCTTACCAGCCACTCCCTGTGGCCTTGTTTGCCATCTAAGTCCAATACCTTGACAGCCACCGGTTGAGCTTCCAACCCAGGCCTGAGTTTGTCATCGATGAATCCCTTATATACCGGTCCGAACCCCCCTTCGCCAAGAAAATTGCTTTTTGAAAGGTAGTGAGTAATAACTTTGAGCTCTTCAAGAGTGAAAACATGAAGATTTGATCCAACAAGGGAACTAGAAAGATCACTCACTAGAGAGGAGGAGGAGTTGCTTAAATCTGAAAGCGATACCCTCCGGAAAGAACTTTGTTTGGAAGCAGCTGGAAGCTTTGTCTCAGAAGGTGGGTTCTTGGCCTTGAAACAACTGGGTAGGAAGCTTTTCAACGTGGTCTTTTTGAAAGCCATGTTTTAACTGCAGCTATGCACTCTCTACCTAAAGTTGCTAATATTAGCCTAAACTGTCTCTCTTAAAGCTTAAGGCCGAAGCAATTTATTGGGAAAGATGTGGGGGGTAGAAATGGGTTGGAACTTGCAACTTGAGAAGACTTATAAAGTCTTAGGGTCTGATGATAACCGACCACTTTTTCCTTTCTGGAAAATATTCATCCGTTACATGCACCATATATATGGAAATCTTCTAGCTCTAACTAGGAGTTTAACGTATAGGGAGTAACCAATATTTTATTTGGCTCCTTTATCTAATTGGGTGGAGAGTATAAACTTACGTAGACCGTGGCCCACGCTTGACTTTGAAGGTTGAAGGCTGCAATACTTCTGCGGCTGCTGGTTCATATTACCAAAAGCAGGTCTATGGATTGTGTTGGATCACGTGCGAAATTGGAGAAAAATTAATAATATTAAGTTTTTTAACTGCATAATAGGGAAGTTAGGACTTAGGAGTTTTATATATACAAGTTCCAATAAGAAGTTAAGTACATGGGTACATGGAAGTTAATAGATGAATTGAAAAAAAAATATTTTTTCGTTACGTATTCATTTGGTTAATTATCATTAATTATAAGTCACCAAAAGCAGCCTTAAAGGGGGGTGGTCCAAACATTTTCCACCAAGTTACCTAATTTGATGGAGACCTGAATACCCATTATTGCCCAGAAGTGTCGCGATAAACATGAGTGTCGTTTAAATCCTAATTCCCTAAATAAAGATAAATTACAAAAAATTTCCCTTGCACAGATGTCGCGAGCACCAGAGTTGGTGGGAGATTCGCGCGGCTTGTTCAAACTTGCTTGCTTGACGGGTTTCATCAAAGCAGGTCACTGTAGCTTTCGTGCCCGGCCGTTCTAGTCATCCATGATCCGCCGTATGGATCCAACTTTTGCTGAGGAGCAGATACTGAGGTTCGTGGGCCACTCATTTGCCAAAGCCTAAGCCTAAGAGACGACAAAAAGGAGGTAAAATCTTTCAATTCCATAAAAACTCAAAGACCATAAGGTCCGTGCATACTGCACAAGAAGACATTTTAGAACGTTCACTTTCCCAAGCTACCCCAGTTCTTCCAATCTAACCGAGAACATTTTAGAACGTTCACTTTCCCAAGCTACCCCAGTTCTTCCAATCTCTTCACTTCCAAAAGTCACGTTAGGCCACCATTACAGTAATGTGGATGGAGACGAGTTTCTTTATTTTGGAAGTCTATCTTGAAGGTGTTGTCAAGAGTGCTTGAAAATTTGCATTTGTATGATGAAGGAAATTTATCTTTTCGGCATGATGGGTGGTGGCTGGGAAAATATCTTACACAACTTGTTTACCTTCTGACTCAATCGATGAAGCATTTAAATCAAGTTTTATAATCCATATGTCGGAATGAGACAATTCTTTCTCAGCTCGTAGGAGAGAACATGTCTCTTCAAATTATCCATTCTGAAACTCGGCTCTATGTGAGACAAGTAGATCGTTTGATCTATTGTCAGTCACCTGATAGTAAATTTTCTACAGCATTTGCTTGGGAGGTGTCTCGCCTTAAAGGTCTTTTGCTTTTTATGATTGAATTTGACATAAATATGTAACTAGATGTATGTCTCTTACTACGTGATATGCTATTTATTTGGGCTCTTAGTATTAATATCCGTATTCAATTTTTGGGCGTTCCTTTAGTTATTGACTCATGAATATCTCGAGGAAAAGTAAACAAGTTAAAAAGGTTATCGTACGAAAATGTCTTGGTTCTAAAGCTTTTGGGTGTACCGTGGCCTAGTTGAGCATTTGCGATCTCTTGAACTAGTGCACCTGAAGGGGTATATAAGCTTAATATAAATGGCAGCTGCTATTCGGCAATGCTAGTAATTGTGGTGGCAGGGGTACGTGTTGTTTGAAATGAGAATGGAGAGTTTGTGGTTGGTTTCTATTCCCCTGCTAGCTGTTTGAAATGGGAAGGGAGAGTTTATGGTTGGTTTCTATTCTCACTATGGCTTGGGTACCAATATGATAGGTGAGTTGTGTGCAGCCTTAGATAGATTAAAGTCTTTACAACGTTTTTTGGTTCTCTTCGGTTATTCTAGAGACAAATTCTCATGTGTTTTTCAATTGGTTGGTCTCAGGACCTTATTCTCAGTGGTATCTTTGAGATTTTTGGGAGGAATTAAGAGTATTAATTCCTCAAATTGTTGTTCTTTTTTTGCCATGTATTCCGAGAAGGAAATTATTTATTCCTCATTGGAGCCACTTTGGCTGAATATTTTATAGGCTTAATATATACGCGTGCCCCTGTGGTTTAATATTTTCTCAGAAATACCCTTGGGGTAATTTTTGTTGTCCCGCTACCCCTGTGGTATTCCACTTTTTCCCGTTATACCCTTCCTGTAATATTCCTTCTATTTTTGGAAGGAAATGGATGACGTGGACCAATTGATCACGTCACATCCAATTAAACTGCAACACGTGTTCGCACTTGTTGACTGGACCAGATTTGTTTCCCACCTCTATATCCACGTCACTCTCTCCATGTCAGTGTACCGAAATGCCACAAAATGAAAACTAACCCTTGGCCTTCACTGTTGTCCGAAATCCAGTTTCTCCATAGCGTGTCGTCTAGTCTGTGCAAGTTTGCGGAACTCCATTCCAAAATCCATTGTCCATTTTCATGGAGGTAAACAAAAAGAAGAGCAAACATAGGTATATGGAAGCCTGGAACAATCCTAACAGAGGGACATGGATTTTGTGTTGTAGAAGCCTTTCCTTCAAAATGGTATTAGTCGGCAGTCGGAGAAATGCTTATCCGAAAATTGTGGACCTTGAAGGAATACGAAGAAATGTATCACTACGAAAGAAAAGAACACAAACTCAAAACTAAAGGAAACGTAAGGAAACTTCTCTTACAAAGAAACTTGAAAAGCTAAGACCTAGCTTCTTCTTCATCACCTTCTTTTTCTTCTCCTTCTTACTCTGCAATCTTGTCCCCCAAGACCCGTGGCCGCATGTTGGTCTTGACCCGACCCACACACACACCCAAATCCAAACCGTTGGGCCTCAAATTCGACGAGCATGGCCCTCATCATGGTGATCCTCGTCAACGTATTCTTCTTCCTGGGCTTCCTCTCCGTGTACATGCACCAGTGCGTCGACAGCCGTATCCGTGGCCGCCTCGATCGCGCCATCGGCACAAGTGGAAACAGTCGACGTTCTCGCTTTGGGAGTGCCTGGACGCGACCACCATTGCGACCTTTCCGACCTTTGTTTACTCCTCCGTCAAGGGGCTCAAGATCGACAAGGGCTCACTCGAGTGCGCAGTGTGCTTGAACGAGTTCGAAGACGATGAAACGCTGCGTTTGCTCCCCAAGTTCAACCTGATCCTAATGAGAGAGAAGCTTTGTGTTGCTGATAATCAGGAAAGAGATTTGGAAGGCCCGAACGTGAATTTGGTGAATCATGCTCAGGAGAACAGCCAGAACCACTCCAACAGTTGCTTGGTGCTTCCTCGAGTGAGGAGTTCAACGCGGGGTTACAGGTCAAGTCCAGGTAAAGGAGGTTGGGGAGGTCGGCCAAGGTGTGAGGCAGCGTACCGGTGAGGAGGTTCTGGGAGAGGTCGAGGTGTTCGAGATTTATACAATATGAGATATCGGAAGGGAGGGTGGAGTTGATAGAGTTGTTGAAGAACGAAATGAAGGTGAGGTTGGAAAGGGCCGGCGACGTTGGTGTTGGAGAGGTCGAGGTTGTTCAATCTTAAGGGTTTAAGGGCATTTCGGTAAATTACTAGGAGAGGAGTGAGAGTTGGAAAAAGAATTTCGTCCAGTCAACATAGCCTCACACGTGTTGTATTTTAATAGATGTGATGTGGTCACTTAGTCCACGTCATCAATTTCCGTCAAAAAATAGACAGAATATTGCTGGAAGAGTATAACGGGGAAAAGGGATATACCACAGGGGTGGCGGGACAACAAAAATTAACCTAAAGGTATATTCAGAAAAAAGTTATACCTCAGGGGCACGCGCGTATATTAACCCTATTTTATATTATGACCGGTCTTCCTCCAGAGGTTGTTGGATTGCCTTACTTAAGATATAGTTGATTGCTTGCTTGGTTTGTATCCTTGGTTCTTTTTTTTTTTTTTCTATGGGTTCTTAGTTTTAACTTTAAATGTTTCACTCGTAACCGGTCAAGTTTGACTGTTACCACAGTATTCCTTCACCACAAGTGAAGTTTTACTAATAAAGTTTGTACTTGCCGACATCTTTCCTTTAAAATAATTGTGAAAAACATACCCACTTGCTAAAAGCCTAAATGAGTCAAATAAAGTTATCGCGTTTTGCTTATGTTGAATCTTGCATTTTTAATGTGACGATCTTGTTGCCTTCAGAATTGACAGCACGATATTATTGTTCGGAGATCCGGCATTGGTCTATTTTCTCTGCTCTTCCAATACACAGGTAGACATCCGTAGTGGTTGGTAAATACGAAAATAGGGCTAATTAAACGTATTGATACTTGAGACTGTCCTTTTCTTTCCCCCATCATATTGCTATCTGGTCAAATAAGAGTTGCGTCCTCGAGTGTGGGGTAAGGGGTTAGGTACGTAGAGGACCCGATGGCATCCAGATAGAACCAAGTCTAAAATCACCAAAGTTACCGCAGCATTTGGTTAACAAACCAATATCCAAGGAAAAGTAACAACGACGAGGTTTTCTGGCTTCAAAGATATTCTTGTCTGTTTCTCATGGGAGTCGGCTGGCTACATAGGAAACTTGGCGGCAATCGGCCGGTCATTTAAGACACGAGGAATACGAGGTATAAAAAGGATTTGAAGAGCTGCCGTCCTTTCTATCTCTCCCCGGGCGGCCAACTCTCCCAATAAGGGAGCATAAGCACAGGTCTGCAAATTTTTCTTTTTTTAACAGGTAAGGTTGGAGTCGCTTAGTAACATTAACCAAGTGGGTGGAAATGTCCATTCACAGTAGGCCTTTCTTCCTTCGCAAAGGAACAGAATAGTCCCTGCACCGAAGTCAAAAGAGAGAAAACCATCCCTATCCAACAGGGCCGAGATGGAATATGTTTACAGTATCACACAAGGGCCTAAAGCACTGCTACCAGGCGACAAGGTTGTTAGCTGTCAATTGTGAGAGAGAGGATTTTGCATATATGGGGGGCTGTCTATTCAGTTGCTGAACTTTCTTTTTCATGGGCCATGAGGAATTCACTAGTTTGCATTGGGCTTCGATCCTTTTTTGGTGTATCAGCATCCGTAGTAAATGTTATCTTGACTTTGCTTCCCCAATATTTTGGAACGTAAACCATGTTAGGTGCGACGGATAATCCCCAGTGCCCCCAAACTTCTACCTTTCGTGCCAAGAAACTCCCAAGATCTACAAAACATATTTTTGGTCCCCAACTTGGTCGATCCAAAAACTAGACTTTCATGACATCATAGAGAAGGTCCTAAAGAGTAATGAAATCGATAGCTATATTCTGAGCTGGTAGATTCGAATCCCATTGAAGACAATTGTGGGAGGCATGCACCCAGGTACTACACAGATAGGGAGGACTCGAATCTCTCTGTCATACCATTCCTGAGTTACCATTGAACCAAATGCTCATTATAATTGTTATGATTTTTCAAAAATTGAGTTAATTTAGTGCAAAATCAAAGAACGTCAAAACACGCTGTGGTTGAATGTTTGCGAGTTGCCAGATGAGAAAGAGGAGGCAACAAAGCCAGTGAGTGCGCCTTTGGACCAACGTATAGGATCAGCTAGCTAGGCAACAAAGTCCACAACAACCGTTGTACCTCTTCAGTCTATGCCAGAATAAATTCAAATGCGCGTTCTCCAGAGTCTCAGACTCCGGGAAACTAAATTATCAACTATGAAGCGAAAATGAAATCAGTTATTTCAGTTCTCTGATATATAATATAATTGCAATAGGGCATGCAAGGTACGGGAAGGCAATAGGGAGGAAGAGAGGTAGAGAGATTTTTTTCTTCAAATGAATAAAAAGTACTGTACACAACTTTTTAAGTAATTGGATAGGCAAGGCACAAACAATCAACGGATTAAGAGGAATTGTATCATTATTAAGAAACAACAAAATCCTTGTTCAAAACAAGGAATTCGAAAAAAAAAGATATAAACAGAACATAAAAATCTTGATCTCGGACTAAGCAGCTCCAGGCCGATGGATGTCGCAGTACTTTTCATGTTTTAAGAATTTTCTTCCGGAAATTTACAACTGTGGAATGAGTAAAAGAAAGAACTGAGCCACCTCGCTAGTTATTCAGGCTTGTAGATAATTTATAAGATTTGGTTAGTGGATTAAATATATACCTCGTCCATGATACTGCAAAAAACTTATATACAGAATGAACCTGCAACATCATCATCGTACGGGTAAACAGCATTCTTGGGGTAGTTAATGAACGTCATATGTATATCACAATTCACAGGAACAGCTGTAGTTACCTTTGCCGAACAAAAATGCGTCATCACACCTCAGGAGCAGGATGGAAACATGGAGCTTGGGAATACTCACTTTAATATTTGTCTGATGTGAACATGCTATCTGAAAAGAAGGCTTCCCTTCTGCTGCATCCTTAAATTTTCAATGAGTGAGTGGTAGAATGATTTCAATGCCTTCATATCACTATCCTGCAGAAAGGAGCATTTGGGGCGATGCAAAAGTTACGAGCAGCTAGGCAAAATATTCATTCTAGCAGCCAGCACTTATTCTTTTGTTCATGTAATTCTTTGAAAATGTTTATTTGAATCTAAGACAACATCCTTAGGTGTGGTTAGCCAAAGGCAGAAGCAAACTCAGTTGAGACTCCAGTAACATGATAAACTAGAAGCTCGGGCAGGTCATATAAGGAACCAGACACAGCAAATTATGCAGGGACTCTATAGTATCACACAGAGTTGGGTGATCTTAACCAGGCAAGCTGGCTGAGAGTTTCACCATATTCTTTTAAAAAGAGCCAACAACCAAGAGAAAGACATTCACAGTTTGACTTGGCTTATTTTATATGGCAGCCTCACCTGCAATCGAGATTATACAAAAGCATGCAACTTGCATAGAATCATAGGAATTTTTTTATTATAAATAGCATTCTGTGCTAGAGTTTAACTCTGGTTAAGATACTAGGCAGAGATCAAATCAATTTACGTAAATAAACCATGCATCACCAGAAAACTTTTTGATGAATGAATAAACAGGTAACTGTATTCAAAGCATCAGTAGAAGAAAGTACATCTTAGAATACAAAATTCTTGATTGCATAAAACCTTGAGCTAATTTTAATACCTGCAACTTCTGACAATATTGCTGTGCCAAATCTTGAGGGCAATGTGCAGCTGGAAAACCTTTTGATACCAAATGAATGAGAAATTCATCCCCAAAATTTTCATACATGACCTTCTGAGCGAGCACAATTTCTCCGAACAAAACAAGCTGCCAGGTAATCAAAATAACAATCACTATTAGTACAAATGACTAAGACATAAAATTAAGCTCGATAACAAGTACCAAGACCCTTTTTCTACCAATTCACTCTCTTTTCCTTTTTCCTTTTTTTCCTTTTGAATAAGTAAAAATCTTCTATACAACTTCCAGCAATATAAGCTTATGATGTCTGCTCACCCAATTGTAACAAAAAAACTGCCCTAAAGAATTCATGATGCCCATTTTCTGCCATTAGCTTGTCAAAATTACAACAAGAAATAACTGAGAACTTTAGAATGAAGAGAGCTAAACAAGGAAATTCCAAGAGAATAACTAATACAAGCAGTTAGCACTGCACATGTGATCTGTTATTAGCTTCTACATATTCCAAGGAACCTTATTACAATAATAAAAACAATACAATACAATACAAGAAGTAATTACATTACCTTGTTTTTGTCACGTAGTCATAAGGTATCATTTTTTATGAACCACAATTATCCTAGAAAGAAACTTGACATATCATTCCCATATAGCTTTTGAACGTCCCTTGACCAAAGAGGCCACTTTCACAAGAGCGGGACGAGTCCTTGCTGGTGCAACCCCGAATCATTGTCTTTCAAGTTCTAGTAAAACCCTTGGTCTTGTAGGAAACCACTAAAACATGCTAAGACAGTAGAAGTCATTTTTCTAGTTACCAGAGACTGCTTGTTCTTCTAGTTAGACCAGTGTTTCTCTAAAATGTTGGCCTCCTTTAAACTGCCACACAAGTATCAATCCAAAACTCCCAACAATCACCCCTCCACTTAACCCTCACTCTGGGTCTTCCAGCAACATCCTTTTAGGTGTCGCAAGGACAGATTGACTAAATAATGAACAGGTAGGAAATGACTTACTGCTCCTTAGAATTCATTTCTGCCAACCGAATTTATTAAAAAAGATCAAGAGGATCTACAGCGGCCAACCAAAAGTCATCCTCCTCTGGAAAAGATTAGGGAGGGAGAGTAAGGGCATAGGCCAATTGCTAGACTTTTAGAAGCTCTGTGAATCTAACCAATCATACTGCTGATTTCTCAGATTCGTGCCCTGCAACTATTCCCAGATAAAGTTCCTCCCCACGCATATGGATGCACTTAACTAGCTCCTGTTATGCTTTATAAGTATGAACTGGCACTCTCCTATGCCCACAGTAAACATGAAGTCCTCCTAATCAACCACTTAGTAAGAAGCTTAGATGGTCAAATGATCACTGAAATATAAGGCGAAGCAGGAAACAAAAAAAAAATAGGGCATGAATAAAAAACTTACAGTATTTGCATCGCGAAACTCGAAGGATTTGTCGAGCAAGCTATACAAACAACAATTAGTTGCAAAGGCCTCGATTACAAATTTTTGGAAACCAGGCACCTGAAAGAATGCACCACTCAGTACGATAAAAGGCTTGTTAAGGTCAGAAAGAAAAACATCTCAACAAAACAATGTTGGTGCAGGAGATTCGAGATTACCTTTTCTTCGCCGTAAGGCCTGGCACACCAATCTTTAATTAATGTTATAAATATCTGAACACAAGCCTGATGGATAGAATAACAAATTAGAGTCTGATCATGCCGACACTAACATGTTAGAAGTCCTAATTTGCCAGGAATCTAAGCTCAGAACCCCAAACAATATAAAGAGTAAAGAAAGTATCACAGACCTTTCTTACAAGAATATCCCTATGATTACAAGACGTGTACAATAGCAACCGCATCATTGGATCCAAGTAGCCCCTACTTTTGGGGGAAAGGAAAACTGAAGAAAGATTATGTGTAGCTATCACGTGAAGAAATGTATACAATGTTCGTTGAAGCTCCTGCAATTCACGGATTTCCTACAGGATAAAACAAGTGTCACAGCCTGCACAGTCTAATACTAAATCTCACCATGAAAACAGAGAACGTACAGACATTGATACTACAGCATCAATTGAAACCACAAATGTCATTTTGTTCCTAATTCCCTTGCATCCTTTATTTATTCTTTTGTTTCCGACTCCTCGGAATAGCATTAAACCATAAGCATCGAGCAAATGAATAAAACCAAAGTAAGAGCTAGCAAAGGTTAACCACCTTCTTACTACATGGTTTAAATATGAACACTTAAATTCCTACCTCTCCATAACCTAAGGGCATGTTCATTTGGCTAAAAAATTTAGAATTTGAATCCAACTTTCTAAATTTATACTCCTAACATTACTTTTTTTTATAAGTCAATATTATTAAAAAGAAGAAAAACACGAAACACACAACAACGGAGTCAACAGTACAAGAGAAAATACTGAAGACTCCTAACACACACAAACACAAAGGCCCAACAAAACTCTCCCAAGAAACAAAAGCACCCTCAACCCACTAGCCAGCAAGACCCTCCCAAGAACTCTCATCCACCCGCAACCCTATAGCCACCCAAACAAGACCCCTAGCAGTCCAGCCCAAAGCTCACAGTCTTCCTAGCGATCGAAGAAGACCCTTCATAGTTAACCGAAGACTTCAAGCCCTTCAACTCCTTGAGCATCCTCCCCCCTGATTTTCTAGACGTTTTAGAACGAATCTGCACCCGATCGCGTTCCAACGTTGCAAAGAGATCCCTCAGCTTTTCCTCTTGACCACCACACGACACCCTAACCATCTGACCCACAGAGGAAACCATGTCCAAGACCCACGCTGGAGATTCTCCCCCCAAAGCTTAATGAGGGAAACTAACCGCCAAGGGTTCGGTCGATGTATAGCTACCATCCTCCGTCGCTAGAGACCCATCAACACTACTGTCTACAACACACATATCTATACAACTCAACATTACCTTTTTTACACGCATCAATACAACTCAACAATTTTTACACGCATGCAATTAAAGCTAAAACATCACCTAAATATTCACACTATTCTTAGAATTCAACAAATTTTCTCAAAAAGAACATGTCCTAAGTAATACAAATGCTTAAAACAAGAAAGAAATCATTTTTAAAGAATAACGACCCTAAATTAAATGCATTTTGTATAGAAAAGTGAGACCAAGTGATAAAAGCCATATCCTATAAGTTTAATCTTGCACATTCAGGTCCCTACAACTCAATTCAAATTACGCTTATCACAGGTACTTATCTCACAGAGTTTAGTCTCAACTTTGAACCTCCTAATTAGATATATAAATAACAAGAAAGGCTTTAATATGTGACAAAATGTCAGAAGCAAAGACTGCAGAAGCATTCATCTAATGAACAAACATGAAGAAAAAGCTTTTGTGAAAATGGACTTTCTTTACCTCGGTATTGGTTCCAGGTCCTGATGGAAATGCATCTCTGGGGATAATATTAAATATCCTACCAGCAATAGCAGGAAATATTTCATCCAATATGTCACGAAACAATGTGTTGAACTTGCATATAAGTTGATTGAGTAACACGAGAAAACTGACCAATTCCTTTGGCTGCAAAATAATATATACTAAAATCAAAAGCTTGATATTGCTGAAGCAATTGTAAAGTAATCAAGAAACTTTTTTTTTTATGAGTGTAAAGTAATCAAGAAACTTATAATCATCCTCAATCATAGTTTGAGGATAAGACATTCCTTCAGTGCTTAACTACTGCAACTCAATTGAAAACAGAAATTCTTCCTTGAGACTGAAAAGAGCGTATGGGAAAGAATAAATATGTTACAAGCATATAAATTAAGCAAAGCATGATGCCAATCCTGTCCAATTGCTACAGGTAATCTGAAGACTATTCTAGATATCCAGTGCAAACCAACTCATCTTTGGTTCATTTTGTGGTTCTCTCTTCTCTCATAGAATAGACAAAAAAGAGCAATAGAGTTTATCAATGAATTTCTTAAGCAAATAATCTTTACATGGAAATGAAAGATATTGAGTAATTAATGAATAAAATACACCAGAATAAAAGATGGCTCTAGCATACGGACAGATGAATGAACCGCCTGGAGCTTGTACGAGAGTTGGTTTAACAGCCCTGACTATTGCAGCATACTCAAGGTTGTAACTATGAATGTGTAATACGAAGAAAAAATCCACTCAATTTCCTCCGAGCAATAAACATTATTGTAAGTAATTTGCTGCAAGTACAACCCCAATTTAGCTGGTTGATGTACTAACAATCATGCAGCAGGTCAAGGAAAAAAATCTGTGAAGCAGCTACTTAGGTTGCGATGTCACACTGCTCGATAGAGAAAATCTCTGACCTGGGACAGAAGGGGGCAGCATGAAGCTCCATTGACCACATACAAATTAACTAATTTTTATACCACAGAGCATCCATGATGTTTAAAGAAAGGACACCTCTACTGAACCCTGGAACAAACCTGTGACAAAAAGGTCCAGAAGTGCCTGTGGTTGTTTAATTAATGGCTATAGGCCAGACGGTTAGTTCAGTCATATCTAAAATCCATCTGACACCCAGAGATTCCACATTTATATAGTTATATCCCCTTGGATGCACCTGAAACGTTATTTCTTAATCCTATCCGATAGTAAAAACCATCAGTGCCAAACAGGGTAAGGGCAGAGCAGGGAAAACAAACAAGCAGTCTTTGAATGTATTCATGTATTCCAAACCCAATGATATAGAAATTGAAAAAATGATCGGTTCTTGAATTAACTAACTTTTTCTTACCTCACTTTCTGCAAGCAATTGCTCCAATGCCTTTGGGAGATACGGAAACACAGATGCTCCTAAAGTTTCCACCATCCGGTGTATGAATGACGTGACCTGAATACCACACAAACTAGCATCAGGTAACAGCAAAAGAAGATAAAATATCAAAACACTTTCCTTCCATGGATCCATATCCAACTATTACCTTACTCCGTAAAGGCTGTATCTTCGGAAATACAACAAGAACTTGTAGGAGAACATCCAGTGTCTGGAGCACAAACAAAAAGGGGGGAGAAAAGGAAATAAAATAAGTTAGAAACAAGACAACAAACAGTGATACAAAACCCCTACGTTCATTTCTGCAGCAAAACTCTCATCCCTCTACAGATTATCACTAGTGTAAGGTAGGCACAGCAGAACAAGTCTCCAATCGGCATACTTATTTTTCCATATCATCCAACCAAGAAATTAATGACTTCAAGTTACATAAAAAGACTACTTATCAAAAAAAAAGTTACATAAAAAGACTGATGCTAAAAGGCTATGACGATGATTCTTCTAATCGTCGATAGGTAAAGCAACATAAGAAAGCTACCAACCTGCTTGAACATGAGACCAATTGCTGGGCGACTAGCAGTTACAAGACGCTCACTGAAGCCCTGGTAACATATAGACATATTGAGGATAGTTAGCAAGCATATTTAGGCAGAACTCCAATCCAAACATGAAGAAGTTGAAAAAATTTCTGTGTTTTTCCAATTCTACTATTGTCCAGAACCAAAAGAAGGGCAATAGAATAACTACAATGTAATAAACTGCCAAAATACATAATCAAATTACACTCATTGGACTCCAAAAATTTATGAAGTCTCTATAAAGTGATTCCATCTACTTTCAGCAAAGCGTTATATTAGTAAAGGGAGCGGCTCGGCCGCTCAGCTCCAGTTTTAAAATTAATGGAAGACACGTGTATAATTTGAAATCTAACACTCAAGTATTTGTCACGTCGCTTCTGCTACAAATTAACTCAAAATAACGTTAACGTCTAATGTTAACTTCATTCCTTTCACAGAGACTACTGCTCGAGAATTCGGAATCCCTATTGCGATGCTCTTCACGATCCCTGCTTGCAGCTTAATGGGTTGCATGCAGTTCCCTCTTCTCAGGGACAAAGGCTTTCTACCGCTTCAAACTATCAAAAGGCAGAAGAATGGAAAGAGCAGGGACAGAGCTAGGTGGGTAGCTCCCCAAAAAATCCTTAGAGAACTTTTTTTCCTTTAGTAAAAAAATATTTTTTTAACTATTTTTTAGTATTTTTTTGGATTTTCGCTCCCCTAAGATTCAATCCTGGCTTCATCCCTGGGAAAGAGGTTTAACCATACATAACAAAGATAAAACGAAAAGATCCACAAACAGTGATCATATTAGAGAAATGAGGACAAAGCCACATACGAAAGGATCCAAGGATGGAAAAGAACCTTGCTGAGTGCATTAATTGCCATTATTATTTGCTGCATAATAGCAATCTTTGCAGGAGCCTCTTCCAAAGACAATAATTTTGCATTCTGGAGCAATGCATCAACCTGCATTGAAGGATAACCATATAAATAGAATACATAACGACTTCTGGTTGGATTGAATTTTTCTAAATTTTTTTTTTGGGGCTAGGGTAGGTTTCGAACTTCTAGAAATGAATGATTTCATTAACTTAGATTCAGTGAAGACCTGTTGACAAAGAGGAGTGAGCAAAGCAGAGAGATAATCAGATTGTTTTTCCAGCGGTACATCTTCCATCCCAATCAATAAACCAATTGCCTGTAAAAGGGTTGGTGCACAAATTAGAACCAAGAAAACAAAGGCTCCTGTACCACCTTAATGTTTACTTTTTACTTTCACACATGCAAAACCACAAACTACAGAAGAATGACGAGAACAAGGGAATACCTCAAAAATGTGGCTGCCATCTTCAGATCCCGGAAGTTCTTTTGATGCATAATCCGTACTTCTAAATTGACCAACCGTATCTTGGAGGCTCTGAAAATTCATGGAAAAAAAAATTATCAGGGAGATGGAAGGAGATAAGGGGCAATGAATAGGAAAACCTATCAAACCCATCAGATAGAGAAAAAAACAGACGATGGAACTGTGTGAGAAACATTGACATGTACAATATATTACCTGCAAAATTGTCTCTATATAAGGCACAAGTTTGACTTTCAGCAATTTTACAACCCTCATGAACAGATAACTTGCCCTTCGACTCACATTGATGTTTGGGTGGTGTATCCCTCTTTCATCAAGAAACGCAGCCAGGACAATAGGGATATATTGGGTATTTTCCTGAATGAACTTCATATATCTCGTTACCGTCTCTAGATACACAAGGGCAACTAGCCTATTAGAGTGGCAAGGAAACCTTGTCGATACAAGCTTCGGCACCAACTCACTCAAAAGTCCACCTCCAGTTCGCATCGACTCATCACTTATTGCCTCTCCTAGAGCATAAAGAAGAGACAGTGCAGCTTCCACCTCTTCAACGTTCCTCTCAAGTGAAGATGCAACGGCACTAGCTAATGAATTTTTTATAAATATCTGAGTAACATCAGGAGCCACGCGATTCACACTACGCAGCAGCACAAATAAATCCTTCCTAACCTCCCCCATCCTATCTTCCTCCTCCTTCCCAATTTTATCCAACATATCAAGATGATTACGATACGTAGGATCATACCGAATATGGGTGCGTAACACTTCCAATATTTGACCAACATGCAGCAGCTGCTTCTCTCTCAAAGGAGAAAGGCTTTTCATAGTTCCAACATAAGCTGAAAGAAATTGCACTATACCAAATGCTGCATCAACCTCACAGTTCTGCATTACATAGAAAGCAGAGGGCAGGACTTCATTCAAAATCTCCATTGCAACACGCTTTGCTTCCTCAGAATTTAACCGTTTGAAGCATTCTAGGACTTCTGCTGCATATCCACTAAGCAATGCAGCTATGCTGGAAACAAACTCAGAGTCGTCATCTTCTGCAACCAACCCAAAAACCCGGCTTATTTGAAGACTCTGCAACAGTGACAATTTTGATTGTGGTTCCATCCGCTTAGAAACCACGGCCAATAAACAGGCTGCTGCAGCAGAACGGAGTTGTTCCGACAGCCCACTAACCAAAATCAAGTCAAACAACAGCGGGATAAATGCATCATTCGCAATCAAACCAATATCAATCCAAGAAATATACCTGCTCATTGACTCTAACACACTGGAACAGAGTTCCTGATCAGAATTCCTATAGAAGGACACAATGTCATAACACGCTCTCACTATCTGTGCCACACACTGCTGCCTCATTGCATCCTTAACCCGCCCTGCAACTGCCAACTCGTCAGAAGTTCGATTGTAGTCCAAACTAATCAATTCAACATCTAACGCATTCAAAATCCGACAAAACATATCGATCACCAAAGGCCCTTTGCTCAGATGAGGCAGAAAATCAAGAAATACGGAGGACCAAATTAAAGGGTACTCTAAACAAATCAAAGTAACCAAAACCTGAGCGAGCTTGTTCTTTATAAATGCAGGACTCTCCAACACCCTGGCAACATTTTTATCATCGATAGGCTCCAAACAAGCTATCGAAAACACCGATTTTCTAATGAAAAACTTCTCATCTACACTCATTGACGCGTACCGAATCCGAATCACCTCATGAAGAGACTGTAGACACCAAAATTGGACCTGAAATAAGCTTGAGAAGCACAATTTCTTAACACAAATACTGCAAATTGAAGGTTTATCCTTGATTTCATCGCAGTAATCCTTCGCCTTCTTTTTCAATCCTTCGTCACTACTACCCAATTCGTCGAACAATATAAGTATCGCCTTCTCCAAATCATCCATCCTCCCAAACACCATATAACTCCTAAACCCCAAAAGATTTTCCTTTACTTCCCCCCACTTTGCTGTTTCACCAAAATTTTCCCAGAAATATTAAGCTTTCCAGCTTCCGGGATTTCCACACAGTGTTTCTGGGGTTTAAGATTTTCCGAGGAAAAGGCGAGCAACCCACATGGGATGATTCGAGAGGAGGAGAAATCGAGAGAGATTTCTGAGAGCTTACCTCAATTTTTTTGATCAAATCAATTGGAAGATCTTTATATATAAAAATGTGTTAGGACTGAGTTTTTCTTTCTTTTGCCTGTGTGATTCCTCGGTGTGCCCGGTTATTTTCTGTGTAGGATTGCAGACCCTAGGGTTCGGGCTTTGGACGGATTGATTTTAAATTTATAGTTTAGTTTTCCCGATGAATATAGAGAATACAGTAATTACTTGGGGGGAGGGCTGGTATAAAGAAAGCATGAAATGTGGAGTTAAATTACTTAAATGCCTTCCATGCTTCGAGCAAAAAAATTTGATAAACACGTACAGTATTGGAATTAAAAAATTCGTGTGGGCGATTAGAGTGGTATCCGCTTTCGTGATAGATAAAGTAAATACGATGCATGCTTATTGGCTATAATTTATTCATTTGCGACTTTATTTGCTGAATCGAAAGCCATGAAAGTGTAGGCACGTGTGAGGTTAGCGAGGACCGTTGTGATTGGTGAATTAGGTCGGTGTCCATGTGTCTAAATTTTGCTGGGAGACCAATGCCACTGTGCCTCTATGGTCAGCTTGAGTAAATACTGTTTTCTACTTAGAAAAAAACAAAGAAAAAGAAAAAGAGTAAGTACTGTTTTCTGTGGGAGGGTATGATTGGAGAGGTTTTTTTTTTAAGGAATAAATGAAAAATTGGTCCTTGTACTATACGTAAAAATTGATTTAGTACCTGTGATATGAAAAGCATCAATTTAGTCCTTATGATTTTCAGAAAGTGATAAAATCAATTCCTAATGGAGGACCAATAATAAACGAAAATAGAATCACAAGGACCAAATCGATGTTTTTCATATCACAAGGACTAAATTGATTTTTGCGTATAGCACAGGGATTAATTTTGCATTTATCCTTTTTTTATGATGGCCCAAGATGCTACTAATAAAATCAGGAACGACTCTCGGCTTCTGTTGACTTCCCACCGGTTTGCTCCCGTTGCCTCTATTGTCCAGTTTTATTTTTTTCGGTAAGTGGTTAAGTATATTCCCAAAGAGCTAGGGCTCAGCCCTTAGTTATAAAAGTGAGCATAACATCTCAAATCCAGAAACTGAGCGCAAAGATAACAGTAAGTGACACGGTATCAACTAAAAAAAATAGAGGTTTCACTTCTTATTCAAGGTCATATTTGCAGAGTTTGGGAGATCTTTTGGAACAAGCATGCTTTATCCTTGACATTATACATAATCTCGTTAAACACCTCTACCAACTTACGTTTTTTTTTTTTTTTTGATACATTCTCTGATTGCGCTCCTTCCAAATGGCATAGAGGGCAGAAGCAAGTATGAGCTTCCCAACTTAAAACATACAAGGATATGTCTCTCATACATTTAGCAACCCATGAGATCGTCAGCTCCTCCGACCAGGCTTTAATACCACAAATCGCGTGGTTTGGAATACGATCTAAATAAAGTTCGTTTAGGAAGTCAGAAACCCTTTTTAGCGGCCAGTTCTCTAGGACTGCAAAGAACACTGCTATCTGGATTCTGGAATTACGATGAGAATCAAAATCCACTATAAGCATCTTTGCTTTTTCTTCTTACCGTTTTGACTGTTAATTTCAATCACTGGTCTTGTGGTCTCCGATAGTCACTTGCACGACTTCCCGAAGGTTTCCTACTTTGATAATCCTCGGATTTCCTTAAAGGACACCTATAGCTTTACAATTTTGTTTTTGGAAGCGGATTTCCACAACGGCTATGAATGGGTGACTACTCTGGTTCGCACTCTGTTTAGTTTGATAGAAACATAGCCCCGACAGCGACAACAATTACGGACAGCTAGCAATTGCTCATGTCCCGCATGAAAGCAAACAAAAAGATGAGAGTTATACCTTGCTTCCCAAGCCTTGAAATCTCAAGATCCCTTCTTTAACTACCATCTTCTGCACCTTTCCACAAATTTTATGCTTAGTTTAATTTCTCTGCCTTTTTCCTTTTTCACTTTTTGGACGGCTGTCTATCACCTTTGCCTAGTTCCTATCTATAACAAGTTTTCCGCCTAGATTCCTTCACCACTTTCGTCTTCTTTCTCCTATATATCCAACCATCCAACTTAAGTTTTCTCATCAAAGCTGGTTCTTTTTCAGGGTGGGGAAAAACCAACATTGATAACCAGTAACCACCGGAGTCCACCAATGGCTACATATGCTTATACAGGCCCGTACTCGTCACAAAGATCAGTAGCCATGGTGCTAGCTCTAGTTTCTTCAATAGTGCTGTCGCCGCTGTACGTGGGGCGAAAGAATGATACGCGCTATTACGAGAGCAAGTGGAGCTCTGGCTTCGTTCTACCTATGGTTCTTGCCGGGCTTATAATTGCCATCAGAACAACTTCATCGCGTTCATCCACGTCCGGTCACGGATCAGGAGCTGCTAGAGGTTCAATGATTCCGTCTCCGGACCCTTCTTGGGTGCTTAGGATCGGGAGCTCATCTTGGGGGCTTGCTGGGGTTTTGGTGATGCTGATGCTCGTGCTATCATGGCAAGAATCTGTCCAGGAATTCTTCTGGAGATAAGAGAGAAATTAAAGCTCCGCTTCTCACCTATGTCTAGCTAGTGTATTTCTTGTTGTTTGTGTTAGTCATATATGAAATAATTTGTAAGGGCTGCAATTCAATCAAGAATGCTTTCCAGGTAGAGCTCCTCAATCGCCTCTCGTGTTCTCAGTTGCCCTCCTCAATCTACGCTGATGGGCATTTCGCAAATTTTAGTGACTTTGAGAAGACTTGTGTCCAAAAAATCAAGAACAAAAATTAAAAAAGCCATAATTAAGGAAGAGAAAATTAAAACAAATTGAATGGCAATACTATTTTGATGATATTGGGTTTGAGCCGGTTAGGTGGAGATAAATGGTTCAATAATGTATTTTGAATTCTTCGCATTTTTTTTTCATAACCAGGAGAATTAGGCATTCATTCATGTGCATCGAACTCGGACAAATTTAACTCGATATCTATATGAGTTGGGTTCAATATCATTATAAACTTAGAAGAAATTGACTAATTTTCATTTAAGTAACGAACTTTTTACTGTGGTTTGAACTCTTGAATATACGTCTAACATACCTTCTCAAAAGCATTAACACTTAGTTATCCGGACGGATTAAGCACACAATTTTCAACACAACTAAAAGAAACAAAAGATATGTGTATGATCAATTTCTCTACTTCATTAATAATTCAATTAGTAACTCCTTTCATGGGTGTGGCTTGTGCTGCTCTTTTGGCGATTGCGAGTGCGATTAATGTTCACTGTTCAGGCATAGCATGTTATTTTAGAAGGGGATTCGTTGCTGATCTCGCTCCACGTCCTCAGGTGGACTGGTCATCTGTTGCCATAGCCCATGACGTCCAATTCCTTTTGATCCTCTCCCATAAATTCAAGGCTTTGCATGCCTATGAGGCTCTTAATTTTGTTGCCTATTTGTAGCTCGTTGGATTGCATCCCAATGCTATTATGCTTCTTTTCTTGCGTAATGATATTCTTTGTTGTTGTTTTTTTTGGGTAATTATCCTTTGTTGTTGTCTCTAATGTTTCATAATTTGCTACTAATATTTAAAAAAAATCCTTTCAAAAGTAGGTTTAACCGACTCTTACCAACATGTTTAAATTGAGTATGCAATTAAACATTTTTCAATTTTACCCTGATCATATTTATGAAGAATTACCAACCTATCCTACATAATGCTCTGCTGTTCATAAATGAAATGTTCCCGATTTATCACATAAAAAGGGGTAAAATGGATTTGTGCAAAACATGTAACCTCCACACGTCTTTGAATTACATTCAAAGGGCATATAAATGGATAGAATAGTCCCGACTCATTTCTTCAGTGTTTGATCGAGGGTGAATAGTTCATCTGCATCTAACCAAAGCTGAAACAGCATCTCTGCGACCGTTCTTTTTTTCAATTTCGACTCCCCCACCCCTGTTGGTGAAAGGCATGTATGCAACTGTACGCCAACATTTGTAATAAATAGAAAATAAATATTATAGATATCAACATTTATATCACAATAAAAAATAAAAAGAATTTTATATTATAAATAATCATAATAAAAGATAAAAATAAAATATATTTTTCGAAAATATTATAAATAAACATAAATATAAATATTATTTTATATTTCACAATCACTTTTTCATCAATTTCAATACAAAATCAATTGGATCTCAAAATAATTTTTGTGTTTGTGTTTTTTTAAGTAATGTATATTCTCTTGTGATCGATGAAAAATGTGTTAAAGTGTTGTTGAAATTTATAAAATATTATTAGGATTGATGAAAAGTTATTGGAATTGATGAAAAAATTATTGGGATTGATGAAAAAATATTAAAATTGATGAAAAAGTGAGAAGTTTTTTAAAACGTTTTGAAATCTAAAACAAACATAACTTCAAATTCTGAAAATCCACCAAAATCTAACACGTACATAGTTTATTTTTTAGTCTTAATTCTCAACCTTAACAGAGCTCAGGCTATTCACAGATGCTTTCGTCTTACACGTTAGGGGATGTTTGAGTGTATAACTTTTAGGTATTGGGGTTTGAGAAATATTATAAAGTAAAAATATGTTATGAAAATTAGTAAAAAAGTGAAGAGAAGATTTTTAATAAATGTTATAATAATAATAAAATATGTGATGAATTTTTTATTATTAAACTTAAATAATTGGCCCAAACAGGTCTAGGTAAATCCAATTCCTCCCTGTCTGTTTCCCGAGAAAAATCGGAAAAATACCCCGGAAGCAAGTTTATCTGCCTTTTAAGGGGTGTTTGTTTGTGGAAATTTTGGGATTTTGGAAATTTTGGATATTGGGGTTTGTGAAAAAGTATAGTATTTTATGGAAAAGTGAGGAGAGAGAAGATGTAATTGAATAGTATAATATTATTTTATAATTTAATGAGGAGAGAGATTATTTTATGATTGTTTAAAAATTTTGAGGAGTGAAAATTTCCTAAAACAAACGCCCCATTAAAATTGCAGTGAGCTCGGTCGAGACGTAAACTATTATGCAAAATGGGGATCTTGTTAATGTGAAGTTCTACTTGCAATTTTTATTTTACATTTTTCCTTTTCTTGCACTTTCCTGGAGGACACAAACGGACGAACGGTGGATTCTGCGTTTAGCACTATTATTTCCCTTGTTTCGCTTCCAGTCGTACCCGATCAGTCATCAGAGTCGATTTAAAGTCTGTTTGAAATTCACGATTATTATTATTTTTAATATCTATTGAAATTCACGAATTCCAATGTACGTTTCTAAACCTCTTTCGTCATGAAGGGGTGCCAGCTGTCACTTCGCATCTTCAGCATTCCCTGTCCCGCCGTTTTTCAGAACACTCTATGGCTTGGTTGGCTCAGTCTTCTCTTCCTGCCTTCCGTTGGGTACCTCCCGACCCTTCTTTTATGAAGATCAATTTTGACGTTGTCATACGTCATACCGGATCGTACATAGCTGTCTCTTGTAGAGACTCTTCCAACTCTCTATGTACTGTGTACATGGAGCAAGTTCATGCTATGGACCCTCTTCTAGGGGAAGCGATAGCTGCTGCTCGTGCAGTGGAAATTGCTCTTGAGAAACATTGGCCGCGGGTGATTTTTGAGACCGACTCCAAGTTGCTTTGGGAGGATATCACAAATCTCCAGCAATGTCCTTGCTGAAAAATCGAGGATCTGGTTTCTTCTTTGCGGAATGTGTTTAAGGCCCAATCGGCATGGACAATTCATTGGGTTCCTCGCAAACTCAATCAGCAAGCGCATTTGTTGGCTCACTGGGCAGCGCGTTGTTCTATTTCTGATTTTATTGATTCTGCATGTATTCCTTTTCATATCTTGTTTTGTGATTATACTTTTCCTTCGGGTTAAGCTTCCTTTTATGCAATGGTTGTTTTAAGAAAAGAAAAAAAACGATGGTCTTTCAGTCATTTTGGCCGTAGCGCACGCTTCAGCCATCCATTTTAAAGCCAATTTCTTCGGTTGTTATTTTGGCCGCCGGAACCCTTCTTCCATCGATCGTCTCTCTCAGCCTTTCGCCTTCTCTCTCTAATTGGAGAACTATGGAAACAGCCTTGTGACGGAGACTTTAGCACCACCGCGTGAGACAAGTGGGCAGATTTCTCACAGCGTTTTTTTTATCCTACGCCTTTCTCTATCGCAAGGTCTTTATCTATTTCTGTCTGTACATGTCAATAAGTGTTTGATTGAGCGGGGAATTGTTGAAAGGTGCTGATGTCTCGATTTATGAAGAAAATGCTTGTAAGCCAATCTGAAGTCGAGCTCGATCTCGCCTCTGCTCGACTCGTTTGAATTGTTATCCTTGAGCTGGACCCGAGCTCCAGGCAGTGCATTCTTTTGTCGAGCCAAGTTCGAACCATCACTACTCGGTTCGATTACAGCCCTTTCTCCCAGTGTCCATCCTACTCTTCGGAGCTAAACCCAGCACCACACTTGCACCGACTCTGACCATCACCGGACTATTTCCCTTCAGCAAATTTTCCCGAAAGACTGGTCCGCCTTGAAAATTTTCACCCAGTAGTGAGTGTTGTGAGTTATGGAAAACCCAGTAGTTTCAATGTTTTTAAGGTCTATTTAGAGGACTGGAACGTCCTGATTGATGGGAGAACTTGTTGTGGCCAAATCCCCAACTCCTCCCCTTTTTGGGCATCAAGGATTTTGGTTCCTGTTGTGCCCCCAAACTCTTTTTGGCCTCATCATACTGATTATCTCCTTTTAACAATTTCCTTTACTAGTAATAGAAGGAAAATTTCATTTGTTGTTGTATTCACGTTCGCTTTGGTACTCAAGTATAGAAAGGACTAATTTTGAAACCCTTTCTAGAGTCAAAAAGTTAAGAGGAAGAGAAATATAAATTTCCTCACAGTTCTGGTCTCGAGTTTTTAATCTGTGCTGAGAATACCTGGCTTTTTGTTAGTTTGATTTGTGATTTTTGCACTGAAGAAAATTTAACCTAGATACTTGGTCTCTGAGGACTATGCATAGGCGCATGAAAGCTTGTAAACTGGTACAGCTTAGGCTCTGGTTGCAATAGCCTGCTACATAGACACAACTTCCTTAGCTGAATAACCTAGTAATGCCTGTAATCTTTGGAAGTATGTTATCGTTTATTGAGTTCTTATTGTGAGGCTTCTCTATATGGGGCTGACTTAATGTACAGTCACAACCCCCATCTATTCCTTGAATTCACATTTAGCTTTTGGTGCTAACAATTTTTCAACTTGGATCGTAATGACATATGGATGTTTCACAAGGGTGGTTTAAAATTTTGTTTGGCTAGGAAAGTTGATATCTATTTCTTTAAAGCTTGTTGGAGGACCCTAACATTTTTCCTGATATGGGTGAAAACAGTAAAGGAAATGGCTGAGGGAGATGAGGACTTGCCAAGAGATGCAAAGGTTGTGAAGTCGCTCCTGAAATCTATGGGTGTTGAGGACTATGAACCTCGTGTTATACACCAATTTCTAGAACTGTGGTATCGATATGTGGTTGACGTATTGACAGATGCACAAGTCTACTCGGAGCATGCTGGTAAGGCTGCAATAGACTCTGATGATATCAAGCTTGCTATCCAGTCAAAAGTCAATTTTAGCTTCTCCCAACCACCACCGCGAGAGGTAACTGTGGTTTACAATTTTCCATACCATGCACCGATATCTGTTTTCTTGGGTTATGTTTGTTTCCTACAATTTTTTTTATGATTCAAATACATTAACAAAATTACCACCGAACATATTCATAATTCAAATACAAACACCAATACATTTTACACAATCTCCAACAACTTTTTACTTTTTTATTCAACATAAATTTTCTCTCTACTTTTTCACATAACTCCAATATTTTTTTATTAAACAATTACATCAAATTATTCCTCTCTCCACTTTACACAAACACCAATAAAACATTGTTCAACATAAATATTCACAACTTCTCTAAAATTCTACAATTTTTACTCAAACCGAACATATGATCTCGACCCAATTCTTGAACTCTATTAGAAGTGAAATTAAGTTTGACTTTGCTTTGAGGTATCAAGATAATTCTCTGTTGTGCACTATGGAACTGATCTATGAGAGGCGTTGAAGTTCAAAGCCAACATTCTCGTAGGAGATTTGAGTTGTTAGGACTTTTGGCTCTGGAAGGAATCTTTCATTATTTTGCTAGTGGAAATTCAAACAAACTTAAAAAAACAAGTAGAGGCTAAGTTCCCAAGCCCTTAACTATATATTAGTTCTAAGCCGATGTTCTATTTCTAGTTTTTGCTTTTGGATAGGAGGCAATGTTTTTCTTTTTGCTGAACCAGGCACTCGATTTTCACATAGAAGGCACCATAGACTGCTGCTAATTGTCACGAAATCCATAGTGCATGTCACTCTTTGTTCTACATTTGTTTAGCCTCTTATATCTGCTATTCTTTGTCTGATTTCTATTTTTTAACGTTTTCTTGGTTTGGATGATTCTAATGCCTCAGTTATGTGGCTGACTCAATCATCAATTTGGGCAAAAAAAGAAGTGCAATTTGTTTTCCCTAAACATTGAAGTGATTCGATGTATATGAGCTTTTTATTCAACATTTTCTTCTTAATCGCATATACGTGTTCACTTGCCAAGACTTGGGTTTAGACTGTATATTTCCCCTCTAATGACCCGGTTTATTTTGTGGCAAAAGATATGTGATCTATATATTCATTTTATTATCCATCAGGTTCTACTAGAGCTAGCTCGAAACCGGAACAAGATACCACTGCCGAGGACAATAGCTGGGCCTGGTATTCCTCTCCCACCTGATCAGGACACGTTGATTAGCCCCAACTACCAACTTGTAATCCCAAAGAAACAACCTTCCCCAGCAGTTGAAGAAACAGAGGAGGACGAAGAAGGTGTCGATCCTAACCCCTTACAATAACAGAGGACAGACACGCCACAGCATACTCCTCAAAGAGTGTCCTTTCCCCTCACGAAACGTCCCAAGTGAAACGTTATGAACTATTAGTAGTTTTATTCCAGCCGCTGGGAAGACCTCATTCATGGATCAATGCTTACCCTTGTTTACCTGGGAGCTCTGCGTGGTATAAAAGGGTAAAATATTTGGATGTGGTACTCTCCAACAATCACCTCTCACCTCTTTCGCTATCTCGCCCTTCAATTATGAAAAAATTGCAATATATTTGATGTATTGAAGGCGTCTATATCTGCCCATAAAACTATATTGAATAACTGAGCTGTCTATTTAAATAATTTATTATCAAGTTTCATTTTATAATTTCGTTATACTATTCCAAAGGTCTTCAATTAACTCAAAAAAAAAATCCTTAGATCGGCATCCAGAAGTTCTGTAAGGAACTCTTTTTGGCGTCCATGTTTTCCGGTCTCTAGGCGTACGTAATGTATTTGAGTAATCATGACCAGTTTTTCGGTGCTCTTCCTTGCGTTGGGATCACTTTTTCGCCTTTTCTGACATGTAAGAATCGTCGGGAACACGCAAGAATGCACGTTACCTTCGTAATGAACAGAAGATGGATAAGAGATTCATCCATTCCTTTTGGGCAGAGAGAGCCAAATGTTATGCCTAGAAATACCTTAAATTGTAGAAATACGACAATCTCAACAAAATCCGGCAACGAGTGAAAATAACAGAAGGGAAGTTTCGTCCAGAAAAAAAAGTCAGTGTTTAGCGTGCCTGCAAGGCGTTACGAGGTACGTACGTTCCATCCAACACATGCATAGCGTTGGCTTCCACGTTTTGGTAGCTGTCCAACACGCATAGACGTCTTGCTTTACTCGTTATCGTGAGGGTCTGCATCACTACTCATGCATGTTGCTTCGGGAAGAAGTTACTACTTGTAGTGTGTTTTGCGATGGAGAATCAACCATGTTTAGTTCGTTTTCTACAATTTTTTCAGCATTTAAAAATATTCACAAATTATCACCGAACATATTTAGAATTCAAACACAAACTTAAATACATTTTACACAATCTCCTACAACTTTTTACTTTTTATTCAACATAAATTTTCTCTCTATATTTTTTCACGTAACTTCAATACTTTTTTATTAAACAATTACATCAAATCATGTATCTCTCCACTTTACACAAACACCAATAAAATACTATTCAACATAAATATTCACAACTTCTCTAAAATTCTACATTTTTACTCAAACTGAACATATCTCATATTCAGACTTTGAAAGTAATGGAATTAGAATCTAGTTTTACTTTTGGCTAACTATGAAAAATTATACACAAAAGAGTACAATGGAGTGGGATTGAGCTAGCACATAAAAAAAATTCTTAGTACTTAAAAAAATTGTGCCACATTCCAAGCACCAAGTAAGTCAAAATATTTCAATATGGCCTGCAATTTAGAAAGCATATACTGTTTACTAAAATGGTAACATAATAAAATAATTAAATATAATATATTTTCCATCAAATCATTGCGTATTATTATAATTAATATAAAAAAATTCATTCAAATAATTTATTCATCTTTTTATCAATTTCAATATCTAAAATTTTAACACTCAAACACAATCTCACTTATCAAGCCAGTGTTGAAAACTAGAATCTAACTTTCAAAACAATATACAATCATTTAATTCTCAACAAATTATCAAAACCCAACAACAAAAAATAAAATAAAAGAAAATTAAGGATAAAGGAAATTGTGTGTGCTCTCAAATTTATCGAAAATCGAAAAGAAAAAAAGAGAGAAGAAGGCAAATTACCTCCAGATCAAAATGAGGTGGTAAACTCCGTGAAAAATATTTAAGCCCTTACACAATACAAAATAGGGTGCGCGCCTCACCGACTTGACTTTTGATCTTTGACCACTGAGAGAGTATTTTCCACTGCCGACCCTCCACTAATCAGAGAAAGTCACAGCTCACGCCTACCGTTGATTTTTCTCTTGTTTTTAGTCGGTACTCAGTACGACCTAGCGGCTTGATGCAAAGAGAAAGACCACCGAAACTCAGCAAAAAAACAAGGACAATAAAGACACCCTGAAATTTCGGAGCTGACTCGGCTTAGAGCTAAGACTGAGTCGACACACTAAGACAACACGTGCACAGTGTGCGACGACTCCGACTGTCGCCGTGTCCAAACCAATGCTTCACCTAATGGCCGCCTCTGCCGACCACGTGTACGCCGCGCTTGCTGATCATGTGTCGGTGGTAGTTGCTTCTAACGCGCCACGCAAGCTCTGGGAGCAAAGAATCTAACACAAAATTGCACCCCATACACATGGACTTCCATTTTTCTAAAGCTTGACGAAAGTGGAAAATTACCGGTCACTCTCAATCCAATTGTCAAATGTGCCCTTTCGTTTTATTGACCATATCAGAAGAAATAGACCCTAATTTAATTGGAAATATCTAAAAAACCAATTAAGGCTGATCAACTTGTTAAAGGGATGGTAATTGGAAATATCTAAAAAACCAATTAAGGCTGATCAACTTGTTAAAGGGATGGTATTATTAATAGATCGAATTAATTTTTGATTTCAGTATAGTTGAATTATAAGTTATCAATTTAAAAACTTTATGTTATAAATTTCACCTATGTTGCCTAAATTTTAATTGCATTTGTTCGAATAACCCTTCCTCGAGTAATCATTTGTCTAACCAAGTACTCAAGGACATATATCCACAGGCGGAGGGAGGGGGGCGAACCGGGGCCATTGCCCCGGTTGGCTTCCGCCAAAATTTTTTTTACATGGCATTTTTTTATTTTTTTTATTAGGTCTGCCCCCTTGGCCAACTAAAAATTAAACTCGCCCCCTTAATTAAGGCCTAAGCAGCCTAGTACCTCAAAATCAAACTAAAAGAATAAGCAAAGAGATATTTATTTGTGTAAAAACTTGAAATCCTACCTTAACTTGTTGACGTTGTCGTGAATTTTGCGACGAATATTTCATATACTTCTCCTAAGTCTTGATAATCGTTGTGTGTTGTAATCCTTGAAATATATGTTTTCGCTATTCTAGTTCTGCTTTTCTTTTTGTTCTTTTGCCTTTTATGTTGGACTTGGTTGAGAATTTGGATATCACAAATGTTGAGAAAAGGGGTGGTGTGCTCTTGTTGGATAAGTGATAATTCAATTATTCAAGTGTGTTGCGTGTCTATCTTTACCTACTAGAGAATCAATGGTTATATCATTTTATTGTCACTATCATCATCTAATTTTACATGTCTGACTTCTCCAAATTTTATGAAAATCCAAAGTTGAGGTAAGACTCATTTTCATCTCTCTTTTGTTTGTTTAAGTCTGATTTTTCATAGCTCATAAGATTAACTTGTTTTTAATTGTCGTTCTCTAAAGGTGTTTTCCATTGTAATTTGTGACGTTTGGATCAAGTTATAGATATATTTCTTCAAAATTTTAGCCATTAATTTAGCCAGGTAATGAGCATTTTGAATTACGATTTTTTTGTTTTCTCATTTTGTAAGGGGAGTAGAATAGTTATTTGGATGTTAAAATTGAACTTTTTGTCCAAATTTTTTTCTATTATCATTTACCAAGTATGTATTCCATCTTGCAATTTCGGGTTATTTTATTGTTGATAGAGATTCCACCCTTGAGAAGCTCGTGTTCAATAGTAATGTCACACTAAAAAACAGCTATAACAAGGGTGATAAGTATCTTTATGCCCTTGGAACTTGGATTCTTTTTTAACTTTAGATCCATTGACTTCTTTTTCCAATATGCTTCGTTTTACTATTGTTTCTTTCAAGAATAATAGAAACACAGTAATTGTTTATTTTTCTCATTTATGTGTTATGTTTTCTTTTTACAGATCCCAACAAATTCAGCAGGACTTTTTGAGCATAGGGCACATCCTTTCTGGCAACAAAAGTAAGTACTTCATTTATGGAAGTAAATAATTATATTGCTGAAAATACTTTGTTTCATTTATGTGTTTTGTTTTACAAATAATATATATATAAATACTTTGTTTGTGTGATTAGTTAGTGCTCTATTAGTATCTTGAACAACAATAATTTAATCTTTAATGTCACCTTTCAGTATCAACAAATAGTACGATACGTGTATTTCAATTTTTTTTAGTATTTTTAGTCCTTAATTTTTTATATTTATAGTGTCGGACGAAATGGTTGTTGCTATCTGTTACAATAACGAATCATTGGTTGAACCGAATAACTAAATAAAATAGATAGACCTTTCTCTTCGTCTCTCAGATCGACGGATCTTCTCAATTGAAAGATCCCCTATATGGATAATACAAATTTCAGTTGACCGCGAGCCTAATTCTAATTGTTTTGTTCCGAAGCAAAAGGGCGGTTTGTCCTATTCAGATATTCACGACCAATAAGTATTGGATTCTCTTTCGGATAGGACCTGAAAGGAGAAGGAAGTCTGGAATGCCAACAGACGCCTCTTATTGAATTGCTCTGCTCATTCAATGAGTATTCTCAATATTATGCCTTGAAGAGGACTCGAACCTCCACGCTCTTTAGCACGAGATTTTGAGTCTCGCGTGTCTACCATTTCACCACCAAGGCATCTTGAAAGTGACTCATATTCCATGAATATGATATCTATCTAGTGTGATGTATGAAATATATGACAAAGGTGGAGTGTTAGAGTATTTCTATTGATTGGTCATGTCATATAGGCTCGAGTCGGACATCCAATTGCTTCGATTTGAATTATCCGGAGGATGCCTTATATATATTATATCAAAAAGATAGACAATCAAACCTATTTCTCGATTCAATAGAAGCCCAAAGAGATGAATAGGGTCTCAAATAACGAGAGAGATGTAAAAAGCAGGTCCGAGTACGCTTATGCCTATTCCTAATCCTAAATGGAATGTAATGACGTAGAGATCCATATGTAAACATAGTCTCTATTTAGATACGCTCGAATAACCCCTTTTCATAATTAGAATGTATATAACCTAACCCTATTCCGGTCTGTCTCGGTTAAGACATTTTTTTGCCTTACGTAGAATTTTTTTTTCGTCATTTTTCCTTAAGAGTTTGCCCCCCATTGATTGGGTTTCTGGCTCCGCCACTGCATATATCAATATGCTCAAAGACCGTACAGAGGAGAAAAAAAGCACTGTATGTACCCTCTAAGCCTCTGAGGGATTCTGGACGGGTCACCCCCTCCATCAAATATCAATAAGGAATAGTAAGTACCCCAGGAAGCAACATAGAATATAAAAAAAAAAAAAAGACAGGAGTTAGATAAGATGCAAATGGGTTCATGCATAAGGGCAATAGTACTCCATAAAGAAGAATATCAAAGGGATGGTCCCGCTTGACTTAGCTCCATCCTGTGGGCACACAAGCGGGAAAATTTTTATAGTAACATTACCCATATTGGATTTAATTAATATTTAAAAGAGAATCGAAATACTCATATAAATTCCCAATCTGGATAAGAACAAAATAAATAAAAGTAAAAACGAATCAAAGTTCTATGCAGCTAACCATAGTATGAGAGAAATCTGATCCACTAAATAATTTAGCCCTTGACCAAGTTAAAACGATTTTAGGGGGTTTTCCTATTTAAGACAATCTATATACTGTAAAAAACCCAAAATGTATCCTTAAAAATATCACCTACAAAAGATCTACCAAAAAATAATGCACAAATACAAGGTAGGTTGAAATCAAGGAAGTACATATTCATGTTGCTAATCTCGTAGACAGAAATGTATAGAAACATGGGACGGGAAAAAAGCAAATTTCTCTTTTTTTTTTTTTCTTTTTTTTAATTTATAAAATTCCATCATTTTCTATTTTCTATTTCAAAAAGGAAATCCAAAAATCAAAGTTTATTTCTTGCCAACCCACCTCCAAAACATAGCCAATTAGATGTTCAAAAGCTTATTGTGCATCTGAAAAGCGAACAACTTTATCCGAATCAATCACAACAGCAAAAACAGCTTAATGAAGTTCATCGGACAACCCCCAAGGGTTTGGTGTGGTGGTAAGGTTTCGGCTTGGGTTCTAACATGTCCCAAGTTCGAGCCCCAACACCCACATTATCGCCCTTGACTTATCTGCTCCCTGGGTTGTGGGGTCGGTCCAGAGGGCCGAAGTTTATACTTCAGGGTTGGGCCAAAAGGGTCCGGCTTTGAAGGATTTCCTCGTCATCAAAAAAAAAAAAAAAGGGTTCATCGGAAGGCCAAAACAGGACATTGTTAAAAAGAAAGAGAAACGAAGTTACAAAAAAAATACATTGGTGGCGAAGCATCGGGTGGGGGGCTTGAACGTTTCCGTTATTTAAGAATACATTCCAAGGCCAATAGGGTCATTTCACACCTCGGTTCCCTGGCTTCTAAGCGATAATGACCAGTTGAGAACGGAGGGAGAGGGATGCAAAGAAAAGAAAAGAGAAGGAATCTTCTCTCTCTCTCTCTCGAATTTCTCTATCGGCCGTTCAGGTCGTATTTGACTCTCTTTGCTTGATTGTAGTCGTAGGCTTTGTAAATCCATCTTCGCTCAGCTGGACTCCATTTGGTGTTCGATTTCCAGAAATTTGTACATGCTGTAGCTCGATTCATTTCCTTTTAAAAACGCCAAAAATTTGTCATTTCTTACACGATTTTAATTTCCTGTATCTGTTAAAGGGAAAAAAAGTACTTGGTCTCCGATTCTGGAGCATTTGTGAGTGTGTATTCAGAGATTTCTCTTGCTCTTCCACAAGTTATTGGGTTTTCGTGGAAAAATCATTGATTTTCTCCTGGCTATCTGAGAGAACTTGATTTGGAATTCTGGGGCTTGAATGTAATTCAATTGCGTTTCTCGAGAGAATTTATGGGTCTTCGACAGGATCCCATTATAGTATAAATACTTTTTTCTTGATCTGAGACCCTCCGAGACTGTTGTGATCTGAGACCGATAATACTGAAGCCAAAGCACAAGAACAACGTCATGCCGGTCCCAACCATAGCTTTATACGCGAGCCCGCCTAGCAGCGTGTGCTCCACACCGCACCCATGTCAGATCAACGCCCATGCGTCGTACGATTTCGAATTGAGCTCTCGGCCTTCCTCTTCTGCTTCATCCACACCCTCCTCGACGCAAAAGCCCGTAATCGGCGGCCTCTCGTGCCTCTTCTCCTCACCCTCGGTGCGGTCTTCTTCTAGCTTTTCGGGTGGCGGCTGCGGCGAGGAGTTCAGCTCTTTGTGGCATGACAGAGGCGAAGAATTGAAGGAACTGAGCAGCTCTTACTGCTTTTTGCCGAGTAAGTTCTCTGGGTCTTGTGTAAGGAAGGATTTCAGCCCGGTTTCGGTGTTTCAGGGCCCGGTTTCTTGTAGTAGTAGCGTGGTTGGTTCGGCTAGAAGTCCTCCGATGAGTTTGCAAAGTGGGTTGTTTAATGGGTTTGTAAGGAATGCTCTAGGGTCGTGTGTGGATTACGATTCACCGAGTTTCGGAGTCTCAGGCGACGAGCTTAACGTGGGCCTTGCGGAGGAACTGACTTTCAATATGGAGGTGGAAGGGACTTCTGAGCCGTATGTAAAGGAGTTGTTGTTGGATGCCCAATTGAGGCACAAGATCTTTTATGAAGATTTTGTGGTTAAGGCTTTTTATGAAGCGGAGAAAGCGCACAGAGGGCAGGTAAAGAAGATTGAGGTTTTGTTTTGTTTGGAGTCTTGATTAAAAACATGCGTTGGTTTTTGCGGGGGCTTTTGGTGGTTTGGGTTGAGGGGTTTACGCCTTTTTTCTTTGTTTTCTCTTCCCCAGATGCGTGCTAGCGGCGATCCCTATTTGCAGCATTGTGTCGAGACTGCGGTGCTGCTCGCCTTGATTGGTGCTAATTCGACGGTGGTTGCCGCAGGGCTTTTGCATGACACACTAGATGATACTTTTATGAGCTATGACTATATTTTTGGAAAGTTCGGAGCTGGTGTCGCCGATTTAGTCAGAGGGGTAAGGGTGAATTTTCATAACTTCAAATGGTATTTAAATTTCAGTAGCAGTTGTGGTTTCTTTCTTGTACAGTTCAAACTTGGCAATTTTCCTTGTGCAGTACAAATTGTCATGTTCTGCAAACTCTTTCCATTCGATCTGTATAATCATACTCATTAAGTTTCAAGAGCCTAATTTGGAAATCTGCAAGCAGTGGTTTGGTAGGCTGCTAATGGTATTCCGAAAAATCAGTATCAGATCATGTGCAGGGGGTCTCATAGTTGCCCTATGCAGTTCAAAAGAGCTATTGTCAAATAGTGAAAGCATCATCTCCTACGTGACACTTGCTGAGGTTCTTATTCAGCACGACATATTTGTGCATAAACGAGATCCTTTAATCTTCAATTTCTCCTTGGAAAAACGTAACAAATTTCATCTTGGGAGTAATTGCATTCCCCGTTCCCATTTCAGGATAAAGAAGTGACTTCGCATATGGTTGGAACTTGATTGACTAAGCTCTCTTTCTTCCATGTATTAATGACAACGATTCGATGTTTTTTTTTTCATCTTGATTAGATTGTGAAATTTGATTCTCATTCTTTTTGTTTTATAAGTAAATTCTTATCCGTTCATAAGTTATTGTTTAGCGGTTGACTTTGCTTGATTATTTGTATTGGTACTTGATCTACCAAGCTTTAATTTACTTCTTTATGGCATTTATTTAGGTCTCCAAGCTAAGTCACTTGAGTAAGCTTGCACGCGACAACAACACAGCGAGTAAAACAGTTGAGGCTGATCGCTTGCATACCATGTTCCTTGCCATGGCTGATGCCAGGGCTGTCCTAATTAAATTGGCAGATCGATTGCATAATATGATGACTCTAGAGGCATTGCCTCTGGCCAAGCAACAAAGGTTCGCAAAGGAGACCTTGGAGATTTTTGTCCCCTTGGCTAATCGTTTGGGAATCTCTACTTGGAAGGGGCAGCTAGAAAATCTATGTTTTAAACATCTCAACCCAGACCAGCATACAGAACTGTCATCAAAGCTATTCAACTCTTTTGATGAGGCGATGATCACTTCTGCTATCGAGAAGTTAGAACAAGCTCTCAAGGGTGAAGCTATTTCTTACCATGTCGTATCTGGGCGGCATAAGAGCTTGTATAGCATTTACTGCAAAATGTTGAAGTACGTACCATCTTTCTTTTACCTCTAAAATACCCGCATCCACATATTGAGATCTTCAGAAAAATCTAATTTTAGTTCTGGATAAGCTTTTCCTTTCATGTTTTGGTGGAACCTGCCTTCGATTGTGCAAACTTAACTAATAAAGAAAAGGTGACATGAGGAGTTTGCCATATATGTTTTTTTTTGGTAAGAAATCGTGCATTAATAAGAAGCAAAGGCCTCAAACATTCAGGTACAGATGTTAATAGCGATAGACTAAGAAAAAGAAACTATAGCTGTATTTATTCCAATGCTTAACTGGAGATCTTCAGTAATTAGTCGTAGCTTAATGTATAACAAGGCTGGCATGGGACTAAAACTTTCTTTCTTCTTCTAAATCATCACTGGTAGTTGTCAAATTTTCACCAAATATGGACTTCTTTTGAGTGTGAATTAAACCAACTTGCCTAGAAAAATAAATATTAGTCCAACTTAGTAACTGTGTTCATGGTGGGTGAAACTGGGGGTTCACTTTGTCAGATATATTGCATGGAGTTGCGAGAATTGCATTCTTTGTACTGCTTAGAAAGTACTTACTCTATCTTTGTTGCGCATTTTACTTGAGAAAATTATTTTTGATATTAGCATTCGATAATTTTTGCCATATTCTTTGATTATTGAAAGTCAGAGTCGTATTTGTAATGATAGTGTTCTTTCCTTGGCAGAAAGAAGCTAACCATGGATGGAATTCATGACATTCATGGGTTACGTTTGATTGTTGACAATGAGGAAGACTGCTATAAAGCATTGAGAGTTGTTCACCAGTTATGGTCTGAAGTACCAGGAAAGCTCAAGGACTACATAAGTCAGCCCAAGTTTAATGGGTTTGTACAAGGACTACATAAGTCATTCCATGGAGTTCATTTGATTGTGTGATTGTGTTTGTAATAAGGTTTTCCATGCTAACGTGGGGCTCATAACTCACAGGTATCAATCTCTGCACACGGTGGTCATGGGTGAAGGTGTGTTTCCACTTGAGGTTCAGATTCGGACAAAGGAGATGCATTTGCAGGCAGAGTTTGGATTTGCCGCACATTGGAGATACAAGGAAGGTGATTGTAGATACTCTTCATTTGTGCTTCAGATGGTTGAATGGGCTCGATGGATTCTCACCTGGCAGTGTGAGACAATGAGTAAAGACCAGTCATCCATTGCCTATGGTGACTCAACAAGACCACCCTGCACATTCCCTTCTCATTCTGACGATTGCCCATATTCCTATAAGCCATACTGTGGCCAGGATGGGCCTGTGTTCGTGATCATGATTGAGAATGACAAGGTTTGTGTTTGATTTTCCCTTGATTCGGAAGGAAGATGTTTGTGTTTGAATTTGCACTTTCCAGCGCTGTTTGTTTGTTTTCCATTTTCCCTTGTATCTGTGGGATGAACCAAATGCAAGAATTATGGTAATTCGTACCGCGGGTAGGTCCTTATGTGAACAAGGTAATGTTGACTAGATTTGGCTTTGGTGCGATTCAGTGTCTTATCCTACATGGCCCTAATTTGGTTCGATTTTTTAGGTCGTTTTGTTTCAGGTCTCTCTGTAGATGTTAATTCATTTGCTTTAGGAGATCATGTTGAATCTAATTCGTTTGCTTTAGGGTATTGTATTGAATCCTTTTGCTTTGTGCCTCCTTTATAATTCGTATTTTGTGTAAACCTAGAGACCACTAGGTGTACTTCGTGTATTGTGGATTCATACAGTGAAGAGGCATTGACATTCTTTTTTGTTGAATTTTGCAGATGTCTGTACAGGAGTTACCTGCAAAATCTACAATAATGGATTTGTTGGAAAGAGCTGGACGGGGAAGCTCGAGAATTACCCTATACGGTTTCCCGGTGAAGGAAGAATTGAGGCCAAGGCTGAACCGGCAGCTGGTGACCGATCCCATGTGCAAGTTAAAGATGGGGGACGTGGTGGAGCTAACCCCAGCCATACCGTTCAAGTCTTTGACAGAGTATAGGGAGGAGATTCAGCGTATGTATGATGGCGGGCTTACTGTCACTAGTACAGGGCCTGCAGCTGGCAGTGTTGTTGGATGGAGAAGTTGATACCTATTTGATTCTCCATTTCCTTTGTATTATGTACAATTTTAGTTGCAATCATTCCTGTTTATAAATCTCATGCATTTGTACAGAAAAGCTGTAGCGTTCTGCTACTAACCGCGTTCAACAATGTGCTAAATGATCTATCTTCTGAACTCTCCGAGTTTGTTTCAGCTAATTTGCACCCTCATCTTTATGGACATTCTGGAGAACCAGATTTTTCAAAGAACATAACATGATTGAATTTATAGAAGGATCCGCACTGCAGTGCACTAATGCAATAATTCCAGAGTAGTTATTGATTTGGCAGGCAAAGACTGTTTGAGGCACTTCGTACCATTCATACTTCGCTCGTTTTATGGACACAGCTCCTTGACATGATTTTCCATGGCCAATTCTGAAATTCGATTCAGGGCATCCAACTTCTGCTCCATGTTGCTGAAATCAAAATTTTCTTGCCTTCTATCCTGCACAATTAGCATATGGGAATTAAATCAGACTTGAAGATCAAACATATTCCGCTGGAAGTATGTCGAACAAAACAGATTGCCACAGAGAAAGGGAAAAGTTGGTTGTTCTTACCTTTGTAAATCGAAGTAATTCCAACCTCTCTCCCGTTCCTTCCTTAGATCTCTTGGCCTTTGCTGCTGCTGCCTCCTTCCTTAGCACTCCTTGACAGTAACGAAGCACACCGAGGTGGTTGTGTTCTTTTATTGCAGTGACAAGAAAGCGAAAGCCAAAGTACTAGTTCTGTTTTTTATTTGGATTCTCAATCCAAGGAGGATCAAACCTCTGCTAAATTATCACATGTGGGAGGACTCTTCTTGGGAGCCACTTTTAGGACTTTTGGTTGGATAATTGTCCGGTTTGTGCGAGAGGGAAGACTGCATAGATCCTGAGATTAGTCAAAGTGCGCATAAACTTACTTGAACACCTAGTAAAAAAAAAAAAGTGGAAGGACTCTCGATAAGCTTACTTAAAATTCTCACGTAGCGACTAAAAATTTAGTCTATGAGTTTTTTATGCTTATTGTGATAGAAAAAAATAATTTGATGGAGAGATTATTTTACAATCATTTTATTTTTATTTTGGTGTGCACAATAATTTTTGTTTTCTTCTAAATAGTGCTGATACATTTCATTCTATTTTGAATCTACACTACAAAATATATGATAAAGATCAAGATCAACTAGATATCCAAATAAATTAAGCTGTAAAATAAGACAAACATTACCCAAATTGGTGGAGATCCCACAAATGCTCAATCACTTATTCTTTTTTTTTTTAACTTGTTAAATATCTCATTTTCCTTAGAAATTAAAACAAAGTCGTCGTGAGGTGGGTTGAACCTAGAGGCAGTCCCACTAGTCGGATAAGAGAGTTTGTTCCCACAGAATCCATGCCCGCAGTCCCTTTCAAGTTTCAACGTAATAATATTCCAAAGAAACGGACTTCATAAACTAGCATATATAAGCGACAACACTTATATATACTAGTTTATAAACGACAACACTTTGCTTATGTACAATAAATATATATATATATAAAAGCGACAACATAGGACGTAACCACCCAACCTCACGCCATTCCAAACACGCCCTCTAAAGTTTGGACCTTTCCATATATTTTAGGAAGAGTCTGGTTACTTGAAGTTCAAGGTTCCTGAAGGTTTCCAGTTCCACCGGGTTCAGGTCAGCGAACTCAGCCTCCCGGAACCATCAAAACCTACTCCACCCACATGCCTGTACCTATAACAGAAGTCTCGATCCTATCACCCGCTGGGGTGCCATTTTCCCCTCCGTCACCGATGACAATCCCTTCGCTACCATCTCCTCCAATCCCCAAGTATGCGGCTCGGAACGGTTGTCTGATTATGTTTCCGCCTCCGATTGTGACGCGGCCTCTTCGTCGAAGACTTCTTCGATAGTTCCTCAGACGATGATTCACACACTTTCGACGTTTCTGAATCAGGTTCGTATTCATTTTTCGAGTTTGAATTCTCAAATGGCGATGAGTTTGGATCAGATTACGCGGAGGTGCTACCGAGGCTAGGGTTTGGATATGAAATTGAATCTGATGCGCAACGCTCACGTGCCGATGGCCTCCGCGTTGCCGGACTTGATTCAGAGTCAGATCTGGATACGTAATTCAATTCGAAGGATTCAAGTCTTCGTTGCCTCGTTGGAGCATCATTTGTTTGGAAGAGCAGAGGAGTGGATCCGAGGGTCTTGACTTTCGAGAAGGATTTCCCGTGGCGCAGTAGTTCTTCCATACCAACTTAGCTGCCCGCCCGGCTTTGCTATTGGCATAACAGCCGGTAAAATGGGAGGAAGTGGAGGAAGGCGTTTTTAGTTAGAGAGGAAACCTAAACATAAAGATCGATGAGGTTGAACAATAATCGGTGGCTTCCTCCGAAGAAGCAGCAGAGGTGCGAAATTCTATTAGGCATGAATACGATTTTAGGACATGAACCCGATTGTTTGATTCAGTTTCGTATCTAGCAGCTGTTCAGGATGAATACGAAGCGGATACGGTCGTATTCGGCCGATTGGTGGAGAATGAGAGGGATAGGCTCCGGCAGCGAAAAAGGTCGTAGAGAATTTTCTCTTTGTGGAGTTAAAGGTAGAAGAATTCCGAAGAAGCGTTGTGGTTTGTGCAGTTTTTAAGGATGTGACTCTGGTAAAGGAGAAGGTTAGGAGGCTTCTGTGTTCTCATTATTTTCATGGGGACTGCAGCATCGTGCGTGGTTGAGTATACGGAGTACCTGTCTCGTTTGTCGGTATGAATTGCACTGGCGATCCTGAATAGGGATTTGTAATGGTGGCGCGGATGCGCATCGTGAGGCTAGGCAGGTGAGCTATGGTTTCCATTGCTCTATAGCCTCTATGTTTTTTCATCTTTGTAAATCCACTTGCATGTTATATAACAAGAAGAAAAAAACACACCGCATATACTACTACGTGCCTTAAAGTTGATTGTGGTTATTGAAAAAACATTCCATTTACAATTCGATTGTGTGTTGTTGCGCCATCATAATAATAATGATCCATGCTAGATTATTACATTGTTTTTACCAATCTTCTCAGTCATTCATTAATTTTTGGATTTTATACATTTTTCCAAACTTGTATTTCAATAGCGTGGGTGTAAGCTTGATAGATTTCTAACCAATCAAATTCACAAATTGAGGTTATAGACTTATGATTGTTCACATTATTTGGATGGTAAGTTGGAGACCCTAAAAAATCTCCTAGGCTATGATCTGCGGCTAAAATTTAGAAATGAAATTTTTCAAAGTTATTATTCATTGTTTAAGATTCAATTCCATTGGCATTTAAAGGACCAATGAATTCAAGTAATGTGATGGCTTAGGGATGCAACTAGATGATTGTTAATGGATTTATTCTTTATGGAAGGTGCAACCAATTTTGGGGACGAAATTTCTTTTAAGAAGTTGTCCCGAAAAAGGTATTGAGTAATTTGAATTTTAAATGATATGGATAAAGATTATTCGTATGTTTGAATTTGAAAGACATGGATAAGGATCTTATGTTTAAATTTTAAAGTGATGGATAAAGATATATCTAAATTTTAAAAGTTGAAGAGGTTCATAAATGGACGAAGAGAATATATATTGGAGACCAAAATTTGGATTGAGGTGGTGCTACTAGGTTCTAAGAGATTGTTCGGCAAATAACGCATATGCTAATGTAAATTTTAGGGCTCAGATTGATATTTTTGAAATTTTTATAGTTTATGAATATTTTGCTGAGGTTGTAATAATTAATTTTGAAATATTGGGGCCTAGATAAATGATTAGCTATGGTGAAAACCCTTTATTTTATATGAAAATCTTTCCATTTGGAGTTTGGACGCGAGACGTTACAAATGGTATCAAAGCATAGGTTTATGATTCTGTAGACTGTTAGGAAGATTTTGAAGTCAGAGCATAGGTTGTGATATGTGTTAACTCTATATATTTTTAGAAGGATTTCGATTGAAGTGAGATTATAGCTTTAAATTTGAAAGATATTTAAGTCGTAATCATTCTATAAAAGGATTAGAGCTAAAGTTATGAGCTTGTTTCTAGGATATTGATGTTGATCTTAGTTTAGGCTTGAATATTGTATGAGCTTGGGTCTTCGGCATTAATTGTGTTAATAGAAAAATTGTGAAGTGATTTTGTATGATCAGAGTACGCAGCAGAAGCGTGAATGATTTGTGATTTAGTTTGTTAATTGATTTATTCTTTATGGAAGGTGCGACAAATTTCGGGGACGAAATTTCTTTGAAAGAGAGAAGATTTTTAATACCCTGTCCCCAAAAAAGGTATTTAGTGAGTAATTTGAATTTTAAACGAATAGATAAGGTCTTAATCCTATTATTGATTTTTGGATAGAGGTTGAACTGTATTTTCGAATTTAAAGGTGCTGAAATGGAGATGTGATCTATATTTGAATTTAAAGGTTTCGATAGAAATTTGATCCTAAGTTTGAATTTAAATGTTAAGATATAGATAAAGATTATTCTTATGTTTGAAATTGAAGAGGTCGAGGTTAATAAATGGACGCAAAGAATGTGCATTGGAGACCAAGATTTAGATTGAGGTGGTGCTACTTGGTTTTAATAGATTGTTCGGCAAATATCGGATATGCTAATGTAAATTTTAGGACTTTTATGGTTTATAAATATTTTGTTGAAGTTGTAATAATTAGTTTTGAAATATTGGAGCCTAGATAAATGATTAGCTATGGTAAAAAGACTTTAGTTTATACGGAAATATTTCCATTTGGAGTTTGAGCCCGGGGCGTTACAGATGGTATCAGAGCATATGTTTATAATTCTGTAGACTATTAGGAAGATTTTGAAGTCAAAGCATAGGTTCTGATATGTGGCAACTCTATATATTTTTAGAAGGATTTCGATTGAAGTGAGATTATAGCTTTTAATTTGAAAGAGATAAGTCTTGCTCATTCTATTAAGGACAGTAGCTAAAGTTGTGAGCTTGTTTCGAGGATATTGAAATTGATATTAGTTTAGGCTTGGATATTGTATGAGGTCGGCTTGAATTGTACTAATGAAAAAATTGTGAAGTGATTTTGTATGATCAGAGTGTGTTGCAGAAGCGTGAATGATTTGCGATTTGGTTGTTATAGATTTAGTCTTTATGGAATGTGCGACAAATTTCCAGACGAAATTTCTTTGAAGGAGGGGAGATTGTAATACCCCATCTTGAAAAAAGTATTAAGTGGGTAATTTAAATTTTAGGGTGAAGTACATAAACAGTCCCTGTGGTTTCACGTTTTGACAAATTGATCCCTGTGGTTTCAACTTGAACACATTAGTTCCGGGGGTAAGCATCATGTAACAAAAAGGTCCTCCCGTTAGATTTTTGTCAACCCACTTAATGGTCAAAGCTACCGGGAGGACCTTTTTGTTACATGATGCATACCTCAGGGACCAATTTGTCAAAAGGTAATACCACAGAGACTAATTTGTCCCTGATATATGCATCATGTAACAAAAAGGTTCTCCCGGAAACTTTAACCGTTAAGTGGGTTGACGAAGGGACTGCATTGCAACAACTTGCTGACCACAGAGACTAACGCGTTCAACTTGAAACCACAGAGACTATTTTGTCAAAACGTGAAATCACAGGGTCTGTTTCAGTACTTTTCCCTAAATTTTAAACGAAGAGATGAGTGCTTAATCCTATTTTTTATTTTTGGATAGTGGTTGAACCGTATTTTTGAATTTAAAGGTGTTGAGATGAAGATGTGATCTATATTTGAATTTAAAGGTTATGGTAGATATTTGATCCTAGCTTTGAATTTAAAAGTTAAGTTGTGGATAAAGATTATTTTTTTGTTTGAATTTAAAAGATATGATTAAGGATCTTATGTTTGAATTTTAAAGTGATGGATTGAGATATGTTGGAAATTTAAAAGTTGTGGAGGTTGAAGTTAATAAATGGACGCTGAGAATGTTTATTGGAGACCAACATTTGAATTGAGGTGGTGCTACTTGGTTCTAAGAGATTGTTTGGAAAATATCGGATGTGTTAATGTAAATTTTTGGGTTCGGATTGATATTTTTGAGCTTTTTATGGTTTATGAATATTTTGTTATGATTGTAATAATTAGTTTTGAAATATTGAGGCCTAGATAAATGATTTGTCATGGTGAAAAAACCTTATTTTATACGGAAATCTTTCCATTTAGAGTTTGGGCCAAGGGCGTTGCAGATGGTATAACATAGGTTTATGATTCTATAGACTCTTAGGAAGATTTTGAAGTCTTAGTTTAAGCTTGGATATTGTATGAGCTTGAGTCTTCGGCTTCAATTGTGTTAATGAAAATATTGTGAAGTGATTTTGCATGATCAGAGTGCGCATCAGAAGCGTGAATGATTTGTAATTTGAGTTGTTAATGGATTTATTCTTTATGGAAGGTGCGACAAATTTCGGGGACGAAATTTCTTTTACGGAGGGGAGATTGTAATACCTTGTGACGAAAAAGGTATTTAGTAAGTAATTTGAAGTTTAAACGAAGAGATTAGCGCTTAATCCTATTATTGATTTTTGGATAGAGGTTGAACCATATTTTCAAATTTAATAGTGCTGAGATGAAGATGTGATATATATTTGAATTTAAAGGTTTGTGTAGAATTTTAATCGTAGGTTTGAATTTAAATATTAAGATATAGATAAAGATTATTCTTATGTTTGAATTTGAAATATATGGATAAAGATCTTATAAATTTTAAAGTGATGGACAGAGATATGTTTGAATTTTAAAAGTTGAAGAGATCGAGATTAATAAATTAATCCTAGCTGGCGTAATCCATTTTCAGTCGATTGTAAAACTTTTCTGGCTTTCGTAATCCGGTTTCAGTCATGAAACCATTTTTAAGCTTGCTATAGCTTCCGCTTTCAAAACTAGTCCCGACAGCTGCTTTAATCCCCTATGTTTCTAACAGAGACCCATTGGATGACTCCAAAAAAACCGATCGATTTGCTTCTTTGAGTTCTATTTCTCTTTGGGTTATTTACTTTTATATAGCAGGCAGTTTGCTTTTTGGCTATAAGGAGAAGCAGTTCTTAGTATTCTTTTCTTTATATACTTGAAGGTTTTTTTGGATAAATACATTTACATCCTCTAATTATTGAGTCTTAATACTTTACTCTACATCTATTATTTTTTATTACATTATATCTACCGACTATTGTTTTGCAACACTTTGCAGTTAAATCTGTGTAACCATGTTATACCGTTGATAAGGGTAGGAGATTTTAAATACTAATTGATGAAGATCATCATTCTTGTTCAATGTAAGAATGCCTCCACAATATTTTCCAAGATGAAATGTTTTCAAGCGGTCGAAAGAACCTTTTTCAGGCGGTGGAAAATGTTCTCTTTGTTTTGACGCATAACACACTTCATAATGCACATGCTTACGTACGTACAGTATTGACTTTTCGACTTCTGGCTGCTCTCTCTCGAACCTCCCATCTCCCTAGATTGATCCCTATTCTTCCTGACCATCTCCGACTGCTCCTCCCGTCTCTCCCTCCCCCTCTCTTCCCTTTTCGTTTCCCCCTGGCAGATCGTCCTTTCCTTCCCTCCATTCCGGTAGATATTTGCTCTTTCGTTTGGCTTGTCCTCAAGGCCAGATTTAGGCAGTTTGGAGGTTTTTTTGTGGCCACGTTCTGCACAACAGAGTTCCTCAGCTCCAAGCGCTCCTCTACTCATCTTTTCGGTGTTGGTGCGGCAGCGCGTGTTGACCCACTCGCGGTTGCTCGCACCCGGATCTCACGCGCACGCCCTTTTTGTGCTTTGTTTGTGTTGCTTTTGGTAGTTTTTGTCAGCACTGGGTTCTGGCTGGCAGGCGATATGTCAATGGATTCTTTGTTGTGTGTTTTGTTATTATCTTGTTGCTTTTAATAACATTATTTCTTTAAATTTGGGCCCGTATTAACTCTATGGGCCTTTTGGCCATCTGTATGTGGTCTTCGTGGTCATCTGGATATAGGCCTTTGAGGCCCTTCGTTGTATGACCCTTAGGACTCTTAACATTGCTGTTATGGATTTTACACCCCTGTTCATTGTAACCAGCCTTAGTGGCTTTTTAGCGGTTTATTGGTTTTTGATTGAATCTTTGTTTAGAAAAAAAAAAGTTTGTTTGGAGCAGTCAATCCGCTTGCAGTAAATGTTTGACTATGCCAATGAGGGTAATAATTTAGTTTATAATGTAATAATGACGTCAGACAGCTTATCTGAAATTAACTTAAAATGACATCTCTAATTTAACAACGGGCCTTGTTGGCTTGTTTGGTCAGATTGAAGTTCTAGAGCATTAGCATACACGAGTTTAATTATTTATATAATCCTTTTTTTTTGGCTAAGCCAAATCTGGATATAAATTTCCTATCTACCTACTTTATGAATTTTGAGGATACAATGTCGTTCATTTAAAAAAAATAAAAAATCAATTGGGCGAAGAAATAGCGTGATCAATAACAGTTTCTTTTTTTTAAAAAAAAAAGAAAACTACTAATTTATTCATAATAGGCGATAAAAGCCAATAGACACAAAGCCCAACACACTACTAAGGCAGGTCAGTCCCCTCGTACAACCAAATCAAAGAAGAAAAATGCTCAGAAAAAACAGGGAGTCCTCTAATCTCAATTTTGGAGGCGGCCCAACGAGCGAGAGAGTGCGCAGTGGAATTAGCACTCTGATTAACAAGACTAACCGACCAGTCTTGTTGATGAGTAAGAATACACCAAATGTCCCATATGAGATTAATGATGCGCCAATCACTACATTTCGGAAAGGTTGTGATGGATTTTATCACAAGAGAGGAATCACTTTCCAAGATAATGCGCTTCCACCCACGTCTAGCCGCTTCAGCAACCCCCAACCGCAGGGCAACTGCTTCACCCTCCACAGGGGAGCCAACATCAATCTTCTCAGTGAAAGCATGCACAACCATTCCAAGACTATTGCAAAAAACTACCGCAACCACAACAAAGTTGTTTCGCATAGCAACATCAGAATTTATTTTGAGAAAGAAGGAAGGGGGAGGACGCCAAAGAAGCTGGCCCGACACTTGCTTAGTTTTCCAAGCCTCTGAATGCTCAAAGGATAATCGGTTGATACAAGAGGCTAGTGCAAGGACATCCAGCAGCTTGCCTTCATGGAGTAATTTATTGCGGCTACACCAAATCATATCTATCAGGTTGGAGGCATAGAGCTGAAAGCTGTGAATATCTACAGAAGGGATGCCAAGATGCTGGTCAGGCCAAAGAAGGCACTCTATCCACTCATCCACAGAAAGGTGAGCTAATCTTAGAGAGTCCAAAGGCCAAGGAGCTAGGCGCCATAAAGTTTGAGCAAGGTCACACTCCAACCAAAGATGTGCCACGGTTTCAGTCGAAGAAGAGCACAAAAGACAAACCGGGGACCCTCCAAAACTATCACCAAGCCGAGATGCAATCTTGCCCCTGGTGGGTGGAAGCATACTCTGTTACTAAAGAGCGATACATTGATTTCACAGAGAACGAGCCTGAGTGCTCCAAAGACCAACACAAAGAATCAGCTCTAGAGTTAATAGGAAGAGAGATGCATTTAATAGCTTGTACAGAATCCTCCGTAAAGAAATGTCTCAATTTTGGAAGGTCCCAAAGTGGTTGGCCAGGAATGACCAAATCAGCAACTTTCAGATCCCTCTGCTCAATCCTAAGCTGGTCAGAGCGGGGATGAGGCAAAAATTGGGGAATAGACGGGATCCAAGGATCTGACCAAGCATTAATACAAAGACCGTTCCCTTTCAAAAAACAAAAAGACTTCATTGCTTATATACTATGTCGTATTAACTTTTATATAAAACAGTTTTTAGAGTACAACTTTGATGTCGGTCTTCCTTTAGAGAACTAACATTTGATAGAGAGGAGGATCTGTATATTTAAAAAATGAACCAATGTCGGCCTGTTTTTATGAAGAACATTCTCTAATATAAAATTTATTTAAGTTTGTTTACTAAAACTATTTTTAGATGACAGTGAAAATATCTGTTGGAAGTTTGTTTTCAATTTTTTGCGTCCATTTGTTTTGCTGTAAAATTCTTTCGTAAGAGTAATTTCCTCACTTTTAGCTGTTCGAAGAATTTTGTAAACTGTGGTCAACTGAAAAATGTAGCCTTCAAGGGATATTTTTCATTAAAAATTGTAAGATTTTTAGGATTTTGATATAAATGTGAATATTCTATGTAAATTGGAGTTTTTGTGTAAAAGTTGGTGAAAAGTTTTAAAAATATTTAGTTTTTATTGGAGTTTGTAAAAAGACATAGAGAGAGATGATTTGATGAAATTGTTTAATAAAAAGTATTAGAATTATGTGAAAAATACAGAGAGAATATTTATTATAATTTTTTAAAAAATGTATTGAATTTTGTGTAAGAAGTCTTAGGAGATTGTGTAAAAGGTATTTGTGTTTGTGCGAGAATTTTTAAGATTTTGGAGGTTCATTTTATAAATTTTGTTGAATCCTATTGTATTTTATAATACTTTTGCAAATAAACATGCTCAGTTTCTGTAAAACAATTTCACCCAAAAAAAATGGAATCTCATTTCAAAAATTATCACACTCTCGAGTTTTGACTAAAACTTCTCCCCCTGAGACGTTACTTTCTCTCCCACTGAAGGCTGAGGATGCTCCTCTCCCTCACTCTGTCAAGACTTCTTGCTCCCAATCTCTCTCCCTCCCCCCGCTCTCCTCTTCGTGGGATATCGAAATTAGTTCTTCAATTTTGACATTTTAAAGTCTCTAATCTAAATATTGAGCACAAATGCAGGTAATTTCTGCCTAGATTTATTGTGGTTGCATAATAATGAGCAAATCCTTTATGTTATATTCAATTTTGGTTTCTTTTTGGCTTCAAAGCAATGTGAATTTCTAGATTTACGATTTGGCTGGTTATTAAACAATGGCGGTGCTTTCTTTCCATAGACTTTCCCTTTTTTTTGGGGGGTAATTTGCCTTTTCTTCTATACAATGCTATAGTGTCGAATTTTAGTACTTTGAATCATATTTAGCCCATCAAAACTCTTGAAGAAATAATGCTTACGCTTGGAAATGTCTTAAAAAGGAAATGTCTCTGGGAGTGCGTATGACGTCCTCCGCCCTCCACCTGGCTTCCTGCTTCCCCGAATTAGCCTCTGTGGCTTATGTCCTCCCTTTTTCATGTTGGCTGCCACCTTCGCCGCCGATGCCGCCGCTTCCAATCCTACTCTGATCAGAGTCTTCCGATTCTTTCCCGGAGCTTATATTACGTTTTCGCCCGTTCGGGCCTGCCCCACTATTTAGAGCTTTTTTAGTTTTTTTTCTGTGTTATATGCTTGTCGATGTGTTTAAGGCTTGAGGTGGTTTTTGTTGTTGTATATTTCCTGTTTTTAGACATATTAGCTTGTATTGGTTGCCTTCCGTGGCGTTTTTGCCCTTCGTGGCTTATCTGTCCCTTTTGGGACTTTGAATGGCCTTTTGATCCGGTTGCTCGTTGGTCTGTCGACTCTTCGAAGTGTCTGGTACGCCTTTTAGAGCATCCTGAGATTTTTAAACCTCCGTGATCCTACTATCAATACATATGTTATTTATGCCAAAAAAAAGTTAGTAAAATGTTGGAGCTTAGACGTACTTCCTTATATGAGATGTTTGTTTGCCAATATTTTGGATAATATTCTTAATATTTTTTTAAAAAATTAGATATTAAAATTTATTAAGATTATTAAAAAGTTTAGAGTGGGTAGATATTGAAAGTTTTAAAATATATTTGGTTTGCTCCAAATTTTAATATCTCGAAATATTGAGTATGAAACATTATCATAATGTTTTAGAATGTTGTACCTTTGTTGTATGAATGTGCAGCAAATCCTGATTTGGTCCAGAGTAGAAGATTTCTGGCCTACTTTCGGTTATCGGGAAAACTTTTTACGATAAGAGTTTTCGGTGATCCAGAAAATATTTTCCGGCTTACGTAATCCATTTCTTACAAAAAGTTGCCACTAGATTAATCTTCCATCGCCCTCTTCTCTGGAGGTTCTCTCTCTCTCCGCCAAGCACTGGCAGCACCCGCCACCACTACCGCCGCCCGATCTTCTCTTGTATCGCGTGCCCCACTGAATGTAACCTCCCAAAACAACTTCAAAAATGTCTACGCACGAGCAAGCCCTAGTGTCCCTTCTCTCCCAGCTAGCACTCTCTTTGGACGGCGCCGTTTTAGGCGCGGCTTTGGCCTATGCTGCAGTTCGCTCCCTCCTGAAATTCACCACCACTTCCTCCGCCCTCGGAAAAATCCGACAGGCACCATCCTCCTCAGTATCCGACCTCCGATCAATCCTAACCGTGGAAGATTCCTCCGACGACGAGTCACAGCTGTTCGAGAAAATAGTCGTCGTCCGGGGCACCGTCGAAGCCAAGTCCGCCGTCGATCCCAGCTGGAAGAGCTTCAAGCCCAATATCTTGGTCTCTCAGGAGTCTGGAGACAAAGCAGTTGTTGTTCAAAGAACCCAAACGGTGTGTTTCGATTGTAACGTCGCTTATTGAACGGCTGTTTTTGTTGTTAAATTTACTTGATTCTCCATCAGTGCCTCTGTGTGTTAAAGTTTTACTTGATTCTGTGTTTGATTGCCTAGAGAGTGTGGGAATAGAAAAGGAAACACACGGATTTAAAAGAATCTTCGTCTTTTGGGAGATTATGAGAGCTAGATTTCATACTTGAGCGTGTAGTGAGTAAAATTGGAAACTTTTTCATTTACTGGGATAATGAATCGGAATTGCAATTTGTATATTTATTAAGTAATGGACAATCTTTCGCACAAGTTATCCGCTTGGTTGTTGAGAAAAAGGAAAATACATGTTGGGGAAGTATTGAATAACAATGTGAGCTATGTTAGACAAAAATATGATTGCGATTCTGTTCTGCTGCAAATTTTTAGGCGACAAGGAATAAAAGAAAAGATAGATGTCATGAAGCTATCATCTTCTATTGCTTTTTTCTCCACCATTTTTACTTGCATCTTTCATTGACAGTAATGGTTTGACTGGTACTCCAATTACAAGACACCTTTGTCAATTGTTTAAGGGACTGTGGCGAGTTATAATTTTTGGTGTTGTGTCCATTATATCTTATTGTTATGCTAATGGTAGCTGGTTGTGAAGGAAGTCTTGTACTGATTTTGTGATTCTATTTTGCAAAGTGTATCTACAACGAATGGAAGGGTTTTTTTGGATGGACTTCTGATCTAAGAGCTATATTTGCAAGATCCTGGAGAGAACAAGAGTCGACTTCATTGAGAACTGTAAGTCCATACTCATCTTTGTTAGTTCATGCACATATTTTTGTACTATTTCATTTGTTTGTCCACCAGAGCATAAACAATTGCTTGTCAGGGATGTAATAGCAACTACCTGTTAATGTTTACCAGCAACACAATTGTTCAAAACACTGTGAAGATGTGTTATTTTTCCAATGAATGCTGGCTCTGGAGAACAATTCATTGTCTATAATGTCGATGAGATGTGTAGCATTTATCCAATTGAGCTCTGGCTCATATGGCACTAACTTCCTCCATGAGAGTGGGATGAAGAGCGAGGTCTTAGGTAGAATATCTCTTGGGTACATGTGCAAGTTAATGGCGGAAGATAATAGAAAGGAAAGAAAGAGACAATCTCGAGGCATCAAGCCCTTCTAGTGCCCTAGGCATCAGGCACTAAAACGATCACCCAAGTGAAGTATGGTGCCAATTTCTTTATTTATGGTAACTATGAATCTATGTCGTTATAATTGCTTATATATTTACTTATTTTTGTGAAATGAAGTGAAGATTGGGTATTTTGTTTGATTTTTTTGTTAGAGAAAAAAAAAGTCACTTAAGTAAAGAGAATAAAAAATAATGAGACCGGCCCTGTGGGGATGGGGAGGGTGTCTCAATCAAGGCACCTTGCCACCACTCCTTGAGGCTTCAGAGGTGGATTGGTGCTGCCTTACATCTGCCAAACAGTGAGGCAAGCATTGACTTGATTTTGACACCACTAGGTGATGTCCAGACTTGAGGGGGTGTGTTTTCTGCTTGGGCATCTAATAGGAGTGTCTCCAAGCACTCAAGAGAGGATCTACTGGCTTATTTTAGGGCTGAAGGCAGCCTGAGGACCTCAAGGATGCCAGGCTAAGCCCATGTTGTGTTTGGTAAATCCCACTAGTTCAGACGAGAATGCAATTGAGTTCTTGTTTTGAACATGGTATTTATCTACAGATATTTCCTTGTAATTCTGAATATTAGAACTTGGAACAGCCTCAGGCCCTCACATGGTCTTTTTCTAGATATGTGATACCCATATAGAGAGGTATTTACTTTATATGGTAGATTGAATGGATCTCAGAGTTGTCATGTGACATTTTTCGAGTGTGACTGACATTTTTTTTCTAAGTGTGTGTGACTGAGACTTATCTTCATTTGTTTTCTTTTCACAGGTTCCTTTTGTTCTTGTTGAAGGTCAGGGCTGGTCACATTCTGATTTTGTTGTTGTGAACATGGATGGCTCGAGACATCCTCTTCCTCTCATTACAGTTTATCATCAACTGCAGCCCATTAGTGCTTCTCCGTATACATTCCTTCAGGCACTTTTTGGTCATGAATACCCTGTGAGCTTTGAAACTTGAATCTAGTGTGCCTTAATCTGTCCATGAAAATTTGGTTCCATCTTGGGTTGAAAAATCACTTGTCCTTTTGCTGGTCCTTTTATTTGGGCCTTTTATGAAAATTCAATTTTCTGTTGCAAATGTTTGATTACTTTTGCTATTCTCTTGTTAAAGGTCGGTCTGCTTGATGAGGAGAAAATCCTCCCGTTAGGAAAGGATACCATTGCTGTTGGCATGTGCAGTTTTAAAGATGGAATTCTGGAGATCAAGTCATGCAAGGATCTTCCCTACTTTTTGTAAGTGAATTTTTTCTAGATCAGACTCAGGTTTTAGTCAGGAAATACTATGTGGCAAATTTAAATTTGTGTCTCCTATGTCATATACTGTTATCTATGAATTTAATTGTGGTCTAGGAAAGCATCAGTGAATCAGTTCGGTACTATCTTGGTTTGAACATAGTCTACGAAGATACCAGTTTGGTTTCCATCTCTTACCATGTTTTTTTTGGGGGGTAATTCTTACCACATTTCTTATTGCTTGTCTACTATTTAGAAATATGGCCTATATAACAGCTCTCTTTGTGAAGTTTGGATGGCTATAAATCGGCCCCATCTGTCCATTGTTAATTAGCCTTGTCTATCAACACTCAAACTCTCATGCCTTGTTAACTAGGCAAAAAAGGGGGGAAAACTCGTGCCTTGTTGTAGGAGGTCAAATATTCAGTGCTCGCATGGCAAAATATAGACAAATTTATACCTGTTCTTTGAGGCATTGGTTTAAGTGGAATCTCCTCATGGTCTTTTGCAGGTCTGACATGACCAAGGATCAGATGATTATAGATCTTGCCTTCAGGAGCAAAGTACTTCTGTGGAGTGGTATTGCTCTTGGTTCGCTGTCACTTGGTATACTTGGCTATGCTGTTGTGAGGTATGAGAATTGAGCGTTCAGCATAATTGTGCATGATGCTTTAGATATCCTCTAGCCCCAGAAATGACGATTATCTTTTTAATTAAATTCAAACTAGTCTGAGCAGAATCAATGTGTTTTCTTGGTGGTCGACCATAAATATGCTGTTAATTACAGCAGTGCCTTATACCATTGGAGGTCTTGTCCCCTCATGAGAAACAAATTTACATATCGAGAGAGAACTGATCTGTTGTTGTCGGAACTGAATTCATTTTGAATACATGGATTTATGATTTTCTTCAGGAATTGGAATAGATGGAAAGAGTGGAGGCAACGGAGACAGCTTCAGCAACCGAGACAGGCTGCAACTGATGATACGGGCCATCAGATTGCAGCAGAGGAGGAGACAGGAGATGTGCCAGATGGAGAGTTGTGTGTGATCTGTCTGATGAGGAGAAGGCGATCTGCATTCGTTCCATGTGGGCACCTGGTATGCTGCCAAAGCTGTGCCATCTCCGTTGAGCGGGAATCCACACCCAAATGTCCTGTCTGTAGGCAGGAAATACGTAACTCATTGCGGATATATGATTCTTGAAGCGAATAGTATATGTTTCCCGAATTGGAATGCTGTGCTCGAGGATCATGTTTGCATCGGAAGAGATTCACTGAATTCGTCAAGGTGACCTGATATTGTTGATTGCACTTTATTTAAGTGACTAGAGTTTTAAGTAGGTATCCGAGAGTTTTGTTAGTGGTTTATAGGGGGGATCTGACGGCGATATCTTGTGAAGTGATGCATATGGCTTTCCTTGATACAGAGATATTACTTGTAAAAAGAATTAGAATTCTAAGAGAGGTTGCGAGTTGTAAATTTTGTAAATTATAATAATTTCTCTCCCCTTTTCTCTGTAAGTTATAATGGTGCAAGGGTCATATATTGTTTGTTTGTGTTCGGCCATTGATTTGATGAAAAGTGACTGCATTTGATGAAATTCGGCGGGACAATTGGGTCTACTGGCTCTCCAAGCGTGCCAAACCTCATAGCTCAAGCTGGATACCCTATCACGGGATGTAGAGGCAGCATTAGGTTCCTGTGCTGCGCTGATTGTCAACTCGTAAACAGGAAGTTGTGAACGAAACAGTGGGTGAGATATGGGAGTTCTTCCACGGATTGTTTTGTTGCTTCTTTCACTTCATTTTTATTTGGTGGGGATTGTTTCGGGTCGGCAAATAGTTTTACTTGATCAATATACTGAGGTTCCTTCGCCTCTTTTCATTTTGTTGGGATGATTGGTGCTCCGGTGGCTGGAGAGCACAACGCCATTGTCCTGGTCAGACCTATCCCGTACCCCGTCTTCGCCCTAATACCCTGTTAGATGGAGGGGATCAAATCGCTCACTTTATTTTTTATGTTTTGTTTTATTTTATTTTTGAAATTTTCGTACATTGGCCGGCCCTGTAAAACATGAAGCATTTGGAAATTTCAGCACCTTGCGTATAATTAGGATTCCAGGCAATCGAAAGGTGAAGCACTGGTGTTAATCTAACATAAGCTTTCTTCTTTATATCGCATTTAATCCCTGTAAACAACTCTCCTACAGAATAAGCAGATCACAGGAACAAATGACTATCATAAGCTTCTTAATATACGCAGCTTGATGCTCTTACAGTTCGCATGACAGATGATAAAGAGAACGCGTAAAACTGTTGCTGTTTCACCCGTCGTTACTTTTTATATCCAACTTCCACAAAGAACAAAAGGAAACTGGCTGCCCTTTCCACCATAATCCCACGCAACCATCTTTTTCACCCACTCTCATCTCCCAGTTACTATCATACTTCCTCAACAGAGCTCGGGCCCCATCAATGGCATCCTCTCCAAACACCTCTCCAACAAACCCCGACCCTCTCATTCTCTCACACCACTTCTCTTTCCCTTCGTTCATCTCTGTCTGGTTCGTCAAGGCCTTCGCCGCCTCTCCTTCCATCACTCTCCTCTCTTCACTCTCTCGCCCCTTAAAAGCCGAGCTTGTTGAGTCCAGAAACCTCCACAAGTAGTCCACTCTCCGAGAGAACCCGGTGGCAAAATCCCCACAACTGCTACAGGTACAGTCCATGTTGTTTTCACTTAAAATCACTCCCTTTGGCTCCATGCTTCTCAGGACTCTCAAGAATTCAGTTCTTTCCTCCGGGGAATTGTGATTCAAGTGGTGAAGCCTAAATTGAGCGCAAACTATCAAGGTTTCATCACTGGCTGCGTTTATGACTTGAGCATTTAGACTTTGCAATGGATGGTTATCGAGCCGGTTGATCTGCAAATTAACGCTCATGGACTTTGCGAAACTGAGAAGCCGAGAGGAAAAATTGTCTCCCGGAGGTCCAACGGAAAACGGGGTCTCTTTGGTTTGATCGTTCTCGACTGTGGCAGCGATAACTGTGATGCGGACTAATGGAGGTGGCCCTCCTGGTCGACGAGTTAAGGCCTCAAGCAGGGTTGGCCATTGCACACCATGAGAGACCCCAATATCGAGAATGTGAAGTTTTCGCGAGCGGTCAGGCTCTTCAGCAAGAATTTGAAGGATCGAAGAGTTTGCTATGTTGTTAGGAAAGGCAAACCAGGGGCTTACCTCGTAGAACTTCAGTAGTGATTGTTGGAAGAACCGCGAATTCGAGGACGCGAAGGTATGCCCCACTGATGAGGAGGAAGCGGAGGTGGTGGATAGTTGCTGTGTCAGTGCTCGAAGGCCGTGAGTGGCAAGACGGTGGTTTGCGTCGCCGGTGGGTGAGGCGAGCTCTTGGAGAACGTAGAGAAGGTGTTGTACGCGTGACATATTGGCGGAAGAGATGGCGGACGCGCAAGGGATGAGCAGCTGCTCAGCCCACCTTCCTTCCTTGTTGTTACCGTTACTGCAGTTATTTCCCGCGGCCTTGCCATTACTTTTCCTGTTTCCACCCGATTTCTTAACTGCCACATCTTCCTCATCTGCAACACCTCCATTGTCGGCCTGGGTGCTGGTTCGTCGGCTCTGATTCTTCCGCGAATTTGGGTTATTTTGCGACTGTTTGGGAAGGGGATTGTCGGAGATTTTTCGTTTCTTGGATGAACCAGACGGTGATGTGTGATTAACAACGGTGAGATCATGATCAGTGGGTGTTATGCTGTTGGCAGTGTCCGTAGCGTCGAGAGTGGTGAGGCTGTGGACAATCAGATCTTGGCCAATAACTTGGCTTTCATCCCACCACTGGTACCCGCTGATGTCGCCAGAATTATAGGGGTCATACAACAAAGAAGGGAAGTACGAAACTGAATCTTGTAGCCAGTCCAGAACGTGATCTGAGGTGGGGGTTGGCTCCGGTTCTTCCATGGGCATTTTGCTTGATAGGGAATGTGTTTGAGAGAATAAGAGCTGGAGGTGGTTTTTGTACTGAGACACGGGATAGTGTTCTTTTCGGGCAACTTTTGATCATTGACCAGGAAAAGCATAGAGATAGCGCACTAATTGCTTCCATAAAAGCTAATGCAATAATGTAAGAGGGAGAAAGTGATGCCCTTTCGAAAGGGACAACAAAGGGCATTTTCCAAACTGCTGGCGTGTTGTTTCTTTGGAAGATTCGATGGCCTTTGCTTGTTTTTTTAGAGAAACTAGGAAAGTACAAACCAGTGCCTCCTCTGTGCTCTTGGTGGTTAGCTTATTCTATTGCAGGTCTATAGTGGTTGAAAGAGAGGAAGTTCTCTTGAAAATTCAGCATGTCTATGAGTTGAGTTTGAGTTGTCAGGGGACGGTAAACTCTGCTCCACTATTATACTAATATTAGACGTCCTTGTCTGGTGCCGCTTTGTTGCCATGGAGAGTTTCCAAATATGCTATTCGTCAGGGGACCACTCTTCGAGTTTTCTTCTGTTCTTCCTAATTTCTTGGTCACTGGAGATTTATTGGGGGTAATTTCGTTTAGAAACCTGAGCCCTGGATTCTATCTGCGGCTATCTTTCAAGCGAACAACCCCAGGCTGGGGGTTTACTATTCTCGTTCAGTCTCTCTGGTGTTACTTAGCATATAGAGAAGGGAATCCATTGCTCTCGTGCGGAACACATGATCATATCCTCCGCTCTTACAGGAGAGAAAAGCGCCATCCAATTGGAGGTTCAATTATTACCACATGAACAATTTGTTTAATGCTGCATCGTGATAATAAAACCCTTTAGTTCTATGGTGGAATCCCCAAGTAATACTTTTACATAACTGTTCAATCAAGAGCCTCTTGCATGTGGGGTGGGGGGCAAGTGGGAGGGAAGGTGTCCTCCGTCCTCCATCCTCCATCCTCTATTCCTTTCGGGGCCAAAGATAGAAACTAGTTTGAATATATTAAGCCCCTGTGAAAATAGATGGGAAAGTGTTTGACAATTTTAGAAATAAATCTAGAGTATCCGTATGGACTTAAAAAAGACTAAATACAGATATAGAAGGAAAGAGGGGAACAGAAGGGGGACAAAGTGGGGGCAACATGCCTACCTTTATTCTCTAATTTGATTACTAAATAAATCTAGCACTTAACAAAGAGATAATCATTGAAGGTGCTTCGCTCTAGACTATCAACTCAATCAAGAGTTGTGATTATGCTGGTTGAAGAATAGACAATCTAGATCAAAGTGATCTTTGAACTAATGGCCACCGGCATCTTTATTTTCTTTTTTGATTTCATTTTAAACTTTGTTAGAAAAGAATCAAAATTTTTGAAAACAGAATCTGAAAATTCCGGATAGAGAGAGAACTGTGCAACAGGAGGATGGGGGCCTGCCAGGCCTGGGGTGGGCTGTCTTCGTCGGCGAATAGAATAGAAAGAAGGAGACATACGAAGGAGACTTCTCCTTCGCTTTTATAAGTTGCAAATGTTCAAGTGACCTGGGTTGTTTTGACCCAGGTCACTTACACTTTTTTTTCGGACTATTTGAACCGGCTTTATCTTATTTTTTAATCAACCAGCTTTATCTTTTCTTCACGCTACAAACCACGCTTCTAAGGGTTTGCAAATGTTCCGGTTCCAACTGGAATTTTCGTTCCGGTATTTTGGTACCGGAATCGGATCTCATTTTAGGAAAATTTCAGTTTCGGTATAATTTTTAAATTTTTTTTAAAAATTTTAATTTTAATTTAGAGTTTGTCTCTTTCAATTTGAATTTTTGATAAATGTTTAGTTGTTTACTTATTTGTATGGTTAATTGTTTGTTTAGTAGTTTTTTTGTAAATTTAATTTAGAGTTTATTTTGATAATGTTTATTTTATTTTGGAATTTAGTTGTTTAGTTTTCATTTTAATTTATAGTTTATTTTGACATCTTGAAATAGTGAAATCTTGTTTTGAAATTTAGTTGTTTAATTGTAATTTTAATTTAGAGTTATTTGGCTCACAAAACACATCTTAAAAAATTCATTTTTGGGTCAATGAGCCCAAACTAAATATATTTTTTAGGCCCATATAAGGAACCAGAAATGTTCCGGTTCTGGAAATTCCGGTTCTGTTCCGGTTTACCGGAATAAAAAGCTTGGTTCCAGTGGGTACCGGAACCAGAACCGGAATTGCCAATTCCGGTTTCGTCCGTTCCAGTGCCCACCCTTACACGCTTTATAGTTTTCAACGAAAAATTCCGAACTCCTGAAACATCCTCGAGTGTTCCATGGACCCAAACGGCCAATACAGACGTTCACCCTCCAAAACATACCGGAAATTCCGGCATTTCTTTCGATTTTGTTTCCTGTTCCATAAATCTTCAAATATAGGATTCGATTCTGGTATCGGAATACGTCGGAATCAGTGTTGGAATTTCAAGTAACCACCGAAATATTTCCTCATCCTTAATATTTCATTATCATCTGTTTTGAAACGATATGTCAATTAATGAAATGTAACATCTTCTGTAAGAGGTATTCATTCATGAAAAAATTATTTTTCAAATGAAAAATGCGCCCTTTGGGACGAAGATGTACACATTCTACGAAAAGGTACATGTTCACAACGAAGAAGCACCTGTTGATGAAGAGTCACCACACTTGACGAAAAGCTATCTCAACATCTATAAATAGGCATCATCATTTGCATAATTCAATATAATGAAAATTGCACCCATACTCTGTCTCTATTTCTTCTAAGTATTATATAATTATACAAACATCTTTCTTTTTTAAATTATCAAATTTTGTTTAAAGCAAAAACAAAATTATGATTTCTTAGTTACAACAGTGCAATCTGAGGGTATCCTGCTCTAACTTCGCTAGTGCAAAATGTTGTTAGACAATATATTAGTAATATGTGCTTCATTGTATCTTAGAGGCGAACTTGCTTGAACCCAATTACACACCCATGTCATTGTAAATACTTGTTATATAGAACTAGTGAGGGCAAATATCAGTTTAAGGAAAGCGACACTAAACCCGTCTTGAAACAATTTCTTTGTTTTATTTGTTTGTCTACAACAAATCTTGTCGATTTCTCGTTACTTTTCTCCAACAAGTTTCGCATGTGAAGAGTGGTGCAAATTCCCTAGTGCACCAATTTACTTGTTGGGCTTACACCAAGATTGATACTGATGTCTACCCTGTTTCCCGTGAGTAAATTCAGAAATTGACTTGGTTTTATGAGGGCTCAGCTCTCCCTAATGTAATTGGTGTTATTGAGGTTTTGATTAAAAAAGAAAATACAACCTCCACGCGTTTAGCCATCTCTTGTCTTGAACATGTAAATTACTATCCAAGTAGTGTGGAAGGCATGCATTGTACAATACAACATTCCCCTAGGACACCTAAGTTTACTTCCGTTTTGCCTGTATTTTGCTGACCAAATTAACTATCAAGAACAGTAACGAAGAAGATTCCTTTTTACAGTGGTTTCTTCATTTCCTGGTATTTTTTTTAGAAATCTAGATAAAGAAAATTTTGTGTTAAGCTGTTCTATGGATCCTGGTCAAAATGTTTAGATAGCTTTTAGCCGTCGAAACCTTGGGCATGCATCTAGCCGTCCAAAACATTGACCACGTGGTGGAAATAAAGCAGTGCCAGCACTGCTGTTCTCGATAACGGGCATAAAGATGCCATTAAACTCAAGTAATGTATATCATGAACGGAAAAAATATTTTTTTCAGACATTAAAAATAACATGGATTCTAGTCAATATGAGATGTCTAAGTTATAACATGAGCTGGGTAAGAGGACATTCGTAAAGAGTGAGTCAGTGGCTGGTTTCATGCCGATGGATTCCTAAGGCCTCCTATTTGCCATCAACAGATGGTCTATAAGCCCATACAAGTTAGGGGATCGGAGAATAATATTCAAAGAAAAAGCCCATAATAAAGGATCTTAAAAGAACTTGGTCAGTTTCGTATGTTCGCGTCTAGAATCCAAAAGGCGCAATTTGGATTCAAAAGCCCAACAACGAAGGAAAGGACAATTTTGTTGGACACGATGAAAGAAAAAGAAGAGCTGGAACTGGAAGTGCCCCGGATCCAAAAAAACTCAGTATAATTGTTTCAAGAATGCTGCTGTCTTCGATGAAGTATCTTCTATTATGGGTCAGAAGTATTAATGAATATCTTCGCAGCGTGAAAGAGGAGGGGGGAGAGCACGTTCTGCACACGAGCATGTCGCACAGCAACAAGATAGAAGCACTCAAGAGGAGGCTGTTGTACCTAGGCCTGATCACCGGTACGGCGGTGTGCTGGTTAACCGGCACCGCCGCCGGTACCAGCACCGTTCACCGTTCACCGGCGCCCAGCGGCACCGGTGACGGTGGAGATTTTGCTCGTGGCGGTGAAACCGCTCACCGTTGGGCGGTTTCACCGCTTCACCGTTTTTTTTTTTTAAATATGCATATCAAACGACACAGTTCTTTTAGTGACTTTAACCCTAAACTAAGTTCCTAACCCTACCTTTCTCCTTCGCTCAATCACTCGGCCTCTCTCCTTCAGTCGCACGCCTCTCTCCTTCAGTCGAACGCCTCTCTCGCACGCGGCACGCCTTTCTCCTTCAGTCGACTATCGCTCTCTCTCTCTCTCTCCCTATCGCTCCCCCTAATTTTCTTGTGTTTTGGTTGAGATTTGCTGGGTTTGAGGAAATTTTTTATTTAGGGTTTTTTCGATTTGATTGATATTTGGAAAGCTTTTCAAATATGTGGAGATTTTCTTGCGATTTGGTATTGATTATAGGGGTTGCAATTTTGGAATTTTTTTCGGCTGTTTATGAGATTTCATATTTGAAATTTTTTTTTGGAAATCTTTTCAAATCTATGGCGTTTTTCAACCGAATGTTAGACGGTAGAATCTGTGTTGCAATTTTGGAAATTTTTTTTGTGATCTCCAGTGTAGGGCGGTAACCGCTACCGCTACCGCTACTGCCACCGTCGAAACCGCCATCGTTAGGTGCCGATTTCCTCCTTTCACCGTGGCGGGGCGGTGTCTAATTTTAGACAACCGCCCATAGCGGTGGCGGTGGAAGGCATAACCGTCACCGCCACCGCTTATGCACAGCCCTAGTTGTACCACTAGGACCACGAACAACACTGTCAAACCAGAGCGCAGTAGAGGTGAGATATTCATTAATGTTTTGAGTAGATCAAACAGGTATGGGACTATGGGCCATGGCAAATTCACTAGAGTTCCCCTCACCTTGCATTCAAAGACAGAAACCGTACCTTTTTCTTTTTATTTTTTGTGTTTTTTCCCTTACCCAGTGGCGGATGTAAGGGGGGGCCAACAGGGGCCCTGGCCCCGGTTGGCCCCCTCCATAACGATAATTTTTTTATTATATATACTTATATGGCTTTTTTCATTAAGCTGGCCCCTCTTGATCCAAAAAACAGAGTGAAATTAATAACTTATTGTACTCCAAGATTCAAGTAATATCATGAAAATGTATTAATGGTTCATGGTTGTTTCACTCGCCAAATATCATCTGAGACTTTTTTTGTAGATTATTTTAGAACTTGATTATTTATTTGAAAGCACAAATGCACAATGTTAGAGAGAATTCAATTAATAGTAGCTTTTTATTTTTTAAGTATTGACATGAGTAGTTTTTCTAATTTGTTTTCTATGAAAAATTGATAGAGACTTATTGATATTATAATTTATTTTTGCAGCCATGATTTATATAAGGATAATGTATTTCATGTCACCTTTTACAGTCTTTTATCATTTGTTTCTTAATTTTGCTGCCATGAGTTATATAAGAATGATATATTTCACAGTCTCTTTCTTTAATTTTGAGATTGTTGTACACTAAATCCTTTTTCATATTATTGTGGCTATTGGTTAAGTTTTGAAATTATATTGAAATTGTGATTAGGACTAGGTTGTGAAATTGTGATTAGGACCTTAGGTTGTGACTTGTGAAATTATATTGATAAATTTTCTTTATTTTGTTTAGATAATTGATAAGTTTTTGATAAAAAAATCAGTAGGGTCTTCTAACACTCCTAATGTGGCTGCTACTTCTAAGACGAATACTAGTTCGAAAAGACCTCATGTTTTATTTAGTCCAGATGATATTGTTGCTGACCCAGGGTTACGTAAACTCATTGAAGAATATGATTTTGGGATTAGAGATCAAGTTCGTAAGAAGTATTTGATAAAAGGTCCTTATCAGCCACTTGAGCATGATTTTCTCAAGGAGCAATATGGAAATCGAATGGTAGTATATATTGAGAAGGAAATTTTTGAAACTATTGATAACAAAGTCATATTGCAACGTTTTCAGAAGATACTGTAGGATCCAATTTCTATCTTTCAGTCTCAGCAAATAGTACGCTACGTGTATTTTAATATAATATATTTTTAATGTTTTTAGTTTTTAAATAAAAAATATTTGCTTTCATTTTTTCTTAGGAGTTGGCCTCCCTTCAGAATCATTTCTGGTTCCGCCACTGCCATTACCCATAAGAAGTAAATCAAACAGTAAGTCGTGTGAGTAATGTTTCATTTCTAACTTGATGTTAAGCTGAGCATAAACTTGGAGTCTATGTGAGTATGCGAATTTCTTCATTTTTTCCCCCTCCTTTGAGCAACCCACAAACAAGCAAAGTGACAAGAAGCAAAAGATGTCACTCCTCGGAAGATACGAGAAGTCCAAAGTCCATAGACAAACGACAGCACCGTTTGAGTTCTCGAGAATTAAAGCACATACTATGTTGTGTAGTCTTTTATTTTGTCGAAACCCTACTCTTATGAAATATCTCATCGAAAAAAAAGAGATCCAAAAAGCCACCCCATTGAGTCACACAAGCACACGTCTCTGACCCACTGTTCCAGTCAAACCATCTCAGCCTTCTCAGGTGAGCTCTAAACCTATAGTGGACTGGAAATCTGCATCCACTGCCAAAAAATGCTTCGCGAGGAAAGACGACTAGAACTAATATGGAAAAAGGTTTGGCCGGAGGAAAGATGATTGGGGGAAATTCTGGCTAAATGAATGACTGAGTTGGTTGAGGCAGGGTAAAGAAGTAGGGCATGTGTTTGGGGCAGAGTTTACAGACTGGGGACAGCCTCACACCTCAGAGTGCACTTCCCTGACACCTCCTGTCGAAAGAAAGGAAGAAAAGTGCTTTCAAAGCCAAACCCCCCTTTAACCAACAGTCCCTATCATCGCACTTCCCTAGCGTTAATCGGGCGAACTCAAAGGAAGGTAGAAAATTTACCCTTCTACCCCAATGTCCTTTTCCTCCTGCAAAGGGTAAAATCTCATAAGATGTCATTCTGATATCACTTACCTTAGAATCGCTTTGTGGAAAAAGTTACCGACCGGCCAGTACAAATAGTACAATTACAAGTTGAAAATGGCTACTATCAGAACCATGGGGCTTCAAACACTAGAATGAAAGACGCTTGGGTCGGTGAGAGATAATACGAGATCACTTTTTTTGGACGTCTGAGGGTGAAAATTTTGAGTATTGAAATTTGAGAAATATTATAAAGTAAAGATATGTTATGGGAGTTGGTGAAAAATTAAAGAGAGAAGATTTTTAATAAGTATTATAATAATAAAAAATTATGTGGTAAATTTTTTATGATTAAACCTAAATATTTGAGCCCAAATATTTAGGCACCAAACATACCCATTATTTCGGTAAGTTGGTAAATTTTCTTATCCTTACCCAAAAAAAAGCTAGTAAATGTTCATATTACTACTGCGAAACGCAGAAAAGATATATGAACTAGCACATCCTCCCATTGAAAGAAAATTTTAATCCAAAAATGTCTGTTTTGAGGACCGATTTGGGACTATTTTCTGGCAGATCATCTCTTCTCATCGGAGTCATTCTTAACAAAAGAAACGCGGAATCCACTGTCCACTTTTTGCATAGATAACGTAGATGAACGGGGTGGCAGGAAGTAAACGATAAAAGTACCCATCAGAATTACAAAGCAGACTGAGATAATCTTTGGCGTACGTGGCTTTCAGTTTCACCATGAGAAACGTATGCAGCAAAAGAAAATGACTTATACAACCTTCTCCAGTCCAAGTTATAGTAGCAGTAGTTCAGAAGAAAGGAGGAAAAATTACAAAAAAGTTATCGTAGCTCTGCGTTACAGAAGCATTACTATACCCAGTGGCCAGTACAACTGTTGCAGCTTCGTGATCTCCCGGCACTCTTTTCCAGAAGCATGATTCGGAGACAGCGAAACTAAGGGACTGTTGGTTTAATAAAAAATTTTCACACTTTTTAAATTTTCGCAATATAAAATTTTTACAACTAAGCATCGTTTTAATGTAACATAAATATAACTACAACACGCATACCAATAAAATTAATATCACCTACAAATTTTTAAAATACAAAAAATTCTCACAATTTTCTTCTTCCTTGGTACAGTTGTTTATGGATTTCTTTGAAGATGTCAGAGACAAGAGCAGCAACAAAGCCAGCGCAGTGCAGGAGCAGAGAAGCAGAAGCAACAGAGGTGCAGTAATAATAAGAACAGGTCACTCACTAAGGCGAGAGAGGGAGAGAGACAGAGGAGGTAGCAGTATCATCAGAGCCTAGTTTTATCCATGTACAGAAAGATTCTGCAACGAATGGACTCTGCAAAAAATGGCTTTTAAAAGTATCAGACCAACAAGAACAAAACCTATCTCGCTTTGTCTCTGAAATCTCCCAAGTTGTTCTCCCCTCTTGTTCTAGTTATCTTTCTTGGTCGTTCTTAAGATTTATTCGCTTTTCTTGGTCTATCTAAAAAATGATGAGTACTCGTTCAAGTGCAAGAAATAGGTCTCCTTTCACAGCAACTCAGTGGCAGGAGCTTGAACACCAAGCTCTTGTATTCAAGTACATGATCTCAGGGCTACCTATCCCGCCTGATCTCCTCTACAGCATCAAAAGAAGCTTGGACTCGTCAATTTCTTCAAGGCTCCTCCCATACCGTCCCAGTAAGCATGCAAAGCAACCTCTCAAAAATGCGTGGGTCTTTATTTGGGAGTCACAGTACATATGATAAGAGTACAAATATTTTTATTAGATTAATTGTGTGCCTGGTGTGACTCTGTGGCTGCAGTTGGCTGGGGATGTTTTGAGATGGGATTTGGCAGAAAAGTAGACCCAGAGCCAGGGAGGTGCAGAAGAACAGATGGGAAGAAGTGGAGGTGCTCAAAGGAAGCATACCCAGATTCCAATTACTGTGAAAGACACATGCACAGAGGCAGAAACCGTTCAAGAAAGCCTGTGGAAGTAACATCAACCGCAACACCCACTACAAACCTCTCACCAGCCATCTTATCAAATAACAGAAACTCAACCGTAAACACCTCCGCCACTCCCACGACTTCTTTGTCTGTCTCTCCACTTTCTTATTCTATGATCTCTGAAACCTATCCCCATCACCCTCCTTACCATGGCTCCACTCTTTATCCCTTCCTTTATTCACATTCCTCCTCTTGTAGGCCTCCTGTTTCTGGTCTTTTACCTCAAAATAGCACTACCCATCAACTATTTTTGGACTCGAAATCTTGTACTCAGGCTGAAAAAGATTACAGGTTTGTGCGCCACCGAAGAAAAAAAGCTTTTCCTTTTAAAAAAAAAAAATTATGAGCATTGATGGTTAGTGGTCGCTCATGCAAAATACAGTTGCTTTCATGGAGCAAGGGACGGTGTGGATGAGAGAACTTTCTTGCCAGAAGCTTCAGGGACTGCCCGAAGCCTACCCGATTCATATGAGAGATTAACAATGGGGTCTTCTGAAGCTTATTCCCACACAAAATTCCAGAGCATTGCTGATAGTGCAAAGGAAAAAGAGCTACACTGCTTTCTTCTGGGTACCGATTTCAAGTCACCAGGTCAGGTTAAAACTGAGAAACAAACTGAAAGCCAGAAACCCCTGCACCAATTTTTCGGAGAATGGCCACCAAAGAACACAGATCCCTGGCTTGATCTTGCATCTAATTCTAGATTCACTTCCGGTAATTTCAAGTGTCCATTATCTTTTTCCCTTTCCCTTTAAATTTGCTACACGTACCAATAATCGACATCCACTGTAAATTCTGCAACTTTTTTGTTTTATTACTTTTGGCGCAGATGACTGAAGTCTCTAACACTGGATATTTTGATGATGGCCAAAAGAGTCCTTGCTGGTGGGTCGACACGTTCTAGTGGCCAGGGGAGCTTTATTTGGCTAAAGGTATCAGTGAATAACGTAGGGTCACTGCCACAGGAGGATTTATGTCTTTTGCTTTATTGGTAAAACATTTCCTTCTTAATTTCTCCCCCTAAAGAAACATGTCTGGGATTTGTAAACTTGCTTGTTTGAGCGGAAGCATCTTCGTATGCTTTGGGCTTCCAAACTTTTCTATTGAGAAGCAATGAAGCACCTTTTCGTATGTGTTGCGCTTATGCCCATCCATTTTCGTGGACATATCCAAATAGTATAAGCAATCAAATACTTCAGGAATCCCTTTGCTTTTCCGAAGGGTTGCATGTCCAATACATCTCTCTGATACCGATTTTCATGCTTCCTCCTATTTGCAAATTGCTGCTAATTTTTTTTTTATCAGCTGCTCTACATAGAGGAATCTTCCCGGATTCCAACCTCATTTGTTGCTCTATGAGTTCCCTTGGAATGGAATCAATCACCAAATGAAAGTGGGCTTTTCTTTGGTTTTTATTTTTATTTTTCACGGGAGTGTACAACTAATCCCGAAAATTTTGAAGTTTCATATTCCCACACAAATTAAATAATTATTAAACCAAAAATTATAGAATAGCTAAAAAGGGTAGTAGCACCTATGAGCCAACATCTCGGAGTTGGGCTTTTCTTTCGATTGAGCAAATTTACATGTGTTCCCTAGTTGGTTTCACGCTATATTAAAAAAAGGGTTAATTATAATTTTTCTTTCAAACTATTATTTAATTCTCAAATATTCCCATAAATTATAATTCTTTTCAACTCCGATTTCATCCCAACTTAATAATTTGAGGGAAAAAATTATTATTAACCCTACAAAAGTTTAATTAGATGAGATAGCTATTTTGCTAGTCTAAACTTGCACCGCGAGGTAGAACCCCTAGGTGGTGCACGCAGAACCGATACTACTGTTCTGTGTGTGATTAATCTGTGACTTACGTAATGGTAAAATCTATGAAAGACGATCTCCAACCACTATTCTATTGTGCGGGGGTAATTTCACCCTACGTTGCTTTGTTGAAAGAGAATATAAACGTTCTGATGTCATGTCAAGTTCTGCTTCGGAACCATAAACACGGTTTCTTTGCTGACTTTCATTCTTGTATCAAACAGGTTTGCTAGTGCCGCAGAAATAACGTGTAAAAAATCACTAAGGTAACCTATGGGTTATGTCAAGTGGTAATGGGAGTACTGATAAATAAGCACCTTGTGTAGTGTACGCCAGAGTTTGAAACTCCACCTGCATTACAATATTTTAGGGTCGCTCCAAAGTCCAGTGGGGTCCGGTGTAGGGCTGTAGATTTATGAGATTACTTAAGACAGAAGGCCTGCCAAGTGCCAAGGAATGCTAATGAAAATTGAAGCAACATGTGAGAACTACAGTACTTTTGATAATTCAGACGAGCCTGGCTGGTCAGAACCAACTGATTTCATCTAATAGTTGACTGGTTGTTTTCTCTTCTTATCTATTAGGATTTAGGCTTGGCCAGATTCACATTTTTGGAAGTCGTTTTAAGCCTACTTTTGGGCCCTTTATTCGGTCTCCGGATTGAATCACTAATGACGAACTTTTTGGATGCTAAGAACCACTAGTATAAGATTATAACATTATGTCACTTCCAAGTATTACAATATTCTTTTATTGAGATGAAGTTTAGAGGTTGATTAGTGACTTAGGCCTATATAAAATATTATATATCTGTATACTCCCTTTAATTAATTTTTGATTATTTTGGCAAAAACAATCTATGTACCATATATGTACTTGGCAATTAAAATAAGGTCAACTTATTTGAAAAATCACATATTTTTCCCCTTATTTTAATATATTTCACTTATTTGACTACGAACAAAAAAAGATCTTTAGAATGTCCAATAAGTTCTTGAGATCTTCTTCCGGTAATTTATGTTGTCCGGCTGGCACCATGAACATATTTCTGGAGAAAACCTTTCCTATGTAATTTGAAATGAACAAACAAGTCAAAGAGTGCAATGTGCAGAGGTTGAGGGACTCGACAGCTAAGTGATAGCTACATTTTCCAGCTTCAACCGCTGAAAACCCATTCAGCAAAGTCAAACCAAATCGTGCAGGTTAATAAACAAACCTCGCAGGCTGGAACTCCATGGTAACCCATCAACCAGCGCCACCACATCTAGATTGATCATTATCTCTCTAATAAGATTATAAAATCACCGCCGCCTTAACAAATTACACTGACCAACTAATCTTTTTGGCATAGCTAGTGAATTGAATGTTGCCTAGATTTTGTTTCTTTGACAATAGGGTATTGAAGGCAACGTGAAAAAAAGAAAAGAAAAGAGGAGGGAGTTGGAATATGGGGAAGATACTGCGTAAGCTCGTCACGCGAGGGATATAAATCATGAGGCTACCCTAAACATGTTTTCCTTGTCCAAAAGAAAGGAACAGAATTCGCAAGATCCTCTTCAAGTAAGGTCGTGGAGGGTTGAATGTTATAAATTTTCCCTAATATCAATTCTTTGAAGATTTTGTGTTTTGATCTGTTTTAGAGATTAAGATCTTAGTCTTTTATTAACTTCTTGTATCATATTGTACTTTGGAATGGATATATACTAAATATGCTTATGATCGACCATTTCCATCCCAAACAAAAGTTTCTGGCTCCACCACTGATTGTCGCAGGACTGGTTCCATAGATTTGGACCTGAATTAGATTTCTCGTTTTGTCTGCTTCTCTCAGAGTAACAGGGGCAATTTTATGACATCCACACGCTACAAAGAACTGTCAAGGCTCTGCAAATCTAATTATAATTTTTTACAAAGTTTATATACTATAGTCATGCAATACTCGTATGAAATGGTATGACAACTTAACAGATCCCCTCGCTCACAGGCGGCCCAGTTCCACCATTTATTGCCGATATTTGAAAAGTAAGACTTTTGCACTCAAGTCTGCTGCAGTGGAACAGAGCACTAGTCACGCCTCGTTCTTGTTCTCTGAACAGGGGGCTATCTGGTTCATTAGCCCCTCTTCTTATGGCATATTTTATTTAGGTGCACACAACTCCAGATAAAAGTCTCACCTTTCCTAAAACTCACCATTGAGGTTCTCTTTCGTAGGAGGGGAAGACATTCTGAACCCCTCGATGGAGCGGTTTCCCATTGAGTGGCCTGAAATAAGCATATGTGCCGTCCGAGGATCCTACATCACTAACTTAAGTGGTTCTATGTGTGCGTTTGTACACTAGCAGATTTCAGAATCTAAGCTTGAATGCTTGCAACTGTTACCTAAAATGCCAGCCAAAAAACTACCCCAAGAAGCACCAAGGAGGACACAACCTACCTCACACCACGTGTAGTAACCAACACATGCTTGGTAGGTCTCCTCTAAGAAAAACTCTAGCCTTCATAGGTTCTTCCAGAAGTAACTCCAACCAGGACTGCAGAATTCGAGACTCCAACACAGTCTTACATATATTCCTTCTACCAATATTTTCTGTATAACAAACGTAGACATTCTCCCAAACCATCAAAGAGCTTAAACATTGTTGAAGAGTCAGGGTCTCCTTTCTCCCCAGACACTCCTGGGTGTGTGCTCTTTTCCTTTCAAGCTCCTTTGTAACAGTTGAAGATCTCATATCTTGAAGAAAAGAGAGATTTAGTTGTACCGAAAAGCAAAGCAACTAAGGCCATGCAGTTATGCTAGACAAATATCCAAGAATCTTAAACCATTTTGATCTAGCTGCTAACTACACATTACATCTTCCAGTTTTGGCTGTAATTAAATTTAGGATTTGTTGCCTTTTCTAGCTCCTTTGAGAATTTGGATTCTGGTAAATTGCAATAGCTCAATAGAAGATAAATTCTCCTAGGGGTGAGTGAGCCATTAATGAGCAGGTGATCTTTGCAAAATCAAATGGTTGATGAATTCACATAACTACACCATCCCATGGCATACATATAAAGTATGATCATGGATGGATGTGAGGAACATTTTGCCCTAATAAAGTTCAACACGAACTGAAGGGTGACAATTATAAGAATCAAACAGATTTACTTCTTGATAAAACCATCGTCCGCACAGAAAATAAATAACACTAAACATTGTCATTGAAATTCTTACATGAATCCTAACATCGTTATACATTCACAAAAGTTAGCAGAAGAAACTAAGGAAGCCATGACAACATCGGCAAAAGGGTTTGTTCTGCTATAAATTATTCGCCGTATAGTTTAAACCAACGAACAAAAAAATCAACGGAAACTCAAAAAGAACGAGATGAAAGATAATGGCAATCAACATTTACCACATTTACAAATGCTGGATGCTCCAATCAAGCCGCCAATTCATATCCTCCCACCATCCACCAAAGAATCTAAATCCAACAAAAACCGTCAACTATATATATAAGCTGCTCAGCAAAGACTTCCAATCCGATAAAATCTCGAAATTACAAAGCGTGCCGCTCAAATAGAAGAATCGATGAGAAAACCGACATAAACGAAAATTTCAATTTAAGAACGACTGTCGCCTCTATCCTTGAGCTTCAGAAGCTGCCTTCTTTTGAAAACCAAGAACCCCACCACACCAATTTGGAGGATTGCAGCGATACCGACAAACAAAAGCCCAATCTTCTTCCCCGTGTTGATGGTTTCCTTCGGAGGCGGCGGCGGCCCCCTTCTTTGGCCATGATTGAACCTGTCATCGCGTTTTCTCTGCGACGCATGACGTGGTGGTGGTGTTGGAACTACTAAATGAAAAGGCGGAGGCGGTGTTGATGGCGGCGGCGGAGGAGTAGGAGGGGGAGGAGTAGGCGGCGGGGGAGGGGGAGGAGGAGGCGGCGGGGGAGGTGGCGGAGGAGGAGGTGGTGGAGGGAGTGAAGGTGCCGCGGGAATGTTCACGCCATTTTCTGATTGGGACTCGGCAAGGAGAGCAAGAATACTAACGGCAAATCCAAATATTAAGAACAACAAGGCTGGCAATGGTTGTTCCATGAAACGACAATAACTACAACAAGAACAAACAAATAATTTTCTCAATGGGGGTGTGGAATAGAGACTCCACAGCAGTCTTGCATCTGGGTACAGTCCAAATGATTGGTTTCCACTTCTTCAGCTCTGAATTCAAGGGCCTTGCTACTACCGAAGAGCTAGGGTTCGGACATTGGAATTGTTTTTGAAGATGGGTCTCTACGATTTCTCGTTCCCATGCAAAATCAACCAAGTGGGTCAAATGGGTTGGGTTCCAAATGGTTGATTTCTTGTTCTTAGCTCGATTCAGAAACCTTGTTCCGCAGACATACGGAACTTGAGAGCTAGGGCTTGGCCATAAATCTGGGCGATTGTAACTTGCAATTTTTGGAGGAAGCAGAAAAAGGGTCAAATGTCTTAGTCGCAAATTATGGATTTCAGCATCAAATTTCTGTATTCATGAGCGCAGGCGCATTAAAGAATCAGGATCGGGCTTGAATCTGGGTGTTTGAGATTTGTTTCCCCTTGATTGTTGTCCAAACGAATCAGAGGAATTAGTCAAGTGGGTGGTTGAAAAAGGCATAAGATTGATTGGAACGTGTAAAGAGGTGGGGGCATTGTGGATGTTTCTTCTTCACTTTCTCAGAAATGGAGAGAGAAGGAAGAGAGTGCCTACGCGGGCTTCAACGGTTGGGGCTAATTCGGGTGACTGATTGCCTAGAAAAGAATCTTATTAACGAGCTGTTCGTAGGAGAGAGAAGAGAAACTGCACACGGAGGTAGAGTGGTTTTTCTAATTTGGTGACTTTTGTGCAAGTCGCGGGTGAGCGTGATGAATGATGAAACCAATAAGAGTGTTTGGATCGCGTGGGCCATGGAGTAAGGTATGTTGAGAGTGGACCTTTTTGGGCCCATAGTAGATCCGTAACGAAAACCTTGATGTTCTAAACGTATCTAGGGTACCATATTGGCGTGACAGAAGAAAAAATTTCCATCTTAAAACTTTAATCCTAACAACGATTTTAATGGAATATCGACACATCAATAAATTTCATGATATAGCATTTAAATGGCAAGTAGTACAACTTAGAATGTATTGTTAAAAGATCATATGATTTCTTAATGATATTCGTATTCTTTTACTGTATTTCTGATCTGTTGATAAGATATTTAGCAATAGCCTAGAAAAAAACAAAATTTATATAGCAATAGTTATATCTATCAGTTTATTCCCAAAATACCAAATTGACCCATTCTTTTTATTCTCTTTTATTCATTAGGTGTATAAAAAGTTTGGCATATGGATATTTTTATTAATACAAGCAATTCCAAGGGACGACAACCCATGGTCCCAATTTATTAATTCCAGGTAGACCACATTGCATAAAATGTTTTGTGCATTGGTCCTTTCTTTCCCTCTTGCCTGTCCCACCCAAAAAGGTCCCTGAACTTTGACAAATCGAGGTGAAATGTGTTGGTCAGACAGCTTAACGCACACTAGTTTAATGAGGTTGTAGCTGGTCATGCCTCGGGAGAAAAAGTCGTTCCCATCCCTTTTGCAATATTTTATAAGTGTCATCTAGATCTTGAAAATTCCCTCAAATCAAAAGGTCAATCTGGAAATTATAGATCTGCTGGCCTCAGGCAGAAGACAGTCTCGCAAGGTCCCCATGGATCCCACAGGTTCATCTGTCAGGGGTTCCACTCATAATCATGCGGAAATTCATCAGTTACTAATAATATAAGAAAGAGACTGGTCAAACCTATATATATGTATTATATTTCATTTGAAGGATGGACTGACATTGACAGGTGGTCTTATTGGTTCTTCGACTTATCTAATGGGTAGCGATGGGGCTCAATCGGACCACCATTAGTCCATTGCTGGTATTATTTATCGTCGATTCGGCTTTATCTTCAGTCCTCGATGATTTTAAACTCTTAACTGAATACTTGATATAAACTTATGTGTACAAAATTGATAACTATCTATAAGTTCGAGATTCGATAAAAACTTACGTATTCAAAATTTTTATCTCTCCTAGTAAACTCTATGATCTCTCGGGAATGAGTTTTACTCCTAAAAGAATCGTGACTGTTAGATTTATATAAGTATCGGGGTACTTTTCTTTAGGGGTATACTTAATTCTGTTTTCCTAAACACAGAACATATTCTTAAGATCTAACTTTGCCGTCATAGACTTAATCCGAGGTCACCCTTCTTTCGATGATTTTTGCAGGATTGATCGGCTATAGTTAGGTGGTGATACTTGATATTATCAGTTGGCATTATCTGTGAGAAATCTCGAAAAAATCCACATTCAAACACTTTTACGCACCACAACGAGATTTAACCATCTCCTTGCATCCCTTGTTACAATCGATATCTGGGAACATGTGGATAGAGAATTCAGATCCTCCTTTTGACAATCTTCTCAGGGAAGATGTTATTTGTTTTTGGTTTCGATACATCGCCAGTAGAGGATTTCTATCACCTTTATGACTAATGTGGATTTTATTATGATATATCGTAGATCGCTCATAGGGAAGATTTTATACGCTACATATTAGCGTTTCTTGTATACGTTTTTAATCTTTCACACTGAAGGGACTGTGACGTTGATCACTCTCGCTACCAAGAACAAAGACGAAGAACTAGCAATGACCGCTCGCCACAACCCATGCGGCACGATCAACCATCCCCAGAGCCGACAACACCTTCCGACCTGGCAGCAGGGAATTGAGAAAGTCCTACACGAATTAAAATTATCCTATTAATAATATCTCTTTATCTAACCTATAATTTTGTTTCATCTCAACATATAATCTTGTTTTATCTTATTTAATATGGATCTCTTTTAGTTTTATCTTATTTGATAATTTAGGCACCTAGTCACTCTCTCCAAAGTGCTAAAGGTATCCTGATTGAGTACTCCGGCATCGGGCATACTCCGAGCGGCTGGTCTAACTCCTACGGGTTCCCTGCTCGGGACAGGCTCCAAGCAGCGGCTAATTCCCCCGGGTACCCCTGCCTCGGACAGGCTCCGAGCGGCTAGTCTAACTCCTCCGGGTACCTTACTCTAGACAAAGTCCTAGCAGTGGTCTAATTCCTCCGAGTACCCTACTTTGGATAAGAGTCTTATAGACTTCAAGACTCTAAGTAAATAAATCTTGAAGCTCATACCTTTAGACTCCATTTGTGACTCTAATTCCCCCACATGTAAATAGACAGATTTCTCCTTAATATTTTATTAAGACTTTATTGCTCTTATAATACTAAAATCTTATTGAGATTTAACTGAGACATCAGAGTCTCCGGATTGAAGGTTGTCCTCTCTTCTTCTTCCTTTCAGGTCTGATCAAACTCCATCGAAAACTCTGCTCGAGACAAGATCTCAGCAGCGGTCGAACTTCTTCAGAGTACCCTGCTCGGGACTAGATCCCAGCAGTGGTCGAGGTATAACTCACCACTATAAAAAGGCAAAAAGAAAGCAGGTCTTCAGGGGGTTCTCCTCACGATTAGTGGTTGTCGAGCCTTCGCCCACTTCGACCACACTTGTTGGAGGGCTGACCACTTCACTCAGAGAACCAGGATAGGGCAGCAGGACAACTGACCCGATCGGGGGGCTCGATCTTCAGTCCAATCTGCATCAGTTTTTAGGTTGAAAAGTGAGAGACTATTGATGGGCCATGAAATATTTGGCCCTCCTCAGACTAGACAACTTGGGCTTGGGCCCATTAACCAATTGGTTAATCCCGACTATCCGACCTCGCGTCGGAGTCTGGCATCCGATGTCACATAGAAGTCTAGCCACAAGAGGACTCCTCATGACAATTTGAATGGTCGAGGGAACTATTCAAATGAAACTTTATTATCTTAAGAGATAGTCTCCTAACAAGACTACGACGCCGGTACAAGTATAAAACATAGGTATTCTCCTCATTAGACCTACGCTTAATTCTATTATCAGAATACTCATCACCTTCCCAAAAATCTAACTTATCCGTGAGAGTCTCCAAATCCTAGGTCACCCCCTCAATGATTCTTGCGTGATTACTTGGCTTTCGAGTATTGTGGTGATTCTTGAAGTCATCAGATATTAATTATAACTCAGCTTGAATATTATGCAGTTGTAACGACTGACTTATCCAATAGGAAGTAACTATAGCTCAAATCGATATTTTACAACGGAAGTATTCCTATAGTCATGCCTACGCAATAATCAACCCGTAAAGACCCGGATGTTGGGCTAAATTAGTGGGTACAATCTACCTGCTGAATTAGGGGCCAGGACGAAGTAGATCAACCATCCATCCTACCATAGGTGGACCGGTGGAGTATGCCTTTGCAAAAACCTTATGTTGGGCTTACAGGAAACAATCTGGACTGGCAGGGGTATAGTTTTAATAGCATTATAGCCCATCTAGACCGAGTTTGGACAGTGGCTTTGGGCATCCGAAGGTAGGGCACTAGGGCCCTATACCGAGCCCTTACCCAAACCTCTTCAACAATTTTTGTACTTCCTCGAGAATGGTGAACCGTGAGCAGGTGAAGAATGGTGAATTGTCAGCACAAACTGTCATCTAGCTTGGATCTCAGAAATTTGCATTTGCTCTTGTCCCATCAAACGCAGTACCCAGGCTCTCACTCTCGCTCGCAAAAGTCTCCCCAAGAAAATACAAATAACACAATAAAGAGACTGCTTATATATATATATATATATATATATAAACACAATAAAGAGACTGAAAGTTTTGGCGATGTTAGGAGCAAAATAGTACTTCAGACAGAGAGAGAGGTAATAGATACTAGTATTGGGAAAGGGTCGGAATCATAGCTTACTTTTAGTATTCAGTTTTTTAAAATATATGGCTCACAATTTCATAATTTTATTTAGAATTTTAGATAAAATTTTATTGTATTTTAGATAGTTTAAAATATTATAATTTTAAAGTAGGACTCAAAATCTTTTTTGATGTTTATAATTTTTAAATTTATTTTAGATGAATATTTATTTTAAATTTTAGATGAATATTTTATTTTATATATTATTTATAGTTAATTTATAATGTATAACAAAAAAATTTGTACAAAAAATGATGCCTAATGGGTTTATTAGTCTAAAAATATCTAATAAAAAAAGGCTACATAATCAAATCAGAATTTCTTGTTTTAATTTTAAAAATTTCGATTCTGTTTCGGTATTTAATTGAGAATAAAATATTTGATTTAAGTGAGTAACCGAGCCGGCAACGGGTACTCACCCTTTCTTGTGATCAAGGGTTATGTATAGATAGATGCTTTACGAGATATACCTTGGAAATTGATGCGTTTTCTTTCCGTTTGCTGGTTAAAACCCAGCTACTGGATAAGGGGACACAGTGTCCACTGGTTCTCCTAATTAAGGACATTATCCGCGATAATTGGTATGGCTTCTTGTTCTTTTGTCCTAATTAAGGGCATTTGGATTCGTTAATTAACAATTTATCTGTCTTTCCTTTTGTGTTAAACTTGTTTATTTCATATTTGTGAACATTTTCAGTCGGTGAAGGAGCTGTCAATCATATAAAAGTGGGTGCATTTAAGCATTGGACTATAATTGTTGCCTGTACGCTATCAAAGCACACAACAAGAGATAGATATATGCTGGGTAAAGTCTCCGTAGTTTCAACAGGCTGCAGCAGAATCCAAAACAGAGTAACTGAGCCCTAGTCCTCGTCTAGCGCCCCTAAACGCTATGGCTAAAAGGCTTACAGATCGTAACATCGTTAATAGATTACGTAGGTGTAAACAGAGCGGAAGCAGGGTAGGCATGAATCATGATGGAGAAATGTCTCTGCATGAAAGCATCGTGCTCTGTAGACATTGTCTCTTTCCCGACGCGTGTTATAACTCAATGGTCTCTTCCAGGTCTCATTTAAATTTAAAGATGAAGAAAATATGAAGTTAAAGTTGGATTGCTTTCCCTGCTACAATGACACGCAATTACAAGATATATATCGCTTTGGGGAAGAAGACAAGAAGTTGATCTCTGTCATAGAATAGAAGTTTGCCTCGCGGTCCCTAAGGGTACCTCCACGCGCCAAGAATCCAAGTGGGCATTGGCAGTGAATGAAAAGCCAAAAAAAAAAAATGACTGCAAGAGAGACACGTAATAAAGTCAAGGGCACGCAATTTAAGGTACACTCTTTCACTGTGCCAGTGCTTGGATTCTCTCCCTGTTTCTTCCTACTTTCTAGTACGAGAGTCAAAGGGGCTGCCCAGTTCTTTGATCTTTTCTTGCTGGTGCGTAGTATAAACACGGCGTACGATAGCAAATCAGAACGTCTTATGCATAGTCATTAGCCATAAGCCAGGTTATACGAAAAAAACGCGGGGACAGGGTCACAGGAGGCACTTCAACCTTAACTGGAGGCAGCATTATATAATCATGTAACAGGAGGTAAATAATTTGGCATAATTTGTAGTAGTTTTATGGGTAGCATTTCTATTAAAAAATAGCAAATAGAAGAACGTCATCAATTTAGATTCAGTATATTTAAATCAGTAAAATTCGAATAGAAGTACAAAAATTGTTGAAGATTTTCACAAAATCAGTAGAGCAAACCAATATTGAGCGCAAACCCTAGATCCTAGACATAGGCTGCGCCACCACCTCTAGTGGTGTGAGTAGTTCTTTAGATTAAGATAATTACACTTCTTACTACTCATTAATTATATAGTATTTGACAAGTTATATCTTTACATGACCCTCCATTCAATCAAGCGCATTATTTTCAATTCAATAAATCATCAAAGATATTGTCTTCGTTTTAGGTATAAAAAAAACACAACTTCTATCCAATTTGCTGCAATATTTAACATTGTAGTTAGAATCAATTCATTAAATTATTAGAGATATTATTGTCGTTTTAGGTATAATTTGATAATTGGTAGCTGAAATGTTTAATGAAAAGTGTAAGATATCAAAAATTATAATTAATAGGTAAAAATTATGTTTATCTTTTTGTTTTTAATATTTCGCTAGTGTTTTTTGGGTAGTAGTACTTGAAATCAATTCCATACAGTCTACGAATGTATGGAAAATGCAAAACTTTATAGCAAATTCAAGCTTTGATTCTAAAATTCCACTTGTACTTCTATTCCTCGTTTCCATGAAAATTAAACAAACTAAACCAACACTCGAAATCATCTTTCCCCTACTTCGCTTTGTTGTCATGCTGAAAAAAGTAGAAAAGAACTAGAAGCTAGCTATAAAGCCTAGAAGCCACCACGCAAGTCCTACCCATCTATTTAGCTATACCATATGCAGATTTTCTGTTCTGAAATCTCAGTACACCCGTTGTTCGCTCTCTCATCCCACAATGCAAACAGGGGGGCCTGAGGAACCCAACCAAAGCCAAAATTCTCAACCTAGGGGCATCCCATGGTCGTTAACACTACTGTCAATTTCATACTTGGGTCCTTGCAGCGAGAAGTAGATATGAGAAAAGTCAGTCCCACCAATTCCAAACCCATTATTTGTTCCAAAAGAGCATCTTGGGCTCGGTGGATTCGAGGAAGTCCTGCTGCTAGAAGCCGCCAATGTCACATCATTGTTGGTGTTTGTATTGTGATTCTGTTGATGTTCCTCATTGTTGGAGTTCCACACCATCTCGGCCAAATCATCTGAGGGCTCACTGCTGGCTATGGCCAGAAGGGGTTGAGAGGACGTGGATGAGGCACAAGAATTATAGTCCTCGAGGGAAGCCGGGGTTGGTTCTTTCGGTGAACGTTTTGCAAGGTCACCAGCAATGAGCGTGGAGCTCGAGCAAATTCTCTTCACGTCATACCTACTCATATCAAAGTTTGTAACCGCACTTGTTCCCCTAAACTTAATCGCCGCAATGTCATAGGCCTCAGCTGCTTCCTCTTGTGTGCCTAGAAATTATGGTAACCGCAAAGTTAGCCTAGAAATTATGGAGCTGAATCTTGGAGGCTAAACGGGAGACAAATTTGTCAAAGGTATTCATACGGTACAGGGGAAAAAGTGAATGTCACAGTTGGAGAATCGACTGCGCAATCATATCACCAATTATTGGCCGAGTTACTCAGTTATGACCCGTACACTATTCATCTTATCTATCCAATACAAACAGGACTAATCCAAATTGCACCAAATACCGACATGGAAGCTAAGGCATCAGTAACCTTAATGACGGGTGGTTGAGGGATTTAAGGCTTCTCGATAAGTATTCTAAAAGGTGCAAACACAAAATAGGATTCTAGCTAGATATCACCCTTAAACTGAAACAAAAGCCAAAAGAACACGGCTTAGAAACCTCATAAATAAAAAAGGGGTTGACACTTACTAAATGTTCCGAGGTATAAGTCCTTGTTTCCTGCAACCCTTCCAATTCTAGCTTGCCACCTTCCGTGCTGATGGTGTCTGCCAAAGGGAAAGAAAAACCAGCTTGACAAAAAAGAAGAAAGATTGCTGCTATCTTTGAAAGGATGACCTTTATTCTTTAATAATATACCAAATGTGGATGTTCGAGATCATATGCACATTCATAATAGTGTTGCCTATTATTGCTGTCTATGATAATTGAAAAGGCTGCAAGTTCTGTAAATAATAGTAGCTCGATTATTAAAGGCCGCTGGCTGTCTGACATACCTTGTCACTCCTCTGTACACGGATGCCCCTCTTGAAAACCCACTGCTTTTCCTGCCACAATTAAGATCAATAAGTAGTTAATCAGAAAATGAAAAAGGAAAGAACATAATCTGCTCTATCTAGCTTGTGGAAATATCAAAAGGGTGCGCACCTTCTTAAGTTGGCAACAAATTCTTGCCTGCTCAAGTTCGTCATCTCTTCAAGCTCTTTCTCGTAAGTGCTTAGCTGAGCAGTAAGTGGAAAAAATAAGAAGGAACACATGAACACTACTAACCCATGGTGTGGAGGGAGACTTTCATCGAGGGCAACAAACTTACTGGGAAATTAATGTGAGTTGTTGGACCCCAATACTTCAGTGCAGCTAAATCATAAGCCCTTGCTGCTTTCTCTTCCTTATCATAACCACCTGATAATCATTCACAAAAGAAAATTTAATTTTTTATCATTTGTCAGTAATGCACATCTTCCAATACTTCAGGTTTCTAAATATTTAAATGAATTTTGTTCTGAAAAAGTTAACGCAAAGATGATAAATAAAGAAACATACGGAAGGACGTGGGAAATTCACGTACCAAGATAAACTGCGCAGTTAACCCAGCCGTGAAAGGTTGAAGAACAAAAGTCAACGAAATAAACCGTCAGTTAATTCTTCCAAAACAACAATTAGAAATCGAGTAATAGTACATTAATACAGGGATGGGAATGCACTCGGTAACATTTTAGATAACCAAACACGCCCTCATATCTTGTTCTCACCTTGTCTTCCTTTCCTTGTCTGCCCTTCTTTTCTGCAGCTGTTATCCCACAAATGGGCCTCATATCTCCCAGTCCATCTGTGTCTATCACCATTACAGACAGACACCCCAAATTAAGTTTTTATCCAAAACGGGCAGATAAAGTATATCCAATTTAAAATTCAAACCAAAACCTTTTTTTTATATACATATATGAATAATTCCGACCAATACTTTCATCAGAGTAAAGAATAGGAAAGTGAAAAGAACATCTTGGTACCTCGTAACGCCGCGATACTGAGAGGTTCTCTGCCCAAAGGTATCAATGGACTTACGAGGAACCGGCTCTCTGGTAAGAGTCTTGGCCACAGGTCGCTTGCGGTTATCAGTCCCTGGCAAAGGTGGAATTGCATCCAATCCATTTTGTGCACTCGGGCTCATAGTGAGAGACAGTGACTGAAAACTACACCCATTAGCCTCAGCAAAAGGCTTCCCATCAGAAAATAGTGTTTGGCCCAACCAGGATTTGTACACGCCATTACCGGTGAGTAGAGTTTGTGGGTTTTCATTGTAGGGGTAAGGTTGGAGTAAGGGAGATGGGGTTGAGAGATTCTCTTCGGGTTCTATTTCTCCATTAGCGTTGAAGCTGGGGGTTATGTTAACATTGATTTTGGAGACGTTGTTTTGGCTGTGGTCTTCTTGGGTTTGGCAGTAGACTTTGTTTTCATCAGGGGGTGAGTTTGAGTAACAACAGCCTAAGAAATCTTCAAGCTTTGGCCCCTCTTCATTTGGATTTGTTGCACCCATGGCATTCTCATATCTCCAATCTATAGAATCGCCAATGAGAATTGAAAATCAATAGGCACAGTAGCATACTCCGATGAGACATGCATAACGGCAAATATGAAGAAAGAAAACAGGAGCTTAGATTAGATAACATACCAAAATCTAAGAAAGACGCATGCAAAAAATTCACAAAGCGGAAATTTTGCAAGTGAGCTGGTCTAGATAAGTAGAAATTTTTTATCACGAATCAGAAAAAATTGAGGGAGCGAGCGAGCGAGAGAGAAAACAATCCTTGACAACATGCAAGCTAAGAAAAGAAGCAGAATGTTGTGCTTAGAGAGGTTTCTATGGAGTTGAAGGTCACATGCAATACCATCAGCACCATCGGAGCGCCTGAAAGGTTCAGCAGCACAGAGAGAGCCATCAGAGCGCAAGGGCATTACAGACAAGTGAGGAGGGTAGCCGCCGTGGTCTTGGGTTTCTCTACCAAATCCTTCATCAATCCTCAAATGTGGAGTCAGAGAAAACCCCAGCCAATTGCTCATATTGTACGCCAACCCAGGCTACTCTTCTCAACAAGCAATCACAACAAACTCCCACCACGAGATCTTCCTCTTTCTACTGCCTCTTGTTTCTCTGAAGAATTTGCGAGAATGTGACTCTCACTTTTCGGGTTTTGAGCTGAGACTTCAGAGCTGGTAATGCCGTGGGTGGAGTTACATCTTATCGTACTTGGTCATCATGGAACCTTGATCTGTCGTGGGGAGTCTCAGGCAAACATAGAAAGGTTTGTGAAAATACAAGGCTCTCCTCGTCTATATTCTCAGCTCTGCTTCTGATTTCTATTCAAATGTCTTGGGCTCTGTGCCGCTCCTTCATTTCTTTCTCAGATTTTGGCAGAGGTGGCCATGACATGTAGACGAGCAACAAAACAAAAAAAGAAGGAATTGAAGGCCTAATTGAATAGCGCTGTGATTTGGTACAGGTATAAAGGTCTGATCTTTGCATTTACGCCACCCGATGGCCCACAAGACGGAATGAATTCCGATTACTGGCGGGGATTCAACAAGCATGAAGACTAGCATGGCATGGAGGACATCAAATCTTTGCTTTAACATTAGATCTTTGCAGTCCATTGGTCCACCTTACAGCAGACCAATTCAAGTTGTACTCGCAGGTGTAAAACAGTAGTATTACTCGCTACAGTGAAGAAGTAAAATAAAGTCGAATTTTTTGTGACAAAACATTGAAAACTCCGCTTATACCTCCCCATTGTTTGTCGAGTTAACGAAACTGCCCATGGTCCAAGTAAAATGGTTAAAATAATGAAGCTTCTCTTGAGCAAAAGTTACACTTGGGGAGAAAGAAAGCAAGGTCCAAAAAACCGGTCGGACCGGACCGGTTTTGACCCAAATCGGTTGATTTTTTCGAAATCGGGTTGACCGGACCGGTAAACCGGTGTATTCCGGTCCGGTTCCGGTTTATCCTCATGAAAACCCGGGACCGGACCGGACCAAACCGGTCATATGACCGGTCCGGTCCGGTTAGGTCTATATGCTTTAAAAAATTTCCGGTTTGGCCGGTCAAATCGGCCCGGACCGGATCTTGGACAGCCCTAGCAGGGTCTGACCTGATTTTATTATGGAGAGAGAGAGGGAGGATGGAAATAGGCCCATTTCAATTAAGAAAGGAGGTCGATTGGGCTTAAGTTTTGGGGAACCCAGCTTTGCTCTTTGCTTTAATTCCCTCAAAAGTGCAATTAGCTTTAATTGGTAAAATAATGCCAAAATGTGAAATGAATCCATCCATCACAGACGGGCCTCGTGTTGGTTTGTTTCGTTCGTCTGCGCAACACCTAAACCCAACCTTGTATTGAGCAGGTAGTATCGGCCCAAACTCGAGAGAAGTGAAATGCCTCTAAAAATGCCTATAAACATATAGAAAATGAAGCCTCTAGGATTTCCTAATCATTCTTCCTTGCCCCCCAAAAGCAGCTTTTTTTATATCTTTTTTTAAAATGGTCCCAAACTTTCTTGGGTTTTTCTTACTTTATCAATGGTGTCTGATCCATCTCAAAAGGGGGGGGGGGGGGGGGGGGGGGAAGAGAAGAGTACAATTTAAGAAAGAAAAAGGTGCAGCCTGACATCTATCTAGTTTAACAAGGTCAATTGCCTTTTTTTCTTTTTCTAAGTCATCGTTAATGTCCAATTAGGGTGTACAGTTGGCCTCAATACCATACATCCAAATAAGTAGAGGGCCATGAATAATAAATAACTGATTGATAGTCACGGCCAACCACCGACGCTGAAGTGTATAAAAATTTGGACAAAGGAAAGTTACCTATAGCTATCTTCTGCATTCCCTCATTAAGGACAGAACCATTCTGGCTTAATGAAGATGGTTCAACCTCTGAGCATGAGCTTCCTACCCATCCAAACAAACACAGATCGTCGAACGTACCGTGATGATGGGTTTGGGCCGATGTTACCTATCCAATGTAAGATCGTGAGAAGCAGCGGAAAAGGGCTTATCCATTGTGCAAACCCAACTAACCAAGCCCAAGCAAAGGCCCATTTAGTGGGAATATATATTATTTTTCGTTGTCCATTAGTTTCTTCGTTTTTTGCGCTTTGGTTTTCAACTCGGACAACTGGACAAGTGTATGGGATCCCAAAAGAAGGGGAAAAGAAAATGGTGTCAGTGACACGCGTGAATCATGCATGTCACGGTGTCTTGACCTGCCCTCTGCTTTATTGTTTGAAAAAGATGAACACTTTTATAGGCCTAATTTGTTTGTTAAGAAAGTTGAGAGATATGGAGTTTTTATATATAACTAGTGGTCCATGCCGTCCATCTATGAACAACGTGACATAGAGCAAATGGTCCAAAAGTATATCGCTAGGGTTCATCGGCCAAGTCACCAAGAAACTGCATTTCGGAAATCTTTGTTCCAAGTCTGCGAGGAGTGAAAATAGAGATAGATTTATATGAGAATAAAAAAATACAATTTTACTCCACCGACTATTGGAGTACTTATAGATTTGACCTTGAACTATAAATTTTTAGAAGTTTCGACCCTCAATTATCATTTTTACCCACGTTACACCCCATGTATGACGACTTTATTCTCATATTCATTTTACTAAAATAAAATATCAATTTTTATTAAGAGACAAAAGTGTGAGGAGTTGCTAACCTAATGACAAAATGTATAATATGTGAAGTGCCAGAAATTCAATAATTTATAGGGAAACATATCTAACATTAAAGAGAATTCTCATTACTTTTTGAGTAACAAAACAAAATTGTGCATTAATCCCGTGTTTCACTCCTTTTTTTTAGGCAATGCAGGTCATAGCCTGCCAGGGAAAGGGGTGGGAGTATTCAAACCCCAGATCAGGACACTCATATGCTGAGGAGGTGCCACTTGAGCTATTGTTCATTGTCAATCCCGTGTTTCACTCAAGACACACCTTGGAACAGTTAAAAAAGTGCGCTGCCACCGACCAAGAGCAGTACATGTAACGTGAAACCCCAGTCACGTGCATAGTCCTTCGATCCTAAGAAAATTCTTATTGAGTGAAGGTAGAAGAGCGAAAGAAGGGAATTGATGGCAGCCCAAATTTGATTGAAATGTTTTGTGCAGTGAAGCCATGTCTGGTTCAGTTGACTGAAAAGAATATTTTGTGAACAGCTGAGTGGGGGCGACTTGTTTGTATACATGTGTAAGTATATACATTAATATACGTACTGGATATTTGATGCTCCCCCTGTATTCTGCATGTGATCTTTATCAGATTCAGTGTTTCTCCGAATTTGATACCCAGTACTGAGTACCCCTTGGAACCCTAGCGTGGAATGAAACCCAATGTTACCGTCAATGATTGACACATAGTGCGTCATCGGTGATTAGAAAGATCGAACGGTCTCAACAGGAAGAATATTTGCATAGAGATGTGGGAACGTAGGATGTTATTCTATACCGGAAGCTCCAATGTGCATGCTATTTCAAACATTAACTATCTCTGCAAAGAAAAGAATCTCAGAGCTGAATCTACCCAGTTTTCTCTGTAAACAATTTCTGTTTCAACGTTTAGTCACCTAATCCCTAATTCCCACTTTTGGTATAGTTTTTTCTTCTTGTCCTTATGCCATGAAGAAATCACGTGGCTTATTGTCATTGATCAGTTAAAACAGTAACTAGAAAACAACATAAATGGACGAGTTGCAAAGGTTGCAGCAGCTTACACACTTGACAGTGAAATTATCTTTTAGTTCCTGCCAATAAATAGTGTAGATTGAAGGACCCAATGAGCTCTGATGCTGCATAACTGAAGGCCCATCTGATACTATGCCTGATATATGAGCCAAAATATTTTCCTCTGCAAGCTGTATTATATGGTCTACTCGAGCAGCAGATAAGTCAGATACCTGAAGGCCTTTCTGAAACAGGGTTAGAAGAGCAACCAATCGTGTTAGTTCTTCATGCACCCACTACAATTGGTTCTCTCTCCCCTTTCAGTGGCTCTGAAAAGCTTTATCTGGTATGGACAAAACACGCTGGTTTGCATCTAAATATTACATCGATCTTCTTGTCTATCCTCTAGCATTCCCTTTTGTCACGGAACCTTTTATAGTAGATCTGCATGCCTTCATTATAAAAATTTGGCACAGGCAGAAAGGGAATTGTACAGATTGTAATTACTCGGGCTTTTTACCAACCATAGCCACAACATGACAATCCTTCCAATCCTGGGGATCTGATAACTTGACCACACCCATCTGGTCTGTTTATCTTTCTTTCAGTAATTATAATTTTGCTTTTGTCGCCTTTCTTTTTAGTCCCAAAAGCAGGTATATGCGCACTTGCTATATTAATCCCTTTTTTCTTTAGCAGCCTTTCTGGGGTAGCATTTTGTATGGAACAACTTTATAGCACTCTTATTGCTCAATCATCAAGCCCATGATCAGACTCAGAGTCACTTTCTCTTTATGCACTGCCAGAGGTCATGTCTCATTTTTCACGCATATATAAGCGGTAGTTGAGGTTATTCTCCGTCACCAAGAAAGGTAGATGATAGAAAGAACCAAAACAGAGCCCGCTACATAAGTAACAAAGCTCCCTAAGCTTCACAAAACTCTATCTCTCTCTCTGCTGAGAGATCTCTCTTATTCTCGGACTTCAGATACACTCAGACAGAAGTTAATGGCTGCCATGACAGATGGGTCTAGAAAAGAGAAGCCTATGGAGTCCTCCAAGAATAATTCTTCCTTTAAGAAGGAAGTCAACAAGGGAGTATGGACAGCAGAGGAAGATAAAAAACTGGCGGAGGTCATCGCAATCCATGGTGCTAAAAGGTGGAAGACAGTTGCAGTAAAAGCAGGTCTTTTTTCATTCCGCCGTCGAATCCTAAGCTCTTAACTTCTCTAACTTCGATGAGAAAAAAATTAAATCTTTCGGAAACTGATCAAAAGATTAACTGGTTCTGTGCTTATATTGAAGGTCTTAATCGGTGCGGCAAGAGTTGCAGACTAAGATGGTTGAATTACTTAAGACCCAACATCAAGAGAGGAAACATATCTCACCAAGAAGAGGATTTGATACTTAGGCTTCATAAACTTCTTGGAAACAGGTTAATTCACATTTGAAGAAGTGACTATATACTGATTTGGTTCTAACTTTGTCCCTTGGAACGTGGCCGATTTTTCATTGTTTGATTGTTTTTCTGGTTTCGTTCTCCTAGGTGGTCTTTGATTGCGGGAAGATTACCGGGTCGGACAGATAATGAGATAAAGAACTACTGGAATTCTCATTTGAGCAAGAAAATAAAGCAGGAGAAACAACTTGGAGCTGCAATAAGAGAAGACTACTATTCCGAGGAAAATAGGAGGGAAGAAAAAGCCAATGTCGAGATGAGAGGAGAAGAGAATTCCGCTAGAGGACTTGAAGACTCAAAAATCAACTTCGATGTGGATGGTTTCTTTGATTTCTCCGACGAAAGTCCTTTGAATTTAGAGTGGATGAGCAATTTTCTTGAACTAGATCAGGGGTTTATTGATAACTTATAATCTGTAGAAGCCATTTGTCCCCTTGAACTTGGTGCATTTCATGGTAATAAGGGGTGTACGCAATGTTTTCCCAATTTCTCAACTCTTTTTTCTTTCTCTGTTTTCCCCTTTCCGCCTCTCATGGGCTTAGTGGGGTTCATGCTGTTCATCAGCTCGTTGGTATGCTGAAACTGCAAATCACCGCCATCAATCTTTCCAAAATAATTTCTGAAGTTTTTCATTTGCCTCTTATTCCACATGAAATCAGTACACACCAACATTTTCAGGGAAGAAATGTAGATAAGAAAATTCGCAACGAGCAATTCAAATATGAAGAGAAGCTCTCTATACTCCAGAATTTGGCATTTAGATCTCGATGGGTACTAGAGATTCTTGGGTGATGGAAACAACTCACGGTGTAAAGATAGCAAGGAATGGTCATGGAAGTGAGAAAGGACTCGTCCCCATAATTGTGGACAAGGGTAAAAGAGCATATGAGCATGATGAGTCAAAAGGCCATGCGACTTGAAAAGTTCATATTATGCAAAGAGATCTTTTCGTTTTAACAAGAATAAATAAATAAAGATATGGCGAAAAAAAGAAGAAGCCTAGGGGATTGATTTTATAAAAAATTGTAAATTTTTTTAAAGATTTTTGATAGAATTGTGAATATTTATGTAAATGAGAGTTTTATAAGTTTTTGTGTAAAAATTGGTAAAAAGTTTTAAAGATATTTAATTTTTGTTGGAGTTTGTAAAAAATGTGATGATTTGATGTAATTATTTAATAAAAAATTATTGGAGTTAAATAAAAATATGGAGAAAAAAGATTTGTAATAATTTTTTTAAAATGTATTGAAGTTTGCGTGAAAATTTATTGAAAATTGGGCAAAAGTATTGGTGTTTGTGTAATAATTTTTAAGATTTTAAATGTTCTCTTGATAAATTTTGTTGAATATATTTATATTCTAGAATATTTTTACAAACCATATTTATAACTCATTTTTTTAACCACTATATTTGACTTAATAAATATAAAGAATATTTCTTACTTGAAAAAATTGACCGAAGTCCAGCATAAAACTACGACCAAACACTATTCGGGCAGAAACCACACCCCTCCCTTGGTCGGACAATTCTAACTGTTAAAGTTCCAGTCATCCCTTTACCTGACTCAACGATATGTCAGGTTAAGCTTTTGTTGTTAATACTAATTTTATGAATCCACAAAAAATCTGGGACATTGCGAGTCAAACTTTTCTGGACCCGGTTTGTGGCTCCTCTCTCTCTCTCGTCAGCTCGATGCATTTCACTGGCTAAGTTCAAGTAATGAATTAAATGCACAAGACACCAAACTGATATTGGTCCCTGTTTGGTATTATTGTTGTATGTGAGTCCAGAACTAGTTTGGACTTTCCACATCTGTTCATCAATAATGAAACCCCCTCCTTGTTTTCTTTTCCTTCCCTTTTTTCTGGTTGACTTAAATTGTCTCCATTTATAGTTGTGGAAGAAGGGCAAAGAGACAAACCAGTTCTCTTCTTCTTGCTTGAAAAAGGCCTTAACCCCAAGATGGGGATCTCTAAGACTGACAATTCTGAGCTGCAAATATCACGTATGATGCAATGTTGGACTTTTTCGTACTCTACAGAGCTAGCATCTTCATACACCCACCACGCATGGTTTTGTAATTTTGTGATCTCCTTTTCCATTTCGTCTGCTTCCTGAATTGATGCTGCAGCTCCAAGCTTATGAAGAAAGATGGAAGTGTTATAACTTCTGGGGTTAATGGTTATCCTTGCTATATCAGAGTTAACCGATGTAGTAGAGGAAATAATGGCATCTGCAAGGATACCTGCTAGACAGTGGGTACAGTACAGTACTTCCTGACAGATTCCAATTAGAATGTATAATTGACCAATTATTGATGAACTCGGGTCCAACAATCAGATGGGCATAGAAGTAGTACAAACGCATTCTATTACAAATACGTACGGAATTGGGAAACTTATTAATAAATTCCTCTACCACTTTGTCTGCTCTGCCTCGAGTCCTTTTTTCTGAGATCGAAAAGCAAAAGAAGATGTCCATGTTAACAAGGTTCCAAGTCTTTCCATTCTCTCAACAAACACCTGACTTTAGACTTCTAGAGAGAGGGGGTCCTCTTCTCTCTAGACTTCCTTTTTCTCGCTTCTGCACCTCCCTCTTCACCTTCTCCCCCTCCTATGGGCAACGGGAGGAGTTACTCCTCCTCCCATCTGCCCCCTCAGCCAGTCAGGAGTTTTTTATTTGTGTCTTTTTGCTTCTACTAACAGTGGTGGTTTCGTTTCAACGGTTTCGCTCGGGTGACAATTTTTCAGTGACGACAAGGTGTTTTCTGGCGAGCACGCGCCCCTTGACCGGCTGTAGTGGCTCCAGCTCTTCAACATCATCCTTGTCCGTTAGCGCACCTCTGGCTCACGACTTTCCACACGCCCCTCTTGAGGCGCATGGATCTGACGTGTCAGGATGCTTTTGCTTCTCTTTTGGCCGAATTTCTCCTCTGTGGATGATTTTGTTGTAGGTGTTGGTCTGGTCCTCCTCCGGCGACGGTATCCGACTCGGCATGGTGGTACTATGTTCCATGTCTTTGGATCCGGGTTGGGTTTGTGGGTTTATTGACCCGGTTGGTTGAGGCCTTTATGGCCTGTTGTTTTTGGCCTTTAAGGCCGTATGGTTTATGGCCCTTCGAGCCATTGAAAATATAATGGGCCTTTGAGTCCCATATGTACGTTTTTGGTCATAGATGATTTTGGATTCCGTGTTTGTATTCCCCTTTTCTGTGTAATGAAATCTACATTTGCTTATAAAAAAAATAAAATAAAATATGAGCGCTTAGAGTCAGACATGGCTACCTAACCATAACCCAGATAATCGGTGCATCTTGGGATTTAAATAGTCCATGACGTCTGCAACGTTATATTCAACTACAAGATGTGCACTACTATAAATTCAACTTCTTTGGGCAGCCAAGTTGTTAAACGTGAGGCCAACGGAGGTGAGTTGTTGTCCGGTGGCTATCACTCATTAATTAAATAGCCATGAGATTGGGAGATCTATCACTCATTAATTAAATAGCTATGAGATTGGGAGTTCAAGTCGGGATATAAATTGAAATTGGTTGCGAAGATAAAGCTTGACCTTAGAATTAGTAGATAGGTTTGAAACTGACCGGTAATCTTATTGGTGCGAAGGTGACGGACTTGTCTAATAAACAATAATTATGACTCAAACTAAACATTCTGCATTATTGAGAGTGATCCTATTGTCACGCGAGATAAAGATTAATGTTATAAGAGTTTCCCCTCTTTTAGATTACAAAAAAAAATTGTTAAAAGTGAGAACCTTAAGCAAAGTCATCATTTATTATGGACCAGAGAGCCAATACCGCTTTCTTTTACATGTAAAATCATGTAAAGGAACTGTCAAGAACTGTATAATAGATATATTCCCGCAAGGAAATTTTTTGTAAGATTATATGAATGTACATTCAACGTGATGATCGGGTTGAATGCTTAACTGCGTCGTGGGAATTGATTACTGATCAGAAAGTGACAAGTTTCTTTTCCAGATGAGCTGCTAGCCAAACTTAATGTCTAGGATTCTTAACCCCTCTTGAGGTTTATTCACATTCTCCCACTTAGGGATACGGGTAATCAAAATTAGTCCGCAGCCTAATCAAAGCTTCAACTTCACCTTTCGCCTATCTACTGACAACCTGAGACCAAAAGAAACAGTAATTTACACAATTTACACAAGAAAGTAGAAACAATAAAAGGAAAAGCAAACCATAGAAGCAATAATCCACATCTTTATAAGACATGTAATGAAACAAACCGATCAAACACAGCACGAAAATAGTGGCCGACATATAGGTCCGAGCATCCCATCATAATAACACCCCTTTGTACTAAGAATAGATCAAGACAAGTATATTGCCCAAAAAACAAAAAACAAAAAACAAAAACCCAGCAAACAGAATACAAAAATCAAGGCCCCCTCCCCAAACAACCTTTTATACAGAAACTCCAAAAGTTAAAATCTTTACGGAAGGTTATTTATGAGGAACAGTCTCCACATAAGAAAAATCCTCCCCTTTATTTATATATATTTACATAAAGTCATACGTAAGAAGCTTTGAAATGCAGTTGTTTAACGACAGATTTGAATATAAAGTCATGATTCTGTTTAGAAAATCACCAAACAAAGATGGTTTAGTCTCTCTCTTTTTTTTTGTGACTAAACAAAGATGGTTTGAGTCAATCTTTTACTACCATTGCAAAAATTCCCTTCCACGTGAGAACGCATTGGAGCAAACAGAACTCTGAAGAGATGATCAGGTGCGACGCCCTTAAGATACCAAAAGAAAGCGGAGGTAAAAGTTGCATTGTACAGTAAACTTCCTCTATAAATCAAAATGTATTCAGCAGTTAGATGACAGTAAGGTCATTGCAGCTTTTTTTCTAAACACATCTTAGTCTTGTCGAACTCAAATGACTATGAATCTGACTTTTCTGGTCCACTCTTGACTCTTCCATCTCCTGGACATGATCTTCAATTTACCAGCAAATCGTGTTTCCTTGCCTTTATGGAAGTGTACTAAATCTAAATTCCTGCAAAACAAGCAGCCTCTCAAAATCAGTGACGAGCAAAAGCAAAAACAGTTTTGTTTGTCATGCATTTCCCCATTGTTTTCTTTTGCTTTTCTTCAGGGTCTCTTGGTGATATTATTTTTCTTTCTTACCACTCATCGGACCAGGAGAAATAAAAAAAAAGTTCCACCGAATGCACTACTCCGCAAATATACTTACCACACAGACAATTTTACATCAGCAAATCAACCACCATGAGTTAGCCCCATGCCATGGAACAAGCATAATTGACCACCAGTTTACCATCAAAACCAAAATTCTGCAAGGTTACGGAGATAATTAAATTAGGGTGAAATGTAGACTAGTCATAAAATTGAACAGCTACAAAGTCAATTGTTCTTGAATAGCCAAATGGGAGCATCTCATTGGACAGAAGACCTTACTAAAAGAATCTACATAAGTAAATAGGAAACACAATCAATTTCTTTCAATAATCTGGCACAAACCTTTTTCCACTGGAACCATTATTGTTTAATCAATTTGTTATAATCCCTTTTAATACTGAGAAAAAAAGTCCTCAATTTCATTTAAAACTGCTATTTGGGTTACCTTGTTATCCCATCAGAGATAGGAAAATGACAGGGGGAAAAAGAAGAGAAGCTTTTGGTGAAGATATATCCACAACTCCCCCTCCTCAACAAACTTAAGACACATAAAGCTCACTAAAATACAAGGAAGAAGAGGACAGTAACATCATACATGCCATCAGAAATATTTGAATGTGATCCAAAACATGTCATCACATGCACACCCAAAACATGGCTATCTAACTGTGACATCTGCCCGAATAACCACATTTAGTGGAAAGCACCAAATGCAGCTCTCTTACTCTCTCAACGTTGCATAATGCAAAGAAGCATCTTAAGACTCTTGAAATAATCCATAAAAAAACACCACCAGTCACCACATGGAAGCAATTGAAAACCACAGAGTAGAGTAAATATATTCAGAGGTAAAACATGGCACTGTGTGCGATCAAATCCAGCTATAGCTATAACCAAAGAAGATTATACACCAAACTGATACACTTATCATGCATTTGGGCCCATTCATCAACATAAAAGAAAACATAGGATAGTGGAGAATTGATTTAAACAGAGAACAATAAAAGAGTGAATCATGATGAAGTCAATCACTGAAATAGCAAACATCAATCCACACCCCCCAAAAAAAACTCAATAGTTAAAAAACCTTCAAAAAAATAATAATGCCCTTATATCAGCTTACATTATACAGATCGACCACCAATTCATCTGGGTTTGGAGAGAATGCACTGTTGACATAGACAAACTGCAACCAGAGGTTAGTCTGAAACCCGAAGCCAATAATAATAAGAAGAAAACAACACCATAAAACATTTACCAAAGTTTCCCGATGAAGTTGTCGGCATAGGAAGTCAATCACTTTAGCAAACTTGTCAGTTCCTGGTATCTGCCATATCAAAGCGTATTTGACACATAAATACAAAGATTCAATATAAAATTTCAAACAGAAGAAGTTATAAACGGTAAAATTGATCCTTTCTCAATGTAACAGCAATGTAATATATAACATGGGTACCTAGATTAATGAAATTAAAACAAGCAAAAGAAAAGAAAAGAGTTAAACCTCATAATCAGATTTTATGATTTGTGCATTGAAGTAATATCAAGGGAGGGTCCAATGCTGAAGGACAAAAATGATATCCCACTGATGATAAATTTTAATTTGCTTAGTAAAAGCATTCTATTATCATAGACATACGCCCTTTAAGCCATCGGTTATGGGTACAGACTTCTTCAATACAGAAATGAGGAGAGCCATGTAGCTGGGGCTATCTATGACTTTTTTCTATGCACATTATATTAGTATAATTCCTTCATATCCTATTTGCATCTAAAGTAGAAGAAAGTAAAAAAAACTAAAACAAGAATTATAGAATATCTCACATGATATAAAGGCATGCTACCATTTTGATTCTTTACACTTGTTAAGCAACCAAAAGTGGAAACTAGCACAAGTTTGTAACATGGTAGGCACGGATGCCCCAATCATAGGTTTCTGGTATCAGCAACAAATGTCCCATGAATCCCAATCACAGAGAACAAAAACGGGAATGAGACCCGTGCCACCATCTTCCTATTGTGAACTTCCAGTGTAACTTATGCCCAAGCTATGGAATGACTACCTAAGACATGCACTCACGTTTCATATATACCCATGGGCATAAGCCAAGTTCACAGCTAGATGCAAATCATCAAATTCATATAGCAACCGTCACCATACTAGGCGGACAAGACGTGCAAACAAAATGGAAAATCTGTAGGATATGAAGCAATAGAAAGCAAGCATTTTCAGTAGTTATGTCGCCATAGGTTTATAACGAACCAAAAGGCCAATGTGCGAAAGAGGGGAAACAGGACTTTGACTTGCAGAAACTCATACAGGATGTAGACAGAAACGCGACCCCCCCCCCCCCCCCCCCCAAAAAAAAACCCGGGTGACTTCCCACCCGGGTCTTCGGATTAACAGTCAGAAAATAAAAGTATATACTTTTCAGCAAACACAAATAAGAACAACTAAAAACCTTTCGAGAAATACCTTGAATTTGGTTTGTTTGAGTATAGGTGCATCGCCGGTGGCTCTGAGATGAACAACCACTACAGAAAATTGAAACCCCAAAAAGCGTTGTGGGGGGGGGGGGGGGGAAGCACCATTAACAAAGCTCAAAAACTGACGATAATACATGTCTGAACAATTAAGCCCCTAATTAAGCGGCAATCAATAACCAATGGATTTTTCCGGCAGGGATTGAAAGCTCACCCTTCTGTACAGAAGTCGGAGACTGAGACTCAGCTGCCATTCCTTATTTCTGAAACAGACGCCGAGTATCGGTTTAGAGACGACGTGATCGGAGAGACAATCACCAAACGGTGTACGGCCACTTGTATGCCCTCTCTCCCTTGCTTCGCTTTCTGTTTCGTGACGCAAGCAAATATCTTCCTGAATTTTTTTTTCCTCGATAGGGCGTTTTTTAAATAAAAAATTTAAATTTATTAAACATATTTAAAAATTTTACTTTTATTTTTACCACTTATTCACTAATTTTAATACCACGTATTTTTAACACAAATATAAAATATTAATAACAAACGCAATGGTAATCATCTTCTTAATATTTAGTTCAATTAGTATAATGTAGGTCTGCAGGATCGAAAATCGGTCGGACCGTATTTTTGGTCCTATTAATATTGAGGACCGCACCGGACCATTTATAAGGGATCCGGTCTGGTTTAGTAGAAAGCAGTCCAGTCTGGACCACTTATAAAAAATATATTTTTTAAAAAAAATTTACGCAGGAGGCATTGCGCAGAGGCTACTGTGCAGAGCCTCTGCTACTGCGCAGCGCATAAGAGTTATATATTTTTATTTTTTTAAAAAAATTAAAATGTGGTCCGGTCCGGACCGATTTCTAAATAACTTCAACGGGACCGGACCAAATTTATCTGATAAAAACCACAAGTCCGGTCCGGTCTGCGGTCCGATTCTACTCTACCCTAGTATCATGTCAAAACTATGTTGATGAATTAGTAGAATTTGAGCTTTTATATAAATTAAATAGAGTCCAAGACTCCAATTACGCAATATCAGGATAGGGTTATTTTTGTTACTATAAAATTTGTACTCCTGAGCCTAAATCCTTCATTACCTTTTCTTCCCCTCGGTTAGATTTTTTTAAAAAAATAAAGTAGGGCTTTTTTATTTTTTTGGTAGATAGAAGTGGTGAAATCTAAAATTTTCAAAAGGCAGTCACATTGAAATTTTAAGTCATTGTGGACTTGAAATTCCTTAAAAGAATTGGGGAAATTGGAATTTTAGTCCCTAGGTTTTAGGCACTTTTTCAATTTAGTCCCTCACTTTCAATCTTCAAAAATTTAGTCCTCAAGTATTCCCTTTTTTACAAAAACACCCTTCCGTCACTCCTCCATCCAAATTACTAACGGTGGTCTCTGCCACGTCATCGACATTCACACGTGGCATACATTTGGTGCCATATCAGAGGGACAGCTCACCATAATCAAAACGTTGTCGTCCTGACTTTAATAGAAATTCATATGTCATTTACTCAAATGCCCTTACACTCAAAACGAACAGCCTGCCACTTGTGAACGTCGATGACGTGGCAGAGACCACCGTTAATAATTTGGATGGAGGAGTGACGGAAGGGTGTTTTTGTAAAAAAATGAATACTTAAGGACTAAATTTTTGAAGATTGAAAGTGAGGGATTAAATTGAAAAAGTGCCTAAAACCTAAGGACTAAAATGCCAATTTTTTAAAAGAAAAAGACTTGCATATCATGTCTTTTGAAAAAGAGGTCTGCAACTTTGTACTTTTACCTTGTTGATATAATTATTTATATTAAAAAGATAAATTTAAGATATAAATGATCAAGATAACTTATACTATGTTCGGTTGTAAAAAAATCCTCCAAATTTGTAAAAAAATTAATAGTGGCGTGAATATTTAGGTAGATTAGAATTTTATTGGTGTCGGTAGAAAGTTAGTTAAATTTTTTAAAAGATATTTAATTTTAAATTAATTTTTATTGGAGTTGTAAAAAGTGTAAAAAGATGATTTGATTAGCTTTATATTGGTTAAATTATTCCGCAAACCTATGAGGTATGACATATTCTCATATTTGTCTTTAAGGTTAAGTTTTCTCTAAAAATATCCCTGGTGTTCAGTTCCAATCCCATATAAATCCTGTCGTCAACTTAATGGACGGAAATGCACATGTAGTTAACGGCTTACAAGTGTAAATAGATAGTTCGGTTTTAATAAAAAACCAAAATATTAAATGAAAAGCCACGCATAATGAACCTCCCAAATTTTTTTTTTTAAAAAAACCCCGAAACCTCCTAAGCCCTGAAATCTCCCTTACCAGTAACCCCCAAAATCTCAATTGAAGACACAACCATTCTACGGAACACTAAGCACTAAATCCTCAAATCTGTATAGTCACACCCGTAACCCCAAAATTCCCAAATCTGCATAGTCACACCCGTTATCTGCTAAAAGCGGAACATCAGTGCCATCTTTTATGACGGAGAGATCCGGACCGAAGGGTAAGCCTAGAACAATATCCTCAAAGCTTGAACTACATAGACTGCTTTGAAGGTTAAACCTCCACATTCAGACCACAGTTTGAAGTCGTTTTAAGAGTTTTTCCTGCAACTTTTGCGTGTGATTTTCCAGAGCTTCTCGATTTCTATCTCGCAGCAAAGGATTTAACCATTTTGCAGAAGAACCAAAAAGCGCCAAATATAACGGAAGTTTATCTTGCAAGAAGAAGGAAGAAAAAGTTCTTTGGCCCTGCTAATTGTCTACTTCTGTTCGTCGCTACAAGAGACTGCAAATGTTGTTCTATAAAGAGAAAGCACCCATATGTTTTTTTTTTCACGGGAAACATATAAAATCGCAATAGACCAGGTTATGTTCGTGTTGAGTAAAAATGTAGGATTTTAGAGAAGTTGTGAATTTTTATGTTGAATAATGTTTTATTGGTGTTTGTGTAAAGTGGAGAGATAAATGATTTGATGTAATTGTTTAATAAAAAAGTATTAGAGTTATGTGAAAAAGTATAGAGAGAAAAAATTTATGTTAAATAAAACATTAAAAAATTGTTTTTGATTGTGTAAAATGTATTGGCGTTTGTGTTTGAATTCTAAATATGTTCGGTGGTAGATTTGTGAATATACTTAGAATCATGAAAAAAGTGTGAAAACGAACATATCATCAATAATTGAGAAGATAGACAAGACAACGTGTAGTGAAAGATTAACACCTGTAATTACGCTAAAAGATCTGAATACGAGGAAGATTTTGGGGGTTACGGGTGCGAAAGGGAGATTTTGGGGCTTCTAGTTTTTTTTTGGAATTTTGGGAGTTTTCATTACTTGTGGCTTTTCATTTAATATTTTAGATTTTTATTAAAATTGAGCTGTCTATTTCCACGTGTAAACCGTTAGCTACGTGTGCATTTATTTCTATTAAGTTGACGGTAGAATCTGTATGAGATTGAGATTGAACCACTGAGATATTTTTGGGGAAAACTGAACCCTGAGGACCAATCTGGGAATAAGTCATATCTCAGGGACTTGCGGAGTAATTTAGCCTACATTTTTTAATAAAAAATATTAGAGTTTGATGAAAAAGTATACAGAAAGAATGTGTTATTGAATTTTTCAAAAAAAAAATACTAGAGTTTGTATGAAAAGTTATGGAAATTTATGTAAAAATATATTGGAATTTGAGTTGAAATTTTTGAAATTTTAGATGTGTTTATAAATTTTTTTTACTTTCAAAGTTTGCACTCAAAATGGTGATTTTTTCTTCCTAGTGGAACATCACCGTAGTTTTCTAAATAAATTAGGGGTCTTATGTGGCAGAATCATTGTTTGCTACAACTCTTTATTTGTAAGCTCCTATAAGCCAATACTAATATTAGAAAGAAGAAAATTATTAATAAACAACCTTTGCTTATTTGAGACCATTTTTCTTTTGAATTAAATCACATCAGGAACACTACAAAAAGAACGGTTTATAGGCCGAAAAAACGCTGCTATAGGTCATTTTGGCCTATAGCAGCGGTTTTTTAGACCGCCGCTATATCTCCGTCGCGATAGATATATCGCGGCGGTTTTCGGAACCGTTGGTGAAGACCTCGGGTCTATAGCGGCGGTCGGTTAGCAGCGGTATAGACCCGAACCCAATTTTGTCTTTCTCGCAACGTTTCGTGAAAACGCTGGCATAGACTTTTAGCGGCGGTCGGTTAGCAGCGGTCGTGACCGCCGCTATAGGTTTGTGTCAGCGTTTTTTTTACTAGCATTTTAATACACTACTATTTTTTTCCTATATTTTCATATACAAGCTTTTTTTTAATCGGTAATACAAATTTATTTTAATAATTATAATTTATTGGATGTCATTGACCGCCGCTAAATGTATTACCTTTAGCGGCGTTCTGCAAAAAGCGCTGCTAAAGGGGGTCTATAGCGGCGGTCAGTGACCGCCGGTAAAGGTATTGACCGCCGCTATAGACCCCCTTTAACAACGCGTTTTGCAAAACGCCGCAAAAAACACCCTTTAGCGTCCTTTTTTGCGACCGCCGCTATAGACCTGTTTTTTTGTAGTGGAATTTTGTAACGACAAAATGTGAATCTTATTTATTTTTGTTAGAATAGATTTAAAATACCCTCATCATCATGTGGAATTTATATTTTTTAGGGTTCAACTCATCTACATTCCTCTAAGTGATGTAGTTATGTTAACTTCCTAAGTTTTCAAAATTCTATATCCCACCACCTTATATTAGTCAAGTGTTCTCCATGTATAGTTCCAGAGAATATACTTAAGGGAATGTTCGTTTTGGTGAAATCTGTAGAATTTGAATCCAATCCTCTAAACTTACAATCTCAACATTACTTCTACATAAATACAGATACAACTCAATATTACCTTTTTTTACAAACATCAATACAACTCAACGACTTTTACACTAATACTAATAGAACTCCAACATCACCAAAATATTCACATCATACTTAAAATTTTACTAAAACGAACATGCCTAAATTATAAGTTATAGAGTACTGTGGGTTGCATTTGGCCATTTGGGTTAGGTCGGGCTTCTCAAGTCAAGAAGTCTAATCATGTATTGTTCCAATCAAATGAAATATTCTGATTAATTACGTATAAGTTTCGAATGGAGTCGATAGTAATTGTAATTGATCTGTCCTAAACTAATTTTTTAGAAATAAAAAAAGGTTTATAGTCAAGGTAGAAGTTCATCATGACTAGATACATTATTTATCCTTTTTTCTCATGAGTGGGTTTGGTCAAGACTCGAGAGACAAGAAAGAAGAAAAAGATTCTAGGCACACTTCATTATGTAACAAATACTAGGTCAAATAAAAAAGAAAATAGTTTCGAATGTAACCTAAGCCATTTTTCTAGGCCAAACTTGGCGCATTAAAGAGTGAATTTGATTTATTTATAAATATGTTGATTAGGCCGGCGAAATAATTGATTGATCCTTAATTTGATCAAGATCGATTTTTTTTTTGGAGAAATCATTCAAGCTTATGAACCAATCACACTCTTCCGGCCACATCTCGAGAAGTTACACACTTACATGGCGTTTGACAACTTAAAATTTTAACAAAATTTTACTTTTATCAAACACATTTCAAAAATTTACTTTTATTTTTATTACTCATTCACCAATTTTAATACCACCTCGCTTTTAACACCAACACAAAATTGCAATTACATAATACGTCGCCTTTACATTCTTGTTAATCGAAGTCTTGGTCAACATTTTTTTAACATAATGTTCTTGTCCAATTATTATTATTATTCCCAAAACTTGTCTTATTTGTAAGCTTATGTTCAAATTGGGATAAGCTATGATATTATCAGACACTCTTTTCATTCGTGAGCTAGCTAGCCTCACACACGTAAGTACGTATTTGAAATCGGGAAGGATTAGGTTCGATATTGCAATTGGATATATATATATATATATATATATATATATATATATATATATAATTAGTCCAACGTCCGAAAAAGAAATCAAATATTGACACAAAGGGCCGAAAACTGACTAGTTGTCGATTAATTATCAATTAATCCTTATTATAATCATTCTTTCCCCCTGCTCAACAGGTTAGGGACAATTTCCAACCGTGAAATGCGCTGTCATGAGGATGTCATATGGAGCCAATTCAGATCGATCTACCCTTAATTTGAAGGGAAGCAGGTCATGCTGTCAACAACTACCACCAAGTTACAAAAGGGAAAATGACACACACATAGATATATATATACACCCGCAGAGAAAAACATCATGAACCATAAAGTCAGTGATTCATCACGTGACTCCTGGTACAAGCTAGGCATGTGGTTCCAACTCATGAGATTAAACATGTTTTTGGTCGACGTACGAGAAAATAATTAATGAATGCAGAGAAAACGACAACAACAGGAGTCAGGAAATGTAGGGTTAATTCGAGGAAGCATTTCTATATATTCGAGGAGAAATTACCTTTTTCTCATAGAAAAAATATTTACGAAATAATAAAGCAAATGTTGTTAATTAGTTAGAACAGTGCAATAAAATATCATCGCCATTATTAGCTTAATTAGCACGAAATATTTCAGCTTTTTGTGGGGGAAACTAATTTGGTGCCATGAATATAACAAGAAGAAATCATTCAATATATATTAATGGGAATGGGTCCCCAGCTAGCTAACTCCCTTCTGCATGAATATATTTTTTCTCCTAGTGATCATCATCGACCCACTCATGGAGTATTTTATGTCGAGTAAAAAGGACACATATATGTTCTTTTATAACATATGTACAGATATGTTAAGAGATTTGGTAGAATGCAAGATTTGTATACTATAACGACCCTAATTTTTTCTAAGCATACTATAAGCTTAATTATCTGTATATATTTTACATATCATCGAGTTGATGGACAAGCTAAAGCTGGATCACTTTCATTGTAGAATATCCCGATCATATCGGTTATTGCACTAAAGCACATTGAGTTATTTTGGACACATATATGAGAATTAGTTAACAAGGTCATCTAACTCTCAGATGATTACATATTCACACACTATATGCACACCCAATTAGCTACAATGTTGGGCAGACAATTAAAGTGGGTTATGATCTGCATGCCACTCCTAGGCTTTTCACGACTACCAAAATTATATGTCTTCGACTCATAGCCAATCCAGTTCAGACTCGATCAAAGGAGCCACAGATTGAAAATCAGAGCCACGCAGCATGTCTTCAGAAACCAAGAGGGTTTGAATACGTTTTGGTGATGAATGGTCCTTGTCATAGGTGTTAGTGCTACTATCGCCCTCATTTTCCAAACAAGCTAGCTGTGAGAAATCCATGTTGAGAAAATCCGATAGAAAATTTTCGTCCATCTCAAAGTCCGTCATGAAGTTGGAGTAGGGATTCTTTTCATCCAAAGTGCCTTTTGAAAAGTCGACCGGGTCATCATGAACTAAAGAGGGACGTTCATTTAGTACCGCTGCCTTAGTGTCAAGTACTTGAGTAGGTTCTTGTGGGCCCGAGGTAATGACAACTTTGGTGCACCTTGTTGCCTTGGTTCGGATCACACATGAGCCTGTATTCGCTTTAGGTACTGCCTTGCCAGCTGACCCTTCCGTAGGGGGATCTGGATTTTCTTGTGCTTGATTTAGCGATCTCGGCCGTTTGGAGGTGGGGTTGGGGTGACCTTCGACTTTCTTTCCAATGTTGGTATTCCAGTAGTTCTTGATTTCATTGTCTGTTCGGCCTGGAAGCCGACCAGCTATCAATGACCATCTGCAATAAGCCACACATTCTCATCAATATACTGTACCGACTGTAAATGATTGTTTTCTATATACGAACTTAAATATTTATTCCTTGCTTGTATATTTGATAGAAACCAAAATGAAGTGAAGCTAGCTAGCTAGGTTTAAGGATTTTTTTCCCCTTTGAAGCTATAGTTTAGCCAGAATTTGTACTGACAGTTGCCTAGTTGATTAATTCAGGTAATAATATGTCAATTTTCTGGTCTCCAGTTTTATAGTTGTTTTTTGAGGCTTCCCAAGGGCGAGAAAACAAATAAAGAAAGGACCTGTTTCCCAAGAGTTTGTGTAGCCGGATTATGAGCTCCTCTTCATCATGGGTAATGTTACCTCTTTTAATATCAGGTCGAAGATAATTTAACCACCTTAGCCGGCAACTCTTCCCACATCTCTTGAGACCTGCATAACACATCAAAGATCTCGTTCCTTACTTGGGACTACAACTATAAAGGAAAGGAGAAAAACCAGATGATCAGGACTCTTCCTGCAGTCCTTTTCAACAAATGACAGGAGAGAATTAACTCAATTTATTCACAGAGCTGTCAAACCTGCTCTCTTGGGAAGGTTCCTCCATTTTCCTTCACCGTGAATTTTGATGTATTCTGCAAGTATTATGTCTTCCATAGCTGTCCATGCTCCCCTATTCAAACCCTCCTTCGAACAACACGGACTCCTTCCCATCTACTTAGTCACTCCCCAAGTATCCCACCCCTCTCTCTCTCTTCTCTCTCTCTCTCTCTCTTCTCACTGGTTTACTTGTGGCAGAGAGAGTGAGACTCTCTGTGCTTGAAGATGGGGGATCGCCGATGTTCCTATTTATATAGTCACGTGGAATGGTAGAGGGCAAGAACATTTAGCCCCACCACTATAATATGTATCATGATCACCGTGTACCATAAAAAAAAAAAGAGACCCGAAAGTGTCTAAAGGTTGCATGTGTTTATTAGGGGACCATCCTATGTGCCTAACAATTTTTTTAATAAAAAAACAAAAAAAGCATATACATCAAGGTGTGCGAGGATGAGAACGATAGTCCCATGGACTTTTACCTTTATTATCTGAAGCTGTAAAATAATCATAATAAATTCATGCACCTGCCCTTCTACCCTGGTAGGATCGAGACTCATGGCTGCTTTCTCTCAAGCTAACTTTCTCACACGCTAGCTCTTGAAAGTTTGTTGAATTATTATAAGACCCTCACTCATGTACATATAAGCTATGATCCAAACAGATTACACTCAGGAGTACTGTTTCAATACAGTTACAATATTGTCCCAAGAATTTCTGCGCAAACATAATTACGTCACATGGTGCCACTGATCTCGGAGGCATTGGACTATTTTTGAATATTCTCATTAAGCAGAAGATTCTCCACATTGGTTTTTCCACGTTGACCATTAACATTGGACTATTTTTGAATATTCTCATTAAGCAGAAGATTCTCCACATTGGTTTTTCCACGTTGACCATTAACATTGGACCACGTACATCATAAAATAGGAATACTACTTAATTTCCCAATTAAATAAATCAGATTAATTAATAAAAGATACAATTAATTACAGTTGACACTGGACCTAATTATACCCGTTTGCCAACGACATCCACCATGTTATCGAAACGGAGTAGAATTTCATATGCTTTTTTTGGATATTACAAAATATTATTTATGCTTGGAGAAGTTCCCGGTCGACGATGTTAGGGAGTAGGAAGGAAGGGGAATGCTCGGAGAGACCACGTGGCCCTGTGTCTGTCAGATACCATGATGTGGGGTCGGGGAGCTGCTGCTATAAATAAAAGTTCTAGAAAGGATGACCCCAGACGAGTTGCTCCAACATTATTGGTGGGGCCACGATTGGGGTTCCAATGTTCCATTTTCCTGCCACCCATACATCAATAAGATTAAGAGATCAGCTAACCAGGTTGTTGTTATATGGAGGCGGCTTCTACCATTCCACATAATAAGACAAAAGCAAGCAAGAACAAAGGTTGCCATGACACGGGATGGATGTATAAAGCCACACGTTTACAATATTTAGGGTGAAATGATGGCTTTGACGCGGGTGTATTGCCCAGCAGGGGTGTGTGGTGAGTCGTACGACAATGGTGGCAGTCAATACCCTCTGCAGTAGATTTCAACCGAGTACTACTCTGTCGCTTTTGTTTCTACCCCTTCATTGGTAGATTAGGCAGTACTCACCAACTTCATGAACTCATGAAGAACTGTTCCTATGGTGTACTCTTCTTAATTAGGACAAAAGTCCTCTACATATGTTACCTGCTACCTTATTTGAAGTATTGGTTTATTTGCATATGGACGCCATATTCACCTAATGACCTTCAGGAAAAAAAATTATTAATTATTAATTATTAATTATTAATACAGTTCATATGATATTAATTTTTAATAAATGATCAGTCTCTAATCTAGAAAATGAAAATCCCGATCCGACTTTATGTATTGTCGATATGTCTGATAAATAAACTCTATGGACCAATCTGTTTAATATTATATATACATAATTACTATAATAAGTAAGTAGCATCCGAGACTCTTTCCAATTTAGCGTGTTACTAGAGCAAATAAATTATTGCAAGGCTTAACCAAAGACTTTTTTAAGCCAGGATGGAGATTAAAAAAAAAATCTATGACGTTCATAGCGCTGCATTGGTTATACCGTATACTTGTTATATGAGACAAACCCAAGCTGACTATTCGTCGACGCACTAGCAAAATAAGGTTAATTTTACCATTGTTCAATGGAATTGTCGTAAAGCAGTAGGAAGCCAGCCATAGCTATTGGTAGGGCTGTTCAATTCGGTATAGGTGTCGGTTTTGGTCAGCATAGTTATTATGGTAGGGTTGTTCAACCCCGTGTAGGTGTCGAATTTGGCCAAAACTGGCACCTACACCGGATAGGTTGGTTTTCAAAAAATTATCACTTACACCTACACCGTTAAGGGCAAAAACCGGCCCTTAGCTGTGGCGGTTTCCGATTAACCTACATTCATATTGAGCAATGTGTACAAATGAAAGATCCGAAAAAATATTGAGCAATGTGTACCGGCCCTTAGCGGTTTCCGATTTTAGATGTTTTCAAAAAAATGTACAAATGAAAGATCCGAAAGTACAACATTAAGGGCGTTGTCAATTTATTGCATTCCTCTACACTCGATGTATAAAATATAAAATATTTCAAACAATGTGTACTATTGATTGAAACGAATAAAACAACAAGTATCCATTAGAATTTAAATTTGAATCAATACCAAGTTTCTAGCTTCATCAAGTAGATAATTAGCAGCTATATCACTTATATGGATTGAAATGGAGGAGTGAAGTCCAGATATCAGTTTGTACAGAATTTTTTCCTCTTGGCATGACTCTTCAGATGGCTATGCAGAAGTTGAAAATCAACCCAATATTGTTGTAAGAAAGGATCTTTAATTATCCAGAACTCACATTATAATTTCGGGACTCTTAAAAATTTCAATTGCAATATGTTCACACAAAATATTTCGGGACTCTTTTTTGTTCTTTACATTCTGCACATCTTTCGAAAATGTTGTACATATTAGTGATATCCTAGACATGGTTAAATTACAAGCCCTACGAAAAACAAATAACAATTGGACAATGAAGTACTTACTGTGATGAGTAGGTTTTGGGCACTTTAATTAGAACAAATTAAGAATCTGTGGCCGGTGTCCGGCGACGGGAGGGGAGGCAACCAGAAGACGTGGTCGGCGCAGGAGAGGGAGGGGAGGGAGGCACGAGGTGGGATGGGCAAAAACCTTTCGGGAAAGAAAAAACCCGGGAGAGAGAGAGAGGCACGGGGTGGGATGGGCAGAGAGGCACGACGTCCGGCGACGGGAGGGGCAGACGTGGTGGTCAACACTCAGCAGGAGAGGGAGGGGAGGGAGAGAAAAGCATGGGCAAAAACCTTTTCTGGGGGTGTTAAGGGTTTTTGGATTTCTGCCGAAAGAGAGGGGAATTTTGTGTTTTGTAAAAAAAAAAATTCCGGTTCCAGGTTCTCCAGAACCCGGTGCCGGGAACAGGGAATACCACTGGCTTTATTGCAAAAAATCAAACCGGCACCGACACCAGTGAAGCCGGGGTACCGGCAACTCGGTGTCGGTGCCTGTAACACTCATCTTTTTGTTTAATTCCCCTATATAATATAGTTTTTATGTGTATGAGATAAGTTATAATATATGCTTTTTTATGATTTTTTTTTATTTGTGTTTTACAGTACGTTCATTAGGGTATTGAGTTAGACAGGGTGCCTGGGCTGTTAGGGTTATTAGGTTGACCAGGGACGAAGCTGTAATTGATGGGTAGTTCATGACTAGGGTAACCGATTGGCTAGGGCCCAGGGTCTCTCGGTAAAATTCACGGGCTGACCAAGTGCAACAGCTTGGGAATTTTCTGGTCGGGAATTTTGTGACCTAGTCATGAGCTCTACTCGGGAATTTTCTGGCCTAGCCTTGGACCCTGAGTGCGGGATTTCTAAATTCACTGAATGCACATTTAATGCCCCCTTATCCAAACCGCCTACGTGAAGTTATTTTATTGGCTCGCACCTTGACTTAGTGCTCACAATAGAGACGTGTTATATGGGAGTGTGGTGGCAGTCTGTGTATGACTCTGAACTGATTAATATCTTTCAAATGATTGCCTACTTAGCTAAGGGTGTATAGGCTGGTCAGGGGGGATGCACCCATTGGTTCGTTGTTCTCCCCTGCGTACGTGTTGTCTCAAACATATATTAGTGAACCTACCTAGTACACGAGTCATAAAAAAATGAAACACTTTCACCTGACTGAAAGAGAAATGGAGGAAAAGGACGTGAGTGGGGAAGATCATTGGCTGATTGAAGGAAAGAGACCGAGGTAGTATCGACTTGCACTTTCCTTCCCATCAACTTCTGTCTTCTCCTGTCCTAACTAATAATTTATGTTGTTCAGTGTTATTATTCATTTTATCCACAAAACCAGACGACTTCGTATAAGGTAAGGGTTTAGCGAATCAACAAAGTATTCGGGATAGTTACATGCTTAGAGAGAACTAGATGTAAGGGATTTAGTTTAACGTTACAAGGGAAGGGTAGAGCCGGAGAGTTTGTTGCATGTCAGGGTACAAGGGAGATATTCACAGACACCTAAATGAGTTCTAGTTGTATGTTTATTATTGATGAGATCATTTTGAGAATGGTTAAATGCTTGATTTATGAAGCTGAAATATGTTAAGGGTGATCTGGGTATCTTTTAGTCTCTGCTAGTAGAAAAAAATAGTGAATATGAGATTGTATGACCACGGGTTGGCCTTGGGTGAAGAATATGTGCATGCATGATTTTTTTTAAAGACCTATGTTGGGTTGGGTAATGGTATGTTTGAATGATGTATAAAAAGGAAAGGACTTTTGTTTTAGTACAGAGGATAAGAAAAGTGTCCAAGGAGCCTTTTGATAACGTGTTCGGGAAATTTTTATAAAGCGCGTTCGGGAAATTTTTATAAAACATGCTCGGGATATTTTAACAAGTGCACTCGAGATATATTTTAAAAAAGTGTGCTCGGGATATTTTTAAAAAGTGTGCTCGGGATATTTTTAACAAGTGTACTCGGGATATTTTTAAAAAATGTGCTCGAGATATTTTTAACAAGTGTGCTCGGGATAGTTTTAAAAAGTGTGCTCGAGATATTTTTAAAAGTGTGCTCGGGATATTTTAAAAAAATGTGCTCGGGATATTTTTATAAATCGTGCTCGGGAGATTTTTAAAACATGCTCGGAGGTTTTTAATTGAAATTGTCCGGGAGGATTTTTCTTTTGAAATTAGTGAAGAGCCCTAAAATCCTTTTGTTTACATACAACCAGTCCTTATTGAGTTCAATAATATATAAAAAGAAAAAACTGTATAAGTTGTTGGACTTGCCTATTTGAGAAAGTGGCGTTTGGATCGTTATGAATTGTATCATCTTTATGCTAAAAGATCGCATGTTATTGATGTATCGTTATGAATTGGATATCTGTTGTATGACATGCCATGTTGCATCATATGACATGTTATATTACATCAACATCTCATAGGTATGGGAAACCGTTGACCGAAATGACCGAAATGAAACTCATACCCAGAGGTGGTCCTATGAACGGGTGACGGTACCGATCACAGTGGGATAGTGCAAGCCACCACTAAAAGGAGTGAGTGGTATCCCTAGCGTAAAACAATATACGCTTGACCGGGTCCTGGTGCAAGGAGCACAGGACAGTCCCATAGAAGGGGAGAGGACGCACAACCCTGCACTAGGTGATAGAACAGAGTAACAAAAGGACACCTCTATCGAACCGGAAAAGAAAAGAAAAGAAAAGAAAGTGATAGTGACCGAAAAGAAAGAAAGAGAAAGAACCGGGAAACATATGCATCAATCATGCAATTGCATCGATCATGTTATTATGTTTCTTATGGTCCTTTTTTATTTGTTTTAATGACATGCCCCTTTTCCCCCCTTACTCATGAGTCAGTAGGACTCACCCTTTTATTTGTTTAAATTGTTGTATGTACTGCTGTGAACCTCGGACTTGTCAGATGTTGACATTCTCCAGTGAGCAGATCCTGGATGTAGATCCATATATCCTGAAGATGACAATATGGATCTTTGTGACTAATTCATATGAGGTTTATGTGGGATATGATCTCGAATGGTACCTTTAGGTACCTCCAGTATTCACAGTTCCTTTGGTAGAGGAATTTGGGGTAGTTGAGATCGATCCGACCCTCCTAAATCGTTGACCCTCCTCCACCGGCACCACCAGTAGAGGGTGCAGGGGACAATGTGATCATTGATCTCACTTCTAATACAGAGTCGAGGGTAGACTAGACGAGGTCTAGGTGGGTTAGGTGACATTTTGAGAGATAGTTTTTTAGTAGCTGAGTTTCAGTTATGTATCAGACGGAAAGTTTTTGTTAGCTTCCGTCTTAGTGTATATTTTCTTTCACTTTTTGTATTACTTTTGTATCCTCACGAAGGAGTTTGGTATAATATTTAATGGAAAAGTTTTATTTTTATATTTTCGCACTTTTCCTTCCTACTGCTGTGTTCCTAAAAAAAACTTTTAAATTCGCATTTCCTTACAAATGTTTTGAAATGTCTTATAACCCTATCATAGAATTCTTAAATTTATTTCCTTTATAACTTTCCTTAAACATTTTCGCTAAACTTTATAAGTTTTAGGCCTTAAGAGGAATAGTTCGTGCCGGAATCCCCGTTTGTGTGCATTCCATTACTATAAGAAAGCCTAGGGGGTAAGTAATAGTACTGGGCGTGACAGTGCCACCGAAATTTTCCGGTGGCACTGAACAACCCTAGCTATTGAGAAACTAATTAGTAACTTCTGATGGAAGCTGCTGACTTACTTAATTTATAGCGAAGGTAATGGCGAGATTGCTTCAAATTAAATCCTTTATTTTAGTAAATGAGATCTTTTAAAATTTCTTATTCGAATTGTACGATAGAATTTAGAGAGAGAAAAACACGGGACAATAGATCATAAACTCTAGTATAGAATTCATGTTGTCTAAAACTTATATAGTAGAATCTATATGTTGTGTCTATCTTTTTTCCAATTTTACTATACAATCATAGCCTATCATTAAACAACCTAGATTTGATTTTTCCATCTAAATAATATTTCACTTTTACCTATCTGGATACCACCTTAATTTGTCTTGTTTTCCCTCTTTAACTATATAGTACTTATATATGATTTCCCCGGTTGCTTGCCGCAAAGGACGTTGCTACTTTAGCGCAATGGTTACTTCCTTGATCACTTTCACTTAATTAATAATGGTCGTGATCATAGAAAAACAACGGCGGCCTCGATCTAATTCTGGCATTTTCACGAAAGAGTCCATTATAATTGTATAATATTCTTGAAATAATAGCTGTTAACCAATCAACTATATTCTTGGATTTAATGTACTTATTTTGTCAAATGATAGACGTGCGTAGAGTAAATATTTGAATACCAATATATTACGTTTTGATGTAGCTATAGAGCTATAATAATAATAATAATAATAATAATAATAATAATAATAATAATAATCGAGACTTGCAGGGGAGAATATCTCATATATATTGTTTAAATAATATTTCTTCTGATTTGTTGGAGCTAAGACTAATTAAGCTTACGTTATATATAGCTTTCACGTACGTACTCTTCCTTTTTAGAAAACAAAATATTTCTGAAAAATATTGTTTTGTTAGAATATTTAATAATATTCAGAAAAATATAAGTTCAAATATCAATGATTAATTAATTAGAAGAAAAAATTCCAACAATCAATGCAGCAGATCTTCAAGAATAAAAAAGTATTAATTATTCCATTATTTATCATGCATTGACAATATATATCATGGTTCACTCTAATTTCTATAACGACGTCGCAGGTATCAAGCACTACTACTTATTTGATCCTTTATAATTAGTCCAAAATTAAGATTGTTCTTTTCTCCCGTCCTTTCGCATGAAATCAAATCGCTCCAAAAGTTTGAAGCGATATCCTCAACTATAGGTTGAAGTTAATTAATTCCACCTTATGTCACAACATCAGTTGATTAGGTATATATATATATATAGAATTTTATGTAAATAATTAATATCTTACTAGCTACTAATTACCTTACAATTTGGTTAATTACATCTTCATACCCAAATAAGCATCCACGTACACCTAAGGTTTCGTTTTCATTTTAGGTACTGTCAGGGTATAACTAGTTTAGCACGTTGCTAAACAAGTACGCTATGGGAATTGCTGGTGCTTTCGTGCCCTTTCAAGAAGTACTTTATCTATTGCAAGATTTTCTGAAAAAGGAATAAACAGTAGTTTGCTAGAGCACATCATGAGTTTCACACACATTAGATTGTAATTGGTTCTGATCCGCAAAATTCAAACAGGGGGGGCAGCAATTCTACTGATTGCTTGGAATATCCCGGCCGGAGACTTGTGAGTTCCTTCGATTCACGCCCTTCTCGAACTTAATTACGTGAGTACCAATTACAGTCGCCATGCCAAAAATTAATTGTCACCCTCTTGGAAACTGTTGCTAGTGCTCTTCCTTTTTAGGAGACGCCAATATCTTTAGACTGATATCACTTATTCATGATGCGTGACATCGATCGATATTGATGTATATATATATATATCCTATGATTGGACTGAATATCTAAAGCATCATGTGAAGGCAAGTGGGTCGCACAAGTCACGATCTTCCGTTTGGTTATCGGGGATCGTGCTTTCTAACATATAAGGTAGCGAGGTCGCTCGAACACGCAGCCCGATCGAATTATGCCAGGGACTATTAATTCCACTTTATACTTTAAAGAATGCTAGGCAACTTAACACGTCAAAAACTTTTTAACCATATATGTTTGACACGAACAACTCAGTTGGTCTAATTCATGAATTGCGTGAATGTTCCCTTCGCACATATATAAATAATGTATGCACCCATGTATGCATGCATATATATGTTTGAAGTACTAGGCTTTGACTTTTAGGCTGAGACTGCGATGTCTTAGCTAGCCACAATCCCAGTAGATTAACTGTTTGGTATATATGTTTTCCTGGGAGTAGAACCTTAAAAAACCCAAACCAAAAGAACAAAAAAGCGTCGGTGGCTGCTTCCATTTTTATACAAGTTATAGACGTCGACGCCCGTCATTGAATTTGATTTGGAGATATTCCTAATATATTAACACGTATATTGTGCTATCAAATTGACAGTCCGGCCAATACAAGGAAAAAAGACTTTAAGAATTCGTTGTCAATGAGTTCGAATATATCTCCCTTTTATCAAATGATATACATTAAGAAGCTTATAGTAGGGTTACGGGTCATCATCATTGTGACGAAACATTCAGAAAATAATTAACTTATTTGGGTATACCCACTGAACCTGATGATCCTGTACGTACACGCGCTCTCTCTCTCTCTTGGCCCCACCATTAGAGGAAAATCTGGGACTCTTTCATAAAATAAAATAAAACACTTGTATCTTTTGCCCAAACTCTTTGAAATAATGCCTTACTTGGTGCAGCCAATATGGCGTCATTGAGTAATAGAAAACGATCTAAATCCGTAACCTCGGCTCCTTCTCGTTAAATTCGTTTTCAAGTTCTTTTTAGGGTTCGAATTCATTCGCAAAATTATCACCTAATATTTTAAGAATTCAAACATAAATATCAATATATTTAACACGATTTCTAACAATTTTTTACACAAACTTCAATACATTTTAAAAAAAAATTATAACAAATTTTCTCTCTATACTTTTTCACCTAATTCTAATAATTTTTTATTAAACAATTACATCAAATCATCTTTCTATCCTTTACGCAAACACCTATAAAATATTATTTTACATAAATATTCACAATTCTACTATAATCTACAATTTTTTACAATATGAACATACCCTTGGTCTGGATCTTCTCGACGTACGCTAGCTCACCACATAATTAAAAGATTAAAAATAGACAACTGGTTATAAAAATCCCCATGAGGCATGTGTTTCACATTAATAAACCTATATAATTGATAGCTTGGCACATTCTCGACGGTGCTTCTAAAATGACAACTCTAAAAACAATATTTAACCCTTTAATAATAACCAATTATATTAATTCTGATGATGATCTTATATATATGTCGGTCAAGTAGCTAGCCATATTAATTAAGGTTCAGGTGGGTTCTAACTTCTATATATGGACAATCCGTGATGTTCTTTCGACTTGAAAGAATAATGGTTCCTAGTTAAAACAAAATAAAAAAACATAAATTCCACGTTGTTTGGTAGCAGTGCATGTGTATAATTTAATTCGTATAAGAGGCTACAGTACTGAAAAAAGCCACAATATTTGAGTTCGCCAAAGGCCAAAAATTTATAAAACGACTGGTTTGTCGATCTTTAAGCTGACGAAAACATGTGAATCGATGGTTAATTTGAAGAAATTAAGAAATATATCTTTATTTGTGTTTCTTCATCTGTTGCCAGCTGGGTGCATGGCCGGTCAATTTCCACTTATGTCCTAGTCTAAGGTAGAGAGCCCTTGAAAAGGGACGTCAACGAATACAGAATTGTAATACATAGTCCTACAACAATACTTTGAACGTCGTCAAGTTATGACAGGCTTCTAATCGCTTTTATTAATATATATCATGTGTCCTCACATGCGCGCATCTCACGAAGTACTGTCCGAGAGATCACCGAGCTTAAATTAAATTCATGACCCAGGCTGTAAAGTAGTGCTCAACACACACTTATTAGATAGGTTGTTGAGTGCGGTTAACATGCTGAGCGGTAACGAGCCACGGTAAGGATCCAATAATCTAGCAGCCAGAATACGCCAAATCATTTAAAATAAAGAGACACACTTCCGACTCGACTACCCATCTCCCGACCCGTTTTGAGGCTAATCCGATTTGAAAATTCAAATCACCGTCCTTCCCTTCGTTTCGCTATCTCAGAGCATCGTCGCCCAGCTTGCCCCATTGAGCTTCTTCCCTAGCTCGCCCAACCCTTCAAATCTTCTTCCCCTGTAAGTCGAACAGTGATCATGTGTAATGACCCAAGGACAAGTACTAGTCACATTTGTGTTTTGACTTCAAAAGGACTAGTCAAGGTTGCTCTTGAAGCCTCTTGTGTCATTATAAAGCTCAGTTCAACCTAGTAAGGTCTCAATGTGAGACTTGACCCTTATATAACTCATCTTTCATTCATTATCCTTTCTCACTCCATGTGGGATTCGGGGTATCACAATCTCCCCCCTTAAATCCTTGACGTCCTCGTCAAGGGCCACCAAGCCCACATTGGTGGTTACTAGAACCTCTTTGATACCATTTATAACGACCCAAGGACAAACACTAGTCACATCTGTGCTTTGACTTCAAAATGACTAGTCAAGGTTGCTTTTGAAACTCATTGGATCATTATAAAGCCCAATTCAACCTAGTAAGGTCACAATGTGGGACTTGGCCCTTATAGAACCAATCACTCATTCATTCTCTTCTTCTTCTCCATGTGAGATTCGGGGTATCACAATTGTAACGACCCAAGGACAAGCACTAGCCACATTTGTGCTTTGACTTCAAAAGGACTAGTCAATGTTGCTCTTGAAGCCCCTTAGATCATTATAAAGCTCAATTTAACCTAGTAAGGTCTCAATGTGAGACTTGACCCTTATAGAACTCATCTCTCATTCATTCTCCTCTCTCATTCCATGTGAGATTCGGGGTATCACAATCTCCTCCCTTAAATCCTTAGTGTCCTCGTCAAGGCCCACCAAGCCCACATTGGTAGTTATAACTAGGACCGCTCTGATACCATTTGTAACGATCCAAGGACAAGCACTAGTCACATTTGTATTTTGACTTCAAAATGACTAGTCAAGGTTGCTCTTGAAGCCCCTTGGGTCATTATAAAGCTCAGTTCAACCTAGTAAGGTCCCAACATGGGACTTGGCCCTTATATAACTCATCTCTCATTTATTCTCCTCTTCCACTCTATGTGGGATTCGTGGTATCACAATCTCCCCCTTTAAATCATTGACGTCCTCGTCAAGGCCCACCAAGCCCACATTGGTGATTACTAGGACCGCTCTGATACCATTTGTAACGACTCAAGGACAAGCACTAACCACATCTGTGCTTTGACTTCAAAATGGTTAGTCAAGGTTTCTCTTGAAGCCTCTTGGATCATTATCACAATCTCCCCCCTTAAATCCTTGACGTCCTCGTCAAGGCCCACCAAGCCCACATTGGTGGTTACTAGGACCTCTCTGATACCATTTGTAACGACTTAAGGACAAGCACTAACCACATCTGTGCTTTGACTTCAAAATGGTTAGTCAAGGTTTCTCTTGAAGCCTCTTGGATCATTATAAAGTCTAGTTCAACCTAGTAAAGTCCCAATGTGGGACTTGACCCTTATAGAACTCATCTCCCATTCATTCTCATCTCCCACTCCATGTGGGATTCGGGGTATCACATCAGGTCTGTCCCAGCTCTCCACCTTTGTTTGCCCACCTCACTCTTTGCTCTCGTTTTCCTTCTCTTGGTCAACAATGGCTTCTCTGTCTTCTCCCGTCACCTCCCTTTTCCGGCTAAGTCCCCGCAAGTACCCGCCAATTTGTCGTCGAAAATTACCGCCGGTGAGGTAATGAAAACATTGTCTTTTCTTTCTACTTCTTCTTCTTCTTCTTCAAAGCTGGCTTCTTCAGTGATGTATGCATTAAAAGAAGAAAACCCACCTGTGATCTTGAAGAACCATTTGTCCCTCTTGAGCAAACCACAATTATCGGCCCAGTTCCTTTACTGCAAGAATCTTTGAGTTCTTGTACATAATTCTTCTGATCATTGTTAGTTTCGGTTCTTTATGACTAGGATTTCGTCGAAGTCATTTGGTAACAAAGAAGTGTTGGCTATGGAGAGCCTGTTTAACATTGCGAAAGTTGTTTTTTTAGTGAGAGTTAGAATTCAAGATTCGAGGGTTGCCGAGCCATAGAGTAAAGTATCGGAGGAGGTGGAGCCATTGAAGACAATCTCAACAGGAGATACGATGAGATCTGGGTCTGAAATTTGCGGGTCAGCCTCAAAATGGGTTGGGAGTGGGTCTCTTCATTTTAAATGATGTGGTGTGTTTTGAGCCGCCGGATTATGAATTTGGATCTTCACCGTCGCTCATTACCGCTCATCAAATTAACCGAATCCTTCAAATTATGGCATTATATATATATATATATATATATATATTAGAGATATAAATTAATATCAATCGAATATATTTTTGCTGGCCAACTTTGGTTTTAAGGTATATTGACACTAGCAATGCTTCCCACGTGACAAAATTTGAACGGTATCACAAGAGTACGTTTCGATCATTGACTGAACAACGATAATGGAAGAAGATATGGACCACAGGCATGAATAACAGGTTGGAAGTGAAATAAGCTCTCGATCAGGATCGAAAAGCTCGAAATTTGGACCACTGTACGAGAGATACATAAACAAGCGGCATGGGGGTGCATGGTGGCCTAATGTGTGATTTCTGTCGTAACAAATTTGAACCTCTCGTTGTGAGGTTTTGTCTCTCTTTCTCTCTCTGTCTCTTAACTCTGTCAAGAATATAGTTTGAAAGCTGTTTGTTTGTCTTGAGCTATGTGAACAAATCTTGATTTCTTTTCATTCCCCCCCCCCCCAAAAAAAAAAGGGTTCTAAGAAGTAAGAACTGAGGGAAAATGAGCCATGGCCAAGCAGAGAATAATTAGTACTAAACCCCTCAAACCCTAAGAGGGTTCCTTTTCTTTGTACTAAAACGTTACGTGCACGGCTGATCAGTAAGTGGGTACGTAGTGGGTAGTGGATTTGCTTGCAAAAGTTGCATTCTTTTTTTTTTAAAGCAATGCAGGCCATAGCCTGCCAGGGGGTGGGGTATTCGAACCCCAGGACCCTCCAATCGTTCTTTTTTCGTGCCGTGCTTTAATATCTTTCGACTCTTGCTTATTTTAGTCTAACACCTCTCACGGTCACGCTGCCAAGTTTTCGACCTTTCGGTCCTCCGCTTGACCTGAAAGGTTTGGGGTATTGACAAAATGAAGAGAGGATTTGAACTTTCAACTTCTGTCAGATCAAGTCGAATTAATGGCTGTGTTTCTGAGTGGTTTGGTCCGCGTACGGAACTGAAATTACGAGGTGGTGTGTGCTGAGAAAACAACAGTAACATACTAACACGAGCTTAGTGTCAGCTACATGTAACTCGAGGTTTTGCACCCCAATAATGCACATAACCGTCTGCCTCTTTGTTTGGCGATACCCTGGAAGTGGCTCATCATGGATGTGGGCCAGATACCCGTAAGCTTCAAAGTACCGCCACATGGGAGAAATAGAATCACTCTTTACCTTTGGGCCGAATAATAATGCCAGCACTTTGGTAGGCCTCAAAACAAAAAAGTGTTTCCGTAATGTCACCCGATGGGGGACCTGATTGCCAGCTTTTTCGAAATATCGGTCACTTCGTAGTCATGACTTTCTGCTGAATCAAAGGGTTCTCATGCTAGAATTTTGTCCTTATTTTATTAGATTAAAAAGAATATCATGTCTTCGTTAGACATGACAAGTGACTATTATTATAAACATATATACGGTATGCCAACAAATAGTCCAGAAAGAGGTTATAAAAGATATGGGCAAGTCAAGTATTGGATTGTTCGTATTTTTTAGGGGTTCTCTTCTTCTTCATGGGTCTGGTAATTTGTGGTCCAAACACCCTGAAGAACTTATTAGGCTAGGCGAATATGAGATTGTATTGATAAGGCGCATGATGTCATAGTCAATTCTCTACGACAATTATATCGGAGCCTATTTAAATGGGAGTGATAGGCATACGCTACGCTAGGTCTCCGGGATTTGCCCGTAACATTAAGACTTGATAATGTAAATTAGGTCATGTCTGTCAGAACACAGTGTACAGAGACGCTCTGAACATTTTTCGTTACTCAAAAATTATTAGGCTAGTTGCCGATTATGTCACATAAACAAGAGAGATGTAAGGATTGGATCAAATGACAAAGCAGGGATGTGGGTTTTGGATTTGTTGGCCCCATGGCCCTGATGATAAATCAGCCCAATATTGGGTCTGGCTGACAGGGAGGAAGGCCCCTGACAAGCCTCCCCTCTATATACCCAGCTACTTTTTTTTCTACTCTTTTACTTTTCGAAAATTGGTGAATTGGTGTGGCCAATTCTAGGATTTTTCTCCCTTTTTTTTTTCAAATTCGATGACTTCTTAATTTTTTTGGCGTCAAAACGCATGCAGTACTATTTTCAGTTTTGCTGTTGTTCCGTATTTGCTTCTGGTGGCTCGCCAGATGCATCTGTAGTGGCATTTGGATTTTTTCCAGCTGCTTGATTTGATGGTATGCTTTTGGAGGCGAGGTTGGGTTGATCTTGGACTTTCTTTCGAATGTTGGTGTTCCAGTAGTTCTTGATTTCATTGTCTGTTCGCAGTTCGTCCGGCCTGGAAGCCGCCCAGCTATCAAAGACCATCTGCAGACTGCAATTATATACCCACAGATTCTCATCGATATGCTGTTCATTGGGAATTACTTCTTTGCCTTGATTAATGATCCCCATTTTTCATTCTTGCTTGTACCTTAACATTAATCTTATTTACGTAAAACTAGAGGTTTTAGGAATATGTAAATTTTTCATGATTTGCTTTGTGGCTATAACAGTTTTGTCAAAAGTATAATATTTCGATTACACTGTTTATAATTAATTATATTGTTAATTTGAGTTCCCAGAGGACAAAAAACAAAAAAAGAAAGTAGTACGGCCTGTTTCCCAAGAGTTTGTGAAGGCTGACGATGAGCGCTCTTCTTCATCCGGGGTTACGTTGCTCCGGCCCTCTTGAATCAGAAAAAATACATTTTTCATTCACAAATTACTATATATTTTATATTTTGCATTCTAAACTATCAATTTTGATATATTACATCCTCTAACTATTAATTTTTGACATTTTGCACCATTTTTCAAATTTTGAAACTAAAATGACGATAATGTCTTTGACCCATTTTGTATATAGTAAAGATATGTTTAATATTAATAGTTAGAGGGTGTAATATGTCAAAATTGATAGTTTATGATGCAAAGTATCTAACATTGGTAGTTTAAAGGTGCAATATCTTAAAGAAGATAGTTTAAAGTGCAATGTGTCACTGCCCTGTAATTTGTGGGTAGAAAATATATTTTCCCCTAAATAATTTAACCATCTTAGTCGACAACTCTTCCCATATCTCTTAGCCCTGCGTAAAGCCGGCCATCAGAACTACTATATATTGTTTCCATACTCGTACTAGCTAACAGCAGAAGAAACTAAACTTCTCGCGCGCGTATTAGTAAAGCTGTCTAACCTGCTCTCTTAGGAAGGTTTCTCCAGTTTCCTTCACCGTGAATTTTGAGGTATCCTGTCAGTACATTGTCTTCCGTAGCTTTCCATCTCTTTTGAATAACATGGACTCCTTCCCATCTAACTCACTCTTCAAGAAGCCCCAACTCTCTCTCCCTCTCTCTCTCTTCCTATTTATATTTTTTAGAGGTCACATACATTGTCCCCACCACTATCATCACTTGTGTTAAAATATTAGACAGTAAAGATACTGTTAAAATATTAGACTGTGGAAAGATTTGAATTAAAGAAATAAAGGAAAAGAGAAAATAATTTAAGGTAGGTTCGCTCTAAAGAGACCTACCTCCACCCTCCACGGTATAAAATCTAACGGACTATATTTTACTTGTCAAATTTGTTGTGAACTGTGAGTATGAAGAGCTCTATTTATAAGCTTGGACAACCAGATCTGTATCTTTGAATTTTAGAAACTGGTGGAAGATAATGAAAAATAATGAAACCAGAAATTTATAGGTAAGATTGCATGAGGTGAATCAGGGGACGTCCTTTGAAATATATTTTGTCGATGATGGTGATGATATATAGGTATGTAGGTCATATATATGTCCATAGACATGTCCTCAACATCTGAAGCCCTAGCAAATGATCACATACGCATGCAACTGCCGTTCTACGTTGGAAAGAGCCTCATGGCTGCAGCTTCCTCGGCTCTGGTGACTTAATTTCTTATATGCTCATTAAAAATATCAACAACTTCGATACATTGGACTGATTAAGGAGAAGATTACCCTTGAACCACGGGATCCTTCCTTCACAGATCCAACACCATTTCACAAACTTCAATTAGCATGTATTTAATCGAGCGAGGGGGAGTCCAATAAGGAAACGTCAAGCAAAGCTCAGATAGAACGTCGTGCCCATTGACCATAAAAGCTGCAGTGGCTGTCTTCTCCACGTTTTTCCAATAAGAATTCTATAATATATGCAAAATAATATTTTTTTCATCCTTTGGAAAATGAAGCGTAAGAGAATCAATGGCTATGGATGATGACCGATGAGGTTTAGATGGGTACTCTCTAATTTGTCCCATCCATCTATGCAGAAGAATCTTGGACTCCGTTGATGGTGGTGGATGTAATTGATCTTGATTAACATCCGCACATGAGAACTTTGGAATTTGGATCATTCAAACAAACACCTGTCCCTAAATAAAATAAAAGCACATCTAACCATGACTCCGTTATAAATTAAGGGTCCGTTTGTTTCACGGTAATCTTCTTTTTGTAAAGCATTTTACTCACTTTACAGTGTTTGGATGCTCCCTGAAAACACGGTCAATGGAAATTAAATTCGGTCAAACGTAAAGTATGACCCTACTTTCCGGAAAGAGGCTTCTGTTTTAAAAGTGGTGAATCTTCTTTCCGAACTTCTCCCGATATCAAACTTGACCGTCGACCGTTCTCCCAAAACCAAAAACGACTACTCTTCGCTCTCACTCGCTTGAAGGCTCTCACATCCTTTACCATTTCTCTCAACCTCTTGAACATTTTCCTTTCAGACCTCTCTCGATCTTACTCTCTACGTGGATCTAAAGAAATCTATCTTTATTTCTTCCTATTTTGAATCGTTCCAGCTCTCAAAATTTAGGGGTGGAGGAGGTAGTGCTTTTGGAGGTTAGCCTTTAACATCGCAGGAAACGAGGAGTGATTTCGGTGCTGTTCTTGAATTTTAGCAAGTGGGTGAGTTTTCCTCCCGATGATAATTACTTTATGTAATTTCTTGTTTGTTTACTTTCTTATCTTTGTTTGTTTACTTTCTGTACTTTCTGAAATTTACTTCCTCCCATTTGGGGTTTTGACTCTGTACCTAACGTTATATTTCTCTCTCTATGGTTTGAGGTATTTTGTAGACCAGATCTAGAAGTCCATCGTGTTTATGGTGCTTGCGTTTGACTGAGTTTTAGATACTGTTGTTTTATTTACTACTTTATTGTTTGAGAAAGAGATTAATTGAAGTATTCCACAATCTGAATATCACCAAATTGGGTCTGCCTGAAAAGAGTTGCCCGCCACAGAGGAAAAGGTTTCTATTGCTCTTTGAGATATAAGTTGCCATCGTGAGATGAATTTCTGCATTGTGTCACTTACGGATTCTTGAAGTTGGTGGCTTTTTTGGAACTGTTATCTTCCTGCTAATGGATTTGTATTTTGTCAAGGGGGATTATTTTTAGAAAATTATGTACTGGTTCTGATATTTATATTTTCAAAGAGCAAATGACTTCAGTTGGTAATGTGTTTATTATGTCTCATAAATTGTAAGTCCCATAAGGCTATGGGGCTCCAGTTGTTAGATTGGATATAATTTATGTGATAATTCTGATATTTATAGTTTCAAAGAGCGAATGACTTCAGCTGGCAAGTGTTGGTTATGTCTCAAGATGCATTAGTAATAAGGTCTTATACTTGTAATGCCAATAGCAAGAAGTTTGTGTACTCTGTAGTTGTGGCCTATATGGGCAGTTAAGCAGCATTAATTTCGGTTTTGGATTAAATGTCTGGTGCATACCCTTGTTTTCTATTGCGTTATACATCTCAATTACCAAAATTTGAGGAAGCCCAAAAGTTTTCTATTTTTGCAGATTGCTTTAGGGTAAGAGTTTTGGCGTTTCTTCTTTCTCGAAGAGAGTAGGGAGCTGAGCTTCGATTCACAATTACCTATTCTCAACTACTCCAAGGTTGTAATTGCTCTATTACAACATCTTTGGCAGGTATGCATTGATATAATTTGTAAAGCGAGAATAACTTCATACATATATATAATGCGGTTCACTAATTTTCTAGGAGTTCTCTCTCATAATTCTAATTGTATATGCCATCTTTGAATGCCTACATGTAGTTAATATTGCATTATGATTTCTCTTGTATAGATGGATGATAATCAGAAAAACGCAGCAGTTATGGGAGCAGCTGTTTGTGTTATGGTTGTGGGTCGTTTAATTCTAGATGATATTAGACGTAAGCTCAATCAATTACTAAGACAACCTCATATTAATCGAGCTTGCGAAAGAGATATATATATCAATAGTATTGTTTATGGAGCTGATTATCACTGTGTCGACCAAATACGAATGAAGCCAACTGTATTTTTTAAGTTATGCAAAACTCTTGCTGAGAACCGTTTACTGCATGAGACTATTCATATGTCCATTAAGGAACAACTATTTATGTTCTTACATATTATCGGACATAATGTGAGGCTTCGAGTGGTTGGTGGGAGATTATTTCGATCAATAGAGACTGTGCACCGATACTTTGGAATTGTTCTTAAAGCAATTTTACGGCTATACACATTTGTTATCAAACAACCTCATGGCTCTACACCTCCAGAGATAAGGACTAGCAAGCGATTTTATCCATTCTTTAAGGTGAGTGCCAATGGCTTTAAGCATTTAATGTTATGAAAAAAAATCAAAGCATCTTATTGAAGAACATAACATTTTATTGGTTTATGTGATGTCCATTAATAGGATTGTGTAGGAGCTATAGATGGAACCCATATTCGTGCATCTGCCCCGATTGAGATTAAAGGGAGATTTCGTAATCGTAAAGGAGACATAACACAAAATGTTTTAGCTGCCATTACCTTTGATCTCAAATTCACTTATGTACTTGCTGGATGGGAAGGAAGTGCACATGATTCTCGTGTCTTGAAGGATGCACTTTCCAGACCAGGTGGATTTACTATACCTGAAGGTATTCTATTAATTAGAGGAAAAATATTTTTTGAATTGTAAACAACTAATAGTTTGTGGTGAAATCTTATTTTTACCTTGGTTTTGTATAGGAAAATATTATCTTGGTGATGCTGGTTATGGAAATCGAAATGGAGTTCTATCCCCATATCGTGCTACTCGATATCATTTAAAGGAGTTTAGTTCTCGACCCCCAGAAAATAAGAAAGAATTATACAATCTTCGGCATTCTTCTTTGCGAACAACTATAGAGAGAGGTTTTGGAGTTTTGAAGAAACGTTTTCGCATGCTAGATTCAAATCCATATTGGTCATTCCCAACACAAGTGGAGATAGTATTAGCTTGTGTAGTTATTCACAACTTTATTATGGGAGTTGATCCTAGAGACTCGATTATGGAAGATGTAAATAGGGAGGCAACATCTTGGACTGAAAGTCAAAGAATCCAACAAACACGTAAAGAAGAGAGGGAAGAAAGTAGAGAGTGGAACATGAAACGAGATGCAATAGCACAAGCAATGTGGGAAGACTATATATCTAGTGAGAATGTGTAACATGTTAAGTTTTCCATGTTTTTTTTCCTTTTATTGTATTGTTGTTGCATTTCTTATGTAATTTTGAAACATTTGTGAGATTTATCAAATCTCAACCATTTCTCAGTTTACTTGAAAATCTAACGTAGCAATCTATTTTTAAAAAAATTCTAGAATTGAAAGCAAAAAAATTCATAATTTATTTGAAAAAATCTCACGTAGCAATTCACTTTTTTTTTATAAAAAAAGAATAGAATTGAAAGTAGAAATTTTGTAATTTACTTAAAATTAATTTCAGTTCTATATGTCATTTGATCGATTTTTTATTTTTATTTATGAATCATATAAGATTTACGGAAAATACAACTGGAGCCAAACATTGGAAAATATTTTTTAGAAAATATATTTAAGTAACAACCAAACACCGTAAATGATAATACTTTACTGAAACTCATTACATAGGAAACTGCTTTACAAAAAAAAGCACTTTACAACGAAACAAACGGACCCTAAGGTGCAAATTAGATCCTTGTCCAGAAAAAAACACCCTGTTCCTAAATAATGTAGTAGAAAAATAGTCCCTAAACAATCCATATAATACAAAGCCCACCCAACCCCGGTTCGTTTTATGCTGTTGGTAGAAGAGCTTGATGAAGGCCCAAGTGCACCTTATGGACCATGATTTGTTAACACCAACCAAGTGATCAAAAATCTAGAGAGGAGACACTAAAGAAGATGATCAAACTGCTACGACCTCCCTTCTAACGTTCATGTCTTGGATAGGTTGCTGAGTAATTACTGGTACTTGGTTAAGGTAATCTGTATTCTTTCCTACAACCTGAACCTGCAATTCAAAGAAGCAAATAGAAGAGAAGTGCATTTTAGGACGACAGGATACGATCGTGAAAGGCACGCGGGTAAAAACAAATACATCAAACACCAGATGGAAATAAATATTAATCCTGAGAGTAGTGGTTCAGAAGGTTTATTAGGGAGGTAGTCTATAGGAACAAAACAGATAACGTAGGTATTCTTGATTTCTGATAATGGATATTTTAACTAATAACCTAAGATGTGCAACAAATTGTGGTATGGTTTCCTTCAACCTGCATGTGCAACATGCAACCTCAAGTCCCATACAAAGATGTCATGAACCTTCCGCAATAATAACCCCTAGCCCTGGGAGAGATTAGGGTAACTATGGCTTAACTCTTCTTGAGGGAGCACTTAAGATCCCCTCATACTTTGGGCAGACCATTTGCGATTAAAGTAACGCTCGAGTAGCGAGTCGTCAATCTTCGGTGGCTCACACCTTCCTTTGTTAAGCAGTAAAGAAAAAAAATCATCTGAATGTTGAGAACACTCACCAACAGGGTCCACGTAGTCATAACTAGTGAGCCTGAAGACCAAATAAGAATCGAGAGCGCATATCCATTAAAACCGAGTCATCTGCTGTAGCATTTGCGGACCAGTAGATTGGCAAACCAGCTGCTCTGAACTCAGGGAAGGTCGTCCCTGTCTCACCATCTCTTTTGGATTACTTGTATTTGTTTCTGAGTGTGCAGATTCCATTAACGTGCGTATCTGACCAAAAAGGCCATATACAAGGTATTAGTTACAAACTGACGAATAATTTAGATCAAACATACGCACAGATACTCAGAACTTACTATATCAAGACGCTTCTTGTGGAGATCACTTGATAACTGCAAGATTTGAATTTTTGAGGAATCAGAATAAACGTTGGCAGTTCTATCTTAGATATTTTATGTGCAATGAAATGCTTCTAAGGCCATCTGCATTGAAGCTGTTCTGTCTTTTCTTGGGTAGAGGAAGGAGTTGGCAGAAGAGGATTCCAGTTACTGTTAACAGGTTGTAGTTTGTACATGAATAGAATTGACTTATCCAGGGAATATGTCAAATTTAGTATGGAACCTAAACGCATACAGCAAATTCATCTAAAATAGATTTCGTATTTGATCTCTATTCACCCAAAATGATACACACCAAAGTTATCAATAACAATCAGCAAACAGAAGGAAGATGCTTACAGGTTTGCTTTGGTATTTCCGCTCTTCACTCGAATATCCAGGAATGTTCAAATGCCAATTTTTCTCTGCACAAGACTTCCACGCATTAGATTTACAAGGTTCCAATTGTTTCACTTAGACTGATATAGAGAAAGCAAGCGGATCGATACCAATTTAGTATGAACTCTTATAACCCACATATTCTTGTCAAATCACACCCTTTTTTTTTCTTGGCATGGTCTAATCGTGCCTAGACCAAGTGAACAAGGTAGTTGAAATATCTCACATAAAAGCTGAGTCTCCATAACCACATTTGTGTCCCAATAAACAACTTTGGGCAATAAACTTGGAAGTTATTAACAAAGAATCTCACTAACTTGTTTCAGTATCAATTTGTGAAGTGGCAGTTTCCTGATCGAAGTGCAGTACCACTCTGTTGTAAAACTTAGGTATGCCTTTCAAGTTTACAAAGGAAGATGACTCACAGACTTAAGATTCCTGTTATTCCGAACAATTATGCCGATTGATACAATGAGATTGAGAGTCCAGTGATATGGGAGAGTATAGAAAGCCCATACTACAACTAAGTTTCTTCCCATGCTGAATACCTAAGCATTGAAGGTCAGTTTGAGGAAGAGCAGTTGTTATTTGCTACGGTGTTATCATTAACATTTGAAATCCCTAAAACAGACCACTAAAAAAGTTCTAACAAAATTACTGTAGCTCATGAAAAGACTGTGTACTATATTAATCTGTATGCCGAGAAAGAATTACGGATTAGTTGAAGGATCTGTCTGGCTGGCAAGAACCATTGTTTTATCACAAAATAGGGGAAAAGAAGTTCAAGTTTGTTGAAAGGAACAGCAAAAGAAAGCATTATTTACCACAAAATAGGGGAAAAGACTGTTCAAGTTAGTTTTGAAAACTTGGCAATTATTCTCTTCTGTGCATTCAGGAAGACATAGTAGATGAACATGGAATTTGACAACGGGTTAGTTTCCATAGCACTCAAATCCACCACAACAAATCACCATCCATGACCTGTGAGAATTTGAACTAATATTCCTCACGGGCTCTTTTCAAATCCTATGACATTTTTATTCTCTTAAAATTCAGACTGTCAGAGTAATAGCAAAATTACAGATGAAATTCTTGTGAGTCTAAAACCATTATCATAAACATATTATGAGAAAACTGCTGACGAAATATATTGAAGTTCAGCACAAACCTAGATGCAGCAATACATCTTTGGACTCTAAAATAGAAGATTTCCGATGTTTTGCCAAACTGCAGGCGAATGTAGTCACCTGCAAATAGATATAAGTCTGTAAGATCGGCAAAGCTCGAAAATAACTACCCATGAATGTTGTTACAAAGGATAGGTTACAACAAGGCAGAGAGACTACAATGGCAAGCTCCAGATCTATCGCAAACTTCAAACTATGTTCTAAAGCTCAATCCCAAATCTAGATTATTTCTTTTCTTTTTTTTTATGAGGAAAGCTTTATTGAAAGAAAAAGGAAATGGGGCAGTACAAAGGCTGTACTGAACCATCTACAACAAACAAGCTAGGAAATTAATAAAATCACTGAAGTCTACAAAAGGGGAACCCAACACCCCATTAGCCCACAGAAACAAGGTCTGCATCATTTTTCCCTTCAAACATTCTAAGGACAGCCCCAAATCTTCAAAGCCTCTTCCGTTCCTTTCCCTACAAGAATAAATATTGATATTCTTGTATCAATCTAACGAGACCAATGTCTAACTTGACACCCAGATGAAGCCGTTGAAGTGCAGGAATTATTTCTATACTGTTTAGCTCATTTTTCCGCGTAGGACAGTTTTTGTGCATCATAACTACCCCAATTCTAACCGGTTCCGTGTTAACCATTCATACTCAAACATTAGGTCAATACTGAGACGGTTATATAAAAAAAAGAATAATCCATATGAACCTTACAGAGGAATCTGGCATAAACTTGAAGAAAATAGACTTCATGCAGAAATAAGAGAGAGGGAGGGGCTGGTTGGGAGTATAAAGAGACATACATGCATAAAGACATGTATACGCATCTTAAAAAACTTATTTAAAGAGCAGAACAAGAAGAAGGTTGGCCACAGGCAGAGAGCCTCACAGAATCAATGAAATCGTCGGCAAACTCTAAAAGAAGATCTTCAACTCCAGGATCCAGCTTTCCCCGCGGGTCTACCTGAGCACAATCATAGAATAAAACCTATTATTAGAGTGATGAAAAGCAAGAAAGAGAAACTGAAGATCTTTAGCAATGAACAAGATTGACACAGTGGAAGTGCAGGAAAGACCTGTGAAACCAAATCCTGTATCTTTCTTTTACCAAGAAGTTGATTGGTTGCTTCTGTTCCTTGGCTGGAACTCCCCCCTGGTGTTGTTGTACCAGATGCAGTAGCATCTGGCTGTGATCCTGTCAAACTAAGGGATTTTTGGCCTGCGGGTCCATGCATCCTTGGAGAATACTGCTGCTGCTGATGATGATGATGAAAAGGCAGTTGTTGCAATTGCTGTTGTGCTGGTTGTTGTAGTTGCTGCTGCTGCTGTTGCTGTTGTTGCTGCTGTTGCTGCTGTTGTTGTTGCTGTTGCTGTTGTTGCTGCTGCTGTTGTTGCTGCTGCTGCTGATGCAGCTGCGAATGTCCCATTGATTGCTGCTGCTGTACCAGCTGGGATAATTGCTGTGGGCTCAGAGTCAAAGTGTTTTGCTGCATCTGCTGCAAGATGGCTTGCTGCTGCTGCTGCCTCTGTTGTTGAAGTCGGAATGAAGCTGAACCAGCACCAGAGATTGGTGGCATTTGCTTCAACCACTGTTGCGGTGGCAAAGTGTTCTGCATCAGTGCTTGCTGTCCATTCTGAGCCAAGCCAGACAACTGAGGGTTCATAAATGCGAGTGACGATGTTCTTGGTATGCTTTGAGCCTGTGAGTTCATAAAGATAGAGCCAATGTCATAACCATACATAACAGTTTATATGTAAAATAGACATGAAGGGTGCGTTTGCTAACAAAATTTCACAAAATTTTTCACCAACTCACAATAAAATACTAAAATATAATCTCTCTCTCCCATCAAATCATAACTTCTCACTACAAAAAATATAAAAAATTACCTCTCTCTTCACTTTTTCACTAAACCCAGTACCAACACTAAACCCAATACCAAAAATTTTACAACACAAAAATAACCGAAGAACCCAGCTTATTGTATAATATTGTGAAAGCTTATATACCCTCTAATACAGCTGTATCCATAAAGTATACCAATAATGCTAACAAGAATTAAAACTGCATTCCATCACATATCCAATTTGATTCATTACAGAAACTGCAGCCACAGGACTCAATTAGTTTTTTTTTTTCAAAAAAAAGTAAAAGATTGATGCCATAGCTATATTGTTGGAATTATTCGTATTCACAAGACTTCCACTTAATCAAACCAAGTTATATCATGATTATGTAAAATGTATAGTTTGCATCCCAAGGTGGTCCAACAAATATTTAGACATTAAAGCAACCTTTACAATTAAAGAGAATGAGTGAGCTCCCCATCCATTCTAGGAAGAATCACCAGAATGTTGTGGAATTTGGGGCCAAGAAAGAAAAATTCAACAACAACATGGCTCTTACCACTACTATTGCAGATTAGTTCACGCCCAAGAAGTAAAATAAGCATACAGAAAATCAAAGTTCTTCCAAAAAGTGTTGATGTATTGAATCTGCGAGATAGTTGAGATTCTGGAAAATTATGAACTTCGGATGCAGGAAGGCATCAGAGTTTGAAAAGTAGACTAGAGTACACAACCAAAGAGTAGGACATAAACAGATAAAACAGATAACCAAAGAACTTGTAGCCTCCTATCTGGGCACATTATAACATCCCACATTGGGAATTTATATTTATGACAGGAGAATAAATGCAAAAGCCATATAACGACATAGAGGATTCTTGTGTCATAATTCCGTATAACGATATAGAGGTGACAAGTAAAATCCAAAAGACAATAACTCAGCAGTCTACCAAATCCAACAATGGGATGTAGATAAAGTAACTTTATACCTGTGGAGAGTTGAGAGGACTTTGTTGTTGCAATTGTTGCCTCATCTGGCTCTGGTTCATTCGCTGGCCATAAGTGAGGGCCCCATTTGCTCTCAGTTGCGAGCTCAAATTTAGTTGCCCCATCATCCCCATTGCTTGCATTCCTTGTAGAGCTTGACCAGGTGAATTACCTGGATGGAATTGAGATTGAACCAGCCCAGCTTTCTGCCTCGGCTGCACCCAAAATTTCACTTGTTTTACTATTATGTAGTGTTCAATTTGACAAGAAGATAAAAATCCAACGGAAAGCCAAATCAGTTGCACAGTACCGCATGCTTAAATATGAGGCAAGCAGGATATCAAACAAACCAACCATAAATAGGGAAATGGTGCAGAAACATGTATTTGGTCGACTGAATTCCTAATGTGATCTAGTTAATTCCGATGTACAATTGATTAATTTAGGATTTCTTTTGCACCAACTGGAGTCCAACTAATCAAATAATCATACATGGCCCATAGTTCACAGCTAAGCACAAGAATGGGCATAATTGTGAGGACGGCTCGGAAGTAGCCATATCAAATAGGACACTCATCAACGTTACCCGCTTAGAACAATTCCAAATCCTCTCCTCCCCCTTAAGAAACTTAAACCTACTCAAAATTTCACCTTCCAAAACAAGCAAAAAGCACACCAATTACATTAGAGGTCAATGATAATTAAATATGATACCGAGCCTAACAACTGGGACTGCAGATTCATCTGCGCGGCCGCAGCGGCCGCAGCTGCTGGGCCAGACAACATGGGCTGGTGGCCGCTCTGCCCGAACAGCGCCGACCGGGGCAAGTTCCCGCCAGTGCCCAGTTGCTGCGAATTTTGCTGCTGTTGCTGCTGAATCCCGCCAGACCCACCAAAATTCATATTCCCATAAAGTCCCTGCTGTTGCTGTTGCTGCTGCTGCCTTATGACCCCAAACTGCTGTTGTTGTTGTTGCTGAATCTGGTTCAACCGCGACATGGATGGGGAGCGCTGCATGCTTTGTTGAATTTGATAGTTCGACAGGGCGGTGACATTCTGGGTCAGATTCTGTTGTTGCTGCTGCTGTTGTTGTTTTTGCTGTTGGTAATCTAATCCGATGGCTGGGTTGAGCTGCTGCTGTTGTGGTTGCGATTGTGTTTGGGGAAGAGGGATTTGAGGAGGGGAGGAAATATGGTCAAGGGAAGGGGATTGGGAGTGGGAAAGGGGCGAGGGGGAGGGGACGGGTGGCGGGTGATTTGATGAGTTTTGAGGAATTGTGGTGTTTGTAGGTGTGGGTGTTGGTGCTTGTGCTGCTATAGCTGTTGGTGGGTCGATTGTGTTACCGGGTTGAAGGGGTTTTGGAGACGATGCTGCGCTTTCTGCCATCGCCTTTGGGAAATACAGTAAATGGGTCTCTGGGTTATTATTTGGTTCGTGATCGGCCTAACTTATATCCAATTCGGAGTTCTGAAATTGGCGAGATACCGAGACAAGAGGGGAACGATCGAAAGGGAAGAAGGGAGGGGAGGGATGGGGAAGAGGGAGCTTGATCTGGGCCGTACACGTCAGCCATAGGGGGTGACTAGATGGTGTGTCACACGTGTAAACTTTTTTTGATAAGTAAGCTAATCTTATTAAAATAAAAACACAAATACAAAGCCCCAGATTCAACAGTACAAAAGATTATACTGAAGACACCTAAACACAAACAAAAGATAAAAAAGGCCCTTCCACCTCCAAACCCTCAACTCATCTTTTTTGTTATTGATTAATCATTTAATCAATAACAATGCCCGCCCTTCGTTCTTATTTTTCCTAGTACTCGAAGAACCTTCATAGTTGACCGAAGAGTTCAAACCCTTCAATTCCCGAACCAACTTTTTCCCTGATTTTGCAGGCTTTTTTGAACTACTCTGCACCCTATCTTTTTCCAACGCAACAAAGAGCTCCCTCAGCTCCTTCTCATGACCCTCACACGACACCCCAACCAAATGCCTAAAGGAAGGGACCATGTCTAAGACCCAATCCGAACCACCTAATTCCTTAGATCCCTCCATTTTGTCACTAGGGAAACAGACTGCCAAGGGGTCCACATTCACCACTTCCTTCTCGGAATCTCCCAAAAACTCTCCAACTTCCAACTCTGCATTTGAGCTCTCAACACTAACCAAACCTCTTTGGGACATCCCAACAGCTAGATCGGCCTCTTCTGTCGTCGAAAAACCTATACTCGGCATCTCCAACAGTCCAGAAGCATTTCGGGTCATCTCCGGCGCCGGCAAGTCGCCGGCAAGTCATCTCTGACACCTCCCCCATCGGCAGACCTCTCTGGGACATCCCATCAGCTAGATCGGCCTTTACTGTACTCGAAAATCCTATACTCGGCGTCTCCAACAGTCCAGAAGCATTTCGGGTCATCTCCGGCGCCGGCAAGTCGCCGGAAGTCATCTCTGACACCCCAGATAGGATCGCCGGAGGCACTCCTATCGCCGGCGTGGCGCTTTGGCCAACCTCCGAGCTCCGATGATGGAGATCTGAGCTTCGAGGTTGGCGTCGGATGGGTCCATGCGTCGGATGGGGTGGGTTGGGTGAGTCGACTGGGTCTCAAAACCAACCAAGCTTTCGGGTCCATGTGTCGGATGGGTCGGGTGGGCCGGCCAGTCCTCAGGCCCACTCGACTCCCCCTTCTCCTTGCAGCCCAAATTCTCTTCTAATTGACCAAGAAATGGGCCCGAGCCCAATCCGGATTTCCCTCCCAAAATATTGGCCAAGCCCTCACTATTTTGGCTCCCCATTTTTAAACCACACGTTGTGCAGCTTAAGCCCCTCCAAGGCCCATCCTCAAACCCTAACGCCACTTTCCTCTTCTTCACCAATCCTATCAAGCCGTCCACCTCATCCTTTAGCTTCAATAACTGCTTCCACACCACATTCTCAAACCCAGCCGCCGAACCAGAAGACTCAACGCAAAACTCCTTCCTCCCCACCGTTTCCATCCTCTTCTCCGGTGTACTTGACCTCGCCATATCTGCAAAAGAAATTCCTTCCTTGATCGAAGCAACCGCACGCACGACCCTCTTACTTCGAAGTACGTTGATGGCTGATAGAAGCTCCTCACAAATTTTACCAAAGGACTGCCACCCACCACCTGACTCCCCCTCCGGTATCATCACTACCCCACGACGTCGTCGCTCCCCGAACTCAAACAGAGCCATGTACCTTCCACTTTTGTTTGACCCCTCTGAGCAAGGAATGCACGCGAGGATTCGTTGAATCTCTCGGGAAAATCCTTAGAATCCAGTTTTCCAAAGAGATTCGACAACCAAAGCACCACATCCCTTCCAAAGCGAATGAAACTCTGCAAATTCCTATTTTTCTCAGTCAATGTAACCACCCCAAACGAGCTCACAGAGAACTGAAAAGTCTTAGCCTCAATAACTAGACTACGAAAAAACGCCATGAATCTAAGAAAAATGAACAGATCTCGGCTACAGAAGCTGTGCCGAGATAGGAGAGGGGGCGGGAGGAGCCCCCGCCTCCGGAGAAAAATGAAGGGAAAGAGGGTTAGGCGAAAACCCTAAAGGTGTTCTAGAGACTACCATGACACGTGTAAACTTTGGCTGCGGAAACTGTCACCGGGGAGCTATGGACGGTGAGAACGGTCTCGTTCTGCTTCTCGTGGGTCACACGTGTAAGCTTTTGCGTTTTCTTCCTTTTATCCTTTTATATTTTGATTTCTAAAGAAAAATAAGAATATGGAGGTAAAGCAAGTTCAACCCTTCTAACTTCTATAATTAATTAAATTAAATCAAAAAAATAAAATTTAAGAATCAAAATCCCACTATTTAACTCATTCACAACACGAATTATTATTGAATATTTTTAAAGACGTAAATTAATAAAATTTAATAATTCATATACTCAATATGTCAAAAAGTAATAGTTTACTATTTAAAATTGTATTAATAATTAGAAGTCTTTAAAATAACTTTTTTTCCATAAATTATTTAGAATAATGAAAATAAATAGTTGACCGATAGATTATGGGGATACAAAACTCCATTAAGTGATTAAAAAATCATAATCATGTAGCCTTGCCAAATATTTTAAAAAAAGAAACACACAATTCTGGGACTTTTCATTATGTCCCCCAACGGAATGGATTGAAGTGAGACAAGAAAGGAGGGAACTTTGTTCCAGCTCTTACTCAGAAGTTACTGTCCGGCCTATCTGGTTCAAATAGAATTCTTTCCTTTTCTCTTGTTTCCTTTACAATACAAAAGGTTTGTATCTACATGAACATTAAAAACACTAATAGCTATACAGAAGAAAATCCTAAAACGCGAAACAAGTCTTTCAGCAAAACACTTTCTGTACAAGGAATCTGAACTCAAGCTACTCTGAAGTTGGACCAGCAGATTGACAAGAGTACTTGTCAAAAGAGGAAGAAGGCTGGCTGCTCACAGAAAACCAACTTTGCAATGCTCAAGTTGCTTCGTCTCTGCCCAGTTGGGGAGCTCTGAACAAGCTATAACCCTCCCCCTACAGTAAGGATGTACTCATGGGGTTTGCAAAGAAATGCTCTCGAAATACAAATTCCGCATTGCTGAGGTTCCTTCCAACAAGTGTACCAAGAATAGCAGGGGGCCCATTGGAAGTAGTTTGATGCATCTTCTTTACAGAGAGATGCTTATCCAAGATCATCAAGTCCAATAATTTTCTGCAGCTCTGTAAGAAATTTAAAACATGCATTAGCATTTTATTCGTAGAAAATGTGCAGGTAATACTCCATAGATGGCCAGATTCATGAAATGGCAACTGTAATTCATAGTCGCAGATAGAGAGAATATAATTACATAGTTTTAAAATTTATAAGATAAATAATTTAATTCTACATATTTTTATGAGCTTAAATTATTTAATATAAAATTAAGAGTCCCGAGTTCAAACCCTGATTCTGTTTTATCTCCTGATAGAAATTGATTCCTTGCCTAACAGGTGGATCCATGTCCGAAAGTGAGAGAATGTAACATAATTAAAATCAATATCTTTATATCAACTTCAGCTTTTGAAACAGATGACGATTTAACATTTGAAACAGATGATGATTTAACATAAAAACAAAACAAAAACACTTTTAGAAGTTTGACTGGGAGAGGGGATACTTTTTCAAAACAATTGTGACGCATACTTGGATAACTTAAGCATTATAGTTATCATAATTTCAACCTCAACCTTCAAACATATGGAACTAAAAAGCTTACCTGGGGGTTCATTATATCCATCTCATGAATAATGTTGTCCTAAGAAAAAAAAATAGAGAAACAGAAGTGAGAAGACATCCAAAACAAAGGGAAGCAAGAATCTAATGCCTCCCAAAAGGAACTGCTAACTCAAGCTTAATCATTTCCTGTTTCTTATTTCGAATGCATTAGACATATACACCAAATTTCCAGCAAATGGATGATATGCAAGCAGTACATCGCGCGCACATACAGGAGAGAAAAAGAGAAGCCCAGGATGAAATAATAGCTGTTTTGAATGAACCTAAAGAACTCATGCCAAAAACTCCCAATGCTGATGACTGTGTGGGCCACTGGAAGTCATGGCTAAAAGCAAAGGGCAGACAAAGTGGAATTTTGAGATGACCTGCAGCATATCAACTCAAAATCGGTTTGGAACTCTTTTATTTTCTTTGAGGACCAAAGCAATGAAATCCAATCGGAAAAGAGAGCAGTTTGCACAGAACCTTGCTGCTGCAGCCACCGCTCAGCAGCTCTTTCACAAATCTGTTTCAAAATTTGATGTAATTTGCAAAAACAAAATTATTGGGCAATAAACTCTTGGAGTCAAAATCGTTGCAACTGAAACATCATTGCTCAGTTAAAAATTTGAATGTTTCTCCTTAGCATGCCAACAAGGAAAAGCTTTCTAATGAGTTGACATCTAGCTGAAACAAGGCCAACCAAGGTTAACAGAAAGACAAATCAATCAATTGAAAAAGACATGTACCTCTAATATCCCTGGATTTTGCATCACAATTCCAAGAACACGGCGCCTAAGTCCCTTGTAAACAATTTTGTTAATAGTCCCATCTCCATTAATCCATGGCAATATCGGCATACATACTTCACCAGAAGAGGGTACAAAGGTTTCATCCTCATGATCTTCTCCAGGTAAAACAGTTTTTCCTTGCAAACAACCTTCAACCAAACCGCATGTTTGATTTTCATTTGAGGGCTCAGCAACCTCTTCCGGAAGATTAAGAATTGTCATTTTGTGCAGATTGTCAACACTCGAGTTAACTTTTCTCTTTGAATTAGCATCACCGATTCCACGGCTTTCTGGCAGAAGGATCGAAAGGTTGTCATCAGTTCTTCCCGAGGACTTCATCAATGATGGTTGTTTAGGATCTTGATAAAAACCAGGCATTGAGGTCAAAAAATACTTGGAACGATACAGACAATCAACAACACGAACAGAGTCATAAGCATTGACCTGTAAAAAAGAACCAAAATACATTTAAGCAGTGGCGGAACCAAGACTCAACTTGAGCGGGGGCAAACTCCCAAGTCGAAATGATTAAAAAAAACTCCTATGTAATGCAAAAAGTGTCTTAAGAGTTAAAATATCAAAAATTAAGGACTAAAAGCATTAAAAAAATTGAAATACACGTACCGTATTATTTACTAAAATTGAGAGGTGACAATTAAATTGAGTAATAACATCTCGAGGAAGAGGGAAAATTGCTAGTGACCAAACTGATTTCCTTTCAGTATTTGCAGCTGTTTTAGTTTCTTTATTTCAGTTTCTATAAGCTATGTGATCAAACATGTAGTCTCGGATCCCAATGTGTCATTTCACATCTAAAACTAAAACAAGCTCTCCAAAATATAATAACAAAAGTTGTTCGAGCCGAGCCTGGTGACTTGGTACATATCATCTCTACTCGACTGTCAAACATTTATAATCCATTTAGCATATTTTAATGTAATGAATATATTTAAGTGACAAATCAGCGGTTCAGATTTAAAAGAACGAAGAAATTCGCTGCACATGTTAAGAGTTATAAGAAATGGTCATCATACTATACGTTAAAGAGTTACAAATCTCACTTCGAAACACAAATTAAACAAAATGAAAACAGTCTCCTGGATCACAAACCAACAAACGAAGCAACAGAAAAAGAAAGAAACGTGTCAGTGCGAGATACATCAATGGGTGGGCCCAAGGGGGGCGGGCCTGGCCTAACAGGACGTTAAGTTTATTTGTTAGCAAGCAAATAAGTTGCGTAAGTTGAAGCTTAGTGTATAATACACCTATATATATAGAAACCAAGGGGGGCAGCCGCCCCAGCTTGACCCCCCTTGGGTCAAGCCACTGCATTTAAGGCAAGGGTAAGCATGGTTTAACTCGGACTTATTTAGAAGTATTAAATTACATGTTTTCTTCAGGTCCAACGTCAAAAACCACACTGACAATCGTAACTATGATTTAACAGAGTCCATGAAGTCGGGCTGTGACAAATTGTTTTTAATATTTTGCAGCTGAAAGTAAGCAAAAACGACTACTTTACTCGTAAGCTCAAAATTCCTCAGAATATTTACAATTTGCATTTAGTTATCATATATCTGCACTGATTAAACTTCAAGCACTACTTAATCTAACAGGACAATACGAACATACAGAGCACACATGATCCGCATATATCTCAACCGCTAAATCATAAGAAATCTAACCATTAGGGCTCGGTGAAATGCTTGTAGCACATCAATGACAACTTCAGGCATCTTTTCTCCTAGAAAAGGAACAACAGGAAATAATCAATCCAGTGAAGCACACACATACGATGACATTCTTCCTGAAACTGAAAGCAGACATACGTACACTCATGAGAATGCAAGAGATAACATCGGTACCTGGACTATTTATCAATTGGGAAACTTCTATAATGCTCAAACCTTGGTCACCAGCCTTCTTAATGGCAGCATAAACAGTCCTAAAAACCTCAGGAGAGAGAAGCCTTGTTTGTCCCTGACCAGAAGGCATTGACATCAAATGTTCAGCAAAGGATGCCATAGCTTCCCAAGGTGACTCACTATGATCCCCAGCTACAGGGATTAAGGTATCTGAATTAAGAATTTCCTTTAAAGGTTCAGCATGAGGCGAACAATTGCTCTGACCCCAAACATTGTCTGATTGATGATGCCCATCGAGAAAAAGGTGTTCACAACTACAGTTGTTCTCATCTTTGAATGATTCTACAGCATTGGATATCAAAATTGCTGCACGACGCACAGATACCATGATACCTGGAAAGCCCTTTTCTCGGCGAGAAACAATTTCACCCTCACTTACTACCAAGGTTTTCTGTTTCTTAGCCTTATCCCCAAAGCAAGATTCATTTTTATCATTCTTACGCTTCAAGCTTCTCAAGTCTTCGACCTCTCCTACACCTTCATCGGGCAAGTGTGGAGAAATGGACATTTCACCAGAAGAAACTAGAGCAAACAACTGGAAAATGTCCCCGCACTGTAAATCTTCACTAAGATCTATTCCACCTTCCATAAGATCTTTTTCTTTTTCATGGAGCCAACTTGTAAATTTAGCAGATCTCTTTCCAGTATTGATTGGAAATTTTGACTTAGATACACCATGCAAGAACTGTTGTGAAAGTTCAAAAGGTTGATTACCGTTCCCCCCAACCTGTCAAAATGTGGAAGGTTGGAATAAAGGTTAAAAAAAAACAGAAAGCTCTTCTTAAATTAGCAGACGTAGAGATACAGAAGGCTACCAAATATAAAAAGACACAAGAGTAACAGATTTCTAGGCATTAAAGAAACAAAATTCTAAAGATGAACAAAGAAGATATGAGATAGCCAAAGATCAGAAAACATCAAATGGAAGTCTCAAATTCAGTTTCTAAGCGCAAGGCAAGTGAACAAGAAGAAATATACACCTGCTGATGTTTCCAACACGTGAGAGTTATGTTGCTCTTGAGTAATATTTATGATCCACTACCAAAGTGCTCATTTCATGATTTTTATCCACGTCTGACATGGTTAAAAGGCAGGTTTGACACTAAACAGGTTATTAAGTGATTTGTAAGATTAGGGCATTCACAACCTTTTACTTCATGCTTCAAGTCATGACTTCACCTTGTTTCAATAAGTGATTAATTCAAACAACTTGAACTCATGACTTGAAGCATGAAGTGCAAGGTTAATAGTAACAGGCTGGAGAACATTTCTGCGCTGCTTTTTTCTTCCCTTTCCTTTTGTCATCTTTATTCCATATGCGCACCACATAAAACATATATGTATGAATCACATGAACCTTGATTTGAGGAACATGTACGATATGAACACAGGTTCAGATACAGGTCAAATTATGGACAACAAAGGACAATAAAAAAAATTACATACTAAACGAAAACAGAAAAAAGATGATATTCAGATGGATCAAAGACACGAGGGAGTGACTTAGAACAAGAGCATTTCCAAGAAGCTAGATGAGTCACCACCAATTGAAGGCAAGGTGAAGGGAAAAAAGGTCAAAAGATACCAAGAACATGACCAAGAAGCAGGAGTGCTTTTTTTGGTTTTTGGAAGTGAGTTTAATTAAATGTATAGGTTGCACAAGGAGACAGGATGCTTATATACCAAGTACCAAACAATGACTTGATGGTGGACCACACTGGGACTTGAATCCACTGGCATAGCCAATTAACATATGATACAAACAATCAAAGAGCTAGAAAAACAGAACCAACCATGACTTTATTCTCTCGAAGGTAGTTAAAAGCCGCAAAAAGATCATGCTGTGAGTAACGCCGTAAAATTTCTGCCAGCAGATTTGGTACCATCGGTGCTGTTGAGGTACTCAAAAAGACAAGCTTAAATAGCTCTACAGCATTGGAAACGGCCAATGATTCATATACTCGTCTACTACCATTAATCCCTTCGTTCAAAATATTAATAAACTTCTGATGAAGGCGATGTCGTGATTTTCGGACAAAAGTTTGGTTTTGAACATCCTGACAAGGAGTATTTGATGCTACCAATTCAGATTCTTGAGAATCCTGCAAACGAAAAATATAGATTGTAGCCAATCAGCTTCAAAAAGTACTCAAAAGAACGCATATGAAAATGAAGAAGATATTAGCATATGTGATCAGCAGTGGGGATGGATTGTAAGTGCCAGATGCCGCAATAATAGTGCATATAGACATCACTGCGCATTCACATTATGGTGAAGCTTGAATAATGAAAAGGCTCCCGCTAAGCCCAACACATTATGGTGAAACTTGATTAATGAGAGTGAGTTAGATAGATAGATAGATAGATAGAGAGAGAGAGAGAGAGAGAGACAGACAGAGACAGAGAGAGAGAGAGAGAGAGAGAGAGAGAGAGAGAGCAACCATTCAATCACATGGATAGCTAACTAAATGTGTCAACCTGTGCCGAGTCTTTTTCAGATTGACTCTCATTCTCTTTTATTTTACTAATAATGAAAAGAAGCTCCGAAGGGAGCACGATCTTAGTTGAGAGGTTGTACTCTCAAATTAAAGACCTTAGAAGTAATCAACACCAAAGTATTAAGAAAATATTTTTGATGAGTAAAGTATTAAGAAAAGATAAGCAAGGATTAGGGGCATTTACATATCCTTCAACATTTCTGTTTAGATCTGACCACTCCTTGTATGCAGATCCAATTCTTTTGGAGGCCTCCAGTTTAGCCATCCTCTTACACCGGATAACCTCGTCAAGTGCTGCCTTTATGCTTTTGTCATCCATATCATCCCATGATTTGTCCTCAAAACCCGTCTCATGAGTAGGCTCATCACTATTAGAAAAACTATCGTTAAGAATGCTCACTGTTGAACTTCGCAGAAGTAGTCTGCAGTCATCTTTATTGAGTGACTCGTTCTGGGTTTTTCTCAGGTGTTTAGCATACCGCTCACTGAGCATGTTACAAAGCCTCATTATAGCTTTTCTAAAGTTTCTGTTACTGTTTAGTAATGCCATTCTTTTTTTACAGGTACTTGGAGGCGCTGGAATGTCTGGAAGTGAAGCCCAATCTGTGCGATAATATTTTGCACCCTGTGCTGCACGGTGTCGTACATATTGAATAATCAATTGCCTGAAAAGGAAAACCCATACCAGTTAAAGGAAAGAATATAGTTCTTACTTCTTATTAGGGAACTAATTCTACTATCAGAGTAGACAATTCATAAAATATGAAAGCATAGAAGTACCTATGCGACAGATATGCGTAAGATTAACCTCTACCCATCAGATAGCTTCAGCCAATTGATTCATACAATTATCACGTCTTTCTCTTCCAAACTATAATTTCTTGGCCATTTGGCATGGAAATTTATAAATGAGGACTTAATTGAATCATCCCCATGATTCCCAGGCTTTTCTCATGTGATTGACCAGTTGTTATTAATTTGGTAAATTGTTCTCATGGTCAACCACATATTTTTTACATCTTTCTTCTTTACCTGTCAGCTTCATCTGTCCATGAAAACCTTCTCTGACGAGTTGAATTACTCTTTGGAAAGGTACAACGACTGATAAACGAATAATATTCGTCTTCACTTGGCCCTGGATCCTCTGCAGTTCCTAGATGATCGTCCTCCGGAATTGGTTCCAAATGAAAGATATGCTCTCCGGAATGAGTGGCCAAAAGATCTTTTTCTTCCATGGATTGGTTAACTGTACCAAGTAAGGAATCAAATCTCTGTTGATCAAACTGTCCAGTTTCTGTGTCAACTCTGGTGTGCTTTATTGACCTCACTTCTGGAGATCTTTCCCCAGTCCGGGAAGATGAAGTGCGTTTCCTTCTTAGGGACTGGAATTCATTCTGCTTACCCTGAAATCTATTAAGCCGTTGTTGTCGCTTGTCATAATAAACACGAAGCACCTGACAAGTGGAATTTGAGAGACAAAAAGGCATGATGCCGCACAGGGTGGGGGGAGAGAAACCCATCAAACTTTGTTTAGAGCAAGCCAAAAAAGAAAAGGAAGTGACTGCTGATCATGATACTAACAAGCAAATGAGACTCAAAAGAAAAAAAAAACAATCATATTTTTCAACCTCAGAAAGAGGACTTCTTATATGCATTCATATCCATACATACGTCTCAGAAAAATTAAAGGCAGCTGAATATCATCCATATCATAAGAACATCATAGTACTTTGTGGACTGTAAGAAAGAGATCCTGACATCTATACTCTAAATCCAAGTAACCAAGAAGATATATTCCATCAAATTCACCCTCCCCTTGAGAAATGCCCTTAGGCTAAAAGAGAATGCCCTATCACATCGTAATTACAAATTCAGGCAATAAGGGTAACAAATTATGAACCATGATAGACATCCTTTGATGGAAACTAGAAGACAAACTAACCTGCTCTAAGGTCAGGTTAAGATCCTTTGCAACCTTCTCACAATCCTTATAAGAAAGTTTCTCATTTACGTCATCCTGCACTACGCGCTTTAGGAGCTCAGCACGCTGATCAGCTGTCATAACCCGAACTGAGGCCCATGACCGAAAAAGGAAAACCTACAAAATAAAGGTATTTAAAAAATAGGATTCTGTAGACACTGAATTGATATAAAAGTTTTGGTTTTGGTATCCCCACTGTTAGGAACCTCATAGACCTGGCAAAGCCTAAAGCAACAAACACAAGCAGACTGTACAAATTTAAGGATGTGACTGCTATATCATTAACCCAGTCATTGAAATGTTTTAGATAAAAAATGACAGCATGCATGTTAGATAAAGTTTGAAATCATTCTATGTAGACAATCATAGAAAAAATTACCCCAAATGCATACCTCATGAACAGCAGATCCAGGAAATGCAAGTAATGCAGATCTGAGGTCAGCAGCAGCATAACAATACTCCAAAGTTTGCCAATACTCATCAACGGCTGCTCTACTTGACAGTATAAAGTCATGTCTCATTCGTGGGCGGAGATCAAGAGCTCTAAGACTCAAAGATGTAGCATATTTTGAAAGCGGTTCTTCTATGTAAGGCTTAAGCTCCATTGCATGTGTAAAACTGGCATGGGGAACCTCCACTCCATTAAAATGTCCATCAGTTATCATCCGAATCAACTACGTAAAAAAATAAGCTGTTAGCCAAGATAACAATAATATGCAACAATGTAGAAGCATATTGATACCATTCCTCAGCAACCCTAATCCAAAAGGAGGACAGTGAAGAAACTGTCCAACACTACGTATATGGCAGCTAGAGCTGTCAACATAATGGGTAACAATCTGAGTTCAACCAAACTAAGAGTTAATTTTTTACCTAATTAAATTAACCAGTTCCAAACCCAGATAGGCTCATTTAGGTACTTGGATCTTGCTAAATCAGCATCCTACTTATTTACAAATAGTTGCATAACCCACAGAGATAATTACTGCAAAAATATTATATCCTTCTAAACATAAGCAATAAGACAAATCAAGAAAGCTTGCAACATCCTTCACCTAATATTCAAACAAAATACAAACGGAGTGTTTGCTGAACAAGAGTCTCAATCAAATAAAGATTCCACACTGCCATAATATATACCATTGGTATGAAAGAAAAGCATTTTCTTTCATCTAAGCATATTAATATTGGCATGTCAGCTGCTTTATTGGGACCATGCCCGAGTAGTTGACTAAAAGTACACCACAGCCAGAACTTCGAAATCAAGCATAAAATGGAGGTTCAGGTTAAATGGATAACATGCAGCAGTCAATATGACAGGATGGGTAACACTAACACAGAAACTATTTTAAGCAAGCAAGAAATAAACCTTCAAGCGTCGTAAAATGTCGACAATCAATGAAAGCCTTCCAGTAGCATGTGTATCCATCAGATGCCTGTACTCTTGAACAGGAAGATCAGAGAGAAGCAATCCCCTTTTACACTTGTCAATCATATCATCAAACTTCTGAATGGACCCCACAACTTGTAAGAATAGATCGACTGGAATGGCCTTAACTGCTGCTTCTAGTGAAAACAATTTACTACTTCGAGGGCCATTCAGCTCGAAGATATGTTTTTCAGATGATAAAGCATCACTAGAACCAGAAGAACTACTTACGTAATCCCACAGAAAGCAATGGAGCAGCTTTGCACGAACCATTTTTGCCAATATAAATCCATTAGCACGCATGGCTTCAGACCTAACAGCTTGGATATCAGAACCTACAAGGCTCTGAGTCCTCTGAACACCGTTCAATACAGGAACCGATCCTTCATTCTTCCCACGAGAGGAGCCCTGGCCACGACTTTGCATCTCAAAAGACCTATATCTATCATGAATTTCACCAAGTAGTTCGGGAGATAAACTTTGAACAGATGGGTGCAGAACCACCTGAGTCATACGGCTACGACCAAAATTTGTGACAACAGGAGCATTAATGTGTATGCATTTGCAGTGCCCTTGCTGCTGAAGTTTGTTAAGAATTCGGTCAATGGTCTTCCTGTCAGTTGTTGTGCACTTGTCCTTTTCAAGACTCACAAGCCACTTATACAGCTCACCTCTCAGAATGAACTTCTGATCCTGAACAAGAATAATTGACATATTGGTTATACTTATTGAAATGTAGAACAGTGAACAAAAAAAAATAACAACCTCACTCCAGCCCTTCCCTGGAAATAAGACTTCAAGAAAGGGGTGGTGACAAAAACCTGTAACCGTTCCAGTATTCTTTGCTCCCTTCGAGCGCCATCCAAAGTCAAAGTCAAACATGGATACCTCTGATGTGATCCAGAATTAAGTGGCTTCAAGACAGCAAGAGGTGGTGTTTCTGATGAAGCGACATTGGTTTCCATCCCTGTGCTCACAATATTAAGTTCCGGATCAGAAAGAGTCCCTCTTGGTTCAAGGAGCAGGTTGCTTGGACAGCGAAGCATACAGGTAGACTCGCCATCCCCAGGAGATTCCTGAGAAAGCTCAGTATCAACTTGTCCATTTACCAATTTTCCAGGAGAAGCAACATTGCCTCTGGAAGTTGATGGATCACACTCTGGAAAAATATGAGCTGATCTCTTGTAAGCATCTAGATTGTCAACATCTGGATTGGAAACTTTATTTCCAGGAACAACATTTTTTGATGTATTCAAAAATGCTTCAGCAGTTTCAGGACTGAAATTCCTGGATGTCCAAACTCGATACACCACACATTTTTTGTGGTTTTCTGCCTGCAGCTCCATTCCAAATCTAGAGAACATATTAACCAGCCGGTTATAGTTCTTTTTGTTGTCAATCCCCAGCCTTTTGCACACCTGATTGAGAAAATATGAATGTGCAGGTGAATTGATAGTTGAAATACATAATGCATTTGTACAGACGTAAACTCTACCAAAAGCACCATTACAAGGACGATGCAAATAATAGAAGAAAAAATTATATGTGCCACCGGCAGGATTAAACTACAGAAAAACAAACAAACTCATGCCATTACTAACTAGTAGACTGACTTGATATAACTTCCAATGCAGTTATAAATCAGAAACTTTACAGCATTGGACACTACAGGCATAACTTAATTAGTTCAAGTATGGCCCATGGCATATGTATCAAGCATGCTTGTCAGAACAATTGTGTGTCTATGTGTCGTATTCATCGAACCCTCAAATCCAAGACACAGGGACCTAAAATTTAGATAACCATACTTCCTGATCTCCACTATAGAAGAAATTGTTTTCATACCATATCAAATAAGGAATAAGCACCTTATTTCAGGTATTTTCCGTAAAAGCTCTTCACAAACAAGCAATGTGTAAACCTTTTCATCTGTTGAAACCATTGTAACGTAATATAAGACAACTCCTCATACTTCATGTTTCACTCTCACATCACCGAAGTCACTGTGGCGTGGTATTCAGAATGTTTTAAATCTTGAGGTTCGCACAATTGGATTAAAACATGACCAGCTTAAGAGAAGGGGTAGATAAAGACACACAGGAATAGGGTGGGGCACTTTCAGCAAGCATATTCTGTTTAAGGTGGGGAATGGTGTTAGTATCAGCTTTTGGCATGATCATTGGTGTGGTGATAAGCCTTTGAGTCTTTCTTTCCCATTGGTCTTCTCTTTATCTCGTTGCAAGGAGGCTATGGTGGCGGATTGTTTAGTGAATGATGGTGTTCATGTGGTGTGGAATGTCCCTTTCTCTAGAGCTGCCAATGATTGGGAGATGGAAGATTTTGGTTCTTTCTTTGCTTTGTTGTATAGGGTTGTTGTTAACAGAGGGAAGGATGATGTGATAGTTTGGATGTGCACTAAGGATGGGTGTTTTCTGTGAAGTCGATGTATGACTTGCTTAGATGTGGGTCTGGTCTCTCTTTCCCTTGGAAGGGGGTTTGGAGGTCCTTGTGTCCTATGAGAGTTTCCTTCTTTGTGTGCGAGGCGTCTCATGGTAGGAGTTTAACTATCCATAATCTTCGGAGAAGGGGTTTTATCTTGGCAGATTGGTGTTTCTTATGCCATGGTGCTGGGGAATCTATTAGTCATGTCCTGTTGCATTGTCCCTACGCGAGTGGGCTGTGGTCTCATGTGCTCTGTATTCTGAATCTTCAATGGGTTATGCCAGAGAAAGTGGAAGATGTGTTGTGGTGTTGGAAGGAGGCTTAAAAACCCTTTCGCTAAGGCTATTTGGAGATTGATACCCCATTGTATCTGGTAGTGCCTTTGGCGGGAGCGTAATTATAGATGTTTTGAGGATTGTTCTTTGTCTTTGGATAGGTTGAAGGGTGTTTTGTTGTCTTTACTTTTCTGTTGGGCGAACTCGATGCTTGGTTGCCCTTTTCTAGATTTTGTTGATTTCCTTAGTTTTCTTGCTTGTTTGGAGTAGTGATGACGGTATAGTCTTTTGTACTGTTTTTTCTATTTCTAATGAGATTGGCTTATTCATAAAAAAAAAGAGACTCACATAGGAATCAAAAAACATTAAAGAAATATTCCCAAAAGTAAAATCACCTACAGGAGGAACACCAATGTAAATAAAGCAAAGACCAAAAGTAATGCACACACCTCCATCACAGTCAAGCCCTCCAATCCAGCTGCATCAATCATATCATAAATCTGATGCTCAATAGGAAGCTCGACAAGTTGATCAGTGACTTGATGTTTCTTTCCAAAGCTCACTTGTCGCTCTTCCTCTAAATGAGTATCACCACATCGAAGGGTTTTTGGCCCAAAATTCTTTGGGGAAAACTCTTTCAACAAACGCAGACAAGACTCAATCTGAATGCCCAGAGGAAAAAATATTTGGTTAACCAAACCAAGAATAACAGTCCAAACTTTTCCTATAGAGGAACACAAATATATATTTTTTATAAGTATAAAGAATATATTGCATGCTGAAATATAACAACTGTTAAAAGAGGAGAGATAGGGAGAGGGAGAGAGAGAGAGAGAGAGAGAGAGAGAGAGAACCAAAATAATTGTGTCAGAAAGGGATGCATATTTCCAGAGATAGGTTGCTAAGGGGAAAGGTACCAAGGTAAATTAAAGGGACAAGAATATTCTAACATGCAACCAAGGATACACAATATTTGTAAGGCAGGTTTTTAAGCCTACCTTCCCATTCACTTTAGCATCAAACTGCTCCACAATGCAGGCATCTTTTAATCTCTCACAAATCTGCAAGCATGTTGTGCAGGGAACCATGTGGGGAAAATGATCACAGGTAACAAACCAATGAAGTAGATAAGCCAAAAGTATAGATAAACAGTTGAGCTGAATTTACTTTTCTCCAGTTTTTATGCCCTGAAGGAGCTCCACAATAACCGAGATCCTTTTTTATATCCGAGACAACAAGAACCTTCAATAAAAGAATGGAGTGAAACACAATCAGCATCAAGTGTATATAGTAATTGGAGAGGCCAACAAACTTCAATAGGATTGACCTTGTCATTGGCTTCTTGAAGTTTATCACAGACAGCTTTCATTGCTGGTATATAATCCTTGACATGCACATCCTGTTTTACACATATTCCAGACAAACCATCTCTATTTGCAGCACTTCCATCTGCATCCCCTAGACTCTCCATTATCTGTTCTTCGTTGGTAATCTCAATTTTTTGTTGGGAGCCCAATGCTTTTGCATACCGATAGAGGTACATTAAATTGGTAGTCACGCATGGACTATTTTTTAACTCCCCTTCATTGCAAGCTTCTTTTGTTCTTACAACTGCAGATTGCCTCACAATCAATCCTTGACATTCAAGATTCCTCACTACATAAAACAAGTTCTTCCCTTCAATCCCAAATTCCTTGCCAAGTTGACTTTGAGTAATCCCATTGGTTCTGCAAGTACCAATGTGTTAATGCCCAGTCATTAACCTAGTTAACCAACCAACGCTTTTCTCTCAGTCCAACACAGGAAACATGAAAAATCAAGTGGACCACGGTTCTCAAAGTTAATTGCAACACTCGCAGATTTCCCATCAAAGCTACAAAAAAAGAAAGAAAAGGAGGGCTAGTTCAATCCAACCCTAATGTAAAATGAAAAGAGGATTATGAGAATTGAAGGTGGTGTTTGCAGGAAGATTCCCGGCAAGTTGTCAGGGAAGCCACGGCATATCACGCCACGGAAACTAACTTAGCGCGAAAACACAATGTCGTCATAAACACACAGTTCATCTATTTGAGCAACATCCCCGGTGCCTACTTCATACACAAGTAATATGCAACAAAGCCGCCATATTAACTCGTACACAAACCAAAAATGCAGCTAACTAGACCTTACCTAGCGATGGCGAGGCGTTCAAGGGCGCGTCTTTGTGGGGAAGACATGTTGGCATTGGCAGACTGGACCCTGTAGAGCCCAACAAAGTTATCCCTCAAATGTTCCTTGGCAACAATCTTCAAGTTCAGCTCCTGGGCATCTTCAAAAGACTGAATTAAAGGGTCAGAGGAACTGTGTATGACTTTTTGGGATTGGAACTGAAGGGTCGGAACGCTTAGTAGTCCGGCCCAGACGGCCTTCTTGACTCCCGGGGAAAGGTCGAGGTTAGAGGACGAGAGGACAGGGTGGAGCCGGGTCCAGAGAGTCGGGAGAGCGACACCGTTTTGGCCCTGTGAACAGATTTCCTCGAGCGCTGAGTTGATGATCGAGTCCATCGAAAAGCATAGTAGGAGATGGAGTTTATTTGATGTTTCGTTAAATTCGTCTTCTACGGTGCTTCGTGCGTCGGTGCGTGTGTATGTATGCAAGTGCGTCAGCGATAACGGGGGGTATAATTGTATAAATATGTTGGGAATTGACGAGATTGATTGTGGAGAGTAGGATGGCGGGACAAGAAGGGTTCGAACAGGCCGAACAAAGGGACGAGAGAAGATAGGAAGGGCGTCGACCTTGGTGTCTGTTACGAGGTTGGGACGAGAGCCGGAAAAAATGTTTTCGGATTATGTGGTCGGAGTCCAGTACCTCAGGTTGTACTGTGTAGTTACGCTAAATTGAGGTTTTTTTTCTTCCTTTTTATTTGCTTGGAACTTTTTTTTCTCATCTCTTTTCTTTTCTTTTCTTTTTCAGTTATTTAGGTTATGTTTGCTAAAAAAAAATTTACAAAATATTTCACCAACTCACGATAAAATATTATAATATAATCTCTCTCCCATCAAATCATAACTTTTCACTACAAAAAATATAAAAAATTATTTCTCTCTTCAATTTTTCACTAAACCAAATATCATCACTGAATCCAATACCAAAAATTTTACATAACAAACATACCCTTAATTTCTCTCCTTAGATATCTAAAATTTTGACCTCAACCAAATAATTATATAAAATTATATCTCCATCGAATCATCATTTTTCTCTCTAAATAAATATAAAAAATTTATTTAAATCATCTTTCGTTATTTTTTCACCAACTTCAACACCTAAAAATTTTTACTACCTCAAAATTTTAACAATTAAACATCACTCCCCCTAATATGCTTTGGTATTTCTTAGTCACTCCAAAATTTTGACCTAATATAATAATCATAAAATATTCTTTTTCTCCTATCAAATCATCATTTTTTTACTATAATAAATATAAAAAATTCATTCAAATAATCTCGCTCTTCACTTTTTCATTAACTTCAACACACCAACATTTTAATCACTTTGAAATTTTAACAATATTTAGTTTTTTTAATTGTAGAATAATAAAAAAATTAGGATATGAAAAAATTGCATAAACAAAAATATTGAATTAATTTTTATATTTATTATAGTAAAAATGATGATTTGATGGAGAGATATAATTTTTTTATATTAAGCTAAAATTTTGGCCAAACGCCACCAAACCAGAACTGCCCTAAAAGTAACTATTTATAAACATACCTACCGAACAGAGATCTTCATCTACCATTACAAAGCAATCATTCACTAAAGCAACCTGTGCCACCCTCTCTAACCCTTTCTCTCTCTAAACTCTCTCTGTTTTCCTCAAACCAGCGCCGCCCTAGGGGAGGATGGGAGCTTCGGCTCCTTCCTCTTCCCCCCCCCATTTTTCTTCTTCCTCTTCCCCCTCCTTGCTCCTCCTCGCTGGGTTGTTGTTTGACTATTTGTTTTTGTGGTTTTTTTTTCAGGTGGCTTCCGCGTGGCTGAGAGCTTTTTTAGCCGTGATCTACGCAAATGGCCCATAGCTACTCTCAAACTACTCAGATCTACGTTGCGCCGCTTCTTCGACTCACAAACGATGGCGCATGTGCCTACACGCGCCTTATGCGCTGCGTGTGGATCTGATGCGCCGTTGCCTTTGGTCGTGCATGAAGCCCCCTCTGCCGCTCGAAATTTGCTCCTCTTCCCAAACATGGCCTTTGTAGCTTCTACCCTCTCCTCTAGGTTGTGAAACTCTTCTGACTTGCCACCACTCGCTGCCTCCACCTTTGCCACTACCGCCGCAACAACCATCTCCCGCCAAGTTCTGGCCAGTATTGACTATGTTATGCTTTTGCCCATTTGGGCTTGCCTATTTGTTTACGGTATGTTTAGATTTTTATGTGTGTTTCTTTGTTACTTGTTTATTTTATGTGGTTTTGTGTTGCAATTACATCTGGATTTGCATGTTAAGTGCTCAAAGGGAGAAGGAGAGACGACACTCTCCTTCAGCTGCAGTTGTCACTGCCTTGTGCGTTGATTTTTTTTCTTTCAATGGGCTTTCGGGCTCATTTTCCCTGGGTCTTCCCATGTTTCCCAGGACCCTTGTGTCTTCTCGCTTCAGGCCTCGTGCTCGCCACAACTGAGGACCTAATGTCCTCCATTTAAGGCTTCGACCCTCTGAACTAGCTGCTGGCCCTTTGGGTCCTTTTTTGTAATTTCTAGACTGTAATTTTCTTTGTGCTTTCAATATATAAAATTGGTTGTTTCATTAAAAAAAACAATCATTCGGTGTGCATTTTTGTATGTTATCAATCTACTTTGTATATAATCTTAAAAATTACCTTTATAACAGCTTCTTTCTAGATAATTTGATCAAGAAATCATGAAACTGAATCAGCTTGCTGGCTCTATTTCTTGTTTACGTTTTACATTGCCCATTGTGTTAGTTGGTTTTGGAGTGGTTGAATGGTCAAGCCTCCTCTTATTGTACCTTTTATGTTAGTAATAGAGATAAGTACATTTTTCACCCATCAACTACCAGCTCTATGATACATTGCACCTTAAACTACCCATTTTTACACATTACACCCTCCAACTATTAATGTTAAACAATTTGCACCCTTCATCTGCCAATAATAACCTTAAAAAATTAATGAATTTACAACAAAATCTTCAATATATGCAAAGTAGATCAAATACATTATTGTCATTTTAGTCTAAAAATTAGACAAATGGTGCAAAGTGTCTAAAATTAATAGTTAGAGGGTGTAATGTGTAAAAAATTGCAGTTTATGGTAGGGTTGTCCATTGGCTGGTCTGGTCCGGTTCGGTCTGGTCCAGCCGGCCATTTTGTGAAGTGTGTATACCGGACCGAACCGGTCATTCTAACAGACCGGTCTGGTCTCCGGTTTCACCGGTCCGGTCTGGGCCTGTTTGGGCCATGCCATTTTTGGCCGGTTTGAAGTGGTATACTCCGGTCTAGTTCCAGTTTTCCACATGGGTAACCCGAAATCGGACCGAAGTATATCGCTATCGGTCTGGTTTGTCCAAAACCGGTCCGGTTCTGGCCGGATTTGGCCAAAATCGGTCCGGTTTCAGTCCGGGTTGGCCGGTCCGACCGGTTTGGTGGACAACCCTAGTTTATGGTACAAATTGCATAATTTGTGGGTGAAAAATATATTTTTCCCTTAGTAATATAATAGTACAAAACAAATATCGCAAAATCCATGTTCGTACTTCATCCTGTCAGCACGTTTAAGCCCAAAGTCGAGACCTAGGATATGTTCGTTTTCACACTTTTTTCAGGATTCTAAGTATATTCACAAATCTACCACCGAACATATTCAGAATTCAAACGCAAACACCAATACATTTTACACAATCTCCAACAATTTTTTAATTTTTTATTCAACATAAATTTTCTCTCTCTATACTTTTTCACATAACTTCAATATTTTTTTATTAAACAATTACATCAAATCATTTATCTCTCCACTTTACACAAAAACCAATAAAAATACTATTCAACATAAAAATTCACAACTTATCTAAAATCCTACATTTTTACTCAAAACGAAGATAACCCTAACTCCAACCACTTTCTGGAAAAGTTGGTAGGTTTGGAACCATGCTGCAACCATGTAGGACCAAAATTCGTATCTTTTCTTTACACAATAACAAATGTTTTTATGTGCTTGTTGGGATCTACTCGTTTCTCCTCTTGTATACTTGTTGCTCAGTTTATGCTAATGTTATCTTGTTAAACGAAGATCATCCTAATTTTTGTGAAATCATCATTATTTTGGAATATAATTAGACCAAACCGTAATATGTATACAAAATTATGATATGACAGCAAAGTTACTGAATGTGACTTATCTATTGAATCTACAACAATATGAGTTTGATTCACAAAAAATCACTGTATCACACAGATAGTTCATACCACCCTGCCATGGATTTAAGTCTGTATATATATATATATATATAAATGTAATCTATGGTGAAACAAAGATTAAAGGCATGTTCGTTGTAGTAAAATTTTAAGAATATTTAGGTGTGAATATTTAGGTGATGCTGGAGTTTTATTAGTATTTGTGTAGAAATTGTTGAGTTGTGTTGATGTTTGTCAAACAAAATAATTATGATTTGTAAGGTTGTTGTTTGTAAATTATTTTTTACTGGGATGAGTGAAAAAAATAAAATATAAAATAATATTTAAGTTAATGTTTATTTATAATATTTATTATAATTTCTGATTTTTTTATATTATTATAATGCATATATTAGAAAGGTATTGAATTGGTTAAAAAAATCGAAAAAAGAAGAAGACAAATGAGTAGAAGAAACGTACAAATGCCAGAGATTTCGTCCATGTTACACATCAATAGTCGTGCTGGGGAATCGAAAAAGACTGTCATAATGGGTGTAGGTTAAATTTCAAAATTAACCTCAGCAACTCCGCAGCGTGTATAAAGACAAGTGATGGCTATTCCGTCCATCCGCATGTCCTGCAATTAATATCATATGAATTTGTGGAGCCATATGTTTTTTAAAACTTCATTTTGTCCTTCCTTATTTATATCTTTCACTAATTAACAAAGGATGCATTGGTAATTTGAAAACTTCAATGGTAGGGCAAAATTGAAAAATATTTGTTTGTAGTCTAGACTCAAACATGTTCGATTTGTAATTGGTTGTTTTTGGATTCAAATTCTTAAAAATATAAAGGAAACGAACATCCCATAAGGGTGTTTGCAAACAAACTTTTTGAAGGTTTATAAGAGTCGGTGAAAAAGAGGAAAGATATTATACTTTTTTTTTTTTGTTTATCAAAATTTTCAAACACCACCAAAAGTATTAACATACCTCCAAAGTAAAATTCTATTAGGTGATGTTTGACCATCAATTTTTTTTAAGAGGATGTTTGGATAATAAAAATATTAAACATTTTTTATAGTAATTTAAAAACTCAAAATTTTTACAACCAAATATCGAAATCTCAATTTGTTGTACACAAATTCGGAAAATTCCAACACAAATTTTCAACCTTTCAACCAACTTTATTATTTTTTCATTAAAAAAAGCCAATCAAATTTTCTCTCTCCTTAATTTTTAACAAACTTCATTATTTTTTCAAAAATCCACAAAAAATCAAAATCTCAAAATTTTCTCTAAAGAAATTCAAAATTCTTAAAAATTTTGCTCCTCCAACATTATAACTTTCTGAAAAAATAAGAGATAAATCACTTAGCAGGTCAGTTTGGTAAAACCTCCTATGCAACCAACGGGATCGAATGCTTATTATATGGTCTAATCCACATGGACAGCCAGGATGATCTCGAAAGACCATTACTCGGAATCTCCCCTTGATCAATATATGTCATCATATCCACATAAAGGAGCATGTCCAGTCTTTTACACAACATACCAATACAATATTTCCTCATCAGACAACGTATGAACCGCAAAGTACTCCAGATGCGAAGTAAACGAGGACCCGACTAGGACACAGAAATATCTAATGCCTCCAGCCTATAGTGTAGAGAGGGTGGGGGAGAGAGACGTTATCGGCTTTCAGTCTCTGCCTTGTATCTGAGATAGAGTACTGTCCATCAAATCTCGGCGCAAACCCTCTCGCAGTCTATGCTTCTTTCATGATTTCAGGGTCTCCTTCCAGCTGCTCAGACAGAGATTTGATTATTTTCCTATAAATTCTTTATCGGCTGAAAAAAAAACTCATCTTTCTCGAGAAATTCCTTACTTTCTCACCGTCTAACCGAAATTCTGTCTGTCTCTCCTTCCTGAAATGTTAAATGTTTGCCAGGTAAGAGAAAGTGAATGTGGATGTTATTCGTCCCTTTCAATGTGGTTATTTTGTTCTTGTATTCTTTGGCGTTTATGTTTAGATTATCTTGAGAAAAACTTTCCTCTTTGTACTTGTTCCCTGAATTCGAACGCCTTTGTTTTGTTTTGTTTTTTTTCCAATTTAGATCCCTACGGAATATATCTCATACAATTTTCAAGAGACCTGGTTTTTTGTTTCCTCCACTTTTGACAAATATAAATCTCTCTTTTATGATCAATTGCTTGTTTTTGCAGTGTACGATTTCCACTCCTCGGTGTCAATTTATCATTTTCTTTGTTTTGTGCTTACCGTGTTTACTGCAGCAAAAAGGACTTTTTATGCTACATTTTTTTCGTGTCTCGTAGTGTTGAAATAACTTAATCTTTTCTTTGTGTGTATTTTGTTCTCTCGCGGAAGGACTTTTCTTCTAGGTTGTGTGGCCTTGACCGGTATTTGGGGGTCATTCAGATTCTTCTCCACTCAAAATCAGAACATGGAATTAGTGCTTTTTGTGGAGAAAACAAAAAGAAAAAGTATACTTTTTTGTGGAAAAGGGGCATGCGTTTACATCACAAACTGATGCCGAACTCTAATTTTCGACTTTGTAATTCTCTCTTATGCTCCACTTTACTAACCAACTGCTTGGTTGAGGAGAAAAGGCCGAAAATAAAATTAAGAAACAATTTCTGAGTGTTATGGTTTATGTTGGTTCCCCTGGAATTTCATATTACACCCATGAGATAAGCCAAATTCTTCCCTGACACAACTGAGTTGGGGATTTTGTTTCAGCGGGATCCCAAGTGATAGGAAAATTCGAGGTTTCCTTTAGGTTCCTGCATTTTTTTGGCAACCAATGTCAGATTCAATAGTCTCTCATGTTTGCATGTTGACTTCCTTTCTCTCCCCTTGAAATTATGCAGAAACTACATGAATTTCCATTATATTTTGCTAATCATTTCAGCTTATTTCTTGCTTTGCTGTTTCTGCTGCAGGACCGGCGCTGGTTTTGATTGAATCAAATTTCAATTGAAATGGAAGGTGATATATTTTCCGGCATAGGAAATGCCAACCAAGTAGATGGCAAGGTTTTGCAGACATTTCAGAAGAACTTTGTGCAAGTCCAGGACATTTTAGACCAGAACAGGCTGCTAATCAACGAGATCAACCAAAACCATGAGTCGAAGATTCCAGATAACTTGAGCAGAAATGTGGGCTTGATTAGAGAGCTAAATAACAATATCAGAAGGGTGGTTGATCTCTATGCAGATCTTTCTAGCTCTTTTACCAAGTCAGTAGAGGCTTCATCGGAAGGAGAATCAGGTGGGAGTTTGAAATCCAATGGAAAGGCAAGCCAGAAGAGAATTAGATCCGGTTAATTGATTTCATAGAGCTTTCGTGTCTATTCTGCACATCTCCACTGTTGAATAAGAATGATTATTTCAGTACCAGAAGGGAAAGATATGATTAGATTGTGTTACTCTTCTGTTTTAGCTATAAAGTGTTTGAAGCTTTATGCTTTATTGTAATCTCACAATTGTCAGTGACTCAGTGCAATAATATTTTTTACCAAATTGTCAGATTCTAATTCAATGTAATTTTTTTAACTCTTTGGACTCGAACCATGTTTTTGTTATTAGTAAAACTGTAAAACTTCTGAGTTTTGAAAGCCTATGCCTGTACTGCTCGACCATATGGGTACTTGTGCTGGTTTATAATTAGTTTGGTGAATTCATCTGTACTCTGTTGAACATGAATTGTTGCCTTGTTTGATTGCTAAGAAGTCACTAATCAAATTTGGCCATCTAAGTTCCTCTCAGCTTTTAGAAATGATCGAAGGGGCCGAATTCCGATTTCTCTGTTAAGTAATCTCCTTCAGGATCCATGATCTGCTTTTGGTGAAGACTCTCAACTAGTCTCTTTATTCTAACCCCATGTCTGTCAAAATGGAATTCCTTCTGTTGTCCTTACCTTGGCTGAGGATCGCAGAGGAGGGATGGAAATTAAAGTTTCTTTCAGCCCACAAGACAGCAAGATCTTAAGACTTATAACCTCTGATTACCATTTACTCAGCAGTCTGTCATTGTGGGGATCAAAGAACCGGCAATTCTGCAGTGATTATGAGAATTTTGGGGGTTTCTGGGTGGAAGCGAATTAAAGAAAGGAATTTGGGGGATATATATATATTTCTTATCTCAACACCACAAGTTTGGAATCTCGTGTAGTGGATTGGTATCCTTTGACTAATATTTTGTCCTACTCAATGGAAATATCTTGGTTATTCTTAATATGAAAATGATGGATTAGAGTCACTGTATAACTATACAAAGGAAAGCATCAGTGCTCGAAGGGACAAAAAGGACAACCAAAGGGCCCAGTGATTTTTGAAGAGGTAGAAATGGTGGAATATGCTTTGTCCTTTATCCAGATTCTCTTCTTGCATACATAATTCATACTCTCTTCTTCGAAGTCATCGAGGTTGTAAAAATGCCTTTTAACATTGAATTTTCTTCCCCTGACACGCTAATCTCACAAACACCCTATTTGATCGTACTTTTGTTGGTGGACCCAGTAGCTTAAATAATATCTCTTTTGTGTTTTTTCTTGGAACCATTCAGTAGCTTTCTGGATATGGTTGCGAGACCCCATGTGAGCATTCGCTTTTCATAGGTAGCTAGTTTTCTTGTACCCTTCTCCTCTTTCTCTTCTCTCTCCCCAAACCAAAAAAAAAGAAAGAAAAAAAAATCCACTGTTTGTTCAGAAATTGATCATTGGTGAACTGGAGATCACCCCATCCCATTCACTCATTGGTAGAGCTGAAGTGGAATGAGTCATGCAAGATCAAGCGCAACAGATGGTTTTACGCGTTGTACTTGGATCCAACCAAAGTTTTCTCGAAAATCTTATTCTGCAGCGGTGCTTGACTTTAATTTAATTTGTTGTTTTCTGCTCAGACGATTGATCTTTATGAGATGAAGTTTGGACCAATGAAACAAATACAAAATGGAACAACTGGGATTCCACCAGATTGTCCAGATCCTGAAAAAAAGGAGCTTTAATGGATTATTGGCTTGTGTAACCACTGAAGCCGAGAAAATTGGATCTATTGGACTTGGAACTGGCTAGGGAGCAATCAAACTTGGAGTGCCGGATCATCCAGAGCGGGATATTGGTTTTTAATTAGCAACTTGCTCTTTCGACAAATAGACAGCATAGAATTAACATCCCCCTCAATTACTAGACGTTGACATGCTACTCTGTAGTCGATCAAGGTGCTGAGATTTGTGCATGTTGGCTACAAATGCACGAGAAACTTTTGATCAGGCAAACAATTCTATTTTTAGGAATAAGATAAGGCAGTGAATAAAATCTAGGGGAATCTCAACGTCTGTGATAAGGAATGGGAAAGGAGATGTCGTTCCAAAAATAGCACAGGCATGCTCTCCATATCAAGTCGTGGAATGAAGATTTGAGTCCGTACACAGTAATTTATCTTCTGTATGTTTTCTCTTCCCTTCTCGTATCGTGGATTCCTGGGAGAGTACGAGTATGTGTCAATTTGGATTTTGGGGTCCCCCTAGCCAAGCTTCCTCATCGGAGGACATTTCTGAGAACATCACTCAATTATTTTTTCAGAAGTATTAGGTAAACTCTACAAAATAATAATAATAAAGCATCATCCAGAAAAGCATCACATGTCCTTCCATTTTTAACACGCCATATGATAGTAGTAAAGACATGAGAAAAACGAGATGATTCATCAATTTATCAAACAGAAGCGGGGGTAGATTTAAACAAAAAGAAGAAAAAAGATGGTGATGTAGCCCAGTAAGGTTTCCAGCGTTGGGATTTGACCACTACTTGAAATGATAGATTAGGTAGTATTCCATATGGTCATCCCTGGATCATCACTCTTACCCATCAGTAAAGGGTAAATGCACTGTGTTTGAAGGCGAAAAGAGAAAAACTCACTCGTACACGGTTGACTCTCATGCAAACCATTTACTGAGAACACTGCCAGGGAGCCAAAATAAAGGAGATCCAAGTCTATGTGCACGGTTTGAGTGAGATTACTGAAGCTGCTGGTCTGCTTTCTGCACTTCTAGCCAAGCACTCTTGCCAATCTGAAACCTTCTCGTCTCCATTGACCACCTATGGCCACTCAGAGCAGAGAACATTTTTGAGTAACTGTGATAATGAAGAAGAAAGTGACATGGTTAAAAAATATAAGGGTGGACAAGAAAATCATCCCACTGACCCTATGCCTTTGAAATGGGTTGACTTCGTATTCTCAAACTATCTTTCAGCCTACAGCTTATTTTAGTATAACAACTTCGTGATGATTTAATTTCATAGCAAAGACTCCAACTTTGCTGTGTTAGTGGACATTCCCAGAGGCGTCTGTGTTAGGCGGGAACCTAGGGTTATGTTCGTTTTGAGAAAAATATAGGATTTTAGAGAAGTTGTGAATTTTTATGTTGAATAGTGTTTTATTGGTATTTGTGTAAAGTGGAGAGATAAATGATTTGATGTAATTGTTTAATAAAAAAATATTGGAGTTATGTGAAAAAGTATAGAAAGAGAAAATTTATGTTGAATAAAATATTAAAAAATTGTTGGAGATTGTGTAAAATATATTGGTTTTTGTGTTTGAATTCTGAATATGTTCGGTGGTAGATTTGTGAATATACTTAGAATCCTGAAAAAAGTGTGAAAACGAACATATCCTAGGACTAGACTGTTGGTCCACTTGAGGCAACACCCTGGGCAGGAACGGATCCATTTGAGGAGTCAACAGGACAATAAAAGTGATCCATAAGCTGTTGAATATTTTGACCGTTTAGGCCCTAGAGTTTTGTCCGCTAAATTTATGTGAAAGTGGCCAATTAAAACAGTTTCAATTTGGAAGTGCTTATGTTTACAAACCTCAAATATGAACCTCTTTGTGGGACTGCGTTAACAGCTTCCACACAAATAAAGGCAGCATCCTCCTTGCTAAGATTTCCCCGTGCAGAACTACCCTGTCATGATGAACATTAAGTGAAGTTTGATTCTTAAAATAGAATTCACACAACCTCATCATTGTTCTCTTATGTGGTAATTTTGCTTATATAGATGCTCCATATGCTTGTAAAACTCCCTATATTTCGGTTGGAATCCAAATCTCAGGGGCCCTGGACTGCTCACAGAAACATCCGACCTATACTATACAGTGAAGACGTCCGCATAACTTTCTGATCTGATTGTATTGCAGAAACAAGTTTGATAAGACAGATTTATCTTTTAAGAATCAAAAGTCGCGGAAAACAGAATTATTTTTCATGGATTGCCTTGTTTTAGCGAATCTCAATATCAGCCTAAGGGGTGGATAATTGATTACCTTTCCATCTACCATGGGAAGGTTTGCCTGATTACTTATTGACAAGCACTAACATTTTTTTGGACATTCAAACAAAATAACTTTGGTAGATACTGTCAGTTTTCATGATGATTATAATTGCTTTAGAAAGACTCTTTGGAGACAATACCACGGGGCATCCGAAATCCACAGGGAAAAAATGTGGGATAAATACTACCTTGCAATTTCCTGACAACCTACAGGAAATGTTTTCTTTTTAAATCTGAGAGGAATAGTGTAACAGCTAAAACACAGTGCAATGAGCAACATATATGGTTATCTTGTGTGAATTTTCAGGTTGGCGTTTGTTTGAAAGTCAGCAGAAATTGCCTGCATGATTTATCAACTTCCGAGCAAACAGACATAAGTTTCTCGCATAGACACTAGCAGTTGCTCTTATTATGCTTCTCAATAATCAACAGTTGAGAAAGGAAATAAATATAATGCGGTACGACATGTCCGAGTTTGTATGAGACTGAAAATGTACAGCCACTTTTGTGCTCTGACGGCGCAGCGCAAAGGTGCTTACGAGATGCTACTGGGAAGACATTAGCTACTGGCAGCCAGAGTGGGGAAGGATTGGGCGGCGAGCACACAGTCAATGAAGCAGTTTGATTTTTTTTCCTGTCCATTGTAAAAGGAGAAGAGTAATACCTGTTCGAAGCTAAAACCTTGTCTTCCACCTGGAGTGCTTTGTAACAACCCAGCCCTAATGATGGTGTAAGGGATCCCTGCGGCGACCAGCTTTGATTCATCTTGCTCTGCCAAATTTCTTGCGGTGCTGTTTATGAGAGCTTGAACGCCACCAGCATCTCTATAAGCAGACAACTGCAACCTTATCAAACCACTATGAAAAAACAAATATCCACTTAAATGGTGACTTCTCATGATACATAAGCACACCCGAGACAGAGGGAGATACCTGAGAGGCTGAGACAGGAGGATTATATGTTGCAACCCTTTCAATTCCCCAACATTAGATAAGAATCCTTCCTGACAAAAGGGTAAAAATATGCTCAAATAGATAGGCAAGATGACCCTATCGAATAGCAATGCCCTGAAATAAAGGAGTTTGAAAGTAATCAAAATAATCAAACTGCTGAGAATACTGAGGATATTAATGTGGCAGAAGTTTCTTTGAGTTTTACAAGTACAGCTAAAATTTGTGCTATTCGACTTTTTAGGAGCCTCGAGCCAAAAACCTCAACTAAATGAAGTAAATAAGCTTAGCCATGTGACAAGAGACTGACTTTTGTTTTTGTGGAATTGCCTACGATAAAATTTATCAAAATTCAGATATGCATACATTCGGGCATATTACTGTGCGAACTCCACTTAGAGCTCTCCTTAGAAATGGTTTTTCTCTTGCATCCCCAGCTATTGACTGCACAGAATATCAAAAACCGAAATCAGTATTCTTCCTAGGAAACTGAAAAGAAAAGCATTATGAATAGCGACTTCCAAGTTACATATGTCGACATAGAAGTAATTTTGCTGGAATATCAAATCCACCCACCTCAACGTAGGTTCCAAAGGCTTCCAGCGCAGCCCGCTTATCCTTCACCAGTGCTTTAACCCGAGCTCTTTTGACAATCAAGGACAATATTACCATCTACATAAGCTAGATAACCAAGGTTCAGACTCGGAGTCGTATACTTTAAACCAATTAAGAGTTCTATCCAGTAAACAGAAAAAACCTACTCTGACAACACGTACCATCACAGACTAGCGAGGAAATGATACAAAATAAAAATGGTACATCCAAATACAGATAAAAAGATAAAGGCAACGAGCATTCGAAGACATAAGATAGCATGACAAGTTTCATTTTCGAACCTCGTAAAGCTATCCAAGTACAATATTTGCAAAGAAGTCTTCTTTTTGTTCAAAGGGAACACACACCTGGCCTGTGTCACTATCTCCATCAGTCACCAACACTGCATCTCTAACTTCTTCTCCTTCTGTCTTTGAAATGGCTAACTCAGAAATTCCATCGAATCATAAAGCAATACAGAAGACACAAACACCCGTGAACTACTATTGATCGACTACCTGATTGATCATCTTCTTCACCAGAGGATTCGTCTTTAGGGAGAAGATCAGGTGCCCCATACCACCTTCTTAACTTTGGACCTGTTACGGTAATTTTGGCATCACGTGAGTCACCTTTTAGAGGGCATTTTCGTCCTTTTACTAGTGTCTAGAAGATGTGAGAAAAGTAGGAGATTCGGTTAGCCATTCACGGGTGAATAAAAGAAGAAAGACAAAATGGGTTTTGGTGGAGAAACGAAAAATACATCTAGAGAGGTTTCTTGCTCCAAGATTCATATTTCTCCAAGATTGAGTGGGTTCAAGATTTTCTTCTACTGCTGCATTCTTGATGTCTACTTATTGATTTTTGTGAAAGCTTACATTGATGAAGTTGAAGTGCTTTACGAGATTGAAGATTCGATCACCGTTTCCCCCAAAGTTTCATCCAAAAGATTGAAGATTCAGATGTTTTGAATCTGTGTAGCTGAATGTTTCGGCTATGGCCTTGGATAGCACAAGGTTTGTGCATTGATATCTAGAGTCGTTCGAGATCGGGGTTTCCATTTGGACTTAGAGGTTCTATGTCCTTTGCAATTCGGTTTACGGTAAATCGGGCTCGATTCAAAGTGTTTTTGATAGGCTAAGTTAGTCGCTTCAATAGATCACTTTGTAGTCGATTGGAAACTAGTGGATTCGAACGGCCTATGGGCTCGGAGAGTTTTTCTCCTTAAGGACGTTCCTTAGGGAGTTTCTCTTCGTAATCATTCTCGATGTTACTTGTCTTTTATTGTTCTTAATTGGTTTTGTTATTCTCTTACTAATCAAGTTTGTTCTTTGTGTTGTGAGTTTATATTCTTGAGAATTGACAACCTCTGTTCACTGATCTGTGGTTGGTAAGTGATTGATTAATATCTGGGTTATTGGTTAGTTGTTCAATTGATTGCGTTTCAATTGATGTTGTGAATCTGGAAATTTATGGTTCTGCAAGTTGAAGTTTCTTCAGAGTTTCTTTCAGTCAGTTCAGTATACTCTGTTTTCCAGATTGTATTTTCTGTGTTGTGTTGATTTACATCTTAGTGTTTTGCTGGTTATTATAGTATCTTGTCGTATTGTAAATCAGTGCTTTTGTTTGTGCCTTAGTGGTATTCTGGTTTCAGGTATAAGTGTTAAATTGATCGTGTTTAGATTGTTTGAGTTAATCTGAAAAATTGTGTTTCTGTCAATTGCAGTTTCTTCAGAATCGCTTGGAGTATCTTCGGATTCCTCTGTTTTTCAGATTTGAGTTTTATTGTTTATATGTCATATATTCATATATGATTGGTAATTAGGTATTTGAATATTGTTAGCATTGTGTTTGAGTTCATATAATTGAGAATATGTTGTGTGTATTAAAAAAAGAAATAGTTATTTAATAATTTTTTAATATATCTATTCACCCCCTCTAGATATTTTTCGCATAGTTGAGTCTAAATCGATTTGTTCAGGACCTTTGTACAAATAGGCAGTCGGGCAACACAAAGGTAATAATGTAACCAAAATTCCAGTATCCTACTTTATGTCTACCGATAAGACCATATCATGCTTGCTTTGTACAAAAAAAAGAGTACCTTCGATGTAATGAAGAATTTGATCCATATAACTGAGTTTCTTCTTAGCCGAGCAATGTCTGAGAGCACGTTTTTCCATGTCAAGCTTGAAAAAAGAACATGACCTTTGAGAATGGAAAAACAGAGAGCTAGTGTTGTTGAGAAAGAGAGATGACGGAATAGTGACAGTAGCAGAAGTACCCGCCATTGGTACACACGTCAGCTTCTCTCAACCAACCGTCGGTTGTGTTTGAGTGTAACTAACCGTCGGTTGTGTCTGAGTGTATTGAATTTGGTAAAAAAATTAAAAAATAGTTAATTTTTAATATTTATTATAGTGAAAAGTAATGATTTAATAATAAGAAATATTTCGAGGTTTGTTGTTCAGGTTTGGACCAAAAGGGTCCGACTTTGAGGATTTCCTCGTCATCAAAAAATATATTATAAATTTTTATTATGTTAAAATCGAAGGAAGTATCAACTTTAAGAAATAAACATAGTCCAGCTAAAGAGTAAAAAGGATCGGATAGACTTTATATTTCCAATCGCAGCCGTTAGAAAATCCAAATCTCAAATACTGACCGTCAGATCATAATTCGTGGCATACTAATAACCCTACTTTCGTTCTAGGGTTTACAGACGGAAGGAAACCACAATAGAAGAAACGCGGCAGGCAAGCTTCCACCCAATTCGATCCAAAGCACAATGGCGACTCAAATCAGCAAAAAGCGAAAGGTGATTCCTTTCTTTTCCTTTTCCTGCGTTTTCGCGGCATACAAACAGATTTTTATTATTTCGTTCTCTATTTTTATGGTTACTGAGGTATTATTTTTTTTCCTGGTATTCGATAGTTTGTTGCTGACGGAGTGTTCTACGCGGAGCTGAATGAGGTCTTGACGAGAGAGCTCGCGGAGGACGGGTACTCCGGGGTCGAGGTTAGAGTGACTCCGATGCGGACCGAGATTATTATCAGGGCCACTCGAACTCAGAATGTCCTCGGTAAAACAACTTCTGTCGCTTCGTGTCTCTTAGTTGCAGAGAAGGTTCCGGAAAATAAACGGAACTTTTTTTTTCGAATTCTGGTATTGCTAAATTGTGGTAGCTCTGTTTGGTTGCCTCAAACATTAAACTGCTGAGTAAAATACAGTTTGGGGAAAGTGTGAAAAGCACAGAAAAACCATTAAAAACACCATTTTTTGGCTTAAGAAGAAGAGAATTCTGCCGAGTGAGTAACAGATGTTAGAATAATTAAAGTTTTATATCCATAACCCACTCACAGAAAAACCATTAAAAACACCATTTTTTGGCTTAAGAAGAAGAGAATTCTGCCGAGTGAGTAACAGATGTTAGAATAATTAAAGTTTTATATCCATAACCCACTCCTTGGTTGATGGACATAGTATGTGATAAGCAGAGTAAAGAGCACATTGTGATAAGTGAGATTTTTAAATATTTGAAAGGTATGTTGTACTCATTCAAGTGAACTATAAAATTTTAGTTTGATGAGTTGTTTTCTGCTTACGCGAAACATCAATTTGTGGCCCAGAAGCTGCATGTGGTGGGCATGAAAATTGGAGGAAAAAATTGTACTTGGTGTAGCTTGTTACATGGGGTTATATCTGCGGGTTTAGGAGAAATGTTCTCTGGTTACATGACTAATTCATGGATTTAGGTGAGAAGGGACGAAGAATCAGGGAACTCACATCTATCGTTCAGAAGCGTTTCAAATTTCCGGAGAACAGTGTTGAGCTCTACGCTGAAAAGGTGAACAACAGAGGGCTATGTGCCATTGCTCAGGCAGAGTCTCTGCGTTACAAGCTTCTTGGAGGGCTTGCTGTCCGAAGGTATAGCTTAAACTTACTGAGTATTGTGTCTTATTTTCTTCCTAACCAATGTAATTTGCGTCAGATTGTTAATCTGCTGAGATTGAAGTTGAACTCACCACCTTCAGTGTTTCAGTCTTGATGGAATTATGTCACTTTAACAGATTAATTTAGTCTATGTCCATTTTATGACTTCCATGAATTGCCATGTTGTCTGCTGATGTCCTTTTGTGGTGGACAATCCTTAAAAAATGGGAATTGGAATCTTTGATAACTGACATACCGGTATGCCTTACCAAGATTGAACTGGTCCACAGGACTTTTAACCAATCACTTCAGACCAATTAATCCATTTTAATAGCTATTTTCACCTGCAAGGCTCGGCAGTTTGCTGCATGAAAGCTTCTTTTGTGGTGAGATACCTCAATTGATCCTGAACTTGGTCAGGGAACCCTAGTGAGTGGAAACCAGGATTTGTCCAACATCATTTTGCAGAGTACATCTCGTGTAGTGCATTGATGTTACTTCTCCCCTTTCCATTAGTCATGGGTTAAGAGGATCATCAACAATCTTCCAGTGAATATCTGGAGTTTGTGGAATGTATAAGTTGTGATTAGCATTGACATTACTCCTCCCTTTCCCAGGAATAATGGGTTAAGAGGATCCTCAACAATGCTTACATTAAATATTGGAGTTTGTTAGTCTCTTTGAACTGTTATTTTAGTTCTTGGAGTTCGGTAACTCCTAAATTTCACCATGCCCTCTTCTTTGTTTATATCTATGCCTTTCCCTTAGGCACTTACACAGACATTCGTGTGTGCTGACATTTGTTTGGAAAGGTCAAATCCAAACAGCTTAGAAGTATTTAAACCTAAAACTTATAATGGGAGAACCAGCTGTGAAGTCGTCTATACACCTGGCACCAGAACACTTTGGATCTGTGAAATTGATTTGCCGAAGACCTTTTGTTTGTTTAGTTAGGATGGGCTGCATGACAAACACACAGACACATATTGTCAAACTACTAACATTCTCATGTATGCATATATATTTTAGTATATGGTTTCCCTACACGTTTCTATTCCCTGTCTCTTGTTTTCCATCTCCTGTTGTAATATTTCTTAAAACTGTCTTAACACAATGTTTTTTGAATTTTGTAATATCCTATCATAAGTCTATTAAGTCGCCATTCATCTTGTTTTCAGGGCTTGCTATGGTGTTCTTAGATTTGTCATGGAGAATGGAGCAAAAGGATGCGAGGTGTGTAAAGAAAGCAACTTAAAGCTCTTAGCCCTCTTTCAGTGATTAAAGAACATTGTTGTTCTGTTTCTTTTTAATTACAGTTTCCATTTGGCACATTTTTAGGTTATAGTTAGTGGGAAACTCAGGGCTCAACGTGCCAAATCTATGAAGTTCAAGGACGGATACATGATATCCTCTGGTCAGCCTGTCAATGAATATATTGACTCTGCTGTGAGGCACGTGCTTCTTAGACAGGTCAGCTTATTCACTCATTGGCATCGATTCTGAACTGGATAAATTCTATTTGCATGCTAGCGCCCTGCTTAGAAATATGAAAGTTATGTTTTGGTTGATGTTTCTGTGTCCACAATATGTTGCAGGGTGTTCTTGGCATCAAGGTGAGGATAATGCTCGATTGGGACCCCAAGGGCAAAGTAGGCCCTACAACACCCTTGCCTGATCTGGTTACCATCCACCCACCCAAGGAGGAAGAGGACTACAGCATCAGGCCAGCGGTGGCCGCCACTAATATAGAGGTCGCAGCAGTTTAAACTTGGGTCTTTCCCGTTCTTAGGTTTTGCACTTTTTAGTGTCCAAGACGAGAGATAGCGAGGCCCCTTGAGACCGTCTGCTGTTAAAACTTTTCTTAACATATGGGGTTATCAAGTTTCGGTTTCCCTTGTGTATCTTTTTTGTTGAGTTGATAACCCGTGAAAGATCTTTTTGTGGGTTGTTTTGATTTTTTCTAGCATTACTATCTTAATTAATTGCTGTATGTTCTGCTAACTTATGTATGAGTTCGTTCGTACCACAGCTTAGAATTTCCTTGAAAGGTTTGAGTTTTTTTCCCCTGTTATTGTTCCTTCTGAACCCGTGACAGTAGAGTAGCCATGGCTTATCTTCAATGGTTAGAGCATACCAAGCCATCGGTAGTTCTGGGAGTTCTTGGAACAAGAAAAGGCTTTGATTCGAGCCATTCGGTCAGGGTCCAAAAGACGTGTAAGCCTCATTTCCAACCTCGTAAAGCCATCCAAATACAATATTTGCAAGCGGTATTCAGTTGTTAACACAAACAAAAGAAGTTCATAATGCCACGCAAACTTCTGACAAAAAAAATTGTTCTCAGTTAGTAACGAAAACTGTATCACTAACTTCTTCTCCTTCTGTCGTTTAAAATGGCAGACTCAGATATTCCATCCTTCGTCCATAGCGGATCCATCTTTAGGGAGGGAGATGAGGTGCTCCTTACCATCTCTTTTAACTTTGGATCCCCTGTACAAACACGCAGGCAGGCAATACAGCGGAAATAATGTAGACAAAATTCTAATATCCTACTAAGATGATATAATGTGTGATTGATTAGATATGTAGTTATAAAGAACATCCAAAATCTCAAAAATTCATACACAGACACCAATATTTTTTACATAATCTTCAACAAATTTCCACATAAACTCAAATATCTTTTCAAAAAATAAATTATAACAAATATTCTCTATATTTTTCACTTAATTCCAATATTTTTTTATTAAACAATTACATTAATTCATCTATTTCTACGATTTTTTACAAGCTCCAACAAAATTAAATATATTTAAAAAATTTCACTAATTTTTACAGAAAAAATTATAAAAATTCTGGTCTAAGTAAACATTCACAGTTTTATCAAAATTTTAAACCTCTTAACAAAACGCACATTCCCTAAATTTTTTTTCTCCAACCCGCAACTGCGACTGAATCTCAAAACCAAGCCCAGCATTGGTGGGCCAATTTCAAGCTGTCATGCTCGCCTCCTCAGCCTATAATCACGGTCGCAGGCCAACATATCAGGACAGCCTACCCGTAATTGCTACTGAATCTCAATACCATGCCCAGCATTGTTGGGCCAATTCCAAGCTGTCATATGCTCGCCTCCTCAGCGTATAATTACGATCTCAGGACAGCCCATGACACAACCGCTAACAGTCGGATCATCACGTTCTCGTTGCCTACTTAAATAGCACACTTCCGTCCTAGGGTTTTGCAGACGGAAGAAACGCTAAGAAACGAAGAAAGGCGGCATAAGCTTCGATCCAATTAGCTAGAACGCAAGATGGCGACTCAAATCAGCAAAAAGCGAAAGGTGATTCTTTTCTTTTCCTTTTCCGGCGTTTTCGCGGCATACCATCGGATTGTTATTATTTCGTTCTTTATTTTTATGGTTTCCGAGGTTATTTTTTGTTTGTATATTCGATAGTTTGTCGCTGACGGAGTGTTCTACGCGGAGCTGAATGAGGTCTTGACTAGAGAGCTCGCGGAGGATGGGTACTCTGGGGTGGAGGTTCGGGTCACGCCGATGCGGACCGAGATTATTATCAGGGCCACTCGAACTCAGAATGTCCTCGGTAAAACATTTTTTGTCACTGCGTCTCTTTGGTTCTCGAGAAGCAGAAAACGAACGCAACTTCGTTTTTGAATTCGGGTATTGTTAAATTGTGGTAGCTCTGTTTGGCTGCCTAAAAACTTTGGAATATATATGAATTTGAGTCTGCAATTTTAGTTCTGGATTATTGAGGACTCTCGAATCTAGAAGAGTGTCATTCCTTGAACTCAGTTTATACTTTATTTGGCTGCGTGGACACTCAGGATGGATGAAGCTAGGATCAGGACTGTTTTAAGTAATGGCTCTTTGTCTTCATTGGTCGAGTAACAAATGATAGAATACTGAAAATGCTCGATCCATAACCTGTTGCTTTGTTGATGGACGTAGTATGTTGTAAGCAGAGTAGTGAACATATTGTGTGATAAGCGAGACATCAAGTAAACTATACAATTTAAGTTTATTTAGTTGTTTTCGGTTTACACGAAACATCAATTTGTGTCCAAGAAGCTGCACGTGGTTGGCAAAAAAATGGGAGTAAAAAATTGTATTTGGTGTTGCTTGTTACATGGGGTTATATCTGCAGATTTATAAGAAATGTTCTCTGGTCACATGACTAATTCATGGATTTAGGTGAGAAGGGACGAAGAATCAGGGAACTCACATCTATCGTTCAGAAGCGTTTCAAATTTCCGGAGAACAGTGTTGAGCTCTACGCTGAAAAGGTGAACAACAGAGGGCTATGTGCCATTGCTCAGGCAGAGTCTCTGCGTTACAAGCTTCTTGGAGGGCTTGCTGTCCGAAGGTATATCTTAAACTTACTGAGTATTGTGTCTTATTTTCTTCCCAATTTATGTAATTTGCGTCAGATTGTTAATTTGCGCCATTGCTCAGGCAGTGTTTCGCACCTTAGTGTTTCAGACTTGAGGTAGTCATACCACTTTAGCAGATTAATTTAGTCTATGTACATTTTAAGCCTTACATGAATTGGCATGTTGTTTGCTATGAACTGCTGATGTCCTTTTTGTGGTGGACAATCCTGAAAAACTGGAAACGGAAGCTTTGATAACTGACATTCCAGTATGCCTTACCGAGGTTGAGCTGGTCCACAGGGCTTTTAACTAATCACTTCGGACCAATTACACCATTTTAATAGCTATTTTCATGTACGAGGTTTGGCATTTTGCTGCATGACGGCTTGTTTTGTGGTGAGATACCTCATCGACCCTGAACTTGGTAGGGCAACCGTTGTGAAAGGAAACCAGGATTTGTCCAACATCATTTTTGCATAGTACATCTCACGTAGTGCATTGATTTTACTTCTTCCCTTTCCATTAGTTATGGGTTTAGATGATCATCCACAATGATTACAGTGAATTTGTGGAGTTTTTGAGCTCCAAAATTTTATCATCTTGGCACTACTATATCTGGAATTTTGTGCATCTATTGCTTTCTGAATTGATATGATTCTCTGTCTCACAAACACACATGCACATGTGCACCTGCATGCCAACATGGTGCAAAACTCGTGGACTGATTATTATTTTGAATGAAACTATTCAAAGGTATTTAAGCTTTTAAACTATTAGCTATTTTTCATGTTCAGCTAATTGCCCTGATATTTCTTTGATTCTAGAATTTTGCGTAATGTAAGGAAAAGAAGAAGTGGGCTTCGTGGAATGTATATGTTGTGGTTAGCATTGACATTATTACTCCCTTTCCCAGGAATAATTGGTTAAGAGGATCCTCTACAATGCTTACATTAAATATTGGAGTTTGTTAGTCTCTTTGAACTGTTATTTTAGTTCTTGGAGTTCGGTAACTCCTAAATTTCACAGTGTCCTCTTCTTTATTTCTATATATGCCTTTCCCTAGGCACTTAACTCACACATTCGTGCGCACTGACATTTATTTGGAAAGGGGCAAATCCAAACAGCTTAGAAGTATTTAAGCCTCAAACTTACTATGTGAGAACCAGCTGTGAAATTGTCTTTACACCTGGAACCAGAACACTTTGGATCGGTGAAATTCATTTGCCTAAGTGTTTGTTTAGTATCCATCTGCTGCTTGACAAACACACAGACACATATTACTGAACTACTAACATTCTCATGTATGCATAAAATATTTTAGTATATGGTTGCCCTACTGGATTCTATTCACTGTCTCTTGTTATCCATCTCCTATTATAATTATTCTTAAAACTGTCTTCCATCATGTCTATTATGAATTTTTTAATATCCTATTATAGGTCTATTGACTCACCATTCATCTTGTTTTCAGGGCTTGCTATGGTGTTCTTCGATTTGTCATGGAGAATGGGGCAAAAGGATGCGAGGTGTGTAAAGAAAGAAACTTAAGCTTTTGGCCTGCCTTTCGGTGATAAAAGAACATTGCTGCTCTGTTTTCTTTTTAATTACAGTTTCCATTTGGCAATACTTTTTCAGGTTATAGTTAGTGGGAAGCTCAGGGCTCAACGTGCCAAATCTATGAAGTTCAAGGATGGATACATGATATCTTCTGGTCAGCCGGTCAATGAATATATTGACTCTGCCGTTAGGCATGTGCTTCTTAGACAGGTCAGCTTATTCACTCATTGGCATCAATTCTAACCGAATAAATGTTATTTGCATCTGCTGAATGTTATGTTTTGGTTGATGTTTGTGCCCACAATATGTTGCAGGGTGTTCTTGGCATCAAGGTGAGGATAATGCTCGATTGGGACCCTAAGGGTAAAGTAGGCCCTACAACACCCTTGCCTGATCTGGTTACGATCCACCCACCCAAGGAGGAAGAGGACTACAGCCTCAGGCCTGCATTGGCCACCACTAATATAGAGGTCGCAGCCGCTTAAACTTAACTTGGGTCTGCCCCTTTCTTAGCTTTTTTAGTGTCCACGACGAGAGAGGAGACGTCTGCTGTTAAACTTTTCTTAAGATATGGGTTATCAAGTTTTGGTTTCGCATCTTTACCTTTCTGTTGAGTTGGTAACCCGTGAAGGATCGTTTTGTGGGTTGTTTTGATTTTATATAGCGATTACTATCTTACTTGCTGGTTGTTCTGCTAATGCATGTATGAGAATTTCCTTGAAAGGTTTCGAGTTCCCCCCCCCCCCCCCCCCCCCCCCCCCCCCCCTTTCCAACCCACCCACCCACCCATTGTTCTTTCTGTGAACAATGGAGTAGCCATCTTCAATGTTTAGAGCATGGCAAGCAAAGTTTGATAGAGGCGGACTATGGTGTTCTTGGGCCATGGTGTGTAACCTCAGGGTGCTGCACAAATTATTGATATTGAATATGCCCAAAAAGAAGACGGAGAATGTTCAAATATGTGAAGCTAGAAGACACGATGCACCGCCCAAAGTGGATCTTTTTTATAATTGTAGAAAGACCCAGTTAAATCAAAGGTAATTAGCTTTCTTTTCACTTAGTATTATCCTAACGAGGTCGTATCCTTTATATATATATATATGTAGTACTATCCTATTATCATACAAAGAGTAACAATAACTTTTTATTATTATTCTTATTTGTTTTAACAAAAAGGTGGATACCTTATTCATCATTTCTGCAAAATAAGAATATAAATGATATTTACTCACTTCAAATGATCAAACTGTAAAATCAGTTTAAACTATTTTGATTTTGGATTTTTGAGAATATCCAGTTTCCTTAGTGGATAGTTTTGATTTAAATCACCTTATCTTTTATAGTAGTAAATGAAAATGTTACAATTAAATACGAACGAGGCACTAATAAAAGTCTCGATAGCATCAATAAGTGAGACTTTTTCCTTTCTACGAGGGTCACCCAAGACCCAACAGTACACCCAAATCTCAATCCAAACCAAAACCAGTCGGACTCCACGCCAACCTCTCTATTGCAGCTCAGAATTCATTTCGATTCCGAACCGTTCGATACTAATCTCAGCGTACTGGAAAAGCGAGTCACACACACTCGCTGTTTCTCTCTCTCAGAACAGAAAAGGGTAATCCTGTTAGTAAAATATTTCTTCCCACAATTTCTTTTCGTATCTTAGAAGTTTTTGTTTCCGAAGTCCCAATTTCTCTCTCTTCAACAACTCAGTCGGAATCGGTACGTTTTCAGCGGTTGGGCTACAGTTGCAGTGTTTTAGTCAACCCGCTCCCCGGTCACACAGTCCTATGGTGAGCCCCAAACCTATTAAGTTTCGCTTGGTTTAGTTTCATTTTGCAGTCAATTAAGCTTCATATGGTAGCATTTTCTAGTAATACGCATCTTTCTTGTACTATTGCTTTCTTTCAAGCAAATTTGGTTTGTTTCTGAGGTGTTAATTTTTGGAAATTTGAGTTCTCATATTGTTGCTATGGCTTGTAATTGTAAATTAAGAGAAGAGTTTACTTGATTCTTCCATCTATAATATAGAGTTTGTTGGTGCTTGTGCACTCAGATTTAGTCGTATTTAGAGTATGATAAGTTTGGTTTTTAGAGGTGATATTTTTGCTATGAAGGTGGAAAATTTAACTCAATATATTTGTTTTATTTTGTGCAAATTCATTTTCTTGTTGCATGTAGTGAATAAAGTTTTAGTTTTGAAAAGAAGAAAAAAATTTCACTTCGAATTATTATTTATTCTTTTCTGTTCATCTGTTTTGGGTGTTCAGTTTGTGTATTTGAGTTGCATGTGGTGGATTTTCCATGGAAACAGTGGTTGGAGTTGAGGGTAATGATGAAGGGAAGGTGGAAGAGAATGGAATTGAGGGAAGTAGCTCAGCTCTGTCTTCACCGAAGCAGATTACCGATCCAGTTGTGTACAAGCTTGTGCGGGTACTACACTTTTTTCCTGGTATATGATCTGTACACACAGACACACACTAGGCATTACCCAAGCTGGTGGAGTTCTCCCTCTTTCTCACCTGCCTCTCCAGGAAGATATCCTTGCCGTTTCCCCCAATTTGTTTGCCACAACTTAAATTGAATGTTTATCAAATCTAGAATAAGTTAGTTTTTCATCTTTATTTTCTGGTGAAGCATTTAAGTGAAGAATTTAATGATTTGACACTCACAATGGATTTATTGGAAAAGGAGAATGAGAGGAAACAAAATAAAGGATATCCTACCACCATATTTGGCTTGGTGACACTAGTTAAAAAACAAATGGTGTGATGGTCTGTAGCCATTTTACTATAAATTTTTCTTCTTATTCCCTTCCTGATATGGTCTGATGTCTTATTTGATAACAAGGTTGAAGGAGATGGGAGATTAGTGCCTGCGACGGATGATGAATTGATGGAGGTTGAGGATTTTCTTTATGATGACATGAGTGAAATGCATGACGTTGCTGACACTATACAGATTGTGGGGCACATATGCAACGAAGGGTCATCATCTGCTGAGAAGACACGGTTGGAAAGCTCAGAAGGTCTGCTTATGCTACCATTGCCGCTAATTCTTACTCTTTTATTTTTATTGTTACAGATCATTTATAACGGCAAATTTAAAGCAGAATGAATGCAGTGATTGCTGCATGAAACAGAATACTCATTTGAGTTGTTAGATGGCATGTAAATGAGTATTGCTGTTGACCGGCTTTTCCAACTTGCTGGAAGTCCAGTACTAGAGGCTGGAGCAGATGTTGCCTTATTAGCCTCTAGATTCACTAACCATTAATTGTTGGACACATGTTTTTAATCTGGTGTTTCTGTTCTTTTCGATTCTCCAATAACTGAATGGGAAAATATTCCAGGTTTGTTGAACTCCTGTAACTCAGAAGCTGATGCTGGTAAACTAAATGCACGGTTTGAGGTATCGGTTTCCTTTTTTATTTTTTATTTTTTATCCTTCAGATCTTTTGAATATAGATTTTTACACTATGCAAAATTTCTCCTAGTTTTGTCACTTTTAAAAGTCCATGGAGACAACCTGCAGTGCAAACTTTTTTCATTTGATATAGATTCAAGTTTCTTAGAGCAATTCGTTTAAGAGATTTTGTTGCTTGCAAGATTTTTCATTTAATTTAGTTTTCTTACTATAATTTTATGGTTGAGAAGATTTCTGTTAGTTTCTACTTAACCCTGCACCTGACCAACCATGGGACAACTGTACTGTGCCTCGAAGCTATGCAACAAGGACAACCTTAAGCATTTTACCTAGTTAGTTCTTCTCTTTTCATGTGTTTGATTGCTTTTATGATACAAACAGGGTTGTTATCTTCATGTCGACAATCATTTTGTTGGAGCCCTGGTTTTTTAGTTAGAGAATGCTCTTCTCTTTGTTCTTCTCGTGCAAGATCTTGATTCTTCATGTTGACCACGGTTATGCCTAAGGTGTATAAGACGAGAGATCTAATCCCAAAGTTGATGTAGAAAGGCGTACATATACATTATTTGGTCTACTTCCATCAACATATAAATTCAATGTGTAATGAGATTCAATGATATTAGGTTAAAAAAAAAGGAACATGAACTTAACCGTTGGACTCATGGACATGTCTTCAGGATATCTAAATACTGCAATAACAGAGAGATGAAGATTTTTACTTATGCATGCGACTGAAATCTTGGGTCTTTAGGCCCCCCCCACCCCCAAAAAAAAATGGGTCTCCATTAAAATGTTAGTTAGGGATTCAGATTTAGGTGGTTGCTCTGTAACTAATGAGTGATTCATTTATTTACTCGAAAGGAATAAAAATTAAGAAACAAATTTTGAATTAGCTTCTATCTTATTCCTAAATAGGAAATATCCTGAGAATGCCTTCATTATCTTGCATATGCAATTGTCATCTAGTAGATGGACATGCTTGAAAATATATATGTCATGTAATGTATATTGTAGCATCAAAATGAGGGGAACAAAGGAAAGCTGGTTATAGGTTACTTCCCCTTGTTATATTTGCATGCTCAAACCAATGTATATATATTCCTATGCTGAGTAGACTGTCTGGTTGGACCTTTGCTGCTATATCTGTAAATATATATAATCTCCTTCGGATTTTAGACAGCCAATGGTCTGATCAGCAGGGTAAATTGTTTGCTATTGGAGAGAAGCTTCAATGTGGAATTTCCTTGCAGAAAATTGTTCTTTCATCAACAACCAGTTTGAATGAGGACCATGTTAATCAATCTGGAAACGCTGGGGAGTGTTCAAAATCTCCAGATAAGATGATAGAAAGTGGATCATCAGCTTCTGCTCTCTGTACTGGTTCTACTTTGATCCCTGATTTTTCCAAGTTAAAGGGAGAAATTTCCTTGGATAAATTGTCAATTAGAGAGCTTCATGAAGTGTTTAAGGCAACATTTGGGCGAGAAACTACAGTCAAAGACAAGCTCTGGCTTAAGAGGAGGATTGCCATGGGATTGACTAATTCTTGTGATGTATCAACCACGACTTTCATGATTAAGGATAACAAATTGGTGAAGAAAGATGAAGAAGAATGTAGTAAGAATGTCGATGGTTCATCCATTGAGGATCCAGCAGTTGGAGCAACCGTATTTAGCTGCAAAGATTCACCAACTAGCCACAGTAGCCAAATGGAAGACCATCAAACTGGTTCTGGCAAGAAATTGAGAAATCATAGCATGGATCTTGATAGTGGAAGTGAGCATCTTCAGACAGAACAGAGAGCAGCCAAGAGAGTTCGGAAGCCCACCAAGCGATATATTGAAGAACTATCTGAAGTAGAATCCAGAGATTTTAGCCAAAGGTTGATGACTTCACCTAAGAGTGCTGGACTTGGACAGAGTTCTCCAAGATCTTGTGTCAGGCCTGTTAGAAACGTGCCTTCAGATGGGAGAACAGTTGTCACCAGGTTAGACTCTCTTGGAGGATCTGGTGTGCAGGTTCCATGTGTTTCTCGGGTCCGAAGAAGCCGTCCAAGAAAAAATGTCATGGCTCTTATGGTTTGTAGACCTTTTATGCCTGAGCTATTTAGACGTTTTTTTCATCTGGGTTTTTCAATTTTTGCTTTATGTTTATTAAGCATTCAGTATAGTCCTTTCATAACTCTCCCTCCTGCTAGCCATCAGATGAAGGCATTGCTTCACATTCACTTGTAACTTCGCATTTCTTATGCAGGCTTTAATGCTTGCTTTGATCTCTCTATGTTTCTCTCTCGGATGCAAATACACTGTTTTGTCATATGCTTTGATTTTTTTCCTTGGTCTTGGGTGCTCTTATGATCTGTACCTGTGAAAAACTGCCATTTCTGTTGGTTTCGTTATCATCTGGTCTACGATGTTTCCCGCTTGATTATTGAGGGTATTTGAACTTTCTGCTTTTTCAGTATGTTAATGATCATGAATTCAAATCTCTAGATTTTGACCCTTTCCTGCATCTACTTTCGTGTCTTCTCTTTGAAGCACGGCTTTTCTATTTCTTATTTTAGGACATTTGTGCTTTAATTTGGAATCTTAGTAACGGCATTGGACCATTTTGGTGTATGATGCCATTACAACAACAAAAGAAAGGTGATTGAAGCCTTTGAACAAGAAAAAGGACCTCAAGATGATGGGTTTTGAGAATTTTCAGGCCTAATTGTGTTGAATTAGGAATCTGTTCTGAGACTTAGAAAGTGAAGATTTCCTAGTCATTTAATTGTACACAACACCACCTTAAATTCTGTGCTTGTTTAACCATGACGGTCTGAGGAATCGTGCATCATGTAACCACCCTTTATTGTTTTATGAGAAGCTATAATTCTGCCTTGTTAGGGAAGAAGCCATGGTTAAATAACACTTGCTTTGTTTATTTAGCCTCATGAATTATTTATGATAGTCACATATTCATGAAGAAACTTATCAAAATCTGTAACTAGTGTTTCCTTGCAGTGGAAAAAAAAACTTGTCAATAACAAAATGAGTATCGCGGTCGTAAAGAATTGCACAATCTCTGGCGTGTCTTGTGTTGATTACTGCCCTTAGGATTCTGATACTAAAAAGAAACATGGATTAGATTTGGCTATAAGTTAAAGGAAAGCTAATAGGAAGCAATTATCTTTTATCCATTATTGCTGTTCTACATTGCATTTTGTTTTGTTTTGAAACGTCAATAAGTTTTATCACTACAGAAGAACTAATGTTAGTGGAAATATTGTTACACGGGAGAACTAATGTGGTTTAAATCTCTATTGGTAGAAATTCAACCCAAGTAGCATGGGCATGGCAGCTAAATTGGTAAAGAAGGCCCTTGGTGCACGTGGTTTTGAAACAGATGATGATATTGGGAACAGAGTTTTGAAAAGGAGGACTTCTGAAGATCAGATTCAGCAGCCGGTATTTTTTTTTTTGTGTATCGCATGATGAGGCACAGGGTTATGGGAATTTATGTCAGGAAGAAACTCTCGTGTTGATTTCTTTATAGCAATTATTGGGATTTTTGTCTGGAAAAAAAAATTCATATACCATGATAGAGTTAGCTTATTTGGCCTTATAATTGGGTTCCCATGCCACTGCTCTAAAGGCTTCCCATAAAATAAGTTGTGGTATTCCTTCTTGCCTCTAGAACTCCCAACTTCAAGCGAGTCTTAGGGCTATTGTAATTTTCTTTCTTTGAGCATTTGAATTATTCTGGCTAGTCTGTGGTCTTCTCCGCCTCATGTTGAGGCTGAAGCAAATTATCCCAGTTCTTGTCTTATGTGACTCTGGATGATGTCAAGAACCTGTTACATATAAAGCAGTTGATATTATTTGTTCTCCAACTATCAGCTGCACTATGAGGGATATGTCTTGTGTCTGTTAAGAGGGTTTGAGAGGTGGGTGAGATTCTAATTATACTGATTACGTTGAGTACACTTGTTAAGATGATTACTTTGCTATAATCTCCTGATATGCCATTTCTTTTCAGCAATAATATGGTTGCATTTTAATTTTATAGCTAGCTGTAAATTCTTTTCCTATGTAGTTCGTCGCTGAACTAGAAAAAGATAGGCAGCGGTCAGTAGTGGGTAGAATTGAACGATGGCAGAATTTGGGGCTGACATCAGCAGATTCTTCCAGGGATAACTCAGATGATAATATAGTAACTGTTCCCACTGCCAAAGGTGGAATGAGAAGGAAACATCATAGAGCTTGGACTCTTGTTGAAGTTATGAAACTGGTCGAGGGTGTATCGAAGTGTGGAGCTGGGAGGTGGTCTGAGATTAAACGACTTGCATTTGCATCCTATTCATACCGCACTTCTGTTGATCTTAAGGTACAATGGGTCATTTAATTTTTGTTTCTTTTTTTGTGAAATGGATCATTTAGTTTTGATTGTATCTAATCAGCATTTATTTAAGTGTTATCTCCATATGAGACGCAAATTTGCATTTATTTTCCCTTTTGCGAATTCATTTTAGGCTGACAACAGATTTCAATGTGTAGGACAAGTGGAGGAATCTACTAAAAGCTAGCTTAGCACAGACACCTCCAGATGACACGGTAAGCATTCACCATTTGTTTTTGTCTCTTGCATTCTCTCACTCTGGTAGCTTATGGCAGTGGGACGTAACCGTTTGTCCTCATGCAATGCGTGCAATTTTGAGCTCTATGGTTTGCCAGTTGTGATGCAATCAGTGTTCTTTTCTCTTAATGCATTACAGTTTTGTGCTTTTCATTTATTTATCTTTTAATTGCTTGGCAGATTCTATATATTAAGATTATACTCGCTCAGTCTGGTATGATGGAATGTGCTTGATAATTATCTGATTGCGATGCAATTCCTGATATTGAAGTACCTCTTTGAACATATTTTGATGCGGTAGTGTTCAAAATACAAGTTGGACGTCTCAGTCAGAGTTCTTGCATCATTGCAGTTACTTTTTGGTGGCTAGTTTAGCTTATGTAGTTTCTGTGGTGAATGGATAGATGAACTCCCGGAAGCCTACTGCAATGCCAATCCCTGAGCCAATTATGCTGCGAGTAAGAGAGCTTGCTGAGATGAACGCACAGGTTCCTCCAAATCTTAGCACAAGCAAACCGACAGTGGGTAGTAGAAACTTGTATGAAACAAAATCTGGTTACTTGTAACATTGTATATAATAATACCCTTTTAGATGTCGAGAGTTAAAATAACGTACATCTGTACGTATTCTACAATTGGTTCCCTGAGAAATATTTTCATGATGCTTTTGTATGGATGGTTGGATGTATGCATCGAGAAAGTTTATGCAAAGAATTATGAAGATTTCGCCATTTCCGGTACAGGGGATTGACAATTAGCTTAGTCGATTGATAAAGGTTGAAAGAAACAGCTAGTTAAAGAGATGAACTACAATTAAGGGGGAATCAAGGTTGAGCCTCGCTTGTTTTTGTATATTTCGTAATGAAATGTTCAATTTGATTTAAACCATTTCAGAAATCCATATGTCAATATGTTAAGGTGGTTTGAGATTGTTTCTGAATTATTGAAGCAGTATTATCTGTATCCTTGCCTCACGGAAATGTTGTTTTTTCTACATTGCTATTTAGGGTCAAATATACTTTCGGTCTCTCTAGTTTATTAATGTTTCAATCTCGTTTGCTATTTAGGGTCAATGTTTCAATTTAGTTTGTTAACGTGCATCCAAAATACGAGTTATGGAATAAGCAAAAGTCCAAGTTAAGCTGTGAAGGTTTCCAATACTCTTCAGGCGACTAAAAATGTGTTTTTCTCTAAATGTTATTGCATGTTCTAAAAACAAACTGTTAAGCAAAATAACATACCCTAAAAGACGGGGCTGTCGGGCTTCCAAACCTATATGTGTCAACTTATGCTGTGTTGAAATATTTTGGCTCGGTGCACTATTAACTTATGCATAAAAAGATACTTCTTTTTACAATAGATTAGGACTAGCATTACAATTTTTTTTAAAAGATTATGACCCGTATTAAACGATGTTCCTTGCTAAGCTACTTCTTTTATTTTGTGATTAAGTATCTCAACTGATCCTATAATTTGTCTCTCAATTTTGTCCTCTATTAATTTCCCGTTAAAAGTATCTTCATGTAAATAATTAATATCTAATATTATTTTTAGATGTCTATTCAAGCGAATGATATTACTCTAGAAATTTCGTGAAGGTTATTCATTGTGTATTTTTAAAGGGATAAATACAAAATTAGTTCATGTGCTTTGACCGAAAATCAAATAAGTCCTTCAACTTTAAAACTCATCAAATCAGTCCCTAAAATTTAAAATTTATTAAGAATTTAGTCCTTTTAGGACCAATAAAATGTGAATGATTTTAAACCTCATAGATTAATTTTATATGTTTTAAAATTTAAGTACTTATTTGATTTTCGCGCAATTTACAGGGACCGGGATTGTATTTATTCCATTTTTAAGTACTGTATTTCTTATACACACTATTGAGTGATGGAACTCTCATATTGCTTCGAAGCTGCCCTTTTTTTTAAAGGACTTTAATAATACATATTATCATTAATGTTTATAATCGAGATTGATTTGCTCTTTTTACCTTTAAATTTAATACTTTGTGGCACAAAAAATAGAAAAGAGAGTCAAAATATCGTATAGGGTATTGTTTCCTTTTTTTTTTTTTTCTCCTGAAGAGTTTTGGGATAGTGCTATCAAAACAAGGTTCCTTGTTAGTGGTAATTGAGCTGGACTAATGACTATTCCCTCAGAAATGTGCCTCTAAAAATAGTGCAAAACCTATTTATTTCTCTTACATATAATCCGAGACCTACACTGCCACTCCTTTCTCTCTCTCTCGTCGACTCCTTAGATCGACAGCAATTGGTCACGGTGAGTCACCCGCGGAACGAGTGAACTATCGGTAATTCAGTTGCGCTTCAGCCGGTGCAATTAACCTCGACTGCTTTAGAAAAACGTCGATAAGGTAAGAAAAAATTAGTTTTTTTTTTATGTTATCTTTCTTATTCACGCTTCATTTGGTTGTTGAGAAATCGTTGGAAAAAGAAAAGAGGAACTTGAAACTAAATATAGAATCTAGTCGAACTGGCTGCTTCTATTGTCACTAAGCTTCCTTTTCGTCTTCGTTCAGATGAATTCTCGGCATTATTTTGTGAGCTTCAACTTGATTATATTTTGAGTTTGGTGGTTGCAGGCAGCAGAGATAAGGGAAAATGGGTATCATAGAAAAGATCAGAGAAATCGAAGCCGAGATGGCTCGGACGCAAAAGAACAAAGCCACGGGTACTATTACTTGCATTCTCAATCACTAATTAATAAGAAGTTTTATTTTGGGTGTGCTTTAGTGTATGTTAGGTTCTCTTTCCCACCTGTTATAAAAATTTTCAGTCTTCGTCACAAATCTTCCAATATGTATGCCTCTCTTGAGATTCTTAATTTGACGTTTTTTACTCGGTAGTTAAATGTATTTCGTTTACTCGAATTTGCAGAGTATCATCTTGGTCAGCTCAAGGCGAAGATAGCAAAGCTAAGGACGCAATTGTTGGAGCCTCCAAAAGTACGCCAGCGCCAATTTGGCTCCCGTAACGCAATGCAAAGATCTATTCATAAGCGTCTTTCAAGAAGCTTTTTCAAAATATTAATCATGAAAGCAGTGTATTTTTGTGGAGAATATCAAAATGATGGCCTCTGAAGCTATTATTGGTTTGCATTTGGGAAGAATAAGAACAACCTTTGAGAACATTTTGTTAGTAGCGTCATTTTGTTCCATGAGAACGGTTTTCCAAAATGCTGTTTTTGAAAATACAACAAACCTCTAGTTTCCTGTGTTTAGCTCCCTCGATGACTTTATTCAGATGAATTCTAAGCTTTAAAAATCACATGCATATGTTCAGATAGAAAAAGATGAAAACCCTCTTACGTCTTGAATGGTTCCTACTTTTTAATGTTTTGTTGCATTTTTTCTTTTTTGAAAGTTGATGTCTTTTTTTAGTACTGCCCCTTGATGTACACTATTTTTCAATTGGAATATGTTCAGTCTGTGGTTTTCTATTGTTAATTTGAGCCATGCAACAGGGTTCTAGTGGCGGCGGAGAGGGTTTTGAAGTTACCAAGTTTGGTCATGGACGTGTTGCGCTGATAGGGTTTCCAAGGTTTGCTTTCTCTCTGACTTGAACAAGCATGTGATCTTTTTATAGAACTTGACTGAGGAAAAGTAGAAACCAACCTAGAGCTAAGTTGGCCCCTTTCTCTTTAACACCCTTACACATTTCGGTGCCAAAAATTGAATACCATGGGATGGCCTTTCTTGGGAGTAATTCATCACTGACATGATTAATTTCCATCGCCAGCTTTTGGTTGATTTGACAATATGAATGCCTGAAGCAGTCAAATCTATTCATGATTGTTTGCAGTGTGGGGAAGTCAACACTTTTAACAATGTTAACGGGCACTCATTCGGAAGCTGCTTCTTATGAATTCACAACACTCACATGTATTCCTGGGATTATACACTACAACGACACTAAAATTCAGTTGCTCGACCTTCCTGGTATCATTGAAGGTGCTTCAGAAGGCAAGGGACGTGGGAGGCAGGTAAAGCCTTAAAGTGATTTATATCTCGTGATAATCGTTCGTTATCTTCATAAGCTATTGCAAAAGTATATTTGACATGATGCTTTTCTTCTTAAATGGAACATAGATGACCTTATAGATTGGCACTTGATTCTTTCGTTTTTAATTTCTGCTCAATATGGCTCGGTATGATGGAGATTAAAGAATTTGACTAGACTGCTTCTCCCAGGTTATTGCAGTTTCCAAGTCTTCAGACATTGTATTGATGGTTCTTGATGCCTCAAAGGTAAGTGTCTTTCCAGCCGTTGTGTTGTTGCTTGCTACTGTAGCAAGTTGACGAGTCATGTTTGTGATTATTGCACTAAATTCTTGACTGTCTCTTTGGAGACCTATATGGGTCACTCATAAAAATTTGCCATCAGTTGGAAAATAAAAGAACCAGCAAATCATTAATGTACTGGAAAAGTTGGGATCTAGTGGTTATTTAAGATCCCAACTGATGCAGTGAGATGGAATATACGTTTTCTGTGACACCTGTGCCCAGTTATAACTCAGCTATTTGTTCCTGCAGTGTTGCACTTTGCACAACTGTATGCCTGGCTGAATTGAATTTCTTTCCCTTGAATTTCTTTATTTAAACATTTCTTTGCTCTACCTTGTGAGCTGTTGGAAGCTTAAGTTAGCTCAGTCTTGTGGAATTTTAGTTCCTGTAATCTTTTTTTTTTATTAGGTGTTCTTGTTATGATGTAAATTACGTGTGAAATCATTCAGAGTGAGGGTCATCGGCAAATATTGACAAAGGAACTGGAAGCTGTGGGCTTGCGTCTAAACAAGAGACCTCCTCAAGTATGTTCTTTTCAAGGACTGATTTTAATCCTCTACTAGTCAGTTTCTTTGATTATTGCCCTTTGTTTGTTTGTTGATCTACCGGACTTCTTGATAATTTTGTTTTATTGGCAGATATACTTCAAAAAGAAAAAAACTGGAGGCATTTCGTTCAACAGCACTATGCCTCTAACACATGTGGACGAAAAGCTGTGTTATCAAATTTTACATGAATACAAAATCCACAATGCAGAGGTACTTGGTTTAAACTTGCATCAAACTTCGTCGTGCCTTTGCACCATTAGTTCTGATGGAAACAACTATTTGTAGTAGTGTTTTAGTTCTTAAGCTGGTAACTGCTTTACTTATAGAAATCTTTAAAGGAACATTCATTTTCTCTAGAAAGAGTTTGTCGTTGGTGGTAACTTTCTAATTCCCCGAAGCCATCTACTTTGCGTTCATGTCAGAAGAACATCTTTTTTTTCGCCTGTATACGCCAGTCATTGTTTATATCTTACTTTGGGGGATCGAGATCACATTTGATGTCTGAGGCTGTTTCTGTCCTTGATCATGCTACCTGAAGAATGACATATTCTGCTTCACATTATTGATAAAAATTACTTAAATAGTAGAACAAAGCAATCGCATTTTGAATCTCGATCCCTCTTCTGCTTTTCTGCTTCTTACAATTGGTTAATCTATTTTAGTCGGGTCCTGTGTAAAGACTGTTTCTGGTTGGTTTTCCATTCTTGGAACTCACTTTGCTCATATGCATATACCCATATAAAAGCCGCGAAATAAGTAAATGAAGAAGGAACAATCGGAACAAAAGTAGTCTATAGGGTGTTGATTTGGAGAGGATATTTCAACTATCCAGCATGGTTGATGCTTTATTGTTCTTCTGCTGCAGGTGCTATTTCGTGAGGATGCCACAGTGGATGAGCTCATAGATGTCATTGAGGGAAACCGTAAATACATGAAGTGCATATATGTCTACAACAAGATAGATGTCATCGGTATTGATGATGTGGACAAATTAGCTCGGCAACCTAATTCTGTTGTCATTAGTTGCAATCTGAAGGTAGGTTTTACACACACCTCTCCTATAATACTGATTTCAATTGGGGAATTTACTATTTGCTCTAGTATGGAACTTGGAGCAATCAATCTCATCTTCCGAGATTTCTGCAAGCAAACAGTGATGTTGAATGGTTTAGTGCATTTCTGTCTTGCAAATTGTTTTTTTTTTCTCCCCTCATTTTCCATAACATACAAAACACATGTTGCCTCCCATCCAATTTGCACCCAAATATAATATGCCAAGGCCTTGTTGATTTGATCATAATTCATGTATGAATCATGTAATGTGGGTGGTTTAATAACCTGTATGGTTCATGTAATTCTTAAACAGCTCAACTTCGACAGACTACTTGCAAAAATGTGGGAAGAGATGGGGCTTGTAAGAGTTTATACAAAGCCACAAGGCCAGCAACCTGATTTCACAGATCCTGTGGTTCTTTCTGCTGTATGTTTCACACCTTTTTTCTGCTTAGATATTTCTTAGTAGGTGGATTTATTTAGGCATGAGTCTCTGGTTTGTCCTCCCTTCTCTTCGTCTCAATACTCTGGGTATATGATTTCAGGATAGAGGTGGCTGCTCTGTTGAAGACTTCTGTAACCATATACACAGAAGTTTGGTGAAGGATGTGAAGTATGTGTTAGCGTGGGGTATAAGTGCAAGGCACTACCCCCAGCATTGTGGTCTTGGTCATGTTCTTCAAGACGAGGATGTTGTTCAGATTGTTAAGAAAAAGGTGTGCAAAAAATATTTCCTCTGTTTTAGCGATCTGATTGGAATAATATTTCCTTTTCTACATAGTTGCTTTACCATCAAACCTGGACTGCAACTTTTTCTTTGATATGTGTCTTTGAAAGGAACTTCGATAAAAGACGCCTTCCAAACTTTTCGTGATTTTTTTTGTCTATCATTATTCGATGTAACATTCACCCGGCCCAAATCTCTTAATTTTAAGAGCCACTGGTGGTCTGGCCCAAAATCTTTTAATTTTAAGAACCACTGATGGTCTTTAAAATCCACGTGAATTGCCTTGGGTTGAAATGTTGTACCTCCCTCTTTTTGGATACACCTCTTGTAACTCCAAATGTATTTCGCGTTTGAAATGTAGTCTGTGGCAAAAGTGTACCGTGCAGAAAGGAAATTCAATGTTTGTTATTTGCATTCTCCAGGAAACAGACGAGGGAGGGAGAGGTCGCTTCAAGTCACATTCTAATGCCCCTGCTCGAATATCAGATAGGGAGAAAAAGGCTCCTTTGAAAACATAATTATCTCAGCAGGTGCTACCATGTTGCCCTGTGGTTTTGTAATGAAGAGGCAGGGAAGATGGGTTGAAGATAGATAGATCTATTGGCTCATTTGTTGTACTTTGAGGCGTTTTTTTTTATACTCGAATACTTAAGATCTGTGCTTGAGGGGATCTCAGTTAATTTGTACAACAAACCCTTGGTGAATATGTTGCGCTCTTTCTTGGGTTTCTTTTGGATCTCGGAAAGAGGGAAGGAAATGAAATGAGAATCGTTAAGTTGCCTAGGAAAAGGTAAGATCTCATTTTAGAATTTCACAGAGTTTGCTTTTCCTTGTGGTTTCCAGATCCTACGGGAAAAAAACTAACGACAAGCATCCTTGCTGTGAGAATAGATGTGATGCTAAGGTTCTACCTGATGCTATCACCTAGCATGCTTGATAGAAACAGGAACTTTTCAGTCCTAAAGACAGACAGTCCTATGAGAATTGCACTTTCGTGCTTTGCCTCCTCTCGCACTAATAACAAACCAAAAGACTCCATTTCTTCTCTTATTGGACCTAACATACTTGTGGGTCCTCTTCATAAGTGTGTCAATATTATAAACCCCCCAGTTGACAATTGGCATCCATAACGTATTGTCATGTGGGTTTTTCAAGATCATGCCATGCATCCATTTCTAAATATTACAGAATACTCCATCTCTGTAGTTTTAACTAATGGATAAACGAATTCCACAAACTCTTGCTCTCTTATTTCTGTACCTCAATAGACCCAACTCATCTCATAAGACTGGTGTTTCTCTATTCTCAATGTCCATTTCACATTCAAATGTTTCGGGTAAAATAATTTTAGTACAACAGTAATGAACTATCACCATAGATCTTAGGTTTCACAGTGCATCACTTTTATAGAGTTTCCTTTCGCTTATACGTCATCACCGGTGTCTTATCAACAAATAAGCTGCCATGAATTCTTCCTCATCTTTCCTCACAATTTCATCCTCCTATGAGTTGAGCACAACCAAGCGTTTTTCCATCTCTTCGTTTGCAACATTCTCGATCTCAGTTAGATTTATCAAGTCTTATTTGGGACATTAACTTGACTTATCACCGGACTACCGGCATCCATAGCACTTGCAAAACTCGATAGGATATAAACATTTTTCCAGGAGAAGCTTTGTTGACTGATGTAGTTTTTGTGGCTTGCACCGACCCGCTGGTGTTGTGCAGAGAATTTAGTTTTCATGAAATTTCTTTTAAATCCAGCTACACCCAGGAAATTTTCTCATCTCTTTTTCACCCAGCATCTGCCTCAATCTCTCTGCATCATCCCATTTGTCCATGGACGCATACGTATTTGCCAAGAGCACATAGTTTCCTGAATTGCTGGGATCCGTTTCAAACAGATGCCTGGCTGCAATCTCACCCAATTCAGCATTACCATGAACCTTTCACATCCATTTTCATTCTGACCAAAAGGAAACAAACACATAATTAGCCAAATGAGAAATTAGAACCATTAAAGAACTTACCGCAGCACCCTTCATCCATATCCTGGCTTAGCATGTTTGCCATTTCATTGTTCCGTAGTTGCGTGCATGCTGAGATAGCCTCCACCACTTCCACCTCGCTGATCTTCACAAGCTGTTCCTTCATTTCCCTATACATCTCAATGGCTTCTTTTGCGTGTCCATTCTGTGCATAACAAGCCACCATTGCCGCCCAACATGATGCATCCGGCACGGCTATCTCATCAAACACTTTTTGGGACTCAACCACATTGCCGCATTTCCCATAACCGGCTATCATTGCAACCCACGCAACCGGGTTTTTCTCTGGCATACTATCATAGAGTTCCTTAGCCGCTTTCATATTACCATTGTTCGCATAACCAGCAACCAAGGTGGCCCAAGAAATCTCATTGCGCTGCCCCATATTGTCGAACAACAGCCGAGCCTCATCCATGATACCCACCTTCGCATACCCACATATCACGGCTGTCCAAGCCACAACATCTTTGTCGTCCATTTTGTCAAACAATCGCCACGCCTCCGATATGAACCCGGATTTCGCATACATAACAAGGAGTGCAGTCAGTACAAACCTGTTTCCCAGAAAACCCGAAAGCAAAACTGTAGCATGGATTTGTTTTCCTTCAAAGATTGCTGACCACATGCATTGAGCACAGTAGAGAAGGTGAACCTGGATGGCGAGACGCCCACCCGATGCATGTTAGTGAATATGGAGATAGACGAGCGAAACTGATCGTGGAAGACATGATAACGTATAAGGGAGGTCCAAAGGAACTGGCTTCTGCAATGGGGTATTTGGTCAAATAGGTGACGTGCGTATCTGAGGTTGTCACCGGGTAATTGGAGGAGTTGGGTGAGAAGCTGAGTTAAGAGGTGGCTTTGGAGATGGGGCTTAGTTGGGGTTTTGACTTTGAGTAAGACAGCGTGGGTCTGTTTCAGTTGGCTAACTGTTTTGCTGACGTGGCGAAGCAAAGTGACGACACCTGTATGTTGTAAGATAGTGAACGAAGAATCTCCGGTGACATCAACTGAAACCATATCTCTCCCTCAAGATCCAACTGTGAATGGCGATATTCATATTTAACATCAACTCACGCGTTACTGAAACTGCTTAGTAAGGCGACTGCTTATTTTAACGGCGAGCTTCTTTATGTGAGTATCTTTTAACGGCGAGTTTATTCGCCTTAGTACGTCTTCCAATAAACTACATCGGTTTTTCGCTTGATGAGAATCATGAGATGTCACTTGATTTCGTTGACATCGCCTCGACAGTTTACAAGTAATTATATGCCAGTTTTTATTTATTTGCATAATTTAGTACCTTCCCAAAGTATGTTTCAAAATACCAGTAGCAATCAAATGCCTGCATAAATATTAACAAAAGTGACACAACATTCTTGGCCATAGGCATAATGAAATGACAAGTTCCATATAATTATTTGATTGACTTCAATGCTTTTAGGCAAGTACGAGGAACATGCATGAGGAAATACTTTGCAGAAGCATTCCATAAACAATTACCAAGGGAATTACATCCAAACTTGAGTAAGATTAGATCCAAAAGGGGAAGTTTTACTGATAGATGCTATTATAGTAAGTGGAAGTGGATGTGGTCAAACTGCACCCTTTTAGAGGCGAAGTGTTATATCAACAAACTGGTAAATATCTCCCCGCTTTTTCTTGTCAAGTGGAATGCTTTTCCTGCATATTTCAAAACATTGATGAGAAAAGTATCATATGATATATGGACTTCAAAGTTGCCGGCTAGTATCCCACCTCTGGAGTTCAATTTTGGAGTAATCAATCTCAGCAACTACCACAGTCTCTTCAGTCCCCGAGGTTGCAATTATCTCACCAGACTGCTTATAGCAGGAAAACATTGTAATTGTAAACCTTCGACCCATTTGATTTACCCTTCATCAGGAAGAAATTAGATTGACTAAATCTAAACTTTGATACCGGTCCAACAAGGCTGGAGTGACCCCATATCGCATAGCTGCAGCTTGAATCTCGAGAGGGTGAGCAAGTAGCAACAAATATCTACCACAAGAACCAAAACAAGTTTATAATTAATGGCATTGCAAGTGACCAGTGAGGAAAATTTCTGAGTTTATATGAATTTTTAAGTACCTGATTATCTGCTGCCCTGAAATTTGGAAATAATGTGGATAAGTAATGCTGCTTTTAGATAAACAAAGAGAGGGTGAAAAGAACAAGGCTATATGTTCTTACCTGCTCCTTTGCATTAGTTCCCACAACAATTCACCAGTGCTAATGTTAAACACCCCAGGATAGCATAGTATATGAGCACCTAGCATTAACATTGATACTACTGTCATACATATCATGTGCAGCAAGACTGCAAACATTTCAACAAAAACAGTAACCTTTTGCAGCATATAACATCGCAAGTTCAGGGAAGCGTATATCATGGCAAATTCCTATTCCAACACGCCCAAGATCTGCATCAAATAAGTGCTTATCAGTGGCTTAATCTACTTTGAAAGATTGCTTATCCTCCACCCAGAAAGGTATGATACATTCGTGCAAGTGTTTACAGTATTATATCTCAGATTTTGCTTATCACGCTGAAGCCTCTAAGAGTGGCACCTAATCCCTAGTTACCAAATCACATCCACCTGGGGTGTGAAGGCAGGGGACGTATAGACTCAGTTCTCTCGGCACATTTGTGGTGTATGATTGACTATAAGTAGCTCACAATAATGCTAGCGATTTGAGGTTGAGTCCAAATGTTTACCTGTGTCCACAATGGTGGACTTATCTCCTGCAGTAAAGATATCAGATTCCTTGAACATTATATCTCCTGGAATGTGAATATCAAACAAATGCACCTGCGAAGAACACAAGTGTTCTACCACAAGTTGTAAATGTGAATCAAAATTCTTCAGTCCATGCTATACCTGCCCAAGTTTATAATCTTAGTTCAATAGATGCCTGAAGATGCTCACTATCCTATGCTTTGCCCTTAGCTTTCCATCTGGTCCAAATACACAACTAGTATTATACAACCGACCATTACTACACTCTGGCACAGATCCACCTACAATTGTGATCCCATGACAATGAGCAACTTCTGAAAACATAGCAAATGTTGGCGATGCCTCCTCATTGTCCAAGTCCTCAGCAAATTTTGCAAAGAAGTCTTGTGAATAGGGACAGTTCCACATTTCCTTTATTGCAAAGAATCAGATTAACAGTAATTCAGGGTCTTCTAACAAACACTTGATTCAAAGCTACATTTGTATTGCTACAACATGTGTAATCAGTCAACTCACAGGTAAAACAACAAGCCGTGCTCCACTTTCTGCAGCAACTTTAATCAAATTACTAGCACGAGCCAGATTCTGATTCTTCTCTGATGTAATACGTAACTGACAAAGGGCGATCTTGAACTGTCAACAACATGGTAACCATGTTTTACACTTCTCTTTGTGAGTAAAAGGAATAAAAATTTTACCTACATTCTTGACAAAAAACTATTTATCTTATAAATGATGAGATGAATTTTCTTTTAGGTGACAAGGGGAATCTTATTCGCACGCAAACCACTTATGTATTGCATCGAACTAACACAGATAAACCCAGACAATGAGTTGTGCACACCTCAAATACCAGCTACAGCGATAGGACTTTTAGCAAACATGAGATACATAACTATTTGCCGACAGGGACACTGATAACTAAGTATATGAATTTAAATCAAACAAAATACTCATGAATTCTTTGAAGTACTTGTCGTAGATCACAAGTGTGGATTTGAAGTCAAACTGTTAAGTATTCTGATGCGCAAGCGTAGGAGTTGAAACGGATAATAGAGGAAGTCAAAAGGATAGTCACTGCATAGTTCGTTCCAAAAGTAAAAACCCATATCGATCTTTATGACTAATGGAATATTCAGAATATGCACCAAAGTTCAGGAAGAAGTCCCGAACAAAGTAATGAAATGGATTAAAAAATCCACGACGTTTGTGTTATCTATAGAGTATGCAACTTTTAGGCTGCCACCCAAAGTGCTGGGACAACAAAAGCGCAATATTTGATGCTAAAAAATGTAAGATCCAAACCTTTGCACTACTGAGGAGTCCCAGTTGTTTCGAGGCAGAAACCATGGCGAGCTCTGTGGAGCTTGATACAGATGCCATCACAAGTCTGAGCTTTTGCTTTTTTTTTGGAAACAATCTTAGCCGTGCGACCAAAATTAGAGCAACCACGACTCGCGAAGCTTGCGTTTGTGCTACTGCTAGTCTGCTAGACTGCTAGACTCGAATAAACAGCTTATACGAGTCATGGGTACGTATTGTCGACTTGTCGTTGTAGAAGGTATCCTGACTTTTTCTTTTTCTTACTACTCTTCTCCAGGTAATGCCAAATAAGCTGAAAGGGATGGAGTTGAGTTCGAACTCCCCAACGACAATTTCTTTTTATGTTTTTTAACGCGATAAGTTCCCATATTTTAGTAGAAACCCCAGGCGAACTCCAACGAGGTCATGGTTACCATTAGCATCGAACTCTGAATTCAGTCCTCCATGTTTCTTCTCTTTCTCCTCTTTTGGGAGTGGGTGCCGTTGGAATTGGGGCTTCATAAAGACAGTAGTTTCTTTTCCCTAAATAATTAGGATTAATATTGTTTTTTATTTCTTTCTTGCGGTGCCTTGTTATTTCCACCTAATCGCAGTCTGCAGATCCTTTGATTTATTCCCAATCAAAATAACAAATTTCTTACAAGCCCCAAACATATATTTACACAAAATGGCAACTTTAGAAGAAACCACAACTGGTCGAAACATTTTTTTTATAAAGTAACAACTGGTGTAAACTGTAAACATGATATAATTTGTACTCAAACACAGTAAAAAAGTCATAACGATGATTTTTACATCTTCCCCGAGTGAAGCTTCCCTCATCTTGCCGAATTTACATCTTTCTTAAGTTATCCAACCTTGACTGCAAATCGTTATCTATTCCACTGTCTTCATCCACTGCCGATTCAGCTTGGGCTACCCTGTTCTTTGCAGCTGGTGCAGTGACAGAAGCTGATGATGGTGCATTCAAAAGCTGCAGAACAAGGAAAGGAAAATGATTATTTTTTACCTTAATTTAGTTTAACCCCTTGGCTGACAAAATAATCAAACCCAAGAAAATCTTCATCCTCTATTTTAAGTACCTAAAAAGGGAGTCACGAAAAAAAAATACCAAGCAATGTATGTACCTCTGAATTGATGTCAATTCCGATATCATCAAGAACCTGATTGACAAGTTCTTCTGTTTCTTCCTCTTCTTCATCCCCTTCCAGGGCATCGTCAATGGCATCTCCCATTACCTCAGTCATCATTTCCATCTTTTCATTCTGCCTCTCAAACTCTTGCATTATCTTTTGTAATGACGGAAGGTTCAACTGCCTATTCATCTGGCCCATTGCCTTGGTGACACCTTTCATGGCCTCACCCATTGCTTGAGTTGATTTAAGAGTCTGCAAGGTTAACTCCCAATAAAAATTATCATCCTAACAAAAGCTCTACAATATAGAATAGGGGACCATACTAACCAGTTTTTGCCCCCAAATCATAAGAAGCCTTTTGCTAAAGCAATGTAACCAGAGGATAACAAGATATCAATAATGTTTACATACCAAAATGCTTTTTTCCTTCTATGTATCTTGAAATTAATCAACTCCACAGTTAGTGCAATGGCAAAGTAGATCCTTTGCCTGAAACAATCCCTTTTTTACTTCTACCAAATATACGTGCACTTCACTCAATCCAATCATGCAAATGCTTCAATGCATACAGCAAAACAAGCTTTACAATAGAAAAGAGATATGACCAGTCCAACAATGACTGATGCATTCCCTTCATGAATATTTTACAACTGGAAAAAGATGGACTGAAGACTATGTGATATGCATAGATGCTCATTATATTCGTGCTTAGAATGCAAACATGCAAGAACACTGATTAAACAAACTTCAATGCAGAAGATGCATAAGGATAATGATATAAGATATACCTGAATTCTCAAAGACACGCCCTGGAGTTGTGATTTAAGCTTATAAAATTTTCAACCTGATGCCGTGTTCTAATAAGATCCTTAGCCATAACTCTAACAGCCCCCTGAATCAAAGATAAACTAATCTCAGGATGTCTTTTGCTCAGGTAGGTACATAACTCACCAAGTAATGCAATCAAATTAGAACCCTCAAACACACAGTACCCTATTTAAATGATGGGCAGATGTGGATATCTATCCTCATACATTCTCAATTCCATGAATACAGCTTAACATGTTTCCTGCTCACTCAAAAAAAGCAGCAGTTGCATTGCCACTCAGCTCTACAAGGCTAAACCTAAAAGTTCATTCGGTGCTTCATCAAGTGTGAATGAGATTGCCACAGCAAATAACTTGTGTGAAGTTCATAATGCAGATAGATTTTAATGTCTGCATTTAGGATTGTGTTGGCATTTCATCAATATGCACATAACATTTTTAATCAATCACACCAAGAAATTGCCAAAACAATCAGGATACCATCTGTCCCTGTTTAGCATTCTTCTTAATCTCCACAATCAGCTTCTTTTCTTGCGCTTGTAAACCTTGTCTTTCCCTTTCTATTTCTCTGATGGACTTGTCTATCATCCTCTTATTTTCCCGCAGTAGCTCTGCACACAAAACCAGACATTTTTCATTAGATATCTCTAAGTGCAGGAAATTACAAGGATATCACTTTCACACTTAACAAATTCTTCAGGGACCTACGCTTGGTGAAATGAAACATTGCGGATCTCACTGATGGGAACAACATTGCATTGATTATCAAAGACACAAATAAGGGACCCACAAACCTCATGCTCTAATGATTTAGCAACTGAACCTCATGTGAAGATTTTCATCTTCATACATAAGCTAAGTGCACGTTACCGTAATGTAGCTGTGCAACGTGCTTTAATACACATTGTTGACCCACTTCCTTACGGCTCAAGCTTTGAAGGACAAATTACAACCCAACATCGAACAGAAACAGCTATACATGTAAAATTCATACCAGCGTTTTGTAATTTCAATTCTATCAAAATAACATACTTGAAATTCCTAATTCATTTAGCATTCGGTTCAAATTGAGGGTCCTAATTCTCAAGTTTATACGATTTGGTCTGAATTAGGTACAAAAACGGAACCTTACCCCAATGTTTCTAACCGAGAAGTAAAGTTGTGCCAATAAGGCGAAAATTTTCAAAAAGGTCCGAAGCAAGCAATTTTAACTGAGATTAAATTATCGACCTAGAAGTACAGATGAACAAAGCGATTATTATACCTGCGGGAGTCTTCCTCTGGCCAAAGAGGAAGCTCATTGCGCCGGTGTATGCTAAGAAGCGCCGGGGTTGCACGATTTACAATCCCTCTCTTTGTTTCGCTCCCGCTTCAGTGACTTCCTCGCTTCTTTTTTCGGTTGTTTTTCTTCACTGGCTTAGTGGCTTGTGCGGGACAAATAAGCTTGTTTTAGCCTTGTGGCATAGACGACGCAAAAAGGCCCACTACCTAGCCCGTTGAAGAGCGAACATTAATTTGTTCGGGCCTGAAATGTAGGCCCAGGCCTGAGAAACTGAATAAATATAGAGCACTGGCTTGGGCCTCCAGTAGTGGTTGGATGTCGAAATGCGCCCCTTCTAGACTTCATTGTCTTGCTCTCAGATCACCCTAAAATACAAAGTATATATTACTGAAAAGATTAACTAGCAAAGAGCCTTGGATGGGTCACACATCCTGTAATGGGCTGGACCAGGCCTTATCGCATCAAAGCCCATCTACGGAAAGGAGTAAAGAGGAAGACTCAGCGCACTGTGGATGCAGCAAATCAATGCACGTACATCTAAGGATGGGCCAGCTGACCCATGAATCAGCTGGTATCCATCTAGATTTTTAACTAAGGCGATGAATTATTAGCAATTTTGAAATATGAAGCAACAACGAAAATTACATAGCCAAACATTTAAGCTAAGCTGACTGAAGGGAACCCGAAAGCTCTACTTAATGCCTAATGAATCTTAAGAAATAATTTACAAAGTTTTCCTGATAACAGCAAACATATTTCATAGGCTGGAAAACTCTTACACATACCTAATTATATGGGCTTTTGCAGCTTTTGACCAAAAATAGAAAAATGAATCTCAAGAAATAATTTCACGGCCATCTAAATATGTTTTTAATAGAACAGCTCAATCTAGCTAGATTCTGCTAGATACCATGTATATATAATAAATCAGACACTTGCACAATCTCAATTTACTTAATTATTAGCATTTCATAGCTGTTTGAGAAAGAGAACTAAAAAGTCAAGATCATCTATAGTACTTACTAGAAGATGATATCCAGAAAGAGCTTAATATACTTCTTCAATTATTGTTTCCCAGTAGAAGTCTTACTTTTATGTGCCTACTTGCTCGGCATTCGAATGTTTTTCATGTTGTGGTTCTCTCGGTACCTCTGTAAGCTGTGAGGACCGGATCGAGAACGCTGAACGTCCATATTGTTGCAGTCCTGGTCATAGTAGATTTTGGCAGCATCACTTAAAAAGATGACAAAATTGCAAAAGCTTTAATTTTCCTTCCAATTTTTGGTCAAGCGTAAGAGTTTTCCAGCCTATGAAATGAAATATGTTTGCGGTCATTAGGAACACTGTTTCCAACATACCAAATCAGTTTTCGATGATGAGGAAAATATTTTCATGAGGACGTAATCCGTTTTCATCTTCAGGAAAATCTTATCAATTGGCTAACTAATGAACTGGACCAGGCCTTATTGCATCATAAAGCAATATACGGTAAGAAGATGAAGACTCGGCGCACTGTGGATGCAGCAAAATTTCAATGCACGTACCTCTAAGGATGGGCCAGCTGACACATGAATCATTTGGTATCCATCTAGACTTTGAACTCAGGCGAAGGATTTTATCAGCAATTTTGAATCTCTAAATTAGGTCCTCCAAATTCCAAACACCGACCGACCATTAGTGTACAAGCTTCAAGTCAGCCTAAAATGTCATGTCATTTAGGAAACTGAAGACCCCTGCCTAATTCCTTGCATTATGTATCGGAACCCCCAATGCATGTCACAGGAGCATGATATTGAAAGCACTAAGATGGGTCACAGAGCAAGACCCTTTCTTTTCCCTTCTGGTGAGACGTGGCAAACAAAACTTTTTCCCATGCATGCGCAGTATGCAGAATGTGAATCTTGTCGTTATTGAATTTTGGTCTAAGAATTCAGGTGGTAGGAATGATCTGCCTTCAATTAGTCATTTAAGGAAAAAGACTTTACTGATCATTGAGGTTCGGATTTGTGCCTGTCATATCCTACTGATGGGTGCGTCTTTTGAACCCATGTTCTTCAAGCTGCGTTTACCGCGTCAATAGGGGCGGATTTATGGGGGAGGGGGCCACCGCCCCCAAGAATTTTCATTTTTTTTTCTTATAAACATGTTTAAGGTCGAAAATATTATTCAATTCCAATTTTAGAGTTTCAAATATCATTTTGCCCCAAATATTTTGAAGAAATATCTTTTGTCAGGCAAAAAAAATACTATCCTTGTTTTTACCAATTTAAATACCACTCCATAGTTGCTTGTGATTTTTTAGTTTGCAAGGCTTTCTTTTTCTGTTGTCTCTGTGACTTGGTGTGGTGTATCGATTTTGTTTCTTTCTTCATTAACAAATTTAATTCTTTAAAAATTATATCCTTTAAAACGACAATAAATAATAAATCATGAATTAAAATATCTTTTAAAATAACAACAAATATTAATGAAATTAAAATTATACTAAGAGATGTAATTTATTTTATGACCTAAATACGTGTTTTTGTTTCTATATATGTTGTTATTTATTAAAGTATCTTTTAGATGTTTTGTTGTAAATTTTGTTTACATTCAAAATATTTCCTAAAAAAATAAATATTTTTCCTCTTATGACTTCAATCATGGATATGGCACTGCGAGTAAACATCACAGTGATCTAGATCGCTGCAATATCTTCACATTTACAGAACTAAATGTGCAATGATGTGAAATTCCCAGCTACTATGTACAATTGTACTGTAATTAATTACACGAGATAATTGTTCTAGGAAATTCTGCGCATCAGTTATCAAAAGTTGAAGGTTCGGGGGAAATGGGGGGCTATCATTTTTGTCATGGCCGAACTTGCGATTGTGATAGCCTAAAGATAGCAATTTCCTTACATCAGGCACGAGGCGTCTGAAGGCGTACATAGTGGGACACTGCGTACCATATTTCATTGCCCACCATACAAATTAAGGTTTCACGTTGGAGAAATTAAGATGCCTTCCTCCACTTAGGCTTTTGCCTTTTGGAGTCAAACGTTAATGGAACGTAGGGTATTCCATAGAGACTCTTTGAAGCAGGAAAAAGACATAACCTAAAACCCTGTGGTGGGCGAGCTATCTAGCTGAGCTAGTGGGCATGGCAGCCGTTGGTGTCTTTTTCCTGAGCATCCAAGTCATAGTACTACTGCTAGTTTAGTCGGTCATTGTTATCACCACAAGTGCATAATTAATGTCGCCAACAATTCAAGAATAATATTGCTTACCAAGCTCTCACTTCACTGAAAGCTAGGTATAACAAGGCCTTCGCAATCGCTTTCTCTATCATGGTCGTAGTCAAAGGTTAACACAACCTTTCGTAGTTCGTACCCCCGGGCCGTGAAAGCTGCAGTGTTCCATTGATTGATTGGAGCCTGATGATCTTCTACTCGGCACAATTCTAAGTAGGGGTCATTTAAAAGCTTCAAAATGAAAGAAAATGCTTACTTTTCTAAAGATTTTGGCAGGCTGAAGATAATGATCTGTCATATTCAGTCATGATCTTTGATGGGCACAAGTACTAAAGGAACGAGTGTTAAACGTTAATTTGTTTATTTTTTGGGTAATTAATTTAAGCCTTCGGTATTAATATATATTCTCGCCCGGACCTGTTCAAGAATAGTCTTTATTTGGTCGTGGCCACTAAGTCTTCTTTCTTTTAGCTAAATATAGGCTGCTCATACCACGTGAAATGTTAACGAGTTTTCACTATAAAATGAATGCTATACTCTTTTCTTTATTCCTGAAAGCACGGGGGCTTCTCTTTTTTGATCTGTATAAAAGATAAAGTGAGTGTTCGAACTTGGAAGATCAATCTGATGGGTATGAAATGTCATCATATTCCAAGTAGAAAGGCATGCGTAGAATTTCCTTATATATAATTAGTCTCCAGATTAATCACGAATTTTGGATGGATAATCGTCTCAGACTCAGCAGTACAGCAACGAAAGGAAAAGAGTGAAAGAAGATAAACTCCAAACTCGATATAATCAGAGATAATTGAAAAATCGATTCTTGGTGGCATCGGTCAATCAACTATATATATATACAAATATATATTCAAAGTTCTTGCTTTATCGTGTCTACACTGCGCAAAGGGTTTGGAGCTGCTTCCTCCGAGGCTCCGAGCTTGTACTGATGTACACATGACGAAAAGATGTTAAAATAAACCAACCGATCAAACCCAAAAGTACTATTATGTCAAAGGCGGCCACATGATAAGAACAAGATCGATCACTAGAAAAATAAAAAGCTTTTGTCGCCGACGCCAAGGCTGTCCAGTACATATATTTTGCCTTCCTTTCTTAAATTAGTTTCAACGCATACACACGCAAGCTGTTCAGACTTCAGATCATGCCTCAGAAAATAAAAAAGGCAGTTCTGGTTAAGCTAATTAGCCTCAGACTGAATTATATATCCTGTAAGCCAATTCATGAGAGTACTCTTCCTAGCTAAACCCTAATTAATATCTGAGTTTTAACTCAACCAAATAAATTAGTGATTATCATTTCATCACCATCAAATGTTCTACTTAATTAAACCTTTTGTTGTGTTTGATAAATAAGAGATCGACGTGCCCGTAAACAACTAATTAATTGCTGTACCATACTGATATACACACGTAATTAGTCTCAAATACTAGTTTTTTTTCCTATTGTAATAAGTCAATTAAAACTCGAATTTTGACCAACAACTAAAAAAATTACGTCCATCCACCAACTGAGGTCGGTTGAAGGTTCCTTTAGACCATGCTTCGATTGTTAATACGATATAGAAAGACTGTCATTAAAAATAGTATTGCACCTTTAAAAGTGGCCATGTTTCCATTACATGTTAAATCTTGTGAATAAGGTGAAAGTAAAATACTCAAAATTGAGACAATCATTTTTAGATTTCCCCATTGGAAAGTACAAGATACACCCTGTTTGATCTTAAGATCAGGGAGTATACTTACCACCAAACATAAAGAAATGGGAAATGCTCGGGATCCCATCGGGATCCCAAGCATTTCCCTAAAGAAATGGATGCAGATCAAATGTCACCATCTCATTATATAACCCGACTCCCCCCGTCTTTACTTCTTTCCAAGAGAAAAGAAAAGCTGCCCCCAAGCAGTTTCACAATAAGCAACCTTCTTGGGATCACCAAAATTCCTTCACTTTCTCTTTTTAACTCCTCCACCCAAACAACCTTCTTTTCTTTTACTAAAGCTGCCCTGTCTCCCTCTTTCTCTTCCCCCCAGCTTCTCCTTCCCAACATTACCCATCTCAAAAGAGCACCCCCCGGCAAAACTCACATGGCATTATTGTAATGTAGGAGGAAACAAGCCCGACCATCCACACGTGGCCTAGGGTGGTACAGGTGTCAGATCATGAGTGGCGGTGATTTTTTTGCTAGGCAGTAGGGAGGCAAAAGTAATGAGCTAGGTAGGGCCCCAAACCCTTTGATGATATTTCTGTGTCCCTCTTTGACAGCGGATCTTACGGGGATGTGTGAGGAGCACACGTGTGCATGCGCAACATGCTGGCCCAGCCCATCACGTGCGGTGAAAAAGTCATCACTGTGGGCTGGCTTCCAAATCTAACTTGTGTGTGTGTCAGCTACTTTGGCACGCTTGGGTGGTGGTGCATGCGTGGTCCATCGTCTTACTCTACATGCCCTAACACCTCCCCTCCATGCTTATCCCTCTAGTCCCTCTTTTGGTCACAATTTACAAATGAATATTCTGTTTTCAAACCCCCAAATGAATATTCTTTCCGTTCTTTTACCTTTTACTTTTCTCTTTTTCCACGGAAATGAAGTTGGATCCAAGTTTTGATATTTCGAATTTGGGGACTAGACAAAGAAAAAATGGAACATGCTGAAAGTGCATGTCCATTAGGAAAGTCGATAACACTATTTTTTGGTCATGGTCTTTGTCGACTCGGAATATTTATAAGATGGGAGCTAAGAGATTATCAACTTCTAGTAGTACTCCTAGGAAATAATTAACGAATTTTTAAAGTAAAAGTAAGGATTTTTAAAGTAATTTTTTTGTAATATTTTAAAATTGAAACAAATATATATAAATAAAATAAATTAAAATAATTAATGGTTCATCTTTTGAGTTATTCTGTAAGGATCATGGACATTCGCTCCTGTTATAGTTGATCCTAAAGGCTAACGTGCCAACTACGACATCAATTAAATTGATCATATATACTCAGAAATTCAGCATATAGAGGCAGAAATGAATTAACACTCCTATAATATATATGTTGCAAAGTGTTACATAATACACGTATCGACAAATATATAGAACGAAACTGCGTTGAAAGTACAGCTTGCAGGAAAGAACAAAATTGACAGCGTACTAGAGAGAAACCAACAGCATAAACTCTCAAAGCTAGCTAGCTGTTTTCTGTGTTTCCTCCCCACAAAATTATTGAGAAGTACGTTAGGACATTAATTATCGGAGACATGCATGATATGGATAGAACAAACTTGAGGCTCTAGTTAGGCAGATAAATCATTTTGAGACAAAATAATTCTGAAACAGTACAGAGCACTGCTGCAATATTATGGTACGTGACCCAGTATGCACCCTTCTACATGGACCCGGCCGAGTCACTCAGCTAGACAATGTTTTCGTGGAATATAACTTGATCGGAGCCTCGAGTACAGTTGGACGTACGTCTTTGCTAATTAATCTTAATCTATTATATTTCTGCATGGCGTTAAGTGACATCCACAGCTAAGGCATAACCCACTAAAAGTACTCGTTATATTTGGGGATATATATACCAACAACTCGTTTTTGATAGAGATGGCACCCGCCACAACCGCTTCACAAAAATTCAATTACTCTCCGTACTATATATATATAGGAGAATATATATATAGTTGGGGTTGGGGGATAAAAGGAGGCCAGGGGATCATGATTAAGGGGAAGATTACAGCGATGATTAGGGCTACGTCTAAGCATTACAATAGTCAACGCTTAGATGGGGGTGTTGATCTCACACCCACTAGTTATCACTATAATCCCATCATTGTTGTCAACTCACCAACCATATAACGTAATATTAATATACAGTTATCCATAAAAGCAAATCTTAATTAAAACAATAGGTTGCTTGTTTGTTTATCTCATGTAAAACTAGCCTTTTAGATGAAGGAATATCTATCTTGAAGCTAGCTAGCGCGCTATTTCCCAGTTGCATGGCAAATTGCATTAATTAATTAATATACCACTAATTCCCCATAAATTCATATCATTTAGAGAACTTGAGGCATCATCGGCCCCCATGTTCCACATATATTGTAGCATTTTTTGGAATCTATAGCCATTTCAACCCTATAACGCCTTTTGACCCATAGGATAGCCTTTTCTTTTCCCTACAGTTCAAGCTAACTTCATGGGGTTTGCCCTATAGAACATGGTAGTTGGAATATGTTAATATTCTTGCCTTAAAGAACATGTTAGTTAACAATATATATGTTATGATAGCTTAATTAGAAAATCAAACTGTTAAGATTTAGTGGTCCTTCCCAGTCGTAGAAAACCTCTTAAAAATGCTTCTCGGGAGAAGGGGAGAGATTTAATATTCCAACTTGTCATCAACTCTGAGAATGGTGGCTGAGATCATTCAGACCTGTGTTGACTGATACGAGAGTACGAAGCAAGGTGAGCAGTGCCCCCCATAATACAGATATGAAAAAACAGAAGGAAGAAAAAGGAAATTAATAACCCAAAAGGCTTGAGACATGTTAAATTAGAATATTGGCCCCAGGTTCCCTATGTATAGGCCGAGAGATTTGTTGCTTCAAGGAGCCAACCATGTTTGACATCAAGGCTTAGGAGAATCAAAGATTAGATCCTTCTGTCGACAGCTTTTGAGACCAAGCATCTAAACTCCATCAATTCACCTCCTTTTACTGCCTGTAAAACAATTGCACCAACTGAGAATGATTTTAATCATTCCCCGGCCAGTAACTTTGATCAAAATCTAATTTAATAAAGAGAGTTTTGCATAAAAAAAAATTAAAGCTTCCAAGCGATTAAAAGAGCCACTTTGTTGACCAGCACTCCCTCCTACGTATATGTATAACAAGTGTTATGGAGATGGTGTCGTCTTCAAGCAAAGAGAGGTCCCACCCTTGCTCTATTTCTTAGATAGTTGGAGGAGTAGAAAATCTGCCTTTGCTTTAACCTCATCTTCTTCACCCGCTTCACCTTTTTGCCATTTTCGCGTGTGAACACGATCTCCGAATCTTCAATAACTTCTTCATTACTTTCTTCTGTCTTTACAAATTAATGAGGTAAATAAGGGGAGATCTCCCATATTTCTGTCACATATAAGAAATGGGAGATCTTTTTCTATGCTTAAGATCTCCCATTTCTTCTCTTTGAAGATGCGTCTGTATATGTGACGATCGCGCTTTACCCAAAAACAAGGGGGGAAAATAAGATGATAACCATAGAAAAAGAAAGGAATTAAGAGAGGTAAATCATTTATTATACAATAAGATAAATATCATTTCTTCAAGTAAACCCCCAAACCATTGATTCAAAGCTAAAAAAGAAAAAAACGGAAAACTTCCAAGTTCTTTGGAAATTACAGAAGCAAGCCATTAGCAATGGCTCGATTAGTAGCGAAATGGGTTGTCTCATACACCGGCAATTCTTCGCGGTACCTCTCGATCCCAATGGCCGAGAGATTATCCAACTCAAATAGATCAGAGCTTGAATAGCTGGCTGCATCATCATCTTCATCCTCCTCATAGTCGATGACATCTTGTAGAACATCTCTCATATCCAGATCTTCCTTCTCTTTCTGATAATTCTTAAACAAATCTTCGGCAACTTCCTCAACCCGATAATTGCCACCCATGACATAGCATTTTATCTCTGCGTCCCCGGTATTTCTTAGTGCAGACACTGCCATTAGTCCCTGCTTATCTTCATGCAGACTTTTATGCCCGCATGGCCTACAGTCCTCGTCCACTATCACACTAACTGGGCAAAACCTCACCGACCGTTTCACGCTGCCTGTATTAGTACTAAATTTCCCCCTCGAAGAAGGCGTTTTGCTTAGACAAGAGCGCGAAAACGACGACGCGGAAGAACATGTAGGCGTTGTGGCGGTAGACTTCGGTTTTCTCTCGGACCTGGTTTCGTCGTACCCTCCAACTGAGGAAGAAGACATCTTTGCCTTCTTTGCGTTTCCAGCAGTGAAAAGAGAGTTCAGAAAGCTCGCGAGGCGCCCACCCGGTGATATCGGCTGCTTCACCTTCTTCAAATCACCGTAGATTTTCAAGGCCTTGGATTTGGTCTTCACAAAACCGTTCTCATGCTTTGGCTTTTGCGTTGAAGCTGGATAACTGCGTTCACCATAGCCACCACCAAACTTCTCCAATTGAGGCTTCTGAGAAAAGCTGGTCCGAATAGGCTTTGGCCTCTGCATGGAGTAACACGAAGACCTTGATTTCGACGCATAAAATGATTCGGACTCGGACGACGAGAACCCGCCTCCGGAGCTCGACTCCGAAGAGCTCGAGCTCGAATTCTGAAGCATAAGACCGCGGTCATTTAGCGATTTCCTTTCCAAATCCGCCGTGGAGTTGCGCCGTACCACGACCTTCTCGCTCGCTTTCTTGTCCATCCACTTCTCGATCATGCATGTTCTACGAAAGCTCGCCATTTGTTCGTCTTGTTCTGTGAGGCCATTGCTCTGTTTCTTTCTCATGGCTTCTCTGTAGAGAATGATTTCCTCTTCTCGTTCTTCGCTGTGGCCTTCGTCGATGGACCGATAAATCGCGTCGAGAAGAGTGGAAGAGAAAGATGGGTTTTCTCTCCGGTGTCGGTGGCGCTCTTCTCTTAGCGGCTTATCCCACCTATCCATGCCCTATATATAGAACTACAATAAGGAGAATTAGGGATAGATTGAAGGGAAACAAGAATGGCAAACAGTGTGTTCTCAACAATATCAATGATTTTTCTTTGTTGTCTGCTTCAAAGGGAGGGTGAGAGAGGGTTAATGGAGGCAACCATGATTGTATCTAAAAGAACCAAGACATGTGTAAGACAAGGATCTTTGTGTCCTGTTTGCCCTTTCACAGTGAGAGAAAATGAAGAGAAGAGAAAGCAAGCATGGGCATTGATGGGTGCTTGATGGCTTTGAGGGAGAGAAAGACTGGGAGCAATGAAAGCCAAAAGCCACGCCTGTGGAGAGAAAGAGGCGATAGGAGATGATTGAGAGAGAGATAGAGAGAGTTTGTGTGTGCTCCTTTTACAAGCTGTTCCTATTACACTCTCTTCTTATAAGGAAGGAAGGGTCTCATGTATTCCGCACAAGCAGTAGTGACTGGAACTTAATCCCACATCAAATCTATGATACAGGTCCCAGAGGACGTTGGATCCGCACCCACTGAATATAAGAACTGAGAGCGCGTGATAAGTCCAACCCCGAACTACTGCCAGTTTGGCAATGATGGACATGCTATACCAATTATTAAATCGCTTTTTTTAAAAAAAATCTTCCCAATTACTTTATTGAAGTTTACCTCATCTCTCTTCTACGCTTTGCCTCCTCCACATGAAGTGACATTAGATCTTACTTTTCATCCAGAAAGGAAAGGAATCAAAGATTTTAGCGTGTGGGATCATATACAGAGAAGATGGTGATCCTACTGCATCAGAACCAATATTTATCAGATGGGTCCATATGCCATATGGTTTCCTAATCTGTTTCTTTTCAAAATCTCTTTCTTTATTCCTTACCCAAAAAATTTCTGAAATTTTTCAAAATAATTCTGAGGGGGAGGTAAGTGTATAAAATATTATATTTTTTGCAGGGATCAAAATCCAAAACATAAATAAATAAAATATATATAATTTTTTAGAAGACGGATCTTTGGTTGGGGCCCTTAGTGCCGTTCCTGGTCATATATAATTTTTAGCCATCCAATATATCACGGTGATGTCCAAGTAAATAATTAACCAGCTCTAATTACTAGCTACTAGGTAGAGTTAAAGCGCAGATCCTTTTGTTTTCTCCAGCCCTTTAATTGCTCTCTTTAACTAGCTATATAGCTAGATTCTCTTTTTGAAAAAGAAGGCTCAGCTTCTAACTTTGGAGGAAGATCAGAAGTGCCAAATATGAGTATATCGAAGCACGTTCTGCAGAATGTTGGCAACTGTTCTATGATTCACTATTATTGAAGCTGTGCTGCCTGCTTGTACAGTCAAATAGTGCGGCTCATTATAAGTCTTCGTCTATAACTATAAGGCCTGATCTAGGGAGGGTGCTAAAATCTCGAAAACCCTTCGTAATTTTGGAACTAGTCAAAGAGGAGATCACAGTTTTGGTGGATTTACTGTTTAAACAGAAGAATCATGAAGAAGTTCCAAAGAATATTCAAGACATAAACATTTAGGGGTCACTAGATATCATGCCTGGCCGGGCATGCCTACACAAGTGCGAGGCTATGAAATTAATGGACTGGCTTCTAGGGCTTATCCCTGAAATGCATGATGCAGAACGAATGAATTAGACCGATGAAGCAATTTATGATCATAATGCAACTCTCTAACACAAAATTATGGTATGCAAATCCTTCTAGCAGCCTAGCTAATATATTCAATAGCAAATGAGGGGTGTATATATTAATGATGCAGTTGATTTGGCCAACACAACCTTGATTTTACTATATATTAATTATATATAACTGTCCACTTCAACAGCATATAATATTATACGGACATAATAATTAAATTAATTATCTCGAAGATATTGCCTCTAATATTTTTTTTAAAAAAAATCATCGGTTTTACCATGCCTTTATATTATATATTACTGTCATGTGGCTAGTTTTAATTACCTTTAATGGTGTGCTCTGGTTCATAACAATTTGTTTATCATTGAGCCCATTTAAATTGTCGACAAGGTAATTATGTGGCTCCTCTAGTGATCATGATCTTTGGATTTCCATGTTGACTTTACTATCACCCTTGTAACTTTTCGACATTACTGTTCCTAAAGATTTGGATTCTTCATCAATATATATCTTTAGACTCCCAGCTCATTCTTAAATTATATTGTGCAAGCTAGTGATCAGAATCAGAATTCGACTACTCTTTGATTTGTGATATACATGCAGATTCATTAATCTTCAGAGTAGTTTGGAAGAGTTACATGCGTATAATGTAGATGATGTGTAAATAGAAGTTGACAGTTAATTACCTGTGTCTAATTACCAGAATCAATTAATCTTAGCTATATATATATAGATCAGGTGAGCGGTTATGATCATGATCACTTTTGCACATGAGCTTCTTAAGAACTCTTCGACTAAAATTTTGTGGCCAAGCAAAACATCTAAACGCGCCCCTCACTTCCCTCAGTAGGCAAATCTTTTGCATGTGCCTACAAATGTCTTTATGAGAGAGAGAGAGAGTGGGTGTGTGCTTATTTGCACAATCATTGCACTCGTGGCTCCCAGACTTTTCAGAGAGAGAGAGAGAGATCTAAGAAACTAATTAAACACAGAACAAAGCACAAGTGATTTATTAATTAACATAAAGTCATCGAGGATTAGGACAAGAGAAATGTGCGTAGGAAGAGATAAAGTCAGATGAGTTGATCTAAAAAGCTAGGAAAAGCACTCAAAAGCAACGTGCGTGTGCATTGCTCTTCTATTTGCTTCCCTTTTCCTCACATGTACTTCTCTCTCTTTCCCTCCATCTTCCCTTCAAACTCAAGAAAATCCTTCATTATTATATTCCTCCTACAACTACGCTACGGTACCATATATACCATTCCCTTTTTGTTGTACGAAGGATCAAGATTTTAAGCTACTCAAAAGAGCACCGAGCTTTCTCGAAAACCAAATTCATGTTGCTCGGGCATGATCATATTTCATGTAATATTGTTAGTGTGGGAGAGATACACAGTACTAGAGGGGCCGGAAGCCAATGAAAAGTTTGAGAGATTCCCCTTCAGATCATGGGGTTAATGAGAGAACGACGAAAAAGAGAAGATTCCATTCAGATCATGGAATGACCAATTTGGGGACCCAAAATCCAACAAAATGTGAGATTGACGTGCCCTAACCAAGAAAAAGTAGCTCACCCAAATTTCCACTACCGTTCATTATCTAGACACGTTCTTGATAATATTCGATGTACATAAAAACTCTAGTCTCCGCCACCATCCCATTAGATTAGACACGTCTATAATGACATGATACGGAATGGTAAAAGAATCAAATTAAAGGACTATATTCTTCACATAAATGAGCAAATGGCAGTCGTTTCAGGAAGAAATTTTTTCCAATTTACTTTTGTTTGGTAGCACATAAGTAAGGCTGCGTTTGTGTTATAAAATTTTACACCCTCTAAAATTTTAACACAATAAAATATTACAATGTAATCTCTCTCTCCCCATCAAATTATTACTTTTCACTACAAAAAATATAAAAAATTACATCTATCTTCACTTTTTCACTAAACTCAATACCTGAAATTTTTACAACACTAAAATTTTACAAAACAAACCCACAAATCACATAAGTCTACCACATTTGGCGTGAGAGAAATGCGCTCCTTCACACAAGTAAGTCTAAGAGAATTGTTGAGGTCTTTGAGAAGATTGTTCTTAATGTTAGAACTAAGCTTAGTACCATAGAGCTAGGTGCCCATCCTGATATGGAGTTGATGTACTTTTGGATTCATAGATAGTGTAGTGTGCTCCCTCTTTTCTTCTGTGAGTTTTGGTTGTAATATGTGACGTTTTGTTTGTTTGTGTGTTCTTTAAGACACTTACCTCTTACCCCAAAAAAAACATATCCTACTGCTAATGAAAACTCGATATATATTATGGTTTTAAATAAAGTCTGTTTGAAATTACCCTTGAAGTTTTAATGCCTTTTGTTCTTAATTTTCCTTCCTTTTGTATGTTGGCACATAAGTGCAAGTTGCATGCCCTTTAAACATATGCAAGGAGGAGCTAGCTGCAATCCAAGTACAAAGTATAATCATTAAGGAAACGCATATTAGTTGTCATGGGAACATATGCTTGTTCACTATAAAACTGTCTGCATGACCTCCAGTACTTCATTGGGATTATTATATTTGCTGATTGAATCACCATTACTAAGCGTTGGGGTATGACACTAACTTGTCTATTCCAAAATGGACAATGGGTATTCCACACGGTATGTGAATTGTCGACTCCTCCATTTCATTGTATACTTTTTTTTTGTTCTTTTGGCCATAATTGATCATCAATATTAGTCTAAAAGATGCTTCCAGCTCATGTCACACTTCCATTTTGTATGCTTGCAGATGATGGCGGAATAGAACCATGCATGCTTCCATCATTCTTCTCAAAGTACTTTGTTTCAATTGTGTGGCTGGCCTCCAACCATAACTTTCATTGAGAACTTGTGGTGCTTTTGGCCCATCTGAATTTGTCATTGGAAAGCTAATTAAGAACCGAAAAAAGTCGTGAGTCCCCCTTAAACCAAATCTTCGCCATCAGTGGTTGTGGGACACGATTTAGACCCTAAACTTACCTAGAGATGGGTGAATAGTAAGTTAAAAATTTCATCACAACCTATTTCACCCTAATGCAGAAAACCTTATACAAATCTTAGCACAAAGAATATATTGAATCTGTCCAAATCTGGAAAATATCACACAATCCTATTAATGATAGAAATTCAATATATATAATCAATTTAAACACTTCTAAAATTACTTAGACAATATCATAAACACTTGGAGTGCAGAAAATTTTAGATTTAATCTTTTAAACCAAGATACACAACCAACCTACCAAGATTCGAAATTATATTATGATAATCAATTAACAAGCAAATATAAAAGGAAATTAAACACAAGAGATTGTTTACGAAGTAGAAAACCCTTTGAAAGAACTCCTTGAAAACGGAAAAACTACTTCGGGCTCACCGTCGGTTAACCAATACACTAAATGAGAGATACACTTACAATTGGTGACTTTTTTTACCACAAAACCTTTGTTATTTAACAAATCCCGAAAGAAGCAATTCGAACGACACATTCGAACCCGTACCAAACGGTAAAATCCAAAACCTTTGAATCTCTCTCTCACTTCAATGAATCTTGATCGAAGCAACTTGCTTCAGGACGATTGGAATTCCAATCGACAAACACTGAAACTCCGATGTTTACCCACTGCCACAATGGGGTTTTCTTGGTGGTGATTGATTTCTTCAACAGTACTTGATGAAAGACAACCAAAATCTTGATTCTTCAAGTCTTCAAAAACAACCTCCTCTCGAATCTTCATAAATCTCTCTCTAGAAGCCTTCAAATTATTTCAGATCTATTTTTCTTCTATTTTCGTCGAAGTCTATATGTCCAGCGTCTCAGAATGCCTTTTTAAATGACTGGGTAAATCCACGCGGTAATTCACTTATTTATTCTCCGCGTTTGGGCTTGAGCCTCAAGCTAGCTCCAAATTATAACATGATTTCTCCGAGCTAGCCCAACCAGCACTTAACCACTTTATAACTTCCAGATTTCTTCACAATTGAACTCTTTCATCCGTTAACCACTTTAACAACTTTAGAACTTCCAGATTTCTTCACAACTGAATCCTTTCAACTGAAACACATTTACTTGATCATTCACATCTAAGACACATTTCTTTACAACATACATGTCACGGAATAAAGCCAACATCTAACCTTAGAAACTAACAGTGGCCATGATGAAGCTGGGCATGGAGGCTAGCTAAATTAGGTATAACTGTCTTGTTTTATCTTTTTGGATCTCATGCGAACTGCGTCTTTTTGGATTTAATCACTTGAGCCACACAGTACTGCTTCCGAATCACTACAACTAAGTCGGTCGGCTCATGTTTGGGGTTTCCAAACTTTACCGGTACTTGTACCCGAATAATATGGCTGTCATAAAAAATAAATCAACTGCCATATGTTACATATGTGCAGCACTTTTTGCCCAAGATCTATGAAATTGCACTGCCATATAAAGCATTAAAGATGCAATCTCATCACTGCTATCCCAATTCCCCTCACCCTGTGTGCTTTATTGTTTGTTTCTGAGCAAGGATAAGTTCAAAAATGGGATTAGGAGGTGCTTTGTCTATTGCCTACACACAGTCACGCTGGGAAGGAGTGACGAAGTGAGAATGCTTCCCCTGGCGAGTGTGGTAAGAACTATTTTAGTAGGTTATGAAGTGGCCAAACTTTTGACACCCAAACTCAATAGCGAAAACAAGCAGATGTGATTTAGAAGTGATGTATTTACTCCATAGCCGGTTTGTTTAGCACGAGAAATGCGACTCTCGAAGCTGCTAGCTAGGAATACTGCGGATTTTGTCATTTTGCTAAAGGTGCCCCATCCTCCATGAAAATTTCAGTCCAGCCGGCGGCTCCCCCTCGACATTTATCCAAAGTCTATCCCTGAGGCCAAGCATAGCCAGGCAATATATAGTTCCAGCAGACTCACAGCATGCATGCATAGGGCTAAGAATCAAAGCCCTCGGCATGCAGGACCATTTGTTGCTGTTAAGAATAAAAGAAAAAGAAGGCAAATAAGAGGGGTGAGATATATAAAATATTAGAAACTAAACAAGGAGTCTGCAACAATTCTCGGAAGACTACTTGAGCAATAACCTGACAGTTTTCAATGGTAAAAACGTAATGTTGGTGTGGATGCAATAGAACTTACTGTGCCGGAATGGAAGTATGGGGACATTGGGGAGGTAAAACGTTGGCCACTAGCCACTAGGTCGCTGATGTTACAAGCCAGGCACAACCGTAACCTCGAATGATTCTGTGTGCAATTTCCAATAAAGATCCATTCCGTAAAAAGTGACCCCAAATCCTGTTCAAGCCCGGCACTTTACCCCTATACCCCAACTTCGCAAATAAAAATGAAAAACAATTCCCCGCAAAACAAAAGGTTCAAAGATATAATAAAATAAAACAAGGTATTATCAGGGGGCATGCCTAGCTAGGTACCAAGATATAGGACCACCACCAGCACTGCCTACGACCAACAAATCTTTTCTCGTTGAAGATGTATCCATGAATCCCTCCCACGTAACACCTTCCCGAGTGATCACATGGAATTGGTACGACTATGACGACTTTAGCTTCCACTTGTGCGAATTTCAATGAAGATATATCCTTTCTTGTTTCTTCGAGAAGAATAATTAATGTTCTGATAAAGATCGACCTGACTAACATCTATTGGTCTTGCCACTAATGTACGACATGCGATTGTTTTACTTTCTCAGATTAAGAGTTTAATTTGCTTTTTCACCCACTGCATGCTTTACCGTTTTGTTTTGCTATGTCAGTGGCCATCACCTATTCAATCTTCCAGATTGCTTTGATGGTGAAACAACATCCAAAAGAAAATCCAGATCGATCGAGTCGGATCAAGAGCCAACATCCAAAAGTTTCCTTGTATTGCTTGTGAGAAACGTACTGTTGAAAATCTTGATTTTAGTACGCAAGATGAAATCTGCAGACAGCAATCCTTGTATTTTGCTGAGCATCACGAAGTACCAAATGGCTCTAATCTGACGTAGCTCGAAATCCGAAGAAAGTAATGATATAAAGAATATATACAGACAACTAAGTTCCGCACGTAAGTTGGGAGATTATCACAATAGGCTTTGGATGAAACAGGCGCAGAGACAGTGAGAAAACTTTAGTGGCTAGAAGGTGAAGGAGGGACTATGGTTAGCGCCGAGGTGAGACTTCAGCTTTGTTGGATAGTTGCATGTGTGGGAAAGGAGTGCAGTCACAAAAAGAAAAAGGGTGTTGGTGATCCCTAGGAATGCGAGGATCAAAGGTATAAAGTTAAGAAAACTACACAGAATAAAGCCTTTCTTCCTCAAAAGATACAAAGACGGAATAAAGCCTCCCTTCCCCTTCTTTCTTCTGATGACATAAAAGGAGAGGCCGTGAGCTCATCCTTCTCCATGTTCGTAAATAGAAAACGCTGTCGGCTCGACAATTTCAAGGAAATTTTTAACTGCTAAAGTATGAACCATTAAATCCCACTTATATGACCGCGATTCTCGGATAGGGACAAATCGACCAATCAAAGGTAACAAATGGACAACGTTCGATATAATAATGGCCAGAAAATTGGTAGCGCCAATGGAATTTGAAAAGGGTTGGTGCCCGAATTCGAATATCCGAGGGCTTGACAGCAGCGGAAGCCAACACTAGAAACAGGCCTGAATGTCCACTTTGTCCAGGTGAATTACTATCATTCGTCCGGAGATCGAAACAGATGCATAGGAACCAATATATAGGTAAGTCAACTTTGATGTAGTTAGACACTTTAGATTAATAACTGCCATGGTTGAAACCGTCTGTTATGGAGCTAACATTGAGGGTTACATTTACTGCTCTCGGAATTGGAATAGATGCCAAATCCAACGCGAAGAAAGTGAATGAAAACAAAACACTAACCTGGTAAAAAAAAAAGACATTAAATAGACAAGAAATTGATCATTCAATTTAACACAGAACTGAAATTTTTTTTATAGCTACTTCAATCCCTTACAGGCAAAAGGCAAAGGGGCTAAATTCACATTTCTTTTAGAAGTTGGTTGTCCAACTGAGATGACCCAGTTGGGTCTGCTGATAGGCACCAACCTGTGCCCCAGGAGCAGCTGCGGCCACACCAACTCCAACATTACCACTCATGGCAGGGCCTAAATGGTGTGGATTCGCAATTGCAGCAGGCTGTGGAGGAGGATGGTATATCCCTGGAAATTGCATGTGAGAAGATTGTGCAGCAGCTGCATTAAAGGAAGCATGTCCGGTGTGGGATGGCATATAACCACCATGAGGGGATTGCCCTGGCATGTTGTAGTATGGAGTCGATTGCATACCTGGAAGCTCTCTTGGGTTTTGAATCCAAATTTCAGATGCCTCAGCCTGCCACGTCAAACATTGAAAATATCAACAAAAGATATAACTCCATTACATGCAATGAAAAAGAGAAGACTTTTAACAGCTCCCAAACAAAGACGAGAGCCAATCACACCCAAAGAAAAATAAGATGTCTCTCTAATCTAAGCATGTGCAACTGCAGCTCAATATATTCACAATAAAGAAGCAAATTGTAGGTTTTCTATCAACTCAAAAATCAAAATCAATATGGCAGATCTGAGAACACGAAGCAGAAAAATAGCAGAACCACATAGGGTCTAGAAACTACTATGATATGCTTCAGATTTGAAGAAGTCAAGACTCCATTATCACACAATATGTAACCCAGCTATATCATATAATCTACGTCAAAAATAGAACGTTTGAATTTTAAATTGCTTTCAGTCATACAATCAAGTTTCAAAACCAACTTGATGATATATGAGTCGCCAACACAATTACTTAGACATAACAGGACCTCCACAAAATAAGAAAAGCCTCCACATTGAACTTATTTGTTGTAATTATCTACGTGTAACTCTTTGATCCATCGAATGAAAACAGTAATAGATGAGTATTACCTGTGGATTTGGGACATAAAGATTGCCATCTTTGTATTTGAGCCGAGATGAATCGTCAAGCCCAGTTGCACCACCAACTACACCTGGAGCATTGATATACCCGTTTGGATTGTTAAAATTTCCGAACCCTGTGGGACTGCCAGCAGGAACAGGCTTGAACTGTTGAACTCCATATTTCAGACTGCTCGCATTTAGATGTGAACTACCTCCTGGCATCAGCAAGTAACTGCTACCATTGGATGGGTGGGGATAGGCGGGATTGCTTGAATAGCCGGGCATGGCCATTGGCGAAACATAAAGTGGGGGAATAAACTGACGGTATGGCATAAGGTTTGCAAAATGGGAAACATGAACTTGCGGGTACATCTGTGCTACAGGTGGTTGTTGCTGCTGTTGTAACATGGCAATTGTTGATGCCGGGATGCTGTTAGCTGTGTGTGAACTTAAAGCCTATATTCATAAGATAGGGAGAAAAAAATGTCATCCATCAAACTGATAGTACCTAATATAAAAATGTTTGGTAACTGTGTAAAATACGAGTTAAAATAAATTTTGGCTTATTCCCAAAGCGAAAAGCCCGGTCATGAAAATTTACTTGTATGGTCATGATAGAAGATTGAAGATCAAACTTTTTTGAGTAATAATCAGAATTTGGGGAACTTATGAATTTGGTTAAGATTACGTAACTCCTGGATTAGCCTGCTATTATTCTGTAAAATTCTATTCACTGTGCTTCAATACATTCCTACAGAAAGCAGCAGAAAAAGGAAAAATAAATCAACCAAAAGCTCCTAAAAGACGAGAGGTATCCAAGCGTCTGTTGGGGATCCACATAATAGAACATTACAACAAACTAGGCTGTGTATTCATAGAAATGTGAGGAGAGGGAGCAATAATTTATGCACATCTAACGATGAATCAAACCACTTTACCTCATGAGGAGATGGTAGACCCTGGCCCCGTATAGTTTCATCCATGGAGGGTCTAAAATACGGTATATCATAACCAGTTTGAGGATCATATGCCTGCTAGAAAACAAGTAAACGTCATAATGAAAGGTGATGCCAAGTGAAAGAACTTACATTTTTTTTATAAGTGAAAGAACTTACATGCCACAGTATGAATAATATTTGCAACAAAGCTCACCAGTTTATAAAACATGAAAGGTCTAGCAAAAAGCATTTAAACCCTCCATGGCCAAAATCGAAGTCTAGCAGGTAAAATTTAGAAGCATCACAGAACTCACAAACTGGACTCACCGAAAACCCTTGAAGTTCAGGGGGATCTTGATGCGATTGTGACTCTGAAGGAGCATAGGATGGACTGTTCTCCCGAACCAATCCAATATCTACAAAATTGTCCAAATTCTGTGGACTTGAGGACTCTTTCTTATCAAGCAATTGATGCTCAACAGGCACAGCAGATGCTGGAGAATCGGATCCAGTATTTCTAACTTGGCAATTAAGCAACTCTGTCGGCTTGTTGCCTGAAGCATCATTGCTGGAAGCTTCTGGAGCTGACACTGACAAACTACCATCACAGGAAAAAGAAAAAAAAGGAAAAAAAAAGTGTCAAGATCTGCAAAGGTAAATCATGTATCAATTGAGTACGTCATAGATTATATTCAACTAAGGTAATCCCTCAATATCTGAAGTCAAAATAAATTTTGATTGACTGGCAAAATGATCGAGCATGAACATATAGCAGAAATCCCCAGCTTTTTACTGTCCCTAATTCACATAATTTAGAGAATATTTAGGTAACGCCAACCTCACTACAGGTTCCCTGTTCGATTCTTCTGTAGTTCCTGCAGCTTGCAGTTCAGAAACAATATCCCTTGTAGAATCAAATTCTGTCCCAATGCTACCAAAGGTAAGCCGACATCGATCAGTCTCAGGAACTCGAATATGTTGCGCTATGATCACATTCTGACGTTCATAGATGTTTACACTTGAAAACTTATCTTGCAGCTTAGCTGCTTCGGATTCCAAATCCTTTGAATTCTCAGCAGGAGCTAAAATGGATTTTGTAGGTGTTCCAATCACCCCAGGGCTGCTGACAATTGACTTTTGGCTTGATTTGGGTTTCCACTCTATTTTATGCTGGGAAGCTGCATTGGAAGCCATGATCAATTAAATTCTGAAATAGTAGAAACGGCCATGTATTAAACATTCTTGTAGTGAAGATAGCCCCTTTAATACTTGACATCATTCCATTAGAAAAGGCAACTACTCAAATGCACAATTTTTACCGATGAATTTAAGGCAATTCCCCAACACAAACCACCAAATGCATCACAGAGAAGGTAAGCAGCAACTTTCATGCACTAAATGTTTCACCAAATGTAACACCACCTTGTAATTACTGAGGGCTTATATGGAACATAGATAATCCATCATTTCTTGTGGGAAATTTATTATCCTAAAAAAGGTTTTCCTTAGACGGAAACAAATGGAAAAGAAAAATGAACCTTCTTAACCAATGCTGCAATTGACGAAATTAGCTGTAGACAGCTTTAAAACATTGCAATTTACCGAAGACAGAACTCAAGCATCCCCATATTGTGTTCTTAATCACTCCCAAATCTTAAACCTTGAGCCTTTCACAAGCACACAATTAAGAAAGCCACTGGTTATATTTGCACTCTCAAGTTTCTAGTCATCAGATCTAGAGAATGAAGACAACTTTATTTGCCAGGAAGATATCCAGAAAAATGAACACAGATAATTTCCCAAAAAGTATACCTTTTTGATGACCCACAAGCTGTTGATGCTGCCTGCCATTATACTGGTTGCTTAAGAATGATCTGCTGACTGACATGCCGGAAACAGCAGAATCTGTTGCCGTAGATTGGCTGAGTTGGTCAGTTCTTGAGACTGCACTGAGGGGTCGTACTGATTCTGTAGAACCATCTTTTCCCTGAAGTGAATTTGAAAAAGAACTACTAGGCACAGCTGAGGCTTTGAAAGAGTGGTCAGAAGACTGTCGGCGAACACCAACAACACCAACTTCACGCTTAATAGCTCCAACAGTGCCTGAGGATCTGGAATCTGGAGATGGGACATGAACAGGATCCGTTGAAGACGAATACACTCCAACAGCAGAACTGACTGATCCCACAGTTGAGGGACTTGGTTGAGAATTGTTTGACTTCACTGCTTGCACCCGTGAATTTGTGTTGGGAACTAAAGCTCTCCTTTCCTCTAGTACTTTCCCGTCAGAGCTCCTTGAACTGGCATCTCGAGCATGTCTAGCATGTGAATCAGTTGGCCCATTCAACATCTGAGATGAACTTCGTCCACCAGAGGGCTTTTGACTGCCTGAGGTTTCTGTAAAACTGCTTAAAGAGCACAACAGGGACTCTATATAAATGATATGATTTCCCAGTCCAAAAAATGAATAGTTAAGTAATGCTACATTCCATCTTCTTCACAGCACTAAAGAAATCAATTGTCCTAAAGTCTATGTTTTCCTCATATCCAAAAAACACACAGAATTGCCTAGTTTTTACCTTGCTAATCATTAATGAAGAAAATGCACCACTACAAGTATCAGGGAAAACAAAAATCTCTAGGTTTCTCTTGGCTACCATACGCTTCTCAATCAAACTAAGTACATCCAAGCTTTACCAGGCATTAGCAGGGTTCAAGGTAGAGATAGCATTCTGGGGCTACAGTACTTACAGTTTCATTCCTTTACACCTTACTAAATTCATTTATTTGTATCTCATATCTTATTTCTCACCATCTCAGACGAGACAATCATACATCATAAATTCAAAGGAAATCTAGAGCATCCTACACAGACCTAAAAAAGGTCTCAATTTTCTTCGGTATTAAATCACTTTCCTCATCATTCCCATTGTTCCATCAAATGCCAAGAACCATGATCTCCCTCCAAAATTCTATTATCCGAGTTAACTAGTTTACAAAACCACTTTGAAGATCATATAGCTGTTTTTCTCTTTTTTGGTCTTTAAAACTCAGGAAGGCAGTTTTGAAACCACTTGTTACAGGAGATTTGGACTTGGCTAATAGATTCTTTGATAATAATAAAAAAAAAATCTATCAAATTCTAAAGTGAGTGACGCATAAAAACAACTACAAGCATATGCAGGTGACTGTGGTGGGGTGTGTATGTGTGGGTTGGGGGGGGCGAAATAAATAACCTCGAGTAATGAGTCGGACCTCTTTTCAGGAAGGTTTGAGATCATTTTCTCATTTGTAGAAGTTGTACAATGCTGTGAAGCAGGCTTCACCTCTTTATCTGTATTTTGATTGACTCTATTGTCTCTCACAACACGGAACCTAATGCCTGCATCTAGCAAGAATCACCCATCAAAAAGCAGTGTAAAGCATACTAAGCAGAAGCAACAAGTAAATCCACATACACAAACATTTTGGGGAAATATGTGAAGGGTTTCGTGCACGTATATGAAACACGACATCACATAATGTCTCATGAACAACAACGCTAGAAATTTTTTGAATATTTATCAAGCAACAGCAGAATTTTGGCAGGAAAGATTAGTGAAATGATAAAAGAACCCGTTAGTTTACAGGGCTCCATTAAAGCTCACTCCCAATTAACTGATACTTATTAACCTGGGTTGTTACTGCTCCATTCATGCTGTATCAACTTGGCTGTTAGAACTTCATTCATTCCCAAAGCACATGAACCATCCACAGCGTGAAAAAGCCCAAACACTTTGACATAAAATTTTAAAACAAAAATATATGATAAAAATGGAGCTATTGCAAAGTTCCACAACTTTGTAGTCCACAAAAATTTTAATTTCAACTTCTCACCAGATTGGAAATTGAAAAGAGCAAGAAAAAAAGGGTTAAGGGAGTAGGAAGAATATTTGACAGAACTAAAATTGAACAGAGGAGAACCTTGTCTCAAGATTGATAATTAAGTAATACCAAGGGGAGTAAAAACATTAAGTATTGCTCTGTAAATTACCAGGTACAACATTCCGTGTATAGCCTCCTCTTCGAACATTATGATCAGAAAAAGTATGAAATTTAACCCCTTGACCAACATCCTCAGGATGCCTTCGTGGATCCACAGAGCCCTTGTACCCAGTATTCTACATGCACATACAATGGTTGGCAAGATGTTACTTAGCACAAGATGTCTCTAAGAATTTCAACTGAAAGGATGCAAGGGCAAAGCTTAGAGAGCCCTACAACAAGAATAATATCCTAAAAAATGTTCAAATGGAAGAGAGACAGATAGAACATAAAGATTATCTCAAATATCCTTAACCCATATAACAAGTTCTTGGTAGCAATTACTCATGTGCATCCAGAATGTAGCTCACATGTGCAGTCATCAAACATGCATTTATAGGTACAAGAATCAACAAAGTACCTCGATGACAAATGTCATGGTAACATAAACAAAAACATACCATTATTTACATATGCCTTCACTATACTTAGCACCAAAGATGAAATGAAAGTCAATTTCATTCCTACTTGGGCCATAGGAGATGTAATAATATGTTGCCTCCAAAAAAAGGTAATCACATAATCAGAAACAAAATAAATCAATTCATGTAGTGGTGTCAATTAACTCTATTCTTGTGGAACATAATAAAGGATTCGGAACATAAACAACCATTAGGCCTAACCCTTAAAAACATCCTAAATAGCGTACCTGAAATATACCCCTGTATTAGCAGCAAAAATGACACTAATCCCTTTCCCTTAAAAAATCCAAAAAACATACCTGAAGTATGCTCATGTATTCAAAAACCTAAGAAAAAATCAAGATATTCCTACTCCCCATACAGTAAATCAAGAACACCAGCACGTGACATTTAATAAAACTTCCACGTCCTCAAACAAATAGAGAGCAAAGCAAGAAACAAGGACCATGAGGAATTATCTTCGGAAAAAAAAATTACACAATGTCATACCTCCTTTTTCTTGTCTCTTTTTCTCTTCACCTCATGGAATGGATCTGAGTAACAGATAAGAAGATAAGAACATTGCATAGCAGGATGATTAAAATACAAGCAAAAACGTTCACATTACACAGCTACTCCACTACAGCTGCATAATGGGCAGGGGTAACACTAGAAGATACAACCCTGTACACTTGGTAAATAAGTATTATCTACCAGTAATTAAAAGCACTAAATGTGAACCTAACATCAGCATCTTCAGTTGTCGCATCAATAATCTACTAAGAGAACAAAATTCCAGCAATTGGTAAAATTGTCTCAATTCATATCAAGACAAAATTAAAAAGTGCCAGCCCCACTAACGAAATTCCTTTCACTTTAGCACAACGCTCTAAAGTCCCCAAGTCCAGAAATTTCACTCCCGTACAAAATCATCAGCCCGAAAATTACTACAAAATGTGAACCAAATATATCGTATCGAAATACAGAACCTTCAACACAAACAAGTATATCATAATTTGAACTAAAGAGTCTAACTACACAACAACGACAAAACAAAAAACAACCCCACCCCCCACATCCTAACACCCAAGACGCAATAAATTATAGGCGAAAGAACAATTTTCCTTACACAAAACCCACAAAAAACACAAAACAAAGCTACAGAACCAAAAACAAACACAATAAAGACCAATGTGAACCAAGAACGCGTTTAAACCCCAAAAAAACCTCAAATACACACAACCTAACCAGCTTCCGAGCTCAACATCAGTGGAACAAGAAAAGTCCATTAATCAAAGCGTGGCGAAACAGCACAAAACCGAAAGACACAGACCCAAAGCAAGTATGAATCCAACCTTGGTTGAGCAATTTCTGTGCAGTTTCGTTAGGATCCATGTTAGTTTCTTTCAGGGCCGCATAGATATCCAATTCAGAGTGATTGCCCACGATTTCCTTGATAGATTGTATGGTCTTGCGCACGCGCGCAGAGAGTATCTGAGTCCCACCGCCCTCGACTAGCGAGTCACCAGAGACCATCTCAAACTTTATCAGAGAAAAGAACCCTAGAAAACCCACCCAACAACAAGACCAAAAAGTCCAATACGTCTGTATAGGTAGCAATCAAGACCCTAATGTTGTTGGGTGAAACGCCCAGATTAGGGTTTTGGTGTAAGAACGGCTTAGACAGGGAGAGGGAGAGGGAGAGGGAGAGGGAGGTTTTTGTAAACGTTTTTACTCGCAGGAGTTAGGAGAGAATCCTCGTTGGGTTGTTGAGACTTCACCCTTGCTTTACAGTAAAATTGCGTTAATGGCCTCGTTGTAGGAGAGGGCTTTTGGGGATTGGGAGATTGGGGCTCTAATCTTTCCGTTGTGGGAGGCGATTGCGATTAGCGGTGGGTTGAGCGCGACAGGCAGAGACACGTAGCTTGGGCCCCGTTGAATCCAATTTGAATTCCAAAACCTCTGAATACGCGAAAATGTTTGCTTCCAAAAAGAAACTTTATTTTCGTTTCAAATTAATTATTATGATTACTATCGTTACCATCGTCGTTGGTCATCAAGGACAACCGGATTCGGGAACTACCAAATTTAAGAGGAAATCTTTTTCATAAATCACATCTTAAGGTAATGAGGATGAAGTTTGGAATTTATAAGGTTTTTTTTTTAATAATTTAGAAGTTGACAGTGCTCCACACAACATGTACATGGAAACCTTTTTTTGGTTTTGATACAGAGGGTGATCGGTTAAAAAGTTTTTCGAGATTTTTTAGGTGATGTTAATTTTATTGATACGCGTGTTTTAGTTATTTTTATGTAGTGTTAAAAATGATGTTTGGTTGTTAAATTTTTTGTATTCTGAGAATTCAAAAAAATCCTGAGGATTTTGTTTAAACGAACATGCTCATAAACTCATTATTGACCATGTGAATGATATTGATAGCTCATAGGGGTTGAAATGATCAACTTTTTAAAGATATTTAAAGATAAATATAGCGAGAGCACATATCCCACAAATAATCCATCTCAAATCAAAATTAATGCAATGAACATTAATCGGTTACTAAACAAAAAATTAACGTGATAAGATCGAATCACTTCCTAGATTTGTAGGTGGGTATTTCTCTCATTCTCCTTAATTTCTTACAATTGTCTCATTTTTGTATCAATGGCTAAAGAATTTGTGTTTGATTTGGTATAATGGTCGGACTCCTTATCCTTTGATGTTATTTAACTTAGGTTGTGTTTGAGTGTTAAAATTTTGGAGATGTTAAATTTTTAAGGTATCGAAATTGGTGAAAAAAAAAAATTGAAAATAGAAATGATTTGAATTAATTTTTTACATTTACTATAATGAAAATTAGTGATTTGATGAGGAGAAAGATTATATTGATATTTTAAAAGACTACAATTTTAGTAAACAAACAGAGCTGGAACTTAAGGACAAAGAATAATCTATAAAATTGGTATTTTGTTTAGAAAGATACCATGTAATTTTTCACTTCTTTACTTTAGATATCTTTGAGTTATCTAATACTTCCGACATTAAAGAAAGTCAATGGAAGTTCTTAAACGTACCAATTAGGACAACCTTTTTTCATTTTATTGATTAATTCTTTGACTTCTAAAACATTATAAAAATGATAGACACGCAACGAATTTACTCAGCCATAGATGCTCAGAGATTCAAAACCCTGAGAATCAGCTTTTGCCTTTTTCCCATCTCTTTGATCCTGTCGATATTATGGATGCTAGTTTGTTGTAGCATAGTGCAGTTTTCGTGGATGGCATCTCTCTTGAGAATTTCCTTCTTTTTCTTGATCTCGATGCTCGTTGGCTTAACGACAAATCCATGCACGTTGCTGGCAATGCAGGTTAATGATCAATGGGAGATAGCGCTTTGCAGCCGAAGGCTGTAATAAAACGCTAGCTTGGAGCCTGCCTACCGCCGCATGTGCTTCGCCCTTCGGATCCAATTCTCAGAGCATGCATGCGAAGATGTAAGAGGACTTGCGGGCATGGCTATAGCTAGAGGCGGAGTTAGGAATTGATATTTGAAGGGTCGGACTTACATAAGAATGATATTTTTTTTATAAAAAAAAACACATTATAAATATAGAGTATGAAAATGTATATCATATGATTATATTTTTAATTTAGAATATAATAAAAATAGGTTGATTTTATTATATTTAAATTATATTATTTAATATTCACTTTCGCTTTATGTGAACTCGCATGCGAGTTCACTGCATGTATGTGCATCCGAGTTCTTCAGAAAAATAAGCTAACCGTGTGAACTTGAGATCCTCTTGCTCAAGTGTATGGGTTATATATGCTGATGATGCTTCTTGTGTTATCCATGAATTTGCTGCTCATAGGCCACGATAACGATGCCGCTGGATCGTTGATAAGTTTGTATGCTGCTCCAAGAATAAAAGGAATCAAGATGATTATAAGCTGTAGTTTTAGTCATACGTTGTAAAGCAGGTCTGTTTCTTTATTGTTTTGCTATGATTCTACCTATAAGCATTGTCCATTGTCGATCTCTTGAATTTTGCAGTTTCCATGGGCTTTTTCAGATTCCATTTCTACCCCCCAAAAAAAAACTAGTTAAGGTTTGATATCCAAGTTCATAACCTTATGATATCAATATTTTAAAGTCACCTTAGTAATTTTGGCTTTATAATTGTTTAATTTATATGAAACGAGAAGATTATACATGTCTCCAAATTAGTCGAGGTATATATAAACTGTGGCTATAACAGTACCCTACCCGCTTAAGGAGTAGTTATGAGAGCATTCCTAGCAGCTTCTTCAAATTTGACTATCTACTTTAACCAAAAAGTACATTTCTCTATTTTAACTATCAACTTTTAAAAAACATTCCCAGCAGCTTCTCTATTTTAACCATCTATTTAAATATTATTTTTCAAAGATTTCTTTATTATTTCTCTAACATTTATATTTTTGAGTATTCATTTTATCATAACAGTCATATTTTTGAATATTTGTCTTATCTTAAAAGGATAGATTTTTAAATTTTTTATTTTACTAACGGTTGGAATTTTTTAAATTTTAAGATGGTGAAGTAAACAATAATTTTCTAAAAAGAAAAAAGAAAAAGATATATATTAATATTTTAAGATAGTGAAGTGAATAGTGACTCTCTAAAAATAGAGAGTCACTGTTCACTTCTTCAAAATTGTTGTTAAAATTTGTTAAATTATAGAGGTTGTTGAGGAGTGTTTTTTTGGCTTTTTGGTTAAATTGGCTCTCTATTCTAACCAAAATGTTAGAATAGAGAACCTACTAGGAATGCTCTAAAGTTGCACAACCGAAAATTCGGTCCGGTTGGACCACTTATAAGTGGTACTGACCTTTTTTTCCTAAGATTTTTTTTTTTCATTTTCACCTCACATAAAAATAATAATTTCAAATGTCTCAACAAATTAAGCACCGTAAGTCAAAATACAAATGTCTCAAACATGCATATTTTTAGAGAAAGTTTTAAGTTTGTAGTAAAAAAAATTTAATATTTATATTAATAAATCCAGTCCATTTCCTAGAATGCTTGGATTAGACCAGACCGGATATAACTGGATTTCCAAATCATATCCGGTTCAATCCGATTTTATGGTCTATCCGATCTACCGTCCGATTTTATTCGCTATTAGCTAAGACCGATACATGGTGGGTAGATGGTCCTTTAAGATGAGCTGGGCCATAGCCTTTTCTAAACCCATTAAAGTATACTGGTAGGAGGTCAGTTGATGTACGATTTAAACATGATTTCTATCTCATTACTATCCTCATCCACAGAGATGCTTAAAACATTAAGCCCTCTCGTACGTATATCTTACATAATATTCGTGATCAATGCATTTAGCCAATAAAAAAAAGGATTAGGCACAATGCATAGCACACGTGCATGGTTTTTTAGATGTGACGGAACGGATTTTTTTTTTGTAACATTTCCATATAAGGCTTCAGAAGTGTCGATAATTTTCAAAGTTACAAAATTATATCGCTCTTTATTAAGATTTTATTTTATTTTTAAAATCTAGCTCTTATTCTAATAATCAATTTATTTCACAATCTAATATTAACGTCATGGTAAAAACTAAAAACGCACGTTAATATGCGCATAAATTGAATCAGATATGACGCCTACACGTGTATTTCAGTAAAACAATTTAACATACTTTATTTGACAATTTTACAAATTCCAACAATTATTTTACAAACTCATAACACAATTTTACACATTTCATAAAGATTAAAGGGTAATCTCCGATTCTCCCGGACATCGAGTAAACGAGAGAGCTAAATGGCTGAGAGGACATAACTGTGGATGAAAAAAATTATTATTCTAACCAAAAATTTTCCGTGATCTCCCATTTGTGCCGCCATTTTCACCAAACTTAAAAGCATCAGAATCCACCCAAGAAGAGAAACCCAAAAAAACTAAAACATAATTAACAAATACACATCTAACCAGAAAAGGTATCTGAGGCCCAGTTGCCATATAAAAGATTTGTTAATGAGGGTCACTAGAATTCTATTTGTTAGAGAAGGAAGGCAGAAGCATCTCAAATATTGCCTAGGTTATAAGTACTGTTCTTGGATCCTAGCCCGGTTCTCTTCCCACCACAATCTCGCGTGCATTTCTCCAAACCTTTCTCGGCTGCATAAAAAGAATACACACAAAACAAAGTCTATTTTAGCCATAGTGCACGGGGAAATAGATACTGTATAACAAAATGAACTACCGGAAGATTAAAATCCGGGTCACAGTTCATCATGAGTGAAGCACTGCATACATATATGAAAGAATGGAATGCTTGCTGAAACGTTTTGCTAAAGCCACAAGAATTTTGTATCATTCACAAGGATCTGTAAAAATTTATCGAAACTGGTGCAGAGAGAAAATCATATAGATTTCTTATAATTAAAACAAAAACAAATTCCAAATCGACATTTAATTCAAGAAACAGAGACGCCTCCAATTAAATGGTATGAGACCATAGAATAGTAAAATTTCTAACATTCACTGTGTTAGAAAATAATGCGTGATTACAGCATTCCATTCCCTATAGGTTGAAAAATATCAGCAAGTTTTTTATGAATGAAAACAGTACACTAATTATTCATTCAATGTATTATCTGGAAGCTCAAAGTGAGCCTTAAATGCCAGAACTGGCTGTCATTCTCTTCTTTTAATCAATATGACAGGCTATTGTTCTCTTCACTATGACTTTTTCTTATATTGTGACATTCCACTTTAGTTTTCCATATAATTTCAGCACTAAAAACATGAAGGGAGTAAAAACTACTATAAAGGCTAGAAGCAGGTTTCAAAACCACTTCCTGGGGGAATTTACAAGTAAGCACAAGATAACGTGTTCTTAAAAAGCTCACTAACCTGAACCGAACACGTCTAAGCTCCCGAGTGCCATCTGGCAGTGCTCGAAGTGTGATGTAGACTCCTGGTTCGTCCTGTTCAACCCATTCAGATTCCATATCACTGGCATTGCTCACAGAAAGCTCTCCAGAGTGATCTGCCTCTCTTGATGTACTAGTCCTAACAGAACCATCTACAGATGATGTCTCTGTCTTTGTCCCACTGATGCTGGAAAGTTTAGGTGCTGAACCTAAACCAGCTGTGTCACAATAATGACGGGATTGCATAGGGTGGTGGTCAAGTGATTCTGATGAAGAGTAGCCCAGTCCCGCAGGATGTTGGGAGTGGCGGTGTAGGCGTTCTTTGCTCAGAGGTGGAGTTACAGGGCATTCCCTGGTAGATTCAATCTTGGAGTTCTGAAAGAGAGACAGTAATCAAAACACCAAGCAATACAAACCATCCTGGCCCTTTTACGCAAATGACATAATTTCACTAAGCTGATGTTTGGCAAGCAAAAAATTTAAGAATTTTGAGGAGAAAATTTTGAGAGTTTTGACTTATGGGGGTTTGTAAAAATTGGTGAAAAAATTTAAGAATTTTTTATTGTAAAATGATTTTTATTGGAGTTTGTTAAAAAGTAAGGAGAGAGAAGATTTGATGTAGTCTTTTTTTTTTAATGAAAAGAGATAAACACACTTTGCACCCACGCTAAAATTGTCCATTAATTTGGCATGTGAAATGAAAATTTTGACCTCATAATTTTTTAGTAGGGACCATTTTATGAGGGTAAAATCATAATTTTGGAGATAAAAAAATTAATTTCCATTCAAATTAATGGAAACTTTTAACGAATAGTGTAAAGTGTCTGAAATCAATAGTTATGAGGTGCAATGTAACAAAAATAATAGATAGGAATGCAAAGTTAATGTCAAGACCCCATAGTTGGAAGATGCAAAGTGTATTTATCCCTTATGAAAAAATATTGAAGTTGGTGTAAAAATGTGTGAGAATTCGTGTGAATTGAGATTTTGTTGTTTGGTCATGAAAACTTTTACTTTTTGAAAAATTTCTTTAAAAAGTGAATATTTTGATTCTTCCAAACATCACAAAAAGAAATGAAATGATTCCTTCTGACATGCAGCATATTGTAAAACGAAGCAGTTCATCTTGCAATGAGTCCTCACTTTGTTGATGGTGTGAAGTTGAACAACAACAAAATGCATGAATTCATACAATGTTGATTGTTGACCATATACAGAGGCAGAGTGGAGAAGAGAGCAATGATAACTCGATGCATAATGTAAATGTATTTTAAAAGCAAAGGAGTATAAAATCAATTATTTTGGAACATTCCATATACTAGAAACAAGCATGTATAGAGGTTAACAGTAAAAAATGTTGACCCTACCACATATTTTTGCATACATGGATTGGGCGAGAGCTCACCTCATCGTCCAATCTAGGTGGGGTTGGAAGCGGGACGGCCTGTTGATTGAACCTCTGAACATTGTATAATTCCATGACTTTGTCATAGTTTTCTGCCCACCAACTTTGAGCTTGCCATTTATTAAACATTTCTCGGCTGATCAAATTAACAAAATGATAATAAAAAAATGCTCAGAAAAAGGGATCAATTGACAGGAGTTACAGTTCAGAAAATCCCACTATTTGAAATGATGAAAGCATGTACAAAATTGCAAGGCCAACCAACTTGGGCACGGTAGAATGAAAATGCCATTAACCATTCCATATATGGTCCATCCGATTGAAACACTATTTCCCAAACTTTATCAGAATGGTCCATGGATAAATTATTCCTACCAATTTCTGGCTCACTTTCCCCATATTTTTTAAGGACCTGCAGTTTGACTCAAAATTTTAAATTTGGTGGTTTTAGCATGGTCCCATAGTTAAACCTGCTCGAGGTTAGAGAGTGCACAGATTGGGGTCCCTTATTTTTGAGATGTTGTCATCTTTATTCTCTTATAAAGTAGCAGTGCAGTTATAATGAAACGCACATATTAAATAATAGTCTGGGCATACTCATCCTTGCATATATACAAGCAAGTAATTACATTGATTACAAACCATTAATAAAATTAGTTCAGACTTTTTAGGGGTTTTATTTGGTTTAATTATTGGGACCGGCAATTAGGAACTTTCTTTTACCACTCAGCAAAAGGAAAAAAAAAAAAACATTATTTTACCACTATGCTGACGTGATTGCAACAAAAGCTATATGTCCAATCACATGCCTTACAATACACATGGATGCGATAAAATAACGACTTTAGACCAAAAGTTCCACTAAAATGCTAAAATCCAACCACAAAGGACAAGGGCAGTAGCTCAACCATAATTGTCATTACCACACTACACGCTTCTGATCATACTGAAATAAATCAAGATCTCCACTATAAGAATACCAAACAATTGAAAGTACCTGAATCGAATTCGCTTGAGATCATTCCCTCCTTGAGGCAAGGAAACAAAAGTGATGAGCACACCTGGCTCCACTTGTGCCACCCATTCCTTAGGCTCATCTTCCTCCATGAACAAAATCGACTCGGTGCGTCCACTCACAGAAGCAGGAGTCCCCTCTCCACTTGAAAGAGCTTTTAGCCTTGATTCCATTTCTTTCCCCCATATCCTCGGCGTGGAGTTTGAGCTGCCTGTTCTGCGATATGCACCGTGGAACCTTGCCGAAACTGAACCAGCATCAGAGTCAGCACAGTTCCCATTACCGTTATCATTCGATGATCCTGAACACGGCTTGCAATTCTTATAAGCTCCCGAAGCCTTCAATGCAATGTCCTTGATCTGAAAACAGAAGGGCAATAGGAGAAATATGAACATCAAAGCTTCAAAAAACCAAGCCAAGTTTATTCAGTAATAGCAGCTTTAGCATAATTTCTGTCTGCTTTCTAAAAACTAAGAAAGAAACAGAAACGCATACGCAGTCTTGAGTTACGGAAGAATCTCCGAAAAATGAAAGGAAACAGATTATGGGTCCGGTGTCCACCGTCTCTTTGCCGAAAAATCAAAGCGAAACGAAGGAAGACCCGTCTGGGTCTTCTGCGTTGTCTAATCTATTTTCTTCTTTTACCGAATACCGACTGGCTCAAATAAGCCAAACTGTAAATCTTGCGTCCGAAAAGTAAATTTTTTTTATCCATACTAGCTTTTCTACAAGAAAACCCTTGAGATTCAGAACTCGGGTTCCCTATAATTTTGCCACATTTTCCGAAATTCCGAGGGTACCTGAGCAGTGAGAGTTTTAACGGCTTGCTTGGTCCTCGGGGTCCCAACGGCGTCGTCCTCGTCCTGCTGGGGCAGAGATCCGTCGCTGTCGAGCTGCTTCGAGCACGCTATACACGTCAGCATCCTCGGAATTCTCACTCAAGCTTCAGATCAGAAGGCTCAGTTCGACTTCGACGGTCTTGCCCTGGGTCAGAGCTAATAGTCTCGAAGCCACTTGAATCAACGTCTCGGAGACTTTCAGCTCGTGATTTTCGTATCAGAACCTGAAAAATGAAGATTAGCAAAAGTAAATTGTTGGGTTATCGGAGTAACTCATGGAAGAGAGAGGGAGAAATAGAGATCAGGCTCTACGTACTTACATGGAGAAAATGAGGCTCTGACCAGCTGTCTATTACCCCCGCAAGATGAGAGAGAGCGAGAGAGGTGTGACGACCGTTAATGGAGGAATCATTACGGGTGCACGGTTTCAGGCGATTCGTGAGGGTCTTTGGATCGAAATGCTTAAAATACAATTCAATTTATTTCTTTCCTTTAATGCTAAACCAATTAATAAATCATTCCCACCGCGAGAGTGCCACTGTGCCAGTTGCCCAATTAGAATGACTGCGTTTGTCACTAAAATCATTCTCTCCTAATAAAATACTCTAATATAATCTCTCTCTTCCATAAAAAAATATAAAAAATTACAAAAATTATAAAATATTACCTCTTTCTTCACTTTTTCACTAAACTCAATACCAACACTAAACTCAATAACAAAAATTATACCAAACAAACCCACCTGAGTACTGGACTCTCTCTCCCTTTCTTTATGGCCGAGGCATTGAGATTTGGGCTACTCTATTTTTGACAAGTTGGCTATGACGTGTATGCCAAATAAATTCGCGTGAGATCTCGTGGGGATGGAAACAGAGGGCCCTGCGCGTGTACCTGTTTGTGTGTACGTGTGCGTGGGACGGAGGCTTTTGTCTTTTGGGTGGCGGCACTTTTGTCTTTTGGGTGTCGTGCCGCCACCAGCGCCACCCTATCCTCTCTTAGAGAACTACGTGCTTGAAGGCTAAAAACTAAAAAAGGTGGTGCTTCTTCGATTGCTTTTCCCCCTTTGGTTAAGGTTCGAATATCTTCTTTCAAGTAGTTTGAGAGAGGCTAAGGAAAAAAAAAATAGTTTGAGAGAGAATTGCCAAGAAAAGAAAAGAAAAAAAAGTAGTTTGAGAGAGAGAGGAGAGAGGCCAACAAGAAAAAGAGACAAGTTTTCAAGGTTTGAAGCGAGTGTATCATGTGTGCGAGACTGCTCTGTACTCGAACTTTGGGCACTCGCTTTTTGTCCACGAGGTCGCTTTACAGAACAGGATTATAATAAGTTTTTAACTTTAAACTTTTGAACGTTGCTTCGTTGTTGTTTCAAATAACTCGTCGTCAAGTTCAACTTTTAAGACGGTGTTTATTCGTTGAAATATCGAGGTTTTTGAAATTTTGAGTATAGGGTTTTGTAAAAAAATATATTATTTTATGAAAAAGTGAGGAGGGAGAAGATTTAATTGAATAATATAATATTATTTTATAATTTAATGAAGGGAAAGATATTATTTTATGATTATTTGAAAATATTGAAGATTGTAAAAATCGGAAACAAACGCACCGTAATTATCAAAGTAATTGTTGGGATGCTTGCTGTTAGCCAGTCAGTTGGCCTTGGGCCCGATATTATGGTGGTTTTGTATTGTAAAATTTTTGTGTTATTAAAATTTTAGGTATTGAGTTTAGTGAAAAAATAAAAAGTGAGATAATTTTTTATATTTTTTGTAGTGAAAAGTTATGATTTGATGGGAGATTGAAATATTATATTGTAATATTTTATTGTGAGAATGTGTAAAATCTGTGAATTTTTTTATGGCAAAACGACCCTATATTATTCGGTAGTGACAAAAGTTGGGTCAAATTGTGTACTTCTTCGTAACTTGGCCCAACTTTTGATGGAAAAGAAAAATCACGTATTTGTCCATTTGGAATGTTGATTTTGTACATTCCAGACCATAAAGTAGAAGGGGAAGTACCCATGCACTCCCAAGTACCTTGGTACTGAAACTATGCCTTCTCTAACTTTTAATTTCATGATATTAGAATCTTTAGATTTTAATTTTCGATGATTTGAAACAAAAATATAGAAAAAAATACATTTTTCCTCTCAATTAGCCAATAAAAACGTAATACGTCTTTTTTAGGGCAAAACATCTCTTTTTCTTTTTTCGGTTAGTTTTAACAATCAAAATTAATAGAAAGGTGCAAATTGTCGAAAAATCTAAATTTGAGAAATTTAATGTTACGGAATTGAAAGATGAGGTATAAAGTGTCAATACCCCATACTTGATGCGGGTTTAAAGTATATTTTCTCATAAAGTAAACAATTTTAGTTGATAGAGTTCTCAAAATTAACCATAATTTTGACAAGTTAACAAAGCTTGACCACAATGCTCATCTCTTTTAATAATTACACGTAAATGAACTCTACGGAGTTGACCTAATGATATTGGTTTGAGATTCGAAAGTTTGTTCAATTCAATTCAATTCAATGTCTCAGATTTTAAACCTCTCTGCCAATCCTTTGTAATCACCTTCAAAATTGTGACCTAATAATTATTTGAGTACGGATGAACTGTACCAACACGATGGATTAATAGGCATGAGATGTTCATTAGGGTGGCTCTAAGCAAGACTAATATTATGTTGTTGGGCCCATTGCACTTTCCATCTAACTCAACGTGTCCAAATATCTACTGTAGACAAAACAGGAGGGAAAGTCTTGTCTTCATGTCAGCTCTCAAAGCCTGGGGAAGGTGGCAGTAGTTCATTTGTCATTTTGCTCAGTAGTGTCCAATTTTTGTTTTGGACCGTGAAAAGCAAAATCTTCCTCTCTTTTTGTGAAGTCAAAAGTACAGTCTCCTATGCGACAACACAAATTTGAATCGGCCGCATGCCAAATTTGTTTTCTCAAAGCAAAAAACACAACGGTTACGGCGCTGTTTGTTTGCCAAAATTTTGAGAAATATTGTTAAAATTTTGAGAATCTTTAATTTATTAAAATTTATTAGAATTTATGAAAAGTAAAGTGTGTAGATGTAAAATTTAAAAATTTTAGAATTGTATTTGGCTTCCTCGAATTGTTAGTACCCAATTTCTGAGGAAATTTTAGATTTTAAAATAAATTTTTTATTTGTATTTTTTTAAAAGTAATATAATTTTTTTAAAATTGATAAAAAATTATGTTAAAAATTGTTGAAATTTATAAAAAGTTATTAAAATTAGTGAAAAGGTATTGTAATAAATTATTAGAAGACAATTGCCTCCTTGCACCTTTAGAAAGTCGTCTTATTCTTAACGTCGTTAATTCTTAAATATAAAGTTATTTTAATATATATATATATATATAAGTAATTTATTCCATAAATAATAGGAGATTTAATGGATTGATTACGTGCTGCAGATACCTTAAAGAACAAATAAATAAATTTCCTTATTTTATTTCCGGTTTCAGCCTAATACAGGAAGATAAATGTGTATGGACTCCCATCAGTGGAGCACACGCCGCCATCTATATAATGATGCCCCGATGAGTAAGGGATGTTCGTTTTAAAAAAAATTATAATATTTTAAAATTTTTGATATAATTATAAATATTATTAGTAGATTAGAGTTTTATAGATTTTGCGTAAAGTTGATGAAAATTTGTAAAGATATTTAATTTTTGATTAAGTTATTTTAAAGATATTTAATTTTTGTTAGAGTTTGTAAAAATGTGTAGATAGAGATCATTTGATGTAATTGTTGAATAAAAAATATTAAAGTTAGGTAAAAATATAGAGAGAAGATTTATTAAAAAAATAAAAATAAAAATATTGGAGTTTGTGTTAAAAATTATTAGAGATTGTGTAAAAGGTATTGATGTCTGTGTATAAATTTTTGAAATTTTGAATATTTATTTTATAAATTTTGTTGAATATATTTATATATTATAATACTTTTGCAAACAAATATGAGCTATATAGCTGTAGGGGTTAATTAGCTTGGATTCTCTAATTGCCCGAGGGAACCTTTAATTTATGCCTAACTCCAGTAATTACCCGTATTAGCCTCTCGTATAGATGCCACGTCCCGGGATGCGTTCTACTGGGACTTAAAAAAAAAAACAGTCTAAAGTTACAACTGGTACGGAATCAAGCCAAAGACAAAAGAAACAATCGTGGCCATCTCGTCTTCATCTTCCTTGTACTGTTTTTGGACTTGGGACACAAGGTGGGAGGACGCTATTCCCGCGCAATTCCTACGACCGTCTTTAGCCGCGAGAACAGCTAGCACAGCCGCCTCCACGACATCCATTTAAGAAACTTTTTTTATTTTTTAAACTATCATTGGTAGGATTAATGAACCCACGTTTATCAATTTGTTGTTGTTTCGGTGTTCTCCGTTGACAAAATTTATTGACATCCGAGAAAGTGCCCATACTTTCTAGGGGCGATCCTCTTAACTCCTATCGTATATTACATTTGTATGTTTACGTTTTTAAGTCAAGACAAAATTTGATTAAATATTGTAAAATTTACTTAAGATTAGTATATTATGTTGGGTTAGTTTATTGTCCTGAGATGAAGGGCAACGATCAAGATTGTTTCTCCACAATTCAGCGGTCCATTTTGTGTCACATTATTTAAAATAAAAGGACCCGTGTCAGACCTGAGGTTTGACAATTCTGATCCGTTCACATTAGCGGACCCGCAAATGTTCAATCTTTTGTTTGAACCCGTACCAATTATTTAAGGTTAATATTAAAAAATTCATCAAATAATTTTTATTATTATAATATTTATTAAAAATCTTTTTTATCTTCGCTTTTTCACCGATGCCATAACTTTTTCACACTCAGGACAACACATAAAATCTCTTCTTCGTAGCTATTATCCAATTCGTCGCCCATCCCATCGTGGCATGTTGTTTAAAAAAAACAGAGGACACTCCTTAACAAAGACATTGTACCAACTAAAAAAACAGAGGGCACTTTTAATCCGATGGCGGATGGCCTACTTTGAGTTCCAAGCAGGTGTCGACTCGAATGGGTATAACTCAAATTTCCTACTTCAGCAACATACAACTGTCAAAGCCCCTAATGATCACCACAGCCATTTTCAGACAAATTCCAGCTATGGATTCGCTTCAATGCCAAGTCTCACCAATTCTAATCTTGTCAGGGACAGAGATTTCTGATAATTCGGCTTCTAGAGTGAGCTCCTTTTTCTTGAACGATGTGAAGTAAACTTCCAGCAACAGAAGAGATTGAATAGGATCCCCAAATGAAGAGATTGAACATTCACGGGTCAGCTCATGTGAAACGGGTCGGATTTGTAAAAAATCAGTTTGGACGACTGTTGCTACTTATTCTCAGGACAATAACGGAACCAAATTTATGTTTATCTACTTCTAAATTAAAATTGGATCGTTTAATTTATTAATATTAATTCGTGAGGAATAAACTTTTGCCCTATGATACCGCTTTGAAGTTTGAACCTATTCGAAGCTTGGGTCATAGGATGGAAAGTTAGTTGGAGATGCTGTGTTGGGACATACAAGTGATCTGGAATTCACCGTAAAGTATATTAGCAGCTTCTAAGGCCGATGACCATTATTTTTTATTTTATTTTTCTGCGTAGGCCGATGGCCATTAATGCTTCAGTAACCGAGAGGAGTTTAACAGGGGACGGGGTCTGCTGCAGTTCGGTCACACGCGCATAGGTGGCCAGGAACACAGCGAGGAGACCCATTACTGTGCATTAGGCAGAACACCGATGGCACGTGAAGTAAATTTAAAATTTTAATGAAAGCAATTGGACTCGCTGAAGAGAAGCCCATAATTTATTTGGACCAAAAGGCTCAGCCACCCTCCCATTACCCAAACTGCTAACTGGAACCAACTGGAATCATCCAACCAATCGGACAATCATAGCACTGGGACCCACTAAACCCCCATTTGTCAGCCGTACCCACCAATCAACGCCTACCAGTAAACCCTTGTTTGTTTCCCTGGCAAATTGTTAACTCCTCCAAAAGCAATAAACAAAAACAGAAAAAACGAGAACAGACTCAACGGAGAGCTCTTTTTCTCTCTTTGTTCTCTCCTTCAACGATCCATTTAGCTCATATAAAAATAACTACACTTGAAGATCACAGTTGCGCTTTTTCGTCTCTTCAGTTACCTAGCCTATTGCTCCGTTTCTTTTCAACAGAAAGGATTCTCCTGGAAAAAGATTTTCACGTTACGAAAAATCATTGAACTACTTCCGTTACTAGCTTCGGAAAACATTTTCCTCGTTCTGCACTCAAATTCAGTTTTTTCAAAAGAGGGGGTTTGTTGATTATTACTCCTGATATTATTCTGATATTCTCTGCAATGAGCCTATAGGGAAAACTGGGGTATGTTCGTTTTCACCATTTTTTCAGGATTCTTAGTATATTCACGATTCTACCACCGAACATATTCAGAATTCAAACACAAAAACCAATACATTTTACACAATCTCCAACAACTTTTTAATTTTTTATTCAACATAAATTTTCTCTCTCTATACTTTTTCACATAACTCCAATACTTTTTTATTAAACAATTACATCAAATCATTTCTCTCTCCACTTTACACAAACACCAATAAAATACTATTCAACATAAAAATTCACAATTTCTCTAAAATCCTACAATTTTTTCTCAAAACGAACGTCACCCTGATTTCCCGTAAAACAAACCGAGAATAACCAAATACTTCAGTATTCGAAAATTCAAAAAGCTGTAGTTAATCACTACTATGCCTCCGATTCGGCGAAAAAAAGCACCCGAGGCCGACAAAAATTCCGGTTCCGATTCCGGTAACCGAAAAGAAGATGAAGCAGAAGAGAAGGATAAGCAGAAAAACAAAAGTAAGAAGAAGGAAACAACGAAAGCCAAGAAGGTTGAGGAGAAGAGCAAGTGGTCTTGTGTGGAAAGCTGCTGTTGGTTGATTGGCTGCATTTGCGTTACTTGGTGGGTCTTGTTGTTTCTGTATAAAGCCATGCCGGCCTCTTTCCCCCAGTATGTGACGGAGGCGATAACGGGGCCGCTGCCGGATTCACCGGGCGTGAAGTTGAGGAAAGAGGGGCTGAAGGTGAAGCACCCCGTGGTGTTCGTGCCCGGGATCGTCACAGGCGGGCTCGAACTGTGGGAAGGGCGCCAATGCGCCGATGGGCTGTTCCGGAAGCGCCTCTGGGGCGGTACTTTCGGCGAAGTGTATAAAAGGTAATTCCATGGTCTGGGGTTTTTGCGTTCTGCAGCTGGTCTTAGTGTTTGATGCAAATCTGGGGTGAAATTTTTACTTTGAAGTGTCTGGGCGTAAATTCTGATGTGGCTTTAATCCGGAGAAACACTTGCTTCCAAATCTTTGTATCCTAGTGTCGGTGTGATGCTTGTAGTTATTTAGAGTTTCCGAGGACGTCAACTGGTTTCCATTTTTGGCAATTGAATGTTTAGCAGTTGCCTTTTAGGGTAATGCGTGTAAAATTGCTTTGATATCGCTGCTGGTAAGCTTTCTTTAAAATTGTTCTTACTTCATTTTTCTTTTTCTTGTTTGTCAAATATGTGTGTTTTACCTTTCTGGCAGCAAGTTAAGCCAAAATAAGTGGTCATTATCAACAACTGGGTTGGTTCGGTATGGTGTCTTGGATTGGTGGTTTGATGCTGAGGCTGGGAGAAAATGGCTTAATGATGTTGCCTCACATTAAAACCAATCTTTGTGGATGATTCTCTTTGATGCAACAAGACATTAGAAGATTGCCAGGCCAGATGCTTTTACCTCAATTAACCAATTAAAAAGCAAAAGGAAGAGCCTTTTCCCACCGACTTTGGTTAAGAACCCGGTTCTTCAGAAACTTAACATTGGAGGAAAAGTAGACATAATTGGAGAAAATGTGCCCTCATGTGGAGAAAATGGCTTAGAAAGAAAAAAGGAACTTATTCCCATCAACTTTGGTTAAGAACCTGTTTCTTCAGAAACTTAACATTGGAGGAAAAGTAGACATAATTGGAGAAGATGTCCCTCATGTGGAGTTCGTGATGGTGAAAACTAACATCATCTAGATGATTACACTTCCTGTGAAGACATAATTTATTTGAGTATAATCCACGATGCTGTTAAATTTAGCTCTTAGCACCTAGAAGTAAAAGTACTCTTTCTTCCAGAGCTAAACTTGCTCAGATTGGCTGTGTTATATTGTTATGAGAACATTTTAAGCTTCAGTTACTCTTAGAATGAGAATGGGGGTATAAGGGTACTGGCATTTCTAGTTCCCACTTGATATCATTGCAGCTTTCTTTAGAGCTTGTTGTGCATTTGACTTCTTCGCTTCTGTGAGCTCTCCCCATTGACGGTTGACCTGTTGGACCCCTTGTGCAGACCTTTATGCTGGGTAGAGCACATGTCACTTGACAATGAAAGTGGACTGGATCCTCCTGGTATAAGGGTCAGGCGTGTTGCTGGACTTGTGGCTGCTGATTATTTTGCTCCAGGCTATTTTGTGTGGGCAGTTCTAATTGCTAACCTAGCTTGCATTGGTTATGAGGAGAAAAACATGTATATGGCCGCTTATGATTGGAGAATATCATTTCAGAATACTGAGGTAGTGCTATAAATCTTCCTTCTTGTTTCACTATGGAATTCGTGGATTTTGTGCCCCTGATTTCATTTCAAGGTTCTATTTACTACATGCACCAATTTAGTTTGTTCTACTCAACTTACCAGGTGAGAGACCATTCATTAAGTGAGATAAAAAGTAAGATAGAGTTGATGGTTGCCACCAGCGGTGGGAAAAAGGCAGTTATACTTCCCCATTCCATGGGTGCATTATATTTTCTGCATTTTATGAAGTGGGTTGAGGCACCAGCTCCAATGGGCGGTGGGGGTGGACCAGATTGGTGTTCTAAGCATATAAAGGCAGTGATGAACATCGCTGGACCATTCTTGGGCGTTCCAAAAGCTGTGGCAGGGCTTTTCTCTGCTGAAGCCAAAGATGTTGCAGTTGCCAGGTCTCTGTTTTTCTTTGTTTTTTTCTATATGAATGAGTATTAAATTGGAAGTGGCTCTTTAATTGTCTGTTGAACTTGAGTTTTAGTTTGAAAGTGATATTTTCTTTGGGTAGGGGTAGGAAATTGTATGCCTGGTGTAAATCAATTAGTTTGATCAATTTCCTCACATTGATATTATATGAATGACAGTGTATCTACTTGAATTACTTTCTCAATTGATTGATATTTCTTAACTTTCTTCGATGCTATTTTTTCTTTCCTTAAAAAATGCAAAAATCTCTTCTCATGTCATAGAAATGCAGGGCCATTGCACCAGGTTTCTTGGACAGCGATATGTTTAGGCTTCAAACATTGCAACATGTAATGAGGATGACCCGCACCTGGGATTCGACCATGTCAATGATACCAAAAGGTGGGGACACCATATGGGGAGATCTTGACTGGTCACCAGAGGAAGGCTATGTTCCTAGCAAGAGAAAGCAAAGAAACAATGATACCCAGTTGGCGAGACAAAACGCAACTGGAAGTCTGGGTTCACAATCTAAAAGGATTTATTATGGAAGGATGATATCATTTGGTAAAGACATAGCAGAAGCGCCCTCATCTGAGATTGAGTTGCTTGACTTCGTGGTAAGGCTATGAATGTCAACTGGAATCTAGTATTCCCCAGATTCATCTTGCTGATATAGCAAATACTGCAGCTTTAGAAGTTCGGGCATTGAAAATCCGAAAGAATCTCTGCTAGGGGCCCTAAAATTGATAATAAGTGATGAGAGTTTAGCGAAGAGGTACTACTAAATCTGGGCGTGTTTGAGTTGTTTTGGTTGCATGTGCATGGATGTATGTGTTATAGGAACAGTGTATAAGCTAGATACTTCGGAAACATGGTGGAATAACTCAATGTGCCGTCTTTGGTGGTTGGACCAAATATGTCTGAATATTTACACACGTGAGCTATCTATAACAGGTATGAATTAGGAATGTATTGTCGATGCTAATTAGAAGAAATGTAATCCCTACAGCAAAGTAAATGAATTATTCTTTTCACTTTGCACAAAATATAAAGTATTTTGCAATGTGGTTTGTTCAATGCTGATTAGCTTCTTATGAAACAAGTGAGCGGTTCAATCTTTGTTGAGATCATTTTTGTCTTTTGGGTAACTAAAGATAATTTCTTTGATGTTCTTAGCTATTTGTTTACGTGCAGGATGCCATTAAAGGTATTACTGTTGCCAATACTACCTGTCGTGATGTGTGGACTGAGTACCATGACATGGGAATTGAGGGTATCAGAGCTGTTGCCGAACATAAACTTTTTTCTGCCGGATCAGTTATAGATTTGCTACAGTTTGTTGCTCCGAAAATGATGGCACGTGGCAGTGCACATTTCTCTTATGGAATTGCTGACAATTTGGATGATCCAAAGTATAAACACTATAAATTTTGGTCAAATCCCCTGGAGACAAGGTGAGAATCTTTGTATACTTCTGTTTGGAGTTTGTCTTGTCACCTCTTATTTGTATGTCCTTCGTGGCGAAGATTTCTGAACATATTTGTTGCTGATAATGATGAATTATTTGTCCACATATCCCTTTCAGCTTGGCTTATTCATTCAACAATTAATGTTTGAAAAGAGTGAACTTAAAAAGTAGCTTAAAACAGCGGATATAACATCGATTAATATTGATTATTCGTTCCGTTAATCTATTTTCGAAGAATTCGAGATGTGGTCTAGGAAACAAAGCTTAAATTTATTACCAATGGACTTCGACATGTGGACATAGCATAAACATCAATGATAGAGGACAAAGGCCAAATGATTGTCATTCTCTATATACCTGAAAAACCACCGCAGCATTTTGTTATTGAATGATGTGTTTGTGCAGGATTGAAATTTCCTCTCATGGTTGCTATGCGAGATTGATGCTTCATTGACTAACGGTTTCAACATTCTGCTATGATTTGTTGAGCAAGTGCTCATTTAAGGGTTTTTCTTTTTAGATAAGCAGTCTGGATATTCCTCACATCAGACGAGTATAGCACAATCTAATTGTAGCACAAAATCCCTCAACTGACATCTTGGATCGTTCCCCCTACTTCAACTTATCTTTGCTTTCCTTTTCCTCGTTCATAATAATAGTTGGGGCACTGCTCATATTATGGAATCTTTTGTTCCCTATCTTATCATTTTCCGTTTGCTTGCTAAATTACCAGCCACAGCTGATCCGATGGGAACAACAATTTGGGGGTTGTTCCATGTTCATCGACAATGAATTCCATTTTTATGGATATTAATCTCTCACTTTGGTGTTGCAGATTACCCAATGCTCCTGACATGGAAATCTTTTCTTTGTATGGAGTTGGCATACCAACCGAAAGAGCTTATGTTTACGAGTTATCTCCTTCAGCCGAATGCAACATTCCATTTCAGATCTGTACTTCAGCTGATGGGGAAGATGAAGATAGCTGTCTGAAGGACGGAGTTTACACTGTCGATGGCGATGAGACTGTGCCAGTACTAAGTGCAGGCTTCATGTGTGCCAAAGGTTGGCGTGGAAAAACAAGGTTCAATCCTTCAGGAATCCGAACGTACATAAGGGAATATGATCACTCTCCTCCAGCCAATCTGCTTGAGGGCCGAGGTACCCAAAGTGGTGCTCATGTTGACATAATGGGAAATTTTGCTTTAATTGAGGATGTTTTAAGGGTGGTAGCTGGGGCTACAGGAGAAGACTTGGGAGGTAATCGGGTTTACTCGGACATCTTTAAATTGTCTGAGAATATCAAGTTACATCTCTAGACTCTAGTTTAAATGATGTATACTTAGCCATTTAGATTATTATTATAAATTATTCAAACTTGTATATCTTAATTTTTTTGCTCTTTATTTGAGTGTTTTTCCCTATTCTAGGACCACCTTCGCAACAGCCCAATAATAATATATTTAATTTTTGGGAGATATTGGATTTCTCCTGTATGAAATTGCATCCTTGTAATGACATCTAGTGCCCAATGTATCCTTCTAGAATACGAAGACCAAATTATGGTCAATAAAAAGAAAGAGACAAGTAAAGGTATGTTGGCTATTTTAATTTTATAGAGAGAGTTAATAATATTTCAGGTCCTAGAGGGTCATATCGGAAATAAGGCTATAGTTTGGGGTATTAAGTAATAAAAAATGAGAGTCTAGGGATGATATTGCAAAATGTGCAATAATTGTTGAGGATAAGTGAGTAAGAGGCTCTTATTTTTCAAAGATAGTCGTTGTCCTTATTCTTAAGGGAAAACATGTAAAGATATTGATTTAATAGTCGAGCAGATTTCTAGATATTTTAAGATAAGTAGTATTAGTAATTTCATACTGCTTTTACTCCCTAGGGGTGGGCAAACCGGGTTCGGGTTCGAAAATTTTAACCCGAACTCGAACCCGAAAATTCGGGGTTTCTCATATATAAACTCGAACCCGCCTAAACCCGTCCCGATCGGGTTCGGGTAATAGGTCGGGTTTGTTACTATACCCGAACCCAAACCCAAAAATTGGTTTTCTTTAAATACAAATCCGAACTCCGCCTAAACCCGCCCCGGTCGGGTCAGAAACGGTTCGGGTCGTCGGGTTTTTTGCCCACTCCTACTCCCCCATCCAATGTTCGCATTTTCTTTCAATGGGTCATGCTGAAACAATTATATGTCAACCGCTCTCTTGTCCAATTTCTAAATACGCCGGACCAAATTTATTTGATTGATTTCTGTCACACTTATATCGGGCATTATACCATATTGGCTCCTCAACAAACAAAATCAAGCATACACTTGTTCTTCGTTTGGTGAATGGGAGTCGTACTAGAAAGACACGTGGAAAGGCGCATATTTGAATACGTGACACCTTAAACTGTAAACCAATATGCATGTCGCATTTGGCAACTTGACAAATGGTGACACAATTTATGATTTGCACGTGGTGGATGAATTAAGTAGAAATCAAATTAAGAGTTGGAAAAATTAGAGCAAAGCTCTTCAAACTTGGTTCCATAAACGGAAGCTTGGATAGTTTATCTCTAAAAGTTGTAAGACTATTTTTCAAATTTATCAGAGAAAGGAGGGGTAATTGTTAATATATTAACTTTTAGCAATAGTTTCCAGATGTGTAATTTTGAACATGTTAATTTTTGTGGTATATTTTTTTTACATATGAGTCATCTCGCTCAAAAAATATTAGTCCACTAACATGGACGAGGTATATGAAAGGATATCTAATTTCGAAAATGATCATCTCGAGCTCGATTTCTGTCGAGTTTTCCATTAGTTGATTAATTTTTAGTGAACAAAAATATCTGTCAAAAAAATTAACCAAAAACCGTCTCGATAAAAATTGTACATTTCATTTGTTAAAGTCAATACCACATAGATTATATAAAATAGTTAAGTTGAAAAAAAATAAGTATAACATATATAGTCACTTTGAAGAGAAAAAAAAAGAATAAAAGAGAAAATATACTTTGCAACCTAACTTTTGAGGTGTGACACTTTGGATCTCATCTTTTGTTTTATTATAGGGATAAATGTAAAATCAGTCCCTGTGCTATACGCAAAAATCGATTTAGTCCCTGTGATATGAAAAACATCGATTTAGTCCCTGTGATTCTATTTTCGTTTGTTATTGGTCATCCATCAGGGACTGATTTTATCACTTTCTGAAATCACAAGGACTAAATCGATTTTTTCATATTTCAAGAACTAAATCGATTTTTGCGAATAGCACATGGACCAATTTTACATTTATCCCTTTATTATATAGTCCATCATCTTTTCAATTTCGTCAATTTACGCTCTCCATTTAAGTTGATTATAAAAATTAACAAAAGAAAAAAGACGTTTACTCTCAATTAGCCAACAAAGCACATATGAGATTTTATACAGATTAAAGTAACGTATCTATCATTATCTTCCGTTAATTTTGATGATCAATTTAATTAAAACGTGCAAATTGACGAGATTATAAAGTTTTGTTTTTCTTGGCGACGAGATTAGAAAGTTAATGCCATAAAATAAAAAGATGAAGTCCAAAATATCGGTTATATTTGGTTTAGATCTCAAAACTCGTTTTTGTGTTTGTATTTTTTTAAAAGTAGTGTAAATTTTTTTGATATTAATGAAAATTGTGTTAAAAATTGGTAAAATTTGTAAAAAAATTATTAAAAACGTTATGAGTAAACCAAACATACGTCTAGCCAAAAATTTGGTGGTGTGACTTTCCAAAAAAAGAAAATTCACTTCCACTCTCAATTTCTTCTGCACACGACCGCAGCAAATCGCACCACCCTTCATTAACAAGCTTCATAGCACTCCTGCCCGGATCTTTCGTTTCCTTTCACAATTCTGCAAAATAATGTCTCTCTCTCTCTATCTCTTACCCTCGATCACCCCGAGACGGCCCCCTCTCTGAGTCCTCTCTCTCTCTCTCACTCTCGCTCTCATTCTTTCTCGCCTGTCGATTTCGTATCACGTCGTGATTTGTCTCTGATCTTGAAATTGGCTTCCCTTTGGAACGGTTCCCTACCAAAAAGTCCGTTATTCCTAACCTAACCCTAACTCGCTGAGTCTAGCTCGGAGCAGCGGCATAAAAGTAGTTATAGATTATATTTGCTTAAGTTAATTTCAGGTAAGAAAGATCGTACTTTGAAGTCCCTATTTACGATCGAGTTTAATTTATCTTCATTGATATTTTCGGTTTTATTTAAAGCTTCAACGTTGTTCTTTGTTGGGTTGCTGAGGAAAAAAAAAAGCTAGTGGAGAGTGAATATTGTGTTTTTGGGTTTTACTGTCTAGTTTTGTCAAGGAAATTAAGTGAATCAGTTGTAGTGGGCTTACTGGCCTGTAGGTTATAATACCCATTTTGGGATTTCAGCAAATGGAAATTGAAAATGTGATCGCCATACACTCACACACACAGAGAGATAAACATGGATGTATAAAGAGAGAGAGCCGGGGGGGGAGGGGTCCCTCTCTCTCTCGCCGCTTGTGCTTATAGGTATGGTCATATGCGTAGAATGCTGTTATCATCCTTCCTTTCATGTGGTTGGAAAGTTGTACTCAAATGTGTTTCGGTGTTCCCTCTGCTGTCCATTGATGTGTGTTTCTGTAGTTTTATGTCTTGCATTTTAAAATTAAGATTTAATCCTTTATGTTTTGGAAGTTGTATCTGGTGTGTTTCAATCGTTGCTTTTGCTGTACAACGACCATATTAGCCCTTCGCTTCCTTCTTTTGTTTTACTCTACTGTTGGTAGTTAGAGCCTTACTGGTAATGCATGTGTTGAAAGTAACATCGATTTGATGCATACAAATGGCCATGCGCACACATGGCACACACCCAAAGACAAATGTAATTGAAATGTAACATTTGAATTTCGCTAGTTCTTCATTCTCTTTGACTAATAAAGTTAATATCCCTTCTTCTCCACGAAAGAGGTGTTGATTGGACCTTTTTCAGGGCTTCTTTGTGGGTAGCTCCCATCAGAGAAATATATACTCTTGTTTTGATGGCTGGACTATACTGTTGTGTGTTTCTGAGCCGTTGAAGCCGGATAGTGTGTGTTGAGCAGATCTTTTAGGAATGATGAATTTTAATCTTTTAGTCCCAGGGATGGGTTGGTATCAGATTGTGCACTTTAGAATGCTGCTGAAAAGATACGCGTTTATCCTAAATCCTTGATCAGACACCACTCTATTCTCCCCCCTGTGCCCTAATGATGTATATGTGTGTGTGCGCACGTGTCTACTCTAGCTTGAAACTTGTAGGAGTGTTAAGATGTATATATGTGGAATGCATTTTTTGGGTTTCAAACAAACTACTCTTAAGTATCTCTATTTTCCTCCGGGAGAATCCTTTTCAACTCAACTTGCTGTTTCATGGTTAAAATAAGAACTTAAGAAGATGCATTTAGTAATGTAATGTCCAAATTTAAGGGAACGCAGACATGACAACCTGTATTACTGAAAATGGAAATTTCTGAGTTTGGACTCAACTTGGTATATTTAGTTGAGAGTTGCCTTTATGCCGGTACCAAAACTTTCCTTTTCGGAACGAGTTGGATGAGGTTTTCTTAGATTGTTGTCCCAGAGTTCACTGTTATAGATTTAGTTCCATTTTTTTGCAATGTATCTTAATGACATAAAATTGGTCTGGCTTTGCTTGTTCTTGTAGTTTTCATGGAATGACTACTCACATGCTTCTTGCTTCACCATTGTTGTGTTTCTTGCGTGCACAATGTTTAATTGATAAAGGAAAGCCCTACCTCTTATTCTGATTTCTTTTACTGCCATTGAACAGCTTGATTTGGTTTCATTGTGTTTTTTTTCCTTAGGTGAAAGGCTGTTGTTGAGGATGAATCTACAGCAAACTGTACAACCAAAATTATCTTCTAATGGTTTTGGCCGTCGAAGAGGTGGTAGAGAAGTAGGCTATAGGCTGGAGAATAAGTTGCAGGCTGGAAAAGCAAATCCCAGCAGATCAACAAATTCAGGTGAACATCTCAGACCTAGCTTGCTCTGAGTCTTAAATTGCATTCTCCTTACACAGTGGATGGAATAGGGGCAATGGCTGGTGGCAAACTTGGCGGTTATGGAGGTCCTTCACGCGATCGAATTGTATATCTAACAACATGTCTTATCGGCCATCATGTGGAAGTCCAGGTTAAAGATGGATCTGTATACTCTGGAATATTTCATGCAACAAATGCTGAAAAAGATTTTGGTATGTTTTGTTAAAGAGATAGTTCGTTGAGTCTTAGTGTTGTAAATGGATCCAGTTCCTAGTTTCTGTGAGGTCTTTCCTAAAACACATGCAATTCTCTCAGTCATCTTTCTAACATTCACTTGATCGTAACTCCCAGGTGTCATCTTGAAAATGGCACGCATGATAAAAGATGGTTCTTTACGAGGGCAGAAGGCTTTTGCAGACTTTGTTAGCAAGGCTCCTTCAAAGACTTTAATAATACCTGCCAAAGATCTTGTACAAGTATTTGCAAAGGTTCTGCTGAATTTGTTTTATAGTTCAATTTAATGCCTGCGATCTCAGATGTTTGTTTCTACTAGTTGGTATGCAGTTGTTATTCTAAAAGATGATATCAAGGGGACAGTCATAAATATTACAGTGGTAGAGAAATTTAGATCTTCTGATGCATCAAGTGGCTAAGTTTGTATTCATCTATCTCATTTGGTTGAATGTTGAAGTTTCCAGGAGGTGTCTGTGACCCGGGATGAGTTATCTCATGACATCCAACATGAAAGACAGCAGGAGATTATGCTGGATTCCTCTATATCGCAATCTCGATATGTGGAAGTGGGGAGAGAACTTGAACCATGGATCCCTGATGAAGATGATCCTCAATGTCCTGAACTGGAAAACATATTTGATGGCCCTTGGAATAGGTTGTTATAATTAATATTTCTTTCCGCAAATATCTTGGTAATTTTTTTACAGTTCTATTAACTTCTCTACCTAAATAGGATGACAAGTAAAAACTCGTTGTTTTTCATTACCAGCCTTTTGCTTCATTGTTCAGAAAATTGTAATTTGGTGTCAAACTTATTGTGATTAAGTTTTGAATTGTCTTCCCCCTAGTGCTCACCCCAATGTTCAACCCATTATGATTTTGTAAACCTTCCTTCGCTGGAATGGATATGTATTGAGTGCATCAGTTTAAATAAGGCAAGACACAACTCACATACGTGCATTAGCATTCGTATATTGTATATTTCCATTCTTCATTCTTATAAGACTATTGCTTATAAAGAGAGCGAAACTAAGCGGATTGTTATTGCCCTTGTTTGAGAGAGTGATATGCTTTGATTTGTTGGCTCTAGGTACTATGAAGACGTAGGTTGACATAGTGAAGAGTAACATTGCTTCTCCCAATTGGTGGAATGAGACCTACTTGAGCACTAGTTGATATTGTCATGAATGTTCAACTTTTAGAGAACTCCTGTCATTTTTTCTTTTCCAATTTTCGCCGATCTTTTTATGAGTTATGTTCTGTAGTGATGGATGATTTTTTATGGTTTTCTTCCTAGGGGCTGGGATCAGTTTGAAACCAATGAAACACTCTTTGGAGTAAAAAGCACCTTTGATGAGGAAATTTATACTACCAAACTTGAGAGAGGTCCTAAGATGGAAGAGTTGGAAAAGAAAGCTCTAAGGATAGCAAGAGAAATTGAGGGTGATGAAACCCAAGATCTTCATTTAGCAGAGGTAAAAGGTTATTCTAGCTTCATTTAAAGCTTTTTCCTTTGTTAGTGGGTCTAAAAGCAATTTTGTTGCATTTTTTTATTTTCCTAACAGGAGAGAGGGGTCTCCTTTCATGAAGATTTTGATATGGATGAGGAGACTAGATACTCTTCTGTATATAGGGGTAAGGGGGTTGATAACAGTGGATATGAAGAACACGAGAATATATTGTTGGATTCACATAATACCGAAAACTTTGGTGATTTTTCTGGCTCTGTCGTTAAGTGTACCACTGATATGAATGTTGGGAAAAGCAGTGATCTAGCTCGGAGGTCATCAAGCTGTTCCTCTAAGGTAGTTTGTTATTACTACCTTTCTGTCAAACTTAAGTATCTTAGTTAGCTGTTGCAATGTTACCGTATTGATACTTTTTTTTTTGATAATTAAGGCAGTTTTATTAACAAGGAAAAACGAAACCCAAAACGGGGATACAACAGTACAAGAGAAAGTACTGAAGAAACCAAAACAACCAGGAGAACCCGCCCACCCGTGACCCATAGGCCTACAAACCTCATCCCAAAGACCAACAAAACCCTCCCAGAAACCTCCCCCCCACCCACATCAGAAGCGGGACCCCTAACAATCCAAACCAAAGGTCACAAGCTTCCTAGCGGACGAGGAAGACCCATCATAATTAACTGAGGATTTCAAACCCTTCAACTCCCTGATCATCTTTCCCCCTGATTTTCTGGAAGATTTCGAATGAAACGGCTTCCGATCACGTTCCAATGCTGCAAAGAGTTCCCTCATCTTTTCCTCTTGACCACCACAGGACACCCCAACCATCTTACCCACAGAGGATACCATGTCCAGGATCCACGCTGGAGAAGCTCCAGAGTTCTCACCCACGGGCTCCAGGCCAACCTCCAAACCAACAGATGGCTTAGACAACCCCCGGGGCCCTTCCCCTCCCTCCATACCATCTCTAAGCGAATCAACAGTACCGCATGTGTTGGTCACTGCCTTCTCAACATCAACAACATCCTTCACTGTACAAGACCCACCCCCAGCAACAAACGACTGTTGCTCCGGCACCGGCGAGTCGTCGGAACCACACCCAGCCACCACAGACCGGGTCGACGAGGTCAGCACGTCCACCGGCACAGTGCGCCGGTCGACACCCGAGGGAATCTCCAAGGGATTGGAGATGACGTCGGAGCTGGCAGGAACAGCCCCAACAGCAACCAACAGATCCGTCACCGGCGAGACGTCAGAACCACTCCCTACCACCACCGACCGCGACGACGAAGGCAGACCATCCGTCGGCAAAGAAGTCCGATCACCACCTGAGGTGATCTCCAAGGGGTCGATGGGTTCGACGATGACGTCTACAAAAGGGTGTGTCGGGTCAGCAACCTCACCCGGATGTGCAATCCCATCCGGCCCAGAGCCAGGCCCACCCAGATCCACATCAACCGACTTGACCTCAAGCCCAGACGCATAGACCACCAACTGGTCCTCAACTCCCTCGGGCTTTAGTGAACTGACGCCACCCACAGGCCCACCTCCAACTCCCGGCCCAGCACACTCATCACAGCCTACCCAGCCTTCCAACAGCCCCTCCGAGCCCTCACCCAACACAGACCCGATGAGCCTATTCAACTCCTCAAGCAAACTGTTAAGCTTTAAACGAAAATGCATTGGGCAGCAAACCACTGACAAGGCAGGAGTAGCCCCCAAAGCAGACATAGCTGCCCCCTCGACTACAGTATTCTTCCCTACCAACACAGTCGACTTCCCTTTGCCTCCTGCAAATGGAACAACACTTTGAGCAGGAGAAACAGCCTGCCCATGACCACCCTTCTTCCCCATCTGAACAGCTTCCGCGAAAGACAGCTTCCCTCCTTTTCCCACTGCACCGCCAGCACCAAGATGAATCCCTACCGGCCCAAAGTGCTCGACCACCCCCTGGAAACACTCTGCCATAGCCAACCAACCAGCTCCCTCTCGACCTTCAGGGACCATGACCACCCCTTTCCGGCGTCCTTCTCCAAACTCCATCACGACAACAAATCTACCCGCCTTGTTAGCACGTCGTTGAGCCAGGAAAGTCCTAGAGCCTTCATGGAATCTCAACACGACATCCTGATCAGCAACAACTCCCAAAAGCTGGCTGGCTAAAGAAACTAACCAGGCAGCCCCTAATCTCCCAAGCGAAATGGCACTATGAGACTTTCGACTCCACTCCGACCATCTAACAACTCCCCTAACATCAACAGACACCTGAAAGGTTTTTGCTTCTACTCGGAAACACCTATCTAAACCCATCTTAAAACTAGATGCAGCACAACCAGTAAACAAGAACCATGACAACAACAAGAGAAATCACAAGAAAAACGGAAGAGGAATCTAGAGAGAAGGGAGAGCTTCTCTCTCTAGAACAAGTACAACCTCTTCCAGTCTAAAATCCCGTATTGATACTTGATATAGTAGTTATTTTGATGATCTATAGTCCCATCCTCTGGCAGGTGATTTTGTTTTGCAAGACGTGGCTTGGTCAAATCTAAAGAGTTTGACCCCTGAAACTGTTCTTGGAACTACTGAAGTTCCTGTAAAAACACTTGATGTCTTAGTTCTACCACCACTATTGTAGCCATTGTCTAAATCTACGGAATACTTAGGTGGTACTGAAATTTCCTGGACTCTTAAATCATAGGTACTTGTTCACGTAAGTCTAAATCATGGCAGCAGCATCCAATGCTATATATTTTTCTTTTTCAAAAGAATCTCTATGCGATAACCAATCGTCTATTCAAACTTGCTTTATTCTTGGATTCAAGTTGATTATCTTCTTGATGGTGTCTCGAGCTCTTGGTTAGCATGAAGCACAACTACTTCATAGAAGTTAATGCCTTAATGGCTATGGGTTTGAAAAGCTCTAAGTTGGTTCTTATTTCAATGTAGCTTAGAGATATTGTCCTTCTGTGTCATGGTGGTAATAGTGAGGAATTCCAGAAGGGAGGCTGCAGGATGATTTATACTTTGTGAGATTCTGTATTGTTGATCAGTAATCACTATGGGGGATTCTGACTTGGAGAGAGTGACTCTTTAGTGCTATCTTGCTCATTGTGCTACATTTTAGTCTCTGTTAGTTTTCTTGAAATTGATTTTAATATGTTGCAGGCTTATATTTCTATTTTCTATCTGAGGTTGCGCTTGTTTTTGTGGCTTTCATGTTTACTGAAGAATGAAAACTTGTTCAAGTGTTATTGCACCATGGAAATGTTAGTTCTCATCCTCTAATCTACTCGGGTGGACTAGTACTCTATTTTTTCTTGATATGTATTGCTAGGTAATATGTCTATTATATTAGATTTCTGCTTCTGTTTGTAATCCTGTCATTTTGCTCTTTTGGTATTGAATCTTTCATTTTTATTTGAGCCTTGGAGATTTCTTCAAGGTAACTTCAAATGTATCTAAGACTCTTGGCTTTTATTGGGTCCTTGACCTTCTCCCTTGGATAATTGTACAGGTAGAAAAATTTGGGAGTGTAGTACCTTATGGCAAGACAGTTTTAGACTAATGTTGATTTGGGGCTCAATTTGGAGGAGTTATTTGATCTAAGGGACAGTTTATTGGATTCCTTGGGAGTTGGCCTAGGTGGTAAATTTATTGGCATGAGTGTGGAGGGTCTCAGGTTCAACTCTTACAAAATCAATAAAAGAGGGGAGTTTTGTTGCATATAGAAAATGGAACATAAAAAGAACTGGCTGATTGTTGGCCTGCCAATTTTGTTGTAAGAAATACCTTCTAAGGAGATCCTAGATGGTAATGGCGATTCTCTCTATACGTAGGGCCCTGTTATTTTGGCTTTGGGGCTATTGTTCTGGCCGTACTTTCCATGATTTTGATGGTTGGGATGGTGGTTTGACTGCTGGTTCTGATGTTGCTAGTGGCTATACAGATCATTACAATGTTGAATGTCTTACTTTTTTCTGTTTTGCAGTTGTCATAAACAGTTCAGTGTTTTATTGTGCTTAGCTAGCCATATTGTCTTTAACCAAGATGTGTTTTTGGCCTCCAGGATCTAGCACAGTCTTCCCAATCAACTACTGGCTTGGATTTATGCCGCTCTGGTTCTTATGATCTTGCTAAACAGCTGGCATCTGAAATTCCCTTTAAAAGCTTTCCTACTTCAGATGGTGATAGCAGGTTTTCCTTGATGTTTGTCACTTATATGCTATATAGTTAATTATTTGTCTTGTTGAGGGGTTAAGTGCATGTGGCTTGATGAGAATGGGATTCCAAAATGTCAAGCATGAAGTGTTATCTGTTTCTACTTTATTAAATTTAGCGTTTAACATTGGCAGGATCCTAGATAATGCTGTCACCGAAGGCAATAATTATGCTGAGGAGTTGACAGAGACGAAGAAGGTGAGCTGAAATCCATGCTAATATGATTTTCCTCATGGTAACTTGGAGATGCCTCATGATTGCTTTAGTTGCTTCTAACATACAGGTTTTTTGGTTTTTTATGTGCTAATGCAGCTGGCAGAGGATGCTCAATTTTTAAAGCCAGAGGGTGAGTGAAGCTTCTATGTCTGCCAAGTGCTAATTTTGAATGGTTTATACTTATCTGGCTACAAACATTAAAGCATGAAACTGATTTTTGTAGGACATTTGTAGTTACGTCAGAATATGATTGAGTTTATGAACAGGGGTAGATTTCATCTCCAATACTTCAAGTTGAAAAGACATGTAAACTTGTAATTGTTACATTTATTTGTTTTATTGATCCCTGTGCAAACAGAAGTTATGCCTTTGGTTGATTTGGTGTTCCTTGGTTATCATGTGTCTGCACATGTTTAAGTTAAGGGAAAATTAGGCCATGTTTGCAAAACAAAATTTTCTGAAAATTTTGAGAATGTTGTGAAAATTGAGGTAGATGAGAGTTTTATTAGATTTTGAGAGGAAGGAGTGAAAAGTAGAGTGTTATAGGAGTTGGTGAACAAGTGAAGAGAAAGATGATTTGAGTGAATTTTTTTTTATGTTTATTATAATGGAAATAGATGATTTGATGGGGAAAAAGAGATGATTTTGAAGTTTTTTTTAATATTATTTTCTTGACCAAAATTTGGAGTTAGTTATGTTTGCAAATGAAAATTTTGGAATGGAGAGAATTTTAGCCAAAATTTTGGTTTGCAAACATATCCCTAGTAGTTGGCTTAAGATGTTATTTGGATGTGTACAAAAAGCGGCGTAAACAACTTGATTAGAAGGCAGAGTGCAGTAACATGAAAGTGAGAACTAAACTAAATCATCAATAGTTCGGGGAAGAAATTAAAATGAACTCAATCCTAGTGTTTATCATTTGAATGATGTGCGCCCTGGATTTATCTTTTACTTAAAGGATTTGTCAGCTTAATCTAACATAGTACTTACACTAATCAAACGTTCTGCAGTTCTAAATATAGTCTGTCACCTCTGGCACTTTGTTTAGGGTAGAATCACAGCTGAAGAATGAGACTACTAGCACTGATGAGACGTTATTACTAAATTTAAAATGATCAACCTTTGCTGTCGGCATTTACCCTGTCCTGTGTTTTTTTAAGCTTCCCATAATCGGCTCTATGCGTATTGAACTTTTTTCACCATCAGATAATATTATTATCTTCTGAATACTGGATAACGGTTGCCTTTGCAATCGCAAACATAGTTGTTTACTATGGTCTATTGTTTCATGTAGATTCACAGCCTCCACTAAGTGGGAAGAAAGACGGCTCTGAGATAGGGGGAATATCCCCCAATGACAGCCCTTATGATTCAACATCTAGTGTTCTACCAAAGGGTCATGAGAAGATAAATTCTCCCGGTGAACAGTCTGAGGGTGTCGGAGCTGGAAAGGTGCATGGAGAAACACAATCCTTAAACTCGCGTGGACAACCTGGTAGTTCTACATTGTCCAATTCAGATAGTGCTGGTGGTGCCTCGGCTTTTACTGGACCTAGTTTATCACCATGTTCATCAGTGGGTTCGCTATCTTCTGAAAAGTCAACCCTGAATCCCCATGCGAAGGTTTGATTGATCAGATCTTCTATATGTGTTCTTGCTTAGTTGAACTAGTCATGGCCTCAAAAACGAGACAAAAGGGAAATTAATGACAGTAGGGCAAACATGTTCGTGAAACTCTAATATATGTTCATGGTTATCAAAAGATACAGATTGCATTGTTAGTAATGCGCATCCATCTCCTGCGTGTATGTGTTTTGTTCTTTGTAAATTAAGGTGTTTCTCACTCTCCTCAAATTTGTTATCAGGAGTTCAAACTCAATCCTAATGCTAAGAGTTTCATGCCATCTCAAACACCTGTTAGGCCTCAATCCCCTGTGTCTGATGCTTCATTCTATTTCCCCCCAAATGTCTCTTCTGTACAACACGTGCCTGGAATGCCCATGGGCGGAGTAAGTGTTCTAAAACGCATTCCCTCCCCTCAAAGAAAATTGTCTTCTCTCTCTAATCACATGAAGCAATCTAAGCCTCCGGCTATTTCACCTTTCAAGATACAGGAATTTGTTTTCTTCTTATGCGAGGATAGGTGTTACTATTATTTGTTCTTTGCATTTGATTCTGATGTTTATGCCCTTTGCTAACTTCTATGGTGTGAACAGATTGGACACTCATTTCCTGGGCACCAGCCTGTGATATTTAATCCACAGGTTGTACCAATGCCAACACCCCAAGGGTATTTTCATGCTAATGCCCCTCAGGTGTGTCATTATTTAGAACTTGTTGGATGCTGCATAAGAACTCTCGCAAAGGAGTTATCTTAGTCTAAATTTTAATTGTGAAAAATAACTATTTAAAATATTCCTATTGGCAGTATGGGCAGCAGATGCTTCCTGGCCACCCTAGACAATTCTTGTACATGCCAAACTATCAACCTGTAAGCAATTTGGATCCTGTTCTAACTTGTTATTTTAATTGTTCAGAAATTCATGTTTTCTATCTTGAGTGACGGGTTTAAAATTTTGTTAGCGTAAGAAACAGCTGCTATATTGCCCTTTTTTTCCTTTTTTTCCCCCTAAAGTGATGATGGTTTTGGAAGTAACGTGCCTGATCGGCCAAAGCAAAAGCCGCCAGTGCTTTTCTTTGATTTACGCACAGGATTAATTGTTTTTTTAATGTTTGTCAAAGACCAATAGATGCTCCTGAAAATTGATTCACCTTCAAAGCGATGCTTCTCTAATGAGTAATGTTGTTTTCATGTTCCAGTTCATAAATGTGTTATGTAGATACAAATATTCTCCTGCCATGTCACAGTGTCGGATTCATTTAGGTTTCCAACTCTCTTTGCGGAGCTATATTTATCCGGACAACTAATGGAATTGGTTGTTCGACTCATTTACAGGAAATGCCTTACAAAGGCCGCGATTTTTAGCTGGTTGGCTGGCCACCAACAGCGCCCGGTGGGGGTTCAAAGGAGTCGACCCTTCAATGAAGTCACAGCTCAACTGTGCTGGAATTTTGGACCTCCTAATATTTTCCCTTTTCTACACACGAGTGCGTCATGATGAGGGGTTGGCTTAGTCTTAACTTGGTTTTAATGACGCTGAAAGGGGAAAAAGCGAAAAGAAAAAATATAATCTAATTCAAGACTGATGTGGTCAATGAACAGTGGTTTTCTATTGACGATTCTTAGAATTCAATCTCATGAATAATTTTTGTATTTTGTGTTATAAATAATGGTCTTGCTGATGTTTGGGAAAGTGCCGATTCGAATTTGGCCCACTCAGGTAAGATATGTCTCTTCTCTCTGCAAATTTCATGACAACAGGTTTCTATATCTTCTTCAGTCAATGGAATCAAGGAATGATATGAGTTGATTTTAGGGGCAATCATATGCAGCAGTTACCAAGATCTAAAACAAATTAGACAGCATGTGCAAAGAAAATGGTCCAAAGGGGTGCCATTAACGTCTATTTGTCTCTATTTATATATGTTTTTTCAATGCCTATGCTTCTGTTTGCTGCATGTGCATCAGAACTTCTTTTCATGGGAACTAGTTCTAAGCTCTCAACGGTTATCAAATGGAGTTGAAATCTACCGAGGCCCCCCGTTTCTATTAGAAACTGGGTTTTGCCTTCGTTCTTGTGGAATAGGATAGGAAATTATATCTTCCCTTAAATTCGTTATATTTAAAACTACCCTGGTGCTAGCTGACAATGACCAGGACCCGGCCACCAAACAAGGCTGGTGTAAATTCCAGTTATCCTTCACACCATATTGTCTCTCGTTCTCTCTCCGAAACTCCTGCTGCTGGAAAACTCACTGCTGAGCTTGCCTGTGTTGGATGGAGGAGATGCTCCTCTCTTTCCCCCCTTCTTTTGCTAGAAGATATGGAAATTTGGATCTAGGGCTCTTTGC